>CM057449.1:4800000-7547500 GCA_016271365.2 Neoceratodus forsteri | reverse complement strand
CATTCTTGTTCTCTTTTTTTATCTGTCTCTCTCTCTCTCTTTCTCTCTCTCTCAACCAGACTTATACAGAGAAATGCTGAAAAATGAAGCTGACCAAATGTGATAACTTACTTGACTTGTATGTCAACTTAAACTTTTAAATTATTTCCCAACCTTTTACAAATGAAGCTTACTATGTGTACTGAATGGAGGCTGATGGTTTTTTATAAAAACAAACTGGTCAGAGCCACAAAGGCTGCTAATGTGTTACTATGATAAACTATTTATCTATTGCAAAGGATTTACAAAGAAAGACACACTAAGCTAGTAACAGCTGTGTCTTGAGGGAAGGGGAAAGGGGAAAAGATAACAGATACAATAATACAGAATATTTTGTTCATAGAAATTGAATAAATGCAACAAAGCTGAAGAGGACAAATATTTCTTAAGAAACAATTGGCAAAAATAAGTTCCCAAGCAAAAAGCTGTGGAACTGACAAAAGAACAAAAATGTCAGCTTATCAAAATAAAAAATAAGGGAATGACTGATGTAGAAGAAAAGATGTAGAATTAATGTGTGACTTAGTTGCATTACTGTGATGTAAAATCTTTTGCAGATCAGGCTGCCTTCTCTTTCCACTTTCCTTAACTTTAGAATTCCCTCCCCCTAACCATTCAGTCCATCTCTTCCAAATGCTTCCTCTCCTTCATGACCACGCCACTACCTCCTTTACCTTTCCTGGCTGCTTCTGCTGTTTACTCAACCATCCTCTTGCAGTCCAGGAGGGTTTATGTGGGTAGATTTAGCAGGCTAGTGCTGATGTGTGGCCCCCAATCAGTCTCCTGCCCCTTCGGGCTTCAGGTTTCCTCTTCCCACTCCCTAAACCCAGTATTTAATCCCTCTTCTCTTCTTCAGCTCCAGCTCCCTCCTCCCAGCCACCAGGATAGCTGGGCAGTGCCATTCAGCCACTTGGGCTTCTGGGTGCAGCCAGCTTGTCTGGGAGCTCTCCTCCTCCCCAGGACCAGCCAGTTTCACTGCTTCTCTTGTCTGACTGTTGAACAGCACTGTTAGGCTTTTCCCACCCAGGGGTGGTCACACTTTTATTCCTGCCAGAACCTATCAGCCCACTTTTGCCTTCTTAGTGTCACCTCCACTTGGTCTAGTCCACCCTGCCCCTGGAGTAACAGTGAAGTCACCCCCACTCATCCTCCTATCACTCCTCTTGGACAACTACTGCACCCTTCCCACCCTGCTCAAGCTCACCCCACCTTTGCAATTCACCTTCTCTCCCCAGACACTCATTGCGGTACCTTCCTCAGTAGTGGGACGTGGGTCTCAATCCTGCACTGCATCCATCTCTCTACTGTAGTCAAGAGTGCTAACCACTAGGCCAACTCTGCCAAAACATGCTACTGGGGAGTAGCTAATATAGCACAAACAAATTAAGTTGTTACTGCCCCCCCACTGGCCACTTCTATTATAGGTATGCTGATACTGACTGATTTTTGTGTGTCTGTGCTTTCTCTTGATCAGCAACAACTATCCTCCTTCACCACTAACCACAGGCCTGTTGGGCCTCCCTCAGTTATAGTTAAATGTGAATTAACTCACATGGGCCCCTCACACTTTGCCCTCTTCTCGAACCCTGAATGTCACCTGCTTGGCCTCTTCCTGTATTCCCTCTCCCTCTCACCCTCCTACTGGCTCCACCCTTACTGCACTCTCTTCTGTCTTCTGCTTCTTGCTGATGACACTGATAGTAACCCTGGCCTGATAAACACCCCCATCGACTATTCCAACACTACCTGAGCCAGAACTACTAGTGTAAGAGTTGCCCACTTGAACATCTGTTGCCTCTCTTCCAAATTCCCAGACCTTGAAGTCTGGGGTTCCCTTTATAAGCCTCATGTACTCGGGCTCACAGAAACCACATCACTAATGTCACTTATCCACTGCCGGGCTACTCCTTACTTCAGTAATTAGAAGGGTGGTGGAGTGGCTCTGTATGTCAAGGAGCCCACCACAGCTACCATTGTTCACTGCTCTGACACCCTGTCCCACAGCGAATGACTCTTTGCTGAAATAACCCTGGGTTTTTCAAAAAAATTCAATATGGGCTGCAGCTACAAACCTCTTGAATGGTCTGGGTCAACTCACTCCTGCCAGGGACACTACACTATTTGGTGACTTCAACCTTAATTGGTTAAGTGCCCAGGAACTTGATTACTCCAACCTTCTAAAGTGGCAAAATCCTATACAAACCATCTCCATCCCCTCCAGGCACAATGCCCAAATACGTAACCACTCCTTACTTGACTGGATTGCCACTAGTATGGAGGATATGGTCCTCCAGGAGTGGACTCCATCAGCTTCTATAAGTGTCCACTCCCCTACATACATCATCTGGCTCACCAAGAACAAACACCCCCAAATGCATATCCTTCAGAAACTTTACCGGCCTTGACACTGTCAGTCTCCTTGAGGAAGTCATAGCAGTGAACTGGCCTGCCCTCTACTCCCTCTCTGATGTATCATATGCAGTTTGCTTTCTCACAGATGCCCTTCTTCGAGTACAGGGCCACCACTTCCTGCTCACTACCCATCGGATGAGAGGGGAATGTACCTGTTAGATCAATAAAGAGTTGCTGACTCTAATGAAAGAAAGGCACACCAAGTGGACAACCTATAAAACAACCTCCTCCCTAAAATCTGAAACAAATATAGGTGCCTACGTAACACCTGTAAACAAACAGCCAAACAACTGAAATGTAAGTTCTACCTTTATTTACAAAGAGACAACCTTAGTGACCCCCAACACTTCTGGGACTCTATCAATTCCTTAATTAATCCTTGGACCCATTGCCCAGTCTCTCAACTTACTACCCCCTCTGGTCCTCTGACTGACCCCTTAGATGTTGCGCAGGCCTTCAACAAGAAATTTACTGATCTAACTGCATGCTTCAGTAAGCTTCCCACCCATCCACTTCCTAGTCCTGATGAACTTGCTAAGTGCCCCCCTCCTGCCAGCAGTCCCCCTTCTACTTTAGAGCTATCTGCCTAAGTGATACTCTCAAGCTCATGAAGACTCTCTCCATCAGGGGTAGCCCTGGCAGTAATGGTATTTTCCCCTGTTTCCTAAAGCTCATCTCTCATGCTATCATAGAACCCCCTCACCTTCATTTTTAACCTGGCCCTGACTACTTCTTCCATGCCCAAGTCCTGGACACTCATCAAAGTAGTGCTGATATTTAAGACCAGTGACTGCCTTTCTCCAGACAACTATAGGCCCATCTGCATTCTCCCCCAACTGAGCAAACTACTGGAGACAATTGTGTACTACCAGCTCACTGAGCACCTCAGAAAATATAACCTGCTGTGCTCCCAACAACGTGGGTTCCATAAGCACCATAGCACCACATCAACCTTGGCCCACTTCACAAACCTCCTCCTCAGAAACATGGAATCAGGGAAGGCCACTGGTGCTGTATTTGTGGATTTAACATAGGCATTTGACCTCACTGACCACTCCCTCCTCCACGCCACTCTCTTTCACCTTGGCTGCTCAACTGAGACCTCCTTTTGGTTCAGAAACTATCTCATTGGCAGAACCCAATTGGTCAATATTAGTTCAGCCTCCTCCTAGATCCTGCATATCACCACTGGGGTCCCCTCAAGGCTCCATCCTTGGCCCACTGCTATTTTCCATCTTCATAAACACCCTCCTCACTGAGAGTCTGTAAGGCACTTCTCTACACAGACAACATTGTCCTATTTTGCAGTGGCAAGTCCCTCACTAACATTTCCTCCATACTAACTCTTAACTATGGTGCCACTCACAATTGGTTTCTGTCCAACAGACTCTTGGTCAATAAAAAGAAAGTGAAAGCTATGCTTCTTGGGTCCAAACTATTCCTTATCAACATCTCCAAATCAAATTCCTTACTCCTTGTGCACACACGGGAAGCACCCCCTTCAAAATGTTCTCAGCTTCAAATACTTAGGTGTCATCCTTGACCCCTACCTTGCAGTCACTTTACATGTCAACAACATTGTGAGCAAGGTAAACCAGAAGCTTTAGGGTGCCTACCACTAGAAGCAGTTCTTGGCCTTAGAAACATGCCTTGTGATTGCCTAAGGCAACCATCTCCCCCGTATAGACTACTGCTCCCCCATCTATTTTCAGTTGCCCTCTGCTCTACATTCCATGCTGTACTCTGTATACAACAGCATTTGTCACAGCTTGTTACAGTCTTCTTACTCTACTCACCACTGTGACTTGTACCAGTCACTAGGATGACTCCAACTACAAGGACAGTTCAACTACGCGTTTGGGTGTATTGTAGACAACATCCTCAGTGGTGGCCTACTGTTCTTGTACTCTCCCCTCCTCAAGGGCAGAGTGGCATTAAGGTGCCTATATGTTACCGGGACTGGAGGACCAGGGATTCCGAGAATGGGATGAAAGAGGTATACAATGTGTGAAGGACTTGTACGAGGGGCAGCGGGTTTCTTCCTTAGAGGAATTAAGGGCTAGATGGGGGGATCCAGGGTAACCATACATTTAGATTCTTGCAGGCAAGAGATTTCGCTCGTAGGCTGGGTGAACCAGGTTTGCAGCCCCCGCGCCAGATAAGCTGGGAAGTGGCAATATGTAAGGCCCGACATAATCCCAAGGGAATAATTGGTACTGCGGTGCGTATCCTAAGGGAGGGGCTGAGGGAGGGGAAATTCGGGCAGGAGGTTGTTGTGGGAGAGTGACCTGGGGATCTGGATTTCAGATTCAAACTGGGAATTGATATTGGAAACACATCTAGGCCTAGTATTATCAAACAGATATGAGGAGACAGCTTATAAGTTTGTTCATAGACTCTTTTACCACCCCCGGTCATGGTGCATAAAAACCGCCCAGAGGTGTCAGAAATATGCCCTCGATGTAACAAAGACGTGGGTACATACATTCATTGTTTCTGGAAGTGCTCCCAGTTGCAGAGTTTTTGGAAGGAGGTGGTGGAGTTTTTAAATAGGAAGACAGAGGCCGAGGTTTCCCTTCATCCACTAGAGCTGTTACTGGGCATTGACCGAGGAGATGGAGATGAGTGGAGTTTGCATAAGAAATGGCTAAGGGTGGCCCTGGCTATTGCCAGGCAGTGTATTTTAAATACCTGGGTCTCGGCTAGAGATCCTTCTCTCACCCAATGGGAAACATTGTTAGTATCGGCTCTGGCTATGGAAAGGAGGGCTTATCAGATCCAGGAGAGAGCAGAGGTCTTTGGAATAATTTGGGGTCCACTCCTCTCGATTCTTTTCCAGTAGGTCTGGAAGTTCAGGGAAGAGAGGTAGTGGAAAATGCGACTTTGTGGTGGGAGGGTGTGATATGGATTCCAGCCCTAGGTAGCTGCACTGAAATAGCAGCGTTCTTTGTCTATCAACTATTATTTATAATGACCTTGT
This sequence comes from Neoceratodus forsteri, assembly GCA_016271365.2. NCBI lineage: Eukaryota > Metazoa > Chordata > Ceratodontiformes > Ceratodontidae > Neoceratodus > Neoceratodus forsteri. The sequence continues at coordinate 7,542,069 of CM057449.1, read as the reverse complement.
AACCCTGTGATGACTTCAATTAATTGCATCTCAGCCCAAATGCATGCATAGATGTGGATCTTTGTAAATAGTTAAAGGTAATGTTTTAGATTAATCGTTTTTTTTTTTTTCGAATGGAAAGTGGTCTTGCCAGGTGGAAACTGAGCAATTATCTTTGACTAAAATGGCTAAATGTAGAGTAAGCAGTATGATGAAATATAAATGTAAATTTTTTATAGTGTTATACCTTTGGTGGAATTTGACACACATTTATTTGTTTGTTGTAAATGTTTGGAAAAGCAAATAAAAATTTTTTACACAAAAAAAAAAGGTGCCTATATGAATCGTCTGTCTCCCCCTGGAAGTCCCTAGAATATACTCTGCAATGGTCCATAAAGCCCTTTCCTTTTCTGCCCCCCACTTATGGAATAAGCTCCTTATAACATTCTGCTCAATGGACTCTCAACCTAACTTCAAAACTCAAATCAAAGCTTGGCTGCTGTCTGGTGCCATATGCATTTGCCCATCAGGGCAGTAAGTGCATCCCCTTCCTCTAATCCCCCTCCCCTGCACCAGTGTCATACCCTTTCTGGAGACTCCTTCACCCTACCTGGCTCTGTACTTTCCCCTTTCCTGCCATTGCCGCAGCACTTGTTCTAAGTACAGGGCATGGAAACCCTTTTCTGAGAATTTTGTACCATAACAGAGTCTTGACTTGATTACTGACTTGCTTACAGACCTCGTACCCTACTGTAATTAATTATCTGTATTGTCATTATGTACCTTGTTTCTCTGATTTGTGATAGCTGTTAATTTGCTGTTACTTGTATTTGCTCCACTCAGTGTGCCATGCAAATGGCCCAGGTCATGCCTGAAGATGGTCAATTGGATCAGTGCACCCACCCGGTTATAAAAGACATAAATAAATGAATGAATAAATAAATAAATAATCTTTCCCCACTCCTCAGTTTACTCCATGACCACACTGCTTCCTCCTGGGGCTACCTTTCAGTCATAGCCCTTCTACGCTCCTTCAGTTTAACATCTTCCCCTCTTTTTCCTCCTCCTTGCCCCTCCACACACTTCACCAACCCTTTTCTTTCTCTTCTTCCTCTCTCACTTGTCTGCACTTTTCCTTCTTCTCCTCCCCAATATGCATTACTCCCTTCAGGCCATAGCACTGAATTAAAATTGATATTTCAAAATGTCCAACTTCTCACATGGGGGTGGGATGAATTTGCTTTAAATGCAAACATGCATGTTAATCCAGTGCAGTACCTGTGCACAATGTACTCATATACCAAACAAATGGTTAAGAAAAGGCATGACCAGAAAGGCATTATATTTACAGCCCTATGTGCTGCTTTACAAGCATTGAAATTGGAAGTCCTGGCTTTGAAACAAGAGCTGGGCTCCCAAACAAAGGAAATTTGTTCCCAGTCAATAGAAATAGGTGAGCAACACAGAGAGCTGGAAACTGAAATCGAATATCTGAAAGGTGAGTCTATTCATGATGTAAAATGTACCACTGCAGACGTTTTTTAGGCTAGCACATGAATGTGAAAAGTTATGGCAGAATAAAAACATGTTTTACAAGTAAATGAATGGTTGACTAAAATGCTGTGGAGTGAATGTGAAAAAATGGAGCGTCAAGAGAAAGAAGAGGTTACTGTAGTCCAGCCTATAGAGTGTTACAGGATCATCTTACAGTAGGGCAATGTAAGAACAGAAAGTCAAACCTTTCTCTCTCTGTAAACTGAAAATGAAAGAATTGCAGGACAAACTAAGAGTCCTAAAGGGTCATGTAAATCTTTACTGTATGTAGTACCCATCAGCCTGGCATCATCTGAGAATGACAACACTAATGAGGTTGAATCCAATCATACCATCATTGATGGCAAACCTTGAGACATGGGGTGAAGGAGGCCAAAACTTCTTCCTGTGGCTGTTCTTATCCTTGAAGTTTTGAATGTGATTTAAAGTGTACAACATGAATCTAGGGTTCCCCCTGACTGGTTAACTGCAATAGTAACCCCCATTTTCAAACAGGGTTCCCACTCAAAAGTTGATAACTATTGCCCAATTAGTCTAACCTCAATGTCTTGTAAATTATTGGAAAAAATAATCAAAACTTTTCTTGAAAAAAAATGGAATCCCTAAACATAATTGATATAACTCAACATGGATTTAGAACAGGTCTGTCCTGTACCACAAATTTGCTATCATTCTACAATTATATTAGCATGAATCTTGACTTAAATATTCCTACTGATGTCATCTTACTAGATTATAGTAAAGTGTTTGATAAAGTGTCACATGCCATTTTAATTAATAAACTCATTCATTTAGGATTCTTATCAACATTAGTCTCATGGATAAAAAATTGGCTGAATAATCTCACTCAGAGGGTTCGGGTAAATGGCAACCTGTCAGACTTGGGTAGGGTGATGAGCAGTGTTCCTCAGGGCTCCATCTTGGGACCCACCCTATTCAATATTTTCATCAGTGATATGAAAATTTGTTCATCTAACATCCTTATGAAGTTTGCAGATGATACTAAACTAGGGGGTGCTGTGAACAATGCAGCTAACAATAAAACATTATTAACTGACCTTGCATCAATTGAACACTGGTCTCTTACAAATAAAGTGTACTTTAATGTAACAAAATGTGCAGTTTTACATATGGGGAAAAATAACCCCAAACCGGTATACACTTTGAACAGTACAACTATTAAGGTTTCTTTTGCTGAAAAAGATCTGGGGATTCTAGTAAACAATAAACTTTTCCCATCTTCTCATTGTAATAAAATCACCAATCAAACTAATGCTCTTCTGCGCAGGATAAATAGTACATTTGTCTCTAAGTCTGAACAGTGCATTATGACCCTGTATAGATCTCATGTCAGACCCTACTTGGACTATGGCTTCCCTTTTTGGAGTCCTTATCTTATCTCAGATATAAATAGAATTCAACAAATCCAACACAGAGCTACAAAAATTATTCCACACCTTGCACACTTAGATTGTGAGTCTAGATTACAGAAGACAGGCTTACATTCGCTCAAACAGAAAAGAACAAGAGGTGATCTTTTACAACTATTCAAGATTATTAAATCACCTGCTCTGATGGAGCAATGTGGTATAGCACTATCCTCCAGAAAAATTGAAGCCTGGTTACATAACAAGCAATTGGATATTAAAAAATGTAACACAAACAATAGACAAAACATATTTTTTATAAGAACTCCTAGGTTATGGAATACTCTACCTCAAGATATTGTTGATTCACCTACTGTTATGACTTTTAAAATCAAACTTGACAAATGGTTAACAAGATAGTATCATAACAATGATCCACACATATGGAGGACAATCTCGATAGGCTATGGCCTTCTTTTGTCCTTTTAACCAAGTATCCAAGTAACATGATCTCAGACTAAACTGTACTTCTGCTTCTGTATTTTCTGTCTAAATTGACTGGCTGGTCAAACTCTGTTTTTCTGAAACTCTAAAGTCAAACTGTTTTTCTCTCTTGCTATAAAATCATTTCTAGATCTTGAGCTTATATCTCAGAGCAACAATGTGCAGTACACACACTACAAGTTGTAAATACATGAGTTTTCTTTGTCTTTTTTCTGAAATGCCATGTGTATATATATATATATATATATTATGGGCTGGATATTCAAAAGGGTTGCACCATGCACAATAGGGTTGTGCCTGTGCAAGTCCAAAAGTGAGCCATTCTGCGATATTCAGCAGGAGGCAGTTGTGCCACCGAAAACATGCTGAGCAACAGCATAATGCAAATGATGGCATGCGCAACCAAAGGGAATGGATCCATGCATAAAGAGCGCAATGCGATATCCAAAGACTTGCGCAATGCGCAACAGCGGAACAGCCGGAAGTTGCTCACCAGCGGAAATGAGCCAAAATAAAAAGGCTCAAGGAAGAGGTGCAAGAACACCACAGGGATGCCAAGTGGGAAAGAGAGAGAAAGACAGTCAGTGACAGGCCAGGGCAGGCAAGGGAAGCAGTGTGGGCCATAGGCTGCAGAGGCCAGCAGGGGGTGCCCGGTGCAGTGGAAGTAGCAGTCAGGACAGTGGGGGTAACAGAGCAACATCAGCCAGGGGGTCACAAGCCAGGGAGATGGACAGTGGCAGCTTCCACATGGAAGCTGTAATGAGGGGGGTGAGAATGCAAGGTGCAGGGGACGTGGATGGGCCTGCCGGTGATGCGCCCCAACGAGCAGTACTGTGCCCGCATCAGCTTTGAGCCTGTACACAGATGTAGAGATTGTGGGCTGGTACCACCTGAACAGGGCAATACTGAGGTGGCTCTGTAGGCTGTGCAGTGATGTGATGCACGAGCACCCTCACGACGGAGTCATGCTCTGTCAGTGGAAACCAAGGTGACAGCCTGCATGTGCTTGCTCACCACGGGCACCTTCCAGGGGCCAACAGGGGACACCACAGGCATCACACAGTCGGCCATGTCCTGCATCCTCACCCAATTCCTCAGCGCACTGCTGCCACATGCTAAGGAGCACATCCATTTCCCTAGCACCGCGGCAGAGCGTACAGCAAACATGCAGGCATTCCACAGGGTAGCACATATGCCTGGCATGCTAGGGGCTATAGACTGTACCCATGTGGCCATTCACACACCACCTGGCCCCAATGGGGCCGCATATAGAAATAGAAAGGGCTTCCCCAGTGTCAACTGCCAAGTGGTGTGTGATGCCACTGGGCGTATAATCAATGTCTGTGCCACACACCCTGGCAGAGCACATGATGCCTTCATATGGCATAAGTCTACACTGTGCCATCGATTCGAGAGTGGAGACATCCCCACAGGCCATCTAGTGGGTGAGTACGCATGTAGGAAATGCAAACTCGGGGCAAGGGTGGAAATGCCACAGGTGCCATAGTAGTGGCACACAGGGATATGGGCAATATGGACCTGAACATGAGACTTATCTCCACTATCTCCACACAGGTGACAGCAGATACCCACTCCGTCCCTGGCAGCTCACACCATACCAGCGCCCCATGACCCCATCGCAGCAACGCTATAATGAGGCACATGCTGCCACACGCAATATCATTGAGTGGGTGTTTGGGATGCTCAAGGCACTCTTCCGATGCCTAGACACCTCCGGCTGTGCCCTACAGTACAGTCCCTCAAAGGCTTGTGGGATATTCCTGGCCTGTTGTATCCTGCACAACATGGCCAATGACTGTCAGGATAACCGTTACAGGTTGAAGGGGACAGCGATGGGGGCGCCAGCTGCGCCCGGTGTTGATGGTGATGAGCAGCTCCCCTTGGATGCGGAACCCCGACTGATCCAGCAGGCCCAGCTGCACCGGGACACCATCACGGAGGAGCATTATGCACAACACAGGTAAGTCAAGGGGCCATGTGCATACAACACTGTCCTGGCTCAACCCACAGGCACACAGAGTAACACACCAGGGGTGCCTGATGGCAAGGGAGGTGGAAGGGACCAGGCACACAAACACACCATCAGGGAGGGGTGAACAGTCATATGGACACACACACACAAACACACCAGGCACAAAGCATACATGGGCAGGTGCACAGCAGAGCAGGAACAGACATGGCAAACACACAGATCCACAGACCACATCCACCACCTGTACTTGTCAAGCACATGTGTCAGATGCTGGGCACCCTTGCACCTTGGTGTACAGTACAATGCAGGCATCATCATGCACACGGACCTGTGGACAGCAGTTGGGATGGTGTGCAGGTGGTCCGTATGTCAGTGTGATGGGCAGGGCACCCACCAGTGCACTGCCCACCATGATGCACAGTGCACACAGGGCAGCACCAGACAGGGCCCGCACTGGGAGACAAGTCAGTCATGTTGCACGGTTCCACAGCCACCGCGGATGTGTGGGCAGCCCCGCCATGACCCAACAGCACTGGCAGGCTGAGCAGGGGCCACATGGGGTGGCACTGATGGACCACCAGGGGTCCCACTGCGCAATCACGACCTTGTCAGCAGTGGGGTCTGTAGGATGCCAAACATACCTGCACCAGGGGTGCTTGGGATGCCCACAGCAGAACCCAGCATCGACAGGCATTGCACAATGCCGGGAATGGGGAGTGGAGATCGTACTGTGTGGGGTGTGCGGTACAGGAGCACCTGCATGTGTGCCCAATGCAGCCACGACAGCGACCAATGCCGGGATCTGCCTGTCAATGGTGGCGGTCACATCCATCTGCATGTGGACCATCTCTGCATGGTCCAGAGCACATTCCCTGCTGTGCCACTCCACAGCCACAGACAATGCCTCCACAGATGTTGCAACCCGCCTTTGCTGCTGTACTGATTCCCGCAGCAGGTGGGTGTGCTCTTCAAGTGGGTACTCTCCAACAACAGCATCCTGTCCCCCAGGGTGTGGAAGGTCCTGATGCTCAACACCCCTTGAGGGTGGGCGCTGTTCACCAGGACCAGGAATGGGCATATCAAAGGGGCGGCAGGCATGTGCCACTGCTGGACACTGTACCCCCAGACTTGGTGGGTGACTGCTGCTGCCCCTCTAATTGCTGTGCCCCAGGGACCACTCGTTCCACTGCAGTGGCTGCAACAGTGCCAGACACCTGCACAGCCACTGGGGCTGCCCCACCGGTGGTGACAGGCACAGTCTGGGACTGTGCCAACATGCTGGCACACATGTTGGAACCAGCTAGGCCCAGGGGCACATGCTGGCCTGCTGTGTGTCCTTCATAGGACACACACATGTCACTGCCCATTGCAGTCCTTGCATCATCAATGGTGCAGGTAACGTGCTACAGCCACAGTCACAGAGTGCTGGCATGCTTGCATGCCAGACTGCTGAGACACAGGCTGTGCACCTCCCACACCCGACTCACCAACACCAGAGTTGGCAGCCCAACGTGCATGCTGGTGCAGTCCATGCTGGCTGGTGACAGAGGTGGATGGACCCTCCTCCATGTCCAGCAGGTCATCCTCACTGGCTGGACCCACCACCACCATCCCCTGAAGACGAACAGGATCTGGAACAGAAAGAGAGGACATGTGAATGCATGTGAACAACCTTCCCCCCCAACACCACCAACATGTCATACCGTGCAGTGAAAGGGCTTCCACCTGTCTGGAATCCACCTCCTGGTATGCCCTCAATAGCACTGCTCTGCATTGATGCAGCCAGTTGGTCCTCAGCCGGGGTCAGCTCCACCACCGCTGGCTGGCCCCCGCCAGTGCCAGCACGTGCCACCCTGAGGGCTGCCACCTTCTCCTTCACCCTCCTGCAGTCTGTCCCAATCTTCTTTTTGCATTCCTGCACAGAGCACTGGTGGCTTCCGTGCAGGTTCACTGCCTGAGCTACCCCCTCCCATGCAGCCGCACGGCCCTGAGGGGTGCCCCGCCATCCACTCAGTAGCGACTCCTCCTCCAGGTAGGCCTAGAAGAGGCCTCTGTCTCTGCTGTGGTGAAGTTGGGCCTCCTCCTCCTTCGCCCACCATCCTCACCCTCACCTTGGCTCTGCTTGGTCATGGCGATCTGTATGGGTGGAAGTGGACACCTGTCACTGTGCAGTCTACAGTGCTATCCCATGCCCATTGTCCAGAACATCCCACAGCATGCAACCCCACCTTTCACCTGCAGTAACTGAATCTGGCCAGCCCAGCCCAATGTCGCACATTTATAGCGCAATGCATGCAAATTAGGAGTGGAGCAACTGTAATGAGATGCAAATTGAGCCACTGCGCCTTTGAATGGTTGATCAGATGATTTGCATGTGTCAGCTGAATATTGCGCTATTGCACTTTTCGCAATACAGTTGAGCCGGCTGAGCCAATGGTGCAGATCTGTGACTGTGTGGTACACTGCATTATGCATGCCCATGTAGCTTACGCAGGCGTCTGCTGCGCTGATGATGTGCTATGCGTGATCAGCAATTCAGGCCATGGCCACCATTGTGCCAGTGGCGCTACAGCACTGGGCACCATATGGCGCTGTGGCACTACTGCGCAATAGTCCACTGTGGCACTGGCATGCAGGTGGTTGGTCACGCAGGATGCATAGACGTCATATGGCGCTGTACGTGGCCTTGCATCATAGACCCCTGACCTGGTGTCCGACCTTTGCCCCCTAGCGCAGTTCAGCTGCCATGTGTATGGCCCTATTGTGCTGTTTGGTGACAGTGCTATGTGAACTGATGGCGCTGTACGAACAGCGCGATTGGAACCTATGGTGGTCTATTGCGCAACATTTCCACTTGGAGTTGCCGCGCTGTGGGGTGCCATATTGCCTGTTGTAAAAATCCAACAATGGCACACAGGAGAGCACCCCAGTGGAGCCCAGTGGAGGTGGCCAACCTGCTGGCCCTGGTTGAGCCCCACTATGGGGCACTGTATAGGGAGAAGCCCCTCACCATGGCTCGCACCCAGGTCTGGCTGCAGGTGGTCAATGACCTGGTGGGGGTCACAGGGCAGCGCTGGCCTGCTGAGCAGTGCCGGCACAGGTTCAGTGACCTCCTCAGGAGGGAGCCGGATTTGCTTCACCGACTACGGTCACGTGCCAGGAGGGGCGTTGTGCCTAGGCCTTGTGGGTGTACCATCTATGTACCTGTATTCTCCGTAGGGGTGTAAGTGTGTTTTGGTGGCTGTGCATGGGTGATGGCTCTGCCATGTTTGGTTGTGTCAGTGTGTGCAGGTGTGAGATGCATGGGTCTGGCTGTGTGGGCAGGCACACTCACTGGGGCAGGGGGCAGTCTGCTTTGGAGTCACACTGATGTTTTTCTCAACATTTGTCTCCCACAGACTGGGCAGAGAGGATCAGGTTTATCCTGATGGTGGTAGATTATGCTACCCAATACCCAGAGGCAGTCACCCTCTCCTCAATTAAGACAGACTAAATGGCAGATGCCTTGCTAGGTATTTTCTTCCATGTCAGGTTTCTGCAGGAGGTTATAACTGATTGAAAGGGCACCTTCATGTCAGACTTGATGAAGTGCTTGTGGGAGAAGTGTGGGGTAGTGCAGAGATGCATGACACCTTATCACCCACAAGCCAATGGGCTGGTGGAAAGGTTTAATGGTACCCTAAAATCAATGCTCCAAGCATTTTCTGAACAGCATAGGAAGGACTGAGAGAAATACCTGCCCCACCTGTTCTTCACATACAGGGAGGTGCCACAAGAGTCTACAGGATTGTCTCCCTTTGAACTCTTATATGGATGTAGAGTGAGTGGGCCCCTAGTCTTGATCTGGGAAGACTGGGAAGGCAAGCACGCTACCCAGGGAAGTCCCTTTGTGGAATATACTCTAAGGTTTAGGGAAAAGCTGAAGGAGCTTATGGGAGCAGTCCAGAGCAACCTGTCAGCTGCCCAGCAGAAGCAAAAGGTCTGGTACATCCACAGAGCCAGAGCTTGCTCGTACAGTATAGGTTAGGAAGTCATGGTCCTAATCCCAGTCTGGAAGGACAAGCTGCAGGCCGAGTAGGTGGGACCATGCAAGGTAGTCTGACAGGTTAATTACGTGAACTATATTGCAGAACTGCCTGACAGAAGACATACCCATAGAATGTACCATATCGACATGATGTAGCCATATGCATATGCAAATAGAACGATTTTTGCAGTGTGTAATCCTGGGGAAGGGACTGACAAAGAAGACACCCTGCTGGACTTGCTGGAGGAAAGCAAATCAGAGTCCTCTGTGGAGGCAATCAAACTGTCACCCTAGTTGACCCCAGAACAGAAGTGAGGGAGGTTTTAGTGGACTTTGCCCCTTTGTTAAAGGTCAAGCATGGACTAACTCCCTTAGCGACACACGATGTAGATGCGGGAAAGCAAGCATCCATACAGCGGACAGCCTACTGGGTATCTGAGGCTATTCTAAAGAACATTAGGAAGGTGGTGGAGGAAATGTTGAATTTCATTTAATTTATTTTTTTATTCTTGTCGGCCTGATGAGCAAATTGCCTGTTTTCACAGGCAACAAGTAGGATTATACAGAAAACCATAGGGGAGTTATGATATAACAATTTATATTAAATCACAAAGTATAAAATAGACAAAATCCCATTATAACAATATTAACAACATAAATTGACATTACATATAATAAACAGGCAAACAATAAAAAAAAAACCTCACTTCTTACAATCACAAAACCATAGATTTTTTAAAAACAACATCGATCCCCTTTTGAAATTAATAACTGATCTAAAATTCAAGAGTTCACAAGGTAATGCATTAAAACATTTAGATACCCTAAATAGTATGCATCTTTGACCTATTACTTTACGAAACAGTGGAAGGTTAAAGGTAAATCTATACTGGTGCCACATCCATTTATAATCCTAGGAAAAAGACTAGAAATAGAATTTGGAAGATTACCTGAAAATACTTTAAACATTAAACAAACTATTTTTACTGAATTCTGTTATCCAAGACAAGCTGTTTGACTATTGAGAAAGGGTACAGTGATGCATATGAAAGGGAACATTTAACATAAACCTAAGAATAGTATTATAAGTGACCAGAAGGTGCTCTAACAAACTATTACTGGTGGCAGAATAAACAATCATGCCACAATCTAACACACTGAATAAAACATTATTTAGGGTTAATCCAGAAATCCCGCAGCCCCTGGGCCTCACCCATAGTCCTTGTTCCCAAGCCAGATGGCTCTACTCACTTTTGTGTGAACTATTGTAGTCTCAGCATAGTCACCATGTCTGATGTCCACCTAATGCCATGGACAGACAAACTACTGGACAAGTTGGGAGGGGCAACATACCTTACCACCATTGACCTGACAAAAGGGTATTGCAGGTGGAGTTAACTGCCAGAGCCAGGGAGAGATCAGCCTTCATCACTCCAGTAGAATTATATGAGTTTAGGGTAATGCCTTTTGGAATGAAGAACACCCCACCACCTTCCAAAGATTGGTCAACCAGGTGTTCATGGTGCTGAAGACTATCTAGTGGCATATCTGGATGATATTGCCATCTTCAGTACCAGTTGGAAGGAACACCTGTCCCACCTGAAGGAAGTGTTAGGCAGGATATAAAGAGCAGTGCTCACTGTCAAGGCTGAAAAGTGTCAGGTGGCCATGGCAGAGGTGGCATCCCTAGGACATGTAGTAGGCAGATGCAGCTCCATCCTAATCAAGCCAAGATAGAGGTGATAGAGGCATGGCCCAGGCCTGAAACCCATAAGCAGGTTTGCAGTTTCATAGGGACCACCAGGTACTAGTGAAAGTTTGTACCAAATTACAGTACCCTGGCAGCTCCCTTCTCTGGCCTACTAAAGGAAAGAATGCCCAAAAAGGTATGCTGGGAGCCAGCCGGTGAATGAGCATTTGCCCAGCTAAAGAAGGCACTGTGCAATGCCCCTGTGTTGGCTAGTCCTGACTACAGTAAGCCATTTGTAGTCCAGACAGATGCCTCAGATGTGGGGATTGGATCAGTCCTCAGTCAGACCTCTAACTAAGGGAAAGATCACCCAATAATGTACCTTAGCAAAACATTGCTTCCCCAGGAGCAGGCCTTTTCCACAGTTGAAAAGGAATGCCTGTTGCTGGTATGGTCCCTGAAGAAATTAGAGCTCTACCTCTATGGGAGGCAATTAGAAGTACAGACCACTCATAACCCCCTGGTATAGCAAACACAGATGGGGAATACAAAGGGTCATCTCTTAAGGTGGAGTATTGCCTTACAGGGCTATGATATGACCATTACCCACAGGGCTGGATCAGCCAGTGCCAAATGGGCTAACTTGCCAGTTACAGTGGTGAACAGAATTTGTGAAAATCATACTATGCCTAGCGATGGATTTCCACAAACTGGATTTACTATATGTAATGAGAGCGAGTCCCTAAGAGAGTCATACACTAAGAGCAGTGCAAATATAGCCCAAACCAAAAGATTGACTGAAAACATTGCAAACCACTGCAAACAGTGATAGTCCTCAGACACAAACCTTGACTTCTTTTTTTTAGTGGGTGGCTGTGCCCTCTGCACTGCCAAAGAATTATATCCTCAACTCCAGGGGAGCAGACTTCAAAAGAGGAACATTTTATTTTCCATAGTTGGACCCAAACCCCGGTCCACTGGCTTTGCAGGCAGTGGTTGTAGCCACTACAACAAATGGCCAGCTCAGGTGGGTTCAGGACAACACCTGCTTATATCCTGACACAGTGAATGTAGTTCACTGCTACACTCACTATACAGGATTCCTCACTGTACTGCAGCAGTTGCCCTTTACATGAGCTGTATTATTGAGTCACTCATATAGAGTCACTCAATAATACACGATCATATAGAGTACTACCTCACAAATTCAGTCTAAGAGGGAGGGGTGTGGTGTGCTGCCTGGTTGCTAGCCCTTATTTGTAGATATTATTCTGTTGTATATGTGTTTCTTTATGTAGTGCTATGTACATGCCAGTGTTAGCAAAGGCACATAGAGGAAAGCCTGAATATTTTTTTGAAAAGGGGTTTGACCTTCCTCTTACCTACAAAGACAGCCTTGCTTCTAGAAATCTTACAAGTTCTTGTCAAAAAGCTTGTGGTTACATGATGAAAGTGTATTCCTCTAATGTCAACAGGCCAATGGAAAAGGAAGTAATAAAATCAGCTTTTATAATCATACAACTTACAAGATCTTCCTTATAGCTAATTAAATTAAGCCAGTTCAAAATCCCAGGATGAAAGAAGTCATTTCTACTGTTGTAGACCCTTAATATCAAAAGTGAAATGGTCTTAGGCAAGAGGTGACAGAAAAGATTCCCACAGTACACTAACATTTTTTTAATAAGTGCCAGGTAACATCCTTCTAACTGGCCTGTGCAAGATCATAAATTATGTGTTAACTATGGGAATCAGACATCCAAGCTTATCAGGAAAATAAAACTTCGGGGAAGTGCAAGAGTGACACCCTGTGGTCTTTAAAGAGAATGGCCAGCCTCTATTCACTGACTTGAAAGGGCCAGTCTTTATTCACAGAATAGGGGGTGGTCTTCTACATAACCTCCCCAACACAGACACTCATGGCCATTTTGTCATTCTGTTTGGACTCCTGACCTCAAGTGAACGTCAGTCAGCACAGAGACTTCCTAGGAACCAAAAGCTGCTACTCAAAGACTGAAATATTTTGCAAATCAGAGATTCTCAGGACTTTGAAATCTTCATACCTCAGGTAGACTAGCTATCAGTGTTAGTGCATGTTCATTGTACAATTTTTCATTTTTTTGCCTGTACACTGTAAACCAAATTAGTATTCTCTTTTAGCTGTAACTGTAGTTATTTTAAGTATTTTAGTAAAATGTTTGTTTTCCCAAATAATTCTGCCCATGTGAAGATTTCTTATATTATATGTGTAATTGTAGAAGGTTTATTAATAATCTGTGAAAATTGTTATTGCCAAAAGGGCCACTATAAGTAACTAAATAGAGAATAGGATCTATAACGGACATCTGTAAGGTTAGGGAGAACACCATATCCTTATACTATAGCCTGCAGGATTTTGAGCCAGGCTGTTGCATGTCCTCTAGGGAGAAGGCCAGATTAGATGTTATGCTGCTACCACCGAAGAGAGTATGCTGCCTGGGTGTTCCTCCTTTGTGTAGTAGCCAAGGGAGGTTTCATATTTGACCAAAGACTCAAGACTAGTTTTGTACCTTTAGTCAGAGCTAGAAGGATGCCCTGGATCCTCATGGTAGAGATGCAGTTGTGACCTCGGAAAGCATTCTAAAGTGTAAAGAGGGTATCCCTGTTCCCCACCTGTCAATAATTGTACTTAAGGGTGGGCACTGTGAGCTCAGTGAGCCTGACCCCCAGGAGTGGGTTTGTGACACTCCTAACAGCACTAGTAGAGGAGTAAGTGTTAGACTGCAATTCAGGATCACATTATATACCGTCCTTACCTCCTACCGATATGTTATGAAGCTTTGGCATCCCAAAGTATATGTGAAATATTTCCCCCCTCCAATTGCAGTTTCTCTTGGGGTTTATGTACCATCTAAAACCTTGGATGTGTGTAAACATCTCATTACACAAGCCAACCTATACTTTATTCATTATAATATATTGTACACTCCATAACAGACATCAGCTCCATAACTGACCTGAAGAGTAACTGTTTATACATTCAGTATACACTCCTAAAAATCCCTCTGTTGTATAACTGACCTGAAACACTATTTGTACATTTAATATATCGTACACTTCATAACAGCCCTCAGTTACATAACTGGCCTGAAACATTGTTTATACATAGCTGTTGATCCAGTAGGGTCAGAGGCTGCAAAAAAGGGGTGGGCTTATTGGCAGACTAGATGGGCCTAGCGGTCCTTATCTGCTGACAATTTCTATGTTTAGTATATTGTTCACTCCATAACAGCCCTCAGTTCCATAACTGACCTGAAACATTGTTTTGTACATTTACTGTGTTGCACACTCCATAACATCATTCTGTTCCATAAATGACCTAAAAAATACTTGTTTCTATTCTTAGTATACTCTCCGTAACAACAGACTGTTCCATAACTGATCTAAAAAGTAATTGATCGTTACTTTTATTATACACTTATATAATCACTCTGTTCCATAACTGATCTAAAAAAGTAATTGTTTATACATTTAATATACTCTCCCTAGCAGCCCTCTGTTCCGTAAGTGACCTGAAAAATAGCTGTTTTTACATTCATTATACACTGCATTAAAGCTCTCTGTTCCGTAAGTGACTTGAAACATTGTTTATACATTTAATATATTGTACACTCCATAATGATGCTTTGTTCTATGACTGACCTAAAAGAGTGGGTTGCCAGCTTAAATGGCAGCCCCTGTTGTCAGGAGTTTTCAGACCAAAAAGGATGGGAATATGCCAAGTGGCAACAATAGGGAAAGGAGGGCGAGGGAGGAAGAGGGAGAGGGGGAAGGGAAGAAAGAGGATGAAGGACCCTACCAGGAAGGGCAACGATGAGAGTGAAGGATCCTGGGAAGAAGGGTGCTACAAAAGGAGGTGGAGTCAAAAAGCCATAGCAGGGATTGGTTTAGGAGACTAAAGGGTAAAGTCTACAATATAGGGGTACAAAAGGGAAGGGAAAGTAGGATCTCTCTTCTTTTGTTAGATAAGCAGTTTGCCCCCCTTCCCGCCCAGCGATGCAGCAGGAGAAAAGGGGCTGTCAAAATGAGGGTATGGCATGGTCAGCTTCTGAAGGTGGACAGCTGTTGGGGACCAGGTAAAAGGTTGAAATAAGGCTGTGGGCCTCTGTGGGCTGCTGAAAATGGACAGCAGTTGGTGGCCAGATATTATGGAGGCTTCATGGAAGGTATGGACATGGGAAAGGTTGCCAAAGGAGGACAACAGGTGTATCTGGGTAGTGCAGTGGGGTCAAGGAGCATAGATGGAAGAGGAAAATAGGGTTGGGGAATGGGGAAAGAGGCACAATGAAAGGATACAGGGGCCCCAAGGGGTACTGTCCCAGAAAACCAGGACACGGGCTGAGTGTACAACCAGCTATGTTGGCACATTGTGGGTTTGCAGCCAGAGGATCAAGGTCAGGCATCAGGTATGCATCCTAGACCACAAGGGTGTTAAGAAATGGAGGAGGTCATGCAAATCAGTCACATGATGTAAATGATGTGTGTGTAATAAAAAAGTGTTGATAAATAGATACATAGGCACGGTTAGCAGATAAGGGCCTATGGCCCACCCAGTCTGCTCATTTGTGCTTGTAAGTTCCCTTTATGTTATTCTAGAAGTCTGTTGCTCCTTACCCCTGACCTCCAGAATTCTCTTATGTCTATCGCATGCATTCTTAAATCCCATAATTGTTTCAGCCCCCAGTTTGTAACAGACTTGTTTATAAACAGTATGCTGACTAAGCACTAAAGCAAGGATTATGTGGGTAGTATTATTTGAGAAGGGGATCCTATGACAAGTATGTGTTTCTACACTTAGTATACCCTTCATAACAACAATCTGTTCCATAAGTGACCTGATAAGTACTTGTGTATTCATTTAAGGTACACTTCATAACAATTCTCTGTTCCATAAGTAACTTGAAAAGCAATTGTTTATATGTTTAATATACACTCCATAACAACTCTCTGTTTCATAAGTAACCTAAAAAATAATTGTTTGTACATTTAATAAAAAAGGCAGAACAGTACCAGGAAAAGGGAAGAGTGAAGGATTGGAAGAGGAACCGAGAGGGACTAAATGAGTGGAGTGCCACGTGTGCCAACACAAGGAGAATAGGAAATAACATTTCTAACCTTGAGGCGATCATTAAGAAGGCCTACATGGATCTGGCGTCCACAACAGAGTCATGGTAAACCATGCCCCCGGGCATTGAAAGGCTCCTCATTGACCACCACAGCACCCAGTGAACTAGAGGTTCACAACAACTAACCTTCCTTGTCCCCAGATGCCAGACTACCATGGGCCAGAAAGCCTTTGCCCCCAGAACACCACAGTGGTACAATACTCTCAACAAAGAAACTCCTACTGCTGCTGCTCTTGGCCCTTTTAAGAGACAACTCTGACTTCATCTCATTTCAACTAGTTGTTGTGACTGCCTTGCCTAATCAGGGGCCCATCTCTCACTGCCCTCCACTTCAGTCTTGACATCTACCTCTTCCTGCCTTGCCTCCTTCTTCCTGCCTCACCTGCCCACCCCCTTGCCCCTTTCCCTTTCCTCCCCCAAGGCATTTTCTGACTTTTATCTCTCCCCTTTAGAGCTCTTGCCCTCACCCTCTACCCTTCGACAATGGCCTTCCTGCTGGCATAACCCCCCCCTCACCTCACCTGCAGCATTAATTTCTAAGATTGCCCTTGGCTGGTATGTCATGCTAACTAACATTTGGCACATTTTTAATTACTGGAATTTCCTAAGCCTCAGTCTATTGCTTCTTTTTATGGTGTAACTATGTATTATTATATCAACCTTTGTATGTATGTATACCCCCATTACTTCGATGTGGAACCTTTGTAAATGAGCAGTTCCTGCTCAAAGGTATTTGTAATCCTAGATTTCAATAAAATAAAATAAAATAAAAAAACAACAACCACAGCTGGGAAGTGGCCCTGCCAGCTAGCATCATGATCCAGAAGGCCAGCACAGGGAGGAAAGGCAGGGGTGTTTTATATGTGAGGGGAGGTATAAAGGTCACAGATATAGAGGGACACCAGGGGCTAAGAAAAGGCTGTGGGTACTATGGGTCAGCCTACAAACTGAGTCCAGGGCCATTATCTGCACTGAGGTGGTTTACAGACCATCCACACAGAGGGATGAGTTAGGCAAGGATTTGGGGAGGCCATTGGCAGAATGACAAGCAAACAGTGGCATTGATAATGGGGTAATTTAGTCTGCCGGAAAAAGGCTTGAGCATTCAGACCACAGCTACAACATGAAGCAAGACCCTTCTCGACTCCCTATAAGGGACACTTCTGAGGCAGCTGGTTACAAGACCAACCAGAGATGGGGCAGCGTTGGACCTATACTTGTGAACAAACACAGCATTGTAAACACCACAATGGGAAATCTACTGGGTTCAAGCAATTACTGTCCTGTGAGTTTGAAATTTTGATTGGGCAGGAGAAACATAACGTTAAGATGAGAGTCCTGGACTTCAAGCAGGCAGATTTTAATGCAATGGGAGACTGCCTCAGTAAATAGCTCAAAGGGAGGGAAGGCCTGGGGAGTGGAGGTCCAGTGGAAACATATCAAGGAGGGAACAGCTAATGCAATGACATGCTGTTTTAAGATCCAGAAGCAAATGATTTGATACCTTTTAATGGACCAACATAGATGTAACAACAAGAACAAAGTGCTCTAGCTTTCGGACCAACCAGTCCTTCTTCAGAAGCTCATGGCAGTTGTTTAGAAAATACAATACTTATAACAGCTAGATAATGCAGAGAAAAACAGAAAAAAATCCCCATTGGTTTAAAATACTCATTTAAAAAAAAAAAAAAAAAAAAACAGAAGATGATGTCAGAGAAGTTAAACAATACAATACTGCCCTCAGTCCGAATGAACCTTGGGTTAAGATGTGCTTGGTGCAACAAACATAAAGAATCCTACTGCACATAAATTTAATTGACATAAGATAACACTGTTATGTCTTATGTCAATTAAATTTATGTGCAGTAGAAGTTTACAGTTTAGAGTTGGCAACACTAACACCAACTTTTCTGACATTTTCGGCATTATGTTCCAACCTAACGAGTGCATTAACATAGTTTTTGCAAAGAATGTCCTTTATTTTGAGATAGCAGAATCATATCCTCAATCACACAGGTCCCTTTAGGGCCTGAGACAACAGATGCAGATATGCAGAGCCCTTTGAGCCCTGTTCCAAGGGAAGACTCCTTCCACCTATGGAAGTGCAGGGCCATTGCAAGCCCTGTACCTCTGTGTAATGATGGACGTGAAGAGTTAACGGGCCTATCTGTTGGGCTATAGAAGAGCAGGGCCTTCTGGTGCCTGCAGTTGCATGTGGCCAGAGATACGGATGCACAGGGCAAACAGTCCATCCATCACTCAGTGTACAGCCCTCTACTACCCACAGGTGAAGAGGTACAGGGCACTATCCCAAGATAGCAAATGTCTTCTCTATATGGTACCCTGGCCTATGTGGACAACCCAGCAGCTTTCATTCCCAGGCTGTGAGGAGGACATTGCATAACAGCACCATCCCAACACCCTCACCCTGTGTAGCTGGATCACTGAGCTTGTCCCCAAACTCAGCTCACCACCAAGGGATCACAAAACATACACCCTGGGGGGAAAATAGCACTGCATGCAAACATTCTTAATAATTATATATTGTTTTACTTTGTTTCCAGATTTTCAAAATAGTTATCTTGTGACTCCCCTTATAAATATGTCTTGTGACTTTTAGATATTTCTTTGGAGAGTGCATGTACACTATGGGACATATTCTGGTGAGTGAAGGTGTCTGGGAGGTGTGGGGAATTGGTAGGGGCCAGTTTGGAGCTCCAGGTGGGGTGGGTCAGATCAGCGAGGGGCTGTTTTCTTTCTATAATGCAGATACACATGGTAACATTTAAAAATACATACATTTGCCATTGCTCTTTCTTTATGTTTGCTTGCATGCATGCGTAAGAAACATCTTAAGACAGTACGTCTTTTTGGAGGTGTGTGACTGTCCTGTCCAATGCAGTTCTCAGTGTAGCAGGCTCATCCCTTACACACCACTGGATGGGTGAGCTGTCTATGACAGCAGTTTGGCAACAGTGTTCTTCACTTGAAAGAAAAGGTCCGCTGCAGTCAGTGATTGTAATGTGTTACTATTTAACATATTTACATCACCCATTTCTCCGGCCCTCCTCCATGTATGTAGTTAACATATTTACATTCCCCTTCTCTCCAGCCATCCTCCACATCTATGACATTAAAAAAAATGCCTTGCCTCTTGTAATCAAACAAAACATAACCTTTTTTTTACAATCCTCATGAAAGCCAATGTCGAGGGTGCCCAATCCCCTGTCGTCATGCCCCTTCCCCAGTACATTTGCTGACAGGGGAGCCCAGTTTCCATCAGCATAATGTCTTCCCCCAGTTAGTAGTGTGACAAGGAGGGTGCCCAATCCCACTCGGCTCCTGTGCCCCCCAAACACAG
This sequence comes from Neoceratodus forsteri, assembly GCA_016271365.2. NCBI lineage: Eukaryota > Metazoa > Chordata > Ceratodontiformes > Ceratodontidae > Neoceratodus > Neoceratodus forsteri. The sequence goes on along the minus strand of CM057449.1, from coordinate 7,522,432 downwards.
ACACATTTTATGTGCTGACATGGTGCCAAATCTCTGTCAGCCCCAGGCCCCCCAAACAAACAGCCAGTTGGCACGATGGGAACCCACCCCAGAATGCCAGTTGTCCCAATAAAAGAAAAAACCATCCCGCAATGTATTTTTTTTGTTTTTTCCCCCGTGAAAACAGATAACGGTCCCTCTTTCTCTCTGTTTCCCACTCTCACACAACCCGCACCCACCCTCTATGCACCCACACCTCCCCACATACCTCCTCACACCATACATATCTCCAGAGCCCAGTGTGATGATCGTTGGTGGAGCGGGAACACGTCTGCCCTCTTCAAAGCCGACTGCAAGCTGAAGAAATGCTGGTAAGCTGTATAATGGCATAAATGTTTTTTTTACAACTTAGGTGGATATGTCAGCCATTTTTGTGAATGTTGGCACCAAATTTTCAAGATGGGGTTCTTGGGACCCCACATCATAAATTCAGTCACTGTCATGTGGTTATTCAGTCCGAAAAGGTGATTTCTCGGTCACTGCATGGAATTACCTTTTGGGACCAACTAATGAAACAACAGTGTCACTGTTCATGAGGTGGCCTCCCAAAAAGCCTGTGTTGCACATTTGGTGAAAAAATTCCAAAAATTGACCATGTTACAAGCATGCATTGCACAGTTTCCATGCACACTCGTAACTTCAAGAATTTGTAATATTTTCACTCGAGATTTTCAACATTGGCATTTTTTTCACACCTCCTTGTGAACAGCACAGCTGTCATTTTTTAAAACCTGTCCAAAGTGTGTTTTCACACATCTAGCACATAATGGTGTGGTTGCTGTAGGAAACGAATGTTCAGGGCAGATTAAGATAATCACAGTGACACTGTTCATGAGCTGAAGTCCCAAAATGCCTATGTTGAAAATTTAGTGACCAATTTACACAAAATGACTATGTTACGAGCATGCATTGCGCAGTTTCCATGCACAATCACAACTTTGAGAATGTTTAATATTTTCACTCAAGATTTTCTACATTTGCCATTTTTGCACACCTCCTTATGAACAGCTGTCATTTTTCACATCCTGCCTGAAATGTGTTTTCACACATCTGGTGCACAATGGTACAGTCGCTGTAGAAAATCAATGTTCAGGACAGATTAAGAAAATCACAGTGACACTCTTCATGAGCAGAGGTCACAAAATGCCTATGTTGAAAATCTGGTGAAAGAATTCCATGAAATGACTGTGTTACCAGCATGCATTGCTCAGTTTTTACGTATACTTGTAAGCTCGAGAATTTTTTATATTTGCACTTCACATTTTCAACATTGCCATCTCTTCACACCTCCCTATGAATGGTACAGCTGTAATTTTTCACATCCTTCCTGAACTGTGTTTTCACACATATGGCACAGAATTGCACGGTCGCTGTGGAAAATCAATGTTTGGGACAGATTAACAAAATCACAGTACCACTGTTCATGAGGAGAGGTCCCAAATGCTTTCATGAGGTAGGGTCACAAAAAGGGCCATGTTGAAAATTTGTAGTGTAAATACCAACAAACGTCCGGGGCATTAGGGTTTCTAACTATCATGTCCCACCCTGTACAGACTGACATGCTGGTCCATCTCTGCAGGGTGGTGGTGGGGTTGGAGTCACTGCAGTACTTCACTTTATGATGCTAATATCAGCAAGCAAACATTCAGCATTGACAAATGCTTGTTTTAAATTTAATAAACTTTATTCAAATTTTACACAAAACAAATACACAAACACAGTACAAACAATGAACATACAACAACAAGCTTTAAAACCACCCCTCCACCCCATCACCCTCCCTCAAGAAGTTGCATATCCTATCCACATTGATTGCTACAAACATGAATAAAAAACAAGTGGAGCCCTACCTCAAGTTAGATTTTGTGCATGGTGTGAAGCTTACCCTAGATCTTTTTGGAAAGCTGTAAACTGCTATGCAAGTTAGTAATCATTATTTCAGCTGTAATGTTAAATAGAAGTTCCTGCAACCATTTGTTATAAGACATCTATTTTGTCACGCAGGTGATGGAAAACCAACATTTAAACTGTCAAAGTTATCAAGGCCATGAAATATCTGTGCCCCTTGATGTCAATTCTAGAGTAGTCTCCAACTATACATATTTTGGAAGAGAAGTAATCAGCAATCCAGAGTAGGGTAAGTTCATGAAATAGGGGTACCAATGTGCCCAATACTTTGTATGTTGATTTAAAAAAAATAACAACAGCCACTGCAGTCATGATAAGTAAATTTAAAAGATAGCCACAAGTACAGATACATTTCATAGTTTGAGAAACCTGGCTGCAACCATTTTATTTTTATTCCATGTCCAGCTCCAGAATGAGACAGATTTTCCCTAGCAAAATGTGACATGCAAAACCACAGTACATTCCTTTGCTTCTATGAAGACTTTATTTTAGTTGCACTTCAGTAAATTTATGTTAAAAACTGCATTGGGTGTTGTCTTTTGTTAATGAAAACATTTTTCACCCTAGTTTTTCAATGCATATAAAATTTCTAGTTCACTCAAGTTTTTGCGTGGCGTGCAACTGTGGTGTCAAACAAACTACACTTTTTACATGCTCCCAAATTTTCAGCAAAAGCATCCAGCTTATTTTGAGTGGGTGATTTTCTTTTCAGATAAGGGTCTTAAAAGTATTGCAGGACATTGGTGAGAGAGGGGTGAAGGCAATGCTTTTTTTAACTTAAACATCTGTGTGGTGTCCACTATTGCAGGTGCAATGCTTGGTGTCCCTGTTGCACGCACAACACTGAAATTGCTTTTCTCTCATATCTGATATGGAGTTATCCCACAACATAGTCCCTTTTTCACTATTGAGTTATAGTGTCTTGAAATGCTGAGCAAAATAAATAAAAAATGAAAGTATTTTTTTTTCAAGTTAAACACCTCTTGCATGTGCAATGTTTGGTGTCCCCGTTGCACGTGCAACATTGAAGGTGCTTTTCTCTCAAGTATGATATAGAGTTAGCCCACAACATACTCCCGTTTTAACTCTTGGGTCATAATGTCTTGAAATGCTTAGTAAAATAAAGTAAAAAAGAAAAGTAACATTTTTTTTTCAAGTTAAACCAGTTGTGTCCACTGTTGCATGTGCAACGTTTGGTGTCCCCATTGCACGTGCAACACTGAAGGTGATTTTTCTCAAATCCCTGCTAGGGAGTTATCTCATAATCTGGTTCCTTTTTGACTCTTCAGTCACAGTGTCTTGACAATCTTATTAAAATTGATCTATTGTTGATTTGAAAAATTCTCCCTCGTGTTACACTTTGGTAACCCTGTTTCATGAACTTACCCAGTAAGGGATCTGCCTTGTTCCTAACAGACAACCATAGAGGGGTGACTTTAGACAGTCCCAAACAATATGTTAGATCAGCCCCTCTAATTGCTCCTACTTTGAACATAATTAGGAGCTAGTTCCACCCATCTTCACCAATTTAACAGGAGTGAAAGATAGGTTATTTAGAACATGAAACTGAGCAAGTCATAACTTATCTTGTGTGATATAAGTAGAGGGATCCTTCCAGATGTTACACCAGTTAAAGGCATGCTGAGGTAACTGGGAGCTCCAGTATTGAGACATACCATCCAACTCTGGGAAAGCTTTAGCAAATAAACTGAGATGCATCTTGGATACAGAATGGGGTAAGGAGGCTAGATTCTGTAATATTTGCAGGAACTCAGATGAATACAAATTAGCAAAATTTGCCTCAAACTGTTGTACCACAGCATTATGAATCTGATAGATCCCAAAAGTATGTTTTCTGTTCAGCTGAAAAAACCACATAATCTATGCAGAGGATAAACAGATACCCTCCTGGAGAAGGCTGCACACTGTCACATCTGCAAGCTGAGGTAACCATGCATCTGGAATAATTTTCCCTCCTGTTTTAGAATCAGGGTTCTGGAAAACTAGCTAGTAGAGGTCTTTCCTACGATATTACTTCAGGAACACGCACAATTGGGACTGAAACCTGACAGAGTGACCAATTAGTGATTTATTCAGTCTAATTTTAATCCAAATTCTGATTTGGAGACAGTTGTTATTTTTGAGGACTTATCTAAGCCCTTCGACCTGGTGAACCACTCCCTCTTACTTGACAAACTAAAAGGTATAAGCATAGCTGATGAGCCCAATAAGTGAATAAAATCTTACCTGATGGGGTGCACTCAGTGGGTAGTAGTCTCACAGAGACTATACTTGCCCCAAAAAGTAAATAGGAGGTCCCACAGGGGTCCATATTGGGACCCCTGTTTATTTATTTATTTATTTTTTTTATGACATTGTTTACCAGCTAAGTGCACTGATCCAATTGATCATTTTCTGGCATGACACTGGCCAGTGTGGCAACACGTGATATACAAATATATTGAATATGAGGTACATACAGTATTTTAGATCTATTATTTACGAACATAGAGCAAAAAATTAGCAATTTACAAATTTGAGATCCACTTGGGACCAGTGATCATTCATCTATTCTTTTTGAAATTCAACAGTTTAAAACTACACAAAGGAAGTTATTTTGTATAAAAAACTATAATAAAGCAAATTTTTCTAAAATCAAGAAATACTTACAAAACATAAACTGGGAATCTAATCTTCTTAATTGTACAACACAAGCAGCTTGGGACATCTTTTAAAACATTGTACATTATTTGGAAAATACCTTTATTTCATCTAAGAGGAAATTTAATAATAAAGGAAAAACTCCCTCTTGGTTCAACAATACAATTAAAAATCAGATTAAAATAAAAATTTAACTTTTTAGGAAACTTAAGAATAGTTCTATTCCATTTAAAACTACTCTATTACATAAATATAGACTATCTGTGAAAAATTTAAAAAATTCTATTAAATTGGCAAAAGATAAGCTAGAATTTAAACTAGCTCACACAAAAGACTGTCACAAATCTATTTTCTCCTATATAAATAGTAAAAAAGGTGTATCAAGGACCTTCGGACCCATTATAACCAATGGCTCTTCTCTATCTGATATAGAAACCTCAAATCTCTTTAATAAGTACTTTTGTTCTGTCTTCTCTCAAAAATCACCTATTAGTACATTTAAAGTTCACCACATAGATTATCATAGGTTCTATCCAACTGACATTATACAGGCTATCGAAAAACTAAAAAAAAAAATACTAGTCTGGGCCCAGACGGTATTATTCCATGGTTTCTTATTGAAACCTCTATAAATATTTCTATACCTTTGTCAATTCTCTTTAACAAATCTTTACAAGAAAGCATTGTACCAAATGATTGGCATTCAGCAATAGTTACTCCCATATTTAAAAAAGGCAATAGAGATTCTGTGCAAAATTATCATCCAATTAGCCAGACCTCAGTGGCTGGTAAATAATGGAATGAGTAATGAAGTCTCTAATAGATCAAGATTGTAAAAAATTTGGAATTTATGATTCAAATCAGCATGGGTTTACTCCCAAGTATTCCTGCACCACCAATCTGATATCTTTTTACAATAATATAAGTACTCTACTAGATGTAGGTATCCCTACTGATGGAATTCTTTTGGACTTTAGTAGAGTTTTCAATAAACTAAAATGCACAGTCTAAGTTTGTCACCTGATATTGTCAGCTGGACTTTAAACTGGTTGACAAATTGTTCTCAGAGAGTCAGAATTAATGATATCTTGTCTGATTCAGGTAGTGGGACAAATGGTGTACCACAGGGGTCGGTCTGGGGACCAAAATTGTTTAATCTCTTTATCAGTGATTTACAAACAGGGCCAAATAACTTCATGGTTAAATTTGCAGATGATACTAAATTGGGGGGGCAAGATTAATAATCAAGAAAATATCTCTGTATTAAAGAAGAATTTGGAAAAATTAACACTTTGAGCAAATGAAAATCATGCAGTTTTATCATGACAAATGTTTAGTAGTGCATTTCAGTGCAAATAATCCAAAAACGATATATTATATAAACGGACTACTACTTCACTCATCAAATTGTGAAAAAGATTTAGGGATATATGTTAATAATAAACTTACATCAAATGATTGCTGTGTTAGAACTGCTTGCATGACCAACAGACATTTGAGGCAAATAAAACACACTTTTGCTAATCACACTGAACAATGCCTTATTCCATTGTATAGGGCATACATTAGACTGTATCTGGACTATGGCTCCCCTTTCTGGAATCCAAACCAAAAAAAAGACATCAATTCTTGAACAGGTTCAAAGGAGGGTAACTAGAATGATTTCAAGATTAACAAACTTGGATTATCAGAACAGATTAAAAGCTACTGGTCTCTTCTCTCTTCAAACTAGAAGATTAAGTGGTGATATGCTTATGGTTTTTAATTTAATAAATTCACCAGATCTAATGGAAAAATGTAGTCTAACACTCTCCACAAGGATACATGTTCCGAGACTGCATAATAAACAGCTTGAAGTAAAAACTTATAAAACCAGCAAAAGGGGAAACTTTTTTTCCAATAAAAGCATCCATTGTATGGAATGCCTTGCCACAAGAATTGGTAGTGGTAAATAGTGCCACTGTCTTTAAAAACAAATTAGATATTTAGTTGAGGGATAATAGATAAATAGTGTCCCACATAGTGTGGGGAACAGTCTCAATGGGCTCTGGCCTTCTTCTGTTCTTGCATACCACGTAAAGTAAGTAATACCAAGTAATACCCCAGTAGAGATAGACATGGTAGGAGAGGTTGCAGATCCTATACACACAGACTGTGAGCTGTCAGAGAGGTAGCACTGGAACCAAGTGGTAGTCTCAGTTGAACAGCTGACCGATCTCAGTTTAGAGAGAGGAATAGAATGGTTAACCAGGTTGAAAGCCTTGGAAAGATCCACAAATACCACACCAGTAGGATGCCCTTGGTCCACATTGGACAGGATACGGTCAGTGAATAGTACCAAAACAGTGGCAGTGCTATGGTGTTTGTGGAAGTCATGCTGCCAGCAACACAAGGTGTTTGTATTTAGTGAGGTAATCAGACAGCTAGTGATGCACTACCTTTTCAAGTAGCTTGCTAAGGTGGGGAGAATAGATATAGGCTGGTAGTTGTCAGATGAAAGTGAGTCACTGACTTTGAAGATAGGGACCACTTTAGTAGATTTCCAGAGGAAGGTATGATGGAGGTGGACAATGAAAGTAAGAGGCATAGCAATCACTGATGCGACAAGTTTAAGGAAAATAGGGGAGAGCCATCAGAGCCAGGGCTGCCTTGGTTAGGTAGACTCCACAGACATTTGTAGGTGTGGCTGGGTTATATCATCATAAAATAGAAAGGGAGGTGGGGGGAGGTTGGGGTAGGGGTAGGGGAAGGATTTGGATAAGGTAGGAGGCAACTGGCTAGTGGAATGACTTGCAGGGAGCTTACTGAGGAGGACAGACAAATGGGGGAACTTGTGGCTGAAAGCTGAGGCCACCTCAGTAGGGTCAGTAAGAGTGCCAATAGGAGAGTTCAGGTGGATATTGGGGCTTTTGGTAGAGGGAGAGAGAAGGGAGCTGGTAGAATCCCAGAATTTCTTAGAGTTGTCAAGATTTACTCTCTGGAAGTTGCTGAAGTAGTTTCATTTCAGTGCTCAGGACAGATGCTTACACCTGTTATGAAGGTGCCAGCATTCATACCACAGGAAAGGGGTGGGAAACAGTTTATTTTCAGTCAACTTATGGTCCCTTTCTCTCATGAGGGAGAGTAGATCTCTGTTAATTCACCAAGTACATCCGACATGTACTGTCCGGGTGGTAGGGATGTGCGAAAATTATTTTCCACCTGCGGAATTTTGGCAAAAATGCGAATCTCACTGCCACAAAAGTTCGGAAACCATTTTCAGAACTTTCTTGGAAATTCCACCTTAAAACTGGAAAAATTATATAAAAAAACTGTGGGATAATTTATTAAACTGCAGGAAAAAATCTACAAAAAGGATCACTGCCAGTGGTAATTTCTGAGGCTTTTTTTAACTGCCGTTTAACTCATTAATCCTCCCCCCACTGATCAGAGGTCCCAGTAAATACCTCCAATCCCTTCTTTGGACCCTCATGGTTTCTAGTGCCCCCCCCACTGATCATGTCTCCCAAAACATCATATTCCTTGATGTCTAGCAGACCCCCCCTCCTAGATTCTTTAATCCTTAAATAAACAGCCATCAGGCTACCAACACATTCCCCTCTATTCCCAGTATTTCCTGGTGTCTAGTTGACCTCCCCATCCCAGATCCCTTGTAAAAAAAATAATATCAATTCCCCGGTGTCTATTAGACCCCCACAAACACCATCCTAACAGTTCTTCTGCCACCACCCAACTCCCCTTCCCACCCTACTCCTGAGCAGGCCACCAGTGCAGCACTCCTCTCTTCTCCACTACCAGTGGCCCACTGAATTGTCAGTGAATAACTGCATGGTTGTACAATCAAGCACTCACTCACTGACAGTTCATTAAACTGTGGAAAGAATAAATTCCACAGTTTTAATACATTTTTCTGCAGTTCACAAAAAAAGTCCACAGAACTCAATAAACATCCACAAAAAATCCTACTTTGCCAATGATGTAAGTTATGCTCTTTCTGCAAAATTTCCAAAATTTCATGGAAGTTCCGCGAAAGCGGATTCCCAACTTTCACCCACCCCTACTGGGTGGTAATGGGGAAATGGCAATCCAGGATATCACAGCAAATATTAGTGAAGAAGGTGGCAGCCAGGTTGCATCAGAGAGAGCATACAGTTCTTGCTGGTTTATAGCACTGACATGCGCAAGAAGAGGGGAAGTGTCGCAAAGGTTAAAATTGTGAAATGATAGATATTTGGGGGGGAGCTGTAGAAGACCAGATAGCATAGGTAGGGGAGTGATCACTCAAGGAATCAGATAATATTTCAACTTGGGTAATCCAGTCACCACTGTTGGTGATTACCCAGTCAGTTAGGGAGTGGTGGATGTGCGAGAGTTCTGCCTGGTAGGAATAGTTATGAGTTGCAGCAGGATATGTTCCTTGAGCATTTTGGCATAGTCCATCTCATGGGCACCCAACCAGTTGAGGTTGAGGTCCCCAAGGAGGATAGTTGCTCTGGGGGGGATCCCAAGCCAGTAAGCAGGGACTGGAGGCCAGGAATACCCTCAGTAGGGAGTTGTAGCAACAGCTTCGGTATAGTTTTTTGGATGCATCTAAGGTAATTTTGGCAATAATTCAGTCACTTGGGGATTCACTGTCAGTGCAGAGGGAGCGAGATACAGCGAGATGATCCCTGATAAGAACAGTTGCACCTCCACTCTACTTTTTGCCAGGATGGTCTTTGCACAATAGAGTGTAGCCTGCAGGTTGGTACATGGCTTCTGTATGCTGTAACTCCAGCCAGTTCTCCATAAGGCAGAGTACAGTATGTGGGGCTGTATTGGGAAACCTAGGCTTCAAGTTCAGTTAGTTTTGCAGGAAGACTGGAGATGTTCATTTGCGCAAATTTTTTGGCAGGTTAATTTGCCCAGGTGGTGCAGGTAGAGGTGAGAGGGATGTTTTCAGGGCCAGGAGTAGCATGGAAAAGAGGAGGTGGTGGTGTGGGAAAAGTACACTGATAGCCATGTGGGAAGGAGGAAAGGGAGTGCAAGAAAAGACAGAGCAAATACCATTCAGAGTTGGGTAGTAAAGTGAACAGAGGTGGCCTTTTAAGGTGCCAGCACTGGTCGGGCAGGGAGGAAGGAAGGGATTGAGGGAACAGGTGATTTCAGGGAAGTTAGTGAGGTCTGCCTGGTCCATTGATAAAATGGTGGCACAGAGATCTATTGAGAGTAAGGTGCCTAGGTGAGGGAAAGCCGCAGTGACAGGAACAAGGACTTCATTTTAAAACTGGAGGTGCTTGAGTAAATAGAAGGATGGATTACCGTCCAGGTTGTAGGACAAGTTGGAAAAGGAAAAACTTGCTTTGAGAAAAGCTTAGATAATAACTTAAATAGGGAGTTGAATCAAGAGAGTGTGCCTTTAAGATGGAAGGTGATGAGAGAATCAATAGAAGAATAACTCCTATTCCACAATGATTTACCCCAGGTGGTGAGGTATTCAGCCGTAAGGCTATATGCGGATGATACAGCAATTGTTGTCACTGGGACTTATAGAATTTGATGGCAGATAAGGACAGCTTGGCCCACCTAGTCTGCCCATTCCCCTACCTAATGGATAAGCTGTGAATCCTAGTTAATCAACAACCTACTTCCTTCTTTCCCCCACTAGAATTGCCTTACATCTGTCCCATGCATTCTTGAATTCCCCACTGTTTTTGACTCCATGACCTCCTCAGGAAGGCTGTTACATGCATCTACAACTCTGTCCTTGAAAAAATACTTCCTCACATTACCAACGAGCCTTCCTCCCATTATCTTCAAATTGTGCCCCCTTGTTCTTGCACATCTCTTTTTCTGAAATATGCTATCATCTTGGACTTTGTTGATTCCATTGAGGTACTTGAACGTTTCTATCATGTCCCCCCTCTCCTGCCTTTCCTCGAGGCTATACATATTAAGCTCCTTTAGTCTTTCTTCATATGTCATCTGGTGCAGACCCTGCACCATTTTGGTTGCCCTCCTCTGGACAGCCTCCACCCTGCATATGTCTTTGCAGTGATGGGGTCTCCAAACTGTACACAGTACTCCAGATGTGGTCTTACCAACTGTCTCACAGAGGGCCAACAACTTTCTGGTTTCAACTGGCGTGACTTTCACTATACATCCCAGTATCCCCCCTCCAGCCCTTCTTACTGCCTTCTCACATTGCTTGCCCACATTTAGGTAATCTGATATGACTACCCCCAGGTCCCATTCCATTTTTGTTGTCATAGAAACATAGACTTTGATGGCAGATAAGGAGCACTTGGCACACCCAGTCTGCCCATTTCCCTACCTATTGGATAAGCTGCAGATTCTAGTTAACCTACAGCCTACTTCCTGCAACCCCCCCACTAAAATTGCCTTATGTCTGTCCCATGCATGTTTGAATTCCCCCACTGTTTTAGACCCCACAACCTCTCCAGGAAGGCAGTTCCATGCATCCACCACTCTCTCTGTGAAAAAAAAATTCCTCACATTACCCCTTAGTCGTCCCCCTCTATCTTTAAATTGTGCCCCCTTGTTCTTACACATCTCTTTTTCTGAAAGATGATACCATCCTTTACTTTGTTGATTCTCTTGAGGTACTTAAAAGTTTCTATCATGTCCCCTCTGCCCCTCCTTTCATCAAGGGTATACATATTAAGCTCTCTCAGTCTCTCTTCATATGGTTCCTGATGTAGACCCTGCACCATTTTAGTTGCCCTCCTCTGGACTGCTTCCATCCTGTCTATGTCCTTGTGTAAATGAGGTCTCCAAAACTGCACGCAGTATTCCAGGTGGGGTCTCACCAACTGTCTGTACAGAGGGATAACCACTTCCCTTTTTCTACTTGTGATGCCCCTCCCTATGCACCCCAGTATCCCCCCCCGGCTCTCCTTTCCAACTTCTTTATAAAATTATATTGGCAGTCCTTAGAAACAGGATGTACTAAAAATTGGATAAAACTTATACATACAGTAAATATTTAACGTTACTCAGACCACTACATAACTCAAACTCTCTTTCCTAAAGATAATAAGGGTAAATGGGAGCCAACAAGATCTGTGCAATACTATAGAATTTGTTCCATAAAAAAGTAATAACAAATATGATAACGTTGCCCTTTCTTCCCAAGCAACTAAGGTCCGAAACATCTTAGCCCCCCCCCCATAAGATCTTCTGAGAACCATGGGGCCTTTATCACTGAAGTTTCAAAACTCTATTTAATGAGTTGTAGTTGTAAATTATTAGTGATTAGTTAATGGTTTGTGTATAATAACTGTGTGTCCAACGTATGTCTGTGTTTGTAGTTTTGAGACTTATTAAGATATTTGTAAGAGTCTTTGTTACAAGATGTATTGTTTACGATGTGGCCATGTCTTATAATGTTATAGCATAACTTAAGTACATTGAAAAAGAAGACTGTCTTGTAAACAGGATTGTAGTAATCCCAATGACTAGTATTCCTTTATGAAAATAAAGTTCTTATCTTATCTTCTTATTCAAGTTTTCATTGGGAGAGGTTGGCATAGTGGTATTGTGAGGCAGTGAAGTTAAAAAGGCTAATAAACTATTTGCTGCCAGTAGTGCTAGGAAACAAGTGCCTGAGAGCCCCCACTTTGTCAGCTAGTATAAGCTTTTGGGGGCCTGCATCACAAAAGCCCTTTCCTGACTGCTGAGGTCAGAAACAATATCATGATCTGTGCAACAATAGTATGGTCTGAGCTTGATAGCCACCTCTCTTAAAACAAAACAACGTGCTATTTTCAGTGTTACTCATGAAACTGGGAATGTTAGCTTTGGGCTCAGGTTACACTAGCTACATGGAACAGACAGCTTGCAATAAATCAGTAAGGCTTGATGAAGATCAACATTTTTCATTTATAGGGACTGGCATTATGTTAAACAAACTTTAATTCATGGAGTATATACTATACAAAAGGAATTGGGTCTGACAAAAAAATATATGCATTTATCTGATCTTTGCATTTGAGCAGTATGCCTTTAAGTGTGATTGACTGCAATTTTTTATAATTTTATGTTAGTTTTTTTATGAATGTTTAGGATCGGGAGGGTGTGGCCATTATGCTTAAGACTGAGCCGGGCCTTACGGATGTGCCATTAGGAAGTATCAGATCCTTTGAATCAGATCCTGGGAGATCCTGGGAGAGGGTGTAGGTTGTGGGATTCTCCTTATTTATCATCCACCAGGTGACGGTGGAGAATTCCTGCAGGAGATAGCAGACTTAATTGTCGACATGGTTTTGAGGTTACCCAGACTGATAGTTCTGGGGGACTTCAATGCCTGGGTCAACAATGAACTCATGCATTTTGGTCAAAATCTCCTCCAGCTGATGACGATGCTGGGCCTAACACAGGTGATTACCTCCTCGACCCATGTAGGGAGTCATTCATTGGATCTGACCTTTCTTTTGGGTATGGAAATCGCTGATTTGGGGGTGGAACCAGTCAGCTGGTCTGACCATCACACCATAAGGTTCAGCTTCAGGGCCCCCCCAATAGGTCTGCCCCTATGGAGATAGTTCGGTACCACCCTTTAAGGGGTATTAACCCCAGTGACCTAATGGTGGTACTGGATCTATCAGGTTTGTCGGGAGAATGCATGAGTCCAGATGACCTCATACTAGCCTATAATAGGGCTGTGGGAGATGCTCTGGCCAAAATTGCTCCTGTTCATGTCTGGCCTCTCACCCTCCGTCCAAGGAGCCCTTGGTTTGATGGCTTCTTGAAGGAGTTAGAGTGAATTGGCCGAAGGTTGGAGAGAGCCTGGCGGAAGTCTGGCAATGATGCTGACAGGCTTAGGTTAATGGTACATTATGATGGCTATCAATCAGAAATCACCCTCAAGAAGGCAGAGTTCCTGTCCAGGGAGATTTCTGCTGCACAGAACCAACCGGCTCAGCTTTTCCGGACTGTGGACAGATTGTGCAATCTAATCTGTCTCCAGCCCAGAGAAGGTTTTCCTCAGCTAATATGCAAGGAGTTCACTTGGTTTTTTGCAGATGAGGTTGCCAGCATCAGGTCTGGCATCGGTCCAACCTCTCCTATGGGGGATTGCAGTGGTCTACAGGAAGTGGTATGTACTCAGTCTGTCTGGTCAGATTTTCGCCGGCTGGAGTATAGTGACATTGTGAAGATCATCCAGACATTGCGATCAACTAGTTGTAGTTTGGATCTGGCCCCTACACCTCTCTCAGTAGGATGTGTAGAATTTATCTGCCCAACCCTTGCTGACATTGTCTGGAAGTCTTTGGAGAGGGGGGGGTCTTCCCTGACCCCCTCAAGAAGGCAGTCGTTAGACCACTCCTTAAAAAACCCTCCTTAGATCCAGATTGTCTAGCTAACTACTGGCCTTTCTCTAACCTGTCATTTGTTGGTAAGGTTATTGAAAAGGCAGTTGCGTTGCAACTGGATGATCATCTTATAACTCACAATGTCTATGATATTCTCCAGTCTGGTTTTAGGAAGAAGCATAGCATGGAGACTGCCCTTGTCTGAGTATTGAGTGACCTCCTAATGGGTAGAGATTGAATGGCATGTACCATTCTGGTCCTTCTCAATCTCTCTGCTGCATTTGACACTGTAGACCATGGTGTGCTGTTGGAGTGCCGGCGGGTTTATTGTGGCCTGTCTGGTACAGTACTCAAATGGTTTCATTCTTACCTCCCAGACAGGTCTCAGAGAGTTGCCACTGGAATTTATTCCTCTGGCGCTCACTCCCTGCCTTGTGGGGTACTGCAGGGCTCCATTTTGGCTCCCATGCTGTTTGCAGTGTATGTGCTACCATTAGGAGAAATCATCAGGCAATACAGTCTGGGTTTTCACTGCTATGCAGATGATGCCCAGCTGTATCTGTCCTTTCTGCCCAGCCAGGATGATGCACCCTCCATGCTAAACAACTGCCTTGCTGAGATCAGACTTTGGATGAGTTCCAGCTGGCTGAGACTGAATCCGGATAAGACTGAGGTATTGGTAGTGGATACAGGTCGTCTGGGGGTAGGTTTGGGAGCTGGACAACTGTCAGATTTGTTACTTGGTGGAATGCCACTCCCTACCTCCCATCAGGTGTGTAATCTGGGCGTTATTTGTGATAATGGTCTGACCCTAAAATATCAGGTGTCAGCTGTTGTCAAATCCTCTTTTTACCATCTGAGGAATATCACCCAGGTGAAACACCTGGTTCCTTTGGGTGATCTTTCAACATTGGTCCATGCCTTTGTCACTACCCATCTTGATTACTGCAATTCCCTCTACCTAGGGCTACCTGGAGATGATATCCACCACCTGCAGCTGGTGCAGAACACGGCAGCCAGGCTTCTGACTGGGACATCTAGAACCAGTCATATTACATCTGTGCTCCGTGAACTGCACTGGCTGCCTGTTTGGTGGTGGATCACCTTTAAGGTTGGCTTACTAACCTTTAAAGCACTACATGATCAGGGACCCAGTTACCTGAAAGATCTCCTGATTCCCTATTGCCCCCTCTGTCCTCTCTGTTCCACCAACAAGGGATTGCTGGAGATTCCCAGGGTTCGATTGAAGACATCAGGATCCTTTGCTTTTGTTTTTTTAGCACCAACCCTGTGGAATTCTTTACCTCATTGGTTGAGAGAATGCCCAACCGTCGACAGTTTCAAAGTTGGTTTAAAGACACATTTATTTAGTTTAGCATTTATTTAGTTATGGTTGATATATTTTAATGCTGTTTTAATCTATATTATGTATATGTCTTTGTGTACAGCGCCTTGGTTCTGAAAGGGGCTATATAAATAAAGTTGATTTAATTTGATTTGATTTGATCGCTAGCTATGCAGAGAAACAAGTCAATTAAAAAAAAATGTTTATAGATCTCCCACACATTTTTTTTTTCATTATTACCCCTTAAGAATAAAATGAATTAGAATTATTACATGGATAAATAGACAGACAGACAAAGAAGAAAGAAAGAAAGAAAGAAAGAAAGAAAGAAAGAAAGAAAGAAAGAAAGAAAGAAAGGTAGGTCAGATAGGACATTATGCCACATGAGATAGGATTTCAAACATCGGGAACAGTTCTTGGAAACTGTTTTCTGTAATATACAGGAAACCAATTCCAAAAGCTTTTCCCAATATCAGATACTATATCATGTGATATCAGATACAATTTCAGATATTGGGAACAGTTTTTGGAAACACTTTGTTTCTGAGAAATATTACAGATGCATGAAATCTTGTCTGATACCATACCGATGACCATACTGATGTTTAATGTACATGTGAATAATCTTACATGATTTATAAAGTATAGTGAAATAAGAATATACACTGATGAGACCATACTGGTTGTATCCACAAATTAATCAGGAGCAAATGGAATATCAGCTACAAGAAGATACAATGCAAATGGAAGAGTGGTTGGGTAGCTTGGATCTGCTCCATAAAAAAAAACAACAATGTATGACACTGCAGTAGGGATTAAGAGAAAGATCAGTCTCTTCACAGATGACACAAACATTTGTGCCAAGGTAAATGGGAGGAGGGAAAAAAAGTACTTCAGGAGGATTTGGCAAAACTGGAGGAATGGTCTCCCACTTGGCAGCTCGGTTTTAATGCCAAGAAGTGCAAAGAGTGATGCATTTAGGATGCAAGCACCCAGGACACAATTACTGGCTGAAAAGTGTCCTGTGATCAAAATCCAAGGAGGATAAGGATCTGGGAGTGCTGATAACCAGGGAGATGAACCACTATGTTCAGTGCAGGAAGGCAGCAGCAAAGGCAAACAGAATGCTTGGGTGCATAGCAAGGGGAATTACTTCTAGGAGTGGGGAGGTCATCTTGCCCCTGAACAGGCCCCTGGTGAGACCACACATAGAGTACTACGTATAGTTCTGGTACCCCTACTTGAAAAGTGACATCAAACTACTCTAGGTGGTGCAGCACAGGGCAACACAAATGATCCTGGGATTGGGGGGACAGACCATTTGAGGAGAGAGACTGAGAGCTCAATATGTATACCCTGGAGGAAAGAAGGGAGAGAGGGGATATGATTGTGACCTTCAAGTACCTGTAGGGGTTGAACAAAGTACATACCAGGTGTATGTTCAATCTGAAGGGTGGAAGGGAAACCAGAGGACACTCTATGAAGCTGGAAGGGGGCAGGTTCAAGATGGATCTGAGGAGGCACTATTTCACAGAAAGAGTAGTAGCAGGGTGGAACCCTCTGCCAGGGGAAGTCATATCACTGCAGAGTGTTGGGGGCTTCAAGAGGGGATGGGAAAGATTCAAGTGGAGGGTACAAATTGGAAGGGGATGGGAGATGTGGGGAAGGCATATGGGGTGAGCTGCAGTCTAATGGACTGAAGTGCTGCACACTCAAGCAGACTAGATTGACCTAATGGCCTATATCTGCTGGCAATTTTGTATGTTCTTATGTTTGTATTTATGGGGGGTCCTGCTAGGAGTAGCAGGCCCAAGCTGCGGCTTCAACTACATGATGGTATCCTTATTAAAAATGTGGCCAGCTAAAGGTATCTAGGTGGCCAGGTGGATTCTGGGTTGACTTACACAGAGTATATTCTTTTACAAGTTGGGAAAGTAAATCAAAGATTGGGGCACTTAGAAGGGTGGCTGGCTGTTTATCCCCTGATACTAAGGAGAAATTGGTTAGGCAGTTACATATTTCAGTATTAGAATGGGGTTCCATTCTATGGACCCTATTCACAAAGGCTATGCACCACTACGAACGGCATGTACAAACCCCGCAGTGGCACATATGCATGGAAGCCGCGTAACCCAAGGCCACGTGGGACATGTGAACCATAAATAGGGACATGCGTAGCCACATGGTGTCCAGCAATGCACATGGGAGGATACATTGCTGTGCAGAGGGTGTGGCCATATACACCATACATGCGGCATGCAGGACATGCATTCATGACATGCAATACGTCAGAATGGCATGCCATGGAGCCACGCAGGCAGTACACAGCTGAACAGCAGCAGTAAGGAGGCACAAACACCCCACACACAGCAGGTCTGGCCGGCACAGCGTACCAGTGTACTTGGCATACAGGTCCACAACAGCGCACACAGCTGGATAGGCACGCTGCCATGTGGGCAGTGTGATGTATATCTAGGCACGTTCCCAGAATGTCCCACATGCACGTGCTACCACAGCCTGATCTCAGGCCCAAGCACTGCTTGCATGCCTCCTGCCAGGCACAGCCAGCACTACATGGCCAGTACAGTGACCCCCTGTACATATGTAACTGGCACCACAGGAACCGAATACAGAAGCATGACCAGTCCCACACATACAGCACTGCCCCCACACACCATGCTGGAGCGAAGAATAGGGCACACACAGGGCATCACAGGCAAAAGCCTTTATTGTCAAACAGTAGCACAACATCCACACAGGGCAGCACAACAGCATGACAGGGGAGTAGACTATACAACAGGTGGGCAGGACAAACCCTGGCTCAGTCAGACAAGTCCTCCGTGACCTCCTTTGGGCTCATTGATGTTGTCATCTCCAAGGAGGCTAGTATCAGTGAAGGCATGCTCCTCAAGCACCAGGCACCTCAGGGGCCCATGGTAATGCTACAATTACAAGAGCACACACAGGGGACAAGGGTCAGTACATGCTGAACCAGCCAGGGGAGCAATGCAATGGTGCAACACACACAGGGGTACACACACAGGCATGCATATGACACCTACCTGTGAGGGGGAATGAATGGCTCACAGGTCCCCCTCATCCTCCCTGTAGACCATGTCAGATGTGCTCTGCCACAGGTCCAGCCACAGCAGAATGTTGTGGGGCAGTCTTCAGCCTGGAGTCACCACCACAGCCAGTCCCTACTCTCCCACCTCATGCAGCTCCAGAACCAGTGTAGCCTTATGCCACTGTGTTCCCTGTGGAAATGAAAAGGCAGTGACAGTGAGAGGCACACCCTGGGCAGTCCCACCCAGGCACAGGGCCCACACCCAAAGGTATATGACCATGCTACTCACCTGTTTCCATTCAGTGACCTCCCATATGGCCCCTGCTGGAACCCCATCCTGGTAGATGTCCTGTGCAACACGGTACATGTGCCCTGGCAGGGAAAGCCTGCTACACATCTCACCCAGTGGCATCAGTAGAGCTGCAACCACAATGACAGTTGATGCAGTTGTGGCCAGCCCCCCACAGCATGTGGGCAGGCAACGCCCCATAGGACATGTGCGCCATGCCACCCAGCATGCATGGACACACTCGTGTGTGTAGTAGTAATGTAGTAATAACATTTATTTATACAGTATATCACCATTAGGACTATTTACACCTTATTTGCAAGGTGTACCTGGTTCTGATGCAATGCTACTGAGCAGACGCATATAGCGGAACAAGCAGAGGCTGGATGATGTGCCCTGGGGCACTGCTACAAAGACTACTACTGGAGGATGCCATGGAGGAGCACCAAAGATGGCCCTGGTTACAAACACAGGTGTTCAGGCTATGGCTCACTGCAAGAAGCCTCCACACCACAGACGTCCTGTGGTCATACAGGCTTGACCACGACATGCTGCGGAATGTCTGTGCATGCATCGAGGATGACATACGCCCATGCACAGGGTGCTCCGTGGCCATGACCGAGGAGATGAAGGTGCTGTGTTCATTGTAATACTATGCCACAGGCACCTTCCAGAGGGTGACAGGGATGTGACAGGTGTGAGCCAGTCCTCTGTGTCCAGGGCCCTGCACCAGGTGACCAACGCCCTCTTGCACCAGACGCCGACACATTGTGTACCCTACAACAGTGGTGGAGCTCAGGGCTGTCAGGGGAGGGTTCTGGGACAGATATAGCATGCCCAACACAGTTGGTGCAATAGACTGTACACATGTGCCTATACTCATACCAATCATGAATGAGGAGGCATACCGGAACCATAAGGGGTTCCACAGCATAAACTGCCAGGTGGTGTGTGATGCAATAGGCACCATCACCAATATTCTGGCACAGTTCCAGGGTTCATGCCACAATGCCCATAACTTCAACAACAGCTCACTGTGATGCTATCTGGACAAGCAGGGCAAGGGATACGGGTGGCTATTGATTGAACTTCTCTCTTGGCCTGCAGTAATGATTGTGGACTGTGCAGTACTGTGTGCCTAATGTGTGTGTACCCTCCCATTCCACAGGTGACAGCGGATACCCAGTGAGGATGACACTTCTGACACCATACCTAGCACCCCAGAACCCTGCAGAGGAGGCATTCAGCACAGCACATGTGTGGGCATGCAACATCCTGGAACGCACATCAGCTTTCCGAAGATGCAATTCTGATGCCTGGACCACACCAGGGGCACGATGATGCTTGCAACAGGGAAGGTGTGCAGAGTGTTCACCGCCTGTGCCATGCTGCATAACATATGCATCTGATGCAGTGTGCCACAACCCCCGGACGGATGGCCTGAGTAGCACAACGAGGAATCACTGCAGCCACCACATGGACCAGCACCAACAGGGATGGTGTGCAGAGTGTTCACCACCTGTGCCATGCTGCATAACATATGCATCTGATGCAGTGTGCCACAGCCCCCAGATGAATGGCCTGAGGAGCCCCACGAGGAACCACTGCAGCCACCACATGGACCAGCACCACCAGAGGATGGTGGCAGGTCACCACCCAGAGGACAGTACACTATGGGATGCATGGCAGCATGGGCCATGAAGCATTGAATGGCCTATGGCACATTCGGCAGGTGAGCGGTTGTGCTGTATGGTGATGATGACATCACAAGTCTGAGTCACACAGTGCACACTGCACAGCATGCCATGCCTGTCATGTGCCCCTGCCAGTGCAGGCCATCCATGCCAGTGTGCGCAGGACACTGGTGCAGGTTGTGGGTGGCCAGCGTGCATCCCCACTATCCCATTTGTACATCCCAGTTGATACACCACTGCGAAGCTGGCCCATGTGGTGTCACTGTGTACCAATATGTGGTGTGCCTCAGTGATGCCTGGGGTCTACAAGTATGAGGTATGTGCTGCGTGTGTGTGGGGAGTGTGCTTGGTGTGTGTGGGGTATGATCAGGATGTGTGCTGAGTGTGTGACGGTGCCTGTCGCTGCTGTCTGCACCCCTATGTTACTGTGTGTTGGGTGCCCATGGGGTCCCTCTACATCTGCACCCCTGGCCAGTTTCCATGTTCCCCCTTGGCTTGGGCACTGGCTGCATGGCATGTTGGGGCCCCTGTCCATGGTGTGCATGTAGGGCCATGTCACCAGTGCCTGTTGCAGTGTGTGTGGTGGGATGGGCCATTAGTGTGGACCATGGGTCCTGGTCATGCAGCGTTGTCTGGTGTGCAGCGGCAGTCTGTGCTAGTGGCAAGTCGATAGCTGGTGGTCAATGTGGCTGTGCAGCCAGGTTTGTTGCTATGGCATGAAGCACATCAGTTATCCACTGCTGAGTGTGTGCCCCCACCACCACCACACCTGCGAGCCTGTCCTGGGCACACACACTTGCAGCGATGGCATCAGCCATGCGTACCTGTGCCCACATGCCTGCAGCAATGCCCTCAGACAGGCACTCCTGTGCATGCAAGGATGCTGCCAGGACCTTTGTCATAAGGTGCATTGCCTCCATGCAGTCCCATGTTGCCTGCAGCCAGTCATGTTCCAGCTGGCAGAGGTCTGGGCAGTAGCTCACCAGTGTCAAGCCACTGCTGCATGCCTGCCATTGCCGTGCAGGTGGGGGCCCTCAGGGGTGTGCCCATCACACTCTAAGGCATCCAGTGGTGAGGCATGTGCCTCCATCCCCAGGGTGAGCAGGTCGCTGTCATCCACCGGCTGGCTGTTCTCCTCTGTGCTCCTGTCCGGATAACCACTGTGTGGTCCCCCTCCTTGTGGTCTAGCAGCGGTATCTCCTCCACGTTGGCCCAACTGTCTGCAAGGGTGGCTCCACCTCTGCCCCCTGCCTGCTGCAGGTCATCTTTCCTGCCTTTGGCACTCCTCTGTTGGTCCTCCAAGGGTGCAGCTGGCAGTGTGGTCTCCTCCTGTGTGGCATCTGGGTTGTGCAGCGTACCTGTGGAGGGGTACAAAGATTAGAACCCTTGTGTTGTGGTCCAGTGCATTGCACTGTCCTGTGTCCATGCAGCTATGTACCTGCATCCCCTGTCTGACCCCAGTCATTCCCTCACCTGCACTGTCATTGTCGGGCCCTGTGGATGAGGTGCAAGGTCTGTTAGTGCCCGTGTAAATGCTGCCATGAGGTGCTGCCACCCGTGGTACATGTTCTGGTCACTCACTTGGCATGCTGTCGAAGCCTAAGGGCTCCCCATCTATGACAATGTCACTTATTGTGTCTGCCACTAGTTTTTCAATGGGTGTGAGTGGGGTATCCAGTAGTGGTGGCCCACCGCTGGTGGCATCCTGCGACTGGCATGCACGACTAAGCTTCTTCTTGACCTGTGTCCGTAGGTTGCACCACTTGTGTTTTCTGGCAGACAGTGTGCATGCCTCTAGGCTGGCAGCATTGATGCCCATCTGCACATCCAGTCATATCCTGGCCTTTGTCTTGGGTGGTGTGCTGCATGCCTGGTGGCTGAATAGCAAGTTGTAGTGCTGGCAAACCTCCATCAATAGCAGTGCGATCTGCGCACCCATGTTGTTGGGGGGCCACAGCCCTTTTGCCCCCTCCATCGCTTTTACTGTGTCCTATTGCTCCTCCTGCCTGCACCGTGGTCTATACCTGTCCCTGGTGCCCATTCCTGGTGGATGGTCTTGCTTCCTCCACGGACATAGTTCCAAATTTCTGCACATAGCAGTGCAGCGTAGTACTTCCGCATGCCCATTTATGGTGGGGTCACGGGGTGTTTCAGGCATCTTGCACTGTCCCAGTCCCATCCTTGCATGTTGCTGTGTGCCTCAGCCTGCCCCGACCCATCCTCCAGGGGGTGTTCTGTGCTTGTTCATGCATGCCGCATGTCTCATGTGTGCTGCATAGCGTACAGCTGCACACCAGCACATACAGTCCTTTGCACTTACCGGCAGTCCCTTTGTGGATAGCACCCTATATATGCATTCTACCCAAAAAGTATTAAAAAAAGGTAAATCAAACCTATTCTAGATTAGGTAAATTTATTACCAGAAACAGACACAAGATCCACCACTGTGAAATATATAATAAACTATGTTGGCTTCACCCAGATGAACAATGAAAATATATTTGGCCCACAACATGTCACAGGATACTGCAGGGTAAATACACACACCCTCTGTTGTGTCTTGTACAGAGTAAACCAATTAAGGCTCTAGAGTTTCAACAAGAGCATCTAGCGATAGAATACCAATGCATAGGTCATTTAACAGGACGGGTGACGTAACCCTACAAGATAGTACTGCAGCTTATTGGAATCGTTTGCCCCATGACTTGAAGATTATCAACAGCTTGACCATTTTTAAGTTGAAGTTACATGAACATCTGAAAACCACTTGTGCTTGTCTTAAATAATTATTTTTAATGTGTATCGATGCTGTTTGTGATGTGTGTGATATGTATTGTTATTAATGTAACAACACAGGATTTTGTTGAAAATGTGACCTGTATTCTAAGAAAATGTTTCCTGTTTAAAAATAAATTTGTATCAAATCAAATACCTGATATCTAACATTTTTTCTAACTTTATGTGACTCTGGAATGTGAATGTTTTCTAGTTTGTTTTTTTTAATATTACTCAGGAACAACTTTGCGGTCTTCCCCCAGCTCATATACACATATCACTCAGCAGCCGTTTATTTATAGCTGAGTTACTGAAGTGCTCAAGGTGTTAATTGGCCTACTAGTCTTACATTTGTTTACGGCAGCACGCCAGACTGTTTATGCCATTTTAATATATGGATTTGTAAATTAATACAGTCCTAAAGCATACAATTTTTTCCCGTAATGCCATCTTTCCAAGAGCAATAATACTACATTTCACAGATGATAATAGCATCATTCA
Organism: Neoceratodus forsteri; assembly: GCA_016271365.2. NCBI lineage: Eukaryota > Metazoa > Chordata > Ceratodontiformes > Ceratodontidae > Neoceratodus > Neoceratodus forsteri. The sequence continues at coordinate 7,498,839 of CM057449.1, read as the reverse complement.
GGTACAGTAATACCATCGTTCCATACTTGAAAGATACTATTAACAGCAAATTTCAAAACCTCAAGCACAGATCTGTCCCCACACATCATCCTAAGCAAGTCTTCCCATTAGCTACTTCTCCTTTGTGGGCGAACAGCACAAGTTTTAAAACATGGTGGCCATCTCACGCTTAGCGAGACTGAATCATGCCCACTGCATGGCATTTTCCCGATTTTTTTTTCTTTGTTGTCATGGAAAAAATTAAAATATATCCTTCTAACACTTGTTTAAAATTAGGCTCAGGAACATTGCATATAGTGAAAAGAAAGTTTTAATACATATGCATACGGGAGTTCATCATAGAACACAAACTCAAGCTGAACTCGCAATTCACAGCTGCACAAAGCTTATATTACACTGTTGCTTGTCATTGTTTATTGGCTACAATTTGCCACAGTGGGTTGGCATAATTTATTTGAAGAAAAACAAGAAATGTTCACATGACTTCTAAGGAATGCTTGTCTTAGATTTCAGACCTTTTCTCTTTTTTTCACCATTTTACCTTTTTAAGTTTTACTTTTGCAGCCATCTTGTGGAGGTTCTAGGTACTACTAGTTCTACAACATTTTCATTGTATTTTTTCCTTCACATTCCCCCCTTTTGATACTCTGTATCAATCTTACAATATATCATTATAAAACGGCAGTTGTGTATTTATTTCCTGGTTGGTGAGCAAAGGGGCCATTACTGGGGTTTTGATTTTAGGTGTAGCCCAATAGCTGCAGAAAATGGGGAGTATGTGCACACATAACAATCTGACATTTTTGCATTATTTAGCATGCGATTTCATTAAAGTCTACCAAGTATTTGTAACATGCAGAGGTTCAAGGCTACGGCTGTATCTTACAGTCTTGTGGTTTGCTTTAACAGTCATTTGAGCCAGGAGAACCATAGTGGTTCCCAGTACACATACCACCCCTGCAATAAGTAACACAGTCCTTATCTTCATTTTTCCTCAGGAGCCGACACCAACCGGCAATGGGAAGCATGAATCCATGTGTCCCTTTTGGCTATTTTGACCGCTGTGGCTGTCGTAAGTAGCACTTGGAACGGTCCTCTCCACCTCGGAGCACACCACTTCTTTCTCCGAAAGTCCTTTACCACTACGAAGTCTCCTGGTCTGATATGATGGAGTGGTCCCTCAGAGGGTACAGATAAAGCTGCTTTAACCCTAGGATAGAGAGAGATCTCAACACAGCATTAAGGGATAAACAATAGGCAATCATTTTATTGTCTATACCATGCAACGTCATTCTATTTTGGGGAAATGGAACATTTGTCATTCTGAGAGGCCTTCCCATTAAAATCTCATGTGGTGATAATTTCATGTGCACAGGCCTCCCTCTCATGCTCATAAGTGCCAGAGGTAGTGCCTTCACCCAATTGAGACCAGTTTCTGCCATGATTTTGGTCAACTTTACTTTTAGGGTCTGGTTTGCCTTTTCCACAGCTCCTTCCGATTTGGGGGTGGTAGGCACAGTGCATCCTCAGATTTACTTGCAATGCCTCACACAGGGTTTTAATTACCTCGTTTGAAAAATGTGACCCATTATTACTGGAAAGTCTGGTGGGGACACCCCACCGGGGAATGATTTCCCTTATTAGGGCCTTTGCCACCGTGCTTGCTGTGGTTTTCCTAACTGGGAAGGCCTCTACCCATTTTGAAAACATGTCTACAATTACTAAACTATATTTGTACCCTTCACATGGATTTAACTCAATAAAGTCCATCATTAGGTGCTCAAAAGGTCCTGTAGGAGAAGGGTGTGCAGAGGGGGTTACTTGGAGTCCTCTGCCGATATTATTTTGCAATTTATTACACACCTCTTACAAAATTCTTCAGCATATACAGTGAATCCTACAACATACCAGTATTTATTTACAAGGTCTACCATTCCACTTTTTGAGACATGATCGGCCCCATGGGTCAACTTGGCCAAAAAGGGAAATACTGCAAAAGGTAGGCAAAGCCTGCCGTTGGAGGCTATCCATATCTTAGTATCAACATTATATTTACAATTTGTTTGCCAGTTTCATTTCTCCTTTGCACTGGCCGACTGTTACAACGTAGCAACATCCTTGGCTGAAAATAAATCAAGTTGGTTAGTGGTAACAGACAACATTAACAATTTTGGAACACCATCAGAGAGGGCTGCCTCTTTTGCAGCTGCATCTGCCCTCACATTACGCAGTGACACTAAGTCTGTAATAGACATATGGGCTTGACATTTGATAATAACAATTCGCTTTGGTTTTCGTATAGCATCTAATAAGTCTTTTACCAGGTTCGCATGCACAATAGGTTTTCCTGCCACTGTCAGGAATCCCCTGTGTTTTTACAAGGTGCCAAAATCATGAGCTACCCCAAATGCGTACCAACTGTCAGTGTAAATATTGACAATTTTCTCTTCTGCAAGTATGCAAGCTCTGGTCAATGCAACTAATTCGGCTACTTGGGCCGACATTCGTGGAGGCAGCTTAGCACCTTTCACAAGACTATCTTGTGTGCACACAGCATATCCCACCAAGGGCTTTCCCTTGTCATCTCTTTGGGCTGACCCATCCACAAAAAACCCCACGTCAGCATTTACTATTGGCACATCAGTAATGTCCGGTCGGGGTTTGCAGTCCAGATCTATTACCTGTCCACAGTCATGTTCCTCTTTACTTAAAATACTAGTTTTGCAAAAAAAAGTCAAACCACATGGTTCACTCTTGGTGTGCTTTCATTAAAACATACATTTTGTGTGAAAAGTTGTGCTTTAGGTATGGAATACACATCAAGTTTGAACTGGTAGTAACATAAAATGTTGAAACACAAGAAAGTCAAATAACGTGCAAAAGGTCACAGTGTGCATGCAAGGGTCATTCAAACCCAGTTATTTTTGTAGTGTCCTTGATCACTACTGATATTAAAATATCTTTAAATAATAATACAGCACACAATAAAACTGCTGGCCAAGACAGTACACATACACAAAAAGAAATGCTTAACAGAAAATAAGGCTGACTTCATTTGACACCAATTTGCTGAGGTAATGCCCATAGGTTTATTAGAAAACTGTACGTGTTTTAGATATATGTGCTGACTCCTGCCTGTTTTGTAACACTGACAATTTTTTAAACCAACACATTTATACATATCTCCATGCCAAATCTTTTCAGATCAAAACACTTTTTTAAAACACCTTCCAACTCCTTTAAAATACAGCACAACATACCATCTGTAAGTGAATACATCTAGTATAACATGGTTACACCTTTTGACACTTAGCCAAAATATGGCACTCTGCCATTTTGCAAAAAGTTTTTGGTTTTAACTAGAAGTATGATAAAGCCATTCATAGCTGTTAACACATTACATTTTCACCTGGCAGTGGCTTGGCACGTTGCTTGCAAACTACAAATCTTTTTTCACCTTGAAATATATGACGTCATATCTCTTCACCATTAACACTACCTGCTCCAACCAACAACTACATACAAAAGTTCTTCACTGACCCTATCTAGGCAGCACAAACATTCCATTAAAAATGAAGCCAATTAAAACAGTCGGATATGAGGCAAAGAAGCTTCTTCTTTTTTTTACTGTAACATGTTGTGCACCGAAGGCAGTCAATCCTATCTCGCAACCTTGACAACAGAACATAATTATAGAACACAGATATATGCTGGAAAATATGCGTGAGAGAGATGGAGCATTGCCTTGTTTAGTATCTGTATCACAGAAATAAACAGACAGACATAAAAAAAACTTTAAATAATAAAAAAATTCAGACTTACCAAGGTATTTTCCTTTTTCTGTTCTGATACACTGGTCCGATTGAGAAAACCGACTGCAGGACCTTCATGACAATTTTCAAATGCTGCAGCTATTAACCCTTTTAAAAGTTTTAACCCTTTCAAAGGTTTTCTTTTGGCCATTTTAGTAACCTGCCAAACCAAGTCTTTTTTCAGAGCTCTGGTTTGCAGTTTAAAAACAAAATAAAAAAAATCTCTAACAGTACTAGATTGAGATCCAACTGGTGGAGGTCCCCAGTACCTGGGTTTGGAATCAAATGTTTCAGCCTCTACAGGAGGCAAGGGAACTTGAAACTGATACAAAAAAAACTTGAAACTACAAAGATAGGCAACGGGGGGGGGGAGAATTTTCAAATCATCCTGTCTGTAGTCACACCTACTGTGCGTACATCCACAGGAGTTTATTTTCTTTCTCTAAATGTTGCTTATCTAATGTTACTTAATCAGCTGCTGCTTTTCTACTAAAAACAGCCTGAACTGTGAAAGCCATCATTGGCTCTAACAGTATATACTTGTAGCAAGCACAAATTACAAGGGCAAAGGGAAGTTGCCCTTGCTTGTTTGAGAGACTTTTCCTTAATACATCTCTCCAAATATTCTTAAACCTGGGGTCCTCAAACCCCCACATAAATATCCTTAAACCTGGAGTGCTTCTTCTCACTCGTCTCCACTCTTTCTACTTTTACTGTTACCTTCGTTTTAATTACATCTTTTGCACACCTTCCTTTTTCTGATGTCCACTTGTATCCCTGACACACCCAGTTGTCCACCTGTCTCACATACTCTATTCATGGCCCCAACTCCTTCCAGGGAATGGAGGGGTCCCTAGCCAGTGATATGTGTGGGTATGACCCTGGAACTTGGAATACCTTCTGTTGTTTTTGGCTGAGCCCCACTGCTGCCACGCAGCGATTTTTAGCTACATATATTTCAGAGATGTTTAGGGTCTGCTCCACTGGCCACCTTCCACATATCCCACACTCATACTCACCATCTCTTACCCCTATTGAGTAGTGTGTAGTGCAATGCAGGTCCCTCTGCACCTGCAGGTTGTGTGTAATAGCCTCTGCCCAGCCCAACAGCCACACCTTTTCTGTTTCTGCTGTCAACTTCCAGCAGTACAGCCAATCACTACTACCCATGGCAGCTAAGGGATACAACCCAGCTATTTGGGATTTAAACTCCATCCCCCCTTTTGTACAGATTATGTGGGCATTGAGCTTGGCCAGGAGATCCCTTCCCATGAGGTTCACAGGACAGACTCCACTATACAGAAAGGTATGCTGTATGACTGCTTCCTTACATTTTACTTCCAGTGGCTGGGTTAATTTTTCATGCTTTACAACCCCTGAGGCTCCCACAGTTTTGATAGTCTTCTCTGTTGGTCTTAGTTTTATGTTGGTGTCTCTGATCACAGACATTGAGGCACCCGTCTCTATGAGGAAAGAAAGTTTTTTTTTTGCCATTTACTAACAGTGTCATTTCTGGTTCATCACTAGGGTGCTGCGAGGTGGTCAGAAGTATCTGGTGCTGTTCCATTAATTCCTAGCTGTCAGTGCCCCACTGTTGATCCTGTTGTTGATCATAATCACAGGCCCGCTGGGGAGGAGGGGGTGGTGAATAAGGTTGGGCTGTTTGTCCTTGGTTATTCGGGCAGCTGTGGGCTATGTGACCTCGACCTCCACAAGTATAACAGGTATAATTTGCGTAGTCACCCTGCCCTGCTCCTTCTGTCTGCTGGGGTCTTCCCTGTGCCCCACATCCTCATCCTCTCGCTCCTTTTCCACCTCTTCCTCCCTTGCCTCCTCCCTCAAAGTACATTAGCTGGGCTTTTTCTAACTTCTCCTCGGTTTCCTCTTTGGTCTCACGCTGCTGTCTCTCAGCATGCTCAACAAAAGGCAGGATTTCTGCCATTGTCTTCATTCCCAGCCTGTACACACTGTCGTGACCCCGGTTCTTATTTACTCTCTCAGTCCTGAGCAGAACACTATTGCAAGCTGGTGTTCGTATGCTGGATTGCCTCTGTCATTTCCAGAGTACTGTTTAAACACAGTCTCAAGTCTCTCCTTGTACTCCTGCACTGACTCCTGTGGTCCTTGCTTGGTGTTCCTTACTCGGGGCCAATCTGTGACTTTTTTAAACTTCTCTCGTAGGGCCACGAACACTGCACTTACTTGATCACCGATTTTCTTGTCATTTTTTTTTCGCATTCCAGTTGCCTTTTACCTTGTCCCAGACACCCTTTAATGTGCGCCTAAAACACTCCTCTACTTTGGTTGTGGAAAGTTTGTACATATGAGTCAGGTTTCTTAATTCCTTTTCATATTCTTTAATATTATCTCGTGGCTTAGGAATGTCCTTTAGAGCCTCCCAAAGCTCATCTGGATTCCATGGTCTGTTTACCTCTATATATGGAGTCTGTGCCACCGCTGCCACATTTGAGTTGGGATACTGTATTAGAGGCATTTGTGCTACCACCTGTCGGGGTCTTAATTGATAATGGCTTCCCCCTTTTGCCCCCTTTACTTCTATGCTCGAGGGGTTTACTCCCATGGGGGTAGACCCGGGAAACCAAGTTAGGAGCCAGCCTGGAGCCTTTAGTGGGGAAACTGGGGCCGGACTGGCACCGGCACATAAGTCTATTGTTGCTGAGGGGATAGGTCTGGCAAAAATGGGTTTCCTCCTCTTTCTCGGTGGCTGGGGCTGCAATGGTGGGGTTCTACTAGGGGTGCAAATCTATGAGGGGTTCTTGCACCTGTTGTGGTGGCTTGGCTGGCATGGGGTCTGGCTGTTGTGGTGGATCTGGATAAAGGGGAGCCTGTTGTGGGGGAGCAGCCTGTGGTGGGGGACCTGGTGGTGCTTGTGGCGGGGGTCTATAGGGAGGTGGCGTGTCATGTCTTGCAAACTTTGCTTTTTTATTTTCTCTCACTTTCCTGTTTAACCATTAGTCCCTTTGCCTGGCTCTTCTGCCTACATTCTGCCTCTCTTTCCCATCTACAAAACCTTGTCCAATCAATCTTTGGCTTTTTCTTTGTTTTTTTTCTTTCTCTTCTAGGGTGATTCTCACTTCCTTTAACACGTCTATATTAAATGTCCCTGTTAATGGAAATAAGCCTCTTGTCAGGGTATGCCAACGTCCCACCTCCGAAACTGAATCCTGCCCATATTTTCCAACATGCATTTTGCTGGTTCAGCACATATTGCTTCTCTTGCAGACTTCTTACTCTGACTTGTCCCCATAATTTTTTGTTTTTATTCTCTACACTTACTTGGTCGGTTTCAAACTCTGGGAGTTACTTTTGACTTTCCCCATCTCCTACTTAGTTTTACTCCTCTCATAGGAGGGTGCTCAGCCTACTTAAAGGTTCTTTTGGCCCCCCAAAGTTCTTTCCCTAGGCAGACCCAAACTCCCTCGGTTACTTTTAACCGAACCTATACTTATGGCGCCTAGTCACTTTTGCCACTTTTTCAGGCTCAGACTAATAGTTACTTTTGCCACTTTTTCAGGCTCAAACTATTCTGATATCAGTTACAACTTATACAAGCAATTTCTTTTTTTTTATTACATGCAGTGGCCTGAGTGCAGGTACTTACAATGATCAGAGCCGTCTGGGTCCCAAGAGAATCCTCTGTGATCGGGGACGGTCCCACCCTGGCTCTGCTTGCTGTAGGCAGATTTCCCTCTGTTTTTCAGTACTTTTACCAGAAGTCTTGGGATTCATCCCTGACTGGGACTACTCCGGGTCCAGTCCGTGCTGATCCTGCCTACTACGCCAAAATTGTCATGGAAAATATAAATATATCCTTCTAACACTTGTTTAAAATTAGGCTCAGGAACACTGCATATAGTGAAAAGAAAGTTTTAATACATAAGCATACAGGAGTTCATCACAGAACACAAACTCAAGCTGAACTCGGCAAGTTCACAGCTGCACAAAGCTTATATTACACTGTTGCTTGTCATTGTTTATTGGCTACAATTTGCCGCAGTGGGTTGGCATAATTTACTTGAAGAAAAACAAGAAATGTTCACATGACTTCTAAGGAATGCTTGTCTTAGATTTCAGACCTTTTCTCTTTTTTTCACCATTTTACCTTTTTAAGTTTTACTTTTGCTGCCATCTTGTGGAGGTTCTAGGTGCTACTAGTTCTACAACATTTTCATTGTATTTTTTCCTTCACATTGTACTCCACCCAAAATGGACTTATGCAGCTCATCATGCCTTCACAAAGAAACAAAAATGTAGGCCCAACTACCAAATGAAAACAACACAGGCATAGCCTCTTGCAGGTGAGAGAAGACCAAACCGAAGTCACAAACAAGACAGTGCAGTGCGGTTGGCCAGGACCAACAGACACATTCAGTGCAGCCATCGTCCACCCATTACAAAAATAAAAAAAAATTGGATCCATGTATTAACAAAAATAATGAATAGGTTACTGTTCATTTCCACTAAGTGATACCATCTCGAGGTTCTGGACACGGGAACCTACTGATAGTATTACTCACTGGTAATGCAGAGAAGCTTATCCATTTTCTATTGATAACGGAGTGCCAGTTAATGTTATTGGCCCTTTGGTTAATGTTAAAGGTATGAAGTCCCCCAAACTCTGCATCTGGTGCTGACCACTGCCAACTAACTACTACCCCCCTTTCCACTTTAAAGCTATATCTAGATCCAAGGTCCAAAGGCTATTGCAAAACATATCCGACAACACTAGCCCCGGCTCAGATTCACTCGAGCCACAATGTCTGAAACTAGCTGCACCATTGATTGCCTCGCCACTGGCTAAGATTTTCACTTTGTCTCTCTCTCTCTCTCTTGGCATTGTCCCGGATCTCTGGAAGACTGCCTGAGTTACGCCTATCCTTAAACAAGCATTTGTCAAAGCTGAATGTTGTTGCGCTGGCATTGACTTTGGTGGCGCAATGCAGAAACACATTTTGGCAGGATGTGAAAACTGACAGCTGTACTGTTCATAAGGAGGTGTAAAAAAATGGCAGTGGTGAAAATGTGGCATGTAAGTATTGCAAATTTGCAAAGTTACAAGGGTGCGTGGGAAATGCGCAATGCATACTTGGAAAAGTCATTTTATGGAGTTCCAGCACCAAACTTTCAACATAGGCATTTTAGCACCTCTGCTCATGTACAGTGTCACTGTCATTTCCTCAAGCTGTGCCAAAAAGTGATTTCGCACAGCAACTGCATTATTCTGTGCCTGACATGTGAAAACACATTTTGGGCAGGATATGTAAAATGACAGCTGTACTGTTCATCAAGAGGTGTGAAAAAATGCCAATGGTGAAAATCCAGAGTGAAAATATTACAAATGCACGTTACGAGCGTGCATGCAAACTGCGCAACACACACTCGTAACACAGTCATTTGATGGAGTATCATCACCAGATTTTCAACATAGGCATTTTAGGACCTCTGCTCATGAACAGTGCTACTGTCATTTTTGTAATCTGCTCCGAACACTGATTTCCCACAGCAACCACAGTATTGTGCACCAGAAGTGCGGAAACACATTTTGGCCAGGATGTGGAAAATGACAACTATACTGTTCAGAAGGAGGTGTAGAAAAATGACAATGTTGAAAATCTGGCATGAAAAAATTGTGAATTCACGAAGATACAAGCGTGCGTAGCAACTGTGCAACGCATGCTCATAAAACAGCAATTTTTTGGATTTCTTCCACCAAATTTGCAACATAGGCTTTTTGAGAGCCCACTTCATGAACACTGCATCTGTCCTTGTTTTAATCAGTCCAGAAAGGTGATTCTGTGCAGTGACTGTGAAATCATCTTTCGGGACCAATTAATGTCATAACTGTGATGAATTCATGAGGAGGAGTCCAAAAACACCATGTTGAAAATTTGGTGCAAAAATTTCCCAAAACGCCCAAGATATGCATCAAAGTTGAAAAAAACTATTTATTCCATTATACAGCTTACCAGCATTTCCTCAGTTTGTGGTCGGCTTTGAAGAGTGAAGATGTGTTCCCGGTCCACCGAAGATCATCGCGCTAAGCTCCAGAGGTAAGTATGGGGTGAAGGGATTGTGGGGAGGCAGGGTACACAGTGGATGAGTGCGGGTGGTGGGTAGGGAGACTACGAGGGACTGTTTTCTGCTTACAGATACTAAAAAAACACATTGCGGATGGTTTTCCTTTTTACAGGTAGTTTCTTTTTTGGGGGGTACAGTAGCAAACGGGGGATTGGGTGCCCCCATCAGCACAGAAGAAGGAGAGGACATCATGCCGATGTGGAGTGGGTTCCCCTGTCGGCACAATAAACCAGGAAAGGAGGGACAGATGCCGATGGAGATTGGGCACCCCATCAGTAAACAACGAAAGCAGGGGAGAGACACATTTTGCCGATGGGGAGTGGGCTCCCCCATCTGCACATACTTGGGCAAGGTAAGCTGACCAGGGGATTGGGCATCCCTGAAGTTGGCAGTTTAGCAGCAACTGTGCCACCATGTTTCCAGCTGGCAAGCATGTAGGAAGGGTCTGCTGCATGTCACGAGCTTTGCTCACATTGAAGAGGACCTTTCCTTAGATGTGCTCGCCCGGGTGGTGTGGCGTGCAGGCTGATTGGGGAATGAGGGATGCTCCTACTGGTGTATGCCCTGCATTCACCCAACAGTGACCACGCCTCCAAATCTGCACTACCCTAAGATGTTGACTGCGCAAGCACACCAACATAAAAAGGAGACCCAAAGGATATCAACAACTATAGGCCCATAGCCATCCTTTCTGTGCTAAGCAAGCTACTGCAGAAGCTTGTTGCAACCCAAACCATTGACTTTCTAGCAAAGAACAGCCATCTCTCAGACACTCAGCATGGTTTCAGAAAAGGACACAGTACCTTAACCGCTCTTCTCAAATTCTCCACTGATGTACTCTGCAACATGGACAAAGGCCTACTCACTGGAGCAGTATTTATCGATCTTACCAAAGATTTCGATCTTGTTAATCATCCCCTGCTTCTCTCAACCCTGCATAGACTTAACTTCTCATCCTCAGTAGTTGACTGTTTTAACAACTACCTATCAAACAGATTACAACTTGTTAAATTCAACTCTGATCTCTCAGTAATGACCAGCACTGACACTGAAGTACCCCAGGGCTCCATCCTGGCACCCTTTCTTTTCTCTCTATACATCAACAATATAGATTATGCCATACTCTCCTGCTCAGCTTTCCTATATGCTGATGATCTCATCTTCTACTCGAGCATTGACAAAGTTAACATCATTAACGAAAACCTTTCCTCGGATTTCAGGAATGTGAAAACATGGCTAAATGCTAATAAGCTCATCCTCAACACAAAAAACACCCAAGCCATGCTATTTGGCACTGCCCCCAAACTCTGGACCTGTAAGGAACTCTTCCTAGTCCATGACTCTGGGGGGTTTCTCATCGACTGTGTCACATCCTTTAAATACCTGGGAGTCCTTCTTGACAAATCCCTTGATTTCAGTCTGCACATCCAGTCAACTTGAAAAGCAACAAATGCCAAACTTGGAATCATCCATAAGACTTGTCGCCTGCTAAAACCATCTGTCAAATTGGAAATTGCCATGGGTATTCTGCTTCCAGCGCTGATGTATGGTGTCTCCACTTTTGCTAATGCCCATAAGACTGCTCTACATAAATGGGATGTCGCATATAACAACATATGTCAGTATGCCTCCTCTTCCCATCGCTTCAAGCACCACTGCACACTGTATAGCGACCTAGGCTGGCTCTCCCCAACTGCCTACTGACTATACTCCCTAGGGACCCTCATATACTCTGTAATCCATAAACAAACCCCCTCCTCCCTTGCAGCTCTACTTGTACCACGGACACCTGCCCCCCGACTACACTCGGCAAACAAATTTCTACTTACCGTACCCAGGTGTCTTACTACAAAAAGCTCTGGAGCATTTCACTGCACTGCCCCAGCCACCAGGAACTCCCTCCCTCCTGCCTGGAGGCAGGCTAACTCCCACCCAATCTTCAACAAAGAACTATATCATCACCTATCCCGGGACCGCTGCACATTCTTTGATCCCACTTAATGCCTCACTGCGAACCACCCTATTTCTCCCAAGACATTGCTGCACTTCTAATTGAGCTTTGCTATAAAATGTCTTTCTAGCTGCCTGTTAGCCCAGTTTCAGTTGTTATTTCCATGTACTAATGTCACTTTTGTCATGTCTGCATAGCTATATGTATTATCTCGAGTACTGTCTGAATTGATCTGTATTCTAACCTACCTGTACTATATACTATGTATTGTATAATCTCATCTCATCTCATTTTATGTATGTATTCTTCCGGGTCGTGCCTGAAAATAGTCAACCTTGGCTAGCACACCTAACCCGGTTAACAAAAACTGAATAAATAAAATAAATAAACCCCCATATGGCGTGAGCATTAGATCATATTCCAAATCTGTCTATTTACCCCTCCAAGCAATCTCCTGTTTCCAAATGCTACAGCATCGCAACACACAGAGCTTTGTCCTTCCACAAAACATTACTTTGATGTATATAGCATGCCTTTCCTCCCCCACGCATGCACACTTAGGTCCACCCCCCAAATGTTACAGACTCAATTATAGCTCCACCTTTTCCCTCCCTAACGTTGGCTCACTTATGGCATGCCCTGCCCACCCTTCCCAGTGCTGGCACATATAAGCGATGCCCTCCCTCCCTCATGCATACACACTAAGGCCCCCCTCAATGTTAAAGACTCAATTATAGCTCCACATTTTCCCTCCCTAATGTTGGATGACTTATGGCATGCCCTGCCCTCCCTTCCCAGTGCTGGCACATGTATGGCAAGCCATCCCACCCCCATGCATGCATAGTCAGGTCCACCCTCTCCAGACATTACAGTCTTGGTTACAGCTCTACTCATTCCCTCCCTACTGTTACCTGATTTATGACATCTCATGCCTTACCTCCTTTCCCACTTCTGGCACATAAATGGCATGCCCTCTCTCCCCCATTAATGCACCCTCAGGTCCCCCCTCCTCGGATGTTACAATCTCGAGTATAGCTCTTCCCTTTTTCTCCCTAGTGGCTGGCTTATAACATGCCATGCCTCATCTCACTCCCCAGTGCTGGCACACATATGGTGTGCCCTTCTGTCCCCATGCATGCACACTCAGGTCCCCCTCCCCGGATGTTACAGTCTTGAGTATAGCTCTGCCCTTTTTCTCCCTGGTGGCTGACTTTTTCTATGCCATGCCTCATCTCACTCCCCAGTGCTGGCACACATCTGACATGCCCTCCCTTCCTCATGCATGCACATTCAGGTCCCCCTCCCCAGTTGTTACAGTCTCGATTATAGCTCCACCCTTTCATTCCCTAATATTGGATGACTTATACCATCCCATGCCCTACCTCCCTCCCCAGTGCTGGCAAACATATGTGCCCTTCTTCCCCCATTAATGCACACTCAGACCCCCCCAACCAGAATTTTATATTTTTGCTTATGACTTCCACCATTTCTCTCACTACTGTTTGTTGACTTATGCTATCCCATGCCGTCCCACTCTCCCCAGCCCATGAAGAGAGTGAAAAGGATGAGGCCCAGCACAAAGCTCTGGGGAACCCCTTATTTAATAGAGATTTCAGAGGAGAGCAATCAATCAATATTGGTCAAGGAAGTCCAAAGGGGAGTGAAGTGATGCAGCTCAGTGGGATCAGTGCTTGTTAAGACAAGGCAGCAAGCCTGACACAAATGTAAAGCAAAAAAAGAAAGCAGCACAAGGCGTGTTTCTGCAAAAAAAAAAGTTTACTATTGTACCACAGTAACTCCAAAGTGGACAAGCAGGAATAAAACACACAGCAATACTACACACAGCCTAGTAGATGCCCAGCGCTTCAACTCTTAATGAGTCTTCATCAGGGGGAGGCACCAGTGAGAAGTTATCTTAAATATCACATGTCATAAATATTAAATGAGGTGAAGACCAATCAAAATCCATCACATTTCATTAAGTCAATTTACAAAGAAAGCTAAATCACCACAAAAAGTGGATATCAAAACTTGAACTGCTCTCCAAAAAAGATTTAAGCTGCATATTTCTCAGTGTGTTAGATTAATCTAAAATGCCTGATTTTCTTATTAAACAAGGCAGATATAGATAAGTGCCCAAAATGTCAGATAAATGCAAGAGTAAATATATATAGAGCATACAAAATGTAAAGATACAAGACCTGCCCATATATCAAGGTATCCTAATGGGACCCCCTAGTAACTGAGACAGCTGCAAAAAAGAAGTGGTGTTAATCCAAGGCAACAGTCCCAGACAGGTCAGGTTCAAATGTGGTGATTTAACTTTTTTTTGTAAATTGATTTACTGAAATGTGTTGGATTTCGATTGATCGCCACCTCATTTAATATTTATGATGTGCTATTTAAGATATGTAACTTCTCACTGGTGCCTCCCCTGATGAAGACGAGGCCTCTGATGTAGTGGTGGAACCAGTCAGTTGGTCATATCACTATTCAGTTGGGTTCAATTTTGATGCCCCCCCGTGCAGGTCGGCTCCTGTGCAGTTGGTCAGGTACCATCCTTCATGTGATGTGGTCCCTGAAGACTTGATGGCAGTTATTGACCTCTCGCAGTTGGATGAGTCTTGCACAGATTCTGAACAGTTGGTTGTGGCTTATAATACGGTCATATCTTCAGCCCTCGATCTGATTGCTCCTATCTGAGTTTGCCCCCTTCTGCGTCGCCCTGGGGCCCCTTGGTTTCATGGGGCTCTAAGAGAGTTGTGGAAATTGGGACGTAGGTTAGAGCATCATTGGAGGAAGACTACCTCTGATGCTGACCACCTTATTTTGCTAGAGCATGATAAACTCTACCAAACAGAAATTTCCCATAAGAAGGCAGAATTTCTGTCCAGGGAAATTTCTGTCGCACGGAACTGACTGACTCAACTCTTCAGAGCCATTGACAGACTGTGCAACCCAGCCTGTCAGCAGCTCCATCGAGTTTTTACACAAAATGATTGTGATGAGACTGCGGGCTTCTTTGTGAACAAGGTGGATGACATCAGGCGGGAGTGCCACCAACTTCACTGTAAGGGGGTTGCTGTTGACCGGTGCTTTGTCGCAGAGCCCGTAGTTTCCTGGAGCACCTTTGACCTGCCAGATTTCATAGACATTATGCAGATTGTCCAGGAGATACATCCTTCGAGCTATAGTTTAGACCCAGGCCCTACTTCCCTGATTTTGGGTTGTAGTGAGATCATTGGCCCAGTCTTAGCTTGGATTGTCCAGTGGTCTCTAGACATGGGTGAGTTCCTTAGCTCCCTGAAGGAGTGGGTGGTGATTCCCTTTCTGAAAAAAGCTTCTTTAGACCGGGAGAACTTAGCAAACTACAGGCCTATCTCTAACCTCCCTTATGTGGGGAAGGTTATTGAGAAAGTTGTGGCTGCTCAACTGGATAACCATTTAACCATCCATAATTTATATGAACCCATCCAATTAGGTTTTCATAAGAGGCATAGTACTGAGACTGCTCTGGTTTGGGTGCTCAATGATCTCCTGATGGCGAGAGATCAGAGACACCATTCTATCTTGGTTCTCTTGGATCTATCATCAGTTTTTGATACTGTGGATCATGGGGTTCTGCTTGAATGCCTGAGGTTTATCTGTGGGTTGTCAGGTACAGTCCACAGATGGTTTTCATCTTTTCTTGCTAGGAGAATGCAGAGTGGTCATGGGTTTGTTTTCATCCGGGGCTTTCTCTCTGCCTTGCAGGGTACCTCAAGGTTCAGTGCTGTCCCCCATGTTATTGGCAGTATATTTATTTAGTTGTTTAACCAGGTATAGCACACTAAGCTGAAAGCTTTTTTACAGGAGCGACCTGGGAGCACAAGGAGGTTAAGTGACTTGCTCAGGGTCACACAGTATGCAAGTGGAAGCTGTGGGATTCAAACCCAGGTCTGGTCTGCTGGATGTCACCAGATTTGCAGCTCAGAGCCTTAGACCACTGCACTATACTGCCTCCAATATATATATATATATATATATATATATATATATATATATATATATATATATATATATATATATATATATATATATATATATATATATATATATATATATATATATATATATATATATATATATATATATATGCTACCCTTGGAGACATTGTAAGATAGTATGAGCTGAGGTTTCATTTCTATGCTGATAATACCCAGCTCTACCTGTCTTTTGCTCCTGACCAGGTTAGTGCTATCTTGATACTGAACAGCTGCCTCGCAGAAATCCATGACTGGATGAACTCCAGCGGTCTAAAGTTGAACCTAGGAAAGACTGAGGTTATGGTTGTGGACCCAGATTGTAGTGCAGAGGGGTTGAGGACTGGGCTCCCTTCCAGATTAGTCCTGGGGAGGCCCAGATTCTCACCTCTGAATGGGTGCATAGCCTGAGAGTGGTGCTTGATGATGGTCTGACTCTTCATCATCAGATATTGGCAGTCGTCAAGCTGGCCTTTTATCATCTTAGAAACATTACTAGGATTAGGCACCTTGTTCCGTCCAGCGACCTGCCTGTTTTGGTCCATGCCTTTGTGACATTGCGCCTTGATTATTGCAACTCCCTTTATCTAGGGCTTTCCGGGGTTGATATCCACCACTTACAGTTAGTGCAGAATACGGCAGCACATTTGTTGACTGGGGCATCCAGAAGATTTCATATTACTCCAGTGCTGCACACTCTGCACTGGCTGCCTATACAGTGGCGGATCACCTTTAAAGTAAGTCTATTGACTTACAAAGCCCTACATGGATCTGGTCCTGATTACCTGAAAGAGCTCCTGGTTCCTTACACCCCTTTGTGACAGCTCCGCTTGGCTGACAAGGGGTTGCTAGAGAGTCCGATGGTTAACCTAAAGTCATCTGGTGCGTGTACCTTTAGGTTTGTGGCACCTACCCTCTGGAATTCTCTGCCCTGCCAGCTTCGGGAGTGCAGGATGGTGGGGAGTTTCAAGCAGGCGGTCAAGACTTTTTTATGGGGGAAAGCATTCTCGGTATTATTGTGATTTTATATTGCATGTACCTGCACACGTGTTCTGTTTTTATGTATATTGTACAGCGCTTTGAAAGTCAAAAGGCACTTAATCAAATACATTTTTATTATTATTATTATTTAAGATATGTAACTTCTCACTGGCACCACCCCCTCATTATGAGTCAAAGCTCTGGGCATCTACTAGACTGTCTGTAGTACTGCTGTATGTTTCATTTCTGCTTGTCCACTTTGGAGTTACTGTGGTACTATAGTAAACATTTCTGCAGAAACACACCTTGTGCTGCTTTCTTTTTTTTGCTTTAAGTTTGTGTCAGGCTTGCTGCCTTGTCTTAGCAAGCACTGACCCCACTGAGCTGCATTGCTTTACTCCCCTTAGGACTTTTCTGTTCCAGTTGTTTTATGTAGCTGACTGCTCATGTTTTTCCTGCACTGGTCACACAGTACATTTACAGACAACATCTGTTAATTGCTTTGGTTGAATTTTTCTTGCTGGTTAATTTCCAAGTACATACTATGAGTCATTCTGGAACCTGTGCTGCAACTAATGCTGATAGCAGTTATGACTGGGAAGTAGTTGATTCGTTGGAGACCAGGAAGAGAGAACCTAGAAAAAAAATTAATTTCAACAAGCTAAATGAAGAAAATGCAAATTTGGACATTGGTAATCTAAGGACTGCCTTTTTTTGATCTAGAGAAGTTGCTGTTTAAAGAAATTGACATTACATATAGCATCTTAACCCTTGCAGAATATTTGAAGTGTGATCAAGCCCCGAGAGGTTTATAAATCTCCACTGCACCTTCTAGCAGGATTGATACATTTCACTTTAAGGACAATTGGGTGTAGGCTGCTTGCAATTGCTCGAAAATATTTATGGAATTCATAATCAAGGATGATACTTGCAAATATGAGGAACTCGCAAATCAACTAAACATTACAAAAGAAAAACTTCTAATTTTCCAAGACAACCCTGTTTACAGTGAACTCGATTGTAAATTGAAACAAAAACTCACCAAATACAAACATTAAGTTCTTGAGAAGAAAAACAGAAAACTAATTAGGTATTATGATCTGGACAACACAATTAAATGGCCAAGAAAACACTCTCAGAGTCAAGGCAGATCACGTGTGTGCCTTGCTGGAAGTTGGAATTGCAGTGGTCCGAGGAATCAGAATGATACCAGTTCAGAAGGAACTGAAACTGCAAAGAAGGAGAGCATTGATAAGAAGGGGCACTTTTTTAAGGAAAACCAACAAAGGAAAAGGAAAGGGAAGACAAGAAGGGGGCACTGAGCAGGCAGAAGGATCAAGAGACGAGAGCTTTGCGATCCAAACAAAATGCAACAGGCTCCAAATCCTGAATCTAACAGATCTCGAATTAAACGCAGATCAGGTTACTGTCTTACAGAAAGGTTTTACCTTTATACCTACACCTAATGTTAATGACTTCAAAATATTTGTTGATCTCAAAAAGTGTTTCAGAAAACTTAAGACTGTTTCTTCATCAAAGTAAAGAAAACAAAGAAGCTAACAAGGGCTTCACTGAAAACTCACAGGTGGAAATCATTGACTTGTTATTAGATGCCATTCAGCAAACTGCTAATATTGAAAGTGACATTATTACTGACTCCCTTTTTGATAATCCTGCTGCACAGATTGATTTAAATGTGTGTGGACAAGAAAATAGTCTTGGCAAAGAGGTAAACAATATCATTAATTTAGAAGGGCTTTTGAATGAAAATGACAATGTGCTACCTATTGACCTTGTGACCTCTGAGCAGACTGTCTACCCTGGTTTATTGGGGGCTATTCTGAGTATTAATACCTTAAGGAAAAGCAAATTTGA
The DNA here is from genome assembly GCA_016271365.2 of Neoceratodus forsteri. Classification (NCBI taxonomy): domain Eukaryota; kingdom Metazoa; phylum Chordata; order Ceratodontiformes; family Ceratodontidae; genus Neoceratodus; species Neoceratodus forsteri. Next base: position 7,480,099 of record CM057449.1, on the reverse strand, counting down.
AATGAGATCAGATTTTTGGCCCGTCATTACAAATACTACATTGTTAACATGAAAAAGTTGTTAGACAGCAAGTAACGGAGATGTTAAAACAAGCTCCAAACCAGATATTAGCAATCTCAGTAAAATTGAAAGAGAAGCACTAACTAGCCTAACAAACACTAAAGAAATCATCTTAAAGGAGGCAGACGGGGGGGGGCAATACTGTTATATTGAATAAGCAACATTACAAGGAAATTGTGCTTTAATTGCTGAATGACAATGATAATTATGACAGAATACATTTTGACCTTTGTTTGAGATTTAAAAAGGACTTGCATGCACTCCTTGAAATTGCTTTGAATAAAGGAGACGTAATGGAAAAATAATTTCAATATATGTGGCCAGACTTTCCCACCACCCCTCACTGTTATGCTTTGCCTAAGGTACCTAACAACAGTACAGACCCACCAGACCATCTCATGGTCTCTGATTCCAACTCCCTTACACAACATTTAGGAAAATCTGTGAACTTTTTTTGCAGCAACATGTCTTCACTTTGGCACCATAAATTGAGGACCGTTGTGACTTATTAACAATGTTACAACATCTTGAATGGAAAGATAGTTATACTTGTCTTTCCATTGACTTTGAACTCCTTTATATTTCTATTAACCATGACCAGGGATTACAGTCAGTAAATTACTTCTTAGAGAATTCCGAAATAAGGGAACAAATGCCAAAGGAATTCCATATGCAGGCTTTAGAATTCATTTTGTCTCAGAATTATTTTGAATTTGAAGAAATTCAGAATTCAGAAATGTGGGACAGCAATAGCTCCTCTATGGCCCTCAGTTATGCAAACCTGTTTCTGGGAAGATGGGAAAGCACCATTATCCATAACATTGTACACAATCCATTTTTTGGTAACATAGTATTTTGGTTTCATTTTGTGGATGACATCCTATGTATTTGGAAGACTGACACTATTTTGATTCCTGAGTTTATTAGATGGTTAAACTGTTGTAAACTAAACTTGCACTTCACTCACGTCTCAGTCAAGTCGTCCATAACTTTCTTGGACCTCTCCCTCACTGCTAATGTCTTGTCTGGTGCCATTGAAACACAATGTTTCCATAAGCCCACCACCACTAATTCCCTTTTGTTAGCTAGCAGTGCACACCCCCCTAGTTTTAAAAATTGTATTCCCTATAGCCAGTTTTTGCAGCTCAGGAGAAATTGTGGCACTGAAAATGCTGTTCAAACACAAGCTGATGAACTAATTGAAAGATTTTTAGCTTGGCTGCGTAATTTGAACATATGAAGACAGACAAGAGAAAAGGTAAACAAAATACCTAGAGCCAGCCTATTATAGAATAACACCCTATAAACTGATGGAGCAGATAATCAATCACACATTTTCATTACTCGGTATAACCATGTAGCTGGAAAAATTGGAAACACAGTGCACAGGAAATGGCCATCCTTTTGAGTGACAACCAAATTAGCAATGCTGTAGGTAGTAGACCTAGGGTTACTTTTTCCAAAGCCAGTAGCCTAAAAGACAAACTTGTGCACAGCTGCATGAAAAGAGAGAAAGTAATCAGGCAGACATGGTTATCCAACAGAGCCAATGGGTTTCTTAGATGCAGTAAATGTAATGTCTGTAAATATGCCAACAACAACCACACCACATTTGCATGCCCTAAAATTCTGATTTGAAACTTCAAATTAAATAACTGATTACTTGAGATACACCTTATGTGGTATACGCTTTATGGTGTACATGCAGTCTGACATAAGTTGGCAAAACAGTAAGGCCACTTAAGCAACATCTTCAAGAACATAGTCATTTGATTATAAACTTATGCCATCCCATGCCCTACCTTACTCCCTAGTGCTGGCACAAGTATGGCATGCCCTCCCTCCCCATGCATGCACACTCAGGTCCCCCTCCCCAGATGATATAGTCTCAATTATAGCTCCACCCTGACTTACTGTGTGACATCCCATGCCCTACCTTGCTCCCCAGTGCTGGCATGTGTATGGCATGCCCTCCCTTCACCATGCATGCATACTCAGGTCCCCCTCCCCAGATGATATAGTCTAAATTACAGTTCCACCCTGACTTACTGTGTGACATCCCATGCCCTACCTTGCTCCTCAGTGCTGGCAAATGAATCTGCCCTCCCTCCACTATGCAGGCAAAAATCAGGTCCCCCTCCCCAGATGATATAGTCTAAATTATAGCTCCACCCTGACTTACTGTGTGACATCCTATGCCCTACCTTGCTCCTCAGTGCTGGCAAATGAATCTGCCCTCCCTCCTCCATGCAGGCAAAAATCAGGTCCCCACAACCAGGATGCTATAATTTTACTTATAACTCCCACCCTGTTGATTGTCTTATGCCATCTGATGCCAGCCTTCAATCCCTCCCTCCCTAGTGCTGGCACATGTATGGAATGCCTTCCTTCCCCCATGCATGCACACTCTAGTCCCCCATCCCCAGATGTTACACTTTTAATTATATCTCTGCCCTTTCTCTCCTTAATACTGGCTGACTTGTGCCATTCCATGCCCCTGCCTCACCTTCAATGCTGGCAAACATGTGTGTCCTCCATCCCCCATGCATGCACACTCTAGTACCCCATCCCCAGATGTTACACTTTTAATTACATCTCTGCCCTTTCTCTCCTTAATACTGGCTGACTTGTGCCATTCCATGCCCCTGCCTCACTCTTCAATGCTGGCAAACATGTGTCCTCCATCCCCCATGCATGCACACTCTAGTCCCCTGTCCCTGGATGTTACACTTTTAATTACATCTCTGCCCTTTTCCTCCTTAATACTGGCTGACTTGTGCCATTCCATGCCCCTGCCTCACTCTTCAATGCTGACAAACATATGTGTCCTCCATCCCCCATGCATGCACACTCAGGTCCCCCTCCCCAGATAATATACTCTCAATTATAGCTCTACCCTTTCTTTCCCTAATACAGGCTAACTTACTGTATGGCATCCCATGCCCTACCTTTCTCCCCAGTGCTGGAAAGCATATCTGTCCTCCCTCCCTCATGCATGCACACTCAGCCCCCCCAACCAGGATGTTATAGTTTCACTTGTACTATAACTGACACCCTTTTCCTCCTTGCTGTCGGTTGACTTATGAGATCCTATACTGTCCCTCCCTTTCCAGTGCTGGCACAAGTATGGCATGCCTTCCCTCCCATGCATGCACCTCCGTACACCAATGCACAGCAATAGGCATCAAATCCCATGAAGATTAATCCCTACTTATGTGCATCATGGAACATCAATGGGGCCCAAACACAAAAAAAGTAAAACCAAGTACTCAGACATCTCAAATCACTGAAATGCCAAATTGCCTTCCTACAGGAAACACTCACATACACTGACTCAACAAGATCCCCTGTCGAGGAGACGATGGGTGGGCCTAGTCTTCACCACTGGAAACAGCAACAGATGGCCGGGGTAGCAATACTTATACACAGGAACATACAATTTGAATCCATCAAGAAACACATTGTCCCAGAGGGCAGATATGTGGTGATCAATGGTCAGCTTGACCGACGGGAAGTAATTCTGGTGTCAGTCTATGGCCTGAACATGGATGAGTTGCATTTCTTCACCCTCTTCCTCTCCATCCTCTTCGCAATGCCATCCCTCCCAACTATAGTAGCTGGGGACTAGAACCTTGTGCCAGATGACAACCTAGAGAAATCTGAAGCTAAATGATTGGGACTCTAATTGGCCCAAAGAGCCCACCAAGAAATGGGATCAGCCCTGGACCTGATTGACATATGGAGAGTCCTACACCCCACAATTTGGGAATACACCTTCTAGTCAGCACCCCATAACTCACAATCCAGACTAGACTTCATCATGGTCAACCAGGACATCCTGAAGCCCACCACTGTCTGTGAAATCTCCCCCAGAGTAATATCGGACCATGCCCCAGTCACCCTATCACTCCTACCCCTAGACTGCCTAGACCGAGACAGAATACGGAAAATAAACAACAGCTTCCTAAAAGAGGCTGACAGTCTAAAATAGATCAAATAAACTGTCAAACTTTACTTTAACTTAAATAACAACTCACCCCCCACCCAGAAACTCCTCTGGAGAGTATTTAAGTGCACTCTCAGAGATGAACTCATACACCCTGTTGCTAGCCATGCTTGTAGAGCAGAAAGCAACTAACTAAAAGAAGCTACATTTTCTTATTAATTTAACACATGTATGCAGGAGTCAGGGTCTGTTGAGATTAAGCAGACAGATACTTTATTAGAAGTAGTAGGGGTCTTATTTAGGGTTAAAAAAAAGAACGAAAGTCAGTGTGTTCTGTGCTGTGAAGGGTACTGTATCAATTTTCTTTGCTAAACCAGTAGGAGGAGAGTGAGAGAGCTTAATTGAGGGTGTGGCTTAGACACTAAAGCTGACTCAAATTACAACTTCCTGTTGCTAGCCTTTTTTTATTAATTGCCCTCCATCCCACCCACCCTGAGCCAGTTCTACTTTTATAGCCACTGGATTTGACTGTCAACAGGAACTTCCTGTTTGGCAGTAGGAAGGGAAGGATCATAGAAAAAACATTGGTTTTATCAACCCTGTGTGGTACCATTTGCTTGTAACTGACTCTTCAGTGAATAGCAGAGCATTGTGGGAACCTGGAGGACTAGCAATAGGTTAGTATACCTCCTACCCCAAAACAATACCACTCTGTTAAAAGCGCTGTTGCCTGGTGGTTCTCTTGCCCTTTTAAGGGCTTGTAAACCTTAAACTCACCGAATCTTGATGAATTTAAGTAAATATTGTTATTTTTACTTCACGCCGAACTTGGAAGTGAATGGACGCTTACTTCCAGTTTTTCAGCTTAAAACCTGCCCCTCTAGAGAGCATTGTGAGCGTGCATGGGGCCACACATGGAGACGTGTGCAGAGACACGTGCATTTGCGCATGTCTGCTGTGTCCACTGGGCACACTGAAACTGCTGGCATTAAACAAACTTGGATAAGATAATTTTTGCATATCTTCTACTTAGTAAATATACACCATTAATAATGGAAAAAGAACTTAATAAATGTATGCAATGTTTGATGTATAGTGAGGGAAAGTATGGGAGTGAGTATGTATGTGCTAATTGCCATCTGTTGCAATGTTTGATGTGTAGTGAGGAAAAGTATGGGAGCGAGTAAGTATGTGCTAATTGCTATCTGATTACTACTCTTGAAGCAGAGATAGCGTTTCTGCTTAATATTAAACCAATTTCTACTGATATTAGGGAATTGGAAAGTTGCATTGATCTTATGGACGAACAGCTTCATTCTAATGAACAATTTCCTTCACATTTAGGTAGCATTTCTATGCCTCCTGATGAGGAGACAATTGTAACAACTAGTACTAGTATGCCTGTCGCCTCTGCCCCCTCTTATAAGGTGGATGATTAACCGCCCTCTTCTCATGATAATGATGACTGGACCATTGTCACAAAGCCTCTTAAAAAAAGGAGGGGCGGTCAAATACACAATAGTGCCCCTGTTGAAACTCATAATAGGTTTGAGCAATTGACTGTGTCAAATAATGAAGTGCTACATGATTTATCCTGTGCATCACCCTCTGTTGATAATAATGGTTTAAAAACACTTTTCAATCAGGAGTTAATGCCCATGAATATTTGTCCTAGTAAGGTTCAAGATATCAAATTAGTACCTATTAAGTTAATCACTCCAGAGTGTGTTAAACAATCACCTTTTTCTGGTTCTTGTGCTCCTACTGTCTCAAAACAAGTGTTAGTCCTGGGAGAGTCAATCATTAAGCACATTGACAGGGTGGTATGCAATCATGACAAGAGCAACCACACTTGTTCTAGCTTCCGTGGGGCCAGGGTATCTCACATTACCTCCATGATGCCTAAAATTTTACAAAATGCAGGGGAAAATCCACTGGTTATCATACATGCAGGTGTTAATGATATAAACAACACCCCATTTGATCAGTTACAACAGGACTATGTGGCTTTATGTAACCTGTTACTTGATAGGGGATGCTGTGTATTTATATCTGAAATTCTACCTGTCCTGAGACCAACATCTACCGTGACACAGAAAATCAAAGCCCTAAATGAATGGCTGAGAAAGTAGTGTTTTAAGCAAGATATACCCTGTATTACCCACTGGGAATTATTTTCAGATTGTTCTTCCTTATTTTGCTGGGATGGTTTACATCTCAGTCGTAGGGGTAGAACACTTATGGGGAAAAGTATAAACTAAAATCATAAATCATTGTTTAAACTAAAAACAATGGGGGAGAATGGGCCTATTCCCAAGTCTATGAATACTTACCAAAATATTATTATAACTAAATGTAAATTCCTAGCTTTGAATGCAAGGTCTTTAAACCAACTAAAATTAGCAGAACTTGAAGGCAAATGTAAAACTTTAAATATAGGTGTGGTGGGAGTAACCGAAACTTGGTGGGACACATCCTCAATTTGGTCCAAAGAAATTCCAGGTTATAAGTTATATCATAAAAACAGATTTGATAAGCAAGGCAGTGGAGTTTGTATGTACATACAAAATAATAATCCTTCTTTTGAAGTGTGTTCTCTCTTTCCCTTGGAAAGCATATGGGTTAAAATCTTATTGAAAGAGCATTCCTATATAACTATTGGTAACATCTATTGACCCCCATCTGCAAATTCAGATTACACAACTGATATGTTTAAAGAAATTACACATTTTTTAGACTCTCAAGATACTGTAATATTTGGTGACTTTAACCTCCCTCACATTAACTGAGACACATTCTCAGGTCTCAGGAAAGTCCTATGCCGAGAAAGGATGAATAGATGTTGTAGTTAGTACTGGATTACAATAACTTGTTACTGAACCCACTCGAGGTCCTAATATTTTGGATCGATTATTTACTAACATAGAGCAACAAATTAGCAATTTACAAATTTGGGATCCACTTGGGACCAGTGATCATTCATCTATTCTTCTTGAAACCCAACAGTTTAAAACTACACAAAGGAAGTTATACTGTATAAAAATTATAATAAAGCAAATTTTTCTAAAATCAATGAATACTTACAAAACATAAACTGTGAATCTAATCTTCTTAATTGTACAACACAACAAGCTTGGAACTTTTTTAAAAACATTGTACATTATTTGGAAAATACCTTTATTCCATCTAAGAGGAAATTTAATAATAAAGGAAAAAGTCCCCCTTGGTTCAACAAGACAATTAAAAATCAGATTAAAATAAAAATTAAACTTTTTAGGAAACTCAAGAGTAGTTCTGTTCCATTTATAATTACTCTATTACATAAATACAGACTATCTGTGAAAAACTTAAATTCTATTAAATTGGAAAAAAATAAGCTAGAATTTAAACTAGCTCACACAAAAGACTGTCACAAATCTCTTTTCTCCTGTATAAATAGTAAAAAAAAGGTGTATCAAGGACCATTGGTCCCATTATAACAAATGGCTCTTCTCTATCTGATATAGAAACCTCAAATCTCTTTAATAAATACTTTTGTTCTGTCGTCTCTCAAAAATCACCAATTAGTACATTTAAAGTTCACCACATAGATTATCATAGGTTCTGTCCAACTGACATTATATAGGCTATCAAAAAACTAAAAAAAAATGCTAGTCCAGGCCCAGACGGTATTCATCCATGGTTTCTGATCAAAACCTCTATAAATATTTCTATTCCTTTGTCAATTATATTCAACAAACCCTTGCAAGAAAGCATTGTACCAAATGATTGACATTCAACAATAGTTACTCCCATATTTAAAAAAGGCAATAGAGGTTCTGTGCAAAATTATTGTCCAATTAGCCTGACCTCAGTGGCTGGTAAATTAATGGAATGAGTGATGACATCTCTAATAGATCGAGATTGTAAAAAATAGGGAATTTATGATTCAAATCAGCATTGGTTTACTCCCAAGTATTCATGCATCACCAATCTGATGTATTTTTACAATAATATATGTACTCTACTAGATGTGGGTATCCCTACTGATGTAATTCTTTTGGACTTTAGTAGAGATTTCAATAAAGAAAAACTCATTACTAAAATGCACAATCAAGGTTTGTCACCTGATATTGTCAACTGGACTTTAAACTGGTTGACAAATCATTTTCAGAGAGTCAGAATTAATTGTATCTTGTCTGTTTTGAGTAGTATGACAAGTGGTGTACCGCAGGGGTCGGTCTTGGGACCAACACTGTTTAATCTCTTTATCAGTGATTTGCAAACAGGGCCAAATAACTTCATGGTTAAAGTTGCAGTTGATACTAAATTGTGGAGCAAGGTTAATAATCAAGAAAATGTTTCTGCATTAAAGAAGGATTTTGAGAAATTAACACTTTGGGCAAATTAAAATCATATGTTTAATCAAGACAAATGTTAAGTAGTACATTTCGGTGTAAATAAGCCAAAAATGATATATTATAAAAACGGACTACCACTTCAATCATCAAATTGAGAAAAAGATTTAGGGATATATGTTAATAATAAATTACATGAAGTGATCACTGTGTTAGAACAGCTTGCATGACCAACAGACTTTTGAGGCAAATAAAATGCACTTTTGTTAATCGCACTGAACAATGCCTTATTCCATTGTATAGGGCATACATTAGACCGTATCTAGACTATGGCTCCCCTTTCTGGAATCCAAACCCAAAAAAAGACAAAGCAGTTCTTGAACAGGTTCAAAGGAGAGTAACTAGAATGATTCCAAGATTAAAAAACTTGGATTATCAGAACAGATTAAAAGCTACAGGTCTCTTCTTTCCTCAAACTAGAAGATTAAGAGGTGATATGCTTATGGTTTTTAATTTAATAAATTCACCAGATTTAACAGAAAAATGTGGTCTAACACTCCAAAAGGAGACATGTTCTGAGACTGCATAATAAACAGCTTGAAGTAAAAACTTATAAAACCAGCAAAAGGGGAAACCTTTTTCCAATAAGAACATCCATTGTATGGAACACCTTGCCACAAGAATTGGTAGAGGCAACTAGTGCCACTATCTTTAAGAACAAATTAGATGTTTGGTTGAGGGATAATAGATAAATAATGTCCCACACAGTGTGGGGAACAGTCTCAATGGGTTCTGGCCTTCTTCAGTTCTTTCATACCAAGTAAAGTAAGTAATACCTCACAGCCACCAAGAAATAAAAGAGAGAGGAGGAAGCAAAACGACTCCTAAGCACAGTCAGATCCCTGGAGAGGACCATAGCTGGTACACATGCATCCAGTGCACAGATACAACTCAGTGCAGCTATTTATTTAATTATGACTTTTATTACCAGGTAAGTACACTGATCTGAGGGACCATTTTCAGGCATGACCCAGGCCATAAAAATGGCACAGAAAGCATACAACACAAACATGATAAACAGCAGTACAGAGAATTAGTAAAAATAAAATCTAACACAGTTGCAGATGAGAACTGCAAACATACAACCATACAATGATACAGATACAGGTACAACATTTTAACTAGAATGCCTAGAGCCAAATATGGAGCGCTTCTGTGAGAACAGGCTAAGTCTGCCATATTTAAAGCAAAAATGCATTACATGAACCAGGGCAAAAGGGCTGAAAAGCTGCTAGCCCTCCAGCTTAAATAATAAGAGCAATGGAGGACCATCCATTCCACCATTGACTCAACAGGCAAACTTCGTACTCAGTCCTGAGAGATTGGGTCAGTGTTCCAAGACTTCTATAAAACCCTTTACACCCAAAATTGCCAGGCAATCACTGACAAAATCAAAATTTTCTACATAAGGCCAACCTTCCCAAACTCATTCTTGAGGACCACCAATACCTTGGTAGGCTGATATCAGAATGTGAGGTACTTCAGGCCACCTCTTCACTAACCCTAGATAAGGCACCAGGCACCGATGTCTTTGATATAAACTTCTATAAAACACTAGCACAAGATCTCATAGGCCCTTTGACTAAACTGTTCAATGAAGTGAACAAAGCCGATCACCTTGACTCACTTCTACAAGAGGACATTATCACTCTGCTACTTAAACCAAACATAGACCTAACAGAAATGGACCATTGTGGACCTATCTCATTACTCACACCTGATCTTAAGATTATGGGCCAGGATTCTTGCCTCAAGGATAAGCACTGTGATAAGGAGCCTGATATGGCCTCAGCAAGTGGCATTTATGAAAGGCAGACTAGTGTTGGATCACTTAAGAAAACTTTCCCACATTGTGTCAGCCTCCTGAGACTCATGGACACCTGCAGCCCTACTCTTCCTAGATGCATAAAAAGCCTTCAACAGAGCCTCCTGGCCTTTCTTATTGAAAACACTAATTGAATTTGGTCTCCCATCAGTCATCACAAAAAGGGTTAAACTATTGTACTCCAACCTCATGGCCAGAATCTCAAGTAACGATAATCTCTCTCCACCTCTTGCCTTACAGACAAGCACCAGACAAGGATTTTTCCTCTCTCCTTAAGTCTTTAACTTGTTTATAGAACCCCTGTTGAGGAAATTCCAGCTAGATGACCACATCGAAGGAGTGAAGGTCATAGATGGATGATACAAAATCTCCACGTTCGCCAATGACATCCTCCAACACCTGGAGGACCCAACCCACTCCATACCCCATGCACTAAATTTATTACATGAGTTCACCAAAATATTGGGGTATAAACTCAACATCAACAAGTCTTGCATCATGCCACTCAACTGTCACACCTTCAAATCAGAAACCGTTCAATGGGGTGGCATCTGGTGTCCAAACACCATGAAATACTTGGGGATCAACATCTCACAGAATCAGAAACTGGTGCAAGTCAAGCACCTCAACAAAACTTGCTCATACATTAAACAAGTCCTGGCCCGATTGACCTCCCTCCCGTAACCCTATGGGCATGGATCAATGCAATTAAAATGAATGTCCTCCCCAGATGGCTCTATCCTATTAGCATGGCAGGTTGCACCTTCTCAATGGCACAGTTCAAGCACCTATGGTCAGCTCTTTCCAAATTTTTATGGAAAGGAAATGTGCCCTGTAAAGCTTACCACAAGCTCACCCCCCAAAAAAAATACTGGGAAGCCTACACCTCCCAGACTTCAGGCTCTACTACCTCGCAGTCCACACCTCCCAATTCCAATGGTAGAGAAGATATTGAAGCCAATCAGAGAAAGATAAAAACTGACCAAACTGGAAACACCTGGAGATAGACCTTTGTAGAAGGGCAGGCCTCAGTCTCTGCACTATTCCCTGTGTCCCACTCCAAACCCTCCCACAAGAGATGTGAAACTCACCCATGGGCATCTCAGTTATAGTCAACAGCCAGCTTCACTTGTTGTTAGGTAGAAACCCATGACACAACCCGCAGTAGCCACTGGCAGGTAACCCCAACTTCAAAATACACAACAAACCCATCCCACCAACATTCTTGAGACAGGAACAAATGATTTGATACATCTATTTTGGTCCATTAAAAAGTAACAACAAGAACCAGAACAGAGGCTCCCTCAAACACATCCTTTGGGATTGCCCCAAAGCCTAACCACTAGATTAAAAAACTTCTAAACCCACTGTTGGTATTAGAGCGATCTACTAAGCTGGTTTGATTATTTCATCAACCAGCTTCACAACAAGAGGCTCCATGTTGACCATGATTTGCAGTTGGCAGGGAACCATAAATGTCAGATAGTGTTTGTTCTTGTTGTTACATCTATGTTGATCCATTAAAAGGTAACAAATCATTTGCTTCTGGATCTGTTCATGCAAGGACCAATATGGCAAATACTAAATCGAGATTAAGACAGGAAGGAATTCATCACCTCACCCTCTCCCCACCCTACCTACATTCCTTCCTCCCCTTCCCTCTCCCTATGACTCTGGCACTTCTTATCTGTTGTCTATTTTCTCTGACAAATGCCACTGGCTGCCTTGCTTACAATGCTACCCTTGAATTGTAATAATCTGTACTCTGTTTGCAATGTCCACATTGTTGTAATGTCTGTCTTAATGTTCCCCATAATTTGTATTTCTCTTATGTGGAACCTTTGTAATGGAGCCTTGGCTCAAAGGTATTTGTAATCCTAGACTTGATAAATAAATAAATAAAATAAATAAAAACCTCCATGACCTCCTGGATGGAAACACCATAATCTCCTACCACAAACTGAATCCTTACCAATCCCAATCTTCCCCTTCCTCCAACTACTACATATGCTGGGAGCTACACTAGGACCCAAACCATGGGACATGGAAAGCTGCTCAAAGAGGGAAGAGCTATGTGACACGGCCAGAAACAGACACGCACTATTCATCTTATACAAAAAACTGCTGACCTTTACTACTAACCCAAACACAACAGACTGCACCTACTGGCAATCCGAATTCCCAGACCTAGCTGACCCACAGAGCAGCAAAACACTATGGCTCAACACATACAGATTTCTGAAATTCGATGGCTTAAGGTTAATGCAGTTCAAAATCTCTCACAACCTCTACTACACACTCACCAAGCTACACAAGATGTGAAAACTGAACACAGACCTCTGTACCCATTGCAGACAGAACAGGGGCTCCTTCAAACACATCCTTTTGGATTGCCCCAAAGTCTAACCACTATGAGACTAGATTAAAAAACCCGCTTCTGGTATTAGAGGGATCTACTATGCCGGTTCGGCTATTTCATCAACCAGCTTCACAGCGAGAGGCTCCATGTTGACCATGATTTGCAGTTGGCAGGGAGCTGTGAATGTCAGATTGTGGTTTTTCTTCAGGGGGCTTTGCACCCAAACCCCTCACATGGGGGGCTCTGCTTCCGTACTATTAGATTCCAACTCTGAGTTGGAGTTGTTTCAAGGAGGGGGTGCAGGATGGGGGAAAGTGTTACCGGGTCCTAGGCAGACTTCCACAGTGACATGTCAATGTTGTTGGCATCGACGTATGTCACTGTAGAAATGTCGCTGTGCAGGAGGCATACTGGATTAGAGGAGGCATTCACACCAAAGAACTGCCTACTAGTCCTGGAGGTAGACTGCCTCCTCAGGGCCAGCAAATTCCACTTTGCCATAATATCAGCCATGGCTAAAAGACAGATCCTAAAATACTGGATGGATGACCAAATCCCCACCCATGCAGAATTGCATAACACCAAGCTAGAGGCCCTACACATGGAAAAAAGGATTAATCACATGTGTCACACCCTGGACCAGTGCCACAAAAGATGGAGCACCGTGGAAACCCTTCTACACCTCACCCAGTTGGGTCCTAGCACGAGCAACCAGCCCAACCCCTAATAACACCGGGGTTTACCTATACCAAATCGACAACACTGTTGTTGAGGTTTGGCATAGCGAGATCCCCAATGTCGACAGCTGAAATTTCGCCTGTCCAACATTGGTGTGTTTCTCTCAGGGGGCTGAGTCCCCCGCACCCCACTTACTATAGATTATCAACTCAGAGTCAGAGTCGATATGAAGGGAGTGGGGTAAAACATGGAAAAAGGGTGAAATTTCACCCTCAGATCCCTCACAGAGACAATTTTGAAACCTGTTGAAATTGACAGTGTGAGGGATTTCGCCATCAGAGTGTCAATGTTCGGTTGGCATACCTAGTACAGCCCCCCCCATAGCCAGGGCTGGCAAACAAACAAACTGTCAAGAGACATGTGTAACCAATGGACTACTGTTCTGTCACCAAATGTGTAAGGGATGGGCAGCGACACACACGACTGTTATCTTGTACTGTATATTGCATGAATAGTGTGTTACATTGTATGTACTTTGACCACACATCTCAATAAAGTATACTATTTTAAAATAAATAACAATACCTACATCCAATAATGATCTAGAATACAAAGTCACTGAAATAAAATACTATTCTTATAAGTTACAATCAGGATGGATGGAATTTGCCTTGCATAACACCAGACAAAAATATCAGGAATCTGGAAATAAACCTACTAAACTCTTGTGCCATAGGCTTAAAAATACAGATGCAGAAAGTGATTTATGCCTGTAGAGATACATTCAATCAGCTTGACACGTCAACAGACAAAATTAACAAGAAATATTAATGATTTTATTGAACTTTTCTTGAGTAAAAATAATTTTAATACTGATAAATCTGACATCTTTTTCATGGATTTATTTTTTTCTAAAACTGATGATTAAGGTATGTCTGAGTTACAAAAGGCTCTATCATTAGAGAAACTACAGGCATCAATTACTTCTTTGACATCAGGAAAAGCATCATGTTCGGATGCCTACCTGGAGCTTTTACGAAGCCCTAGCACCAATAATAACTCCATCCCTTACAGAAATATTAGAAGGAAGCACATGAAAAAGGTTCCCTTCCCCATCATTAGGAGAGGCATTGATAGTACTACTCCCCCAAAAGATAGAGATGCTCAGGAGTGTTCAAGTGATCGTCCCGTCTCCTCACTCAACCATGACTATAAAATTATTGCAAAATCTTGCAACAATGGATTCAAGAATTAACTACCTGAGATCATAGGAAGGGAGCAAACTGGCCTTATTGGTGGTAGACAAGGAAGGAATATCATCAGAAGACTTAGATCAGTTATGTGGTCAGCCTATAGGTCAGAGGTGTAGTTAGCCTTGGTCTCACTTGATGTCGAGAATTCATTTGATTTTGTAGAATGTAATATTTACAAGCTGTTCTTCAATGTGGATTCGACACTAACTTCCTGAAATGGATTTACACCTTATGTAAGATTTAAGTTGCAGCAGTTCTGACTAATGCTTTTTGGACACCACATTTCACATTAGATAGAGGGACAAGACAAGGTTGTCCCTCTCTCCCCCTAACAAATGGAGGGGTGGTAGCAAATGAAGTGGTAATTAAACCTGGAAAGCCATATGTATGAATGCTAGAAGGCTAGAAGGCTAGGAAATGAAATTCTAGACCTAGAAGCCAAAATGGCAGAGGCCAGCTAGGATATTGTGGCCATTACTGAGACATGATGCACCGAAAACCTTGACTGGGACATGGCCATACCAGGCTATGCACTGTTCAGGAGGAAAAGAGTGGGAAGGAACGGAGGCAGTGTCATACTTTATGTGAGGAAGGACATTAAAGTGATGGAGATACAGGGGAATACATGGGGGCAGAGGTACTATGGTTACCCCTAGAAATGGGGAATGGAGTCTCTATTCACACTGGCACATTCTACAGACCTCTAGCACAAAGGAAAGATACATTTGGTGGAAAAAGAGGTGGCGGAAAAGGAAAAAGCTAACAGAGTAGCATTCAGAAGGGACAAGGAGATGTAGAGGAAGGAGGATATGGAGGTGTTTCATGAGAGGCAGAGGAGAACAGGAAGTAGTGCTAAGACACAAACTGAAGAGAGAATTGCCAAGGCAGTAACAAAAGGGGACAAGACAATTTTAAGTGTGCAAGTGAAAAAAGGAAGATCAAGGGTGATGGAGAAGGGCAAACGTTATCCTTCTTCACTAGAGTTGTAGTAAAGAAGAAGCAGGGAACTACAGACCAGTTAGTCTAATCTCTGTAGTCGGAAAGATAATGGAGGCAGTCCTTAAGGAAAGAATAGTGGAAGACCCAGAAGCAAATGGACTGGTGGATCCCAGGCAACATGGGTTCTGTGCAGGATGATCCTGTCAAACTTATCTGATAGATTTTTTTGACTGAGTGTCACAGGTAGCAGACAAAAGGGGTGGGGTGGTAGATATCCGGATAAGACTGAGGTATTAGTTGTTGACCCGGGTCATTATGTAAGGAAGTTGACTCCTGGGGTTCCCTCTGGTCTTTTATTAGGGGATACCTAGTTGAGACCTTCTGAACAGGTGCAAAATCTGGGCGTTATTTTTGACAGTGCGCTGACACTAAAGATGCAGGTGTCCACCACTGTCAAATCTTCCTTTTACCATCTGAGGAATATCGCCCGTATAAAACACCTTGTTCCACATGACGACCTTCCTGTGCTGGTTCACGGTTTTGTTTCTTCCCATCTTGATTACTGTAATGCTTTATATCTAGGGTTGCCGGGGGTAGATCTCCGTCGCCTGCAGCTGGTGCAGAATGCGGCAGCTAGGTTGCTGACAGGGCTACCAAGAACTTGTTATGTCACACCTGTGCTGCGCGAACTGCACTGGCTGCCAGTGCAATGGAGAATCACCTTTAAGGTTGCATTGCTGACCTATAAGACCCTACATGGCCAGGGACCAGGCTACCTGCAAGATCTCCTTTGTCCCTATCGTCCTCTCTGCCCACTCCGGCTCCACTGGTGAGGGATTGCTAGAGATTCCCAGGGTCTGTTATAAATCATCTGGGGCAAGGGCTTTTTCCTTTATGGCCCCGACCCTGTGGAATTCTCTACCTCGTCAGATTAGAGAGTGCCTGTCCGTGGAAGCATTTAAGAGACCCCTGAAAAGTCATCTATTTCTGCTGGCATTTGGTTAGTTTTTTTTATGGTTATTTTATGGTTTTTACGATTTTTTTATTTATTAGTGTTGATGTTTTATCTCTGCTTTGTATTAGCACTTTGATTTTTTGAAAAGCGCTTTATAAATAAATTTTGATTTGATTTGATATTGCCTACCTTGATTTCAGCAAAGCCTTTAATAGGGTCCCACCAAGGAGACTAGTCAACAAGCTAGGCAGCCTGGGGTTGGGACGCAAGGTGGTGAACTGGATTGGAATCTGGTTACGGGAGAGAAAACAGAGACTAGTGGTGAATGGAACCCAATCAAATGAAAGGGAGGTGACCAGTGAGGTACCTCATGGGTCAGTTCTAGGGCCAGCCTTTCTTCAGTGTCTTCATCAGTGACATTGCAGATGGGCTGGAGGGAAAGGTTTGCCTGTTTGTGGATAACACCAAGATCTACAACAGGGTGGATACTCTGGGGGGGGGATGAGAAAAGACCTGGAACTGCTAGAGAGATGGTCAGGGGCATTGCAGCTAAGCTAAGCAAAGATGTGCAAAATCATGCACATGGGGAGCAGGAACCCTGGGGCGAGCTACAGGTTGGGGCAGAGCAGCTGACAGTAACTTAGGAGGAGAGGGACTTGGGGATCATAATCACAGATGACTTAAAGGCTGCTAGACAGATAGCAAAGGCAGTGGGAAAAGCCAATGGAATGTTGGGGTGTATTAGAAGGGGAATCACAAGCTAAAGGAGGGAGGTAGTAGTTCCACTGTATAAGACCCAGGTGAGATCTCACCTTGAATACAGTGTACACTTCTGGAGACCATACCTGCGAAAGGACAGTGACAACATAGACAGTGCAAAGGAGTTCGACCAAAATGGTGAAGGGATTACATCTCAAGCCCTATGAGGAGAGAGTGAGGGACCTCCATTTTTACACGCTGGAACAAAGGAGTCAGAGTGGTAACATGATACTATAGGAACATTCATGTACCTCAAGTGCATAAACACGGTGGAAGGGGACACCATATTCCTGATTAAAAATATTGCCAGGACAAGAGGGCACGACATGAGACTGAGGAGTGGTCGCATAAGGGGAAATCTCAGGAAGATCTTTTTTATGGAAAGGGTGGTGGATGCATGGAATAGCCTGCCCCAGGAGGTGGTGGCAGCCCATACCATGGCAGGCTTAAAACATGCATGGGACAGAAGCAAAGGAATAATAGAGATAGGAAGAAAAAGCTAAAGCCAATGACCAAATAAGGTCACTGGACACTTCATTATATAGTTTAAACAGTCAGACTGGATGGGCCTAGCAGTCCTTATCTGCCAACGGCATCTATGTATCTATCTATGTAAGGGTGGGATTGTAACGTTAAGAAGGGAAGGGGGTAGGACTGTATAGAGAGAGAGAGCATAAAAAGGCAGCCATTCTGAGGAAACACACAAAGGAAAGAGATAAGGAGGGGCCACAAAAATGTAACATGAGCATTGGAGGGAAGGAGGAAGACACTAGTCCATTTTTAAAGGAGAGAATCCTGAAGGAACTCACAAATCTGAAAGTAGTCAAAGCAGTGGGACCGCACGGGGTCCACTCAAGGTATTTGGGGACCACAGGGAAGTAATGGCTACACCTATGAAAGCACTTTTTTACAGTTCATTGAAAACAGGAGTGGTCCAGGAGGACTGGAGGAGGGCAGAGGTAGTCTCACTTCACAAAAGTGGTAGCAAGGAAGAGACTGGCAATTAAATACCAGTTTGCCAGTTTTGGTGGGGGGGGGGGAGTTAATGGAATCACTGCTGAAAGAAAGGATAATATCTTGAATCCAATGGATTAGAAGGCCCCGAGATAGCATAGAGTAACTGGGGAAGGAGCATTTTAAATGAATCTGATAGTTGTTTGACTGCTGACTAAGGAACTGGATTAGGGTGGAGCAGTGGATGTAACCTACCTGCATTTCATTAAGACATTTGGCACCATTTCACATAGCAGACAATTAAGCAAGCTGGGTAGTTTATGAGTGGATCCAAAAGTAGTAAACTGGGTAAAAATTGGTTAAGGGACTGGTGGCAGAGAGTGGTAGTAAATGGAGCTCACTCTGTAGAAGGAAGGGTGACAAGTGGGGTGCCTGCAGGAACAGTACTGGGACTGGTCATCTAATGTCTTTATAAGTGACACTGCAGAAGAGACAGAGGGGAAGGTCTGACTCCTTGTGGATGCCACCAAACTCTGCAGTATGGTGGATACTGAGTGGGTGGAAAGGACAACCGGTCTATGGACAGACTGGGTGTGCCAAGTAGTCCTTATCTGCTGTCAAAGCCTATGTTTCTTTGTCTATGAGAAAACTCAAAGAGTGGTCAAGGGTATGTCAGCTTGGTATTTAATGCAAAAAAGGGCACAATAATGCCCTTGGGGGCACAAAAATGGAGAGGCAGAGTACAGAATAGTGGGTGGTACTGATAACCACCAGTCAAGAAAGAGGCCAGTGGGCGATCATGTTGGATAACCTAAAAGTTGTTCAGCAATGCAACAAGGCAATTGGGAGGGTGAGTGGGATGCTGGGGTGCATAGGGAGGGGCATCACCAGTAGAAAGAGGGAGTTGGTGTTGCCTCTCTATAGAGTGCTGGTAAGACCCCACCTGGAGTACTGTGTACAATTCTTCTGAAGACAACATCTGCAGAAGAATATAGAGTGGAAGTGATCTGAAGAAGGCAACTAAAATCATGCATGGTCTCCAACAAAAGCCCTGTGAAGAGATACTCAAGTATCTAAATATGTATCCAATGGCAGAGAGGAGGTAGCGAGGAGATATGATAGAGGCTTTTAATTTCCTCATGAGGTAAACAAGGGATATGAGGGGAGTATGTTTTAGGCACAAAGGTACTCAACAACAAGGGAACATGCTATGAAGATGGAAGGGGTAGATTCAGGAGAGATGTGAAGAAATACTTCTTCACAGAAAGGGTGGTGGATTCCTAGAGCAGTCTTACAGCAGCAGTGGTGGAGGTGAAAACAATGGTGGGGTTCAAGAATGCATGGGATTGGCACAAGGGAATCTTAAGGAAAGAGAATGGGGGTGGGTGAATGGGCCAGAGATCAAGTAGGGTCTGTGGTGATACTACAGGCAGGGAAAATTGGGCAGACTAGTTGGGACAAGCGGTCCTTGTCTGACAATTTCTCTTTTATCTTGTCAATTCAACCTGTCATATGCCAAATTAGAAATTGTGATCAAATTGAGGGAGTCAAGATCAAGAACAAAAGCAGTCAATTGATGGAATTAGTTGATGATTTACTTTTAACCATCAGCTGCCTGAGGTCCTAAATTGCAAATGGGATTCAAATTACTGAAGAACTCGCCAAACTGCCTGGTCTTAATATAAATCAGGGAAAATCTGTAATTACCCCCCTCAACAAATGGAGTACAAAGCAATCATTAGGCCTGATGATTAAGGCTCTACAATGGTGCAGTGATTCTCTAACATATCTTGGTATAAGAATGCTGTCAGTCCCAGCTAATCTGATCCCATATAAGATGAAGCCCCTCATACAGTTTTTGATGATTCAGATAGATGGAAACCACTTAATCTGTCCTCATGGGGTAAATTAAATTATTTAAAACCCATAGTAAGTCCCAAGGTTTTATATTTATGGAATGACTTATGTATTAAAATAGATGACTCATGGTTTACTTAATTAAATAAAAAAAAATATGAGAAGGAAAATGTCCCAGAATAATACTGCTAACATTAATGCAAAAGCAAACAAACAAACAACAAAACAAAAGACAGACAATGGGGAATGTGGTCAGTCCAATGTTTAGTTATATCATTTGGCCCTGAATTTCAAGAAAACTATCTTTTCGACAAACAAATATCTCCAGGACAAAGACCCCATCTTGGCAGAATATAAAGCCTGAATATCTGATGACATAAAGCACTGCAGTGATGGTGCACATATTAGGCAGCAATATGTGTGTTGGGGTTGATTTAGTACATTTATTTGTTTCTAGCCAGCCTCCAACACAGCGGTAGCACTACCCATTGTAGCACCGACAACCTATCTTCTAGAGTGAGCTCAACATGACAGAGGGTCGGCCTGAGGCAGGAGGATCAGGCATCTAGAGGTCTTCTCTCCTCCTCCAGAAAGATGGAGGCATGGTGCCTGGTGTTTTCCTTGCTCTAAGGAGGTGCGGGATGCTGGATCCACAACAAGTGGGGAGTGGAACGGCAGATGGCAGGTGTGCCATGGTTCTTGCTCTTAGCAGGGGTGGGATGCTGGATCCAGAACAAGTGGGGAGAGGAACAGTAGACGTCATGTGTGCCACATGTAGAAGGGCAGACAGTATCAACACTGATCTCTCTGCATGCAGTACATGCTCCTTGGGGGAAGGAAAGAAATCAGACATCACATTGGCTGACAGGATCAACATTAACCCATAACAATGTACTGATGACTTAGGCACCAGCCCAACTGGATTCTTGACCTGCAAATCGAGAAGACCCCCCTCAGCATGCCACAGTGAGGCAAGCCATGGGGGGGGGAAGGGCTTAGGAAAATCCAGGAAGGAGCTGGGTGATGTGTTGGGGGGGTTGGTGCTAACGGGGCTAGCCAGGTGGGAGGAATAAAGAGAAACAAAATATTGCAGTATACTTTCTCCTGAGAGTGCTCACAGTGCCTTTTTCTGTGGTGAGGCTTCCTGAGCAGAAACCAAGCTCCAGCAGGTTGAACAGCTCTGCACGTGTGTGTTTTTGTGTTACAAACACAATAACAAGATGTGAGATGTGAGTGGTCACTGGTGCAATAAACAGTATGTTCTTACCTGGATATATAATGTCATTCAGCATTCCCTCATGGCCTAGAGTAGCCAGACACATCTGTATTCTAAAATGACTAAAATAACATTGTGCACAATTTCTAATGTAATAAAATTATTCCTAATGTCCAATCTTATGTACCTGTGGAAATCTGTGGAGTCCCAACACTCTAGCAATGGCAACTGAATTTTCTGATTCATCATCTCCAATTAGAGCAGCTACTGAAGATGTTGAATGACAGTCAAAATTGGGAACTGGGACATCCTTTCCAGAAAGCAAAATGAATGTGCTTTGAAGAACTCTGAACATGTAATTACAAGAATCATAGATTTCAAATCCCAAAGTGATATTTGGCAGTAAAAGTGGACTTTTGTTTGTCTCTTCAATAACAAGCATCATTGATAAGGCCAGTCGATATCCATATATATCAAACCAGAAAAACAAAATAATAAACTGAATTTTGAACCGCACCGCTGAGATTCAAACTGAGTGAAGGTTACAGGAAAAACTATCCAGACTTCAAAGACTAAAACAAATCATAAAACATATAATGAAAATGTCATGTTGGATGAAAACAAGTATTATACATGGAAAAGTCAGCATAGTGTATAATGTGTCATTGCAGATTGGCTATAGCATAATTTGTTTTGCATAATTACAGAATCTTATTTTGTGAAATCTCAACAGAAGAAGGGAAAATGTTTTTTTTTTAATTCTGCAGAACAGAATTTTACCAACGCATACAATTAACATGCAACTCAGGACCTTAGTTATGCTTATGAGGCGAAATCACATATTCGAGGAATCTTGCCTCCATAATGTCTCCATGTGTAATCACAAACAGAATGCTCACAAAATGCAGGTGGTGATCAGACTGAAATCAACACAGGAATACAGGATAATTTTGCAAAGAACTACAACAGGCAGGCAGGCAGTAACCAGTCTCAAATAAACAACAGGGATAGAGAACACCTGTGCAGGGAACTACAACAGGCAGGCAGTGACCAGTCTGAAATCCAAACAGGGATAGAGAACACCTGTGCAGGGAACTACAACAGGCAGGCAGTGACCAGTCTGAAATCCACACAGGGATAGAGAACACCTGTGCAGGGAATTACAACAGGCAGACAGTGACCAGTCTGAAATCCACACAGGGATAGAGAACACCTGTGCAGGGAATTACAACAAGGAGGCAGTGACCAGTCTGAAATCCACACAGGGATGCAGAACACCTGTGCAGGGAACTACAATAGGCAGGCAGTGACCAGTCTGAAATCCACACAGGGATGCAGAACACCTATGCAGGGAACTACAATAGGCAGGTAGTGACCAGTCTGAAATCCACACAGGGATAGAGAACACCTGTGCAGAGAATTACAACAGGCAGGCAGTGACCAGTCTGAAATCCACACAGGGATAGAGAACACCTGTGCAGGAAATTACAACAGGCAGGCAGTGACCAGTCTGAAATCCACACAGGGATAGAGAACACCTATGCAGGGAACTACAACAGGCAGGCAGTGACCAGTCTGAAATCCACACAGGGATAGAGAACACCTGTGCAGTGAATTACAACAGGCAGGCAGTGACCAGTCTGAAATCCACACAGGATTGAGAACACCTATGCAGGGAACTACAACAGGCAGGCAGTGACCAGTCTGAAATCCACACAGGATAGAGAACACCTGTGCAGTGAATTACAACAGGCAGGCAGTGACCAGTCTGAAATCCACACAGGGATAGAGAACACCTATGCAGGGAACTACAACAGGCAGGCAGTGACCAGTCTGAAATCCACACAGGATAGAGAACACCTGTGCAGTGAATTACAACAGGCAGGCAGTGACCAGTCTGAAATCCACACGGGATAGAGAACACCTATGCAGGGAACTACAACAGGCAGGCAGTGACCAGTCTGAAATCCACACAGGATAGAGAACACCTGTGCAGTGAATTACAACAGGCAGGCAGTGACCAGTCTGAAATCCACACAGGATAGAGAACACCTGCAGGGAACTACAACAGGCAGGCAGTGACCAGTCTGAAATCCACACAGGATAGAGAACACCTGTGCAGTGAATTACAACAGGCAGGCAGTGACCAGTCTGAAATCCACACAGGGATAGAGAACACCTATGCAGGGAACTACAACAGGCAGGCAGTGACCAGTCTGAAATCCACACAGGGATAGAGAACACCTGTGCAGTGAATTACAACAGGCAGGCAGTGACCAGTCTGAAATCCACACAGGGATAGAGAACACCTATGCAGGGAACTACAACATGCAGGCAGTGACCAGTCTGAAATCCACACAGGGATAGAGAACACCTGTGCAGGGAACTACAGCAGGCAGGCAGTGACCAGTCTGAAATCCACACAGGGATGCAGAACACCTATGCAGGGAACTACAACAGGCAGGCAGTGACCAGTCTGAAATCCACACAGGGATAGAGAACACCTGTGCAGGGAACTACAACAGGCAGGCAGTGACCAGTCTGAAATCCACACAGGGATAGAGAACACCTGTGCAGGGAACTACAACAGGCAGGCAGTGGCCAGTATCAAATCAACACAGGGATGAAGAACAGCTGTGCATGCAAACACTATAGGCAGGCAGTGACCAGTTTCATATCACACAGGGATACAGAACACCTGTGCAGGGAAATATTACAGGCTGCCTCAAGTCACACAGAGAAACAGAACACCTCTGCAGGGAACTACAACAGGCAGGCAGTGACCAGTCTGAAATCCACACAGGGATAGAGAACACCTGTGCAGAGAATTACAACAGGCAGGCAGTGACCAGTCTGAAATCCACACAGGGATAGAGAACACCTGTGCAGGAAATTACAACAGGCAGGCAGTGACCAGTCTGAAATCCACACAGGGATAGAGAACACCTATGCAGGGAACTACAACAGGCAGGCAGTGACCAGTCTGAAATCCACACAGGGATAGAGAACACCTGTGCAGTGAATTACAACAGGCAGGCAGTGACCAGTCTGAAATCCACACAGGGATAGAGAACACCTATGCAGGGAACTACAACAGGCAGGCAGTGACCAGTCTGAAATCCACACAGGGATAGAGAACACCTGTGCAGTGAATTACAACAGGCAGGCAGTGACCAGTCTGAAATCCACACAGGGATAGAGAACACCTATGCAGGGAACTACAACAGGCAGGCAGTGACCAGTCTGAAATCCACACAGGGATAGAGAACACCTGTGCAGTGAATTACAACAGGCAGGCAGTGACCAGTCTGAAATCCACACAGGGATAGAGAACACCTATGCAGGGAACTACAACAGGCAGGCAGTGACCAGTCTGAAATCCACACAGGGATAGAGAACACCTGTGCAGTGAATTACAACAGGCAGGCAGTGACCAGTCTGAAATCCACACAGGGATAGAGAACACCTATGCAGGGAACTACAACATGCAGGCAGTGACCAGTCTGAAATCCACACAGGGATGAGAACACCTGTGCAGTGAATTACAACAGGCAGGCAGTGACCAGTCTGAAATCCACACAGGATAGAGAACACCTATGCAGGGAACTACAACAGGCAGGCAGTGACCAGTCTGAAATCCACAGGGATAGAGAACACCTGTGCAGTGAATTACAACAGGCAGGCAGTGACCAGTCTGAAATCCACACAGGGATAGAGAACACCTATGCAGGGAACTACAACATGCAGGCAGTGACCAGTCTGAAATCCACACAGGATAGAGAACACCTGTGCAGGAACTACAGCAGGCAGGCAGTGACCAGTCTGAAATCCACACAGGGATGCAGAACACCTATGCAGGGAACTACAACAGGCAGGCAGTGACCAGTCTGAAATCCACACAGGGATAGAGAACACCTGTGCAGGGAACTACAACAGGCAGGCAGTGACCAGTCTGAAATCCACACAGGGATAGAGAACACCTGTGCAGGGAACTACAACAGGCAGGCAGTGGCCAGTATCAAATCAACACAGGGATGAAGAACAGCTGTGCATGCAAACACTATAGGCAGGCAGTGACCAGTTTCATATCACACAGGGATACAGAACACCTGTACAGGGAAATATTACAGGCTGCCTCAAGTCACACAGAGAAACAGAACACCTCTGCAGGGAACTACAACAGGCAGACAGTGACTAGTCTCAAATCCACACAGGGAACAAAAAAAACACCTGTGCAAGGAACCACAACAGGCAGGCCAGTCTCAAATCCACACAGTGAAACAGTACACCAGTACAGGGAAATATTATAGGCAGACAGACAGGCAGGGACCAGTCTTAAATCACACAGGGATACAGAACACCTGTGAGGGGAACAACAACAGGTGGGCAGTGACCAGTCTCAAATCCACACAGGAATACAGAATATGTGTGCAGGGAACTACAACAGGAAGGCGTCCACTCTCAAATCAACACAGGGATGCAGAACACCTGTGCATGGAACTACAACAGGCAGGCAGTGACCAGTCTCAAATTGCACAGGGCTACAGAACACCTATGCAGGGAACTACAACAGGCAGCCAGTGACCTGTCTCAAATCTACACAGGGATACAGAACACATGTGCAGGGAACTGCAACAGGCAGGCAGCGACCAGCCTCAGATCCACACAGGAATACAGAACACATGTGCAGTGAATTACAACAGGAAGACATCCAGTCCCAAATCAGCACAAGGATGCAGAACACCTGTGCATGGAATTACAACAGGCAGGCAGTGACCAGTATCAAATCCACACAGGGATGTAGAAGGCCTGTGCAGGGAACTACAACAGGCATGCAGACCAGTCAGAAAGCCACACAGGAATATAGAACATATTATGCAGGGAACTACAACAGACAGGCAGTGGCCAGTCTTAAATCCCACAGGATACAGAACACCTGTACATGGAAATATTAGAGGAAGTCAGGCAGGCATGACCAGTATCAAATCCACACAGGACTATAGAACACATGTGCAGGGAACTACAACATGAAAGCAGGCTAGTGTCAGATCCAAACAGGGATATACAACAGCTGTGCATAGTGGCCAGTCCCAAATCCACACATGGATAGAGAACATCTGTGCAGAGAACTATGACAGGCAGTCAGTGACCAGTCTCAAATCCACACATTTATACAGAATACCTGTGCAAGGAACTACAACAGGCAACCAGGTCAGTCTCAAATCAACACAGGGATACAGAACACCTGTGAAGGTAGCTACAACAGACAGGCAGTGACCAGTCTCAAATCCACAAAGGGATACAGAACACCCCTGTACAGGGAACTACAACAGGCATGCAGTGACCAGTCTCAAATCAACACATGGATGCAGAACAGCTGTGCAGGGAAATACTTCAGGCAGGCAGTGACCAGTCTCAAATCACACAGGGATACAGAACACCTGTATAGGGAAATATTACAGGCTGCCTCAAGTCACACAGAGAAACAGAACACCTCTGCAGGGAACTACAACAGGCAGACAGTGACCAGTCTCAAATCCACACAGGGATGCAACACACCTGTGCAGGGAACTTCAACAGGCAGGCAGGCCAGTTCCAAATCAACACAGAGATACAGAACAGCTGGGCAGGGAGCTACAACAGGCAGTCAGCGACAAGTCTCAAATCCACACAGTAATAGAAAATACATGTGCAGGGAACTACAACAGGAAAGCATCCAGTCTCAAATCAACACAAGGATACAGAACACCTGTGCAGGGAACTACAATAGGCAGGCAGTGACCAGTCTCAAGTTCACAAAGGAATATAGAACACCTGTGCAGGCAACAACAGACAGGCATGCAGTGACCAGTCACAAATCCACACCAGGATACAAAATACGTATGGAAGAAACTACAACAGGAAGGCAGGCCACTCTCAAATCAACACAAGGATGCAGGATACCAGAGCATGGAATTACAACAGCAATTGGTGACCAGTCTCAAATCACACAGGAATACAGAACACCTGTGCAGGGAACTACAACAGGAAGGCAGACCAGTCTCAAATCAACACAGAGATACAGAACACTTGTGAAGGGAGCTACAACAGACAGACAGTGACCAGCCACAAATCCACACAGGGATACATAACACCTGTGCAGGGAACTACAACAGGCATGCAGTGACCACTCTCAAATCAATACATGGATGCAGAACAGCTGTGCAGGGAAATACTTCAGGCAGGCAGTGACCAGTCTCAAATCACACAGGGATACAGAACGCCTGTATAGGGAAACATTACAGGATGCCTCAAATCACACAGAGATACAGAACACCTCTGCAGGGAACTACAACAGGTAGACAGTGACCAGTCTCAAATCCACACATGGATGCAGAACACCTGTGCATGGAACTTCAACAAGCAGGCAATGACTACTCTCAAATCCACACAGGGAACAAAAAACACCTGTGCAAGTATCCACAACAGGCAGACCAGTCTAAAATCCACACAGTAATACAGAACACCTGTACAGAGAAATATTACAGGCAGACAGACAGGCAGGGACCAGTCTTAAATCACACAGGGATACAGAACACCTCTGCAGGGAACTACAACAGGCAGACAGTGACCAGTCTCAAATCCACACAGGGATGCAGAACACCTGTGCATGGAACTTCAACAAGCAGGCAATGACTAGTCTCAAATCCACACAGTAATACAAAATACATGTGCAGGGAACTACAACAAGCAGTTGGTGACCAATTTCAAATCACACAGGGATACAGAACACCTGTGCAGGGAACTACAACAGGTAGCCAGTGACCAGTCTCAAATCCACACAGGGATACAGAACAGCTGTGCAGAAAAGTGCAACAGGCAGGCAGGCCAGTCTCAAATCATCACTGAGATACAGAACACTTGTGCCGGGAGCAACAACAGACAGGCAGTGACCAGTCTCAAATCCACACAGGGAAATAGAACACCTATGCATGGAAATACAACAGGCATGCAGTGACCAGTCTCAAATCAACACATGGATGCAGAACAGCTGTGCAGGGAAAACCCTCAGGCAGGCAGTGACCAGTCTCAAATCACACAGGGATACAGAACACCTGTACAGGGAAATATTACAGGCTTGCTCAAGTCACACAGAGACACAGAACACCTCTGCAGGGAACTACCACAGGCAGACAGTGACCAGTCTCAAATCTACCCAGGGATGCAGAACACCTGTGCTTGGAACTTCAACAAGCAGGCAATGACTAGTCTCAAATCCACACAGGGAACTAGAACACCTGTGCAAAGAATCACAACAGGCAGGCAGGCTACTCTCAAATCCTCACAGGAATACAGAACACTTGTGCAGGGAAATACTACAGGCAGGCAGTGACAAGCCTCAAATCATAAAGGGATACAGAACCCCTATACAGGGAAATATTACAGGGAGACAGGCAGGCAGGAACCAGCATCAAATCAACACAGGAAAATAGAACACCTGTGCAGGTAACTACAGCATGCAGGCAGACTAGTGTCAGATCCACACAGCATTACAGCTGTGCAGGGAATTACAACAGGCAGGCAATGACCAGACTCAAATTCACACTGGGATATAGAACACCTGTCCAGGTAACTACAACAGGAAGGCAGGCCAGTCTCACATCCGCACAGGGATGCAGAACACAGGATTTTTAGTACTGTAAATTAATAAAAAGAGAACTAAGAGAGTTTCAGTAGCAGACAAGCAGTGGAACTGCAGTATAATGTGGGGAGTGGAGCAATGCAGTGGCTCTGGGGCAGCCATATTCAGGCAGACCTTCTGGTCACTGAGGTGCTGCCCTATCTGCATGCATTTTTCTGGACTGTGGGATGAGGTAGCCAGACTCAGAGCGGAAGTAAACTGGGTCAGGAGTACCATCACCCCTATCCAGGGACCACCCAGTCCAATGCAGCTGCCTCAAAGGATGCCGAGAACGAGGAGCACTTGGATGACAGTGGGCTCAGGGAGGTTAGAGCAGTCAGGCAGAGGCACATCCCAGATCCTATTCCTCTCAAGAACTCATATGCCACACTGGCAAATGAGGACAACCAAATAGAGATACCCAGAGAAGTGGAAGGAAAGGATGTGGAGGTTAGCCAAGGAGGTGACCTCAGTGGGAAAGCAGTGGACCCCAGAGGAGGAGGAGGCACGATCCTGGTGGGGACTCCATCATAAGAGGGATCCAGCTAGGAACACAGGAGGGGAGGACAGGGAGGTGAGGTGCCTACCAGGTGCCACGGCATGGAGGGATGGAAGAAAGATACTGGGGATCACTGGGAAGGCAAGACAGGAGGGTGAGCTGGATGTCATTATCCACCTAGGTACTAATGACTTGGCAAATGGGGAGCCAAAGGAAGTTCAGGAAGAGTTTAGGAAACTGGGGAGGGTCTCAAGCAAGTAGCTACTTCTGTCACTTTCTCAGAGTACTACCTGTGAGAGCAAGGAGAGCATGGAGTGCATGCACCAGGAACTTTAACTCATGGTTGAAGAACTGGTGCTGTGAGGAAGGGTTTGGATTCATTGGTGACTGGGGACCCACCTGGAGGGATGGAGGTTTGTTCAAGCCTGATGGCCTGCATCCATCCTGGAGGAATCAAACACTCAATGATAAGTTTAAATGCTACATTGACAAGCTTTAAACTAGCAAAGGGGGTGGCAGGCCAGCAAGGAGGGTACCTACTTGCTCACCCCACAGCTAGCAGTGGAACCAGTGAACCAGAGGAGTGGCTATCTCTGCAAAGCAGTGTGCAAAAGATGGAGATTAGTGTCCAAAAGGTGGATAAGCAGAAAGGGCAAAATTCAGCAGAAGGGCAGACAGCAAGGAGAACCAGGGATAAATGACAACCAAGGAAGGGCTGGAGTAGAACAGTGAAGCAGTCTAGGAGGTCAAATCATGGAAAGCCATGTCTGCAAATGCCAGGAGCCTTAGCAACAAGATGGAAGATCTGGAGGCTGTCATGGTACAGTCAGACCTGGACATTGTGGCCATCACTGAAACCTGGTGTAATGATAACCATGACTGGGAGATGGCCATACCTGGCTACAACATATTCAGAAGAGACAGAGCAGGCAGGAAGGGAGGAGGTGGCACTGTATGTGAAAAATGACATAAGGGCCACAGAGATCCAGGAGGAACAAAAGTGGGGAGATACTGTGGGTTAAGCTGGAAAGGAAAATGGGGACAGCCATCCACTGGGTGTGGTCTATAGACCACCAGCCCAGGAGGAAGAAACAGATAGGGAGCTGATGCTAGCCATCCAAAGGATGGCAGACAAGGTGAGGTAGTACTGGCTGGAGACTTCAATATTCCAGACGTGGACTGGAGCATCCCAGCAGCAGCATCAACTAGAGCAGATTTATCCTGGACTCCCTTCAGGTGCCTTCCTCAAGCAACTGGTCATGGAACCAACTCAGCAGAAGGCAATACTGGACCTTCTGCTCACAAACAGGGACAGTGTGATGGGGTAACAGTGGGGAGCACCTGGGTAACAGTGACCACCAGTCATTGTGGTTTGAAATCACAGAAAGAGCAGAACCAAACCACACAAAACACGTATCCTGGATTTTAGGGGCAGA
Organism: Neoceratodus forsteri; assembly: GCA_016271365.2. Taxonomy (NCBI): domain Eukaryota; kingdom Metazoa; phylum Chordata; order Ceratodontiformes; family Ceratodontidae; genus Neoceratodus; species Neoceratodus forsteri. The sequence goes on along the minus strand of CM057449.1, from coordinate 7,449,306 downwards.
CTTTGGGAAAATGGGGAGATACTTGAAAAGAGGCATTAAGGGAATGGGACAGGAATCAGGGGTTGAGGAACAGTGGGCAGTATTTAAAATGGGGATTATAAGAACAACAGAATTATGCATTAAGCAGGTTAGCAAGAGGAAAAGGAAGAGGAGACCATTATGGTTTTCCAAAGAGGTAGAAAAGAAAGTGAAAGCCAAAAAGATTGCATTCAGGCAATACAAAAAGACACAGGCAGAAGGGGATAGGGAGAAGTACCAGGAGAAACAAAGGGAGGCAGGGAAGTCAGTAAGGGAAGCCAAAGCTCAGACAGAAGAACACATTGCAAAATCAGTGGGTAAAGGGGACAAAACCTTTTACAGGTACATAAGTGAAAAAAAAAGACAAAGGGAGGGATAGTGAGACTGAAAGGGGAGGATGGGAGCCGCGTGGAGGATGACAACAGTAAAGCTGACATATTGAACAGGTATTTCTGCTCAGTCTTTACTGAGGAAGAGGGGGGTTATGGGTCTGAAGGAAGTACAAGGGGTGAGAATGGTGCAGAAATGGACACAAGTCCCTTTACAGAGAAAGGGTCCTGAAGGAACTGGAAGTAATAAGAGTTGACAAAGCAATGGGGCCAGATGGGGTGCACCCAGGGTCCTTAAGAACTAAGAGGTGGTGGCTGAACCTCTGGCTATCCTGTTTAGCCAATCACTGGAAACAGGAGAGTACCCAAAGACTGGAGGACAGCAGATGTAGTCCCTTATACAAAGTGGGAACAAAGAGGAAGCAGGGAACTACAGACCAGTCAGCCTCACCTCGGTAGTGGGAAGATCATGGAAGCACTACTGAAGGAGAGATTGGTGGAACATCTGGTTGTCAATGGACTACAGGACCCAAGGCAGCATGGTTTCACCAGGAGGAGGTCATGTCAGACCAACCTCATTGAATTTTTGACTGGGTGACTAGGGAGGTGGATCAGGGAGGGCAGTGGACATGGCCTATCTGGACTTCAGCAAGGCCTTTGACACTGTGCCACATAGAGACTATTACACAAACTGGGGAATATGGGTGTGGGCAGGACAGTAGTGTGGTGGGTAGGTAACTGGCTGGGTGGCAGGACACAGAGGGTGGTGGTAAATGGCTGTCACTCCACAGAAGGAAGAGTGACCAGTGGGGTACCACAGGGATCAGTGCTGGGACGGTCCTATTCAACATCTTCATCAGTGACATTGCAGGATCTAGAAGGCAGAATTTCACTGTTCGCTGATGACACAAAGCTCTGTAACAGAGTAGACACACCAGAGGGTGTAGACAGAATGAGAAGGGACCTGCAGAAACTTGAAGAATGGTCAAGGGTTTGGCAGTTGAAATTCAATGCAAAGAAGTACAAGATAATGCATATGGGGCACAAAAACCCTGGCACAATATATCAGTTGGGGGGTGAGGATATAGCATGCACCAAGCAGGAAAGGGATCTTGGGGTTGTCATCTCTGATGACCTCAAGGTAGGGAAACAGTGTGACAAGGCATCAGGTAAAGCAAATAGGATGCTGGGATGTATAGGCTGGGGCATCACCAGCAGGAAAGGAGGTCATAATTCCGCTATACAAGACACTAGTGAGGCCCCACCTGGAGTACAGTGTACAGTTCTGGAGACCATACCTACGTAAGGACATAGACAGGGTAGAGAAGGTTCAGAGGAGGGCAACAAAGATGGTGCATGGATTGCATCACAAGTCCTATGAAGACAGGTTGAAGGAACTGAACATGTACTCCCTGGAGGAGAGGAGGGAGAGAGGGGATATGATAGAGACATACAAGTATCTTACAGGGAGGAACAGGGTGCAGGAAAACACTATTTTTAAGCGAAAAAGATGTTCCAGGACTAGAGGGCATGGGATGAAGTTGGAGGAGGACGATTCAGAGGAAACATGAGAAAGAATTTCTTCACAGAACGGTGGTGGACAAGTGGAACACCCTGCCAGAGGAAGTGGTGGGGGCTGAAACAATCACAGGATTTAAGAATGCATGGGATAGACATAAAGGAATTCTAGAGGTCAGGGGTAAGGGGAAACAGACTTCTAGGAAAACAAACTGAACTTACAAGCTCAAATGGGCAGACTGGGTGGGCCATAGGCCCTTATCTGTTGACACTGTCTATGTATCTATGTATCTATGTAACACGTGCAGGGAACTACAACAGGAAGAGATTGATCAATCTCAACTCCACACAGGGATACAGAATATCTGTGCATGGAATTACAACAGGCAGGCAGTGACCAGTCTCAAATCGACACAGAGACACAGAATATATGTGCCGGGAACTACAACAGGCAGACAGTGACCAGTCACCAATCCACACAGGGATACAGAACTCCTGTGCAAGGAACTACAACAGGCAGACAGTGACCAGTCACCAATCCACACAGGGATACACAACACCTGTGCAGGGAACTACAACAAGCAGGCAGTAACGTGTCTCAAATCTACACTGGGATACAGAATACCTGTGCATATAACTGCAACTGGCAGGCAGGCCAGTCTGAAATCAACACAGGGATGTAGAACACCCGTACATGGAATTACAACAGGCAGGCAGTGACCTGTCTCAAATCACACAGGGATACAGAACACCTGAACACGGAAATATTACAGGAAGGCAGACAGGCAGGGATCAGTGTCAATTCCACACAGGAATGCAGAACACCTGTGCCGGTAACTACAACATGCAAGCAGGCCAGTGTCAGATCCACATATGATTATAGAACAGCTGTGCAGGGAACTACAAGAAGAAGGCAGTGGCCAATCTCCAATCAACAAAGGAATGCAGAACATCTGTGCAGAGAACTACAACAGGCAGGTTGTGTCCAGTGTCAAATCCACATAGTTATGCAGAACACCTGTGCAGGGAACTAAAACAGGCAACCAGGCCAGTCTCAAATCAAAACATGGATACAGAACACCTGTGCAGAGAACTGAAACAGGCAGGCAGTGACCAGTCTCAAATCCACACAGGGATATAGAACACCTGTACAGGGAACTACAACAGGCTGGCAGCGACCAGTCCCAAATCAACCCAGGTATGCAGAACAGCTATGCAGGGAAATATTTCAGGCAGGCAGTGACCAGTCTCAGATCCACACCAGGATACAGGATACCTGTGCAGGGAACTACAGGCAGGCAGGCAGGTAGCCCAGTCTCAAATCAACACAGGGATGTAGAACATCTGTGCATGGAACTACAACAAGCAGGCAGTGAACCATCTCAGATCATAAAGGGATACAGAACGCCTGTGCAGGGAACTACAACAGGGTAGGCAGTGACCACCCAGAGGGAAGTGAAGTGTTCAAATAGTTACTATATGGTGTTATTTCAGTGTTACAGTAGCAGTGTACACTTCCTGCACACTTCATTTCATAATGCAGTCCATCTGTGTTTAATCAGTGCATCTTCAGGTCTCTTTTGGTGTACATGCAGTGCTGATACAGTGTGTCCGAATTGTGTGCAATTAGCAGTGTTTTGTCATCAACACTGCCTGAAGCAGTGTTCTGTCAGCAACACTGCCTTAAGAAGTTTTGCACTACTTTTTCAGTGTGTCCGAATTATGTTAATTAGCACTGCATCAACACCTGTAGTGCACTTCAGTGTGCTGTGTGATTTTGGTAGCACTCCTGTCAGCAGTGTTGTAGTTCTGTTTCCATGTATTAGGCTGCATTAAAGATGGCGTCACATAAAATTCAACAAAAAACAAAACAGTATTCATCTGCAAGTATTTGCAACCTCAGCAGAGGAAGCTTTGCTTAAGGGTTCCTGAGGGAGAAAGTTGTCTGTGAATTCCAAAGAAGATGGAGATCTTGGGGGCTATGTCTATAGGAGGTACTAAAGTCTGTTACCGCATGTTTGACTCAAAGTCACAAGGAAGGGGGTGGACATTTAGGTAAAGGAATGACCAACAATCATTCTGGTTTGCAGAAAATGGCATGGGAGCCTCACTGATATGCAGGTCCTCGCCAGTATTTCCAGGTTTATCTTCAAAAGGAGAAGAGAGCCTCTTTGGAGTAGGAGCACATGCACGGTGTGGAAAATTATTTTCAGTATCAAGGGGCTGTTCGAGTGAAGTGTGTGTGTGTGTGTGTGTGTGTATATATCTATCTATAATGGGATTATCAATCGCATTGGACAAACACCATTAGGTGACTGTGCGTATATCAGAGTGCAACCACACACCTGAACTTTTACTCCCCTCCAAAACAATTTTGCCATTTTATAAGATAGATAACCCACTGTGTAGTGTGTGGAAGTGCAGTGATATACACATGGCTTGGGTGGTTGATGCACTCAGCCTGCGGCCTTATGTGCAACACCACACACCAAGGTGTGCGTGTATCAGAGCGTGACCACACACCCTACAGTGGGTTATCTATTACACATACACACACACACATATATATATATATATATATATATATATATGAGACAGTACTTGTTGCAAAACAAAAACACTACATTAATGCAGGCATTAGAATGCAAAGTACACAAAGCAAGAAAATGAAAAACAGGGTTTGAGCCTCACGAGTCTTGGCAAATTGGTTGTGTGGTGTTCCCTGGAGTTCCTAACCTTGATTCCCATCCCATACTCCCAAGCCCATAACCTATTTTCTAAAGCACAAGGTACAGCTCCAACCCAGTGCCTCCCATAGCAGCCATTCGTACCTGTAAAACAAGAACAGCAATGGGCTCACAAAGGATCTGCAGCTCGTTATGAACTATTATATGACAAACAATGTAGGGTAAACAAAAACACAATACTTATCTGATACATATGGTCAGTGTTCTCCTACTCCTGGTCAATGTCCTGTCAGACCTGTAGATATAAAAGGGAAAATGTGTCAGTATGAAAAATAAAAATACTAATCAGCTGGGTCAGTTGGGAAGGCTCTGTAGAGGTTAAAATAAAAAAAGTGGGTTGGGGGAAAGATACCAGACCTGTCACACCATCAACCTGGCTTTAGAATGGACTCGGTCACTCAGGGGATGTCATGGTCGGGGGAGGGAGGAGGACTCCTTGCCCGTGCCCCTAGAACTGATCTTTTTTGGGGGTAGGTCATCATGTTGCTCCACACATCAACCAACACAGGGTAGGATAAAGACACCAAGGAACAGATATTCAAGGCACAATGAATGCTTCCCTGGTGGTGTAGTGGATCCCCCTCCCTTTTGCCAATCTGCCTGTAGAATACACAGGAACTCAGGTATGTGATGGCAGAAAGGGACCACAAGCCCACCTAGTCTGCCCAGTTCGCCTAGATATCCACTAGGCCTTTTCTGTAGTCCCCCCCATGCCAGTTGCCCTCTGTGCTTATCCCATGCCCTCGTGAACCCTCCCACCATTTCTCTCAGCAGCCCATTCCAGTTGTCCACCACCCTCTCAGTGAAGAAGTACTTCCTAATCCTTCCTCTAAGTCCCCCCCAACCGATTTGGAATTTCCAACTACCATCCATTGCACATGGCAGCAGGCCAACTGTGACCATCTCTAGGCAGATATACGCAGACACAAGCAGTCCCAGAACTCCCTGCAGCTGGCAACAGGCAATAGAAGTTCCAATAGCCTGCAGTGCACATTTGAGCCTACACAATCTCTAATCAGATGTTTTTCACTTCTGCTCTTCTCCAGAGGATGTCAGTCTGTGACAGAACTTAGCCCAGGGAGTTCAGTGGGGCCAGTAAACCAAAGCTGAGAGCCTATATAAACTCTCAACATGCACTGTAGGACAATCTCCCACTGCAAAGGACTCCAGGATCTGCTGTAAATGAAGCTGTCAGTGCAGAATCCAGCAAAACCAGTCATCATAATCCACTACACTACAGCACGCAGCAGGCAAACTAAAATGTTTCCACAAGCAAAGTGCACATTGGCACCAGACCCACACTTATGTGGGACCCTTGACACAAGCCAGCCAGTGGGTATTGTGGTAAGCAGGGACAAAACCTTTTACATGCAGGTACATCAGGGAGAAAAGGAAGGCAAGGGGAGATATTGAGTGTCTGAAAAGGGTGGATGGAGGGAGGGTAAAAGATGACCACCAAAAAGCAGAAATACCGGACAAATACTTCTGTTCGGTTTTTACAAAGGAAGGGGCAGGAAATGGGCCAGCATTAATAAGGATGGAGAGATCATAGAAAAGGACACAGCTCCCTTTGCAAAAGAAAGGATCCTCATGGAACTGGCAGCAATTAGGCTATGGGCCAGACAGATGCACGCCAGGATACTGAGGGAGCTAAGGGAGGTGTTAGTAGGGCCTCTGACTACCCTGTTCACCTTATCTTTGTAAACTGGTGACATTCCCAGGGATTGGAGAAGGGCTGATGTGGTCCCACTATACAAAAGTGTTAACAGGGAGGATGCAGGAACTACATACTGGTCAGCCTGACCACAACAGTGGGAAACGTAATGAAAATACTGCTGAAGGAAAGAATAGTGGAGCACCTGGTCGTCAATGGTCTATAGGGGAAGTGGGAAGGGAACATTGTTTAACCAGGAGTAGCACACTAAGCTGAAGCTTGTTTCCAGATGCAACCTGGAGCACAAGGAAGTTAAGTAACTTGCTCAGAATCACACAGTATGCACTTAGACAGCTGCTGGATTCAAACCCAGGTCTCCAGATCTGTAGCTCAGAGCCTTTACCCAATGTGCTATACTGCCTCCAGGACCCAAGGCAGTTTGGTTTAATGGGAGACAGGTTGTGCCCGACAAACTTAACTGAGTTTTTTGACTGGGTAACAAGGAAGGTGGATGGAGGAGGATGTGGCCTACCCAGATTTCAGCAATGCCTTTGACACTTTGCCACATAGAAGGCTGGTAAATGAGCTGGAAGGCTTAGGGGTGGAACAGAAAATAACAAGGTGGGTGGAGAACTGGTTCAAAGACTGAAACCAGAAGGTGGTGATAAGGCAAATGGGGTGCATTCCAGGGTGGCAGTGGTGTGCCCCAGGGGTTGGTGCTGCACCCATCCTTTTTTAATATCTATAGCAATGATTAGCCCAGTTCCAGTCAGGGGAGGAAAGCTGTTCTTTCCAGACCAGGGCTTGTCGCTGGAAGTGGTTTGGGCAGGCATTCTGGGGCTGCATCGGCCATGGGAGAGGATGGGATCACATTGATCTACAAGGAAGCTCTTGTTGGTGGGAGACAGGCCATGCATACTGGGTCCACATCAGCCACAACTTTGCAAGCCGGCGACTTAGGAAGGAGCGGCCAATCAGTGAACAGGGCATGAACCTTTGACTGTGTGACTGGGCCATGAAAGGCAAATAGTCCAGTTGCAATCAGCGGATGAGAACTGTTCTTTGATCCACATCACCCACCCTGGCCCCGACCTCTGTTAAATGGTCGGTGAGGGTGGAGCCTTGGAGGAGGGCAAGTCGAGACTGGGTGAACTGGGACACTAGGAAGCTGGATTGTTATTGATTGGAGGAAAAGGGTCCTACACACTGTGCTGCTTGGGCAACACTGACTACTACCAGGAAGGGGCATAATGAAGCAGACTGTATAAATGACTGTGTATGCCAACTACATCTGAGGGAGTAGGCAAACTGTGTGTGAATCGATTACTGCTAGGCCTCCTGAGCTGGCTAGTGTTGTGATGGGCTAATTTTGCTTGTGAACCATCTACTGCTAGGGCTAGAATACTGGCTACTGTCAAGAAAGAGGGAAAATTGCTGTAATCAGAGGGGGAAAACTGCTTGGGTTTTAGTGCAACACTGACTGAATTATTTCTGTTAGAGGGCCGCATTGCTCACCTAAAATTAGGGTAGACTTGGGGGTGGCCAAAGCGGGCACCTTTGGTAGAGTGATTGGGTGTACAGGGTGTGGGGCCGCAATAATATTAAATTGAGCAAGGAGATTCAGAGGGTGCTCAGTGTATTTTCAGTTGGCAGGTCTAAGGGAGGAAGTAGAGGGGATCAGAAGGCAGCTGGAAGGTGGGAGTGGTGGGGAGGAAAGGTGTGGAAAGGCCTCATGAGAGTACATAAGGCCAATATGGCATAACCCAGTTAACAGGTAGACAAGGATCATATGGTTACTCAGGAGGGGTGGGGCACGAAACAAGCAATGTACGGAAATCACTTCATAGGGAGGTGGCTGACCAGAAGGAGGGGGACAGGAGAGAGCAGGTCGGGGGCAAGCAACACACTTACTAATCTGTTCGCCTTGCTATATACGGGAGATGAGGTGGAGAGGCTGGTGGGAAGAGGGGAGCAGGCAGACAGAGAGAGCTTGGTCAGTAAGCTGGGGGAGATGGGACAGGAGAGAGAGCCAGATCCACAGAAGGGGAAGGGGAAGAGACATTAGCCTAGGTGGGAGGGAGGTGGGAGGAAGGGGGAGTGCAGAGTGAAGCCAGGGTGGGAGGAGGGAGGACTAGGGTTGGGCAAGCATCCAGGTTAGGGAAATCAGCCAAGGATAAGGAATACTCTAGATAGGCCAGCTTCAGGGAGGGAGACATCAGATGAGGTGGAGAGGAAGGGGGAAGACGGGGGGTAGGGAGAAACACAGCAAATGGGGTAAAGAATGCAGAACTTGGTGGGGAGGCAAGGATGGAAGCAGTAGAAGGGAGCCTGGATGGGGGATCTGAGGATACCAGCCCAGAAAGAGTCCACAGAGATCTGGGTGGGGGGCAATCTGTGCCACCCAGGAGGTTGGAGGGGCAAGGAGCAAGCTGGGAGCTATAGGTAGAAGAATGAGCATGGTAGGGCAAGCACAGGCTTGTGATCCCCAGGCTGAGGGGGACAAGAGAAGTAAGCTGGGAGTTGATGAGAGAAGGAAGAGCCTGGATGGAATCTAACGGGCCAGTAAAGTGAGGGGGTGGAGAAGGTGATCCTGCTGGGTGACTCCATGACCTGGGGCATCCAGTGGGAGGGGGCGTCGGAGGAAAAAGCAGCCCAATCAAGACTAAATGTATCCCAGGCCTAGCCGTACACAAGGCCAAATTCCAGCTATACTCGTTAGCATTGGAATGCTGGAAATCCCCAGATGAAACATCTGGGAACAAATGACTTAGAGGGGAACAGTGAACTAGAAATCCAGGCAAGATTCCGGGAACTGGATGGGGTTTACCACTCTATAGAAGCGCAGTCTCCTTCTCTGAGATTCTGCCAGTACCTAGGGTGTCCAGGGAGACCAAACATAAACTTACAGGTGTGAACCAGTGGCTCAGGGACTGGCGCAGAGCAGAAGGGTATGGGCTGGTGAGGGACTGGGGATACATGGGAGGACAAGCGGTTAGGAGGGAGATCTTGAAACTAAATCTTGCTGGATTCATAGTCGAGAGGTGGAGTTTAAACTTGTAAAGGGGGGGTTAAGTAAAAGAGTAGCTCCAGGAGGGCTGCTCGAGGGTCCAGCTCCAGGGCATGAAATTAAGGCAGGTAACTGCGATCTAAATCCATCCAGAGCTGTGCAAGAAAGGGCATCTAGGGACTGCTCAGGGTCGAGATGACTGGAGAAGGGAGAGGGGTCAGGATGGAGGACAGCCCTGATCAATGCTAGGAGCAATTACTGAGACATGGGCCACTCAGAAAAATGACTGGGACCTAAATTTGGTGTGCTACAAAATATTCAGGAAGGATAGAGGAGAGGGAAGAGGAGGGGGGGTGTAGCACTGATAGTCAAAAATGACATAGCGTTTAGTGGAGTGGAGGAGGCTGTAGGGGGAGGTGGAGAAGATCTGGGTAACCCTACAGATGAGGGGAGGTAAAAGATTGAAAATAGGGATGGTGTACAGAACCTCCAACGATGGAAGAGGCCCTGGAGGACAAACTAGTTGAGAACATCAAGGGGCACTGTGACCGTGGAAAGGGTATGGTGGTGATCATGGGTGACCTTAATATGCTGGGGACAGACTGGGACACTATGGTATCCTCTGTGGCCAGGGAACAGAGACTGAAGGATGTGTTACAGCATGCCTTCCTGGTCCAGCAGGTGGGGGAACCTACTAGGGAGGAGCGGATACTGGGATTGTGTCCTAGTAGACAGTGACCAGATAAAGCGCCTGGAGGTGTGCAGCCCACTGGCAGGTGGTGATCACACTACAGTCTGGTTTCTGCTGTATCTGGGGTGGAGGATAACCATTCTAATACAGTAGTAGTGGACTTCAGGGGGGGGACTTCATGGGCATGGGCAGGATTCTACAGGGGAGCTTGGACAAGATTAGGCCGGACATGGATGCTGGCAGCTTGTGGGAGACCATTAAGAAGGGGGTGCTGGAGACTACTAACTCCTGTACAAAGGTAAGGCGTAAGCATGGTAGAGCCAACAAGCTGTATTGGTGGACCAGGGAGGTGCAGGAGGCAGTGAGGGATAAAAAGGCTACCTATGCATGTTTTAAGCACTCTGGGGGGATAGGGAGAGGGGTATGAGTTGATGGCTGGAAGGGTCACTACAGTGGTGAGGGAAGCCAAAGTGAGGAGGGAGAAAAACCTGGCTAGGGATATCCGAAGGGGGGAAAAGGGATTCTATAGATACACAAGGGAGAAGAGAAAAGGGAGAGCACAGATCAGCATGATTAGGACTGAGGAGGGATGGACTCAGGAGGCAGGGGAATTCAGGCAGAGGTACTAAATGAGTAATTTGCCTTGATATTTACGGAGGGAGGTAAGGGATCCCTCCAGCCCAATGGGAAGGAAGGGGAGCCAGCAGAATTGAGAGGTCAGATGGAGTTGAGAGGACTGAAAGAAGTTAGGGTACAGGCTGGGCCAAGTCTAGAAGGGGATGGGTGGTTAAATGAGGGTGGGGAGGGAGGAGGGAGAAATCACAGTGGAAAGGGTGAAGGAGGCCCTTCAGACACTAAAAACTGATAAGGCACCAGGGCCAGATTGGCTGCATCCGAGGGTTATGAAGGAATTGGCCGATGAGTTAGCAGCACCACTGGCAGCACTCCAACACCTCTCTGCTGACAGGATGGGTGCTTCAAGAGTGGAGGGTGGCTCATGTGGTGCCTATCCACAAATGGGGAGTCTAGAGAGGAGATGGGGAATTATAGGCCTGTCAGCCTAACATCTGTGGTGGCCAAAGTAATGGAGGGCATTATCAAGGATAGACTCAGGAGGCAGCTGGAAAGGTTGGGGCAACTGGATGACAAAGATTATAGTTTCATCCCAGGGAAATCGTGTTAGACCAACCCCATAGATTTTTATGACTGGGACCCTGGACCGGCATAGACCAGAGGACGTTCTATACCTGGTTTTCAGTAAGGCATTTGATTCGGTACCCCAAAATGGGCTGCTATTAAAACTGGGAGTGGGAGGACAGTTGCTCAGATTAGGGGGGTTAGGTGAGAGGACAGTTGCTCAGATGTGTAGAAAATTGGCTAACAGGGCGAATACAGAGGGTAGTGGTGGGTAGTCTCTTCCTCCATGAAGGTCACCAGTGGGGTCCCCCAAGGTTCGGTACTGGGGCCACTCCTGTTCAATGCCTATGTCTTCGATATGGGGAAGGCGGTTAAGAGTAGGATGAGTCTCTTTGCGGATTACTTAAAACTGGGAGCATTGGCAAATGGGGATAAAGTGAGAGAGACAGTCCAGAGGGACCTGGATACCCTGGAGGGGTGGTCAAGGAGGTGGGGACTGAGGTTTAATGCAGGGAAATGTTGGGTGCTGCATCCGAGGGTCAGAAACCTGGGCCATGTATACACCCGGGGTGTCATACTGCATGCCACAATGAGTGAGAGGGATCTAGGGGTGGTGGTAGACGTCAAAATGAATAACACTAAAAAATTGCAGAAGAACTGTGGCCAAAGCAAACCGGATACCGCATAGCCAGGGGGATTATGTCCACAAAGAGGGAGGTGATCCTCCCTCTGTATAATGCCTTGGTCAGACCACATCTCGAGTACTGCATGCAGTTCTGGAGACTTCACCTCAAGGATGACGCAACACTGCTGGAGACTGTCCAGAGGAGGGCAATCAGGATGCTTCAGAGCATGGGAGGAAGGCCCTATGAGGAAAGGCTGGAAGAGCTTGGGCTGTACTCGCTGGAGGAGAGGAGAGATGGGGGACATAATAGGGGGTCTTCAAATATGTAAAAGGAATAAACAGGTGCGGTGCCAAAGAGATGTTCAGACTAAAGAAGGTGGGAAACAACCAGGTGACATGAGTGGAAGCTAGAGGAGGGAAATTACAGGGGGGATGCAGGAGACCTTACTTCACTGAGAAGATGGTGGAGCCCTGGAATGCACTGTCCAGGAGTCTGGTGGAGGAGGGCACAGTGGAGGGCTTTAAGAGGAAGTGGGACAGGTTTAAGTGTAAACTGAAGCAGAGGATGACCCTCTCTGGGGCTGGGTGGGAAAGAAAGCACCCATTAGGAGGCCGGCTACCGAGCAGACACAACAGACCATCCAGCATATTCTGCTGGCGTTTAGTATGTTAGATATAGCGGAGGAACTGCAGGGGGGAAGGTGAGCCTATTTGTAGATGATACGAAGATCTGCAATAGACATCCTGGTAGGGGAGGTGGAGGCAGTGAGGGACGGCCTAAAGATTCTAGAGAGGTGGTCAGAAACATGGCAGCTGAAGTTTAATGCCAAAAAGTGCACCGTAATGCACATGGGTGTGATAACCTGCAAACCATTTACACACGGGGGGGGGAAACTCAGCAGGACAGAGATCTGGGGATTATAATTTCAGATAACCTTAAGGCAGAGAAGCAGTGCAGCACAGTGGTGGGCAAAGTGAATAGAATGCTGTGTGCATACGGAGGGGTATAAAACAGAAAGAGGGAGGTGCTGATGCGTCTTTATAAATCCATGGTGAGGCCTCACCTGGAGTATGGGGTTTAGTTCTGGAGGCCTCACCTACACAAGGATATAAGACAGGATTGAAAGGGTTCAGACAAGGGCAACCAAGATGGTGCATGCTATGCATAGGCAGCCCTATGGGGAGAGGTGGAGGGAATCTGATCTGTACCCACTGGAGACTAGTAAGGTGAGAGTGGGAAGCTTATTTGCAAGGAAAATAAGTGCTAGAACTAGGGATCATAAACTAAGATTAGAAGAAGGAAGGTTTAGGGGCAATGTGAGGGGGCATTCCATCACTGAGAAGGTGGTGGAGTCCAGGAACTGACTACCAGAAGAGGTGGTGTGCACAAAAATGGTAAAAGAGATTCAAGGGGCATGGGACAGACACCAGGAGCTGACCAGTGGGCAGAGTGGGGTGTCTCTTGACAAAGATGATGATTGGGGGTTGGGGTAAGGAGCACACTTGACTGGCCAAAATGGTCCTTTTTCGTCACCAGATTTCTATGATTCTAAGGCAGTTAACTAATTAGGACTTACCTGTTCCATCAGAGTAGTGGAGTCCAGAGTTGGGGTGTCCTTGGTTCAGGGTATCCTGGTAGAACCTGAAAGGGAAGAATAAAGAAGGCTGAAGGGACACAAAGGGTTGGAGGTGCTAGAGGACAGATTAGAGTGTTACAATTAAACAAAGATACTTATCTGATTGGTATGTTTGGCCAGACCTGTAGAAATAAAAGGAAAAATAGATCAGTATGGGGAAGTTATAGTAGCAAGAGTAGAGAGATACAAATATGGTATATAGCACAAAAGTAAAGGAAGAGAAGTTTCAGAGGAAAAGACAAACTAGGCCAAAGTAAGGAAACTAGAGATGGAATAAAAAGTGCAGACAGCTAAGAACAGAGAATAAAGTGGTATTTGGGACTCAGCAAAACACCCCCTTAGCACCCCTAGGTGACCTGCAGGTAGCCAATAAATTTAAGAAGTAGTCCAGATGGGCAGGTGGGAATGCATTTGGGCTAGTGGCCCTATATCATTTAAAAAGGGACACTGGTGGTTCAGAGTCTTGAGTTGATTCAGGAGGCCAGTGGTTTGAAAGGTATAGCTCTGGTGATATAACGGGTCACCCCTCATGGACAGTGGCAATTTTTTTTATATTATCTTTCCCTGGAACCTAATGTGGGGGGTGATGTCCTTGGGCCCAGACTGTATGTAGCAGGCAGGAGGCTATTCAGAAAACTGCTGACCAGAAATGCTGCGGCTGTTGCTAGGCAGCCAGTTTAGTGCTACTGAACTACAATGACAGTAATGGCAGGCACTTTCAACTGCCAGTCCAGAGGAGGGCAACTAAAATAGCGAAGGGTCTGCACCAGAAGCCATACAAAGAGAGACGAGCTGAATATGTATGCCTTTGAGGAAAAGGGCCAGGGAGACAGAACAGAAAATTTCAAGCACCTCAAGGAAATCAGCAAAGTCCAAGAGAGTAGCATCATTCAGAAAAAGAGATGTGCAAGAACAAGGGGCCAATTTTAGGGTCTATTTGAAGATAGAGGGGACGGCTCGGGACAACATGAGGAAGTACTTTTTCACAGAGAGGGTGGTGAACACATGGAATGGCCTTCCTAAGGCGGTTGTGGGGTCAAAAATAGTGGAGGACTTCAAGAATACATGGGACAGACATGAACCAATTCTATTGGTGGGTAGGAGGAAGTCAGCTGTTGGATAACTAGGATCTGCAGCTTATCCACTAGGTAGGGAAATGGGCCGACTGAGTGGGCCAAGCAGTCCTTATCTGCCATCAAGGTCTATGTGTCTATGATTCAGTCCACAGAGCTCAGGCTGTAACCTGCTCCATGTGTGTGGGAATGAAGATGGGATATTTTTGGGAGGGGGAAGAGACTAGAGCAATATGCCTCCTCTACCCATCAGCCACAAAGTGGCATGTGAAGAGCCCCCACTGGAAGAGGGTCTGGAGGGTGGGAAGCCAGCAGTAGGTGGCAGGAACCTTTAGCTAAGGCGCATGGTGGCAGACTGTAGGTGCCCTGAGGGCCTGGTAGAAAGGAACTGGGAGACCAAATGCACAAGATAGGGGCCACAAAGGAAAATCCACAGTGCAGCTGAAGGGCAATGCCTGAACTTGACTTAAAAGTAGCTGTGGGTGGGAGGAAAACAGGGGAAATCAGTGGGCTCCCTGATGGGACCATGAAAGCAGCTAGCACTGCATACTATAGAGTCACACAGCAGCTAATGTCAAAGTACCAGGGGCTAACAAAAGGATTTGGGGAGGAAAAGAACATCATAAGGTCCAGGACAGCTCAAAATTAAAAAAGACAGAGCACTAAAGAGAAAGAGCCCTGATGGGTTATAAATATTAAGTAAATTTATGCAATAGTAGTGGACATAAATGGAGTGCGATAAATCCATTTTATCCTAGCATGTACGTGTTTACATGCAGAATCTTACCTTTACAGATATATTCATTATGGTCATCCTCGATTAATGTGCATGGTGGACTGCGTCACATATCCTCATCCCTCACCCCCGGTGTTTGACACTGCTTACTGGTATCTTGCTTTTATAGTTTTGTTTCTTCCAGGTTGACCGTCCCTCAGCCACGCCACGTGCTATTTAGTCATACTTCTCTCCATTCTTCCCACTATCATACAGTGGTCATTTGTTTCTGTTTAACAGTTTTTTTTTGCTTTTCTACCAAACCTTTTTTAACTGGCTGCTCCAAGCTGCGCTCCAGCTGTCGCACTCCTCTGCATTCTGTTGCGTGTCCTCGCCCACACCTCCGATAAAAACCAGACTCTTTTTTTTTTTTTTTTTTTCTGCTTCCTCAAAACTGATAAGCCTTCACTCTTACTCTTCCACTTGGTTTCCCCACCGCTACAACTGCCATCAGCGCTCCCCCAGCACATAGAAACTGTCAGATTTTTTTCCTTAAACTGCTTGGTTGCAAACCCCACTGCTGATGAGCCCTCACTCTCGGTCACACTTCTGCTGTGGTTTCCAGACCTCGCTACAACTGCAACCAGAGGCTCCTGTGAAGTCCTTCTCTGTAAACTCTAAATGGTCTCTTGTGGCCCTTATGGTCCTCCTTCTTCCCTGCTTATTTACTGAGAGTTCCCTGTGTCTATATACCACACGTGTTTTAAGCCCCCCCAACCACATTTCACAACACTATAATGCTGTCAGTCTGTTCCAGGTGTCTACTACCCTTTCAGTGAAGGAGTAATTCCTCACATCCATCTTACCCCAATCATAAGCTTCTTCATGTCCCATGGTCCTTTTTCCTATTTGAAGGAGCCCCCCCAGCACCCTGTTCATCCTTGTAAGGTACTTGTGGGTCTCCAACAAGTCCCCTCTCTTTCTGGGTTTATATGTTGAGATCCCAGTCTCCTCACAGGGGTTTTGCCACAGCCCATGTACAATTTTAGTTGCCCTATTTTCTGCCTACACCCTATGACCTTTCTAAGGTGCAGCTCCAAACCTGGACACAGAACTCTTAGGCCCTGTCCACACTACCCCTCTGTAATGTTACAGAGTGCCCAAACCGTTACCACAATGGTTTATGTTTATACCTGTAATGTTACAGAAGGAGTTTTCGTAACCGTAGTTGAAACCACATGAGGTGGTTTCAACAATGGTTATGAAACCGATTACGATTGGTGACATTACTGGGCGAGTGAACGCACAAGGCCCGGCCCCTAGCGCAGCACAAGCTGCATTGTGGATCGGCGCTACAGTAATGGTCGCCCGGCCCGGCGTGTGGACCAGCGGTGTCGGTCCCGTAACGGACACCATGGCAATGTGGACACACTGTACCAGTCCACAGTTGTAACGGATTCTATCTGTTACGGAGTCTGAGAGGTGCAGTGTGGATAGGGCCTTAGTTGGATCTCACTAATAAGGGATTACTTGCAACACCACCACCTCCCTCCTCCTGCTGAAGATACCCCTCCCTATGCAGCCCCAGCATCCTTCTAGTCCTACCCACTGCTTTGTCACACAGTCCAGCAACTTTAAAGAGACTCACCAAGATGTGAGGTCAGCCCCCATATCCATCAGTGCACTTGCTGCAGAGGTTCCCCAATGAGTTAACATGTCCCCAATTTTTTAAGCCATTAAAGTTCTGTCCTGTAAAATACACAAACCAGGTCCCAAGAACTTCCCAGTTGCTTGTTGCCACCCTGCTCGGCCTTCACTCTCTAGCAGGATGATGAGATGCCGCGTGAGCGTGGGGTGTAATCGTTTATCTGTAATGCGGCAGCTTTTCTGTGATTTTAAATGATTTAGTGACCACCTGGCAGTAGAGCAGCGGGCATCAGTCAAGGACCAAGGCCCTTGTTGGTTGAACAGTGCCCACATTTTTTGCCAGGTAGCCACTAGTAGTTTAAAATCCAATAGAAATGCTGCCACCCATTACATATAGGATAGGCGCCTCACCTACTGGTGTCTCATTACCCGTTAGTGAGCATGGGGCGGAGCTGGTGCAGCAGGAAAAACAGGAAGCCTTGGGACCCAGTTTTGTATATTTTTATGAGGGACAGAATTTTTTAATGGCTTTTAAATTTAGGGACATATTAACTTCCTTGGGGTCTTCTGGCGACAAAAAAATGATGGGTATGGTGCAGGGCAGTATCTTGGCAAGTCTCTTTTAAGATCATAATAACTCCAAGGTCCCCCCGCTTAGTGATCATCAGTACCAACCCTATAAAGCAGCTCCTGGTTTCCTATGCCCTAGGTGCACAATTCTGCACTTTGTCATTGAACCCCAACTGCCTCCAATCTTGACCACTTTTGAGTTTCTCCAAGAGGCATGTGCATGCTCTCTGCTCCTTCTTAATGCCCACCTTACAAATTTTGGTATTGTCTGCAAAAGGCATTCTCTTTGCCAGTTTTCTGTAATGTCACTTATGAAGACACAGAAGAGATCTGCGCCAGTACTGAGCTGAGCTGCTCACTGTCCTGTTACTGTAATCGTGCCATTAACCATCACCCTCTGACACCTTAACCCCCACCCCTAACTACTACTCCATTTTCAACCTGCATTACTGGTCAACCCCCTTAGTTCAGCTACCACAACACCATCACTCTGGCATCTGCCACGACTTGCTCCACCATAGAATGAATCCAATATGTGGAGCAGCTGCCTAGGTAGTCAGGATACATTTGCATGTTCTTCCATCCCCTAGGACATAAGCGGCAAGGGTGCACAAACACATGCACAGACATGTGTGGCACAGCACCAGTCAAGGTCTTCCCACCCATGGGCTGCTCCCACCTGCACTGCCACTTGTGGTCACTCAGTTGGCAGTACTACAGCTGAGCTGGCTGTCCTCCTTCCCCAGAAGAGAGCCTCTTGTATATAACAGATGATCCTCCTCCTCTCCCAGAGAGCCCTGCCTTGAGCTCATTCCTGAACTAAGGTCTCTTACGCTGCAGGTCACAGCGCTACTGTTAAGCTGAAGGGCACACATGTTAACCAGTTTCTAATTATTTTATCTTTGGATCCCTCCTAGGCTGATCAATCTCTTTAGCCTCACCCGCCCAAAATAGTCAACCACTCTCCTCTCTCTAGATCTTCCAGGCACCAGACTATCCTCAATGCAGCTGGATAACCCTTCTAGCCCCAGCCTTCACATAATGAGCACTGAGCTAGAGCACCACACAGGCTCTGGGTCAGCCACTACCCAGCCAGCCAACCACCTCCCTACATCTGGACCAGCCTCCAACTACATTCTATACAACCTCCATGTAGCTGGAGCACCACCCCAAACCTCCACTCTAACAGATTACATATCTGAAGCTGTCCCTCCAAGCCCATGGACCAGCAGTCCCACCACCTAACCACTCAACCTACAGCTAGATCCACCAGATGCCCATACCAGCCTCACCATCCAACCACCCACCCTGCAGCTGGACCTCACTTCCAACCTTGAACTTGCCCCCACCACCACCGCCTCCAGCCACCCTCACTGCTGACTCACTCTTCATGCACTGGACAAGCCTCCCCAGCAGACAATCCCTCCTGCAGCTAGACCCCTGGTTCATTCCCACCCACAGACCAGCCTCCTCCCTCTGCAGGTTGAGTAACCTCCCAGAGCTGGACACCTTTTCCAAAAGCTGGACACACCCATTGTCCAGAGCAGAACCTCCCTACATCTAGAACTCCCCCCCAATCACCCTTCCTCAACCGTGGACCCCATACTTCTCAACATAGTATTAAAAAAAAAATATATATATATATATATATATATATATACATACATACATACAGTATATATATATATATATATATGACACTAACATATTGCATTTGCAGTGTCAGTGGCTCAGCAGGTAGCACACTCACCTCAGAGGCTGGGAGATCAGAAGGCAGTGGGTTGTATTCCCATACCAGGCACTTATGTTAATATCCCAATACTGATGCTGTAGTGTAGCATGAGGGGGATGGCTGCACTCCTGAGGCACTGTCTTTCAGATGAGACGTTAAACCGAAGGTTCCATCTGACTGTTCTGGTGGTAGTTCAGGTGGATGTTAAACATCCCATGACACTTCTCGAAAAAAGCAGGGGAATTTTCTCCGGAGCCCTGGCCATATCCCCCTCCCACACACAATTCACTAAAAATACCACCAACAGCTTCATCTGGTTCAAGGTCAATTGGCTTTCATCTGTATTCCTCTTCCTCTGGGTCGTGCCTGAAAATAGGCAAGAATCTGTCTAGTGCACTTAGCCAGTCAACAAAAACGAAATAAAGTAAACATAAAATATAAATGAATGCAGTCTTCAGCAAAGAAAAAAATACACCGATCCCCAGATTACAAAATGGATTTTAACTATTAATTACAAATATTAAATGCAAAAATAGTTCCCCACAAGCACACTCAAATATCTGCAGTAAATATTTCTTCCTTTAGGGTAACTCCAGATTTTCTCAAATTAAAAAGTCGTAATCTTTTCTCTATGCATTCTGAATTTGCTCAGTTATACAATCTTCCTGCTGTTCATTCTCCTGCCCCCAACCACCACCAACACTACTTTAAAGTAACTAAATCAGCAAAAATTCCACAAATAACAAGTAATCTAGAGGCACAATACATCCCAAACACTTTAAGGTGGGGGTTGATTGAAAATAAAATGTGTATTTCAAAGTTTAGCTAAGAGTTCAGAGAAGAGAAAATGTTTTCAAGACAAAACATTGAAAGTGAAACTTGCACAACATTTCATTTTGAAAAAAAAAAAACACCTGAGTGATAATTCCTTTACTGTATTTAACATTTCAGGGAGTTAAAAAGATGTACTTTTTAAACATAAGCTCTTACCTTAACATGTAAATCTTAGCTCTAGGAAACCTCAGTTGTTCAAAAATGGAGACCACAGAGCACTTGTGCAGTTTCATATGGCTGGGCACAGACAGGAAGAGAGCTGGGAAATGTAGGCCTCTGACTAAGTAGACTTATGGGAAAAGTAGTTTTAGAATACACTTTTAAAAGGACACTGCCAGCTTTTTTTGCACCTTATTATTTCCAGGTAAAAATCCAAATTTTATTATTGCTTACCTTCTGTAAAATTAATTGCCATTGCTGGTTGTTTTATCTGTCTCCTTGCTTAGTAGAACTGAAATGCACGGTAATGTACCCAGCCTTGATTGCTAATTTAAATCCTAAACTACTCTGTTGACTGTAATCTTCATTTATGATTCAAGTTGTATTAAAAAAATTGTACTTTTAAGAGCACTGCAGATCTATTTCTAATCCTCATTTAGTAATAACTTACTCTTGAACAACTAGTCTGCTGAAATACTTCTTAGAATTTAGTATTCTTAGTGTTGTATTTTGAATGATGATTAAAGATTATTAAAATGACTAAAATTAGTCTTTGAAGGCAAATTAATAGAATGCTTTAATACTAAATTTAGTATTTGACTTCAGTGAGGGTTCCATTTCACAGCCCTTTGGGTCTGCACCCCATGACCACTACATCTTGAACACCCCCTGCCCAGATGACCACCAGCTGGACAACCATATCAACATCCCAATAGACTATCCCAAGTTGTGTACCTTGCCTGCAGCTAGTCCACCTCACAAGCCCCAAACCAGCCTCTCCCCATCATCTATCACCCACCCCTGTAGCTGGCTGCTCCAGGCCATCCTTCCTACCACAGACACAACCCCTACAGATGGAACCCCCAGACCTGCCTCCCACCTCAGTAGACCACCTCCCTGCAGCTGGACCAACCTCCCAGTCTCACCAAGCAAAGCACCCTCCTTAGAGCTGGACTTGTGCACCCCTAGATAACAACTCTTTCTGCAGCTGGACCCACCCAGACTACCCATCTTGCCCAGATACCAGTTGCCCATCCACCACTGACCACTCTGCTTGCACATAGAAAACCTGCCTTGCTAGGTACTCTTTATAATCCCAACACTTATTAGTCTGACATGCTGCATCCCACACAGCAACCAGCTTGGCCCCAGCAGCCCAACACAGTAGCTGATTAGGACAGCGCCTGACACACTGTCAGGCCAGGAGGTGCGGTCGGATGCTGTCATGGCTGTTAGTGGATTTTCCACAAACACATGAAGCACCCAATCCCGACCCTCGCCCACCCATCCCAGAACCTGAGACACTACTGAACAGCATGGACGATGAAAACACCCACCCCTATGTGGTGCCCCTCCAAGGACACACTGACCTGATTACCCAGACCCCCTGGTGAGGATGACTATCTCACCATCTATGGGACTTAGGGATGAAACAAATGGCCGTGCATGCCCAGTGTGTTGACCAGCCATCCCAGGCAGCATGGTGGATTGTCCTGCATCCCTGCATGCATGATTATAGTCAGCTGACGGCCAGCCAGCTGGCCATGCGTGAAGGAACTGGATATACCATGCCTGTTGGTCGGTGCATGCATGACCTGCAGGCACACAGCAGAGTGGGCTAGCGAGAACATGGATAGCTGCACCAGTGAAATGGTCCACAGCAACACTACATGTGGATGCTGGGACAGAGCAACATGCCGTCGCACCAACCGTGCAATGTGCATGTGGCCGTGTCATCCCAGCCCACTATGGGCCTGCAGTAACCACACAGAAAAAAGTCTGGAGGTGTTTGGGGGCCTGTGCCACAGGAGCCCACTGTGGCATGGAGCTGCCAGGTGTGTTGTGGGGGGTTCCACAAGGGCCTGTTGTGGGAATGCTGTTGTTCACACAGTTGCTGGCGCTGGAAGGTTGGTGGGCACTCACAGCTTCAGACCTGTGGTCATGCGACACACAGTGCAGATGTGGCGGTGTGCAGTGGGCTGCATAGCGGTTCCCAGCAGTGTTGTGATGAGACATCACCACCAGGTTGGGGTGCATGTTAAATGTGGAGGTGAAACTTATTCAACAGTAGGGGCGATAGTGGCAACCTGGTGGCTTGCATGATGTGTACTGTGAGTGTACAACTGTCAGGTGCCAAGTTCACTATGGAAACCCTACAGAGGTGGTGTTGGGTGCCATGCCACAGAGGAACTTCAGCAGCTTGCTCCTGTCCTTGGATGCTAGTACCATCCTTATCTACTCCTCTATAGCTCTTCTTTGGGTGGTGTCCATGGCAGTCCACAATAAAGCTCCCTGGTGACATAGGTCATTGCTGTTCCCTGTGGAGTTCTGCTAGCATTGTCATGCCCCTACATGTACTTTTCTGAGCAGGGCATGGAGATGGCAGTGCCAGGTCTCGACATTGCTTTGGGTCCCTGGCGGGATACTTCTGCTCGTGGAGATCTGCAACCAACCACAGCTGAGTGAGAACATGGGGTCTTATCTCATGAGGACCTTGGTCACCCTACTGTACAGCCATATCCTGCCCAGCACATGTGTCTGCTCGAAACAATAGAAGAATGTGGTGGCATTGGGTTGAATGATTGACTTCAGGAGGCTGAATACTGCTGGAATGTTCTGTGCTAGGAGATGGGCTAGGGCCATGAGTTCATGGATCTTCAGGCTGAAGTTCGGTTTCACTTCTGTGTTGTGGTGTAAGCCAGAGTTCTGGACCTTCCACCACACATCTGCTAAAGTGGAACAGGTGTCCCTTGTTTGCTGGTTTGTGTTCTATATTAGGCATTGATGGCAGCCTGCTCAAAGTCGGTGATGATGCATAGGTGGTTTTGAGGGTGCAGGACTGTAAACTGGCATATTTATTCCAGCTCCTGGAACAAGGTGCAGTAACATTGCAGGCTCTTTGTCATCGTAATTATGCAATTACATGATGAGGTTGTTAGGCCCATCCCATGGGTGCATGGATGGTGTACAGTGAGTGAACAGGTGTGGCACAGTCTTGAACATCCTGTCATCTCCCAGAAGGGTGCCTGTAGTTAGGTCCCTGATGTTGTCCTCTGCGATGAGTAGAAGGACCTAGTGGGTGGTGCTGCCGGTGATCCTGCTGTACCATGGCCATCCAGTCACCATCTGTAGCTGCTTGGGATGATGAGGTCAGCCAATGTCACTGGTTCTGGTTAGGGTCCTTGTGGTGGGTCCTGTTCACAATCTGCAGCAGGGCCCTCTTTGCTGCTTGTGTGCCAGCTCAGTGGTCATTATGGTTGCTTCACTCTGCAGTAGCTACGAGGCTGCATGGTGCTGTGTTTCTTCTGGTGCTACCAACACCTGTGCTGGTGACCATCTGTCTCTCCAGAGCATGACTGTGCCTATTCTTTTCTCTCTGGTGGTGCTGGCCATCCGGAGCAGGTGATGGTTTTGCCAAGGCAGAACGGACTTATGGTGCTGGCACCCTTCTACTGTCAAGCTGTCCCGTGGTACTGAGGTTGGGGCCTGATGCCATACCTGCACACCAGTGACCTGGGTTCAATTGAGCCTGGGCCATCAGGGTCAGCAGGATGGACTGGATCGAACATCCATAGGCTGCTCCCAGTCTGGGGTGGGCTGGGGGTGACTGTGCTGTAGCAGCCTTTGGATGTCCAGGGAGTACTAGTGTCAGCACTAGATGGGAGCACAGCATGTGGGTACATTGCTCTGGATGTCATGTCCGTTACTTTGGGGCCAATCAAGGGAAATGGCTGGGCATGACCTGCAGCTTGATGGCTGTGCTCTGAGCCACCGGAGGACTGGTGGAGTCCTGTTGAGGAGGGTCCGGGCTGACCTGGCTGGTAGAGGCAGAGGGGAGCCCTCCAGCAAGATGTGGTATGATGGCTATCCCTGATCCTCCGGGTAGTTTGAGCTTCTGTCTCAGGTGGGTGGAGCTGGTTGCTGATGCCCCAAGCTGGTGTGTGCTGCCTTGGTGAAAAATATGGTATATTTTAAAAAACATACACTGTCTCATTGTATGTCCATTCATGGACAGAGTAGCCATTCATTCAGCTTGGACCTTCCTTCCTGGATGGTACCACCCTGATTGTCCATGTTGGGGTTGCAGTTGACACCCTGGTCTCCATGGCTTCCACTGTCCTCCATTGTGCTGAGGACTGGCAACACTGACCGCTTTGTTCAGCTCAGCATGTGTGATTGCACTGCATTTGCACATCACCTCCATGACTATCCCGTGGGCTGCTACTTGTCGGGTGGTTTGTACCAGTGCTGTGACACTGTCTGCACAGTCCCAGTGCTCAAGGCTGTGCTGCAGCACCATGGTCACATTCAAGTTCTGTGTCCACAGTGTCCTGTGCCCTATCAGCTACTGTGCTGCAGTGGGCTGCGCTCCTGGTACACTTCCCGTTGTCCAGCATGTGGATGCAGAGGTCCCTGTGTGTTGTACTCTACCAAGGTCAGTGTCCACCTACCTAAGCTGGCCTTTGCACCCCCAGCATTACATCCATAGTTCCCATGCATGCCTTTCATGAGTCCAGTCTGTCCGCTGCCCTATACCATTTTCTGATGCCTACCTGTTCTCTATGTTCTTTACTGTAATTCCCTGACTGGGACTTCTGGTAAATGACTTATTGTAGCCTCGCTGTGCTCTTTCCTATGGGACTTGGTTTTCTGCCCCGTGTTTGTTTGTCGAGTTCAGTTCACCTGCTTTGTTTACTAACCCTCTCCCTGCATCTGAAATGGGCCCCTACCAGCCAGCCGCTCTCCTGCAGATGAACCACTCTTTTTTGCCCTGGAGAAAGCGCAAGAAAGCACTTCCATGGACCATTCCACAGTTAAGGAGGGAGGAAGAGGCCCCCAGCTGAGTAGGAAGCGACTGCTGTGGGGACTTAGTTGGGGATAGACTTGCGAGCAGGTGGGGTCAAGGAGAGGAGGTGACTACTGGGAGGTGCTTTGGCTTGGTGATGATGTAGATACAGGATCATTAGGCAGCAGGAGATGAGAAGAGCTTGACATTGTCACCTGGGACCAAATGACCCTGAGGACAGGGTAGGGTAGCAGAAATTTTAGGATAGGGGGTCCTCAAGCATGCATGGTGGCTTTGCCAAAGGTTGCCTATATACATCTTGGGAAGATAGGACTCTCCACAGAGTTTCAATAGTTGGTTAAAGGTATGGTGCGGGTGGGGCTTAGTACTAGGAGTGGGCCTTCAGTGCTTCATAAGTAAAATTGCAGAAGAACTGAATGGGAAGGTATGTCTTTGCAGATGCCCAAAACCTGTTGTAGGTTGACACCAGGAGGGTGGAGAAAGGTTCACCCATGCTGGTGTGATGTTTTTGCTGATGCCAGTGCAGTACAGGCCACTATAGCAAAGGCAAATGTATCTGGGAGTTACACCAAAAGCGCCCTCTGGAAACAGTCTCCATTGGGCCCCTCCTAATTATCCCACAGGTTCAGGTTCTTAATTTACCTGTTCTCCAGTCCTACCCATCCTACAATCACCCCACAGGTATAGTAGATTGTTACTATCCTGATGTTGTGTGGTTCCCATTTGTTATTTATTCATTCATTCTTATTGGTAGTGCATGTCCGAGAACCATTTCAGGCATGACCTGGGCCATTGAGGATGGCACAGAATAAAAGGCAAAGGAGGCTGAAGGGTACAATAACAGTAATAAAGTATAGGATATTTATAAGGATATATAAAACTTCTGTGCAATGGATAAATAACATTTATGACAATAGTGGGCGCTGTGTGTAAGGTTGTAATACAAATTAAGCTGATCTGAGATGAGGAAGGAAAAGTGCATCATGGCGGTGTAGTATGGACAAGAAGGAAAAGGAGGAAGGGGGGCATGATAATAAGTTGGAGGGCAGGAGCAAGTAGTGGATATAGAAGGTGAGATCAATGAGAAGTGGAAGAGTCCTGAGAGTCAGTGGTGCTAAGGGAGGGCAGGTTTCCAAAGGAAAGGACTGTGAGAAGCACATTTGTCCATACTTGGAGACTAGGGGGCACCTGCATGGGGCTAGCAGTGAGGCAGAGCTCAGAACAAACACCTTTGGCCAAGAAGGTGGGATTAGGAAGGTAGTCGGTTTTTGATGGCCTTGGTCAGTGTTGGCCAGATAGTCTGTTGGGCTGATGGGAAGCCAGCCAGGGTCTGATAAGTGAGCAGTGGTGTGTTGAGTGGAAAGTCCTGCCTCCCGTATATCTGAAGTCCCACCATGATCCAGTTAGTGCTTACAGTAAATACTACCTCGGTCCCTAGCCTTTTATATATTTGACACCCTTCCACATGGCACAGACTATCCTCTCAGCCCTGATCAGGCACAAAATGGATGATAGTTCAATCATGTGCTAACTTCACACAGCTGTTTATACAATAGCACATGAGAGCAAAGCAGTGTTCTTTCCCGCTGGTCTGAGGTTGTAGAGGTTGTGCCAATTGCCACTGTGGAGAGTCAGGGGTGTGTGTGGAATTTCTGAGCTGCACACCAGTAGACTCATCACTGCCCTTGCCCCTTTAGGTGAGCTACCCTCCCTGTGGAACACCACTTGTCACTGCCCTTGGGTGTGTCCCCACCCACCACCACCCTCTGTTGCCTCCTGCAGCAGTTTCCTACCCTCACCAGCTTTTACCCGCCCATGTGCCTACTGCTTCCTTCCAGCCTCCATGGTGGCATGCGCGATACTGCCTGAGGTCGATACAGGACGTCCACTGCATGGCCCTGTCCAGTTGCCTAGTTGCCCAGTCATAGAGCTTGACCAGGCTACTCTTCCAGGATCTGCCACATATGAAGCCACATGCTGTCTGCTGTCCCAGTCCTTTGGCCTCCCAGGGGAGGGCCACCAACCCTCCCCAGGATAGTTCATTAGCTTACCCACGATGGATGTGAGGCTCACTGGTCTTAGTTTCCAGGTTCATCCTTGGGGCCAATCTTGTGGTGGACACCATGAGCCATCTCAATCCTGAGGTACACACCCTGAATGTCGTGAGGCATTAATGGGTCTGCTAAAGGTCCTGCAAGGACCTCTGCCAGCTCTCAGTACCCTGGGTGGATGCCATCTGGGCCTGTGCCTGCCACCTCAGTGCTTTCAAACCCTCTTGAACTCTGCCTCCATGATTTCCCATCTGTCTGCCCCCCTGTTCCATTTCCTCCCTGTATCACCCCTTCTCTTTAGTAAATACTGAGCAGGAAGTACTCATTTAGTGTGCCTCCGCCCCATCGCACCCTGCCTCCACCCAACCTCTCCTACCTCCGACACCTTAACCCCACCCCAACTACTACCCATTTTCCAACCTGTACATTGGTCCCCTTCAGTTCAGCTACCACAACACCATCACTCTGGCATCTGTCACGACTTGCTCCACCATAGAATGAATCCAATATGATGGAGCAGCTGCCTAGGTAGTCAGGATACATTTGCATGTTCTTCCATCCCCCTAGGACATAGCGGCAAGGGTAGCAAAACACATGCACAGACATGTGGCACAGCACCAGTCAAGGTCTTCCCACCCACAGGGCTGCTCCCACCTGCACTGCCACTTGTGGTCACTCAGTTGGCAGTACTACAGCCCAGCTGGCTGTCCTCCTTCCCCAGAAGAGAGCCTTGTACAACAGATGATCCTCCTCCTCCCCAGAGAGCCCTGACGCGAGCTCATTCCAGAACTAAGGTCACTTACGCTGCAGGTCACAGCGCTACTGTTAAGCTGAAGGGCACACATGTTAACCAGTTTCTAATTAATTTTACATATTTTGGATCCCTCTAAGCTGATCAATCTCTTTAGCCTCACCCGCCCAAAATAGTCAACCACTCTCCTCTCTGCTAGATCACCCTTCCAGGCACCAGACTATACTCAATGCAGCTGAACAACCCTCCAGCCCCAGCCTTTCACATAATGAGCACTGAGCCAGAAGCACCACACAGGCTCTGGGTCAGCCACTTCCAGCCAGCCAACCACCTCCTACATCTGACCAGCCTCCAACTACACTCCCATACAACCTCCATGTAGCTGAGCACCACCCCAAACCTCCACTCTAACAGATTACATATCTGAAGCTATCCTCCAAGCCCATGGACCAGCAGTCCCACCACCAACCACTCAACCTACAGCTAGATCCACCAGATGCCCATACCAGCCTCACCATCCAACCACCCACCCTGCAGCTGGACCTCACTTCCAACCTTGAACTTGCCCCACCACCACCACCAGCCACCCTCCCTGCTGCTGACTCACTCTTTCATGCACTGGACAAGCCTCCCCCAGCAGACAATCCTCCCTGCAGCTAGACCCCTGGGTTCATTCCCACCCACAGACCAGCCTCCCTCCCCTCTGCAGGTTGAGTAACCTCCCAGAGCTGGACACCCTTTCCAAAAGCTGGACACACCCATTGTACCAGAGCAGAACCTCCTACATCTAGAACTCCCCCAATCACCCTCTCAACCGCGGACCCCATATTCTCAACATAGTATTAAAAAAGAAAATATATATATATATATATATACATACATCATACTGCATATATATATATATATATATATATATGACATAACATATTGCATTGCAGTGTCAGTGGCTCACGGTGCACATCACCTCAGAGGCTGGGAGATCAGAAAGGTGGTTCTATTCCCATACCAAGCACTTATGTTAATATCCCAATACTGATGCTGTAGTGTAGCATGGGGGGATGGCTGCTCCACAGAGGCAACTGTCTCAGATGAGACGTTAAACCGAAGGTTCCATCTGACTATTCTGGTGGTAGTTCAGGTGGATGTTAACATCCCATGACACTTCTAGAAAAGCAGGGAAATTTTCTCCAGAGCGCCTGGCCATATCCCTCCCACACAATTCACTAAAAATACCACTAACAGCTCAATCTGGTTCAAGGTCAATTGGCTTTCATCTGTATTCCTCTTCCTCTGGGTCGTGCCTGAAAATAGGCAAGAATCTGTCTAGTGCACTTAGCCAGTCAACAAAAACGAAATAAAGTAAACATAAAATATAAATGAATGCAGTCTTCAGCAAAAGAAAAAAAAATACACCGATCCCCAGATTACAAAATGGATTTGCAACTATTAATTACAAATATTAAATGCAAAAAAACAGTTCCCCCACAAGCACACTCAAATATCTGCAGTAAATATTTCTTCCTTTAGGGTAACTCCAGATTTTCTCAAATTAAAAAGTCGTAATCTTTTCTCTATGCATTCTGAATTTGCTCAGTTATACAATCTTCCTGCTGTTCATTCTCCTGCCCCCAACCACCACCAACACTACTTTAAAGTAACTAAATCAGCAAAAATTCCACAAATAACAAGTAATCTAGAGGCACAATAGCATCCCAAACACTTTAAGGGAGTTGATTGAAAATAAATGTATTTCAAAGTTTAGCTAAGGAGTTCAGAGAAAGAAAATATTTTCAAGACAAAACATTGAAAGTGAAACTTAGCACAACATTTCATTTTGAAAAAAAAAAAAAACACCTGAGTGATAATTCCTTTACTGTATTTAACATTTCAGGGAGTTAAAAGATGTACTTTTAAACATAAGCTCTTACCTTAACATGTAAATCTTAGTCTCTAGGAAACCTCAGTTGTTCAAAATGGAGACCACAGAGCACTCGTGCAGTTTCATAAGGCTGGCACAGACAGGAAGTGAAGCTGAAATGTAGGCCTCTGACTAAGTAGACTTATGGGAAAGTAGTTTTAGAATACACTTTTAAAGGACACTGCCAGCTTTTTTGCACCTTATTATTTCAGGTAAAAATCCAAATTTTATTATTGCTTACCTTCTGTAAAATTAATTGCCATTGCTGGTTGTTTTATCTGTCTCCTTGCTTAGTAGAACTGAAATGCACGGTAATGTACCCAGCCTTGATTGGCTAATTTAAATCCTAAAACTACTCTGCTGACTGTAATCTTCATTTATGATTCAGTTGTATTAAAAAAAATTGTACTTTTAAGAGCACTGCAGATCTATTTCTAATCCTCATTTAGTAATAACTTACTCTTGAACAACTAGTCTGCTGAAATACTTCTTAGAATTTAGTATTCTTAGCAGTTGTATTTTTGAATGATGATTAAAGATTATTAAAAATGACTAAAATTAGTCTTTGAAGGCAAATTAATGAATGCTTTAATACTAAATTTAGTATTTGACTTCAGTGAGGGGTTCCCAAGTACAGCCCTTTGGGCCTGCACCTCCCATGACCACTCACATCTTGAACACCCCCTGCCCAGATGACCACCCAGCTGGACAACCATATCAACATCCCAATAGACCTATCCCAAGTTGTGTACCTTGCCTGCAGCTAGTCCACCCTACAAGCCCCAAACCAGCCTCTCCCCATCAACTATCACCCACCCTGTAGCTGGCTGCTCCAGGCCATCCTTCCTACCCTCAGACACGATCCCCCTGCAGATGGAACCCCCCCAGACCTGCCTCCCCACCTCAGTAGACCACCTCCCTGCAGCTGGACCAACCTCCCAGTCTCACCAAACAAAGCACCCTCCTTAGAGCTGGACCAGCACCCTCTAGATAACAACTCTTTCTGCAGCTGGACCCACCCAGACTACCCATCTTGCCCAGATACCAGTTGCCCATCCCACCACTGACCACTCTGCTTGCACATAGAAAACCCTGCCTTGCTAGGTACCCTTTTATAATCCCAACACTTATTAGTCTGACATGCTGCATCCCACACACAACAACCCAACAGCCCCAGCAGCCCAACACACAGTAGCCTGACCTAGGACAGCGCCTGACACACTGTCAGGCCAGAGGAGGTCGGGATGCTGTGCGGCTGTTGAGTGGATTTTCCACAAACACATGAAGCACCCAATCCCGACCTACGCCACCCATCCCAGAACCTGAGACACTACTGAACAGCATGGACGATGTGAAAACACCCACCCCCTATGTGGTGCACCCTCCAAGGACACACTGACCTGATTACAGACCCCCTGGTGAGGATGACTATCTCACCATCTATGGGACAGGGATGAAACAAATAGCCGTGCATGCCCCAGTGTGTTGACCAGCCATCCCAGGCAGCATGGTGGATTGTCCGTGCATCCCTGCATGCATGATTATGTCAGCTGACAGCCAGCCAGCTGGCCATGCATGAAGGAACTGGAATACCATGCCTGTTGGTCGGTGCATGCATGACACTGCAGGCACACAGCAGAGTGGCACAGCGAGAGCATGGATAGCTGCACCAGGAAATGGTCCACAGCAACACTACATGTGGATGCCAGGACACAGAGCAGCATGCCATCGCACCAACCGTGCAATGTGTGCATGTGGCCGTGTCATCCTAGCCCACTATGGGCCTGCAGTAACCACACAGAAAAAAGTCTGGAGGTGTTTGGGGGCCTGTGCCACAGGAGCCCACTGTGGCATGGAGGCTGCCAGGTGTGTTGTGGGGGGTTCCACAAGGGCCCATTGTGGGAATGCTGTTACCACACAGTTGCACAGCTGGAAGGATTGGTGGGCACTCACACAGCTTCAGACCTGTGCGTCATGCGACACACAGTGCAGATGTGGCAGTGTGCAGTGGGCTGCATAGCGATACCCAGCAGTGTTGTGATGAGACATCACCACCAGGTTGGGGTGCATGTTAAATGTGGAGGTGAAACTTTATTCAACAGTAGGGGGCCACAGTGGCAACCTGGTGGCTGTGCATGATGTGTACTGTGAGTGTACAACTGTCAGGTGCCAAGTCACCATGGAAACCCTACAGGGTGGTGTTGGGTGCCATGCCACAGAGGAACTTCAGCAGCTTGCCCTTGTCCTTGGATGCTAGTACCATCCTTATCTACTCCTCATAGCTCTTCTTGGGTGGTGTCCATGGCAGTCCACAATAAAGCCTTCCCTGGTGACATAGGTCCATTGCTGTTCCCTGTGGAGCTCTGCTAGCATTGTCATGACCCCTACATGTACCTTCCTGAGCAGGGCATGGAGATGGCAGTGCCAGGTCTCGACATTGCTTTGGGTCCATGGCATACTTCGCTCGTGGAGATCTGCAACCAACCACAGCTGAGTGAGAACATGGGGTCTTATCTCATGAGGACCTTGGTCACCCTACTGTACAGCCATATCCTGCCCAGCACATGTGTCTGCTCGAAACAATAGAAGAATGTGGTGGCATTGGGTTGAATGATTGACTTCAGGAGGCTGAATACTGCTGGAATGTTCTGTGCCAGGAGATGGGCTAGGGCCATGAGTTCATGGATCTTCAGGCTGAAGTCTGGGTCACTTCTGTATTGTGGTGCAAGGCCAGAGTTCTGGACCTTCCACCACACAATCTGCCCAAAGTGGAACAGGTGTCCCTTGTTTATGGTTTGTGGAATTCCATATTACAGGCATTGATCACAGCCTGCTCAAAGTCGGTGATGATCATAGGTGGTTTGAGGGTGCAGGACTGTAAACTGGCATATTTATTCAGCTCCTGGAACAAGGTGCAGTAACATTGCAGGCTCTTTGTCATCATCAGTGTATACACCAATTACATGATGAGGTTAGTTGGGGCCCATCCCATGGGTGCATGGATGGTGTACAGTGAGTGAACAGGTGTGGACACAGTCTTGAACATACCATCCATCTCCCAGAAGGGAGCCTGTGCTAGGTCCCTGATGTTGTCCTCTATGGCTGAGTAGAAGGGACCTAGTGGGTGGTGCTGCGTGATCCTGCTGTAACATGGCCATCCAGTCACCATCTGTAGCTGCTTGGGGATAGTGAGGTCAGCCAATGTCACTGGTTCTGGTTAGAGGTCCTTGTGGTGGGTCCTGTTCACAATCTGCAGCAGGGCCCTCTTGCTTGGCAACTGTTGCCACAGCTCAGTGGTCATTACAGTTGCTTCACTCTGCAGTAGCTATGCGAGGCTAGGCATGGTGCTGTGTGCCTTCTACTTGATGCCTACCAACACCTGTGCTGGTAGACCATCTGTCTTCTCCAGAGCATGACTGTGCTCATTCTTTTTCTCTAGGTGGTGCTGGCCATCCTGGAGCAGTGTGATGGCTTGGCCAAGGCAGAACTTGGACTTATGGTGCTGGCAGCACCATTATACTGTCTCAAGCTGTCCCAGTGGTACTGAGGGTTGAGGCGCTGGATGCCATACCTTGTGTCACACCAGTGACCCGGGTTCAGAATTGAGCCTGGGCCATCAGGGGTCAGCAGCAGTGGACTGGGATCGAACATCCATAGACTACTTTCCCAGTCCTGGGGTGGGCTGGGGAATTTGACTGTGCTGTAGCAGCCCCTTTGGGATGTCCAGGAGCAGTACTAGTGTCAGTGACACTAGATGGGGAGCACAGCACATGTCGGTACATTGCTCCTGGATGTCATTGCATGTCCGTGCTACTGGGGCCAATCAAAGGAAAATGGCTGGGCATGACCTTGCAGCTTGATGGCTGTGCTCTGAGCCACCCGGAGGACTTTGGTGGAGTCCTGTTGAGGAGGGTCCGGGGCTGACCTGGCTGGTAGAGGCAGAGGGGGAGCCCTCCAGCAAGATGGCATGATGGCCATCCCTGATCCTCCTGGGTGCAGTTTGAGCTACCCAGCTCTCCAGGTGGGTGGAGCTGGTTGCTGGATGCCCCAAGCTGGAGTGTGTGCTGCAGCAGGTGAAAAATATGATATGTTAAAAAAACAGTACACTGTCTCATTGCATGTCCATTCATGGACCAGGAGGTAGCCATTCACATTCAGCTTGGACCTTTCCTTCCTGGATGGTACCACCTCACAGATTGTCCATGTTGTTGGGGTTGCAGTTGAGCACCCTGGCCCCTCCATGGCTTCCACACTGTCCTCCATTGTGTCAGAGGACTGCGTAACACTGACCGGCTTTGGTTCCAGCTCAGGCATGCGGGTGTGATTGCACTGCATTTGCACATCACACTCCATGAGCTATACCTGTGGCAGCTGCTACTTGTCTGTGGGTGGTTTGTACCAGTACTGTAGTGACACTGTCTGCGCACAGTCCCAGTGCTTCAAGGCTGTGCTGTGCACCATGGTCACATTCAAGTTCTGTGTCCACAGTGTCCTGTGCCCCTATCAGCTACTGTGCTGCAGTGGGGCTATGCTCCATGGTACACTTCCCTGCTGTCCAGCATGCAGGGATGCAGAGGTCCCTGTGTGTTGTGCACTCTACCTACAGGTCAGTGTCCACCTACCTAAGCTGGCCTTTGCACCCCCCAGCATTGGCATCCATAGTTCCCATGCATGCCTTCATGAGTCCATGTCTGTCCGCTGCCCCATGCATCATTTTCTGATGCCTACCTGTTCTCTATGTTCTCTTCAGCTGTAATTCCCTGACCTGAGACTTCTCTGGTAAATGACTTATTGTAGCCCTCGCTGTGCTCTTTCCTATGGGACTTGCATTTTCTGCCCCTGTGCCAGTTTGTTTGTCAGAGTTTCAGTTCACCTGCTTTGTTTACTAACCACTCTCCCTGCATCTGAAATGGGCCCTACCCAGCCAACCACTCTCCCTGCAGATGAACCACCCTTTCGGCCCCTGGAGAAACGTTCTCCAAGAAAGCACTGTCCATGGACCATTCCACAGTTACAAGGAGGGAGGAAGAGGCCCCCAGCTGAGTAGGAAGCAACTGCTGGTGGGGGACTTAATTAGGGGGATAGACTTGCGAGCAGGGTGGGGTAAAGGAGAGGGAGGTGAAATACCTGAGAGGTACTTTGGCTTGGAGGGATGAGAGCAGATACAGTGGATCATTAGGCAGCAGGAGATGAGAAGAGCTAGATGTCATTGTCCACCTGGGGACAAATGACCTAGCAAGGGACAGGGTAGGGGTAGTGCAGGGAAATTTCAGGGATAGGGGGAGGGTCCTCAAGCATGCATGGTGGCTTTTGCCAAAAGGTTGCCTATATACATCTTGGGAGAAGATAGGACTCTCCACAGAGCTTTCAACAGTTGGTTAAAGGCATGGTGCGGGGTGGGGCTCAGTACTAGGAGTGGGCCTCTTCAGTGTCTTCATAAGTAAAATTGCAGAAGAACTGAATGGGAAGGTATGTCTTTTTGCAGATGCCTCCAAAACCTGTTATAGGGTTGACACTCAGGAGGGTGTGGAGAAAGGGTTCACCCATGCTGGTGTGACAGCCATGTTGCTGATGCCAATTACAGTACAGGCCACATTATAGCACCAGGCAAAATGTATCCTGGGAGTTACACCACCAAAGCGCCCTCCTGGGAAACAGTCTCCATTGGGCCCCCTCCCCTAATTATCCCACAGGTTCAGGTTCTTAATTTACCTGTTCTCCAGTCCTACCCCATCCTACAATCACCCCACAGGTATACAGTAGATTGTTACTATCCCTGATGTTCAGTGGTTCCCATTTATTTATTTATTCATTCATTTGCTTACTGAGTAGGTGCACTTGTCCGAGAACCATTTTCAGGCATGACCTGGGCCATTGAGGATGGCACAGGAATAAAAGCAAGTACAAAGGAGGCTGGGACAAGGCATACAATAGACAGTAATAAAAATATACAGGATATTTATATAAGGATATATATAAACTTGCAGTGCAATGGATAAATAACATTTATGACAATAGCAGGCACAGTAGTAGCCAAGTTGTAATACAAATTAAGCATGATCTGAGATGAGTAAAGGAAAAAGTGCATCATGGCAGTGTAGGTATGGACCAAGAAGGAAAAGGAGGGAAGGGAAGTGGAGGCATGATAATAAGTTGGGAGGGCAGGAGCAAGTAGTGGAGGACAGAAGGTGAGATCCAATGAGAGAGTGGAAGAGTCCTGGAGAGTCAGTGGTGCTAAGTGGAGTGGGCAGGTTGTTCCAAAGGAAAGGAGCTGCAGATGAGAATGCACATTTATCCATACGGTGGAGACTAGGGGGCACTCAAGCATGGGGCTAGCAGTGAGGCAGAGCTCTAGAACAAACACCTTTGGCCAAAGAAGGTGGGATTGCGGAGAGGTAGCTCGGTTTTGGATGGCCTTATTGACTGTGCTGGCCAGGAGATAGGTCTGTTGGGCTGATGGGGGAAGCCAGCCCAGGGTCTGATAGAGTGAGCAGTGGTGTGTTGAGTGAAAGTCCTTGCCTCCTGTATATCTGAAGTCCCCACCATGACCCAGTTAGTGCTTACAGCAAATACTACCCCTGGTCCCCAGCCTTACTATATATTTGACACCCTTCCACATGTGGCACAGACCATCCTCTCAGCTCCTTGATCAGGCACAAAATGGATGATAGTTCACAATCATGTGCTAACTGTACACAGCTGTTTATACAATAGGCACATGAGAGCAAAACTAGTGTTCTTTCCTCAGCTGGTCACAGAGGTTAGCAGAGTGTCTGTGCCAATTGCCACTATGGGGAGAGTCAGGGGTGTAGCCTGGAATTTCTGAGCTGCACACCAAGTAGACTCATCACCGCTACCCGCCCCCCCTTTAGGGTGAGCTACCCCTCCCCTGTGGAACACCACTTGTCACTGCCCTTGGGTGTGAGCTCCCCACCCACCACCACCCTCTGTTGCCTTCCCTGCAGCCAGTTTCCTACCCACCTCACCAGCTTTTTACCCGCCCATGTGCCTACTAACTTCCTTCGCAGCCTTCCATGTGGCACTGAGTCGAATACCTTACTGAAGTCCAGATACAGGACATCCACTGCATGGCCCCTGTCCAGTTGCCTAGTTACCCAGTCATAGAACTTGACCAGGTTGGTTTGGCAGGATCTGCCACATATGAAGCCATGCTGTCTGCTGTCCTGTAGTCCTTTGGCCTCTAGGAGGGCCACCAACCTCTCCTTCAGGATAGTCTCCATTAGCTTACCCACGATGGATGTGAGGCTCACTGGTCTGTAGTTTCCAGGTTCATCCTTGGGGCCAATCTTGTGGAGGGACACCACATGAGCCATCCTCCAATCCTGAGGTACACACCCTGAATGTCGTGAGGCATTAAATAGGTCTGCCAAAGGTCCTGCAAGGACCTCTGCCAGCTCCTTCAGTACCCTGGGGTGGATGCCATCTGGGCCTGGTGCCTTGTCCACCCTCAGTGCCTTCAAACCCTCTTGAACTCTGCCCTCCATGATTTCCCCCATCTGTCACCACTTCCCCCCTGCTTCTGCCATTTCTCCCCCCTTGGGTATCACCCCCCTCTTCTCTTTAGTAAATACTGAGCAGAAGTACTCATTTAGTGCTTCCGCCTTATCGCACCCTGCCTCCACCCAACCTCTCTCCTTCCTAATCCTTACTATGTGGTCCTTACAGCTCCTTTTCTCCCTGATGTACTTAAAGAAGTCCTTCTCCCCCTTCTTAATGCCTTGTGCCAGCCTGAGTTCCGTAGATGCTTTGGCTCCCCTTACTGCCCTTGTCACCTCCTTCGATTCTGTCAAGTACTCCTCCCCTGTCCACCCTCTCCCTGTTTTCTTGTACTTCCTAAAGGCAGCTCTTTTCCTCCTTACCTTTTCCATGACCTCCTTGCTCAACCAGCTCGGTTTCTTAGCCCTAGTCTTCTTGCTCTGGGCTTTGCAGCAGGTTTTGGTTGCCTCCACTATCCCCAGCTTTATGAGCTCCCACCTCTGGTTAGTGTCCATACTAGATTGACTTCTGGCCAGGTACCCTTTTACCACTTCCCCCATCCTCCCAAAGTTGGCCCTCCTGAAGTCCAGCACTATTGTACCAGATTCCACTCCTTCCTTGCCCATATCCAATGTGAGCCATAATGAGTGGTGGTCACTCCCTGACAGCTGTTCCTCCACTATACGTTCTCTCACAAAGTCCTCATTTGCCAGCACAAGGTCAAGGGTAGTCCCCTATTGTTCTCCATGTTTCTGCCTACCTCATCCCGTTTAGTAACTACTGTACCCTTAGCTCTGTCTCAGCTGTACTTGAAGCTAATTATGGTTCCTTCCCCCCAACTCCCCTACCAGCAGACCATTTAGTGCCTCAAACACTCTTTCTGTAAAATAATACTTTCTCACATCCTTTGAAATCTTTCCTACACTACCATCCACTTGCCACCCACATACACACACACCCACAAAGTGTCTACCCTATTGCAGATCTTAATGTCATCAGCAAAAAGGCACATCTTCCCTTCTAGCCCCTCAGCAATGTCACTGATAAAGACAGAGGACCAGTCCTAGTACTGATCTCTGTGGCACCCCCTGGTCACCCTTTCATTCTTTGGAATGAACTCCACTTACCACCACCCTCTGTCACCTGTTCCCCAATCAGTTTCTTACCTGGTACCTTTGGACCCACTCCCTGGCTGCCCAGCTTTTTTTATGAGTCTCCTATGTGGAATGGTGTCAAAGGACTTATTGAAATCTAGGTAGGCCACATCCACAGCTGCACCCTGATCTAGTTCTTTGGTCACCCAGTCAAAGAAATCTATCAGATATGTTTGACACAATTGCCCTGCTGTGAATCTATGTTGCCTTGGATCTTGTAAGCCACTCATGGATTCGAGATATTCACCAATCCTTTCCTTAAGTAGTAATTCCATTAGTTTCCCCACCACCAAAGTCAGGCTGACTGGCTGATAATTGCCAGCCTCCTCCCCACTCCGACAAATGATGACCAAGGCCACTGATTTTTGGTGATTAAAACAATTAAATTCCGTTTTCAAGACTTAAGATTCCGGAATTTCACCGGTGATTGTTATTCTAATTTCCGGATTTTACTGGGATTCTGTT
The DNA here is from genome assembly GCA_016271365.2 of Neoceratodus forsteri. NCBI lineage: Eukaryota > Metazoa > Chordata > Ceratodontiformes > Ceratodontidae > Neoceratodus > Neoceratodus forsteri. The sequence continues at coordinate 7,410,570 of CM057449.1, read as the reverse complement.
ATCATTTTTCAGTATGTGCATAAATAATCAGAATTAAAGAAGGCTTAATATACAGAGCATTAAATAAAGCAAACTGAAAATAGTACAGGAAGGAATTAAAAGAAAAACACACTTTTTTATAGATTTACTGATCTGATAGAAAATGCCAGATTCCATGAAATCTTCATTTTTACCGGTTTTCATGCAGCCCTAATTCCGGAATTTTACCGGATTTTCTGGTAAAAACCGAAAAACAGTGGCCTTGATGATGACCTGTCAGGCTATACATGCCAGTACTAAATTTGTACAGCACCAACTCAGTAAATATATTACAAATAACAAACACAAAGAAAACATTGACACAAATGGAGAGCCCCTAAGACACAAAGGTAGCATGACCCAGTGCCATGGGACCTACACAGCATGTTGTGAGCAGGCTTAAAAAATGGACTCAAACTCTGGGAGAGCAGAAGTTTAGAGTGCACCTCACAGGTGAGATGATCAGCCTTCAGAGGAGGCAGTGTCAGCTACACCACACTGCAGTACTTACCCTTCCTGACTGAACCATTGAGCATAACTGATGTCACCAAAAGACTCCACTTGCCTGTCCTCCTGGTTAAGATAACATGTTGGTGGGTACAGTTGTAGGGTTACCAGGCCAGCTCACTTGGGGTTTTGTTGGTATGGGGAAAGGTTGCCAGAGGTGCCATCAGCTAGCATGTCAAGCACCGTTCCTTTTTCGGGCCCCGCCCATCACCAGCGTACCCACTGTGTGGTGTCCTAGGGGGTAGGGATGCTGAGCAGTGCGTGATCACACACACATCACCAAGAGCACCTTTGCAACACCACCATCTGCAGCCAGACAAGTGGAGCTGCATCAGCCAGGAGGGAAGCATTTGGATGGATGCCATGAATCCCTCCCTGCTGGCATCTGCTCCCGAAATCCCAGGCTTGGAGCTGGGGCACAAACCTGGGTACAGAGGGTGTCAGAGTAATGTCCCAACACTATGCAGCCAGCTGTACTGATATTCTTTTTTAATATTTCTAAAAGTTATATGAATAAGTGGGAAGCCACTTAAAATAACAGTTGTCGCTATGCCCTTGGTACTAATTGTCTCACTCAGGATTACCTTTCATCCTTTGGGTTGAGTCGGCTTTCCCCTGCTGACAAGTGCTGTTTGGCCCTTGGTTTCTTTACTGAAAAACTAAGATCACAAGTACCTGCTTCCTTGGCTGATGTACTTTGTTTCCCTAGAGTACCTACCCTCTTGAATCCAGTAAAATTAATGAAAATGAGCCTTATTTTCAGTTTTCTACTTGAAGGTGCACTTGTTCTTTAAAACCACTAGAGGCTGCTATAAACATTACAATGTAATTTGATCACTTTAAATTTGATCTTGTATCATTTTATTTATTTATTTGAAAACTGGTGAGTGGGATGCATCATTGTGTGTGTGTGTGTGTGTGTGTGTGCGCACACACATCTGTGTATTCAACAGTGTGAGACAGGATCTGAATAAAAAAGTCAGTTTCCTGCTAATTATTGAGTCTGGACTTGACAAATTCTTCAAGTGAGTGGGAGGACATACCATTTCCAGTTAAAATACTCATCCACAGTCTGATTAAAGGAGTTTTTGTTAAAGACCAACAGGCTATTCTCATTGGTTATTAATCTTCAATTCAAGCAGCCAGCAGAAGCAGATGGACTGTACCAACATGATGTCATTACAAAAGCTGTTACAGACAAACTCAAATCCTGTACGGTGCTATATACCTGTCATTTGTTGTGACATCCTATGCTTCACCACTTTGCGACCATAGGCTCCTGCTGCACAGTGTCACTACTAAGGTAGTAGCACCAGGCAGCCAGCAACTCCATCCTTCTTCTTCTAGTTCCCAGTCAGAATTTGGAAAATTTGAGTCCCGTAGGGCGTGGGCGGCTCCCGATACAAAACAAGCAATAGTTTGTCATCTTTTCGGTATTTTCTCGCTGTCGCTCTCTCTCACTCACTCTCTCTCTCTCCAACGATGCAAGGCTGGAAGCAACAAGTAAAACAGAGTGCACTGCTTTTTTTTTTTACAAGGGCATTTAAAGAGCCCGCCTGACACGCCCCTTATGCACTACCACACCTCCTTTCTTGGCAGCGGACCTGATTGAGAGCCCCCACTTCCTTAAAATGTTTGGACAAAGAACTGCCGGGAAAGCCCGCGAAAAAAAAAAATTAACACAGGAGTGCAGAGAGACCAGCTCGCTCTCCTGCTACCCCTGCTGATTGCTGCAACACGCCATGGCGTGTCGGGCGTATCGGTAGCTACGTCCTTGGGGAGAGTGGGTAAACATATGGTGGGGGCCATGAATGGTGTGAGTGGTGGGACTGGGTGGGCAGGTAGTTATTGGCAGTTTCCAATGTATGGAATGGACAGCAGCACCACTGAACACCAAGGGAAGTGTGATATTACTGATGGTGGGAGCTCAAAGGGGCAGTGGTAGGAGGCAGAGGTGACCTACTTTAGGGAGGCAACATCTTTTAGAGCCATTTACCAGCTGGTCATAGACTCACTAATTATGTTATTCAATAAATCATTTTGTTTTTGGGGTGCAAAGTGTTGTTTGAGAGTCACTTACCCATTTAGCGATCGCAAATGCTCTTTGAATGTTCTAGTCTATGTGAACAATAACAGTCCATTACCAGTAAGATAAAGACAAGTGAACAAACACAAATATGGAATTGAGAGCTGTTCTCCATGAGGTTGATAATGTAATTTATCTTAACAACGTGTTAGAGTACAGAGTATGATGAGATTAATACTGGTACCACTGTGCTACCACATGAGTCTAGGTTTGCTGTGAGAGGTACCAAATACTGAAATGTCAAAATAACGCAGTACCATTGTGCTACCAGTGTACCAGTATTTGTGGGAGCCGACAAAAATCTCAAAATTTCATGATACCATTGTATTACCAGTGTATGTGTGAGAGACAGAGAAAATGGTAAAAAATGCCATAGGGATACCATTCTGCCAGTGCATTACCAATGCGCAGAGGAAAATCTATATATCACCTACCACTGTGATCCCAGAGTACCACTGGGTAGTACCATTGTGGATTTTTCAGCTGACCACAGTATTGCCATTGCTAGACCACTATAATGTCATTGTGACAAATTCAGTAAGGGTAACCAGATTGCTGAGACAATGCAGTGCTAAAGAAGTGTGATAGAAATTATAAAGTGTTGCCAGTACTACTGCAGTGTGCAGCAAAAATTTGTGAAGGAAATACAGTGCTAAAGAAGTGTGCAAGAAAATCTAATAATTATTTGCAGTGCTCTTACAGTCTGCATCAAAAAATAAGAAAGACTGAGCAGTGCTACTGCAGTGTGCAGCAAAAATTAGTGAAAGAAATACAGTGCTAAAGAAGTGTGCATGAAAATCTAATAATTATTTGCAGTGTTCTTACAGTGCGCATCAAAACATAAGAAAGATTGAGCAGTGGTACAACAGTGTTGCAGAAAGTCAGTGCAGTGTATTAACAGTGCATTGATGAAAAGCAGTGCTTTGTCAGTCTGGACTGAAATTACACTGAAATAAGACTGAAGATGGAAGTGTACACTCCACTTTCCTCTGGGATAACACATGTGCAAGGAACTACAACAGGCATGCAGTGACCAGTCTCAAATTAATACTGTATGCAGAACACCAGTGCATTCCACACCACAAATGACATCATCACTCATGGCACTGTATGAATGGATGTGGTAACTGTAACCCTGTTTAGCTGTACATCCCTCACCACAAATGTCATCATCACCCATGGCACTGTATGAATGGATGTGCTCCCTGTAATACTATGCAGCTGTACATCCCTCACCACAAATGACATCATCACCCATGGCACTGTATGAGTGGATGTGCTCCCTGTAATCCTGTGTAGCTGTACATCCCTCACCACAAATGATATCATCACGCATGGCACTATATGAAGAGATTGGCTCTCTGTAATCCTGTGTAGCTATTCATCCCTCACCACAAATGACATCATCACCCATAGCACTGTATGAATGGATGTGCTCCCTGTAACCCTGTTCAGCTGTACATCCCTCACCACAAATGTCATCGTCACCCATGGCACTGTATGAATGGATGTGTTAACTGTAATCCGGTGTAGCTGTACATTCCTCACCACAAATGTCATCATCACCCATGGCATTGTATGTATGGATGTGGTAACTGTAACCCTGTTTAGCTGTACATCCCTCAGTGCAAATGTCATCATCACCCATGGCACTGTATGAATGGATGTGCTCCCTGTAATACTGTGTAGCTGTACATTCCACACCACAAATGGCATCATCACCCATGGCACTGTATGAATGGATGTGCTCCCTGTAATCCTGTTTAGCTGTACATCCCTTACCACTAATGACATCATCATCCATGGCACTGTATGAATGGATGTGCTCCCTGTAAAACTGTTTAGCTGTGCATCTCTCGCCACTAATGACATCATCACCCATGACACTGTATAAATTGATGTTATCCCGGTAATCCTGTTTAGCTGTACATCTCTCACCACTAATGACATCATCACCCATGGCACTGTATGAATGAATGTGCTCCCTGTAATCCTGTGTTGCTGTACATCCCTCACCACAAATGACATAATTACCCATGACGCTGTATGAATGGATGTGCTCCCTGTAATCCCGTGCAGCTGTGCATCCTTCACCACAAATGACATCATCACCCATGGCACTGTATGAATGGATGTGCTCCCTATAATCCTGTGTAGTTGTACATTCCACACCACAAATTACATCATCACCCATGGCACTATATGAATGGATGTGATCCCTGTAATCCTATGTAGCTGTACATTCCACACAACAATTGACATCATCACCCATCGCACTGTACAAATGGATGTGATCCCTGTACTCCTGTGTAGCTGTACATCCCTCACCCCAATGACATCATCACCCATGGCACTGTATGATTGGATGTGATCCCTGTAATCCTGTGTAGCTGTACATCCCTCACCACTAATGACATCATCACCCATGACATTGTATGAATGGATGTGCTCCCTGTAATCCAGGGCAGCTGCCTGGTGCCGCTCTGAGTCATGGCCCGTTTAGTACTTGCCAAACCAGTTGCATGCACAGGGTTGTAATCCCTCAGCAAACATGCATTTTGTCAGGATGCACCCTCATAGTTTTGTCAACACACTCAAGGCAGAATCAGGCATGTGCAACCAGGGGTGTTGATGGATTTTGCACAGTGGTCTGCTGCTGAGCAGAATGTACACATGCAGTGTGAAAGGATGCTGTGCACACAAAGGTGTTGATGGATTTTGCAGAGTGGCCTGCTGCTGAGCAGTATGTACACATGCAGTGTGGATGGATGCAGTGCACACAGAGGTGTTGATGGATGTTTCACAGTGGCCTACTGCTCAGCATAATGAACACATGCAGTATGGATGGATTCAATGCACACAGAGTTGTTGATGCATGTTGCACAGTGGCCTGCTGCAATGCAGAATGTTCACATACAGTGTGAATGGATGCAGTGCACACAAAGGTGCTGATGGATTTTGCAGAGTGGCCTGCTCCTGAGCAGAATGTGCACATGCAGTGTGAATGAATGCAGAGCACACAGACATGTTGAAAGATGTTGCACGGTGGTCTGTCACTGAGCAGAATGTTCACATGCAGTGGGGATGGATGCAGTGCACACAGAGGTGTTGATGAATGTTGCATAATGGCCTGCCGCTGAACAGAATGTACACATGCAGTGTGGATGGATGCAATGCACACATAAGTGTTGATGGATGTTGCTCAGTGGCCTGCTGCACTGTGGAATGTTCACGTGCAGTGTGGATGGATGCAGTGCAGATAGAGGATGTTGATGGATGCTGTACAGTGGCCTGTTGCTGAGCAGAATATACACATGCAGCACGGATGGGTGCAGTGCACACAGAGGTGTTGATGGATGTTGCACAGTGGCCTGCTGCTGAGCAGAATTTACACATGCAGCGTGGATGGTTGCAGTGCACACAGAGATGTTGATGGATGTTGCTCAGTGGCCTGCTGCTGAGTAGAATGTACACATGCAGTGGGGATGGATGCAGTGCACACAGAGGTACAGAGATGTTGCTTGCACCTGTGAACAAGCCATGGGCCACAAGTGCACCACCATACTGTTGGCAGTGGCAGACAGTGAGGCTGTGGCAAAGTCTGTGGTGGGGGCTGCCCACTCACTGCACTACTCATATTCAACAGTGTGTAACCCCGCACTGGATATCTTACATGCTGTCCTGCCTGAGGCCACATGCAATCTGTGGTTGGTCACACAAGTACTACTAGTAGACAGCTCTGAATGTGATAAGCGCATATCAGAGGTGATACCAGTACCAATGGCCAGTACATCCAGGAAAAGTAGAATAGAGAATTTTAATGACTGGCTGAGGCAATACTGCAGGGAGGCAATGTTTACCTGTATTGAGGACTGGGAGGAGACCTGGTTAAACAAAGCACTCTTCAACAGACAGGCTACACCTTAGAAGAGAGGGTTCGAGGGTACTCAGGGACAAACTTGAAGAATACATAACCACTACACTTAAACTACGGGGGGGGCAGCAGGTGTGTAGGTCCACTGACTCAGACAAGAGGAGGCCAATGGGCCCCCCCACAGTGATCTAAGAGGTCTGGAGGGAGGTGGTGGAAGGGGCGAGAACACAGTTAGCAAAGCGTGGAGAGGGTGAGGAACACATAACAAGGGTACGTGGAGGAGTGCACACAGAAGAAATAAATGTGAATAGAAGAATAGAGGGAAGAGAAGAAAGATCAGATTCTAGGTATAGGGAGGTGTCTCTGAATATGCAGAGTCTTGGAAACAAGATAGATTACCCGCAGGCACTATTAGCAGACAGGAGGGTGGACATAGCTGCAGTAACTGAGACTTGGGCAACATCACACCATGACTGGGACCTTGCAATCCCTGAATGTAAACTATACAGTAGGGATAGGGCAATTGGTAAGGGGGGAAGGGGTGGCAGTGTATATCAATGAGGGGATAACTTGCACGAGGCAGAATCTGGAGGAAGGGGAGGCGGAAGCATTATGTTTTCAGTTAAGGTCCAATAGAGGGAAAAAAGGTGAGGTTGGGGGTGGTTTACAGACCATCCAATCAGGTTGAGAAGAGAGAGTCAGGGAACTAAGCTCACAAATATTGGAGGCTGCAGTGCTCAACTAGCTGACCAAATGAATAACTTTATGCAGTTATCTCTCCTATTAGCACTTGGTCACCCCTTAGCATGCACTTCCCCATGTTATGTCTACGGCAATGCCTCTGGCTGTGCTCCTCTTCTATTGCTCCCTGCCCCTCTCTACTCTTCCTCTCTCTTGTCCTCTATCCCATCTGCACCTCATCCGCTATCTCCTTGTAACCTAGCCTCAAAAACTTGTTTTGTCTCTCAGATGCTTTGTAACTCTTTTTAGCTTACACTGTTGTAACCTTGCCCTATGTATTGAATTTTTAATCTGACTGACATGTCTTATGTTTTGTATTGTAACCTGATGTGGAATCTTTGTAAGAGACCTAGCTCAAAGGTATTGTAATCCTAGACCTAAATAAAAATAAAAATAAATAAAAGGAGAGGTGGTAATTGTGGGGGACTTCAACCTACCCAAGGTTGACTGGAGCACACCCTCCACAACATGTGCTAGCAGTCTAAAGTGGGTTCCTGACTCAGGGCATCACTGAACCAACTAGAAGTGAGGCAATTCTTGATCTGGTGCTCATAAATGGGGAGTATGTACAGGAAATATTGGTCAGGGAGCCACTGGGTGGAAGTAACCATTGCACAGCATGGTTCCAGTTGGATATGGGCAGGGAAAGCATCCCGACTAAGACCAAAATCTTAGATTTCAGGAGGGCAGACTTCAAGAAAATGGGTGAAGTGCTAAGGAGCCATCTGGTGGGTATCAGAGCAGATATGGGTGTGGCCCAAAGGTGGTCCATCATTAAGGAAGGAACACTGGTTGTCACAGAGGAGTGTGTTAGGTTCAGGGGTAAGAACACAAGGACCAAAGCACCCAGATGGTTCAGTTCTGGGGTTGCCCAGGCAGTAAGGAAAAAGAGGTCAGCCTATAGAAAATACAGCAAGACCAAATGAGAGGTGGATAGGGAAAATTACCTAAGGTTGGCTAGTGAGGCAAATAAGGAAGTCTGGTGAGCAAAGGCACAGAAGGAGCTGCAGATACCTGAAGGAATTATGAAGGGGAAGAAGGCTTTCTTTCACTATATAAGTGGGAATAGGAACAATAATGATGGGATTGTTAAGCTTAAGAAAGGGGTGGAGTGGATGGAGGATAATGGGGGGGAAAAGCAGAGATACTAAATGAATACTTCTGTTCTGTCTTCACCAGAGAGAAGGACAGACCAGTGCCTTTAGGAGGGAATGGAGGAACAGGGAGGGAGGGGAACACAGATGTAGTGATAGAGGAGGTTAGAGTGAGGGAGGGGCTACTGGCATTGAAGGTGGACAAATCACCGGGCCTGGACAGAGTACATCCAAGGGTACTAAAGGAACTGGCTGAGGTGCTGGCAGGGCCACTGGCAGACCTATTTAATAGTTCACTTGAGTCAGGCGTGGTACCGCAGGACTGTAGAACAGCACATGTAGTGCCCCTCCAAAAAGTGGTCTTAAGGATGACCCATGGAATTACAGACCAGTCAGTCTGACCTCTGTTGTGGGCAAGCTCATGGAAACCATACTAAAGGAAACGTTGGTGGAATATCTAGAGGAACATTGTCTCCAGGATATGAGGCAGCATGGGTTCATGGGGGGAGATCATGCCAAATGAATCTAATTGACTTCTTTGACTGTAGACATCCTATCTTGAGTTCAGCAAGGCCTTTGACTCTGTGCCCAACAAAAGGTTGATCAGGAAGTTGGTGGATCTTGGGGTTGGTGAAAAGATGTCCAGATGGTTGGAAAACTGGCTGAGGGACAGAACTCAGAGGGTGGTTGTGGGGGAAGAGTTATCTGGTACCAGAGAGGTATCCAGTGGGGTTCCACAGGGCTCTGTGCTGGGACCGGTGTTGTTCAATGTCTTCATCAATGACATTGGGGATGGCATTAAGGGCAAAATGTGCCTATTTGCAGATGATACCAAGCTCTTCTGGAGAGTGAACACAGCAGAAGGGATATATGACCTAAAGCAAGAGCAGGAAAAGCTCGGGATGTGGTCCACAATCTGGGAGCTTGGCTTCAATGCCAAGAAATGCAAAGTTATGCATATTGGAGTCAAGAATCCCAGGACAGAGTACTACCTGGGAGGAGTCTGAGTATGTGTATCAGAGGAGGAGGAGGAGGAGAAGGACCTGGGAGTGATGATCACTAGTGACCTGAAGCACTCCATGCAGTGCAAGAAAGCAGCAGCTAAGGAAAACAAGATGCTGGGATGTATATCTAGGGGGATCAGTAGTAGGAGAGAGGAGGTTGTACTGCCCTTGTACAGGTCACTGATAAGGCCTCATCTAGAGTATGGAGTTCAGTACTGATGCCCACACCTCAAAAAGGACATTAACCTGCTGGAGAATGTCCAGAGGAGTGCTACAAAGATGATAGTGGGTCAGCAGGGTAAGACATATGAGGAGAGATTGAAAGCACTGACCATGGACTCCCTGGAAGGCAGGAAAGTGAGAGAGAGAGGGGACATGATTGGGACCTTCAGGTACTTGAAGGAGATAAATAAGGTTGATAAGGAGAGTCTCTTTAAGCTGAGTGGCAACCATAACACTAGGGGGCACAGTATTAAGCAGGAGGATGGGAGATTTAGGATGGAGGTCATGAAGTACTTCTTCACAGAGAGGGTGGTGGACACTTGGAATGCACTGCCTGAAGAGGTAATCTCATTGAAGAAAGTGGGAAGCTTTAAGAGAGGCTAGGATAGGCATAGGGGAAATTAAGGATTATGGGTATGGAGGATGGGAGTGGGGAGGGAGGGCAAGGACATTAGCTCAAAGCCATGGACCCTGCAATATGAGCAGACTTGATTGACCAAATGGCCTTCTTCTGCTGGCTTCTTCGTATGTTTGTGTGTTCATATATGGGCATGGCTTGCATACCAATAATCCTATGGTGTTGTATGGCATACTGACAAGCAGCAGACATGTCCAACCACAGGTGCTGATGGATGCTACACAGAGTCCTGATGCACAGCAGAATGTATACATACATTGTAGATGGATGCAGTGCACACAGAGTTATGGTGAGGTTGCCAACACCTGCACATATGCCATGAGTCACATTTGCACCAGAAAAGGTCCAAATCATTTAGCAAGGCATTTGACACAGTCCCACACAAAAGATTAATGATCAAGTTAGCCAGCCTGGGAGTGGGTCCCAGGGTGGTAGCCTGGGTAGCAAACTGGCTGCACAACAGGACACAGAAGGTAATAGTGAATGGAACACATTCTGAAAAAATGGGAGTTACTAGTGGAGTACCTTAGGGCTCAGTACTGGGTCCAGTCCTCTTTAACGTCTTTGTAGGTGACATTGTGGAGGGTCTGGAAGGAAAGGTATGCCTCTTTGCAGATGATACAAAGATCTGTAACAGAGTTGATACATAAGGGGAGGTAGAAAGGATGAGAAGGGACTTGGCAAAGTTGGAGGAATGGTCAGATCTACGGCAACTTAGATTCAATGCAAAGAAATGCAAAGTAATGCACCTGAGAAACAAAACCCAGGAGAAGAGTACACAATGGCAGGGGAGGTACTTACAACAACGGTAATGAAAAGGGACCTGGGGGTAGTCATATCAGATGACCTAAAGATGGGTAAGCAATGTGAAAAGTCGTAATGAGAGCCGGGGGGGGGGATACTGGGGTGCATAGGGAGGGGCATCACAAGTAGGAAAAGGGAAGTGGTTATCCCTCTGTACAGACACTTGGTGAGACCTAGGGTTGTCAGAACTAGTAAGGGAAAGATTCAAACCCATCACAAACTCTGGTGTTCGAATTCTAATTCAGAACTCAAACACTAGTGGGTTCACAAAAGGGTTCGAATCAATCCATTTCTTTTTTGCCTTAGGAAGCCACTACCACAATGCAAGCTTGCCTAGCCATATAGTGTCAGCTCTGAAGGGACGGGAGAGAGGTTGAAGGAGCAGGATGGGATTGGGAGGCAGCACAGTGCACACAGGAGGCAGAAAGGAGGTGGAATGAAGGGAAGGGTGCATGATGGCATGCACAAACTTGTGGGGGCTGAATGGTGTTGACTGCACTGGAGTCGGACTGCGTGCCTGCGTACTTCATCCCCACAGTCCTGTTACCACCTGACCATCTGCTCTGCGGTCAGGAGGTAGATGGTAGATGTAAACTGGTGCGCGGTTGCAGCTCCATTCATTTCCCAGCCAGTCCAGTGCCATAAAGGAGTTGCAGGCTGCAGCAGCTTGTGCTACTCGCTTTCTCCCTCTGTCTGGGCTAGCTCTGCTCTCTGGCTCTGGCAATTGCTTGCTAATTGTGAAATGAAATTGTCGTGTGTGAACTTGAAAACTAAAAAAAAATTAAAAAACTAAGGGGTGGGTGGGGGTGAAAACTAAAGGTAGGGGCCGTGGGGGGACTCGGGGTTGGGAGTGGGAACCAAGAACAGGAAAGGAAAGGGCTCAAAACTTGGGAACAGTTGGTGAGAGGCTCAGCCTCAAGATGAGATGGGCAGAGCGAGGGAAGTTAAACTTGCTGAGTATTTGAGTGAAACTGAGAGAATTCTATCGTAGTCTCAAAAACTTCATTTCAGCATGGCGTAGTTGTTTCACACTGGGAAGAAGGAGCGATCATCAGATGGCTGGGGGATGGGTGAAGAAATTAAAACAAACAGATTGTGACTCGAGGAAAATTAAGTTTAACTTTAATGTGTGAGTCTTTGAGAAGTTGAAACATTTGAATTTGATGGAATTTTTTACTTACTACTTTATACCCTACTCCACAAAACAAAGTAAAATAATCAGGAGGACAGGGAGGGGAAGAGATTCTGTGGTACTGTGCTGCTGAGCGTTCTTCTATTCCACCCTATAAAATTCCTGATAGAACAACACCAGGCTGTTTTTATTTTTTTTTTTACACAGTACTCCCTACTTGTGTGTGTGACTCCACTACACTGTATCTCTCTATTCTCCTGTGGTGTTCCCATCACCCTGCTGCAGCTGCTGACTGTGTACCTACCCATTGTGTGTTACTACGAGAAGCCCATTTTTGGGAAGTCGTGTGGTGGCATTATCCTTAAATACATGACAGAAGCCTAGAAATATATTTCCCTGTTGGGAGAAGAGACAGAAAAATCTCTTTCCTTGGGTTGTATATGTGTGTGTGACTCCATTTCCTGTGGTCAGCCCACCTGCTGTGTGCCTTTTGACTGTACTGTACCCACTCTACCCAGAGTGTGTGTTACCGAGAGAGGCCCAGTGGCCAGTTGTCGTGTGGTGGCATTATCCTTAAATACATGACAGAAGCCCAGAAATATATTTCCCTGTTGGGAGAAGAGACAGAAAAATCTCTTTCCTGAGTTTACTCCATCTCTTGTGGCCAGCCCATCACCCTGCTGCTGTGCACCCCTTCACTGCTATGCATATGCTTATGCCCAGTAGCCCAATCATTCTGTAAGCCTTGAACCTGGGATCCTTTAGTTTCAAACCATCATATTCTTCAATTACATTCAGCCCACTGCATCACAGTGTCACATAGTCATCCAAAATAAAATTTTGGAGTTGAAGCCAGTGATCACAGATCGCGTTGCTTTCTTACACAGGAATTGTGTGGGTGTATTCACTGTAGTATACTGGTTCTGTTATGGCTGACACCAACATAGATGAAGCATCTGGTGCTGGTGTTGGAGCAGGTGTTGGTGGTAGTGGTAATCCTGGTGCTAGCAGAAATAACCAAAATGTTTAATGTAATAATAATTCAAGAAACAGCAAAAGAGCAATAGGGAAGTGTGGTAAAGGGGGACCATTTAAGAAAACCAGTGCAGCTGCTGGGGTCACATGGAGAGGCACCATAAGGTATGCTGTTCATGCTGTTAAAATCTCTGTGACTATCAGTAATAATACAAGTGACAGTGAGTCCCTCTCTGACTCAGACAGTAGCTCTTTGTCTCAGTATGACACTGTTGTGTCTTGTGACGTAGCATTACTTCCTCAACAAAGTGAAATAAGCAAGTCTGCTGACAATGAATCAGGTAGTGCACTTGCAAATACATCCAGCACTGTTGGCAATGAAAAGGACATATCCATTGAATCCTCCACTTCTGTGTTGGCCAGCAATGAAAATCCATCAGAGTCTTCTGCCCACTCTTCTAGCACCAAGAGCATGTCCCGGGTTCTGTTAGGACAAGTGAAAAGACACAAACAGTCTTTAGCTATCTTCCTAGCTCTCAAACAAAATCTGTCACATCTGAGGTGTGTAATTATTTCTCTGTCAGTAAAACTGATCCATGCAGAGCAGTTTGTTCCCTGTGTAAACAGAGTGTAAGCCGTGGTAAAGTTGTGTCATGCCTTGGCACTACAGCTCTTAAATGCCATCTGAAAAAGCATTCAATTTTGCTTGATCATCCAAAACCCATGTCCTCCATCTTCCAGACCACACATGAGAAGGGTCAGGAATCTGAAATGGATACTGAACTGTCTGAACTTGATGCAGAAAGAACCACTGCCAGCCCTAGGATCACTGTTACCACCAATGCCAGCACCATTAGTACCAGTTGCACATCCAGTGATGGCACTGAATGTATAAGTCCTTGTTCACCATCTCCGGGTCCATCTGTCCATTGAAGCACGGTGTATAATAAACCAGCAGGGACATGTTGCAAACAGCTAACACTGTCTCAGGCATTTGAAAGGAAGAATACCTTTACTAGAAATCATCCAAAGACCCGTCATCTTAATCACAGAATTGGTGAACTGTTAGCCGGAGCCATTCTCCCATACTCTTTGGTAGATCATGAGGATTTTTGGGAGCTCATGACATTAGCAGAGCCTTGTTACAATGTTCCTCATCGAGGGTGCTTTTCCTGTGTTGAAATACCAAACATTTATCAGGCATTAAAAGCGACAGTGATGCTTGCACTTAAAACTGCAGAGGGTGGGGTTATTCATGTTACAACAGATATGTGGACCAGCATTCAAAACATAGATGACATGTCCCTTACCACTCATTGGGTCACATTTTCTTGTGCTTCTTCAGAAACAAAGACACCCCAAAAGATGGCACTGCTTCATATAAAGAAGTTTGGGCAAAGTCATACAGCTGCAAACATCTTGCAGGAACTAAATGACCTCCTTGATGAATGGGTTTATTCTCACGGTCTAAAATGTGGCTTCAAAGTAAGTGACAATGGAGCCAACAACTTGAAAGCAGCACAGGATGGAGGATTTCTGCATGCTTCTTGCTTTGCACATTGCTTACACTTAATTGTCATGGGATTTCTCAGCAATGAAACACAAGTGGATGGTATGATTGCTGATTGCAAAAAAATTGTGACTCACTTTTCACATTCAACTAAGGCTATACGGACATTGTCCGAACTGCAAAAAAAACACAAGCTGCCCCAGCAAAAGCTGATTCAAAATGTTTTCCACTCATTGGAACTCAACGCTTTATTTGCTGCAGCACCTCTTGGAGCAAAAGCAAGCTGTACATGAGTATTGCTCCAGTTACATTATTGGAGATGGCATTATGCTGTCTGTGCGGCAGTGGAAATTAATGGAGACAGTGTGCTGTATCCTAGCTCCTATTGAGACAGCTACAAGGGACATGTCTTCTGAAGGCGCATCTGTGAGTCAGATTATCCCACTCATAATGCTAATTTCACATCATCTTAGTGTTCTAAATCTACAAATAGAAAAAGACAGATCTGAAGCGCAGACAACATGTCGCCTGTATCAAGGGAATCTCGTAAAAATAATGAGCAAGCGCTTCAAAACCAATGACAAATTAGTTGCAATGACACAATCAAAACACTACATCCTTGCAACTCTCTTAGATCCCAGGTTCAAGGCTATACAACTTCCAAAAACAGATGATATAGAGCAGTACAGATGTCTGTTGCTAGATGAGCTTCAGCACTCACAGGAGTCAAACACAGACATGCACAGTACCCTCAGGTTGTCATTACCACAACTGACAGGTTCATCTTCACAAAGGGAAACAGAACTGGAAAAGTCACCAAACATTAGCAGTAGTTGTTGCACAACTGCCACTTCTTCAACCCTTAGTAGCAAGCTAAATCTGTGGCAAAACCTTTCCCAAATTGCTGCCATACCAGCTTCTGCTGATTTTTCTTCTAAGAGGTCTCTGTCCATCATAGTAGACAGTTACCTGCAAGAACTGCCTATTCCTATTGATGCATGCCCTTTTGAATACTGGAGATCAAAAAAGTCAATTTGGACAGAGCTGTATGATGAAGCCTGTAAATATCTTGGTTGTCCTGCAACAAGTGTCTCTTCAGAACGCACGTTTAGTACAGCTGGCAATATTGTGACAGACACCAGAAATACAGTAGGTTGCTGCCAGAAAATGTACACATGTTAACTTTTATTAAAATTAATAAGTCAAGATTTTCGTATCCCTACAAGAGTATACGAACTGATCCTGAAGTGATTGATGTTGTGAATGTTGATGGTGATGACAACTCAGATGGTCGTGGCTGGTAAATACTGTGTGGGACAGAATCTCTCTGCACCAAAAAGGAAACTTTTACAGACTGTGATGACTTTGGTTGTCTCTTTCCTTTCTTGATCTAATACCTTGGACTATATACCCCCAAAAACTTTCACCATTTCATGGCAAACTGCTCTGTAGCTAGAGTCTAAACTATAGTCAATAAGTTTTATATACAGGGCAATTTTAACATCAGTGGGAACAGGCCCAAATTTGGCATAAAAGGGACACTGTCACATCAATCCTTTCTGTATCATATTATTTATAGTTAAAGTACAAACATATATTTTTGGATTTACCTTCTGTGACTTTGTGGTGCATCAGTATGGGCTGGGACCGGGGGCGGTCTATTTATCAATTTTAAAGGGGACAAAACAATGAGTTCTAATTGGTAGCTGTTTATTATTTTTTCAATTACAGAAATGTTAGCCATAAACCAAAATGGATGCTAGTACATGGGTGATGGTTAGGGGACAGGGTTTTAACATGGGTGAGGGACGGAGAAGGGTGACATGAATGGTAGTTCATGACTAAGTGTGGGGGTAGTTTAAACATTTGGGTGAGGGAGGAGGGTGTAATACATGCCTGAGGGGAGTGAGGGTCGTGGGTTGGTTTTAACATGGATGTAAGGGTGGTATGGGTGATACTGCACAGATGAGGGTGGTGGAAGAAAAGTGGAATGGGTGATGGGGTGAAAGGTGGGTGTTGTTTTAGCCCTTTCATTTACAGATTCATGATTGGCTGGGGATGGTGAGGAAAAAGATGACAGACCGAACCTACTATACAAATAAAATATATATATATTTTCTTATTAAATACATTGCAAACTGCTGCCACCTAGCACAAGTGTTCTGTCCCCTTTAAAAAAAGAATACAGGAATCAGAAGTAAAAGAAAATCTGCATCAGCAGTTTTCACAGAATGGGACCTATCATAAAGTGTTTTTGCTTTACAAGTAGTGATAATTTGATACATAATGGGGTTGATAGACACTGTCTCTAAAACATCACATGCCAACTGCTGCAGCTACATTAAATGTTCCTTAAGTTAGTATGTGGTGTGGAAACCACTTTTTTATTTATGTGACTGAAATACAGATTATATTGACATATCAGCTGGAAAAAGTGCATCATCTTAGAAAGTTGTTTGTATTACTTCAATTTGCCAACAAGAATGTTGGTATATGTATGCATTATCTTAAAAAATTGCATACATTTTTTGCCAGCAACTATGACTGGCATATTTTTTTCATTCAAATGTCTTGGCTGACTACGTTATGACATAATGGGCCAGATATTCAAAACTTTGCCCAGGGGCTAAATTAGCACTGCCAGGCGGGCTAACTTAGCACAGAGCAAGCTATATTGAAATGGAAATAGCCCGGTGCTAATCCTGCTGAATATTGCAGGCTAAGGAAGCTGGGCAAACTGGCCTGGGAGTGCAGGGCAAAAATAGCCCGGGATTAAGACAGCACTGAATAAAGCAACCAGGAAGTGCAACCCACAACAACAACACAGTGCACAGCAACGTGAGGGCAGGTACAGATGAACTACATGGCCAATGTGTGTGCCAGCAAATGCATGGACTCAGTACAGCTGCAGGAAGCAGCAGATGTGAAAGAACAGTGTTCAAAACTGTATATTATTCCCCGTACCATTAGCGCCGCGCTAACACATTAGCATGGCAGTAGCATGGAGCTAAGCAGTTGGCCCAGAGCAAACACATTTGCCCGGAGCTAAAATGTGCCATATTCAAAAGTGCCATGCAAATGAGCCTACTTAGGCAGTCTCTGGGCAAGCAACCAGATTAGCATCTCATTATACCCTGATTTGCATGTAGTTTGCCCTGCATTACTGCAGGGTCCCACAGAGCCACCTGTAGGTCAGTCTGGAAGTACAGGGGCTGACCAGATCCAACCGCAGCTCCACCTGTAGGTCAGTCTGGCAGTGCATGGTGATAGCTGCAGGCTACATGTAAACAGTACAGCATACCATAGCATATTGTAGCCCAGGGAACAAGACACCATAGGCACAGGTGGTGGTGGTGCTGCATGCAACTGTCACGCTGTAGGGCATGCTACAGTGCACAGCAGACACTACAGTAGCAAGGGGGCCAGTAGTGTGAGGGACACAGCACTGCCTATGGTGTGTAGGGCAGTGATGCTAACTGCACTGTACACAGTGACAGGCCCAACCTGTAGGTGTTTACTGACAGTGGACATTATTGTTACACTGTTGTGTGACCCACAGATGCTGTACCTGTGGCATGGGATGCTCACAGTGACATGTACATTTCTGGCTTTGTGTGCTGTGGCAGTTATACAGCTGTGTGATATGTGGCCAGGGGGGAGCATATATTATCCGAAAGGCAAACTAGTGTTGAGGGTATTCCCAATACTGGCCCATGAGCACTGCATGATGTGTTCCAGCCTTGTGGCCACACCTGGTCTGTGGCACAGCCTCGCCACCCATACAGGCTCCCCTCAACATCCTCCATGCCCACAGTGCTGTATGTGTGTGCTGGCATCTGTTTGTGTCCACAGATGTGTGGTACACAGGTGTGTGCTGTATGGCCACACTGCCATGCTGTCCACTGGCGGCAGGGTCAGCATTTACTGCCTGGCATGGCTGGGACTAGTGGCAGATGATGGCATCATTGTGATGCCATCGGTTAGCAGCATGCTTCCTCTATGTTTGGCTATATCTATGTGTCATAATTATTTGTTAGGGTCATGCAAAACCCACGCTAAACCCGCGCAAACACCGCGCAAAGCCAAAGTGTCACGCAAAGCTGATTGCCCATGGTTAAGACAAGCTTTTCCTGGGTGGTAATTTGCACCGTGCTAAGGGTCGCGTTAAGTCACACAAAACCACTTAGTGCGGCGCTAGTCACTGAATATAGCATTGTGCCTGCATTCATGTCAGTTTGCCCCTTGCATACATTATAATCTCGCCCGGTGCTAATGCAGTTTTCCTGCACTATTTGGCCTTTTGAGTATAGCAGACCTGCGCTAATCCCGCGCTAAACCTGCACAAACGATTTTTGCCTGGCACAAAGTTTTGAATATCTGGCCCAATATGTTTTGCAACAGTTCCACTTGCTGCTGCTGCAGTACTTTGGCTTGACTTTGTTATAAAAGCTTTCTTTTAAACATAGCAACTTTTGATTCACTCATTTAAAACAGAAAGCAGCAAATAGCTGAGATTAGGTAATATCAGTTATTTTTTCTCATAATTCATGACGATGAGTATATATGAGTACATAAATGGCTAATGTGCCTCTTTCTTTCACTAAGGAACTATGAAAGAGCTGCAGCAGGAAAACTTTTAACATATGGGTGAGTGAGTGGGCCTGTTACCTATTAAGTTGCTGGCTTTAGCAAACAGAAGAAACCATAGATAAACTTAGTTGTATTCCTAGCAATGTCACACATGATAATTTCTCTCCCCCCTAATATTGAACAGTTTTTCCTTTACATGTATTTTATTACTATCTTCATTACTGGCAGCACAATAAAAAAATAGGGTTTGAGTTCTAAAAAGTTCTAAAAAAGATTGGAACCCTAGAACTTTTTCAAAAGTTCTAAACTAGAACTAGAACCCAGAACTTCAGAAGGTTCTGACAACCCTAGTGAGACCCCATCTGGAGTACGGTGTGCAGTTTTGGAGACCCAATCTCCGCGCAAGAACATAAACAGGATGGAAGCAGTCCAGAGGAGTTCAACTAAAATGTTACAGGGTCTGCATCAGAAACCATATGACTGAGAGAGCTTAATATGTATACCCTTGATGAAAGGAGGGACAGAAGGGACATGATAGAAATGTTCAAGTACCTCAAGGGAATCAAAAAAGTCCAGGAGGGTAGCATTTTTCAGAAAAAGAGATGTGCAAGAACAAGGGGAGATAATTTAAAGATAGAGGGGGAATGACTCAGGGGTAATGTGAGGAAATTCTTTTTCACTGAGTTAGTGGTGGATGCATGGAATAGCCTTCCTGGGGAGGTTGTGGGGTCTAGAACAGTGGAGGAATTCAAACATGCATGGGACAGACATAAGGCAATTATAGTGGGGGGTTGCAGGAAGTAGGCTGTTGGTTAACTAGAATCTGCAGCTTATCCAGTAGGTAGGGAAATGGGCAGACTGGGTGGGCCAAGTGGTCCTTATCTGCCATCAAAGTCTATGTTTCTATGTTAGGTGTTTCTTGAGAAATAAAGAATATTAAACTGAATTTGCAGAGCTGTGTTCATCTGATCTGTTCTGAACCAGACGCACGTGTGCCTCCCTGTTGGTGGCTGCGTCACACAGGGAGGTGGTGGCAGAGGACTGTTGTGGAGGCAGCGCACCTCCCTGCGCTGCCAATGCATCACGGTGTGTACCCCCCCACACTCCTCACCATAACTGCACCCCTGCCTGGGGTCATGTGCAATTTGTGGTATGTCAGACATGCACTGCTGGGAGACAGCTCTGTATGTGCTCAGGACATGTGAGTGTGGTCTGCATACAAATAATCAGTTTAATGTGGTCTGGCTGCATAGGCAATGGGTAAGATTATGGTGCTGTGGATAAGGAGCTTGTTACATCCATCATACCAGAGTTTGTTTGACAAAACATGTACTTGAATACTGCGTGACCCTGAGTAAGTCATGTAACCTCCCCCATGCCACCATCCATTTCCTGGCTGCAAATTGGCTATTGGGCTGTACTCAGTTAAAACATGCAGTAAAACATGTCAAGAAAGACAGGTGATGCTGTCTGTGCAATGCATTTCACTGCTGACTAACCCAGGATCCCCTTGTAAATGAGCATCAGTCAGCCGAGCCCTGTCCTGGTTAAACAAAGTGATGCAGCTACAACTAGAGATCAGTAATGCTGCACACTACTCTGTGGGCTGCAACATACTGTTACTGGGGCTGAGATCAGTGCAAGCTGCTGCAAACAGCATCTCCCACTGAAGCCTGGTGTACAAGGGACCTTCACCAAATTGTGGTACAGGAGGGGTCACGGTGCCTAAGTCCTCACCACTTCTAGCCATCTGTGTCTGAGTGTACATGTCAGTAGGGTGCCAAAATTCAAAATTTGCTGCCCCTTCCCCGAGGTCTGCCACCCCTGGAGTTAGAATCTTTAGTTGGAGGGTGGAGTGTGCAGCCCCCTGCTTTAAAAGCAGGTAGTGTATTTAAGTCCTAGCACTCAGATGGGCACGTTCTGATGGTGGAGCCAGTCCTCACACTTGTAGCAACCTCTCCCGTATGGCAAACACATGGTGCATGGGAAGGGTCTGCTGCAGGCTTATTGGCAAAGGCAAGCATTCCCCCCTCCCAGATTCCTGACTGCACCTGATAAAAAAAATATATTTAATATCCCATCGCTGGTGCTCTAGTGGCCCCTCTCTGCAATCCCACATGCCACCCGATAATATATTTATATTTATATTCAATCCCCATTTCCTAGTGGTCTAGCGGTCCCCTCTCCCAGATCGCTGATGCCACTCCGTGTAATAAAAGTTATTAAAGTTCCCTTCCCTGGTTGTCAAGTGGCTCCCCACCCCCCATCCCAGCAGGTAGTGCCCACCACCCCACCCCCCATCCTGAAACAGTGCCGGTGACTAGCACAGTCCACCTCTCACCTCCCCAGCCAACAGCAGACTGAACTGTCACTGAGCCTTGCGTACACTTTACAGCACCTGCTCAGTGACAGTTCAGTCATCAGCCAGCCATGGAGGTGAGGGGAAGGCTGTGCCAGTTGTTGGTTCTGTTTTGGGATGAGGGAGCTGGGTGGTGGACACTCCCTGCTTGGGTGGGGCCACTTTAATTACTTTTATTATATGGAGTTGCATCCAGGATCGGGGAAGGGGGACTGATTAACCACCAGGAATGGGACTTTAATACATATTACAAGGGGTTGCATCAGGGACCAGGAAGGGGTGCTATTAGACCACTAAGGAAGGGGGTTGGAATATAAATATATTACCGGGTGGCATCTGGGAATGGGGGTGGGGGCCACTAGACCACTAGGGAATGGGAACTGAATATATATTTATATATTTATATTTATACATTTATATATACTGTATATTCATAGCAAAAAACTCTGTTAATGCATCAGTTAGGATTCATAGCACAGTGACAAAAGCAGAAATGTTGGTGTTGAGTTCACCTTCCACCCCACCCTTCACACACCAACAGTCATTGGGGTGTGCATTAGAATCGTCAGCCTAACCCTCACCCCATTCCATGTGTAAAGAAGCTGAGGTGGTGCAGTATAGGAGACTGGGGTGAGGAGGCATGATGCCCCAATGCACCACCAATGCCTGTTGGTGTGTGGAAGGTGGGGGGTGGGGTGGGGTGGTAGGGTTGTAACCCTAACACCACATTTCCATGCTTTTGTTGCTGTGCTAAGAACCCTAACTGATGCTTTAACAAAGTTTTTAGCAATGAATTTCCCTTTGTTTTGAGAAAGTGTAATGTAACTAGCTAGTAGCATGTGTTAGGGAGCGCGCAGGCAGTCCAGGTTCTGTGCTCCCTTCATATTGGCCATTTTTTGCATAATGGTCTGCGTATGTGGGAGTGCAGGCCCTCCAGGCCCTGTGCACCCACTTATACATTACTACGGAGCCATATAGCAGCCCTACAGGGCAAAGAAGCCTTGTAACACTAATTTGCTAATATCTCAGCAACCGTAGCAGCTAAGAAAAAAATTCCAATGCTGTTGTAATTATGATGGTGAGTACACCTCATGAGATAAATCAACCAAATCTCTATTTTGCATCATTTACAAGATATGGGCACCGAATACGCTGAATAGGCACCATTGGAACCCTTGTGACAGTAATTAAACAGTATCTCTGTAACTGCAGCAAGCAGGAAAAAAATTTCACTGCTGGTGTAGTCTATGATTTCCAATCTTGTTTCTGCAGCTTAGGTCACTTAAATATGCTGCAGATAGCGAAATTTCTGTATCTCGCTTTATTTTGGGGATACGGGCATCGAAAGGCATCACAAGCTCTGCAATATTATCATATGGGAAATTTCTCAACTTTGCAATGTGTAACTTTGGGCCAGTTGAATATTTTGGCACTAAACCACCACAAAGAACATCTGAGGGACCAGGGCTTACCACCCTGCAAATTTCAGCCCAAAAACCCCAACCGTTTTGTTGCAGGAGGATGGCAAAGATTTTCAGTTTTTGGGCAAAGTTCTTTCACAGATAGCAACAGTTTCACAAAAAACAACACAACACTTTCACATTTGTGAAAGTGTCATGGAGGTTTTTCCCTGCAATTTGCTAAAGCGCTGGGACTCTAAGTTTTAAAATGGCATTTCTGGGGCATTTTACCCTAAAATAAAGATAGGACTGGCATCCTCATGACCCGACTAGATAAACCCAACAGTCAGTGTTTACCTAGAGGGTCCCAAATTTAAATGCAATGACATTTTTCTGACTCACTAACTGAAAACAAGATGGCAGCAGCATGACTGTAAAAGGGCCCTATGCAAAAGGAAAATTGTAGTTTAGAAACTTTTGTGAGACACAGATTTTTTCCCCATTGACTATAATAGGAAATTTGTTTTCTGAATAACTTTTGAATGGTTTAATATTTTTAAACCAAATCTTCAAAAGGCACATTAATGACCCAGACTGCTTCTTTCCTGAATATGTCAGACAAAATGGACAAATTGTGTGGGCTGTGGGCAACAGCAAAGAAACACACAAAAAGTGTTTTTTTTTTTCCTTTTTTATTGGCTTTCTGCAGTTTTGCAACCATACATCTGACTGTAATGCAACTTGCCAGATCCAGAAATCTGTGGTACCAGACTGTGCACGCAAAATTTCAGTCAAATCCATTGTATGCTGGCAAAGTTATTAAGGTGCAAAATTTGAGGTTTAACATTAAAGTGCTTACTCAACCCTAACTATAGTGCCACTACTGTGGCACTATTATATATATATATATATATATATATATATATATTATATATAGCAAAAAAATCAGTTTAATGCATCAGTTAGGGTTGTTCCAGAGCAACAAAGCAAGGAAATTTGGTGTTAGGGTTGAAAACCCTGATTGAATATTCCCTTCCAACCCCACCTCCACACACACACACACATATATACATGCAAGTAAGAGGAAGGACCAAGGCAACTGGGTTACTTTACATTACTATGGGGCTGCTGTATGGCTCTGTATTTAAGTGTAAGTAGGAGCGCAGGACCTGGAGGGTCCACACTTCTGCATAGAGATACCATTACACAAAAAATGGGCCCACGCTCCTACAAACACATACCACTGACCACTTACATTACACTTTATCAAAAAGAAGGGAAATTCATTGCTGAAAACTCCATTAATGCATCAGTTAGGATTGATGTCACAGTGACAAAAGTGTGGAAATTAGATGTTAGGATTACCACCCATACCACCCCACCCTACAGGCACCAAAAGGCATTGGGGTGTGCCACAGGGTCATCAGACCTGTCACCTCATTCTCCTGTACTGTAGCATGTCAGCTTGTTTACACATGGAATGGGGTGAGAGTTGGCCCTGATGACCCCATTAGATGCCTCAGTGCCTGTTGGTGCCTGTAGCATGAGGTGGTGGGATATTGGCAAATTAATGTTACAAGGGTTCCTTTTCAAGCCTATAGGGCTACTGTATGACTTTGTTGTTATGCGTAAGAGGGAACACAGGGCACGGAGGGCCCAGGCTCCCACAGATGTTTATTATGCACAAATGGGCAGTTTAGCCGGGCTCCACAATCCCACCAACACATACCATTTACTAGTTACACTACATTTTCAAAAAGTAAGAAAATTCATTGTAAAAATCTTTGTTAATGCATCAGTTAGGGTCAATGTCATAGAGACAAAAGTTTAGAAGTTCAATGTTAGGGTTACTCCACCACTACCACCCCATCCTCCACACACCAACAGACATTGGGGTGTGCTATGGGGTCTTCAGTCTTAACTCTCACCCCATTCTCCTGTACTGTAGAATGTCAGCTTGCTGACGCATGGAATGGGGTGAGAGTTGGGCCTAATGACCCCATGGCACACCCTGATGTCTGATGGTGTGTGGAGGATGGGGGAATGGGGTAGGTGGTAGAGGGGTAGCCCTAACATCGAATTTCAAAACTTTCATCACTGTGATATCAACCCTAACTGATGCATTAACAAAGTCTTTTGCAATGAATACATATTATAGCTGCATGGTAGGGCTTGCAGGCCACTTTAATGTTAAACCCCAAAGTTTGCACTTTAATAACATTGTAACCATTTGTCTGATTTTCCTGAAATGTTGCATGCACAACGGTCAACCATAGATATCTGAATCTAGAAAGTTTCATTGCAGTCAGATGTACAGTTGCAGAACTGTACAGTGTCAAAAAAGTGAAAAATACCAAACTTTTGAGCATTTTTTTAGTCTGACTTAAAGGAATGAAGAATGCACCTGAGTGGATTCAAATTTGCATGTCTATATGTGTCCTGTGTTAAACTGGTGCCTTTTGAAGATTTGGTGAAAAAATCTTAATCCATTCAAAAGTTATGGAAGTTTTTCATTTCCCATTTTAGTCTATGGAAAATGTAAATGTGCAATGCGAAAATGTTCGCAACATAATTGTTTTCTTGCTCTGCATTTTTGTTTTTGTGCTGCCGCCATACTGTTTTCAGTTAGTGATAGACAAAAAACATTGTAAATCGAAAAATACTGACCCTTGGTAAACACCAACACCTGTGTTTACCTAACTGTGCCCGGAGGAACACTACCCTGGCATCACTTTTTGTGCAGGTAACCTGGAAATACATTTTTCACAATTTTTCCACCGTTTTGCCATTTTGTTGCCGCAACAACACTTTTTGTTTCTGTGGCAATGACTATGATAAAAAAAAAAAAAAGTACCTTTGGCAATATTTTTTGTGTGCAAAAGCAGTTCAGTATATGGTTTAGGGGTGTTGTGAAAACATTTTTGTTTTCGGGTAAAAAATGCTTGAAAACATTGTCCAATGTGTTGTTTTAGAAACATAGAAATATAGAAGATGACAGCAGAAGGAGACTGCTAGATCCATCTATTCTACCCATTTGTTTTAGACCAATTTTGGCACTCCAGCTGCCCTTTGTAGTCAGGGCTCCCTTGTGTCTATTCAATGCATTCTTGAATCTCCCCAAAGTGTTGACCCCCAAAACCTCTTGGGGCAGGCTGTGCAGGTGTCCGTCACTCTTTCTGTGAAGGAAAAACATCCTGGTATTGGTAGAGAACCTCCCATTCTTGCAACCTGAGGTCATGTTCCCTGGTCCTGGAGCCCTTCTTGAAGTGAAAAAGTTACTGTGCCTATACTTTGTTAATGCCTTTTATGTACTTGAATGTTTCAATCATGTCCCCTCTCTCTCATTGTCTTCTCTGCTCCAGGGAGTACATATTCAGTTCCCTAAATCTTTCCTCGTAGGACATGTACTGCAGACCCTGAATCATTTCTGTTGCCTTTCTCTGTACTGTTTCCACCTGGTCAATGTCCTTCCTGAGGTGAGGCCTCCAGAATTGGACTCCGTATTCCAGGTGAGGCCTGACCAGCGAGCTATACAGTGGTAGTACCCCCTCTCTCCTCCTGCTTGTGATTCCCCTCTCAATGCAGCCCAGCATTCTGTTGACCTTCAATGTTGCCTTCTCACACTGCTTACTAACCTTCAAGTCATCTGAGATTATGATTCCCAAATCTCGTTCCAGGTTAGAAACCATCAGTCTTTCGCCTCCTACGTAAGACTCCTTTCTTGGATTTTTCTTTCCTATCTGCATGACCTTGCACTTTTTGGCATTAAATCTCAGCTGCCACACTCCAGACCATTCTTCTAGTTTCTTGAGGTCAGCTTCCATCTTGCTCACTCCTTCTGAGTTGTTCACCCTGTTACATATCTTGCTGTCATCTACTAATAGACACATCTTCCCTTCCAGTCTGTCAGTGATGTCTACTATAAAACCATTGAAGTGCAGAACCCCAAGCACTGAGTCCTGGGACACCCGCTGGTCACCCTGCCTTCCATCAATTGCATTCCATTAACTTGTTCCCTCTGGGTTCTGCCTTGCAGCCATTTTTCTACCCATTTGACTACTTCTGGACCAACCCCGGCGTGGTCAAGCTTCTTTACCAGCCTTCTGTTTGGAATTGAGTCAAAGACCTTACTAACAACTAGGTAGACCACATCTACTGCCCCACCTTTGTCCACTATTTTTGTAGCATAGCCAAAAAACTTGAGCAGATTTGCCTGGCATGACCTACCTGCTGTGAAACCATGCTGTTTAGGGTATTGTTGGCTGCTAGTTTTGAGGAATGCTATGATCCTCTGTTTGAGTAGTGTCTCAGTTAGTTTCCCTACTATAGATTTGAGGCTCACCAGTCTAGCAGTATAGCGCAGTGGTTTAAGGCTCTGAGTTACAAATCTGGTGACATCCAGCAGACCAGACCTGGGTTTGAATCCCACAGCTTCTACTTGCATACTGTGTGACTCTGAGCAAGTCACTTAACTTCACTGTGCTCCCAAGTCGCTCCTATAAAAAAGCTTTCAGCTTAGTGTGCTACTCCTAGTTAAACAACTATTAATTACTAGCCTCTTCAAAACTGCCTGATTTGTGAAGTGAAACCACTATTGCCTTTTTCCAATTTTTGGGTATCATACTGCTCTTCAAGGATTTTGTGAATAGAAGTGCCAGAGGGGCCGCTACTTCTGACCCCAGTTCCTTAAGGATAGAAACATAGACTTTGATGGCAGATAAAGACCACTTGGCCCACCCAGTCTGCCCATTTCCCTACCTATTGGATTAGCTGCAGATTTTAGTTAACCAACAGCCTAGTTCCTGTAACCCTCCACTATAATTGCCTTATGTCTGTTCCATGCATGTTTGAATTCCCCCACTGTTTTAGACCCCACAACCTCTCCAGGAAGGTGGTTCCATGTGTCCATCACTCTCTCTGTGAAAAATAATTTCCTCACATTACCCCTGAGCCATCCCCCCTCTAACTTTAAATTGTGCCCCCTTGTTCTTACATATCTCTTTTTCTGAAAGATGCTTCCCTCCTGGACTTTGTTGATTCCCTAGAGGTACTTAAAAGTTTTTATCATGTCCCCCCTGTCCCTCCTTTCATCAAGGGTATACATATTAAGCTCTCTTAGTCTCTCTTCATATGATTTCTGATGTAGACCCTGCACCATTTTAATTGCCCTTCTCTGGACTGCTTCTATCCTTTCTATGTCCTTGCGTAGATGAGGTCTCCAAAACTGCACACAGTACTCCAGATGGGGTCTCACCAACTGTCTGTAGAGAGGGATAACCACTTCCCTTTTCTACTTGTGATGTCCCTCCCTATGCATCCTAGTATCGCCCTGGCTCTCCTTACTGACTTCTCACATTGCTTACCCACCTTTAGGTCATCTGATATGACTACACCCAGATCCCTTTCCATTATTGTTGTCGATAGTACCTCCCCTGCTATTGTGAACTCTTCTCCTGGGTTTTTAGTTCCCAGGTGCACTACTTTGCACTTCTTTGTATTGAATCTAAGTTGCCACATGTCTGACCATTCCTCCAACCTTGCCAAGTCCCTTCTCATCCTTTCTACCCCCCCTTGTGTATCAACTCTGTTACAGATCTTTGTGTCATCTGCAAAGAGGCATACCTTTCCTTCCAGACCCTCTGCAATGTCACCTATAAAGATGTTAAAGAGGACTGGACCCAGTACTGAGCCCTGAGGTACTCTACTGGTAACCCCCCTTTCTTCAGAATGTGTTCCATTCACTATTATCTTCTGTGTCCTGTTGTGCAGCCAGTTTGCTACCCAGGCTACCACCCTGGGACCCACTCCCAGGCTGGCTAACTTAATTATTAATCTTTTGTGTGGGACTGTGTCAAATGCCTTGCTAAAGTCTAGGATTGTGGGGTACATCTCGTCTGGTCCCATGGCTGTCTTCTTTTAGTTTATTTAGCACCTCCCGTATTTCAGCTTCCGTAAAGGGACTCTTGACTACCCCTGGTCCTGAGGCGTTGTGTTTTTTTAGGGCTGGGCCTTCCCCTGGGTCTTCTTTGGTAAACACTGAGCAGAAGTATTTGTTGAGGATTTTGGCTTTCTCTGGGTCATGTTCGGTGCATTTCCCTTCTTCAGTAGCAATCTTTACTATCCCCCTTCCTACGTTCCCTAATGTATCTAATAAATGATTTGTCTCCTCTCTTTGCCCCTTCTGCTATCTTTCCTCAGTCTGGGCTTTTGCCTTTCTAATTTGTTTGTTAGATGCTGTCATTTTTTTTCTTTTACAATTCCCAGTCTTTCTCAGTTTTGGTTTCCTGGTATATGCTGTATGCATTCTTTTTTTCTTTGACTGTGGTAGCCACTTCCTTGGAAAACCATAAATGATTTATTTTTCTTATTGCTTTGCTGACCCATCTGGCACATTGATCTGTGGAAGCCTTTATTGCTCCAGAGCCTCTCTCACATGACCACCTCCTCAACCTCTGTTTCCATTAACTGGCTACTTATGTTCCTCATTTTTTGGAAGTCAGCCTTTCTGAAATCTAACACCTTTATCTTTGAGTGGCTGGTGTCCTGTGTTATGTTTACCTTAAAGCTTACCATGTGATGGTTGCTGTTGCCCATAGGGCTTCCCACTTCGATGTCCTTGATTCTTTCTGAGTTTGTGAGGACAAGATCGAGAATGGCATCTCCCCTTGTTGGGGTTTTATCAAGTTGGCACAGTCTCGTGCCTTGCAGTGACAATAAGAAGTTCTTACTCCTTGCTGTTGCTGTCATCAGTGTGCTCCAGTTAATATCTGGTAGGTTGAAATCCCCCACCAGTATTACTTTGCCTTTATTGGCCATTTTGTGTATTTCCTCTATTAGGTCTTTGTCTCCTTGGTTTGGGGGCCTGTACATGACATCGACTCTGAAGGGTTTTCCTTTGCTAATGTCTACTGTTAGCCACAGTGACTTCAAGTCCACAGGTTTCCCTTTTACTTCTGTGGCTTTTATTTCCTCCTGAATGTAAATGGCTGCCCCCCCCCAATTTTTTTGCCCTGCTTATCTTTCCTGAGCAGATTGTAACCAGGAATGGTTGTATCTCACCCGTGGTTTTCCGTGAAGCACATTTCTGTTACAGCCACCCTGTCCAACCTTTCTGTTCCCAAGATGCTGTGAGTTCAGGAAGTTTGCTGGTTGGGCTCCTAGTATTTGCAACCATTGCCTTCCAGGAATGTACATCCTCTATGGTGCGAGGTTGTACCCTCTTCCTGGACTGCTCCAGTTTACTCCTTCCAGCTGAGAGATTATGGAGGTTGCTTGTTTGGGTGAATGCTGGCTCTGATTTGTTTTCTGAGGATGTATGCACATATTTGGCATTTTGGGGAGTGATGACCAGCCCACCGACGGCAGGGGTGTGAGCTGCATCATACTCCCCTTTATTTAGTTCAAATGACCTGTATAGACATCAAACTGTTGTCCAAGTACGCACACACATTCTCTGCTTAGGTGCAATCAATCATATTTAAAAAATCTCTTTCCTAAAAGTTGTGCCAGTTCCCTATGTAGTGGTATCCCTTGTCTTGGCACCAGTCGTGCAGCCATGAGTTGAATTTGCCTGCTTCAATCTCTCTGACTTGCTGAGTGCTTTTTCCTTTTCCCACACTGGCAGCACTTCTGAGAAGGCTAATTTGGACAGAAGAGAAGAAAGTTTGTTGGCCAGGTCCTCGAAGTGTTTCTTGGACTCCTGAACTGTGTGATTTGCCAAGTCTTTGGTATCAAGGTGTATTGTAATATGTGTAACATCCCCTGATTTCTGCACAATTGTCTTAATGCGATTAGTGTCCCTACTTGCGGAGGCTCCTGGAAGACACTACCACAATGTTACTTTTAACATTTTGTGTTAGGTGCTGTTCCATTCCTCGGATCATGGACTCCCTGATTATGAGAATTTTGCTTTTGTTTATATTTGTGTCATTTTTATTTTGAGTTTTAGTACTTTTGTTATTATTGCATTTGGTTTTGGTATTGTTGGTTATATCCTGAGCATTAGTATTTTTGTTTTTGTCGTAGTTTGTATTGGTTTTAACTGGCATGTTGGTCTTTTTTGGTGGTTTGATTTTTTTTATCCAATTATTTAACCAGGAGTGGCACACTAAGCTGAATGCTTGTTTACAGGTGCAATCTGGGAGCACAGGGAAGTTAACTGACTTGTTCAGGGTCACACAGTATGCAAGTGGGGGCTGTGGGATTCAAACCCAGGTCTCCAGATTTGCAGCTCAGAGCCTTAAACCACTGCACTATACTGCCTTCAAATTTCTTTACCTTGTATTACTTTGTCTGTGGTTAGTAGCATTGGAGCAAACCTGTTTTTGGTTTGGATGGCCGGGAAATGCTGCTAGTTTTTGGCTTCCTACCTGGGCCTCCGATAATGCCTCTTTCTCCTTACCACCCACCAGTCTCTGGGCCCTGTCTTGAATCCTGGCCCATGGCTGACATGCTGGTACTGGTGGTGAGGGAGTTAAGGAAGTGTGATGTAGAGTTCCCTGTATTGGAGGTCATATATTGTAGTCCAAGCAAGTTGGACTGCAAGATCTGCTATGGTGTAACACTCATGGCAGGGTTCTGGTTGCCATTTGTGTGTATATATATTTATACAATGTATGTTTGGGGATAAATAAGAGTGTAAAAAATTATATCTGAGCTGGCCAGTGAAGATAACATTGTTATCTTCATGTTCCTATACATCATACATTTATCTTCACATTCCTATACGTCATCACAATGAAACTCAAATAATTTCCTGTTGCTGTCTACTGCCCGCAGCTGTCTCGCTACCCCAACACCCCCCAATGCAGCACCTCCCCCCATGCAGCTGTCAATCATCTGTGAAATTATCTGGTTGATCCTGCCATTATTTTTGAAGAAATTCATATTTTAAATGCTTATCTGGTTGATCCTGCCACTCTGAGCACTTTCACTTTCTGTGTAATGTACTGAGGTCGAGCGCTGTTCTCACTGATGAGCGCTATATTCTCTGAGGTTTTCTTGTAGTTGGAAAAGTCAGAAAACACTGTGCTTTATGCACAGCTTAGTGTTTCTTCACTGAGCAAAAGCTGCCGACTGCACACAGACTGAAGTGAGTGAATTTGCAGCTTTAGAACAGTAGAGGGAAGCGCAAGTGTCTGTTGCTAGGGGAGTTATATTGCTAGGGCCATCACCTTTATGTGCCATTGCATTGAGAGGAGTATGTGGTGGGTTGTGTTGGGGAGGCAAAACATACATTGTATAAACAGAATATGACATGGCCTGACTGAAGATATCATATTTATCTTCACTCGAGGCCAGTGATATCATGATATCTCACTCGAGGCTTTGCCACTCGTGAGAAATCATATCACTGGCCTCTCATGAAGATAAATATGATATCTTTAGTCAGGCCATGTCATATCCCCTATATATATATATAATGTGTATTCTGGGATCAGGGAGGGGGCCCCCTAGACCACTACAGAAGATGAATTACATATATATATATATATATATATCGTTTTATCGGGCAGCATCTGAGATTGGAGAGGGAGGCCACTAGACCTCCAGGAAGGGGACATTATTTACTATTATTACAGGGGACTTGATTCTCAATGCCAGAGATTGATGCAAGGTGCCTGCATCAAACATAAATGGTGACAGTGGCACATTGTGCTAGAAAATGAGCCCTGCACTATTCACAAAAGCAGCCTGCCTCAAATGCAGCCTGCATCAAACATAAATGGTGACAATGGCATTTTGTGCAGTCTCTGATTTTTTCTTCTTTCTCCAATGTTTTAGAACTGTTTGGTTATTGTGGCAGAGGTGTGGTACTGTGTTCTTTCTTGTGGTTCAAGGTGCTTTTGGGACTACTGATTTCTACTGGTTTAAAAGATTACATTTTTTTTCTATTTTAAAAAAGCTACATCAGCTTGGTATGTTGTCACCTGTTTGTTGTTGCTAAGTAGCAGATGTTTTTGCATTGTGCTCTGGTTCTGTGATAGAATCTGTATTAGTAGAAGGTAGAATATTGTGATTGTAGTTACATGTTGATGGTAAAGAGCTGAGATTGAAATGTATGTATTTTTGAATGTTATAGAAGCCAGAAGGGGAAGGAAGCATATCCAGTTCAATGCTTTACAGTAAATGGTAATTGCTGATTTTCTTTTAGACTTGGATTGTGGGCTTTGGTGATACTGTACTTTCTTTGTTGTCTTTACTTAGAATTGTTTTTGGGCTATTGAGGATTTAAAATGTAGTGGTGGTGTATTCTTTGCTGTCTTTGGTTACTGCAAATTTTTGCCCCCCCTTCCCCCCAACTCTTGATTATATGCCCTGTTAAATCTGATTGACAGGAGCTAAACACTTGGAATAGCAGGGGGTGTGGAGTAGGAGGGACATACCAGGAAAGGAACAGCAACAAGCGAAGAAGTGACTGCTGTCTCAGTGGAAGGGAAGTAAATACAAATCTAGGAGCTTTCATTATTACTTCTTCACATTGTTATTGCATTG
The DNA here is from genome assembly GCA_016271365.2 of Neoceratodus forsteri. Classification (NCBI taxonomy): domain Eukaryota; kingdom Metazoa; phylum Chordata; order Ceratodontiformes; family Ceratodontidae; genus Neoceratodus; species Neoceratodus forsteri. The sequence goes on along the minus strand of CM057449.1, from coordinate 7,377,342 downwards.
GGGAAAGGAGGAGTAGGAGTTTGAAGAAGGTTGTGCAATGGCTACTTAAAGTCTGTTTTTGAGTGTGGATAGGAAGGATAGGAATATAAAAAGCAGTTGCTCAATATATCTAAATGTGTGCAACAAAGGAGGTAAGGGAAATAAAGAAAATGTTTTGCACTGATAGAGGAGGGAGAGGGGAGACTTGGGGGAGTGTTTGGTATCCTGCATCTAGAAGGGTGGGGGGTCTCTGTTGGGCAACGACAGCAATGGGTAGGGTGGTAGGCTGCAACAACTGTGGTGCACCAATCTTTCTAAAAATTGCCTGGAGTGTGGGAGGATGTTTAGTGTGCAACCACACTAAAGGATATGGGCTGAAAAAAAAAACATAGAAAAACTTAGAAAGGAGATTGAGGGTCTGCAGGAGGAACTAAGACAGGCAAGGCAGATTGGGGGTGGGTTTAGCCCAATACTGGAGGGAGGAAGAAGGGGAGATGAGGGAGGGTGGTTTAAGCCAACAGTGGTGAGGAGAGGGTCAGAAGAAGGGAAGCAGAGACAAATGGACCTAGGCCAGGAAGAACAATTGCCAGGGAAACCAGGTCAGGAGACAAAAGACAAATGGAAGGAGGAGATAGGGACTTGTGAGGGGAGGCGAAGAAGTGGCAAAAGTCATGGAGTGGAAAGGAGAGAACAGGTTACTATGAAGAGAGAGGGAGCGGGCATTTGTGAAGGATCTTCAGAAAATAGTTGTGCACTGCTAGAGAGGAAGAAGGTGGAGGAGGGAAATGATGAAATTAGAGGAGTAATTGATAAATGCTTGGACCAAATTGGAGCGGGGGGAAGTTCTGCTGGGAGAATTGCAACAGGGGTGAAAGGGGGAAATAATGTGCAGGAGGAAGAAGAGGAGCTGGAAATGAGAGATGGAGATGAATGGAAGCAAGCAGGGAGTAAGAGGGGTGGAATCTTAGTGTTGGGTGACTCAATACTAAAAGGAGTCAGGTGGGGTAGCAAGGGGGAGAGGCATAGATGCATTTGGGTGGAGGCCATGTCAGGAATGACAGTGGAAAGGATGGGACAGTCTGTTCTGAAATATGCTAGAAGGGGTAGGGACAAGCCTCATTTAATTATACATCTTGGGACAAATGGCCTGGCTGACAAGACAGTAGATACAGTCCAGAGGAGGTTTGAGGAACTAGCACAATTATGTGAGGGGGTGGGAAGATCAGTAACTTTTTCAGAGATACTTCCGGTGCCAAAGGCAAGCACAACAAGAAAGCTGAGAATAGAGGAATTTAATGGATGGCTAAGAACCTGGTGTTGTGCTAAAGGATATAGGCTGTTGGAGGGGGGTGGGGAGGGACCTGGGAGGACAGTAGTCTCTATGCCAAGGACAGACTACACTTGAGTGAGGAAGGAAAGAAAGTGTTGAAACAGAGGATGGAGCAGTACATAGAGGAAGTTGGGAATTTAAACAAGGAGTCAGGGGGGGTGACAGTTGGGGAAGAGATATGCAGAGACCACAGGTTGGGAAACCATATGAGCTTACCCCCCATAACAGTGACAAAGGACAAATGGCAAGTACTGTTGGTGATGTTAGGAAAGGAGGACAGGATGGGAGGGGGAGAAAAGGGTGGAAGGTGGTTATCCTTAATGCTAGGAGCCGTGGGAGGAAAACTGCACAGTTACAGGTTCTCATGGCAGAGGGAGAGGTGGACATTGCAGCCATCATGGAAACATGGGCCACCCAATACAATGACTGGGAACTGTCTTTACCAGGGTACAGGTTATTTCATTGGGACAGGGTGATTGGGAAAGGGGGGTGGCACTATATGTGAAGGAAGGAAGGACTGAAGTGTGTAAGGGAGGAAGGGGAGGAGGGTAGTACGGAGTCACTTTGGATGCAAATCCAGGATTCCAAGAATAGGATTCTTAGAATGGGAGTGGTGTACAGGCCACCATCTCAGATGGAGGAGTTAGACAGGGAACTAGTGGTACAGATCAGGAAGACCTGCGAGAAGGGTAGTGTGGTGATTGTGGGGGACTTCAACATGCCAGGAGTGGACTGGAGCACCCCAATAACCATGAACAGAAGGGAAAAGGTACTGCTGGATGCCTTCCAGGACAGCTTTCTGCTGCAAATGGTCAGTGAACCAACCAGGTTAGGGAATACTCTTGACCTTGTGCTGGCAAATGGGGACTTTGTGAGAGAACTTACAGTGGAGGAACTGCTGTCAGGGAGTGATCACCACTCAGTATGGCTCACATTGAATATGGGCAAGGAAGGAGTGGAATCTGGCACAATAGTGCTGGACTTCAGAAGGGCTGACTTTGGGAGGATGAGGGAAGTGGTAAAAGGGTACCTTGCCAGAATTCAACCCAGTATGGACACTAACCAGAGGTGGGAGCTCATAAAGCTGGGGATAGTGGAGGCAACCAAAACCTGCTGCAAAGCCCAGAGCAGGAAGGCTAGGGCTAAGAAACCAATCAGGTTGAGCAATGAGGTCATGGAAAAGGCAAGGAGGAAAAGAGCTGCCTTTAGGAAGTACAAGAAAACAGGGAGGGGGGAGGACAGGGAGGAGTACTTGACAGAGTCGAAGGGGGTGACAAGGGCAGTAAGGGGAGCCAAGGCATCTAAGGAACTCAGGCTGGCACTAGGCATTAAGAACGGGGAGAAGGACTTCTTTAAGTACAACATGGAGAAAAGGAGCTGTAAGGACCACATAGTAAGGATCAGGAAGGAGGGGGGTTGGGTGGAAGCAGGGTGTGATAAGGCGGAAACACTAAATTAGTACTTCTGCTCAGTATTTACTAAAGAGAATGGGGGGTGACACCCAAGGTGGGAGAAATGGCAGAAGCAGGGGGGGAAGTGGTGACAGATGGGGAAATCATGGAGAGCAGAGTTCGAGGGGGTTTGAAGTCACTGAGAGTGGACAAGGTACCAGGTCCAGATGGCATCCACCCCAGGGTACTGAAAGAGCTGCCAGAGGTCCTTGCAGGACCTTTGGCAAACCTATTTAATGCCTCACTACATTCAGGGTGTATACCTCAGGACTGGAGGATGGCTCATGTAGTGCCCCTCCACAAGAGTGGCCTCAAGGATGAACTGGGAAACTACAGACCAGTGAGCCTCACATCCATCGTGGGTAAGCTAATGGAGACTATCCTGAAGGAGAGGCTGGTGGCCCTCCAAGAGACCAAAGGACTACAGGACAGCAGACAGCATGGCTTCATATGGGGCAGATCCTGACAAACCAACCTGGTGGAGTTCTATGACTGGGAAACTAGGCAACTGGACAGGGGCCATGCAGTGGATGTCCTGTATCTGGACTTCAGTAAGGCATTTGACTCAGTGCCACATGGAAGGCTGGGAAGGAGGTTAGTAGGCACAGGGGCAGGTGCAAAGCTGGTGAGATGGGTAGGAAACTGGCTGCAGGGAAGACAACAGAGGGTGGTGGTGGGTGGGGAGCTCTCACACCCAAGGGCAGTGACGAGTGGTGTTCCACAGGGTTCGATGTTGGGACCAGTGCTGTTTGGGATATTCATTGCAGACATATCATGGGACATCAAGAGCAAGATCAGTCTGTTTGCTGATGATACCAAGGTAGGTGCAGTGGTGGATGACCTAGGGGGATGGCAGGGGTTGCAGGATGATTTGGCAAAGCTTGAAACCTGGTCAGACACCTGGCAACTGGACTTTAATGCCAAAAAGTGCAAGGTGCTGCATTTTGGGATGAAGAACCCAAGGAGGAGTTACCAGCTAGGGAAAGTGCAGCTAGCCCAGACAGAGGAGGAGAAGGATCTGGGTGTGCTCATTACAGGGTCAATGAACAACTCAGCACAATGTAGAAAGGCAGCTGCAAAGGCCAACAAAATGCTGGGTTGTATTGCAAGGGGCATATCCTCAAGGAGGGAGGAGGTGATTCTGCCACTGTAAAGGTCATTAGTTAGACCACACCTGGAGTACTGCATGCAGTACTGGCATCCATATCTGAAGAGGGACATTAAGTTACTGGAGGGGGTGCAGCGCAGAGTGACAAAGATGATCAAGGGGCTGGGGGACTTATCATACGAGAGGAGGTTGAAGGAGTTGAACATGTACTCACTGGAGGAGAGGAGAGACAGGGGTGACATGATTGAAAACTTTAAATTCATGAAAGGAATAAACAAGACAGGTACAGAGGGGCTGTTCAAAGTAAGGGAGGGGAGGGACACCAGGGGCCATGATATGAGACTGGAGCGAGGAAGGTTCAGGAGGGAGATGAGGAGACACTTTTTTACAGAGAGGGTGGTGGCTGGGTGGAATGCGTTACCTGCTGAAGTGGTATGCAGTAGAACAGTGGACTGCTTCAAACGAGGATGGGACAGGACAAGGGGGAGGGTTAATAAAGGGGAAGGGTGGAAGGGAGGGGCAGCTGCAGAATAAGGGGTGCTAGCTGCACATTCAAGCAGACTTGATAGACCTCTAGGCCTTTATCAGCTGGCAAATTTTGTATGTTCGTATGTTCATAAAATGAGCCCTGAGCTATTCACAAAAGCAGCCTTCATCAAACACAGCCTGCATCAAACATAAATGGTGACAGTGGCACATTGTGCCAGAAAATGAGCCCTGCGCTATTCAGAAAAGCAGCATACATCAAATGCAGGCTGCATCAAATGCAACCAGCATCAAACATAAATGGTGACAGTGGCACATTGTGCCAGAAAATGAGCCCTGCGCTATTCACAAAAGCAGCCTGCATCAAAAGCAGGCTGCATCAAATGCAAGCTGCATGCCCCAAAGGGGACTTGAGCCAGCCTTGCCCTACAAAATTGGCAGCAGAATGGTGTTTAGGGGCTTGTGGCAGGTGCTGGCTGCCATATCCCTGAAAGTGGGATTCACAAAACCCTCCCAGAGGGAGAAATTCTGAATACCCTTAGACCTGCCAGGGCTGGGATTGGACTAAGGTTACTGTGGCGGAGTTAGGTTACACCCTCAGCTGTGACGGATGGACCACTTCTCTATCTCCTTATTTCCTAGCTACCAAAACTTCTGTTGTGCAACAGTTAAAGCTTTTCTCTTTGCTTTTCTTCTTCCCCCCCACCCTAGGTTGACCACCTAGTTCATACTAAGGTTCATACTAAGGTTTGAGGAGCTAAGAAAAGGCTTTTGGCCCATGTGTGCTCCTTTAAGTTAATTGTAATACTTCAAGTAATGTACGTTTTGTATGTGACAATCCAATTTCATTTAAAACTCTTGTTTATTACTACTATTTACAACATGCATAAGTAATGCATTCCATGGATTTATTACTCTGTGTGTGAAAAATGTTCTCCTACTTTCAGTTCGAAACCTATTATTTTTTAATTGCATGTTGTGTCCCCTAGTACCTTTGTCATGGTTTTTAAAATTGAAATCTAATTATGTATACAAAGTGGAATCCTGCAAAAGACTATAGCATAACATCATGTCTCCCAATTTGTCTCATATGAAGAGATATTAAACATAATTTTGACAACCTACTTTCATAACTCAGATGTTTACATTCATAAATTAATGTAGTAATCTTTCTTTTTACTTTTTCAAATATGTTTCTGTTATTTCCTTTAAGTGGTCCCCATTATGGGCTACCAAAATCCAATACTGGTCTTACATAAGCTCTGTATAGAGGCATGATCACTCTCAGCTCTCTGCTTTTAAAATTTCTTTTAATTGTCCAAAGTACTTTGTTGGCTTTAATAGCCGGAGTCTGACAGTGCTTGTCGTATGTTAATTTGTTTGATATGATGACTCCTATGTCTCTTTCCTCTGTTGTTTTAATGAGAGTAATGTTTTTCAGATGATAATTTACCTCCATGTTATGCCTAGTGAAATGCATTACTGAGCATTTCTCGATGTTAAATCCCATGCCTAGTTTCTCTACATCCTCTACTATTACATTTCAAGCTGTTTGTAATTTATTTTGATCAGAAACAGAATTGTAACCCACGTAACTTTAGTGTCATCAGCTTATTTGCTGATCCATACAGCAGTTCCTTGACCTTATTTTGACATAAATAATTGGAAAACAAGGGTCTCAATACTGACCCCTGCGGGACTTCACTCGTCACTTTTATTATCCTAGATTTATATCCATTTATGTTTTCACATAGCATCCTGTCTGTAAGGCAGGACTGTACCCAGTCAACTAATCTGTGATCTATTTCCAAATGTATTAAAGTTTTAATTATTTCTTTATGTGGTACTTTATCCAAAGCTTTTGATAAGTTCAAGAAAATACAATCAATTGATTGTCCCAGATCCAAAGCCTTAGAAACTTTTTCATAGAAACAAAGTTGGTTACTAACACAAAATCTACCTTGAGTGAAGCCATGCTGAGATTGATCCAAGAGACCCCGTTTTTTTTATATGGTTATATAAATTATCCTTAATTATTGATTCCCTAACCTTACCGATAGCAGTTGTCAAACTTATAAGTTCATAATTGGTGCAATCAGTTTATTTCCCTTCTTATAAATAGGTACAGCAATTGCATTTACCCAATCAAGAGGCACAGTTTGTTCTGAAAGTGATTTCTCATATAGTATTGTTAAAGGTTCTGTTATCTCTGGGACTAATAATTTAAGTATGTTAGCTGAGATTTCATCTGGACCTGCCAAAGTAGAATTTTTTTGAAGTTTTGATCTTATCAGCTACAATCTTAGGTGTAATTTCTATGTGCAAATGTTTTCTATTGGGAATATGATATTTATGTTCTTTATTAACTGAAAACACTGATCCATAATAATTATTAAATATGGTAGCTATTTCTTGGGGATCTTCTATTTGTTTATCTTCTTGCGTGATGGTAGAAATTCCATTATTATTTCCCCTTAATGAATTTACATAACTGTATAGTTGATTAATGTTATTTCTATTTGCTGTGCTAGCAAGTCTGTATTCCATTTTGACCTTTGCCTTTTTATAAAATATTTACACTTCTTTTGATATTGCTTAAATTTGGACCAATTAGTATCCATTTTCCGATTTATGTATTCTCTATATAATCTTCTTTTCCTTTTTAACATCTTTTTGATTTTATTAGTTAGCCAGCGTGGCTTAATCCCCTTATTATCATATTTATTTATTTTTGTTATATATGTATTGCATACATTCTTAATCTCATTTTTTATAATTTCCCACATTTCATTTGTTGATTTACCAACCAACATACTTTTCCATGAGATGGTAGCAAGATGTTGTTGTATATTCTCTTTATTTTCCATATGGAAATTATAAATAGTCCTGCACCCTTTTACTACTGAATATTCCCCTTTAATACTGAAGTAAATACTATTATGATCACTATTGCTCAATGGTGCACCTGTAACATAATCAAGAATTTTTAATATTTTCATTAGTCAAAACAATATCAAGGATATTCTCCCTTCTTGTTGGACCTTTAACATGTTGATGCAGAGATAATATCTGTGTTAATGTCACAAAATTCTGTTCTGCTTGAGAGGTTGCAGATTTGCTTACCCAATTTATAACTGCATAATTTAAGTCTCCTACAAAAATTACCAGTCCTAATTCACAGTGTTGTTCCAGTTCCACATTAATTAAATTGGATACCTCAAGGCTAGTATCTGGAGGATGATAACAAAGACCCAGGATTGTATTAGTATTAAATGTTTTTTCAGTCTCAATTTGCAACCAAATGAATTCTGTCGGTGAAGCTTCCTCTCTAATTTTATGTGATATGTCTAATGTCCTGCTACCATTGGAAATATATACAGCTACTCCTCCCCCCTTTTTGATGTTTCTGCCAAGACTATATAATTGGTATCCTTCAATATCCCTACCCCATATATAGTGTAGTTCATTACTGTCCCTACTAAACTTCCTACTAGTTCTCTCTTTTCATTCTTTTTCCATTTCCATCCATCCAGTCCCTGTAATGATGCCAAACACCCGGAGAGGCATTATGTAAACAGCATCATTGCATTTTCTGTAAAATAAACATGAAGGTTATCTTAGATAGCAGGAATGAGCACAGTTTAAAAGCCTTTTTAAAGAAAAATGATTCAGAAGCCATATGAAATGAATCATTTCAGCCAGCCTAGTGGTGCTGAGGGTTGAGGTGCTGGATGCCACACCTCGCTCCACACCAGAGACCCAGGTTTGGGAATGGACTCCAGCTTCCAGGGGTCAGCAGGGGTGGAGAGGGACAGAGCATCCTTGGGACTGCTCTCCCTTTCTGGGGAAGGGGCTATCAGCTGTTGGTATGCTTGCAACCTTTGGTGGAGGCTGGGGCAGTGAGCTGGCACTGCACTGAAAAAGGTGATGTTGGGGCATAGCACCGGGAGGGAGTGTGTGTGGATGTGTACACACTCCCCCATTGGTGTCATTGCATGCCCCACTCGCACTGACCAGAAAAATGGGAAATATGGTGCTCAGTTGCAGTGGCTTGATGGCTGTCTATGTGACGCCTGACCTCAAGGGCACCACAGGCCAATATTGCATCTTGGTTCAGTGGGAAGTGAGAGGACTTCAGCCGGCCCACTGTGAGGGGTAAGCCATGGGAGTATATGGCAGTGGGGGCTTCACTGGGGTCTGGGGAAGACTGGCTGGCAGATGGAGGAGGACAGATGCTGGAGTGTGAATGCAGACTGAAGTTGCCAAAAAGATAAAAAAAGGACTAACAAAAAAAAAAACTAATCATTTCATGATTAGTACAGTTAAACAAATTCACATTATAAACCTGTTACTGTATGAAGCTAAACAAAAAACTGTGGTGTGCTTTATAAAAGTGCTTAGTCATTATGAATCAGAGATATAGAGTCAGTATCTGTGGAGATATACACTGTACCTTAAGTAAACCAGGAAGTCCCTTGGAACAAATAAACTCCCTTGGTTTTAAAACAGCATGTAAAGACATGCAGCAGCATGTTCAGACATGAAAATAGAAAGGGTTTAGTCAAGTGATGCCACCAAAAGGATATAAAACCTCTTCACTGAGTTCACTTCAGTTCAAGCAAATGGGACTCAGCCCTGAGAGAGAAGAGACGTGCTACTGTAGACAAGCTGTTGAATGCAGATGAGAAGGGTCTTAGAAGCTCTAAGATCCAGAACTGTATTATGTGAGAAACTATTGATGTTAAGTAGAGATTGTTTTTGCAATTGCTTTGTTTTCATTTATTATTTTTCTAACTTTTGAAAAATAAATAGCACACCAAGGTGTGTTTTAAACCTGTAAATTTGCCTTGTCTGATGTTTATTCCCACAGAATGTGACAGGTACTTAGACAGATCCCTCTGGGAGAGTGTAGTACTTTGCGGCACCCTGTGATTGTCCAGCTCAGTATGTTTTCCCTCAAATGTTAAATACAATAATTGAAACAGATGTGCCACAATCCCCACTCCTTGATGTCGCTCCTTAAAGGAATATTTAACCAATTGCCTTTTTCTGGTGAACTTGTGGCGCCCCTCTCAGTTCCACAATGTCACCCATCACAGTAATATTTAATAAATCACCCATTCCTGGTGGTATACTGGCCCCTCTCTCTGATCACTGATGTTGCCGCTCAGTAATATATAACAAATTGCCCTTTTCTGGTGGTCTAGTGGCCCTCCACCCCAGCAGGTTGTTCTCACCAGCCCACTCCCCCAATCCTGAAACACAATTGGTGACTGGCATAGCCCCCCTCTCACTTCCGTGACTGGTCATTGACTGCACTGAGTGCATACTGTATAGTGTACAGCACTGATTGAACCATTCAATGAGCGCTGTACACAAAGTATGCACTTAGTGACAGTTCAGTCAGCAGCCAGTCGTGGAGGTGAGAAGTGGCCTGTGCAGATCACCAGCTATGTTTTGGGACTGGGGAGGTGAGTGGGGTGGGGAGCCACTAGACCACCAAGAAAGGACAATTGATTAAATATTACTGTCAGGGGTGACTTTGGGATCAGGGACAGGGCCACTAGATCACCAGGAATGGGTAATTTGTTAAATATTACTGTAAGGGGTGACATTGGGGATTGGGCTGGGAAACGTTTTCTTTATGTAACCCAGGGACCAGGGATTGGGAGACATTTAACTTTGCTGCAGAAGCCTGCAGCAAACACTTCCCATGCACCATGTGTTTGTTGCATGAGAGGACTTGCCACAAGTGTGGGGACTTAGGTGCTGGGACCCCTCCTGTACCAGAATCTGGTGCAGAATCCCTGGGGAATGTTTGCCACAGCTTGTGCCACTCCAAGCCCCCTTTGAGGATCATGCCCAAGGAGTCACATCAAGAATCAAGGAGGGGAGACCACTAGACCAGCAAGAAGGGGGCTGTAATAGATATATATATATATATATATATATATATATATATATTATAAGAGGTCACATCGGGGCACAGGGAGGGGGGACCATGGCATATTGCCGCAACCAGTCAACTCTCTCAAATGAGAATTTATCAAGTACCCTTAGATCAGCCCTGGCTGGTCTAAGGGTACTTAGAATTTCTCCCTCTTGGAGGGTTCTGTGAATCCCACATTTGGGGATATGGCAGTCTGCATCTGCTACATGCCCCCTAGTGCCATGTTGCAGCCCATTTTTGGATGCATGGGTGGTGCAAGCCCCATTTGGGGCAGGCAGCCTTTGTCTGGCATAAGCTGCCATTGAGAATCAGTCCCAGTACAACATCTGGAACAAGAAACATAGAAACACAGACATTGATCACAGATAAGGACAGTTTGGCCCACCTAGTCTGCTCACTTCCTTACCTTTTAGATAAACTGCAGATCCTAGTTAACCAACAGCCTATTTCTTCCTACCCCCCACAAGAATTGCCTTATGTCTGTCCCATGTAGAAACATAGACTTTGACAGAGCACTTTGCACCATTCATTGTGGTGCAAACCCCTTGAGCTGCACCAGGAGCTTTAAGAATGGATCCCACTGTGTATATCTGCAGTTCCCTGGGGTTAAACATGCACTTAACTTTGTCATGGCTCTTTGTGAATGATGCTGATGTCCCGCAACACACAAGTCTAACACAGATTAGTAACTGAATTGTGCAAAACACCTGCGACTGAGGTTTTAAAATGTTAGTTTTGTTGATGCAACTTCACTTTTTCCAAAAGACAGTTGTCTATCAAAATGCTGCTACTACTGCTCTAGGCCACGATGTTATTTAGTGAGGATTGCGAACCTTGGGCTAGTCCACTGTTATAATAAGGGAGTAGTGAGTGCATAATGACATGCAGATTACATTTTGCACCTTGACTGTTAGACTAGACCCATCTGCATCTTACCTTCCAGTATCTTGCTGAATGCAGCTGCTGCTTGTGCAATAAGCAGTTTCTGATGCCATTTGCACCACATTCTGTGTAAACACGTGCTTTGGCCAGTCGCATGTCTTGATGATGTTGGGGCCACTGATAATGATGGCACAAGACCATTGATTTACGATGATTAAAACTATGAAATTCTGTTTCCATGACTTTAGATTCCAGAATTGCACTGGTGATTGATACTCTAATTTTGGGATTTTATCTATATTCAACTATCATTCTTTTAGTATGTGCATAAATAATCAGAATTAAAGAAGGCTTAATATATAGAGAATCATATAAAGCAAACTGAAAATAGTAAAGGAAGGAATTAAAAGAAAAACACAAATTTGTAGATTTACTTATCTGATATAAAATGGCAGATTCCATGAAATCTTTGTTTTTGCCTATCTTCAGGCAGCCCTAATTCAAGAATTTTAATGGCTTTTCCGGTAAAAAATGAAAAACAGTGGCCGACAGCTTTAATCATTTTCTGAAAACTAGCACCTTTACAATTGCACGCAGATGCTAGCATGGGCAAAAAACCCAGAAGTGCCTAATTTGACTACATCAGCATTATATAGAGGTAGTCAATGTTTTGCTAATTGCTACTGTACATTCTGCACTGTCTGTGTGCCCCTGCTGTGTCTGATTGCATGCATGCTGGTATGCTGTGTGTGCCCCTGCTGTGTCTGAATGCATGCATGCTGGTATGCTGTGTGTGCCCCTGTTGTGTTTGATTGCATGCGTGCTGGTATGCAGTGTGTGCCTCTGCTGTGTCTGATCGCATGCATGCTGTTATGCAGTGAGTGCTCTGCAGTGTTTGATCACATGCATGCTGGTATGCAGTGAGCGCCTAGCTGTGTTTGATCACATACATGCTGGTATGCAGCGAGTGCCCTGCTGTGTTTGATCGCATGCATGCTGGCATGCAGTGTGTGCCCCTACTGTGTCTGATTGCATGCATGCAGGTATGCAGTGAGTGACCTGCAGTGTTTGATCGCATGCATGCTGGTATGCAGTGAGTGCCCTGCTGTGTTTGATCACTTGCATGCTGGTATGCAGTGAGTGCCCTGCTGTGTCTGATCGCATGTGTGCTGGTATGCAGTGAGTGCCCTGCTGTGTCTGATTACATGCGTGCTGGTATGCAATGAGTGCCCTGCTGTGTCTGATTGCATGCGTGCTGGTATGCAGTGAGTGCCCTGCTGTGTTTGATCGCATGCGTGCTGGTAGGCAGTGAGTGCCCTGCTGTGTCTGATTGCATGTGTGCTGGTATGAAGTGAGTGCCCTGCTGTGTTTGATCGCATGTGTGCTGGTATGCAGTGAGTGCCCTGCTGTGTCTGATTGCATGCGTGCTGGTATGCAGTGAGTGCCCTGCTGTGTTTGATCGCATGTGTGCTGGTATGCAGTGAGTGCCCTGCTGTGTCTGATTGCATGCATGCTGGTATGCTGTGTGTGCCCCTGCTGTGTCTGATTGCATGTGTGCTGGTATGCAGTGAGTGCCCTGCTGTGTCTGATTACATGCGTGCTGGTATGCAGTGAGTGCCCTGCTGTATTTGATCGCATGAGTGCTGGTATGCAGTGAGTGCTCTGCTGTGTCTGATTGCATGCATGCTGGTATGCTGTGTGTGCCCCTGCTGTGTCTGATTGCATGCGTGCTGGTATGCAGTGAGTGCCCTGCTGTGTTTGATCGCATGCATGCTGGTATGCAGTGAGTGCCCTGCTGTGTCTGATCACATGCATGCTGATATGCTGTGTTTGTCCCTGCTGTGTTTGATTGCACGCATGCTGGTATGCAGTGTGCGCCCCTGCTGTGTTTGATCGCATGCGTGCTGGTATGCAGTGAGTACCCTGCTGTGTCTGATTGCATGCATGCTGGTATGCTGTGTGTGCCCCTGCTGTGTCTAATTGCATGTGTGCTGGTATGCAGTGAGTGCCCTGCTGTGTCTGATTACATGCGTGCTGGTATGCAGTGAGTGCCCTGCTGTATTTGATCGCATGAGTGCTGGTATGCAGTGAGTGCCCTGCTGTGTCTGATTGCATGCATGCTGGTATGCAGTGAGTGCCCTGCTGTGTCTGATTGCATGCATGCTGGTATGCAGTGTGCGCCCCTGCTGTGTTTGATCGCATGTGTACTGGTATGCAGTGAGTACCCTGCTGTGTTTGATCACATGTGTGCTGGTATGCAGTGAGTGCCCTGCTGTGTCTGATTACAAGCGTGCTGGTATGCAGTGAGTGCCCTGCTGTATTTGATCGCATGAGTGCTGGTATGCAGTGAGTGCCCTGCTGTGTCTGATTGCATGCGTGCTGGTATGCAGTGAGTGCCCTGCTGTGTTTGATCGCATGTGTGCTGGTATGCAGTGAGTGCCCTGCTGTATTTGATTGCATGAGTGCTGGTATGCAGTGAGTGCTCTGCTGTGTCTGATTGCATGCATGCTGGTATGCTGTGTGTGCCCCTGCTGTGTCTGATTGCATGCGTGCTGGTATGCAGTGAGTGCCCTGCTGTGTCTGATTACATGCGTGCTGGTATGCAGTGAGTGCCCTGCTGTATTTGATCGCATGAGTGCTGGTATGCAGTGAGTGCCCTGCTGTGTCTGATTGCATGCATGCTGGTATGCAGTGAGTGCCCTGCTGTGTCTGATTGCATGCATGCTGGTATGCAGTGTGTGCCCCTGCTGTGTTTGATCGCATGCGTGCTGGTATGCAGTGAGTACCCTGCTGTGTTTGATCACATGTGTGCTGGTATGCAGTGAGTGCCCTGCTGTGTCTGATTACATGCGTGCTGGTATGCAGTGAGTGCCCTGCTGTATTTGATCACATGAGTGCTGGTATGCAGTGAGTGCCCTGCTGTGTCTGATTGCATGCGTGCTGGTATGCAGTGAGTGTCCTGCTGTGTTTGATCGCATGTGTGCTGGTATGCAGTGAGTGCCCTGCTGTATTTGATTGCATGAGTGCTGGTATGCAGTGAGTGCTCTGCTGTGTCTGATTGCATGCATGCTGGTATGCTGTGTGTGCCCCTGCTGTGTCTGATTGCATGCGTGCTGGTATGCAGTGAGTGCCCTGCTGTGTTTGATCGCATGCATGCTGGTATGCAGTGAGTGCCCTGCTGTGTCTGATCACATGCATGCTGATATGCTGTGTTTGTCCCTGCTGTGTCTGATTGCACGCATGCTGGTATGCAGTGTGCGCCCCTGCTGTGTTTGATCGCATGCGTGCTGGTATGAAGTGAGTACCCTCCTGTGTTTGATTGCATGCATGCTGGTATGCTGTGTGTGCCCCTGCTGTGTCTAATTGCATGTGTGCTGGTATGCAGTTTGTGCCCTGCTGTGTCTGATTACATGCGTGCGGGTATGCAGTGAGTTCCCTGCTGTATTTGATCGCATGAGTGCTGGTATGCAGTGAGTGCCCTGCTGTGTTTGATCGCATACGTGCTGGTATGCAGTGAGTGCCCTGCTGTGTCTGATTGCACGCATGCTGGTATGCAGTGTGCGCCCCTGCTGTGTTTGATCACATGCGTGCTGGAATGCAGTGAGTGCCCTGCTGTGTTTGATCGCATGCGTGCTGGTATGCAGTGTGCGCCCCTGCTGTGTTTGATCACATGCATGCTGGTATGCAGTGAGTACCCTGCTGTGTCTGATCGCATGCGTGCTGGTATGCAGTGTGCGCCCCTGCTGTGTTTGATCGCATGCGTGCTGGTATGCAGTGAGTACCTTGGATATTTTACTCTACAGAGTGGCATTCAAGTGTGACAGATTTCTGCCCTAGCCTCTAGTTGTTGCCTCTGTATGTGACTGGTGGCATGCACATTGTGGTTTGTAATACACTATTGTCACTACGCCATGGTACAGGAGGAGCTTGTCCATGTACCACTGGTCAGTTACCTACCAAACACCCTGTCCCTCATCACTGTTACCCATGTCTAATGTGTCTCACAGCATAATACTGTCACATGCATACACTGCATACTATTGCCACAGTGCCCTGCAACCTCTGGACACATGTGTATGCTGCTTTGGTGATGTCCCCATGGGGTGGCAGCCAATGTCACCAACACAGCACTCCCCACAGTAACACAACCATAGGGGTAGGCCATGTCCTTATAACACACACAGTCATTGAACCATGCTGCTAGGCCGTGTCTTTATTACACACACAGTCATTAAACCATGCGGGTAGGCCATGTCCTTATTACACACACTGTCATTGAAACATGCTGCTAGGCCATGTACTTATTACACACACAGTCATTGAACCATGCTACTAGGCCATGTTGTTATTACACACACAGTCATTGAACCATGCGGGTAGGCCGTGTCCTTATTACACACACAGACATTGAACCATGCTGCTAGGCCGTGTCCTTATAACACATACAGTCATTGAACCATGCAGCTAGGCCGTGTCCTTATTACACACGCAATCATTGAACCATGCGGGTAGGCCATGTCCTTATTACACACACAGTCATTGAACCATGTGGGTAGGCCGTGTCCTTATTACACACGCAGTCATTGAACCATGCGGGTAGGCCATGTTCTTATTACAAAAGCAGTCATTGAACCATGCGGGTAGGCCGTTTCCTTATTACACACGCAGTCAATGAACCATGCGGGTAGTCCGTGTCCTTATTACACACGCAGTCACTGAACCATGCTGCTAGGCCATGTCCTTATTACACACGCCCATGCTGCTAGGCCATGTCCTTATTACACATGCAGTCATTGAACCATGCTGCTAGGCCATGTCCTTATTACACACGGAGTCATTGAACCATGCTGCTAGGCCGTGTCCTTATTACACACCGTCATTGAACCGTGCTGCTAGGCCGTGTCCTTATTACAAACGCCGTCATTGAACCATGCGGGTAGGCTCGTGTCCTTATTACACACGCCGTCATTGAACCGTGCGGGTAGGCCGTGTCCTTATTATAAACGCACTCATTGAACCCGCGGTAGGCCGTGTCCTTATTACACACGCCGTCATTGAACCGTGCGGGTAGGCCGTGTCCTTATTACACACGCCGTCATTGAACCGTGCGGGTAGGCCGTGTCCTTATTACACACGCCGTCACTGAACCATGCGGGTAGGCCGTGTCCATATTACACACGGAGTCACTGAACCATGCGGGTAGGCCGTGTACTTATTACACACGCAGTCACTGAACCATGCGGGTAGGCCGTGTCCTTATCGCACACGCAGTCAGTGAACCATGCGGGTAGGCCGTGTACTTATTACACATGCATTCATTGAACCATGCGGGTAGGCCGTGTCCATATTACACACGCAGTCATTGAACCAGGCGGGTAGGCCGTGTCCTTATTACACACGCAGTCATTGAACCATGCGGGTAGGCCGTCTCCTTATTACACACGCAGTCATTGAACCATGCGGGTAGGCCGTCTCACTACTACACACGCAGTCATTGAACCATGCGGGTAGGCCGTGTCCTTACTACACACGCAGTCATTGAACCATGCGGGTAGGCCGTGTCCTTACTACACATGCAGTCATTGAACCATGCGGGTAGGCCGTGTCCTTATTACACACGCAGTCATTGAACCATGCGGGTAAGCCGTGGCCTTATTACACACACCGTCACTGAACCATGCTGCTAGGCCGTGTCCTTATTACACACACCGTCACTGAACCATGCTTCTAGGCCGTGTCCTTATTACACACACCGTCACTGAACCATGCGGGTAGGCCGTGTCCTTATTACACACGCAGTCACTGAACCATGCGGGTAGGCCGTGTCCTTATTACACACGCAGTCACTGAACCATGCGGGTAGGCCGTGTCCTTATTACACACGCAGTCACTGAACCATGCGGGTAGGCCGTGTCCTTATTACACACGCAGTCACTGAACCATGCGGGTAGGCCGTGTCCTTATTACACACGCAGTCACTGAACCATGCGGGTAGGCCTTGTCCTTATTACACACGCAGTCACTGTACCATGCGGGTAGGCCGTGTCCTTATTACACACGCAGTCACTGAACCATGCTGCTAGGCCGTGTCCTTATTACACATGCAGTCACTGAACCATACGGGTAGGCCGTGTCCTTATTACACACGCAGTCACTGAACCATGCGGGTAGGCCGTGTTCTTATTACAAAAGCAGTCATTGAACCATGCGGGTAGGCCGTTTCCTTATTACACACGCAGTCAATGAACCATGCGGGTAGTCCGTGTCCTTATTACACACGCAGTCACTGAACCATGCTGCTAGGCCATGTCCTTATTACACACGCCCATGCTGCTAGGCCATGTCCTTATTACACATGCAGTCATTGAACCATGCTGCTAGGCCATGTCCTTATTACACACCGTCATTGAACCGTGCTGCTAGGCCGTGTCCTTATTACACGCCGTCATTGAACCGTGCGGGTAGGCCGTGTCCTTATTACACACGCCGTCATTGAACCATGCGGGTAGGCCGTGTCCTTATTACACACGCCGTCATTGAACCGGTGGGTAGGCCGTGTCCTTATTACACACGCCGTCATTGAACCGTGCGGGTAGGCCGTGTCCTTATTACACACGCCGTCATTGAACCATGCGGGTAGGCCGTGTCCTTATTACACACGCAGTCATTGAACCATGCGGGTAGGCCGTGTCCTTATTACACATGCAGTCATTGAACCATGCGGGTAGGCCGTGTCCTTATTACACACGCAGTCATTGAACCATGCGGATAGGCCGTGTCCTTATTAAACACGCAGTCATTGAATCATACGCGTAGGCCCGGGCCTTATTACACACGCAGTCATTGAACCATGCGGGTAGGCCGTGTCCTTATTACACACGCAGTCATTGAACCATGCGGGTAGGCCGTGTCCTTATTACACACGCAGTCATTGAACCATGCGGGTAGGCCGTGTCCTTATTACACACGCAGTCATTGAACCATGCGGGTAGGCCGGGTCCTTATTACACACGCAGTCATTGAACCATGCGGGTAGGCCGTGTCCTTACTACACACGCAGTCATTGAACCATGCGGGTAGGCCGTGTCCTTATTACACACGCAGTCATTGAACCATGCGGGTAGGCCGTGTCCTTATTACACACGCAGTCATTGAACCATGCGGGTAGGCCGTGTCCTTATTACACACGCAGTCACTGAACCATGCGGGTAGGCCGTGTCCTTATTACACACGCAGTCACTGAACCATGCGGGTAGGCAGTGTCCATATTACACACGCAGTCACTGAACCATGCGGGTAGGCCGTGTCCTTATTACACACGCAGTCACTGAACCATGCGGGTAGGCCGTGTCCATATTACACACGCAGTCACTGAACCATGCGGGTAGGCCGTGTCTCTTATTACACGCAGTCACTGGAACATGCGGTAGGCCGTGGTTCCTTATTACACACGCAGTCACTGAACATGCGCGGGTAGGCCGTGGTTCTTATTACACACGCAGTCAGGAACCATGCGGGTAGGCGTGGTCATTATTACACACGCGAGTCACTGAACCATGCGGGTAGGCCGTGTCCTTATTACACACGCAGTCACTGAACCATGCGGGTAGGCCGTGTTTATTACACACGCAGTCACTGAACCATGCAGGTAGGCCGTGTCCTTATTACACACGCAGTCATTGAACCATGCGGGTAGGCCGTGTCCTTATTACACACGCAGTCATTGAACCATGCGGGTAGGCCGTGTCCTTATTACACACGCAGTCATTGAACCATGCGGGTAGGCCGTGTCCTTATTACACACGCAGTCATTGAACCATGCGGGTAGGCCGTGTCCATATTACACACGCAGTCATTGAACCATGCGGGTAGGCCGTGTCCTTATTACACACGCAGTCATTGAACCATGCGGGTAGGCCGTGTCCTTATTTCACACGCAGTCATTGAACCATGCGGGTAGTCCGTGTCCTTATTTCACACGCAGTCATTGAACCATGCGGGTAGGCCGTGTCCTTTTACACACGCAGTCATTGAACCATGCGGGTAGGCCGTGTCCATATTACACACGCAGTCATTGAACCATGCGGGTAGGCCGTGTCCTTATTTCACACGCAGTCATTGAACCATGCGGGTTGGCCGTGTCCTTTTTACACACGCAGTCATTGAACCATGCGGGTTCGCCGTGTCCATATTACACACGCAGTCATTGAACCATGCGGGTAGGCCGTGTCCTTATTACACACGCAGTCATTGAACCATGCGGGTAGGCCGTGTCCTTATTATACACGCAGTCACTGAACCATGCGGGTAGGCCGTGTCCTTATTACACACGCAGTCACTGAGCCATGCGGGTAGGCCGTGTCCTTATTACACACGCAGTCACTGAACCATGCGGGTAGGCCGTGTCCTTATTACACGCGGTCACTGAACCATGCGGGTAGGCCGTGTCCTTATTACACACGCAGTCACTGAACCATGCGGTAGGCCGTCCTTATTACACACGCAGTCACTGAACCATGCGGTTAGGCCGTGTCCATATTACACACGCAGTCACTGAACCATGCGGGTAGGCCGTGTCCTTATTACACACGCAGTCACTGAACCATGCGTGTAGGCCGTGTCCTTATTACACACGCAGTCACTGAACCCTGCTGGTAGGCTGTGTCCTTATTACACACGCAGTCACTGAACCATGCGGGTAGGCCGTGTCCTTTTTACACACGCAGTCACTGAACCATGCGGGTTGGCCGTGTCCTTATTACACACGCAGTCACTGAACCATGCCGGTAGGCCGTGTCCTTATTACACACGCAGTCTCTGAACCATCCGGGTAGGCCGTGTCCTTATTACACACGCAGTCACTGAACCATGCTGCTGGGCTGTGTCCTTTTTACACACACCTACACTGAACCATGCTGCTAGGCCGTGTCCTTATTACACACACCGTCACGGAACCATGCTGCTAGGCCGTGTCCTTATTACACACACCGTTACTGAACCATGCGGGTTGGCCGTGTCCTTATTACACACGCAGTCTCTGAACCATGCGGGTAGGCCGTGTCCTTATTACACACGCAGTCATTGAACCATGCGGGTAGGCCGTGTCCATATTACACACGCAGTCATTGAACCATGCGGGTAGGCCATGTCCTTATTACACACGCAGTCATTGAACCATGCGGGTAGGCCGTGTCCTTATTACACACGCAGTCATTGAACCATGCGGGTAGGCCGTGTCCTTATTACACACGCAGTCATTGAACCATGCGGGTAGGCCGTGTCCTTATTACACACGCAGTCATTGAACCATGCGGGTAGGCCGTGTCCTTACTACACACGCAGTCATTGAACCATGCGGGTAGGCCGTGTCCTTATTACACACGCAGTCATTGAACCATGCGGGTAGGCCGTGTCCTTACTACACACACAGTTATTGAACCATGCGGGTAGGCCGTCTCCTTACTACACACGCAGTCATTGAACCATGCGGGTAGGCCGTGTCCTTATTACACACGCAGTCATTGAACCATGCGGGTAAGCCGTGTCCTTATTACACACGCAGTCACTGAACCATGCGGGTAGGCCGTGTCCTTATTACACTCGCAGTCACTGAACCATGCGGGTAGGCCGTGTCCTTATTACACACGCAGTCACTGAACCATGTGGGTAGGCCGTGTCCTTGTTACACACGCAGTCACTGAACCATGCGGGTAGGCCGTGTCCATATTACACACGCAGTCACTGAACTTTTCGGGTAGGCCGTGTCCTTATTACACACGCAGTCACTGAACCATGCGGGTAGCCGTGTCCTTATTACACACGCAGTCACTGAACCATGCGGGTAGGCCCTGTCCTTATTACACACGCAGTCACTGAACCATGCGGGTAGGCCGTGTCCTTACTACACACGCAGTCTCTGAACCGTGCTGCTGGGCCGTGTCCTTATTACACACGCAGTCACTGAACTGTGCTGCTGGGCCGTGTCCTTATTACACACGCCGTCACTGAACCGTGCTGCTAGGCCGTGTCCTTATTACACACGCCATCACTGAACCGTGCTGCTAGGCCGTGTCCTTATTACACACGCCGTCACTGAACCCGGCGGGTAGGCGTGGTCCTTATTACACACGCCGTCACTGAACCGCGCGGGTAGGCCGTGGTCCTTATTACACACGCAGTCACTGAACCATGCGGTAGGCCGTGTCCTTATTACACACGCAGTCACTGAACCATGCGGGTAGGCCGTGTCCTTATTACACACGCAGTCACTGAACCATGCGGGTAGGCCGTGTCCTTATTACACACGCAGTCACTGAACCATGCGGGTAGGCCGTGTCCTTATTACACACGCAGTCACTGAACCATGCGGGTAGGCCGTGTCCTTATTACACACGCAGTCACCGAACCATGCGGTTAGGCCGTGTCCATATTACACACGCAGTCACCGAACCATGCGGGTAGGCCGTGCCCTTATTACGCACGCAGTCACTGAACCATGCGGGTAGGCCGTGTCCTTATTACACACGCAGTCACTGAACCATGCTGCTGGGCTGTGTCCTTATTACACACACCTTCACTGAACCATGCTGCTAGGCCGTGTCCTTATTACACACACCGTCACTGAACCATGCTGCTAGGCCGTGTCCTTATTACACACACCGTCACTGAACCATGCGGGTTGGCCGTGTCCTTATTACACACGCAGTCTCTGAACCATGCGGGTAGGCCGTGTCCTTATTACACACGCAGTCATTGAACCATGCGGGTAGGCCGTGTCCATATTACACACGCAGTCATTGAACCATGCGGGTAGGCCATGTCCTTATTACACACGCAGTCATTGAACCATGCGGGTAGGCCGTGTCCTTATTACACACGCAGTCATTGAACCATGCGGGTAGGCCGTGTCCTTATTACACACGCAGTCATTGAACCATGCGGGAAGGCCGTGTCCTTACTACACACGCAGTTATTGAACCATGTGGGTAGGCCGTCTCCTTACTACACACGCAGTCATTGAACCATGCGGGTAGGCCGTGTCCTTATTACACACGCAGTCACTGAACCATGCGGGTAGGCCGTGTCCTTATTACACACGCAGTCACTGAACCATGCGGGTAGGCCGTATCCATATTACACACGCAGTCACTGAACTTTGCGGGTAGGCCGTGTCCATATTACACACGCAGTCACTGAACTTTGCGGGTAGGCCGTGTCCTTATTACACACGCAGTCACTGAACCATGCGGGTAGCCGTGTCCTTATTACACACGCAGTCACTGAACCATGCGGGTAGGCCGTGTCCTTATTACACACGCAGTCACTGAACCATGCGGGTAGGCCGTGTCCTTACTACACACGCAGTCTCTGAACCGTGCTGCTGGGCCGTGTCCTTATTACACACGCAGTCACTGAACCGTGCTGCTGGGCCGTGTCCTTATTACACACGCCGTCACTGAACCGTGCTGCTAGGCCGTGTCCTTATTACACACGCCGTCACTGAACCATGCTGCTAGGCCGTGTCCTTATTACACACGCCGTCACTGAACCGTGCGGGTAGGCCGTGTCCTTATTACACACGCCGTCACTGAACCGTGCGGGTAGGCCGTGTCCTTATTACACACGCCGTCACTGAACCGTGCGGGTAGGCCGTGTCCTTATTACACACGCCGTCATTGAACCATGCGGGTAGGCCGTGTCCTTATTACACACGCCGTCACTGAACCATGCTGCTGGGCCGTGTCCTTATTACACACGCCGTCATTGAACCATGCGGGTAGGCCGTGTCCTTATTACACACGCAGTCACTGAACCATGCGGGTAGGCCGTGTCCTTATTACACACGCAGTCACTGAACCATGCGGGTAGGCCGTGTCCTTATTACACACGCAGTCACTGAACCATGCGGGTAGGCCGTGTCCTTATTTCACACGCGGTCACTGAACCATGCGGGTAGGCCGTGTCCTTATTACACACGCAGTCACTGAACCATGCGGGTAGGCCGTGTCCTTATTACACACGCAGTCACTGTACCATGCTGCTAGGCCGTGTCCTTATTACACACGCAGTCACTGATCCATACGGGTAGGCCGTGTCCTTATTACACACGCAGTCACTGAACCATGTAGGTAGGCCGTGTCCTTATTACACACGCAGTCACTGAACCATGCTGCTCGGCTGTGTCCTTATTATACACGCAGTCACTGAACCATGCTGCTCGTCCGTGTCCTTATTACACACGCAGTCACTGAACCATGCTGCTCGGCCGTGTCCTTATTACACACGGAGTCACTGAACCATGCTGCTCAGCCGTTTCCTTATTACACACACAGTCACTGAACCATGCTGCTCGGCCGTGTCCTTATTACACACGCAGTCACTGAACCATGCGGGTAGACCGTGTCCTTATTACACACACAGTCACCGAACCATGCGTGTAGGCCGTGTCCTTATTACACACACAGTCACTGAACCATGCGGGTAGGCCGTGTCCTTATTACACACACAGTCGCTGAACCATGCGGGTAGTCCGTGTCCTTATTACACACACAGTCACTGAACCATGCTGCTCGGCCGTGTCCTTATTACACACTCAGTCATTGAACCATGCTGCTCAGCCGTGTCTTTATTACACACACAGTCATTGAACCATGCGGGTAGGCTGTGTCCTTATTACACACACAGTCATTGAACCATGCGGGTATGCCATGTCCTTATTACACACACAGTCATTGTCAGGACCACAATGTGAAGTCCTGCTCCCCCATGCTCGTATGTTCCTCCCTACACTGCACAGGTGTGCTTTCCCACAGGGAGTCACATCCACTGCAAACATGCTGGGTGTACCTTGTAGCTGATGTACCACAGGCCTGTGCCTGTGGCATGTATGATATACATGAGGGTTGTACCTTGTTACTCATATGCCGCAGGTATGCCCCTGTGGCATGTGTGGTACACATGCGGGTTGTACCTTGTTGCTCATCTGTCACAGGTATGCCTCTGTGGCATGTGTGGTACACATGCTGTGTGTATGTTGTAGCTCATATGTCACAGGCCTGTCCCTGTGGCATGTGTGGTACACATGCTGTGTGTACGTTGGAGCTCATATGTCACAGGCCTGTCCTGTGGCATGTGTGGTACACATGAGGGTTGTACCTTGTTGCTCATCTGTCACAGGTATGCCCCTGTGGCATGTGTGGTACACATGCTGTGTGTACTTTGTAGCTCATATGTCACAGGCCTGTCCCTGTGGCATGTGTGGTACACATGCTGTGTGTACGTTGTAGCTCATATGTCACAGACCTGTCCCTGTGGCATGTGTGATACACATGAGGGTTGTACCTTGTTGCTCATATGCCACAGGTATTCCCCAGTGGCATGTGTGGTACACATGAGGGTTGTACCTTGTTGCTCATCTGTCACAGGTATGCCCCTGTAGCATGTGTGGTACACATGCTGTTTGTACATTGTAGCTCATATGTCACAGGCCTGTCCCTGTGGCATGTGTGGTACACACGCTGTGTGTACGTTGTAGCTCATATGTCACAGGCCTGTCCCTGTGGCATGTGATACACATGAGGGTTGTACCTTGTTGCTCATATGCCACAGGTATGCCCCTGTGGCATGTGTGGTACACATGAGGGTTGTACCTTGTTGCTCATCTGTCATAGGCCTATCCCTGTAGCATGTGTGGCACTCTTGCTGGTTGTACCTTGTAGTTCACCTACCACAGGCCTGTCCCTATGATGTGTGTGGCACACATGCTGGTTGTACCTTGTAGCTCACCTGACACAGGCCTGTTCCTGTGCCATGTGTGGCACACATGCTGGTGATACCTTGTATCTCCCAGCCACAGGCCTGTCCCTGTGCCGTGTGTGGCACACATGCTGGATTTACCTTGTAGTCCCACGAAAGCAGCTCAATGGCAAATTGCTGTACTGATAAAATGTTGTCAGTTGCATTAATTTGAATGGGACAAAATTGGTTGCTGATGAAACATTCCATTTAAGCAGGCATCTCACTTATCCACGTCCCGTCTACATGGCTTGTACTGTTCCCGTTAGGTAAACTTGATGACTTGTAGAATCAGTGAAGGAGAAACAATATTAGAGTTATGAGTCTGCCAGAGAGAGTCAAAGGCCACAATGCAGTTTTATTTTTACAATTTTTTGTAGATTTATTACAATAGCACTGGCAGTGCCTGCTAGGAAATGAACGGGCTCACTGCTCATGAGTCTATTATCCCCAGTTTGGTGCCAGACCCCAATCTTACAGAAATATAAGTGTGCTGCATACATGCAGAATGCATACCACATGCTTAGCAGTGCAATGTTTGCATGCAGTCAGCATAAACAAAGTGAAGGTAGCAGCAAGACCTAAAAGTCACACCAGGTGTCCATGGTGCATGCTCGACATGTGTGCAGCAGGTAAGCTGGTGTGAAGATACTCCAGGTGTGCATGGTGCACGCTCGACATGTGTGCAGCAGGTAAGCTGGTGTGAAGATACACCAGGTGTGCATGGTGCACGCTCGACATGTGTGCAGCAGGAAAGCTGGTGTGAAGATACACCAGGAGTGCATGGTGCACACTCGACATGTGTGCAGCAGGTAAGCTGATGTGAAGATACACCAGGTGTGCATGGTGCAAGTTCGACATGTGTGCAGCAGGTAAGCTGGTGTGAAGATACACCAGGTGTGCATGGTTCAAGCTCGACATGAGTGCAGCAGGTAAGCTGGTGTGAAGATACAGCAGGTGTGCATGGTTCAAGCTCGACATGTGTGCAGCAGGTAAGCTGGTGTGAAGATACACCAGGTGTGCATGGTGCAAGCTCGACATGTGTGCAGCAGGTAAGCTGGTGTGAAGATACACCAGGTGTGCATGGTGCAAGCTCGACATGTGTGCAGCAGGTGAGCTGGTGTGAAGATACACCAGGTGTGCATGGTACAAGCTCGACATGTGTGCAGCAGGTAAGCTGGTGTGAAGATACACCAGGTGTGCATGGTGCACACTGACATGTGTGCAGCAGGTAAGCTGGTGTGAAGATACACCAGGTGTGCATGGTGCACGCTCGACATGTGTGCAGCAGGTAAGCTGGTGTGAAGATCTTCTGAAAGTCACACCAGGTGTGCATGGTGCAAGCTCGACATGTGTGCAGCAGGTAAGCTGGTGTGAAGATCTTCTAAAAGTCACACCAGGTGTGTATGGTGCAAGTTCGACATGTGTGCAGCAGGTAAGCTGGTGTGAAGATCTTCTGAAAGTCACACCAGGTGTGCATGGTGCAAGCTTGACATGTGTGCAGCAGGTAAGCTGGTGTGAAGATCTTCTAAAAGTCACACCAGGTGTGCAAGGTGCAAGCTCGACATGTGTGCAGCAGGTAAGCTGGTGTGAAGATCTTCTAAAAGTCACACCAGGTGTGCATTTGTGCAAGCTCGACATGTGTGCAGCAGGTAAGCTGGTGTGAAGATCTTCTGAAAGTCACAGCAGGTGTGCATGGTGCAAGCTCGACATGTGTGCAGCAGGTAAGCTGGTGTGAAGATCTTCTGAAAGTCACAGCAGGTGTGCATGGTGCAAGCTCGACATGTGTGCAGCAGGTAAGCTGGTGTGAAGATACACCAGGTGTGCATGGTGCAAGCTCGACATGTGTGCAGCAGGTAAGCTGGTGTGAAGATACACCAGGTGTGCATGGTGCACGCTCGACATGTGTGCAGCAGGTAAGCTGGTGTGAAGATACACCAGGTGTGCATGGTGCATGCTTGACATGTGTGCAGCAGGTAAGCTGGTGTGAAGATCTTCTGAAAGTCACACCAGGTGTGCATGGTGCAAGCTCAACATGTGTACTGCAGGTAAGCTGGTGTGAAGATCTTCTAAAAGTAACACCAGGTGTGCATGGTGCAAGCTCGACATGTGTGCAGCAGATAAGCTGGTGTGAAGATCTTCTGAAAGTCACACCAGGTGTGCATGGTGCAAGCTCGACATGTGTGCAGCAGGTAAGCTGGTATGAAGATCTTCTAAAAGTCCCACCAGGTGTGCATTTGTGCAAGCTCGACATGTGTGCAGCAGGTATGCTGGTGTGAAGATCTTCTGAAAGTCACAGCAGGTGTGCATGGTGCAAGCTCGACATGTGTGCAGCAGGTAAGCTGGTGTGAAGATCTCCTGAAAGTCACAGCAGGTGTGCATGGTGCAAGCTCGACATGTGTGCAGCTGGTAAGCTGGTGTGAAGATACACCAGGTGTGCATGGTGCACACTCGACATGTGTGCAGCAGGTAAGCTGGTGTGAAGATACACCAGGTGTGCATGGTACAAGCTCGACATGTGTGCAGCAGGTAAGCTGGTGTGAAGATACACCAGGTGTGCATGGTACAAGCTCGACATGTGTGCAGCAGGTAAGCTGGTGTGAAGATACACCAGGTGTGCATGGTGCAAGCTCGACATGTGTGCAGCAGGTAAGCTGGTGTGAAGATCACCAGGCGTGCATGGTGCACGCTCGACATGTGTGCAACAGGTAAGCTGGTGTGAAGATACACCAGGTGTGCATGGTGCAAGCTCAACATGTGTGCAGCAGGTAAGCTGGTGTGAAGATCTTCTGAAAGTCACACCAGGTGTGCATGGTGCACGCTCGACATGTGTGCAGCAGGTAAGCTGGTGTGAAGATCTTCTAAAAGTCACACCAGGTGTGCATGGTGCAAGTTCAACATGTGTGCAGCAGGTAAGCTGGTGTGAAGATCTTCTGAAAGTCACACCAGGTGTGCAAGGTGCAAGCTCGACATGTGTGCAGCAGGTAAGCTGGTGTGAAGATCTTCTAAAAGTCACACCAGGTGTGCATTTGTGCAAGCTCGACATGTGTGCAGAAGGTAAGCTGGTGTGAAGATCTTCTGAAAGTCACAGCAGGTGTGCATGGTGCAAGCTCGACATGTGTGAGCAGGTAAGCTGGTGTGAAGATCTTCTGAAAGTCACAGCAGGTGTGCATGGTGCAAGCTCGACATGTGTGCAGCAGGTAAGCTGGTGTGAAGATACACCAGGTGTGCATGGTGCAAGCTCGACATGTGTGCATCAGGTAAGCTGGTGTGAAGATACACCAGGTGTGCATGGTGCACACTCGACATGTGTGCAGCAGGTAAGCTAGTGTGAAGATACACCAGGTGTGCATGGTGCACACTTGACATGTGTGCAGCAGGTAAGCTGGTTTGAAGATCTTCTGAAAGTCACACCAGGTGTGCATGGTGCAAGCTCAACATGTGTACAGCAGGTAAGCTGGTGTGAAGATCTTCTAAAAGTGACACCAGGTGTGCATGGTGCAAGCTCGACATGTGTGCAGCAGGTAAGCTGGTATGAAGATCTTCTAAAAGTCCCACCAGGTGTGCATTTGTGCAAGCTCGACATGTGTGCAGCAGGTATGCTGGTGTGAAGATCTTCTGAAAGTCACAGCAGGTGTGCATGGTGCAAGCTCGACATGTGTGCAGCAGGTAAGCTGATGAAGATCTCCTGAAAGTCACAGCAGGTGTGCATGGTGCAAGCTCGACATGTGTGCAGCAGGTAAGCTGGTGTGAAGATCTCGACACCAGGTGTGCATGGTGCAAGCTCGACATGTGTGCAGCAGGTAAGCTGGTGTGAAGATACACCAGGTGTGCATGGTGCACACTCGACATGTGTGCAGCAGGTAAGCTGGTGTGAAGATACACCAGGTGTGCATGGTGGAAGCTCGACATGTGTGCAGCAGGTAAGCTGGTGTGAAGATACACCAGGTGTGCATGGTGCACGCTCGACATGTGTGCAGCAGGTAAGCTGGTGTGAAGATACACCAGGTGTGCATGGTGCACGCTTGACATGTGTGCAGCAGGTAAGCTGGTGTGAAGATCTTCTGAAAGTCACACCAGGTGTGCATGGTGCAAGCTCGACATGTGTACAGCAGGTAAGCTGGTGTGAAGATCTTCTAAAAGTCACACCAGGTGTGCATGGTGCAAGCTCGACATGTGTGCAGCAGGTAAGCTGGTGTTAAGATCTTCTGAAAGTCACACCAGGTGTGCATGGTGCAAGCTCGACATGTGTGCAGCAGGTAAGCTGGTGTGAAGATCTTCTCAAAGTCACACCAGGTGTGCATGGTGCAAGTTCGACATGTGTGCAGCAGGTAAGCTGGTGTGAAGATCTTCTGAAAGTCACACTAGTTGTGCATGGTGCAAGCTCGACATGTGTGCAGCAGGTAAGCTGGTGTGAAGATCTTCTGAAAGTCACACCAGGTGTGCATGGTGCAAGCTCGACATGTGTGCAGCAAGTAAGCTGGTGTGAAGATCTTCTGAAAATCACAGCAGGTTCACATGTTGCACACTTGATATGAGTGCTGCAGGTAAGCTGGTGTGAATATCTTCTAAAAGTCACACCAGGTGTGCATGGTGCAAGCTCGACATGTGTGCAGCAGGTAAGCTGGTGTGAAGATCTTCTAAAAGTCACAGCAGGTTCACATGTTGCACACTTGATATGAGTGCAGCAGGTAAGCTGGTGTGAAGATCTTCTAAAAGTCACAGCAGGTTCACATGTTGCACACTTGATATGAGTGCAGCAGCTAAGCTGGTCTGAATATAATTCAAAAATCACGTCAGGTTCACATGTTGCACATTTGCCTAAGATATAGTCAGCCAACACCCTCCATTCCAGATGTGTGACGAGCAGTGGTGGGAAGCCTGAACTTTTTGTTTTGGCCTATGTACTGTAAATTACCTTATGCATATTTAGTGCTTCATATGTGTTTCTCCATGACTGTTACAGCTTGCTTACTTTCCCTTTTTCAGCACTCTTTGCACTGAGTAGGGCCTTGGAAGCATGCACCGTGCCTCACTTTTTGTCACTGAAATGAGGGACATGGATGCTCAAAATGAGGAACAATGGGGGACGCTAACCATCACAATGATCAGGACACATCTTGAAACAGGGAGATACACTACCTTAAAACACAATGGAAACAACTGCATCTACTTATACAGATATCAGCACCTTTGAATGAATTTTTACCATAAAGCAGGGGTGACATTTAGGTAGGGCACAGGGGGACAGCTGCCCACCCTACATTTGTGCCTAGGTTGTTCTTATGGTGTGGTAATAATGACACTGAATTTGGATTCAATCTTTTGCATAACACATGTCCCCCAGGCCTGTGTGCACTGATGCTGCAGGTGTGCTCTTAACTTGACTTGTGTTGTCCACTGTCTCCACTTACAAATGGTAGAGCCATCACATGCATTATAGAGGAGCTCCAACCAAGCTGGAGTGCATGAGTCACACGAGTGCAACACTTTCTTTCCTGCCACAGAGTAGACAGGTGACACACTATAGCTAGGAAGAGTCATGAGCACTGATAGCAGTGTTGCATCAGCATATTTTTGTAGGTCTACTCTCAGTGAGTCAGCATCTCCCTTGGTAGCTGAAGGGGCAGGGGGTGAGCTTGAAGCTAGCTTGATGACTAGGCTACCTATCTACACTACTAGCCTCTCATCACAATAAAAACAGGGTGGACCCCCCCATGGTAGCAAGCTAGGCCAAGCAGCAGCAGTGACAGTGGTGTGGGCAGCCTTTACAGGTCTTGATCTGTGCACTGGGACGGCAGCCAAGCAAAAAGCAAACAATACAGATTGGGTGGGTTCAGACAGTGAGGTGACTTGGTCGCAGACCACAGTGGGAACCTGGAGTAGACAGTTCCTGCATCCATCTTTCTGCAGAAGGATGGAGGAGGAGTGGAATGAAAACTGGACTGGTGGCACACTGGGCCAGAATGCAGGTTCCAAGCAGATGGTAGGCTATGTAAAAGTAAATATTTTTTATAGGCGGATTGGGGAAGAAGGAGGAAGGACTAAAATAATTATATGCTTTTCACATTTCTGCACCTTTGGGCTGCTTCACAACCCATGTGGGATGGGTATTGAAAGGAATGGAGTCAGTGAGAGAGAATGGGGTAAAAAATTTTTTCTGGGGGGTGTCAGAACTTGAGCTAAGAAAAAATAGTAACTGGGTGGGTTTAAGCCCGAATCTCATGCACTCCTCCTGGGTATAGACAGATGAATCTCATACATTTTAAGTTTTCCTGAGTTGCATACTACCTTACTGTCACAACAGATAAGTTTTACCTTTCAGAGACATTACAGAGCTTGCCTTCTAGGAGCTAGCTGGCACCTGGCCTCCACTGGTTGTTTGCTCCCCTCTCCCCCAATTGAAATCTGAAATTGCACCTCTACCATAAATTTCAAATTTACAGGATATCCTCTGTGTGAGAAGCATGTTTTCCTTGAGGGATGGATAAGGGACAGAGCAGTTTCAGGGGTAAAATAAGGTCTGTTCCTTGCAATCAGGGACAGTTGTGTGGTATGGTATACACAGACTATGGAACCCCACTATAGTCAGGCTTATGTTCCCACCCCATCCCCTCATGTAGATGATCTCTAAATCCCTATGCTCCAGCATGTTATGGCAAAGGGCAAGGGTGAGGGCAGGGGCACATACCATTGAAATGAATGGGGGTATTGTTTTATTACTATTTTATACATTATGATGGTGAGTTGGAGAATGATTGGTTAAGTCTGCTTGCTGGCTGTGGAGAAGATTTCTGTTAGCTTTGCTATTGTTTTTTTTAAGTACAGGAGAGAATAATTAGTTAATTCTACTTGCTGTTGAGGGAGTTAATGTATAGAGGATTTTTGTAAGTTTTTATATTGTTTTATTTTCTTTTTAATTTAGCTTAAAGTAGAATTTAGCTTAAAGGCTTCTGCAGATGGAGTGACTGTAAAATCCTTTCCCACCCACCCCTTCCACCAGCTTTTCTTAAATACTGAAATACCACTGGGGGTTGGGTTTGAAGGCTGTGAGGGAGGAGCTTGGGGAGCTGACAACTGATCTGAACCTTCAGAACAGGCCAGGAAGGAAGACACAAGGAACAGCCATATGAGCGAAGTCTTAAGGACATATAAATATACAAAACGTGTGAGTAGATCTATAGTCCTTATGAGTAGGATTGTGGTTTCCAGTTAGTACTGTAGTTGACTGTCTTATGCTGCATGCAAGGGCATTTAGGATAACAATTTCTGTTAGAGGCTGGGCAAGGATTAGTTAATTCTACTTGTTGTAGGGAGAGTTGTGTGGAGAGGCTGTATAGGTAGTGTGGACCATTGGTAGGATTGTAGGGTGCAATGGTTGTGGGGCAGCAATGCAGGTGAACATACTGTGGAGGCTGGGTGGGTGCCCAATATGCTACAGGCTAAGGAGGCTTGAGGAAGAGGTATAATGGCTTGGCGGGGAGCTGGAAAGGTTGAGGGAGGGGGTGGATTGCATTAGTAGGAGAGTTGACATCTCAGAGTATTGTGGGGGCACCACAGAGAAGGAACACTGGGGAAAGGGAGAGGTCATGGGAGAAGGCACAGTAGACAGGAAGCCAGTTGATGAAGGGTGGACTCTAGTAGGAACTAGAAAAAGAGGAGCAGCAATAGGCAGGAGGGAGGAGGAAACACACAATCAGGCAAAGGGAAGAGGGAACATGTTTGCTGTACTAGCAACACAGGGGAAAGAGGACGCAGGAGGAGATTGCACAAGGGATAGTGCTCACAAAGAGAAGGGAGAGAGGGGGCATTACTAGTGGAGAAACTGAGTATGGCATGGCAGGGGATGGATAATACTCAGACAGGTGAGGAGGGAGTGGAAGGTTGGCAGTCAAACAGGAAGAGGGGGAAGGGATAAGGAAGGGGCTGACTAGAAGCCCTCCTCCAGATGAGGGGAGTAGCCTCAAGTCCAAGGGGGGAAACAGACTGGAGGTGGAGGTTTGAAGGAGCAGGGGAGGATGGAAGTATAAGGAATCTGGGTGGGTTCACAAAAAGGATCAGGGATAAGGGGGTTAGTAGTAGTAAATGCCAGGAGCTTGGGAAACAAGTTGCCAGAGTTCCAGGCCATGCTGTTCGGGAGGGGGTGGATGTATGCAGTCACGGAAATGTGGGCCAACAAAAACCATGACTGGGACCTAAATGTACGGGGGTACACTATGCTTAGGAAGGATAGAAAGGAGGGCAGAGGGGGTGGAGTGGCTATGTTCATTAGAGATTACATAGAAATTGCTATGGTAGAAGAGGCAGAGGGAAACGTGGAGGCCTTATGGGTCACCTTACGATCCCCAGCAGGAGATAAGGTCAAGCTGGGAGTAGCATATAGGCCCCCCGGGATGAGTGATGTTCTAGAGGATGGTTTGCTGGACAACATCATTGCCCAGTGTGGTCCAAAATGGGAAGGAGGTGTTGATGGGGGGACCTTAATATGCCAGGTACAAACTGGGGAACCATGTCCTCTAAGGTGGCCAAGGAGCAGAGGCTGCTGGATGGCTTCCAGGATGTGTTCTTAACACAGCATGTGATGGAGCCCACAAGGGAGGGGCATGTCCTGGATGTGGTTCTGGCAGATGGGGATCTGGTAAGGGACATGGTTGTACAGGACCCCCTGACTGGGAGTGACCACAATACTGTCTGGTTTCAAATAAGCATGGGGGGAGTAGGGGTGAGATCTAGGACACTGGCAGTGGACTTCAGGGGGGCAGACTTTATGGGCATGGGAAATATTCTCAAGGATCACTTGAAGGGGATTACCTCAATGACAAGTGTGGAAAGGAGATGGGAGGTCATAAAACGGGGACTTCATGAGGCAGTCAGGATCTGCGCTAAGTTGAAACGTAAGGGAGCAAGGTCACATAAACCATGCTGGTGGTCCAGTGAGGTCCAGGTAGCAGTCAGAGAAAAGAAGGCGGCTTACAAAAATATAAAACAACAAGAGGGATAGGGATAAGAAATGTACCAGCTTGCATCTAGAAAAGTCACCAGTATGGTGAGGGGAGCAAAGTCCAGTAAAGAGCAACAGCTGGCACAGGGATACATGGAGGGGAAAAGGGTTCTTCCGTACATTGGGGAGAGCGGAGAAAACTAGGGTCATCTCAGCAGATTGAGATCAGAAGAAGGGTGGGTGGAAGAGGCGAGGGACCAGGCAGAGGTATTTAATGAGTACTTTGCCTCTGTGTTCACTAGGGAGGGGGATGGGATATCTACAAAGCAAGGCACAAAGGGGATAGAAGTGGCAGGGAGTGGGATCAGGGGAGCAACAGAAATGGAGCAAAAGGGAGGGAAAGGTACCCCAGGGGTGTCACATCTGGATAAGGATAAAAAGACCAGTAAGGTGGAGGGGACGGATGATGCCATCCCCACCAAAAGGGTGTGGTTTGCCCTCAAGGCCCTAAAGAAAGACAAATCTCCTGAGCCGGATGGCATTCATCCGAGAGTACTATGGGAATTGGCGGACATACTGGCTGCACCCCTGGCGGGCTTTTCAACAGGTCACTTGAGACAGGAGGGTACCTAGGATTGGCGAGAGGCACATGTGGTACCAATCCATAAAGGGGGTCAAGGAAGTACCAGGAAACTATAGACCCATCAGTTTAACCTCGGTGGTGGGAAAATTAATGGACAGTATACTAAAGGAACGATTGGGGTTTACTTGGGGAGGTGGGAGGTCTGGATAGTCGGCAGCATGGGTTTGTGCCAGGTAGATCATGTCAAACCAACCTTGTGGAGTTCTATGAATGGGTAACAACAGAACTGGACAGGGTGTTACCTATGGATGTATTATTCTTGGACTTCAGCAAGGCGTTTGACTCTGTCCCCACAATGGTCTGGTGGAGAAACTGATGGGGTTAGGAGTAGGCCCTTTGATGGTCAGATGGATTGAAAACTGGATAGCTGGACGCACTCAGAGAGTAGTGGTCTGTGGGGAGCTCTCGAACCCTACAGAGGTTGGTAGTGGGGTACCACAGGGCTCGGTCCTGGGTCCAATCCTGTTTAATGCATACATATCGGACATCAGGACCTTTTGTCTGTTTAAACTGTTTTGTCCTGCATGGCGTTTCTGTACTGTGATGCTATCAGTTAAAACGCACAATACAGTATATTTTTGGAAGTGTTGGTGCTGTGTCTTTTTGTTCTTAATAAAAAAAATATGCCAGTCATTGTTGCTGGCAAAATGCATGCAATTTTCTAAGGTAATGCATACATATACCAACATTTTTGTTGGCAAATTGAAGTAATACATACAAAAAATTCTAAGATGATGCATTTTTGCAGCTGATACTTCAATAAAATCTGTATTTCATTCACATAATTAAAAACAGTGGTTTCCTCACCACATACTAAGGAACATTTAATGTAGCTGCAGCAGTTGGCATGTGATGTTTAAGGGACAGCATCTGTCAACCCCATTATGTATCAAATTATCACTATTTATAAAGCAAAAACACTATGATATGTCACATTCTGTGAAAACTGCTGATGCAGATTTTCTTTTATTTCTGATTCCTTTATTCTTTTTTTAAAGGGGACAGGACAATTGTGCTAGGTGGCAGCAGTTTGCAATGTATTTAATAAGAATATATATTATGTGTACAGTAGGTTTGGTCTGTCATCATTTTTTTCCTCACCATCCCCAGCTGATCACGAATCTGTAAATGAAAGAACTAAAACAACACCCACCTTTCACCCCATCACCCATTCCACTTTTCTTCCACCACCCTCATCTGTGCAGTAGCACCCATGCCACCCTTACACCCATGTTAAAACCAACCCACAACCCTCACCCATGTACTAGCATCCATTTTTCGTTTATGGCTAACATTTCTGTAATTGAAAAAATAATAAACAGCTACCAATTAGAACTCATTGTTTTGTCCTCTTGAAAATTGAAAAATAGACCATCTCCTGTCCCAGCCCATGCTGATGCACCACAAAGTCACAGAAGGTAAATCCAAAAATATATGTTTGCACTTTAACTATAAATAATATGATACAGAAAGGATTGACGTGACAGTGTCCCTTTTATGCCAAATTTGGGCCTGTTCCCAATGATGTTAAAATTGCCCTGTATATAAAACTTGTTGACTTTAGTTTAGACCCTAGCTACAGAGCAGTTTGCCATGAAAAGGTGAAAGTTTTGGGGGGTATATAGTCCAAGGTAGTAGATCGAGAAAGGAGAGAGACGACAACCAAAGTCATCACAGTCTGTAAAAGTTTCCTTTTTGGTGCAGAGAGACTCCGTCCCACACAGTATTTTTACCAGCCACCACCATCTGAGTTGTCATCACCATCAACATCCACAACATCAATCACTTCAGGATCAGTTTGTATACTCTTGTAGGGATACTAAAATCTTGACTTATTAACTTTAATAAAGTTAACGTGTACATTTTGTGGCAGCAACCTATTTCTGGTGTCTGTCACAATATTGCTAGCTGTACTAAACATGCGTTCTGAAGAGACACTTGTTGCAGGACAACCAAGATATTTACAGGCTTCATCATACAGCTCTGTCCAAATTGACTTTTTTGATCTCCAGTATTCAAAAGGGCATGCATCAATAGGGAATAGGCAGTTCTTGCAGGTAACTGTCTACCATGTTGGACAGAGACCGCTCAGAAGAGGAATCAGCAGAAGCAGCTGGTATGGCAGCAATTTGGAAAGGTTTTGCCACAGATTTAGCTTGCTACTAAGGGCTGAAGAAGTGGCAGTTGTGGAAAAACTACTGTTAATGTTTGGTGACTTTTCCAGTTCTGTATCCCTTTGTGAAGATGAACCTGCATGTTGTGGTGATGACAACCTGATGGTACTGTGCGTGTCTGTGTTTGACTCTTGTGAGTGCTGCAGCTCATCTAGCAACATACATTTGTACTGCTCTATATCATCTGTTTTTGGAAGATGTATAGCCTTGAACCTGGGATCTAAGAGAGTTGCAAGGATGTAGTGTCTTGATTTTGTCATTGCAACTAATTTGTCATTGGTTTTGAAGCGCCGTCATTCTCTTTACGAGATTCCCATGATATAGGCGACATGTTGTCTGCGCTCAGATCTGTCTTTTCTATTTGTAGATTTAGAACACTAAGATGATGTGAAATGAGCATTATGAGTGGGATAACCTGACTCACAGATGCACCTTCAGAAGACATGTCCCTTGTAGCTGTCTCAAAGGAGCTAGGATACAGCACACTGTCTCCATTAATTTCCACTGCAGCACAGACAGCATAATGCCATCTCCAATAATGTAACTGGAGCAGTACTCATGTACAGCTTGCTTTTGCTCCAAGAGGCACTCAGCATATAAGCGTTGAGTTCCGAGTGGAAACATTTTGAATCAGCTTTTGCTGGGGCAGCTTGTGTTTTTGCAGTTCGGACAATGTCCGTGATAGCCTTGGTTGAATGTGAAAAGTGAGTCACAATTTTTGCAAACAGCAATCATACCATCCACTTGTGTTTCGTTGCTGAGAAATCCCGTGACAATTAAGTGTAAGCAATGTGCAAAGCAAGAAGCATGCAGAAATCCTCCATCCTGTACTGCTTTTAAGATGTTGGCTCCATTGTCACTTACTATGAAGCCACATTTAGACCGTGAGAATAAACCCATTCGTCAAGGAGGTCATTTAGTTCCTGCAAGATGTTTGCAGCAGTATGACTTTGCCCAAACTTCTTTATATGCAGCAGCGCTATCTTTTGGGGTGTCTTTGTTTTTGAAGAAGCACAAGAAAATGTGACCCAATGAGCGGTAAGGGACATGTAATCTATGTTTTGAGTGCTGGTCCACATATCTGTTGTGACATGAATAACCCCACCCTCTGCAGTTTTAAGTGCAAGCATCACTGTCGCTTTTAAAGCCTGATAAATGTTTGGTATTTCAACATAGGAAAAGTACCTTCTATGAGGAACATTGTAACGAGGCTCTGCTAATGTCATAAGCTCCCTAAAATCCTCATGATCTACCAAAGAGTATGGGAGAAGGGCTCCTGCTAACAGTTCACCAATTCGGTGATTAAGATGAAGGGTCTTTGGATGATTTCTAGTAAAGGTATTCTTCCTTTCAAATGCCTGAGACAGTGTTAGCTGTTTGCAACATGTCCCTGCTGGTTTATTATACACCGTGCTTGATGGGCAGATGGGCGCGAGATGGTGGACTAGGACTTATACATTCAGTGCCATCACTGGATGTGCAACTGGTACTAATGGTGCTGGCATTGGTGGTAACAGTGATCCTAGGGCTGGCAGTGGTTCTGCCCGCATCAAGTTCAGACAATTCAGTATCCATTTCAGATTCCTGATCCTGACCCTTCTCACGTGTGGTCTGGAAGATGGAGGACATAGGTTTTGGTTTTGGATGATCAAGCAAAACCGAATGCTTTTTCAGATGGCGTTTAAGAGCTGTAGTGCCAAGGCATGACACAACTTTACCACGGCTTACACTCTGTTTACACAGGGAACAAATTGCTCTGCATGGATCAGTTTTACTGACTGAGAAATAATTCCACACCTCAGATGTGACAGATTTTGTTCGAGTGCTAGGAAGATAGCTAAAGACTGTTTGTGTCTTTTTACCTGTCCTAACAGAACCTGGGACATGCTCCTTGGTGCTAGAAGAGTTGACAGAAGACTCTGATGGATTTTCATTGCTGGCCAACACAGAAGTGGTGGATTCAATGGATATGTTCTTTTCATTGCCAACAGTGCTGGATGTATTTGCAAGTGCACTACCTGATTCATTGTCAGCAGACTTGCTCATTTCACTTTGTTGAGGAAGTAATGATTTGTCACAGACACAACAGTGTGGGACTGAGACAAAGAGCTACTGTCTGAGTCAGAGGGACTCACTGTCACTTGCATTATTGCTGCTAGTCACAGGGATCTTAATGGCATGAATGGCATACCTTATGGTGCCTCTCCGTGTGACCCCAGCAGCTGTACAGGTTTTCTTAAAGGTCCCCTTTACCACACTTCACTGTTGCTCTTTTGCTGTTTGTTGAATTTTATCACGTGAAACATTTTGGTTATTTCTGTTAGCACCAGGATTACCACTACCACCAACACCTGCTCCAACACCAGCACTAAATGCTTCATCTATGTTGGTGTCAGCCATAACAGACAGTAAGTACCAGTACTACCAGTCCAGTATACTGCAGTGAACACACCAACACCAAACAATTCCTGTGTAACAAAGCAATGTGATCTGTAATCGCTACTAACTCCAAAATTTTATTTTGTTGTGTGACACTGTGATACGTGGACTGAAAGTAATTGAAGAATATGACAGTTTGCAACTAAAGGATCCCAGGTTCAAGGCTTACAGAATGATTGGGCTGCTGGGCATAGGCATACACATAGCAATCAAAAGGTGCACAGCAGCAGGGTGATGGGCTGACCACAGGAGACGGAGTCACATACGCAACCCAGGGAATGAGAATTATATTTCTACGTTTCTGTCATGTAAGGTTAATGCCACCACACAACTGGCCACTGGGCTTCTCTCTGTAACACACACACTGGGTAGGGTACAGTGCAGTCAAAGTGCACACAGCAGCAGGGTGATGGGCTGACCACAGGAGACGGAGTCACACGCTAACCCAGGGAATGAGAATTATATTTCTACGCTTCTGTCATGTAAGGTTAATGCCACCACACAACTGGCCACTGGGCTTCTCTGTAACACACACACTGGGTAGGGTACAGTGCAGTCAAAGTGCACACAGCAGCAGGGTGATGGGCTGACCACAGGAGACGGAGTCACATACGCAACCCAGGGAATGAGAATTATATTTCTACGTTTCTGTCATGTAAGGTTAATGCCACCACACAACTGGCCACTGGGCTTCTCTCTGTAACACACACACACTGGGTAGGGTACAGTGCAGTCAAAGGGCACACAGCAGCAGGGTGATGGGCTGACCACAGGAGACGGAGTCACATACGCAACCCAGGGAATGAGAATTATATTTCTAC
The DNA here is from genome assembly GCA_016271365.2 of Neoceratodus forsteri. NCBI lineage: Eukaryota > Metazoa > Chordata > Ceratodontiformes > Ceratodontidae > Neoceratodus > Neoceratodus forsteri. The sequence goes on along the minus strand of CM057449.1, from coordinate 7,337,344 downwards.
GTTTCTGTCATGTAAGGTTAATGCCACCACACAACTGGCCACTGGGCTTCTCTCTGTAACACACACACTGGGTAGGGTACAGTGCAGTCAAAGGGCACACAGCAGCAGGGTGATGGGCTGACCACAGGAGACGGAGTCACATACGCAACCCAGGGAATGAGAATTATATTTCTACATTTCTGTCATGTAAGGTTAATGCCACCACACAACTGGCCACTGGGCTTCTCTCTGTAACACACACACTAGGTAGGGTACAGTGCAGTCAAAGTGCACACAGCAGCAGGGTGATGGGCTGACCACAGGAGACGGAGTCACATACGCAACCCAGGGAATGAGAATTATATTTCTACGTTTCTGTCATGTAAGGTTAATGCCACCACACAACTGGCCACTGGGCTTCTCTCTGTAACACACACACACACTGGGTAGGGTACAGTGCAGTCAAAGGGCACACAGCAGCAGGGTGATGGGCTGACCACAGGAGACGGAGTCACATACGCAACCCAGGGAATGAGAATTATATTTCTACGTTTCTGTCATGTAAGGTTAATGCCACCACACAACTGGCCACTGGGCTTCTCTCTGTAACACACACACTGGGTAGGGTACAGTGCAGTCAAAGGGCACACAGCAGCAGGGTGATGGGCTGACCACAGGAGACGGAGTCACATACGCAACCCAGGGAATGAGAATTATATTTCTACGTTTCTGTCATGTAAGGTTAATGCCACCACACAACTGGCCACTGGGCTTCTCTCTGTAACACACACACTGGGTACAGTGCAGTCAAAGGGGCTCACACTGGGTTTCTCTCTGTGACACACACACTAGGGTTCAGAAAGATTTATTTGCCTTTTTGTGCCCCCCTTGTATGCTTGTTGCTGGCAGCTGCTGAGTGTGCAGTGTGCTGCAGTTTCAAATAATCACATTTCACAAAGGTTCTTATCATCTTCAGTCTTCTTATTTTTTTTTTTAGTCTCTCTCTGAGTCCTCCTCCAGTCCTCCTGATATTGGTCTCAAATCAGTCCCTCCCTATTCCACAGTCCCTTCCCCCAATCTTGATTAATCCCTCCTTCTGTCCTGAACCGGCCCCTAGTCCCACTCCCAGTCCCCCCGCCCCCCCGATTTTTAGCTTTTTTTCTTGTTCTCGGTCTCACAGGAGAAGAAGAAGTGGCCACGGTTGGACAAGAGTAGCGGACGCGCTAACCACTTTTGCTACAGTAATTGGGCTGCTGGTGCTGCCTGCTGCTGCTGCTCTGTCTGCTCCGATGATCCTCAGTCAAAAGGCGTCCTCCTCGTGGCGTATCTCTTTAAATACCCCCCACAGATCCCGCTGCTCGCGTGCTTACTCGACCCCGCGGTCGCTCTCGCGGTGATTCGAACCCTTTTGCGAACCATTTAGTCTTCGAGTTCTAAGTTAGAACTCGAACACCAGGGTTCGAGGAGGGTTCGAATCTTTGCCGAACCTGTTCTGACAACCCTACTTTAAAGACTGTTTGCATGGAAGCATTCAAAAATATGAAGACAAAATAGTAGAATAGGCCAGACAGAAGTAATTAAGTTATTCTCTGGGTAAGTGTGTGCATGAGGGGTAGGAAGAACCACATGTGTTTCAGATGGTATGTGTCCTACAGTTCAGCTGTGCAGCTCAGATGAGATGGTAAAGAAACCTAAAAAGTATAACAGTGGCTGTAAGCGTGCCACATACATGCAGATATGTGCAGATTTGTATCGAAGTACAAGTGAACCATATATATGCAGGCAGTAAAGAGCAGTGGTTACGGGCACTGAACTGCAAACTCGGAAACCTGAAGACAAGGGATTAATCTCATTACCCCCACTTGTATATTTTGTGATCCTGAGCAAGTCACAATTTTTATGTGTGCAGTTATCAGTGACCACTTGGTTTTTGCATGCATGCCACAAGCATGCAGTCTGCTCCAATTTAACATAAAAACAATGCTCGCAGCACGCATGTTGCATGGATAGTTTTATGTGCACAGCATGCAAACATTGCATGTAATTATTTCTGTAAGAGTATGGTTTGTGATTGTCTTCAGACCTACCAGGGCAAGCCCTAAAGAGCCCAGGAATAGCAAAGTATAGTGTGTCTGCAGAGTTGAAAGTGGCCCTCAAGAGAGAGAAAAAGTGAGCCTGCATTACATTTTAATGTGTGAGCCAGGCTGAAAAACCTTAGCCAACAGCTAAACAACAGAGATGACAATATGGCAATTAAAATGCTTACACTGATTTAAGTCAGTAAGTTTGGGCTGGCAGTATAGCCTACAGGTTAGAGGACCAAGGTGTGAACAAGCTTAGTACATCCAGCAGACCAGACCTGAGTTTGATTCTCACAATCTCCACTTGCATACTGTGTGACTCTGAGCAAGTCACTTAACCGCCCAGTGCTCCCAGGTCACCCCTCAAGACAGGCACTTGTGCCTAGTGGGCCTTACCCGGTTATCAAAGACTTAAAAAAGTCCTGTAAAAAATAATACGGCTCTTTGTCATGCAATGGTTGTATTGTCTAAAGATTAGCAATCATTTACAAAGTTGGCAAAAGTCTGAACAGCTGTGCAAACAGTCAAAATCTGCCCCCATCATTTCCACCTCACTGCACCCTGTGCAGAGTCCTGATGTTCCTATACCTGCCACAGGTCACTTTAGTTCTGCAGTTTAGCTTAATCTGTTTACATAATATAACTTGCATCACTTCAATTACAAGCTAATTTACTGTATACCTCTGTGATTTTCTGTAAAAATAAAATGCATCCATGATGCCATTGCTTAAAATTGTGATTTACCCCTTGCTTTTTCTCTTTTCTCCCCTTAGCTTCACCCCTAACACGGGCGCTTCTGCTGCTGCTGCACACAGCCTAGCAGGTCCCTTCCATCCACTGGCTCCCTCCTCACTCTACTGTGCACCGATCAGCAGACTGATACTTTGCCCCGACATGGGCGCTTCTGCTGCTGCTGCACACAGCCCGGTGGGTCCCTACCATCCACCAGCTGCCTCGTCGCTCTACTGCGCAACGATCAGCAGACCGATGCTTTGCCCCAACATAGGCGCTTCTCCTGCTGCTGCTGCACACAGCCTGGTGGGTCCTTACCATCCACCGGCTCCCTCCTCACTCTACTGTGCACTGATCAGCAGACCGATGCGTTGCCCTGATATCGGCACTTCTGCTGCTGCTGCACACAGCCCGGTGGGTCCCTACCATCCACCGGCTGCCTCCTTGCTCTACTGTGCACCGATCAGCAGACTGATGCTTTGCCCCGACATAGGCGCTTCTGCTGCTGCTGCACACAGCCCGGTGGGTCCCTACCTTCCACCGGCTGCCTCGTCGCTCTACTGCGCAACGATCAGCAGACCGATGCTTTGCCCTGACATGGGTGCTTCTGCTGCTGCTGCTGCACCACACAGCCCGGTGGGTCCCTACCATCCACCGGCTCCCTCCTCACTCTACTGTGCACCAATCAGCAGACCGATGCTTTGCCCTGATATGGGGACTTCTGCTGCTGCTGCACACAGCCCGGTGGGTCCCTACCATCCACCGGCTGCCTCCTTGCTCTACTGTGCACCGATCAGCAGACCGATGCTTTGCCCCGACATAGGCGCTTCTGCTGCTGCTGCACACAGCCCGGTGGGTCCCTACCATCCACCAGCTGCCTCCTCACTCTACTGCACACCGATCAGCAGACCGATGCTTTGCCCCGACATAGGGGCGCTGCTTCTGCTGCTGCACACAGCCCGGTGGGTCCCTACCATCCACCGGCTGCCTCCTCGCTCTACTGTGCACCGATCAGCAGACCGATGCTTTGCCCCGACATAGGCGCTTCTGCTGCTGCTGCACACAGCCCGGTGGGTCCCTACCATCCACCAGCTGCCTCCTCACTCTACTGCACACCAATCAGCAGACCGATGCTTTGCCCCGACATAGGCGCTTCTGCTGCTGCTGCACACAGCCCGGCGGGTCCCTACCATCCACCGGCTTCCTCCTCGCTCTACTGTGCACCGATCAGCAGACCGATGCTTTGCCCCGACATAGGTGCTTCTGCTGCTGCTGCACACAGCCCGGTGGGTCCCTACCATCCACCAGCTGCCTCCTCACTCTACTGCGTACTGATCAGCAGACCGATGCTTTGCCCCGACATAGGCGCTTCTGCTGCTGCTGCACACAGCCCGGCGGGTCCCTACCATCCACCAGCTGCCTCGTCGCTCTACTGCGCAACGATCAGCAGACCGATGCTTTGCCCTGACATGAGCGCTTCTGCTGCTGCTGCACACAGCCTAGCAGGCCCCTGCCATCCACCGGCTCCCTCCTCACTCTACTGCATACCGATCAGCAGACCGATGCTTTGCCCCTGACACGGGCACTTCTGCTGCTGCTGCTTCACACAGCCCGGTGGGTCCCTACCATCCACCGGCTCCCTCCTCACTCTACTGTGCACCGATCAGCAGACCGATGCTTTGCCCTGATATGGGCACTTCTGCTGCTGCTGCACACAGCCCGGTGGGTCCCTACCATCCACCGGCTGCCTCCTCGCTCTACTGTGCACCGATCAGCAGACCAATGCTTTGCCCCAACATAGGCATTTCTGCTGCTGCTGCACACAGCCCGGTGGGTCCCTACCATCCACCAGCTGCCTCCTCACTCTACTGCGTACCGATCAGCAGACCAATGCTTTGCCCCGACATAGGTACTTCTGCTGCTGCTGCACACAGCCTAGCAGGTCCCTGCCATCCACTGGCTCCCTCCTCACTCTACTAAGTACCGATCAGCAGACCGATGGTTTGCCCCTGACACGGGCACTTCTGCTGCTGCAAGCAACCTAGCAGGTCCCTGCCATCCACCGGCTGCCTCCTCTCTCTACTGCGCACCGATTTAACCACGAATGAATTATTTCTAGTGTGTGTCTCCTCCTTGGCCCTGGTCTGCCATCATGCTTTCATGTAACACCTTGATGCCTCTATCCTCCCTTTGATACTGATCTATCTTCCGGCTTTCTCCAGCCTTCTTTTCACAACTGTATACTGCACTCATCTGCAATCTACATGCAATCATACTATAAAAGTCCTAACTCCCCTTTCCCTCTCCCTGTAGGCCCCCACCGCTGTATCAGTTCTACCGACCTATCCTTGGGACTTCACTTCTCACAATGTTCATCCTTCGCTTACATATTACATACCCCTCCTGCTACCCCATGTGCCATTACTTGGTGGTTCTCCAAGCCTTTTCATGGGTAGTACTAGTGACTGCCTCTGGTAAATGAACTAACTGGTACTTCTATACAGAGAACATGGTTTATATACAGTTGCATAGTTCAGTGGTGGACCTGCTCCTTGTATTTGAATTCTCCTCTGTTATGGCTTGCCTTGTCTTCCTTTTATCATTTGACTCCCCTATTACTGCACCATTGTGTTTGTGTTTATATACTTATTTACATGTATTTATATGTTTTTATGACGGATGTTACCCGACCCTGTTCTAACCAGGTCCATCTTGTAAAAGAGCTCTGCTCAATGATGTTCACCTGGATAAATAAAGATTTTGATTGATTGATTGATTGATCACCAGACCAAAGCTTTGCCCCTGACACAGGCACTTCTGCTGCTGCAAGCAACTCGGTGGGTCCTTACTGTCTGCCAGCTGCCTCCTCACTCTACTGCCCACCAATCACTAGACCAGAGGTATGCCGCTTAAACGTCTGGCTCCTCCACGTGGATTGGCCAGAATCATAGGCTCTGCCTGTTGATTGTCTGCTCCACTTCCCTAATTCTTTCCTGCTCCCGATCCTTTTGAACGTTAAAGTTAGTTTTATTTATTGAATCTCATACTGTGTAAGTTTCACCATATTGTCTTGTGAATCCTAATTTAAATGTGAATCTAAGCCTTGCCTACAGCAATTTTGCACTCCATGGGGGGTTTCAAGTATGGATCTTACGGAGTGCAGGTTCAGGATTTAAAGTTTTACAGCACTTTTATTTTAAGCTCCTGTGGTATTTTACTCTGGATCAGAAACTAAACCAAAATCAGCTAAACTGTTTTATTCAATTTAAAGTGATAAAGCATTTTGTAAGCACTTCTCTGTTTAGACCTGGTTTCATTGTGTTACAGCTCTAAGATATGCCCTGCAACTAATCCCATTTCTGTTTCCCTTTCTCCCTTGCCTCTATTCGTCCATCTTGAATTTTTTGCTCACCCCCTGCCTTTATTAAATACTATCTCTCCCCAATGGCACCACCCCTAGGCAATCTCCATCCCCTCCCCACTACTATTGCAACTCCCCTTAAATATAGAGAACGCAGTTAATAGGGTATAACACTTGTCGGAGTTAATCTCATAGTAGCCACTGTGTCTTTGTTACCTCATTCAGAACTACACTCCACTTTCTCTGCAGCTGTCATCTTGCTGGTCTATTAGGAAAAAAGTTTTATTATCTGATGATACTAACTTCAAATACAAAAATGTTCTGCCCTGCGCTCTTCGCTACTTTATGCACCATGACTGTCCTGTTACTGATGACTGATTTCTGTTCCATCATTCTCGCTGCTGATCAAGATTACTTACAATCCTTCTCCGAATCACCCTATACTCCGTGACCCCCCACACAAAGCCAAAGCCTACCAGCTCTCCCCTATGGGCTCTGTCATACTGTCCTTCCTGACTAACCACGATCGTTGTCTACATGGTTTGTTTCTCCGCTTCCTCACTATACAGTCCACCCCACTGGCACCCTCCTACATGCCACCTCCTCTCACTTCTCCTCCTTGGATGGGATATGGAAGCCAACCCTGGACCCCAAACGTGCATATTAACCATGCTATTGCTATCTGGACAGGATGCTGCAGACTCAGGGTTGCACACCTAAACATGTGCAGCCTCCCAGTTAAGTTCTCTGAACTTGAAGCCTGGGTGTCCCTCTACAAGCCACATGTCCTGGGTCTATCTGAAACATGACTTAAACCATATCACAGTGATGCCTCCAACCAACTCCCCAGCTAATCATTGCTGCGCCTTGACAGGCCTGGCAGAAACAGGGGTGGTGGCGTTACACTATACGTTCAGGACCATATTAGTGACATCTCTATTGCTTGCTCCTCCCCCCTCTCAGTCAGTGAATGGCTCGTTGCTGAAACTGTTCTAGATGCATCGAAAAAATTGTGTATTGGCTGCTGTTACTGTCCTCCCTCAGGAGGTGTAGCGGAACTATCAAATTTCCTGGCTCACCTTGCATCTGCCCCTTGTCCAGGGGCACCATCATACTTGAGGATTTCTACCTTCACTGGACAGAATCCTCAGTACCAGAATATGCACACCTGTAAAGGATGGATCACCCTGAACAAGTCATCACCTCCCCTACCAGATACAACCCCTGCTCCCCCAACCACTCCACCCTTGACTTGATTGCCACAAACTGTGCTAATCTAATCCTCCAAGCAGGCACTACAGCTGACTCTATCAGTGACCACAGTCCTACATATATCACTCTAACCACCAAGTCAATACATTCTTCCTACAAATTGCTATCTTTTAGGAAATTAAAATCCCACAATTTGAACTCAGTGCTAAGGGATGCCTGGACCATAAACTGGTCCTCACTCTACCAACTCAAAGATGTCTCCATGGCGGTGACGCTTTTAACGGAAGCTCTTTGCAACCTTCGGCACAAATACTTCCCTATCACCACCAGGAGGGTTAAAGGTGATAACACCTGTTGGCTATCAAATGAACTTCTGGCCCAAATGAAAGTAAGGGACAAAACCTGGCAAGCCTTCAAGGCATCTCTCTCCCCCCAATTATGGAATGCATACAGGTGACTTCGTAACTCCTGCAAGCAGTCTGCGAAGTCACTCAAGCATAAATGTTACACCAACCAACAAAAAAAAGTCTCTTGGCAACCCTGACAGTTTCTGGGCCTTTAATTAACACCCTCCTGAACCCCAAATCAAATATACCAATAACGGAACTTACTTACCTCTCCAGTCCCAATACTGACCCAGGCAAGATTGCTAATACTATCAATAGAATGTTCACTGACCTTACTGCCTATACCAGAAAACTCCCTCCACTGCCGCCTTCCACCCAGAAAAAACAGCCATGCTTCCCACAGACATCAAGCCCTATCTTTTATTTCAGAGCCATCAACCATAGAGTCACTGTCAAACTCCTGAAGATGCTACCCACAAGGGGTAGCCCAGGTAGCAACATTCTGTAACCCACCATTCTGAAATTCCTCTCCCCTGTCCTTGTAAAACCACTGACCCACATATTTAACCTTGCCCTCTCAACATCTGCTCTGCCAGACTCATGGAAGCATGTGCACGTAGTGCCTATTTTCAAATCTGGCGATCTCGCTGCCCCGGAAAACTACCATCCCATCTATTAGAAGAAATCCTTCACCACCAGCTTTCCGAGCATCTAGGTAAGTACAACCTCTTGAGCCCCCTCCAACATGGCTTTCGCAAACATCACAGCACCTCTTCATCCTTGGCTCTTTTCTCCAACCATGTCCTTAGGAACATGGACATGGGTATGGCCACAGGTGCGGTGTTTGTGGACCTATCAAATGCCTTTGACCTTGTTGACTGGCACCTTCTCCAATCCACCCTGTTAAACCTAGGCTGTTTCTTGATGCCACTGCTTGGTTTAGCTGCTACCTTGCTAACAGATCCCAATCTGTTCTGATAGGCAAAGATACCATTGCAGCATTACCTGCCCATACTGGTGTCTCCCAGGGCTCCATACTGAGGCCCCATTATTCTCTCTGTTCATAAATGATCTTCCCACAGAAAGCATAAACTGCAATGTGCTCCTCTGTGCTGATGACCTCTTCATCTACCACAGCGCTAAGTCCCTCGCATCTAGATCTTATACACTCACTGCAAACTATGGATCAGCTCAAAATTGGTTCCTCTCCAAAACACTTCTTGTAAATAAGAAAAAACAAAGACCATGCTCTTTGGCTCAAAGTCATACCTTACAAAGGCCACCAAATCAAAAACCTTGTTACACATAATCACCCCTGCAGGACCTCCTCTTGACACTATCCTCCTTCAAATACATATGAGTGACTCTTGATCCCTCCCTTACCTACAGTGACCACATTTCTAACACTATGAAGAGAATCCACCAGAAACTAGTGGCAGCCTACCGTGTTAAACACCTCCTGACTCCAGAAGCTCATCTTGCAGTTGCCCAGAGAAACCTACTGCCCCTACTTGACTGTTGCTCCCCAGTGTTCTCCATGTCCATTTGGACCTCAAACTTCTGTCCCTCACTCTAGACAAGGTTCTGGGGTCTATCACCAGGATCTTTAATCTTTCCCTCTCTCTCAGCCAATTCCCTGATAAATGGAAGGCAGCGACTGTCACACCTATCCATAAAGGTGGTGACCGGACCTCCCATGTGAATTACCGACCTATCTCTATGCTGCCACCCCTCTCTAAGGCCCTGGAACGGATAGCAGCAGACCAGCTCACTGATCATCTGGACAAGTACAACACCCTTTGCCAGCAGCAACATGGATTTAGAAAAGGGCACAGCACTGCCACAGCATTTCTTGAGTCTACAGGAGCCATACACAACTCCCTTGATCAGGGTCGCCTAACCGGAGCTACATTCATTGACCTGTCAAAGGCTTTTGACACTGTCCACCACCGCCTCCTGCTTCATCAGCTACTGAACATTGGTCTCTCCACAGAATCAGTGAAATGATTCAATAGCTATCTTGACAACAGGTCCCAATGTGTAAAAATATTAGGTGTGGTCTCCGACACTAAACAGGTTCGCTCCGGTGTCCCCCAAGGCTCCATCCTGGGCCCACTGCTGTTCAGCCTGTTCCTCAACCCCCTCTCCGACTCCACCTCTCAGCAAGTCATACTTAATGCAGATGACACGGTGATTCTTGCCTCTCATCATGACCCAAGCCACCTGCAACAAACCCTCCAACACGGCTTCACTTCTGTTGAAAGCTGGCTCAAAGAACATAAGTTAATCCTTAACCAGAAAAAAACGAAGACCATGATTTTCACCAGCCACCAAAACAAGCACAAACACCACCAACTCTCCTTAAACACCTACCTTGGGGACTCCCTGGAGCAGGTTGATTCCTTCAGATACCTAGGAATCACCCTAGATCCACACCTGTCCTTTGGAACCCATATAACCAATGTCGCAAAAACCATGAGTACTAGACTGGGCTTACTCTGCCGGCTTCGTCAGCACTTGACTAAAGAGGCCCTCTTTGCCGCAGTTCAAAGCTCCATCATCTCCCAGATTGACTATGGTCTTGTCATCTGTGGCACTGCCACTACCACTGCACTCAGAAGGATTACTACCACCCTAAACAAGGCCTGTCGACTCATCACTGGGGCCGAACAGCTCACACACACCTGTGACCTCTATTCACAAGCTAACTGGCTTCAACTTGACAATAGAATTCAGTACCAAACCTCCTTCAAACAAAAACCAGCTCCAGAATTACCAGGGTATCAAAGCCACAACTTTTCCATATCCCTTGCTGCTGCACAGCCATTGGCCAGAGTTCATTCGCCTACAGGACACCCACTTGGTTTAATTGTCTTGCCAATGATACTATCAATATCACTGGGCTAGGGGCCTTCAAATCCAGGCTCTGTAACACCCTGGTCACTTCCAGCATCTGTGACTGTCATAGATAATGTCTATGCAACTCCACTCCACTCCACTACCGCTCTTTCTTATATCTAGCTCCTTACATAACACACTTGCCCTAGTTTGGCCTCTGCCCCACACGCTCTACAGCACCTGACAATGCCACCTTCCTGGCAGCTCCACCCCACCCCCCTTCCACATCCTTACCTACCCCCCACCTCTCCTATCTTCTCATTTTCTTACCTCCCCTTGCCCCTCTCATTTCTTTTTACCACCCCCTATTGTCCTCTTCATTTCCACATTTCCCTCTCCATCTGTTCAAAATTAATTTGATATCGTTTACCCTTATTTGTGTAACAATTTTGTCTATTGTCATGTGATACCTATGTCTTGACATGGAACCTTTGTAAAAGAGCCCCGGGCTCAAAGGTAATTGTAATCCGAGAATTGAAATAAATAAATACAAAAATAAATGTCCTTCTCACTTCTTTCTTGTCTAAATATCACATACAACACTGACTGTAGCTTTGCCCTTCGGGTCCCTTCATCCACTCATCACTGCCCTCTATACCAGTCCTTAGGCTGGCTCTCTCTGCAGGGCACATCCCCCACTTATCACTGCTCTCTATATCAGTCCTTAGGCTGGCTCTCTCTGCAGGTCCCCTCCTCCACTCATCACTGCCCTCTATACCAGTCCTTAGGCTGGCTCTCTCTGCAGGGCCCCTCCCCCACTCATCACTGCTCTCTATACCAGTCCTTAGGCTGGCTCTCTCTGCAGGGCCCTTCCCCCACTCATCACTGCTCTCTATACCAGTCCTTAGGCTGGCTCTCTCAGCAGGCCCCCTCCTCCACTCATCACTGCTCTCTATATCAGTCCTTAGGCTGGCTTCCTCTGCAGGGCCCCTCCCCCACTCATCACTGCTCTCTATATCAGTCCTTAGGCTGGCTCTCACTGCAGGGCCCCTCCCCCACTCATCACTGCTCTCTATATCAGTCCTTAGGCTGGGTCTCTCTGCAGGTCCCTTCCCCCACTCATCACTTCTCTCTATATCAGTCCTTAGGCTGGCTCTCTCTGCAGGTCCCTTCCCCCACTCATCACTGCTCTATATCAGTCCTTAGGCTGGCTTTCTCTGCAGGTCCCCATCTCCACTCATCACTGCTCTCTATACCAGTCCTTAGGCTGGCTCTCTCTGCAGGGCCCTTCCCCCACTCATCACTGCTCTCTATACCAGTCCTTAGGCTGGCTCCCTCTGCAGAGCCCCTCCTCCACTCATCACTGCTCTCTGTATCAGTCCTTAGGCTAGCTGTCTCTGCAGGTCCCTTCCTCCACTCATCACTGCCCTCTATATCAGTCCTTAGGCTGGCTCTCTCTACAGGTCCCCTCCCCCACTCATCACTGCTCTCTATATCAGTCCTTAGGCTCTCTCTCTCTCTCTCTCTCTGCAGGTCCCCTCCTCCACTCATCACTGCCCTCTATACCAGTCCTTAGGCTGGCTCTCTCTGCAGGGCCCTTCTTCCACTCATCACTGCCCTCTATACCAGTCCTTAGGCTGGCTCTCTCTGCAGGTCCCCTCCTCCACTCATCACTGCTCTCTGTATCAGTCCTTAGGCTGGCTCTCTCTGCATGTCCCTTCCTCCACTCATCACTGCCCTCTATACCAGTCCTTAGGCTGGCTCTCTCTGCAGGTCCCCTCCTCCACTCATCACTGTTCTCTGTATCAGTCCTTAGGCTGGCTCTCTCTGCAGGTCCCCTCCTCCACTCATCACTGCTCTCTATACCAGTCCTTAGGCTGGCTCTCTCTGCAGGTCCCCTCCTTCCACTCATCACTGCTCTCTGTATCAGTCCTTAGGCTGGCTCTCTCTGCAGGGCCCTTCCTCCACTCATCACTGCCCTCTATACCAGTCCTTAGGCTGGCTCTCTCTGCAGGTCCCCTCCTCCACTCATCACTGCTCTCTGTATCATTCCTTAGGCTGGCTCTCACTGCAGGTCCCCTCCTCCACTCATCACTGCCCTTTGTATCAGTCCTTAGGCCGGCTCTCTCTGCAGGTCCCTTCCTCCACTCATCACTGCCCTCTATACCAGTCCTTAGGCTGGCTCTCTCTGCAGGTCCCCTCCTCCACTCATCACTGCCCTCTGTATCAGTCCCTAGGCTGGCTCTCTCTGCAGGTCCCTTCCTCCACTCATCACTGCCCTCTATACCAGTTCTTAGGCTGGCTCTCTCTGCAGGCCATTTTGAACCTGCTATGGGCTCTCTAGTCAACACCTCTCTCAGGAACTCGCCTACAGTACAAGTCGCATGGCCGGCAGTAAATCCTTTGCCACCGTGGCCCCCACCCTATGAAATAAGCTTCTTCCCCTCCTTCAGGACTCAACCCTCCCTTGAAAAATTCTGCAAGGGACTTCGGGCTCACCTACTAGAAGCTTGCATCTACTCCTGTCAATGAGGGGCCCAACCTTAGGCCAGTCCCTCACTAGCCTAGACATGCACTGCTTTATAAAGTACTACCTTCCCTCCAGATTGCTGTACTCCTACGCAAGCATATCCCTGTAATTGCCACCGTCTGTAAACTAATTTTGGCACACTGTCAGCTCTGTTTTGTCCAAGTATTTACTCTCCTTGACTTGCTCTGAACGTGTTTCTTTGCTGTACCTGTACTCCTTTGTAACTAAATGCTGTACCCAAACACCTCTGGAATCAAATACTGTACCTGTATACCTCTGTAACTAAATCCGGGTCGCCCCTGAAAAAGGGACCTTCGGGGCTCAGTGGGCCTACCCGGTTACCAAAATTGAATAAATAAATGAATAAATAAATTAAACTGTTCCACCAATGAGTTGATTTAGCATTGTTTTTTACAGTTGGCACCGCATTGGCAACTCAAATTGCATTATTTTTCAGTGCTTAACCAGCTCAAGAGCAATGTTTGCAAAATGTTTTTGCAACTCATTTGGACTCCATCTGCAGTCCAGTCACAATGCCATGCAAAACTTGAGTTTTAACTCACAAGAAACAGTTTGTGCAGGGATTTGTATTGGATCCAGCAACACTTATGCAACTCAGTCAGAAGTACTACGCCAGCTCATTGGAGGAACAGGTTAATGTGACTTGTATTGTATCTCAGGAAGTCCCATAAGTCCCCATATTCCTTGCTTCTCACCAACGGGGAGGTAACTCTACATCTCAGGGTCTCTTCCGTCCTCCCCTAGTAGTCTCCTGTGTATCTGCTGTCATTGAGAGCAAGGCTTTCTCTGTCTCTTCCCCCTACCTCTGGAACAGAATACCACCTGCTATCAGTACGTTACCCTCTCATCAGTCCATCAGATTGAAGCTAAGAGATTGGCTCATGTCTCAGGCCACCTGTACCTGCTCCCTTGGAAACACCCTCACCAGAAATCTGCCTTAGGGGCCCAGTGTACCATTTGCCTTACTTCCTAAGTACTGGCTACTACATGTACAACTGACACGTTTTTGACTCCATTGCGAAAATGTTGATTGCTATAGTGTAATCCCTTATGCACTTTATTTGTACACCTTGGACTGGCTGAATAATGTCTTGATTTGCTGTAACTGTATGTCCTAGTTCTCTGCAAGCAGAGAAGTGTTGCTTTATTTGTCATGAACACATTTTTTATGTCCTTAACTCCTATTTTTAAGATATGATGTTTATGTATCGCTGTTTCTGATACCGCTGTACTCACTATAGTATATGTATCTATTGTCTGTGCCACTGTTTGGCCCGGGTCACAACTGAAAATGGTCCTTTGGATCAGTTTGCTCACTCAGCTATCAAAAACATAAATACATCAATAAATAAATAAATTTAAAGTTTATAAATAATTTCAATATTTTAATGTTTGTTTATTTATTTATTTGTTTGTTTTAAAAGAAGGCATGCTGAGCAGGCTACTGCCCAATTCCAGACGTGATGTATTAACATTTATATAGCCCCCCGTCTCCTTGCACATTAAGATCATCTGGCACAACTGGCCAGGTACTCTACTGAACCTGCATTACCCATCCAGATGTAAATATAGAATGGCTAAATTGAAACTAAAATGAGTTGTATATCATCACCAGTTCCACCAGCTAAACTGAAAGATCAAAGGCAATCATAACAGCAATTGTTTGCCTTTCTCCACTTTCTTTACAGGCACTTTAATAAATTATCACATGTAATGTATTCAAGAATCAGACTGTCCACTGTGGTCTTTTTCATGCTACACTCTACATTTATGCCTCCATAAGTTTCTTTTATAACGATCAGCATCACTGACATTTTCCCTGAGTCAGCACTGTTTGAGACAGCTGGTGACATCAGAGAAGGAGTGACGACATGTGTACATGCTGGTGGCAGCCTTGACAATGTTCAGGAACGTCCGTTTGCATAAGCTGATCTGCTGCTTGTGTGGCTTGCTGATTGATGGACGTCAGTCACTGATATCATGAGCAAGCTGTATATTTTTCCTGATAGCTTTCAGTCACATTTGCAAATAGCAACACCTTTGAACATCAGCTGATCGGCTCACGAATCCAGCTGATCAGCTTCTCCAATTTGAACTGTTGTTCAGTTTTTTTTGTCTGTGTGCAGTGAATGACATATTTTACAAGAATAGTATTTTTGCCAGTTCTGACATCCAAAGGTAAACAAGTTGCACTTCTGTTCAGCTTTCCAGAGTCAACCAGACTGACAGATTATTTTTCTAATCAGTGTTGTTCCTTCTATTGCTGGTAAATATAATATATATACATACACTTTCTAAGTTTTTTCTTATTAGATTGCCTGTTAGGTTTTTGTGTTGTAGCAGGTACTGCAGTCAGGGGAGTCATGCAAACAGAATTTTTGGTGGCACAAAATCCTAATCCTGCTAGGCGGGGGGGGTCCGGGGACCTGCTGAAAATGCGGAGCCATATGGTGCCATCTGGTGGCTTTTAGCAGCCCATGAAGACGTTTCACAATATGACAAATATGGACAGAATGAGAAGCCAATTTGTTTTGTTGTTGTCTTCGTTCAGTCGGTGGGACCGTTGGGTGGCGACACCATCCAACAATCCCACAGCCTAAACAAAGACACCCACAAACACATGGTGACCCTCTTTTTAGCCAAGCAAAGTTTTTCCGAATACAGTATAAATAATGGCATTCTGGTGGCTTTTAGCAGGCCATGAAGCTTGCTCACAACATGGTAAATATTGCCAGGATGACAAGGCGATTTTGTATTTTTGATGTCTTTGTTCAGTCTGTGGGATTGTGTTAGATGGTGACACCATACAGCAATCCCACAGCCTAAACAAAGACATCCACACATGCATGGAGATCTTTTTTTATTCTGAGATAGTGAAGCTGATTTGCTACCTACTGAAAGGCTCCAGAATCATTCTGGTGTCTGCTAGCAGGTAGCAAATCAGCTTCACTTTGTCGTGAAAGCCAACATAACGGTGATACTTTCATGGCACAGTACTACGTAAAGTAAATGTTATGGAATAGCAAAATAATGGTACAAGACATTTGTTAATGCTGATATATATATATATATATATATATATATATATATATATTTATTTTTTTTTTTATAATATTGATATATTTTTCTGTATTGCTTTGCTTCTTCATAATGTCATACAATAACATAATTTTGTCATTGGACGGCAGGCATCAATGTTATAATAATGCACATGGTTGCAGCAGCAAGTACTCAGGCACATTCTTCATGGTCATACAATACATTTTATAATTGTTACACCTCACTGTCACTGATCAGTCCCAGTCCTGGTCAACTCAGTAACCTGTCATATGGCTATTGCAAGTTTCTCAATGACTGCTATAAGAGAAGTTATTTTCTGACTATGTATGACATCTTTCTACCCTGCTGAGATGTACTGCAGCCTGACATCTGGTATTACATCCGGAAAACAAACTGTTCAGGTTGATGCACCAGCCCATTCCCCTCGTTAAACAGTATGGTTTTATAGTGGTAGAAGAACTACCCATTTCAGGACTGTGGCTTGCATATTTAAAGGGACACATTCAAACAGAGAAGAGAAAGAAATAAGTACTTTGAATTGTACATGAACCCAGGCTGCCTGGAATACCAGGTTCAGAAATGTACTGGGTCACTCATGCCTCACCTGCCACCATGTCAGCAAGTTGGGCTCAGGAAGATACTGGGGTCACCCGTACCTCGCCTGCCACCATGTTGAGAAGTCAGTTTTGGGAATGCACAGGGGTTACCTGCACCTCACCTGCCACTGTGTCAGTGAGATGGGTTCAGGAATGCACTGGGGTCACCAACACCTCACCTGCTACTCTGTCAGTGGGACAGGTTAAGGAATGAACAAGGGTCACCTGTACCTCACCTGTCACCCCATCAGTGGGACAGGTTTGGGAATGCACTGTGGTCACCTGTACCCCACCTGCAGCCACGTCAATGAGTCAGGTTCAGTAATACACTGGGTACACCCATACCTCACCTGCCACTGTGTCAGTGAACTGGGTACAGTAATGCACTGGGTTCCCCCATACCTCACCTGCCACTGTGTCAGTGAACTGGGTACAGTAATGCACTGGGTTCACCCATACCTCACCTGCCACTGTGTCAGTGAACAGGTTACAGTAATGCACTGGGTTCCCCCATACCTCACCTGCCACTGAGTCAGTGAACAGGGTACAGTAGTGCACTGGGTTCACCCATACCTCACCTGCCAGTGTGCCTGTGAGCCATATTCAGGAAAGCACTGGGGTCACCAGTACCTCATCTACCACCACGTCACTGAGAAGGGATCGGGAATGCACTGTGAACACCTGTACCTCACCAGTCACCATGTCAGTGAATCGGGTTCTTGAATACACTGGATTCACCTGTTCCTCACCTGCACTAATGTCCTCAAGCCAGGATAAGGAATGCACTGGGGTCCCTCATTGCTCATCTGTTGCCATGTCAGTAAGCCAGATTCAGGAATGCCCTGGGGTCAATCAGACCTCACCTGTTGCCATATCAGTGAGCCAGGTTTGTGAATGCACCGATGTCAACAAGCCAGGTTTGGGAACGCACCTTGGACACCTGTTCACCACCTATCACCATGACAGTGAGCCAAGTTTGGGAAGGGACTGTGGTCACCCATGCCTCATCTGCCACCATGGCAGCGAGTCAGTTACAGGAATGCACAGGGATCATTCATGCCTCATCTGCCACCATGTCAGTCAGCCAGGTTTAAGAATGCATTGAGATCATCCTTCCCTCACCTGTCAACAGATAAGTGAGCTGGGTTCAGGAATACACTGGGGTCACCCTTGCCTCACCTGCCACCATGCCAGTGAGTGGGGTTTGGGAATGCACTGGGGTCACCTGTACCTACCAGCCACCATGTCAGCAAGCCAGGTTCTATAATGCACTGGGGTCACCCATACCCCACCTGCAACCATGTCAGGGAGTCAGGTTCTGTAATGCACTGGAGTTGCCCATACCTCACCTGCCACAAGTCAGTGAGCCAGTTTCAGTAATGAATCAGGGTCTCCTGTACCTCACCTGCTGCTATGTCAGTGAGTCAGGTTCAGTATTGCACTGGGGTCACCCATACCTCACCTGCCTTCATTTTAGTGAGCCTGGTTCAGTGAATGGCTGGGATCACCCATACCTCACCTGCCACCATATCAGTGAAGTGGGTTCTGAAATGCACAGAGGTCACTCATTCCTCACCAGTTGTTATGTCAGTGAGCCAGGTTCAGGAATGCCCTGGGGTCACCCAGACTTCATCTACTGCCATGTCAGTAAGCCAGGTTCAGGAATGCCCTGGGGTCACCCAGACTTCATCTATTGCCATGTCAGGAAGCCAGGTTTGAGAATGCACTTGGGCCACCCATACCTCACCTGTTGTCATGTCAGCAAGTTGGGTTCAGGAATGCACTTGGGTCACCCATACCTCAACTGCCACCATGTCCTTGAACCAGTTTTTGGAATGCACTGAGGTCACCCATACATCAAAGCAACAAATCTGAAGCACCATTCACCAGCACACTGAAAAATGCCAGCTAACAATAATGTAAAGTGCATAAATAGTTTATTTCATTAGGTCTCTGTATCCAGTACCTTACACTGGAACACTAGCAGTAGATCCTCTCATCAAGCTATCCTCTGACCGGATTCACTCAGGGCATCAACAGGGAGTGGAGTTCTGATTTAAACATCAACTGTTATAAATTGCCATCTTAAAGTGATACACACCATTCCCCATTTTTCTGTGTAAACATACATTATCTAAAACATATAGCAATGTATATACCTTCACCAATGATGTATTCATTTCCTCCAACATAAATAAAGAATGAAAAACATTAAATAAACAACAACAATAAACACCGGTGCAGTGCACAGCCAATCAAAGGCTGAGACAGTACCTATAGTCATTCTGATTATATAAATGTACAAACATTATAAATACCCAGACTTTAGCAAGGCATTTGACACAGTCCCACACAAAAGATTAATAAACAAATTAGCCATCCTGGGAGTGGGTCCCAGGGTGGTACCCTGGGTAAAACACTGGCTGGACAACAGGACACAGTGGGTAATAGTAAATGGAGTCCACAGTGAAGAACGGAGGCTTACTAGTGGGGTACAGCAGGGTTCAGTACTGGGGCTGGTCCATTTTAATGTCTTCATTAGTGACATTGCAGATGGACTGGGATCTGCAACAGGGTTGATATGCAAGGTGGGGTGGAAAGGATGAAAAGGGACTTGGCAAGGTTGGAGGAATGGTCAAATGTAAGGCAGCTTAGATTCAATGCAAAGAAGTGCAAAGTAATGCACTTGGGAAATAAAAATCCAAGGGAAGTGTACACAATGGGGATGAGATACTGATGACAACAAAAATAGATAGGGACCTGGGGGTAGTCATATCAGATGACCTACAGGTGGGCCAGCAATGTGAGAAGGCAGAAAGGAGGGCTGGGGGGATATTGGGATGCACAGAGAGAGGCATCACCAGTAAAAAACAGGAAGTTGTTGGCCTTCTATATAGACAGTTGGTATGACCACATCTGGAATATGTGTACAGTTCTGGAAACTCCATCTCCGCAAAGGCATAGACAGGGTGAAGGCTGTCCAGAGGAGGGCAACCAAAATGGTGCCGGGTCTGCACCAGAAGACATATGAAGAAAGACTAAAGGAGCTTAAGATGAATAGCCTCGAGGAAAGGGGGGGACATGATAGAAACGTTCAAATACCTCATGGGAATCAACAAAGTCCAAGAGGGTAGCGTCTTTCAGAAAAAGAGATGTGAAAGAAAAGGGGGGCACAGTTTGAAGATAGAAGGGGACATCTCACAGGTAATGTGAGGAAGTATTTCTTTACAGAGAGGGTTGTGGATGCATGGAACAGCCTTCCTGAGGAGGTCATAGAGTCAAAAACAGTGGGGGAATTCAAGAATGCATGGGACAGACATAAGGCAATTCTAGTGGTGGGGTAGGAGGAAGTAGGCTGTTGGTTAACTAGGATCTGCAGCTTATCTGTTAAGTAGGGAAATGGGCAGTCTAGGTGGGCCAAGCAGTCCTTATAGGTTCATACAGCAGGTTCATAGGTGGATACGAGTTTGAGGGACAGACCCATTACTGAACTCGCCATCATTGATCTAATGATGGTAATAAAATTTCCTTTCCCCCATAAACAAGTCAATCTCATATTTAAAAGTGTCAATACTCTGATTCAAAACTTCATGAGTTGGAAGAGAGTTCCATATGTTTGGAACTCTTTGGGTTACGAACTGCTTTCTTAGTGTAGTTTTACAGGTTTCTACATGTAATCTAAGATTATGTGACCTAGTACTTTTAATTATCGGTTGTTTTATTAAACAATTTGTTTCTAAAAGTAATTCATCATTACAAGATTTATAAGCCCAACACATATCACCCCCTGAAAAACCTATATGCCTGTGACTAAAGTCCCAATTTCCTCAGCCTATCGCCGTGAGTAAGGTTTGCTTCTTCAGTTATTGACTTAGTCATCCAACGCTGTATTGATTCGTAGGTTATAAGATCTCCAATAGTTGTGGGGGAGCAAAATTGGACACCGTACTCCATATATATTCTCACCAATGATGTATACAAGAGTACCAGGACTTTGGCATCCTGATGTTTTGTAATTTTCAAGATACATCTAAGTATTCTGTGGCATTTTTTTGCAATGATATTGATGTGATAATTGAATTTCAGTTTATTAGTAATAATTACACCAAGGTATTTTTCACAGGTAGTCTCATCAAGTTTAATATTATTTATAAAATAGCGTGCTAATGGATTATTAATTCCAAGGCGCATCACTTTGCACTTTGCAATTTTGAAGTTTAGTTTATGATCTGTGGCCCAAGAATAAAAATTATTTAAAATTATTCTGTAGTAACTTAACAGCTCCTGAATCATTTACAATGCCACCAAGCTTGCTGTCATTTGCATATTTTTGTAACCAAATACCGTTTGATGCATGCATACTAGAAATCATGATATAAAATAGTATCGGTCCCAACACTGACCCCTGTGGCACTCCACTACTAACACAACCCCAATCATGTTTATTTCCTCTCACAATTACTCTCTGTCTTCTGTTATTCAACCAAGAGTATATCCATTGTATAATTAAGGGATGTATTGAAAGTTTTTGAAGCTGTTCAAGAAGTAATTTATGTGATACTGAATTGAAGAGTTTTTTAATAATCTAAATAAATGATGTCAACTGGTAAACCCTCTTCCAATGCCTTGCTAATTGGTTCAAAGAAATTTATTAAATTACTCATAAAAGATTTTCCCTGGGTAAAACCATGTTGAGTGATATCAATATTTTCAGTGTTATAGAGGTGTTCAATAATCATGTGTTAATTAGTTGAATTTCAGTTTATTAGTAATAGCTGAAGAACAGCTAATATTCTTCATGTGAATCTACCTCTGGCTGGAAGCTGCAATACTGAACATAGGATCTGCAGGAAAGCAAGTTGTGCTCACAACAGATGGAGGTGAACCTTACAATTGTCTTTGGTTTGTAGCAGATATTCTGCAGGTGGAGGCTACTTCTAACTGAAAGGTGAAATAAGGAATTAGAATTATCAGGAAAGACAGTCTCTCAAGCAACAGAGGGAGGTGGATCTTGCTTTACTTTTGTTACAATTGTTAAGATTTTCAGTGCAGGAAGAGTTTAATCCCTGAGGGATGGAATACTGTTTATTGTGCCTGTCCTGGTGCACAGCTGACATATTTTGGGGCTGACTGCTTTCAGAACACAAATCACCAGGCTGTTTTGGGGCTGGGGAGGTTTATCTGTGTCTGACTTGGATGTCTGGATTTTTATCTGTTTGATTAGCAGAGTATTTTCTCTGTCAAATTGTTGTGTAGGGCATCTTGCTGACAGGAAGGCACTCATCGCAGAGGTGGGTCAGAGCTTTTAGCTGATTGTTTTGTGAGGGCACAGTTTAGGCCCAACCCCTGCCCACCCTTCACCCCACCCACCCCTGGAAATAATTCCTTTATACCTGGGGTTCTGACATCATTTTCTCAAGAGTGCAAGGTGCATATCACTGTCATATCCTCTCTAACACACTGCACTGACAATATAAGCATACGCATTATATAATATATATATTTCTATATAACAAACCAATCACACACACACAAAAAGTAGATAAACATGTGAGGAGTAGTGCAATGTAATGGCTGTGGGGCAGCAGTCTTCCAGGAGTCTTTCTGGAGGCTGAGATGCTGCCCTATTTGCAGACAACTCTCTGCTCTGAGGGAGGAAGTTGCCCGTCTTCAGGCCGCACTAGACAGTAGTAAGGGAACCTTCCTGCAGGCCACACTGGACAGTAGGAAGGGAACCTCCCCCATCCAGGGAGCACCAGAGCCACCAACACTACCTTAGAGGTTGTGAAGAAAGCACAGCAGTTGGACCACAGTGGGCTCAGGGAGGGTGAGGATGGTGGAACAGAGGCACACAACTAGTCAGTTGTTCCACTCCACAATCCATACACCACTCTGGGGGAGCATAGTTCCCCTATGGATGCACCCACAGAGGAGACTAAGGAGGCTGAGGACAACTGTAATAAGGGAGGCCCACAGGAAGGAGGCAGAGGATACCACAGGGAAAGGAAGCAGCTCTTGGTGGGGGACTCAATTATTAGGGGGATAGAACTGGGAGGAGCAGGGAAAACTGAAGTAAGGTGCCTGCCTGGTGCCATGGCTTGGAGGGACAGGAAGTGCATCCTCAGGATCATGAGAACAGCTGCACGGGAGTCTGAGCTGGATGTCATTGTCCACCTAGGGACAAATGACTTGGCTCATCATGAGATTAGAGCAGTGCAGGAGGATTTTGTAGAGTTGGGGAGGGGCCTAAGACAAGTAGCACACACAGTATCCTTCTCTGAGGTGCTGCCTGTCAGTGGCATGGGTGAGGCGAGGGTACTTTGCACCATGCAGTTTAATGAATGGTTGCAAAAATGGTGTGGAGCACAGGGGTTTGGCTTCACTGAGGACTGGGGTTCCACCTGGAGGAACACCAGCCTTTACTGTCAGGATAGTCTGCATCTGTCCAGGAAGCGAACAAGTCTTTTGAGCAGTCGGTTTAAATGCTTCATTGGCAAACATTTTTTTTTTTTTTTAGTTGTTTAACCAGGTATAGCACACTAAGCTGAAAGCTTTTTTACAGGAGCGACCTGGGAGCACAAGGAGGTTAAGTGACTTGCTCAGGGTCACACAGTATGCAAGTGGAAGCTGTGGGATTCAAACCCAGGTCTGGTCTGCTGGATGTCACCAAATTTGCAGCTCAGAGCCTTAGACCACTGTGCTATACTGCCATTTAAACTAGTCAAGGGGGGAGGCACTGATAAGCAGCAGGGAAATCCCAGCCTCTCCCTACAAAACAGGGTACTAAATGAGAAAAAGACCGAAGTAGAAAGGTCAGTGGGGGATGCTGCAACAGAAGGTAAAGCCATCAAAAAATGGAGAGCAATGAGTACCAATGCCCGTAGTCTGAGTAACAAGCTTCCTGAATTAGTGGCCTTGATGGAGGAGGAACATCTGGATATCATGGCAGTCACAGAAACATGGTACACACAAAACCATGACTGGGACGTAAACATACCAGGATATACTATCTACAGGAGGGACAGGGAGGGTAAAAGAGGAGGAGGAGTAGCTCTTTACATAAGGGAAGGAATCAAAGCAACAGAACTAAAGGGTAAACAGGGAGGAGAAGAAGCAACGTGGGTCAATTTGAAGACAGGCAATGGCACCACAATCCACACAGGGGTTGTATACAGACCCCCCTCTCAGGGGGAGGAAATGGACAAGGAAATGATAGAAAGTATACTTAGAATGGCAGAAAAAGGGGAGATATTGCTGATGGGTGATCTGAATATGAAGTGCAGTTGCACCAGCCACTTCAAAGAATGGGGTTATTCCAGATGCCCTTCAGGGAGCATGCCTTAGACAACTAGCATTGGAACCCACTAGAGAGGGAGCAATCTTAGACCTGGTTCTCTCAAATGGAGATGGAGCGAGGATGACAGATGTAGAAGTGGGTAGCCATCTGGGAACTAGCGACCATCGAACTGTATGGTTCACAATAAACACAGCAAAAGAGTCAAGCCATACAAAGGCAAAAGTATTGGACTTTAGGAGGGCTGACTTTGCCACAATGGGTGAGTGCCTATGGAATGCACTAGCAAATGGGCAGGAAGGAGGGGTGGAAGAACAATGGGGAATAATAAAAATAGCCATCACAGAGGTAACGAGCCTTTGTGTGAAGCAAATGAATAAAATGAAACAATGTAAGAAACCACTATGGTTCTCAAAGGAAGTGGCAGTGAAGGTTCAAGAGAAAAAGAAAGCATTCAGGAAGTACAAGGAATTACAGAAGGAGCAGGACAGACAGCTGTATCAGTTAAAGCAAAAGGAAGCTGGGAAGGCAGTCAGAACAGCAAAGGCCCAAACTGAGGAAAAGATAGCCAACTCAGTTAAGAAGGGGGATAAAACCTTTTATAGGTACATCAGGGAGTGAAGGAAGACCAAGGGAGGGATAGTGAGGCTTAATAAAGGGGAGGGGATTGGGCAGAGGGTGACTGTCAAAAGGCAGAGATATTAAACAAATATTTTTGCTCAGTATTTACAAATGTAGAGGGGGAGGTACCTAAACAAACAATAGAAACACTCTGGATACAGAAGTTGATACGAGCCCATTTACAGAAGAAAGGGTTCTGAAAGAACTCTTAAAACTGAAGGTGGACAAAGCAATGGGGCCTGATGGGATTCCTCCCAGAATTCTAAAAGAACTAAGGGTAGAACTAGTGACACCACTGACTACCCTCTTTAACAAATCATGGGAGGATGGGGTGGTACCTGAGGACTGGAGGAGGGCAGATGTGATTCCCCTTCACAAAAGTGGGAGCAAGGCAGAAGCAGGAAACTACAGACCTGTTAGTTTAACCTCAGTGATAGGAAAAATCATGGAATCACTTCTGAAGGAAAGAATTGTGGAGTATCTAGAGGCCAGAGGGGCACAGGACCCAAGGCAGCATGGATTCACAGTGGGAAGGTCATGCCAGATGAATCTGATAGATTTCTTTGACTGGGTGACCAAAGTAGTAGATCAGGGAGGGCTGTGGACATGGCCTACCTAGACTTGTAAAGGCATTTGACACAGTCCACACAAAAGATTAATATACAAGTTAGCCAGCATGGGTGGGTCCCAAGATGACAGCCTGGGTAAAAATTGGCTGGAGAATAGGACACAGAGAGTAATAGTAAATGGAGTTCACTCTGAAGAAAGGGGGTTACTAGTGGGTGCAGGAGGTTTAGTATTAGGACTGCCCTCTTCAATGTCTTTATAAGCGACATTGCAGAGGGACTGCAAGGAAAAGTATGTCTCTTTGCAGATGACACAAAGATCTGCAACAGAGTTGATGCACAAGGAGGGGTGGAAAGGATGAGAAGGGACTTGGCAAGGTTAGAGGAATGGTCAAATGTATGGCAGCTTAGATTCAATGCTAAGAAGTGCAAGGTAATGC
Organism: Neoceratodus forsteri; assembly: GCA_016271365.2. Taxonomy (NCBI): domain Eukaryota; kingdom Metazoa; phylum Chordata; order Ceratodontiformes; family Ceratodontidae; genus Neoceratodus; species Neoceratodus forsteri. The sequence goes on along the minus strand of CM057449.1, from coordinate 7,311,666 downwards.
ATCTGGGAAACAAAAACCCAGGGGAAGAGTACACAACGGGGGGTGAGATACTAACAACAACAAAAATGGAAAGGGACCTGGGGTAGTCATATCAGATGACCTAAAGGTGGGCAAGCAGTGTGAGAGGGCAGCAAGGAGGGCTGGGGAATACTAGGATGCATAGGGAGGCATCAACAGTAGAAAACAGGAAATTATTATCCCTCTGTACAGACAGCTGGTGAGACCCCATCTGGAGTACTGCATGCAGTTCTGGAGACCCAATCTCAAAAGACATAGACAAGATGGAAGCTGTCAGAGAGAGCAACTAAAATGGTGCAGGGTCTGCACTGGAAGACAAATGAAGAGAGACTTAAGGAGCTTAATATGTATAGCCTCGAGGAAAGGAGGAGAGGGGACATGATAGAAACTTTCAAGTACCTCAAGGGAATCAACAAAGTCCAAGAGGGTAGCATCTTTCAAAAAGGTGTGCAAGAACAAGGGGCACAATTTGAAGATAGAGAGGCGGCTCAGAGGTAATTTAAGGAAGTATTTTTCACAGAGAGGGTTGTGGATGCATGGAACGGCCTTCCTGAGGAGGTTGTGGAGTCAAAAACAGTGGTGGAATTCAAGCATGCATGGGACAGTCATAAGGCAATTCTAGGGGGTGGGAGTAGGAAGAAGTAGGCTGCTGGTTAACTAGGATCTGCAGCTTATCCATTAGGTAGGGAAATGGGCAGACTGGGTGGGCCAAGCGGTCCTTATCTGCCATCAAATTCTATGTTTCTATGTGTTGGAGTAGTCTTTCCATAAGTTTGCCAATACACGAGGTTAGGCTAATGGGCCTATAATTACTGACACTATTTTTGGAAACCTTTTTATAGATTGGAGTAACATTTGTTATTTTCCAGTCATCCAAAACTGTTCCTTCTTTTAAAGATGTGTTGAAAAGCAAAGTTAGTATACCAGTTAGTTCTGTACTTCATTCTTTTATAAAAATGGAAGGAAAGCCATCTCAACCTGCAGAGCATGTTGCTTTAGTATTATTTATAACTCTACGAGTATCATCTTCCATTAAGTATTTAATGGGTTCCACTGTGTGTAACTTGTTTAAAGTAATGTTCTTTTTATCTCCGAAGATACTGAGGAAATATTTATTAAATTTGTTTGCCATTTCTTTGCTGTCTGTAATTAATTTATCTTGAATAAGAAGTGGTCCAGCCCCAGTCTTAGTTCCCATTAGAAAACAAATATAATTATAAAACTGTTTCTTATTATTTTTACAGTCTCCAGCCAATTTTCTTTCTAAGTCCTTTTTTGCGTTTTTGATCATTTTTTTATCTGCCGTCAAATTTTAAGTTTCTATGTTACATAGAGAAAGTATTATCAGCACATAAAGAGATAATTTGTTTTAAATATTTATTATCATAAACCATAGGAGATATGGAAGGAACAGGGGACCGTAGGGGAGGTGGCTTCTTGAGGATGCAAAGTGTACATAGCAGGAATCAAAGCATGTATTGCTAAGAGCCAATAAAAACAAATCAGTCCTTAGATTAAAAGCATAATTTCATTCAAAATGCACCAACTAGCATTCAAATGGTTCTTATTGTTTTAAAAAATATTCAAGAATATATGTACCTTAACAAGAAACTAAACATACCCTGTCTGAAAAGATAATATAGAATGCTTCGGCTATTATTCAGAAAGCACTCTGCAGAATGCTGCAGCAGACCTATTGAATAAAGCAATGTAATTTCAAAGTCAATAAGTCACTTTTGTAATGCAGGAAATTGTGACACTGTCCAGATGACGTAAATGCCACAGTTTCCTTCATGACAAAAGGGACTAATTGCTAATTGCGATTGAAACTACATTGCTTTATTCAATAGGTCTTCTGCAGCATACTGCAGAGTGCTTTAAAAGTGAGTCCATCCTGGGGGTTACCACTGTATGTATATGTGTATATATATATATATATATATATATATATATACAGTATACATACACACATACACATATATATAGTCTTGCAAAAACTGTGTTAATGCAACAGTTAGGGTTTTTTACAGGGACAAAAGCAAGGAAATTCACAGTTAGGGTTACCACTCATTGCACCCCACGACTACCCCGTCCCCACTAACAGGCATTAGGGTGTGCGTTGGGGTTGTCGGCCCTAACTCTTATCCCATTCCATGTGTAAATAAGCTGAGGTGGTGCAGTATAGGTGAATGGGGTGAGAGTTAGGACTGATGACCCCAACGCACACCCTGATGCCTGTTGGTGGGGTGAGATGACCATGGGGTGCAAGGGGTGGTAACCCTAACAGTGAATTTCCTTGCTTTTGTCACTGTAAAAAACCTAACTGTTGCATTAAGGCAGTTTTTTGCAAGAATTTCCTTACTTTTTGAGAAAGCATAGCGGGCCCTGTGCTCTCCCCAACTTGCAAATTTTTGCCTAACATAACAGTACAAATATTGAAATGTATTAGTGGGACTGCATATTAGTGAGTGCAAGGGGTCCTTTGGGCCCCTCATGCCCACCAACTTGAAACAAACCAAATTTTCATTTGTTGGAGTGGCATCATTTACAACTGTTTACATTTTACACACCTAACCACTGAAACTTACATCTGTGGCAGTAAGGCAAGCTACCCTTTAAATGTCAAGCCACTACAACAATGCAGAATACTATCCAGAAAATGTAAACTGCGTCACACAATATCTCCACAGCAAATTAATTTTCCAGTACCTAAACACCATAATTCACCTTTGCAGGACAGCCCCTCAATACCCTCCAAATTTCAAATTAAAAGACCAAACCATTTCCAAGATATTTAACTTTAAAGTTTTAGATTTTCATTCATCAGAGTGGCATAGTTCCACACCTGTTTACATTTTACACACCTAACCACTGAAACCTACCTCTGTGGCAGTAAGGCTAGCTACCCTATAAATGTCAAGCCACTACAGCAAATTAATTTTCCGACACCTAAACACCATAATTTACATCTACAGGACATCCCCTCAACACCTTTTTATGGTAGCTAGTTTTACTGCCGTGGAAGTACTTTTCAGTGGTTAGGTGTGTAAAATGCAACAAACATATCAATTTTTCTATAGACTTATAATGGAAGTCCAGTGGCGGATCACCTTCCAAATTGGATTATTGACTTATAAAGCCCTGCACGAACTGGGCCCTGACTACCTTAAAGAGCTCCTGACCACTTACCATCCTGTGAGACTGCTCTGTTCAGCTGACGAGAGGTTGCTAGAGATTCCGAGGGTGACTTTAAAATCTGCTGGGGCCCGCGCTTTTATGTTCGCAGCCCCTTCCCTCTGGAATTCTCTACCCCGTTGTATTAGGGAGTGCATGACCAGGGGGAGTTTTAAACAGGCTTTAAAATCTTGTGTCTGGGTCAAAGCCTTTGACTGTGTGGACTGCTGATTTGTATTGTTGTTTATGGTGATGACTCTGTTTTATAGTATTTTATTATCTTATTGTACTGCGCCTTGATATGTGAAAGGCGCATAACAAAATAAAGTATTATTATTATTAAAAAGTTTAATAACTTTTGAATGGATTAATATTTTTTCACCAAACAGAAAGTGACATATCCCCTGACCCAAGCTCTTTCCAAGTGGCAAGTGTTAGACTGGCATGCCACATGGTGGTCGCGCAGCACCACGGGCAAAATCAAAAAAACTGCACTCAAAGTGGCGAAAAGTGCATTTTTGAGCGATTCACTGCGCAAAAACAGTACGTTCAACCAAATGCAATTCAGCAGCTCAAGAGATCTACCACACCACACTGTGCATACCAAATTGCATGCAAATCCATTAAACAGATCCAAAGTTATCAATGCGCAAAATTTCAAGTTCAACATTAAAGTGCCCACTCAACCCTAAATATAGGGGTGCGACTGTGCCCCTATGATACACACACACACATATATATATATATATATATATATATATATATTTATAAAATGGGTAGGGAAATTGTTGTTCTATTATTGGACCATGAGCATCACATGACCGTGCGTATATCAGAGCGCAACTGCACACCTGCACTTTAACCCCCCCCCTCCAAAACAATTTTGACATTTTATAAGATAGATAAACCACTCTGAGGTGTGCAGTCACACTCTGATATACACGCGCCTTGGGCGGTTGACACACTCGGCTTGCGGCCTCATGCGTACAATGCACACCAAGGCGTGCATATATCAGAGAACGACCGCACACCTCAGAGAGGTATATCTATTACATATATTATGGTAGAGGAGCCATTTACATGTTAAACCTAAAATTTGCACCTTGATAACTTTGCAACTGTTCAACGGATTTGCCTGAAATTTGTAATACATGATCAAGACCCATACGCCTTGGGATCTGCCACGTTTTGTACAGGTTGGATATATGGTTGCGAAGTTATTAACCATGATCTGCGCGTGCGTTTACCCTTTTTTGGAATTCTACGGTCATGCCTACAGGTCACATGGTTTGCGAGACTGGCCCAAAATCTTCAGGGAAAGTGCAGCCAGGGTCCCCGATGTGCCTTTCAAAGGTTTCGTGAAAAAATATTAAACGGTTCAAAAGTTATGCAAAAAACAAGTTCCCATTATAAGTCAGTGGGAAAAGTTAAAAAGTTCAACAGTGTCACAAATGCAGTTTTTACTTTCGCAAATGGCCCTTTTACTGTCGCAAATCCACCATTTTGTTTTCAGTTGGTGATCAGAAAAATGCTTGGCATTTAAATTTGGGACCTTCTAGCAACCTAATTCTTTTTGTATTCACCTAGTTGGACCATGAGGATGCTAGCCATGTCTTTATTTTGGGGTAAAACACCCCAGAAATATGTTTTTCACATGTCTGGAAAAAGTACTTCCACAAAGTACTTTCGCACTTGCGACACTGTCGAATGAATTTGGGAAAGCTTTCGCAAATTGCGACAGTACTTTTCTAGGCTGTGGGAAAATCACAGCAATTCTTTGGCACCCCACTGCAAAGAACGGTTTGGTGTTTTGGGCAGAAATTTGGAGGGAATGCAGTCAACATCTCGCAGATGTGCTGTACAGTATTTAGTTGAAAAAATATTAAACTGCGGCAAAGTTACGGCACTCCAAAGTTGACGCTTTTTCCCATAGGATAACATTACGGTGTCCAACACATTGAAGCAATCCTTTGGCGCCCTTCTGGAAAATAACGGTTCATTCTTTTGGGCTGAAATTTAGAGGGAAGGCAGCCAACATCCCACAGATGTGCCTTTTAGTGGTTTGGTGAAAAAATATTACAGGGAGCCAAAGGTATGGCACTCTGAACGTCTCATTTTTTCCCCATAGGATAACATTACGGTGTATGCCATGCCTTTCAGGGCCCGTATCTCAGAAATGGTGCGAGATACAGACTTTTTGTTGGAAAAATGCTTAGCCTCCTAACAGGAGCTAAGTACAAAACTAGCCAGGAAAGTAATATATCATATCACGTTTACATTTTTTTTCTACGTCGTACGGATCCTGAGATATAAGCAATTTAGTATTCCAACTCCTCATTTTCTGCTCTGAGACCCATTATTATGCATACATTCTTTGTACGCACTGTCTTTCTGTATGAAGCTTTTGGGGAAAACCAGCCTGTGCACTTACATTATTGTTACCATTGCCCTTTCCGCTTTCGGTTCCATTCCCATTTCACTTACCGTTCAAGTCTATGCCACTATGAGCGTTATCCTTTGCGTTTTCATTTGGGCTTGTGTTTCCATTATTTGTTACCATTTGTGTCTACAGTACTGTTTCTCCTTCTGTTTCGCTTTGCGTCACCATGCCCATTGACATTTGCGTTTGCAGGCACCATGTTACTATGTGACTAGACATCACGTGGCGGACCGTTCTCATCTATGCCACCGTGTGCGTTACCCTTTCTGTTCTCAGTCGCGCCTCCATTACCATGTGCGCCACTGTTAGCACTTCTGTTTGTGTTGCTGTTCCTGTTACTATGTCAGAAGACATAACGTGGCGAGAGCACCGGGCCCTTCCCGCTGCCACATTACATTCACTATTTCTTATTATCATTATCAAAAAGAAGGGAAATTAGAGCCAAAAACTCTGTTTACTGCATCAATTAGGGTTGTTCCACAGCGACAAAAGTGAGGAAATTCGGTGTTAGGGTTGAAACCCCCTCTTGGCCCCTCAGCCCACCTCCCCAACCGGCATTGGGGTGCGCATTGGGGTCTTTGGTTCTAACTCTCACCCAATTCTCCTATACCTCTGCTTCTTTACACAAGTGATGGGGTGAGAGTTAGGGCTGACAACACCAATGCGCTCCACAATGCTGGTTGGGGGGTGGACTGGGAGGGCCAAGGGGGGTTTTCAACAGTAACACAAAATGTCCTCACTTTTGTCGCTGTGGAACAACCCTAACTGATGCAGTAAATGGAGTTTTTTGCCTCATATATATATATATATACACACACACATATATATTATGGTAGCATGGTAGTGCTACCATTGTTAGGGTTGAGGAGCCCTTTTAAGGTCAAAGGGTCAATTTTGCACCTTAATAACTTTGCCACCATTCAACGGATTTGCCTGAAATTTGGAATGCACAATCAAAAACTATACTCCTTGGGATCTGCCAACTTGTGTACTGGTCAGATGTAGAGCAGCGGAGTTATTAAGTGTGATCTGCATGCGTGTTTATGCTATTTGGTCAATTCTTTGCTCATGTCTACAGGTCACACAGTTTGCACTAGCAGTCTGAAAACTTCAGGGAACATGCAGCTGGTGTCTCCAATGTGCCTTTTGAAGATTTTGTGAAAAAATATTAAACAGTTCAAAAGTTATTCAAAAAAAAAATTCCCATTATAAGTCAATGGGAAAAGTTAACAAAAAGTTTGACACTTTCACAAATGCACTTTTTACTTTCGCAAATGCCCCTACTACTTTCACAAATCCACAATTTTGTTTTCAGTTAGCGATCAGAAAAATGCTTGTCATTTAATTCTGGGATCCTCTAGCAAGCTAATTACTTCTGTATTCACTTAGTTGGACCCTGAGGATGCTAGCCATGTCTTTTTTGGGGGTTAAACACCACAGATATGTTTTTCAAATTTGTGGAAAAAGTACTTTCGCAAAGTACTTTCGTGCTCACGACACTTTCACAAATCTGTGCAAAAGCTTTCACAAACCATGGAAGTACTTTGCAACACTATGGCCAAAATAACAGGAGTTCTTTGCCGTGTTGCTGCCTGAAATTTGGAGGGAAGGCAGCCAACATGCCACAGATGTGCCTTTTGGTGGTTTGGTGAAAAAATATTGGAGGGCTGCAAAGTTACGGTACTCCGAAGTTGACACTTTTTACCATAGGATAACATTATGGCGTCCACCACATTATAGGAATTCTTTGCCACCCTGCTGCAAAATAATGCTTTGTTTTTTTGGCCTGAAATTTGGAGGGAAGAAAGCCAACATCACACCGATGTGCCTTTTTGTGGTTTGGTGAAAAAATATTACAGGGCAGCACATTGACGGCACAGCGAAGTTAATGTTTTTTCCCCATTGGATAACATTATGGCGTCCATCGCGACTTTTGGGGCCTGTATCTCAGAAACAGTGCAAGATACAGACTTTTTGTTGCAAAAATGCTTAGCCCCCTGATGAGGGCTAAGCATAAATCTAGCCAGGAAAGTCATAATTAATATGAAATTTAAATTTTATTTCTATGTCGTACGGATCCTGAGATATAAGCAATTTACTATTCCAAGTCCTCATTTTCTGCTCCGAGGCCCATTATTATGCATACATTCTTTGTACACACTGTGTTTCTCTATGCAGCTGTTGTGAAAAAACAGAGTATGCCCTTCTGTTCATGTTACAGTTACTGTTTCTACTTGCTTTTATATACCCGTTGGCATTTCTGTTCCCATGTACGCCACTGCGTCCATTACCCTTTGCGTTCTTGTTTGCGCTTGCGTTTATGTTACTGTTAACATTTGCATTTCTTCTACTGTCTGTGTTTGCATTTCAGTTTGCATCCCCATCTGCATTGCCATTTGCGTTTATGGCAGCCCTTTCGTTTGATTTACCGTTTCTCTTTAGTTTTGCATCTTCATTGCTGTTACTGTTACCATCTGCATTAGCAATTGCATTACTGTGCCCGTGTGCATTACGGTTTATGTTTTCATATGAGGTTGCATTTCCTTTTGGATTTCTCTTTTCTTTGCTGCTATTGTTGCTGTTACCATTACCATTTGCCTTTACAATTACAGTACTGTGCCCCTGCGCTCCCGCCGCCGCATTACATTCACTATTTCTCATCATCATTATCAAAAAGAAGTGAAATTAGAGGTACAAAACTCCATTTAATGCATCAGTTAGGGTTGTTCCACAGTGACAAAAGTGAGGAAATTTGGTGTTAGGGTTGAAAGTCTCTCTTGGATCCTTCCAGCCCACCCCCTCAACCAGCATCGGGGTGCACATTGGGGTCGTTGGTCCTAACTCTCACCCCATTCTCCTATTCCTCAGCTTCTTTACACATGTGATGGGTTGAGAGTTGGGGCCGACGACCCCAATGCTTATCCCGATACCGGTTGGGGGGTGGACTGGAGGGGTCCAAGGGGGGTTTTCAACCCTAACATCAAATTTCCTCACTTTTACTGCTGTGGAACAACCCTAACTGATGCATTAAACTGAGTTTTTTGCCTCTAAGATGTATATATATATATAAATCTTAGAGGCAAGAACTCAGTTAATGCATCAGTTAAGGTTGTTTCTGATGACAAAGTGAGAATTTGGTGTTGGGTTGAAACCACGGTTCCCACCCCACCCTCAAAGCGGCATTGTGGTGCCCCATGGGGTCACGCCAGCCCAACTCACACCCAATCACATGTGTAAAGAATCTGAGGTGTAGGAAAATGGGGTGAGAGTTAGGCTCGATGACCCCATAGCACACCACGATGCCGGTTTGGGGGGTGGGCTGTGGGGGGTCCAAGGGGGGGGTTTCAACCCTAACACCAAATTTCCTTGCTTTTGTTAGTGCGAAACAACCCTAGCTGATGCATTAAACAGAGTTTTTGCCTCTAATTTCCCTTCTTTTTTACAATGATGATGAGAAATAGTGAATGTAATGTGGCGGTGGGAGCAAGGGGACCTTTGGGCCCCTCGCTCCTGCCACGTGATGTCTTGTGGCACAGTAACAGGAACAGCAACTCAAACAGAAGCGCCAACAGTGGCACACATGGTAATGCAAACATAAATGGTAAAGGAAACATCAATAGAAACGCAAGTACAAAGTGACGCCAAATCGAAGAGTGATGCAAACAGACAATGAAGAGAGCATGAAACGCAACTGGTAACCTGAACAGTGATGGCAGTGGTATTTAAAATGGAAATGTTAAGTGTCACAGCAAAAAGAACGTGAAGGAGAACAGAAACGGAAACACGAACGCAAGTGCACATGTAAATCAAGCCGTAACGCGCACAGGCACGGTACCAGAATTGTAAATGCAAATGGTAAAGATAACAGAAAGAATAATGCCAAAAGAAACAGAAACAGGAACAGAAGCACATATGGAAACGCAAACCAAAATGTGCATGGGCACAGTACCCCAATTGTAAATGCTAATGGTAACAGTAACAGCAACAATAACACCAAAGCAAACAGAAACGCAAATGGAAATGCAAGGGCATATGGAAACGCAAACCGTAATGTGCATGGGCACAGTAAAGAAATTGCAAAAGCAAATGGTAACAGTAACAGCAAGGAAGATGCAAAACGAAAGAGAAACAGAAACGCAAATGAAAGGGCTGCCATAAACAGAAATGTCAATGCACCTGGTGATGCAAACAAAAATGCAAAGAGAAACAGTAGTGTAAATGCAAATGGTAACAGTAATGAAAACACAAGAGCAAATGAAAACACAAAGGGTAACGCATACGGTGGCTTACATGGGAACGTAAATGTAAACGGGGACAGAAACACAAGTTGAAACAGTAACTGCAACAGTAACGGAATTGCATACCCTGTTTTTGCTGAACAGGTGCATAGAGAAACACAGTGTGTACAAAGAATGCATGCATTGTAATGGGCATCTAAGCTTAAAATGAGCATTGGAAGTACTTAATTGCTAATATCGCAGCAACTGCATGACGCAGAAAAAAAATTTAAATGTCACAAAAATCATGATTTTCCTGGCTAGGATTTTGCTCTTACATAGCCCAAAGGGTTATGCAACTCCCAACAAAAAATCTTTATCTCGCATCGTTTTTGAGATACAAGACCCAAAAGGCACGGCGTACGCCACTATGTTAGTCTATGGGAAACAATGCCAAGTTTGAAGTACTGTAACTTTGCAGCCATGCAATATTTTTTTCACCAAACCACAAAAGGCACATCTGTGAGATGTTGGCTGCATTTCCTCCAAATTTCATGCCAAAAGACCTAGCCGTTCTTTTGCAGCAAGGTGTCAAAGAACTCCTGTCATTTTGGCCATAGTGTTGCAAAGTACTTTCGTGATTTGCAAAAGCTTTTGCACAGATTTGCGAAAGTGTCGTGAGCACAAAAGTACTTTGTGAAAGTACTTTTTCCAGAACTTTGAAAATCATATTTCTGGGGTGTTTAACCCCAAAATAAAGACATGGCTAGCATCCTCAGGCTCCGATTAGGTGAACACAAAAAGAATTGTGTCCCTAGATGGTCCCAATTTTAAATGGCAAGCATTTTTCTGGTTACCAACTGAAAACAAAATGGCAGATTTGCGAAAGTACTAGCACCATTTGTGACAGTAAAAAGTGCATTTGCGAAAGTGTCGAACTTTTTGTTAACTTTTCCCATTGACTTTTAATGGGAACTTGTTTTTTGAATAACTTTAGAACCGTTCAATATTTTTTGATGAAATCTTCAAAAGGCACATTGGGGTCCTTGGCTGCACATTCCCTAAAGGCTTCAGACCAGTCATGCAAACCATGCAACCTGTAGGTGAGAGCAAAAAAATTGCAAAAAAGCTTAACTGTGCAATTGGTTGTTGCTTAATAACTCAGCAGCCGTATAGCCAACCAGTAAAAAACTTGGCAAATCCTGACATCTACCATACCCAATTGGGCATACCAAATTTTAGGCAAATCTGTTTAACAGTGGCAAAGTTATTAAGGTGCAAAATTTGACCATTTAACCTTAAAAGTGCTACTCAACCCTAACTATGGTAGCACTACCGTGCTAAGACTATATATATATATATATATATATATATATATATATTAAATGCAAACAAACTTCATTAATGCATCAGTTAGGGTTCTTCTATGTATAGAAAAAGTGAGGAAATTTGATTTTAGGGTTCCACCTTACCACACCTGGCCGCCCCCACCAACGGGCATTGGGGGTGTGTGGAGTCATCTGCCTAACTATCACCCCATCCCATGTGTAAACAAGCTGAGGTGGTGCAGTGTAAGAGAATGAGGTGAGAGTTAGGGCCAACAACCCCAATGCATACCCCAATGCCTGTTGGTGGGTGCAGGCTGGGGGTGGGATGCAAGGGGTGGGAACCCTAAAATTGAATTTCCTTACCTTTTTCACTGTAGAAGAACCCTAACTAATGCATTAATAAAGTTTTTTGCATAGAATTTTCTTGCTTTTTAAGAAAGAATAGAAAAGTAGAAAGTTGCGCAAGTTGGTGGAAGCACAGGGCCCTCCCACCAACTTGTAAGTGTTGGGCCACATTACACACCAATGACTAAAAAGTACATTGACAACAGCAAGACCAGCCACCAAACAAATGTTAATCTAGTAGAACAATAGAAAACACTATCCACAAAACGTAAACTGGACCACACAATATCTCCATGAGAAATATATTGTCTGACACATGAAAACCACAATTAACATCTACAGGACATGCTGTCAACACCCTCCGAATTACAAGTAAAAAGACCAATCCGTGCCTGAAATATAACATGTCAAAATTTGAAATGCTCATTCGTCAGAGTGGCACAGTTCCACACCTGTTGACATTTAACACATACAACAACTGAAAACTACATCCATGACACTAAGGCTAGGCACCCAATCAATTTCAACCCACCAGCACAATATAAAACACTGTCCACAGCATGTAAAGTCCATCACGCAATATATCTGCAAAATAATTTTTCTCCAACATGTTTTACATCCATTATTTACATCCATTGTGCATGCCGTAAACACCTTCCAAATTTCAAGTAAAAAGACAAAACCGTTTCCGAGATATTCAATGTTAAAGATTGGTAACATTTCCCTGTCTATTCCATTATAAAACATTTGGCCATCTTGTCCCTCCCTCATGATCAAAGACGGCGATCAAAGAATCTCAAGATCAAAGAATTTGCCGGCTCATAATCAAAGAATTTGCAGGGTCATGACCAAAGAATAAAAACTGTTGTAATTTAAAAAAATTCAAAGAATTGCGGTAAACCACTGCCATGGTTCCTCAGAACGAAGCCCCCTGAGTGAAACCCACACTCATTTGTCTTCTTAGGACACCCCTGAGTTGAGAAAATTGATTTTTTTATCTGGCCATCTCATCCCTTGCTCGCGGTGCACGATCAGCGATCCGAGAATTGCTAAACGCGAACAAAGAGTGTGAAGACAAGAAGGCCAGATTTAAAAATGCCAGCCTCTCAGGGTGCCCCTAGAAACTTAAATGAGGGTGGTTTTGCTCAGGGCTTCATTCTGCTCCATCTGAATAAAACAAATCATGTTTTAAATATTCCTGGTAGTCTAGCAGCCCCCCCATCATGATAAACTATATAATGGTCTGTAGTGGTCTCCCAATTTTCATAAATATTGATTTTTATATCCCTGGTAGTCTAGAGACCCCTTCCCCGAGCTGTATAAATATGTTATTCTTGTTCATATCTCTGGTAGCCTAGCGCCCCGCATCATAATAAAATATATTACCATCTGCAATTGCCTGGTAGTGTAGTGGCCCCCAATATGTATTAAATTATAATTATTGTTCATATCTCTGGTAGTCTAGCACCCTCCCATCATAATAAAATAAATACGGATGTCCAATTTCCTGGTAGTCTAGTGGCCCCCCACCCAGCCGTGCCAGCCCTCAGCACCCCCACCCTTCCCCAGCTGGCGACTAGCACACAGCCCACCTCTCACCTCCATGGCCAGCCGACTGTGTGTGTATTATGAGCACTAATGCAAGGGGCCTCTGAATATTTCTGAGCCATGGAGTGAGAGGTCGGCTGCATCAGTCACCGGCTGAGAAGGGTGGGGTGCTGGATGGCTGGCACAGCTGGGTGAGGGTGGGGCCCCTAGACTGCAGGAAGATGAACATCCTGTATTTTATTATGATGGAGAGAGGCCACTAGACTACCAGGGATATTTAAAACATTAATTTATTTATTCAGATGGGGCAGAACGAAGCCCCCTGAGCAAAACCCACCCTCATTTAAGTTTCTAGGGCACCCCTGGACTGAGAAAAATAATTTTTAAATCTGGTTTCCTAGTCCCTCACTCGTGATGCACAATTGTGATCAAAGAATTTACAGGCTCGTGATCAAAGATCATTAACGAGCCACGAACTAAGATTTTAAAAGCTCAGAACTCTATTTTTAGACCCTTTTTGATGAAACCAAAGGAATGACTCAATAAATTGGGCTCACCTGAGTAAAACTCATCCAAGTTTTACTTCAGAAGTGACCCCTGAGCCGAGATATTTGTGTTTTTCCGATCGGAAAACCAAAAACAAGATGGCAGACCTCGCAATCAAATAATTTAAAAAATCCTCAGGGATAAAGATTCTTGAACCACGAGGCTGAAAATTCTTTGATTGCCAGGCAGGAAGCAAGAGCCCCATTCTTTGTTCGCAAAACCTACATATAAATTTTCCCATTGACTTATAATGGGAACTTAAAAGTGGCATAACTTTTCAATGCCTTAATATTTATTCACCAAACAAAAAGCAACATGTTTGGCCACCAAAGTTCTTTCAAATGAGCTACCTTGCCAAGTGGCACACCACACAAAGGCCATGCAGGGCCAAGTCCAAAATCCCAAAAGCTGCCTACAAAAATGGATAATTTTGCATTTCTCAGTGTTTTTGTACACAAAGATCGTAAGTCCGACCGACACGCAATTTGGAAGATCAAGAGATATACCATACCCCACCAAGCATTCCAAATTTCAGGAAAATCCATTGAACAGGTCCAAAGTTATTAATGCCCAAACTTTTGACTTTAGTATGTAAGTGACCGCTGAACCCTAACTATAGTGGCGTGACTGTGCCACTATTTTATACATATGTGTATATATATATATATATATATAATGGTAGCACAGTAGTTCCCGTAAAACCTAAAATTTTGCACCTTGATAACTTTGCAACTGTTCAACGGATTTGCCTGAAATTTGGAATATATGATCAAGAACCATACATCTTGGGATCTGCCAAATTTCGTACTGTTTAGATATACGGCTGTGGGTATTAAGCACATGATCTCTTGTGAGCGTTTATGCTTTTGAATTTTTGCTCATCCCTACAGGTCATACGGTTTGCGCTGACTCAGTCCAAAACTGCAGGAACGGCGGGTTGGGGCTCCTAATGTGCCTTTTGAAGACTTTGTGAAAACATATTAAATGGTTCAAAAGTTATTCAAAAAATAATTTCCCATTATAAGTCAATGGGAAAAGTTAACAAAAAGTTCAACACCTTTGCAAATGCAGTTTTTACTTTCGTCAATGGCCCTTTTACTTTCAAAAATCCACCATTTTGTTTTCAGTTGGTGATCAGAAAAATGCTTGGCATTTAAATTTGGGACCCTCTAGCAACACAATTCTTTTTGTGTTTACCTAGTCGGACCCTGAGGATGCTAGGCATGTCTTTATTTTGAGGTTAAACACCCTAGAAATATGTTTTCAAGTTTCTATAAAAAGTACTTTACATAAAGTAGTGACTCACGATTAAAAGAATGCAGTTTTATGAAGCTTTAAATTGCGCACTACTGTTCCAGGCTATGGCAAAATGACAGCAATTCTTTGCCACCCTGCTGCAAAAGAACAGTTTGGTCTTTTGGGCTGAACTTTGGAGGGATTGCAGCCAACATCTCACAAATTTGTCTTTCAGTATTTTGGTGAAAAAATATTACAGGGCAGCAAAGTTACAGCACTCTAAAGTTGACGCTTTTTCCCATAGGACAACATTATGGCATCTGCTGCATTAAAGGAATCCTTTGCCGTCCTGCTGCAAAATAAGTTTTGGTCTTTTGGGCTGAAATTTGGAGGAAGGAAAGCCAACATCCCACTGATGTGTCTTTTGGTGGTTTGGTGAAAAAATATTACAGGACAGCACAGTGACTACACTCCGAAGTTAACACTTTTTCCCATTGGATAACATTACGGCGCCTGTCGCTCCTTTCAGGCCCCATATGTCAGAAACGGTGCGAGATACAGACTTTTTGTCGCAAAAATGCTTAGCCCCCTTGTTGGAACTAACTTCAAAACTAGCCAGGAAAGTCATAATTCATATGAAATTCAATTTTTTTTCTATGTCGTACGGTTCCTGAGATATAAGAAATTTAATATTCCAAGTCCTCATTTTCTGCTCCGAGGCCCATTGTTACGTATACATTCTTTGTTTTCACTGAGTTTTCCAATGCATTTTTTGGGGGAAAAAAAGGTGTGCCCTTTCGTTACTCTGCCAGTTGGCGTTTCCGTTACCGTTTGTGGCACCATTAGCGTCTACGTCACCGTGTGCATTACGGTTTGCATTTTTGCTTGCGTTTGCATTTCTGTGTCATTTGGCGTTATTGTTGCTGTTACCATTACCAGTTTCATTTGCAATTGTGGTACCATCCACATGCGTTACGGTTTGTGTTTTCATACGCGCTTGCATTTCTGTTTAGTTTCTGTTTCCTTTGGCGTTATTTCTGCTGTTATTGTTACCATTTGCATTTACAATTGTGGTATCACGACAGTGCCTGTAATGGTTTGCATTTCTGTACTCACTTGCATTTGCATTTCTCTTTCCTTTGGTGTTATTGTTGCTGTTACCGTTACCATTTGCGTTAACAATTGTGGTTCCGTGACCATACACGTTACGGCTTGCGTTTCCATGTGCGCCTCCATTCCCGTTTCCATTTCTGTTTCCTTTGGCATTATTCTTCATGTTAACTTTACCATTTGCATTTACTATTGCGGTACTGGGGCTGTGCGCATTATGGTTTGCATTTACGTGTGCTCTCGCGTTTTCGTTTCTGTTCCTCTTCACGTTTTCTTTTTGCTGTGACACTTAACATTTCCATTTAAAATACCACTGCCATCATTGTTCGCATTACCAGTTGTGTTTTTGTATGCACTTCAATGTCCTTTTGTGTCACTGTTCACTTTGGCATCACTTTGCTCTTACATTTCTATTAACGTTTCCTTTACCATTTACATTTCTGTTACCATGTGCGCCACTGTTGGTACTTCTGTTTGTGTTGCTGTTCCTGTTACTATGTCACAAGACATCACGTGGTGGGAGCATGGGTACCTAAAGGGCCCCACGCTCCCACCGCTGCAATACTTTCACTATTTGTTGTCATCATTCTCAAAAAGAAGGGAAATTAGAGGCAAGAAACTCCATTTAATGCATCAGTTAGGGTTGTTCCACAATGACAAAAGTGAGGAAATTTGGTGTTTGGGGTCATCGGTCCTAACTCTCACCCCATTCTCCTATACCTCTGCTTCTTTACACATGTGATGGGGGAGAGTTAGAGCGACGCACCCCAATGCGCACCCCAATGCCAGTTGGTGGGGTGGCCTGGGGTCCAAGGGGGTTTTCAACCCCAACACCAAATTTCCTCACTTTTGTCACTGTGGAACAACTCTGATGCATAAACAGAGATTTTTGCATCTAATATATATATATATATATATATATATATATATATATATATATATATGTATAATTCTAGCTAAATATCACAATGCCTCATCTTGATATCATTCTTTAATAAAATAGCTCCATCTAGGCTCCAAAATTCCTCATTTTTCCATCTAAATTGATTCATTTGGCTAGATATACTGTTAAGTCAGTCGCACCATTAAGCCCCGGACCTCTCAACACACCCAATGTGTAAATCCAAAACATTTCCTTTCAAGACATTAATAAATAGCAGTCTCCACTCCTTTAAATGATTGCCTCTTCTATATCACCTGCCATCATTTCAGTGAGCCATGTTCAGGAATGCACGGGGGTCACCCATACCTCATCTGCCACTGTGTCATCAAGCCAGGTTCTGGAATACACTGGGGTTCTCTGTACATCCCCTGTCACCTCTTCCATGAGCCGGGTTTGTAAATGTACTGTTGTCACCTATGCCTCAATTGCCACTATGTCAGACAGCTGGGTTCACGAATGCACTAGAGTCACCCGTACCTTGCCTGTCACCTTGTCAGCAAGCCAGGTTCAGGAATACAGTGGGGTCACATGTATCTCAGCTGTTACTATGTCAGCAAGCCACATCCAGAAATGCACTGGGGTCACCTGTGCCTCACCTGCCACCACGTCAGTGAGTATGGTTCAGGAATGCACTGGGGTCACCTGTGCCTCACCTGCCACCACGTCAGTGAGCATGGTTCAGGAATGCACTGGGGTCACATGTGCCTCACCTGCCACCACGTCAATAAGCATGATTCAGGAATGCACTGGGGTCACCTGTGCCTCACCTGCCACCACATCAGTGAGCATGGTTCAGGAATGCACTGGGGTCACCTGTGCCTCACCTGCCACCACGTCAGTGAGCATGGTTCAGGAATGCACTGGGGTCACCTGTGCCTCACCTGCCTCCACGTCAGTGAGCATGGTTCAGGAATGCACTGGGGCCACCTGTGCCTCACCTGCCATGTCAGCGAGCCAGGATCAGGAATATACTTGGATCACTCATGTCCCAGCTGCCCTCATGTCAGTGAGCCAGGCTCAGGAATCCATTGGAGTCACCTGTACCTTACCTGCCACCATGTCAATGAGCCGGGTTCAGAAATGCACTGGGTCACCTATACCTCACCTGCCACCAAGTCACTGAGCCAGGATCAGGAAAACAGTGGGGTCTCCTGTACCTCACCTGCTGCCATGTAAACAAGCCGGGTTCAGAAATGCACTGGGACACCCTACCTTATTTGTCACCATGTCAGTGAGCTGGGTTCTGTAATCCACTAGGGTCAACCGTACTTCCTCAGCTGACATGTCAGCGAGCTGGGTTCAGGAATTCACTGGGGTAACCCATACCTCACGTGTCACCATGTCGGTGAGCTACATTCAGGAATGCACTGCAGTCACCTGTACCTCATCTGTGACCATGTCAGTGAGACTGGTTCAGGAATGCACTGTGGTCACCCATACCTCACCTGCCACCATGTCAGTGGGGTAGGTTTGGGAATGCACTGGGGTCACCAGTATCTCACCTAACACCATGTCAACGAGCCAGGTTTGGGAGTGCACTGGGTTCACCCATACCTCAGCTACCACCATGTCATCAAGATGGTTTGGGTAATGTACTGTGGTCACCTGTACCTCATCTGTGATCATGTCAGTGAGACTGGTTCAGGAATGCACTGTGGTCACCCATACCTCACCTGCCACTATGTCAGTGGGGTAGGTTTGGGAATACACTGGGGTCACCAGTATTGCACCTGACACCGTGTCTGTGAGCCAGTGTCAGGAATGCACTAGGGTCACTTGTACTTCACCTGACACCATGTCGTCCAACTGGGTTTGGGAATGCAATGGGGTCACTAGTACCTCACCTGTCACCATGTCAGTGAGCTGGGTTCAGGAATGCACTGCGGTCACCTGTACCTCTCCTGTCACCATGTGAATGAGCCAGAGTTTGGAATGTACTGGGGTCACTCGTACCTCACCTGCTTCCATATCAGTGAGTCAGGTTCAGGAGTGCACTGTGGTGACCCGTACCTCACCTGCCACAAAGTCAGTGAGCTGGGATCAGAAATGTACTGGGGTCACAAGTACCTCACCTGTCACTATATCAGTAAGCCAGGATCAGGAATGGACTGGGGTCACCGTACTTTACCTATCACCATGTCAATGAGCTGTGTTTGGGAATGCACTGGGGTTACCCGCACCTCATCTGCCACCGTGTCATCAAGTCAGGTTCTGGAATACACTGGGGTCCCCTGTACATCCCCAGTCACCTCTTCAGTGAGCTGGGTTTGTAAATGCACTGTGGTCATGCTTGCCTCAGTTGCCATCATGCCAGCGAGCTGGGTTCTGGAATGCACTAGAGTCACCTGTACCTTGCCTGTCAGCATGTCAGCAAGCCAGGTTCAGGGATGCACTGGGGTCACTTGTAAAACATGTGCCATGTCAGTGAGCCAGGATCAGGAATATACTTGGGTCACCCAAGCCCCAGCTACCCCCATGTCAGCAAGCCTAGTTCAAGAATGTACTGAGGTCACCTGTACCTTACGTGCCACCATGTTAGTGAGCTAGGATCAGGAAAACATTGGAGTCTCCTGTATCTCACCTGTTTTAATGTAAACAAGCCGGATTCAGAAATGCACTGGGGTCACCTGTGCATCACCTGCCACCACATCAGTGAGCATGGTTCAGGAATGCACTGGGGTCACCTGTGCCTCACCTGCCACCACGTCAGTGAGCATGGTTCAGGAATGCACTGGGGTCACCTGTGCCTCACCTGCCACCACATCAGTGAGCATGGTTCAGGAATGCACTGGGGTCACATGTGCCTCACCTGCCACCACATCAGTGAGCATGGTTCAGGAATGCACTGGGGTCACCTGTGCCTCACCTACCACCACATCAGTGAGCATGGTTCAGGAATGCACTGGGGTCACCTGTGCCTCACCTGCCACCACGTCAGTGAGCATGGTTCAGGAATGCATTGGGGTCACCTGTGCCTCACCTGCCTCCACGTCAGTGAGCATGGTTCAGAAATGCATTGGGGTCACCTGTGCCTCACCTGCCATGTCAGCGAGCCAGGATCAGGAATATACTTGGATCACTCATGTCCCAGCTGCCCTCATGTCAGTGAGCCAACCTCAGGAATCCATTGGAGTCACCTGTACCTTACCTGCCACCATGTCAATTAGCCGGGTTCAGAAATGCACTGGGTCACCTATACCTCACCTGCCACCAAGTCACTGAGCCAGGATCAGGAAAACACTGGGGTCTCCTGTACCTCACTTGCTGCCATGTAAACAAGCCAGGTTCAGAAATGCACTGGGACACTTGTACCTTATTTGTCACCATGTCAGTGAGCTGGGTTCTGTAATCCACTAGGGTCAACTGTACTTCCTCTGCAGACATGTCAGCGAGCTGGGTTCAGGAATTCACTGGGGTAACCCATACCTCATGTGTCACCATGTTGGTGAGCTGCATTCAGGAATGCACTGTGGTCACCTGTACTTGACCTATCACCATGTCAACGAGCCAGGTTTGGGAGTGCACTGGGTTCACCCATACCTCAACTGCCACCATGTCATCAAGATGGTTTGGGTAATGTCCTGTGGTCACCTGTACCTCATCTGTGACCACGTCAGTGAGACTGGTTTAGGAATGCACTGTGGTCACCCATACCTCACCTGCCACTATGTTAGTGTGGTAAGTTTGGGAATGCACTGGGGTCACCAGTATGTCACCTGACACCATGTCTGCGAGCTGTCAGGAATGCACTGGGGTCACCTATACTTCATCTGCAACCGTGTCATCAAGCCAGGTTCTGGAATACACTGGGGTCCCCTGTACATCCCCGTCACCTCTTCAGTAAGCCGGGTTTGTAAATTCACTGTGGTCATGCTTGCCTCACTTGCCATCATGCCAGCGAGCTGGGTTCAGGAATGCACTAGAGTCACCTGTACCTTGCCTGTCAGCATGTCAGCTAGCCAGGTTCAGGGATGCGCTGGGGTCACTTGTAAAACATGTGCCATGTCAGTGAGCCAGGATCAGGAATATACTTGGGTCACCCAAGCCCCAGCTGCCCCCATGTCAGCAAGCCATGTTCAAGAATGTACTGAGGTCACCTGTACCTTACGTGCCACCATGTTAGTGAGCTAGGATCAGGAAAACATTGGGGTCTCCTGTACCTCACCTGTTTTAATGTAAACAAGCCAGATTCAGAAATGCACTGGGATACCCGTACCTCACCTGCCACCATGTCAGTGAGCTGGGTTCAGTAATCCACTAGGGTCAGCCACACTTGCCCTGCTGCCATGTCAGCGAGCTGGGTTCATGAATTCACTGGGGTAACCCATACCTCACCTGTCACCATGTCAGTGAACTGGGTTCAGGAATTCACTGGGGTAACCCGTACCTCACCTTTCACCATGTCAGCGAGCAGGGTTCAGGAATTCACTGGGGTAACCCATACCTCCCCTGTCACCATGTCAGTGAGCTGGGTTCAGGGATTCACTGGGGTAACCTGTACCTCACCTCTCACCATGTCAGTGAGCTGCATTAAGGAATGCTCTGTGATCACCTGTATTTGTCCTGTTACCATGTCAACGAGCCAGGTTTGGGAGTGCACTGGGTTCACCCATACCTCAATTGCCACCATGTCATCAAGATGGTTTGGGTAATGTACTGCGGTCACCTGTACCTCATCTGTGACCACGTCAGTGAGACTGGTTCAGGAATGCTCTGTGGTCACCTGAACTTGTCCTATCACCATGTCAACGAGCCAGGTTTGGGAGTGCACTGGGTTCTCCCATACCTCGACTGCCATCATGTCATCAAGATAGTTTGGGTAATGTACTGCGATCACCTGTACCTCATCTGTGACCATGTCAGCGAGACTGGTTCAGGAATGCACTGTGGTTACCCATACCTCACCTGCCTGTATGTCAGTGGGGTAGGTTTGGGAATGCACTGGGGTCACCTGTATCTTATCTGACACCATGTCTGTGAGCCAATGCCAGGAATGCACTAGGGTCACCTATACTTCACCTGACACCATGTCATCCAACTGGGTTCGGGAATGCAATGGGGTCACTAGTACCTCACCTGTCACCATGTCAGTGAGCCAGGTTCAGGAATGCACTGTGGTCACCTGTACCTCTCATGTCACCATGTGAATGAGCCAGAGTTTGGAATGTACTGGGATCACTCGTACCTCACCTGCTTCCTTATCAGTGAGCCAGGTTCAGGAGTGCACTGTAGTGACCCGTACGTCACCTTCCACCAAGTCAGTAAGCCATGATCAGAAATGTACTGGGGTCACAAGTACCTCACCTATCACTATGTCATTAAACCAGGATCAGGAATGGACTGGGGTCACCATACTTTAACTATCACCACGTTAATGAGCTGTGTTTGGGAATGCACTGGGGTCACCCACACCTCATCTGCCACCGTGTCATTGAGCCAGGTTCTGGAATACACTGGAGTCCCCTGTACATCCCTTGTCACCTCTTCAGTAAGTCGGGTTTGTAAATGTACTATGGTTACCTATGCCTCAATTGCCACTATGTCAGAGAGCTGGGTTCAGGAATGCACTAGAGTCACCTGTACCTTGCCTGTCACCATGTCAGCAAGCCAGGTTCAGGGATACACTGGGGTCACCTGTGCTTCACTTGACACCATGTCAATAAGCCTAGTTCAGGAATGCAGTGGGGTCACTTGTACCTCACCTGCCGTGTCAGCGAGCCAGGATCAGTAATGTACTTGGGTCACTCATGCGCCAGCTGCCCCTATGTCAGCAAGCAGCATTCAGGAGTGCACTGGGGTCACCTGTGCCTCACTTGACACCATTTTCAATAAGCCTAGTTCAGGAATGCACTGGGGTCATTTGTACCTCACCTGCCATGTCAGTGAGCCAGGATCAGGAATGTGCTTGGGTTACTTATGCCCCAGCTGCCCCCATGTCAGCAAGCAGCATTCAGGAATGCACTGGGGTCACCTGTGCCTCACCTGCCACCGCATCAGTAAGCCTGGTTCAGGAATGCACTGGGGTCATTTGTACCTCACCTGCCATGTCAGTGAGCCAGGATCAGGAATGTGCTTGGGTTACTCATGCCCCAGCTGCCCCCATATCAGTGAGCTGTGCTCAGGAATCCACTGAATCATCTGTATTTCCACTGCCACTAGGTCAGCGAGCCAGGTTTTGGAATGCACTGTGGTCACCTGTACCTCATCTGCCACCAAGTCACTGAGCCAGTATCAGGAAAACGCTGGGGTCTCCCGTCTCACTTGTTGCAATGTAAACAAGCCTGGTTCAGAAATGCACTGGGACACCCGTACCTCACCTGCTACCATGTCAGTGAGCCAGGTTCTGTAATTCACTAGGGTCAACTGTACTTCTGAGGCAACAAACAGAGAACCTGCACCTGCTCTAAAACTTCAAACAATGTTTGTGCTCCAAAACTATCCCAGCCAGAAAAGTTCATATATGAAGAATCAAGCTTTATTCCATATAAACAACATCCAAAAAGGACTCACATAATGAATAATGTCCCCGAATCCAAGTTCATAATACAGCAAAGTCCATATAACCCATTAAGTCCTTAACCTACCTCTCAACCTTTCTTCACCAAAATGTGTGACACAATGTGTGACAAATGAGCAAAATGTGTGACATAGCATCTAACATTGCACTGCAAGCTCAGAACACTATAGTTATCAGTGCACTAATGTTCATAATGTTTTTTGATAACAGAGCATAATAGATGATTAAGAATTTCTGCTTTAAAGTCTCGCCTTCCCCATGATGAACAAAGGGTTTCTGAGAGGTAAAATGAGTGACGTACCTCATAATGTGTGACAGTCGAGAGGTATGGTCCTTAAATAACAGGACAACAGTAAAACTAATGCAGAGATTACTATTAAAGCAGCAGACAAAGGGGGTGCACTTGTAGTTATGGACACTACTAAGTATGATATAGAAGTTCTGAGACAACTTTCGGATACAACATATTATGAGAAACTTAAGTTGGATAGGACATTACTTTTTAAACAGAGCGTTGATCCCTATCTTAAAGAGGTAAGAGATGCAGAACTGATTTCTGAACAAGTTTAAAAATATTTAACTGTTGAGTGTCCTATTAGGTCTACATTCTATGTTCTTCCTAAAATTCACAAGGACACGATGAATCCTCCTGGGAGACCTATTGTATCAGGTAATAATAGTCTAACAGAACCACTGGCAAAGTATGTGGATTCTTTTCTGGTAAACATTGTCAAGGAAAAGGTAGCAGCTTATAGTAAAGACACTAATGACATTTTGTCAGTACTTGAGGATTTAGCAATTGAGGACGATAGTATTTTGGTTACACTTGATGTTGCATCTTTGTATTCAAATATTCCACATAGTGGAGGCCTGCAGGCCTTGAAATTTTATTTGGATACTAGGATTGTTAGGGATCCTCCTACTGAAGTACTAGTCCAGTTAACTTGTTTTATACTGGAATGTAACACATTTTTTTACAAAATGATTTTTACTTACAGAAAAAAGGAACAGCTATGGGTGCAAGTATGGCACCCAATTAGGCAAATCTGTACATGGCAAAATGGGAACTTGATACAATAAGGAATCTCAATAATCATTTTCTACACAAAATTGATTTATGGAGACGCTTTATTGATGATGTCTTTATGGTGTGGAAAGGCAGTAAAGATTAACTGTTTGAATTTGTAAAGTATTTAGAAATCAGTAATGAGAATTTGCGGTTTAGCACTTGTTTTAGTCACGCTGGAATTAACTGTTTAGATTTCAGGATTTATAAGAATGGTGAGGGTGGCGTAAAGACTGATCTTTTCTGTAAACAAACAGATCGTAACATCATTCTACTGGCAAATAGCTGTCATCCTTGGCATGTGATAAAAGCGATACCCAAAGGACAATATATTCGTACAAAAAGAAATTGTAGTGATCTGCACGAATACAATAAAAGGGCAAATGAATTGACTGCTAAATTACAGACTAGGGGATGTAACAGTAGTATTCTAGAAAAAGCACAAGGGGCAGTTGATGAAATGCCAAGGGAGGCTTTGTTGGCTAATAAGCCATGAAATAAAGACTGTGATCCACAGACCACTTTTGTTACTCCCTATAGTCCCCAATCAGATGAAATAGCTAAAATAGTTAAAAAACATTGGCATTTGGTTCGGCTAGCTGCAAATTTGCAAAATACTGACGTTGGGGACCCACGTATAGCATACCGTAGAGGAAAAAATGTCAAGGATTTTATAGTGCATTCTGTTCAACCAACACTAGAAAAACCTAGAAATTGGCTTACTAAACAAATGGATGGTTGTAATAAATGTGGTAATTGCAAATATTGTTCATGGGTAAAAACTATAAAACGCTTTAAAAATCATGCTACAGGATCATATGTAAAGATTAGGGGCTTCGTGATCTGTAGTACTTCAGGGGTTATATACATTGCAGAATGTGTTTGCAATAGCTTTTATATTGGTAAAACAAAACGCCCCTTTAAAGTATGTATAGGTGAACATGCCAGGACCAATTTGAATGGTGATGAAACTAATGCTTTAGCCCTTCACATGTTAAAGGCTAAAAATAAGGGTGTACATAGATTTGTGTTTACAACAATAGAAAAACCTGTTTTAACAAAAAGAGGGGGGGATTATGATAACCTTCTTTTACGCAGGGAGCAGTATTGGATATTTACTATGAAAATAATGCATACACCAGGATTGAATGAAAGGATTGAGATCAAACCCTTTTTAAAGTATAAAAAGCGATGTGTTTTTAATTTGGTGTTTTTCTTTCTATCTTAATATCTCTTTCTCTTTTCTATCTTTCAGCAGTGCACAGATTTCACTTTGATCTGCTGGATAAGTCAGGTATCATAAGCTGATTACGGAATATTTCCAGCAGTAAGTTTTGTAGTGTTATACTGGTGCTATATTAAGTATACTGAGCACAGTTTCTATCTTTTTACTTGTCTTTGTATATATTGTAATAATGGGTAATATCACTTTAAGGCACTTGTTTAAATGCATATGTATCTACTTTGGACGTCTGCCTTTGAAAAAGCTACATGTGAAACACGTCAGGTGAGGTCACGTGGAAGCAACCCTCAGCGTTTGCTCTTGTTTGGACTAACCAGACGGTTTTACTGTTGTCCTGTTATTTATGGACTTAATGGAGGTCACCCATACCTCACCTGCCACCATGTCAGTGGGACAGGTTTGGGATTGAACTGGGGACACTGGTACCTCATCTGCTACCATGTTAGTGAACCCGGGTCAGGAATGCACTGGAGTCACCTATACATCACCAAACACCATGTCATTGAGCTGGATTCTGGAATGCACTGGGGTCACTCGTACCTCACCTGTCGCCATATCAGTGAGCCAGGTTCAGGAATGCACTGGGGTCATGAGTACCTCACCTGTCGCCATGTCAGTAAGCCAGGTTCAGGAATGAACTGGGGTCACGAGTACCTCACCTATCGCCATGTCAGTAAGCCAGGTTCAGGAATGCACTGTGGTCATGAGTACCACACCTGCCGCCATATCAGTAAGCCAGGTTCAGGAATGCACAATGGTATCCTGTACCTCTCCTGTCACCATGTCAATGATCCAAGTTAGGAAATGCACTGGGGTCACTCGTACCTCACCTGCTGCCATATCAGTGAGCCAGGTTCAGGAATGCACTGGGGTCACGAGTACCTCACCTGTCGCCATGTCAGTAAGCCAGGTTCAGGAATGCACTGGGGTCACGAGTACCTCACCTGTCGCCATGTCAGTAAGCCAGGTTCAGGAATGCACTGGGGTCATGAGTACCTCACCTGTCGCCATGTCAGTAAGCCAGGTTCAGGAATGCACTGTGGTCATGAGTACCACACCTGCCGCCATATCAGTAAGCCAGGTTCAGGAATGCACAATGGTATTCTGTACCTCTCCTGTCACCATGTAAATGATCCAAGTTAGGGAATGCACTGGGGTCACGAGTACCTCACCTGTCACCATGTCAGTGAGCCAGGTTCGGGAATGCACTGTGGTCACCTGTTTCACCTGCCACCAGGTCAGTGAGCTGGGATGAGGAATGCACTGGGGTCACCTGTACTTCACCTGCCACCATGTCCACAAGCTGTGTTTGGGAATGCACTGGGGTGACCCGTATATCACCTGCCACCACGTCAGTGAGCTGGGTTATGGAATGCACTGGGGTCACCTGTATCTCATCTGTCACCATGTGAGTGGACTGGGCTCAGCAATGCACTGGGGTCACCCATGCCTGACCTGTCACCATGTCAGTGAGCCAGGTTTAGGAATACACTGGGGTTACCCATACCTCACCTGCCACCATGTCAGTGAGCTGTGCTCTGAAATGCATTGGGGTCACCCATGCTTGACCTGCCACCATGTCAGTGAGCCAGGTTTAGGAATACACTGGGGTTACCCATACCTCACTTGCCACCATGTCAGCGAGCTGTGTTCTGAAATGCACTGGGGTCACCCATGCCTGACCTGTCACCATGTCAGTGAGCCAGGTGTAGGAATACACTGGGGTTACCCATGCTTTACTTGTCTCTATGTCAGTGAGTCATGCTCTGGAATGCACTGGGGTCACCGTACCTCACCTGCCACTTTATCAGAGAGCCCGGTTCAATACTGTACAGGGGTCACCCTTGACTTTCCTGTAGCCATGTCAGTGAGCCCAGTTCGGGAAAGCACTCAGGTAACCTGCACTTCACCTGCCACCATTTCTTCAAGTTTTGTTCAGGAATGCACTGGGGCCACCCTTGCCTTTCCTGTAGCCATGTCAATGAGCCCGGTTTGGGAATGCACTCAGGTCGCCTGCACTTCACCTACCACCATGTCTTCAAGTCTAGTTCAGGAATGCACTGGGGCCACCCTTGCCTTTCCTGTAGCCGTGTCAATGAGCCCAGTTTGGGAATGCACTCAGGTCACCTGCACTTCGCCTTCCACCATTTCTTCAAGTCTTGTTCAGGAATACACTAGGGCCACCCTTGCCTTTCCTGTAGCCATGTCAATGAGCCTGGTTCTGGATTGCACTAGGGTCACCCAAACAACACCTGTCACAATCTCAATGAGCCAGGTTCGGGAATGCCTTGTTGTCACCCGTTCCTCACCAGCCACCATGTCAGCAAGCTAGGTTCAGGATAACACTCAGGCCACCCATGCCTCACCTGCTGCCAGGTCAGCGAGCCAGGTTTAGGAAGGCACTTGGGTCTACAATGCCTCAACTACCACCATGTTAGAGATCCAGGTTTGGGAACGCACTGTGGTCACCTATACCTCACCTGCAAACAGGTCAGCGAGCAGTGTTCAGGAATGATCTGCAGTCACCTATACCTCTCCTGTCACCATGTCAGCAAGTCAGGCTCAAGAATGCACTGGGTCTCCCAAATCTCACCAGGCACCATGTCAGCGAGCTGGGTTGAGGAAAACACAGGGGTCACTCATGCCTCACCTGTCAACATGTCAGCAAGTCGGGTTTAGGAATGCACTGCCATCACCTGTACCTCACCTGTCACCATTTCAGCCCGCTGCATTAAGGAATGCACTGTGATCACCTGTGCCTCACCTGTCAACATGTCAGCAAGCCGAGTCTGGGAATACACTGGGTCACCCGTACCTCACCTGCCACCATGTCAGTAATCTAGGTTCAGGAATGCACTGGGGTCACTCATTTTTCACCTGTCACCATGTCAGTGTGCTGGGTTTGGGATTCCTCTGAGGTCACCCATACCTCTCCTGTCACCATTTCTGCATGCAGGGTTGAGTAATGCAGTGGTGTCACCACTACCTTACCTCCCATCATGTCATTGAGAAATGTTCAGGAATATAGAATCAGAAACATTGACTTTGACAGCAGAAAAGGACTGCTTGGCCCACCCAGTCTGCTTATTTCCCTACCTACTGGATAAGCTGCAGATCCTAGTTACCCAACAGCCTACTTCCTCCTACCCCCCCACTAGAATTATTTTATATCTGTCCTATGCATTCTTATATTCCCCCACTGTTTTTGACCCCATGACCTCCTCAGGAAGGCCGTCCATGCATCTACCACCCTCTCCATGAAAAAATACTTCCTCACTTTGCCCCTTATCCGTCCCCCCTCTATCTTCAAATTGTGCCCCCTTGTTCTTGCACATCTCTTTTTCTGAAAGATGCTACCCTCTTGGGCTTTGTTGATTCTCTTGAGGTACTTGAAAGTTTCTATCATATCCCCTCTCTCCCTCCTTTCCTTGAGTGTATACATATTAAGCTCCTTTAGTCGCTCTTCATATGGTTTCTGGTGCAGACCCTGCACCTTCTAGTTGTCTTCTTCTGGACTGCCTCCATCCTGTCTATATCATTGCGGAGATGGGGTCTCCAAAACTGCACACAGTATTCCATGTGGGGTTTCACCAGCTGTCTGTACAGAGCGATAACAACTTCCTGTTTTCTACTGGTGATGCCTCTCCTATGCATCCCAGTATCCCCCCTCTTTATTGCCTTCTCACATTGCTTGTCTAATTTAGGTCATCTGATATGACTATCCCCAGGTCCCTTTCCATTTTTGTTGTTTTTACTACCCCCCATTGTGTATTCTTCCCTGGGTCTGTTTCCAGGTGCATTATTTGCACTTCTTGCATTGAATCTAAGCTGCCATACTTTTGGCCATTCATCCAACCTTATCAAGTCCTTTCTCATCCTTTCCACTCCACCTTGTGTATCAGCCCTGTTGCAGATCTTTGTGTCATCTGCAAAGATGCACACTTTCCCTTCCAGTCCATCTGCACTACCGCCTATAAAGACATTAAAAAGGATCAGTCCCAGTACTGAACTCTGCTGTACCCTACTAGTAATCCCCGTTTCTTCGGAGTATACTTCATTTACTATTGCCCTCTGTATCCTGTTGTCTAGCCAGTGTTTTACCCAGGTCACAACCCTAGGACCCCCTCCCAGGCTGGCTAACTTGTTTATTAATCTTTTCTTTTGGACTGTGTCTGATGCCTTGATAAAGTTTAGGTAGGCCATATCCACAGCCCCTCCCTGGTCAACTGCTTTGGTCTCCCAGTCAAAGAAATTGATTAGATTTGTGTCACATGACCTTCCCTCTGTGAATACATGCTGCCTTGGGTCCTGTGCCCCACTGGCCTCTAGGTTCTCAACAATTCTTTCTTCAAAAATGATTCCATCATTTTCCCTACCACTGAGGTAAAACTAATAAGTCTGTAGTTTCGTGCCTCTGTCTTGCTCCCACTTTTGTGAAGGGGAATCACATCTGCCTTCCTCCAGCCCTCAGGTACCACACCATCCTCCCATGATTTGTTAAAAAGGGTAGTCAGTGGTGTCATTAGTTCTCCCCTTAATTCTTTTAGAATTCTATGGTGAAACCCATCAGACTCCATTGCTTTGTCAACCTTCAGTTTTAGGAGTTCTTTCAGGACCCTTTCTTCTGTGAATGGACTAGTATCGACCCCCCATCCAGAGTGCTTCTATTGTTTGGTATAGGTACCTCCCCCTCTTCTTCTTTTGTGAATACTGAGCAGAAGTATTCATTCAGTATCCCTGCTTTTTCACTGTCATCCTCTGCCCAAACCTCCTTCCCATTAGTAAGTCTCACTATCCTTTCCTTTATCTTTCTTCGCTCCCTAATGTACCTATAAAAGGTTTTATCTCCCTTCTTAACTGAGTTGACTATCTTTTCCTCAGTTTGGGCCTTTGCTATTCTGACTGCCATCCCTGCTTTCTTCTGCTTTAACTGGTATAGTTCTCTGCCCTGCTCCTTCTGTGTTTCCTTATACATTCTGAATGCTACCTTTTTCTCCCTAACTTCCCTGCCACCTCTTTTGAGAGCCAGAGTGTTTTTTCCTTCATTTTGTTTTGTTGATTTGCTTCACACAAAGGCTTGTTGCCTCTGTAATGACTGTTTTGATTTTTTCCCATTGTTCCTTCACCCCCCTTCTGCACATTCGCTAGTGCATTCCTCAGACACTCTCCCATTTTCCAAAAGTCAGCCCTCCTAAAATCCAATACTCTTGCTTTTGTATGGCTTGACTCTATGGCTGTGTTTATGGTGAACCACACAGTTTGGTGGTCACTTGTTCCCAGATGGCTACCCACTTCTAAATCTGAGATTCTCTGTCCATCCCTATTTGACAATTCCAGATCTAACATTGCTCTCTCTGGAGTAGATGCCCACACTACCTCATAGTCTTCAGGTGAAGCTACATCTGGCTGCAAGCTGCAACACTGGACTTAAGATTTGCAAGAAAGTGAGTAGTGCTCACAACAGAGGTAGGGGAACCTTACAATTTACAATTGTCTTTGGTTTGAAGCAGATTCCTTAGGAAAGTTAATATTCTTCAGGTGGAGGATACTTCTAACTGAAGGGTGAAATAAGCAACTTAGAATTATCAGAAAAGGCAGTCTTTCAATCAACAGAGGGAGGAGGAGTTTGCTTTACTTGTGTTACAATTGTTAAGGTTTGTGCAGGAAGAGTTTAAACCCACATAGGCTAAATACTGTTTTCTGTGTCTGCCCTTCTGCACAGCTGACGTGTTTTGGGGCTGACTGTTTTCAGAGCACAAGTCACCAGGCTCTTTTGGGGCTGGGGAGGTTTACCTGTGTCTGACTTGGATGTTTGGATTTTTCTCTGTTTGATTAGCAGGGTATTTTCTCTGTCAAATTGGTTTGAAGCAGTATTACAAATTGTCGCGTATGGCGTCTTGCTGACAGGAAGGCACTCATCGTGATCGGTAGGTCAGAGTGTTTAGCTGATTGTTTCTGTGAGGGCACAGTTTAGGCCAACCCTTCACACCCTCACCCCATCCACCCCTGGAAATAGTTCATTTATACCTGGGGTTCTGACATAATTTCCTCAAGAGGGCAAGGTACACATCACTGTCATATCCTGTCTAGCACACTGCACTGACAATATAAGCATACACATTATATAAATACATATATTTCTATATAACGCACCAATCACACACACACACACACATACACAAAAAAAAAACTAAACAAGGTAGACAGTTATGTGGAGAGTAGTACAATGTAATGGCTGTGTGGCAGCAGACTTCCGGGAGTCTTTCTGGAGGCTGAGATGCTGCCCTGTTTGCAGACAACTATCTGCCCTGAGGGAGGAAGTTGCCCATCTTCAGGCCGCACTGGACAGTGGCAAGGGAACCTCCCCATCCAGGGAGCACCACAGCCACCACCACTACCTCAGAGGTTGCAAAGAAAGCACAGCAGTTGGACCACAGTGGGCTCCAGGGAGGGTAAGGGTGGTGGAACAGAGGCACACCCAGTCAGTTGTTACACTCCACAATCCATACACCATTCTGGGGAAGCATAGTTCCCCTATGGATGCACCAGCAGAGGAGACTAAGGAGGGTGCAGACAACTGTCACAAGGGAGGCCCTCAGGAAGGAGGCAGAGGGCACCACAGGGAAAGAAAGCAGCTCCTGGTGGGGGATTCAATTATTAGGGGGATAGAACTGGTGGGAGCAGGGAAAACTGAAGTAAGGTGCCTGCCTGGTGCCATGGCTTGGAGGGACAGGAAGCGCATCCTTAGGATCATGAGAACAGTTGCACGGGAGTCTGAGCTGGACATCATTGTCCACCTAGGGACAAATGACTTGGCTCATCATGAGATTGGAGCAGTGCAAAAGGACTTTGTAGAGTTGGGAGGGCTTAAGACAAGTAGCACACACAGTATCCTTCTCAGAGGTGCTGCTTGTCAGTGGCATGAGTGATGCGAGGTACTTGCACCATGCAGTTTAACAAATGGTTGAAAAATGGTGTGGAGCACAGGGTTTGGCTTCATTGGGGATTGGGGTTCCACCTGAGGGACACTCAGCCTATACTGGCAGGATGGTCTGCATCTGTCCAGGAAGGAACAAGTCTTTTAGCAATCGGTTTAAATGCTTCATTGGCAAGCCTTTAAACTAGTCAAGGGGAGGCACTGATAAACAGAAGGAAAATCCCAGCCTCCCTACAAAACAGGGTACTAAATGAGAAAAGACCAAGGTAGAAAGGTCAGTGGGGTTGCTGCACAGAAGGTAAAGCCATCAAAAATGGAGAGCAATGAGTACCAATGCCCGTAGTCTGGGTAACAAGCTTCCTGAATTAGTGGCCATGATGGAGGAGGAAGATCTGGATATTGTGGCAGTCACAGAAACATGGTACACACAGAACCATGACTGGGATGTAAACATACCAGGATACACTATCTACAGGAGGGACAGGAGGGTAAAGAGGAGGAGGAGTAGCTCTCTACATAAGAGAAGAAATCAAAGCAACAGAACAAAAGGGTAAACAGGGAGGAGAAGAAGCACTGTGGGTCAATTTGGAGGCAGGCAATGGAACTACAATCCGCACAGGGGTTGTATACAGACCACCCTCTCAGGGGGAGGAAATGGACAAGGAAATGATAGAAAGTATGCTTAGAATGGCAGATAAAGGGGAGATATTGCTGATGGGTGATCTGAATATGCCAGATGTTAACTGGAGTGCAGTTGCAACAGCCACTTCTAAGAGTGGGGTTATTCTAGATGCCCTACAGGGGGTATGCCTTAGACAACTAGTATTGGAGCCCACTCGAGAGGGAGCAATCTTAGACCTGGTTCTCTCAAATGGAAATGAAGAGAGGATCACAGATGTAGAAGTAGGTAGCCATCTGGGAACTAGCGACCATCGAACAGTATGGTTCACAATAAACACAGCCATAGAGTCAAGCCATACAAAGACAAAGGTACTGGATTTTAGGAGGGCTGACTTTGCCAAAATGGGTGAGTGCCTAACAAATGCACTAGCAAATGGGCAGGAAGGAGGGGTGGAAGAACAATGGGGAATAATAAAAACTGCCATCACAGAGGTAACAAGCCTTTGTGTGAAGCAAATAAACAAAACAAAACGAGGTAAAAAACCACTATGGTTCTCAAAGGAAGTGGCAGTGAAGGTTCAAGAGAAAAAGAAAGCATTCAGGAAGTACAAGGAATCACAGAAGGAACAGGACAGAGAACTTTTTCAGTTAAAGCAAAAGGAAGCTGGAAAGGCAGTCAGAACAGCAAAGGCCCAAACTGAGGAAAAGATAGCCAACTCAGTTAAGAAGGGGGATAAAACCTTTTATAGGTACATCAAGGAGCAAAGGAAGACCAAGGGAGGGATAGTGAGGCTTAATAAAGAGGAGGGAGAGTGGGCAGAGGGTGACTGTGAAAAGGCAGAGATACTAAACAAATATTTTTGCTCAATATTTACAAAGGAAGAGGGGGAGGTACCTAAAACAAACAGTAGAAACACTCTGGATACAGAAGTTGATACCAGCCCATTTACAGAAGAAAGAGTTCTGAAAGAGCTCTTAAAACTGAAGGTGGACAAAGCAATGGGGCCTGATGGGATTCATCCCAGAATTCTAAAAGAACTAAGGATAGAACTAGTGACACCACTGACTACCCTCTTTAACAAATCATGGGAGGATGGGGTGGTACCTGAGGACTGGAGGAGTGCAGATGTGATTCCCCTTCACAAAAGTGGGAGCAAGGAAGAAGCAGGAAACTACAGACCTGTTAGTTTAACCTCAGTGGTAGGGAAAATGATGGAATCACTTCTGAAGGAAATAATTGTTGCGTATCTAGAGGCCAGAGGGCACAGGACCCAAGGCAGCATGGATTCACAGCGGGAAGGTCATGCCAGACAAATCTGATAGATTTCTTTGACTGGGTGACCAAAGTAGTTGATCAGGAGGGCTGTGGACATGGCTTACCTAGACTTTAGCAAGGCATTTGACACAGTCCCACACAAAGATTAATATACAAGTTAGCCAGCCTGGGAGTGGGTCCCAAGATGACAGCCTGGGTAAAGAATTGGCTGGAAAATAGGACACAGAGAGTAATAGTAAATGGAGACCACCTGAAAAAGGGGTTAGCAGTAGGGTACCACAGGGTTCAGTATTAGGACGGTCCTCTTCAATGTCTTTATAAGTGACATTGCAGAGGGACTGGAAGGAAACGTATGTCTCTTTGCAGATGACACAAAGATCTGCAACAGAGTTGTTGCACAAGGTGGGGTGGAAAGGATGAGAAGGGACTTGGCAAGGTTAGAGGAATGGTCAAATGTATGGCAGCTTAGATTCAATGCTAAGAAGTGCAAGGTAATGCACCTGGGAAACAAAAACCCAGGGGAAGAGTACACAATGGGGGGTGAGATACTAACAACAACAAAAATGGAAAGGTACCTGGGGGTAGTCATATCAGATGACCTAAAGGTGGGCAAGCAATGTGAGAGGGCAGCAGGGAGGGCTGGGGGGATACTGGGATGCATAGGGAGAGGCATCACCAGTAGAAAACAAGAAGTTATTATCGCTCTGTACAGACAGCTGGTGAGACCACATCTGGAGTACTACGTGCAGTTCTGGAGACCCAATCTCTGCAAAGACATAGACAGGATGGAAGCTGTCCAGAGGAGGGCAACTAAAATGGTGCAGGGTCTGCACCGGAAGACATATGAAGAGAGACTTAAGGAGCTTAATATGTATAGCCTCGAGGAAAGGAGGGAGAGGGGGGACATGATAGAAACTTTCAAGTACCTCAAGGGAATCAACAAAGTCCAAGAGGGTAGCATCTTTCAAAAAGAGGTGTGCAAGAACAAGGAGGCACAATTTGAAGATAGAAGGGGTGGCTCAGAGGTAATTTAAGGAAGTATTTTTCACAGAGAGGTTGTGGATGTATGGAACAGCCTTCCAGAGGAGGTTGTGGAGTCAAAAACAGTGGTGGAATTCAAGCATGCATGGGATAGTCATAAGGCAATTCTAGGGGTTGGGGGTAGGAAGAAGTAGACTGCTGGTTAACTAGGATCTACAGCTTATCCATCAGGTAGGAAATGGGCAGACTGGGTGGGCCAAGCGGTCCTTATCTGCCGTCAAATTCTATGTTTCTATGTTTCTATGATTCACTAGCTGTCAGAGGCATGCCCCCTGTAGGGCATCAAAAATGACCCTGCTCTTGGATGTGGCTGCAGTAAATGTGCTCCTGTTAACATCTGGCATATTCAGGTTCCTCATCAACAATATCTTCCGTTTTTCTGCCATTCTAAGGATTCCTTCTATCACTTCCTTGTCCATTGCCTCCCCTGAGATGGGAGTCTGTATTCAACCCATGTGGATTGTGGTATAATTTCCTGTCTCCAGGGTGACCCACAGTGCCTCCTCTCCTCCCTGTTTACTCTTTACTTCCTTTACTTGCAACCATTCCCTTACATAGATAGCTACACCTCCTTTTAGCTCTCTGTATCCCTCCTGTGTATTGTGTACCATGGTATATTGATATCCCAGTCATGGTTCTCTATGTACCACGTTTCTGTAACTGCCACAATATTCAGGCATTCCCTCTTCCATCAAGGCCACCAGTTCAGGGAGCTTGTTATCCAGGCTACAGGTATTGGTACTCATCACCTTCCATTTTTTTGATGGCCTTACCCCTTTTAGCCCCATCTTGTCCTTATCACTCTTGCCTTTTTCTCCATTTACCCCAGTCCTGCTCCCTAATGACTTCTCTGCCTTGGTGTTTACCTCACTAACTACCCTGTTTTGTGGGGGGATGCTAGGACTTCCCTGATCCTTTTCAATTCCTCCCCCTTGGCTACTTTAAATGCTTACCAATGAAGCATTTAAACCTACAGTATCACCTAGGATCCTGGTTCCCCTCCTGGACAGATGAAGACCATCACGCCAGTATAGGCCTGAATCCCTCCAGGTTGACACCTAGTCCCCAATGAAGCCAAAACCCTGAGCTGCTTACTAGTTTTCCACCATTTGTTGAATCCCATGGTGTAGAGTACCATAGCCTCACCCTTTCCATAGATAGGTAACACCTCCGGGAAGGTTACCAGATGTGCTATTGTATGAGGCCCCTCCACAACTCCACAGACTCCTCTTACACTGCTCAGATCCCATTCCCAGCCAGGTCATTTGTCCATAAGTGAATAATGACATCCAGCTCCCTCCGCCATGCAGCTGCTACAGCGATCCTGATAATTCACTCCCTGTCCCTCCAAGCCATGATGCCAGGCAGGCATCTTACCTCCCTCTCCCCACCCTCCCCCAGTTCTACCCTCCTAACAATGGAGTCCCCCACCAGCAGTTGTTTCCTTAAACTGTGGGGTCCTGTGCCACCCTCCCGTGGGTCTCCTTTGTGGAGGTTCCCTGCATCCTCCTTGGTCTCCACTGCAGGTGCCTCCATAGAGGAACCATTCTGCCAAAACAGCATATGAATTGTGGAGAGTTACAACTGGAGGGATGCCTCTCTGTTCCACCACCCTCACCCTCCCTGAGCCCACCTTGGTCCAACCGCTCCTCTTTCTTGGCAACCTCTGAGGCAGTGTCGGTTGCCTGGTGGTCCCTGGCAGAGGAGGAGATGTCATGAATCCTAGCCCGGTCGGCCTGGAGATGGGCAACCTCGTCCTTCAGATCAGAGAGGTGCCTGCAAATAGGGCAGCATCACAACCTCCAGAACATCTCCCTGAAGACTGCCGCCCCACAGCCATTGCACTGCACCACTCCCATCATGTCTTTTTTGAGGCCCTTCTCTGTGTCTTAGCATGCTTACTCTTTCCTCCATTTTCCACCTACTTTCCTATGTGCCCTTACAGCTCTCACCATTCCTGTTCTGGGACAGGAACTTCCTGTATTCTTCAGTAGTCTCCTTCCTTGCTCAGAGTCAGATGTCCAGCAGCTAGGGGGAGGGAGGGCTATTATTTTCCTTCAAAGATGATGAAACCTATGCGTCTCAGTGATCCTTCCCTTCCTACTGCATTGCATTGAAAAAGCATCAGTAGTGACGTGAAACATATGTCTGCATGGCACGGAGGGGTGGTGACTGTGTTCATATCTGTGGAGCTGTTATAAGCTATTTTTTATCAATTAAACTGCTTTTCTAAAATTTATCCATGAATGATTTTTTTCACTCACTATGCTGTGTAGCCTTGCTTTAGGATGTTTTCTGCAATTTGGTTTGTAGTGGCACCAGCAGTCCTTACAATTTGCCACATTTTTGCCTTGCATTGAACTGTAATAGGAGACACTGTAATTGGAATGCACAGGAATCACCCATAGCTCACCTGCCACCATGTCAATGAGCCAGGTTCAACAACGCATTGGGCTCAACTGTACCATACCTGTAGCCTTGTCAGTGAGCTGAGTTCAAGAATGCACTTCGGTCACCTGTACCTCACCGGTCACCATGTCAGCAAACCGGTTTCAGGAATGCACTAGGGACACCCGTACCTCACCTGCTACCATGTCAATTAGCCAGGTTCAGCAATTCATTGGGGTCAACTGCACCTCACCTGTAGCCATGTCAGTGAGCCAGGATCTAGAATGCACTGCGGTCTCCTGTACCTCACCTGTCACTATATCAGTGAATCAGTTTCAGGAATGCACTGGGAGCACCTGTACCTCATCTGTTACCATGTCGGTGAGCCAGAATAGGGAATGCTCTGTTGTCACCCATATCTCACCTGTCATCATATCAGGAAGCTGGGTCAGAAGATTGCAATCAACTGTTGCCATGCCAGCCAGTTGAATTCAGGAGTGCACTGGGATCATCTGTACCTCATCTGTTGCCATGTGAGCGAACTAAGTTCAGGAGTGCACCTGGGTCACCCGTACCACACCTGCCACCATGTCAGTGAGCAAGATTTGGGAATGCACTAAGGTTAACTGCACCTAACCTATCACCATGTCAGCGAGACAGGATCCATAATGTACTGGGGTTACCCATTTCTCAACTGTCACCATGTCAGAGAGCCAGGTTCTGGAATTAACTGGGGACACCCAAGATTCACTTGTAGCCATGTCCCTAAGCCATATTTAGGAAGGCACAGGGGTCTGCCATACCTCAACTGACACATGTCAGTAAACGAGGAGTAGGAATACACTGGGGTCACCTGTACCTCACCTGCCAACATGTCAGTGAACCAGCTTTAGGAATATACTGGGGTCACCTGTACCTCAACTGCCACCATGTCAGTGAACCTGGTTTAGGACTAAACTGGGGTCACCTGTACCTCACCTGCCACCATGTCAGTGAACCAGGTTTAGGAATACACTGGGGTCACCTGTACCACAACTGCCATTATGACAGTGAACCAGGTTTAGGAAAACACTGAGGTCACCTGTACCACACCTGTCACCATGTCAGTGAAATCATTTCAGGAAGCACTGGGGTCTCCCACACCTCACCGGCCACCATGTCAGTGAACCAGGTTTAGGAATACACTGCAGTCACCCTTACCTCAACTGCCACCATGTCAGTGAACAAGGTTTAGGAATACACTGAGGTCACCTGTACCTCACCTGCCACCATGTCAGTGAACCAGGTTTAGGAATACACTGGAGTCACCTGTACCTCACCTGCCATCATGTCAGTGAATCAGGTTTAGGAATACACTGGGGTCACCAGTACCTCAACTGCGACCATGTCAGTGAACCAGGTTTAGGAATTCAATGGGGTCACCTGTACCTCACCTGCCACCATGTCATTGAACCAGGTTTAGGAATTCACTGGGGTCACCTGTACCTCACCTGCCACCAAGTCAGTGAACCAGGTTTAGGAATACACTGGGGTCACCTGTACCTCACCTGCCACCATGTCTGTGAACCAGGTTTAGGAATATACTGGTGTCACCTGTACCTCACCTGCTACCATGTCAGTGAACCAGGCTTAGGAATACACTAGGGTCACCTGTACCTCATCTGCTACCATGTCTGTGAACCAGGTTTAGGAATTCACTGGGGTCACCTGTACCGCACCTGCCACCATGTCAGTGAACCAGGTTTAGGAATACATGTGGGGTCACATGTACCTCACCTGCCACTATGTCAGTGAACCAGGTTTAGGAATTCAGAGGGGTCACCTGAACTTCACCTGCAACCATGTCAGTGAACCAGGTTTAGGAATACACTGTGGTCACCTGTACCTCACCTGCCACCATGTCAGTGAACCAGGATTAGGAATACACTGGGGTCACCTGAACATCAACTGCCGCCGTGTCAGTGAACCAGGTTTAGGAATACACTGGGATCACCTGTACCTCAACTGCCACCAAGTCAGTGAACCAGGTTTAGGAATACACTGGGGTCACCTGTACCTCACCTGCCACCATGTCAGTGAACCAGGTTTAGGAATACACTGGGGACACCGGTACCTCACCTGCGACCATGTCAGTGAACCAGGTTTAGGAATTCACTGGGGTCACCTGTACCTCAACTGCCACCAAGTCAGTGAACCAGGTTTAGGAATACATGGTGGGTCACCTTTACCTCACCTGCCACTATGTCATTGAACCAGGTTTAGGAATTCAGTGGGTCACCTGTACTTCACCTGTCACCATGTCAGTGAACCAGGTTTAGGAATACACTGGGGTCACCTGTACCTCAACTGCCACCGTGTCAGTGAACCAGGTTTAGGAATACACTGAGGTCACCTGTACCTCAACTGCCACCATGTCAGTGAACCAGGTTTAGGAATACACTGGGGTCACCTGTACCTCACCTGCCACCATGTCAGTGTACCAGGTTTAGGAATACACTGGGGACACCTGTACCTCACCTGCGACCATGTCAGTGAACCACCAGGTTTAAGAATTCACTGGTATAACCTGTACCACACCTGCCACCATGTGAGTGAACTGGGTACAGGAAGCACTGGGGTCTCCCATACCTCACCTGCCACCATGTCAGTGAACCAGGTTTAGGAATACACAGGGGTCACTTGTACCTCAACTGCCACCCTGTCAGTGAACCAGGTTTAGGAATACACTGGGGCCACCTGTTGCTCACCTGCCACCATGTCAGTGAACCAGGTTTAGGAAAACACTGGGGTCACCTGTACCTCAACTGCCACCATGTCAGTGAACCAGGTTTCAGAATTCACTGGGGCCACCTGTACCTCACCTGCCACCATATCAGTGAACCAGGTTTAGGAATACACTGGGGTCACCTGAACCTCAACTGCCACCATGTCAGTGAACCAGGTTTAGGATAACACTGGGGTCACCTGTACCTCACCTGCCACCATGTCAGTGTACCAGGTTTAGTAATACACTGGGGACACCTGTACCTCACCTGCGACCATGTCAGTGAACCAGGTTTAAGAATACACTGGGGTCACCTGTACCACACCTGCCTCCATGTGAGTGAACTGGGTACAGGAAGCACTGGGGTCTCCCATACCTCACCTGCCACCATGTCAGTGAACCAGGTTTAGGAATACACAGGGGTCACCTGTACCTCAACTGCCACCATGTCAGTGAACCAGGTTTAGGAATACACTGGGGCCACCTGTACCTCTCCTGCCACCAAGTCAGTGAACCAGGTTTAGGAATACACTGGGGTCACCTGTACCTCAACTGCCACCATGTCAGTGAACCAGGTTTAGTAATACACTGGGGACACCTGTACCTCACCTGCGACCATGTCAGTGAACCAGGTTTCAGAATTCACTGGGGCCACCTGTACCTCACCTGCCACCATATCAGTGAACCAGGTTTAGGAATACACTGGGGTCACCTGAACCTCAACTGCCACCATGTCAGTGAACCAGGTTTAGGATAACACTGGGGTCACCTGTACCTCACCTGCCACCATGTCAGTGAACCAGGTTTAGGAATACACAGGGGTCACCTGTACCTCAACTGCCACCATGTCAGTGAACCAGGTTTAGGAATACACTGGGGCCACCTGTACCTCTCCTGCCACCAAGTCAGTGAACCAGGTTTAGGAATACACTGGAGTCACCTGTACCTCAACTGCCACCATGTCAGTGAACCAGGTTTAGGAATTCACTGGGGCCACCTGTACCTCACCTGCCACCATGTCAGTGACCCAGGTATAGGAATGCAATGGGATCACCTGTACCTCAACCGCCACCATGTCAGTGAACCAGGTTTAGGAATACACTGGGGTCACCTGTACCTCAACTGCCACCATGTCAGTGAACCAGGTTTAGGAATACACTGGGGTCACCTGTACCTCACCTGACACTGTGTCAGTGAACCAGGTTTAGGAAAACACTGGGGTCACCTGTACCTCAACTGCCACCATGTCAGTGAACCAGGTTTAGGAATACACTGGGGTCAGGTGTACCTCACCTGCGACCATGACACTGAACCAGGTTTAAGAATACACTGGGGTCACCTGTACCACACCTGCCACAATTTGAATGAACTGGGTACAGGAAGCACTGGGATCTCCCATACCTCACCTGCCACCATGTCAGTTAACCAGGTTTAGGAATACAAAGGGGTCACCTGTATCTCAACTGCCACCATGTCAGTGAACCAGGTTTAGGAATACATGTGGGGTCACCTGTACCTCATCTTCGACTATGTCAGTGAACCAGGTTTAGGAATTCAGTGGGGTCACCTGAACTTCACCTGCAAACATGTCAGTGAACCAGGTTTAGGAATACACTGCGGTCACCTGTACCTCACCTGCCACCATGTCAGTGAACCAGGTTTAGGAATACACTGGGGTCACCTGAACCTCAACTGCCTCCGTGTCAGTGAACCAGGTTTAGGAATACACTGGGGTCACCTGTACCTCAACTGCCACCATGTCAGTGAACCAGGTTTAAGAATACACTGGGGTCACCTGTACCTCACCTGCCACCATGTCAGTGTACCAGGTTTAGGAATACACAGGTGACACCTGTACCGCACCTGCGACCATGTCAGTGAACCAGGTTTAGAATCCACTGGGGTCACCTGTACCTCACCTGCCACCAAGTCAGTGAACCAGGTTTAGGAATACACTGGGGTCACCTGTACCTCACCTGCCACCATGTCAGTGAACCAGGTTTAGGAATACACTGGGGTCACCTGTACCTCAAATGTTACCATGTCCGTGAACCAGGTTTAGGAATTCACTGGGGTCACCTGTACCGCACCTGCCACCATGTCAGTGAACCAGGTTTAGGAATACACGCGGTGTCACCTTTACATCACCTGCCACTATGTCAGTGAACGAGGTTTAGGAATTCAGTGGGGTGACCTGTACTTCACCTGTCCCCATGTCAGTGAACCAGGTTTAGGAATTCACTGGGGTCACCTGTACCTCACCTGCCACCATGTCATTGAACCAGGTTTAGGAATTCACTGGGGTCACCTGTACCTCACCTGCCACCAAGTCAGTGAACCAGGTTTAGGAATACACTGGGGTCACCTGTACCTCACCTGCCACAATGTCTGTGAACCAGGTTTAGGAATATACTAGGGTCACCTGTACCTCACCTGCTACCATGTCAGTGAACCAGGCTTAGGAATACACTAGGGTCACCTGTACCTCACCTGCTACCATGTCTGTGAACCAGGTTTAGGAATTCACTGGGGTCACCTGTACCGCACCTGCCACCATGTCAGTGAACCAGGTTTAGGAATACATGTGGGGTCACATGTACCTCACCTGCCACTATGTCAGTGAACCAGGTTTA
The DNA here is from genome assembly GCA_016271365.2 of Neoceratodus forsteri. Classification (NCBI taxonomy): domain Eukaryota; kingdom Metazoa; phylum Chordata; order Ceratodontiformes; family Ceratodontidae; genus Neoceratodus; species Neoceratodus forsteri. The sequence goes on along the minus strand of CM057449.1, from coordinate 7,268,275 downwards.
GGAATTCAGAGGGGTCACCTGAACTTCACCTGCAACCATGTCAGTGAACCAGGTTTAGGAATAAACTGTGGTCACCTGTACCTCACCTGCCACCATGTCAGTGAACCAGGTTTAGGAATACACTAGGGTCACCTGAACATCAACTGCCGCCGTGTCAGTGAACCAGGTTTAGGAATACACTGGGATCACCTGTACCTCAACTGCCACCATGTCAGTGAACCAGGTTTAGGAATTCACTGGGGTCACCTGTACCTCACCTGCCAACATGTCAGTGTACCAGGATTAGGAATACACTGGGGACACCAGTACCTCACCTGCGACCATGTCAGTGAATCAGGTTTAGGAATACATGGTGGGTCACCTTTACCTCACCTGCCACTATGTCAGTGAACCAGGTTTAGGAATTCAGTGGGTCACCTGTACTTCACCTGTCACCATGTCAGTGAACCAGGTTTAGGAATACACTGGGGTCACCTGTACAACACCTGCCACCATGTCAGTGAACCAGGTTTAGGAATACACTGGGGTCACCTGTACCTCAACTGCCACCGTGTCAGTGAACCAGGTTTAGGAATACACTGAGGTCACCTGTACCTCAACTGCCACCATGTCAGTGAACCAGGTTTAGGAATACACTCAGTCACCTGTACCTCACCTGCCACCATGTCAGTACCAGGTTTAGGAATACACTGGGGACACCTGTACCCCACCTGCGACCATGTCAGTGAACCACCAGGTTTAAGAATTCACTGGTATAACCTGTACCACACCTGCCACCATGTGAGTGAACTGGGTACAGGAAGCACTGGGGTCTCCCATACCTCACCTGCCACCATGTCAGTGAACCAGGTTTAGGAATACACAGGGGTCACTTGTACCTCAACTGCCACCCTGTCAGTGAACCAGGTTTAGGAATACACTGGGGCCACCTGTTGCTCACCTGCCACCATGTCAGTGAACCAGGTTTAGGAAAACACTGGGGTCACCTGTACCTCAACTGCCACCATGTCAGTGAACCAGGTTTCAGAATTCACTGGGGCCACCTGTACCTCACCTGCCACCATATCAGTGAACCAGGTTTAGGAATACACTGGGGTCACCTGAACCTCAACTGCCACCATGTCAGTGAACCAGGTTTAGGATAACACTGGGGTCACCTGTACCTCACCTGCCACCATGTCAGTGTACCAGGTTTAGTAATACACTGGGGACACCTGTACCTCACCTGCGACCATGTCAGTGAACCAGGTTTAAGAATACACTGGGGCACCTGTACCACACCTGCCTCCATGTGAGTGAACTGGGTACAGGAAGCACTGGGGTCTCCTATACCTCACCTGCCACCATGTCAGTGAACCAGGTTTAGGAATACACAGGGTCACCTGTACCTCAACTGCCACCATGTCAGTGAACCAGGTTTAGGAATACACTGGGGCCACCTGTACCTCTCCTGCCACCAAGTCAGTGAACCAGGTTTAGGAATACACTGGGGTCACCTGTACCTCAACTGCCACCATGTCAGTGAACCAGGTTTAGTAATACACTGGGACACCTGTACCTCACCTGCGACCATGTCAGTGAACCAGGTTTCAGAATTCACTGGGGCCACCTGTACCTCACCTGCCACCATATCAGTGAACCAGGTTTAGAATACACTGGGTCACCTGAACCTCAACTGCCACCATGTCAGTGAACCAGGTTTAGGATAACACTGGGGTCACCTGTACCTCACCTGCCACCATGTCAGTGAACCAGGTTTAGGAATACAGGGTCACCTGTGCCTCAACTGCCACCATGTCAGTGAACCAGGTTTAGGAATACACTGGGGACACCTGTACCTCTCCTGCCACCAAGTCAGTGAACCAGTTTAGAATACACTGGAGTCACCTGTACCTCAACTGCCACCATGTCAGTGAACCAGGTTTAGGAATTCACTGGGGCCACCTGTACCTCACCTGCCACCATGTCAGTGACCCAGGTATAGGAATGCAATGGGATCACCTGTACCTCAACCGGCCACCATGTCAGTGAACCAGGTTTAGGAATACACTGGGGTCACCTGTACCTCAACTGCCACCATGTCAGTGAACCAGGTTAGGAATACACTGGGGTCACCTGTACCTCACCTGACACTGTGTCAGTGAACCAGGTTTAGGAAAACACTGGGGTCACCTGTACCTCAACTGCCACCATGTCAGTGAACCAGGTTTAGGAATACACTGGGGTCAGGTGTACCTCACCTTCGACCATGACACTGAACCAGGTTTAAGAATACACTGGGGTCACCTGTACCACACCTGCCACAATTTGAATGAACTGGGTACAGGAAGCACTGGGATCTCCCATACCTCACCTGCCACCATGTCAGTTAACCAGGTTTAGGAATACAAAGGGGTCACCTGTATCTCAACTGCCACCATGTCAGTGAACCAGGTTTAGGAATACATGTGGGGTCACCTGTACCTCATCTTCGACTATGTCAGTGAACCAGGTTTAGGAATTCAGTGGGGTCACCTGAACTTCACCTGCAAACATGTCAGTGAACCAGGTTTAGGAATACACTGCGGTCACCTGTACCTCACCTGCCACCATGTCAGTGAACCAGGTTTAGGAATACACTGGGGTCACCTGAACCTCAACTGCCTCCGTGTCAGTGAACCAGGTTTAGGAATACACTGGGGTCACCTGTACCTCAACTGCCACCATGTCAGTGAACCAGGTTTAAGAATACACTGGGGTCACCTGTACCTCACCTGCCACCATGTCAGTGTACCAGGTTTAGGAATACACAGGTGACACCTGTACCGCACCTGCGACCATGTCAGTGAACCAGGTTTAGGAATTCACTGGGGTCACCTGTACCTCACCTGCCACCAAGTCAGTGAACCAGGTTTAGGAATACACTGGGGTCACCTGTACCTCACCTGCCACCATGTCAGTGAACCAGGTTTAGGAATACACTGGGGTCACCTGTACCTCAAATGTTACCATGTCCGTGAACCAGGTTTAGGAATTCACTGGGGTCACCTGTACCGCACCTGCCACCATGTCAGTGAACCAGGTTTAGGAATACACGCGGTGTCACCTTTACATCACCTGCCACTATGTCAGTGAACGAGGTTTAGGAATTCAGTGGGGTGACCTGTACTTCACCTGTCCCCATGTCAGTGAACCAGGTTTAGGAATTCACTGGGGTCACCTGTACCTCACCTGCCTCCATGTCATTGAACCAGGTTTAGGAATTCACTGGGGTCACCTGTACCTCACCTGCCACCAAGTCAGTGAACCAGGTTTAGGAATACACTGGGGTCACCTGTACCTCACCTGCCACAATGTCTGTGAACCAGGTTTAGGTATATACTAGGGTCACCTGTACCTCACCTGCTACCATGTCAGTGAACCAGGCTTAGGAATACACTAGGGTCACCTGTACCTCACCTGCTACCATGTCTGTGAACCAGGTTTAGGAATTCACTGGGGTCACCTGTACCGCACCTGCCACCATGTCAGTGAACCAGGTTTAGGAATACATGTGGGGTCACATGTACCTCACCTGCCACTATGTCAGTGAACCAGGTTTAGGAATTCAGAGGGGTCACCTGAACTTCACCTGCAACCATGTCAGTGAACCAGGTTTAGGAATAAACTGTGGTCACCTGTACCTCACCTGCCACCATGTCAGTGAACCAGGTTTAGGAATACACTAGGGTCACCTGAACATCAACTGCCGCCGTGTCAGTGAACCAGGTTTAGGAATACACTGGGATCACCTGTACCTCAACTGCCACCATGTCAGTGAACCAGGTTTAGGAATTCACTGGGGTCACCTGTACCTCACCTGCCAACATGTCAGTGTACCAGGATTAGGAATACACTGGGGACACCAGTACCTCACCTGCTACCATGTCAGTGAACCAGGTTTAGGAATTCACTGGGGTCACCTGTACCTCAACTGCCACCAAGTCAGTGAACCAGGTTTAGGAATACACTGGGGTCACCTGTACCTCATCTGCCACCATGTCAGTGAACCAGGTTTAGGAATACACTGGGGTCACCTGTACCTCACCTGCTACCATGTCCGTGAAACAGGTTTAGGAATTCACTGGGGTCACCTGTACCGCACCTGCCCCCATGTCAGTGAATCAGGTTTAGGAATACATGGTGGGTCACCTTTACCTCACCTGCCACTATGTCAGTGAACCAGGTTTAGGAATTCAGTGGGTCACCTGTACTTCACCTGTCACCATGTCAGTGAACCAGGTTTAGGAATACACTGGGGTCACCTGTGCAACACCTGCCACCATGTCAGTGAACCAGGTTTAGTAATACACTGGGGTCACCTGTACCTCAACTTCCACCGTGTCAGTGAACCAGGTTTAGGAATACACTGAGGTCACCTGTACCTCAACTGCCACCATGTCAGTGAACCAGGTTTAGGAATACACTGGGGTCACCTGTACCTCACCTGCCACCATGTCAGTGTACCAGGTTTAGGAATACACTGGGGTCACCTGTACCTCACCTGCGACCATGTCAGTGAACCACCAGGTTTAAGAATTCCCTGGGATAACCTGTACCACACCTGCCACAATGTGAGTGAACTGGGTACAGGAAGCACTGGGGTCTCCCATACCTCACCTGCCACCATGTCAGTGAACCAGGTTTAGGAATACACAGGGGTCACCTGTACCTCAACTGCCACCCTCTCAGTGAACCAGGTTTAGGAATACACTGGGGCCACCTGTTGCTCACCTGCCACCATGTCAGTGAACCAGGTTTAGGAAAACACTGGGGTCACCTGTACCTCAGGTGCCAGCATGTCAGTGATCCAGGTTTCAGAATTCACTGGGGCCACCTGTACCTCACCTGCCACCATATCAGTGAACCAGGTTTAGGAATACACTGGGGTCACCTGAACCTCAACTGCCACCATGTCAGTGAACCAGGTTTAGGATAACACTGGGGTCACCTGTACCTCACCTGCCACCATGTCAGTGTACCAGGTTTAGTAATACACTGGGGACACCTGTACCTCACCTGCGACCATGTCAGTGAACCAGGTTTAAGATACACTGGGGTCACCTGTACACACCTGCCACTGTGTGAGTGAACTGGGTACAGGAAGCACTGGGGTCTCCCATACCTCACCTGCCACCATGTCAGTGAACCAGGTTTAGGAATACACAGGGGTCACCTGTACCTCAACTGCCACCATGTCAGTGAACCAGGTTTAGGAATACACTGGGGCCACCTGTACCTCACCTGCCACTATGTCAGTGAACCAGGTATAGGAATGCAATGGGGTCACCTGTACCTCAACCGCCACCATGTCAGTGAACCAGGTTTAGGAATACACTGGGGTCACCTGTACCTCAACTGCCACCATGTCAGTGAACCAGGTTTAAGAATACACTGGGGTCACCTGTACCTCACCTGCCACCATGTCAGAGTACCAGGTTTAGGAATACACAGGTGACACCTGTACCTCACCTTCGACCATGTCAGTGAACCAGGTTTAGGAATTCACTGGGGTCACCTGTACCTCACCTGCCTCCAAGTCAGTGAACCAGGTTTAGGAATACACTGGGGTCACCTGTACCTCACCTGCCACCAAGTCAGTGAACCAGGTTTAGGAATACACTGGGGTCACCTGTACCTCAAATGTTACCATGTCCGTGAACCAGGTTTAGGAATTCACTGGGGTCTCCTGTACTGCACCTGCCACCATGTCAGTGAACCAGGTTTAGGAATACACGCGGTGTCACCTTTACATCACCTGCCACTATGTCAGTGACCGAGGTTTAGGAATTCAGTGGGGTCACCTGTACTTCACCTGTCACCATGTCAGTGAACCAGGTTTAGGAAAACACTGGGGTCACCTGTACCTCACCTGCCACCATGTCAGTGAACCAGGTTTAGGAATACAATGGGGTCACCTGTACCTCAACTGCAATCATGTCAGTGAACCAGGTTTAGGAATACACTGGGGTCACCTGTACCTCAACTGCCACCATGTCAGTGAACCAGGTTCAGGAATACACTGGGGTCACCAGTACCTCACCGGCCACCATGTCAGTGTACCAGGTTTAGGAATACACTGGGGACACCTGTACCTCACCTGCGACCATGTCAGTTAACCAGGTTTAAGAATACACTGGGGTCACCTGTACCACACCTGCCACCATGTGAGTGAACTGGGTACAGGAAGCACTGGGGTCTCCCATACCTCAACTGCCATCATGTCAGTGAACCAGGATTAGGAATACACAGGGGTCACCTGAACCTCAACTGCCACCATGTCAGTGAACCACGTTTAGGAACACACTGGGGTCACCTGTACCTCAACTGCCACCATGTCAGTGTACCAGGTTTAGGAATATACTAGGGACACCTGTACCTCACCTGCGGCCATGTCAGTGAACCAGGTTTAGGAATTCACTGGGGTCACCTGTACCTCAACTGCCACCAAGTCAGTGAACCAGGTTTAGGAATACACTGGGGTCACCTGTACCTCACCTGCCACCATGTCAGTGAACCAGGTTTAGGAATACACTGGGGTCACCTGTACCTCACCTGCTACCATGTCCGTGAAACAGGTTTAGGAATTCACTGGGGTCACCTGTACCGCACCTGCCACCATGTCAGTGAACCAGGTTTAGGAATACATGGGGGGTCATCCTTACCTCACCTGCCACTAAGTCAGTGAACCAGGTTTAGGAATTCAGTGGGTCACCTTTACTTCACCTGTCACCATATTAGTGAACCAGGTTTAGGAATACACTGGGGTCACCTGTACAACACCTGCCACCATGTCAGTGAACCAGGTTTAGAAATACACTGGGGTCACCTGTACCTCACCTGCCACCATGTCAGTGTACCAGGTTTAGGAATACACTGCAGTCCCCTGTACCTCAACTGCCAAAAAGTCAGTGAACCAGGTTTTTGAATACACTGAGGTCACCTGTACCTCAACTGCCACCATGTCAGTGAACCAGGTTTAGGAATACACTGGGGTCACCTGTACCTCACCGGCCACCATGTCAGTGTAACAGGTTTAGGAAAACACTGTTGACACCTGTACCTCACCTGCGACCATGTCAGTGAACCACCAGGTTTAAGAATACACTGGGATAACCTGTACCACACCTGCCACCATGTGATTGAACAGGGTAAAGGAAGCACTGGGGTCTCCCATACCTCACCTGCCACCATGTCAGTGAACCAGGTTTAGGAATACACAGGGGTCACAACTACCTCAACTGCCACCATGTCAGTGAACCAGGTTTAGGAATACACTGGGGCCACCTGGACCTCACCTGCCACCATGTCAGTGAACCAGGTTTAGGAAAACACTGGGGTTACCTGTACCTCAACTGCCACCATGTCAGTGAACCAGGTTTCGGAATTCACTGGGGCCACCTGTACCTCACCTGCGACCATGTCAGTGAACCGGGTTTAGGAATACACTGGGGTCACCTGTACCTCAACTGCCACCATGTCAGTGAACCAGGTTTAGGATAACACTGGGGTCACCTGAACCACACCAGCCACCATGTCAGTGTACCAGGTTTAGTAATACACTGGGGACACCTGTACCTCACCTGCGACCATGTCAGTGAACCAGGTTTAAGAATAAACGGGGGTCACCTGTACCACTCCTGCCACCATGTGAGTGAACTGGGTACAGGAAGCACTGGGGTCTCCCATACCTCACCTGCCACCATGTCAGTGAACCAGGTTTAGGAATACACAGGGGTCACCTGTACCTCAACTGCCACCATGTCAGTGAACCAGGTTTAGGAATACACTGGGGCCACCTGTACCTCACCTGCCACCATGTCAGTGAACCAGGTTTAGGAATACACTGGGGTCACCTGTACCTCAACTGCCACCGTCTCAGTGAACCAGGTTTAGGAATACACTGGGGTCACCTGTACCTCACCTGCCTCCGTGTCAGTGAACCAGGTTTAGGAAAACACTGGGGTCACCTGTACCTCAACTGCCAAAATGTCAGTGAACCAGGTTTAGGAATACACTGGGGTCATCTGTACCTCAACTGCGACCATGTCAGTGAACCTGGTTTAAGAATACACTCGGATCACCTGTACCACACCTGCCACCATTTGAATGAACTGGGTGCAGGAAGCACTGGGGTCTCCCATACCTCACCTGCCACCATGTCAGTGAACCAGGTTTAGGAATACAAAGGGGTTACCTGTACCTCAACTGCCACCATGTCAGTGAACCAGGTTTAGGAATACACTGGGGCCACCTGTACCTCACCTGCCACCATGTCAGTAAACCAGGTTTAGGAATACACTGGGGTCACCTGTACCTCAACTGCCACCATGTCAGTGAACCAGGTTTGTTAATTCACTGGGGCCGCCTGTTCCTCACCTGCCACCATGTCAGTGAACCAGGTTTCGCGGAATACACTGGGGTCATCTGTACCTCACCTGCCACCATGTCAGTGAACAAGGTTTAGGAATACACTGGGTCTCCTGTTCCTCACCTGCCACCATGTCATTTACCCAGGTTTAGGAATACACTGGGGTCACCCGTACCTCACCTGCCACCATGTCAGTGAACCAGGTTTAGGAATACACTGGGTTCACCTCTACCTCAACTGCCACCATGTCAGTGAACTGGGTTCAGAAAGCACGGGGGGTCTCTGATACCTCACCTGCCACCATTTCAGTGAACTGGGTTCAGGAACACCCTGGGGTCACTTGTACCTCACCTGCCATGTCAGTGAGCCTGGTTCAGGAAAGAACTGGGGTCACTCATACCTCATCAGCTGCCATGTCAGTGAGCCATTTTCAGGAATACACTGGGGTCATGCGTACCTCACCTGCCACCATGTCAGTGAATCAGTTTCAGGAATGCACTCAGAGCACCTGTACCTCATCTGTTACCATGTCAGTGAGACAGGATCGGGAATGCTCTGTTGTCACCCATATCTCACCTGTCACCATATCAGGAAACTGGGTTTAAGATTGCACTAAACTGTTGCCATGTCAGCAGTTGATTTCCGGAGTGCACTGGGATCACTTGTATCTCATCTGTTGCCATGTGAGCGAACTGTGTTCAGAAGTGCACCTGGGTCACCCGTACCACACCTACAACCGTGTGAGTGAGAAAGATTTGAGAATGCGCTAAGGTCAACTGAACGTAACCTATCACCATGTCAGTGAGCCAGGATCAGCAATGTACTGGGGTTACCCATTTCTCACATGTCACCATGTCAGAGAGCCAGATTCTGGAATTCACTGAAAAAAACCCATGCTTCACTTGTAGCCAAGTCCCTGAGCCATATTCAGGAATGCACAGGGGTCTGCCATACCTCAACAGCCACAATGTCAGTAAACCAGGTATACGAATATATTGGGGTCACCTGTACCTCACATGCCACCATGTCAGTGAACTGGGTTCAGGAAGCACTGGGGTCTCCCATACCTCACCTGAAACCATGTCAGTGAATAAGGTTTAGGAAAATACTGGGGTCACCTGTACCTCAACTGCCACCATGTCAGTGAACCAGGTTTAGGACTACACTGGGGTCACCTGTACCTCACCTGCAACCATGTCAGTGAACCAGGTTTAGGAATACACTGGGGTCACCTGTACCACAACTGCCATTATGACAGAGAAACAGGTTAAGGAAAACACTGAGGTCATCTGTACCACACCTGCCACCATGTCAGTGAACTAATTTCAGGAAGCACTGGGGTCTCCCACACCTCACCGGCCACCATGTCAGTGAACCAGGTTTAGGAATACACTGGAGTTCCCTTACCTCAACTGCCACCATGTCAGTGAAAAAGGTTTAGGAATACACTGAGGTCACCTGTACCTCACCTGCCACCATGTCAGTGAACCAGGTTTAGGAATACACTGGAGTCACCTGTTCCTCACCTGCCACCATGTCAGTGAATCAGGTTTAGGAATACACTGGGGTCACCTGTACCTCAACTGCGACCATGTCAGTGAACCAGGTTTAGGAATTCACTGGGGTCATCTGTACCTCACCTGCCACCATGTCATTGAACCAGGTTTAGGAATTCACTGGGGTCACCTGTACCTCACCTGCCACCAAGTCAGTGAACCAGGTTTAGGAATACACTGGGGTCACCTGTACTTCACCTGCCATCATGTCTGTGAACCAGGTTTAGGAATACGCTAGGGTCACCTGTACCTCACCTGCTACCATGTCAGTGAACCAGGTTTAGGAATACACTGGGGTCACCTGTACCTCACCTGCTACCATGTCCGTGAACCAGGTTTAGGAATTCACTGGGGTCACCTGTACCGCACCTGCCACCATGTCAGTGAACCAGGTTTAGGAATACACGTGGGGTCACCTGTACCTCACCTGCCACTATGTCAGTGAACCAGGTTTAGGAATTCAGTGGGGTCACCTGAACTTCACCTACCACCATGTCAGTGAACCAGGTTTAGGAATACACTGGGGTCACCTGTACCTCACCTGCCACCATGTCAGTGAACCAGGTTTAGGAATACACTGGGGTCACCTGAACCTCAACTGCCGCCATGTCAGTGAACCAGGTTTAGGAATACACTGGGGTCACCTGTACCTCAACTGCCACCATGTCAGTGAACCAGGTTTAGTAATACACTGGGGTCACCTGTACCTCACCTGCCACCATGTCAGTGTACCAGGTTTAGGAATACACTGGGGACACCTGTACCTCACCTGCGACCATGTCAGTGAACCAGGTTTAGGAATTCACTGGGGTCACCTGTACTTCACCTGTCACCATGACAGTGAACCAGGTTAAGGAATACACTGGGGTCACCTGTACCTCTCCTGCCACCATGTCAGTGAACCAGGCTTAGGATTACACTGCGGTCACCTGTACCTCAACTGCCATCATGTCAGTGATCCAGGTTTAGGAATACATCGGGGGTCACTTTACCTCACCTGCCACTATGTCAGTGAACCAGGTTTAGGAATTCAGTGGGTCACCTGTACCTCAACTGCCATCGAGTCAGTGAACCAGGTTTAGGAATACACTGAGGTCACCTGTACCTCAACTGCCACCATGTCAGTGAACGAGGTTTAGGAATACACTGGGGTCACCTGTACCTCATCTGCCACCATGTCAGTGTACGAGTGTTAGAAATACAATGGGGACACCTGTACCTCACCTGCGACCATGTCAGTGAACCACCAGATTTAAGAATACACTGGGATAACCTGTACCACACCTGCCACCATGTGAGTGAACTGGGTACAGAAAGCACTGGGGTCTCCCATACCTCACCTGCCACCTTGCCAGTGAACCAGGTTTAGGAATACACAGGGGTCACCTGTACCTCAACTGCCACTATGTCAGTGAACCAGGTTTAGGAATACACTTGGGCCACCCGTACCTCACCTGCAACCATGTCAGTGAACCTGGTTTAGGAATACACTGGGGTCACCTGTTCCTCAACTGCCACCATGTCAGTGAACCAGGTTTCGGAATTCACTGGGGCCACCTGTACCTCACCTGCCACCATATCAGTGAACCAGGTTTAGGAATGCAATGGGGTCACCTGTACCTCAAACGCCACTATGTCAGTGAACCAGGTTTAGGAAAACACTGGGGTCACCTGAACCTAACCTGCCACCGTGTCAGTGAACCAGGTTTAGGAATACACTGGGGTCACCTGTACCTCAACTGCCACCATGTCAGTGAACCAGGTTTAGGATAACACTGGGGTCACCTGTACCACACCTGCCACCATGTCTGTGTACCAGGTTTAGTAATACACTGGGGACACCTGTACCTCACCTGCGACCATGTCAACAAACCAGGTTTAAGAATACACTGGGGTCACCTGTACCACACCTGCCACCATGTGAGTTAACTGGGTACAGGAAGCACTGGGGTCTCCCATACCTCACCTGCCACCATGTCAGTGAACCAGGTGTAGGAATACACAGGGGTCACCTGTACCTCAACTGCCACCATGTCAGTGAACCAGGTTTAGGAATACACTGGGCCACCTGTACCTCACCTGCCACCATGTCATTGAACCAGGTTTAGGAATACACTGGGATCACCTGTACCTCAACTGCCACCATGTCAGTGAACCAGGTTTAGGAATTCACTGGGGCCACCTGTACCTCACCTGCCACCATGTCAGTGAACCAGGTTTAGGAATGCAATGGGGTCACCTGTACCTCAACCACCACCATGTCAGTGAACCAGGTTTAGGAATACACTGGGGTCACCTGTACCTCAACTGCTACCGTGTCAGTGAACCAGGTTTAGGAATACACAGGGGTCACCTGAACCTCACCTGCTACCGTGTCAGTGAACCAGGTTTAGGAAAACACTGGGGTCACCTGTATCTCAACTGCCACCATGTCAGTGAACCAGGTTTAGGAATAACTGGGGTCACCTGTACCTCACCTGCGACCATGTCAGTGAACCAGGTTTAAGAATACACTGGGGTCACCTGTACCACACCTGCCACCATTTGAATGAACAGGGTACAGGAAGCACTGGGGTCTCCCATACCTCACCTGCCACCATGTCAGTGAACCAGGTTTAGGAATACAAAGGGGTCACCTGTACCTCAACTACCACCATGTCAGTGAACCAGGTTTAGGAATACACTGGGGCCACCTGTACTTCACCTGCCACCATGTCAGTAAACCAGGTTTAGGAATACACTGGGGTCACCTGTACCTCAACTGCCACCATGTCAGTGAACCAGGTTTATTAATTCACTGGGACCACCTGTTCCTCCCCTCCCACCATGTCAGTGAACCAGGTTTAGGAATACGCTGGGGTCACCTGTACCTCAACTGCCACCATGTCAGTGAACAAGGTTTAGGAATACACTGGGGTCACCTGTACCTCACCTGCCACCATGTCAGTGAACCAGGTTTAGGAATACATTGGGGTCTCCTGTTCCTCACCTGCCACCATGTCAGTGAACCAGGTTTAGGAATACATTGGGGTCTCCTGTTCCTCACCTGCCACCATGTCAGTGAACCAGGTTTAGGAATACACTGGGGTCTCATGTACCTCACCTGCCACCATGTCAGTGAACCAGGTTTAGGAATACACTGGGGTCTCCTGTTCCTCACCTGCCACCATGTCAGTGAACCAGGTTTAGGAATACACTGGGGTCACCTGTACCTCACCTGCCACCATGTCTGTGAACCAGGTTTAGGAATACACTGGGGTCTCCTGTTCCTCACCTGCCACCATGTCAGTGAACCAGGTTTAGGAATACACTGGGGTCACCCGTACCTCACCTGTCACCATGTCAGTGAACCAGGTTTAGGAATACACTGGGTTCACCGCTAACTCAACTGCCACCATGTCATTGAACTGGGTTCAGAAAGCACGGGCGTCTCTGATACCTCACCTGCCACCATTTCAGTGAACTGGGTTCAGGAACACCCTGGGGTCACTTGTACCTCACCTGCCATGTCAGTGAGCCGGGTTCAGGAAAGGACTGGGGTCACTCATACCTCATCAGCTGCCATGTCAGTGAGCCATTTTCAGGAATACACTGTGGTCATGCTTACCTCACCTGCCACCATGTCAGTGAATCAGTTTCAGGAATGCACTCAGAGCACCTGTACCTCATCTGTTACCATGTCAGCGAGACAGGATCGGGAATGCTCTGTTGTCACCCATATCTCACCTGTCACCATATCAGGAAACTGGGTTTAAGATTGCACTAAACTGTTGCCATGTCAGCCAGTTGATTTCCGGAGTGCACTGGGATCACTTGTACCTCATCTGTTGCCATGTGAGCGAACTGTGTTCAGAAGTACACCTGGGTCACCCGTACCACACCTACAACCGTGTGAGTGAGAAAGATTTGAGAATGCCCTAAGGTCAACTGAACGTAACCTATCACCATGTCAGTGAGGCAGGATCAGCAATGTACTGGGGTTACCCATTTCTCACATGTCACCATGTCAGAGAGCCAGATTCTGGAATTAACTGAAAATACCCCTGCTTCACTTGTAGCCATGTCCCTGAGCCATATTCAGGAATGCACAGGGGTCTGCCATACCTCAACTGCCACAATGTCAGTAAACCAGGTATAGGAATATATTGGGGTCACCTGTACCTCACCTGCCACATTGTCAGAAACTGGGTTCAGGAAGCACTGGGGTCTCCCATACCTCACCTGAAACCATGTCAGTGAACAAGGTTTTGGAATATACTGGGGTCACCTGTACCTCAACTGCCACCATGTCAGTAAACCAGGTTTAGGACTACACTGGGGTCACCTGTACCTCACCTGCCACCGATTCAGTGAACCAGGTTTAGGAATACACTGGGGTCACATGTACCACAACTGCCGTCATGTCAGTGAACCAGGATTAGGAAAACACTGAGGTCACCTGTACCTCACCTGCCACCATGTCAGTGAACCAGGTTTAGGAATACACTGAGGTCACCTGTACCTCAACTGCCACCATGTCAGTGAACCAGGTTTAGGAATACACTGGGGTCACCTGTACCTCACCTGCCACCATGTCAGTGTACCAGGTTAAGGAATACACTGGTGACACCTGTACCTCACCTGCGACCATGTCAGTGAACCACCAGGTTTAAGAATACACTTGGGTAACCTGTACCACACCTGCCACCATGTGAGTGAACTGGGTACAGGAAGCACTGGGGTCTCCCATACCTCAACTGCCACCATGTCAGTGAACCAGGATTAGGAATACACAGGGGTCACCTGTACCTCAACTGCCACCATGTCAGTGAACCAGGTTTAGGAATACACTGGGGCCACCTGTACCTCACCTGCCACTATGTCAGTGAACCTGGTTTAGGAATACACTGGGGTCACCTGTACCTCAACTGCCACCATGTCAGTGAACCAGGTTTAGGAATTCACTGGGGCCACCTGTACCTCACCTGCCACCATGACAGTGATCCAGGTTTAGGAATGCAATGGGGTCACCTGTACCTCAACCGCCATCATGTCAGTGAACCAGGTTTAGGAATACACTGGGGTCACCTGTACCTCAACTGCCACCGTGTCAGTGAACCAGGTTTAGGAATACACTGGGGTCACCTGTACCTCACCTGCCACCGTGTAAGTGAACCAGGTTTAGGAAAACACTGGGGTCACCTGTACCGCCACTGCCACCATGTCACTGAACCAGGTTTAGGAATACACTGGGGTCACCTGTACCACACCTGCCACCATTTGAATGAACTAGGTACAGGAAGCACTGGGGTCTCCCATAACTCACCTGCCACCATGGCAGTGAACCAGGTTTAGGAATACAAAGGGGTCACCTGTACCTCAACTGCCACCATGTCAGTGAACCAGGTTTAGGAATACACTGGGGCCAAATGTACCTCACCTGCCACCATGTCAGTAAACCAGGTTTAGGAATACACTGGGGTCACCTGTACCTCAACTGCCACCATGTCAGTGAACCAGGTTTAGGAATTCACTGGGGTCACCTGTACCTCAACTGCCACCATGTCAGTGAACAAGGTTTAGGAATACACTGGGGTCACCTGTACCTTAGCTGCCACCATGTCAGTGAACCAGGTTTAGCAATACACTGGGGTCACCTGTACCTCACCTGTCACCATGTCAGTGAACCAGGTTTAGGAATACACTGGGGTCTCCTGTTCCTCACCTGCCACCATGTCAGTGAACCAGGTTTAGGAATACACTGGGTTCACCCGTATCTCACCTGCCACCATGTCAGTGAACCAGGTTTAGGAATACACTGGGTTCACCTCTACCTCAACTGCCACCATGTCAGTGAACTGGGTCCATAAAGCACGGGGGTCTCTGATACCTCACCTGCCACCATTTCAGTGAACTGGGTTCAGGAACACCCTGGGGTCACTTGTACCTCACCTGCCAAGTCAGTGAGCCGGGTTCAGGAAAGGACTGGGGTCACTCATACCTCATCAGCTGCCATGTCAGTGAGCCTTTTTCAGGAATACACTGGGGTCATGCGTACCTCACCTGCCACCTTGTCAGTGAATCAATTTCAGGAATGCACTCAGCGCATCTGTACCTCATCTGTTACCACGTCAGCGAGACAGGATCGGAAAATGTTCTGTTGTCACCCATATCTCACCTGTCACCATATCAGGAAACTGGGTTTAAGATTGCATTAAACTGTTGACATGTCAGCCAGTTGATTTCCGGAGTGCACTGGGATCACTTGTACCTCATCTGTTGCCATGTGAGCGAACTGTGTTCAGAAGTGCACCTGGGTCACCCGTGCCACACCTACAACCGTGTGAGTGAGAAATATTTGAGAATGCCCTAAGGTCAACTGAACGTAACCTATCACCAAGTCAGTGAGCCAGGATCAGCAATGTACTGGGGTTACCCATTTCTCACATGTCACCATGTCAGAGAGCCAGATTCTGGAATTAACTGAAAAAAAACATGCTTCACTTGTAGCCATCTCCCTGAGCCATATTCAGGAATGCACAGGGGTCTGCCATACCTCAACTGCCACAATGTCAGTAAACCAGGTATAGGAATATATTGGGGTCACCTGTACCTCACCTGCCACCATGTCAGTGAACTGGGTTCAGGAAGCACTAGGGACTCCCATACCTTACCTGAAACCATGTCAGTGAACAAGGTTTAGGAATATACTGGGGTCACCTGTACCTCAACTGCCACCATGTCAGTAAACCAGGTTTAGGACTACACTGGGGTCACCTGAACCTCACCTGCCACCATGTCAGTGAACCAGGTTTAGGAATACACTGGGGTCACCTGTACCACAACTGCCATCATGTCAGTGAACCAGGTTTAGGAAAACACTGAGGTCACCTGTACCACACCTGCCACAATGTCAGTGAACTGGGTTCAGGAAGCACTGGGGTCTCCCATACCTCATCTGAAATCATGTCAGTGAACAAGGTTAGGGAATATACTGGGGTCACCTGTACCTCAACTGCCACCATGTCAGTAAACCAGGTTTAGGACTACACTGGGGTCACCTGTACCTCACCTGCCACCATTTCAGTGAACCAGGTTTAGGAATACACTGGGGTCACCTGTACCACAACTGCCATCATGTCAGTGAACCAGGTTTAGGAAAACACTGAGGTCACCTGTACCTCACCTGCCACCATGTCAGTGAACGAGGTTTAGGAATACACTGGGGTCACCTGTACCTCAGCTGCCACCATGTCAGTGAACCAGGTTTAGGAATACACTGTGGTCACCTGTACCTCACCTGCCACCATGTCAGTGTACCAGGTTAAGGAATACACAGGGGACACCTGTACCTCACCTGCGACCATGTCAGTGAACCACCAGGTTTAAGAATACACTTGGGTAACCTGTACCACACCTGCCACCATGTGAGTGAACTGGGTACAGGAAGCACTGGGGTCTCCCATACCTCAACTGCCACCATGTCAGTGAACCAGGTTTAGAAATACACAGGGGTCCCCTAAACCTCAACTGCCACCTTGTCAGTGAACCATGTTTAGGAATACAATAGGGCCACCTATACCTCACCTGCCACCATGTCAGTGAACCAGGTTTAGGAATACACTGGGGTCACCTGTACCTCAACTGCCACCATGTCAGTGAACCAGGTTTCGGAATTCACTGGGCCACCTGTACCTCACCTGCCATCATATCAGTGAACCAGGTTTAGGAATGCAATGGGGTCACCTGTACCTCAAACGCCACCATGTCAGTGAACCAGGTTTAGGAATACACTGGGGTCACCTGTACCTCACCTGCCACCATGTCAGGGAACCAGGTTTAGGAATACACTGGGGTCACCTGTACCTCAACTGCCACCATGTCAGTGAACCAGGATTAGGATAACACTGGGGTCAACTGTACCTCACTTGCCACCATGTCAGTGTACCAGGTTTAGTAATTCACTGGGGACACCTGTACCTCACCTGCGACCATGTCAGTGAACCAGGTTTTAGAATACACTGGGGTCACCTGTACCACACCTGCCACCATATTAGTGAACTTGGTACAGGAAGCACTGGGGTCTCCCATACCTCACCTGCCACCATGTCAGTGAACCAGGTTTAGGAATACACAGTGGTCACCTGTACCTCAACTGCCACCATGTCAGTGAACCAGGTTTAGGAATACACTGGGGCCACCTGTACCTCACCTGCCACCATGTCAGTGAACCCGGTTTAGGAATACACTGGGGTCACCTTTACCTCAACTGCCACCATGTCAGTGAACCAGGTTTAAGAATTCACTGGCGCCACCTGTACCTCACCGGCCACCATGTCAGTGAACCAGGTTTAGGAATGCAATGGGGTTATCTGTACCTCATCCGCCACCATGTCAGTGAACCAGGGTTAGGAATACACTGGGGTCACCTGTACCTCAACTGCCACCATGTCAGTGATCCAGGTTTAAGAATACACTGGGGTCTCCTGTACCTCACCTGCCACCGTGTCAGTGAACCAGGTTTAGGAAAACACTAGGGTCACCTCTACCTCAACTGTCACCATGTCAGTGAACCAGGTTTAGGAATACATTGGGGTCACCTGTACCTCACTTGCGACCATGTCAGTGAACCAGGTTTAAGAATACACTGGGTTCACCTGTACCACACCTGCCACCATTTGAATGAACTGGGTAAAGGAAGCACTGGGGTCTCCCATACCTCACCTGCCACCATGTCAGTGAACCAGGTTTAGGAATACAAAGGGGTCACCTGTACCTCAACTGCCACCATGTCAGTGAACCAGATTTAGGAATACACTGGGGCCACCTGTACCTCACCTGCCACCATGTCAGTGAACCAGGTTTAGGAATACACTGGGGTCACCTGTACCTCAACTGCCACCATGTCAGTGAACCCGGTTTAGGAATTCTCTGGGGCCACCAGTTCCTCACCTGCCACCAAGTCAGTGAACCAGGATTAGGAATACACTGGGGTCACCTGTACCACAACTGCCACCATGTCAGTGAACCAGGTTTAGGAATACACTGGGTTCACCGCTAACTCAACAGCCACCATGTCATTGAACTGGGTTCAGAAAGCACGGTTGTCTCTGATACCTCACCTGCCACCATTTCAGTGAACTGGGCTCAGGAACACCCTGGGGTCACTTGTACCTCACCTGCCATGTCAGTAAGCCGGGTTCAGGAAAGGACTGGGGTCACTCATACCTCATCAGCTGCCATGTCAGTGAGCCATTTTCAGGAATACACTGACGTCATGCGTACCTCACCTGCCACCATGTCAGTGAATCAGCTTCAGGAATGCACTCAGAGCACCTGTACCTCATCTGTTACCATGTCAGCGAGACAGGATCGGGAATGCTCTGTTGTCACTCATATCTCACCTGTCACCATATCAGGAAGCTCGGTTTAAAATTGCATTAAACTGTTGCCATGTCAGCCAGTTGATTTCCGGAGTGCACTGGGATCACTTGTACCTCATCTGTTGCCATGTGAGCGAACTGTGTTCAGAAGTGCACCTGGGTCACCCGTACCACACCTACAACCGTGTGATTGAGCCAGATTTGAGAATGCCCTAAGGTCAACTGAACGTAACCTATCACCATGTCAGTGAGCCAGGATCAGCAATGTACTGGGGTTACCCATTTCTCAAATGTCACCATGTCAGAGAGCCAGATTCTGGAATTAACTGAAAAAACCCATGCTTCACTTGTAGCCATGTCCCGGAGCCATATTCAGGAATGCACAGGGGTCTGCCATACCTCAACTGCCACAATGTCAGTAAACCAGGTATAGGAATATATTGGGGTCACCTGTACCTCACCTGCCACCATGTCAGTGAACTGGGTTCAGGAAGCACTGGGGTCTCCCATACCTCACCTGAAACCATGTCAGTGAACAAGGTTTAGGAATATACTGGGGTCACCTGTACCTCAACTGCCACCATGTCAGTAAACCAGGTTTAGGACTACACTGGGGTCACCTGTAACTCACCTGCCACCATGTCAGAGAACCAGGTTTAGGAATACACTGGGGTCACCTGTACCACAACTGCCATCATGTCAGTGAACCAGGTTTAGGAAAACACTGAGGTCACCTGTACCACACCTGACACCATGTCAGTGAACTGGGTTCAGGAAGCACTGGGGTCTCCCATACCTCACCTGAAACCATGTCAGTGAACAAGGTTAAGGAATATACTGGGGTCACCTGTACCTCAACTGCCACCATGTCAGTAAATCCAGGTTTAGGACTACACTGGGGTCACCAGTACCTCACCCGCCACCATTTCAGTGAACCAGGTTTAGGAATACACTGGGGTCACCTGTACCACAACTGCCATCATGACAGTGAACCAGGTTTAGGAAAACACTGAGGTCACCTGTACCACACCTGCCACCATGTCAGTGAACTGAGTTCAGGAAGCACTGGGGTCTCCCATACCTCACCAGCTACCATGTCAGTGAACCAGGTTTAGGAATACACTGGAGTCACCATTACCTCAAATGCCGCCATGTCAGTGAACGAGGTTTAGGAATACTCTGAGGTCACCTGTACCTCACCTGCCACCATGTCAGTGAACCAGGTTTAGGAAAACACTGGAGTCACCTGTACCTCACCTGCCACCATGTCAGTGAATCAGGTTTAGGAATACGCTGGGGTCACCTGTACCTCAACTGCGATCATGTCAGTGAACCAGGTTTAAGAATTCACAGGGGTCACCTGTTTCTCACCTGCCACCATGTCAGTGACCCAGGTTTAGGAATTCACTGGGGTCACCTGTACCTCACTTGCCACCAAGTCAGTGAACCCGGTTTAGGAATACACTGGGGGCTCCTGCACTTCAACTGCCACCATGTTAATGAACCAGGGTTAGGAATACACTGGCATCACCTGTACCTCACCTGCCACCATGTCAGTGAAAAATCATTTAGGAATACACTGGGATGTCCTCTACCTCACCTGCCACCATGACAGTGAAACAGGGTTAGGAATACACTGGGGTCACCTGTACCTCACCTGCCACCATGTCAGTGAACCAGGTTAAGGGATACACTGGGGTCACCTGCACTTCAACTGCCACCATGTCAATGAACCAGGGTTAGGAATACACTGGCATCACCTGTACCTCACCTGCCACCATGTCAGTGAACCAGGTTTTGGAATACACTGAGGTCACCTGTACCTCACCTGCCACCATGTCAGTGAACCAGGTTTAGGAAAACACTGGAGTCACCTGTACCTTACCTGTCAATATGTCAGTGAACCAGGTTTAGGAATACACTTGGGTCACCTGTACCACACCTGCCACCATGTCAGTGAACTAGGTTTAAGAATACACTGTGGCCACCTGTACCTCACCTGCCACCATGTCAGTGAACCAGGTTCAGGAATACACTGGGGTCACCGGTACCTCACCTGCCACCTTGTCAGTTAACCAGGTTTGGGTATACACTGGGGTCACTGGTAGCTCAACTGCCACCATGTCAGTGAACCAGGCTTAGGAATACACGGGAGTCACCTATTCCTCATCTGCCACGATGTCAGTGAACCTGGTTTAGGAATACACTGGGGTCACCTGTACCTCACCTGCCACCATGTCAGTGAACTCACTTTAAGAATACACTGGCGTCATCGGTACCTCACCTGCCATCATGTCAGTGAAACAGGTTTAGGAATACACTTGGGTCTCCAGTATCTCACCTGCCACCTTGTCAGTGAACCAGGTTTAGGAATACACTGCTGTCACCTGTACCTTACCTGCCACCATGTCAGTGAACCTGGTTTAAGAATACACTGGCGTCATCTGAACCTCACCTGCCATCATGTCAGTGAAATAGGTTTAGGAATACACTTGGGTCTCCTGTATCTCACATGCCACCATGTCAGTGAACCAAATTTAGAAATACACTGGGGTCACCTGTACCTCACCTGCCACCATGTCAGTGAACTAGATTAAGGAATACACTGGGGTCACCTGTACCGCACCTGCCACCATGCCAGTGAACTGAGTTCAGGAAGCACTGGGGTCTCCCAAACTTCACCTGCCACCATGTCAGTGAACCAGGTTTTGGAATTCACTGGTATCACCTGTACCACACCTGCCACCATGACTATGAACTGAGTTTAGCAAGCACTGGGGTCTCCCATACCACCCCTGCCACCATGTCAGTGAACAGAGTTCAGGAGGCACTGGGGTCTCCCCTACCTCACCTGCCACAATGTCAGTGAACTAGGTTTAGGAATACACTGGAGTCACCCTTACCTCAACTGCCACCATGTCAGTGAACGAGGTTTAGGAATACACTGGGGTCACCTGTACCTCACCTGTCAACTTGTCAGTAAACCAGGTTGAGGAATTCACTGGGATCACCTGTACCTCACCTGCCACCATGTCAGTGCACCAGGTTTAGGAATACACTGGGGTCACTTGTACCTCACCTGCCACCATGTCAGTGAACCAGGTTTAGAAATACACTGCGGTCACCTGTACCTCACCTGCTACCTAGTCAGTGAGCCAGGTTTAGGAATACACTGTGGTTATCTGTATCTCACCTGCCACCGTGTCAGTGAACCAGGTTTAGGAATACACTGGAGTCACATGTTCCTCACTTACCACCATGTCAGTGAACCAGGTTTAGGAATACACGGGGGTCAACTGTACCTCACCTGCCACCATATCAGTGAACCAGGTTTAGGAATACTCTGGGGTCACCTGTACCTGGCCTGCCACCTTGTCAGTGAACCAGGTTTAAGCATACACTTGGGTCACCTGTACCTCACCTGCCTCCATGTCAGAGACCAGGTGTTGGAATCAACTTGGGTCACCTGTATCTCACCTGCCACCATGTCAGTGTACCATTTTTAGGATTACACTGTGGTCACCTTTTCCTCACCTGCCACCATGACAGTGAACCAGGTTTAGGAACACAGGAGTCACCTGAACCGTAACTGTCACCATGTCAGTGAACCAGGTTTAGAAATACACTGAGGTCTCCCATACCTCAACTACCAGCAAGTCAGTGAAACAGGTTTAGGAATACACTGGTGTCACCTGTACCTCACCTGCTACCTTGTCAGTGAACCAGGTTTAGGAATACACTGGGGTCGCTTGTACCTCACCTGCCACCATGTCAGTGAACCAGGTTTAGGAATACTCTGTGGTCACCTATACCTCACCTGCTACCAAGTCAGTGAGCCTGGTTTAGGAATACAGTGGGGTTACCTGTACTCCACCTGCCACCTTGTCAGTGAACCAGGTTTAGGAATACACTGGAGTCACAGGTTCCTCACCTGCCACCATGTCAGTGAACCAGGTTTAGGAAAACACTGGGGTCATCTGTACCTAACCTGCCACCATGTCAGTGAACCAGGTTTAGGAATTCACTTGGGTCACCTGTACCTCACCTGCCACCATGTCATTGAACCAGGTTTAGGAATACACTGGGGTCACCTGTACCTCACCTGCCTCGATGTCAGTGAACTAGGTTTAGGAATTCTCTGGGGTCACCTGTACCGCACCTTCCACCATGTCACTGAACCAGGTTTAGGAATACACTGGGTTCACCTGTACCTCACCTGCCACCATGTCAGTGAAGCAGGTTTAGGAATACATTGGGGTCACCTGTACCTCACCTGCCACCATGTCAGGGAACCAGGTTTAGGAATACACTGGGGTCTCCCGTTCCTCACATACCACCATGTCAGTCAACCAGGTTTAGGAATTCACTGGTGTCACCTGTACCTCACCTGCTACCTTGTCAGTGAACCATGTTTCGGAATACACTGGGGTCACCGGTACCTCAAATGCCACCATGTCAATGAACCAGGTTTAGGAATTCACTGGGGTCACCTGTAGCTCAACAGCCACTGTGTCAGTGAACCAGGTTTAGGAATACACTGTGGTCTCCCATACCTCAACTGCCACCATGTCAATGAACCAGGTTTAGGAATACACTGGGGTCACCTGTACCTCACCTGCCACCTTGTCTGTGAACCAGGTTTAGGAATACTCAGGGGTCTCCCATAACTCACCTACCACCTTGTCAGTGAAAATGGTTTAGGAATACTCTTCGGTCACCTGTACCACACCTACCACCATGTCAGTGAACCTGGTTTAGGAATACACTGGGGGCTCCCATACCTCACCTGCTACCATGTCACTGAACCAGGTTTAGGAATACAATGGGGTCACATGGACCTCACCTGCCACCATGTCACTGAACCAGGTTTAGGAATTCACTGGGGTCACCTGTACCTCTCCTTCCACCATGTCAGTGAACCAGGTTTAGTAATCTTTTGGGGTCACCTGTACCTCAACTGCCACCATGTCTTTAAACCAGGTTTAGGAATACACTGGGGTCACCTACACCTCATCTGCCTCCAAGTCAGTGAACCAGGTTTAGGAATACACTGGCATCACCTGTACCTCACCTGCCACCAAGCCAGTGAAAAAGGTTTAGGAAAACACTGGGGTCACCTGTTTCTCACCTGTCAATATGTCAGTGAACCAGGTTTAGGAATACAATGGGTCACCTGAACCACACATGCCACCATGTCAGTGAACTAGGTTTAGGAATACACTGGAGCCACCTGTACCTCACCTGCCACCTTGTCAGTTAACCAGGTTTAGGAATACACTGGGGTCACCGGTAGCTCAACTGCCACCATGTCAGTGAACCAGGTTTAGGAATACACTGGGGTCACCTATACCTCAACTGCCACCATGTCAGTGAACCTGGTTTAGAAATACACTGGGGTCACCTGTACCTCAACAGCCACCATGTCAGTGAACCAGGTTTAGGAATACTCTCGGGACACCTGTACCTCATCTGCCACCATGTCAGTGAACCAGGTGTAGGAATACACTAGGGTCACCTGTACCTCACCTGCCACCATGTCAGTGAACCAGGTGCAGGAATACACTGGGGTCACCTGTACCTTAACTGCCACCATGTCAGTGAACCAGGTGTAGGAATACACTGGGGTCACCTGTACCTTAACTGCCACCATGTCAGTGAACCAGGTTTAGGAATACACTCGGGTCACCTGTACCTCACCTGCCACTATGTCAGTTATCCAGGTTTAGTAATACACTGGTGTAGCTTGTACCTCACCTGCCACCATGTCAGTGAACCAGGTTTAGGAATACACTGGGGTCACCTGTACCTCACCTGCTACCAAGTCAGTGAGCCATGTTTAGGAATGCAGTGGGGTTACCTGTACCTCACCTGCCACCTTGTCAGTTAACCAGGTTTAGGAATACACTGGAGTCACATGTTCCTCACCTGCCACCAAGTCAGTGAACCAGGTTTAGGAATACACTGGGGTCACCTGTTCCTCACCTGCCACCATGTCATTTAACCAGGTTTAGGAATACACTGGGGACACCTGTACCTCACCTGCCACCATGTCAGTGAACTAGGTTTAGGGATTCCCTTGGGTAACCTGTACCTCTCCTGCCACCATGTCAGTGAACCAGGTTTTGGAATACATTGGGGTCACCTGTACCTCACCTGCCTCCATGTCAGTGAACCAGGTTTAGTAATGCACTGGGGTCTCCCGTACCTCACATACCACCATGTCAGTGAACCAGGTTTAGGAATTCACAGGTGTCACCTGTACCTCACCTGCCACCTTGTCAGTGAACCAGGTTTAGGAATACACTGGGGTCACCGGTACCTCATATGCCACCATGTCAGTGAACCATGTTTAGGAATACATTGGGGTCACTTAATCCTCAACTGCCACCATGTCAGTGATCCAGGTTTAGGAAAACACTGGGGTCACCTGTACCTCTACTGCCACCATGTCAGTGAACCAGTTCTAGGAATACACTGGGGTCACCTGTACCTCAACAGCCACCATGTCAGTGAACCAGGTTCAAGAATACACTGTGGTCTCCTGTACCTCAACTGCCACCATGTCAATGAACCAGGTTTAGGAATACACTGGGGTCACCTGTACCTCACCTGCCACCTTGTCAGTGAACCAGGTTTAGGAATACTCTGGGGTCTCCCATAACTCACCTACCACCTTGTAAGTGAAAATGGTTTAGGAATACACTTCGGTCACCTATACCAAACCTACCACCATGTCAGTGAACCCAGTTTAGGAATACACTGCCGGCTCCCATACCTCACCTGCCATCATGTCAGTGAACCAGGTTTAGGAATACGCTGGGTTCCCCTGTACCTCACCTGCCACCATGTCAGTGATCCAGGTTTAGGAACACAATGGGGTCACCTGTACCTCACCTGCCACCATGTCACTGAACCAGGTTTAGGAATTCACTGGGGTCCCCTGTTCCTCTCCTGCCACCATGTCCGTGAACCAGGTTTAGGAATACTCTGGGGTCACCTGTACCTCAACTGCCACCATGTCTTTTAACCATGTTTAGGAATACACTGAGGTCACCTGCACCTCATCTGCCACCATGTCAGTGAAATAGGGTTAGGAATACACTGGCATCACCTGTACCTCACCTGCCACCATGCCAGTGAAAAAGGTTTAGGAAAACACTGGGGTCACCTGTTTCTCACCCATCAATATATCAGTGAACCAGGTTTAGGAATACACTGGGTCACCAGTATCACACATGCCGCCATGTCAGTGAACTAGGTTTTGGAATACACTGGGGCCACCTGTACCTCACCTGCCACCAAGTCAGTGAACCAGTTGTAGGAATACATTGGGGTCTCCTGTACCTCACCTGCCACCATGTCAGTGAAACAGGTTTAGGAATACACTGGGGTCACCTGTAACTCCCCTGCACCTTGTCAGTTAACCAGGTTTAAGAATACACTGGGGTCACCAGTAGCTCAACTGCCACCAAGTCAGTGAACCTGGTTTAGGAATACACTGGGGTCACCAGTACCTCAAAATCCACCATGTCAGTGAACCAGGTTTAGGAATACTCTGGGGACACCTGTACCACACCTGCCACCATGTCAGTGAACCAGGTTTAGGAATACGCTGGGATCACCTGTATCTCAACTGCCACCATGTCAGTGAACCAGGTTTAGGAATACGCTGGGATCACCTGTACCTCAACTGCCACCATGTCAGGGAACCAGGTTTAGGAATACACTGGGGTCACCTGTACCTCACCTGCCACCATGTCGGTGAATCAGGTTTAGGAATACACTGTGGTCTCCTGAAACTCACCTGCCACCATGTCAGTGAACCAGGTTTATTAATACACTTGGGTCACCTGTTCATCACCTGTCAAAATGTCAGTGAACCAGGTTTAATAATACTCTGGGGTCACCTGTACCTCACCTGCCACCATGTCAGTGAACCAGGTTTAGGAATACTCTGGGGTCTCCCATAACTCACCTACCACCTTGTAAGTGAAAATGGTTTAGGAATACACTTCGGTCACCTATACCACACCTACCACCGTGTCAGTGAACCCGGTTTAGGAATACACTGCCGGCTCCCATACCTCACCTGCCACCATGTCTGTGAACCACGCTTAGAAATACACTGAGGTCACTTGTACCTCACCTGCCACCATGTCAGTGAACCAGGTATAGGAATACACTGTGTTCACCTGTACATCACCTGCCACCAAGTCAGTGAACCTGGTTTAGGAATACACTGGGGTCACCTGTACCTCACCTGCCACCATGTCTGTGAACCAGGTTTAGGAATACACCGGGGTCACCTGTACCTCACCTGCCACCATGTCAGTGAATCAGGTTTAGGAATACACTGGGGTCACCTGTACCTCAACTACCACCATGTCAGTGAACTAGGTTTAGGAATTCACTGGGGTCACCTGTACCTCACCTGCCACCATGTCAGTGAACCTGTTTTAGGAATACTCTGGGGGTCACCTGTACCTCACCTGCAGCTATGTCAGTGAACCAGGTTTAGGAATTTAGTGGGGTCACCTGTACTTCACATGCCACCATGTCAGTGAACCAGGTTTAGGAATACACTAGGGTTGCCTGTACCTCACCTTCCACCATTTCAGTGAACCAGGTTTAGGAATACACTGGGGTCACCTCTACCTCAACTGCCACCATGTCTGTGAACCAGGTTTAGGAATACACTGGGGTCACTAGTACCTCAATACCACCATGTCAGTGAACCAGGTTTAGGAATACACTGAGGTCACCTGTACCTCACCTGCCGCCATGTCAGTGTACCAGGTTTAGGAATACACTGGGGTCACCTGTACCTCACCTGCGACCATGTCAGTGAGCCAGGTTTAAGAACACACTGGGGTCACCTGTACCTCACCTGCCACCATGTCAGTGAACTGGATTCAGGAAGCACTCGGGTCTCCCATACCTCACCTGACACCATGTCAGTGAACCAGGTTTAGGAATATACTGGGGTCACCTGTACCTCAACTGCCACCATGTCAGTGAACCAGGTTTAGGACTACACTGGGGTCACGTGCACCACAGCTGACACCATGTCAGTGAACTGAGTTCAGGAAGCACTGGGTTCCCCCATTCCTCACCTGCCTCCATGTCGGTGAACTAGGTTTAGGAATACACTGGTGTCACCTGTACCACACCTGCCACCATGTCAGTGAACTGAGTTCAGGATGCACTGGGTTCTCCCATACCTCACCTGCCACCATGTCGGTGAACCAGGTTTAGGAATTCACTGGAGTAATCCTTACCTCAACTGCCACCATGTCAGTGAACGAGGTTTAGGAATACACTGGGGTCACCTGTACCTCACCTGCCATGTCAGGGAGCCGGGTTCAGGAAAGGACTGGGGTCAGTCATTCCTCACCAGCTGCCATGTCAGTGAGCCATTTTCAGGAATACACTGGTGTCATGCGTACCTCACCCGTCCCCATGTCTGTAAACTAGGTTTGGAAATGCACTGGGGTCACCAATGCCTCAACTGCCACGATGTGATTGAGCCATGTTCAGGAAAGCATAGCGGTCACCAGTACCTCACCTGACACCCTGTCAGCAATCGGGTTCAGGAATACACTGGGGTCACCTGTACCTCACCAGTTACGATATCAGTGAGCCAGGTTCTGCAATGCACTGGGGTCACCTCTACCTTAAATGTCAGTGAGCTGGGTTCAGGAATCCATTGGGATCACCTGTACCTCTCCTGTCACCATTTCTGCCTGCCAGGTTTAGGAATGCTCTGGGTTCAACTGTACCTCACCTGCTGGCATGTCATTGAGCTGGGTTCAGGAATGCTCTGGGGTTACTGTAATTTACCTGTCACCATGTCAGCAAGCCAGATTCAGAATGCACTGGGGTCAACCATACCTCACCTGTCACCATGTCGCTCAGCCGGTTCTAGAATGCACTGAGGAGGAAAAGGATGTAGGAATCATAGTAACAGGGAGCCTGAACAACTCTGCTCAGTGCAGGAATGCTGTGGTTAAGGCCACCAGGATTTAGGGGTATTATGGGGGTTCTTATCCAGACACAAGGATGTGATCCTGCCCATGTACAGGTCCTTGGTAAGGCCATATCTGGAGTATTGCATGCAGTTCTGGCATCCATATCTGTTGAAGAGTATCAGGCTGCATGAGGCAGAGTAGAAAGGGGGACTAAAATAATACAGGGGATTTTAGACAACCTTTGAAAAGAGGCTGAGTCACTTGAGTTTGTACACCCAGGAGAAGAGAAGGGATCAGGGGGATATGAATGAAACTGTCAATTACTTGAGGGTGATCGACAAATCTGGCACAGAGGGGTTGTTAAGATGAGGAAGTGAAGGGACATGAGGGCGAATGGGCTAATACGGTTGGGGGACAGATTCAGGGGGGAAATGAGGAGGCATTATTTCACTAAGAGGGTAGTGTCAAAATGGAATGCTCTACCAAAGGAGGTGGTGGCATGCAGTACTGTGGGGAGTTTCAAAAAAGCGTAGGGCAGGTCAATGGGGTAGCTGAGTACGCAACCTGAGCAGTTTCCGAGGGTGAAAGGATGGACTGGAGGTTGGGCAGCAGCAGTATGGAGTGCGAGCTGCACAATGGAACAGACTTGATAAACCACAAGGCCTGTTTCTGCTGGCAAGTTTCGTATGTTCACACGGTCACACTGTGGCCACCCATCCCTCATGTGCCACCATGTCAGG
The DNA here is from genome assembly GCA_016271365.2 of Neoceratodus forsteri. Classification (NCBI taxonomy): domain Eukaryota; kingdom Metazoa; phylum Chordata; order Ceratodontiformes; family Ceratodontidae; genus Neoceratodus; species Neoceratodus forsteri. Next base: position 7,238,260 of record CM057449.1, on the reverse strand, counting down.
GAGCTCGGTTCCAGAGTCCACTGGGATCATCCATCCCTCACCTGTCACAGTGTCTGGGACCTAGGTTGGGGAATGCACTGGTATCACACATCCCTCACCTGTCACCATGTCTGGGAACCAAGTTGGGGAATGCACAGGGGTTACACATACCTCACCTGTCACCGTTTCTGGGACCCAGGTTGGCGAATTCACAGGAGTCACTCACACTCACCTGCCACCATGTCAGTGAAGCAAGTTTAGGAATTCACTGGGGTCTCCCATACCTCACCTGCCACTATGTCAGTGAACCAGATTTAGGAATACACTGGCGTCACTCTTACCTCAACTGCCACCATGTCAGTGAACGAGATTTAGGAATACACTGGGTCACCTGTACCTCACCTGCCACCTTGTCAGTGAACCAGGTTGAGGAATTCACTGTGGTCACCTGTACCTCACCTGCCACCATGTCAGTGAACCATGTTTAGGAATACACTGGGTTCACCTGTACCTCACCTGCTACCATGTCAGTGAACCAGGTTTAGGAATACACTGGGGTCACCTGTACCTCAACTGCCAAAATATCAGTGAACCAAGTTTAGGAATACACTGGGGTCACCTGTACCTCAACTACCAATGAGTCAGTGAATTAGGTTTAGGAATACACTGGGGTCACCTGTACCACACATCCCACCATGTCAGGGAACCAGGTTTAGGAATACACTGGAGTCACCTGTACCTCAACTGCCACCATGTTAGTTAACCAAGATTAGGAACACACTGGGGTCACCTGTACCTCACCTGCCACCATGTCAGTGTACCGGTTTAGGAATACACTGGTGTCACCGGTACCTCACCAGCCACCATGTCAGTGAACCCGGTTTAAGAATACACTGGCGTCATCTGTACCTCACCTGCCATCATGTCAGTGTAACAGGTTTAGGAATACACTTGGGTCTCCTGTATCTCACCTGCCACCATGTCAGTGAACCACATTTAGGAATACACTGGGGTCACCTGTATATCACCTGCCACCATGTCAGTGAACCAGGTTTAGGAATACGCTGGGATCACCTGTACCTCAACTGCCACCATGTCAGGGAACCAGGTTTAGGAATACACTGGGGTCACCTGTTTCTCACCCATCAATATATCAGTGAACCAGGTTTAGGAATACACTGGGTCACCAGTATCACACATGCCGCCATGTCAGTGAACTAGGTTTTGGAATACACTGGGGCCACCTGTACCTCACCTGCCACCAAGTCAGTGAACCAGTTGTAGGAATACATTGGGGTCTCCTGTACCTCACCTGCCACCATGTCAGTGAAACAGGTTTAGGAATACACTGGGGTCACCTGTAACTCCCCTGCACCTTGTCAGTTAACCAGGTTTAAGAATACACTGGGGTCACCAGTAGCTCAACTGCCACCAAGTCAGTGAACCTGGTTTAGGAATACACTGGGGTCACCAGTCCTCAAAATCCACCATGTCAGTGAACCAGGTTTAGGAATACTCTGGGGACACCTGTACCACACCTGCCACCATGTCAGTGAACCAGGTTTAGAATACGCTGGGATCACCTGTATCTCAACTGCCACCATGTCAGTGAACCAGGTTTAGAATACGCTGGGATCACCTGTACCTCAACTGCCACCATGTCAGGGAACCAGGTTTAGAATACACTGGGTCACCTGTACCTCACCTGCCACCATGTCGGTGAATCAGGTTTAAGAATACACTGTGGTCTCCTGAAACTCACCTGCCACCATGTCAGTGAACCAGGTTTATTAATACACTTGGTCACCTGTTCATCACCTGTCAAAATGTCAGTGAACCAGGTTTAATAATACTCTGGGGTCACCTGTACCTCACCTGCCACCATGTCAGTGAACCAGGTTTAGGAATACTCTGGGGTCTCCCATAACTCACCTACCACCTTGTAAGTGAAAATGGTTTAGGAATACACTTCGGTCACCTATACCACACCTACCACCGTGTCAGTGAACCCGGTTTAGGAATACACTGCCGGCTCCCATACCTCACCTGCCACCATGTCTGTGAACCACGTTTAGAAATACACTGAGGTCACTTGTACCTCACCTGCCACCATGTCAGTGAACCAGGTATAGGAATACACTGTGTTCACCTGTACATCACCTGCCACCAAGTCAGTGAACCTGGTTTAGGAATACACTGGGGTCACCTGTACCTCACCTGCCACCATGTCTGTGAACCAGGTTTAGGAATACACCGGGGTCACCTGTACCTCACCTGCCACCATGTCAGTGAATCAGGTTTAGGAATACACTGGGGTCACCTGTACCTCAACTACCACCATGTCAGTGAACTAGGTTTAGGAATTCACTGGGGTCACCTGTACCTCACCTGCCACCATGTCAGTGAACCTGTTTTAGGAATACTCTGGGGGTCACCTGTACCTCACCTGCAGCTATGTCAGTGAACCAGGTTTAGGAATTTAGTGGGGTCACCTGTACTTCACATGCCACCATGTCAGTGAACCAGGTTTAGGAATACACTAGGGTTGCCTGTACCTCACCTTCCACCATTTCAGTGAACCAGGTTTAGGAATACACTGGGGTCACCTCTACCTCAACTGCCACCATGTCTGTGAACCAGGTTTAGGAATACACTGGGGTCACCAGTACCTCAAATACCACCATGTCAGTGAACCAGGTTTAGGAATACACTGAGGTCACCTGTACCTCACCTGCCGCCATGTCAGTGTACCAGGTTTAGGAATACACTGGGGTCACCTGTACCTCACCTGCGACCATGTCAGTGAGCCAGGTTTAAGAACACACTGGGGTCACCTGTACCTCACCTGCCACCATGTCAGTGAACTGGATTCAGGAAGCACTCGGGTCTCCCATACCTCACCTGACACCATGTCAGTGAACCAGGTTTAGAATATACTGGGGTCACCTGTACCCTCAACTGCCACCATGTCAGTGAACCAGGTTTAGGACTACACTGGGGTCACGTGCACCACAGCTGACACCATGTCAGTGAACTGAGTTCAGGAAGCACTGGGGTCCCCCATTCCTCACCTGCCTCCATGTCGGTGAACTAGGTTTAGGAATACACTGGTGTCACCTGTACCACACCTGCCACCATGTCAGTGAACTGAGTTCAGGATGCACTGGGTTCTCCCATACCTCACCTGCCACCATGTCGGTGAACCAGGTTTAGGAATTCACTGGAGTAATCCTTACCTCAACTGCCACCATGTCAGTGAACGAGGTTTAGGAATACACTGGGGTCACCTGTACCTCACCTGCCATGTCAGGGAGCCGGGTTCAGGAAAGGACTGGGGTCAGTCATTCCTCACCAGCTGCCATGTCAGTGAGCCATTTTCAGGAATACACTGGTGTCATGCGTACCTCACCCGTCCCCATGTCTGTAAACTAGGTTTGGAAATGCACTGGGGTCACCAATGCCTCAACTGCCACGATGTGATTGAGCCATGTTCAGGAAAGCATAGCGGTCACCAGTACCTCACCTGACACCCTGTCAGCAATCGGGTTCAGGAATACACTGGGGTCACCTGTACCTCACCAGTTACGATATCAGTGAGCCAGGTTCTGCAATGCACTGGGGTCACCTCTACCTTAAATGTCAGTGAGCTGGGTTCAGGAATCCATTGGGATCACCTGTACCTCTCCTGTCACCATTTCTGCCTGCCAGGTTTAGGAATGCTCTGGGTTCAACTGTACCTCACCTGCTGGCATGTCATTGAGCTGGGTTCAGGAATGCTCTGGGGTTACTGTAATTTACCTGTCACCATGTCAGCAAGCCAGATTCAGAATGCACTGGGGTCAACCATACCTCACCTGTCACCATGTCGCTCAGCCGGTTCTAGAATGCACTGAGGAGGAAAAGGATGTAGGAATCATAGTAACAGGGAGCCTGAACAACTCTGCTCAGTGCAGGAATGCTGTGGTTAAGGCCACCAGGATTTAGGGGTGTATTGGGCGGGGGTTCTTATCCAGACACAAGGATGTGATCCTGCCCATGTACAGGTCCTTGGTAAGGCCATATCTGGAGTATTGCATGCAGTTCTGGCATCCATATCTGTTGAAGAGTATCAGGCTGCATGAGGCAGAGTAGAAAGGGGGACTAAAATAATACAGGGGATTTTAGACAACCTTTGAAAAGAGGCTGAGTCACTTGAGTTTGTACACCCAGGAGAGAGAGAAGGATCAGGGGATATGGAATGAAACTGTCAATTACTTGAGGGTGATCGACAAATCTGGCACAGAGGGGTTGTTAAGATGAGGAAGTGAAGGGACATGAGGTCAGAATGGGCTAATACGGTGGGGACAGATTCAGGGGGGAAATGAGGAGGCATTATTTCACTAAGAGGGTAGTGTCAAAATGGAATGCTCTACCAAAGGAGGTGGTGGCATGCAGTACTGTGGGGAGTTTCAAAAAAGCGTAGGGCAGGTCAATGGGGTAGCTGAGTACGCAACCTGAGCAGTTTCCGAGGGTGAAAGGATGGACTGGAGGTTGGGCAGCAGTATGGAGTGCGAGCTGCACAATGGAACAGACTTGATAAACCACAAGGCCTGTTTCTGCTGGCAAGTTTCGTATGTTCACACGGTCACACTGTGGCCACCCATCCCTCATGTGCCACCATGTCAGGGAGCTCGGTTCCAGAGTCCACTGGGATCATCCATCCCTCACCTGTCACAGTGTCTGGGACCTAGGTTGGGAATGCACTGGTATCACACATCCCTCACCTGTCACCATGTCTGGGAACCAGGTTGGGAATGCACAGGGGTTACACATACCTCACCTGTCACCGTTTCTGGGACCCAGGTTGGCGAATTCACAGGAGTCACTCACACTCACCTGCCACCATGTCAGTGAAGCAAGTTTAGGAATTCACTGGGGTCTCCCATACCTCACCTGCCACTATGTCAGTGAACCAGATTTAGGAATACACTGGCGTCACCCTTACCTCAACTGCCACCATGTCAGTGAACGAGATTTAGGAATACACTGGGTCACCTGTACCTCACCTGCCACCTTGTCAGTGAACCAGGTTGAGGAATTCACTGTGGTCACCTGTACTCACACTGCCACCATGTCAGTGAACCATGTTTAGGAATACACTGGGTTCACTTGTACTCACCTGCTACCATGTCAGTGAACCAGGTTTAGGAATACACTGGGGTCACCTGTACTCAACTGCCAAAATATCAGTGAACCAAGTTTAGGAATACACTGGGGTCACCTGTACCTCAACCACCAATGAGTCAGTGAATTAGGTTTAGGAATACACTGGGGTCACCTTGTACCACACATCCCACCATGTCAGGGAACCAGGTTTAGGAATACACTGGAGTCACCTGTACCTCAACTGCCACCATGTTAGTTAACCAAGATTAGGAACACACTGGGGTCACCTGTACCTCACCTGCCACCATGTCAGTGTACCGGGTTTAGGAATACACTGGTGTCACCGGTACCTCACCAGCCACCATGTCAGTGAACCCGGTTTAAGAATACACTGGCGTCATCTGTACCTCACCTGCCATCATGTCAGTGTAACAGGTTTAGGAATACACTTGGGTCTCCTGTATCTCACCTGCCACCATGTCAGTGAACCACATTTAGGAATACACTGGGGTCACCTGTATATCACCTGCCACCATGTCAGTGAACTAGGTTTAGGAATACACTGGGGTCACATGAACCACACCTGCCACCATGCCAGTGAACCAGGTTTAGGAATACACTGGGTCTCCTGTATCTCACCCGGCACCATGTCAGTGAACCAGGTTTAGGAATACTCTGGGGTCACCTGTACCACACCTGCCACCATGTCAGTGAACTGAGTTCAGGAAGCACTGGGGTCTCCCATACCACACCTGCCATCATGTCAGTGAACTGAGTTCAGGAGGCACTAGGGTCTCCCCTACCTCACCTGCCACCATGTCAGTTAACCAGATTTAGGAATACACTGGAGTCACCCTTACCTCATCTGCCACCATATCAGTGAACGAGGTTTAGGAATACACTGGGGTCACCTGAACCTCACCAGCTACCAAGTCAGTGAACCAGGTTTAGGAATACACTTGGGTTACCTGTACCTCACCTGCCACCATGTCAGTGAACCAGGTTTAGGAATACACTGGAGTCTCATGAACCTCAGCTGCCACCATGTCAGTGAAGCAGGTTTAGGAATACACTGAGGTCTCCTGTACCTCATCTGCCACAATGTCAGTGAACCAGATTTAGGAATACACTGGGGTCACCTGTTCCTCACCTGCCACCATGTCAGTATACCAGGTTTAGGAATACACTGGGGTCACCTGAACCTGGCCTGCCACCATGTCAGTGAACCAGGTTTAAGAATATACTGGGGTCACCTGTACCTCACCTGCCACCATGTCAGTGAACCAGGTTTTGGAACACACTGGGGTCACTCTGTATCTCACCTGCCACCGTGTCAGTGAACCAGGTTTAGGAATACACTGGGGTCACCTGAACCACACCTGCCACCATGTCAGTGAAACAGGTTTAGGAACACTGGGTCACCTGAACCATAACTGCCACACATGTCAGTGAACCAGGTTTAGGAATACACTAGGGTCTCCTGTACCTCAACTGCCAAAATATCAGTGAACCAGGTTAAGAATACACTGGGGTCACCTGTACCACAACCGCACTGAGTCAGTGAACCAGGTTTAGGAATACACCCGGTCACCTGTACCACACATCCCACCATGTCAGGGAACCAGATTTAGGAATACACTGGGTCACCTGTACCCTCAACTGCCACCATGTTAGTGAACCAGGATTAGGAACACACTGGTGTCACCTGTACCTCACCTGCCACCATGTCAGTGTACCAGGTTTAGAATACACTGGTGTCACCGGTACTCACCAGCCACCATGTCAGTGAACCCGGTTTAAGAATACACTGGCGTCATCTGTACCTCACCTGCCATCATGTCAGTGTAACAGGTTTAGGAATACACTGGGTCTCCTGTATCTCACCTGCCACCATGTCAGTGAACCACATTTAGGAATACACTGGGGTCACATGTACCTCACCTGCCACCATGTCAGTGAACTAGGTTTAGGAATACACTGGGGTCACATGAATCTCACACTGCCACCATGCCAGTGAACTGAGTTCAGGAAGACACTGGGTCTCCCATATCACACCTGCCACCATGTCAGTGAACCAGGTTCAGGAAGACACTGGGGTCACCTTAGCACACCTGCCACCATGTCAGTGAACTGAGTTCAGGAAGCACTAGGGTCTCCCTACCACACCTGCCATCATGTCAGTGAACTGAGTTCAGGAGACACTCAGGGTCTCCCACCTCACCTGCCACCATGTCAGTGAACCAGATTTAGGAATACACTTGAGTCACCCTTACCTCAACTGCCACCATGTCAGTGAACGAGGTTTAGGAATACACTTGGGATACCTGAACCTCACCTGCCTACCATGTCAGTGAACCAGGTTTAGGAATACACTTGGGATCACATGAACCTCACCTGCCACCATGTCAGTGAACCAGGTTTAGGAATACACTGGAGTCTCCTGAACCTCACCTGCCACCATGTCAGTGAACCAGGTTTAGGAATACACTGGGGTCTCCTGTTCCCTCACCTGCCACAATGTCAGTGATACCAGGTTTAGGAATACACTGGGTCACCTGAATCCTGGCCTGCCACCATGTCAGTGATACCAGGTTTAAGAATATACTGGGGTCACCTGTACCTGGCCTGCCACCATGTCAGTGAACCAGGTTTTGGAACACACTGGGGTCACCTGTATCTCACCTGCCACCGTGTCAGTGAACCAGGTTTAGGATACACTGGGGTCACCTATACCTCACCTGCCACCGTGTCAGTGAAACAGGTTTAGGAACACTGGGGTCACCTATACCATAACCTGCCACCATGTCAGTGAAACAGGTTTAGGAACACTGGGGTCACCTGAACCATAACTGCCACCATGTCAGTGAACCAGGTTTAGGAATACACTGGGTCTCCTGTACCTCAACTGCCAAAAGATCAGTGAACTAGGTTTAGGAATACACTCGGGTCATCTGTACCACACACTGCCACTGAGTCAGTGAACCAGGTTTAGAATACACTGGGGTCACCTGTACCACACTGCCACCATGTTAGGGAACCAGGTTTAGGAACACACTGGGGTCACCTGTACCTCACCTGCCACCATGTCAGTGAACCAAGTTTAGGAACACACTGGGGTCACCTGTACCTCACCTGCCACCATGTCAGTGAACCCGGTTTAAGAATACACTGGCGTCATCTGTACCTCACCTGCCATCATGTCAGTGTAACAGGTTTAGGAATACACTTGGGTCTCCTGTATCTCACCTGCCACCATGTCAGTGAACCACATTTAGGAATACACTGGGGTCACCTGTACCTCACCTGCCACCATGTCAGTGAACTAGGTTTAGGAATACACTGGGGTCACATGAACCACACCTGCCACCATGCCAGTGAACTGAGTTCAGGAAGCACTGGGGTCTCCCATATCTCACCTGCCACCATGTCAGTGAACCAGGTTTAGGAATACACTGGGGTCACCTGTACCACACCTGCCACCATGTCAGTGAACTGAGTTCAGGAAGCACTGGGGTCTCCCATACCACACCTGCCATCATGTCAGTGAACTGAGTTCAGGAGGCACTAGGGTCTCCCCTACCTCACCTCCCACCATGTCAGTGAACCAGATTTAGGAATACACTTGAGTCACCCTTACCTCAACTGCCACCATGTCAGTTAACCAGATTTAGGAATACATTGGGGTCTCCCGTACTTCACCTGCCACCATGTCAGTGAACCAGGTTTAGGAAAACTCTGGGGTCACCTGAACCACACCTGCCACCATGTCAGTGAAACAGGTTTAGGAATACACTGGGGTCACCTGTACCTCAACTGCCACCATGTCTGTGAACTGGGTTCAGGACCTCCCTGGGGTCACTTGTTCCTCACCTGCCATGTCAAGGAGTCGGGTTCAGGAAAGGACTGGGTTCTCTCATACCTCACCTGCTGCCATGTCTGTGAGCCATTTTAAGGAATACACTGGGGTCATGCATACCTCACGATCTCCATGTCAGTTAGCTAGGTTTGGAAATGCAGAGAGGTCTCCCATACCTCACCTGCCACCATGTCAGTGAACCATGTTTAGGAATACACTGGTGTCATTTGTGCCTCACTTGCCACCATGTCAGTGAACCAGGTTTAGGAATACACTGGGGATTCTTGTACCTCAACTGTTACCATGTCAGTGAACCAGGTTTATGAATACACTGGGGTCATGCGTACCAATCCCGTCACCATGTCAGTAAGCTAGGTTTGGAAATGCACAGGGGACTCCCATACCTCACCTGCCACCATGTCAGAGAACCAGGTTTAGGAATACACTGGGGTCACCTGTACCTCACCTGCTACTATGTCAGTGAACCAGGTTTAGGAATACACTGGAGTCACATGTTCCTCACCTGCCACCATGTCAGTGAACTAGGTTCAGGAATACACTGGGGCCACCTGTACCTCACCTGCCACCATGTCTGTGAACCAGGTTTAGAAACACAGCGGTCACCTGAACCATAACTGCCACCATGTAAGTGAACCAGGTTTAAGAATACTCTGATGTTTCCCTTACCTCACCTAATACCAAGACAGTGAACCAGGTTTAGGAATACACTGGTGTCACCTGTACCTCACCTGCCACCTTGTCAGTGAACCAGGTTTAGGAATACACTGGGGTCACCGGTACCTCACATGCCACCATGTCAGTGAACAATGTTAACGAATACATTGGAGTCACTTGTACCTCAACTGCCACCATGCAAGTGTTCCAAGTTTAGGAATACACTGGGTCACCTGTACCTCTACTACCACCATGTCAGTGAACCAGGTTCAGGAATTCACTGGGGTCACCTGTACCTCAACAGCCACCGTGTCCGTGAATCAGGTTTAGGAATACACTGTGTTCTCCCGTACCTCACCTGCCACCATGTCAGTGAAACAGGTTTAGGAATAGACTGGGGTCACCTGTACCTCATCTGCCACCATGTCAGTGATCAAGTTTTAGGAATACATTGGGGTCACCTGTACCTCACCTGCCACCATGTCAGTGAACCAGGTATAGGAATACTCTGGGGTCACCTGTACATCAACTGCTACCATGTCAGTGAACCAGGTTTAGGAATACACTGGGGTCACCCTTACCTCACCTGGCACCATGTCAGTTAACCAGGTTTAGGAATGCATTGGGGTCTCCCGTACTTCACCTGCCACCATGTCAGTGAACCAGGTTTAGGAATACTCTGGGGTCACCTGAACCACACCTGGCACCATGTCAGTGAAACAGGCTTAGGAATACACTGGGGTCACCTGTACCTCAACTGCCACCATGTCTGTGAACTGGGTTCAGGACCTCCCTGGGGTCACTTGTTCCTCACCTGCCATGTCAGGGAGTCGGGTTCAGGAAAGGACTGAGGTCTCTCATACCTCACCTGCTGCTGCCATGTCTGTGAGTCATGTTCAGGAATACACTGGGGTAATGCGTACCTCACCCATCTCCATGACAGTTAGCTAGGTTTGGAAATGCAGAGAGGTCTCCCATACCTCACCTGCCACCATGTCAGTGAACCATATTTAGGAATACATTGGTGTCATTTGTACCTCACCTGCCACCATGTCAGTGAACCAGGTTTAGGAATACACTGGGGTCTCTTGTACCTCAACTGTCACCATGTCAGTGAACCAGGTTTATGAATACACTGGGGTCATGGGTATCAATCCCGTCACCATGTCAGTAAGCTAGGTTTGGAATTGCACAGGGGACTCCCATACCTCATCTGCAACCATGTCAGTGAACCAGGTTCAGGAATTCACTGGGGTCACCTGTACCTCACCTGCCATCATGACAGTGAACAAGATTTAGGAATACACTGGAGTCACATGTTCCTCACCTGCCACCATGTCAGTGAACTAAGTTTAGGAATACACTGAGGTCACCTGTACCTCACCTGCCACCATGTCAGTGAACCAGGTTTAGGAATACACTGGGGTCACCTATACCTCAACTGCCACCATGATAGTGAACCAGGTTTTGGAATACTCTAAGGTCACCTGTACCTCACCTGCCACCATGTCAGTGAACCAGGTTTAGGAATACACTGGGGTCACCTGTACCTGGCCTGCCACCATGTCAGTGAACCAGATTTAGGAATACACTAAGGTCACCTGAACCTCACCTGCCACCATGTCAGTGAACCAGGTTTTGGTATACACTGGGGTCTCCTGTATCTCACCTGCCACCATGTCAGTGAACCAGGTTTAGGAATACACTCGGGTCTCCTGTACCTCACCTGCCACCATGTCAGTGAACTAGGTTTAGGAACAGTGGGGTCACCTGAACCATAACTGCCACCATGTAAGTGATCCAGGTTTAGGAATATACTGGGGTCTCCCGTACCTCACCTACCACCAAGTCAGTGAACCAAGTTTAGGAATTCACTGGTGTCACCTGTACCTCACCAGCCACCTTGTCAGTGAACCAGGTTTAGGAATAGACTGGGGTCACCGGTACCTCACATGCCACCTTGTCAGAGAACCACGTTAAGGAATACATTGGGGTCACTTGTACAAAAAACTGCCACCATGTCAGTGATCCAGGTTTAGGAATACACTGGGTCACCTGTACCTCTACTGCCTCCATGTCAGTGAACCAGGTTCAGGAATACACTGGGGTCACCTGTACCTCAACAACCACCGTGTCCGTGAACCAGGTTTAGCAATACACTGTGGTCTCCCCTACCTCACCTGCTACCATGTCAGTGAACCAGGTTTAGGAATGCACTGGGGTCACCTGTACCTCATCTGCCACCATGTCAGTGATCCAGTTTTAGGAATGCATTGGGGTCACCTGTACCTCACCTGCCACCATGTCAGTGAACCAGGTTTAGAAATACACTGGGGTCTCCCATAACTCACCTTCCACCATGTCAGTAAATCTGGTTTAGGAATATACTTCGGTCAACAGAACCACACCTGCCACAATGTCAGTGAACCCGGTTTAGGAATACACTGGGGGCTCCCATACCTCAGCTGCCACCATGTCAGTGAACCAGGTTTAGGAATTCACTGGGGTACCCTGTACCTCACCTGCCAACATGATAGTGAATCAGGTTTAGGAATACACTGGGGTCACCTGTACCTCACCTGCCACCATGTCACTGAACCAGGTTTAGGAATTCACTGGGTTCACCTGAACCTCTCCTGCCACCATGTCAGTGATCCAGGTTTAGGAATACACTGGGGTCACCTGTACCTCAACTGCCACCATGTCTTTTAACCAGGTTTAGGAATACTCTTGGGTCACCTGAACCTCAACTGCCACCATGTCTTTTAACCAGGTTTAGGAATACTCTGCGGTCACCTGTACCTCACCTGCTACCATATCAATAAACCAGATTTAGGTATACACTGGGGTCACCTGCACCTCAACTGCCACCATGTCAGTGTACCAGGGTTAGGAATACACTGGCATCACCTGTACCTCACCTGCCACCATCAGTGAACCATGTTTAGGAATACACTGGGGTCACCTGTACCTCACCTGCCACCATGTCAGTGAACCAGGTTTAGGAAAACACTGGGGTCACCTGTACCTCACCTGTCAATATGTCAGTGAACCAGGTTTAGGAATACACTGGGGTCACCTGTAGCACACCTGTCACCACGTCAGTGATCAAGTTTTAGGAATACACTGGGGTCACCTGTACCTCACATGCCACCATGTCAGTGAACCAGGTTTAGGAATACACTGGGGTCACCTATACCTCAACTGCCACCATGTCAGTGAGCCAGGTTTAGGAATAGTCTGGGGTCACCTGTACCTCACCTGCCACCATGTCAGTGAACCAGGTTTAGGAATACACAGGGGTCAGCTGTACCTGGCCTGCCACCATGTCAGTGAACTACCAGGTTTAGGAATACACTGGGGTCACCTGTACCTCTCCTGCCACCATGACAGTGAACCAGGTTTTGGAATACACTGGGGTCACCTGTATCTCACCTGCCACCATGTCGGTGAACCAGGTTTAGGAATACACTCGGGTCTCCTGTACCTCACCTGACACCAAGTCAGTGAACCAGGTTTAGGAACACTGCGGTCACCTGAACCATAGATGCCACCATGTAAGTGAACCAGGTTTAGGATTACACTGGGGTCTCCCATACCTCACCTACCACCAAGTCAGTGAACCAGGTTTAGGAATACACTGGGGTCACCTGTATGTCACATGCCACCTTGTCAGTGAACAATGTTAAGGAATACATTGGAGTCACTTGTACCTCAACTGCCACCATGTCAGTGATCGAGGTTTAGGAATACACTGGGTCACTTGTACCTCTACTGCCACCATGTCAGTGAACCAGGTTCAGGAATACTCTGGGGTCAACTGTACCTCAACAGCCACCGTGTCCAAGTAGACAGGTTGAGGAATACACTGTGTGTCCTGTACTCACTTGCCACCATGTCAGTGAACCAGGTTTAGCAATAGACTGTGGTCAACTGTACTCATCTGCCACCATGTCAGTGATCAAGTTTAGGAATACATTGTGTCACCTGTACCTCACCTGCCACCATGTCAGTGAGCCAGGTTTTGAATACACTGGGGTCTCCTATAACTAACCTTCCACCATGTCAGTAAAACTGGTTTAGGAATAAACGTCGGTTACCTGTACCTCATCTGCCACAATGTCAGTGAACCCGGTTAAAGGAATACTGGCGTCTCCCGCTACCTCACCTGCCACCGTGTCAGTGAACCAGGTTTAGGAATACACTGGGGTCCCCTGTACCTCACCTGCCACCATGTCAGTGAGCGAGATTTAGGAATACACTGTGGTCACCTGTACCTCACCTGCCACCATGTCACTAAACCAGGTTTGGAATTCACTGAGTCACCTGCACCTCAACTGCCACCATGTCAGTTAACCAGGGTTAAGAATACACTGGCATCACTTGTACCTCACCTGCCACCATGTCAGTGATCCAGGTTTAGGAATACACTGGGGTCACCTGTACCTCACCTGCCACCATGTCAGTGAACTAGGCTTAGGAAAACACTCGGGTCACCTGAACCTCACCTGTCAATATGTCAGTGAACCAGGTTTAGGAATACACTGGGGTCACCTGTACCACACCTGCCACCATGTCAGTGAACCAGGTTTAGGAATACACTAGGACCACCTGTACCTCACCTGCCACCATGTCAGTGAAGCAGGTTTAGGAATACACTGGCATCACTTGTACCTCACCTGCCACCATGTCAGTGATCCAGGTTTAGGAAAAAACTGGGGTCACCTGTACCTCACCTGCCACCATGTCAGTGAACTAGGTTTATGAAAACACTGGGGTCAATTGTAGTTCACCTGTCAATATGTCAGTGAACCAGGTTTAGGAATACTCTGTGGTCACCTGTACCACACCTGCCACCATGTCAGTGAACCAGGTTTAGGAATACGCTGGGATCACCTGTACCTCAACTTCCACCATGTCAGTGAACCAGGTTTAGGAATACACTGGGGTCTCCCATACCTCACCTGGCACCATGTCAGTTAACCAGATTTAGGAATACATTGGGGTCTCCCGTACTTCACCTGCCACCATGTCAGTGAACCAGGTTTAGGAAAACTCGGGTCACCTGAACCACACCTGCCACCATGTCAGTGAAACAGGTTTAGGAATACACTGGGGTCACCTGTACCTCAACTGCCACCATGTCTGTGAACTGGGTTCAGGACCTCCCTGGGGTCACTTGTTCCTCACCTGCCATGTCAAGGAGTCGGGTTCAGGAAAGGACTGGGTTCTCTCATACCTCACCTGCTGCTGCCATGTCTGTGAGCCATTTTGAGGAATACACTGGGGTCATGCATACCTCACCCATCTCCATGTCAGTTAGCTAGGTTTGGAAATGCAGAGAGGTCTCCCATACCTCACCTACCACCATGTCAGTGAACCATGTTTAGGAATACACTGGTGTCATTTGTGCCTCACTTGCCACCATGTCAGTGAACCAGGTTTAGGAATACACTGGGGTATCTTGTACCTCAACTGTCACCATGTCAGTGAACCAGGTTTATGAATACACTGGGGTCATGTGTACCAATCCCGTCACCATGTCAGTAAGCTAGGTTTGGAAATGCACAGGGGACTCCCATACCTCACCTGCCACCATGTCAGAGAACCAGGTTTAGGAATACACTGGGGTCACCTGTACCTCACCTACTACTATGTCAGTGAACCAGGTTTAGGAATACACTGGAGTCACATGTTCCTCACCTGCAACCATGTCAGTGAACTAGGTTCAGGAATACACTGGGGCCACCAGTACCTCACCTGCCACCATGTCTGTGAACCAGGTTTCGGAATACAATGGGGTCACCTATACCTAAACTGCCACCATGTTAGTGAATCAGGTTTAGGAATACTCTGAGGTCACCTGTACCTCACCTGCCACCATGTCAGTGAACCAGGTTTAGGAATACACTGGGGTATCCTGTACCTTGCCTGCCACCATGTCAGTGAACCAAGTTTAAGAATACACTGGGGTCACCTGTACCTCACCTGCCACCATGTCAGTGAAACAGGTTTTGGGAATACACTGGGGTCACCTGTACCTCACCTGACTCCTTGTCAATTAACCAGGTTTAGGAATACACTGGGGTCACTGGTAGCTCAACTGCCATCATGTCTGTGAACGAGGTTTAGGAATACATGGGGTCACCTGTACCTCAACTGCCACCATGTCAGTCAACCTGTTTTAGGAACACACTGGGGTCACCTGTATCTCACCTGCCACCGTGTCAGTGAACCAGGTTTAGGAATACACTGGGGTCACCTATACCTCACCTGCCACCATGTCAGTGAAACAGGTTTAGGAACACTGGGGTCACCTGAACCATAACTGCCACCATGTCAGTGAACCAGGTTTAGGAATACACTAGGGTCTCCTGTACCTCAACTGCCAAAATATCAGTGAACCAGGTTAAGGAATACACTGGGGTCACCTGTACCTCAACTGCCACTGAGTCAGTGAACTAGGTTTATGAATACACTCTGGTCACCTGTACCACACATCCCACCATGTCAGGGAACCAGGTTTAGGAATACACTTGGGTCACCTGTACCTCAACTGCCACCATGTTAGTGAACCAAGATTAGGAACACACTGGGGTCACCTGTACCTCACCTGCCACCATGTCAGTGTACCAGGTTTAGGAATACACTGGTGTCACCGTACCTCACCAGCCACCATGTCAGGAACCTGCTTTAAGAATACACTGCAAGGCCATCTGTACCTCACCTGCCATCATGTCAGTGTAACAGGTTTAGGAATACACTTGGGTCTCCTGTATCTCACCTGCCACCATGTCAGTGAACCACATTTAGGAATACACTGGGGTCACCTGTACCTCACCTGCCACCATGTCAGTGAACTAGGTTTAGGAATACACTGGGGTCACATGAACCACACCTGCCACCATGCCAGTGAACTGAGTTCAGGAAGCACTGGGGTCTCCCATATCTCACCTGCCACCATGTCAGTGAGCCAGGTTTAGGAATACACTGGGGTAACCTGTACCACACCTGCCACCATGTCAGTGAACTGAGTTCAGGAAGCACTGGGGTCTCCCATACCACACCTGCCATCATGTCAGTGAACTGAGTTCAGGAGGCACTAGGGTCTCCACCTCACCTGCCACCATGTCTAGTGAACCAGATTTAGGAATACACTTGAGTCACCCTTACCTCAACTGCCACCATGTCAGTTAACCAGATTTAGGAATACATTGGGGTCTCCCGTACTTCACCTGCCACCATGTCAGTGAACCAGGTTTAGAAAAACTCTGGGGTCACCTGTACCTCACCTGCCACCATGTCAGTGAACCAGGTTTAGGAATACACTGGGGTCACCTGTACCTGGCCTGCCACCATGTCAGTGAACCAGATTTAAGAATACACTAGGGTCACCTGAACCTCACCTGCCACCATGTCAGTGAACCAGGTTTTGGAATACACTGGGGTCACCTGTATCTCACCTGCCACCATGTCAGTGAACGAGGTTTAGGAATACACTCAGGTCTCCTGTACCTCACCTGCCACCATGTCAGTGAACTAGGTTTAGGAACAGTGGGGTCACCTGAACCATAACTGCCACCATGTAAGTTATCCAGGTTTAGGAATATACTGGGGTCTCCCGTACCTCACCTACCACCAAGTCAGTGAACCAGGTTTAGGAATTCACTGGTGTCATCTGTACCTCACCAGCCACCTTGTCAGTGAACCAGGTTTAGGAATAGACTGGGGTCACCGGTACCTCACATGCCACCTTGTCAGAGAACCACATTAAGGAATACATTGGGGTCTCTTGTACAAAAAACTGCCACCATGTCAGTGATCCAGGTTTAGGAATACACTGGGTCACCTGTACCTCTACTGCCTCCATGTCAGTGAACCAGGTTCAGGAATACACTGGGGTGACCTGTACCTCAACAACCACCGTGTCCGTGAACCAGGTTTAGGAATAAACTGTGGTCTCCCGTACCTCACCTGCTACCATGTCAGTGAACCAGGTTTAGGAATGCACTGGGGTCACCTGTACCTCATCTGCCACCATGTCAGTGATCCAGTTTTAGGAATGCATTGGGGTCACCTGTACCTCACCTGCCACCATGTCAGTGAACCAGGTTTAGAAATACACTGGGGTCTCCCATAACTCACCTTCCACCATGTCAGTAAAACTGGTTTAGGAATATACTTCGGTCAACAGAACCACACCTGCCACAATGTCAGTGAACCCGGTTTAGGAATACACTGGGGGCTCCCATACCTCAGCTGCCACCATGTCAGTGAACCAGGTTTAGGAATTCACTGGGGTACCCTGTACCTCACCTGCCAACATGATAGTGAATCAGGTTTAGGAATACACTGGGGTCACCTGTACCTCACCTGCCACCATGTCACTGAACCAGGTTTAGGAATTCACTGGGTTCACCTGAACCTCTCCTGCCACCATGTCAGTGATCCAGGTTTAGGAATACACTGGGGTCACCTGTACCTCAACTGCCACCATGTCTTTTAACCAGGTTTAGGAATACTCTTGGGTCACCTGAACCTCAACTGCCACCATGTCTTTTAACCAGGTTTAGGAATACTCTGCGGTCACCTGTACCTCACCTGCCACCATATCAATAAACCAGATTTAGGTATACACTGGGGTCACCTGCACCTCAACTGCCACCATGTCAGTGTACCAGGGTTAGGAATACACTGGCATCACCTGTACCTCACCTGCCACCATCAGTGAACCATGTTTAGGAATACACTGGGGTCACCTGTACCTCACCTGCCACCATGTCAGTGAACCAGGTTTAGGAAAACACTGGGGTCACCTGTACCTCACCTGTCAATATGTCAGTGAACCAGGTTTAAGAATACACTGGGGTCACCTGTACCACACCTGTCACCACGTCAGTGATCAAGTTTTAGGAATACACTGGGGTCACCTGTACCTCACATGCCACCATGTCAGTGAACCAGGTTTAGGAATACACTGGGGTCACCTATACCTCAACTGCCACCATGTCAGTGAACCAGGTTTAGGAATAGTCTGGGGTCACCTGTACCTCACCTGCCACCATGTCAGTGAACCAGGTTTAGGAATACACAGGGGTCAGCTGTACCTGGCCTGCCACCATGTCAGTGAACCACCAGGTTTAGGAATACACTGGGGTCACCTGTACCTCTCCTGCCACCATGACAGTGAACCAGGTTTTGGAATACCCTGGGGTCACCTGTATCTCACCTGCCACCATGTCGGTGAACCAGGTTTAGGAATACACTCGGGTCTCCTGTACCTCACCTGACACAAAGTCAGTGAACCAGGTTTAGGAACACTGCGGTCACCTGAACCATAGATGCCACCTTGTAAGTGAACCAGGTTTAGGAATACACTGGGGTCTCCCATACCTCACCTACCACCAAGTCAGAGAACCAGGTTTAGGAATACACTGGGGTCACCTGTATGTCACATGCCACCTTGTCAGTGAACAATGTTATGGAATACATTGGAGTCACTTGTACCTCAACTGCCACCATGTCAGTGATCGAGGTTTAGGAATACACTGGGTCACTTGTACCTCTACTGCCACCATGTCAGTGAACCAGGTTCAGGAATACTCTGGGGTCAACTGTACCTCAACAGCCACCGTGTCCGTGAACCAGGTTGAGGAATACACTGTGGTGTCCCGTACCTCACTTGCCACCATTTCAGTGAACCAGGTTTAGCAATAGACTGGGGTCAACTGTACCTCATCTGCCACCATGTCAGTGATCAAGTTTTAGGAATACATTGGTGTCACCTGTACCTCACCTGCCACCATGTCAGTGAGCCAGGTTTTGGAATACACTGGGGTCTCTTATAACTAACCTTCCACCATGTCAGTAAAACTGGTTTAGGAATAAACGTCGGTTACCTGTACCTCATCTGCCACAATGTCAGTGAACCCGGTTAAGGAATACACTGGCGTCTCCCATACCTCACCTGCCACCATGTCAGTGAACCAGGTTTAGGAATACACTGGGGTCCCCTGTACCTCACCTGCCACCATGTCAGTGAACGAGATTTAGGAATACACTGTGGTCACCTGTACCTCACCTGCCACCATGTCACTAAACCAGGTTTAGGAATTCACTGGAGTCACCTGCACCTCAACTGCCACCATGTCAGTTAACCAGGGTTAAGAATACACTGGCATCACTTGTACCTCACCTGCCACCATGTCAGTGATCCAGGTTTAGGAATACACTGGGGTCACCTGTACCTCACCTGCCACCATGTCAGTGAACTAGGCTTAGGAAAACACTCGGGTCACCTGAACCTCACCTGCCACTATGTCAGTGAACCAGGTTTAGGAATACACTGGGGTCACCTGTACCTCACCTGCCACCATGTCAGTGAACCAGGTTTAGGAATACACTGGGGTCACCTGTACCTCACCTGCCACCATGTCAGTGAAGCAGGTTTAGGAATACACTGGCATCACTTGTACCTCACCTGCCACCATGCCAGTGATCCAGGTTTAGGAAAAAACTGGGGTCACCTGTACCTCACCTGCCACCATGTCAGTGAACTAGGTTTATGAAAACACTGGGGTCACCTGTAGTTCACCTGTCAATATGTCAGTGAACCAGGTTTAGGAATACTCTGGGGTCACCTGTACCACACCTGCCACCATGTCAGTGAACCAGGTTGAGGAATATGCTGGGATCACAAGTACCTCAACTGCCACCATGTCATTGAACCAGGTTTAGGAATACACTGGGTTCTCCCATACCTCACCTGGCACCATGTCAGTTAACCATGTTTAGGAATACATTGTGGTCTCCCGTACTTCACCTGCCACCATGTCGGTGAACCAGGTTTAGGAAAACTCTGGGGTCACCTGTACCACACCTGCCACCATGTCAGTGAAACAGGTTTAGGAATGCACTGGGGTCACCTGTACCTCAACTGCAACCATGTCTGTGAACTCGGTTCAGGACCTCCCTGGGGTCACTTGTTCCTCACCTGCCATGTCAGGGAGTCGGGTTCAGGAAAGGACTGGGGTCTCTCATACCTCACCTGCTGCTGCCATGTCTGTGAGCCATTTCCAGGAATACACTGGGGTCATGCATACCTCACCCATCTCCAAGTCAGTTAGCTAGGTTTGGAAATGCAGAGAGGTTTCCCATACCTCACCTGCCACCATGTCAGTGAACCACGTTTAGGAATACACTGGTGTCATTTGTACCTCACTTGCCACCATGTCAGTGAACCAGGTTTAGGAATACACTGGGGTCTCTTGTACCTCACCTGTCACCATGTCAGTGAACCAGGTTTATGAATACACTGGGGTCATGCGTACCAATCCCGTCACCATGTCAGTAAGCTAGGTTTGGAAATGCACAGGGGACTCCCATACCTCACCTGCCACCATGTCAGAGAACCAGGTTTAGGAATACACTGGGGTCACCTGTACCTCACCTGCCACCATGTCAGTGAACCAGGTTTAGGAATACACTGGAGTCACATGTTCCTCAACTGCCACCATGTCAGTGAACTAGGTTTAGGAATACACTGGGGCCACCTGTACCTCACCTGCAACCATGTCAGTGAACCAGGTGTAGGAATCCACTGGGGTGACCTGTACCTCACCTGCCACCATGTCAGTGATCAAGTTTTAGGAATACATTGGTGTCACCTGTACCTCACCTGCCACCATGTCAGTGAACCAGGTTTAGGAATACACTGGGGTCTCCTATAACTAACCTTCCACCATGTCAGTAAAACTGGTTTAGGAATACACGTCGGTTACCTGTACCTCATCTGCCACAATGTCAGTGAACCCGGTTAAGGAATACACTGGCGTCTCCCATACCTCACCTGCCACCATGTAAGTGAACCAGGTTTAGGAATACACTGGGGTCCCCTGTACCTCACCTGCAACCATGTCAGTGAACGAGGTTTAGGAATAAACTGTGGTCACCTGTACCTCACCTGCCACCATGTCACTAAACCAGGTTTAGGAATTCACTGGGGTCACCTGTACCTCTCCTGCCACCATGTCAGTGAACCAGGTTTAGGAATAAACTGGGGTCACTTGAACCTCAACTGCAACCATGTCTTTTAACCCGGTTTAGGAATACTCTGAGGTCACCTGTACCTCACCTGCCACCATGTCAGTGAACCAGGTAAAGGAATACACTGGAGTCACCTGCACCTCACCTGCCACCATGTCAGTGATACAGGTTTAGGAATAACTGGGGTCACCTGTACCTCACCTGCCACCATGTCAGTAAACCAGGTTTAGGAAAACACTGGCGTCACCTTTACCTCACCTGTCAATATGTCAGTGAACCAGGTTTAGGAATACACTGGGGTCACCTGTACCACACCTGCCACCATGTCAGTGAAGCAGGTTTAGGAATACACTGGCATCACTTGTACCTCACCTGCCACCATGTCAGTGATCCAGGTTTAGGAATACACTGGGGTCACCTGTACCTCACCTGCCACCATGTCAGTGAACCAGGTTTAGGAAAACACTGGGGTCACCTGTAGTTCACCTGTCAATTTGTCAGTGAACCAGGTTTAGGAATACTCTGGGGTCACCTGTACCACACCTGCCAACCTGTCAGTGAACCAGGTTTAGGAATACACTGGTATCACCTGTACCTCAACTGCCACCATGTCAGTGAATCAGGTTTAGGAATACACTGAGGTCTCCCATACCTCACCTGGCACCATGTCAGTTAACCAGGTTTAGGAATACATTGGGGTACTCCCGTACTTCACCTACCACCATGTCAGTGAACCAGGTTTAGGAAAACTCTTGGGTCACCTGATCCATACCTGCCACCATGTCAGTGAAATAGGTTTAGGAATACACTGGGGTCGCCTGTACCTCAACTGCCACCATGTCTGTGAACTGGGTTCAGGACCTCCTTGGGGTCACTTGTTCCTCACCTTCCATGTCAGGGAGTCGGGTTCAGGAAAGGACTGGGGTCTCTCATACCTCACCTGCTGCTGCCATGTCTGTGAGCCATTTTCATTAATACACTGGGGTCATGCATACCTCACCCATCTCCATGTCAGTTAGCTAGGATTGGAAATGCAGAGAGGTCTCCCATAACTCACCTGCCACCGTGTCAGTGAACCACATTTAGGAAAACACTGGTGTCATTTGTGCCTCACTTGCCACCATATCAGTGAACCAGGTTTAGGAATACACTGGGGTATCTTGTACCTCAACTGTCACCATGTCAGTGAACCAGGTTTATGAATACACTGGGGTCATGCGTACCAATCCCGTCACCATGTCAGTAAGCTTGGTTTGGAAATGCACAGGGGACTCCCATACCTCACCTGCTACCATGTCAGTGAACCAGGTTTAGGAATACACTGGAGTCACATGTTCCTCACCTGCCACCATGTCAGTGAACTAGGTTTAGGAATACACTGGGGCCACCTGTACCTCACCTGCCACCATGTCAGTGAACCAGGTGTAGGAATCCACTGGGTTGACCTGTACCTCACCTGCCACCATGTCTGTGAACCAGGTTTAGGAATACACTGGGGTCACCTATACCTCAACTGCCACCATGTTAGTGACCCAGGTTTAGGAATACTCTGAGGTCACCTGTACCTCACCTGCCACCAAGTCAGAGAACCAGGTTAAGGAATACACTGGGGTCATCTGTACCTGGCATGCCACCATGTCAGTGAACCAGGTTTAAGAATACACTGGGGTCACCTGTACCTCACCTGCCACCATGTCAGTGAACCAGGTTTTGGAATACACTGGGGTCACCTGTACCTCACCTAACTCCTTGTCAGTTAACCAGGTTTAGGAATACACTTGGGTCACTGGTAGCTCAACTGCCAGCATGTCAGTGAACGAGGTTTAGGAATACATGGGGTCACCTGTACCTCAACTGCCACCGTGTCAGTGAACCTGGTTTAGGAATACACTGGGGTCACCTGTACCTCACCTGCCACCATGTCAGTGAACTAGGTTTAGGAACACTGGGGTCACCTGAACCATAACTGCCACCATGTAAGTGAACCATGTTTAGGAATACACTGGGGTCTCCTGTACCTCCCCTACTACCAAGTCAGTGAACCAGGTATAGGAATACACTGGTGTCACCTGTACCTCACCAGCCACCTTGTCAGTGAACCAGGTTTAGGAATACACTGGGGTCACCGGTACCACACATGCCACCATGTCACTGAACCATGTTAAGGAATACATCGGGGTCACTTGTACAAAAAACTGCCACCATGTAGGTGATCCAGGTTTAGGAATACACTGGGTCACCTGTACCTCTACTGCCTCCATGTCAGTGAGCCAGGTTCAGGAATACACTGGGGTCCTCTGTACCTCAACAGCCACTGTGTCCGTGAACCAGGTTTAGGAATACACTGTGGTCTCCCGTACCTCACCTGCTACCATGTCAGTGAACCAGGTTTAGGAATGCACTGGGGTCACCTGTACCTCATCTGCCACCATGTCAGTGATCCAGTTTTAGGAATACATTGGGGTCACCAGTACCTCACCTGCCTCCATGTCAGTGAACCAGGTTTAGGAATACACTGGGGTCTCCCATAACTCACCTTCCAAAATGTCAGTAAAACTGGTTTAGGAATACACTTCGGTCAACTGTACCACACCTGCCACAATTTCAGTGAACCCGGTTTAGGAATGCACTGTGGGCTCCCATACCTCACCTGCCACCATGTCAGTGAACCAGGTTTAGGAATGCACTGCGATCCCCTGTACCTCACCTGCCACCATGACAGTGAACCAGGTTTAGGAATACACTGGGGTCACCTGTACCTCACCTGCCACCATGTCACTGAACCAGGTTTAGGAATTCACAGGGTTCACCGGAACCTCTCCTGCCAACATGTCAGTGAACCAGGGTTAGGAATACACTGGCTTCACCTGTACCTCACCTGCCACCATCAGTGAACCATGTTTAGGAATACACTGGGGTCACCTGTACCTCACCTGCTACCATGTCAGTGAACCAGGATAAGGAAACACTGGGGTCACCTGTAACTCACCTGTCAATATGTCAGTGAACCAGGTTTAGAATACACTGGGGTCACCTGTACCACACCTGCCACCATGTCAGTGATCAAGTTTTTGGAAAACACTGGGGTCACCTGTACCTCACATGCCACCATGTCAGTGAACCAGGTTTAGGAATACACTGGGGTCACCTATACCTCAACTGCCACCATGTCAGTGAACCAGGTTTAGGAATATACTGGAGCCACCTGTACCTCACCTGCCACCATGTCAGTGAACCAGGTGTAGGAATCCACTGGGTTTACCTGTACCTCACCTGCCACCATGTCTGTGAACCAGGTTTAGGAATACCCTGAGGACACCTGTACCTCACCAGCCACCATGTCAGTGAACCAGGCTGAGGAATACACTGTCACCTGTACTGGCCTGCCACCATGTCAGTGAACCAGGTTTAAGAATACACTGGGGTCACCTGTATCTCACCTGCCACCATGTCAGTGAACCAGGTTTTGGAATACACTGGGGTCACCTGTACCTCACCTGCCTCCTTGTCAGTTAACCAGGTTTAGGAATACACTGGGGTCACTGGTAGCTCAACTGCCAGCATGTCAGTGAACCAGGTTTAGGAATTCACGGGATCACCTATACCTCAACTGCCACCATGTCAGTGAACCTGGTTTAGGAATACTCTGGGGTCACCTGTACTTGATCTGCCACCATGTCAGTGAACTAGGTTTAGGAACACTGGGGTCACCTGAACCATAACTGCCACCATGTAAGTGAACCAGGTTTAGGAATACACTGGGGTCTCCTGTACCTCACCTACTACCAAGTCAGTGAACCAGGTATAGGAATACACTGGTGTCACCTGTACCTCACCAGCCACCTTGTCAGTGAAACAGGTTTAGGAATACACTGGGGTCACCGGTACCTCACAAGCCACCATGTCACTGAACCACGTTAAGGAATACATCGGGGTCACTTGTACAAAAAACTGCCACCATGTCAGTGATCCAGGTTTAGGAATACACTGGGTCACCTGTACCTCTACTGCCCTCCATGTCAGTGAGCCAGGTTTAGGAATACACTGGGGTCACCTGTACCTCAATAGCCACCGTGTCCGTGAACCAGGTTTAGGAATACACTGTGGTCTCCCGTACCTCACCTGCTACCATGTCAGTGAACCAGGTTTAGGAATGCACTGGGGTCACCTGTACCTCATCTGCCACCATGTCAGTGATCCAGTTTTAGGAATACATTGGGGTCACCAGTACCTCACCTGCCTCCATGTCAGTGAACCAGGTTTAGGAATACACTGGGGTCTCCCATAACTCACCTTCCAAAATGTCAGTAAAACTGGTTTAGGAATACACTTCGGCCAACTGTACCACACCTGCCACAATTTCAGTGAACCCGTTTAGGAATGCACTGTGGGCTCCCACACCACCTGCCACCATGTCAGTGAACCAGGTTTAGGAATGCACTGCGATCCCCTGTACCTCACCTGCCACCATGACAGTGAACCAGGTTTAGGAATACACTGGGGTCACCTGTACCTCACCTGCCACCATGTCACTGAACCAGGTTTAGGAATTCACAGGGTTCACCGGAACCTCTCCTGCCAACATGTCAGTGAACCAGGGTTAGGAATACACTGGCTTCACCTGTACCTCACCTGCCACCATCAGTGAACCATGTTTAGGAATACACTGGGGTCACCTGTACCTCACCTGCTACCATGTCAGTGAACCAGGATAAGGAAAACACTGGGGTCACCTGTAACTCACCTGTCAATATGTCAGTGAACCAGGTTTAGGAATACACTGGGGTCACCTGTACCACACCTGCCACCATGTCAGTGATCAAGTTTTTGGAAAACACTGGGGTCACCTGTACCTCACATGCCACCATGTCAGTGAACCAGGTTTAGGAATACACTGGGGTCACCTATACCTCAACTGCCACCATGTCAGTGAACCAGGTTTAGGAATATACTGGAGCCACCTGTACCTCACCTGCCACCATGTCAGTGAACCAGGTGTAGGAATCCACTGGGTTTACCTGTACCTCACCTGCCACCATGTCTGTGAACCAGGTTTAGGAATACCCTGAGGACACCTGTACCTCACCAGCCACCATGTCAGTGAACCAGGTTGAGGAATACACTGGGGTCACCTGTACCTGGCCTGCCACCATGTCAGTGAACCAGGTTTAAGAATACACTGGGGTCACCTGTATCTCACCTGCCACCATGTCAGTGAACCAGGTTTTGGAATACACTGGGGTCACCTGTACCTCACCTGCCTCCTTGTCAGTTAACCAGGTTTAGGAATACACTGGGGTCACTGGTAGCTCAACTGCCAGCATGTCAGTGAACCAGGTTTAGGAATTCACGGGATCACCTATACCTCAACTGCCACCATGTCAGTGAACCTGGTTTAGGAATACTCTGGGGTCACCTGTACTTGATCTGCCACCATGTCAGTGAACTAGGTTTAGGAACACTGGGGTCACCTGAACCATAACTGCCACCATGTAAGTGAACCAGGTTTAGGAATACACTGGGGTCTCCCGTACCTCACCTACTACCAAGTCAGTGAACCAGGTATAGGAATACACTGGTGTCACCTGTACCTCACCAGCCACCTTGTCAGTGAAACAGGTTTAGGAATACACTGGGGTCACCGGTACCACCAAGCCACCATGTCACTGAACCACGTTAAGGAATACATCGGGGTCACTTGTACAAAAAACTGCCACCATGTCAGTGATCCAGGTTTAGGAATACACTGGGTCACCTGTACCTCTACTGCCCTCCATGTCAGTGAGCCAGGTTTAGGAATACACTGGGGTCACCTGTACCTCAATAGCCACCGTGTCCGTGAACCAGGTTTAGGAATACACTGTGGTCTCCCGCACTCACCTGCTACCATGTCAGTGAACCAGGTTTAGAATGCACTGGGGTAACCTGTACCTCATCTGCCACCATGTCAGTGATCCAGTTTAGGAATACATTGGGTCACCCTGTACCTCACCTGCCACCATGTCAGTGAACCAGGTTTAGGAATACACTGGGTCTCCCATAACTCATCTTCTTCCACCATGTCAGTAAACTGGTTTAGGGAATACTCTGGTCAACCGTACCACACCTGCCACAATGTCAGTGGAACCCGGTTTAGGAATGCACTGGGGGCTCCCATACCTCACCTGCCACCATGTCAGTGAACCAGGTTTAGGAATGCACTGGGATCCTCTGTACCTCACCTGCCACCATAACAGTGAACCAGGTTTAGGAATACACTGGGGTCACCTGTACCTCACCTGCCACCATGTCACTGAACCAGGTTTAGGAATTCACAGGGTTCACCGGAACCTCTCCTGCCAACATGTCAGTGAACCAGGTCTAGGAATTTACTGGGGTCACCTGTACCTCAACTGCCTCCATGTCTTTTTATCCGGTTTAGGGAATACTCTGGGGTCACCTGTACCTCAACTGCCACCATGTCTTTTTAACCAGGTTTAGGAATACTCTGGGTCACCTGTACCTCCATGCCACCATATCAGTGAACCAGGTTTAGGTATACACTGTCACCTGCACTACTGCTACCATGTCAGTGAACCGGGATAGGAATACACTGGCATCACCTGTACCTCACCTGCCACCATCAGTGAACCATGTTTAGGAATACACTGGGGTCACCTGTACCTCACCTGCTACCATGTCAGTGAACGAGGTTTAGGAAAACACTGGGGTCACCTGTACCTCACCAGTCAATATGTCAGTGAACCAGGTTTAGGAATACTCTGGGGTCACCTGTACCACACCTGCCACCATGTCAGTAATCAAGTTTTAGGAATACACTGGGGTCACCTGTACCTGACATGCCACCATGTCAGTGAACCAGGTTTAGGAATACACTGGAGTCACCTATACCTCAACTGCCACCATGTCAGTGAACCAGGTTTAGGAATAGTCTGGGGTCACCTGTACCTCACCTGCCACCATGTCAGTGAACCAGGTTTTGGAATACACAGGGGTCAGCTGTACCTGGCCTGCCACCATGTCAGTGAACCAGGTTTAGGAATACACTCGGGTCTCCTGTATCTCACCTGACACCATGTCAGTGAACCAGGTTTAGGAACACTGGGGTCACCTGAACCATAACTGCCACCATGTAAGTGAACCAGGTTTAGGAATACACTGGGGTCTCCCGTACCTCACCTACCACCAAGTCAGTGAACCAGGTTTAGGAATACACTGGTGTCACCTGTACCTCACCTGCCACCTTGTCAGTGAACCAGGTTTAGGAATACATTGGGGTCACCGGTACCTCACATGCCAGCATGTCAGTGAACAATGTTAAGGAATACATTGGAGTCACTTGTACCTCAACTGCCACCATGTCAGTGATCCAGGTTTAGGAATACACTGGGTCACCTGTACCTCTACTGCCACCATGTCAGTGAACCAGGTTCAGGAATACACTGGGGTCACCTGTACCTCAACAGCCACCGTGTCCGTGAACCAGGTTGAGGAATACGCTGTGGTCTCCCGTACCTCACATGCCACCATGTCAGTGAAACATGTTTAGGAATAGACTGGGGACACCTGTACCTCATCTGCCACCATGTCAGTGAACCCGGTTAAGGAATACACTGGCGTCTCCCATGCTCCACTGCCACCATGTCAGTGAACCAGTTTAGGAATCACACTGGGTCCCCTGTACCTCACCTGCCACCATGTCAGTGAACTGAGATTTAGGAATACACTGTGGTCACCTGTACCATCACCTGCCACCATGTCACTAAACCAGGTTTAGGAATTCACTGAGTCACCTGTACCTCACCTGCCACCATGTCAGTGAACCAGGTTTAGGAATACACTGGGGTCACCTGTACCACCTGCCACCATGTCAGTGATCCAGGTTTAGGAATACACTGGGGTCACCTGTACCTCACATGCCACCATGTCAGTGAACCAGGTTTAGGAATACACTGGGGTCTCCCATACCTCAACTGCCACCATGTCAGTAAAACTAGGTTTAGGAATACACTCGGGCCACCTGTACCACACCTGCCACCATGTCAGTGAACCGGTGTAGGAATCCACTGGGTTTACCTTGACCTCACCTGCCACCATGTCTGTGAACCAGGTTTAGAATACACTTGGTCCACCTGTGCCTCAACTGCCACCATGTTAGTGAACCAGGTTTAGGAATACCCTGAGGACTCCTGTACCTCACCTTCCACCATGTCAGTGAACCAGGTTTAGGAATACACTGGGGTCACCTGTACCTGGCCTGCCACCATGTCAGTGAACCAGGTTTTGGAATACACTGGGGTCACCTGTACCTTACCTGCCTCTGTAGTCTGTTAACCAGGTTTAGGAACACACTGGGGTCACTGGTGGCTCAACTGCCAGCATGTCAGTGAACCAGGTTTAGGAATACATGGGGTCACCTGTACCTCACCTGCCACCATGTCAGTGAACCTGGTTTAGGAATACACTGGTGTCACCTGTACCACCTGCCACCATGTCAGTGAACCATGGGTTAGTAGGAACACTGGGGTCACCTGAACCATCAAATGCCACCATGAAGTGAACCAGGTTTAGAATACACCGGGTCTCCCTGTTCCTCCTGCATCAATATGTCAGTGAGCCAGGTTTAGGAATACACTAGGTGTCACCTGTACCACTCCTGCCACCATGTCAGTGAAATAGGTCATAGCAATGCACTAGGGTCACTGTACCTCACATGCCACCATGTCACTGAACCAATGTTAGGAATACATCTGGGTCACTAGTACAAAAACTGCCACCATGTCAGTGATCCAGGTTTAGGAATACACTGGGTCACCTGTACCTACTGCCCTCCATGTCAGTGAGCCAGGTTCAGGAACACACTGGGGTCACCTGTGGCTCAGACAGCCACCGTGTCCGTGAACCAGGTTTAGGAATACACTGTGGTCTCCCGTACCTCACCTGCTACCATGTCAGTGAACCAGGTTTAGGAATGCACTGGGGTCACCTGTACCTCATCTGCCACCATGTCAGTGATCCAGTTTAAGGAATACTTTGGGGTCACCTGTACCTCACCTGCCACCATGTCAGTGAACCAGGTTTAGGAATACACTGGGGTCTCCCATAACTCACCTTCCACCATGTCAGTAAATTTGGTTTAGGAATACACTTCGGTCAACTGTACCACACCTGCCACAATGTCAGTGAACCCGGTTTAGGAATGCACTGGGGGCTCCCATACCTCACCTGCCACCATGTCAGAGAACCAGGTTTAGGAGTTCACTGGGATCTCCTGTACCTCACCTGCCACCATAACAGTGAACCAGGTTTAGGAATACACTGGGGTCACCTGTACCTCACCTGCCACCATGTCACTGAACCAGGTTTAGGAATTCACAGGGTTCACCGGAACCTCTCCTGCCAACAAGCCAGTAAACCAGGTTTAGGAATATACTGGGGTCACCTGAACCTCAACTGCCTCCATGTCTTTTAACCAGGTTTAGGAATACTCTGGGGTCACCTGTACCTCAACTGCCACCATGTCTTTTAACCAGGTTTAGGAATACTCTGGGGTCACCTGTACCTCACCTGCCACCATATCAGTGAACCAGGTTTAGGTATACACTGGGGTTACCTGCACCTCAACTGCCACCATGTCAGTGAACCAGGGTTAGGAATACACTGGCATCACCTGTACCTCACCTGCCACCATCAGTGAACCATGTTTAGGAATACACTGGGGTCACCTGTACCTCACCTGCTACCATGTCAGTGAACGAGGTTTAGGAAAACACTGGGGTCACCGGTACTTCACCTGTCAATATGTCAGTGAACCAGGTTTAGGAATACACTGGGGTCACCTGTACCACACCTGCCACCATGTCAGTGATCAAGTTTTAGGAATACACTAGGGTCACCTGTACCTCACTTGCCACCATGTCAGTGAACCAGGTTTAGGAATACACTGGGGTCACCTATACCTCAACTGCCACCATGTCAGTGAACCAGGTTTTGGAATAGTCTTGGGTCACCTGTACCTCACCTGCCACCATGTCAGTGAACCAGGTTTTGGAATACACAGGGGTCAGCTGTACCTGGCCTGCCTCCATGTCAGTGAACCAGGTTTAAGAATACACTGGGGTCACCTGTACCACCTCGCCACCATGTCAGTGAACCAGGTTTTGAATAACACGGGGTCACTTTGTATCTCACCTGCCACCATGTCAGTGAACCAGGTTTGAATACACTCGGTCTCCTGTATCTCACCTGACACCATGTCAGTGAACCAGGTTTAGGAACTCTGGGGTCACCTGAAATATAACTGCCACCATGTAAGTGGAACCAGGTTTAGGAATACACTGGGTCTCCTCAGTACTCACCTACCCCCAAGTCAGTGAACCAGGTTTAGGAACACACTGGGTCACCTGTACCTCACCTGCCACCTTGTCGGTGAACCAGGTTTAGGAATACATTGGGGTCACCGCTACCTCACATGCCAGCATGTCAGTGAACATTGTTAAGGAATACATTGGAGTCACTTGTACCTCAACTGCCACCATGTCAGTGATCCAGGTTTAGGAATACACTGGGTCACCTCTACCTCTACTGCCACCATGTCAGTGAACCAGGTTCAGGAATACACTGGGGTCACCTGTACCTCAACAGAAACCGTGTCCGTGAACCAGGTTGAGGAATACACTGTGGTCTCCCGTACCTCACATGCCACCATGTCAGTGAAACATGTTTAGGAATAGACTGGGGTCACCTGTACCTCATCTGCTACCATTTCAGTGATCAAGTTTTAGGAATACATTGGGGTCACCTGCACCTCACCTGCCACCATGTCAGTGAACCAGGTTTAGGAATACACTGGGGTCTCCTATAACTCACCTTCCACCATGTCAGTGAAGCAGGTTTAGGAATACGCTGGGGTCACCTATACCTCAACTGCCACCAAGTCAGTGAACCAGGTTTAGGAATACTCTGGGGTCACCTGTACCACACCTGCCACCATGTCAGTGAACCAGGTTTAGGAATATGCTGGGATCACCTGTACCTCAACTGCCACCATGTCAGTGAACCAGGTTTAGGAATACACTGCGGTCTCCCATACCTCACCTGGCACCATGTCAGTTAACCAGGTTTAGGAATGCATTGGGGTCTTCCGTACTTCACCTGCCACCATGTCAGTGAACCAGGGTTAGGAAAACTCTGGGGTCAGCTGAACCACACCTGCCACCACGTCAGTGAAACAGGTTTAGGAATGCACTGGGGTCACCTGTACCTCAACTGCCACCATGTCTGTGAACTGGGTTCAGGATCTCCCTGGGGTCACTTGTTCCTCACCTGACATGTCAGGAGTTGGGTTCAGGAAAGGACTGGGTCTCTCATACCTCACCTGCTGCTTCCAATCTGTGAGCCATTTTCAGGAATACACTGGGGTCATGCGCCTCACCCATCTCCATGTCAGTTAGCTAGGTTTGGAAATGCAGAGATGTCTCCCATACCTCACCTGCCACCATGTCAGTGAACCACGTTTAGGAATACACTGGTGTCATTTGTACCTCACTTGCCACCATGTCAGTGAACCAGGTTTAGGAATACACTGGGGTCTCTTGTACCTCAACTGTCATCATGTCAGTGAACCAGGTTTATGAATACACTGGGGACATGCGTACCAATCCCGTCACCATGTCAGTAAGTTAGGTTTGGAAATGCACAGGGGACTCCCACACCTCACCTGCCACCATGTCAGAGAACCAGGTTTAGGAATACACTGGGGTCACCTGTACCTCACCTGCCACCATGTCAGTGAACCAGGTTTAGGAATACACTGGAGTCACTGTACCTCACCTGCCACCATGTCAGTGAACCAGGTGTAGGAATCCACTGGGGTCACCTGTACCTCACCTGCCACCATGTCAGTGATCCAGGTTTAGAGAATACACTGGGGTCACCTGTACCTCACCTGCCACCATGTCAGTGAACCAGGTTTAAGATAACACTGGGGTCACCTGTACCTCACCTGCCACCAATGTCAGTGAACCAGGTCTAGGATAACATTGGGGTCACCTGTACCTCACCTGCCACCATGTCAGTTAACCAGGTTTAGGAATACACTGGGGTCACCTGTACCTCACCTGCCACCATGTCCAGTGAACCAGGTTTAGGAATACACTGGGGTCACCTGTACCTCACCTGCTCATGTCAGTGAACCAGGTTTAGGAATACACTGGGGTCACCTGTACTCAACTGCCACCTTGTTAGTGAACCAGGTTTAGGAACACTGAGGTCACCTGTACCTCACCTGCCACCATGTCAGTGAACCAGGTTTAGGAATACACTGGGGTCACCTTTACCTCACCTGCCACCATGTCAGTGAACCAGGTTTAGGAATACACTGGGGTCACCTGTACCTCACCTGCCACCATGTCAGTGAACCAGGTTTTGAATACTCTGGGGTCACCTGTACCTCACCTGCCTCCATTGTCAGTTAACCAGGTTTAGGAATACCTGGTGTCAGTGGTTGCTCAACTGCCAGCATGTCAGTGAACCAGGTTTAGGAATACACGGGGTCACCTATACCTCATCTGCCACCATGTCA
This sequence comes from Neoceratodus forsteri, assembly GCA_016271365.2. Taxonomy (NCBI): domain Eukaryota; kingdom Metazoa; phylum Chordata; order Ceratodontiformes; family Ceratodontidae; genus Neoceratodus; species Neoceratodus forsteri. The sequence goes on along the minus strand of CM057449.1, from coordinate 7,203,977 downwards.
GTGAACCAGATTTAGGAACACTGGGGTCACCTGTACCATCAACTGCCACCATGTCAGTGAACCAGGTTTAGGAATACACTGGGGTCACCTGAACCTCACATGCCACCATGTCAGAGAACCAGGTTTAGGAATGAACACTGGTCACCTGTACCTCACATGCCACCATGTCAGTGATCCAGTTTTGGAATACATTGGTGTCACCTGTACCTCACCTGCCACCATGTCAGTGAACCAGGTTTAGGAATACATTGGGGTCACTTGTACCTCACCTTCCACCATGTCAGTAAAACTGGTTTAGGAATACACTGGGTCACCTGTACCACACCTGCCACCATGTCAGTTGAACCTGGTTTAGGAATACACTGGGGTCTCCTGTACCACACTGCCACCATGTCAGTGAACCAGGTTTAGGAATACACTGGGTCCCCTGTACCTCACCTGCCACCAGTGTCAGTGAACCAGGTTTAGGAATACACTGAGGTCCCCTGTACCTCACCTGCCACCATGTCAGTGAATCCAGGTTTAGGAATACACTGGGTCACCTGATCCTCACCTGCCACCGATGTCAGCGAATCAGGTTTAGGAATTCACTGGGTTCACCTGAACCTCTCCTGCCACCGTGTCGGTGAACCAGGTTTAGGAATACACTGGGTCACCTGTACCTCAACTGCCACTGTGTCTTTTAACCAGGTTTAGGAATAATCTGAGGTCACCCTGTACTCAACTGCCACCATGTCTTTTAACCAGGTTTAGGAATACTCTGGTGTCACCTGTACCTCACCTGCCACCATATCTGTGAACCAGGTTTATGTCACACTGGTGTCACCTGCACATCAACTGCCACCAGTCAGTGAACCAGGGTTAGAACACACTGGCATCACCTGTACCTCACCTGCCACCATCAGTGAACCATGTTTAGGAATACACCAGTCACCTGTTCTCACCCTGTCAATATGTCAGTGAGCCTTGGTTTAGGAATACACTAGGTCACCTGCACCCACTCCTGCCACCATGTCAGTGAAATAGGTGTTGGAATGCACTAGTGCCACCTGTACCTCACCTGCCACCATGTCAGTGAACCAGGTAGGAATGCACTGTGGTCTCTCGCACCTCACCTGCTACCATGTCAGTGAACCAGGTTTAGAACACACTGGGTCACCTGTGGCCTCTCTCCTGCTTATGTCAGTGAGCCTGGTTCAGGAATACACTGGGGTCTCCTAGTCTGCACCGTGTCCGGGAACCAGGTTTAGGAATACACTGTGGTCTCCTGCAGTTCACCTGCTACTGTCAGTGAACCAGGTTTAGAATGCACTGGGGTCACCTGTACCTCCGCTACCATGTCAGTGACCTGTGTTAAATACTGTGGTCACCACCTCACCGCCACTGTCAGTGAACCTGGTTTAGGAATACACTGTCTCCCATAACTCACCTTCCACCATGTCAGTAAATTTGTTTAGAACACTGTTTACTGTACCACACCTGCTACAGTGTCAGTAACTGGTTTTGGAATGCACTGGGGCTCCCATACCTCACCTGCCACCATGTCAGAGAACCAGGTTTAGGAGTTCACTGGGATCTCTGTACCTCACCTGCATCATAACAGTGAACCAGGTTTAGGGAATACACTGGGTTCACCTGACCTCTCCTGCCACCATGCCAGTGAACCAGGTTTAGGAATTCACTGGGTTCACTGTACCTCTCCTGCCACCATGTCTTTGTAAACCAGGTTTAGGAATACTCTGGGGTCACCTGTACCTCAACTGCCACCATGTCTTTTAACCAGGTTTAGGAATACTCTGGGGTCACCTGTACCTCAACTGCCACCATGTCTTTGAACCAGGTTTAGGTATACTCTGGGGTACTCTGACCTCAACTGCCACCATCAGTGAACCAGGTTAGGAATACACTGGCATCACCTGCACTTCAACTGCCACCATGCAGTGAACCATGTTTAGGAATACACTGGGGTCACCTGAACTCTCACCTGCCACCATGTCTGTGTGAACCAGGTTTAGGAAAACACTGGGGTCACGGTACTTCACCTGTCACTATGTCAGTGAACGAGGTTTAGGAATACACTGAGTCACCTGTACCACACCTGCCACTATGTCAGTGATCAAGTTTTAGGAATACACTGGGGTCACCTGTACCTCACTTGCCACCATGTCAGTGAACCAGGTTTAGGAATACACTGGGGTCACCTATACCTCAACTGCCACCATGTCAGTGAACCAGGTTTTGGAATAGTCTTGGGTCACCTGTACCTCACCTGCCACCATGTCAGTGAACCAGGTTTTGGAATACACAGGGGTCAGCTGTACCTGGCCTGCCTCCATGTCAGTGAACCAGGTTTAAGAATACACTGGGGTCACCTGTACCTCACCTGCCACCATGTCAGTGAACCAGGTTTTGGAATACACGGGGGTCACCTGTATCTCACCTGCCACCATGTCAGTGAACCAGGTTTTGGAATACACTCGGGTCTCCTGTATCTCACCTGACACCATGTCAGTGAACCAGGTTTAGGAACTCTGGGGTCACCTGAAATATAACTGCCACCATGTAAGTGAACCAGGTTTAGGAATACACTGGGGTCTCCCGTACCTCACCTACCCCCAAGTCAGTGAACCAGGTTTAGGAATACACTGGTGTCACCTGTACCTCACCTGCCACCTTGTCGGTGAACCAGGTTTAGGAATACATTGGGGTCACCGCTACCTCACATGCCAGCATGTCAGTGAACATTGTTAAGGAATACATTGGAGTCACTTGTACCTCAACTGCCACCATGTCAGTGATCCAGGTTTAGGAATACACTGGGTCACCTCTACCTCTACTGCCACCATGTCAGTGAACCAGGTTCAGGAATACACTGGGGTCACCTGTACCTCAACAGAAACCGTGTCCGTGAACCAGGTTGAGGAATACACTGTGGTCTCCCGTACCTCACATGCCACCATGTCAGTGAAACATGTTTAGGAATAGACTGGGGTCACCTGTACCTCATCTGCTACCATTTCAGTGATCAAGTTTTAGGAATACATTGGGGTCACCTGCACCTCACCTGCCACCATGTCAGTGAACCAGGTTTAGGAATACACTGGGGTCTCCTATAACTCACCTTCCACCATGTCAGTGAAGCAGGTTTAGGAATACGCTGGGGTCACCTATACCTCAACTGCCACCAAGTCAGTGAACCAGGTTTAGGAATACTCTGGGGTCACCTGTACCACACCTGCCACCATGTCAGTGAACCAGGTTGAGGAATATGCTGGGATCACCTGTACCTCAACTGCCACCATGTCAGTGAACCAGGTTTAGGAATACACTGCGGTCTCCCATACCTCACCTGGCACCATGTCAGTTAACCAGGTTTAGGAATGCATTGGGGTCTTCCGTACTTCACCTGCCACCATGTCAGTGAACCAGGGTTAGGAAAACTCTGGGGTCAGCTGAACCACACCTGCCACCACGTCAGTGAAACAGGTTTAGGAATGCACTGGGGTCACCTGTACCTCAACTGCCACCATGTCTGTGAACTGGGTTCAGGATCTCCCTGGGGTCACTTGTTCCTCACCTGACATGTCAGGGAGTTGGGTTCAGGAAAGGACTGGGGTCTCTCATACCTCACCTGCTGCTTCCATGTCTGTGAGCCATTTTCAGGAATACACTGGGGTCATGCATACCTCACCCATCTCCATGTCAGTTAGCTAGGTTTGGAAATGCAGAGATGTCTCCCATACCTCACCTGCCACCATGTCAGTGAACCACGTTTAGGAATACACTGGTGTCATTTGTACCTCACTTGCCACCATGTCAGTGAACCAGGTTTAGGAATACACTGGGGTCTCTTGTACCTCAACTGTCATCATGTCAGTGAACCAGGTTTATGAATACACTGGGGACATGCGTACCAATCCCGTCACCATGTCAGTAAGTTAGGTTTGGAAATGCACAGGGGACTCCCACACCTCACCTGCCACCATGTCAGAGAACCAGGTTTAGGAATACACTGGAGTCACATGTTCCTCAACTGCCACCATGTCAGTGAACTAGGTTTAGGAATACACTGGGGCCACCTGTACCTCACCTGCCACCATGTCAGTGAACCAGGTGTAGGAATCCACTGGGGTGACCTGTACCTCACCTGCCACCATGTCAGTGATCCAGGTTTAAGAATACACTGGGGTCACCTGTACCTCACCTGCCACCATGTCAGTGAACCAGGTCTAGGATAACATTGGGGTCACCTGTACCTCACCTGTCAATATGTCAGTGAACCAGGTCTAGGAATACACTGGGGTCACCTGTACCACACCTGCCACCATGTCAGTTAACTAGGTTTAGGAATACACTGGGGCCACCTGTACCTCACCTGCCACCATGTCAGTGAACCAGGTGGAGGAATCCACTGGGGTGACCTGTACCTCACCTGCTACCATGACTGTGAACCAGGTTTAGGAATACACTGGGGTCACCTATACCTCAACTGCCACCTTGTTAGTGAACCAGGTTTAGGAATACTCTGAGGTCAACTGTACCTCACCTGCCACCATGTCAGTGAACCAGGTTTAGGAATACACTGGGGTCACCTTTACCTGGCCTTCCACCATGTCAGTGAACCAGGTTTAAGAATACACTGGGGTCACCTGTACCTCACCTGCCACCATGTCAGTGAACCAGGTTTTGGAATACTCTGGGGTCACCTGTACCTCACCTGCCTCCTTGTCAGTTAACCAGGTTTAGGAATACACTGGTGTCAGTGGTTGCTCAACTGCCAGCATGTCAGTGAACCAGGTTTAGGAATACACGGGGTCACCTATACCTCATCTGCCACCGTGTCAGTGAACTAGATTTAGGAACACTGGGGTCACCTGAACCATAACTGCCACCATGTAAGGGAACCAGGTTTAGGAATACACTGGGGTCACCGGTACCTCACATACCACCATGTCAGAGAACCAGGTTTAGGAATGAACTGGCGTCACCTGTACCTCATCTGCCACCATGTCAGTGATCCAGTTTTAGGAATACATTGGGGTCACCTGTACCTCACCTGCCACCATGTCAGTGAACCAGGTTTAGGAATACACTGGGGTCTCCCATAACTCACCTTCCACCATGTCAGTAAAACTGGTTTAGGAATACACTTCGGTCACCTGTACCACACCTGCCACAATGTCAGTGAACCCGGTTTAGGAATACACTGGGGGCTCCCATACCTCACCTGCCACCATGTCAGTGAACCAGGTTTAGGAATACACTGAGGTCCCCTGTACCTCACCTGCCACCATGTCAGTGAACCAGGTTTAGGAATACACTGGGTCACCGGTCCCTCACCTGCCACCATGTCACTGAATCAGGTTTAGGAATTCACTGGGTTCACCTGAACCTCTCCTGCCACCATGTCGGTGAACCAGGTTTAGGAATACACTGGGGTCACCTGTACCTCAACTGCCACTGTGTCTTTTAACCAGGTTTAGGAATAATCTGAGGTCACCTGTACCTCAACTGCCACCATGTCTTTTAACCAGGTTTAGGAATACTCTGGGGTCACCTGTACCTCACCTGCCACCATATCTGTGAACCAGGTTTAGGTATACACTGGTGTCACCTGCACATCAACTGCTACCATGTCAGTGAACCAGGGTTAGGAATACACTGGCATCACCTGTACCTCACCTGCCACCATCAGTGAACCATGTTTAGGAATACACCGGGGTCACCTGTTCCTCACCTGTCAATATGTCAGTGAGCCAGGTTTAGGAATACACTAGGGTCACCTGTACCACTCCTGCCACCATGTCAGTGAAATAGGTTTAGGAATGCACTAGGGCCACCTGTACCTCACCTGCCACCATGTCAGTGAACCAGGTGTAGGAATACACTGTGGTCACCTTTATCTCATCTGCCACCATGTCAGTGAACTAGATTTAGGAATACACTGGGGTCACCTATACCTCAACTGCCACCATGTCAGTGAACCAGGTTTAGGAATACTCTTTGGTCACCTGTACCACTCCTGCCACCATGTCTGTGAACCAGGTTTAGGAATATGCTGGGATCACCTGTACCTCAACTGCCACGATGTCAGTGAACCAGGTTTAGGAATACACTGGGGTCTCCCATACATCACCTGGCACCATGTCAGTTAACCAGGTTTAGGAATACATTGGGGTCTCCCGTACTTCACCTGTCACCATGTCTGTGAACCAGGTTTAGGAATACTCTGGGGTCACCTGAACCACACCTGCCACCATGTCAGTGAAACAGGTTTAGGAATACACTGGGATCACCTGTACCTCAACTGCCACCATGTCAGTGAACTGGGTTCAGAATGCTCTGGGTTCCCCCATTCCTAACCTGCCACCATATCTGTGAACTTTGTTCAGGACCACCCAGGAGTCACTTGTTCCTCAACTGCCATGTCAGGGAGTCGGGTTCAGGAAAGGACTGGGGTCACTCATTCCTCACCTGCTGCTGCCATGTCTGTGAGCCATTTTCATGAATACACTGGGGACATGCGTACCTCACCCGTCTCCATGTCAGTAAGCTAGGTTTGTAAATGCACAGGGGTCTCCCATACCTCACGTGCCACCATGTCAGTGAACCACGTTTAGGAATACACTGGGTCATTTGTACCTCACCTGCCACCATGTCAGTGAACCAGGTTTAGGAATACACTGGGGTCATGCGTACCAATCCCGTCACCATGTCAGTAAGCTAGGTTTGGAAATGCACAGGGGACTCCCATACCTCACCTGCCACCATATCAGTGAATCAGGTTTAGGAATATACTGGGGTCACCTGTACCTCAAATGCCATGTCAGGAAGCCGGGTTCAGGAAAGGACTGGTGTCACTCATTTCTCACCTGCTGCCATGTCAGTGAGCCTTTTTCAGGAATACACTGGGGTCATGCGTACCTCACGCGTCACCATGTCAGTAAGCTAGGTTTGGAAATGCACAGGGGTCTCCCATACCTCACCTGCCACCTGTACCTCACCTGCCACCCTGTCAGTGAACCAGGTTAAGGAATTCACTGGGGTCACCTGTTCCTCACCTGCCACCATGTCAGTGAACCAGGTTTAGGAATACACTTGGTTCACCTGTACCTCACCTGCCACCATGTCAGTGAACCAGGTTTAGGAATAAACTGTGGTCACCTGTACCTCAGCTGCCACCATATCAGTGAACCAGGTTTAGGAATACACTGGGGTCACCTGTTCCTCAACTGCCACCATGTCAGTGAACTAGGTTTAGGAATACACTGGGGTCACCTGTACCTCACATCCCACCATGTCAGGGAACAAGGTTTAGGAATACACTGGGGTCACCTGTACCTCAACTGCCACCATGTTAGTGAACCAAGTTTAGGAACACACTGGGGTCACCTGTACCTCACCTGCCACCATGTCAGTGAACCACATTTAGGAATACACTGGGGTCACCTGTACCTCACCTGCCACCATTTCGGTGAACTAGGTTTAGGAATACACTGGGGTCACCTGGTCCACACCTGCCACCATGCCAGTGAACTGAGTTCAGGAAGAAAAAGAAGAAGAATCAGTATTTATATAGCACGTTTCATACATAGTATCCCAAAGCGCTTTACAAGCAACGCTAGACTGGTAGTGAAGTGACTGAATGTGTGGTGGCGGCCATATCGCACATCATCATCCACACACAGCCTGGATAATTGCATGAACTGGTTTTATGGGAAGAGGAATGTTGGCCAGGACACCGGGAATGTTCCCTGCTCTTTGCAAAGAGTGCCCTGGGTTCTTTTACTTCCACTTGGACACCCACTAGGACAACACCAGGATGGGAAGAAGGGACATCGGTTTAACGTCTCTTCCGAAGGACGGCACACCAAAGCAGTACAGCTCCCCCTAATACTGCACTCGGATGCCAGAGATTTTTAGGTGCAAGTCCAATCCTGGTGTAGCACAAGAACCCACGACCTTCTGGTCCAGAGGCGGATGTGCTACCAACTGAGCCACACTTACACACAGGAAGCAGTGGGGTCTCCCATACCACACCTGCCACCTTGTCAGTGAACTGAGTTCAGGATGCACAGGGGTCTCCCCAATCTCACCTGCCACCATGTCAGTGAACCAGATTTAGGAATACACTGGATTCACCCTTACCTCAACTACCACCATGTCAGTGAACAAGGTTTAGGAATACACTGGGGTCACCTGTACGTCACCGGCTACCAAGTCAGTGAACCAGGTTTAGGAATACACTGGGGTTACCTGTACCTCACCTGCCACCATGTCAGTGAACCAGGTTTAGGAATACACTGGAGTCACATGAACCTTACCTGCCACCATGTCAGTGAACCAGGTTTAGGAATACACTGTGGTCACCTGTACCTCACCTGCGACCATGTCAGTGAACCTGGTTTAGGAATACACTGGGGTCACCTGTTCCTCACCAGCCACCATGTCAGTGTACCAGGTTTAGGAATACACTGGGGTCACCTGTACCTGGCCTGCCACAATGTCAGTGAACCAGGTTTAAGAATATACTGGGTCACCTGTACCTCACCTGCCACCATGTCAGTGAACCAGGTTTTGGAATACACTGGGGTCACCTGTATCTCACCTGTCACCATGTCAGTGAACCAGGTTCAGGAATACACTGGGGTCACCTGTACCTCACCTGCCACCATGTCAGTGAAACAGGTTTAGGAACACTGGGGTCACCTGAACCATTACTGCCACCATGTCAGTGAACCAGGTTTAGGAATACACTGGGGTCTCCCATACCTCCCCTACCACCAAGTCAGTGAACCAGGTATTGGAATACACTGGTGTAACCTGTACCTCACCTGCCACCCTGTCAGGGAACTAGGTTTAGGAATACACTGGGGTCACTGGTACCTCACATGCCACCATGTCAGTGAACCTCATTTAGGAATGCATTAGGGTCACTTGAACCTCAACTGCCACCATGTCAGTGAACCAAGTTTAGGAATACACTGGGGTCACCTGTACCTCACCTGCGACCATGTCAGTGAACCTGGTTTAGGAATACACTGGGGTCACCTGTTCCTCACCAGCCACCATGTCAGTGTACCAGGTTTAGGAATACACTGGGGTCACCTGTACCTGGCCTGCCACAATGTCAGTGAACCAGGTTTAAGAATATACTGGGGTCACCTGTACCTCACCTGCCACCATGTCAGTGAACCAGGTTTTGGAATACACTGGGGTCACCTGTATCTCACCTGTCACCATGTCAGTGAACCAGGTTTAGGAATACACTGGGGTCACCTGTACCTCACCTGCCACCATGTCAGTGAAACAGGTTTAGGAACACTGGGGTCACCTGAACCATTACTGCCACCATGTCAGTGAACCAGGTTTAGGAATACACTGGGGTCTCCCATACCTCCCCTACCACCAAGTCAGTGAACCAGGTATAGGAATACACTGGTGTAACCTGTACCTCACCTGCCACCCTGTCAGTGAACTAGGTTTAGGAATACACTGGGGTTACTGGTACCTCACATGCCACCATGTCAGTGAACCTCATTTAGGAATACATTAGGGTCACTTGAACCTCAACTGCCACCATGTCAGTGAACCAAGTTTAGGAATACACTGGGGTCACCTGTACCTCACCTGCCACCATGTCAGTGAACCAGGTTTTGGAATACACTGGGGTCACCTGTTTCTCACCTGCCACCATGTCAGTGAACTGGGTTCAGAATGCACTGGGGTCTCCCATTCCTAACCTGCCACCATGTCTGTGAACTGGGTTCAGGACCACCCTGGGGTCACTTGTTCCTCACCTGCCATGTCAGGGAGTCAAGTTCAGGAAAGTACTGGGGTCTCTCATACCTCACCTGCTGCTACCATGTCCTAGAACCATTTTCAGGAATACACTGGGGTCATGCATACCTCACCTGTCTCCATGTCAGTAAGCTAGGTTTGGAAATGCACAGGGGTCTCCCATACCTCACCTGCCACCATGTCAGTGAACCATGTTTAGGAATACACTGGGGTCATTTGTACCTCACCTGCCACCATGTCAGTGAACCAGGTTTAGGAATACACTGCGGTCATGCGTACCAATCCCGTCACCATGTCAGTAAGCTAGGTTTGGAAATGCACAGGGGACTCCCATACCTCACCTGCCACCATATCAGTGAACCAGGTTTAGGAATATACTGGGGTCACCTGTACCTCAAATGCCATGTCAGGGAGCCAGGTTCAGGAAAGAACTGGTGTCACTCATTTCTCACCTGCTGCCATGTCTGTGAGCCTTTTTCAGGAATACACTGGGGTCATGCGTACCTCACCCGTCACCATGTCAGTAAGCTAGGTTTGGAAATGCACAGGGGTCTCCCATACCTCACCTGCCACCTGTACCTCACCTGCCACCCTGTCAGTGAACCAGGTTGAGGAATTCACTGGGGTCACCTGTACCTCACCTGCCACTCTGTCAGTGAACCAGGTTTAGGAATACACTGGGTTCACCTGTACCCCACCCGCCACCATGTCAGTGAACCAGGTTTAGGAATAAACTGTGGGCACCTGTACCTCAACTGCCACCATATCAGTGAACCAGGTTTAGGAAAATACTGGGGTCACCTGTACCTCAACTGCCACCGACTCAGTGAACTAGGTTTAGGAATACACTGGGGTCACCTGTACCTCACATCCCACCATGTCAGGGAACGAGGTTTAGGAATACACTGGGGTCACCTGTACCTCAACTGCCACCATGTTAGTGAACCAAGTTTAGGAACACACTGGGGTCACCTGTACCTCACCTGCCACCATGTCAGTGAACCACATTTAGGAATATACTGGGGTCACCTGTACCTCACCTGCCACCATGCCAGTGAACTGAGTTCAGGAAGAAGAAGAAGACGAATCAGTATTTATATAGCACTTTTCATACATAGTATCCCAAAGCGCTTTACAAGCAACGCTAGACTGGTAGTGAAGTGACTGAATGTGTGGTGGCGGCCATATCGCACATCATCATCCTCACACAGCCTGGATAATTTCATGAACTGGTTTTATGGGAAGGGGAATGTTGGCCAGGACATCGGGAATGTTCCCTGCTCTTTGCAAAGAGTGCCCTGGGTTCTTTTACTTTTACCTGGACGCCCACCAGGACAACACCAGGATGGGCAGAAGGGACCTCGGTGTAACGTCTTTTCTGAAGGACGGCACACCCCAGCAGTACAGCACCCCCTAATACTGCACTCGGATGCCAGCGATTTTTAGGTGCAAGTCCAATCCTGGTGTGGCACAAGAACCCACGACCTTCTGGTCCAGAGGCGGATGTGCTACCAACTGAGCCACACTGACACACAGGAAGCACTGGGGTCTCCCATATCTCACCTGCCACCATGTCAGTGAACCAGGTTTAGGAATACACTGGGGTCATGTATACCACACCTGCCACCATGTCAGTGAACTGAGTTCAGGAGGCACTGGGGTCTCCCCTATCTCACCTGCCACCATGTCAGTGAACCAGATTTAGGAATACACTGGAGTCACCCTTACCTCAACTGCCACCATGTCAGCGAACGAGGTTTAGGAATACACAGGGGTCACCTGTACGTCACTGGCTACCAAGTCAGTGAACCAGGTTTAGGAATACACTGGGGTTACCTGTACCTCACCTGCCACCATGTCAGTGAACCAGGTTTAGGAATTCACTGGAGTCACATGAACCTCACCTGCCACCATGTCAGTGAACCATGTTTAGGAATACACTGTGGTCACCTGTACCTCACCTGCCACCATGTCAGTGAACCTGGTTTAGGAATTCACTGGGGTCACCTGTTCCTCACCTGCCCAACTGTAAGTTTACCAGGTTTAGGAATACACTGGGGTCACCTGTACCTGGCCTGCCACCATGTCAGTGAACCAGGTTTAAGAATATACTGGGTTCACCTGTACCTCACCTGCCACCATGTCAGTCAACCAGGTTTTGGAATACACTGGGGTCACCTGTATCTCACCTGTCACCATGTCAGTGAACCAGGTTTAGGAATACACTGGGGTCACCTATACCTCACCTGCCACCATGTCAGTGAAACAGGTTTAGGTTCACTGGGGTCACCTGAACCATAACTGCCACCATGTCAGTGAACCAGGTTTAGGAATACACTGGGGTCTCCCGTACCTCACCTACCACCAAGTCAGTGAACCAGGTATAGGAATACACTGGTGTAACCTGTACCTCACCTGCCACTGTGTCAGTGAACCAGGTTTAGGAGTTCACTGGGGTCACTGGTACCTCACATGCCACCATGTCAGTGAACCACGTTTAGGAATACATTAGGGTCACTTGTACCTCAACTGCCACCATGTCTGTGATCCAGGTTTAGGAATACACTGGGGTCTCCTGTACCTCTACTGCCACCATGTCAGTGAACCAGGTTTAGGAATACACTGGGGTCACCTGTACCTCAACTGCCACCTTGTCAGTGAACTAGGTTCAGAATGCACTGGGGTCTCCCATTCCTAACCTGCCACCATGTCTGTGAACTGGGTTCAGGACCACCCTGGGGTCACTTGTTCCTCACCTGCCATGTCAGGGAGTCGGGTTCAGGAAAGGACTGGGGTCTCTCATACCTCACCTGCTGCTGCCATGTCCTAGAGCCATTTTCAGGAATACACTGCGGTCATGCGTACCTCACCCGTCTCCATGTCAATAAGCTAGGTTTGGAAATGCACAGGGGTCTCCCATACCTCACCTGCTACCATGTCAGTGAACCACGTTTAGGAATACACTGGGGTCATTTGTACCTCACCTGCCACCATGTCAGTGAACCAGGTTTAGGAATACACTGGTGTCTCTTGTACCTCAACTGTCACCATGTCAGTGAACCAGGTTTATGAATACACTGGGGTCATGCGTACCAATCCCATCACCATGTCAGTAAGCTAGGTTTGGAAATGCACAGGGGCTCCCATACCTCACCTGCCACCATATCAGTGAACCAGGTTTAGGAATATACTGGGGTCACCTGTACCTCAAATGCCATGTCAGGGAGCCGGGTTGAGGAAAGGACTGGGGTCACTCATTTCTCACCTGCTGCCATGTCAGTGAGCCATTTTCAGGAATACACTGGGGTCATGCGTACCTCACATGTCACCATGTCAGTAAGCTAGGTTTGGAAATGCACAGGGGTCTCCCATACCTCACCTGCCACCATGTCAGTGAACCACGTTTAGGAATACACCGGGGTCATTTGTACCTCACCTGCCACCATGTCAGTAAAGCAGGTTTAGGAATACACGGGGGTCACTTGTACCTCAACTGCCACCATGTCAGTGAACCAGGTTTAGGAATACACTGGGGTCATGCGTACCTCACCCGTAACCATGTCAGTAAGCTAGGCTTGAAAATGCACAGGGGACTCCAATACCTCACCTGCCACCATGTCAGTGAACCAGGTTTAGGAATATACTGGGTCACCTGTACCTCAAATGCCATGTCAGGGGGCCGGGATCAGGAAAGGACTGGGTTCACTCATTCCTCACCTGCTGACATGTCAGTGAGCCATTTTTAGGAATACACTGGGGTCATGCGTACCTCACCCGTCCCCATGTCTTTAAGCTAGGTTTGGAAATGCACTGGGGTCACCAATGCCTAAATTGCCAGCATGTCATTGAGCCAAGTTCAGGAAAGCATAGGGGTCACCAGTACCTCACCTGACACCCTGTCAGCAATCGGGTTCAGGAATGCACTGGAGTCACCTGTGCCTCACCTGTTACCAAATCAGTAAGCCAGGTTCTGCAATGCACTGGGGTCACATCTACCTTAAATGTCAGTGAGCTGGGTTCAGGAATCCATTGGGATCGCCTGTACCTCTCCTGTCACCATTTCTGCCTGCCAGGTTTAGGAATGCTCTGGGTTCAACTGTACCTCACCTGCTGGCATGTCATTGAGCTGGGTTCAGGAATGCACTGGGGTTACTGTAATTTACCTGTCACCATGTCAGCAAGCCAGATTCAGAATGCACTGGGGTCACCCATACCTCACCTGTCACCATGTCGCTCAGCTGGGTCTAGAATGCACTGAGGAGGAAAAGGATGTAGGAATCATAGTAACAGGGAGCCTGAAAAACTCTGCTCAGTGCAGGAATGCTGCGGTTAAGGCCACCAGGATTTAGGGGTGTATTGTGTGGGGGTTCTTATCCAGACACAAGGATGTGATCCTGCCCATGTACAGGTCCTTGGTCAGGCCATATCTGGAGTATTGCATGCAGTTCTGGCATCCATATCTGATGAAGAGTATCAGGCTGCATGAGGCAGTGCAGAAAGGGGGACTAAAATAATACAGGGGATTTTAGACAACCTTTGAAAAGAGGCTGAGACACCTGAGTTTGTACACCCTGGAGGAGAGAAGGGATCAGAGGGATATGAATGAAACTGTCAAATACTTGAGGGTGATAAACAAATCTGGCACAGAGGGGTTGATAAGATGAGGAAGTGAAGGGACATGAGGGTGAATGGGCTAATACTAGTGGGGGACAGATTCAGGGGAGAAATGAGAAGGCTTTATTTCCCTAAGAGGGTAGTGTCAAAATGGAACGCTCTACCAATGGAGGTTGTGGCATGCAGGACTCTGGGGAGTTTCTAAAAAGCATGGGGCTGTGTAATGGGGGGCTGAGTACGCAACCTGAGCAGTTTCTGAGGGTGAAAGGATGGACTGGAGGTTGGGCAGCAGCAGTATGGAGTGTGAGCTGCACAATGGAACAGACTTGATATACCACAAGGCCTGTTTCTGCTGGCAAGTTTCATATGTTCACATGGTCACACTGTGTCCACCCATCCCTCATGTGCCACCATGTCAGGGAGCTCAGTTCCAGAATCCGCTGGGATCACCCATCCCTCACCTGTCACTGTGTTTGGGACCCAGGTTGGGGAATGCACAGGGTTACACATTCCTCACCTGTCACCGTGTCTGGGACACAGGTTGGGGAATGCACTTGGGTCACCCATCCCTCACCTGTCACCATGTCATGGACCTAGGTTGGGGAATGCATAGGGATCACCAATCCCTCACCTGTCACTGTGTCTGAGACCCAGGTTAGGGAATGCACTGGGATGACCCATCCCTCACCTGTCACTGTGTCTGGGACCCAGGTTGGGGAATGCACAGGGGTCACTCATCCCTCACCTGCCACCATGTCAGTGAACCAGGTTTAGGAATATACTGGGGTCTCTTGTACCTCAACTGTCACCATGTCAGTGAACCAGGTTTATGTATACACTGGGGTCATGCGTACCAATCCCGTCACCATGTCAGTAAGCTAGGTTTGGAAATGCACAGGGGCTCCCATACCTCATCTGCCACCATATCAGTGAACCAGGTTTAGGAATATACTGGGGTCACCTGTACCTCAAATGCCATGTCAGGGAGCCGGGTTCAGGAAAGGACTGGGGTCACTCATCCCTCACCTGCCACCATGTCAGTGAACCAGGTTTAGGAATACACTGGGGTCTCTTGTGCCTCACCTGCCACCATGTCAGTGAACCAGGTTTAGGAATAGACTGGGGTCACCTAAACCACACCTGCCACTATGTCAGAGAACCTGGTTTAGGAATACACTGGGGTCACCTTTACCTCACCTGCCACCATGTATGTGAACCAGGTTTAGGAATACACTGGGGTCACCTGTACCACACCTGCCATCATGTCAGTGAACCAGGTTTAGGAATAGACTGGGGTCTCCCGTACCTCACCTGCCACCATGTCAGTGAAACAGGTTTAGGAATACACTGGGGTCTCCTGTACCTCACCTACCACAACGTCAGTGAAACAGAATAAGGAATACACAGGGGTCAGCTGTACGGCAGCTGCCGCTATGTCAGTGAAACAGGTTAAGGTATACACTGGGGTCACCTTTTCCTCAACTGCCACCATGTCAGTGAACTGGGTACAGAAAGCACTGGGGTCTCCCATACCTTACCTGCCACCATGTCAGTGAACTGTGTACAGGAACACCTTGTGGTCACTTGAACCCCACCTGCCACGTCAGGGAGCTGGGTTCAAGAAAGGACTGGGGTCACTCATACCTCACCTACTACCATGTCCGTGAGCCATTTTAAGGAATACACTGGGGTCATGCGTACCTCACCTGCCACCATGTCAGTAAGCTAGGTTTGGAAATGCACAGGGGCTCCCATACCTCACCTGCCACCATGTCAGTGAACCAGGTTTCGGAATACACTGGGGTCACCTGTTCCTCTCCTGCCACCATGTCAGTGAACCACGATAGGAATACACTGGGGTCACCTGTACCTCACCTGCCACCATGTCAGTGAACCTGGTTTAGGAATACACTGGGTTCCCCTGTACTTCATCAGCCACCATGTCGGTGAACCAGGGTTTGGAATACACAGGGGTCACCTGTACCTCACCTGCCACCATGTCACTGAACCAGGTTTAGGAATTCACTGGGGTCACCTGTACCTCTCCTGCTACCATGTCAGTGAACCAGGTTTAAGAATACACTCGGGTCTCCTGTACCTCAAATGCCACCAATTCAGTGAACCAGGTTTAGGAATACACTTGGGGTCACCTGCACTTCAACTGCCACCATGTCTGTGAAAAAGGGTTAGGAATACACTGGCATCACCTGTACCTCACCTGCCACCATGTCAGTGAACCTGGTTTAGGAATACACTGGGGTCACCTGTACCTCACCTGCCACCATGTCAGTGAACTAGATTAAGGAATACACTGGGGTCACCTGTACCACACCTGCCACCATGCCAGTGAACTGAGTTCAGGAATCACTGGGGTCTCCCGTACCTCACCTGCCACAATGTCAGGAACCAGGTTTAGGAATACACTGGGGTCACCTGTACCACACCTGCCACCATATCAGTGAACTGATTTCAGGAAGCACTGGTGAATCCCATACCACACCTGCCACCATGTCAGTGAACTGAGTTCGGGAGGCACTGGGGTCTCCCCTACCTCACCTGCCACCATGTCAGTGAACCAGATTTAGGAATGCACTGGAGTCACCCTTACCTCAACTGCCACCATGTCAGTGAATGAGTTTAGGAATACACTGGAGTCACCTGTACCTCACCTGCTACCTTGTCAGTGAACCTGGTTGAGGAATTCACTGGGATCACCTGTACCTCACCTGCCATCTTGTCAGTGTACCAGGTTTAGGAATACACTGGGGTCGCTTGTACCTCACCCGCCACCATGTCAGTGAACCAGGTTTAGGAATACACTGGGGTCACCTGTACCTCACCTGCTACCAAGTCAGTGAACCAGGTTTAGGAATACACTGGGGTTACCTGTACCTCACCTGCCACCATGTCAGTGAACCAGGTTTAGGATTAGACTGGGTCACCTGTACCTCACCTGCCACCATGTTAGTGAACCAGGTTTAGGAATACACTGGAGTCACCTGTACCTCACCTGCCACCATGTCAGTGAACTAGGTTTAGGAAATCACTGGGGTCACCTGTACCTCACCTGCCACCATGTCAGTGAACGAGGCTTAGGAATACATTGGGGTCACCTGTACCTCACCTGCCACCATGTCAGTGAACCAGGTTTAGGATTACACTGGGGTCAGCTGTACCTGGCCTGCCACCATGTCAGTGAACCAGGTTTATGAATACACTGGAGTCACCTGTACCTCACCTGCCACCATGTCAGTGAACTAGGTTTAGGAAATCACTGGGGTCACCTGTACCTCACCTGCCACTATGTCAGTGAACGAGGCTTAGGAATACATTGGGGTCACCTGTACCTCACCTGCCACCATGTCAGTGAACCAGGTTTAGGATTACACTGGGGTCAGCTGTACCTGGCCTGCCACCATGTCAGTGAACCAGGTTTAAGAATACACTGGGGTCACCTGAACCTCACCTGCCACCATGTCAGTGAATCAGGTTTTGGAATACACTGGAGTCACCTGTACCTCACCTGCCACCATGTCAGTGAATGAAGTTTAGGAATACACTGGGGTCTCCAGTAACTCACCTGCCACCATGTTACTGATCCTGGTTTAGGAACACTGTAGTGGTCACCCTGAACCATAACCTGCCACCATGTAAGTGAACCAGGATTAGGAATACACTGGGGGTCGCCACTTTCACCTACCACAAGTCAGTGAACCAAGTTTAGGAATACACTGGTGTCACCTGTACCTCACCTGCCACCTTGTCAGTGAACCAGGTTTAGAGTTCATTGGGGTCACCGGTACCTCACATTCCACCATGTCAGTGAACCACGTTAAAGGAATACATTGGGGTCACTTGTGCATCAACTTTGCCACCATGTCAGTGATCCAGGTTTAGAATACACTGGGTCCTGTGCACCTACTGCCACCATGTCAGTGAACTAGGTTCAGGAATACACTGGGTCACCTGTACCTCAACAGCCACCGTGTTCGTGAACCAAGTTTAGGAATACACTGTGGTCTCCGGTACCTCACCTGCCACCATGTCAGTGAACCAGGTTAAGGAATACACTGGGGTCACCTGTACCTCATCTGCCACCATGTCAGTGATCCAGTTTTAGGAATACATTGGGGTTACCTGTACCTAACCTGCCACCATGTCAGTGAACCAGGTTTAGGAAAACACTGGGGTCTCCCATAATTCACCTTCCACCATGTCAGTAAAACTGGTTTATGAATACACTTCTGTCACCTGTACCACACCTGCCACAATGTCAGTGAAACCGGTTTAGGAATACACTGGAGGCTCCCATACCTCACCTGCCACCATGTCATTGAACCAAGTTTAGGAATACACTGAGGTCCCCCGTACCTCACCTGCCACCATGTCAGTGAACCTGGTTCAGGAATACACTGGGGTCACCTGTACCTCACCTGCCACCATGTCAGTGAACCAGGTTTAGGAATTCACTGGGGTCGCCTGTACCTCTCCTTCCACCATGGCAGTGAACTAGGTTTAGGAATACACTGGGGTCACCTGTACCTCAACTGCCACCATGTCTTTTTACCAGGTTGAGGAATACTCTTGGGTCACCTGTACCTCACCTGCCACCATGTCAGTGAACCAGGGTTAGGAATATACTGGCATCACCTGTACCTCCCCTGCCACCAAGTCAGTGAACGAGGTTTAGGAATACACAGAGGTCACCTGTACCTCACCTGCCAGTATGTCAGTGAACCAGGTTTAGGAATACACTGGAGTCACATGTTCCTCATCTGCCACCATGTCAGTGAACTAGGTTTAGGAATAAACTAGGGCCACCTGTACCTCACCTGTTACCATGTCAGTGAACCAGGTGTAGGAATACACTGGGGTCACCTGTACCTCACCCGCCACCATATCAGTGAACGAGGTTTAGGAATACACTGGGGTCATCTATACCTCAACTGCCACCATGTCAGTGAACCAGGTTTAGGAATAGTCTGGGGTCACCTGTACCTCACCTGCCACCATGTCAGTGAACCAGGTTTAGGAATACACTGGGGTCACCTGTACCTGGCCTCCCACCATGTCAGTGAACCAGGTTTAAGAATACACTGGGGTCACCTGTACCTCACCTGCCACCATGTCAGTGAACCAGGTTTTGGAATACACTGGGGTCACCTATACCTCACCTGACACCATTTCAGTGAACCAGGTTTAGTAACACTGGGTTCACCGGAACCATAACTGCCACCATATAAGTGAACCAGGTTTTGGAATACACTGGTGTCTCCCGTACCTCACCTACCACCAAGTCAGAGAACCAGGTTTAGGAATACACTGGTGTCACTTGTACCTCACTTGCCACCTTGTCAGAGAACCAAGTTTAGGAATACACTGGGGTCACCGGTACCTCACATGCCACCATGTCTCTCAACAATGTTAAAGAATACATTGGAGTCACTGCACCTCAACTGCCACCATGTCAGTGATCCAGGTTTAGGAATACAATGGGTCACCTGTACCTCTACTGCCACCATGTCAGTGAACCAGGTTTAAGAATACACTGGCGTCATCTGTACCTCACCTGCCATCATGTCAGTGAAACAGGTTTAGGAATACACTTAGGTCTCCTGTATCTCCCCTGCCACCATGTCAGTGAACCAGGTTTTGGAATACACTGGTGTCACCTGTACCTCACCTGCCTTCATGTCAGTGAAACAGGTTTAGGAATACACTTGGGTCTCCCGTATCTCACCTACCACCATGTCAATGAAGCACATTTAGGAATACACTGGGGTCACCTGTACCTCACCTGCCACCATGTCAGTGAACTAGATTAAGGAATACACTGGGGTCAGCTGTACCACACCTGACACCATGCCAGTGAACTGAGTTCAGGAATCACTGGAGTCTCCCGTACCTCACCTGCCACCATGTCAGGAACCAGGTTTAGGAATACACTGTGGTCACCTTTACCACACCTGCCACCATATCAGTGAACTGATTCCAGGAGCTTACTGGTGCCTCCCATACCACACCTGCAACCATGTCAGTGAACTGAGTTCGGGAGGCACTGGGGTCTCCCCTACCTCACCTGCCACCATGTCAGTGAACCAGATTTAGGAATGCACTGGAGTCACCCTTACCTCAACTGCCACCATGTCAGTGAATGAGGTTTAGGAATACACTGGAGTCACCTGCACCTCACCTGCCACCAAGTCAGTGAACAAGGTTTAGGAATACAGTGGGGTCACCTGTACCTCACCTGCCACCTTGTCAGTTAACCAGGTTTAGGAATACACTGGGGTCACTGGTAGCTCAACTGCCAGCATGTCAGTGAACCAGGTTTAGGAATTCACGGGATCACCTATACCTCAACTGCCACCATGTCAGTGAACCTGGTTTAGGAATACACTGGGGTCACCTGTACTTCACCTGCCACCATGTCAGTGAACCCGGTTTAAGAATACACTGGCGTCATCTGTACCTCACCTGCCATCATGTCAGTGAAACAGGTTTAGGAATACACTTAGGTCTCCTGTATCTCCCCTGCCACCATGTCAGTGAACCAGGTTTTGGAATACACTGGTGTCACCTGTACCTCACCTGCCACCATGTTAGTGAACCAGGTTTAGGAATACACTGGAGTCACCTGTACCTCACCTGCCACCATGTCAGTGAACTAGGTTTAGGAAATCACTGGGGTCACCTGTACCTCACCTGCCACCATGTCAGTGAACGAGGCTTAGGAATACATTGGGGTCACCTGTACCTCACCTGCCACCATGTCAGTGAACCCAGGTTTAGGATTACACTGGGGTCAGCTGTGCCTGGCCTGCCACCATGTCAGTGAACCAGGTTTATGAAGACACTGGGTCACCTGTACCTCACCTGCCACCATGTCAGTGAACTAGGTTTAGGAAATCACTGGGGTCACCTGTACCTCACCTGCCACCATGTCAGTGAACGAGGCTTAGGAATACATTGGGGTCACCTGTACCTCACCTGCCACCATGTCAGTGAACCAGGTTTAGGATTACACTGGGGTCAGCTGTACCTGGCCTGCCACCATGTCAGTGAACCAGGTTTAAGAATACACTGGGGTCACCTGAACCTCACCTGCCACCATGTCAGTGAATCAGGTTTTGGAATACACTGGAGTCACCTGTACCTCACCTGCCACCATGTCAGTGAATGAAGTTTAGGAATACACTGGGGTCTCCAGTAACTCACCTGCCACCATGTTACTGATCCTGGTTTAGGAACACTGTGGTCACCTGAACCATAACTGCCACCATGTAAGTGAACCAGGATTAGGAATACACTGGGGGTCGCCCGTACCTCACCTACCACCAAGTCAGTGAACCAAGTTTAGGAATACACTGGTGTCACCTGTACCTCACCTGCCACCTTGTCAGTGAACCAGGTTTAGGAGTTCATTGGGGTCACCGGTACCTCACATTCCACCATGTCAGTGAACCACGTTAAGGAATACATTGGGGTCACTTGTACATCAACTGCCACCATGTCAGTGATCCAGGTTTAGGAATACACTGGGGTCACCTGTACACCTACTGCCACCATGTCAGTGAACTAGGTTCAGGAATACACTGGGGTCACCTGTACCTCAACAGCCACCGTGTTCGTGAACCAAGTTTAGGAATACACTGTGGTCTCCCGTACCTCACCTGCCACCATGTCAGTGAACCAGGTTAAGGAATACACTGGGGTCACCTGTACCTCATCTGCCACCATGTCAGTGAACCAGGTTTAGGAAAACACTGGGGTCTCCCATAATTCACCTTCCACCATGTCAGTAAAACTGGTTTATGAATACACTTCTGTCACCTGTACCACACCTGCCACAATGTCAGTGAAACCGGTTTAGGAATACACTGGAGGCTCCCATACCTCACCTGCCACCATGTCATTGAACCAAGTTTAGGAATACACTGAGGTCCCCCGTACCTCACCTGCCACCATGTCAGTGAACCTGGTTCAGGAATACACTGGGGTCACCTGTACCTCACCTGCCACCATGTCAGTGAACCAGGTTTAGGAATTCACTGGGGTCGCCTGTACCTCTCCTTCCACCATGGCAGTGAACTAGGTTTAGGAATACACTGGGGTCACCTGTACCTCAACTGCCACCATGTCTTTTTACCAGGTTTAGGAATACTCTTGGGTCACCTGTACCTCACCTGCCACCATCAGTGAACCAGGGTTAGGAATATACTGGCATCACCTGTACCTCCCTGCCACCAAGTCAGTGAACGAGGTTTAGGAATACACAGAGGTCACCTGTACCTCACCTGCCAGTATGTCAGTGAACCAGGTTTGGAATACACTGGAGTCACATGTTCCTCATCTGCCACCATGTCAGTGAACTAGGTTTGGGAATAAACTAGGACACCTGTACCTCACCTGTTACCATGTCAGTGAACCAGGTGTAGGAATACACTGGGGTCACCTGTACCTCACCTGCCACCATATCAGTGAACGAGGTTTAGGAATACACTGGGGTCATCTATACCTCAACTGCCACCATGTCAGTGAACCAGGTTTAGGAATAGTCTGGGGTCACCTGTACCTCACCTGCCACCATGTCAGTGAACCAGGTTTAGGAATACACTGGGGTCACCTGTACCTGGCCTCCCACCATGTCAGTGAACCAGGTTTAAGAATACACTGGGGTCACCTGTACCTCACCTGCCACCATGTCAGTGAACCAGGTTTTGGAATACACTGGGGTCACCTATACCTCACCTGACACCATTTCAGTGAACCAGGTTTAGTAACACTGGGTTCACCGGAACCATAACTGCCACCATATAAGTGAACCAGGTTTTGGAATACACTGGTGTCTCCCGTACCTCACCTACCACCAAGTCAGAGAACCAGGTTTAGGAATACACTGGTGTCACTTGTACCTCACTTGCCACCTTGTCAGAGAACCAAGTTTAGGAATACACTGGGGTCCGGGTACCTCACATGCCACCATGTCTCTCAACAATGTTAAAGAATACATTGAGTCACTGCCTCAACTGCCACCATGTCAGTGATCCAGGTTTAGGA
The DNA here is from genome assembly GCA_016271365.2 of Neoceratodus forsteri. Lineage (NCBI taxonomy): Eukaryota > Metazoa > Chordata > Ceratodontiformes > Ceratodontidae > Neoceratodus > Neoceratodus forsteri. The sequence continues at coordinate 7,180,502 of CM057449.1, read as the reverse complement.
ATACAATGGGTCACCTGTACCTCTGCCACCATGTCAGTGAACAGGTTTAAGGAATACACTGAGTCATCTGTACCTCACCTGCCATCATGTCAAGTGAAACAGGTTTAGGAATACACTTAGGTCTCTGTATCTCCCCTAGCCACCATGTCAGTGAACCAGGGTTTTGGAATACACTGGTGTCACCTGTACCTCACCTGCCTTCATGTCAGTGAAACAGGTTTAGGAATACACTTGGGTCTCCGTGTCTCACCTACCACCATGTCAATGAAGCACATTTAGGAATACACTGGGGTCACCTGTACCTCACCTGCCACCATGTCAGTGAACTAGATTAAGGAATACACTGGGGTCAGCTGTACCACACCTGACACCATGCCAGTGAACTGAGTTCAGGAATCACTGGAGTCTCCCGTACCTCACCTGCCACCATGTCAGGAACCAGGTTTAGGAATACACTGTGGTCACCTTTACCACACCTGCCACCATATCAGTGAACTGATTTCAGGAAGCACTGGTGCCTCCCATACCACACCTGCCACCATGTCAGTGAACTGAGTTCGGGAGGCACTGGGGTCTCCCCTACCTCACCTGCCACCATGTCAGTGAACCAGATTTAGGAATGCTCTGGAGTCACCCTTACCTCAACTGCCACCATGTCAGTGAATGAGGTTTAGGAATACACTGGAGTCACCTGCACCTCACCTGCCACCAAGTCAGTGAACAAGGTTTAGGAATACAGTGGGGTCACCACTGACCTCACCTGCCACCTTGTCAGTTAACCAGGTTTTAGGAATACACTGGGGTCACTGGTGGCTCAACTGCCAGCATGTCAGTGAACCAGGTTTAAGGAATTCACGGGATCACCTATACCTCAACTGCCACCATGTCAGTGAACCTGGTTTGAGAATACACTGGGGTCACCTGTGCTTCACCTGCCACCATGTCAGTGAACCGGTTTAAGAATACACTGGCGTCATCTGTACCTCACCTGCCATCATGTCAGTGAAACAGGTTTAGGAATACACTTAGGTCTCCTGTATCTCCCCTGCCACCATGTCAGTGAACCAGGTTTTGGAATACACTGGTGTCACCTGTACCTCACCTGCCACCATGTCAGTGAACCCGGTTTAAGAATACACTGGCGTCATCTGTACCTCACCTGCCTTCATGTCAGTGAAACAGCTTTAGGAATACACTTGGGTCTCCCGTATCTCACCTGCCACCATGTCAGTGAAGCACATTTAGGAATACACTGGGGTCACCTGTACCTCACCTGCCACCATGTCAGTGAACTAGATTAAGGAATACACTGGGGTCACCTGTGCCACCTGCCACCATGCCAGTGAACTGGTTCAGGAATCACTGGGGTCTCCTGCCTCCTGCCACAATGTCGGGAACCAGGTTTAGGAATACACTGGGGTCACCTGTACCACACCTGCCACCATATCAGTGAACTGATTTCCAGGAAGCACTGGTTGAATCCCATACCACACCTGCCACCATGTCAGTGAACTGAGTTCGGGGAGGCACTGGGGTCTCCCCACCCTCACCTGCCACCATGTCAGTGAACCAGATTTAGGAATGCACTGGAGTCACCTCACCCTCAAGCTGCCACCATGTCAGTGAATGAGGTTTAGAATACACTGGAGTCACCTTTACCTCACCTGCTACCTTGTCAGTGAACCTGGTTGAGGAATTCACTGGGATCACCTGTACCTCACCTGCCATATTGTCAGTGTACCAGGTTTAGGAATACACTGGGGTCGCTTGTACCTCACCCGCCACCATGTCAGTGAACCAGGTTTAGGAATACACTGGGGTCACCTGTACCTCACCTGCTACCAAGTCAGTGAACCAGGTTTAGGAATACACTGGGGTTACCTGTACCTCACCTGCCACCATGTCAGTGAACCAGGTTTAGGATTACACTGGGTCACCTGTACCTCACCTGCCACCATGTCAGTGAACCAGGTTTAGGAATACACTGGAGTCACCTGTACCTCACCTACCACCATGTCAGTGAACTAGGTTTAGAAATCACTGGGGTCACCTGTACTTCACCTGCCACCATGTCAGTGAGCAGGGCTTAGAATACATTGGGGTCACCTGTACCTCACCTGCCACCATGTCAGTGAACCAGGTTTAGGATTACACTGGGGTCAGCTGTACCTGGCCTGCCACCATGTCAGTGAACCAGGTTTAAGAATACACTGGGGTCACCTGAACCTCACCTGCCACCATGTCAGTGAATCAGGTTTTGGAATACACTGGAGTCACCTGTACCTCACCTGCCACCATGTCAGTGAATGAAGTTTAGGAATACACTGGGGTCTCCAGTAACTCACCTGCCACCATGTTACTGATCCTGGTTTAGGAACACTGTGGTCACCTGAACCATAACTGCCACCATGTAAGTGAACCAGGATTAGGAATACACTGGGGGTCTCCCGTACCTCACCTACCACCAAGTCAGTGAACCAGGTTTAGGAATACACTGGTGTCACCTGTACCTCACCTGCCACCTTGTCAGTGAACCAGGTTTAGGAGCTCATTGGGGTCACCGGTACCTCACATTCCACCATGTCAGTGAACCACGTTAAGGAATACATTGGGGTCACTTGTACATCAACTGCCACCATGTCAGTGATCCAGGTTTAGGAATACACTGGGGTCACCTGTGCACCTACTGCCACCATGTCAGTGAACTAGGTTCAGGAATACACTGGGGTCACCTGTACCTCATCTGCCACCATGACAGTGATCCAGTTTTAGGAATACATTGGGGTTACCTGTACCTAACCTGCCACCATGTCAGTGAACCAGGTTTAGGAAAACACTGGGGTCTCCCATAATTCACCTTCCACCATGTCAGTAAAACTGGTTTATGAATACACTTCTGTCACCTGTACCACACCTGCCACAATGTCAGTGAAACCGGTTTAGGAATACACTGGAGGCTCCCATACCTCACCTACCACCATGTCATTGAACCAAGTTTAGGAATACACTGAGGTCCCCCGTACCTCACCTGCCACCATGTCAGTGAACCTGGTTCAGGAATACACTGGGGTCACCTGTACCTCACCTGCCACCATGTCAGTGAACCAGGTTTAGGAATTCACTGGGGTCACCTGTACCTCTCCTTCCACCATGGCAGTGAACTAGGTTTAGGAATACACTGGGGTCACCTGTACCTCAACTGCCACCATGTCTTTTTACCAGGTTTAGGAATACTCTTGGGTCACCTGTACCTCACCTGCCACCATGTCAGTGAACCATGGTTGAGGAATACACTGGCATCACCTGTACCTCACAGCCACCAAGTCAGTGAGCGAGGTTTAGGAATACACAGAGGTCACCTGTCCTCACCTGCCAGTATGTCAGTGAACCAGGTTTAGGAATACACTGAGTCACATGTTCCTCACCTGCCACCATGTCAGTGAACTGGGTTTGGGAATAACTAGGGAATACCTGCCTCCACCTGTTACCATGTAAGTGAACCAGGTGTGGGAATACCACAGGGTCCACCTGTACCTCACTGCCACCATATCAGTGAGCGAGGTTTAGGAATACACTGGGGTCATCTATACCTCAACTGCCACCATGTCAGTGAACCAGGTTTAGGAATAGTCTGGGGTCACCTGTACCTCACCTGCCACCATGTCAGTGAACCAGGTTTAGGAATACACTGGGGTCACCTGTACCTGGCCTGCCACCATGTCAGTGAACCAGGTTTAAGAATACACTGGGGTCACCTGTACCTCACCTGCCACCATGTCAGTGAACCAGGTTTTGGAATACACTGGGGTCACCTATACCTCACCTGACACCATTTCAGTGAACCAGGTTTAGGAACACTGGGTTCACCGGAACTATAACTACCACCATATAAGTGAACCAGGTTTTGGAATACACTGGTGTCTCCCGTACCTCACCTACCACCAAGTCAGAGAACCAGGTTTAGGAATACACTGGTGTCACCTGTACCTCACTTGCCACCTTGTCAGAGAACCAGGTTTAGGAATACACAGGGGTCACCAGTACCTCACATGCCACCATGTCTCTCAACAATGTTAAGGAATACATTGGAGTCACTGCACCTCAACTGCCACCATGTCAGTGATCCAGGTTTAGGAATACAATGGGTCACCTGTACCTCTACTGCCACCATGTCAGTGAACCAGGTTTAAGAATACACTGGCGTCATCTGTACCTCACCTGCCATCATGTCAGTGAAACAGGTTTAGGAATACACTTAGGTCTCCTGTATCTCCCCTGCCACTCATGTCAGTGAACCAGGTTTTGGAATACACTGGTGTCACCTGTGCCTCACCTGCCTTCATGTCAGTGAAACAGGTTTAAGGAATACACTTGGGTCTCCGTGTCTCACCTACCACCATGTCCAGTGAAGCACATTTAGGAATACATACGGGGTCACCTGTACCTCACCTGCCACCATGTCAGTGAACTAGATTAAGGAACACACTGGTCACCTGTACCACACCACCTGACACCATGCCAGTGAACAGGTTCAAGAATCACTGGGGTCACCTGTACCTCACCTGCCACCATGTCAGGAACCAGGTTAAGGAATACTCTGTGGTCACCTTTACCACACCTGCCACCATGTCAGTGAACTGAGTTCGGGAGGCACTGGGTCTCCCCTACCTCACCTGCCACCATGTCAGTGAACCAGATTTAGGAATGCACTGGAGTCACCTGTACCTCACCTGCCACCATGTCAGTGAACCAGGTTTAGGAATACACTGGAGTCACCTGTACCTCACCTGCTACCATGTCAGTGAACCAGGTTTAGGAATCACTGGGGTCACTTGTACCTCACCTGCCACCATGTCAGTGAACCAGGTTTAGGAATACACTGGGGTCACCTGTACCTCACCTGCCACCATGTCAGTGAACCAGGTTTAGGAATACACTGGGGTCACCTGTACCTCACCTGCCACCATGTCAGTGAACCAGGTTTAGGAATACACTGGGGTCACCTGTACCTCACCTGCCACCATGTCAGTGAACCAGGTTTAGGAATACACTGTCACCTGTACCTCACCTGCCACCATGTCAGTGAACCAGGTTTAGGAATACACTGGGTCACCTGTACCTCACCTGCCACCATGTCAGTGAACTAGGTTTAGGAATACACTGGGGTCACCTGTACCTCACCTGCCACCATGTCAGTGAACCAGGTTTAGGAATACACTGGGGTCACCTGTACCTCACCTGCCACCATGTCAGTGAACCAGGTTTAGGAATACACTGGGGTCACCTGTACCTCACCTGCCACCATGTCAGTGAACCAGGTTTAGAATACACTGGGGTCACCTGTACCTCACCTGCCACCATGTCAGTGAACCAGGTTTAGGAATACACTGGGGTCACCTGTACCTCACTGCCACCATGTCAGTGAACCAGGTTTAGGAATACACTGGGGTCTCCTGTACCTCACCTGCCACCATGTCAGTGAACCAGGTTTAGGAATACACTGGGGTCACCTGAACCATACTGCCACCATGTCAGTGAACCAGGTTTAGGAATACACTGGGGTCTCCTGCACCTCACCTACCACCAAGTCAGTGAACCAGGTTTGAGGAATACACTGTTGTCACCTGAACCTTACCACCACCTTGTCAGTGAATCAGGTTTAGAGTTCATTGGGGTCACCGGTACCTCACATTCCACCATGTCAGTGAACCACGTTAAGGAATACATTGGGGTCCTTGTACATCAACTGCCACCATGTCAGTGATCCAGGTTTAGGAATACACTGAGTCACCTGAAATCCTACTGCCACCATGTCAGTGAACCAGGTTCAGGAATACACTGGGGTCACCTGTGCCTCAACAGCCACCGTGTTCGTGAACCTGGTTTTGGAATACTCTGTGGTCTCCTGTACCTCACCTGCCACCATGGCAGTGAACCAGGTTTAGGAATACACTGGGTCACCTATACCTCATCTGCCACTATGTCAGTGATCCAGTTTTAGGAATACGGTGGGGTTACCTGTACCTCCACCTGCCACCATGTCAGTGAACCAGGTTTAGGAAACACTGGGGTCTCCCCATAATTCACCTTCCACCATATCAGAAAACTGGTTTATGAATACACTTCTGTCACCTACTTCCACACCTGCTACAATGTCTGTGAAACCGGTTTAGGAATCCACACTGGGGCTCCCATGCCTCACCCCCACCATGTCATTGGACCAAGTTTAGAAATACACTGGAGGTCCCCCAGTACCTCACCTGCCACCATATCAGTGAACCAGGTTTGGGAATCACTGGACTACCTGTTCCTCACCTACCACTCATGTCAGTGAACCAGGTTTAGGAATTCACTGGAATACCGGTATCTCTCTGCCACCATGGCAGTGGTAGAACCAGGTTTAGGAATACAATTTGGTCACCTGTACCACCTGCCACTATGTCAGTGAACCAGGTTTAGGAATACACTGGAGTCACATGTTCATCACCCTGCCACCATGTCAGTGAACTGGGTTTAGGAATACACTAGGGCCACCTGTACCTCACCTGCCACCATGTCAGTAGAACCAGGTGTAAAACACACTGGGGTCACCTGTACCTCACCTGCCACCATGTCAGTGAACGAGGTTTAGGAATACACTGGGGTCATCTCATACCCCAACTGCCACCATGTCAGTGAACCAGGTTTAGGAATAGTCTGGGGTCACTCTGTACCTCACCTGCCACCATGTCAGTGAAACCAGGTTTAGGAATACACTGGGGTCACCTGTACCTGGCCTGCCACCATGTCAGTGAACCAGGTTTAAAGAAACACTGGGGTCACCTGTGCCTCACCACCAGCCACCATGTCAGTGAACCAGGTTTTACCTGCGGAACACACTGGGGTCACCTATACCTCACCTGACACCATTTCAGGAAACCAGGTTTAGGGAACATCTTCCAATCACCTGGAACCACAACTGCCACCATAAGGGGAATCCAAGTTTAGAATACACTGAAACTCTCGTACCAACCACCACCAAGTCAGAGAACCAGGAATAGGAATACACTGGTGTCACCTGTACCTCAACTGCCACCTTGTCAGAGAACCAGGACACAAAGGAATACACTGGGGTCACCCGGTACACCACATGCCACCATGTCTCCAACAATGTTAAGGAATACATTGGAGTCACTGTTACCTCAACTGCCACCATGTCAGTGATCCAGGTTTAGGAATACAATGGGTCACCTGAAACTCTATTGCCACCATGTCAGTGAACCAGGTTTAGGATTACACTGGGGCCAGCTGTACCTGGCCTGCCACCATGTCAGTGAATCATGTTTAAGGTCACTTTGGTCACCTGTACCTCACCTGCCACCATGTCAGTGAATCAGGTTTTGGAATACACTGGAGTCACCTGTACCTCACCTGCCACCATGTCAGTGAATGAAGTTTAGGAATATACTGGGGTCTCCAGTAACTCACCAGCCACCATGTTACTGATCCTGGTTTAGTAACACTGGGGTCACCTGAACCATAGCTGCCACCATGTAAGTGAACCAGGATTAGGAAAACACTGGGGGTCTCCCGTACCTCACCTACCACCAAGTCAGTGATCCAGGTTTTGGAATACACTGTTGTCACCTGTACCTCACCTGCCACCTTGTCAGTGAATCAGGTTTAGGAGTTCATTGGGGTCACCGGTACCTCACATTCCACCACATGTCAGTAAGACCACGTTAAGGAACACATTGAAGGGTCACTTGTACATCAGCTGCCACCATGTCAGTGATCCAGGTTTAGGAATACACTGGGGTCCACCTGTACATCTCTACTGCCACCATGTCAGTGAACCAGGTTCAGGGAACACACTGGGGTCACCTGTGCCTCAACCAGCCTCCGTGTTCATGAACCTGGTTTGGAATACACTGTGGTCTCCGCACCTCACCTGCCACCATGTCCAGTGAACCAGGTTTAGGAATACACTGGGGTCACCTGTCCTCATCTGCCACCATGTCAGTGATCCAGTTTTGAGAATACATTGAGGTTACATATCCCCACCTGCCACCATGTCAGTGGAACCAGGTTTAGGAAAACACTGAGGTCTCCCATAATTCACCTTCCACCATGTCAGAAAAACTAGTTTACGAATCACTTTCTGTCACCTGTGCACCACACCTGCCACAATGCTCAGTGAAACCGGTTTAGGAATACACGGGGGCTCCCAGACACTCACCTGCCACCCATGTCATTGAACCAAGTTTAGGAATACACTGAGGTCCTCTGCACCCCACCTGCCACCATGTCAGAACCAGGTTGGTAGGAACACACTGAGTCACCTGTACCTCACCTGCCACCATGTCAGTGAACCAGGTTTAGGAATTCACTCGGGTCACCTGTACCTCTCCTGCCACCATGGCAGTGAACTAGATTTAGGAATACACTGGGGTCACCTGTACCTCAACTGCCACCATGTCTTTTTACCAGGTTTAGGAAAACTCTTGGGTCACCTGTACCTCACCTGCCACCATGTCAGTGAACCAGGTTTAGGAATACACTGGGGTCACCTGCACCTCAACTGCCACCATGTCAGTGAACCAGGGTAAGGAATACACAGAGGTCACCTGTGTACCTCACCTGCCAACATGTCAGTGAACCAGGTTTAGGAATACACTGGGTCACCCTGTACCTCACACCTGCCACTATGTCAGTGAACCAGGTTTAGGAATGACACTGAGTCACATGTTACCTCACCTGCCACCATGTCAGTGAACCAGGTTTAGGAATACACTAGGGCCACCTGTACCTCACCTGCCACCATGTCAGTGAACCAGGTGTAGAAATAGCCACTGGGGTCACCTGTACCTCACCTGCCACCATGTCAGTGAACCAGTTTAGGAACACACTGGGGTCACCATACCTCAACCGCCACCATGTCAGTGAACCAGGTTTAGGAATAGTCTGGGGTCTCCTGTACCTCACCTGCCACCATGTCAGTGAACCAGGTTTAGGAATACAATGGGGTCACCTGAACCTGGCCTGCCACCATGTCAGTGAACCAGGTTTAAGAATACACTGGGGTCACCTGTACCTCACCTGCCACCATGTCAGTGAACCAGGTTTAGGAATACACTGGGGTCACCTGAACCTGGCCTGCCACCATGTCAGTGAACCAGGTTTAAGAATACACTGGGGTCACCTGTACCTCACCTGCCACCTTGTCAGTGAACCAGGTTTAGGAGTTCATTGGGGTCACCGGTACCTCACATTCCACCATGTCAGTGAACCACGTTAAGGAATACATTGGGGTCACTTGTACATCAACTGCCACCATGTCAGTGATCCAGGTTTAGGAATACACTGGGGTCACCTGTACATCTACTGCCACCATGTCAGTGAACCAGGTTCAGGAATACACTGGGGTCACCTGTACCTCAACAGCCACCGTGTTCGTGAACCTGGTTTTGGAATACACTGTGGTCTCCCGTACCTCACCTGCCACCATGTCAGTGAACCACGTTTAGGAATACACTGGGGTCACCTGTACCTCATCTGCCACCGTCAGTCAGTGATCCAGTTTAGGAATACATTGGGGTTACCTGTACCCTCACCTCACACCATGTCAGTGGAACCAGGTTTAGAAAACACTGGGGTCACCCTATAATCTCACCTGCCACCATGTCAGAAAACTGGTTTATGAATACAACTCGTGTCACCTGTACCACACCTGCCACAATGTCTGTGAAACCGGGTTTAGGAATACACTGGGGCTCTGACCTCACCTGCCACCATGTCATTGGACCAAGTTTAGGAATACACTGAGGTCCCCCGTACCTCACCTGCCACCATGTCAGTGAACCAGGTTTAGAAATACACTGGGGTCACCTGTACCTCACCTACCACCATGTCAGTGAACCAGGTTTAGGAATTCACTGGGGTCACCTGTACCTCTCCTGCCACCATGGCAGTGAACTAGATTTAGGAATACACTGGGTCACCTGTACCTCAACTGCCACCATGTCTTTTTACCAGGTTTAGGAATACTCTGGGTCACCTGTACCTCACCTGCCACCATGTCAGTGAACCAGGTTTAGGAATACACTGGGGTCACCTGCACCTCAACTGCCACCATGTCAGTGAACCAGGGTAAGGAATACACAGAGGTCACCAGTACCTCCCTGCCAACATGTCAGTGAACCAGGTTTAGGAATACACTGGGGTCACCTGTACCTCACCTGCCACTATGTCAGTGAACCAGGTTTAGGAATACACTGGAGTCACATGTTCCTCACCTGCCACCATGTCAGTGAACTAGGTTTAGGAATACACTAGGGCCACCTGTACCTCACCTGCCACCATGTCAGTGAACCAGGTGTAGAAATACACTGGGGTCACCTGTACCTCACCTGCCACCATGTCAGTGAACGAGGTTTAGGAATACACTGGGGTCATCTATACCTCAACTGCCACCATGTCAGTGAACCAGGTTTAGGAATAGTGTGGGGTCACCTGTACCTCACCTGCCACCATGTCAGTGAACCAGGTTTAGGAATACACTGGGGTCACCTGTACCTGGCCTGCCACCATGTCAGTGAACCAGGTTTAAGAATACACTGGGGTCACCTGTACCTCACCTGCCACCATGTCAGTGAACCAGGTTTTGGAATACACTGGGGTCACCTATACCTCACCTGACACCATTTCAGTGAACCAGGTTTAGGAACACTGGGTTCACCTGAACCATAACTGCCACCATATAAGTGAACCAGGTTTAGGAATACACTGGTGTCTCCTGTACCTCACCTACCACCAAGTCAGAGAACCAGGTTTAGGAATACACTGGTGTCACCTGTACCTCAACTGCCACCTTGTCAGAGAACCAGGTTTAGGAATACACTGGGGTCACCGGTACCTCACATGCCACCATGTCTCTCAACAATGTTAAGGAATACATTGGAGTCACTGTACCTCAACTGCCACCATGTCAGTGATCCAGGTTTAGGAATACAATGGGTCACCTGTACCTCTACTGCCACCATGTCAGTGAACCAGGTTTAGGATTACACTGGGGTCAGCTGTACCTGGCCTGCCACCATGTCAGTGAATCATGTTTAAGAATTCACTTTGGTCACCTGTACCTCACCTGCCACCATGTCAGTGAATCAGGTTTTGGAATACACTGGAGTCACCTGTACCTCACCTGCCACCATGTCAGTGAATGAAGTTTAGGAATATACTGGGGTCTCCAGTAACTCACCAGCCACCATGTTACTGATCCTGGTTTAGTAACACTGGGGTCACCTGAACCATAACTGCCACCATGTAAGTGAACCAGGATTAGGAAAACACTGGGGGTCTCCCGTACCTCACCTACCACCAAGTCAGTGATCCAGGTTTTGGAATACACTGTTGTCACCTGTACCTCACCTGCCACCTTGTCAGTGAACCAGGTTTAGGAGTTCATTGGGGTCACCGGTACCTCACATTCCACCATGTCAGTGAACCACGTTAAGGAATACATTGGGGTCACTTGTACATCAACTGCCACCATGTCAGTGATCCAGGTTTAGGAATACACTGGGGTCACCTGTACATCTACTGCCACCATGTCAGTGAACCAGGTTCAGGAATACACTGGGGTCACCTGTACCTCAACAGCCTCCGTGTTCGTGAACCTGGTTTTGGAATACACTGTGGTCTCCCGTACCTCACCTGCCACCATGTCAGTGAACCAGGTTTAGGAATACACTGGGGTCACCTGTACCTCATCTGCCACCATGTCAGTGATCCAGTTTTAGGAATACATTGGGGTTACCTGTACCTCACCTGCCACCATGTCAGTGAACCAGGTTTAGGAAAACACTGAGGTCTCCCATAATTCACCTTCCACCATGTCAGAAAAACTAGTTTATGAATACACTTCTGTCACCTGTACCACACCTGCCACAATGTCAGTGAAACCGGTTTAGGAATACACTGGGGGCTCCCATACCTCACCTGCCACCATGTCATTGAACCAAGTTTAGGAATACACTGAGGTCCCCCGTACCTCACCTGCCACCATGTCAGTGAACCAGGTTTAGGAATACACTGGGGTCACCTGTACCTCACCTGCCACCATGTCAGTGAACCAGGTTTAGGAATTCACTCGGGTCACCTGTACCTCTCCTGCCACCATGGCAGTGAACTAGATTTAGGAATTCACTGGGGTCACCTGTACCTCAACTGCCACCATGTCTTTTTACCAGGTTTAGGAAAACTCTTGGGTCACCTGTACCTCACCTGCCACCATGTCAGTGAACCAGGTTTAGGAATACACTGGGGTCACCTGCACCTCAACTGCCACCATGTCAGTGAACCAGGGTAAGGAATACACAGAGGTCACCAGTACCTCCCCTGCCAACATGTCAGTGAACCAGGTTTAGGAATACACTGGGGTCACCTGTACCTCACCTGCCACTATGTCAGTGAACCAGGTTTAGGAATACACTGGAGTCACATGTTCCTCACCTGCCACCATGTCAGTGAACTAGGTTTAGGAACACACTAGGGCCACCTGTACCTCCCTGCCACCATGTCAGTGAACCAGGTGTAGAATACACTGGGGTCACCTGTACCTCACATGCCACCATGTCAGTGAACGAGGTTTAGGAATACATTGGGGTCATCTATACCTCAACTGCCACCATGTCAGTGAACCAGGTTTAGGAATAGTCTGGGGTCACCTGTACCTCACCTGCCACCATGTCAGTGAACCAGGTTTAGGAATACAATGGGGTCACCTGAACCTGGCCTGCCACCATGTCAGTGAACCAGGTTTAAGAATACACTGGGGTCACCTGTACCTCACCTCCCACCATGTCAGTGAACCAGGTTTAGGAATACACTGGGGTCACCTGAACCTGGCCTGCCACCATGTCAGTGAACCAGGTTTAAGAATACACTGGGGTCACCTGTACCTCACCTGCCACCTTGTCAGTGAACCAGGTTTAGGAGTTCATTGGGGTCACCGGTACCTCACATTCCACCATGTCAGTGAACCACGTTAAGGAATACATTAGGGTCACTTGTACATCAACTGCCACCATGTCAGTGATCCAGGTTTAGGAACACACTGGGGTCACTCTGTACATCTACTGCCACCTATGTCAGTGAACCAGGTTCAGAATACACTGGGGTCACTCTGTACCTCAACAGCCAACCGTGTTCGAGAACCTGGTTTGGAATACACTGTGGTCTCCTGCACCTCACCTGCCACCATGTCAGTGGAACCACGCTAGGAATACACTGGGAGTCAACCTGTACCTCATCTGCCACCATGTCAGTCATCCAGTTTTAGAATACATTGGGCATTTTGTACCTCACTCTGGCCACTTATCATGTCAGTGAACCAGGTTTAGGAAAACACTGGGCTCCACAATCACCTTCCACCATGTCAACAGAAAACTAGTTTATGAATACACTTCTGTCACCTGTACCACACCTGCCACAATGTCAGTGAAACCGGTTTAGGAATACCCTGGGGCTCCCAATCCTACCTGCCACCATGTCCATTGAACCAAGTTTAGGAATACACTGAGGTCCCCTGCACCTCACCTGCCACCATGTCAGTGAACCAGGTTTGAGGAATACACTGGGGTCACCTGTGACCACCTGCCACCACCATGTCAGTGAACCAGGTTTAGGAATCTCACTCAGGTCAACCTGTACCTCTCCTGCCACCATGGCAGTGAACTAGATTTAGGAATACACTGGGGTCACCTGTACCCCAACTGCCACCCTGTCTTTTTACCAGGTTTTGAATACTCTTGGGTCACTCTGTACCACCTGCCACCATGTCAGTGAACCAGGTTTAGGAATACACTGGGGTCACCTGCACCTCAACTGCCACCATGTCAGTGAATCAGGGTAAGGAATACACAGAGGTCACCAGTACCTCCCCTGCCAACATGTCAGTGAACCAGGTTTAGGAATACACTGGGGTCACCTGTACCTCACCTGCCACTATGTCAGTGAACCAGGTTTAGGAATACACTGGAGTCACATGTTCCTCACCTGCCACCATGTCAGTGAACTAGGTTTAGGAATACACTAGGCCACTCTGTACCTCACCTGCCACCATGTCAGTGAACCCAGGTGTAGAAATACACTAGGGGTCACCTGTACCTCCTGCCACCATGTCCAGTGAACAAGGTTTGAATACACTTGCAGTCCATCTATACCTCAAATCCGCCACCATGTGCAGTGAACCAGGTTTAGGAATAGTCTGGGGTCACCTGTACCTCACCTGCCACCATGTCAGTGAACCAGGTTTAGGAATACAGTGGGGTCACCTGAACCTGGCCTGCCACCATGTCAGTGAACCAGGTTTAAGAATACACTGGGGTCACCTGTACCACACCTGCCACCATGCCAGTGAACTGAGTTCAGGAATCACTGGGGTCTCCCGTACCTCACCTGCCACAATGTCAGGAACCAGGTATAGGAATACACTGGGGTCACCTGTACCTCACCTGCCACCATATCAGTGAACTGATTTCAGGAAGCACTGGTGAATCCCATACCACACCTGCCACCATGTCAGTGAACTGAGTTCCGGAGGCAACAGTCTCCCCACCTCACCTGCCACCATGTCAGTGAACCAGATTAGAAATGCACTGGAGTCACGCTACCTCAATTAACTGCCACCATGTCAGTGAATGAGGTTTAGGAATACACTGGAGTCACCTGTACTTCACCTGCTACCTTGTCAGAGAACCTGGTTGAGGAATTCACTGGGATCACCTGTACCTCACCTGCCATCTTGTCAGTGTACCAGGTTTAGGGAATACACTGGGGTCGCTTTGTACCTCACCCGCCACCATGTCAGTGGAACCAGGTTTAGGAATACACTCAGTCACCTGCACCTCACCTGCTACCAAGTCAGTGAACCAGGTTTAGGAATACACTGGGGTTACTCTGTACCTCACCTCACCATGTCAGTGAACCAGGTTTAGGATTACACTGGTCACCTGTACCTCACCTGCCACCATGTCAGTGAACCAGGTTTAGGAATACACTGGAGCCTACTCTGTACCTCACCTGCCACCATGTCAGTGAACTAGGTTTAGGAAATCACTGGGGTCACTCTGTACCTCACCTGCCACCATGTCAGTGAACAGAGGCTTAGGAATACATTGGGGTCACCTGTACCTCACCTGCACACCATGTCAGTGAACCAGGTTTAGGGATTACACTGGGTCAGCTGTACCTGGCCTGCCACCATGTCAGTGAACCAGGTTTAAGAATACACTGGGGTCACCTGAACCTCACTGCCACCATGTCAAGTGAATCAGGTTTTAGAATACACTGAGTCACCTGTACCTCACCTGCCACCATGTCAGTGAATGAAGTTTAGGAACACACAGGGGTCTCCAGTAACTCACCTGCCACCATGTTACTGATCCTGGCTTAGGAACACTGTGGTCACCTGAACCATAACTGCCACTCATGTAAGTGAACCAGGATTAGGAATACACTGGGGGTCTCCGTGAACCTCACCTACCACCAAGTCAGTGAACCATGTAACATAGCACACTGGTGTCACTTGTAACCTCACCCGCCACCTTGTCAGTGAACCAGGTTTAGGAGTTCATTGGGGTCACCGGTACCTCACATTCCACCATGTCAGTGAACCACGTTAAGGAATACATTGGGGTCACTTGTACATCAACTGCCACCATGTCAGTGATCCAGGTTTAGGAATACACTGGGGTCACCTGTACACCTACTGCCACCATGTCAGTGAACTAGGTTCAGGAAAACACTGGGGTCACCTGTACCTCAACAGCCACCGTGTTCGTGAACCAAGTTTAGGAATACACTGTGGTCTCCCGTACCTCACGTGCCACCATGTCAGTGAACCAGGTTAAGGAATACACTGGGGTCACCTGTACCTCATCTGCCACCATGTCAGTGATCCAGTTTTAGGAATACATTGGGGTTACCTGTACCTAACCTGCCACCATGTCAGTGAACCAGGTTTAGGAAAACACTGGGGTCTCCCATAATTCACCCTCCACCATGTCAGTAAAACTGGTTTATGAATACACTTCTGTCACCTGTACCACACCTGCCACAATGTCAGTGAAACCGGTTTAGGAATACACTGGAGGCTCCCATACCTCACCTGCCACCATGTCATTGAACCAAGTTTAGGAATACACTGAGGTCCCCCGTACCTCACCTGCCACCATGTCAGTGAACCTGGTTCAGGAATACACTGGGGTCACCTGTTCCTCACCTGCCACCATGTCAGTGAACCAGGTTTAGGAATTCACTGGGGTCACCTGTACCTCTCCTTCCAGCATGGCAGTGAATCAGGTTTAGGAATACACTAAGTCACTTGTACCTCAACTGCCACCATGTCTTTTTACCAGGTTTAGAATACTCTTGGTCACCTGTACCTCACCTGCCACCATGTCAGTGAAACCAGGGTTAGGAATACACTCGGCATCACCTGCCTCCCCTGCCACCAAGTCAGTGAACGAGGTTTAGGAATACACAGATGTCACCTGTACCTCACCTGCCAGTATGTCAGTGAACCAGGTTTAGGAATACACTGGAGTCACATGTTCCTCACCTGCCACCATGTCAGTGAACTAGGTTTAGGAATAAACTAGGGCCACCTGTACCTCACCTGTTACCATGTCAGTGAACCAGGTGTAGGAATACACTGGGGTCACCTGTACCTCACCTGCCACCATATCAGTGAACGAGGTTTAGAATACACTGGGGTCATCTATACCTCAACTGCCACCATGTCAGTGAACCAGGTTTAGAATAGTCTGGGGTCACCTGCTACCTCACCTGCCACCATGTCAGTGAACCAGGTTTAGGAATACACTGGGGTCACCTGTACCTGGCCTGCCACCATGTCAGTGAACCAGGTTTAAAGAACACACTGGGGTCACCTGTACCTCACCTGCCACCATGTCAGTGAACCAGGTTTTTGAACACACTGGGTCACCTATACCTCACCTGACACCATTTCAGTGAACCAGGTTTAGAACACTGGGTTCACCGGAACCATAACTGCCACCATATAAGTGAACCAGGTTTTGAATACACTGGTGTCTCCCCAGCACTCACCTACCACCAAGTCAGAGAACCAGGTTTAGGAATACACTGGTGTCACCTGTACCTCACTTGCCACCTTGTCAGAGAACCAGGTTTAGGAATACACCGGAGGTCACCAGTGCACTCACATGCCACCATGACTCTCAACAATGTTAAGGAACACATTGAGTCACTGCACCTCAACTCGCCACCATGTCAGTGATCCAGGTTTAGGAATACAATGGGTCACCTGTACTCTACTGCCACCATGTCAGTGAACCAGGTTTAAGAATACACTGGCGTCATCTGTACCTCACCAGCCATCATGTCAGTGAAACAAGGTTTAGGAATACACTTAGGTCTCCTGTATCTCCCTGCCACCATGTCAGTGAACCAGGTTTTGGAACACACTGGTGTCACCTGTACCTCACCCGCCTTCATGTCAGTGAAACAGGTTTAGAATACACTTGGGTCTCCTGATCTCAACCTACCACCATGTCAGTGAAGCACATTTAGAAAACACTGGAGTCACTCTGTACCTCACCTGCCACCATGTCAGTGAACTAGATTAAGGAATACACTGGGGTCACCTGTACCACACCTGACACCATGCCAGTGAACTGAGTTCAGGAATCACTGGGGTCTCCCGTACCTCACCTGCCACCATGTCAGGAACCAGGTTTAGGAATACTCTGTGGTCACCTTTACCACACCTGCCACCATATCAGTGAACTGATTTCAGGAAGCACTGGTGCCTCCCATACCACACCTGCCACCATGTCAGTGAACTGAGTTCGGGAGGCACTGGGTCTCCCCTACCTCACCTGCCACCATGTCAGTGAACCAGATTTAGGAATGCACTGGAGTCACCCTTACCTCAACTGCCACCATGTCAGTGAATGAGGTTTAGGAATACACTGGAGTCACCTGTACCTCACCTGCTACCTTGTCAGTGAACCTGGTTGAGGAATTCACCGGGATCACCTGTACCTCACCAGCCATCTTGTCAGTGTACCAGGTTTAGGAATACACTGGGGTCGCTTGTTCCTCACCCGCCACCATGTCAGTGAACCAGGTTTAGGAATACACTGGGGTCACCTGTACCTCACCTGCTACCAAGTCAATGAACCAGGTTTAGGAATACACTGGGGTTACCTGTACCTCACCTGCCACCATGTCAGTGAACCAGGTTTAGGATTACACTGGGTCACCTGTACCTCACCTGCCACCATGTCAGTGAACCAGGTTTAGGAATACACTGAGTCACCTGTACCTCACCTGCCACCATGTCAGTGAACTAGGTTTAGAAATCACTGGGGTCACTCTGTACCTCCACCTGCCACCATGTCAGTGGAACGAGGCTTAGGAACACATTGGGGTCACTTCTGCCTCACCTGCCACCATGTCAGTAGAACCAGGTTTAGGATTACACTGGGGTCAGCCTGTACCTGGCCTGCCACCATGTCAGTGAATCATGTTTAAGAATTCACTGGGGTCACCTGTACCTCACCTGCCACCATGTCAGTAAATCAGGTTTTGGAATACACTGGAGTCACCTGTACCTCACCTGCCACCATGTCAGTGAATGAAGTTTAGGAATATACTGGGGTCTCCAGTAACGCACCAGCCACCATGTTACTGATCCTGGTTTAGTAACACTGGGGTCACCTGAACCATAACTGCCACCATGTAAGTGAACCAGGATTAGGAAAACACTGGGGGTCTCCCGTACCTCACCTACCACCAAGTCAGTGAACCAGGTTTAGTAATGCACTGTTGTCACCTGAACCTCACCTGCCACCTTGTCAGTGAATCAGGTTTAGGAGTTCATTGGGGTCACCGGTACCTCACATTCCACCATGTCAGTGAACCACGTTAAGGAATACATTGGGGTCACTTGTACATCATCTGCCACCATGTCAGTTATCCAGGTTTAGGAATACACTGGGGTCACCTGTACATCTACTGCCACCATGTCAGTGAACCAGGTTCAGGAATACACTGGGGTCACCTGTACCTCAACAGCCACCGTATTCGTGGAACCTGGCTTTTGAACACATCAGGGGTCTCCCATCCTCACCTGCCACCATGGCAGTGAACCAGGTTTAGGAATACACTGGGGTCACCTGTACCTCATCTGCCACTATGTCAGTGATCCAGTTTTAGGAATACATTGGGGTTACCTGTACCTCACCTGCCACCATGTCAGTGAACCAGGTTTAGGAATTCACTCGGGTCACCTGTACCTCTCCTGCCACCATGGCAGTGAACTAGATTTAGGAATACACTGGGGTCACCTGTACCTCAACTGCCACCATGTCTTTTTACCAGGTTTAGGAATACTCTTGGGTCACCTGTACCTCACCTGCCACCATGTCAGTGAACCAGGTTTAGGAATACACTGGGGTCACCCTGCACCTCAACTGCCACCATGTCAGTGAACCGGGTAAGGAATACACAGAGGTCACCAGGTACCTCCCTGCCAACATGTCAGTGAACCAGGTTTAGGAATACACTGGGGTCACCTGTACCTCACCCGCCACCATGTCAGTGAACCAGATTTAGGAATACACTGGAGTCACACGTTCCTCACCTGCCACCATGTCAGTGAACCAGGTTTAGGAATACACTAGGGCCACCTGTACCTCACCTGCCACCATGTCAGTGAACCAGGTGTAGAAATACACTGGGGTCACCTGTACCTCACCTGCCACCATGTCAGTGAACGAGGTTTAGGAATACACTGGGGTCATCTATACCTCAACTGCCACCATGTCAGTGAACCAGGTTTAGGAATAGTCTGGGGTCACCTGTACCTCACCTGCCACCATGTCAGTGAACCAGGTTTAGGAATACACTGGGGTCACCTGTACCTGACCTGCCACCATGTCAGTGAACCAGGTTTAAGAATACACTGGGGTCACCTGTACCTCACCTGCCACCATGTCAGTGAACCAGGTTTTGGAATACACTGGGGTCACCTATACCTCACCTGACACCATTTCAGTGAACCAGGTTTAGGAACACTGGGTTCACTTGAACCATAACTGCCACCATGTAAGTGAACCAGGTTTTAGGAATACGCTGGTGTCTCGTACCTCACCTCACCACCAAGTCAGAGAACCAGGTTTAGGAATACACTGGTGTCACCTGTACCTCTAACTGCCACCTTGTCAGAGAACCAGGTTTAGGAATACACTGGGTCACCGGTACTCACATGCCACAAAATGTCTCAACAATGTTAGGAATACATTGAGTCACTGCATCAACTGCCACCATGTCAGTGATCCAGTTTAGGAATACAATGGGTCACCTTGAAATCTCCGCCACCATGTCAGTGAACCAGCTTAGGATTACACTGGGGTCAGCTGTACCTGGCCTGCCACCATGTCAGTGAATCATGTTTAAAATTCACTTTGGTCACCTGTACCTCACCTGCCACCATGTCAGTGAATCAGGTTTTGAACACACTGAGTCACCTGTACCTCACCTGCCACCATGTCAGTGAATGAAGTTAGGAATATACCGGGGTCTCCAGTAACTCACCAGCCAATCATGTTACTGATCCTGGTTTAATACACTGGGGTCACCTGAACCATAACTGCCACCATGTAAGTGAACCAGATTCAGGAAAACACTGGGGTCTCCACACACTCACCTAACACAAGTCAGTGATCCAGGTTTGGAAACACGGCTGTCGCCTGTACCTCACCTGCAACCTTGCGTCAGTGAACCAGGTTTAGAGTTCATTAAATACCGTACCTCACATTCCACCATGTCAGTGAACCACGCTAAGGAATACATTGGGGTCACTTGTACATCAACTGCCACCATGTCAGTGAATCCAGGTTTAGGAACACACTGGGGTCACCTGTACATCTACTGCCACCATGTCAGTGAACCCAGGTTCAGGAATACACTGGGGTCACCTGTACCTCAACAGCCACCGTGTTCGTGAACCTGGTTCTTGAATCACTGTGGTCTCCTGCACTCACCTGCCGCCATGTCAGTGAACCACGTTAGGAATACACTGGGTCACCTGTACCTCATCTGCCACCATGTCAGTGATCCAGTTTTAGGAATACATTGGGTTACCTGTACCTCACCTGCCATGTCAGTGAACCAGGTTTAGAAAACACTGGGGTCTCCATAATTCACCTTCCACCATGTCAGAAAAACTAGTTTATGAATACACTTCTGTCACCTGTACCACCTGCCACAATGTCAAGTGAAAACGGTTTATGAATACACTGGGGCTCCCATACCTCACCTGCCACCAACCATTCAGACCAAGTTTAGGAATACACTGGGGTCCCCTGTACCTCACCTGCCACCATGTCAGTGAACCAGGTTTAGGAAAACACTGGGGTCACCTGTACCTCACCTGCCACCACGTCAGTGAACCAGGTTTAGGAATTCACTCGGGTCACCTGTACCTCTCCTGCCACCATGGCAGTGAACTAGATTTAGGAATACACTGGGGTCACCTGTACCTCAACTGCCACCATGTCTTTTTACCAGGTTTAGGAATACTCTTGGGTCACCTGTACCTCACCTGCCACCATGTCAGTGAACCAGGTTTAGGAATACACTGGGGTCACCTGCACCTCAACTGCCACCATGTCAGTGAACCAGGGTAAGGAATACAGAGAGGTCACCAGTACCTCACCTGCCAACATGTCAGTGAACCAGGTTTAGGAATACACTGGGGTCACCTGTACCTCACCTGCCACTATGTCAGTGAACCAGGTTTAGGAATACACTGGAGTCACATGTTCTTCACCTGCCACCATGTCAGTGAACCAGGTTTAGAACACACTAGGCTAACCTGTACTCACCTGCCACCATGTCAGTGAACCAGGTGTAGAACACACTGGGGTCACCTGTACCACCTGCCATCACAACAGAGAACGAGGTTTAGGAATACACTGGGGTCATCTATACCTCAACTGCCACCATGTCAGTGAACCAGGTTTAGGAATAGTCTGGGCTCACCTGTACCTCACCTGCCACCATGTCAGTGAACCAGATTTAGGAATACACTGGGTCACCTGTACCTGGCCTGCCACCATGTCAGTGAACCAGGTTTAAGGAATACACTGGGGTCACCTGTACCTCACTGCCACCATGTCAGTGAACCAGGTTTTGGAACACACTGGGGTCACCTATACCTCACCTGACACCATGTCAGTGAACCAGGTTTAGGAACACTGGGGTCACCTGAACCATAACCTGCCACCATGTACAGTGAACCAGGTTTAGGAATACACTGGGGTCTCCATGTACTCACCTACCACCAAGTCAGATGAACCAGGTTTAGAATACACTGGTGTCACCTGTACTCTACCTGCCACCTTGTCAGCGAACCAGGTTTAGGAATACACTGGGGTCACCGGTACCTCACATGCCACCATGTCTCTCAACAATGTTAAGGAATACATTGGAGTCACTGTACCTCAACTGCCACCATGTCAGTGATCCAGGTTTAGGAATACAATGGGTCACCTGTACCTCTACTGCCACCATGTCAGTGAACCAGGTTCAGGAATACACTGGGGTCACCTGTACCTCAACAGCCACCGTGTCCGTGAACCAGGTTTAGGAATACACTGTGATCTCCCGTACCTCACCTGCCACCATGTCAGTGAGCCAGGTTTAGGAATACATTGGGGTCACCTGTACCTCATCTGCCACCATGTCAGTGATCAAGTTTTAGGAATACATCTGGGGTACACTTGTACTCACCTGCCACCATGTCAGTGAACCAGGTTTAGGAATACACTGGGTCTCCTATAACTCACCTTCCACCATGTCAGTAAACTGGTTTAGAACACACACGGTCACCTGTACCACACCTGCCACAATGTCAGTGAACCCGGTTTAGGAATACACTGGGCTCCCAGACCCTCACCTGCCACCATGTCAGTGAACCAGGTTTAGGAATACACTGGGGTCACCTGTACCTCACTGCCACCATGTCAGTGAACCAGGTTTAGGAATACACTGGGGTCACCTGTACCTCACCTGCCACCATGTCAGTGAACCAGGTTTAGGAATACACTGGGGTCACCTGTCCCTCACCTGCCACCATGTCAGTGAACCAGGTTTAGGAATACACTGAGGTCACCTTGCCTCTACCTGCCACCATGTCAGTGAACCAGGTTTAGGAATACACTGGGGTCACCTGTACCTCACCTGCCACCATGTCAGTGAACCAGGTTAGGAATACACTGGAGTCACCTGCACTCACCTGCCACCATGTCAGTGAACCAGGTTTAGGAATACACTGGGGTCACCTGTACCTCACCTGTCAATATGTCAGTGAACCAGGTTTAGGAATACACTGGGGTCACCTGTACCTCACCTGCCACCATGTCAGTGAACCAGGTTTAGGAATACACTGGACCACCTGTACCTCACCTGCCACCATGTCAGTGAACCAGGCATTAGGAATACACTGGGGTCACCTGTACCTCACCTGCCACCATGTCAGTGAACCAGGTTTAGAATACACTGAGTCACCTATACCTCAACTGCCACCATGTCAGTGAACCAGGTTTAGGAATACTCTGGGGTCACCTGTACCACACCTGCCACCATGTCAGTGAACCAGGTTTAGGAATACACTGGGATCACCTGTACCTCAACTGCCACCATGTCAGTGAACCAGGTTTAGGAATACACTGAGTCTCCATACCTCACCTGGCACCATGTCAGTAACCAGGTTTAGGAATACATTGGGTCTCCCCGTACTCACCTGCCACCATGTCAGTGAACCAGGTTTAGGAACACTTGGGTCACCTGAACCACACCTGCCACCATGTCAGTGAAACAGGTTTAGGAATACACTGGGGTCACCTGTACCTCAACTGCCACCATGTCTGTGAACTGGGTTCAGGACCTCCTGGGTCACTCGTTCCTCACCTTCCATGTCAGGGAGTCGGGTTCAGGAAAGGACTGGGGTCTCTCATACCTCACCTGCTGCTGCCATGTCTGTGAGCCATTTTCAGGAATACACTGGGGTCATGCGTACCTCACCCGGCTCCATGTCAGTTAGCTAGGTTTGGAAATGCAGAGTGGTCTCCCATATCTCACCTGCCACCATGTCAGTGAACCAGGTTTAGGAATACACTGGGGTGTCTTGTACCTCAACTGTCACCATGTCAGTGAACCAGGTTTAGAATACACTGGGTCATCGTGTACCTCAACTGTCACCATGTCAGTGAACCAGGTTTGGAAATACACAGGGACTCCCGTACCTCATCTGCCACCATGTCAGTGAACCAGGTTAGGAATACACTAGGGGCCACCTGTACCTCACCTGCCACCATGTCAGTGAACCAGGTTTAGAATACACTGGGGTCACCTGTACCTCACCCTGCCACCATGTCAGTGAACCAGGTTTTAGAATACACCGGGTCACCTGTACTCACCTGCCACCATGTCAGTGAACCAGGTTTAGGAATACACTCGGGTCTCCTGTACCTCACCTGCCACCATGTCAGTGAACAGGTTTAGGAAACACTGGGGTCACCTGAACCATAACTGCCACCATGTAAGTGAACCAGGTTTAGGAATACACTGGGGTCTCCGTACCTCACCTACCACCAAGTCAGTGAACCAGGTTTAGGAATACACTGGGTCACCTGTACCTCATCATGCCACTTGTCAGTGAACCAGGTTTAGGAATACACTGGGGTCACCTGTACCTCACATGCCACCATGTCAGAGAACCAGGTTTGGAATACACTGTGGTCTCCCGTACCTCACCTGCCACCATGTCAGTGATCCAGGTTTAGGAATACACTGGGTCACCTGTACCTCTACTGCCTCCATGTCAGTGAACCAGGTTCAGGAATACACTGGGGTCACCTGTACCTCAACAGCCACCGTGTCCGTGAACCAGGTTTAGGAATACACTGTGGTCTCCCGTACCTCACCTGCTACCATGTCAGTGAACCAGGTTTAGGAATGCACTGGGGTCACCTGTACCTCATCTGCCACCATGTCAGTGATCCAGTTTTAGGAATACATTGGGGTCACTTGTACCTCACCTGCCACCATTTCAGTGAACCAGATTTAGGAATACACTGGGGTCTCCCAAAACTCACCTTCCACCATGTCAGTAAAACAGGTTTAGGAATACACTTCGGTCACCTGTACCACACCTGCCACAATGTCAGTGAACCCGGTTTAGGAATACACTGGGGTCCCATACCTCACCTGCCACCATGTCAGTGAACCAGGTTTAGGAATTCACTGGGGTCCCCTGTACCTCTCCTGCCACCATGTCAGTGAACCAGGTTTAGGAATACACTGGGGTCACCTGTACCTCACCTGCCACCATGTCACTGAACCAGGTTTAGGAATTCACTGGGGTCACCTGTACCTCTCCTGCCACCATGTCAGTGAACCAGGTTTAGGAATACACTGGGGTCACCTGTACCTCAACTGCCACCATGTCTTTTAACCAAGTTTAGGAATAATCTGGGGTCACCTGTACCTCAATTGCCACCATGTCTTTTAACCAGGTTTAGGAATACTCTGGGGTCACCTGTACCTCACCTGCCACCATATCAGTGAACCAGGTTTAGGTATACACTGGGGTCACCTGCACCTCAGCTGCCACCATGTCAGTGAACCAGGGTTAGGAATACACTGGCATCACCTGTACCTCACCTGCCACCATCAGTGAACCATGTTTAGGAATACACTGGGGTCACCTGTACCTCACCTTCCACCATGTCAGTGAACCAGGTTTAGGAAAACACTGGGGTCACCTGTACCTCACCTGTCAATATGTCTGTGAACCAGGTTTAGGAATACACTGGGGTCACCTATACCACACCTGCCACCTTGTCAGTGAACTGAGTTCAGGAGGCACTGGGGTCTCCCCTATCTCAAATGCCACCATGTCAGTGAACCAGATTTAGGAATACACTGGAGTCACCCTTACCTCAACTGCCACCATGTCAGTGAACGAGGTTTAGGAATACACTGGGGTCACCTATACCTCTGACCTGCTACCAGTCAGTGAACCAGGTTTAGGAATACAATGGGGTTACCTGTACCTCACCTGCCACAATGTCAGTGAACCAGGTTTAGGAATTCACTGGTGTCACCTGTACCTCACCTTCCACCTTGTCAGTGAACCAGGTTTAGGAATACACTGGGGTCACCGGTACCTCATATGCCACCATGTCAGAGAACCACATTTAGGAATACATTGGGGTCCCTTGTACCTCAACTGCCACCATGTCAGTGATCCAGGTTTAGGAAAACACTGGGGTCACCTGTACCTCAACAGCCACCATGTCAATGAACCTGGTTTAGGAATACACTGGTGTCACCTGTACCTCACCAGCCACCTTGTCAGTGAACCAGGTTAAGGAATACACTGGGGTCACCGGTACCTCACGCGCCACCATGTCAGAGAACCACGTTAAGGAATACATTGGGGTCACTTGTACAAAAAACTGCCACCATGTCAGTTATCCAGGTTTTGGAATACACTGGGTCACCAGTACCTCTACTGCCTCCATGTCAGTGAACCAGGTTCTGGAATACACTGGGGCACCTGTACCTCAACAGCCACAGTGTCCGTGAACCAGGTTTAGGAATTCACTGTGGTCTCCCGAACCTCACCTGCTACCATGTCAGTGAACCAGGTTTAGGAATGCACTGGGGTCACCTGTACCTCATCTGCCACCATGTCAGTGATCCAGTTTTAGGAATACATTGGGGTCACTTGTACCTCATCTGCCACCATGTCAGTGAACCAGGTTTGGGAATACACTGGGGTCTCCCAAAACTCACCTTCCACCATGTCAGTAAAACTGGTTTAGGAATACACCTCGGTCACCTGTACCACACCTGCCATAATGTAAGTGAACCCGGTTTAGGAATACACTGGGGGCTCTCATACCTCACCAGCCAAAATATCACTGAACCAGGCTTAGGAATTCACTGGGGTCACCTGTACCTCACCTGCCACCATGCCAATGAACCAGGTTTAGGAATTCACTGGGGTCACCTGTACCTCTCCTGCCACCAAGTCAGTGAACCAGGTTTAGGAATACACTGGGGTCACCTGTACCTCAACTGCCACCATGTCTTTTAGCCAGGTTTAGGAATACTCTGGGGTCACCTGTACCTCAACTGCCACCATGTCTTTTAACCAGGTTTAGGAATACTCTGAGGTCACCTGTACCTCACCTGCCACCATATCAGTGAACCAGGTTTAGGTATACACTGGGGTCACCTGCACCTCAACTGCCTCCATGTCAGTGAACCAGGGTTAGGAATACACTGGCATCACCTGTACCTCACCTGCCACCATCAGTGAACCATGTTTAGGAATACACTGGGTCACCTGTACCTCACCTGCCACCATGCGCCAGTGAACAAGGTTTGAGAAAACACTGGGTCACCTGTACCTCACCTGTCAATATGTCAGTGAACCAGGTTTAGAATACACTGGGGTCACTCTGCCTCAACTGCCACCTTGTCAGTGAACCAGTTTTTAGGAATACTCTTTGGTCACCTATACCACTCCTGCCACCATGTCTGTGAACCAGGTTTAGGAATACGCTGGGATCACCTGTACCTCACCTGCCACCATGTCAGTGAACCAGGTTTAGGAATACACTGCGGTCTCCCATAACTCACCTTCCACCATGTCAGTAAAACTGGTTTATGAATACACTTCTGTCACCTGTACCACACCTGCCACAATGTCAGTGAATCCGGTTTAGGAAAACACTGGGGGCTCCCATACCTCACCTGCCACCATGTCATAGAAGCAAGTTTAGGAATACACTGAGGTCCCCCGTACCTCACCTGCCACCATGTCAGTGAACCAGGTTTAAGAGTACACTGGGGTCACCTGTACCTCACCTGCCACCATGTCACTGAACCAGGTTTTGGAATTCACTGGGGTCACCTGTACCTCTCCTGCCACCATGGCAGTGAAGTAGGTTTAGGAATACACTGGGGTCACCTGTACCTCAACTGCCACCATGTCTTTTTACCAGGATTAGGAATACTCTGGGGTCACCTGTACCTCACCTGCCACCATGTCAGTGAACCAGGTTTAGGAATACACTGGGGTCATCTGCACCTCAACTGCCACCATGTCAGTGAACCAGGGTTAGGAATACACTGGCATCACCTGTACCTCCCCTGCCACCATGTCAGTGAACGAGGTTTAGGAATACACTGAGGTCACCTGTACCTCACCTGCCAACATGTCAGAGAGCCAGGTTTTGGAGTACACTGTTGTCACCTGTACCTCACCTGCCACTATGTCAGAGAACCAGGTTTAGGAATACACTGGAGTCACATGTTCCTCACCTGCCACCATGTCAGTGAACTAGGTTTAGGAATACACAAGGGCCACCTGTACCTCACCTGCCACCATGTCAGTGAACCAGGTATAGGAATACACTGGGGTCACCTGTACCTCTCCTGCCACCATGTCAGTGAACGAGGTTTAGGAATACACTGGGGTCATCTATACCTCAACTTCCACCATGTCAGTGAACCAGGTTTAGGAATAGTCTGGGGTCACCTGTACCTCACCAGCCACCATGTCAGTGAACCAGGTTTAGGAATACACTGTGGTCACCTGTACCTGGCCTGCCACCATGTCAGTGAACTGGGTTTTGGAATACACTGGGGTCACCTATACCTCACCTCACACCATTTCAGTGAACCAGGTTTAGGAACACTGGGGTCACATGAACCATAACTGCCACTATATAAGTGAACCAGGTTTAGGAATACACTGGGGTCTCCCGTACCTCACCTACCACCAAGTCAGTGAACCAGGTTTTGGAATACACTGGTGTCACCTGTACCCTCACCTGCTACTTTGTCAGTGAACCAGGTTTAGAATACACTGGGGTCACTGGTACCTCCACATGCCACCATGTCTCTCAGCAATGTTAGGAATACATTGGGTCACTGTGCCTCAACTGCCACTAGCTTATCGGTGATCCAGGTTTAGGAATACACTGTGGTCTCCCGTACCTCACCTGCCACCATGTCAGTGAACCAGGTTCAGGAATACACTGGGGTCATCTGTACCTCAACAGCCACCGTGTCCATGAACCAGGTTTAGGAATACACTGTGGTCTCCCGTACCTCACCTGCCACCATGTCAGTGAGCCAGGTTTAGGAATACACTGGGGTCACCTGTACCTCATCTGCCACCATGTCAGTGATCAAGTTTTAGGAATACATTGGGGTTACCTGTACCTCTGCTGCCACCATGTCAGTGAATCAGGTTTAGGAATACACTGGGGTCTCCTATAACTCACCTTCCACCATGTCAGTAAAACTGGTTTAGGAATACACTACGGTCACCTGTACCACACCTGCCACAATGTCAGTGAACCCGGTTAAGGAATACACTGGGGGCTCCCAAACCTCACCTACCACCATGTCAGTGAACCAGGTTTAGGAATACACTGGGGTCCCCTGTACCTCACCTGCCACCATGTCAGTGAACCAGGTTTAGGAATACACTGGGGTCACCTGTACCTCACCTGCCACCATGTCACTAAACCAGGTTTAGGAATTCACTGGGGTCACCTGTGCCTCTCCTGCCACCATGTCAGTGAACCAGGTTTAGGAATACACTGGGTCACCTCTTCCTCAGCACCACCATGTCTTAAACCAGGTTTAAGGAATTCTCGGGGGTCACCTGTACCTCACCTGCCACCATGTCATTGAACCAGGTATAGGAATACACTGGGGTCACCTGCACCTCAACTGCCACCATGTCAGTGAACTAGGGTTAGGAATACACTGGCATCACCTGTACCTCACCTGAAACCATGTCAGTGAACCAAGTTTAGGAATACACTGGGGTCACCTGTACCTCACCAGTCAATTTGTCAGTGAACCAGGTTTAGGAATACACTGGGGTCACCTGTACCACACCTGCCAACATGTCAGTGAACTTGGTTTAGGAATACACTAGGACCACCTGTACCTCATCTGCCACCATGTCAGTGACCCAGGCATAGGAATACACTG
This sequence comes from Neoceratodus forsteri, assembly GCA_016271365.2. Taxonomy (NCBI): domain Eukaryota; kingdom Metazoa; phylum Chordata; order Ceratodontiformes; family Ceratodontidae; genus Neoceratodus; species Neoceratodus forsteri. Next base: position 7,150,382 of record CM057449.1, on the reverse strand, counting down.
GGGTCACCTGTACCTCACCTGCCACCATGTCAGTGAAGCAGGTATAGGAACACACTGGAGTCACCTATACCTCAACTGCCACCAAGTCAGTGAACCAGGTTTAGGAATACTATGGGGTCACCTGTACCACACCTGCCACCATGTCAGTGAACCAGGTTTAGGAATACGCTGGGATCACCTGTACCTCAACTGCCACCATGTCAGTGAACCAGGTTTAGGAATACACTGCAGTCTCCCATACCTCACCTGACACCATGTCAGTTAACCAGGTTTAGGAATACATTGGGGTTTCCCGTGCTTCACCTGCCACCATGTCAGCGAACCAGGTTAAGGAATACTCTGGGGTCACCTGAACCACACCGGCCACCATGTCAGTGAAACAGGTTTAGGAATACACTAGGGTCACCTGTTCCTCAACTGCCACCATGTCTGTGAACTGGGTTCAGGACCTCCCTGGGTTCACTCGTTCCTCACCTGCCATGTCAGGGTGTCGGGTTCAGAAAAGGACTGGGGTCTCTCATACCTCACCTGCTGCTGCCATATCTGTGAGCCATTTTCAGGAATACACTGTGGTCATGCGTACCTCACCCGGCTCCATGTTAGTTAGCTAGGTTTGGAAATGCAGAGAGGTCTCCCATATCTCACCTGCCACCATGTCAGTGAACCACGTTTAGGAATACACTGGAGTCATTTGTACCTCACCTGCCACCATGTCAGTGAACCAGGTTTAGGAATACACTGGGGTCTCTGGTACCTCAACTGTCACCATGTCAGTGAACCAGGTTTATGAATACACAGGGGTCATGCGTACCAATCCCATCACCATGTCAGTAAGCTAGGTTTTAAAATGCACAGGGGACTCCCATACCTCACCTGCCACCATGTCAGTGAACTAGGTTTAGGAATACACTAGGGCCTCCTGTACCTGGCCTGCCACCATGTCAGTGAACCAGGTTTAAGAATACACTGGGGTCGCCTGTACCTCACCTGCCACCATGTCAGTGAACCAGGTTTTGGAATTCACCGGGGTCACCTGTATCTCATCTGCCACCATGTCAGTGAACCAGGGTTAGGAATACACTAGGGTCTCCTGTACCTCACCTGCCACCATGTCAATGAACTAGGTTTAGGAACACTGGGGTCACCTGAACCATAACTGCCACCATGTAAGTGAACCAGGTTTAGGAATATACTGGGGTCTCCCGTACCTCACCTACCACCTAGTTAGAGAACCAGGATTAGGAATACACTGGTGTCACCTGTACCTCACCAGCCACCTTGTCAGTGAACCAGGTTTAGGAATACACTGGGGTGACCGGTACCTCACATGCCACCATGTCAGAGAACCACGTTAAGGAATACATTGTGGTCACTTGTACAAAAAACTGCCACCATGTCAGTGATCCAGGTTTAGGAATACACTGGGTCACCTGTACCTCTACTGCCTCCATGTCCGTGAACCAGGTTTAGGAATACACTGTGGTCTCCCGTACCTCACCTGACACCATGTCAGTTAACCAGATTTAGGAATGCACTGGGGTCACCTGTACCTCATCTGCCACCATGTCAGTGATCCAGTTTTAGGAATACATTGGGGTCACTTGGACCTCACCTGCCACCATGTCAGTGAACCAGATTTAGGAATTCACAGGGGTCACCTGTACCTCACCTGCCACCATGTCAGTGAACGAGGTTCAGGAATACACTGGGGTCATCTATACCTCAACTGCCACCATGTCAGTGAACCAGGTTTAGGAATAGTCTGGGTCACCTGTACCTCACCTTCAACCATGTCAGTGAACCAGGTTTAGGAATACACTGGGGTCACCTGTACCTGGCCTGCCACCATGTCAGTGAGCCAGGTTTAAGAATACACTTCGGTCAACTGTACCACACCTGTCACAATGTCAGTGAACCCGGTTTAGGAATGCACTGGGGGCTCCCATACCACACCTGCCACAATGTCAGTGAACCCGGTTAAGGAATACACTGGGGGCTCCCATACCTCACCAGCCACCATGTCAGTGAACCAGGTTTAGGAATACACTGGGATCCCCTGTACCTCACCTGCCACCATGTCAGTGAACCAGGTTTAGGAATACACTGGGGTCACCTGTACCTCACCTGCCACCATGTCGCTAAACCAGGTTTAGGAATTCACTGGGGTCAACTGTGCCTCTGCTGCCACCATGTCAGTGAACCAGGTATAGGAATACACTGGGGTCACCTGTTCCTGAACTGCCACCATGTCTTTTAACCAGGTTTAGGAATACTCTGGGGTCACCTGTACCTCACCTGCCACCAAGTCAGTGAACCAGGTAGAGGAATACACTGGGGTCACCTGCACCTCAACTGCCACCATGTCAGTGAACTAGGGTTAGGAATACACTGGCATCACCTGTACCTCACCTGCCACCATGTCAGTGAACCAAGATTAGGAATACACTGGGGTCACCTGTACCTCACCAGTCAATATGTCTGTGAACCAGGTTTAGGAATACACTGGGGTCACCTGTACCTCTCCTGCCACCGTGTCAGTGAACTAGGTTTAGGAATACACTGGGGGCTCCCATACCTCACCTGCCACCATGTCACTGAACCAGGTTTAGGAATTCACTGGGGTCACCTGTACCTCTCCTGCTACCAAGTCAGTGAACCAGGATTAGGAATACACTGGGGTCACCTGTTCCTCAACTGCCACCATGTCTTTTAACCAGGTTTAGGAATAATCTGGGGTCACCTGTACCTCAACTGCCACCATGTCTTTTAACTAGGTTTAGAAATACTCTGGTGTCACCTGTACCTCACCTGCCACCATATCAGTGAACCAGGTTTAGGTATACACTGGGGTCACCTGCACCTCAACTGCCTCCATGTCAGTGAACCAGGGTTAGGAATACACTGGCATCACCTGGACCTCACCTGCCACCATCAGTGAACCATGTTTAGGAATACACTGGGGTCACCTGTACCTCACCTGCCACCATGTCAGTGAACCAGGTTAAGGAAAACACTGGGGTCATCTGTACCTCACCTGTCAATATGTCAGTGAACCAGGTTTAGGAATACACTGGGGTCACCTGTATCACACCTGCCACCATGTCAGTGAAATAGGTTTAGGAATACACTAGCACCACCTGTACCTCACCTGCTACCATGTCAGTGAACTAGGTGTAGGAATTCACTGGAGTCACCTGTACCTCACCTGCCACCATGTCAGTTAACCTGGTTTAGGAATACACTGGGGTCACCTAAACCTCAACTGCCTCCTTGTCAGTGAACCAGGTTTAGGGATACTCTTTGGTTAGCTATACCACTCCTGCCACCATGTCTGAGAACCAGGTTTAGTAATACGATGGGATCACCTGTACCTCACCTGTCAATATGTCAGTGAACCAGGTTTAGGAATACACTGGGGTGACCTGTAACACACCTGCCACCATGTCAGTGAAATAGGATTAGGAATACACTAGGGCCACCAGTACCTCACCTGCCACCATGTCAGTGAACCAGGTGTAGGAATACACTGGGGTCACCTGTACCTCACCTGCCACCATGTCACTGAACCAGGTTTAGGAATACACTGGGGTCATCTATACCTCAACTGCCACCATGTCAGTGAACCAGGTTTAGGAATAGTCTGGGTCACCTGTACCTCACCTTCAACCATGTCAGTGAACCAGGTTTAGGAATACACTGGGGTCACCTGTACCTGGCCTGCCACCATGTCAGTGAGTCAGGTTTAAGAATACACTTCGGTCAACTGTACCACACCTGTCACAATGTCAGTGAACCCGGTTTAGGAATGCACTGGGGGCTCCCATACCACACCTCCCACAATGTCAGTGAACCCGGTTAAGGAATACACTGGGGGCTCCCATACCTCACCGGCCACCATGTCAGTGAACCAGGTTTAGGAATACACTGGGGGCCCCTGTACCTCTGATGCCACCATGTCAGTGAACCAGGTTTAGGAATACACTGGGGTCACCTGTACCTCACCTGCCACCATGTTGCTAAACCAGGTTTACTAATTCACTGGGGTCACCTGTGCCTCTGCTGCCACCATGTCAGTGAACCAGGTATAGGAATACACTGGGGTCACCTGTTCCTCAACTGCCACCATGTCTTTTAACCAGGTTTAGGAATACTCTGGGGTCACCTGTACCTCACCTGCCACCAAGTCAGTGAACCAGGTATATGAATACACTTGGGTCACCTGCACCTCAACTGCCACCATGTCAGTGAACTAGGGTTAGGAATACACTGGCATCACCTGTACCTCACCTGCCACCATGTCAGTGAACCAAGATTAGGAATACACTGGGGTCACCTGTACCTCACCAGTTAATATGTCTGTGAACCAGGTTTAGGAATACACTGGGGTCACCTGTTCCACACCTGCCAACATGTCAGTGAACTAGGTTAAGGAATACACTAGGACCACCTGTACCTCACCTGCCACCATGTCAGTGACCCAGGCATAGGAATACACTGGGGTCACCTTTACCTCACCTGCCACCATGTCAGTGAAGCAGGTCAAGGAATACACTGGGGTCACCTATACCTCAACTGCCACCAAGTCAGTGAACCAGGTTTAGGAATACTATGGGGTCACCTGTACCACACCTGCCACCATGACATTGAACCAGGTTTAGGAATACGCTGGGATCACCTGTACCTCAACTGCCACCATGTCAGTGAACCAGGTTTAGGAATACTCTGGGGTCACCTGAACCACACCTGCCACCATGTCAGTGAAACAGGTTTAGGAATACACTGGGGTGACCTGTACCTCAACTGCCACCATGTCTGTGAACTGGGGTCAGGAGCTCCCTGGGTTCACTCGTTCCTCACCTGCCATGTCAGGGAGTCGGGTTCAGAAAAGGACTGGGGTCTCTCATACCTCACCTGCTGCTGCCATGTCTGTGAGCCATTTTCAGGAATACACTGGGGTCATACGTACCTCACCCAGCTCCATGTCAGTTAGCTAGGTTTGGAATTGCAGAGAGGTCTCCCATATCTCACCTGCCACCATGTCAGTGAACCACGTTTAGGAATACACTGGTGTCATTTGTACCTCACCTGCCACCATGTCAGTGAACCAGGTTTAGGAATACACTGGGGTCTCTTGTACCTCAACTGTCACCATGTCAGTGAACCAGGTTTATGAATACACTGGGGTCCTGCGTACCAATCCCGTCACCATGTCAGTAAGCTAGGTTTTCAAATGCACAGGGGACTCCCATACCTCACCTGCCACCATGTCAGTGAACTAGGTTTAGGAATACACTAGGGCCACCTGTACCTGGCCTGCCACCATGTCAGTGAGCCAGGTTTAAGAATACACTGGGGTCACCTGTACCTCACCTGCCACCATGTCAGTGAACCAGGTTTTGGAATACACCGGTGTCACCTGTATCTCACCTGCCACCATGTCAGTGAACCAGGTTTAGGAATACACTCAGGTCTCCTGTACCTCACCTGCCACCATGTCAATGAACTAGGTTTAGGAACACTGGGGTCACCTGAAGCATAACTGCCACCATGTAAGTGAACCAGGTTTAGGAATACACTGGGGTCTCCCGTACCTGAACTACCACCAAGTTAGTGAACCAGGTTTAGGAATACACTGGTGTCACCTGTACCTCACCAGCCACCTTGTCAGTGAACCAGGTTTAGGAATACACTGGGGTCACCGGTACCTCACATGCCACCATGTCAGAGAACCACGTTAAGGAATACATAGTGGTCACTTGTACAAAAAACTGCCACCATGTCAGTGATCCAGGTTTAGGAATACACTGGGTCACCTGTACCTCTACTGCCTCCATGTCAGTGAACCAGGTTCAGGAATACACTGGGGTCACCTGTACCTCAACAGCCACTGTGTCCGTGAACCAGGTTTAGGAATACACTGTGATCTCCCGTACCTCACCTGACACCATGTCATTGAACCAGCTTTAGGAATGCACTTGGGTCACCTGTACCTCATCTGCCACCATGTCAGTGATCCAGTTTTAGGAATACATTGGGGTCACTTGTACCTCACCTGCCACCATGTCTGTGAAACAGATTTAGGAATACACTGGTGTCTCCCAAAACTCACCTTCCACCATGTCAGTAAAACAGGTTTAGGAATACACTTCGGTCACCTGTACCACACCTGCCAAAATGTCAGTGAACCTGGTTTAGGAATACACTGGGGGCTCCCATACCTCACCTGCCACCATGTCACTGAACCAGGTTTAGGAATTCACTGGGGTCACCTGTACCTCTCCTGCCACCGTGTCAGTGAACTAGGTTTAGGAATACACTGGGGTCACCTGTACCTCATCTGCCACCATGTCACTGAACCAGGTTTAGGAATTCACTGGGGTCACCTGTACCTCTCCTGCTACCAAGTCAGTGAAATAGGATTAGGAATACACTGGGGTCACCTGTACCTCAACTGCCACCAAGACTTTTAACCAGGTTTAGGAATAATCTGGGGTCACCTGTACCTCAACTGCATCCATGTCTTTTAACCAGGTTTAGGAATACTCTGGGGTCACCTGTACCTCACCTGCCACCATATCAGTGAACCAGGTTTAGGTATACACTGGGGTCACCTGCACCTCAACTGCCTCCATGTCAGTGAACCAGGGTTAGGAATACACTGGCATCACCTGTACCTCACCTGCCACCATCAGTGAACCATGTTTAGGAATACACTGGGGTCACCTGTACCTCACCTGCCACCGTGTCAGTGAACCAGGTTTAGGAAAACACTGGGGTGAACTGTACCTCACCTGTCAATATGTCAGTGAACCAGGTTTAGGAATATACTGGGGTCACCTGTACCACACCTGCCACCATGTCAGTGAAATAGGTTTAGGAATAAACTAGCGCCACCTGTACCTCACCTGCCACCATGTCAGTGAACCAGGTGTAGGAATACACTGGAGTCACCTGTACCTCACCTGCCACCATGTCAGTGAACCAGGTTTAGGAATACACTGGGGTCACCTATACCTCAACTGCCTCCTTGTCAGTGAACCAGGTTTAGGGATACTCTTTGGTTAGCTATACCACTCCGGCCACCATGTCTGTGAACCAGGTTTAGTATTACGCTGGGATCACCTGTACCTCACCTGTCAATAAGTCAGTGAACCAGGTTTAGGAATACACTGGGGTCACCTGTACCACACCTGCCACCATGTCAGTGAAATAAGTTTAGGAATACACTAGGGCCACCTGTACCTCACCTGCCACCATGTCAGTGAACCAAGTGTAGGAATACACTGGGGTCACCTGTACCTCACCTGCCACCATGTCAGTGAACGAGGTTTAGGAATACACTGTGGCCATCTATACCTCAACTGCCACCATATCTGTGAACCAGGTTTAGGAATAGTCTGGGTCACCTGTACCTCACTTGCCACCATGTCAGTGAACCAGGTTTAGGAATACACTGGGGTCACCTGTACCTGGCCTGCCACCATGTCAGTGAACCAGGTTTAAGAATACACTGGGGTCACCTGTACCTCACCTGCCACCATGTCAGTGAACCGGGTTTTGGAATACACTGGGGTCACCTATACCTCACCTGCCACCATGTCAGTGACCCAGGCATAGGAATACACTGGGGTCACCTGTACCTCTCCTGCCACCATGTCGCTAAACCAGGTTTAAGAATTCACTGGGTCACCTGTGCCTCTCCTGCCACCATGTCTGTGAACCAGGTTTAGGAATACACTGGGGTCACCTGTTCCTCAACTGCCACCATGTCTTTTAACCAGGTTTAGGAATACTCTGGGGTCATCTGTTCCTCACCTGCCACCATGTCAGTGAACCAGGTATAGGAATACACTGAGGTCACCTGCACCTCAACTGCCACCATGTCAGTGAACTAGATTTAGGAATACACTGGCATCACCTGTACCTCACCTGCCACCATGTCAGTGAACCAAGTTTAGGAATACACTGGGGTCACCTGTTCCTCACTAGTCAATATGTCAGTGAACCAGGTTTAGGAATACACTGGGGTCACCTGTACCATACCTGCCAACATGTCAGTGAACTAGGTTTAGGAATACACTAGGACCACCTGTACCTCACCTGCCACCATGTCAGTGACCCAGGCATAGGAATACACTGGGGTCACCAGTACCTCACCTGCCACCATGTCAGTGAAGCAGGTCTAGAAATACACTGGGGTCACCTATACCTCAACTGCCACCAAGTCAGTGAACCAGGTTTAGGAATTCTCTGGGGTCGCTTGTACCACACCTGCCACCATGTCAGTGAACCAGGTTTAGGAATACGCTGGGATCACCTGTACCTCAACTGCCACCATGTCTGTGAACTGGGTTCAGGACCTCCCTGGGGTCACTCGTTCCTATCCTGCCATGTCAGAGAGTCGGGTTCAGGAAAGGACTGGGGTCTCTCATACCTCACCTGCTGCTGCCATGTCTGTGAGCCATTTTCAGGAATACACTGGGGTCATGTGTACCTCACCCGGCTCCATGTCAGTTAGCTAGGTTAGGAAACGCAGTGAGGTCTCCCATATCTCACCTGCCACCATGTCAGTGAACCACGTTTAGGAATAAACTGGTGTCATTTGGACCTCACCTGCCACCATGTCAGTGAACCAGGTTTAGGAATACACTGGTGAAACCTGTACCTCACCTGCCACCTTGTCAGTGAACCAGGTTTAGGAATACACTGGGGTCACCGGTACCTCACATGCCACCATGTCTCTCAACAATGTTAAGGAATACATTGGAGTCACTGTACCTCAACTGCCACCATGTCAGTGATCCAGGTTTAGGAAAATAATGGGTCACCTGTACCTCTACTGCCACCATGTCAGTGAACCAGGTTCAGGGATACACTGGGGTCACCTGTACCTCAACAGCCACCGTGTCCGTGAACCAGGTTTAGGAATACACTGTGGTCTCCCGTACCTCACCTGCCACCATGTCAGTGAGCCAGGTTTAGGAATACACTGGGGTCACCTGTACCTCATCTGCCACCATCAGTGAACCATGTTTAGGAATACACTGGGGTCACCTGTACCTCACCTGCCACCATGTCAGTGAACCAGGTTTAGGAAAACACTGGGGTCACCTGTACCTCACCTGTCAATATGTCAGTGAACCAGGTTTAGGAATACACTGGGGTCTCCTATACCTCAACTGCCGCCTTGTCAGTGAACCAGTTTTAGGAATACTCTTTGGTCACCTATACCTCTCCTGCCATGATGTCTGTGAACCAGGTTTAGGAATACGCTGGGATCACCTGTACCTCATCTGCCACCATGTCAGTGATCCAGTTTTAGGAATACATTGGGGTTACCTGTTCCTCACCTGCAACCATGTCAGTGAACCAGGTTTAGGAATACACTGGGGTCTCCCCATAACTCACCTTCCACCATGTCAGTAAAACTGGTTTATGAATACACTTCTGTCACCTGTACCACACCTGCCACAATGTCAGTGAACCCGGTTTAGGAATACACTGGGGGGCTCCCATACCTCACCTGCCACCATGTCATTGAACCAAGTTTAATAATACACTGAGGTCCCCCGTACCTCACCTGCCACCATGTCAGTGAACCAGGTTTAGGAGTACACTGGGGTCACCTGTACCTCACCTGCCACCATGTCACTGAACCAGGTTTAAGAATTCACAGGGGTCACCTGTACCTCTCCTGCCACCATGGCAGTGAACTAGGTTTAGGAATACACTGGGGTCACCTGTACCTCAACTGCCACCATGTCTTTCTACCATGTTTATGAATACTCTGGGGTCACCTGTACCTCACCTGCCACCATGTCAGTGAACCAGGTTTAGGAATACACTGGGGTCACCTGCACCTCAACTGACAAAATGTCAGTGAACCAGGGTTAGTAATACACTGGCATCACCTGTACCTCCCCTGCCACCATGTCAGTGAACGAGGTTTAGGAATACACTGGGGTCTCCTATACCTCAACTGCCGCCTTGTCAGTGAACCAGTTTTAGGAATACTCTTTGGTCACCTATACCTCTCCTGCCATGATGTCTGTGAACCAGGTTTAGGAATACGCTGGGATCACCTGTACCTCATCTGCCACCATGTCAGTGATCCAGTTTTAGGAATAGATTGGGGTTACCTGTTCCTCACCTGCAACCATGTCAGTGAACCAGGTTTAGGAATACACTGGGGTCTCCCATAACTCACCTTCCACCATGTCAGTAAAACTGGTTTATGAATACACTTCTGTCACCTGTACCACACCTGCCACAATGTCAGTGAACCCGGTTTAGGAATACACTGGGGGCTCCCATACCTCACCTGCCACCATGTCATTGAACCAAGTTTAATAATACACTGAGGGTCCCCTACCTCACCTGCCACCATGTCAGTGAACCAGGTTTAGAGTACACTGGGGTCACCTGTACCTCACCTGCCACCATGTCACTGAACCAGGTTTAAGAATTCACAGGGTCACCTGTACCTCTCCTGCCACCATGGCAGTGAACTAGGTTTAGGAATACACTGGGGTCACCTGTACCTCAACTGCCACCATGTCTTTCTACCATGTTTATGAATACTCTGGGGTCACCTGTACCTCACCTGCCACCATGTCAGTGAACCAGGTTTAGGAATACACTGGGGTCACCTGCACCTCAACTGACAAAATGTCAGTGAACCAGGGTTAGTAATACACTGGCATCACCTGTACCTCCCCTGCCACCATGTCAGTGAACGAGGTTTAGGAAAACACTGAGGTCACCTGTACCTCACCTGCCAACATGTCAGTGAACCAGGTTTAGGAATACACTGTGGTCAGCTGTACCTCACCTGCCACTATGTCAGTGAACCAGGTTTAGGAATTCACTTCAGTCACATGTTCCTCACCTGCCACCATGTCAGTGAACTAGGTTTAGGAATACACTAGGGCCACCTGTACCTCACCTGCCACCATGTCAGTGAACCAGGTGTAGGAATACACTGGGGTCACCTGTACCTCACCTGCCACCATGTCACTGAACCAGGTTTAGGAATACACTGGGGTCACCTGTACCTCACCTGCCACTATGTCAGTGAACCAGGTTTAGGAATACACTGGAGTCACATGTTCCTTACCTGCCACCATGTCAGTGAACTAGGTGTAGGAATACACTGGGGTCACCTGTACCTCACCTGCCACCATGTCAGTGAACGAGGTTTAGGAATACACTGGGGTCATCTGTACCTCAACTGCCACCATGTCAGTGAACCAGGTTTAGGAATAGTCTGGGGTCACCTGTACCTCACCTGCCACCATGTCAGTGAATCAGGTTTAGGAATACACTGGGGTCACCTGTACCTGGCCTGCCACCATGTCAGTGAACCAGGTTTAAGAATACACTGGGGTCACCTGTAGCTCAACTGCCACCATGTCAGTGAACCGGGATTTGGAATACACTGGGGTCACCTATACCTCACCTGACACCATTTCAGTGAACCAGGTTTAGGAACACTGGGGTCACCTGAACCATAACTGCCACCATATAAGTGAACGAGGTTTAGGAATACACTGGGGTCTCCCGTACCTCACCTACCACCAAGTCAGAGAACCAGGTTTAGGAATACACTGGTGTCACCTGTACCTCACCTGCCACCTTGTCAGTGAACCAGGTTTAGGAATACACTGGGGTCACTGGTACCTCACATGCCACCATGTCTCTCAACAATGTTAAGGAATAAATTGGAGTCACTGTACCTCAACTGCCACCATGTCAGTGATCCAGGTTTAGGAAAACACTGGGGTAACCTGTACCTCTACTGCCACCATGTCAGTGAACCAGGTCTAGGAATACACTGGGGTCACCGGTACCTCATATGCCACCATGTCAGTGAACCACGTTTAGGAATACATTGGGGTCACTTGTACCTCAACTGCCACCATGTCAGTGATCCAGGTTTAGGAAAAAACTGGGGTCACCTGTACCTCTACTGCCACCATGTCAGTGAACCAGGTCTAGGAATACACTGGGGTCACCTGTACCTCAACAGCCACCGTGTCAGTGAACCAGGTTTAGGAATACACTGTGGTCTCCCATACCTCAACTGCCACTATGTCAATGAACCAGGTTTAGGAATACACTGGTGTCACCTGTACCTCACCAGCCACCTTGTCAGTGAACCAGGTTTAGGAATACACTGGGGTCACCGGTACCTCACATGCCACCATGTCAGAGAACCACGTTAAGGAATACGTTGGGGTCACTTGTACAAAAAACTGCCACCATGTCAGTGATCCAGGTTTAGGAATACACTGGGTCACCTGTACCGCTACTGCCTCCATGTCAGTGAACCAGGTTCAGGAATACACTGGGGCACCTGTACCTCAACAGCCACCGTGTCCGTGAACCAGGTTTAGGAATACACTGTGGTCTCCTGTACCTCACCTGCTACCATGTCAGTGAGCCAGGTTTAGGAATGCACTGGGGTCACCTGTACCTCATCTGCCACCATGTCAGTGATCCGGTTTTAGAGATACATTGGGGTCACTTGTACCTCACCTGCCACCATGTCAGTAAACCAGGTTTAGGAATACACTGGGGTCTCCTAAAACTCACCTTCCACCATGTCAGTAAAACTGGTTTAGGAATACACTTCGGTCACCTGTACCACACCTGCCACAATGTCAGTGAACCCGGTTTAGGAATACACTGGGGGCTCCCATAACTCACCTGCCACCATGTCACTGAACCAGGTTTAGGAATTCACCGGGGTCACCTGTACCTCTCCTGCCACCGTGTCAGTGAACCAGGTTTAGGAATACACTGGGGTCACCTGTACCTCACCTGCCACCATGTCACTGAACCAGGTTTAGGAATTCACTGGGGTCACCTGTACCTCTCCTGCCACCAAGTCAGTGAACCAGGTTTAGGAATACTCTGGGGTCACCTGTACCTCAACTGCCACCATGTCTTTTAACCAGGTTTAGGAATACTCTGGGGTCACCAGTACCTCACCTGCCACCATATCAGTGAACCAGGTTTAGGTATACACTGGGGTCACCTGCACCTCAACTGCCTCCATGTCAGTGAACCAGGGTTAGGAATACACTGGCATCACCTGTACCTCGCCTGCCACCATCAGTGAACCATGTTTAGGAATACACTGGGGTCACCTGTACCTCACCTGCCACCATGTCAGTGAACCAGGTTTAGGAATACACTGGGGTCACCTATACCTCAACTGCCACCTTGTCAGTGAATCCGGTTTAGGAATACTCTTTGGTCACCTATACCACTCCTGCCACCATGTCTGTGAACCAGGTTTAGGAATACGCTGGGATCACCTGTACCTCAACTGCCACCATGTCAGTGAACCAGGATTAGGAATATACTGGGGTCTCCCATACCTCACCTGGCACCATGTCAGTTAACCAGGTTTAGGAATACATTGGGGTCTCCCGTACTTCACCTGCCACCATGTCAGTGAACCAGGTTTAGGAATACTCTGGGGTCACCTGAACCACACCTGCCACCATATCAGTGAAACAGGTTTAGGAATACACTGGAGTCACCTGTACCTCAACTGCCACCATGTCAGTGAACTGGGTTCAGAATGCACTTTGGTCTCCCATTCCTAACCTGCCACCATGTCTGTGAACTGGGTTCAGGACCACCCTGGGGTCACTTGTTCCTTACCTGCCATGTCAGGGAGTCGGGTTCAGGAAAGGACTTGGGTCTTTCATTCCTCACCTGCTGCTGCCATGTCTGTGAGCCATTTTCATGAATACACTGGGGTCATGCGTACCTCACCCGTCTCCATGTCAGTAAGCTAGGTTTGGAAATGCACAGGGGTTTCCCATACCTCACCTGCCACCATGTCAGTGAACCAAGTTTAGGAATACACTGGGGTCATTTGTACCTCACCTGCCACCATGTCAGTGAATCAGGTTTAGGAATACACTGGGGTCATGTGTACCAATCCCGTCACCATGTCAGTAAGCTAGGTTTGGAAATGCACAGGGGACTCCCATACCTCACCTGCCACCATATCAGTGAACCAGGTTTAGGAATATACTGGGGTCACCTGTACCTCAAAAGCCATGTCAGGGAGCCGGGTTCAGGAAAGGACTGGTGTCACTCATTTCTCACCTGCTGCCATGTCAGTGAGCCATTTTCAGGAATACACTGGGGTCATGCGTACCTCACCCGTCACCATGTCAATAAGCTAGGTTTGGAAATGCACAGGGGTCTCCCATACCTCACTTGCCACCTGTACCTCACCTGCCACCCTGTCAGTGAACCAGGTTGAGGAATTCACTGGGATCACCTATACCTCACCTGCCACCATGTCAGTGAACTGAGTTCAGGAAGAAGAAGAAGAATCAGTATTTATATAGCACTTTTCATACATAGTATCCCAAAGCGCTTTACAAGCAACGCTAGACTGGTAGTGAAGTGACTGAATGTGTGGTGGCGGCCATATCGCACATCATCATCCACACACAGCCTGGATAATTGCATGAACTGGTTTTATGGGAAGGGGAATGTTGGCCAGGACACTGGGAATGTTCCCTGCTCTTTGCAAAGAGTGCCCTGGGTTCTTTTACTTCCACCTGGACACCCACCAGAACAACACCAGGATGGGCAGAAGGGACCTCGTTTTAACGTCTCTTCCAAAGGACGGCACACCCGAGCAATACAGCACCCCCTAATACTGCACTCGGATGCCAGAGATTTTTAGGTGCAAGTCCAATCCTGGTGTGGGACAAGAACCCATGACTTTCTGGTCCAGAGGCAGATGTGCTACCAACTGAGCCACACTGACACACAGGAAGCACTGGGGTCTCCCATATCTCACCTGCCCCCATGTCAGTGAACCAGGTTTAGGAATACACTGGGGTCACCTATACCACACCTGCCACTATGTCAGTGAACTGATTTCAGGAAGCACTGGGGTCTCCCATACCACACCTGCCACCTTGTCAGTGAACTGAGTTCAGGAGGCACTGGGGTCTCCCCTATCTCAACTGCCACCATGTCAGTGAACCAGATTTAGGAATACACTGGAGTCACCCTTACCTCAACTGCCACCATGTCAGTGAACGAGGTTTAGGAAAACACTGGGGTCACCTGTACGTCTCCGGCTACCAAGTCTGTGAACCAGGTTTAGGAATACACTGGGGTTACCTGTACCTCACCTGCCACCATGTCAGTGAACCAGGTTTAGGAATACACTGGAGTCACATGAACCTCACCTGCCACCATGTCAGTGAACCAGGTTTAGGAATACACTGGGGTCTCCTGTACCTCACATACCACCATGTCAGTGAATCAGGTTTAGGAATTCACTGGTGTCACATGTACCTCACCTGCCACCTTGTCAGTGAACCAGGTTTAGGAATACACCGGGGTCACCGGTACCTCACATGCCACCATGTCAGAGAACCACGTTAAGGAATACATTGGGGTCACTTGTACAAAAAACTGCCGCCATGTCAGTGATCCAGGTTTAGGAATACAATGGGTCACCTGTACCTCTACTGCCTCCATGTCAGTGAACCAGGTTCAGGAATACACTGGGGCACCTGTACCTCAACAGCCACCATGTCCATGAACCAGGTTTAGGAATACACTGTGGTCTCCCATACCTCACCTGCTACCATGTCAGTGAACCAGGTTTAGGAATGCACTGGGGTCACCTGTACCTCATCTGCCACCATGTCAGTGATCCAGTTTTAGGAATTCATTGGGGTCACTTGTACCTCACCTGCCACCATGTCAGTGAACCAGGTTTAGGAATACACTGGGGTCTCCCAAAACTCACCTTCCAACATGTCAGTGAAACTGGTTTAGGAATACACTTCGGTCACCTGTACCACACCAGCCATAATGTCAGTGAACCCAGTTTAGGAATACACTGAGGGCTCCCATACCTCACCAGCCACCATGTCACTGAACCAGGTTTAGGAATTCACTTGGGTCACCTGTACCCAGGTTTAGTAATACACTGGCGTCACCTGTACCTCACCTGCCTCCGTGTCACTGAACCAGGTTTAGGAATTCACTGGGGTCACCTGTACCTCTCCTGCCACCAAGTCAGTGAGCCAGGTTTAGGAATACACTGGGGTCACCTGAACCTCAACTGCCACCATGTCTTTTAACCAGGTTTAGGTATACTCTGGGGTCACCTGTACCTCAACTGCCACCATGTCTTTTAACCAGGTTTAGGAATACTCTGAGGTAAATTGTACCTCACCTGCCACCATATCAGTGAACCAGGTTTAGGTATACACTGGGGTCACCTGCACCTCAACTGCCTCCATGTCAGTGAACCAGGGTTAGGAATACACTGGCATCACCTGTACCTCACCTGCCACCATCAGTGAACCATGTTTAGGAATACACTGGGGTCACCTGTACCTCACCTGCCACCATGTCAGTGAACCAGGTTTAGGAAAACACTGGGGTCACCTGTACCTCACCTGTCAATATGTCAGTGAACCAGGTTTAGGAATACACTGGGGTCACCTATACCTCAACTGCCACCTTGTTAGTGAACCAGGTTTAGGAATACTCTTTGGTCACCAATACCACTCCTGCCACCATGTCTGTGAACCAGGTTTAGGAATACGCTGGGATCACCTGTACCTCAACTGCCACCATGTCAGTGAACCAGGATTAGAAATATACTGGGGTCTCCCATACCTCATCTGGAACCATGTCAGTTAACCAGCTTTAGGAATACATTGGGGTCTCCCGTACTTCACCTGCCACCATGTCAGTGAACCAGGTTTAGGAATACTCTGGGGTCACCTGAACCACACCTGCCACCATATCAGAGAAACAGGTTTAGGAATACACTGGGGTCACCTGTACCTCAACTGCCACCATGTCAGTGAACTGGGTTCAGAATGCACTGTGGTCTCCCATTCCTAACCTGCCACCATGTCTGTGAACTGGGTTCAGGACCACCCTGGGGTCACTTGTTCCTCACCTGCCATGTCAGGGAGTCGGGTTCAGGAAAGGACTTGGGTCTCTCATTCCTCACCTGCTGCTGCCATGTCTGTGAGCCATTTTCATGAATACACTGGGGTCATGCGTACCTCACCCGTCTCCATGTCAGTAAGCTAGGTTTGGAAATGCACAGGGGTCTCCCATACCTCACATGCCACCATGTCAGTGAACCACGTTTAGGAATACACTGGGGTCATTTGTACCTCACCTGCCACCATGTCAGTGAACCAGGTTTAGGATTACACTGGGGTCATGTGTACCAATCCCGTCACCATGTCAGTAAGCTAGGTTTGGAAATGCACAGGGGACTCCCATACCTCACCTGCCATCATATCAGTGAACCAGGTTTAGGAATATACTGGGGTTACCTGTACCTCAAATGCCATGTCTGGGAGCCGGGTTCAGGATAGGACTGGTGTCACTCATTTCTCACCTGCTGCCATGTAAGTGAGCCATTTTCAGGAATACACTGGGGTCATGCGTACCTCACCCGCCACCATGTCAATAAGCTAGGTTTGGAAATGCACAGGGGTCTCCCATACCTCACTTTCCACCTGTACCTCACCTGCCACCCTGTCAGTGAACCAGGTTGAGGAATTCACTGGGGTCACCTATACCTCACCTGCCACCATGTCAGTGAACCAGGTTTAGGAATACACTGGGTTCAACTGTACCTCACCTGCCACCATGTCAGTGAACCAGGTATAGGAATAAACTGTGGTCACCTGTACCTCAACTGCCACCGTATCAGTGAACCAGGTTTAGGAATACACTGGGGTCACCTGTACCTCAACTGCCACTGAGTCAGTGAACTAGGTTTAGGAATACACTGGGGTCAGCTGTACCTCACCTGCCACCATGCCAGTGAACTGAGTTCAGGAAGAAGAAGAAAAAGAATCAGTATTTATATAGCACTTTTCATACATAGTATCCCAAAGCGCTTTACAAGCAACGCTAGACTGGTAGTGAAGTGACTGAATGTGTGGTGGCGGCCATATCGCACATCATCATCCACACACAGCCTGGATAATTGCATGAACTGGTTTTATGGGAAGGGGAATGTTGGCCAGGACACCGGGAATGTTCCCTGCTCTTTGCAAAGAGTGCCCTGGGTTCTTTTACTTCCACCTGGACACCCACCAGAACAACACCAGGATGGGCAGAAAGGACCTCGGTTTAACGTCTCTTCCGAAGGACGGCACACCCGAGCAATACAGCACCCCCTAATACTGCACTCGGAAGCCAGAGATTTTTAGGTGCAAGTCCAATCCTGGTGTGGGACAAGAACCCACGACCTTCTGGTCCTTAGGCGGATGTGCTACCAACTGAGCCACACTGACACACAGGAAGCACTGGGGTCTCCCATATCTCACCTGCCACCATGTCAATGAACCAGGTTTAGGAATACACTGGGGTCACCTATACCACACCTGCCACCTTGTCAGTGAACTGAGTTCAGGAGGCACTGGGGTCTCCCCTATCTCACCTGCCACCATGTCAGTGAATCATATTTAGGAATACACTGGAGTCACCCTTACCTCAACTGCCACCATGTCAGTGAACCAGGGTTAGGAATACACTGGGGTCACCTGTACGTCACCGGCTATTAAGTCAGTGAACCAGGTTTAGGAATACACTGGGGTTACCTGTACCTCACCTGCCACCATGTCAGTGAACCAGTTTTAGGAATACACTGGAGTCACATGAACCTCACCTGCCACCATGTCAGTGAACCTGGTTTAGGAATACACTGGTTCCACCTGTTCCTCACCTGCCACCATGTCAGTGTACCAGGTTTAGAAATACACTGGGGTCACCTGTACCTGGCCTGCCACCATGTCAGTGAAACAGGTTTAAGAATATACTGGGGTCACCTGTACCTCATCTGCCACCATGTCAGTCAACCAGGTTTTGGAATACGCTGGGGTCACCTGTACCTCACCTGCCACCATGTCAGTGAAACAGTTTTAGGAACACTGGGGTTACCTGAACCATAACTGCCACCATGTCAGTGAACCAGGTTTAGGAATACACTGGGGTCTCCAGTACCTCACCTACCACCAAGTCAGTGAACCAGGTATAGGAATACACTGGTGTAACCTGTACCTCACCTGCCACCGTGTCAGTGAACCAGGTTTAGGAGTACACTGGGGTCACTGGTACCTCACATGCCCCCATGTCAGTGAACCACGTTTAGGAATACATTAGGGTCACTTGTACCTCAACTGCCACCATGTCTGTGATCCAGGTTTAGGAATACACTGGGGTCACCTGTACCTCTACTGCCACCATGTCAGTGAACCAGGTTTAGGAATACACTGGGGTCACCTGTACCTCAACTGCCACCATGTCAGTGAACTGGGTTCAGAATGCACTGGGGTCTCCCATTCCTAACCTGCCACCATGTCTGTGAACTGGGTTCAGGACCACCCTGGGGTCACTTGTTCCTCACCTGCCATGTCAGGGAGTCGGGTTCAGGAAAGGACTGGGGTCTCTCATACCTCAACTGCTGCTGCCATGTCCTAGAGCCATTTTCAGGAATACACTGGGGTCTTGCGTACCTCACCCGTCTCCATGTCAGTAAGCTAGGTTTGGAAATGCACAGGGGTCTCCCATACCTCGCCTGCCACCATGTCAGTGAACCATGTTTAGGAATACACTGGTGTCATTTGTACCTCACCTGCCACCATGTCAGTGAACCAGGTATAGGAATACACTGTGGTCTCTTGTACCTCAACTGTCACCGTGTCAGTGAACCAGGTTTATGAATACACTGGGGTCATGCGTACCAATCCCGTCACCATGTCAGTAAGCTAGGTTTGGAAATGCACAGGGGCTCCCATACCTCACCTGCCACCATGTCAGTGAACCAGGTTTAGGAATATACTGGGGTCACCTGTACCTCAAATGCCATGTCAGGGAGCCGGGTTCAGGAAAGGACTGGGGTCACTCATTTCTCACCTGCTGCCATGTCAGTGAGCCATTTTCAGGAATACACTGGGGTCATGCGTACCTCACACGTCACCATGTCAGTAAGCTAGGTTTGGAAATACACAGGGGTCTCCCATACCTCACCTGCCACCATGTCAGTGAACCACGTTTCAAAGATACACTGAGATCATTTGTACCTCACCTACACCATGTCAGTGAACCAGGTTTAGGAATACACTGGGGTCTCTTGTACCTCAACTGTCACCATGTCAGTGAACCAGGTTTATGAATACACTGGGGTCATGCTGTACCAATCCCGTCACCATGTCAGTAAGCTAGGTTTGGAAATGCACAGGGGCTCCCATACCTCACCTGCCACCATATCAGTGAACCAGGTTTAGGAATATACTGGGGTCACCTGTACCTCAAATGCCATGTCAAGGAGCCGGCTTCAGGAAAGGACTGGGGTCACTCATTCCTCACCTGCTGACATGTCAGTGAGCCATTTTTAGGAATACACTGGGGTCATGTGTACCTCACTTGTCCCCATTTCTGTAACCTAAGTTTGGAAATGCACTGGGGTCACCAATGCCTCAACTGCCACCATGTCATTGAGCCAAGTTCAGTAAAGCATAGGGGTCACCAGTACCTCACCTGACACCCTGTCAGCAATCGGGTTCAGAAATGCACTGGAGTCACCTGTGCCTCACCTGTTACCATATCAGTAAGCCAGGTTCTGCAATGCACTGGGGTCACCTCTACCTTAAATGTCAGTGAGCTGGGTTCAGTAATCCATTGGGATCGCCTGTACCTCTCCTGTCACCATTTCTGCCAGCCAGGTTTAGGAATGCTCTGGGTTCAACTGTACCTCACCTGCTGGCATGTCATTGAGCTGGGTTCAGGAATGCACTGGGGTTACTGTAATTTACCTGTCACCATGTCAGCAAGCCAGATTCAGAATGCACTGGGGTCACCCATACCTCACCAGTCACCATGTCGCTCAGCCGGTTCTAGAATGCACTGAGGAGGAAAAGGTTGTAGGAATCATAGTAACAGGGAGCCTGAAAAACTCTGCTCAGTGCAGGAATGCTGTGGTTAAGGCCATCAGGATTTAGGGGTGTATTGTGTGGGGGTTCTTATCCAGACACAAGGATGTGATCCTGCCCATGTACAGGTCCTTGGTCAGGCCATATCTGGAGTATTGCATGCAGTTCTGGCATCCACATCTGATGAAGAGTATCAGGCTGCATGAGGCAGTGCAGAAAGGGGGACTAAAATAATACAGGGGATTTTAGACAACCTTTGAAAAGAGGCTGAGACACTTGAGTTTGTACACCCTGGAGGAGAGAAGGGATCAGGGGGTTATGAATGAAACTGTCTAATACTTGAGGGTGATCAACAAATCTGGCACAGAGGGGTTGATAAGATGAGGAAGTGAAGGGACATGAGGGTGAATGGGCTAATACTGGTGGGGGACAGATTCAGGGGGAAATGAGAATGCATTATTTCACTAAGAGGGTAGTGTCAAAATGGAACGCTCTACCAAAGGAGGTGGTGGCATGCAGGACTGTGGGGAGTTTCTAAAAAGCGTCGGGCTGTGTAATGGGGGGCTGACCACGCAACCTGAGCAGTTTCCGAGGGTGAAAGGATGGACTGGAGGTTGGGCAGCAGCAGTATGGAGTGCGAGCTACACAATGGAACAGACTAGATAAACCACAAGGCCGCCTTTTTCTGCTGGCAAGTTTCATATGTTCACATGGTCACACTGTGGCTACCCATCCCTCATGTGCCACCATGTCATGGAGCTCGGTTCCAGAATCCACTGGGATCACCCATCCCTCACCTGTCACTGTGTCTGGGACCCAGGTTGGGGAATGCACAGGGGTCACACATCCCTCACCTGTCACCATGTCTGGGACCCAGGTTGGGGAATGCACAGGGGTTACACATACCTCACCTGTCACCGTGTCTGGGACACAGGTTGGGGAATACACTTGGGTCACCCATCACTCACCTGTCACCATGTCATGGACCTAGGTTGGGGAATGCACAGGGGTACACCAATCCCTCACCTGTCACAGTGTCTGAGACCCAGGTTAGGGAATGCACTGGGATGACCCATCCCTCACCTGTCACTGTGTCTGGGCCCCAGGTTGGGGAATGCACAGGGGTCACTCATCCCTCACCTGCCACCATGTCAGTGAACCAGGTTTAGGAATAGACTGGGGTCACCTAAACCACACCTGCCACTACGTCAGAGAACCTGGTTTAGGAATACACTGGGCTGACCTGTACCTCACCTGCCACCATGTAAGTGAACCAGGTTTAGGAATACACTGGGGTCACCTGTACCACACCTGCCATCATGTCAGTGAACTAGGATTAGGAATACACTGGGGTCTTCTGTACCTCACCTGCCACCATGTCAGTGAAACAGGTTTAGGAATACACTGGGGTCTCCCGTACCTCACCTACCACAATGTCAGTGTAACAGAATAAGGAATACACAGGGGTCAGCTGTACCGCAGCTGCCACCATGTCAGTGAAACAGGTTTAGAAATACACTGGGGTCACCTTTTCCTCAACTGCCTCCATGTCAGTGAACTGGGTTCAGAAAGCACTGGGGACTCCCATACCTTACCTGCCACCATGTCAGTGAACTGTGTACAGGAACACCCTGTGGTCACTTGAACCTCACCTGCCATGTCAGGGAGCCGGGTTCAAGAAAGGACTGGGGTCACTCATACCTCACCTGCTACCATGTCAGTGAGGCATTTTAAGGAATACACAGGGGTCAAGCGTACCTCACCTGCCACCATGTCAGTAAGCTAGGTTTGGAAATGCACAAGAGTCTCCCATACCTCACCTGCCACCATGTCAGTGAACCAGGTTTAGGAATACACTGGGGTCACCTGTTCCTCACCTGCCACCCTGTCAGTGAACCACGATAGGAATACACTGGGGTCACCTGTACCTCACCTGCCACCATGTCATTGAACCTGGTTTAGGAATACACTGGAACCACCTGTACCTCACCTGCCACCATGTCAGTGAAACAGGTTTCGGAATACACTGGGGTCACCTGTACCTCACCTACCACCATTTCAGTGAACCAGGTTTAGGAATTCATTGGGGTCACCTGTACCTCACCTGCCACCATGTCAGTGAACCAGGTTTAGGAATACACTGGGGTCACCTGTACCTCACCTGCCATCATGTCAGTGAACCAGGTTTAGGAATACACTGGGGTCTTCCGTACCTCACCTGCCACCATGTCAGTGAAACAGGTTTAGGAATACACTGGGGTCTCCCGTACCTCACCTACCACAATGTCAGTGTAACAGAATAAGGAATACACAGGGGTCAGCTGTACCGCAGCTGCCACCATGTCAGTGAAACAGGTTTAGAAATACACTGGGGTCACCTTTTCCTCAACTGCCTCCATGTCAGTGAACTGGGTTCAGAAAGCATTGGGGACTCCCATACCTTACCTGCCACCATGTCAGTGAATCAGGTTTAGGAATATAGAGGGGTCACCTGTACCTTACCTGCCACCATGTCAATGAACCAGGTTTAGGAATACACTTGGGTCACTTGTACCTCACCTGCCACCATGTCAGTGAACAAACTTTAGGAATAGACTGGGGTCACCTGGACCTCACCTGGGACCATGTCAGTAAACCTGGTTTAGGAATACACTGGGGTAACCTGTACCTCACCTGCCACCATGTCAGTGAATCAGGTTTAGGAATACACTGTGGTCACCTGTACCTCACCTGCCACCATATCAGTGAACCAGGTTTAGGAATACACTGAGGTCACCTGTACCATAACTGCCACCATGTCAGTGAACCAAGTTTAGGAATACACTGGGGTCATCTGTACCTCACCTGCCACCATGTCTTTTAAGCAGGTATGGGAATACTCTTGGGTCACCTGTACCTCACCTGCCACCATGTCAGTGAACCAGGTTTAGGAATACACTGGGGTCACCTGCAGCTCAAATGCCACCATGTCAGTGAACCAGGTTTAGGAATACACTGGGGTCACCTTTACCTCAACTGCCACCATATCAGTAAACCAGGTTTAGCAATACACTGTGTCACCTGTACCTCACCTGCCACCATGTCAGTGAACCAGGTTTAGGAATACACTTGGGTCACCAGTACATCACTTGCCAATATGTCAGTGAACCAGGTTTAGGAATACACTGGGGTCACCTGTTCCACACCTGCCATCATGTCAGTGAACCAGGTTTAGGAATACTCTGGGGTCACCTGTTCCTCACCCGGCACCATGTCAGTTAACCAGGTTTAGGAATACACTGGGGTCACCTGTATCTCACCTGTCACCATGTCAGTGAATCAGGTTTAGGAAACCACTGTGGTCACCTGTACCTCACCTGCCACCATGTCAGTGAACCAGGTTTAGGAATACACTGGGGTCACCTCTACCTCAAGTGCCACCATGTCAGTGAACCAGGTTTAGGAATACACTTGGGTCACCTGTACCTCAACTGCCACCATATCAGTCAGCCAGGTTTAGGAATACACTTCGGTCGCCTGTACCACAACTGCCACCATTTCAGTGCACCAGGTTTAGGAATACACTTGGGTCACCTGTACCTCAACTGCCACCATATCAGTCAGCCAGGTTTAGGAATACACTTCGGTCGCCTGTACCACAACTGCCACCATTTCAGTGCACCAGGTTTAGGAATACACTTGGGTCACCTGCACCTCACCTGCCACCATGTCAGTGAACCAGGTTTAGGAATACACTTGGTTCTCCCGTTCCTCACCTGGCACCATGTCAGTTAACCAGGTTTAGGAATACACTTGGGTCTCCCATACTTCACCTGCACCATGTCAGTGAAACAGGTTTAGGAATACACTGGGGTCTCCTCTACCTCAACTGCTTCCATGTGAGTGAACTGGGTTCTGAAAGCACTGGGGTCTCACATTCCTAACCTGACACCATATCTGTGAACTGGGTTCAGGACCACCCAGGGGTCACTTGTACCTCACCTGCCATGTCAGGGAGCCGGGTTCAGGAAAGGACTGGGGTCACTCATACCTCTCCTGCTGCCATGTCAGTGAGCCATTTTCAGGAATACACTGGGGTCATGCGTACCTCACCCGTCACCATGTCAGTAATCTAGGTTTGGAAATGCACAGGGGTCTCCCATACCTCACCTGCCACCATGTCAGTGAACCAGGTTTAGGAATACACTGGGGTCATTTGTACCTCACCTGCCACCAAGTTAGTGAACCAGGTTTAGGATTACTCTGGGGTCACCTGTATCTCAACTGCCACCATTTCAGTGAACCAGGTTTAGGAATACACTTGGGTCACCAGTACATCACTTGCCAATATGTCAGTGAACCAGGTTTAGGAATACACTGGGGTCACCTGTACCACACCTGCCATCATGTCAGTGAACCAGGTTTAGGAATACTCTGGGGTCACCTGTTCCTCACCTGGCACCATGTCAGTTAACCAGGTTTAGGAATACACTGGGGTCACCTGTATCTCACCTATCACCATGTCAGTGAATCAGGTTTAGGAAACCACTGTGGTCACCTGTACCTCACCTGCCACCATGTCAGTGAACCAGGTTTAGGAATACACTGGGGTCACCTCTACCTCAAGTGCCACCATGTCAGTGAACCAGGTTTAGGAATACACTTGGGTCACCTGTGCCTCCAACTGCCACCATATCAGTCAACAGGTTTAGGAATACACTTGATCGCCTGTACCACAACTGCCACCATTTCAGTGCACCAGGTTTAGGAATACACTTGGGTCACCTGTACCTCAACTGCCACCATATCAGTCAGCCAGGTTTAGGAATACACTTGGTCACCTGTACCACAACTGCCACCATTTCAGTGCACCAGGTTTAGGGAATACACTTGGGTCACCTGCACCTCACCTGCCACCATGTCAGTGAACCAGGTTTAGGAATACACTTGGTTCTCCCGTTCCTCACCTGGCACCATGTCAGTTAACCAGGTTTAGGAATACACTTGGGTCTCCCATACTTCACCTGCACCATGTCAGTGAAACAGGTTTAGGAATACACTGGGGTCTCCTCTACCTCAACTGCTTCCATGTGAGTGAACTGGGTTCTAAAAGCACTGGGGTCTCCCATTCCTAACCTGACACCATATCTGTGAACTGGGTTCAGGACCACCCAGGGGTCACTTGTACCTCACCTGCCATGTCAGGGAGCCGGGTTCAGGAGCTGGGGTCACTCCATACCTCTCCTGCTGCCATGTCAGTGAGCCATTTTCAGGAATACACTGGGGTCATGCGTACCTCACCCGTCACCATGTCAGTAATCTAGGTTTGGAAATGCACAGGGGTCTCCCATACCTCACCTGCCACCATGTCAGTGAACCAGGTTTAGGAATACACTGGGGTCATTTGTACCTCACCTGCCACCAAGTTAGTGAACCAGGTTTAGGATTACTCTGGGGTCACCTGTATCTCAACTGCCACCATTTCAGTGAACCAGGTTTAGGAATACACTGGGGTCATGCTTACCTCACCCGTCACCATGTCAGTAAGCTAGGTTTGGAAATACACTGGGGACTCCCTTACCTCACCTGCCACCATATCAGTGAACCAGGTTTAGGAATACACTGGGGTCACCTGTACCTCACCTGCCATGTCAGGGAGCCGGTTCAGGAAAGGACTGGGATCACTCATACCTCACCTGCTGCCATGTCAGTGAGACATTTTCAGGAAAACACTGGGGTCATGCGTACCTCACCCATCCCATGTCAGTAAGCTAGGTTTGGAAATGCACTGTGGTCACCAATGCCTCTACTGCCACCATGTCATTGAGCCATGTTCAGGAAAGCATAGGGGTCACCATTACCTCACCTGACACCCTGTCTGCAATTGGGTTCTGCAATGCACTGGGGTCACCTCTACCTTAAATGTCAGTGAGCTGGGTTCAGGAATCCATTGGGATTGCCTGTACCTCTCCTGTCACCATTTCTGCCAGCCAGGTTTAGGAATGCTCTGTGTTTAACTGTACCTCACCTGCTGGCATGTCATTGAGCTGAGTTCAGGAATGCACTGGGGTTGCTGTAATTTACCTGTCACCATGTCAGCAAGCCAGATTCAGAATGCACTGGGGTCACCCATACCTCACCTGTCACCATGTCGCTCAGCCGGGTCTAGAATGCACTGTGGAGGAAAAGGATGTAGGAATCATAGTAACAGGGAGCCTGAACAACTCTGCTCAGTGCAGGAATGCTGCGGTTAAGGCCACCAGGATTTAAGGGTGTATTGTGCGGGGGTTCTTATCCAGACACAAGGATGTGATCCTGCCCATGTACAGGTCCTTGGTCAGGCCACATCTGGAGTATTGCATGCAGTTCTGGAATCCATATCTGTTGAAGAGTATCAGGCTGCATGAGGCAGTGCAGAAAGGGGGACTAAAATAATACAGGGGATTTTAGACAACCTTTGAAAAGAGGCTGAGACACTTGAGTTTGTACATCCTGGAGGAGAGAAGGGATCAGGGGGATATGAATGAGACTGTCAATTACCTGAGGGTGATCAACAAATCTGGCACAGAGGGGTTGTTAAGATGAGGAAGTGAAGGGACATGAGGGTGAATGGGCTAATACTAGTGGGGGACAGATTCAGGGGGGAAATGAGGAGGCATTATTTCACTAAGAGGGTAGTGTCAAAATGGAATGCTCTACCAAAGGAGGTGGTGGCATGCAGGACTCTGGGGAGTTTCAAAAAAGCGTGGGGCAGGGCAATGGGGGGTTGAGTACGCAACCTGAGCAGTTGCCGAGGGTGAAAGGATGGACTGCAGGTTGGGCAGCAGCAGTATGGAGTGCGAGCTGCACAATGGAACAGACTTGATAAACCACAAGGCCTGCTTCTGCTGGCAATTTTGTATGTTCACATGGTCACACTGTGGCCACCCATCCCTCATGTACCACCATGTCAGGGAGCTCGGTTCCAGAATCCACTGGGATCATCCATCCCTCACCTGTCACTGTGTCTGGGACCCAGGTTGGGGAATGCACAGGGGTCACACATCCCTCATCTGTCACCATGTCTGGGACCCAGGTTGGGGAATGCACAGGGTTACACATACCTCACCTGTCACCGTGTCTGGGAAACAGGTTGGAGAATGCACTGGGATCACCCATCCCTCACCTGCCACCATGTCAGTGAACCAGGTTTAGGAATACACTGGGGTCACCTGTATCTCACCTGCCACCATGTCAGTGGACCACGTTTAGGAACACATTGGGGTCATCTGTACCTCACCTGCCACCATGTCAGTGAACCAGGTTTAGGACTACACTGGGGTCTCCCATACCTCACCTGCCACCATTTCAGTGAACCAGGTTTAGGAATAGACTGGGGTCACCAGTACCACACCTGCCACCATGTCAGTGAACCAGGTTTAGGAATACAATGGGGTCACCTGTAGCACACCTGCCAACTTGTCAGTGAACCAGGTTTAGGAATACACTGGAGTCTCCTGTACCTCACCTGCCACCATGTCAGTGAACCAGGTTTAGGAATACACTTGGGTCACCTCTACCTCAACTGCCACCATGTCAGTGAACCAGGTTAAGGAATACACTGGGGTCTCCCATACCTCACCTGCCACCATGTCAGTGAACCAGGTTTAGGAATAGACTGGGGTCACCTGTACCACTCCTGCCACCATGTCAGTGAACCAGATTTAGGAATACACTGGGGTCACCTGTACCTCAACTGCCACCATGTCAGTGAACCAGGTTTAGGAATACACTGGGGTCTCCCATACCTTACCTGCCACCATGTCAGTGAACCAGGTTTAGGAATACACTGTGGTCACCTGTACCACACCTGCCACCATGTCAGTGAACCAGGTTTAGGAATACAATGGGGTCACCTGTAGCACACCTGCCAACATGTCAGTGAACCAGGTTTAGGAATACACTGGGGTCACCTGTACCTCACCTGCCACCATGTCAGTGAACCAGGTTTAGGAATACAATGGGGTCACCTGTAGCCCACCTGCCAACATGTCAGTGAACCAGGTTTAGGAATA
Organism: Neoceratodus forsteri; assembly: GCA_016271365.2. Taxonomy (NCBI): domain Eukaryota; kingdom Metazoa; phylum Chordata; order Ceratodontiformes; family Ceratodontidae; genus Neoceratodus; species Neoceratodus forsteri. The sequence goes on along the minus strand of CM057449.1, from coordinate 7,121,380 downwards.
CACTTGGGTCACCTCTACCTCAACTGCCTCCATGTCAGGGAACCAGGTTTCGGAATACACTGGGGTCACCTGTACCTCACCTGTCACCATGTCAGTGAAACAGGTTTTGGAATACACTGGGGTGACCTCTACCTCAACTGCCACCATGTCAGATAACTGGGTTCAGAAAGCACTGGGGTCACTGGTACCTCACCTGCTATGTCAGGGGGCCGGATTCAGGAAAGGACTGGGGTCACTCATACCTCACCTGCTGCCATGTCAGTGAGCCATTTTCAGGAATACACTGGGGTCATGCGTTCCTCACCCTTCACCATTTCAGAAGGCTAGGTTTGGAAATTCACAGGGGTCTCCCATACCTCACCTGCCACCTTGTCAGTGAATCAGTTTCAGGAATGCACTGGGAGCACCTGTACCTCATCTGTTACCATGTCAGGAAGCCAGGATCAGGAATGCTCTGTTGTCACCCATATCTCACCTGTCACCATATCAGGAAACTGGGTTTAAGATTGCAATCAACTGTTGCCATGTCAGCCAGTTGATTTCAGGAGTGCACTGGGATCACCTGTACCTCATTTGTTGCCGTGTGAGCGAACTGGATTCAGGAGTGCACCTGGGTCTCCCGTACCACACCTGCCACCGTGTCAGTGAGCCAGATTTGAGAATGCCCTAAGGTCAACTGCACGTCACCTATCACCAAGTCAGTGAGCCAGGATCAGTAATATACTGGGGTTACCCATTTCTCACCTGTCACCATGTCAGAGAGCCAGATTCTGGAATTAACTGGGGGCACTCATGCTTCATTTGTAGCCATGTCCCCGAGCCATATTCAGGAATGGACAGTTGTCCGCCATAGCTCACCTGCCACCATGTCAGTAAACCAGGTGTAGGAATACACTGGGGTCATCCAATACCTCAACTGCTACCATGTCAGTGAACTGGGTTCAGGAAGCACTGGGGTCTCCCATACCTCACCTGACACCATGTCAGTGAACCAGGTTTAGGAATTTACTTGGGTCACCTGTACCTCAACTGCCACCATATCAGTCAGCCAGGTTTAGGAATACACTGGGGTCAGCTGTACCTCACCTGCCACCATGTTAGTGAACCAGGTTTAGAAATACACTGGTGTCACCTGTTCCTCAACTGCCACCATGTCAGTGAACCAGGTTTAGGAATACACTGGGGTCACCTGTACCATAACTGCCACCATGTCAGTGAACCAGGTTTAGGAATACACTGGGGTCACCTGTACCTCACCTGCCACCATGTCTTTTAAGCAGGTTTAGGAATACTCTGGGGTCACCTGTACCTCACCTGCCACCATGTCAGTGAACCAGGTTTAGGAATACACTTGGGTCACCAGTACCTCACTTGCCAATATGTCAGTGAATCAGGTTTAGGAATACACTGGGGTCACCTGTACCACACCTGCCATCATGTCAGTGAACCAGGTTTAGGAATACTGTGGGGTCACCTGTTCCTCACCTGGCACCATGTCAGTTAACCAGGTTTAGGAATACACTGGGGTCACCTGTATCTCACCTGCCACCATGTCAGTGAATCAGGTTTAGGAATCCACTGTGGTCACCTGTACCTCAACTGCCACCATGTCAGTGAACCAGGTTTAGGAATACACTGGGGTCACCTCTATCTCAAGTGCCACCATGTCAGTGAACCAGGTTTAGGAATACACTTGGGTCACCTGTACCTCAACTGCCACCATATCAGTCAGCCAGGTTTCGGAATACACTTGGGTCACCTGTACCTCAACTGCCACCATGTCAGTGCACCCGGTTTAGGAATACACTGGGGTCACCAGTACCACACCTGCCACCATGTCAGTGAAACAGGTTTAGGAATACACTTGGATCTCCTGTTCCTCACCTGGCACCATGTCAGTTAACCAGGTTTAGGAATACACTGGGGTCTCCAGTACTTCACCTGCCACCATGTCAGTGAACCAGGTTTAGGAATACACTGGGGTCACCTGTACCACTCCTGCTACCATGTCAGTGAAACAGGTTTAGGAATACACTCTGGTCTCCTCTACCTCAACTGCTACCATGTGAGTGAACTGGGTTCAGAAAGCACTGGGGTCACCCATTCCTAACCTGACACCATATCTGTGAACTGGGTTCAGGACCACCCTGGGGTCACTTGTACCTCACCTGCCATGTCAGGGAACCGGGTTCAGGAAAGGATTGGGGTCACTCATACCTCACCTGCTGCCATGTCAGTGAGCCATTTTCAGGAATACACTGGGGTCATGCGCACCTCACCCATCACCATGTCAGTAATCTAGGTTTGGAAATGCACAGGGGCCTCCCATACTTCACTGGCCACCATGTCAGTGAACCACGTTTGGGAATACACTGGGGTCATTTGTACCTCACCTGCCACCAAGTCAGTGAACCAGGTTTAGGATTACTCTGGGGTCATGCTTACCTCACCCATCACCATGTCAGTAAGCTTGGTTTTTAAATACACAGGGGACTCCCATACCTCACCTGCCACCATATCAGTGAACCAGATTTAGGAATACACTGGGGTCACCTGTACCTCACCTGCCATGTCAGGGAGCCGGGTTCAGGAAAGGACTGGGATCACTCATACCTCACCTGCTGCCATGACAGTGAGCCATTTTCTGGAATACACTGGGGTCATGCATACCTCACCCGTCCCCATGTCAGTAAGCTAGTTTTGGAAATGCGCTGGGGTCACCAGTGCCTCAGCTGCCACCATGTCATTGAGCCATGTTCAGGAAAGCATAGGGGTCACCTGTACCTCACCTGACACCCTGTCAGCAATTGGGTTCAGGAATGCGCTGGGGTCACCTGCGCCTCACCTGTTACCATATCAGTGAGCCAGGTTCTGCAATGCACTGGGGTCACCTCTACCTTAAATGTCAGTGAGCTGGGTTCAGGAATCCACTGGGATTGCCTGTACCTCTCCTGTCACCATTTCTGCCAGCCAGGTTTAGGAATGCTCTGGGTTCAACTGTACCTCACCTGCTGGCATGTCATTGAGCTGGGTTCAGGAATGCACTGGGGTTACTGTAATTTACCTGTCACCATGTCAGCAAGTCAGATTCAGAATGCACTGGGGTCACCCAAACCTCACCAGTCACCATGTCGCTCAGCCGGTTCTAGAATGCACTGAGGAGGAAAAGGATGTTGGAATCATAGTAACAGGGAGCCTGAACAACTTTGCTCAGTGCAGGAATGTTGTGGTTAGGCCAACAGGATTTAGGGGTGTATTGTGTGGGGGTTCTTATCCAGACACAAGGATGTGATCCTGCTCATGTACAGGTCCTTGGTCAGGCCATATCTGGAGTATTGCATGCAGTTCTGGCATCCACATCTGATAAAGAGTATCATTCTGCATGAGGCAGTGCAGAAAGGGGGACTAAAATAATACAGGGGATTTTAGACAACCTTTGAAAAGAGGCTGAGACACTTGAGTTTGTACACCCTGGAGGAGAGAAGGGATCAGGGGGATATGAATGAAACTGTCAAATACTTGAGGGTGATCAACAAATCTGGCACAGAGGGGTTGTTAAGATGAGGAAGTGAAGGGACATGAGGGCGAAAGGGCTAATACTGGTGTGGGGCAGATTCGGGGGGGAAATGAGGAGGCATTAATTCACTAAGAGGGTAGTGTCAAAATGGAATGCTCTACCAAAGGAGGTGGTGGCATGCAGGACTCTGGGGAGTTTCTAAAAAGCGTGGGGCAGGGCAATGGGGGGCTGAGTACGCAACCTGAGCAGTTTCCGAGGGTGAAAGGATGGACTGGAGGTTGGGCAGCAGCAGTATGGAGTGTGAGCTGCCCAATGGAACAGACTAGATAAACCACAAGGCCGCCTGTTTCTGCTGGCAAGTTTCATATGTTCACACGGTCACACTGTGGCCACCCATCCCTCATGTGCCACCATGTCAGGGAGCTCGGTTCCAGAATCCACTGGGATCATCCATCCCTCACCTGTCACTGTGTCTGGGACCCAGGTTGGGGAATGCACAGGGGTCACACATCCCTCACCTGTCACCATGTCTGGGACCCAGGTTGGGGAATGCACAGGGGTTACACATACCTCACCTGTCACAGTGTCTGGGACACAGGTTGGGGAATGCACTTGGGTCACCCATCCCTCACCTGTCACCATGTCATGGACCTAGGTTGGGGAATGCACAGGGGTCACCAATCCCTCACCTGTCACTGTGTCTGAGACCCAGGTTAGGGAATGCACTGGGATGACCCATACCTCACCTGTCACTGTGTCTGGGCCCCAGGTTGGGGAATGCACAGGGGTCACTCATCCCTCACCTGCCACCATGTCAGTGAACCAGGTTCAGGAATACACTGGGGTCTCCCATACCTCACCTGCCACCATGTCAGTGAACCATGTTTAGGAATAGACTGGGGTCACCTAAACCACAACTGCCACTATGTCAGAGAACCTGGTTTAGGAATACACTGGGCTCACCTGTACCTCATCTGCCACCATGTCAGTGAAACAGGTTTAGGAATACACTGGGGTCTCCCGTACCTCACCTACCACAATGTCAGTGAAACAGAATAAGGAATACACAGGGGTCAGCTGTACCGCAGCTGCCACCATGTCAGTGAAACAGGTTTAGAAATACACTGGGGTTTCCTTTTCCTCAACTGCCACCATGTCAGTGAACTGGGTTCGGAAAGCACTGGGGTCTCCCATACCTTACCTGCCACCATGTCAGTGAACTGTGTACAGGAACACCCTGTGGTCACTTGAACCTCACCTGCCATGTCAGGGAGCCGGGTTCAAGAAAGGACTGGGGTCACTCATACTTTGCCTGCTACCATGTCAGTGAGCCATTTTAAGGAATACACTGGGGTCATGCGTACCTCACCTGCCACCATGTCAGTAAGCTAGGTTTGGAAATGCAAAGGGGTCTCCCATACCTCACCTGCCACCATGTCAGTGAACCAGGTTTAGGAATACACTGGCGTCACCTGTTCCTCACCTGCCACCATGTCAGTGAACCACGATAGGAATACACTGGGGTCACCTGTACCTCACCTGCCACCATGTCAGTGAACCTGGTTTAGGAATATACTGGAGTCACCTGTACCTCACCTGCCACCGTGTCAGTGAACCAGGTTTCGGAATACACTGGGGTCACCTGTACCTCACCTGCCACCATTTCAGTGAACCAGGTTTAGGAATTCATTGGGGTCACCTGTACATCACCTGCCACCATGTCAGTGAACCAGCTTTAGGAATACACTGGGGTCACCTGTAGCTCACCTGCCACCATGTCAGTGAATCAGGTTTAGGAATACACTGGGGTCACCTGTACCTCAACTGCCACCATGTTAATGAACCAGGTTTAGGAATACACTTGGGTCACTCGTGCCTCACCTGCCACCAAGTCAGTGAATAAGGTTTAGGAATAGACTGGGGTCACCAGTACCTCACCTGGGACCATGTCAGTTAACCAAGTTTAGGATTACACTGGGGTCACCTGTACCTCAGCTGCCACCATATCAGTGAATCAGGTTTAGGAATACACTGGGGTCACCTGTATCTCACCTGCCGCCATGTTAGTGAACCAGGTTTAGGAATACACTGTGGTCACCTGTACCTCACCTGCCACCATGTCAGTGAACCAGGTTTAGGAATACACTGGGGTCACCTGTACCATAACTGCCACCATGTCAGTGAACCAGGTTTAGGAATACACTGGGGTCATCTGTACCTCAACTGCCACCATTTCTTTTAAGCAGGTTTAGGAATACTCTGGGGTCACCTGTACCTCACCTGCCACCATTTCAGTGAACCAGGTTTAGGAATACACTGGGGTCACCTTCAGCTCAACTGCCACCATGTCAGTGAACCAGGTTTAGGAATACACTGGCGTCACCTTCGGCTCAACTGCCACCATGTCAGTGAACCAGGTTTAGGAATACACTGGGGTCACCTTAACCTCAACTGCCACCATATCAGTGAACCAGGTTTAGGAATACACTGTGTCACCTGTACCTCACCTGCCACCATGTCAGTGAACCAGGTTTAGGAATACACTGGGGTCACCTGTACCTCACCTGCCATCATGTCAGTGAACCAGGTTTAGGAATACTCTGGGGTCACCTGTTCCTCACCTGGCACCATGTCAGTTAACCAGGTTTAGGAATACACTGGGGTCACCTGTATCTCACCTGTCACCATGTCAGTGAATCAGGTTAAGGAATCCACTGTGGTCACCTGTACCTCACCTGCCACCATGTCAGTGAACCAGGTTTAGGAATACACTGGGGTCACCAATACCTCAAGTGCCACCATGACAGTGAACCAGGTTTAGGAATACACTTGGGTCACCTGTACCTCAACTGCCACCATATCAGTCAGCCAGGTATAGGAATACACTGGGGTCACCTGTATCTCACCTGCCACCATGTTAGTCAACCAGGTTTAGGAACACACTGTGGTCACCTGTACCTCACCTGCCACCATGTCAGTGAACCAGGTTTAGGAATACACTGGGGTCACCTGTACCATAACTGCCACCATGTCAGTGAACCAGGTTTAGGAATACACTGGGGTCATCTGTACCTCTACTGCCACCATTTCTTTTAAGCAGGTTTAGGAATACTCTGGGGTCACCTGTACCTCACCTGCCACCATGTCAGTGAACCAGGTTTAGGAATACACTGGGGTCACCTTCAGCTCAACTGCCACCATGTCAGTGAACCAGATTTAGGAATACACTGGGGTCACCTTCAGCTCAACTGCCACCATGTCAGTGAACCAGGTTTAGGAATACGCTGGGTTCACCTTTACCTCAACTGCCACCATATCAGTGAACCAGGTTTAGGAATACACTGTGTCACCTGTACCTCACCTGCCACCATGTCAGTGAACCAGGTTTAGGAATACACTGGGGTCACCTGTACCACACCTGCCATCATGTCAGTGAACCAGGTTTAGGAATACTCTGGGGTCACCTGTTCCTCACCTGGCACCATGTCAGTTAACCAGGTTTAGGAATACACTGGGGTCACCTGTATCTCACCTGTCACCATGTCAGTGAATCAGGTTAAGGAAACCACTGTGGTCACCTGTACCTCACCTGCCACCATGTCAGTGAACCAGGTTTAGGAATACACTGGGGTCACCTCTACCTCAAGTGCCACCATGTCAGTGAACCAGGTTTAGGAATACACTTGGGTCACCTGTACCTCAACTGCCACCATATCAGTCAGCCAGGTTTAGGAATACACTTCAGTCACCTGTACCACAACTGCCACCATTTCAGTGCACCCGGTTTAGGAATACACTTGGGTCACCTGTACCTCACCTGCCACCATGTCAGTGAACCAGGTTTAGGAATACACTTGGTTCTCCCGTTCCTCACCTGGCACCATGTCAGTTAACCAGGTTTAGGAATACACTTGGGTCTCCCGTACTTCACCTGCACCATGTCAGTGAACCAGGTTTAGGAATACACTGGGGTCACCTGTACCACACCTGCCACCTTGTCAGTGAAACAGTTTTAGGAATACACTGGGGTCTCCGCTACCTCAACTGCTTCCATGTGAGTGAACTGGGTTCTGAAAGCACTGGGGTCTCCCATTCCTAACCTGACACCATATCTGTGAACTGGGTTCAGGACCACCCAGGGGTCACTTGTACCTCACCTGCCATGTCAGGGAGCCGGGTTCAGGAAAGGACTGGGGTCACTCATACCTCTCCTGCTGCCATGTCAGTGAGCCATTTTCAGGAATACACTGGGGTCATGCGTACCTCACCCGTCACCGTGTCAGTAATCTAGGTTTGGAAATGCAAAGGGGTCTCCCATACCTCACCTGCCACCATGTCAGTGAACCAGGTTTAGGAATACACTGGGGTCATTTGTACCTCACCTGCCACCAAGTTAGTGAACCAGGTTTAGGATTACTCTGGGGTCACCTGTATCTCAACTGCCACCATTTCAGTGAACCAGGTTTAGGAATACACTGGGGTGATGCTTACCTCACCCATCACCCTGTCAGTAAGCTAGGTTTGGAAATACACAGGGGACTCCCATACCTCACCTGCCACCATATCAGTGAACCAGGTTTAGGAATACACTGGGGTCACCTGTACCTCACCTGCCATGTCAGGAAGCCGGGTTCAGGAAAGGACTGGGATCACTCATACCTCACCTGCTGCCATGTCAGTGAGCCATTTTCAGGAAAACACTGGGGTCATGTGTACCTCACCCATCCACATGTCAGTAAGCTAGGTTTGGAAATGCACTGTGGTCACCAATGCCTCTACCTCCACCATGTCATTGAGCCATGTTCAGGAAAGCATAGGGGTCACCATTACCTCACCTGACACCCTGTCAGCAATTGGGTTCTGCAATGCACTGGGGTCACCTCTACCTTAAATGTCAGTGTGCTGGGTTCAGGAATCCATTGGGATTGCCTGTACCTCTCCTGTCACCATTTCTGCCAGCCAGGTTTAGGAATGCTCTGGGTTCAACTGTACCTCACCTGCTGGCATGTCATTGAGCTGGGTTCAGGAATGCACTGGGGTTACTGTAATTTACCTGTCACCATGTCAGCAAGCCAGATTCAGAATGCACTGGGGTCACCCAAACCTCACCTGTCACCATGTCGCTCAGCCGGTTCTAGAATGCACTGAGGAGGAAAAGGATGTAGAAATCATAGTAACAGGGAGCCTGAACAACTCTGCTCTGTGCAGGAATGCTGCAGTTAAGGCCACCAGGATTTAGGGGTGTATTGTGCGGGGGTTCTTATCCAGACACAAGGATGTGATCCTGCCCATGTACAGGTCCTTGGTCAGGCCATATCTGGAGTATTGCATGCAGTTCTGGCATCCACATCTGATGAAGAGTATTAGGCTGCATGAGGCAGTGCAGAAAGGGGGACTAAAATAATACAGGGGATTTTAGACAACCTTTGAAAAGAGGCTGAGACACTTGAGTTTGTACACCCTGGAGGAGAGAAGGGATCAGGGGGTTATGAATGAGACTGTCAATTACGTGAGGGTGATCAACAAATCTGGCACAGAGGGGTTGTTAAGATGAGGAAGTGAGGGACATGAGGGTGAATGGGCTAATACGGGTGGGGGACAGATTCAGGGGGAAATGAGGAGGCATTATTTCACTAAGAGGGTAGTGTCAAAATGGAATGCTCTACCAAAGGAGGTGGTGGCATGCAGGACTCTGTGGAGTTTCAAAAAAGTGTGGGGCAGGGCAATGGGGGGCTGAGTATGCAACCTGAGCAGTTTCCGAGGGTGAAAGGATGGACTGGAGGTTGGGCAGCAGCAGTATGGAGTGCGAGCTGCACAATGGAACAGACTTGATAAACCACAAGGCCTGCTTCTGCTGGCAACTTCGTATGTTCACATGGTCACACTGTGGCCACCCATTCCTCATGTACCACCATGTCAAGGAGCTCGGTTCCAGAATCCACTGGGATCATCCATCCCTCACCTGTCACTGTGTCTGGGACCCAGGTTGGGGAATGCACAGGGGTCACACATCCCTCACCTGTCTCCATGTCTGGGACCCAGGTTGGGGAATGCACAGGGTTACACATACCTCACCTGTCACAGTGTCTGGGACACAGGTTAGAGAATGCACTGGGATCACCCATCCCTCACCTGTCACCATGTCATGGACCCAGGTTGGGGAATGCACAGGGGTCACCCATCCCTCACCTGTCACTGTGTCTGAGACCCAGGTTGGGGAATGCACTGGGTTCTCAAATTCCTCACCTGTCACCATGTCTGGGACCCAGGTTGGGGAATGCACAGGGGTCAGCCATCCCTCACCTGTCACCATGTCAGGGGCCCAGGTTGGGGAAGGCACAGGGGTCACACATACCTCACCTGTCACCATGTCTGGGACCCAGGTTGTGGAATGCACAGGGGTCACACATACCTCACATTTCTCCATGTCTGGGACCCAGGTTGGGGAATGTACAGGGGCACACGTACCTCACCAACTAATATGCCAGTGAGTCGGGTTCTGGAATGCACTGGGGTCACACATTCCTCACCTGTCACCATGTCTGGGACCTACGCTGGGGAATGCACAGTGGTCACACATACCTCACCAACTACCATACCAGTGAGCCGGGTTCTGGAATGCATTGGGGTCACCCGTACCTCACCTGCCATCATATCATGGAGCTGGCTTCAGGAATGTACTGGGGTCACCTGTGCTTCACCTGATGGCACATTAGTGAGGTGAGTTCAGGAATGCACAGGAGTCACCTGTACCTTGCCTGCCACCATGTCAATGAGCAAGGTCGAGGATTTCAGAGGGTTTACCCGTACCTTACCTGCCACCATGTCAGTATGCCAGGTTGAGTGGTGCAATGGAGTTGCCCCTACCTCACTTGTCACCAAGTCAGCGTGCCGGGTTCTGGAATACTCTGGAGTCACTCAGACTTCACCAACAGTAAAGTCAGTGTGCCGGCTTCAGGAATACACTGTGGTCCCCAGTACCTCACCTACCACCATGTCATTGAGCCAGGGTCAGGAATGCATTGGGGTCACCATGTGACAGCGTTGATTAGGGTACTGTCCCAGTTGTAATGGAAAGTGTTTAAATGCAAGGATCTGTTCTGTTCTATTTCTTTTCTGACTCTTGTCTGTCTGGTTGCACAACAACATTTTCCTGTGAGACCTAGGATTTGATCACCTCAACAGTCTTACAATAAGTTGCCCCTCGCTATCTCTCAGTCTTCCGATCCCTTCTTCCCTTGTATATCTACTGTTATAAAAATATATGCAAATCATTATGTGAAAATGTAACTGATATTGGGATCCCTTTGTTGAAAAATTATATAGTGTTAATTTTTGAAATGTATATAATAATAGTTTGAGATGACTGTCAAACGGGGGCAGTGAGAGGATCTCAGATCTAGAAGTGGGTTGCCATCTGGGGACAAGTGACCATCAAACAGTGTGGTTCACGTTAAACTCAGCTACAGAGTCAAGCCATACAAAAGTGAGGGTACTGGACTTTAGGAGGGCTGACTTTGGCAAGATGGGAGAGTGCCTCAGAAAAGCACTAGCAAACAGGCTAGAAGGAGGTGTGGAGCAACAATGGGAAATTATCAAAACTGCCATCACAGAGGCAACAAGCCTTTGTGTGAAGCAAATAAACAAATCAAAATGAAAGAAAAAGCCACTATGGTTCTCAAGAGAGGTGGCTGTGAAAGTCAGGAAGAAAAAGATAGCATTCCAGAAGTATAAGGAAACACAGAAGGAGCAGGACAGAGAGCTGTACCAGTTAAGGCAGAAAGAAGCAGGGAGGGAAGTCAGAATAGCAAAGGCCCAAACTGAGGAAAAGATAGCCAACTCAGTTAAGAAGGGGGATAAAACCTTTTACAGGTACATCAGCAAGCATAGAAAGACAAAGGGAGGGATAGTGAGGCTGAATAGAATGAACGGTGGGTGGGCAGAAGGGGACAGGGAAAAAGCAGGAATACTGAACGAATATTTCTGCTCAGTATTCACAAAAAAGGAGGGAGAATTGCCTAATCCAATTAATAGAAGCACTCTTGATAGGGGGGTCGATCCCAGTCCTTTCACAGAAGAAAGGTTCTGCAAGAACTCCTAAAACTGAAGGTGGACAAAGCAATGGGTCCTGATGGAATTCACCCCAGAATTCTAAAAGAATTAAGGAAGGAGCTAGTGAAACCACTGGCTACTCTTTTAATAAATCATGGAGGATGGTGTGGTGCCGAGGACTGGAGGAAGGTGGATGTGATTCCCCTTCACAAAAGTGGGACCAAGACAGAGGCAGAAAACTACAGACCTTTCAGTCTGACCACTGTGGTAGGGAAAGTGATGGAGTCACTTCTGAAGGAAAGAATAGTTGAGTATCTAGAGGTCAGTGGAGCACAGGATCCAAGGCAGCATGGGTTCACAGCGGGAAGGTTATGTCAGACGAATCTAATAGATTTCTTTGACTGGGTGACCAAAGTAGTAGACCAGGGAGGGGCTGTGGACATGGCCTACCTAGACTTTAGCAAGGCATTTGACACAGTCTCACACAAAAGATTATTAGTCAAATTAACCAGCCTGGGAGTGGGTCCCGGGGTGGTATCCTGGGTAAAACATTGGCTGGACAACAGGACACAGAAGGTAATTGTAAATGGAGTCCACTCTGAAGAAAAGGCGGTTACTAGTGGGGTACCACAGGGTTCAGTATTGGGTCCAGTCCTTTTTAATGTCTTCATCAGTGGCATTGCAGAGGGACTGGAAGGAAAAGTATGTATTTTTGCAGATGACACAAAGATCTGCAACAGGGTTACAACACAAGGAGGCGTGGAAAGGATGAAAAGGGACTTGGCAAGGTTGGAGGAATGATCAGAGGTATGGCAGCTAGGTTTCAATGCAAAAAAGTGCAAAATAATGCACCTGGGAAACAAGAACCAGGGGAAGAAAACACAATGGGTGGGGAGGTAGTAACAACAACAAAACAGGAAAGGGACCTGGGGGTAATCATATCAGATGACCTTAAGATTAGCAAGCAATGTGAGAAGGCAGTAGGGAGGGCCGGGGGTATACTGGGATGTATAGGGAGAGGCATCAACAGCAGAAAACAGGAAGTTGTTATCCCTCTGTACAGACAGTTGGTGAGACCCCATCTGGAATACTGTATCCAGTTCTGGAGACCCCATCTCCGCAAGGACATAGACAGGATAGAGGCAGTCCAGAGGAGGGCAACTAAAATGGTGTAGGGTCTGCAAGAGAAGCCGTATGAGGAGAGACTAAAGGAGCTTAATATGTATACCCTTGAGGAAAGAAGAGGGAGGGGACATAGTATAGAAACTTTCAAGTACCTCAAGGAATCAACAAAGTCCAAGGGTAGCATCTTTCAGAAAAAGAGACTTGCAAGAACAAGGGACACAATTTAAAGATAGAAGGAGGCGGTTCAGGGCAATGTGAGGAAGTATTATTTCACAGAGGGTAGTGGATGCATGGAACAGCCTTCCTGAGGAAGTTGTGGGTCTAAAACTGTAGGAGAATTCAAGAATGCATGGGACAGACATAAGGCAATTCTTGTGGGGGCAGGATGATATAGGCTGTTGGTTAACTAGGATCTGCGGCCTATCCTGTAGGTAGGGAAATGAGCAGACTAGATGGGCCTAGCGGTCCTTATCTGCCATCAAAGTCTATGTTTCTATGACTGCAAAAAGCTATTAGAAATCAAGAGGGTACCTTAGTGCAATTTTTAAGCCTTTTGCAGAAGAGCTGTGGAAAGGGGGGCCCTCTGTTCTGGGACCTTGTATTCTAGCAGCACCTGCCTGATACATCCAAGAAGCAGTATAGTGCAGTGGTTTAAGGCTCTGAGCTGCAAATCAGGAGACCTGGGTTTGAATCCCACAGCCCCCACTTGCATAATGTGTGACCCTGAGCAAGTCACTTAACTTCCATGTGCTCCCAGGGTGCACCTGTAAACAAGCTTTCAGCTGAGTGTGTCACACCTGGTTACACAATTGAAAAAAAAATACTTTAGAAGAAACAGGAAACTTATTAAAAATGGGGGTTGGAAGGATTTCTAAGAGCGCTTAGTTGCAAATGCATGTCAGATGGACACACAGAGATTGAAGGAAAACTCTGCTAAATCTGCTGCTTATTCTTTCTTTGGGAATAGTTATTCTGAACAATTTAATTTTTTTTACATTACTGCTGGTGTAACTATATTTTTTTAGTGAATTTTACAACTGCTCCTGATTTTTCCTATGCCTCCTAACCTGTGCTTCGATGAAACACACACATGCCTCACTTGTTACCATGTCCAGGAAATGGATTTGGGAATTCACTGGGGTCTCCCATGCCTCAACTTCCACCGTGTCAGTAAACTGTGTTTAGGAATGCACAGGAGTCACTCACACCTCACCTGCCACCATGTCAGAGAAATGGGTTCAGGAATATACTGGGGTCTCCTGTTCCTCTCCAGCCACCAGGTCAGCAAGAAGGGTTCAGGTAAGCACTGGGACTGATTACAGTATGGGGGACAGTGCCTCTGGACTTGAAGGAAGCTAGCCTGAAATAGATCCTTCTTAGGGGTCACTACTCCTGGATAGAACATGCCCAGAAGGAGCAAAAGGAGAAGAGAGTTCCAATTCCACATATAAACCGACAGAGGCCGAAGAAGTTTAGGCAGAGCCACAGGAAGAGGCAGAGTGCAGGCCGCATTGCAAGGCAGAGTGTGGAAGGCTTGTGGGATAACAGGTGGACCAGAAACCAGACTTCAGGTTCAACACACAATCTCTGGGTCATGTTTATTTAAAATACAGGAAATAAGCTTCTGCAATGCCATATTCCTTCTTCAGTACATCAATTTGCAGCAACAGACTATGTCGGTCCTTTCTCTGCACTTAACCAGCACCTTACCCTAGAGCAAAGGAGGGAGAGAGGTGATCAGACTTGGTTTGCTGGCCAAGCCACCTAGCTTCACCTGAGCTCTTTCTTTCTAAGATTGCTTGAAAGGACAAAGCAGAGAACCTTACCAGAGCAAGGGGAAACAGATTAAGACTTCTTTTGGCTAAGCAGTTTTACTGTGTGTTGTTGTTTTTATGTTGTATTCACAGGGATTGCTACTGGTTGTTGCTAACATTTCATTGCTTTATTTTTCTCTGATTCAAATTGTTGTTGCTGGTATGCCTTCTTCTGCATTATTACAAGGTGTGCCTACAGGTGTGTGCTAACAGATTACTGCAGTAATCTTCTGATTCAAATTGTCTTTTGCAAGGTATATTTTCTGTTACTGCTTTATTTTTCTCCGTAGCAAAGTGTTTCTTACAGGGTATATCTTCTCTGAAATTATTACAGGTGGTGCTTTACAGGTTTTACAGTTTTATCTAACATTAGGATAAGCTTTCAGGGTTACTGCATTTGTTGTTGACTGATTGTTTTTGCTCTTACCTCCTTGTTCTTTCATCCATGATTCTTCTTTTTTGGCAGGGGAAGGGCCCAGCCACCCCCCCATCCCAAACCACCCCACACTACACTTCTTTTATAGGGTACCACAGTTGTGACATTGCCTGTGGCAAAGCAGGAAGGGGCAGATCTGTGGGGCATCCACAAGGTGAGCTCATTTACGGGGGCACTAGTAATTTAACTTGTTATAACAAGTTATACGAAAACAAAACACAAAAGCAAACCATTACTTGTATTTTCTTCCTTCTAATTACTCTGACCAGGTTATAAACCCAGCAACTTATCAGGAATGGATATCATTAACTGCAGGTGCTGTGGAACACTTTTCAGAAGGACAGTCTTACAGGATTTAGGACACTGTCCTACATGCTGGGCCATTGGAGATCTTAGGGCTCAGCTCCGGACAGCATGGACAGTGATTGCCAGCCTAAAATTTCATATTCAAGAGGAAATACATTATAAGAACCACCCGCCATATCCCCATCATCCAACAGAAGAACCTAAACTGCAGAGAGTAGTTGGTCCAGGAGGTTGGCAGGTGGTTAGGAGGGGCAAATCGGGTGCCCCATCACTCTGTGCTTTCCAACATATTACCTCCAAAAACCATATAAACACTACAAACAGGTATCTGCCTCTATCCCCAAAATCAAACAAAGGGGCAGAGGACACTACAGAGCAGGACACTGCAGCACAGGAGCAAGCGCTACAAAACTCGCCTAAATCAGGAACCAAAACAAAAAAAGCAAAGAAAAAATCCAAAAAACTTCTGATCATAGGAGACTCCATGATTTGGGGAGTTGATACCCATCTCCAGCCAGGGGTAATGGTCAGATGTCTCCCAAGTACATCAGCGTGGAGAGACACTGACCGCATTGCTAAAATTGTTCACAAAGCAGGAGAAAACATTGACATCCTGGTACACATAGGGACTAATGATCTCACCAGCCGGTCAGTTGTGGAGTCCAAGGAACACCTGACCAGGCTGGGTGACAAACTATCATCCATTTCATCTGACATCTTCTTCTCTGAGATCCTTCCAGTCTGGGAGAGGGGAGCAGATGGACGGAAGATCAGAGAAGGGGAGATAGGGGAGCTAAACATGTGGCTCAAGGGCTGGTGCCAGGAAAAAGAACATAGATTTGTAGGGAACTGACAACAGTTCTGGGAGCGAAAGTTCTTTATTTTTGATGGACTGCATCTGACTAAGGAGAGCCTTAGTGCATTGGGGCAGAAGTTTGATGTCGTTGCAGAATATTTAAACTATCAAATGGGGAGAGGGATGCAGCACCCCATACGTTGAATGGGAAGAACACCCCTCCCCCCTCAGCTAGTGGTGAAACAGGGATTCAGCATGTTTGCAGTTCATTTGCATCACCAGGTAAGAAAAAAGGCCCATCTCCACATACGACGTACAGGGGAAATGTCAAACCTCACCCAACAACTAACACATCAAAATCTGGCCAACTGAAAATCATGCACACAAATGCTCACAGCCTGGGAAATAAGATCCCAGACCTGCAGGCAATAATGTCAGAGGCTAAACTGGACATAGTAGCAATTAGTGAGATGTGATTCACCAGTAACCACACTTGGGAGACTTCAGTACCTGGCTATGTACTGTTCAGAAGAGACCGAGGTGCAAAAAGGGGGGGTGGAGTGGTACTGTACGTCAATGAAAATATAAAAACTGCAGAAATTCAGAATACACATAAGGAGCCAGAAGAACTGTGGGTCACCCTGGAAACAGGAAATGGGACAGTCATAAGAACTGGGGTTGTCTACAGGCCCCCAGACCAGGGGGAGGACATAGACACATTACTGTTAGAAGATATACAAAACAGCACAGCTAAAGGGGAGGTTCTGATAATGGGAGACTTCGACATGCTGGATACAGATTGGTCAATACCAGCAGGAACATCTGCCAGAACTAAATAGATGGTGGATTCCCTGCATGGGGAGGGCCTCAAACAATTGGTACAGCAACCCACAAGAGACAGGGCTATCCTAGATCTAGTACTGACTAATAGGGAAGGGATCACAGATCTCCAGGTAGAAGGTCACCTGGGGGCCAGTGACCATCACATAGTATGGTTCAATTGGCCACTACATCTAAATCATCCCATTCCAAGACAAAAATATTGGACTTCAGAGGAGCTGACTTTGATAAGATGGCCAACAGAGTTAAGATAGCCCTGGCAAAAAGAAACAGAAGGGAGGGGGTACAGGCAAAGTGGGCAAGCATTAAGGATGCAATACTTGAAGCAACATCCCATTGTGTTAGAAAAGGAAGTGCAAAAGAAGAAGGAAACCACTTTGGTTCTCAAATACTGTTGCAGAAAAAGTCAGAGCCAAAAGGCTGGCCTTCAGGAAATATAAGGGAACACAGCAGGATGAAAATAAGGAGGCATACCAAATTGCCCTAAAGGAAGCAGGGAAGGCAGTAAGGTAGGCAAAGTCCCAAACTGAGAAAACACTAGCACGAACAGTAAAAGAAGGTGACAAGACTTTCTATAGATACATTAGTGAAAGGAAAAATTCCAGAGGGGATATTGCTAATGTCAAAGGAGAAAAGGGGGCATGTGAGGAGGAGGACCTTGTAAAAGCACTTATCCTAAATAGATACTTTTGCTCAGGATTTACTGAAGAGAAGGTAGGGCAGAGCCCACAGCTCAGCACCATAGACATGGGGGGCGGGGAGGGAGGTGAGCACTACTCCCTTCACAAAAGAAAGGGTCCTAGTAGAGCTCACTAAGTTCAGGGTGGACAAGGCAATGGGACCTGATGGCATACATCCCAGGGTACTTAAGGAGCTAAGGGTGGAACTAGCAGAGCCATTAGCAGAACTGTTTAGTGAGTCTCTGAGCATAGGAGAGGTCTCAGAAGACTGGAGAAGGGCTCATGTGATCCCGTTCCACAAGAGTGGTAGCAGGGAGGAGGCAGGGAACTACAGACCAGGCAGTCTTACCTCAGTAGTGGGAAAGATTATGGAGGCACTACTTAAGGAAAAGATAGTGCAACACCAGGAATCCATAGGAGCACAGGATCCAAGAGAGCATGGATTTACAAAATGAAGGTCCTGTCAAACTAATCTCATAGATTTCTTTGACTGGGTAACCAGAGTGGTGGACCAAGGGGGAGCAGTTGATGTCACCTACCTTGACTTCAGCAAAGCTTTCAACACTGTTCCACATAGAAGATTGATAAATAAGCTGGGTAGGCTCAGGGTGGGTTAGAAGTTGGTCAACTGGGTGGCAAACTGGTTGTCGGACAGAAAACAGAGAGTCATGGTAAATGGTATACAGTCAGAAGAGATGCAAGTCACAAGTGGGGTACCTCAGGGATCAGTCCTGGGGCCAGTCCTCTTCAATATCTTCATAAGTGACATTGCAGATGGACTAGAGGGTAAGGCTTGTCTGTTTGCAGATGACACCAAGATCTGCAACAGAGTAGATGATCCAGATGGGGTGGGCAGAATGAGAAGAGATCTGGATAAACTAGCAAAATGGTCAGAAGAGAGGCAACTGGTTTAATGCAAAGTGCAAGATCATGCACATAGGGAAGAGAAACCCTGAAGCCACCTATAGGCTGGGAGGGGAGTTGCTGGCAGTCACAAAGGAAGAAAGAGACATAGGTATCATAATCACCAATGACCTGAAATCATCCAAGCAGACCTCTAAAGCAGTAGGTAAGACTAGGGGGATGTTAGGTATATTAGTAGAGGTATCACAAGTCATAAGAGGGAGGTAATAATCCCTCTTTACAAGACACTGGTTAGGCCCCATCTGGAGTACTGCGTGCAGTACTGGAGGCCACATCTTCACAAGGACATTAACCAAATTGAGGCAGTCCAGAGAAGGGCAACCAAAATGGTGCAAGGACTGCATCAGAAGACATATGAGGACAGATTAACGGAGCTCAATATGTATACCCTTGAGCAAAGGAGGGAGAGAGGTGATATGATCAAAACAATCAAACACCTTAAGGACATTAACAATGTGAAAGAGTCTAACATGTTTAAATGTAAGAAAAATAGCAGGACAAGAGGACACAGCATGAGAACAGAGGGAGGCCAATTAAGAGGGAATGTGAGGAAATTCTTTTTCACAGAAAGAGTGGTGGATGCATGGAACAGCCTACCTCAGGAAGTGGTGGCTATGAATACAGTGCAAGGCTTCAAAGAGGCATGGTATAGGCATAAGGGAGCAATATAGACGAATATGGATAGATAGGTCATTGACAGTGTAAAGGTGTGCGGCACATTCATGAGGTAGAAAAAATGGGCAGACTGGATGGGCCTTGCGGTCCTTATCTGCCGTCAACCTCTATGTTTCTATGATATGATCAAAACATTCAAACACCTTAAAGGCATTAACAAGGTGAAAGAGTCTAACATGTTTCGATATAAGAAAAATAGCAGGAAAAGAGGACACAGCATGAGATTAGAGGAAGACCGATTAAGGGGTAATGTGAGGAAGGTTTTTTTTTTTTCACAGAAAGGATAGTAGAATCATGGAATGACCTACCTCATACCTCAGGAAGTGGTGGATATGAATACAGTGCAGGGCTTTAAACAGGCATGGGATAGGCATAATAGAGCAATACAGATGAATATGGATATATAGGCCATTGACAGAGCAAAGGCCAATGGCACATTCATAAGGTAGACAAAGAAATGGGCAGATTGGATGGGCCTTACGGTCCTTATCTGCCATCAACTTCTATACTTCTGTGTTTCTATGTTTTTACTGACACTGATCTCTGATCTAACTTACCAGTTGAGATGCAACCTCCACCCCTATGTGAGCCCCATTTGCTTGGGTAATGGGACCCAAAAAACGAAAAAAACAAAACAAGATTTAGACAAAGAACCTCAATGCAGAATCACTGAAAGAAGGGTTACCCCAAAGGGCATTGGTAACAAATCAAGTTTCAAAGAAATACAACATCATACCTACTTCCATAATGCAAAACATCATGGGATATATGCAAATCACCATGTCATTTAGACTTGCTCAGTTTACAGCAATTTACATGCATTTCAAACAGCACAACTGACTAAATTTCTGTAATAGTCATGTAGTACTTTTTTCCATTATCAAAAACACCTATTGTCATGGTATTTTCAACATTTACAGGTTTCCTAAACATAAAGTATATATATCAAGGTATTTTATAACATAGTGCTGTTACATACTAAATCCAACAACAATAAACACAACCTGTTTTATATATGTTTGGAGGTCACCACAATGACCTCCCTGTATGAGGACCTGAGAGGGAAAACTACAATTAAAGAGGACACCATAGCATAGTCAAGAAAGGGGAGGTGGGTACCCATAGGTGGCCAACCTTATGGACTAGAAATGGTAAAGGATAGATTAGGCTTAGAAATAGAAGAACTGTTGCAACAGATTTAAGAAAAAGTTGGTCTTCAAAAGTGGCAGGAGCTCCCGGTCACACAGAGGTGTACAGAACCGATTCTAACCATGATTAATATCTCCAGTAGGGAGCTCACATGTATAGAGCTAAAGGTACTGTCCAAATGATTATCTGTTGTCTCTACTCAACAGCTGGATGAGTTTAGTTCATATGTAGACATTCAAAGGTTTGCCAGAAAATTGAATCTGAAACTGGTTTTCAGTAACAGAACTGACATAAAAAATCAATAATCAGGATAGGTTATATTCTGAACAAGATATTGGGGATGAAAATACAAAATGGTTTAAACTGCAGTCCACATTCTCTCCCCTCTACATCCTAGCATTGAAACATAATTAGATTATTGCATTGCAGAATTACTAAATCTGTATAATAATACTAATAATACACCCCACATCTTACAGTAACATCTCTAACCATCAATAAACTATCTGCAGACTGTGATATATAAATTTAGCCAGCCAACGAAGCTGGCAGTATTGTGATACAAGCCACTGCTGAGTACATAGCAAAAATTCACAGACAGCTTTCTGACTCTAGTTTCTCTGGGACAATGCCATTTGATCCAACACCACAGATAAAAGAACAGATAGAAATGCATCTACTAGAAGTATCTCAGGAGAATCTGACAGATAACCAAGGGTTATACTTTCTATCTTGCAGAATCCTACTAAGCCAGCTATGTATACATTACCAAGATTCACTAAAATCAAGATGCTCCCTTGGGATGCCCCGTTATCTCAGAGACTGGGTGGATAACTGAGCCATTATCTAGATACACTGACAGTTTGATTAACCCTTTTCTATCATAAACACGAAGTTATCTATGTGACACTGGACATGTTCTCTAAATCCTAAATGATATTCAAGTGGAAGAAGGGTGGGAGTTAGTCACCATGAAACATACAAACATAGGAACACAGACTTTGATGGCAGATAAGGACCGCTTGGTCCATCCAGTCTATCCATTTTCCTACCTACAGGATAAGCTGCAGATCCTAGTTTACCAATAGCCTGCTTCCTCCTATCTCCCACTAGAATGTTTTATATCTGCCCCATACATTCTTAAATTCCCTGACTGTTTCTGACCCCATGGCCTCCTCAGGAAGGCCGTGCTATGTGTCCACCACCCTCTCTGTGAAAAAATACTTCCTCATGTTGCCCTTGGACTATCACTCTCTAGCTTCAAATTAGGCCCCCTTGTTCTTGAACATCTCTTTTTCTGAAATATGCTTTCCTCTTGGATTTTGTTGATTCACTTGAGGTACTTGAAAGTTTCTATCTTGTCCCCCCTCCTCCTCCTCCTTTCATCTAGGGTATACATATTAAGCTCTTTTAGTCTCGTTTTGTATGGCTTGACCCTGCGCCATTTTAGTTGCCCTCCTCTGGACTGCTTCCATTCTGTCTATGTTCTTGCAGGGATGGGATCTCCAAAACTGCATGCAGTACTCCAGATGGGGTCTCACCAACTGTCTATACAGAGAGATAGCAACTTCTAGTTTTCTGCCGGTGATGCCTCTCCCTGTGCATACTAGTATTCTCCAGTCCTCCTTACTGCCTTCTCACATTGCTTGTCATTTTTAGGTAGTCTGGTATAACTACCCCCAGGTCCCTTTCCATTTTTGTTGTCGTTAATACACCTCCCCCACATTGTTTACTCTTCCCTTGAGATTTTGTTTTCCAGGTGCGTTACTTTGCACTTCTTTGCATTGACTCTAAGCTGCCATACTTTTGACCATTCTTCCAACCTTGCCAAGTCCCTTTTCATCCTTTCCACTCCCCCTTGTGTATTAACCCTGTTGCAGATCTTTATGTCATCCACAAAGAGGCATACTTTTCCTTCCATTCCTTCCACAATGTCATGTAAAAAGACATCAAAGATGGCCGGTCCCAATGCTGAACCTTGGGGTACCCCACTAGTAACCCCCTTCTTCAGAGTGGACTCTGTTTACTATTACCCTCTGCATCCTGTTGTCCAGCCAATGTTTTACCCAGGTAACTACCCTGGGACCCACTCACAGGCTGGATAACTTGTTTATTAATCTTTTGTGTGGGACTGTGTCAAACGCCTTGTTAAAGTCTAGATAGGCCATGTTCACAGCCCCTCCCTGGTCTACTACTTAGTTCACGCAGTCAAAGAAATCTATTAGATTCACCTAACATGGCCATCCTGCCATGAATCCATGCTGCCTTGGGTCCAGTGCCCCACTAGTATCTAAGTACTCAACAATTCTTTCTTTCAGAAGTGCTTACATCATTTTCCCTACCCCTGAGGTCAAACTAACAGGTCTATAGTTTCCTGACTCTGCCTTGCTCCCACTTTTGTGAAGGGGAATCACATCCGCCCTCCTCCAGTCCTCAGGTGCCACACCATCCTCCCATGATTTGTTAAAATGGATAGTCAGTGGTGCCACTAGTTAAGAAACATAGAAACATAGACTCTGATGGCAGATAAAGATCGCTTGGCCCACCAAGTCTGCCCATTTAACTACCTAACGGATAAGCTGCAGATCCTAGTTAACCAACAACCTACTTCTTCCTATCCCCCACTAGAATTACTTTATGTCTGTCCCATGCATTCTTGAATTCCCCCACTGTTTTTGACTCTATGACCTCCTCAGGAAGACTGTTCCATTTATCTACAACCTTCTCAGTGAAGAAAAGCTTCTTCACATTACCTCTAAGCCATCCGTCCTCTATCTTCAAATTGTGCCCCCTTGTTCTTGCACATCTCGTTTTCTGAAAGATGCTACCCTCTTGGACTTTGTTGATTCCCTTGAGGTATTTGAAAGTTTCTATCATGTCCCCCCTCTCCCTCCTTTCCTTGAGGCTATACATCTTAAGCTCCTTTAGGCTTTCTTCGCATGTCTTCAGGTGCAGACCCTGCACCATTTTGGTTGCCCTCCCCTGGACATTCTCCACCCTGTCTAAGTCTTTGTAGAGATGGGGTCTCCAGAACTGTACACAGTACTCCAGATGTGGTCTTACCAACTGTCTGTACAGAGGGCCAAAAACTTCCTGTTTTCTACTGGTGATACCTCTCCCTAAGCATTCCAGTATCCCCTCAGCCCTCCTTACTGCCTTCTCACATTGCTGGCCCACTTTTAGGTAATCTAATATGATTACCCCCAGGTCCCTTTCCATTTTTGTTGTTGTCAGTATCTCACCCCTTATTGTGTACTCTTCTCCTGTTTTTTCTTTCCCAAGTGCATTACTTTGCACTTCTTTGCATTGACTCTAAGCTGCCATACATTTGACCATTCCTCCAACCTTGCCAAGTCCCTTTTCATCCTTTCCACCCCACCCCACCTTGCGTATCAGCCCTGTTGCAGATCTTTGTGTCATCTGCAAAGACACATACTTTTCCTTCCAGACCCTCTGCAATGTCACTTATAAAGACATTAAAAAGGACTCGCCCCCGTACTGAACTCTGCAGTACCCCACTAGTAACCCCCCTTTCTTCACTGTGGACTCCATTTAGCATTACCGTCTGTGTCCTGTTGTCCAGCCATTTTTTTACCCAGATAACCACCCTGGGACTCACTCCCAGGCTGGCTAATCTGTTTATTAATCTTTTGTGCAGGACTATGTTAAATGCCATGCTAAAGTCTAGGTAGGCCATCTCCACAGCCCCTCCCTGGTCTACTATTTTGGTCACTCAGTCAAAAAAATCAGTTAGATTTGTCTGACATGACTGTCCCACTGTGAATCCATGCTGCATTGGGTCCTGTGCCCCACTGGCCTCTAGGTACTCAAAAGTTATTTCCTTCAGAAGTGATTCCATCATTTTCCCTACCACTGAGGTCAAACTGACAGGTCTGTAAATTCCTGCCTCTGTATTGCTCCCACATTTGTGAAAGGGAATCACATCCACCCTCCTCCAGTCCTCAGGTACCACACCATCCTCTCATGATTCATTAAAAAGGGTAGTCAGTGTTGTTACTAGTTCTTTCCTTAGTTCTTTTAGAATTCTGGGGTGAATCCCATCAGGCCCCATTGCTTTATCCACCTTCAATTTTAAGAGTTCTTTCAGAACCCTTTCTTCTGTAAAAGGACTAACACCAACCCCCCCATCCAGAGTGCTTCTGTTGACCAGATTAGGTATCACCACCTGCCCTTCCATTGTGAATACTGAGCAGAAGTATTCATTCAGTTTCCCTGCTTTTTCACTGTCACTCCCGGACCAGTCACCTTCCTCTTTATTCAGCCTCAGTATCCCTGCCTTAGTCTTTCTTTGCTATGTAATGTACCTATAAAAGGTTTTATCTCTCTTCTGAACCCAGTTGGCTATCTTTTCCTTGGTTTTCACCTTTGGTGTTCAGACTGCCTTCCCCGCTTCATTCTGCTTTAACTGGTACAGTTCTATGTCCTGCTTCTTCTGTGTTTCCTTATACTTCCTGAATGCTATATTTTTCTCCCTTACCTTCCCCGTCTCTTTTTTTTGAAAACCATAGTGGTTTTCTCTTTCATTTTGATTTGTTTATTTGCTTCACATGAAGGTTTGTTGCCTCTGTGATGGTGGTTTTGATGTGTCCCCATTGTTGCTCCACCCCACCTTCTTGCCTGTTTGCTAGTACTTTTCTGAGGCACTCTCCCATTTTGACAAAATCAGCCCTCCTGAAGTCCAGTACCTTCACTTTTGTATGGCTTGACTCTATAGCTAAGTTTATCATGAACCACACTGTTTGGTGGTTGCTTGTTCCCAGATAACTACCCACTTCAAGATCGAAAATCCTCTCTCCATCCCCATTTGAGAGTAACAGGTCTCAGATTCCTCCCTTCCAAGTGTGTTCCAAAACTAGCTGTCTGAGACATACCCTCTATAGGGCATTGAGAATGGTCCTGCTCTTGGATGTGGCTGCAGCAAAAGTGCTCCAGTCAATATCTGGCATATTCAGGTCCCCCATCATCAATACCTCCCCTTTCTCTGCTATCCTTAGGATGCCTTCTATCATTTCTTTGTCGATTTCCTCCCCTTGAGATGGGGGTCTATATACAACCCCTGTGAGGATTGTGGTGCCATTTCCAGTCTCCAGGGTGACCCACAGTGCCTCCTCTCCTCTCTGTTAACCCTTTAGCTATGTTGCTTTGATCCCTTCCCTTTCATAGAGAGCTACTCCTCCTCATCTTCTTCCCTGCCTGTCCCACCTGTAGATTGTGTACCCTGGTATGCTGACATTCCAGTCATGGTTCTCTATGTACCATGTTTCTGTGACTGCCATAATATCCAGGCATCCCTCTTCCATGAAGGCCATCATTTCGGGGAGCTTTTTAGCTAGACTATGGGCATTGGTACTCATTATCCTCCATTTTTTATGACTTTATTTCTTTTTGTTCCACCCCTGTCCTTACTGCCTTTGTCTTTTTCCTCTATTTACCCCTGTCCTTCTCCCTATCGACTGCTCTATCTTAGTGCTTACCTCACTAACTACCCTGATTTTTTTTGGAGGGGGGCTAGGATTTACCTTCTCCTTTTCAGTGCCTTCCCTCTTGGCTAGTTTAAATACTTGCTAGTGAAGCATTTAAACCTATTAGCTAGGATCCTGGTTCCCCTCCTGGATAGATGCAGACCATCATGCCAGTATAGGCCTGCATCCCTCCAGGTGGAGCCCCAGTCTCCAATGAAGCGAAATCCCTGAGCTCTGTACCAGTTTTTCAACCAGTCATTGAATCCCATGGTGTGGAGTACCCTAACCTCATCCACGCCATAGACAGGTAGCACTTCTGACAAAGTTACCATCTGTGCTACTTGTCTAAGGCTCCTCCGCAGCTCCACAAACTCCTGTTGTACTGCTCTGATCCCATTCTCAGCAAGGTCATTTGTCTCTAGGTGGATAATGACATCCAGCTCACTCCCCCTAGCAGCTACTCCTACAATCCTGAGTATTAATTTCATGCCCCTTCAAGACATGGCCCTTGGCAGGGACCTTACCTCCCTATCCCCTTCCTCCCCCAGTTCTACCCCCTAACAACTGAGCCCTCCCAGGGGTTGTTTCCTTCTCCTGTGGGGTCCTGTGCCACCCTCTTGTGGGTCTCCATTGTGTATGTTCCAAGCATTCTCCTTGGTCTCCACTGTGGGTGCCTCCATAGAGGAACCATGCTCTGCCAGAGTGGTGAATGAATTGTGGAAAGGCACAACTGGGGGATGCACCTTTGTTCCACCACCCTTACCCTCCCAGAGCACACCGTAGTTCAACCATTCCTTTTTCTTAGCAACCTCTGAGGTAGTGGCAGTGGCCTGGGTGTCCCTGTGTGTGGGAGCAGGTTTCCTGAATCCTTGCCAGGTCAACATGGAGATGAACAATCTCCTCCCTCAGACCAGAGAGGTTCCTGCAAATAGGGCAGCAACACAGTCTCCAGAATTTCTCTTGGAAGACTGCTGCTGCACAGCCAGTGCATTGCACCACTCCCTACATGTCTGTGTCCCTTCCTGTTATAGATGCTTTTCTTTTTTTGTTCTTGTTTTAGTGTGTGCAAGCTTGTGAGTGTCTCTACCCCCATTCAGTGTACTGTGTCTTTAAGAATATGAACAGGTGTACGTTGTTAGCAGTTTTGGGGAAGTGATGTCAGAACCATTGCTATAAAGGAAGTAATGTGCTTGGGGTGGATGGGGTTAGGGGAGACCCTATTGCTTTGTCCAGCTTCACTTTTAGGGGGTCTTTCAAGACCCCTCCATTTGTGAATGGACAGGTATCGACCTCCCTATCCAGTGTGCTAAACCAGACTAAAATGGTTGGGAAACAGGCAGATAACAAGGCAGTGTGATGGGGCAATCTAAAACAGATTAAAGTAGTATAGGTCAAAACTTTCACTGTTAACATACTCTACTGCTGTAACTGTGACTAACTGTATAGTATGTGGTATTGTTAAAATGTCTCTTACCAAATACAGGGTTCTTGTTCAAAGGGTTGATTTAAATGCATTGCGAAGGTTGCCCCAATCATTACGTTGCCATCTTTTTTGTAACGGATGATATTATGCCATGTCAATTGTGAATGAGAAGTTTGGAAGACAAGGTCAGAGGAGAATGTGAGGAGCCACACCAGCAGAGCAACCATCATTGCTTGAATCAAGTTAGACCCTCAAATCACTAGGCAAGATATACATTACTACTGAAAATAAGAACCACACACAGATAATCTGAGTCTTCTCCTTTGTCAATCAGAAAATGATTACATGCAAAGTCATTGCAGTTTTTTATAATAATACTCAACAATTCTAAAGCTGAATCAATAGATTAGTAATCTAGATAACAGTAGATTAGAAAAATGTATTTACATTATTGTCATAAAAATTCAATCTTAAAATACTAAAATTAACAGTACACTGAAGTATGTTTTGTCTGGCTCTGTTCATGGTTCGTCATGATGTGTCTGTTGTTTTTGATTAGCTTATTTATACTTTACCCTGACATTCAAATCCTGTTTACTATGAATGTTCAGAAGTTACATGACGCCCCCATGGGTTACCAGTGTTAAAAAAAAAAAGAACTATGGTACTGAAAAAAAAAACATTGTAAATGATAATAAGCATTGACAAAATCCCTTGATAAAGAGTCCCTAGTTGAAGCTGCTACTGGCCTTCCCAGAAGGTCTGTCCTTAGTTAGCTGAAGGCATCCAGCCAGTGGAGTTGGCAGTTTACATTCATACAGCTGCTGTTCTGGGCATAGACAATTTATTACAGTAGTTTCTTGATATAGCTGCTGTTCTGGGAGTAGACAGTCTATTGTACTATTTTATTGATGTGGTTGCTGTTCCGGCCATAAACATCTTAATATGGTATTTCCTTGATGTGGATGTTCTGGCTGTAGGCAATTTAATATAGTAGTTCCCTGATGTGGTTGTTCTGGCCATAGACAATTTAATACAGCGATTCCTTGATGTGGTTGTTCTGGCTATAGACAATTTAATACAGTGATTCCTTGATGTGGTTGTTCTGGCTATAGACAATTTAATACAGTGATTACTTGATGTGGTTGTTCTGGCTATAGACAATTTAATACAGTGATTACTTGATGTGGTTGTTCTGGCTGTAGACAACTTAATACAGTGATTCCTTGATATGGTTGTTCTGGCTGTAGACAATTTAATACAGTGATTCCTTGATGTGGTTGTTCAGGCTGTAGACAATTTAATACAGTGATTCCTTGATGCGGATGTTCTGACTGTAGACAATTTAATACAGTGATTCCTTGATGCAGATGTTCTGGCTATAGACAATTTAATACAGTGATTCCTTGATGTGATTGTTCTGGCTGTAGACAATTTAATACAGTGATTCCTTGATGCAGTTGTTCTGGCCTCAGACAATTTAATACAGTGATTCCTTAATGTGATTGTTCTGGCTGTAGACAATTTAATACAAAAATTCCTTGATGTGGTTGTTCTGGCCATAGACAATTTAATACAGTGATTCCTTGATGTGGTTGTTCTGGCTATAGACAATTTAATACAGTGATTCCTTGATGTGGTTGTTCTGGCTATAGACAATTTAATACAGTGATTCCTTGATGTGGTTGTTCTGGCTATAGACAACTTAATACAGTGATTCCTTGATGTGGTTGTTCTGGCTGTAGACAATTTAATACAGTGATTCCTTGATGTGGTTGTTCAGGCTGTAGACAATTTAATACAGTGATTCCTTGATGCGAATGTTCTGGCTGTAGGCAATTTAATACAGTGATTCCTTGATGCAGATGTTCTGGCTATAGACAATTTAATACAGTGATTCCTTGATGCAGATGTTCTGGCTGTAGACAATTTAATACAGTGTTTCCTTGATGTGATTTTTCTGGCTGTAGACAATTTAATACAGTGATTCCTTGATGCAGTTGTTCTGGCCACAGACATTTTAATACAGAGATTCCTTGATGTGATTTTTCTGGCTGTAGACAATTTAATACAGTGATTCCTTGGTGTGGTTATTCTGGCTATAGACAATTTAATACAGTGATTCCTTGATGCGGATGTTCTGGCCATAGACAATTTAATACAGTGATTCCTTGGTGTGGTTGTTCTGGCTATAGACAATTTAATACAGTAATTCCATGATGCGGATGTTCTGGCCATAGACAATTTAATATGGTGATTCCTTGATGCGGATGTTCTGGCTGTAGACAATTTAATACAGCGATTCCTTGGTGTGGTTGTTCTGGCCATAGAAAATTTAATACAGTGATTCCTTGATGCGGATGTTCTGGCCATAGACAATTTAATACAGTGATTCCTTGGTGTGGTTGTTCTGGCCATATACAATTTAATACAGTGATTCCTTGATGTGGTTGTTCTGGCTATAGACAATTTAATACAGTGATTCCTTGATGCGGATGTTCTGGCTGTAGACAATTTAATACAGTGATTCCTTGATGCGGATGTTCTGGCTGTAGACAATTTAATACAGTGATTCCTTGATGTGATTGTTCTGGCTGTAGATAATTTAATACAGTGATTACTTGGTGTGGTTGTTCTGGCTGTAGACAATTTAATACAGTGATTCCTTGATGCGGATGTTCTGGCTGTAGACAATTTAATACAGTGATTCCTTGGTGTGGTTGTTCTGGCCGTATACAATTTAGTACAGTGATTCCTTGATGCAGATGTTCTGGCTGTAGACAATTTAATACAGTGATTCCTTGATGTGATTGTTCTGGCTATAGACAATTTAATACAGTGATTCCTTGATGTGGATGTTCTGGCTGTAGACAATTTAATACAGTGATTCATTGATGCAGTTGTTCTGGCTATAGACAATTTAATACAGTGATTCCTTGCTGTGATTGTTCTGGCCTTAGACAATTTAATACAGTGATTCCTTGATGTGGATGTTCTGGCTGTAGATAATTTAATACAGTGATTACTTGGTGTGGTTGTTCTGGCTGTAGACAATTTAATACAGTGATTCCTTGATGCGGATGTTCTGGCTGTAGACAATTTAATACAGTGATTCCTTGGTGTGGTTGTTCTGGCCGTATACAATTTAGTACAGTGATTCCTTGATGCAGATGTTCTGGCTGTAGACAATTTAATACAGTGATTCCTTGATGCGGATGTTCTGGCTGTAGACAATTTAATACAGTGATTCCTTGATGTGATTGTTCTGGCTATAGACAATTTAATACAGTGATTCCTTGATGTGGATGTTCTGGCTGTAGACAATTTAATACAGTGATTCATTGATGCAGTTGTTCTGGCTATAGACAATTTAATACAGTGATTCCTTGCTGTGATTGTTCTGGCCTTAGACAATTTAATACAGTGATTCCTTGATGTGGATGTTCTGGCCATAGACAATTTAATACAGTGATTCCTTGATGCGGATGTTCTGGCCATAGACAATTTAGTACAGTGATTCCTTGGTGTGGTTGTTCTGGCTATAGACAATTTAATACAGTAATTCCATGATGCGGATGTTCTGGCCATAGACAATTTAATATGGTGATTCCTTGATGCGGATGATCTGGCTGTAGACAATTTAATACAGTGATTCCTTGATGTGGATGTTCTGGCTGTAGACAATTTAATACAGCGATTCCTTGGTGTGGTTGTTCTGGCCATAGAAAATTTAATACAGTGATTCCTTGGTGCAGATGTTCTGGCCATAGACAATTTAATACAGTGATTCCTTGGTGTGGTTGTTCTGGCCATATACAATTTAATACAGTGATTCCTTGATGTGGTTGTTCTGGCTATAGACAATTTAATACAGTGATTCCTTGATGCAGATGTTCTGGCTGTAGACAATTTAATACAGTGATTCCTTGATGCGGATGTTCTGGCTGTAGACAATTTAATATAGTGATTCCTTGATGTGATTGTTCTGGCTGTAGATAATTTAATACAGTGATTACTTGGTGTGGTTGTTCTGGCTGTAGACAATTTAATACAGTGATTCCTTGATGCGGATGTTCTGGCTGTAGACAATTTAATACAGTGATTCCTTGGTGTGGTTGTTCTAGCCATATACAATTTAGTACAGTGATTCCTTGATGCAGATGTTCTGGCTGTAGACAATTTAATACAGTGATTCCTTGATGCGGATGTTCTGGCTGTAGACAATTTAATACAGTGATTCCTTGATGTGATTGTTCTGGCTATAGACAATTTAATACAGTGATTCCTTGATGTGGATGTTCTGGCTGTAGACAATTTAATACAGTGATTCATTGATGCAGTTGTTCTGGCTATAGACAATTTAATACAGCGATTCCTTGCTGTGATTGTTCTGGCCTTAGACAATTTAATACAGTGATTCCTTGATGTGGATGTTCTGGCTGTAGACAATTTAATACAGTGATTCCTTGATGCAGTTGTTCTGGCTATAGACAATTTAATACAGTGATTCCTTGATGTGATTGTTCTGGCTATAGACAATTTAATACAGTGATTCCTTGATGTGGATGTTCTGGCTGTAGACAATTTAATACAGTGATTCCTTGATGCGGTTGTTCTGCCATAGACAATTTAATACAGTGATTCCTTGATGCAGATGTTCTGGCTGTAGACAATTTAATACAGTGATTCCTTGATGCGGCTGTTCTGGCTGTAGACAATTTAATATAGTGATTCCTTGATGCGGATGTTCTGGCCGTAGACAATTTAATACAGTGATTCCTTGATGCGGATGTTCTGGCCATAGACAATTTAATACAGTGATTCCTTGATGCGGATGTTCTGGCTGTAGACAATTTAATACAGTGATTCTTTGATGTGGATGTTCTGGCTATAGACAATTTAATACAGTGATTCCTTGATGCGGTTGTTCTGGCCATAGACAATTTAATACAGTGATTTCTTGATGCGGGTGTTCTGGCTGTAGACAATTTAATACAGTGATTCCTTGATGAGGTTGTTCTAGCCATAGACAATTTAATACAGTGATCCCTTGGTGTGGTTGTTCTGGCCATAGACAATTTAATACACTGATTCCTTGATGCGGCTGTTCTGGCCATAGACAATTTAATACAGTAATTCCTTGATGTGCCTGTTCTGGCTGTAGACAAATTCATTCATTAGTTTCTTGTTGTGGCCACTGCTGTGGGGATGGATAGTTTATTACAGTACTTTCCTGATATGGGTGCTGTTCTTATAATATATTATTTATTATAGCAGTTCCTTGATGTGAGTGCTCTGGCCATAGACAGTTTAGTATAGTATTTCCTTGATGTGGCTGTTCTGGGCATAGACAATTTATTATAGCAGTTCCTTGATGTGGCTACTGTTCTGAGCATAGGCAATTTATTATAGTAGTTTCTTGATGTGGCTGTTCGGGGTATAGACAATTTATTGTAGCAGTTCCTTGATGTGAGTGCTCTGGCCATAGACAATTTATTACAGTAGTTCCTTGATGTGGCTGTTCTGGGCACAAACAATTTATTATAGTAGTCCCTTGATGTGAGTGCTCTGGCCATAGACAATTTATTATAGCAGTTCCTTGATGTGAGTGCTCTGGCCATAGACAATTTTTTATAATATTTCCTTGATATGGCTGTTCTGGGTATGGACAATTTATTATAGCAGTTCCTTGATGTGGCTGCTGTTCTGGGTAGAGACAATTTATTATAGTAGTTCCTTGATGTGACTGTTCTGGGCATAGACAATTTATTATAACAGTTCCTTGATGTGGCTGCTGCTCTGGGCATATAAATTTCATTTTATTATAGCAGTTCCTGGATGCGGCTGCACTTCTGGGTATAAACAACTTACTATAGTACTTTCTTGATGTGGTTGCTGTTTTAGGAATAGACAAGTTATAATAGTACTTTCCTGATGTGTCTGCTGTTCAAGTCATAGACACATTTTTATGGGATTTCCTAGATGTGGCTGCTGTTCTGGGCATAGATGACTCCGTGATATTGGAGGACTATAGACCTGCTTACACCAGTATCTTGCCTATGCTACAGTATATTACCATGCCTATTGAGGGAAAGACAACATCACGATGCTCCGTCACAATTCAGAGTTAGAATGGACTTTTAGCTTTTTCAAATCAATGTATTTGACTTTGTGTCTTTGTCCCACCCCCTTAATTAAAAATATAAGGGGCATAAGGAGGAAGAGCTGCCCAACTCCAATAAACTGATTAAAAAAAAACAACTACACAGTCACATCTAATTCCATCCAATGCTGCCGCTCTGTCACACAAGTAACACAGTTATAGTAAAGTGTAATGTGTACTAAATCTTTAATGTACCACTGCACTACTTGAAGGGGTTCGGAGTCCTCCAGTGTCACTGATAGTTTAATACATAATTCCTTGCTGTGGCTATTCTGAGCATAGCAAATTTATTATTGCACTTCCTTAATTTTGCTACAGTTCCAGGCATAGACATTTTATTATAAAAGTTCCTGGATGAGGCTGCTGTTCAGGCCACTAACAATTTATTGTAATAGTTCTTGTTGTAACTGCTATTTGTGCCATAGACAATTTATTTTGATAAATAATTGGTGTGAAAGCTGCCCTGGGCATAGACAATTAGGCAATTTGTTATAGTAGTTCCTTGACATGACTGTTCTGGGCATAGACAATTTATTACAAAAGTTCCTTGATGTGGCTGTTATTCTAGGCATATACAATTTATTAAAGTAGTTCCTTGATGTGACTGCTGTTCTGGGCAGAGACAATTTATTACAGTAGTTCCCTGATGTGACTGTTCTGGGCATAGACAATTTATTATACTAATTCTTTGACATGACTGTTCTAGGCATAGACAATCTATTATAGTAGTTCCTTGACATGACTGTTCTGGGAATAGACAATTTATTATAATAGTTCATTTACGGGATTGTTATGTGCATAGACAATTTTTATAGTAGTTCCTTGATGTGACTGTTCTGGGCAAAGACAGTATATTATAGTAGTTCCTTGATGTGACTGTTCTGGGCATAGTCAATTTATTATAACAGTTCCTTGATGTGACTGTTCTGGACAGAGACAATTTATTATAGTAGTTCCTTGATGAGACTGTTCTGGGCAAAGACAATTTATTATAGTATTTCCTTGATGTGACTGTTCTGGCCATAGACAGTTTATTATAGTAGTTCCTTGACATGACTGTTCTGGGAATAGACAATTTATTATAATAGTTCATTTACGGGATTGTTATGTGCATAGACAATTTTTATAGTAGTTCCTTGATGTGACTGTTCTGGGCAAAGACAGTTTATTATAGTAGTTCCTTGATGTGACTGTTCTGGGCATAGTCAATTTATTATAACAGTTCCTTGATGTGACTGTTCTGGACAGAGACAACTTATTATAGTAGTTCCTTGATGAGACTGTTCTGGGCAAAGACAATTTATTATAGTATTTCCTTGATGTGACTGTTCTGGCCATAGACAGTTTATTATAGTAGTTCCTTGACATGACTGTTCTGGGCAGAGACAATTTATTATAGTAGTTCCTTGATGCGACTGTTTTGGCCATAGACAATTTATTATAGTAGTTTCTTGATGTGACTGTTCTGGCCATAGACAATTTATTGTAGTAGTTCCTTGATGTGACTGTTCTGGCCATAGACAATTTATTGAAGCAGTTCCTTTATGTGACTGTTCTGCCCATAGACAATTTATTATGGTAGCTCTGGGCATAGACAATTTATTATAGCAGATCCTTGATGTGACTGTTCTGGACACAGACAATTTATTATAGTAGTTCCTTGATGTGACTGTTCTGGCCATAGACAGTTCATTATAGTAGTTCATTGGTGTGATTGTTCTCTGTATAGACAATTTATTATAGCAGTTCCTTGATGTGACTGTTCTGGGCAGAGACAATTTATTATAGTAGTTCCTTGATGTGACTGTTCTCGGCAGAGGCAATTTATTATAGTAGTTCCTTGATGTGACTGTTCTGGCCATAGACAATTTATTATATCAGTTCATTGATGTGACTGCTGTTCTGGGCAGAGGCAATTTATTATAGTAGTTCCTTGATGTGACTGTTCTGGCCATAGACAGTTTATTATAGTAGTTCCTTGATGTGACTGTTCTGGCCACAGGCAATTTATTATAGCAGTTCCTTGGTGTGACTGTTCTGGCCTATATACAATTTATTATAGGAGTTCCTTGATGTGACTGTTCTGGACAGAGACAATTTATTATAGTAGTTTTGGACATAGACAATTTATTATAGCAGATCCTTGATGTGACTGTTCTGGACACAGACAATTTATTATAGTAGTTCCTTGATGTGACTGTTCTGGGCATAGACAATTTATTATAGTAGTTCCTTGATGTGACTGTTCTGGCCATAGACAATTTATTATAGCAGTTCATTGATGTGACTGTTCTGGCCATAGACAGTTTATTATAGTAGTTCCTTGGTGTGATTGTTCTGGGTATAGACAATTTATTATAGCAGTTCCTAGATGTGACTGTTCTGGCCATAGACAGTTTATTATAGCAGTTCCTTGATGTGACTGTTCTGGGACTAGACCATTTATTATAATAGTTCTTTTATGGGACTGTTCTGTGCATAGACAGTTTATTATAAAAGTTCTTTGATGTGACGTTCCATGATGTGGCTGCGGCTCTAGGCAGAGACCATTTATATAGTGCAGTAGTTCCTTCATGTGGCTGCAGTTCTGTGCACAGAGAATTTTTTTACAGCAGTTCTCTAGTGTGGCTGCATTTCTGAGGATAGATCATTTATTATAGTAGTTCCTTGACAAGGCTGCTGTTCTGGCCACAGACAATTCAATATACTAGTTCCTTGATGTGGCACTTCTGGGCACAGAAAAGTATAATAGTTCCTTGATGTGGCTGCTGTTCTTGGTACTGACAATTTAATATAATGCTGTAGTTCATTGTTGTGATAGCTGTTCTGGCATAAACAATTTATTATAGTAGTTTCTTGATGTGACTGTTCTGGGCACAGACAATTCATTATATCAGTTCCTTGATGTGACTGTTCTGGCCATAGACAGTTTGTTATAGTAGTTCCTTGATGTGACTGTTCAGGGCCATATACAATTTATTATAGCAGTTCCTTGATGTGACTGTTCTAGCCATAAACAATTTATTATTGCAGTTCCTTGATGTGACTGTTCTGGGACATAGACAGTTTATTATAGTAGTTCCTTGATGTGACTGTTCTGGGCCATAGACAATTTATTATAGTAATTCCTTGATGTAACTGTTCTGGCCATAGGCAATTTATTATAGCAGATCCTTGATGTGACTGTTCTGGGCCATAGACAGTTTATTATAGTAGTTCCTTGATGTGACTGTTCTGGGCCATAGACAATTTATTATAATAATCCCTTGATGTGACTGTTCTGGCCATAGGCAATTTATTATAGCAGATCCTTGATGTGACTGTTCTGGCCATAGACAATTTATTATAGTAGTTCCTTGATGTGACTGTTCTAGCCATAGACAATTTATTATAGCAGATACTTGATGTGACTTTTCTTGCCATAGGCAATTTATTATATTAGTTCCTTGATGTGACTGTTCTGGCCATAGGCAATTTATTATAGCAGATCCTTGATGTGACTGCTCTGGGCATAGGCAATTTATTATAGTAGTTCCATTATGTGACTTTCCTTGATGTGGCTGCGGCTCTAGGCAGAGACCATTTAATATAGTGCAGTAGTTCCTTCATGTGGCTGCAGTTCTGAGCACAGAGAATTTTTTACAGCAGTTCTCTAGTGTGGCTGCAGTTCTGAGACAATTTATTATAGTAGTTCCATGACAAGGCTACTGTTCTGGCCATAGACAATTCAATATACTAATTCCTTGATGTGGCTGTTCTGGGCACAGAAAAGTATAATAGTTCCTTGATGTGGCTGCTGTCCTTGGTACTGACAATTTAATATAATGCTGTAGTTCATTGTTGTGATTGCTGTTCTGGCATAAACAATTTATTATAGTAGTTCTTGATGTGGCTGCTGTTCTGGGCATAGACAGTTTAATAGAAACACAAAAATAGAATCTGATGGCAGATAAGGACCACTTGGCCCACCTTGTCTGGTAATTTTCCCTACCTGTTTCATATACCGGAGAGCCTATATGATCAGTGTCTTTACTCTTTCTTTCTTATTGTTAGAGTTCCTTTATGTCTGCCCCATGTGTGTTTTAATCCCCTACCATTTTGGCCCCTACAACCTCTGCCAGGAGGCCATTCCATAGACCTGTGCAAAATCTGTAGATTTCGCTTCCAATGACTTTTAGTGACATTCCTCCATTTTTATGGAATTCTGCAATATATCTGCCATCCACACATTTTGCAGTTTTCATGGAATTCATTGCCAAACTGCAGAAATAATTGTAGTACTGTGGAAAATATGTGGCGAATCACAAAACTCGCTGACTATTGAAGGAATCTGCCATTCATGCTGCTGAAATCATGGAATAATATATTCAGTGAGTTGTTTGATTATGTGATTAATTTAATTTAGGTGGGAAATTAAATAGAAAAGTACTCAATTTTACTATCACTATCTGTCAATTAAATGCTGTAATTTTTCTGGTGTCAAATCAGACCACCTATTGAACATTATAGTTCTTTTAAAATGTTCTGATTTTAAAATGTTCAGCAAAATGATTCTGCAGTTTATCCTAAAGTTCTGCTGTTCATAAATATATTCCACAGAAAAAAAAACTTCAAAAATCCCACAGCTACCTGATTGGCTGATATAGGTCACATTATGTGTCAAAGGTTCATGTTACTGTAGCAACCACCATCTCCCTCTCAGTCAAGTGACTGCTGCACTTTACTTTCTGTGCAGTTCTTTAGAGTATGAAGCGGAAAGTTCTGTTGCTCTGTCTGTCTGCATTTTTTGCATTCTATTACAGGAAAAACAAACCCTTTGCATTTCAACCTTTGATTGAAATACTTTAAAATATTTTGTTATCGTAGGATCCTCTTCCTTCAGGAATATGATATATGATTCTAATATCTTGATTAACATTAATCAATAGTAATATTGGTATACAGGACACAGTGCCTGCAGTTTTACTTTTAAACAGCAGTTTAGTATTTTTTGACAGTGCGAGTGCATTCTTATTAATCCTGCAGAGTATTTTAATCTTCTTAGGTTGATATATTGATTTGGTTGTGATGCACTTTTGGTATAATACACTTAATGGTACATTTATTTTATTTATTTAAAATCAGAGTTTAAAAAAGGTTAGGAAAGAGGAGCGGTAGTGTGCATGATGGACATGGGCGTGGACTTGCAGTGGTTCCTTTAACTTGTAACTCTCCTCCTGAAGCTCCTGCTGAAATTTCTGGTGATGTTGATATGGAATTTGATTCTGGTGCAGGTTCTTCCAACACCAACACTGTAGGTTCTGTGGCTGGTATTAAAGTGGTGCAGGTAGTAGCAAGTTGGGTACAAAATAGCCACTGATTGCTCATTCTTCTTCTAGTGGTGTAGCAGGCAAAGGCAGAATCAGAATCAGCTACTTTTGCAGAGTGCAGGTAATAGTGACAGTACTGGAAGCAATAACATAGGCAATGCTAATGAGGAAGCAGCCGCAGCAGCCAAGTTAAGTGCAGGGGGGGACTGAAATCTGTAGATGATCTAGTTCCATTAATGATTGATTCACGGGATGGTTCTCAATATGAAAGTCAGGATCTGATGTTATCTGGATGGATTCAAAGGGTCAGATTCACAAACGGTGGATGCAACCTGCGACAATGGAAGTCAGAACCAAGTGGCCTTGCGTCAGGGACCCTGCACCTGATTCAGCATCAGACTGGGTCCAGGACCATGCATTCTGTAACTTGCGGCATCAGTTCAACAAATGGTGCAGTCACCAAGAATGTTGCAAGCCAGGAGATGGGTGGGTGGCAGATGCACCCACAGAAGGCACCCTGGCAGTGGATCATGGTATCTCACATGCCCAGATCCCCAAAAGTGCTGCATTAGAAGCCCTTGTGTGTTATTACCCCCAGGCCCAAGCCATAAGAGTTACACAATTTAAGCCCTTATGGGTTATCGGAACCCCTTCCCCCCAGCCCCGATCCCTGATTCCCATTCCTTTCTCTCGGAATGCCATCCCTGTAATAAAATAAACTATTGCCATGCCACATGTCCAATATAGACCTGGTGGTCTAGTGGCCATCCACCTCCCCAACGAGCACTGCCAGACTAATATGTTCTCCCCCACACCAATACCCAGCAGGAGACTGGCACAACCAAACTCCCCAAAAAGCAGTGCCAGACTGACCTATTCGCCTCATATCCATACCAAGCAGGAACTAGCACAGCCCACCTCCCCAACCAGCAGTGCCAGACTGACATTTTCCACCAAAACCCCACCCAGCAGGAGACTGGCACAGCCCACCTCTCCAACCAGCAGTACCAGACTTACCTGTTCCCCCCACAGCCATACAAGCTGGAGACAGTCATCCTCCTTTTCCCCAACCAGCAGTGCCAGACTGATCTGTTCCCCCCACTCCCAAACCCAGCAGGACACTGGCAAAACCAAACTCCCCAAACAGCAGTGCCAGACTGACCTGTTCCTCCCACACCAATACCCAGCAGGAACTAGCACAGCCCACCTCCCAAACCAGCAGTACCAGACTGACCTGTTCACCTCACACCCATACCAAGCAGGAACTAGCACTGCCCACCTCCCCAAACAGCAGTGCCAGACTGACCTATTCCTTCCCCACCCATATCCAGCAGGAGAATGGCACAGCCTACCTCCCAAACCAGCAGTGCCAAACTGACCTATTCCCTCCCCACCCATCCCCAGCAAGAGACTGGCACAGCCCACCTCCCCAAACAGCAGTGCCAGACTGACCTGTTCCCCCCACACCCATACCCAGCAGGAGACTGGCACAGCTCACCTCCCCAAACAGCAGTGCCAGACTGACCCATTCCACTCACACCTATACCCAGCAGGAGACTGGCACAGTCCATCTCTCCAACCAGCAGTGCCAGACTGACCTGTTCCCCCCACACCCATACCCAGCAGGAGACTGGCACCACCACCTCCACAACCAGCAGTGCCAGACTGACCTGTTTCCCCCACACCCATACCCAGCAGGAGACTGTCACCCTCCACCTCCTCCACCTCCTCAACCAGCATTGCCAGACTGTCCTGTTCCCCTCACACCCATAGCCAGCAGGAGACTGGCACAGTCCACCTCTCCAACCAGCAGTGCCAGACTGACCTGATTTCCCAGCAGCCATACCTAGCAGGAGACTGACACCCTCCACCTCCCCAACCAACAGTGCCAGAATTACCTGCTCCCCCCACAACCACAAGCAGCTGGAGACTGGCACAGTTCACATATCAAACCAGCAATGCCAGACTGACCTGTTCACCCCACACCCACACTAAGAAAGAGACTGGCACCCTCCACCTCCCCAACCAAAAGTGACAGACTGACATGTTTCCCACACACCCATACCCAGCAGGAGACTGGCACCCACCACCTCCCCAACCAGCAGTGCCAGAATGACCTGTTCACCTCACACCCATACCCAGCAGGAGACTGGCACCCTCCACCTCCCCAACCAGCAGAGCCAGACTGACCTGTTCCCCCACACCCATACCCAGCAGGAGACTGGTACAGCCCACCTCCCCAACCAGTAGTGCCAGACTGACCTGTTCCTCCCACAACCATACCCAGCAAGAGACTGGCACCCTCCACCCCCCAACCAGCAGTGCCAAACTGACCTGTTCCCCTCACAACCATACCCAGCAGGAGAATGGCATAGTCCACCTCTCCAGCCAGCAGTGCCAAACTGACTTGTTCTCCTGACAACCATACCCAGCAGGAGACTGGCACAGTCCACCTATCAAACCAGCAGTGCCAGACTGACCTGTTCACCCCACACCCACACCAAGCAGGAGACTGGCACCCTCCACCTCCCCAACCAGAAGTGACAGAATGACATGTTTCCCACACACCCATACCCAGCAGGAGACTGGCACAATCCAACTCCCCAACCTGCAGTGCCAGACAGACCTGTTCCCCCCACATCCACCTAGCAGGAGACTGGCACCCTCCACCTCCCCAACCAGCAGTGCCAGAATTACCTGCTCCCCCCACACCCATACCCAGCAGAAGACTGGCACAGTCCATCTCCCCATCCTGCAGTGCCAGACTGACCTGTCCCCCCCACACCCATACCCAGCAGGAGACTGGGGCAGTACCAGAGGACTGGAGGATGGCAGATGTCCATCTCTCTAACCAGCAGTGCCAGAATGACCTCCCCCCACTCCCATACCCAGCAGAAGACTTGCATCGCCCACCTCCCCAACCAGCAGGCCCAGACTGACCTGTACCCCCACACCCATTCCCAGCAGGAGACTTGCAGCCTCCACATCCCCAACCAGCACTGCCAGATTGACCTACTCCCCCACACCCACACCCAGCAGGACACTGGCATCCTCTGCCACCCCAACCTGCAGTGCCAGACTGACCTGTTCCTTCCACACCCACATCCAGCAGGATATTTCCACAGACCACCTCCCAAATGAGCAGTGCCAGTCTGACCAGTTCCATCCACATTCATATCCAGCTGGAGACTGGCACAGCCCACCTCCCCAACCAGCAGTGCCAGACTGACCTGTTCCCCCCACACGGATACCCAGCAGCAGACTGTCACAGCACACCTCCAAAACCAGCAGTGCCAGACTGATCTGATCCACACACACCCATACCCAGCAGGAGACTGGCACAACCTACCTCCCCAACCAGCAGAGCCAGACTGACCTTCTCCTCCCACACCCATACCCAACAGGAGACTGACACTGTCCATCTCTCCACCCAGTAGTGCCAGAATGACCTTCCACCCCACTCCCATACCCAGCAGGAGACTGGCACCCTCCACTACCCCACCCAGCAGTGTCAGACTGACCTATTCCCCTCACACTTATACCCATCAGGAAACTGGCACCCTCCACCTCACTTACCAGCAGTGCCAGACTGACCTGTTTCCCCCACACCCATATACAGTAGAAGACTAACACCCTCCACTTCCCCAATCAGCAGTGCCAGACTGACCTGTTCACCCCACACCCATACCCAGCAGAAGACTGGCACCCTCCTCTTCCCTAATCAGCAGAGCCAGACGGACCTGTTTATCCCACACCCATACCCAGCAGGCGACTGGCACATCCCACCTCCCCAGCCAGCAGTGCAAGACTAACCTGTTCCCCCCACACCCATACACTCAGGAGACTGGCAACCTCCACCTCCCCAACCAAGAGTGGCAGTATGACCTGTTCCCCCCACACCCATACCAAGCAGGAGATGGGCACAGTCCACCTCCACAACCAGTAGTGCCAGAATGACCTGTTCCTCCCACAACCATACCCAGGAGGAGACTGGCACCCTCCACCTCCCCAACCAGCAGTGCCAGAATGACCTGTTCCCCCCACACCCATACCCAGCAGGAGGCTGGCACAGTCAACCACTCCATCCAGCAGTGCCAGACTGTCATTTTCCACTTGCACCCATACCCAGCAGGGGACTGGCACAGTCCACCTCCCCAACCAGCAGTGCCAGACTGACTTGTTCCCCCCACACCCATACCCTGCAGGAGACTGGCACAGTCCACCTCTCCAACAAGCAGTACCAGACTGACCTGTTCCCTCACACTCATACCCAGAAGGATATTTTCACCCTCCACCTCCCCAACCGGCAGTGCCAGATTAACCTGTTCCCCTCACACCCATACCCAGCAGGAGACCGGCACCCTCCACCTCCCCAACCAGCAGAGCCAGGCTGTCCTGTTCCTCACACATCCAAACCCAGCAGGAGACTGGCAAAGCATGCCTCCAAAACCAGCAGTGCCAGACTGACCTGTTCCACACACACCAATACCCAGCAGGAGACTGGCACCCTCCACCTCTCCAACCAGCAGTGCCAGACTGACCAGTTCCCTACACACCCATACCCTGAAGGAGACTGGCACAACCTACCTCCCCAACCAGCAGTGCCAGAGTGACCTGCTCCTCCCACACCCATACCCAGCAGGAGACTGACACAGTCCACCTCTCCAACTAGCAGTGCCAGTCTGACCTGTTCCCCTCACACATATACCCATCAGGAGACAGGCACCCTCCACCTCACCAACCAGCAGTGCCAGACTGACCTGTTTCCCCCACACCCATATGCAGTAGGAGACTAACACCCTCCACTTTCCCAATCAGCACAGCCAGACGTATCTGTTTCCCCCACACCCATACCCAGCAGGTGACTGGCACAGCCCACCTCCCCAACCAGCAGTGCAAGACTGACCTGTACCCCCCACACCAAAACACAGCAGGAGACTGGCACCCTCCACCTCCCCAACCAGCAGTAGCAGTATGACATGTTCCCCCCACACCCATACCCAGCAGGAGACTGGCACAGTCCTACTCTCCAAAACAAGCAGTGCCAGACTGACCTGTTCCCTCAC
This sequence comes from Neoceratodus forsteri, assembly GCA_016271365.2. NCBI lineage: Eukaryota > Metazoa > Chordata > Ceratodontiformes > Ceratodontidae > Neoceratodus > Neoceratodus forsteri. The sequence continues at coordinate 7,077,622 of CM057449.1, read as the reverse complement.
ACCCATACCCAGCAAGAGACAGTCACCCTCCACCTCCCCAACCAGGAGTGCCAGACTGACCTGTTCCCCCCACACCCATACCCAGCAGGAGACTGGCTCCCTCCACCTCTGCAACCATCAGTGCCAGACTGACCTGTTCCCCCCCCCACACCAATACCCAGAAGCAGACTGGCACAGCACACCTCCAAAACCAGCAGTGCCAGACTGATCTGCTCCACACACACCCATACCCAGTAGGAGACTGGCAGAGTTCACCTCCCCATCCAGCAGTGTTAGACTGACCTGTTTCCCCCACACCCATACCCTGCAGGAGACTGGCACAGTCAACCTCCCCATCCAGCAGTGCCAGACTGACCTTTTCCACACACACACCTAAACCCAGCAGGAGACTGACACAGTCCACCACTCCAATAAGCAGAGACAGACTGTCCTATTCCCCACACACCCAAACCCACAAGGAGACAGGCACAGTCCACCTACCCATCCAGCAGTGCCAGACTGACTTGCTCCCCCACACCCATACCCAGCAACAGACATGCACAGTCCACCTCTCCAACCAGAATGCCAGATTGACCTGTTCCCCTCACACCCATACCAAGCAGATGATGGTTACACTCCACCTCCCCAACCAGCAGTGCCAGACTGATCTATTTCCACCACACCTATACCCAGAAGGAGACTGGCACCATCCATCTCTCCAACCAGCAGTGCCAATCTGACCTGTTCCCTTCATACCCATACCGAGCAAGAGATTGGCACTGTCCATCTCTCCACCCAGCAGAGCCAGAATTACCTTCACCCCACCCATTCAAAGCAGGAGACTGGCATAGCCACCTGCCCAACCAGCAGTGCCAGACTGACCTGTACCCCCTCACCCATACCAAGCAAGAGACTGGCACCCTCCACCTCCCCAACCAGCACTGCCAAACTGACCTGCTCCCCCACACCCACAACCAGCAGAAGACTGACATAGTCCAAATATCAATCCAGCAGTGCCAGACTAACCTGTTCACCCCTCACCCACACCAAGTAGGAGACCGGCACCCTCCACCTCCCCAACCTGCAGTGCCAGACTGACAAGTTCCCCACACACCCATACCCAGCAGGACACTGGCACCCTCCACCTCCCCAACCAGCAGTGCCAGACTGACCTGTTCCCCCCACACCCATACCCAGCAGAAGACTGGCACCCTCCACCTCCGCAACCAGCAGTGCCAGACTGACCTGTTCCTCCCACATCCATACCCAGTAGGAGAATTCCACCCCACTTCCCCAATTTCCAATGTGAGACTGACCTGCTCCACCCACACCCATGCCCAGCAGGAGAATGGCACAGCCCACTGCCCCAATCAGCAGTGCCAGACTGACCTGTTCCCCCACCCATACCCAGCAGTAGACTGTCACCCTCCACCTCCCCAACCAGCAGTGCCAGACTGACCTTTTTCCCCCACACCCATACCCAGCAGGAGACTGGCACAGTCCACCTCCCCAACCAGCAGTTCCAGACTGACCTGTTCCCCCACACCCATACCCAGCAGGAGACTGGCACCATCCACCCCCCAACCAGCAGTGCCAGACTGACCTGTTCCCTTCACAACCATACCCAGCAGGAGATTGACACTGTCCATCTCTCCACCCAGTAGTGCCAAAATGACCTTCCACCCCACACCCACACCCAGCAGAAGATGGCATAGCCCACTTCCCCAACCAGTAGTGCCAGAATGACCTGTTTCCCCCACACACATACCCAGCAGGAGACTGGCACAGCCCACCTCATCAACCAACAGTGTCAGACTGACCTGTTTCCCCAACACCCAAACCCAGCTGGAGACTGGCACAGTCCACCTCTCTAACCAGCAGTGCCAGACTGACCTGTTCACCCCACAGCCATACCAGCAGGAGACTGGCACCATCCACCTCCACAACCAGCAGTGCCAGACTGACCTGTCCCCCCACCCCCGTACCCAGCAGGAGACCGGCACCACCACCTCCACAACCAGCAGTGCCAGACTGACCGGTTCCCCCCACATCCATATCCAGCAGGAGACTGGCACAGCCCACCACTCCAACCAGCAGTGCCAGACTGACCTGTTCCCCCAACATCTATAACCAGCAGAAATCTGGCACCCTGCACCTCCCAATCAGCAGTGGCAGACTGACCTGTTTCCCCACCCACCCATACCTAGCGGGAGACTGGCACGGCAAACCTCCCCAACCAGCAGTGCCAGACAGACCTGTTCCCCCCACACCCATACCCAGCAGGAGACTGGCACAGCCCACCTCCCAAAACAGCAGTGCCAGACTGACCTGTTCCACCCACACTCATACCCAGCAGAAGACTGGCACCCTCCACCTCCCCAACTAGCAGAGCCAGACTGTCCTGTTCCCCACACACCCAAACTGAGCAGGAGACTGGCACAGTCCACCTACCAATACAGCAGTGCCAGACGGACTTGCTTCCTCAAACCCATACCCAGCAAGAGACTTGCACAGTCCACCTCTCCAACCAGTATGCCAGATTGACCTGTTCCCCATATACCCATACCCAGCAGGAGACTGGCACAGTACATCTCTCCAACCAGTAGTGCCTGACTTACCTGTTCCCCACACAGCCATACCAGCAGGATACGGACACCCTCCACCTCCCCAAGCCACAGTGTCAGACTGATCTGTTCCCCTCACACCCATACCCAGCAGGAGACTGGCAAAGTCCACCTCTCCAACCAGCAGTGCCAGACTGACCTGTTCAACCCACACCCATACCCAGCAGGAGACTGGCACTGTCCATCTCACCACCCAGCACTGTCAGAATGACCTTCCCCACCACACCCATTCCCAGCAAAAGACTGGTAAAGCCCACCTCCCCAACCAGTAGTGCCAGACTGACCTGTTCCCCCCACACCCATACCCAGCAGGAGACTGGCACTGTCTATCTATAAAACCAGCAGTGCCAGACTGACCTGTTCACCCCACACCCACCCCAAGTAGGAGACTGGCACCCTCCAGCTCCACAACCAGCAGTGCCAGACTGACATGTTCTCCAGCACAGCCATACCCAGCAGGAGACTGGCACCCTCTACCTCCCCAACCAGCAGTGCCAGACTGACCTGTTCCCCCCAACACCAATACCCAGCAGAAGACTGGCACCCTTCACCTCCCCAACCAGCAATGCTAGAATGACCTGTTCCCCCCACACCCATACCCAGTAGGAGACTGGCCCCCCACCTCCCTAACCACCAGTGTGAGACTGACCTGCACCACCAACACCCACACCCAGCAGCAGACTGGCACAGCCCACTGTGCCAATCAGCAGTGCTGGACTGATCTCTTCACCACACACCCATACCCAGCAGGAGACTGGCACAGTGCACCTCTCCAACCAGCAGTGCCAAACTGACCTGTTCCCCCACAACCATAACCAGCAGGAGACTGGCACCCTCAACCTCCCCAACCAGCAGTGCCAGACTAACCTCTTTCACCCACACCCATACCCAGCAGGAGACTGGCACAGTCCACCTCTCCAACCAGCAGTGCCAGACAGACCTGTCCCCCAAACACCCATACTCAGCAGGAGACTGTCACAGTCCACCTCCCCAACCATCACTGCCAGACTGATATGTACCACCCACACCCATACCCAGCAGGAGACTGGCACCACCCACCTTCCCAACCATCAGTGCCAGACTGACCTGTTCCTCTCTCACCCATACCCAACAGGAGACTGGCACCCTTCACCTTCCCAACCAGCAGTGCCAGACTGATCTGTTGCCCCCACACCAATACCCAGCAGGAGACTGGAACAGCCCATCTCCCCAACCAGCAGTGCCAGACTGACCTGTTCCTCCCACACCCATACCAAGCAGTAGACTGGCCCCTCATCTCCCCAACCAGCTGTACCAGACTGACCTGTACCTCCATACCCATATCCAGCAGGAGACTTGCACCCTCCTCCTCCCCAACCAGCAGTGCCAGACAGACCTGCTCACCCCTCACCCATACCCAGCAGGAGACTGGCACAGTCCACCTATCTAACCAGCAGTGCAAGACTGATCAGTTCACCCCACACCCACACCAAGCAGGAGATTGGCACCCTCCACCACCCCAACCAGGAGTGCCAGAGTTACCTGTTCCCCCACACCCATACCCAGCAGGAGACTGGCATAGTCCACCTCTCCAACCAGAAGTGCCAGACTGACCTGTTGCCCCTTCACCCATACCCAGCAGGAGACTGGCACCCTCCACCTCCCCAACCAGCAGTGCCAGACTGACCTGTTCTCCCCACACCCTTACCCAGCAGGAGACTGGCTCCCTCCACCTCTGCAACCATCAGTGCCAGACTGACCTATTTCCCCCACACCCATACCCAGCAGGAGACTGAGAAACAAGCATTCTGAGCTAGTAGTCCTGATGGAAGATGAACAATTGGATATTGTTGCAGTCACAGAAACATGGTATACTAAGAACCATGACTGGGATGTGAACATACCAGGGTTCACAATCTACAGAAGGGACATGGAAGGTAAAAGAGGAGGTGGAGTAGCTCTATACATTAGGGAAGGGATCAAAGCTACAGAACTAAAAAGTAAAGGGGGAGGACAAGAGGCACTCTGGGTCACCTTGGAGACTGGGAATGGCAGCAAAATCCGCACAGGGGTTGTATACAGACCCCCATCTCAAAGGGATGAAATGGATGACATAATGATAGAGGACATTCTCAAAATGGCTGCAAAATGGGAGATACTGTTGATGGGGACCTGAATATGCCAGATGTTAACTGAATAACATGTACTACAGCCACATCCAAGAACAGGGTCATTCTCGATGTCCTGCAAGGGGCAGGCCTTAGACTGCTAGTTTTGGAACTCACTCGGGAGGGAGCAATACTAGACCTGGTACTCTCAAATGGAGAAAGGATCACAAATTTAGAAGTCAGTAGACATCTGGGAACAAGCGACCACTGCACAGTGTGCTTCACAATGAGCACAGCCATGGAGATAAGCCATAAAAAAACAAGGATACTGGCCTTTAGAAGGGCTGACCTTGGGAAAATGGGTGAAAACCTGTAAAATGCGATAGCAAATGACCAAAAAGATGGGGTGGAAGAACAACAGAGAAAAATCAAAACTGCCATCATAAAGGCAACAAGCCTATGAGTGAAACAAATAAAGAAAACAAAGCGGAGTAAAAAAACACTATGGTTTTCAAAAGAGGTGGCAGGAAAGGTTAAGGAGAAAAAAGCTGCATTCAAAAAGTATAAGGAATCACAGAAGGAGTACAGCAGGAAACTGAATCAATTAAAGCAGAAAGAAGTGGGGAATGCAGTAAGACTAGCAAAGGCCCAAACTGAGGGAAAAACAGCCAACTCAGTTAAGAAGGGGATAAAACCTTTTATAGGTACATTAGAAAGCATAGAAAAGTTAAAGGAGGGATAGTGAAGATTAATAAAGGAAAGGGGAGGTGGGCAGAGGGAGACAGTGAAAAGGCAGAGCTATTGAATGAATACTTTTGCTCAGTATTCACAAAAAAAGATGAGGAGGACTTACCTAAACCAGACAATAGAAGCACTCTGGGAAGGGGGTTGACACCAGTCCATTCACAGAAGAAAGAGTCCTGAAAGAATTCCTAAAACTGATGGTGGACAAAGCAATGGGGCCTGACGGGATTCACCCTAGAATCCTAAAAGAACTAAGGGAGGACTTAGTGACACCACTGACCACGCTTTTTAACAGATCATAGCAGGATGGGGCGGTACCTATGGACTGGAGGAGGGCAGATATGATTTCCCTTCACAAAAGAGGGAGCAAGGCAGAAGCAGAAAACTACAGACCTGTAAGTTAGACCTCAGTGGTAGGGAAAATGATGGAATCACTTCTGAAAGAAAGAACTGTTGAGTACCTAGAGGCCAGCAGGGCACAGGACCCAAGGCAGCATAGATTTACAGCAGGAAGGTTATGTCAGATTAATCTAATTGATTTCTTTGACTGGTTGACCAAAGTAATAGACCAGGGAGGAGCTGTGGATATGGCCTACCTAGACTTTAGCAAGGCATTTGACACAGTCCCGCATAAAAGATTAATAATCAAGTTAGCCAGCCTGAGAGTGGGTCTCAGTGTGGAAGCCTGGGTTGCAAACTGGCTGTACAACAGGCCACAGAAGGTAATAGTGAGTGGAACACATTCCAAAGAAAGGGGAGTTATTAGTGGAGTACCTCGGGGCTCAGTACTGGGTCCAGTCCTCTTTAACATCTTTATAGGTGACATTGCAGAGGGTCTGGAGGGAAAGATATGCCTCTTTGCAGATGACACAAAGATCTGTAACAGAGTTGATGCATGATGGGGGTAGAAAAGATGAGAAGGGACTTGGCAAGGTTGGAGGAAAGGTCACACATATGGCAACTTAGATTCAATGCAAAGAAGTGCAAAGTTATGCACCTGGGAAACAAAAACCCAGGCAAAGAGTACACAATAGAAGGGGAGGTACTAACAACAACAAAAATGGAAAGGGACCTGGGGGTAGTCATATCAGATGACCTAAAGGTGGATAAGCAATGTGAAAAGTCATTAAGGAGAGCCAGGGGGTTACTGGGATGCATAGGAAGGGGCATCACAAGTAAAAAAAGGGAAGTGGGTATCCCTCTGTACAGACAGATGGTGAGACCCCATCTGGAGTTCTGTGTGCAGTTTTGGAGACCTCATCTACGCAAGGACATAGACAGGATGGAAGCAGTCCAGAGGTGGGCGACTAAAATGGTGCAGGGTCTGCAGCAGAAACCATGTGAAGAGAGTCTGATAGAGCTTAATATGTATACTCTTGATGAAAGGAAGGACAGGGCGGACATGACAGAAACGTTCAAGTACCTCAAGGGAATCAACACAGTCCAGGAGGGTAGCATCTTTCAGAAAAAGAGATGTGTAAGAACAAGGGGGCAGAATTTAAAGATAGAGAGGGGACAGCTCAGGGGTAATGTGAGGAAATTTTTTTTCATGGAGAGTGGTGGATACAAGGAGCAGCTTTACTGAGGAGGTCGTTGGGTCTAAAACAGTGGGGGAATTCAAACATGCATGGGACAGACACAAGGCAATTATAGTGCGGGGTTGCAGGACATAGGCTTTTGGTTAACTAGAATCTGTAGAACTAGAAGAAGCCAGAAGGAGAAGGAAGGAAACATATTCAATTCAGTGCTTTAGAGTAACTGGTAATTGGTATTTTTCTTTTGAACTTAGATTGTGGGCTTGTAGTGACACTATACTTTCTTTCTTTGTTGTCTTTACTTATAATTGTTTTTGGGCTGTTGAAAATTTAAAACATAGTGGTGGTGTAATTCTGTGCTGTCTTTAATTGCTGCAAATTTTATCTTGGCTTGTCTGACTGTCCTGTAGCTGGTGAGAGGTGTTAATTGTCTGGCCTCTGACCTCAGCTACATGATAACTGGAGGTGGGGCTTAGTCAATTTAAAGTAGCAGAGGTTGATTTTCTCAGAAGAAGCCAGAAGGAGAAGGAAGGAAACATATTCAATTCAGTGCTTTAGAGTAACTGGTAATTGGTATTTTTCTTTTAAACTTAGATTGTGGGCTTGTAGTGACACTATACTTTCTTTCTTTGTCGTCTTTACTTATAATTGTTATTGGGCTGTTGAAAATTTAAAACATAGTGGTGGTGTAATTCTGTGCTGTCTTTAATTGCTGCAAATTTTCAACCCCCCTCCCTCCTCTTCCCCCAACTCTTAATTATATGCCCTGATAAATCTGATTGACAGGAGCTAAACACAGGGTATAGTAAGAGGTGTGACGTAGGAGGGGCCAAAGGGGGAAGAAGCCCACCCTCAGCACGACAAGTATTTCGACTCATTTATTTATTTATTGGTTTCTTTTTCCTTAAAAAAAAATATCTGAGGATCAGTTATAGGATTTTTAGTACTGTAAATTAATAAAAGAGAACTAAGAGAGTTTCAGTAGCAGACAAGTTGTGGAATTGCAGTATAATGTGGGAGTGGTGCAATGCAGTGGCTGTGGTGCAGCCATATTCAGGCAGACCTTCTGGACACTGAGGTGTTGCCCTATCTGCATGCATCTCTGGACTGCGGGATGAGGTAACCAGACTCAGGCGGAAGTAAACTGGGTCAGGAGTACCATCACCCTATCCAGGACCACCCAGTCCAATGCAGCTGCCTCAAAGGATGCCGAGAGCAGAGAGCACTTGGATGACAGTGGGCTCCAGGGAGGGTTAGAGCAGTCAGGCAGAGGCATCCCAGATCCTATTCTCAAGAACTCATATGCCACACTAGCAAATGAGGACAACCAAATAGGAGGTACCCAGAGAAGTGGAAGGAAAGGATGTGAAGGTTAGCCAAGGAGGTGACCTATGTGGGGAAAGCAGTAGACCCCAGAGGAGGAGGAAGTGAATCCTGGTGGGGGACTCCATCGTAAGAGGGATCCAGCTAGGAACACAGGAGGGAGAGGACAGGGAGGTAAGGTGCCTCACCAGGTGCCACGGCATGGAGGGATGGAAGGAAGATACAGGGATCACTGGGGAAGGCAAGACGGAGGGTGAGCTGGATGTCATTATCCACCTATGTACTAATGACTTGGCAAATGGGGAGCCAAAGGAAGTTCAGGAAGAGTTTTGGAAACTGGGGAGGGTCTCAAGCAAGTAGCTACTTCTGTCACTTTCTCAGAAGTACTACCTGTGAAGGCAAGGAAGCATAGGAGTGCATGCCAGGAACTTTAACTCATGGTTGAAGAACTGGTGCTGTGAGAAAGAGTTTGGATTCATTGGTGACTGGGGACCCACCTGGAGGGATGGAGGTTTGTTCAAGCCTCGACGGCCTGCATCCATCCTGGAGGGAATCAAGTACTCAATGATAAGTTTAAATGCTACATTGACAAGCATTTAAACTAGCAAAGGGGTGTGCAGGCCAGCAAGGAGGGTACCCACTTGCTCACCCCACAGCTAGCAGTGGAACCAGTGAACCAGAGGAGTGGCTTATCTCTGCAAAGCGGTGTGCAAAGATGGAGATTAGTGTCCAAAAGGTGGATAAGCAGAAAAGGGGCAGAATTCAGCAGAAGGGCAGACAGCAAGGAGAACCAGGGATAAATGACAACCAAGGAAGGGGCTGGAGTAGAACAGTGAAGCAGACTAGGGAGGTCAACCATGGAAAGCCATGTGTGCTAATGCCAGGAGCCTTAGCAACAAGATGGAAGATCTGGAGGCTGTCATGGTACAGTCAGACCTGGACATTGTGGCCATCACTGAAACCTGGTGTAATGATAACCATGACTGGGAGATGGCCATACCTAGCTCAGACATATTCAGAAGAGACAGAGCAGGCAGGAAGGAGGAGGCACTGTATGTGAAAAATGACATAAGGGCCACAGAGATCCAGGAGGAACAAAATGGGGGAGAGATACTGTGGGTTAAGCTAGAAAGGAAAATGGGGCCAGCCATCTGCACAGGTGTGGTCTATAGACCACCAGCCCAGGAGGAAGAAACAGATAGGGAGCTGATGCTAGCCATCCAAAGGATGGCAGACAAGGGTGAGGTAGTACTGGTTGGAGACTTCAATATTTCAGACGTGGACTGGAGCATCCCAGCAGCAGCATCAACTAGGAGCAGATTTATCCTGGACTCCCTTCAGGGTGCCTTCCTCAAGCAACTGGTCATGGAACCAACTCGGCAGAAGACAATACTGGACCTTCTGCTCACAAACAGGGACAGTGTGATGGGGTAACAGTGGGGGAGCACCTGGGTAACAGTGACCACCAGTCATTGTGGTTTGAAATCACAGAAAGAGCAGAACCAAACCACACAAAACATGTATCCTGGATTTTAGGGGGCAGACTTTGGGAAAATGGGAAATACTTGAAAGAGGCATTAAGGGGAATGGGACAGGAATCAGGGGTTGAGGAACAGTGGGCAGTATTTAAAATGGGGATTATAAGAACAACAGAATTATGCATTAAGCAGGTTAGGAAGAGAGACCATTATGGTTTTCCAAAGAGGTAGCAAAGAAAGTGAAAGCCAAAAAGATAGCATTCAGGCAATACAAAAAGACACAGGCAGAAGGGGATAGGGAAAAGTACCAGGAGAAACAAAGGGAGGCAGAGAAGTCAGTAAGGGAAGCCAAAGCTCAGACAGAAGAACACATTGCAAAATCAGTGGTTAAAGGGGATAAAACCTTTTACAGGTACATAAGTGAAAAAAATAAGACAAAGGGAGGGATAGTGAGACTGAAGGGGGAGGATGGGAGTCGCGTGGAGGATGACAACAGTAAAGCTGACATATTGAACAGGTATTTCTGCTCAGTCTTTACTGAGGAAGAGGGGGTAATGGGTCTGAAGGAGTACAGGGTGAGAATGGTGCAGAAATGGACACAAGTCCCTTTACAGAAAGGGTCCTGAAGGAACTGGAAGTAATAGAGTTGACAAAGCAATGGGGCCAGATGGGGTGCACCCCAGGTTCCTTAAAGAACTAAGAGGTGGTGGCTGAACCTCTGGCTAACCTGTTTAGCCAATCACTGGAAACAGGGAGGTACCCAAAGACTGGAGGACAGCAGATGTAGTCCCCTTATACAAAGCGGAACAAAGAGGAAGCAGGGAACTACAGACCAGTCAGCCTCACCTCGGTAGTGGGAAAGATCATGGAAGCACTTCTGAAGGAGAGATTGGTGGAACATCTGATTGTCAATGGACTACAGGACCCAAGGTAGCATGGTTTCACCCAGGGAGGTCATGTCAGACCAATCTCATTGAATTTTTTGACTGGGTGACTAGGGAGGTGGATCAGGGGAGGGCAGTGGACATGGCCTATCTGGACTTCAGCAAGGCCTTTGACACTGTGCCACATAGAAGACTATTACACAAACTGGGGAATATGGGTGTGGGCAGGACAGTAGTGTGGTGGGTAGGTAACTGGCTGGGTGGCAGGACACAGAGGGTGGTGGTAAATGGCTGTCACTCCACAGAGGGAAGAGTGACCAGTGGGGTACCACAGGGATCAGTGCTGGGGCCGGTCCTATTCAACATCTTCATCAGTGACATTGCACAGGATCTAGAAGGCAGAATTTCACTGTTCGCTGATGACACAAAGCTCTGTAACAGAGTAGACACACCAGAGGGGTAGACAGAGTGAGAAGGGACCTGCAGAAACTTGAAGAATGGTCAAGGGTTTGGCAGTTGAAATTCAATGCAAAGAAGTGCAAGATAATGCATATGGGGCACAAAACCCTGGCACAATATATCAGTTGGGGTGAGGATATAGCATGCACCAAGCAGGAAAGGGATCTTGAGGTTGTAATCTGATGACCTCAAGGTGAGAAACAGTGTGACAAGGCATCAGGTAAAGCAAATAGGATGCTGGGATGTATAGGCAGGGGCATCACCAGCAGGAAAAGGGAGGTCATAATTCCGCTATACAAGACACTAGTGAGGCCCCACCTGGAGTACAGTGTACAGTTCTGGAGACCATACCTACGTAAGGACATAGACAGGGTAGAGAAGGTTCAGAGGACGGCAACAAAGATGGTGCATGGATTGCATCACAAGTCCTATGAAGACAGGTTGAAGGAACTGAACATGTACTCCCTGGAGGAGAGGAGGGAGAGAGGGGATATGATAGAGACATACAAGTATCTTACAGGGAGAAACAGAGTGCAGGAAAACACTATTTTTAAGCGAAAAGATGTTCCAGGACAAGAGGGCATGGGATGAAGTTGGAGGAGGATGATTCAGTGGAAACATGAGAAAGAATTTCTTCACAGAACGGGTGGTGGACAAGTGGAACACCCTGCCAGAGGAAGTGGTGGGGGCTGAAACAATCACGGGATTTAAGAATGCATGGGATAGACATAAAGGAATTCTAGAGGTCAGGGGTAAGGGGCAACAGACTTCTAGGAAAACAAACTGAACTTACAAGCTCAAATGGGCAGACTGGGTGGGCCATAGGCCCTTATCTGCCGACACTGTCTACGTATCTATGTATCTATGCAGCTTATCCAGTAAGTAGGGAAATGAGCTGACTAGGTGGGCCAAGTGGTCCTTATCAGCAGTCAAAGTCCATGCTTCTAAGTTTCTATGAGACTGGCACATTCAACCTCTCCAACCAGCAGTGCCAGACTGACCTGATCCCCCAACATCCATTCCCAGCAGGAGACTGGCACCCTCCATTTCCCCAACCAGCAGTGCCAGACTGACCTGTTCCCCCCACACCCATCCCCAGCAGGAGACTGGCACAGTCCACCTCTCCAACCAGCAGTGCCAGACTGACCTGTTCCACCCACACCCATACCCAGGAGGAGACTGTCACCCTCCACCTCCTCAACCAGCATTCCCAGACTGACATCTTCCCCCCACACCCAAACCCAGCAGAAGACTGGCACAGCCCACCTCCCCAATCAGCAGTGCCAGACTGACTTGTTCCCCCAACACCCATAGCCAGTAGGAGACTGGCACCCTCCATCTCCCCAACCAGCAGTGCCAGACTGACCTGTTCCCTCCACACCCATACCCAGCAGGAGACTGACGCAGCCCACCTCTCCAACCAGCGGTGCCAAACTGACCGATTTCACCCACACCTATACCCAGCAGGAGACTGGAACAGTCCAACTCTCCAACCAGCAGTGTCAGACTGACCTGTTCCCCCAATGTCCATATCCAGCAGGAGACTGGAACAGCCCACCTCCACAACCAGTAGTGCCAGAATGACCTGTTCCCCCCACACCCATACCCAGTAGCAGACTGGCCCCCCACCTCCCCAACCAGCAGTACCAGACTGTCCTGTTCTCCCCACCCCCTTACCCAGCAGGAGACTGGCACCCTCCTCTTCCCCAACCAGCAGTGCCAGACTGATCTGTTTCCCCCACACCCATACCCAGCAGGAGACTGGGAATCAAAGCTTTCTGAGCTAGTATTCCTGATGGAAGATGACCAATTGGATATTGTGGTAGTCACGGAAACATATTACACTGAGAACCATGACTGGGATGTTAATATACCAGGGTACACAATCTAAAGAAGGGACAGGGAAGGTAAAAGAGGAGGTGGAGTAGCTCTATACATAAGGGAAAGGATCAAAGCTACAGATCTGAAAAGTAAAGGTAGAGGACAAGAGGCACTCTGGGTCACCTTGGAAACTGGGAATGGCAGCGCAATCTGCACAGGGGTTGTACAGAAACCCCCATCTCAACGGGATGAAATGGACAACAAAATAATAGAGGACATTCTCAAAATGGCTGAAAAAGGGGAGATACTGTTGATGGGGGACCTGAATATGCCAGATGTTAACTGGATAAAATGTACTGCAGCCACATCCAAGAACAGGGTCATTCTCGATGTACTGCAGGGGGCAGACCTTAGACAGCTAGTGTTGGAACCCACTCTGGAGGGAGCAATACTAGACCTGGTACTCTCAAATGGAGAGAGGATCACAAATTTAGAAGTCAGTAGACATCTGGGAACAAGCAACCACTGCACAATGTGCTTCACAAAGAGCACAACCATGGAGATAAGCCATAAAAAAACAAGGATACTGGTCTTTAGAAGGGCCGACTTTGGCAAAATAGGTGAATACCTGAAAAATGCACTAGCAACTGACCAAAAAGGAGGGGTGGAAGAACAAGAGAAAAATCAAAACTGCCATCATAGAGGCAACAAGTCTTTGTGTGAAACAAATAAAGAAAACAAAGCGGAGTAAAAAAACACTATGGTTCTCAAAAGAGGTTGCAGTGAAGGTCAAGGAGAAAAAGGCTGCATTCAAAAAGTATAAGGAATCACAGAAGGAGCACAACAGGGAATTGAAACAATTAAAGCAGAAAGAAGTGGGGAAGGCAGTCAGACTAGCAAAGGCCCAAACCGAGGGAAAAATAGCCAACTCAGTTAAGAAGGGGGATTAAACCTTTATAGGTACATTAGGGAGCATAGAAAGGTTAAGGGGGGGATAGTGAAGATTAATAAAGGAAAGGGGAGGTGGGCAGAGGGAGACAGTGAAAAGGCAGAGATATTGAATGAATAAATTGCTCAGTATTCACAAAAAAAGATGAGGAGGAGTTATCTAAACCAGACAATAGAAGCACTCTGGGTAGGGGGTTGACATCAGTCCATTCACAGAAGACAGAGTCCTGAAAGAACTCCTAATACTGGGAGTCATGTGATGCTGTTTCCTTGCTAGCTGCACTCTCTAAGAGCTCTGCCTAACCCCTGCCTAATTCCATCTTATCCTGCTTATTTTATCAAAAAATCGCACCTGGGCTGGTATTATGTGGATCTGGATACTTCGAAGAAGCTTTTGCTTTTGCCGATGGAGGAAGAAATGCCAAAGGCATTACCGAAGCACACACCATCCGCAACTCGCGAGAAGGCCCCGAAAAAGTCACGGGCCTTGCCTCAACAACTCTCCCAGCCCTGTAGCCCAGGTACTGGAGGGGAAGAGCCACTGACGGTAACAAGATTCCTGGAGGAATTTCGTCCTTTTAAAGCGGAGATGGCTGAGATGGCCTCAGAGATTAAAAATAGTACTTCTGCTCTGAATGACGTGTCTATGAAAACCTCTATGTGAGGTCGGGTGAAATCTCTGGAGAACCGAGCTGACAAGAGTTGACTTAGTACTCGCCACCTCAATCGTCGTGTTACCAAAACTGGACATGAAGGCGGAAGATTTGAGAAGGCAGAAGCTGATAATAATATAAATGTCTTAATCGACTACCTGAAAGCGAGGAAGGAGGGGATCCAGTTAAGTTTTTTCAGAGGTTCGTGGAGAAGATAGCAGGCGCCTCGCCTTTTGGCTCCTGCTACAGCATTGAGAGAGCACACTGCGCCTTGCGCCCTATTCTGCCTCCTGGTGCACCCCCCCATATTTTTCTTTCCAAGTTCCTGAATTACCAAGAAAGGCAGCTGTTCTTGCAGAAAGTTAAAGAAATTAAAATGCTGCAATGGGAGGGAGCAAACCTCAGGGTGGCACAGGATCTGCCTTTGTCTGTCCGACAATGGAGGGCTACTTTTCACCCGCTGGTCTCTAAATTAATTGCGGCAGGTATTAAGTTTAGAATGTTCTACCCAGCTAAGTTGCATGTTCTCACAGCTGACACATGGAAGGCCTACGAAGACGTGGAATCAGCACTTGCTGCACTCCAAAATGTGCTTCCTAGTTTGCTCAAACCCAAATGAGAGCTATTCTGGTCTCCCCTCAAGAAATGTACTATTTGGTTATGACGTGATTGGAGTGCCGTCACGATATCTTTTCTTGATGGTGTGAAGACCTCCTTTTCCTATCTGGCTCATTTTGCAAGGGACTATTAAGAGGGTCACCAGTGTGTTTGCCTAAATACTTAGTTTGTTAATGTTGTATCCAAGGGGACTTTATCTTTGAGGACATAACTTGTGCTCGAGGGGCCGGAAAATGAGAAACAGTTCGCCTAGTGAACTGCATTTTGGAACAATCCCCTGGCTGGAGGCACAATAGAAATTAGAGATATAGGGGGAGAAGCTCACTGTTGATGCCTGACACCCTTGATAATGGACTCAAATGATGGGACTTCTTAAAGTGGCGTACTTGCGTTATTACAGTTTGGCAACTAGAGGGAACCAGAGTCTTATTTAATGTTAAAATTATATTACAGATCTCATTTGGGATTTTCCGGGTGGTATATCCACGGGATGTAAAGTGTCATTTCTTTTTTTTTTTTTTTTTTTGTTATTTCAAGATTCTCCCAGTTGGAGGGAAATTTGAGGTTTACATGTGTTTGGGCAACTTAATAGCGCTCTGGTGAATGTGGGCGACCATCAGGAGGGCGGATCTGGCCTTACGAGAATTTTCCAGGCCTCTTTCATTTCTAGACTTATTATGCACTAGAATAGTTGTTTTGGGGCTAGTGTTTTAGGAATGGGGTTAGGCTAATATAGAGCGGGGAGTAGTTCAAGAGGGATCAGGTCCGGGAAGAATAAAGTAGTTGTAGGAAGGGCTTCCCCAAGTGTTTGGATTTTAAATTTAGCAGGTGAGTGGGTTTTATTACGGTTCAGTTCGATAATGGGTTAGGGGGTGGTGGAGCAGTGGATGAGGTGGCGAAGCGAGCTGTCATCATGGACCGTGATATTGTGGGAGGGTTAAATGGGTGGGAATTGCAAGGGTATGGGTTGTTTGGTTTGTTGTTCCTGGGTTTTTGGTGGGCAGGGCAAGGGAAGGGGGGAAGGCTAACACAAGGCTGTAATGTACTAGGTGGGGGAAGATGGCAGAAGCCTAACAAGGCTAAATATTGGTTTATCACCTGGTGCTATGGCATCTTATAGAGTTTTTAAATTCCTAAGTTGGAATGTTAAAGGGGCACGACAGAAATCCAAGCAATATAGAATTCTGAAACACCTAAATGTCTTAGGAGCAGATATAGTGTTTTTACAAGAGACACACTTGTTAAATACCGAGTGTATCAACATGGCGCCTACAGGTTGGACAAGTTTTCGCTTCACAAGGCAACTCACAAAGTAGAGGGGTTATGGTATTAGTTCACAGGTCCGTTCCCTTTACCCCCCTCCAGATAATACAGGACAATGCAGGCAGATATATATTTGTCTTAGGGAAATTACAGACTATAGAGATTCTGGTTGGATCGGTTTACAGTCCTAATTCAGATACTCAGACTTTCTTTGTACAGTTAATGGAAGTCTTATCACCTTTTGTTAATGTCCCTGTAATTATTGGTGGGGATTTCAATCTAGTAGTGGATCGTTTAGTAGATAGGTCCAAGCCCACAAACCTAGGACTCTCACCGGCTCAAAGAGCCATGAGAGAATTGGTGGATCAACTTGGTTTATCGGATGTGTGGAGGGTTCTCCACCCAAAAGAGCGAGAGTACACTTTTATCTCTCTAGTTCATGGCACAGCTTCCCATATCGATTACATATTACTTTCTCGTACTCTCCTTTCCGGGGTTTTAGGTTCTGTAATACAAGCAGGACCTCCCTCTGACCATGCAATAGTATTGGCAACTGTAACCTTCACTTCTTTACCTAAGAGTAGTAATAGATGGAAATTAAACAATCAAATTTTGAGAAACCATAACATAGTTAAATATATCTCCTCTCAAATAGATGAGTTCGTTTTAAACAATGTGAAAGATAATACTCTTCCAGACATGGTTTGGGGAGTGTTTAAAGCCTTCATGCAGGGTGTCCTGATAGGGCAGACAGTTAAAAGGAAAATAGAAAAGGAGCGACTCATGTCTGATTTATTGGCTCGGATACGACTCAGGGAGATCAACCTACCCCAGTATCCCATGGAGAAAGATAAACAAGAACTAATTAAACTGAAGGATCTTTACCTAACCTTACTAGGGGAACAAGCTGAATTAGCTTTAATTAAAACTAAAGCTAGTTACTTAGACCAGGGGGAAAAGGCGGGTAGGCTCCTGGCAAGACGCATAAAACAGCTTGAGTCCTCCCATACAATCCAGGTGGTCCAGTCCGAAAAAGATGGTCGGATTAAGACTTCCCCGAAAGAGACAGTAGAGGAATTTAGAAGCTATTTTGAATCCCTTTACAGTGCAATGGTGAATCCCCCCACAGAAAGGAAAATACTGTCTTCTCTTGAGGACTTAAATCATCCCTCTCTTGCAGAATTCCAACAGATAGATCTTACCACCGCCATTTCCCAGGATGAAATTGAGAGGGTCATCAAAGGTCTCCCTCTGGATAAAACACTGGGTCCAGACGGCTTTTCGTCCAACTTTTATAAGGTATTTTCTAAACAACTGTCCCCACTCCTGGTGTCCTTATTTCAGTATATTCTTAGTGGCCAGGCTACAGATTAATCCCTATCCAAGGCACTTATTGTTCTAATCCCAAAACCAGATAAACCTCTCGAGCAACTTGCTAGCTATAGGCCAATTTCTCTGCTTAACTATGATATAAAAATCCTGGTGAAGGTATTGGCAGACCGTATAAATAAGGTTTTACCTGATCTGATTGGAGTAGAACAGGTTGGATTTATGCAGGGTAGATCAATCAATGATCACTTGAGAACAGTGGCGCATGTCTTCTCAGCGTCCGAGGAAAGCAGCTCCACTATGGTCCTGGTCTCGTTGGAGGCGGAGAAGGCTTTTGATAGGGTCCACTGGCAGTATTTAATAACTACAATGAAACACATTTGTTTTCCTGATTTATTTTTGCAATGGATTGGCTCTCTCTATCTTAATCCATCATCAAGGATCTCATGTAATGGGGTTAAGTCAGACCCTTTCAGACTATATGTTGGCACCCGACAAGGATGCCCGCTGTCCCCCCTTCTCTTTAATCTATAACTCGAACCCCTTATAAGAAGTATACTGAGCAACCACGAGATAAATGGCATTAAAATTCAGGAAAATGTTGTTAAGGTAACTGCCTATGCCGATGATCTCCTGGTGTATATCTCGCACCCAAATGCCTCTATACCTGCCCTATTGAAAACAATACAAGAATATAGTCAATTGGCCAATTACAAACTAAATTTAGAAAAGACTGTGGTGTACCCCCTCAATAAGAAAGTATTTAAATAGGAAGTTACAGACCTGGGATTGACTTGGAGAGCAGAATCCATCAAATACCTGGGTCTTATTCTGACTAGGAACACGATGCGAACACGGCAGTTAAATTTGGACTCCTTGGTGCATACAATCGATTTAGATTTGAAAAGATGGGCACAACTTCCAATCTCTTTATGGGGGAGGATAAATTTAGTTAAAATGAATGTGTTTCCTTGGCTGTTCTATCTCCTCAGTGTTTTAAACATTTGGCTCCAGCTCTTATGGTTCAAAAAATTCATGGGCTTATCGCCAACTTTGTGTGGGGTTTAAAAGGCAAGAATGGCCTATCATAAGTTAGCAGCCCTAAACCATTGGGTGGACTTAGATTACCGCATCTGGGACTTTATTTTGGGCAGGACATGCTAACAAATATCTGAGGTGGGTGCAGGGAGGAAGCTCCATATACCCCTATGGCTACAAATTGAGTTATCTCTCTCATTAAAGGAGTAGGTCTTGCTCCTGAGGCTTTGTTGTAACTCAGCCCCAAACTTTTACCAGTGGCTCTCAGGAAATCCCCGATTGGGGTTTCGGTGAGGGCCCATTCACAGCTTTGCGGTTTCCTAAATTACTCCCACCTTAGCGATCCGTTGCAGCCCATAAGGGGCAACCCACATTTTCTCATCGAAGGTAGACTCATTAAGGCTGCATGGCTAGCACAGAGGGGAGAGTGCCGTCTAAGGGATTTAATTTCAGTAGATACATAGATACATAGACAGTGTCGGCAGATAAGGGCCTATGGCCCACCTAGTCTGCCCATTTGAGCTTGTAAGTTCAGTTTGTTTTCCTAGAAGTCTATTTCCCCTTACCCCTGACCTCTAGAATTCCTTTATGTCTATCCCATACATTCTTAAATCCCGTGATTGTTTCAGCCCCCACCACTTCCTCTGGCAGGGTGTTCCACTTGTCCACCACCCGTTCTGTGAAGAAATTCTTTCTTATGTTTCCTCTGAATCGGCCTCCCTCCAACTTCATCCCATGCCCTCTAGTCCTGAAACATCTTTTCGCTTAAAATAGTGTTTTCCTGCCCCTGTTCCTCCCTATAGATACTTGTATGTCTCTATCATATCCCCTCTCCCTCCTCTCCTCCAGGAGTACATGTTCAGTTCCTTCAACCTGTCTTCATAGGACTTGTGATGCAACCCATGCACCATCTTTGTTGCCGTCCTCTGAACCTTCTCTACCCTGTCTATGTCCTTACGTAGGTATGGTCTCCAGAACTGTACCTGTACTCCAGGTGGGGCCTCACTAGTGTCTTGTATAGCGGAATTATGACCTCCTTTTTCCTGCTGGTGATGCCCCTGCCTATACATCCCAGCATCCTATTTGCTTTACCTGATGCCTTGTCACACTGTTTCCCTACCTTGAGGTCATCAGAGATGACAACCCCAAGATCCTTTCCTGCTTGGTGCATACTGTCCTCACCCCCAGCTGATATATTGTGCCTGGGTTTTTGCCCCATATGCATTATCTTGCACTTCTTTGCATTGAATTTCAACTGCCAAACCCTTGACCATTCTTCAAGTTTCTGCAGGTCCCTTCTCATTCTGTCTACACCCTCTGGTGTGTCTACTCTGTTACAGAGCTTTGTGTCATCAGCGAACAGTGAAATTCTGCCTTCTAGATCCTTTGCAATGTCACTGATGAAGATGTTGAATAGGACCGGTCCCAGCACTGATCCCTGTGGTACCCACTGGTCACTCTTCCCTCTGTGGAGTGACCATTACCACCACCCTCTGTGTCCTGCCACCCAGCCAGTTACCTACCCACCACACTACTGTCCTGCCCACACCCATATTCCCCAGTTTGTGTAATAGTCTTCTATGTGGCACAGTGTCAAAGGCCTTGCTGAAGTCCAGATAGGCCATGTCCACTGCCCTGATCCACCTCCCTAGTCACCCAGTCAAAAAATTCAATGAGGTTGGTCTGACATGACCTCCCCCTGGTGAAACCATGCTGCCTTGGGTCCTGTAGTCCATTGACAACCAGATGTTCCACCAATCTCTCCTTCAGTAGTGTTTCCATGATCTTTCCCACTACCGAGGTGAGGATGACTGGTCTGTAGTTCCCTGCTTCCTCTTTGTTCCCACTTTTGTATAAAGGGACTACATCTGCTGTCCTCCAGTCTTTGGGTACCTCCCTGTTTCCAGTGATTGGCTGAACAGGATAGCCAGAGGTTCAGCCACCACCTCTCTTAGTTCTTTAAGGACCTGGGGTGCACCCATCTGGCCCCATTGCTTTATCAGCTCTTATTACTTCCAGTTCCTTCAGGACCCTTTCTCGTGTAAAGGGACTTGTGTCCATTTCTGCACCATTCTCACCCTTGTACTCCTTCAGACCCATTAGCCCCTCTTCCTTAGTAAAGACTGAGCAGAAATACCTGTTCAATATGTAGGTCGTCACGATTACCAACACAACAAGATCGAACACATTTGCATGCGCAATTAGTGGCGCCTGCGGCAAGCGGAAGCGGCGTGGGGCAGAAACTGAAGTAAGCCGCCTTTTTTTTTACAAAACTTGTCCGAGTGCACTGCGTATGGTTGCCCATACACTATAAAGATTGTGTGAGCAAGCATACACAAATAAGACAGTTGTGCGATCTTGAGGTTTCCGTGGTAGCGGACCTCTCGAGCCTACGCTCTCAGGGTCTCTAGGTTACCACGAGCCTCTCGTCGCAACTACCTTGTTGTGTATGCTTGTGCATACACAATCCTCTATATTTAACTGGGCCTATTCTCAGAACTTAGCCCCATGCTCTTATTGGGCATCTGTTTTTCCTAATAAGGAACTCGACTGGACAGCAGTGTGGCATAGTTGTCATAAACTTATCTCCCAGGATCGGCTGAGACTGATTCAGTTTAAAATACTCCATAATATTTATTATTCCCCTCAGAAGTTGGCGAGCTTAAAGATAATCTCAGTCTCATCCTGTATGAGATGTCAGCAAGGGGTCGGAGATCTGTTAAATATTTTTTGGAACTGTCCAAAGATAATTCCACTCTGGACAACTATTAAGAATGGGGTAGACCCATTATTAGGGTTGGGAGACCTTTTCACGCTCGAAGTATGCTTGTTGGGAGACGTAGCTTCTATTCCAATTAAAAACAGGAGGTTTCATATATCTCTAATCTCGGCATCTCTCAAAAAAGTTGTCCTCAGACATTGGAAGGACTCTGTTGTGATCAGTTATACGGAATGGTTAGAGGAACTTCTTGCCAATCTCAGAATTGAGAGAATGATTGCCATTCTCCAAAATAAACTTCCTAGGTTTAATAAGATCTGGGGCCCCCTCTACACTTGTTATACATTATAGTTTAGGAATTTTCCTCCAATGGATTTAGGTAGGTACTTTAGAGCCTTGAGGGGGGTGGTGGGGGGAGGATTTCAGGGGGTGTGGCAGGGGATGTTCCATATGTTACCTGTGTTGTGCATGCATGTACACTCCATTTGGAGGTTTATGTTTTTATTGGATACATTCTCTGTACTAAAACTGTTAATAAACATATGAACACACGAACATATGAAATTTGCCAGCAGATAAAGGCCTAGAGGTCTATCAAGTCTGCTCGAATGTGCAGCTAGCACCCCTTATTCTGCAGCTGCCCCTCCCTTCCATCCTTCCCCTTCATTAACCCTCCCCCTTGTCCTGTCCCATCCTCGTTTGAAGCAGTCCACTGTTCTACTGCATACCACTTCTGCAGGTAATGCATTCCACCCATCCACCACCCTCTCTGTAAAAAAGTGTTTCCTCATCTCCCTCCTGAACCTTCCTCGCTCCAGTCTCATATCATGGCCCCTGGTGGCCCTCCCTTCCCTTACTTTGAACAGCCCCTCTGTACCTGTCTTGTTTATTCCTTTCATGTATTTAAAGGTTTCAATCATGTCCCCCCGTCTCTCCTCTCCTCCAGTGAGTACATGTTCAACTCCTTCAACCTCCTCTCATATGATAAGTCCCCAGACCCTTGATCATCCTTGTCGCCCTCATGCACTCCCTCCAGTAACCTAATGTCCCTCTTCAGATACGGACGCCAGTACTGCACGCAGTACTCCAGGTGTGGTCTAACTAATGACCTATACAGTGGCAGAATCACCTCCTCCTCCTGGGGATATACCCCTTGCAATACAACCCAGCATTTTGTTGGCCTTTGCAGCTGCCTTCCTACACTGTGCCGAGTTGTTCATTGACCCTGTGATGAGCACACCCAGATCCTTCTCCTCCTCTGTCTGGGCTAGCTGCACTCCCCCTAGCTGGTAAGTCCTCCTTCTGTTCTTCATACCAAAATGCATCACCTTGCACTTTTTGGCATTAAAGCCCAGTTGCCAGGTGTCTGACCAGGTTTCAAGCTTTGCCAGATCATCCTGCACCCCCTGCCATCCTCCTAGGTCATCCACCACCTCACCAACCTTGGTATCATCAGCAAACAGACTGGTCTTGCTCTTGATGTCCCATGATATGTCTGCAATGAATATCCCAAACAAGCACTGGTCCCAACACTGGGCCCTGTGGGACACCGCTCGTCACTGCCCTTGGGTGTGAGCTCCCCACCACCACCACCCTCTGTTGCCTTCCCTGCAGCCAGTTTCCTACCCATCTCACCAGCATTGCACCTGCCCCTGTGCCTACTAACTTCCTTCCCAGCCTTCCATGTGGCACTGGGTCAAATGCCTTACTGAAGTCCAGATGCGGACATCCACTGCATGTCCCCTGTCCAGTTGCCTAGTTACCCAGTCATAGAACTCGACCAGGTTGGTTTGGCAGGATCGGCCACGTGTGAAGCCATGCTGTCTGCTGTCCTGTAGTCCTTTGGCCTCTAAGAGGGCCACCAGCCTCTCCTTCAGGATAGTCTCCATTAGCTTACCCACGATGGATGTGAGGCTCATTGGTCTGTAGTTTCGGTTCATCCTTGGGGGCCACTCTTGTGGAGGGCACACATGAGCCATCCTCCAGTCTGAGGTACACACCCAGATGTAGTGAGGCATTAAATAGATCTGCCAAGGTCCTGCAAGGATCTCTGCCAGCTCCTTCAGTACCCTAGGGGTGGATGCCATCTGGGCCTGGCACCTTGTCCACTCATTGCCTTCAAACCCTCTCGAGACTCTGCCCTCCATGATTTCCCATCTGTCACCACTTTCCCCCGTCTGCCATTTCTCCCATCTTGGGTGTCACCCCCTTCTTCTCTTTAGTAAATACTGAGCAGAAGTACTCATTTAGTGCTTTTGCCTTATGTTACCCTGCTTCCACCCAACCCCCCTCCTTCCTAATCCTTACTATGTGGTCCTTACAGCTCCTTTTCTCCCTGATGTACTTAAAGAAGTCCTTCTCCCCCTTCTTAATGCCTTGTGCCAGCCTGAGTTCCATAGATGCTTTGGCTCCCCTTACCGCCCTTGTCACCTCCTTCGATTCTGTCAAGTACTCCTCTCTGTCCTCCCCCTCCCTGTTTTCTTGTATTTCCTAAAGGCAGCTCTTTTCCTCCTTACCTTTTCCATGACCTCCTTGCTCAACCAGCTCGGTTTCTTAGCCCTAGCCTTCTTGCTCTGGGCTTTGTAGCAGGTTTTGGTTGCCTCCACTATCCCCAAATTTATGAGCTCCCATCTCTGGTTAGTATCCATACTAGATTGAATTCTGGCCAGGTACCCTTTTACCACTTCCCCCATCCTCCCAAAGTCGGCCCTCCTGAAGTCCAGCACTCTTGTGCCAGATTCCCTCCTTCCTTGCCCATATCCAATGTGAGCCATACTGGTGGTGGTCACTCCTGACATGATTCCTCCACTGTAAGTTCTCTCACAAAGTCCCCATTTGCCAGCACAAGGTCAAGGGTATTCCCACCTGGTTGGTTCACTTACCATTTGCAGCAGGAAGCTGTCCTGGAAGGCATCCAGCAGTACCTGCTCCCTTCTGTTCCTGGTTGTTGGGGTGCTCCAGTCCACTCCTGGCATGTTGAAGTCCCCACAATCACCACACTACCCTTCTCATGGTCCTCCTGATCTGTCCCACTAGTTCCCTGTCTAACTCCTCCATCTGAGATGGTGGCCTGTCACCACTCCCATTCTAAGACTCCTATTCTTGGAATCCTGGATTTGCACCAAAGTGACTCTGTACTACCCTCCTCCCCTTCCTCCCTTACACACTTCAGTCCTTCCTTCACATATAGTGCCACCCCTCCTTTCCCAGTCACCCTGTCCCTACAAAATAACCTGTACCCTGGTACAGACAGGTCCCAGTCATTATATTGGGTGGCCCATGTTTCCATGATGGCTGCGATGTCCACCTCTCCCTCTGCCATGAGAACCTGCAACTCTGCAGTTTTCCTCCACTCCTAGCATTAAGGATAACCACCTTCCACCCTTCCCCCTCCCATCTGTCCTCCTTTCTAGCATCACCAACAGCACTTGCCATTTGTCCTTTGTCACTGTTATGGGGGTAAGCTCATATGATTTCCCAAACTGTGGTCTCTGCATATCTCTTCCCAACTGCCACCCCACTCCTAGTTTAAACTCCCAACTTCCTCTATATATTCTTCCATCCTCTGTCCAACACTTTCTTTCCTTCCTCACTCAAGTCTAGTCTGTCCTTGGCATAGAAGTTACTGTCCTCCCAGGTCCCTCCCCACCCCACCAACAGCCCATACCCTTTGGCATAACCCAGGTTCTTAGCCATCTGTTAAATTCCTCTATTCTCAGCTTTCTTGTTGTGCTTGCCTTTGGCACCGGAAGTATCTCGGAAAAAGTTACTGATCTTCCTGCCCCCTCACATAATTGTGTTAGTTCCTCAAACCTCCTCTGGACTATATCCACTGTCTTGTCAGCCAGGTCGTTTGTCCCAAGATGTATAATTAAATGAGGCTTGTCCCTACCCCTTTTAGCATATTTCAGAACATCTTAATTGAAAAAAAAAAAGAACTCCTAAAACTGAAGGTGGACAAAGCAATAGAGCCTGACGGAATTCACCTTAGAATCCTAAAAGAACTAAGGGAGTACCTAATGACACCACTGACCACGCTTTTTAACAGATCATGGCAGGATGGGGTGATACCTGAGGACTGGAAGAGGGCAGATGTGATTCCCCTTCACAAAAGAGGTAGCAAGGCAGAAGCAGGAAACTACAGACCTGTATGTTAGACCTCAGTGGTAGGGAAAATGATGGAATCACTTTGAAAAAAAGAATTGTGGAGTACCTAGAGGCCAGCAGAGCACAGGACCCAAGGCATCATGGATTTACAGCAGGAAGGTCATGTCAAATTAATCTAATTGATTTCTTTGACTGAGTGACCAAAGTAATAGACCACGGTGGGGCTGTGGATATGGCCTACCTAGACTTTAGCAAGGCATTTGACACAGTCCCACATAAAAGATTAATAATCAAGTTAGCCAGCCTGGGAGTGGGTCCCAGTATGGTAGCCTGGGTTGCAAACTGGCTGTACAACAGGCCACAGAAGGTAATAGTGAAAGGAACACATTCCAAAGAAAGGGGGGTAATTAGTGGAGTACCTCAGGGCTCAGCACTGGCTCCAGTCCTCTTTAACATCTTTATAGGTGACATTGCAGAGGGTCTGGAGGGAAAGATATGCCTCTTTGCAGATGACACAGAGATCTGTAACAGAGTTGATGCATGGGGAGGGGTTAGAAAAGATGAGAAGGGACTTGGCAAGGTTGGAGGAAAGGTCAGACATATGGCATCTTAGATTCAATGCAAAGAAGTGCAAAATAATGCACCTGGGAAACAAAAACCCAGGGGAAGAGTACACAATAGCAGGGGAGGTACTAACAAAACAAAAATAGAAAGGGACCTGGGGGTAAGCATATCAGAGGACCTAAAGGTGGGTAAGCAATGTGAAAGTTAGTAAGGATATCAAGGGGGATACTGGGATGCATAGGAAGTGGCATCACAAGTAAAAAAAGGGAAGTGGTTATCCTTCTGTACAGACAGATGGTGAGACCCCATCTGGTGCTCTGTGTGCAGTTTTGGAGAACTAATCTATGCAGGAACATAGACAGTATGGAAACAGTCCAGAGGAGGGTGACTAAAATGGTACAGGGTCTGCAGCAGAAACCATATGAAGAGAGACTGAGAGAGCTTAATATGTAAACTCTTGATGAAAGGAGGGACGGGGGGACATGATAGAAATGTTCAAGTACCTCAAGGGAATCAACAATGTCCAGAAGGGTAGCATCTTTCAGAAAAAGAGATGTGTAAGAAAAAGGGGGCAGAAATAAAAGATAGAGAGGGGACAGCTCAGGGGTAATGAGAGTAAATGTTTTTTCATGGATAGAGTGGTGGATACATGGAACGGCTTTCCTGAGGAGGTCGTTGTATCTAAAACAGTTGGGGAATTCAAACATGCATGGGACAGACACAAGGCAATTACAGTGGGGGGGTGTAGGAAGTAGGCTGTTGGTTACCTAGAATCTGCAGCTTATCCAGTAGGTAGGGAAATGGGCAGACTAGGTGGGCCAAGTGGTACTTATCTGCAGTCAACGTCTATGCTTCTAAGTTTCTATGAGACTGGCACATTCAACCCACCAACCAGCTGTGCCAGACTGACCTGTTCCCCCATGCGCATACACAGCAGGAAACTGGCAACCTCCACCTTCCCAACCAGCAGTGCCAGAATGACCTGTTCCCCCCACACGCATAAGCAGCAGCAGACTGGCACAGTCCACCTCTCCAGCAAGCAGTTCCAGACTGACCCGTTCCATCACACCAATACCCAGCAAAAGACTGGCACCCTCCACCTCCCCAACCAGCAGTGCCAGAATGACCTGTTCCCCCCACCCCCACATCCAGCTGGAGACAGGCACCCTCTACCTCCCCAAACTGCTGTGCCAGACTCACCGGTTCCCCCAACACCTATACCAGCATTAGATTGGCACCCTCCACCTCCCAACCAGTAGTGCCAGACTGACCTGTTCACCCCACACCCATACCCAGCAGGAGACTGGCACCCTGCACCTCCCCAAACAGCTGTGCCAGACTGATCTGTTCCCCCCACACCTATACCCAGCAGGAGACTGGCACAGCCCACCTCCCCTACCAGCAGTGCCAGACTGACCTGTTCCCCCCACATTCATATCCAGCAGGAGACTGGCACCCTCCACCTCACCAACCAGCAGTGCCAGACTGACCAGCTCCCTCCACACCCTTACCCAGCAGGAATCTGGCACCCTGCACCTCCCAATCAGCAGTGCCAGACTGACCTGTTTCCCTCCCTCCCATACCCAGCAGGAGACTAGCACACTCCACCTACCCAACCAGGAGAGCCACACTGTCCTGTTCCCTGCACACCCAAACCCAGCAGGAAACTGGCAAAGTCCACTTACCCATACAGCAGTGCCAAACTGACTTGCTCCCCCACACCCTTATCCAGCAAGAGAATTGCACAGTCCTCCTCTCCAACCAGTATGCCAGATTGACCTGTTCCCCCCACTCCCACACCCAGCTGGAGACTGGCACAGTCCACCTCTCCAACCAGCAGTGCCAGACTGACCTGTTCCCCTCACAACCATACCCAGCAGAAGACTGACACTGTCCATCTCTCCACCCAGTAGTGCCAGAATGACCTTCCACCCCACACCCATACCCAGCAGAAGATGGCATAGCCCACTTCCCCAACCAGTAGTGCCAGACTGACCTGTTCCCCCCACACCAATGCCCAGCAGGAGACTGGCACTGTCGACCTCCCCAACCAGCACTGCCAGACTGACCTGCTCCCCCACACCCATACCCAGCAGGAGACTGGCACTGTTCACCTATCAAACCAGCAGTACCAGACTGACCTGTTCACCTCACAGCCACACCAAGCAGGAGACCCGCACCCTCCAGCTCCCCAACCAGCAGTACCAGACTGGCATGTTCCCCACACAGCCATAACCAGCAGGAGAATGGCACCCTCCACCTCAACAACCAGCAGTGCTAGACTGACCTGTTCTCCCCACACCCATACCCAGTAGAAGACTGGCAAAGTCCACCTACCCATCCAGCAGTACCAGACTGACTTGCTCCCCCACACCCATACCCAGCAAGAGACTTGCACAGTCCTCCTCTCCAACCAGTATGCCAGATTGACCTGTTCCCCCCACACCCAGCTGGAGACTGGCACAGTCCACCACTCCAACCAGCAGTGCCAGACTGACCGGCTCCCCCCACACCCATACCCAGCAGGAATCTGGCACCCTGCACCTCCCCAACCAGCAGTGCCAGATGGACCTGTTCCCCCCAACACTCATACCCAGCAGGAGACTGGGAATCAAGCTTTCTGAGCTAGTAGTACTGATGGAAGATGTGACCACTGCACAGTGTGCTTCACAATGAGCACAACCATGGAGATAAGCCATAAAAAAACAAGGATACTGGTCTTTAGAAGGGCTGACTTTGGCAAAATGGGTGAATACCTGAAAAATGCACTAGCAAATGACCAAAAAGAAGGGGTGGAAGAACAATGGAGAAAAATCAAAATTGCCATCATAGAGGCAACAAGCCTTTGTGTGAAACAAATATAGAAAACAAAGCAGAGTAAAAAAACACTACGGTTCTCAAAAGAAGTGGCAGGGAAAGTCAAGGAGTAAAAAGCTACATTCAAAAAGTATAAGGAATCACAGAAGGAGCACAACAGGGAACTGAAACAATTAAAGCAGAAAGAAGTGGGGAAGGCAGTCAGACTAGCAAAGGCCCAAACCGATGGAAAAATAGCCAACTCAGTTAGAAAGGGGGATAAAACCTTTTATAGGTACATTAGGTAGCATAGAATGGTTAAGGGAGGGATAGTGAAGATTAATAAAGGAAAGGAGAGGTGGGCAGAGGGAGACAGTGAAAAGGCAGAAATATTGAATGAATACTTTTGCTCAGTATTCACAAAAAAAGATGAAGAGGAGTTATCTAAACCAGACAATAGAAGCACTCTGGGTAGGGGGTTGACATCAGTCCATTCACAGAAGAAAGAGTCCTGAAAGAACTCCTAAAACTGAAGGTGGACAAAGCAATGGGGCCTGATGGGATTCACTCTAGAATCCTAAAAGAACTAAGGGAGTACCTAATGACAGCACTGACCACACTTTTTAACAGATCATGGCAGGATGGGGTGATACCTGAAGACTGGAAGAGGCCAGATGTGATTCCCCTTCACAAAAGAGGGAGCAAGGCAGAAGCAGGAAACTACAGACCTGTAAGTTAGACCTCAGTGGTAGGGAAAATGATGGAATCACTTTGAAAAAAAGAATTGTGGAGTACCTAGAGGCCAGCAGGGCACAGGATCCAAGGCAGCATGGATTTACAGCAGGAAGGTTATGTCAGATTAATCTAATTGATTTCTTTAACTGGGTGACCAAAGTAATAGCCCAGGGAGGGGCTGTGGGCATGGCCTACCTAGACTTTAGCAAGGCATTTGACACAGTCCCGCATAAAAGATTAATAATCAAGTTAGCCAGCCTGGGAGTGGGTCCCAGTATGGTAGCCTGGGTTGCAAACTGGCTGCACAACAGGCCACAGAAGGTAATAGTGAATGGAACACATTCCAAAGAAAGGGGGGTTGTTAGTGGAGTACCTCAGGGCTCAGTACTGGCTCTGGTCCTCTGTAATATCTTAATAGGAGACATTGCAGAGGGTCTGGAGGGAAAGATATGCCTCTTTGCAGATGACACAAAGATCTGTAACAGAGTAGATGCACGGGGGGGTTAGAAAAGATGAGAAGAGACTTGGCAAGATTGGAGGAAAGGTCAGACATATGGCAACTTAGATTCAATGCAAAGAAGTGCAAAGTAATGCACCAGGGAAACAAAAATCCAGGAGAAGAGTACACAATAGCAGAGGAGGTACTAACAACAACAAAAATGGAAAGGGACCTGGGAGTACTCATATTAGTTGACCTAAAGGTGGGTAAGCAATGTGAAAAGTTGGTAAGGATAGCCAGGGGGATACTGGGATGCATAGGAAGGGGCATCACAAGTAAAACAAGCATTTGTCAATGCCGAATGCTTTCTTGCTGGCATTGGTAGTGTAGGAGTTACAGAGCTGCATAATAGGAATGGCAGTGAAGTATTGAACTGAAGCCAACCCCACCACCACCCTGCAGATACTGACAGGCATTGGGGTGTGCCTTTGGGTCGTCAGGCATAACGGCTATGGCATTTCACCACACCCTACCCTGCAGACACCGACAGGTGTCACAGTGTACCTTGGGGTCTTTGGCCCTTATGTTGACCCCATTCTATTAGGAAATATGGTGAGATGGGTGCAGTATAGGAGAATGGGGTGAACTTCGAGGCTGAAGAGTCCAAGGCACAACTTGATGCCTCTCACTATTTGCAGGGTGTGGGTGGGGGTGGAATGGTATGAGCATTACAGGCAACAATCCCAAGTCACACCCCTGAGGCCTGTCAGTCTCTCTGAGAGGCACAAGCGTTCATTGGTATTTTAGCTCCAAATTTTCAACATTGTTTTTTTGTGACCCCCACCTTATAAACAATGGCAATATCAGTTTGTTAGCTAAAAGCTGATTTTGCACAGTGACTACGCCATTTGGCGCCACAGTTGTGAAAACACATTTCAAACAGGATGTGAAAAATGACAGTTGTACTGTTCATGGGGAGGTGTAAAAAAATGGCAATATTGAAAATCTGGAGTTAAAATATCAGAAAAACTGGTGAAGTCATGAGTGGAGCATAGAAACTGCACAACGCACACCTGTAATGTAATTAGTTTGGGGATTTTTTTACAGCAGATTGTTAACACAGGCATTTTGGGCCTCCACTCATGAACAGTGTCATGGTGATTTTCTTAATCTGTCCCAAACAGTGATTTCCCACAGTGACCACGCATTTCTTCGCTGGAAGTGTGAAAACACATTTTGGCCATGGTGTGAAAAATGACAGCTGTACTGTTCATAAGGGAATGTGGAAAAATGCCAGTGGTGGAAATCTGGACTGAAAATATTACAAATTTATGAACTTATGAGGGTGCGTGGAAACTGCGCAATGTTCGTTCATAATACAGTCATTTTATGAACTTTTGTCACCAAATTTTTAACATAGCCATTTTAAGACCTCTGCTCATGAACAGTGTCACTGTGATTTTCTTAATCTGTCCCAAACATTGATTTCGCACACCAACTGCTCCATTGTGCGCTACATGCGAGGAAACACATTTTGGGTGAGATATGAAAAATGACAACTAAAATAGTCTTTGTTCATTTGTATGCAGTGGAGGAGCTGCCAACCATTGAATTATATAGAGCAGACACTTGGTAAAAAGGTATGAGGGAATTACTGTAAAACTATTTACAGGATATTTTAAAAATCCCCCTTTTAAAACAGCAATTAAAAGCAGGTGAATTCAGGTAGCTGCTGTACTGTTGCTGTCTTTTGACATGACAACAATGCCTTCACATGTGCGCGCTGATTTCATTTATATATCCTGCATTATCCTAAGTTATTTAATTGCTGTTTTTTTCAAATTCAGTGGCATAGTTGAAACCATTGTCACACAGGCTAGAACATCCCTTGTAAGTTTACTCATGTAAGCTTCAGAAGAAGACCTTGTTGGGCCAAACACTTAGACACTTTGTTCTTTTTGTAACATCCATGTATGCTGGTTCAGTAAAGGCAACAAACCATTTGCTTCAGTATAATTTTTTGAATGCACTGCATTAAAATAAGAATATATATAAGACCCTGGCAGACTACATACAGCAGGGGCTCCCAGATCTATAGGGAGTCATTTACAGGGAAATTGTTCCCATTGACTTGCATTGGTTACAGGGGCATCAGACATAAGCCCTTTTACTCAGGATTTCATGACAAGTTGAATTCTTTTGGGGAACAATTGCAGTGACTGAAGTGAATATAGGTTCATTAGGAGACTAGGAGAGAGTGAGTGTGTGCGTGCGTGTGTGTGTGTCTGTGTCTGTGGGAGAGAGAGAGGGGGAGAGAGAGAGAAGGGAAAAAAGGGGGGGTGAGAGAGAGAGAGTGAGACAACATCTCCTTAAAGCTATGTATCTCCCCCACCCACATCATGGTGATGTGGGGTGGGTTAGGGTGTATTGTTTGTATGAAGAGGAGGAGAGAAATTACATTGTTATCTCTTTTTCAGATTCCTTAGACACTTGTGGTACATCAAGTTGTTACATTCTCAGTGTAAATTTGCATCAGTACATATTAGGCTATGTGGTCTGAATTCCTTGAGGTTCCTCGACTAGAGTTTTTTGTTTGACACTAATATTATCAATTTATATTTAAATTATCATTTATATAGTCCTGAGGTTTTTGAAATTTCTTGGGCCTTATATCTAGCTGGAGAGTACAGCTGGGTGACAGGTCCAGCTAGGTTTTACACATCACACAGTGTGCACTTATGTCTTTAAGACAACTTTACTGGTAAACTCTTGTCTATAATGCAGACATTGAAACTTCATGAGCTCTATAACAATCTTAGTTTGTCTTTAATCTGGGTGGGGGTTGCCTTTCAGTAATCACATTCTTATACTAACTGTGACACTCGTAGCTTGATTTAGGAGTTATCTGCTTCAGCAGTGTTATCTTATGTCAATTAAATTTATATGCAGTAGGATTCTTTGTATGTGTGTTTCACCAAGCACGTTTAACCCAAGGTTGCTTCTGGCTGAAGGCAGTATAGTACTGTTAAACTTCTCTGATATCATCTTCTGTTTTTTTTTTTATATTTTAAACCAATGGGGATTTTTTTCTGTTTTACTCTGCATTATCTAGCTGTTATAAGTATTGTATTTTCTAAACAACTGCCATGAGCTTCTGAAGAAGGACTGGTTGCTCCGAAAGCTAGAGCACTTTGTTCTTGTTGTTACATCTATGTTGGCCCATTAAAAGGTAAATAATCATTTGCTTCAGGGCATCAGAGCAATTCTGCTTCATGTGAAATAATGAAATGTAGGGGGGGAGGAAAATTTGCACTAGAGTTACAGGAAAATGCAAAATCAATGTGATAGCACTGCTACTGTGTCCTCTAAAGTCCATCATTTGTTTTTTTGTTTTTCGTTCACTTGTGCACATGCGAGCATCTTGGGAGAATGGGACACTTTGGAGGTGTGCCTGCCCTGTGCAGTCCCCTGCTCTGTTGAGCAGGCGTGGTGGTCCTGCACCAATCGCTGCGGTGCAGTGTATGACAGCGGTGGCCTTTTCTTCAAAGAAAACCACCACTGTGTGCTTGCAGTGCGTCATACCCCACCCAAATCTTTGCTGCCACGCTGGGAGCCCACCCCAGCATGGCAAATGTCCCATGTCATCTGCCAATGGGGGTGCCCAATCCCCCATCAGCTCCACAGACCCCAGCCATCCTTCTGCCATGCTGGGAGCCCACCCCAGCATGGCAAACATCCCGAGTCATTAATTATAGAAAAAAGAAAACCTGTAAATTAAAAACAGTCCCACGCAGTCTCCCCATCCTCCTCCCACAACCCACACCCACCCACTGTTTACCCTGCCTCCCCACACCCCCTTATCCCCATACTTACCTCCAGAGCTCGGCGCAATGATCATCGCTGGACTGGGAACATGTCTGCACTCTTCAAAACTGACCGCGAACTGAGGAAATGGCAATAAGCTGTATAATGGGCTAGATGTTTTTTTTTCAACTTTGTTGCATATCTTAGGCATTTTTTGGAATTTTTGTACAAAATTTTCAACATGGGGTTTTTGGGACCCCTTCTCGTGAATTCTGTCACTGTCATGGCATTATTCGGGCCCGAACGGTGATTTCTCAGTCACTGCGTGAAATCACCTTTTGGGCCTGATTAATGAAACAACAGTGCCAGCTTTCATAAGGTGGGCTCTCAAAAAGTCTATTTTGAAAATCTGGTGGAAAAATTTGTAAAAATTACCATTTTTCGAGCATGCGTTGCACAGTTCCTACGCAGGCTCATAAGTTCACAAATTTTCAATATTTTCACTCCAGATTTTCAACATTGCCATTTTATTACACCTTATGAGTAGCACAGCTGTCATTTTTCACATCCTGCCCAAAATGTGTTTCCGCCCATGTAGCTCACAATGGCGCAGTCGGTGTGTGAACTCAATGTATGGGACACATTAAGAAAATCACAGTGACACTGTTCATGAGCAGAGGTCTTAAAATGGCTATGTTGAAAATTTGGTGAAAAATTCCTAAAATTGACTGTTTTTGGCGTGCATTCGCAGTTCTCATACGTTTGTAAGTTTCTGAATTTTCAATATTTGCACTCCAATGACTTCCAAATACCTAAACAGCACATAGAAGCAAGCAACATTCAGCATTGACAAATGCTTGTACTTCTTTGTCACTGATTTTTTTAAGCCATGTCCAAGTGCCAAATACCACTGCAAATACCTGCAAGCGAACGTTCGGCATTGACAAATGCTTGTTTTCATAGTGTAATAGACCAACAACATGCCTTTCCCTGATTTGAAAGGAAGTGTGAATTAAGTATCTGAATGTGCTAGTGTGAACTAGTCTTCATGCTTTGCCCAAGAGAAGTGGGGGTGGAGGGTTGAAACAAAGAGAGTGGATGAGGCAATGTGCAGTGTATTTGGCACAACTTCTGAAATCCATGTAACTCTTCTCAATTCAGTAAGCACCAGTGGCTTTGTTTGAGAGGTGTGAGGGGGATGAGTGTGGGAATGCAGACACATGGCTGACATACAGCATCTTGTTTCTGCAGTCACATAAAAATGCCAGCTCATGACAATTCAGAGAAAAAAAATATTTTGAAGCTGCATTACCAGACTAAGTGTGTAGTTTAGGGAGGCAGTATAGTGCAGTGGTCTAAGGCTCTGAGCTGCAAACTTGGTGACATCCAACAGACCTGACCTGGGTTTGAATCAAACAGTTTCCACTTGCATACTATGTGACCCTGAGCAAGTCACTTAACCTCCTTGTGCTCCCAGGTTGCTCCTGTAAAAAAGCTTTCAGCTTAGTGTGCTATACCTGGTTAAACAAATAAATAAGTTTAGTGAATTGCCATACAGGGGGGGGTGTGTATATGACAGCACTAAAAGGTGCATTAAAGTGCTTCAGTCATGAAAACCTCCCCCACTGGCTGCTGCTGAAATGCATAGCAGTATGTTCTTTGTGCATTCTGGCTGTTCTTTGCTTCAGCTGCAGGCAGTACAGAACGCTCAAGTTCGTTTGCATAGGTTTGAGCAGTGGGGAGTTCACATTGACAGAGTCTAGTACTAGAAAACGCTTGGAATTACACATACAACGAAGTCTGCATTTTCACATCAAATGCTGAGGTATTTTTTTTCTGGAGGATTAGAACCCATGGAGTCCATGAAGGTGTGCTTTGGAGAGCTGGTGTGAATAAGGACTGTTAGGCACCCACACATTTTGGTGGTCCTGCTGTGGCAGGAAACAGTTTATTAAAGTAATGATGTGTGGCTTGTCTCTCTAAGCTAGACAAGACTACAGCAGTCTATCAGGTAACCAACACAGTTGATCTGTGTGTGTGTGGGGGGGGGAGCTGCTCACTGAAGCATAGCTCCCTCTTTCAACTGTATGCCACTGCATTTTCAACTGCTGTCATAGACAGCTCCAGCAGTGATTGGAGAACTGTGACCATGCCTGCAAACACACTGACTGAATTGGAAGATGCTGACACACCTCTGAAAAACTCAGATGATGGCACTATGTTTCTTGCACATGCGTGCAAGCAAACATAAAAAGGGAAGTGGTTATCCCTCTGTACAGACAGATGGTGAGACCCCATCTGGTGCTCTGTGTGCTGTTTTGGAGACCTAATCTAAACAGGAACATAGACAGGATGGAAACAGTCCAGAGGAGGGCGACTAAAATGGTGCAGCGTCTGCAGCAGAAACCAAATGAAGAGAGACTGAGAGATCTTAATATGTAAACTCTTGATGATAGGAGGGACGGGGGGGCATGATAGAAATGTTCAAGTACCTCAAGGGAATCAACAAAGTCCAGAAGGGTAGCATCTTTCAGAAAAAAAGATGTGTAAGAAAAAGGGGGCAGAATTTAAAGATAGAGAGGGGACGGCTCAGGGGTAATGACAGGAATTTTTTTTCATGGATAGAGTGGTGGATACATGGAACAGCTTTCCTGAGGAGGTCGTTGGGTCTAAAACAGTGGGGGAATTCAGACATGCATGGGCCAGACACAAGGCAATTACAGTGGGGGGTAGTTAGAAGTAGGCTGTTGGTTACCTAGAATCTGCAGCTTATCCAGTAGGTAGGGAAATGGGCAGACTAGGTGGGCCGAGTGGTTCTTATCTGCAGTCAAAGTCTATGCTTCTAAGTTTCTATGAGACTGGCACATTCAACCTCTCCAACCAGCTGTGCCAGATGGACCTGATCCCCAACGCGCATACACAGCAGGAGACTGGCGACCTCCACCTTCCCATCCAGCAATGCCAGAATGACCTGTTTCCCCCACACCCATAACAAGCAGGAGACTGGCGCAATCCACCTTATCAACCAGCAGTGCCAGAATGACCTGTTCCCCCCACACCCATAAGCAGCAGCAGACTGGCACAGTCGACCTCTCCAACCAGCAGTTCCAGACTGACCTGTTCCCTCACACCCATACCCAGCAGGAGACTGGCACCCTCCACCTTCCCAACCAGCAGTGCCAGAATGACCTGTTCCCCCCCACACGCATACCCAGCAGGAGACTGGCACCCTCTACCTCCCTAAACTGCTGTTCCAGACTCATCTGTTTGCCTAACACAAATACCAGCATTAGACTGGCACCCTCCACCTCCCTACCAATAGTGCCAGAATGACCTCTTTACCCCACACCCATACCCAGCAGGAGACTGGCACTGCCCACCTCCACAACCAGCAGTGCCAGAATGACCTGTTCCACCCACACCCATAAACAGCAGGAGATTGGCACAGCCCACTTCCCCAACCAGCAATGCCAGACTGACTTTTTTACCCCACACCCACACCCAGCAGGAGACTGGCACAGTCCACCACCCCATCCAGCAGTACCAGACTGATCTTTTCCACACACCCATACCCAGCAGGGGACTGGCACAGTCCACCTCCCCAAACAGCAGAGCCAGACTGACCTGTTCCCCCACACCCATACCCAGCAGAAGAATGGCACAGCCCACCTCTCCAACAAGCAGTGACAGACTGACCTGTTCCCTCAGACCCATACCCAGCAGGAGACTGGCACAGTCCACCTCCCAATCCAGCAGTGCCAGACTGACCTGCTCCCCCTACACCCATACCCAGCAGGAATCTGGCACCCTGCACCTCCCAATCAGCAGTGCCAGACTGACCTGTTTCCCCCACCCATACCCAGCAGGAGACTGGCACACTCCACCTACCCAACCAGGAGAGCCACACTGTCCTGTTCCCTGCACACCCAAACCCAGCAGGAGACTGGCACAGTCCACCTACCCATCCAGCAGTGCCAGACTGACTTGCTCCCCCATACTCATACCCAGCAGGAGACTGGCACAGTCCTCCTCTCCAACCAGCAGTGCCAGACTTACCTGTTCCCCCCACAGCCATACGAGCTGGAGACAGTCACCCTCCTTTTCCCCAACCAGCATTGCCAGACTGATATGTTCCCCGCACACCAAACCCAGCAGGAGACTGGCACAGTCCACCTACCCATCCAGCAGTGCCAAACTGACCTGTTCCCCTCACAACCATACCCAGCAGGAGACTGACACTGTTCATCTCTCCACCCAGTAGGGCCAGAAGGACCTTCCACCCCACACCCGTACCCAGCAGAAGATGGCATAGCCCACTTCCCCAACCAGTAGTGCCAGAATGACCTGTTCCCACCCACACCCATACCCAGCAGCAGACTGGCACCCTCCACCTCCCCAACCAGCAGTGCCAGACTGACCTGTTCCCCCTACACCCATACACAGCAGGAGACTGACACTGTCCACCTCCCAAACCAGCACTGCCAGACTGACCTGTTCACCCTACAGCCCCACCAAGCAGGAGACTGGCACCCTCCACCTCAACAACCAGCAGTGCCAGAATGACCTGTTCCACCCACACCCATAAACAGCAGGAGATTGGTACAGCCCACCTCCCCAACCAGCAATGCCAGACTGACCTTTTTACCCCACACCCACACCCAGCAGGAGACTGGCACAGTCCACCTCCCCATCCAGCAGTACCAGACTGATCTTTTCCACACACCCATACCCAGCAGGGGACTGGCACAGTCCACCTCCCCAACCAGCAGAGCCAGACTGACCTGTTCCCCCACACCCATACCCAGCAGGAGAATGGCACAGCCCACCTCTCCAACAAGCAGTGCCAGACTGACCTGTTCCCTCACACCCATACCCAGCAGGAGACTGGCACAGTCCACCACCCAATCCAGCAGTGCCAGACTGACCTGCTCCCCCTACACCCATACCCAGCAGGAATCTGGTACCCTGCAACTCCCAATCAGCAGTGCCAGACTGACCTGTTTCCCCCCACCCATACCCAGCAGGAGACTGGCACACTCTACCTACCCAACCAGGAGAGCCACACTGTCCTGTTCCCTGCACACCCAAACCCAGCAGGAGACTGGCACAGTCCACCTACCCATCCAGCAGTGCCAGACTGACTTGCTCCCCCACACTCATACCCAGCAGGAGACTGGCACAGTCCTCCTCTCCAACCAGCGGTGCCAGACTTATCTGTTCCCCCCACAGCCATACGAGCTGGAGACAGTCACCCTCCTTTTCCCCAACCAGCATTGCCAGACTGATATGTTCCCCGCACACCAAACCCAGCAGGAGACTGGCACAGTCCACCTACCCATCCAGCAGTGCCAAACTGACCTGTTCCCCTCACAACCATACCCAGCAGGAGACTGACACTGTTCATCTCTCCACCCAGTAGGGCCAGAAGGACCTTCCACCCCACACCCATACCCAGCAGAAGATGGCATAGCCCACTTCCCCAACCAGTAGTGCCAGACTGACCTGTTCCCACCCACACCCATACCCAGCAGGAGACTGGCACCCTCCACTTCCCCAACCAGCAGTGCCAGACTGACCTGTTCCCCCTACACCCATACACAGCAGAAGACTGACACTGTCCACCTCCCAAACCAGCACTGCCAGACTGACCTGTTCACCCTACAGCCCCACCAAGTAGGAGACTGGCACCCTCCACCTCAACAACCAGCAGTGCCAGAATGACCTGTTCTCCCCACACCCATACCCAGTAGGAGACTGGCACAGCCCACTGCCCCAATCAGCAGTACCAAACTGACCTGTTATCCCACACCCATAACCAGCAGGAGACTGGCACAGTCCACCTCTCCAACCAGCAGTGTGAAACTGACCTTTTATCCCACAATCATACCAGCAGGAGACTGGCACCCTCAACCTCCCCAACCAGCAGTGCCAAACTGACCTGTTTCCCCCACACCCATACCCAGCAGGAGACTGGCAGAGTCCAACTCTCCAACCAGCAGTGCCAGACAGATCTGTCCCCCAAACACCCATACTCAGCAGGAGACTGGCACAGTCCACCCCCCAACCAGCACTACCAGACTGACCTGTTCCACCCACACCCATACCCAGCAGGAGACTGGCACCACCCACCTCCCCAACCATCAGTGCCAGACTGACCTGTTTCCCCCAAACCCTTATCCAGCAGGAGACTGGCACCCTCCACCTCCCCAACCAGCAGTGCCAGACTGACCAGTTGCCCCACATCCATTCCCAGCAGGAGACTGGCACCCTCCTCCTACCCAACCAGCTGTGCCAGACTGACCTGCTCCCTCCACACCCATAACCAGAAGGAGACTGACACAGTCCACCTCCCCAACCAGCAGTGCCAGACTGACCTGTTCCTCCCACACCCATGCCCAGCAGGAAACTGGAACCCCACCTCACCAACCAGCAGTACCAGACTGACCTGTTTCCCCCACACCCATATCCAGCTGGAGACTGGCACTCTCCACCTCCCCAATCAGTAGTGCCAGACTTACCTGTTCCCCCACACCCATACCCAGCAGGAGACTGGCACATTCCACCTCTCCAACCAGCAGTGCCAAACTGACCTTTTCCCCCACAACCATACTGAACAGGAGATTGGCACCCTCAACCTCCCCAACCAGCAGTGCCAAACTGACTTGTTCCCCTCACAACCATACCCAGCAGGAGAATGACACTGTCCATCTCTCCACCCAGTAGTGCCAGAATGACCTTCCACCCCACACCCATACATAGCTGAAGATGGCATAGCCCACTTCCCCAAACAGTAGTGTCAGACTGACCTGTTCTCCCCCACACCCATGCCCAGCAGTAGACCAGCACAGTCGATCTCCCAAACCATCACTGCCAGACTGACCTGCTCCCCCACACCCATACCCAGCAGGAGACTGGCACTGACCACCTATCAAACCAGCAGTGCCAGACTGACCTGTTCCCCTCACACCGATACCCAGCAGGAGACTGGCACCCTCCACCTCCCCAACCAGCAGTTCCAAACAGACCTGTTCCCCTCACACCCATACCCAGCAGGTGACTGGCACCATCCACCACCCCAACCAGCAGTGCCATACTGACCTGTTTCCCCCACACCCATACCCAGCAGGAGACTGGGAAACAAGCTTTCTGAGCAAGTAGTCCTGATGGAAGATGAACAATTGGATATTGTGGCAGTCACGGAAACATGGTACACTGAGAACCATGACTGGGATGTCAACATACTAGGGTTCACAATCTACAGAAGGGACATAGAAGGTAAAAGAGGAAGTGGAGTAGCTCTATACATAAGGGAAGGGATCAAAGCTACAGAACTAAAAAGTAAAGGGGGAGGACAAGAGGCACTCTGGGTCACCTTGGAGACTGTGAATGGCAGCACAATCCGCACAGGGGTTGTATACAGACCCTCATCTCAAGGGGAGGAAATGGACAACAAAATGATAGAGGACATTCTCAAAATGGCTGAAGAAGGGGAGATACTGTTGATGGGGGACCTGGATATGCCAGATGTTAACTGGATAACATGTACTGCAGGCATATCCAAGAACAGGGTCATTCTCGATGTCCTGCATGGGAGCAGGCCTTAGACAGCTAGTGTTGGAACCCACTCTGGAGGGAGCAAAACTAGACCTGATACTCTCAAATGGAGAGAGGATCACAAATTTAGAAGTCAGTAGACATCTGGGAACAAGCGACCACTGCACAGTGTGCTTCACTATGAGCACAACCATGGAGATAAGCCATAAAAAAACAAGGATACTGGCCTTTAGAAGGGCTGACTTTGGCAAAATGGGTGAATACCCATAAAATGCACTAGCAAATGACCAAAAAGGAGGGGTGGAAGAACAATGGAGAAAAATCAAAACTGCCATCATAGAGGCATCAAGCTTATGTGTGAAACAAATAAAGAAAACAAAACGAAGTAAAAAACCACTATTGTTATCTAAAGAGGTGGCAGGGAAGGTTAAGGAGAAAAATGCTGCATTCAGAAAGTATAAGAAATCACAGAAGGAGCACAGCAGGAAACTGAATCAGTTAAAGCAGAAAGAAGTGGAAGGCAGTCAGACCAGCAAAGGCCC
Source organism: Neoceratodus forsteri (assembly GCA_016271365.2). NCBI lineage: Eukaryota > Metazoa > Chordata > Ceratodontiformes > Ceratodontidae > Neoceratodus > Neoceratodus forsteri. The sequence continues at coordinate 7,035,579 of CM057449.1, read as the reverse complement.
AAACCAAGGGAAAAATAGCCAACTCAGTTAAGAAGGGGGATAAAACCTTTTATAGGTACATTAGGGAGCATAGAAAGGTTAAAGAAGGGATAGTGAAGATTAATAAAGGAGAGGGGAGGTGGGCAGAGGGAAACAGTGAAAAGGCAGAGATATTGAATTAATACTTTTGCTCAGTATTCACAAAAAAAGATGAGGAGGAGTTACCTAAACCAGACAATAGAAGCACTCTGGGTAGGGGGTTGACACCAGTCCATTCACAGAAGAAAGAGTCCTGAAAGAACTCCTAAAACTGAAGGTGGACAAAGCAATGGTGCCTGATGGGATTCACCCTAGAATACTAAAAGAACTAAGGGAGGACACAGTGACACCACTGACCACGCTTTTTAACAGATCATGGCAGGATGGGGTGGTACCTGAGGACTGTATGAGGGCAGATGTGATTCCCCTTCACAAAACAGGGAACAAGGCAGAAGCAGAAAACTACAGACCTGTAAGGTAGACCTCAGTGGTAGGGAAAATGATGGAATCACTTCTGAAAGAAAGAATTGTTGAGTACCTAGAGGCCAGTAGGGCACAGGACCCAAGGCAGCATAGATTTACAGCCGGAAGGTTATGTCAGATTAATCTAACTGATTTCTTTGACTAGGTGACGAAAGTAATAGACCAGGGAGGGGCTGTGGATATGGCCTACCTAGACTTTACCAAGGCATTTGACACAGTCCCGCATAAAAGATTAATAATCAAGTTAGCTAGCCTGGGAGTGGGTCCCAGTGTGGTAGCCTGGGTTACAAACTGGCTGCACAACAGGCCACAGAAGGTAATAGTGAATTGAACGCATTCCAAAGAAAGGGGGGTAATTAGTGGAGTACCTCAGGGCTCAGTACTGGGTCCAGTCCTCTTTAACATCTTTATAGGAGACATTGCAGAGGGTCTGGAGGGAAAGGTATGCCTCTTTGCAGATGACACAAAGATCTGTAACAGACTTGATGCACAGGGGGTTGGGGGTACAAAAGATGAGAAGGGACTTGGCAAGGTTGAAGAAAAGGTCAGACATAAGGCAACTTAGGTTCAATGCAAAGAAGTGCAAAGTTATGCACCTGGGAAACAAAAACCCAGGAGAAGAGTAAACAATAGCAGGGGAGGTACTAACAACAACAAAAATGGAAAGGGACCTGGGAGTAGTCATACCAGATGACCTAAAGGTGGGTAAGCAATGTGAAAAGTCGGTAAGGAGAACCAGGGGGATACTGGGATGCATAGGAAGGGGCATCACAAGTAAAACAAGCATTTGTCAATGCCGAATGTTTGCTTGCTGGCATTGGCAGTGGTAATGTAGAAGTTACAGAGCTGCGTAATAGGAATGGCAGTGAAGTACTGAACTGAAGCCAACCCCACCACCACCCTGCAGAGAGTGACAGGCATTGGGGTGTGCATTTGAGTCATCAGGCATAACGGCCTCGCCATTTCACCACACCCCACCCTGCAGACACTGACAAGAATCACGGTGTTCCTTGGGGTCTTTGGCCCTTATGTGCACCCCATTTCATTAGGAAATGCGGTGAGATAGGTGTGATATAGGAGAATGGGGTGAACTTTGGGGCTGAAGAATCCAAGGCATTCCTCGATGCCTCTCACTGGCTGCAGGGTGTGGAATGGTATGAGCATTACAGGCAAGAATCCCAAGTCACACCCCTGATGCCTGTCATTTCTCTACAGGGTTGGGCGTTATGGTTGGAAACCCTAATACCTCAGGCATTCGTTGGTATTTTCACTCCAAATTTTCAACATGTTTTTTTTGTGACCCCACCTCATGAACAGGGGGAATATCAGTTTTTTAGACAAAAGCTGCTTATGCACAGCGAGTACGGCATTTAGCACCACAGGTGCGAAAACATTCCGAACAGGATGTAAAAAATGACAGCTGTACTGCTCATGGGGAAGTGTAAAAAATGGCAATGTTGCAAATCTGCAGTAAAAATATATAAAAAAATGGTGAATTCATGAGCGTACATAGAAACTGTGCAACGCACATCCGTAATATAATTGGGTTGGGGATATTTTACAACAGATTGTCAACTCAGGCATTTTGGTGCCTCCGATCATGAACAGTGTCACTGTGATTTTCTTTATCTGTGCCGAACAATGATTTCCCAGTGACCATGCATCTCAATGCTGAAAGTGTGAAAACACACTTCAGCCATGTTGTGAAACATGACAGCTGTACTGTTCATAAGGAAGTGTGAAAAAATGCCACTGGTGGAAATCTGGACTGAAAATATTACAAAGTCATGAACTTACGAGGGTGCATGGAAACTGCGCATTGCTCACTCGTAACACAGTCATTTTATGGACTTTTGTCACCAAATTTTCAACATAGCCATTTTAAGACCTCTGCTCATGAACAGTGTAACTGTGATTTTCTTAATCTGTCCTAAACATTGCTTTCACACACCAACAGCACCATTGTGTGCTACATGTGCGAAAACACATTTTGGGCAACATATGAAAAATGGCAGCTGTACTGTTCATAAGGAAGTGTAATAACATGGCAGTGTTGAAAATCTGGAGTGAAAATATTAAATTTGCAAACTTATGAGCATGCATAGGAACTGCGCAACGCACGTGCGTAAAACAGTCATTTTTAGGAATTTTTTCACCAAATTTTCAACATAGCCATTTCAAGACCTCTGCTCATGAACAGTGTCACTGTGATTTTCTTAATGTGTCCCATACATTGATTTTGCACATACTCGCCATTGTGCACTACATGGCTGAAACACATTTTGGGTGAGATGTGAAAATGACAGCTACACTGCTCATAAGAAGGTGTGGTAAAATGGCAATGTTGAAATCTGGAGTAAAATATTGAGAATCGTGAACTTCTGGCGTGCAGGAAGACTGCATAGCATGCGCTCGTCAAAACAGACATTTTTAGGAATTTTTTCACCAAATTTTCAACATAGCCATTTTAACACCTGAGCTCATGAACAGTGTCACTGTGATTTTCTTAATTTGTCCCGTACATTGGTCTCGCACACCGACTGCGCCATTGTGTGCTACATGGGCAGAAACACGTTTTGGGTGACATGTGAAAAATGACAGCTGTACTGCTCATAAGAAGGTGTGATAAATTGGCAATGTTGGAAATCTGGAGTGAAAATATTGAAAATTCGCGACCTTATGAGTGTGCGTAGGAACAGCGCAATGCACCCTCGTAAAGCAGTCATTTTTAGGAATTTTTTCACCAAATTTTCAACATCACCATTTTAAGACCTCTGCTCATGAACAGTGTCACTGTGATTTTCTTAATTTGTCCCGTACATTGATTTCGCACACCGACTGCGCCATTCTGCACTACATGGGTGGAAACACATTTTGGGTGAGATGTGAAAAATGACAGCTGTACTACTCATAAGAAGGTGTGGTAAAATGGCAATGTTGAAAATCTGGAGTGAAAATATTGAAATTTCACGAACTTACGAGCCTGCGTAGGAGCTGTGCAACGCACCCTCGTAAAACAGTCATTTATTGAAATTTTGGCACCAAAATTTCAACATGGGGTTTTTGGCACCCCTTCTCATGAATGATGTCACTGCCGTGGTGGTATTCAGGCCCAAAGGGTGATTTCACAGTCACTGTGCAGTCACTGCAGCGAAATCACCCCCGGGTCTGAATACCACCATTTCAACATAGTCATGAGAAGGAGTCCAAAACCCATGTTGGTAGGTACAAAAATTCCAAAAATGCCGAGATATGCAATAAAGTTGAAACCCCCTATGTAACCCATTATACAGCTTACCGGCATTTCCTCAGTTCGCGTCGGCTTTGAAGAGTGCAGGCGTGTTCCGGTCCACGAAGATCGTCGCACTGGAGTCGGAGGTAAGTATGGGTGGGGGTGTGGGAGCTGGGTACACAGTGGGTGGGTGCGGGTTGTGAGAGGGTTGGGAGGCAGCGCGGCAGAACAGTTTTATTTTACAGGGTTAAAACAAAAAAAAGACATCGTGGGACTTTGCCACGCTGGGGTGGGCTCCCAGCGTGGCACAAGGACTTGGGGGGGGCATTCAGCAGATGGGGGATTGGGCACCCCCGTCGGCAAAATTAAACAAAAAAAATTGTGGCACTGTTTGCCACGCTGGGGTGGGCTCCCAGCGTGGCACATGGACTTGGGGGACGTTCAGCCGACGGGGGATTGGGCACCCCCGCCGGCCAAAGGGTTACAGTGCTTGCCATGCTGGGGTGGGCTCCCAGCGTGGCACCTACAGGGAGGGGTGGGGACACAGCTCAGCCGGCGGGGATTGGGCACCCCATCGGCTATACAGTGCGGGGGAACACGCCGTCTGTGTGTGCGTGGGGGCTGCGCGTGAGCAGCCGATATCTTATCGATGCTTACTCAGCCGAGCTCCCTTTCAACTCAGAGTGCCACTGCATTTGGAGCGGTCATAGACAGCTCCAAAATGCATTGGCTTACAGGGGCCGTGCCTGCCAGCCCACTGACTGAATTGGAGGAGGAGGAGGTGACACACCTCCGAAATCTCCGATGAAGGCACTATGTTTCTTGCACATGCGTGCAAGCAAACATAAAAAGGGAAGTGGTTATCCTTCTGTACAGACAGATGGTGAGACCCCATCTGGAGTTCTGTGTGCAGTTTTTGAGACCTCACCTATGCAAGGACATTGACCGGATGGAAACAGTCCAGAGAAGGGTGACTAAAATGGTGCAGGGTCTGCAGCAGAAACCATATGAAGAGAGACTGAGAGAGCTTAATATGTAAACTCTTGATGAAAGGAGGGACAAGGGGGACATGATAGAAATGTTCAAGTACCTCAATGGAATCAACAAAGTCCAGGAGGGTAGCATCTTTCAGAAAAAGAGATGTGTAAGAACAAGGGGGCACAATTTAAAGATAGAGAGGAGACGGCTGAGGGGTAATGAGAGGACATTTTTTTTCACGGAGAGAGTGGTGGATACATGGAACAGCTTTCCTGAGGAGGCCGTTGGGTCTAAAAAAGTGGGAGAATTCAAACATGCATGGGACAGACACAAGGCAATTATAGAGCGGGGTTGCAGGAAGTAGGCTCTTGGTTACCTAGAATCTGCAGCGTATCCGGTAGGTAGGGAAATGGACAGACTAGGTGGGCCAAGTGGTCCTTATCTGCAGTCAAAGTCTATGCTTCTAAGTTTCTATGAGACTGGCACATTCAATCTCTCCAACCAGCTGTGCCAGACTGACCTGTTCCCCCAACATCCATTCCCAGCAGGAGACTGGCACAGCCCACCTCCCCAAAAAGCAGTGCAAGATTGACCTGTTTCCCTCACACCCATACCCAGCAGGAGACTGGCACATTCCACCTCTCCAAACAGCAGTACCAGACTGACCTGTTCACCCAACAGCCATACCAAGCAGGAGACCGGTACCCTCCAGCTCCCCACCCAGCAGTGCCAGACTGACATGTTCCCCACACAGCCATAAACAGCAGGAGACTGGCACCCTCCACCTCCACAACCAGCAGTGCCAGAAAGACCTGTTTCCCCCACAAACATACCCAGCAGAAGACTGGCACCCTACACCTACCCAATCAGCAGGGCCAGACTGACCTGTTCCCCCCACACCCATACCCAGCAGGAGACTGGCCACCCACCTCCCCAACCACCAGTGTGAGACTGACCTGCTCCAACCACACCGATTCCCAGCAGGAGACTGGCACCACCACCTCCCCTACCAGCAGTGCCAGACTGACCTGTTTCCCCCACATCCATACCCAGCAGGAGACTGGCACAGTCCACCTCTCCAACCAGCAGTGCCAGACAGATCTGTCCCCCAAACACCCATACTCAGCAGGAGACTGGCACAGTCCACCCCCCCAACCAGCACTGCCAGACTGACCTGTTCCCCCCAAACCCATACTCAGTAGGAGACTGGCACAGTCCACTACCCCATCCAGCACTGCCAGACTGACCTGTTCCACCCACACCCATACCCAGCAGGAGACTGGCACCCTCCACCTCCCCAACCTGCAGTGCCAGACTGACCTGTTGCCCCCACACCATACCCAGCAGAAGACTGGCTAAGCCCACCTCCCCAACCAGCAGTGCCAGACTGACCTGTTCCTCCCACACCCATACCCAGCAGGAGACTGGACCCCCACCTCCTCAACCAGCAGTACCAGACTGACCTGTTTCCCCCACACCCACATCCAGCAGGAGACTGGCACCCTCTTCCTACCCAACCAGCAGTGCCAGACTGACCTTTTCCCTCCACACCCATAACCAGCAGGAGACTGGCACAGTCCATCTATCTAACCAGCTGTGCCAGACTGACTTGTTCACCCCACACCAACACCAAGCAGGAGACTGTCAACCTCCACCTCCCCAACCAGTAGTGCCAGACTTATCTGTTCCCCCACATCCATACCCAGCTGGAGACGGCACAGTCCACCTCTCCAACCAGCAGTGCCAGACAGATCTGTCCCCCAAACACCCATACTCAGCAGGAGACTGGCACAGTCCACCCCCCCAACCAGCACTGCCAGACTGACCTGTTCCCCCCAAACCCATACTCAGTAGGAGACTGGCACCACCCACCAACCCAACCATCAGTGCCAGACTGACCTGCTCCCTCCACACCCATAACCAGCAGGAGACTGGCACAGTCCATCTATCTAACCAGCAGTGCCAGACTGACTTGTTCACCCCACACCAACACCAAGAAGGAGACTGCCAACCTCCACCTCCCCAACCAGTAGTGCCAGACTTATCTGTTCCCCCACATCCATACCCAGCAGGAGATGGCACAGTCAACCTATCTAACCAGCAGTGCCAGACTGACTTGTCCACCCCACACCAACACCAAGCAGGAGACTCGAACCCTCCACCTCCCCAACCAGCAGTGCCATACTGACCTGTTGTCCCCACATCCTTACCCAGGAGGAGACTGGCTTCCTCCACCTCCCCAACCATCAGTGCCAGAATGACCTGTTTCCCCCACACCCATACCCAGCAGAAGACTGGGAAACAAGCTTTCTGAGCAAGTAGTCCTGATGGAAGATGAACAATTGGATATTGTGGCAGTCACGGAAACATGGTGCACTGAGAACCATGACTGGGATGTCAACATACTAGGGTACAAAATCTACAGAAGGGACATGGAAGGTAAAAGAGGAGGTGGAGTAGCTCTATACATAAGGGAAGGGATCAAAGCTACAGAACTAAAAAGTAAAGGGGAAGGAAAAGAGGCACTCTGGGTCACCTTGGAGACTGTGAATGGCAGCACAATCCGCACAGGGGTTGTATACAGACCCCCGCCTCAAGGAGAGGAAATGGACAACAAAATGATAAAGGACATTCTCAAAATGGTTGAAAAAGGGGAGATACTGTTGATGGGGGACCTGAATATGCCAGATGTTAACTGGATAAAATGTACTGCAGCCACATCCAAGAACAGGGTCATTCTCGTTGTCCTGCAGGAGGCAGGCCTTAGACAGCTACTGTTGGAACCCACTTGAGAGGGAGCAATACTAGACCTGGTACTCTCAAATGGAGAGAGGATCACAAATTTAGAAGTCAGTAGACATCTGGGAACAAGCGACCACTGCACAGTGTGCTTCACAATGAGCACAGCCATGCAGATAAGCCATAAAAAACAAGGATACTGGCCTTTAGAATGGCTGACTTTGGCAAAATGGGTGAATTCCCATAAAATGCACTAGCAAATGACCAAAAAGGAGGGGTGGAAGAACAATGGAGAAAAATCAAAACTGCCATCATAGAGGCAACAAGCCTATGTGTGAAACAAATAAAGAAAGCAAAGCAGAGTAAAAAACCACTATGGTTCTCAAAAGAGGTGGCAGGGAAAGTTAAGGAGAAAAATGTTGCATTCAAAAAGTACAAGGAATCACAGAAGGAGTACAGCAGGAAACTGAATCAGTTAAAGCAGAAAGAAGTGGAAGGGAGTCAGACCAGCAAAGGCCCAAACCGAGGGAAAAATAGCCAACTCAGTTAAGAAGGGGGATAAAACCTTTTATAGGTACATTAGGGAGCATAGAAAAGTTAAGGGAGGGATAATGAAGATTAATAAAGGAGAGGGGAGGTGGGTAGAGGGAGACAGTGAAAACGCAGAGATATTGAATAAATACTTTTGCTCAGTATTCACAAAAAAAGATGAGGAGGAGTTACCTAAACCAGACAATAGAAGCACTCTGGGTAGGGGGTTGACACCAGTCCATTCACAGAAGAAAGAGTCCTGAAAGAATTCCTAAAACTGAAGGTGGACAAAGCAATGGTGCCTGATGGGATTCACCCCAGAATACTAAAAGAACTAAGGGAGGACATAGTGACACCACTGACCACGCTTTTTAACAGATCATGGCAGGATGGGGTGGTACCCGAGGACTGTAGGAGGGCAGATGTAATTCCCCTTCACAAAAGAGGGAGCAAGGCAGAAGCAGGAAACTACAGACCTGTAAGTTAGACCTCAGTGGTAGGGAAAATGATGGAATCACTTCTGAAAGAAAGAATTGTTGAGTATCTAGAGGCCAGTAGGGCAGAGGACCCAAGGCAGCATGGATTTACAGCAGGAAGGTTATGTCAGATAAATCTGATTTCTTTGACTGGGTGACCAAAGTAATAGACCAGCGAGGGGCTGTGGATATGCCCTACCTAGACTTTACCAAGGCATTTGATACAGTCCTGCATAAAAGATTAATAATTAAGTTAGCTAGCCTGGGAGTGGGTCCCAGTGTGGTAGCCTGGGTTGCAAACTGGCTGTACAACAGGCCACAGAAGGTAATAGTGAATGGAACACATTCCAAAGAAAAGGGGGTTATTAGTGGAGTACCTCAGGGCTCAGTACTGGGTCCAGTCCTCTTTAACATCTTTATAGGAGACATTGCAGAGGGTCTGGAGGGAAAGGTATGCCTCTTTGCAGATGACACAAAGATCTGTAACAGAGTTGATGCACGGGGGGGGGTAGAAAAGATGAGAAGAGACTTGGCAAGGTTGAAGAAAAGGTCAGACATAAGGCAACTTAGGTGCAATGCAAAGAAGTGCAAAGTTATGCTCTTGGGAAACAAAAACCCCGGAAGAAGAGAACACAATAGCAGGGGAGGTACTAACAACAACAAAAATGGCCTCAAACAACTGATACAGCAACCCACAAGAGACAGGGCTATCCTAGATCTAGTACTGACTAACAAAGAAGGGATCACAGATCTCCAGGTAGAAGGTCACCTGGGGGCCAGTGACCATCACATGGTATGGTTCAATTTGGCTACTACATCTAAATCATCCCATTCCAAAGCAAAAATATGGGACTTCAGAGGAGCTGACTTTGATAAGATGGCCAACAGAGTTAAGCTAGCCCTGGCAAAGAGAAACACGGTGAGGAGGTACAGGCAAAGTGGGCAAGCATTAAGGATACAATACTTGAAGCAACATCCCATTGTGTTAGACAGAAAAGGAAGTGCAAAGAAGAAGAAACCACTTTGGTTCTCAAATACAGTAGCAGAAAAGGTCAGAGCCAAAAGGCTGGCCTTCAGAAAATATAAGGAACACAGCGGGATGAAGATAGGGAGGCATACTAAACTGCCTAAGGGAAGCAGGTAAGGCAGTAAGGCAGGCAAAGTCCCAAACTGAGGAAACACTAGCACGAACAGTAAAGAAGGTGACAAGACTTTCTATAGATACATTAGTGAAAGGAGAAAGTCCAGAGGGTGTGCTAAGCTTAATGGAGAAAAGGGAGCATGTGAGGAGGAGGACCTGTAAAGGCATCTATCCTAAATAGATACTTTTGCTCAGTATTTACTGAAGAGAAGGTAGGGCAGGACCCACAGCTCAGCATCATGGACACAGGGGGAGGAGGTGAGCACTACTCCTTCACAAAGAAAGGGTCCTACAAGAGCTTGCTAAGCTCAGGGTGGATAACATAATGGGACCTGATGGCATACATCCCAGGGTACTTAAGGAGCTAAAGGAGGAACTAGCAGAGCCATTAGCAGAATTGTTTAGTGAGTCTCTGAGCACAGGAGAGGTCCCAGAAGACTGGAGAAGGGCTCATGTGATCCCACTCCACAAGAGTGGTAGCAGGGAGGAGGCGGGGAACTACAGACGGTCAGTCTTACCTCAGTAGTGGGCAAGATTATGGAGGCACTCCTTAAGGAAAGGATAGTGCAACACCTGGAATCCATAGGGGCACAGGATCCAAGACAGCATGGGTTTACAAAAGGAAGGTCCTGTCAAACTAATCTCATAGATTTCTTTGACTGGGTAACCAGAGTGGTGGACCAAGGGGGAGCAGTTGATGTCGCCTACCTTGACTTCAGCAAAGCTTTTGACACTGTTCCACATAGAAGATTGATAAATAAGCTAGGTAGGCTCGGGGTGAGTCAGAAGTTGGTCAACTGGGTGGCAAACTGGTTGACTGGCAGAAAACAGAGAGTGGTGTTAAATGGTATACAGTCGGAAGAGATGCAAGTCACAAGTGGGGTACCTCAGGGATCAGTCCTGGGGCCAGTCCTATTCAACATCTTCATTAGTGACCTCGCAGATGGACTAGAGGGTAAGGCTTGTCTGTTTGCAGATGACACCAAGATCTGCAACAGAGTAGATGATCCAGATGGGGTGGGCAGAATGAGAAGAGATCTGGATAAACTAGCAGAATGGTCAGAAGAGTGGCAACTGGGATTTAATGCAAAGAAGTGCAAAATCATGCACATAGGAAGAGAAACCTGAAGCCACTTATAGGCTGGGAGGGAGTTGCTAGCAGTCACAAAGGAAGAAAGAGACTTGGGCATCATCATCACTGATGACCTAAAATCATCCAAGCAGACCTCTAAAGCAGTAGGTAAGGCTAGGGGGGTGTTAGGGTCTATTAGTAGGGGTATCACAAGTCGTAAGAGGGAGGTAATAATCCCTCTGTACAAGACATTGGTTACGCCCCATCTGGAGTACTGCGTGCAGTATTGGAGGCCACACCTTCACAAGGACATTAACCAAATTGAGGCAGTTCAGAGAAGGGCAACCAAAATGGTGCAGGGACTGCATCAGAAGACATATGAGGACAGATTAGCAGAGCTCAATATGTATACCCTTGAGCAAAGGAGGGAGAGGTGATATGATCGAGACATTTAAACACCTTAAGGGCATAAACAAGGTGAAAGAGTCTAACATGTTTAAATATAAGAAAAATAGCAGGATAAGAGGACACAGCATGAGATTAGAGGCCGATTAAGGGGAATGTGAGGAAATTCTTTTCACAGAAAGGGTGGTAGATGCATGGAATGGCTTACCACAAGAAGTGGTGGCTATGAATACAGTGCAGGGCTTCAAACAGGCATGGGATAGGCATAAGGGAGCAATACAAATGACTATGAATAGATAGGTCACTGACAGAGCAAGGCCGATGGCACATTTATAAGAGTAGAAAAGAAATGGGCAGACTGGATGGGCCTTGCGGTCCTTATCTGCAATCAACTTCTATGTTTCTATGTTTCTATGTTTCTAAAAATGGAAAGAGACCTGGGGGTAGTCATATCAGATGACCTAAAGGTGGGTAAGCAATGTGAAAAGTCGGTAAGGAGAGTCGGGGGATACTGGGATGCATAGAAAGGGGCATCACAAGTAAAAAAAGGGAAGTGGTAATCCCTCTGTACAGACAGATGGCGAGACCCCATCTAGAGTACTGTGTGCAGTTTTGGTGACCTCATCTATGCAAGGACATAGACAGTATGGAAACAGTCCAGAGGAGGCGACTAAAATGGTGCAGTATCTGCAGCAGACACCAAATGAAGAGAGACTGAGAGAGCCTAATATGTTTACAATTGATGAAAGGAGGGATGGTGGAACATGACAAAAATGTTCAAGTACCTCAAGGGAATCAACAATGTCCAGGAGGGTAGCATCTTTCAGAAAAAGAGAAGTGTAAGAGAAAGGGGCGCACAATTTAAAGATAGAGAGGGGACTGCTCAGGGGTAATGTGAGGAAATCTTTTTCACGGAGAGAGTGGTGGATACATGGAGCAGCTTTCCGTAGGAGGTCGTTGGGTTTTAAACAGTGGGGGAATTCAAACATGAATTGGACAGAAACAAGGCAATTATAGTGGGTGGTTGCATAAAGTAGGCTGTTGGTAAACTAGAATCTGCAGCTTATCCAGTAGGTAGGGAAATGGGCAGACTCGGTGGGCCAAGTGGTCCTAATCAGCAGTCAAAGTCTATGCTTCTAAGCTTCTATGAGACTGGCACATTCAACCTCTCCAACCAGCTGTGCCAGACTGACCTGTTCCCCCAACATCCATACCCAGCAGGAGACTGACACCCTCCATCTCCTGAACCAGCAGTGCCAACTAGACCTGTTCCCCCCACCCATACCAAGCAGGAGACTGGCATAATTCCACCTCCCCATCCACCAGTGCCAGACTGATCGGTTTGCCCCACATTCATACCCAGCAGGAGACTGGCACCCTCCACCTTCCCAACCAGCAGTCCCAGACTTACCTGTTCCCCCAACACCCATACCCAGCAGAAGACTGACACAGCCCACCTCCCCAACCACCAGTGTGAGACTGACCTGCTCCAACCACACCCATACCCAGCAGGAGACTGGCACCCTCCGTCTCCCCAACCAGCAGTGCCAGACTGATCTGCTCCTCCCACATCCATACGCATCTGGAGAATGGCACAGTCCACCTCTAACCAGCAGAGCCAGAGTGACCTGCTCCCCCCAAACCCATACACAGCAGGAGACTGGCTCAGCCCACTTCTCCAACCAGCAGTGCCAGATTGACCTATTCCACTCACACACGTACCCAGCAGGAGACTGGAACAGCCCACCTCCCCAACCAGCAGTGCCAGACTGACCTTTTCCACACACACCCCTACCCAGCAGGGGAATGGCACAGTCCACCATGCCAAACAGTATGCCAGACAGACCTGTTCCCCCCACACCCATACCCTGCAGGATACTGGCACAGTCCACCTCTCCAACCAGCAGTGCCAGACTGACCTGTTACCCCCACCCATACCCAGCAGGAGACTGGCACAGTCCACCTCTCCAACCAGCAGTGCCAGACTGACCTGTTCCCCTCACACCCATACCCAGCAGGAGACTGGCACAGTCCACCACTCCAACCAGCAGTTCCTGACTGACCTGCTCCCCCACTCCCATACAAAGCAGGAATCTGGCACCCTCCACCTCCCAACCAGCAGTGCCAGACAGTCCTGTTCCCCCCCAACCATATGCAGCAGGAGACTGGCACAGTCCAACTCCCCAACCAGCAGTACCAGACTGACCTGTTCTACCCATACCCACATCCAGCAGGAGACTGGCATAGGTCACCTCCCCAACCAGCAGTGCCAGACTGACCTGTTCCACCCACTCCCATACCCAGCAATAGACTGACACAGCCCACCTCCCCAACCAGCAGTGCCAAACTGACCTGTTCCACCCACACCCATACCCAGCAGGAGACTGGCACAGTCCAACTCCCCAAACAGCACTGCCAGACTGATCTGTTCAACCCACACCCATACCCTGCAGGAGACTGGCATAGGCCACCTCCCCAACCAGCAGTGCCAGAATGACCTGATCCCCCCATACCCAAACCCAGCAGGAGACTGACACAGTCCACCACTCCAACAAGCAGTGCCAGACTGACCTGTTCCGTCACACCCATACCCAGCAGGATACGTGCACCCTCCACCTCCACAACCAGCAGTGCCAGACTGACCTGTTCCCCCACACCCATACCCAGCAGGAGACTGACACAGTCCACCACTCCAAACAGCAGTACCAGACTGACCTGCTCCCCCCACTCCCATACAAAGCTTGAATCTGGCACCCTCCACCTCCCAACCAGCAGTGCCAGACAGTCCTGATCCTCCCAACCATATGCAGCAGGAGAAGGGCACAGCACACCTTCCCAACTAGCAGTGCCAAACTGACCTGATCCACCCACACACATACCTAGAAGAAGACTGGCACAGTCCAACTCCCCAACCAGCAGTGGCAGACTGACCTGTTCTACCCATACCCACACCGAGCAGGAGACTGGCATAGGCTACCTCCCCAACCAGCAGTGCCAGACTGACCTGCTCTACCCACACCCATACCCAGCATGAGACTGACACAGCCCACCTCCCCAACCAGCAGTGCCAAACTGACATGTTGCACCCACACCCATACCCAGCAGGAGACTGGCACAGTCCAACTCCCCAACCAGCACTGCCAGACTGACCTGTTCAACCCACACCCATACCCTGCAGGAGACTGGCATAGGTCACCTCCCCAACCAGCAGTGCCAGAATGACCTGTTCCCCCCACACCCAAACCAAGCAGGAGACCGGCACCCTCCACTTCCCCAACCGGCACTGCCAGACTGACCTGCTCCCCCACACCCACACTCAGCAGGAGACTGGCAAAGTCCACCTATCAAACCAGCAGTGCCAGAATGACCTGTTCACCCCACACCCACACCAAGCAGGAGACCGGCACCCTCCACCTCTCCAACCAGCAGTGCCAGACTGACATGTTCCCCACAGACCCATACCAAGCAGGAGAGTGGCACCCTCCATCTTCCCAACCAGCAGTGCCAGAATGACCTGTTTCCCCCACACCCATACCCAGCAGAAGACTGGCACAGTCCACTTCCTCATCCTGCACTGCCAAACTGACCTGTTTCCCCCACACCCATACCCAGCAGGAGACTGGCACCCTCCACCTCCCCAACCAGCAGTGCCAGACTGACCTTTTCCACACAAACCCATACCCAGCAGGGGACTGGCACAGTCCACCACTCCAAACAGTATGCCAGACAGACATGTTCCCCCCACACCCATAAGCAGCTGCAGACTGGCACAGTCCACCTCTCCAACAAGCAGTGCCAGACTGACCTGTTCCCTCACACCCATACCCAGCAGGATACATGCACCCTCTACCTCCCCAACCAGCAGTGTCAGACTGACCTGTTCCCCTACACCCATACCCAGCAGGAGACTGGCACAGTCCACCTCTCCAACAAGCAGTGCCAGACTGACCTTTTCCCTCACACCCGTACCCAGCAGGATACAAGCACCCTCCCCCTCCACAACCAGCAGTGCCAGACTCACCTGTTCCACCCACACCCATTCCCAGCAGGAGACTGGCACAGTCCACCACTCCAACTAGCAGTAGCAGACTGACCTGCTCCCCCCACTCCCATACAAAGCAGGAATCTGGCACCCTCCACCTCCCAACCAGCAGTGCCAGACAGTCCTGTTCCCCCAACTATATGCAGCAGGAGAAGGGCACAACACACCTCCCCAACTAGCAGTGCCAAACTGACCTGATCCACCCACATACATACCCAGCAGGAGACTGGCACAGTCCACTGCCCCAACCAGCAGTGCCAGAATGACCTGATCTCTCCACACCCATACCCAGCAGGAGACCGGCACCCTCCACCACCCCAACCGGCACTGCCAGACTGACCTGCTCCCCCACACCCACACTCAGCAGGAGACTGGCACTGTCCACCTATCAAACTAGCAGTGCCAGACTGACCTATTCACCCCACACCCACACCAAGCAGGAGACCAGCACCCTCCACCTCCCCAACCAGCAGTGCCTGACTGACATGTTCCCCACACACCCATACCAGGCAGGAGAGTGGCACCCTCCACCTTCCCAACCAGCAGGGCCAGAATGATCTGTTTCCCCCACACCCATACCCAGCAGAAGAATGGCACAGTCCACTTCCTCATCCTGCACTGCCAGACTGACCTGTTCCCCCCACATCCATACCCATCTAGAGACTGGCACAGACCACCTCTCTAACCAGCAGTGCCAGATTGACCTGCTCCCCCCACACCCATACACAGCAGGAGACTGGCTCAGCCCACTTCTCCAACCAGCAGTGCCAGATTGACCTATTCCACTCACACCCATACCCAGCAGGAGACTGGAACAGCCCACGTCCCCAACCAGCAGTGCCAGACTGACCTTTTCCACACACACCCGTACCCAGCAGGGGACTGGCACAGTCCAGCACTCCAAACAGTATGCCAGACAGACCTGTTCCTCCCACACCCATACCCTGCAGGAGACTGGCACAGTCCACCTCTCCAACAAGCAGTGCCAGACTGACCTGTTCTACCCATACCCACACCCAGCAGGAGACTGGTATAGGCCACCTCCCCAACCAGCAGTGCCAGACTGACCTGTTCCCCCCACACCCACACCCAGCAGGAGACTGACACAGCCCACCTCCCCAACCAGCAGTGCCAAACTGACCTGTTACACCCACACCCATACCCAGCAGGAGACTGGCACAGTCCAACTCCCCAACCAGCACTGCAAGACTGACCTGCTCCTCCCACACCCATACCCTGCAGGAGACTGGCATAGGCCACCTCCCCAACCAGCAGTGCCAGAATGACCTGTTCCCCCCACACCCAAACCCAGCAGGACAGCGGGACACTCCAGCTCCCCAACCAGCTCTGCCAGACTGACCTGCTCCCCCACATCCACACTCAGCAGGAGACTGGCACAGTCCACCTATTAAACCAGCAGTGCCAGACTGACCTGTTCCCCCCACATCCATACCCAGCAGGAGACTGGCACCCTCCACCTCCCCAACCAGCAGTGCCAAACTGACCTGTTCCTTCCACACCCATGCCCAGCAGGAGACTGGCACCCTCCACCTCTCCAACCAGCAGTGCCAGACTGACTTGTTCCCCCC
Organism: Neoceratodus forsteri; assembly: GCA_016271365.2. Taxonomy (NCBI): domain Eukaryota; kingdom Metazoa; phylum Chordata; order Ceratodontiformes; family Ceratodontidae; genus Neoceratodus; species Neoceratodus forsteri. Next base: position 7,018,873 of record CM057449.1, on the reverse strand, counting down.
ACACCCATACCCAGCCGGAGACTGGCATAGTCCGCTGCCCCAATCAGCAGTGTGAGACTGACCTGTTCCCCCACACCCATACCCAGCAGGAGACTGGCACACTCCACCTCCCCAACCAGCATTGCCAGACTGTCCTGTTCCCCTCACACCCATACCCAGCAGGAGACTGGCACATTCCACCTCTCCAACCGGCAGTACCAGACTTACCTGTTCCCCCCACACCCATACCCAGGAGGAGACCAGCACCCTCCAACTCCCCAACCAGCAGTCCCAGACTTACCTGTTCCCCAAACACCTATGCCCAGCAGAAGACTGGTACAGCCCACCTCCCCAACCAGCAGTGCCAGACTGACTTGTTGTCCCCACACCCATACCCAGTAGGAGACTGGCACCCTCCATCTCCCCAACCAGCAGAGAACAGACTGATCTTCTCCCCCCACATCCATACCCACCTGTAGACTGGCACAGTCCACCTCCCCAACCAGCAGTGCCAGACAGACCAGTTCCCCCAACACCCATACTCAGCAGGAGACTGGCACCCTCCACCTCCTCACCCAGCAGTGCCAGACTGACCTTTTCCACACACACCCATACCCAGCAGGGGACTCGCACAGTCCACCACTCCAAACAGTATGCCAGACAGACCTGTTTCCCCCACACCCATTCCCTGCAGGAGACTGGCACAGTCCACCTCTCCAACAAGCAGTGCCAGACTGACCTGTTCCCTCACACCCATATCCAGCATGATACGTGCACCCTCCACCTCCCCAACCAGCAGTGCCAGACAGACCAGTTCCCCCAACACCCATACTCAGCAGGAGACTGGCACCCTCCACCTCCTCACCAAGCAGTGCCAGACTGACCTGCTGCCCCCACACCCATACCCAGCACGAGACTGGCACAGTCCACCACTCCAACCAGCAGTGCCAGACAGTCCTGTTCCCCCCAACCATATGCAGCAGGAGACTGGCACAGCACACCTCCCCAACCAGCAGTGCCAGACTGAACTGTTCTACCCATACCCACACCCAGCAGGAGACTGGCATAGGCCACCTCCCCAACCAGCAGTGCCAAACTGACCTGTTCCACTCACACTCATACCCTGCAGGAGACTGGCATAGGCCACCTCCCCAACCAGCAGTGCCAGACTGACCTGTTCCCCCCACACCCAAACCCAGCAGGAGACCGGCACCCTCTACCTCCCCAACCAGCACTGCCAGACTGACCTGTGCAACCCACACCCATACCCAGTAGGAGACTGGCAAAGTCCACCTACCCATACAGCAGTGCCAGACTGACTTGCTCCCCCACACCCATACCCAGAAGGAGACTGGCACAGTTCACCTCTCCAACAAGCAGTTCCAGACAAACCTGTTCCCCCCACATCCATACCCAGAAGGAGACAGGCACCCTCCTCCTCCCCAACCAGCAGTGCCAGACTGACCTGTTCCCCCCACACCCATACCCAGCAGGAGACTGGCACAGTCCAACTCCCCAACCAGCAGTGCTAGACTGACCTGTTCCCTTACACCCATACCCAGCAGGAGACTGGCACCCTCCACCTCCCCAACCAGCAGTGCCAGACTGACCTGTTCCAGCTGCCCATACCCAACAGGAGACTGGCACCCTCCACCTCCCCAACCAGCAGTGCCAGACTGACCTGTTCCTCCACACCCATACCCAGCCGGAGGCTGGCACAGTCCACCTCCCCAACCAGCATTGCCACACTGACCTGTTCCCCACACACCTATACCTAGCAGGAGACTGGCACAGCCCACCTCCCCTGCCAGCAGGGTCAGACTGACCTGTTTCCCTCACACCTATACCCAGCAGGATACTGGCACAGTCCCCCTCCCCATCCAGCAGTTCCAGGCTGACTTTTTCCACACACACCCATACCCAGAAGGGGACTGGCACAGTTCACCACTCCAAACAGTATGCCAGACAGACCTGTTTCCCCCACACCCATACCCAGCAGGAGACTGGCACAGTCCACCTCTCCAACAAGCAGTGCCAGACTGACCTGTTCCCTCACACCCATACCCAGCAGGATACATGCACCCTCTGCCTCCCCAACCAGCAGTGCCAGACTGACCTGTTCCCCTACACCCATACCCAGCAGGAGACTGGCACAGTCCACCTCTCCAACAAGCAGTGCCAGACTGACCTGTTCTATCACACCCATACCCAGGAGGAGAATGACACAGTGCACCACTCCAACCAGCAGTGCCAGACTGACCTGTCCCCCCCACTCCCATACAAAGCAGGAATCTGGCACCCTCCACCTTCCCAACCAGCAGTGCCAGACAGACCTGTTTCCTTTCCCAACCATACCCAGCAGGAGACTGGCACAGCCCACCTCCCCAACCAGCAGTGCCAAACTGACCTGTTCCACCCACACCCAAATCCAGCAGGAGATTGGCACAGTCCAACCCCCTACCAGCAGCGCCACACTGACCTGCTCAACCCACACCCATACCCAGCCAGAGACTGGCATAGGCCACCTCCCCAACCAGCAGTGCCAGACTGACCTGCTCCCCCCACACCCATACCCAGTAGGAGACTGGCACAGTCCACCTCTCTAACCAGCAGTGCCAGACTGACCTGTTCCCCCCACACCCATACCCAGCAGGAATCTGGCACCCTCCACCTCCCAACCAGCAGTGCCAGACTGACCTATTCCCCCCCACCCATACCCAGAAGGAGACTGGCACAGCCCACCTGCCCAAACAGCAGTGCCAGACTGACCTGTTCCCCCACACCCATACCCAGCAGGTGACTGGCACCCTCCACCTCCCCAACCAGCAGAATCAGACTGTCCTGTTCCCTGCACACCCAGACCCAGCAGCAGACTGGCACAGTCCACCTACCCATCTAATTTTGATGGCCTGCATCTGACTAAGGAGGGCATTAGTGTATTGGGGCAGAAGTTTGATGTCTTTGCAGAATATTTAAACTAGCAAATGGGGAGAGGGGTGCAGCACCCCATATGTTGAATGGGAAGAACATGCCTCCCCCCTCAGCTAGAGGTCAAACAGGGATTCACCATTTAAGAAAAAATGTTTGTCTCCCCATACAATGCACAGGGGTAATGCCAAACCTCACCTAACAACTAACACACCAAAATCTGGCTAATGGAAAATCATGTACACAAATGCTCACAGCCTGAGAAATAAGATCCCAGACCTGCAGGCAATAATGTCAGAGGCTAAACTGGACATAGTAGCAATTAGTGAGACATGATTTACCAGTAACCACACTGGGGAGACTACAATACCTGGCTACGTATTGTTCAGAAGAGACAGAAGGCAAAAAGGGGGGGAGGAGTGGCCCTGTATGTCAATGGAAATATCAGAGCTATAGAAATTCAGAATACACATAAGGAGCCAGAAGAACTGTGGGTCACCCTGGAAACAGGAAATGGGACAGCCATAAGAACTGGGGTTGTCTACAGGCCCCCAGACCAGGGGGAGGACATAGATACATTACTGTTAGAAGATATACAAAACATGACAGCTAAAGGGGAGGTTCTGGTAATGGGAGACTTCAACATGCTAGATTCAGATTGGTCAATACCAGTAGGAACATGTGCCAGAACTAGACATATAATGGATTCCCTGCAGGGGGAGGGCCTCAAACAACTGGTACAACAGCGCACAAGAGACAGGGCTATCCCAGATCTAATGCTGACTAACAGGGAAGGGATCACAGATCTCCAGGTAGAAGGTCACCTGGGGGCCAGTGACCATCACATGGTATGGTTCAATTTGGCTACTACATCTAAATCATCCTATTACAAGGCAAAAATATGGGACTTCAGAGGAGCTGACTTTGATAAAATGACCGATAGAGTTAAGCTAGCCCTGGCAAAAAGAAACACAGGTGAGGGGGTACAGGCAAAGTGGGCAAGCATTAAGGATGCAATACTTGAAGCAACATCCCATTTTGTTAGACAGAAAAGGAAGTGCAAAAGAAGAAGGAAACCACTTTGGTTCTCAAATACAGTAGCAGAAAAGGTCAGAGCCAAAAGGCTGGCCTTCAGGAAATATATGGGAACACAGTGGGATGAAGATAGGGAGGCATGCCAAACCACCCTAAGGGAAGCAGGGAAGGCAATAAGGCAGGCAAAGTCCCAAACTGAGGAAACACTAGCATGAACAGTAAAAGAAGGTGACAAGACTTTCTATAGATACATTAGTGAAAGGAGAAAGTCCAGAGAGGGTATTGCTAAGCTTAATGGAGAAAAGGGAGCATGTGAGGAGGAGGACCATGTAAAAGCATCTATCCTAAATAGATATTTTTGCTCAGTATTTACTGAAGAAAAGGTAGGGCAGGGCCCACAGCTCAGCATCATGGACACAGGGGAGGTGAGCACTACTCCCTTCAAAAAGAAAGGGTCCTACAAGAGTTCGCTAAGCTCAGGGTGGATAAGGCAATGGGACCTGATGGCATACATCCCTGGGTACTTAAGGAGCTAAAGGTAGAACTAGCAGAGCCATTAGCAGAACTGTTTAGTGAGTCTCTGAGCACAGGAGAGGTCCCAGAAGACTGGAGAAGGGCTCATGTGATCCCACTCCACAAGAGTGGTAGCAAGGAGGAGGCAGGGAACTACAGAACAGTCAGTCTTACCTCAGTAGTGGGCAAGATTATGGAGGCACTCCTTAAGGAAAGGATAGTGCAACACCTGGAATCCATAGGGGCACAGGATCCAAGACAGCATGGGTTTACAAAAGGAAGGTCCTGTCAGACTAATCTCATAGATTTCTTTGACTGGGTAACCAGAGTGGTGGACCATTGGGGAGCAGTTGATGTTGCCCTACCTTGACTTCAGCAAAGCTTTTGACACTGTACCACAAAGACGATTGATAAATAAGCTGAGTAGACTCAGGGTGGGTCAGAAGTTGGTCAACTGGGTGGCAAACTGGTTGACGGGCAAAAAACAGAGAGTGGTGATAAATGGTATACAGTCGGAAGAGATGCAAGTCACAAGTGGGGTACCTCAAGGATCAGTCCTGGGCCAGTCCTCTTCAACATCTTCATTAGTGACCTTGCAGATGGACTAGAGGGTAAAACTTGTCTGTTGGCAGATGACACCAAGATCCGCAACAGAGTAGATGATCCAGATGGGGTGGGCAGAATGAGAAGAGATCTGGATAAACTAGCAAAATGGTCAGAAGAGTGGCAACTGGGATTTAATGCAAAGAAGTGCAAGATCATGCACATAGGGAAGAGAAACCCTGAAGCCACCTATAGGCTGGGAGGGGAGTTGCTAGCAGTCACAAAGGAAGAAAGAGACTTGGGCATCATCACTGATGACCTGAAATCATCCAAGCAGATCTCTAAAGCAGTAGGTAAGGCTAGGGGGTGTTAGGGTGTATTAGTAGGGGTATCACAAGTCATAAGAGGGAGGTATTAATCCCTCTTTACAAGACACTGGTCAGGGTCCATCTGGAGTACTGCATGTAGTATTGGAGGCCACACCTTCACAAGGACATTAACCAAATTGAGGCAGTCCAGAGAAGGGCACCCAAAATGGTGCATGGACTGCATCAGAATACATATGAGGACAGATTAACAGAGCTCAATATGTATACCCTTGAGCAAAGGAGGGAGAGAGGTGATATGATTGAGGCATTCAAACACCTTAAGGGCATTAACAAGGTGAAAGAGTCTAACATGTTTAAATATAAGAAAAATAGCAGGACAAGAGGACACAGCATTATATTAGAGGGGGGGCCAATTAAGGGGCAATGTGAGGAAATTATTTTTCAGAGAAAGAGTGGTGGATGCATGGAATGGCCTATCTCAAGGAGTGGTAGCTATGAATACAGTGCAGGGCTTCAAACAGGCATGTGATAGACATAAGGGAGCAATAAAATGAGTATGAATAGATAGGCCACTGACAGAGCAAAAGCTGATGGCACATTTATAAGGTAGAAAAAGAAATGGGCAGACTGGATGGGCATTGCGGTCCTTATCTGCCGTCAACTTCTATGTTTCTATGTTTCTATGACTTGCTTCCCCAAACCCATACACCAGCAAGAGAATTGCACAGTCCTCCTCTCCAATCAGTATGCCAGATTGACCTGTTCCCCCCATACCCAGCAGGAGACTGGCACAGTCCACCTCTCCAACCAGCAGTGCCAGACTTACCTGTTCCCCCAACACCCATACCAGCAGGAGATAGTTACCCTCCACTTCCCCAACCAGCAGTGCCAAACTGACCTGTTCCCCCCACATCCATACCCAGCAGGAGACTGGCACCACCACCTCCACAACCAGCAGTGCCAGACTTACCTGTTCCCCCCACACCCATACCAGCAGGAGACAGTTACCCTCCACCTCCCCAACCAGCAGTGCCAAACTGACCTGTTCCCCCCACACCCATATCCAGCAGGAGACTGGCCACCCACCTCCACAACCAGCAGTGCCAGACTGACCTGCTCCCCCCACCCATACACATCAGGAGACTGACACAGCCCACCACCCCAACCAGCAGTGCCAGACTGACCTGTTCTCCCCACACCCATACCCAGCAGGAGAATGGCACCCTCCACCTCCCCAACCAGCAGTGCCAGACCAACCTGTTCCCCCACACCCATACCCAGCAGGTGACTGGCACCCTCCACATCCCCAACCAGCAGTGCCAGACTGACCTGTTCCCCCCACAGCCATTCCCAGCCAGAGACTGGCACAGCCCACCTCCTCAACCAGCAGTGCCACATTGACCTTCTTCCCCCACACCCATACCCAGCAGGAGACTGGCACCCTCCACTTCTCCAATCAGCAGTGCCAAACTGACCTGTTCCCCCACACCCATACCCAGCAGGAGACTGGCACCCTCCACCTCTCCAACCAGCAGTGCCATACTGACCTGTTCCCCCCACATCCATACCCAGCAGGATACATGCACCCTCCACCTCCTCAATCAGCAGTGCCAGACTGACCTTTTCCCCCCACACCCATACCCAGCAGGAGACTGGCACCTTCCACCTCTGCAACCAGCAGTGCCAGACTCTCCTGTTCACCCCCACCGATACCCAGCAGGAGACTTGCAGAGCCCACCTCTCACCGCCATGGCCACCTGCTGATTGAGTTCCCCTATGAGCATACACTGTAAATAGTACATGCTCAATGACTGATGGCAGCTGTCTGTCATTGTGCATGTACTATCGACAATACATTCTCATAGATGAGTTCAGTCATTATCTGACCATGGTGTTAAGAGGGCTGTGCCAGTCTCTAGCTGGGTATGGTTGGGGGGACAGAGGGGTCTGGCACTGCTTGGTGTTGGCCACTAGACCACCAGGACTATATTGAACATGCAGCATTACAGTATTTAATTACTGGGATGGCATTTCGGGAGTGGGAACCATGGATTGGGGTTGGGGCTGGGGGGGTGGAGTTCTGATACTAATGGGGATTATGGCTGGGGGGGCGATATCCTGCTTGAACTTATAGTGCAGTACTACTGGGGATCTGGACATGTAAGGGGGCTTTTGTATGATCATAGTGGGGGGAGCTATGGGGTCACCTGTGGTACATCAGCACAATCCAAGGTGGATGGCGCAGTACTATTATGCCAGCTCATAGCTGGTGTAAATGTACTTTACCACATGTCCTCTTGACGTTGTTTTAGAATCCCAAACTAAGGGTTGTGGCAGCTGCCCTTTCCTAACAGGGAACAGATGCTGCCATAAACCCCCTTATGCCAGATTGCTGCCAAGGTTTTGGTGCAATCATGGCACAAGTCTGGTTTCATGCAAGCAGCCTTCAACATGTTGCTGACTGCGTTTGTGAATCTCAAATGACACAACTCATAGCGCAAGGTGCTACTTGTGTTATTCCTGTTGGTACAAGTCAGTTTGCACCATGTGTAAGCTTTAAGAGTCTGGCCTACAGCGTTTAAGTAGCAGTTGTGAATGTGATACGCTGAAAGATGCTCCCACAGGCAAGGTGGTCAGTACAAATGTTGAGTGCAGTAATAGTAAACCTGTTGGTCCGACTGATACTGATGTTTTGCTGATGATTAGTGAGGAAAAGGAGGATATGATAGAAGACATTACTGTCAGTGACAGCGATGGTGAGGATGATTTTGTTGATGTTCAACATGACCCTGTTATAGACCCATATAACCAGCCTCCCCATGTCCCTGTTAAGGATTCCTCTAATTGTCCACAGAACGTAACTATGTCCTGCACTGTACAACTCGTATGTATCTGCCTTGCTTTATGAAACTAATTCCTGATCTCTCCTGAAAAAGGGACCTTTGGGTCTCAGTGGGCTTACCCGGTTAACAAAATGTACTGAAATAAACAAGCGCTGACTGAAAAATCAATGACTGTTAACATTCAATCACAAAAAAAATATTGGTATCACTATGCAGCACAAGCACCCACAGCAACAGGTGAAACATGGGTCACAGTCACAGGAGCAGCTGCTAATCCAGACTGTGGTCCCCTTCTGACAAACTCTGGTCAGAGTCACTATGGCTGCTAGAGCATCACTTGATGAGGGTGTGTCACATGCTTAAAAGTAAAGTTGAAGTTCCCTATGGAGGTCTAAGTATAAATGAAACGTTTGGTAATTTTAGATAATTTATGTGGTTGATCCTGTATTTCCCATGTTGTGAGTGGTAAGTGCATCTTTTACTATATGGTAAAAAATAGGGAGCTATGCACCAAGGCCTTCAAGCAATGGCAGAAGGAATGGTGCAGAGAGATAAGAGCACATACCAAAGTGATGGCTTGCTTCCATCCAGGAGTGAACTATAGTCCTCCGTGAATGGTTTGTATGTAACTTTGATGGACATTTGAAAAGCCAAGGGTGGGTGATGGAAGAAATAGGGGAGGCAGAAAGTGGACAACCCCAAGCTGGGATAGAGGGCAGGGACATCTTGAGGGAAGAGAGTCCCACCAGGATACAAGTTATTCATGGAAGCAGAGGTTAACAAAGGAGAAAGGGGGAAGAAAGGAGAAGTCAAAGAAGAAATGTGAGGAAGGGGAAAAGAACTGAAAAAGGAAAAAGTGACATGAAACGAGGTAAGCAAATGTGGAAGGCCATGTATGTCAATACTAGAGCCTGGGAAATGAGATCCCAGACCTAGAGGTCATTATGGCGGGGGCAGACCTGGATATTGTGGCCATTACCAAATCACAGTGCACTGACGACTATGTCTGGGACATGGTCATGCCAGATTATATAATGTTCATGAGAGACAGGGTTGGGAAGAAAGGAGGTTGAGTGGTGCTTTATGGGAAGGAAAACTTTAAATTGGTGGACGTACAGGGCATTCATGGGGTTGAGGTGATGTGGGTCACTCTGTAGTCAAGATACAGAACCACTGTTTGGACAGGAGTGATGTACAGGCCTCTAACACAGGGGAGGACTTAGATAAAGAAATGTTAGAAGCAACTGGCAAAATGGCTGAAAAGAAGCATCATTGCTGGTGTAGGACTTCAATCTGCTGGATGATGTTTGGAGCCTTTCAGTCGCAGTGTCAGGTAGGGCTCAGGGACATCCTGGACTCAATGCAAGAGGCATTCTTCAGGCAAGTAGTCAGTGAACCCACTTGTGATGGTGCAACACTGGATCTGGTTCTTATTAACAGACACAGTATTGCAGATATCAAGGTTGGAAGCCACCTGGGGACCAATGATCATCGTACAGTATAGTTCGACATAAGAACACGAGCAGAGTCCAATCACACAAAGGCAATGGTCCTGGTCTTCAGAAAGACTGAGGGTACAATGATTGTTAAATGCCTCAGGAATTACATGGCAGGGGAAAATGACCTGAGGGGATGGAGGAAAAGTGATTCAAATTAAAAGAGGGCATAGTGAAAGCAACAAACCTTGGAGTAAAGCAAGTAAGCAAAAGCAAAACAAAGATGAGACTGCTACGGTACTTGAAAGAGATTGCAAAAAAGTTAAAGGCTGAAAGAGTAAAATTTGGAAGGTATAAGGAGTCTCAGCAGCAGGAGAACAATGAAGCATATCTTGGAAAACAGACCAGGGAAATCAGTGAGGAGCACAAAGGCACAACATGATGAAAGAATCGCTCCAGTGGTATGAAAAAGGGCCAGTATATTTGGGGAGTATATTAGAGAGAGAAGGAAGACAAAGGGAGGGATTTTACACTCAGTGGGGGAGGGAGGTACTGTATGGAGGGGGATGAAGAAACGACAGACATCTTAAACAAATACATCTGCTCACTGTTCGGAATAGAAGGAGAAGGAAAAGAAACCCAGAAATGCTCCAGAGGCTTTGAGTAGAGGGAAATGGACAGTAGATTCTTTTCTGAGGAGAGACTTCAGAAAGAACTCAGCAATCTGAAGGTGGGCAAAGCTATGGGGCCATAGGGGGTGCCTCCAAGGATGCTGATGAAGCGTAGGGATGTACTAGCTGCATCTCTGACAGACTTATTTAACAAACTGGGGGAAGGTCATGCCAAATGAATGTGACAGATGTGTTTGGCTGAGTAACCAAGCAGCTAGTTTTTAATGCAAAAAAGTGCAAAGTAACGCATTTAGTCTACAGAAATCTGGGGGTAGAGTACAAAATGGGGGTGGGGATACTGACAATGTCCAAACAAGAAAGTTATCCGGGGGTAATGATACTGTATGTTCTAAAGGTGGCCAGGCAATGTGGCAAGGTAGTCAAGAGGTCTAGTGGGATGCTGGAGTACATAGGTAGGGGTATCACCAGCAGGAAGACATAGGCAATATAGACCCTATATATAGTAGGTCAATGCATCACACCCCACTTGGAGTACTGTGTCCAGTTCTGGAGACTACATCTCTGGAAAGAGAATGGCAGAACTGAGGTAGTCCACAAGACAGCTGTCAAAATGGTACAGAAACTAAGTCACTCCAAACTTAACTGGCGGAGTTTCAGCCTACACTGAGCCAAATACCATCCCTTCAAGTCAGATTTGTTTTTTTACCTTTTCATTTGGTTTTAGCTCCCTTCTTTCAGCCTTGCATGCTGTTCTCAGACTTTCCCTGTCAGTGCCAGTCATATGGCTGGCTTTTGCGGCTGAGAGGAGAGGTGAACGGGCTCCTCTGCAGCTGGTCCCGTATCCTGATTTGACACACACAAACTGAGGTATAAAAGTAGGACTGCACAGCTGTTTGGCACCATACATTGCATGCAGAGTATGAGAGTGGTTGCAAAAAATCTGGGAGGAAGCATTTGAGGAAGGGACTGACTCCAGGCACTAGCAGTGGTGTGGTAGTGGACTGTTCAGATGTTGCAGAGAGGGAAGGCAGATGATGAAAAATAGAACAAAGTTACTTAACAAAAGAAAAATGTTTACATTTTAGGAAGCAATGAAACAAACCAAGAATTAAAATCAATGTCAGAGGGGACTGAAGGAAACTGAAAGAGTGGGTTGGGGGGACTCACTGCATGCTGTGCTGGAAACTGGTGCATTTCTAATGAAAACCACACAGACACAGGTTTTTAACAGTAGGTTTAATCAACTGCCACTACATGTGAAAGGGAAAACCCTCATAATTAATAGCTTTGCAGTTTATCTTTAATACAAAGTACAATAAGCAGTGTTGTGCATATAATTTTGTATGTATACCTATTCTTACAATGTTGTTAAAAACATCACGTTTATATGTATAATATCCTTTGCTAACTATGTGCTCAATTGCAGTTATATTTTGCGAATGTGTCCAGTCCAGCATTATGTTGTAGGCAGAAGGGGAACTATTTTCATAATTCCAGGCTAAAGGACCCCAAATAAAAAGTCAGACTTACATGCCATATAAAATACAAAGACATGCTAATTGGAAACAATGTTGATTTGATTCAGTGCAAGGAAAGGGGGGATTTCAATAAAACAATATGACTTAGGAAGCCGGGATTGTTATGTTGTGGTACATGGAGTAAGAAAGTGCCCTGGCTGGAAGTCCTGGAAGCCTTATTTATTTGTCTTTTTATCATTCATAAAGTGCATCTGTTCATATAAATGATTTTCTGGTTTCATGGAGTAACATATTTCATTTAGGGTATGGCTGTGGTTTACCAATTTTGCTTTCTCCCCATTGTCATTCTGGGTTATTAATTGGCGCTTTCACTCAGTCACCCTATACTGTAGGGCCACTCTTTGTTAGTTCAACCTTTGCCTGCCTTTTTTGTCAGTATATTACATGGGGAGCCCACACTATCAGCAATACAATTCATAATAACAAAGACACCTATTGGCTTTGTTACCTTGGTATATTCATGGAATCCTGCAGGATGTTGTGTCTCTTCCTTTTGTTCCTGCTTTGTTTCTTCTTGCTACAATTTCTTGTACTGTGTCCAGTCCATATTAGTGCAAAGTTATGTAAGCTGTTTTTAATGAGGTGTGATTTGCAGTCTGTTATTCACAATAAGCCCATAGTCCATATAAGGAATTGTTGTTTAAAATCAGCAGCCATTATGATTGGAAATGAATTTTGTATTTTTCCAGATTTCAGTATAATTTTGTTATTGATCCAAACTAAACCTGCTCCACAGACTGCTTTTTTTTCTGCATGTTTCAGAATGCTGAGCTATTTTATATTACTGAAAAGAACTCCTCCCCATCTTACATCTGTTGTGCTAAAAGACCAAATCATTTACCAGTAACACAATCATACAGGAAGTAGTGATGTGTATACCATGTCAGCAAACAGATGATTTATAAATACATTCATCTACTCGGTGAGTGCAATACAAATACTGTTGCTGTCCTTTGTTTTCCCTGTGTGTGTAATTTTGATAGTGGTTTCACAGTAATCGCTCTCGAGCACGTTCTTTCTATGTATAACTGATATAGGAAAGGTGAAATACATGGAAGTAAACACCATTGATTGTATGTGCCAATGTGATGCCTGTGTTAATTACATCTCTTAACATATTGTTTAATACACATCTGTATGACAGAGGCATATTTGGTTTCTGTCATTTGTCTTATTTTCAAATTATGCTGTGTGTACTAGTTTCTAATTTTAGGCTGTAACAAGCTTCGGACAGAAGTGTTGCAATTCCTTAAAAATACCAAGAGAGTAATCTGGTTCAAGGTCAGTTGGCATTCACCTGTATCCCACTCTCTGGCTAGTGCCTGAAAATAGGCAGGATTTGTCTTGTGCAGTTACCCAATTAAAAAACAACTCAATAAATAAAAATAATTCAGTGTTTCATTACAGTTTTTCCAGTAACACAAGACTGACTAGCCATTTCCACTGTTGACTATGAAGCTTCAAAGGCCAAGTGGGAATTTGGCGGTCTTATCTGTGTATGTGTGTTGCTGTGATGCTGTGTATGTGTGTGTGTGTGTGTGTGTGTGTGTGCGCTCCCACTAACACATACCAGTTACCAGTTACATTACACTTTCTCAAAAAGCAGGGAAATTCACTGCAAAAAAATTCCATTAATGCATCAGTTAGGGTTGATAGCACAGAGACAAAAGTATGGAATGTGATGTCAGGGTTACACTCGTACCACACCACCCTCCACTCACTAACAGACATTGGGATATGCCATGGGGTCATGAGGCCCAACTCTCGCCTAAAGGTGGACTAAGCTGCAGGTAGCAAAAAATCTGTATCTCAAATCATTTTAGAGATATGGACACTGAAAGTCACCACAGGAGCCACAATGCCAGCTTACGGGAAATTTCTCATGTTCAGAGTGCTGTAACTATGGGCCTGTTTAATGTTTTGGAACCAAACCTCCAAAATGCACATCTGTGGGACTAGGGCTTGCCACCCTGCAAATTTCAGGCCAAAAGCCCCAACCATTTTGCTGCAGTGGGATGACAAAGAATTGCTTTCTTTGGGCCACGTACTGTCACAAATTACTAGTTTCTCAAAAATAGGCACAACACTTTTGTGATTTAAGAAACTGTCACATCCGTTTCTGTCATAATTTGCAACACTACATGGGGACTGAACTTTAAAAAAGGCATTTCTGGTGGGGGTTTCACCCCCAAAAAGGTAATGTGATTGTCAGTGTCAGTGGCTCAGTAGGTAGCACACTCGTCTCTGAGACTGGGAGATCAGAGGGCTGTGGGTTCAATTCCCACATCTGACACTTGGGTTACTATCCCAGTACTGTCACTGTAGTGCAGCATGAGAGAGGTGCTGCACTTCTGAGGTGCCTTCCTGCAGATGAGATGTTAAACCTAGATCCCATCTGTCTGGATTGGTGGTAGCTCAGGTGGATGCTAAAGATCCCATGGCACTTATAGAAAAGAGTAGGAGCATTTTTTTATTTATGAAATCATATAATCCAGAACAAAAAAATAAGCAATAAGTGCAGGAATTTCAAAACATGTCCGATTGTGCAACTGAACAAAAACATGCCATTTAACATTCTGAATAATTCATGCTTGAAAGGAAAAAAAATATATACATTCCCTACATTCCATTATTGATACACTTATGTTAACAAGGACATCACTATCAGTGACCCATGGTAAATTACTCCAAATTTTCTGTAACCTTGTTATTTCCATACGTTTTGCTTCCTGAAAATAAATGTCTTGTAACTCTTTAAAAATCTTCCCATGAAGCTGAACATAGGTGAACTCTTTTTGCTGAAGTGTAGATAAACATCTCAAATTCCAGATGTACCACTTGATAACCACAAAAATGATATGCAAAGTACTCTTCTTCCAATTAGCCCATGAACATGGATACTCTCCACACATTATAACTGGGAACGAAACATACATAGATACATAGATACATAGACAGTGTCGGCAGATAAGGGCCTATGGCCCACCCAGTCTGCCCATTTGAGCTTGTAAGTTCAGTTTGTTTTCCTAGAAGTCTGTTGCACCTTACCACTGACCTCCAGAATTCCTTTATGTCTATCCCATGCATTCTTAAATCCGTGATTGTTTCAGCCCCCACCACTTCCTCTGGCAGGGTGTTTCACTTGTCCACCACCCGTTTTGTGAAGAAATTCTTTCTCATGTTTCCTCTGAATCGTCCTCCCTCCAACTTCATCCCATGCCCTCTAGTCCTGGAACATCTTTTTTCATTTAAAAATAGTGTTTTCCTGCACCCTGTTCCTCCCTGTAAGATACTTGTATGTCTCTATCATATCCCCTCTCTCCTTCCTCTCCTCCAGGGAGTACATGTTCAGTTCCTTCAACCTGTCTTCATAGGACTTGTGATGCAATCCATGCACCATCTTTTTTGCCCTCCTCTGAACCTTCTCTACCCTGTCTATGTCCTTACGTAGGTATGGTCTCCTTTGAGACATTTTGAATAACAATTCCTTTAGATTCCTGGTATAGAAAACTCCAAAAATTAGAAATGTACGAACGCGTAAAATATAGATGCTTAATAGTTTCTAACTGGTTTATACACAATGGTCTAGAGCATATTCTTTCCTCCACTTTTTGTATTTCTGATTTGCTTTTATGTTTAAATGTTTGTGGCAGTTTAGCCAATGTGTGTCTTTAAATTTAACAGGAATTCTCTTTTCTGTTATAACATTCATTAGAGCTACTTGGTTTTCTAGAGGGCATTTTGGGAAAGGGTCTGCCTTCCTGAAGTGTGTCTCTATTATGTAGGTATATATTTGCTTTTTATTTTTATTATCACCACTCTACTTGAGAGATTCCACAACCTCAGTTTTACAAAAAGCTCTGTAAGATACCCCGGTGAGGAAGCTTGGTGCTTAATTGTCTTAGTTGGTCTTTCTTCCAATCCGTAAACCACAGTGACACTGTTTGAACAAATATGTCACACCAGTACTTATCAGAATATACTAACAAAGGTTTTAAATTAGCATTTAAAAACTGACAGAAAAATAAAAGTACTGGATTTACCATATTTTCTCCTCCCATATTTAAGGGCAAATAGAGTATGTTTCGCTTGATTGGGTTCAGCCTACTCCCCCAAAAGGACTGGAAAAAAAGACTGTACAGTTTTGCTTCCCTTGTCTTTGTGACTGGGAACACTGCACTAAGATATAGGAAGACTGGTATGAGGTATGTTTTAATTAAGTATATATTTTTTTGATAACTAATTTTCCTTTGGTTCTAACTTTGGACCATCTGCCTGCAAATCTGTATTTTCAAGTCCCAATTTATTACATCCATCTGGGCCATCCCAAATTCAATCCCTACATTTTTTTAAGTTACCTGTTATAACTGAAATTCCTGCCACACTGTTCTGAGAGGCAACCTGGTTCCCCAATGGTTTCCCTACACATTTTGGGTATTTAATTGGGTTCCAATATAAGTCCCGTATTCTTGGCATATTGCTATTGCCTTGTCAGCTGACCTTTCATTCCCTACTAGTATAACCACATCATCCGCATAGGCAGGAGCTGTACAGGGGACCACTTGGTGTAGCAATTGTTTAGGTTTGATGTCCACCTCCAAACTGAGGAGCCTTAAGAGAGGGTCAATGCTAAACACATACAGTTAGGGGCTAATAGGGGACCCTTGTCTGCCACCCCTTTTCTATGTGCACATGGGGACAAAATAGCCATTTACACAGGGTTTGACCATGGCCATTCTATATAATGTTTCTAACAACTCTACAAAAGTTTTTGGTATACCGTAATGCAGTAAAGTCTGCCATGAAAAGGCATGGTCCACAGTATTGAACGTCTGTTTTTGATCTAGAGAGAAAACATACCCCTCTACTGGTGATACATTGTTTCTATCAAAGAGCTCCTTCAGCAGGATTAATTGATCTGTAATAGTATTTCCAGGGACTGTGCATGATTGAGCGGGGGTGATTAAATATTTTTACGCTGTTAACAATTTTATGTTTAACATTTTTATAAGAATTTTGAAATCATTGTTTAATAAACATATGGGCCTCCAATTCGATAGTTCCAATTTATCTCCTTTTTTATATAACAAAAGGAGTACCCCTGTAGTCATTTCTAGTGGTATACTGTGGTTTTGTAAGATAAAGTTGTAAACTTTCATAAGTTCATTGAGGATTTCTTGGGCCACAATTTTATATAATTCTGATGTTAATATATCTCGTACAGGAGCCTTACCCCTTGTGAATGATTTTATTGCCTCTGCAACTTCTAGTGTGGAAAAGAGCCAGTTAATGCTGCTATATGGTCCTGTGGAGCAGATGGATCATAAGTTTATTAAAGAAAGTCGAACAATCAATTATCTCTTTATTCTGATTTTAAACAAGGAAGCTGCATATTCTGATACACTGGTAATAACCTGCTTTTTGGTAGTCTGCACAGCACATTGCCCTCTGCACCATACAATGCAGTTATTACTTTTTTCTTGATTTGCCCTTGATTTTTAAGTAAGGGTCATATACTTTCAAATGGGCCTTGCGTACAGTATTGTTGCTGCAGCTTGAGACCTTCAGGTTGCTTTGCATGGTAGTGTAACATTCTATGCTTTTTGTTCTTTATCTGGTCAGAGAAGTCATGTTGAGTGGATTGGGAGACAGTATACAAATGCTGCAATAATTTCCTATCTTTTAAATATAAAAGGTCGTCTTCTCTTTTCATTTGTTTAGTATTTGAGAAGAGTAAATTCCTAAACTCCTCTTTGGCCTCCATCCACCCACTAGTTGGGTCATCATAAAGTTCAAACAATCATTTTTTACAAATTAAAACATATGTAATATGTGGTAAAAAAACAGCTTGTTCCAAAAGGCTGGAGTTAGTTTCCAGTATCCTGGGCCAATGGGAGCTCCTGGACTACCTAGTGTAAGGGTTAAAGTTTTGCAGTTTGAATATTCTGTGGGGACTACATATGCTTTTTGAATGTTTATTGTCCTAGAAATAAAAAGAAAATTGATTCTTGTGGGCAGGTTCTCTTTAAAATAAGTTTTATCCCTTTTCCCAGTGTGTTCAAGCAGTGCACCCTTTAAGTTTGCTATACGTATGGCAGTATTTAAAGCTGTCATATCCCCAAATATTTTCTCGGTAGTTGTTTTTGTCCCTGTATTGAGTTTACTTAGCCCACAATTCAAATCCCTGCACTGAATTACATTTTGAGCAGTGTGTTAGTACGGGCTTATCTGCTGAAAGATAGCCATGTGGTCAGTTCTCATTTGGGGGGCGTATATGTTGATGATCCAAAAAGAAACATTATTAAGTTTAAAATCAAGCAGGAGTACTCTTCCTGGCATCAGATCAAGAATTTTAACTACACTCGGTTGGATTTTATGGAAAGGGATCCCCACACCTGAACACCAATCTAGACCAATGGACCAATATGATACTCCAGAAAGCTGTTCCCTGTTTGTTTTTGTTAATTCCAGAATAGTGTGCAACCTAGTGTCCTGTATAAGAAACCCCCTTGGGGGATAGGATTGTAGCAGACGGAACACTGCTCCCCTCTTCAGATTATTCTTTATGCTCTTGACATTAGATGTTAACACCAAAAAAGGAGAAGACTTAGGCATCATAGTTTGTTATGGGAACTAGCTGCTTTTTTTCTTTTTAGTTTTTCCTTTCCTATGTTTATTCCATGGGTTTCTCTCTCGTACCTTGGGCTTTTCTATGTCTGTCTGTGTCTCCTGTGGGTTAGAGTCTCCTGAGGGATCCACAGATTCCCTATCAGAAATCTCAGCACCCAAAAGCACTTGGTGTCTATGAGATGTATTGGCCAATGTGATTTTGGGAACTTTAGGTGTTGGCTGAGACCAGGCCTGTCTCCTTCTTGTATACATTCTTCTTTCCTATACCTTTTCTGCCCTTGGGGGGGCATGGAGTTAAGTGGGATTTGTCCTTGTTCTGCTGACTCTGTGTCCTGACTACTTTCCTCAGTAGATGGAGAGACAGTGCCCCCCCCATCCATCTTGGAGTTTAGGCCCATGTCCACTGGTAGTATAGTTCCTCTGCTATCTGCTGCAGTTTGCTCCTGTGGTTGGGAGACCACAGGTGTTTGCTCTGCAGCTTTTTATTGTGTTATCTCTAGGTCAAGGTAACTAGGAGTTCCTGCTCTTCACTTTCAATAGAAATTTGTTTCCTGTGAGCTGCTTCTGGGCAAGCTACATATGTGTGACCTTTCTTCTCACATAAATTGCATTGCACAGCACTTCTGCACTGAGCACTAGTGTGTCCTTTCTCCTGGCATTAGGTGCATTTGAACTGGTCACATGCACTACTTGTGTAACCTGCTTGCCCATACCTATAACATGTCTTGGGCTGACCAGGATAGAAGAGGACACCTCTATCCCTCCTGAAAAAATAAAAGTTTGGCAAGTGTTGGAGTCCTTCATCTTCAGTCCTCAAAATAACTGATTTTCCACCCTCCCATCCAGATCCCCCTCTGAATCAAAGATGGCCTCCGGATAACCTGTGACAGTTCATCTCTGCTTTAACCAAATGAGTAGGTCGGTGACACTAACTCCCTCATTCCTAAAGAGAACTGTTATGGTTTTCTGTGCTGCTCTGGTTACAGGAATCACTTCAAAAGGGGCCCATAATGGAAGGTTTTTTTAACCTGGCGGTACCTTGCCCAAAATGTATTTAGGCCACTCCCTAATTTAAAACTTACATTAAATATGTTCTCCCCTGAGACACGGATCAGAGCATACAATTCTGTGACATTAAAATGCATACTTACATAGAAATATAGAAACATAGACTTTGATGGCAGATAAGGACTGCTTGGCTCACCTAGTCTGCCTATTTCCCTACCTACAGGGTAAGCTGCAGATCATAGTTAACCAACAGCCTATTTCTTCCTACCCCTCACAAAAATTCCCTTATGTCTGTCCCATGCATTCTTGAATTCTCCCACAGTTTAAGACTCCACAGCTTCCTTAGAAAGGCTATTCTATGCGTCCACCACCCTCTCTGTGAAAGAATACTTCCTCACATTGCCCCTGAACTGCCCCCTTCTATCTTCAAATTGTGTCCCCTTGTTTTTGCACATCTTTTTTTCTGAAAGATGCTGCCTTCTTGGATTTTGTTGATTCCACTGAGGACCATAAAAGTTTCTATCATATCCCCCCCTTTCCCTCCTTTCCTTGAGGATATACATATTAAGCTTCTTTAGTCTCTCCTTGTATGGCTTATCTTGCAGACCCTGCACCATTTTAGTTGCTATCCTCTGAACTGCCTCCATCCTGTCTATGTCCTTGTGGAAATGGGGTCTCCAGAACTGGACACAGTACTCCAGATGGGGTCTCACTAACTGTCTGTACAGAGGGATAACAACTTCCTGTTTTCTGCTGGTGATGCCTCTCCCTGTACTGTCCTTCAACAATGCCCTGCCTACATAAACTCTGTCTGGAAAAGTATCCAAGCCACCTTTATAAATGAGACTCATGGTGTTAGGCTTTTTATACAGTATGCTGAAACAAAGAAGCATTAGGCCTGGAATTTTGTGTGGAAGTAGACTGCATTGTAACATCCTCTACTACAACAGGCCAATTTCTAAGTCTTGCAGGAATATTTTTGGGTATATCTGACACATCAGAAAAGTTACTCATTCTATCATCTATATTATCCTGCTCCAGTTCACTTGTCCCTACACAGTTTATCATTGCCAGTACTGGGTGCTGAGTAAGTTCAAGTTCAGAGAGTAATTGTAAAGGGGAGTGCACTTCCCCACCATCAATAACATTATTTTCTTCTGGCAATTTAGTAGGATTTGAAATGTCACAAGTAACTTCTCCTGCAGCCCGTGAGCTGCTTGCATTACTCACTGTGCTGTTCAGGTTTGTTGTCATTGAGACTCCTGGTGTTTTGATGGGCACAAAGCAGGAAAATGACTTCTGTGTGTCTGGGGCATGAACCCAGCCAGCTACCTTCAGAGATTCTTTGACAGACCACAGACTGGCATCCATCATAGGGTGTCTGCCCAACTCAGTTTACTAGTAGCCCCTTTCTTTATCACATGCTCTGGTTGCTGCTTCTCTGAGTTGGCAGTGAAAGAAAAGACAGAGGCTGCATTTTGATCTTGTCCCGCTGGGTATACGTGGCTAACTCTGTGCCTCTGTTTGGTCCGTTTCTGTGTAAATGCTGGGATCTTTCTTTGCATCATCATTCTTAGTGTCTTTTATATGCTCTGTGTGCTGTGGCTTAAAATGATCTAGAATTCCCTTTTTCCTTTGCAAGTATTAGTTTCCACAAGAAGTAACAACTGTTCCATAGTTTTTTCTTTCTGTGCATCATTCTTGAGTTGCTTTCTGGTCTGCCACATTAGCTTCAATTTGCAGTATGCTTTTTTCATTGAATTTATTTTCTGATAATATTTCTATTCAATATTTCTACTCCCAGGCTGGCTAACTTGTATATTAATTTTTTGTGTGGGACTGTGTCAAATGCCTTGCTAAAGTGGACATGGCCTACCTAGACTTTAGCAAGGCATTTGAGACAGTACCACACAATATACTAGATTAAGCTATCCTGGGTGGGTCCAAGATGACAGCCTGTAAAGAATTGACTGGGAGAATAGGACACAGAGAGTAATAGTAAATGGAGTAAACTCTGAAGAAAGGGGGGTTACTAGTGGGGTACCGCAGGGTTCAGTATTAAGACCGGTCCTCTTCAATGTCTTTATAAGTGACATTGCAGAGGGACTGAAAGGAAAAGTATGTCTCTTTGCAGATGACTCAAAGATCTGCAACAGAGTTGATGCAAAAGGTGGGGTGGAAAGGATGAGAAGGGACTTGGCAAGGTTAGAGGAATGGTCAAATGTATGGCAGCTTAGATTCAATGCTAAGAAGCGCAAGGTAATGCACCTAGGAAACAAAAACCCAGGGGAAGAGTACACAATGTGGGGTGAGATACTAACAACAACAAAAATGGAAAAGGACCTGGGGGTAGTCATATCAGATGACCTAAAGGTGGGCAAGCACTGTGAGAGGGCAGCAATGATGCCTGGGGGGATACTGGGATGCATAGGGAGAGGCATCACCAGTAGAAAACAGGAAGTTATTATCCCTCTGTACAGACAGTTGGTGAGACCCCATCTGGAGTACTGTGTGCAGTTCTGGAGATCCAATCTCCACAAGGACATAGACAGGATGGAGGCTGTCCAGAGGAGGGCAACTAAAATGGTGCAGGGTCTGCACCGGAAGACATATGAAGAGAGACTTAAGGAGCTGAATATGTATAGCCTCGAGGAAAGGAGGGAGAGGGGGGACATGATAGAAACTTTCAAGTATCTCAAGGGAATCAACAAAGTCCTAGAAGGTAGCATCTTTCAAAAAAAGAGGTGTGCAAGAACAAGGGGGCACAATTTGAAGATAGAAGGGGGCAGCTCAGAGGTAATTTAAGGAAGTATTTTTTCACAGAGAGGGTTGTGGATGCATGGAATGGCTTTCTGGAGGAGGTTGTGGAGTCAAAATAGTGGTGGAATTCAAGCATGCATGGGACAGTCATAAGGCAGTTCTAGGGGGTGGGGGTAGAAAGAAGTAGGCTGCTGGTTAACTAGGATCTGCAGCATATCCATTAGGTAGGGAAATGGGCAGACTGGGTGGGCCAAGCGGTCCTTATCTGCCATCAAAATCTATGTTTCTATGTTTCTGTGTTACTCCAGCCACATTATCAATGGCTGTAGCATCAAAGAAGATTTCTGCCTCAAGCAAATCTTGTGCAGGGGAGGAGGTAGACTCCTCAACCTGCTAGATATCCATTCCAGTGCTTGCCAGCTCTCCAGCAATTCCACCACCAGCCACCCTGTCATCTGCCAACTTGGTACAGCAGATCAAAAGGGTCTCCTCTGCTCACAGGAAGCTAGGCCCCCTGCAGGCAGAGTAGGGAAACTTCCCCAGTGTCCTGGCCACATTTCTCCCATTCACTAAAAATGCCACCAACAGCTTAATCAGGTTCAGTTTCAGTTACATAGAAATATAGAATTTGACAGCAGATAAGGACCGCTTGGCCCACCCAGTCTGCCCATTTCCCTACCTAATGGATAAGATGCAGATCCTAGTTAACCAGCAGCCTACCTCTTTCTACCCCCACTCCCTAGAATTGCCTTATGGCTGTCCCATGCATGATTGAATTCAGTCACTGTTTTTGACTCCACAGCCTCCTCTGGAAGGCCGTTCCATGCATCCACAACCCTCTCTGTGAAAAAATACTTCCTTACATTACCTCTGAGCCGCCCCCCCTCTATCTTCAAATTGTGCCCCCTTGTTCTTGCACACCTCTTTTTTTGAAAGATGCTACCTTCTTGGACTTTGTTGATTCCCTTGAGGTACTTGAAAGTTTCTATCATGTCCCCCCTCTCCCTCATTTCCTCGAGGCTATACATATTAAGCTCCTTAAGTCTCTCTTCATATGTCTTCCGGTGCAGACCCTGCACCATTTTAGTTGTCCACCCCGGAAGGCTTCCATCTTGTCTATGTCTTTGCTGAGACTGGGTCTCCAGAACTGTACACAGTACTCCAGATGGGGTCTCACCACCTGTCTGAACAGAGGGATAACAACTTCCTGTTTTCTACTGGTGGTGCCTCTCCCTATATATCCCAGTATCCCCTCTGCCCTCCTTACTACCCTCTCACATTGCTTGCCCACCTTTAAGTCATCTGCTATGACTACCCCAAGGACCCTTTCCATTTTTGGTGTTGTTAGTATCTCACCCCCCCATTGTGTACTTTTCTGCTGGGTTTTTGTTTCCCAGGTGCATTACCTTGCATTTCTTAGCATTGAATCTAAGCTGCCATACATTTTATCATTCCTCTAACCTTGCCAAGTCCCTTCTCATCATTTCCACCCCACCTTGTGAATCAACTCTGTTGCAGATCTTTGTGTCATCTGCAAAGAGACATACTTTTCCTTCCAGTCCCTCTGCAATGTCACTTATAAAGACATTGAAGAGGACCGGTCCTAATAATGAACCCTGTGGTACCCCTCTAGTAACACCCCTTTCTTCAGAGTGGACTCCATTTACTGTTACCCTCTGTGTCCTATTCTCCAGCCAATTCTTTACCCAGGCTATCATCCTGGGACCCACTCCCAGGCTGGCTAACCTGTATATTAATCTTTTGTGTGGGACTGAGTCAAATGCTTTGCTAAAGTCTAGGTAGGCAATGTCCACAGCCCTTCCCTGATCTACTACTTTGGTCTCCCAGTCAAAGAAATCTATTAGATGCATTTGGCATGACCTTCCCACTGTGAATCCATGCTGCCTTGGGTCCTGTGCCCCTCTGGCCTCTAGATACTCAACAATTCTTTCCTACAGAAGTGATTCCATCATTTTCCCTACCACTGGGGTTAAACTCACAGGTCTGTAGTTTCCTGCTTCTGCCCTGCTCCCACTTTTGTGAAGAGGAATCACATCTGCCCTCCTTATAACTGTAGCCATGAGCAAAGAAATACACAACCACCCATTGTGCTTGCCATGTGTACCCACCC
Organism: Neoceratodus forsteri; assembly: GCA_016271365.2. Classification (NCBI taxonomy): domain Eukaryota; kingdom Metazoa; phylum Chordata; order Ceratodontiformes; family Ceratodontidae; genus Neoceratodus; species Neoceratodus forsteri. Next base: position 6,994,568 of record CM057449.1, on the reverse strand, counting down.
CCCGGTTGCCCCTGAAAAAGGAACTTCTAGGCCCGGTGGGCTTACTGGGTCAACAAAATTCAATAAATAAATCCTCAGGACCTGACTAGGTAAACGCAGCAGTCAGCATTTACCTGGGGATCCTAAATTTAAATGCCAGCCATTTTTCTCTCTCACTAACTGAAACGAAGATGGTTGTTGCATCACAGTAAAAAGTAGTAGCGGCAGCTTTCGAGAGACACATATATTTTCTTCCCATTGACTAGAAAGGGAAAATGGTTTTTTGAAAAACTTTTGAACAGTTTAGTATTTTTTCACCAAACGCTCAAAAGGTATATCAGTGACCCAAACTGCATCTTACCTGATGATTTCAGCCCAAACAAACAAATAATGTGGATTGTAGCCATGAGCAAAGCAATGCACAGCCCCCATTTGTTGCATTTATTTGGTGCTCTGCAGTTCAGCAACTGCTTACCTGACTATAACACAACTTGCCAGATCTGGAGATCTATGGTACCAGACTGTGCATGCAAAATTACAGGCAAATTCATAATATGTTGGCAAAGTTATTAAAGTGCAAAATGTGGGGTTTAACATAGAAGTGGCAGGGCAAACCTAACTGCAGTATACTGGCACTACCATACTAGTAATACACGTTTATAACATAGTGCTGCCACTTGAAGTTGCTTATGTCAATGATTCATAACTGTTTCAGAGGTGATCTGTAATAATTCAAAGCAAAAAGTACTGACACGTTCAAGGTTTTGTGACATGTACTTAGACAGCGTCTTAGTTAAATGCTTTTCTAACTATGTTGTATAACTCTCATGTCTTGCACGTCACAAAAAAGAGCATCCCCACCAATTATTTCTTAGTGATATAAACAGTGCATGTGCTCATTACAGTACCATGCTCAATTCTTATTTCATAGCAATATAAACAGTTAATGAGCTCATTATAGTACCATTCCCACCTCTTATTTCATAGCGAAAAAAACAGTGCATGCGTTCATTACAGAACCATGCACGCCTCTTATTTCATAGTGATATAAACAGCGCATGTGCTCATTATAGAGCCATGGACACCTTTTATTTCATAACGATACAAACAGTGCACGTGCTCATTATAGTACCATGCAGAGCTCTTATTTTACAGTGATAAAACAGTGCATGGGCTCATTACAGTACCATGTATATCTTTTATTTCATAACGATATAAAAAGTGCATGTGCTCATTACAGAACCAAGCACACCTCTTATTTCATAGTGATATAAACAGTGCATGTGCTCATAATAGTACTATGCTCACCTCTTATTTCACAGCAATATAAACAGTGCATGTGCTCATTACAGTACCATCCCCACCTCTTATTTCATAGTGAAATAAACAGTGCATGCGTTCATTACAGAACCATGCACACATCTTATTTCAGAGTGATATAAACAGTGCATGTGCTCATTACACTGCCATGCACACCATTTATTTCATAGTGAAATAAACAGTGCATGTGCTCATTACAGTACCATCACCACCACTTATTTCATACTGATAAAAATAGTGCATATGCTCATTATAGAGCCATGCACACCTTTTATTTCATAGCGATACAAACAGTGCACGTGCTCATTTTAATACCACGAAGACCCTTTATTTCACAGTGATAAAACAACGCATGAGCTCATTACAGTACCATGCTCACCTCTTATTTCATACCAATATAAACAGTGCAGGTGCTCATTATAGTACCATCCCTACCTCTTATTTCAGAGCGAAATAAACAGAGCAAACGCTCATTAGAGAACCATCCCCACCTCTTATTTCATAGCTATATAAACAGTGCATCTGCTCATTATAGTACCATGCACACCTTTTATTTCATAGTGATACAAACAATGCACATGCTCATTATAGTACTGTTCACACCTCTTATTTCATAGTGAAATAAACAGTGCATGTGCTCATTATAGTTCTAACCCCACCTATTATTTCATAGCGATATAAACTGCAGAGGTGCTCATTATAGTACCTTGCACACCTCTTATTTCATAGTGATATAAACAGTGCATGTGCTCATTATAGAAAATCCTCACCTCTTATTTCATAGTGATAAAAACACTCCATCTGTTCATTGTAGTGCCATGCACACCTTTTATTTCATAGCAGTATAAACAGTGTATGTGCACATTATAGTATCATCCCCACCACTTATTTTCATAGTGATATAAACAGTGCATGTGCACATTATAGTACCATCCCCACCTCTTGTTTCATAGTGATATAAAAAGCGCAGGTGCTCATTATAGTACCTTACACACACCTCTTATTTCATAGTGATATAAAAATGGCATGTGCACATTATAGTACCATCCCCACCTATTATTTCATAGCCATATAAACAGTGCAGGTGCTCATTATAGTTCCTTGCACACCTCATATTTCATACTGATATAAACAGTGCATGTGCTCATTATAGTACCAAAAACACCACCTATTTCATACTGATATAAACAGTGCATGTCCTCATTACAGTACCATGGACACCTCTTACTTCATAGCAATATAAACAGTGCATGTGCTCATTATAGTACCTTCCCCAAGTCTTATATCATAGCAATATTAACAGTGCATGTGCTCACTACAGTACCATGCACACCTCTTATTTCATAGTGATATAAACAGTGCATGTGCTCATTATAGAGCAATGCACACATTTTATTTCATAGCTATACAGACAGTGCACATGCTCATTATAGTACCATGCACAGCTCTTTTTTCATAGTGATATAAAGAGTGCATGTGCTCATTACAGTACCATGCACACCTTTTATTTCATAGCGATATAAACAGTGCATGTGCTCATTATAGTACCATCCCAACCTTTTATTTCATAGTGACATAAACAGTGCAAGTGCTCATTATAGTGCCATGCACACTTTTTATTTCACAGTGATATAAACAGTGTATGTGCTTATTAAATTGCCATCCCTATCTCTTATTTCATAGTGATATAAACAGTGCACGTGCTCATTACAGTTCCTTGCACACTTCTTATTTCATAGCGATATAATTAGTGCATGTGCACATAAAAATACCATGCACTACTCTTATTTCATCATGATATAAACAGAGCACGAGCGCATTACAGTACCCTGCACACCTTTTATTTCATAGCGATATAAACAGTGCATGTGCTCATTATACTACCTTCCCCACCTCTTATTTCATAGTGATATAAAGAGTGCATGTGTTCATTATAAAGTAATGCACACCTTTTATTTCAAAGCAATACAGACAGTGCACGAGCTTATTATAGTACCATACTCACCTCTTATTTCACAGTGATATAAACAGTGCATGTGTTCATTACAGTACCATTCACACCATTTATTTCATAGTGATAAAAACAGTGCAAGTGCTCACTAAAGGACTATTCCTACCTCTTATTTCATAGAGATATAAACAGTGCGTGTGACCATTACAGTACCAAGAACACCTTTTATTTCATAGCGATATAAACAGTGTATGTGAGCATTATAGTACCATCCCCACTTCTTATTTTGTAGTGATATAAACAGAGCATGTGCTTATTATAGTACCATCCCCACCTTTTATTTCATAGTGATATAAACAGTGCATGTGCTCATTACAGTACCATCCACACCTCTTATTTCATAGCAATATAAAAAGTGCATGTGCTCATTAAACTACCATGCACACTTCTTATATCATAGCAATATAAACAGCGCATGTGCTCATTATAGAACCATGCTCACCTTTTATTTCATAGCAATATAAATAGTGCATGTGCTCATTACAGTACCATCCCCACCTCTTATTTCATTGTGAAATAAACAGTGCATGCATTCATTACAGAACCATGCACACCTCTTATTTCAATAAACAGTGCATGTGCTCATTAAAGTACCATCACCACCACTTATTTCATAGTGATATAAATAGTGCATGTGCTCATTATAGAGTCATGCACACCTTTTATTTCATAGCAATACAAACAGTGCGCACGTGCTCATTAGTACCATGCAGATCGCTTATTTCACAGTGATAAAACAGCACATGGGCTCATTACAGTACATTGCACACCTTTTATTTCACAACGATATAAACAGTGCATGTGCTCATTATAATACCATCCGCACCTCTTATTTCAGAGCGAAATAAACAGCGCATGAGCTCATTATAGTACAATCCTCACCTCTTATTTCATAACGATACAAACAGTGCACGTGCTCATTATAGTACCATGCCCACCTCTTATTTTATAGCAAAATAAACAGTACACATGCTCATTACAGTTCCTTGCACACTTCATATTTCATAGCGATATAATCAGTGCGTGTGCACATAAAAGTACCATGCACTACTCTTATTTCATCATGATATAAACAGAGCAAGAGTGCATTACAGTACCCTGCACACCTTTTATTTCATAGCAATATAAACAGTGCATGTGCTCATTATACTACCTTCCCCACCTCTTATTTCATAGTGATATAAAGAGTGCATGTGCTCATTATAAAGTAATGCACACCTTTTATTTCAAAGCAATACAAACAGTGCATGAGCTGATTATAGTACCATACTCACCTCTTATTTCATAGTGATATAAACAGTGCATGTGTTCATTACAGTACCATTCACACCATTTATTTCATAGTGATAAAAACAGTACATGTGCTCACTAAAGGACTATTCCCACCTCTTATTTCATAGAGATATAAACAGTGCATGTGCCCATTACAGTGCCAAGAACACCTTTTATTTCATAACGATATAAACAGTGTATGTGAGCATTATAGTACCATCCCCACTTCTTATTTCGTAATGATATAAACAGAGCATGTGCTCATTATAGTACCATCCTCACCTTTTATTTCATAGTGATATAAACACAGCATGTGCTCATTACAGAACCATGCACACCTCTTATTTCTTAGCAATATAAAAAGTGCATGTGCTCATTACAGTACCATGCACACTTCTTATTTCATAGCAATATAAACAGTACATGTGCTCATTACAGTACCGTACACACATCTAATTTCATAGCAATATAAACAGTGTATGTGCTCAATATAGTACCATGAACACATCTTATTTCATAGCGATTTAAACACTGCATATGCTCATTATAGTACCATGCAATCCACTTATTTCATAGTGATATAAACAGTGCACATGTTCATTATAGTACCATCCCCACCTCTTATTTCATAGCGATATAAACAGGGCATGTGCCTATAACAGTACCATGCACACCTCTTATTTCATTGTGATATAAACAGTACATGTGCCCATTACAGTACCATGCACACCTCTTATTTCATAGTGATATAAAAAGTGCATGTGCTCATTACAGAACCATGCACATCTTTTATTTCATAGTGTTATAAACAGTGTATGTGCTCATTATAGTACCTTGCCCACATCTTATTTCATAGCGATATAAACAGAGAATGTACACGTTATAGTACTTTCCCCACCTCTTATTTCATAGCGATATAAACAGTGCATGTGCTCATTACAGTACCATGCACACCTCTTATTTCAGTGATATAATCAGTGAATGAGCTCATGATAGCACCACGCACACCTATTTCATAGTGATATAAACAGTGCACATGCTCATTACAGTTCCTTGCACACCTCTTATTTCATAGTGATATAAACAGTGCATGTGCTCATTACAGTACCATGCACACCTCTTATTTCATAGTGATATAAACAGTGCATGTGCTCATTATAGTACCATCCCCACCTCTTATTTCATAGTGATATTAACAGTGCATGTGCTCATTACAGAACCATGCACACCTTTTATTTAACATAGAAACATAGTAAGAAAGAATTTGTCAGCAGATAAGGACATCTTGGCCCACCCAGTCGGCCCATTTCCCTACCTACTAGATAAGCTGCAGATTCTAGTTAACCAGCAGCCTTCTTCTTCCTACCCCACCCCCTAGAATGGCATTATGACTGTCCCATGCATGCTTGAATTCCACCGCTGATTTTGACTCCACAACCTCCTCCAGAAGGCCGTTCCAAGCATCCACAACCCTCTCAGTGAAAAAATTTTCCTTAAATTACCTCTGAGTCAGCCCTCCTCTATCTTCAAATTGTGCCATCTTGTTCTTGCACACCTCTTTTTTGAAAGATGCTATCCTCTTGGACTTTGTTGATTCCCTTGAAGTACTTGAATGTTTCTATCATGTCCCCCCCCCCCTCCTTTCCTCGAGGCTATACATATTAAGCTTCATTCATCTCTCTTCATATGTCTTATGGTGCAGACCCTGCACCATGTTAGTTGCTCTCTTCTGGACACCTTCCATCCTGTCTATATCTTTGCAGAGATTGGGTCTCCAGAACTGCACACAGTACTCAAGATGGGGTCACACCAGCTGTCTGTACAGAGGGATAATAACTTCCTGTTTTGTACTGGTGATGCCTCTCCCTATGCATCCCAGCATCCCCCAGCCCTCCAATTTCATAGTGATATAAACTGTGTATGTGCTCATTATAGTACCATGCACACCTCTTATTTCATAGTGATATAAACAGTGCATTTGCTCATTATAGTACCATCCCCTCCTTTTATTTCATAGCAATATAAACAGTGTATGAGCTCAATATAGTACCATGAACACATCTTATTTCATAGCGATTTAAACACTGCATATGCTCATTATAGTACCATGCAATCCACTTATTTCATAGTGATATAGACAGTGCACGTGTTCATTATAGTACCATCCCCACCTCTTATTTCATAGCGATATAAACAGGGCATGTACCCATTACAGTACCGTGCACACCTCTTATTTCATTGTGATATAAACAGTGCATGTACCCATGACAGTACCATGCACACCTCTTATTTCATAGTGATACGTAAAGTGCATGTGCTCATTACAGAACCATGCACACCTTTTATTTCATAGTGTTAAAAACAGTGTATGTGCTCATTATAGTACCTTGCCCACATCTTATTTCATAGCGATATATACAGAGACTGTACACATTATAGTACTTTCCCCACCTCTTATTTCATAGCGATATAAACAGTGCATGTGCTCATTACAGTACCATGCACACCTCTTATTTCATAGTGATATAAACAGTGCACGTGTTCATTACAGTACCATGCACAACACTTATTTCATAGTGATATAATCAGTGAATGAGCTCATGATAGTACCACGCACACCTATTTCATAGCGATATAATCAGTGCACATGCTCATTACAGTTCCTTGCACACCTCTTGTTTCAAAGTGATATAAACAGTGCATGTGCTCATTATAGTACCATCCCCACCTCTTATTTCATAGTGATATTAACAGTAATTGTGCTCATTAGAGAATCATGCACACCTTTTATTTAGCATAGAAACATAGTTAGAAAGAATTTGTCAGCAGATAAGGACATCTTGGCCCACCCAGTATGCCCACTTCCCTACCTACTAGGTAAGCTGCAGATTCTAATTAACCAGCAACCTTCTTCTTCCTACCCCACCCCCTAGAATGGCCTTATGACTGTCCCATGCATGCTTGAATTCCACCGCTGATTTTGACTCCAAAACCTCCTCCGGAAGGCCATTCCAAGTATCCACAACCCTCTCTGTGAAAAAATCTTTCCTTAAATTACCTCTGAGTCGGCCCCCCTCTATCTTCATATTGTGCCCTCTTGTTCTTGCACACCTCTTTTTTTGAAAGATGCTACCCTCTTGGACTTTGTTGATTCCCTTGAAGTACTTGAATTTTTCTATCATGTCCCCCTCTCCCTCCTTTCCTCGAGGCTATACATATTAAGCTTCTTTTGTCTATTTTCACTTGTCTTTTGGTGCAGACCCTGCACCATTTTATTTGCCCTCTTCTGGACACTTTCCATCCTGTTTATATCGTTTCGGAGATTGGGTCTAAAGAACTGCATGCAGTACTCCAGATGGGGTCTCACCAGTTGTCTGTGCAGAGGGATAATAACTTCCTGTTTTCTTCTGGTGATGCATCTCCCTATGAATCCCAGTATCCCCCCAGCCCTCCAGTTTCATAGCAATATAAACAGTGTATGTGATCATTATAGTACCATGCACACCTTTTATTTCACTGTGATACAAACAGTGCATGTGCTCATTATAGTACCATGCATACCACTTATTTCATAGTGATATAAACAGTGCATGTGCTCATTACATTACCATGCACACCTTTTATTTCATAGCGATATAAACAGTGCATGTGTTCATTATAGTACCATCCTGACCTTTTATTTCACAACGAAATAAACAGTGCATTTGCTCATTATAGTATCAGGCACACCTCTTATTTCATAGCGATACAAGAAATGCATGTGTTCATTATAGTATCATCTCCATCTCTTATTTCATAACGATATAAACAGTGCATGTGCTCATTACAGTACCCTGCACACCTCTTATTTCATAGTGAAATAAACAGCGCATGTGCTCATTACAGAACCACGCACACCTTTTATTTAACATATAAACATAGAATTTAACAGCTGAAAAGGACCTCTTGGCCCACCCAGTCTGCCCATTTCCCTAACTACTGGATAAGCTGCAGATCCTAGTTAACCAGCAGCCTACTTCTTCCTACCCCCCCAGAATAGCCTTATGACTGTCCCATGCATGCTTGAATTCCATCACTGATTTTGACTTCATAACCTCCTCCACAAGGCCGTTCCATGCATTTACAACCCTCACTGTGAAAAAATACTTCCTGAAATTACCTCTGAGCTGCCCCCCCATCTTCAAATTGTGCCATCATGATCTTGCACACCTGGTTTTTTGAAAGATGCTACCCTCTTGGACTTTTTTGATTCCCTTGAAGTACTTGAATGTTTCTATCATGTCCCCCTCTCCCTCCTTTCCTCGAGGCTATACCTATTAAGATTCTTTCATCTATCTTCATATGTCTAATGGTGCAGACCCTGTACCATTTTAGTTGCCCACTTCTGGACAACTTTCATCCTGTCTATATTGTTGCAGAGATTGGGTCTCCAGAACTGCACACAGTACTCAAGAAGGGGTCTCACCAGCTGTCTGTGCAGAGGGATAATAACTTCCTGTTTTCTACTGGTGATGCATCTCCCTATGAATCTCAGTATCCCCCCAGCCCTCCAATTTCATAGCGATATAAACAGTGTATGTGATCATTATAGTAGCATCAACACCTCTTATTTCATAGTGATATAAACAGTGCATGTGCTCATTATAGAGCCATGCATACCTTTTATTTCATAGTGATAAAAACAGTGCACATGATCGTTATAGTACCACTCATATCACTTATTGCATAGTGATATAAACAGTGCATGTGCTCATTACAGTACCATGCACAGCTTTTATTTCATGTCGATATAAACAGTGCATGTATTCATTATAGTACCATCCTCACTTTTATTTCATAGTGATATAAACAGTGCATATGCTCATTATAGTACCATCCCCACCTCTTATTTCAAAGTGATATAAACAGTGCATGTGCTCATTACAGTACCATGCACACCTCTTATTTCATAGCGATATAAAAAGTGCATGTGCTCATTATAGTACCATTCCCACCTCTTATTTTGAAGCAATATAAACAGTGCATGTGCTCATTACAGTACCATGCGCACCTCTTATTTCATAGCGATATAAACAGCGCATGTGCTCATTATAGTACCATCCCCACCTCTTATTTCATTGAGATATAAACAGTGCATGTGCTCATTACAGAACCATGCACACTATTAAATTAACATAGAAACATAGAATTTTATGGCAGATAAGGACCTCTTGGCCCACCCAGTCTGCCTATACCCTACCTACTGGATAAGATGCAGATTCTAGTTAACCAGAAGCCTACTTCTTTGTACCCCCACCTCGTAGAATGGCCTTATGACTGTCCCATGCATTCTTGAATTCCACCACTGATTTTGACTCCACAACCTCCTCCACAAGGCCGTTTCAAGCTTCCACAACCCTCTTTGTGAAAAAATACTTCCTTAAATGACCTCTGAGCCGCCCCCTTCTATCTTCAAATTGTGCCATCTTGTTCTTGCACACCTCTTTTTTTGAAAGATGCTACCCTCTTGGACTTTGTTGATTCACTTGAAGTACTTGAACATTTCTATCATGTCCCTCCTCTCCCTCCTTTCCTCGAGGATATACATATTAAGCTTCTTTCATCTCTATTCATATGTCTTACGGTGCAGACCTTGCACCATTTTAGTTGCCCTCTTCTGGACACCTTACATCCTGTCTATATATTTGCAGAGATTGGGTCTCCAGAACTGCACACAGTACTCATGATGGGGTCTCACCAGATGTCTATACTGAGAGATAATAACTTCCTGTTTTCTAATGGTGATGCCTCTCCCTATGCATCCCAGTATCCCCCCAGCCCTCCAATTTCATGGCGATTTAAGCAGTGCATGTGCTCATTATAGTACCATGCACACCTCATATTTCATAGTGATATAAACAGTGCATGTGTTCATTATAGAGCCATGCATACATTTTATTCATAGTGATACAATCAGTGCATGTGCTCATTATAGTACCATACACACCACTTATTTCATAGTGATGTAAACAGTGCATGTGCTCATTACAGTACAATGCACACTTTTTATTTCATAGCGATATAAACAGTGTATGTGCTCATTATTGTACCGTCCAGACCTTTTATTTCATAGTGATATAAACAGTGCATGTGCCATTATAGTACCATCCTCACATTATTTCATAGCGATGTAAACCGTGCATGTGCACATTATAGTACTTTCCCCACCTCCAATTTAATAGTAATACAAATAGTGTACGTGCTTATTATTCTACCATACACACCTCTTATTTCAGTGTGATATAAACAGTGCACGTGTTCAATACAGTTCCATGCACACTTATTAGATAGTGATATAAACAGTGCATGAACTCATTATAGTAACTTGTCCACCTCTTATTTAAAAGCGATATAAACTGTGCATGTGCACATTATCATACTTTCCCCACCTCTTATTTCACAGCGATATAAACAGTGCATGCGTTCATTACAGTACCATGCACAGCTCTTCTTTCATATTGCTATAAACAGAGCATGTGCTCATTATATCACCATGTACACCTCTTATTTCATAGTGATATAAACAGTGAATGTGTTCATTATAGTATCACGCACTTCACTTAATTCAAAGCGATATAAAAAGTGCATGTGCTCTTTATAGTACCATCCCCACCTCTTATTTCATAGTGATACAAACAGTGCATGTGCTCATTACAGAACCATGCAAACCTTTTATTTCATAGTGATATAAACAGTTTATGTGCTCATTACAGTACCATGTACATCTCTAATTTTATGGTGATATAAACAGTGCATGTGCTCATTATAGTGCCATGCACACCTTTTATTTCATAGTGATATAAAAAGTGTATGTGCTCATTTTAGTACCATCCCCACCTCTTATTTCACAGTGATATAAACAGTGCATGTGCTCATTATAGTACCATCCCCACCACTGATTTCATAGTGATATAAGCAGTGCATGTGCTCATTATAGAACAATTCCCACCTCTTATTTCATAGCGATACAAACAGTGCATGTGTTCATTACAATTACATGCACACTTCTTATTTCTTAGCGATATAAACAGTGCATGTACTCATTATAGTACCTTGCCTACCTCTTATTTCACAGTGATATAAACAGTGCATGTGCACATTATAGTACTTTCCACACCTCTTATTTCATAGCGATATAAAAAGTATATGTGATGGTTATAGAAGCATCCCCACCTCTTATTTCATAGCAATATAAACAGTGCATGTGCTCATTATAGTACCATCCCCACCTCTTATTTCATAGCAATATAAACAGTGCATGAGCTTATTACAGTACCAGTCCCACCGCTTATTTCATATTGATATAAACAGTGCATGTGCTTATTACAGTACCATCTCCACCTATTATTTCTTTGCGATATCAACATTGCATGTGCTCTTTACAGTACCATGAACACTTTTTATTTAATTGTGATATAAACAGTGCATGTGCTCATTACAGTTCCATGCACATTTCTAATTTCATAGCGATACAATCGGTGCATGTACCCATAACAGTACCATGCACTCCTCTTAATTCACAGTGATATAAAGAGTGCATGAGCTCATTACAGTACCATGCACACCTTTTATTTCATAGCGATATAAACAGTGCATGCCCTCATTATAAAGCCATGCACACCTTTTATTCCATAGCAATACAAAGAGTGCCCATACTCATTACAGTACCATACACAGGTTTTATTTCATAGCGATATAAACTGTGCATGTGCTCATTATAGTACGTTCCCCACATCTTATTTCATAGTGATATAAACTGTGCATTTTCGCATTTTAGTGCCGTGCACATCTTTTTTTTATAGCGATATAAACCGTGTATGTGCTCATTATAGTAGCATCCCCACCTCTTATTTCATAGTGATATAAACAGTGCATGTGCTCATTACAGTACCACGCACATCTCTTATTTCAAAGCGATATAAAAAGCGCATGTGTTCATTACAGTACCATGCCCACCTCTTATTTCATAGCGATATAAGCAGTGTATGTGCTCATTACAGTACCATGTACACCTCTTATTTCATAGCGATATAGACATTGCATGTGCTCTTTATAGTACCATCCCCACCTCTTATTTCATAGTGATATAAACAGGGCATGTGCTCATTACAGAACCAAGCACACCAATTATTTCATAGTGATATTAACAGTTTATGCGCTCATTACTGTACCATGTCCATCTCTTATTTCACAGTGATATAAAAAGAGCATGTGCTCATTATAGTACCATCCCCACCTCTTATTTCATAGTGATATAAAAAGTGCAGGTGCTCATTATAATACCATCCCCACCTCTGATTTCATAATGATATAAGCAGTGCATGTGCTCATTATAGAACAAATCCCACCTCTTATTTCATAATGATACAAACAGTGCACATGTTCATTACAGTACTATGCACACTTCATATTTCATAGTGATATAAACAGTGCAGGTACTCCTTATAGTACCATGCACATCTCTTATTTCATAGCAGTATAAACAGTGCATGTGCTCGTTATAGAACCATCCCCTCCTCTTATTTCATAGCGATATAAACAGTGCATGTGCTCATTATAGTACCATCCCCACCTCCTATTTCACAGCGATACAAACAGTGCACGTGCTCATTGTACTACCAAGCCCACCTCTTATTTCACAGCGATATAAACAGTGCTTGTGCTCCTTACAGTGCCATGCACACCAATTATTTCATAGTGATATAAACAGTGCATGTGCTTATTACAGTACCATGCACACCTTATTTTCACAGTGATATAAGCAGTGCATGTCCTCATTATAGTACCATCCCCACCTATTATTTCATAGTGATATACACAGTTCATGTGCTCTTTATAGTGCCATGCAAACCTTTTATTTCATAGCGATATATATAGTGCAAGTGCTCATTATAGTACCAGCCCCACCTCTTTTTTCATAGCGATATAAACAGTGCATGTGCTGATTTTAGTACCATCCCCACCTATTATTTCATAGCGATATAAACATTGCATGTGCTCTTTACAGTACAATGAACACTTTTTATTTAATAGTGATACAAACAGTGCATGTGCTCATTTCATTTCCATGCACATTTCTTATTTCATAGCGATATAATCAGTGCATGTACCCATTACAGTACCATGCACACATCTGAATTCATAGTGATAAAAAGAGTGCATGTGCTCATTACAGTACCATGCACACCTTTTATTTCATAGCGATATAAACAGTGCAAGTGCTCATTATAGTACCATCCTCAACTCTTATTTCATCGTGATATAAACAGTGCATGTGCTCATTATAAAGCCATGCACACCTTTTATTTCATAGCAATACAAAGAGTGCCCGTTCTCATTACAGTACCACGCACAGCTTTTATTTCATAGTGATATGAACTGTGCACATGCTCATTAAAGTACATTCCCCACATCTTTTTTTATAGCGATATAAACTGTGTATGTGCTCATTATAGTACCATCCCCACATCTTATTTCATAGAAAAACAAACAGTGCATGTGCTCATTATAGTACCATGTACACCTCTTATTTCATAGCAAAATAAATAGTGTGGTTACTCATTAAAGTACAGTGCACACCTCTCATTTCATAGTGATATAAACAGTGCATGTGCTCATTAAAGTACCATCCTCACCTCTTATTTCATAGCGATAGAAACAGTGCATGTGATCATTATAGAATCTTCCCCACATCTTATTTCATAGCGACATAAACAATAAAGGTGCTCATTACAGTTCCATGAACTCAACTTATTTCATAGCGATATAAACAGTGCATGTGCTCTTTACAGAACCAAGCACACTTTTCTTTCATAGTGATTTAAACATTGCATGTGCTCATTATAGTACCATGCTTATCTCTTATTTCATGGTGATATAAACAGTGCATGTGTTCATTACAGTTCCATGTACACCTCTTATTTCATAGCAATATAAACAGAGTATTTGATCATTATAGTGTCTTGCACACCTCTTATTTCATAGTGATATAAACAGTGTATGTGCTCATTACAGGACCATCTCAACCACTTATTTAATAGCGACCTAAACAGTGCAAGTGCTCATTATAGTACCATCCCCACCTCTTATTTCACAGCGATATAAACAGTGCATGTGCTTACTATAGTACCATGCACACCTCCTATTTCAGCAGCGATATAAACATTGCATGTGCTCACTATAGTAACATCCTTACGACTTATTTCATAGTGATAATAACAGTGCATGTGCTCATTATACAGCACTACCATCTCCTTCTTTTATATCAAAGTGATATAAACAGTGCATGAGCTCTTTATAGTACCATGCACACCTATTATTTCATAGCGATATAAACAGTGCATGTGGTCATTATACTACCATGCACATCTCTTATTTCGTAGTGATATAAACAGTTGCTGTGCTCATTATAGTACCATCCATACCTCTTATTTCATAGTGATATAAACAGTGCATGTGCTTATTGCAGTACCATGCACACCTTTTATTTCATAGTGATATAAACAGGGCATATGCTCGTTATAGTACCATCCCCCCTCTTATTTCATAGTGATATAAACAGTACATGTGCTCATTATAGTGCTATGCACAACTTTTATTTCATAGCAATATAAACAGTGCATGTGCTCATTATAGTACCAGCCCCACCTCTTATTTCATAGTGACATAAACAGTGCATGTGCTGATTATAGTACCATTCCCACCTATTGTTTCATAGCGATATAAACATTGCATGTGCTCTTTACAGTACCATGAAAACTTTTTGTTTAATAGTGATATAAACACTTCATGTGCTCATTACAGTTCCATGCACATTTCTTATCTCATAGCGATATAATCAGTGCATGTATCCATTACAGTACCATGCACACCTATTAATTCATAGTGATATAAAGAGTGCATGTGCTCATTACAGTACCATGCACTCATTTTATTTCATAGTGATATAAACAGTGCATGTGCTCATTATAAAGCCATGCACACCTTTTATTTCATAGCAATACAAAGAGTGCCCGTTCTCATTACAGTACCATGCACAGCATTTTTTTCATAACGATAGAAACTGTGCAAGTGCTCATTATTTTACCTTCCCCACATCTTAATTCATAGTGATATAAACATTGCATGTGCTCATTATAGTACCATGCTCATCTCTTATTTCATGGTGATTTAAACAGTGCATGTGTTCATTACAGTTCCATGTACACCTCTTATTTCACAGTGAAATAAACAGTGTATATGCTCATTATAGTGCCTTGCACACCTCTTATTTCATAGCAATATAAACAGTGTATGTGCTCATTACAGTACTATCCCAACCTCTTATTTAACTGTGATATAAACAGTGCATGTGCTCAATATAGTACCCATCCCCACCTCTTATTTCAAAGTGAAATAAACAGTGTATATGCTCATTATAGTGCCTTGCACACCTCTTATTTCATAGCGATATAAACTGTGCATGTGCTCATTACAGTACCATCTTCACCTCTTATTTTATCATGATATAAACAGTGCATGTTTTCATTATAAATCCATACATGCCTTTTGTTTCATAGTGATACAAAGAGTGCCCGTTCCCATTACAGTACCATGCACAGCTTTTATTTCATAGCGATATAAACTGTGCACGTGTTCATTGCAGTACCATCCCCACCTCTTATTTCATTGTGAAATAAACAGTGCATGCGTTCATTACAGAACCATGCACACCACTTATTTCATAGTGAAATAAACAGTGCTTGTGCTCATTACAGTACCATCACCACCACTTTTTTCATAGAGATATAAATAGTGCATGTGCTCATTATAGAGCCATGCTCACCTTTTATTTCATAGCAATACAAACAGTGCACGTTCTCATTATAGTACCATGCAGATTGCTTATTTCACAATGATAAAACAGCATATCGGCTCTTTACAGTACATTGCACACCTTTTATTTCACAATGATATAAACAGTGCATGTGCTCATTATAGTAGAATCTGCACCTCTTATTTCAGAGTGAAATAAACAGTGCATGTCCTCATTATAGTACAATCCCCACCTCTTATTTCATAACGATAGAAACAGTGCATGTACTCATTATAGTACCATGCTCACCTCTTATTTCAAAGCGATATAAACAGTGCACATACTCATTACAGTTCCTTGCACACTTTTTATTTCATAGCGATATAATCAGTGCATGTGCACATTAAAGTACCATGCACTACTCTTACTTCATCATGATAAAAACAGAGCTCGAGCGCATTACATTACCCTGCACACCTTTTATTTCATAGTGATATAAACGGTGCATGTGCTCATTATACTACCTTCTCCACCTCTTATTTCATAGTGATATAAAGAGTGCAAGTGCTCATTATAAAGTAATGCACATCTTTTATTTCAAAGCAATACAAACAGTGACAAGCTTATTATAGTACCATACTCACCACTTATTTCATAGTGATATAAATGGTGCATGTGTTCATTACAGTACCATTCACACAATTTATTTCATAGTGATAAAAACTGTGCATGCACTCACTAAAGGACTATTCCCACCTCTTATTTTATAGAGATATAAACAGTGCATGTGCCCATTACAGAGCCAAGCAAACCTTTGATTTCATAGCAATATAAACAGTGTATGTGAGCATTATAGTACCATCCCCACTTATTATTTCGTAGTGATATAAACAGAGCATGTGCTCATTATACTACCATCCCCACCTTTTAATTCATAGTGATATAAACATTGCATGTGCTCATTACAGTACCATGCACACCTCTTATTTCTTAGCAATATAAAAAGTGCATATGCTCATTACAGTACCATGCACACTTCTTATTTCATAGCAATATAAACAGTGCATGTGCTCATTATACTACCATGCTTACCTCTAATTTCATAGTAATATAAACATTGCATGTGCTCATTACAGTACCATTCCCACTTCTTATTTCATAGCGATATTAATAGTGCATGTGCTCATTACAGTACCATGCACACCTCTTATTTCATAATGATATTAACAGTGCATGTGATCATTATTGTACCTTCCCCACCTCTTATTTCATAGTGATACAAACAGTGCATGCGCAAATTATAGCACCATCACCACTTCTTATTTCATAGGGATATAAAAAGTGCATGTGCTCATTATAGTACCATGCACACCTCTTATTTCACAGTGATATAAGTAGTGCATGTGCTCATTACAGTACCATGCACACCTCTTATTTCTCAGTGATATAAACAGTGCATGTGCTCATTATAGTACCAGCCCCACCTCTTATTTCATAGTGATATAAACAGTGCATGTGTTCTGATTATAGTACCATCCCCACCTATTGTTTCATAGCGATATAAACATTGCATGTGCTCTTTACAGTACCATGAAAACTTTTTGTTTAATAGTGATATAAACACTTCACATGCTCATTACAGTTCCATGCACATTTCTTATCTCATAGCGATATAATCAGTGCATGTATCCGTTACAGTACCATGCACACCTATTAATTCATAGAGATATAAAGAGTGCATGTGCTCATTACAGTACCATGCACTCATTTTATTTCATAGTGATATAAACAGTGCATGTGCTCATTACAGTACCGTGCACACCTCTAATTTCATAGCAATATAAACAGTGTATGTGCTCAATATAGTACCATGAACTCATCTTACTTCATAGCGATTTAAATACTGCATATGCTCATTATAGTACCATGCAATCCACTTATTTTATAGTGATATAAACAGTGCACGTGTTCATTATAGTACCATCCCCACCACTTATTTCATAGCGATATAAACAGGGCATGTGCCCATTACAGTATCATGCACACCTCTTATTTCATTGCGATATAAACAGTGCACGTACTCATTATAGTACCATGCACACCTCTTATTTCAAAGTGATATAAACAGTGCACATGCTCATTACAGTTCCTTGCACACTTCTTATTTCATAGCGATATAATCAGTGCATGTGCACATTAAAGTACCATGCACTACTCTTACTTCATCATGATAAAAACAGAGCTTGAGCGCATTACATTACCCTGCACACCTTTTATTTCATAGTGATATAAACAGTGCATGTGCTCATTATACTGCCGTCCCCACCTCTTATTTCATTGTGATATAAAGAGTGCATGTGCTCATTACAAAGTAATGCACACCTTTTATTTCAAAGCAATACAAACAGTGACAAGCTTATTATAGTACCATACTCACCACTTATTTCATAGTGATATAAACAGTGTATGTGCTCATTACAGTACCATCTTCACCTCTTATTTTATCATGATATAAACAGTGCATGTGTTCATTATAAATCCATGCATGCCTTTTGTTTCATAGTGATACAAAGAGTGCCCGTTCCCATTACAGTACCATGCACAGCTTTTATTTCATAGCGATATAAACTGTGCACGTGTTCATTACAGTACCATCCCCACCTCTTATTTCATTGTGAAATAAACAGTGCATGCGTTCATTACAGAACCATGCACACCACTTATTTCATAGTGAAATAAACAGTGCATGTGCTCATTACAGTACTATCACCACCACTTATTTCATAGTGATATAAATAGTACATGTGCTCATTATAGAGCAATGCGCACCTTTTATTTCATAGCAATACAAACAGTGCACGTTCTCGTTATAGTACCATGCAGATCGCTTATTTCACAATGATAAAACAGCACATGGGCTCATTACAGTACATTGCACACCTTTTATTTCACAATGATATAAACAGTGCATGTGCTCATTATAGTACCATATGCACCTCTTATTTCAGAGTGAAATAAACAGTGCATGTGCTCATTATAGTGCTATGCACAACTTTTATTTCATAGCAATATAAACAGTGCATGTGCTCATTATAGTACCAGCTCCACCTCTTATTTCATAGTGATTTAAACAGTGCATGTGTTCTGATTATAGTACCATCCCCACCTATTGTTTTATAGTGATATAAACATTGCATGTGCTCTTTACAGTACCATGAAAACTTTTTGTTTAATAGTGATATAAACACTTCACATGCTCATTACAGTTCCATGCACATTTCTTATCTCATAGCGATAAAATCAGTGCATGTATCCGTTACAGTACCATGCACACCTATTAATTCATAGTGATATAAAGAGTGCATGTGCTCATTACAATACCATGCACTCATTTTATTTCATAGTGATATAAACAGTGCATGTGCTCATTATAGTAGGATCCTCACCTCTTATTTTTTCATGATATAAACAGTGCATGTGCTCATTATAAAGCCATGCACACCTTTTATTTCATAGCAATACAAAGAGTGCCCGTTCTCATTACAGTACCATGCACAGCTTTTTTTTCATAACGATATAAACTGTGCAAGTGCTCATTATTTTACCTTCCCCACATCTTATTTCATAGTGATATAAACATTGCATGTGCTCCTTATAGTACCATGCTCATCTCTTATTTCATGGTGATTTAAACAGTCCATGTGTTCATTACAGTTCCTTGTACACCTCTTATTTCACAGTGAAATAAACAGTGTATATGCTCATTATAGTGTCTTGCACACCTTTTATTTTATAGCGATATAAACAGTGTATGCGCTCATTACAGTACCATCCCAACTTCTTATTTTACTGTGATATAAACAGTGCATGTGCTCAATATATTACCATCCCCACCTCTTATTTCAAAGTGAAATAAAGAGTGTATATGCTCATTATAGTGCCTTGCACACCTCTTATTTCATAGCGATATAAACTGTGTATGTGCTCATTACAGTACCATCTTCACCTCTTATTTTATCGTGATATAAACATTGCATGTGTTCATTATAAATCCATTCATGCCTTTTGTTTTATAGTGATACAAAGAGTGCCCGTTCCCA
The DNA here is from genome assembly GCA_016271365.2 of Neoceratodus forsteri. Classification (NCBI taxonomy): domain Eukaryota; kingdom Metazoa; phylum Chordata; order Ceratodontiformes; family Ceratodontidae; genus Neoceratodus; species Neoceratodus forsteri. The sequence continues at coordinate 6,974,053 of CM057449.1, read as the reverse complement.
TTACAGTACCATGCACAGCTTTTAATTCATAGCAATATAAACTGTGCACGTGTTCATTATAGTTCCTTCCCTACATCTTATTTCATAGTGATATAAACAGTGCATTTGCTCATTTTAGTGCCATTCACATCTTTTTTTCATAGCGATATAGACCATGTATGTGCTAATTATAGTACCGTCCCCACCTCTTATTTCATAGTGATATAAACAGTGCATGTGCTCATTATAGTAGCATCCCCACCTTCTATTTCATAGAGATATAAACAGTGCATGTGCTCATTACAGTACCATCCCCACCTCTTATTTCATTGTGAAATAAACAGTGCATGCGTTCATTACAGAACCATGCACTCCACTTATTTCATAGTGAAATAAACAGTGCATGTGTGCATTACAGTACCATCACCACCACTTATTTCATAGTGATATAAATAGTGCATGTGCTCATTATAGAGCCATGCTCACCTTTTATTTCATAGCAATACAAACAGTGCACGTTCTCATTATAGTACCATGCAGATCGCTTATTTCACAATGATAAAACAGCATATGGGCTCATTACACTACATTGCACACCTTTTATTTCACAATGATATAAACAGTGCATGTGCTCATTATAGTACAATCTGCACCTCTTATTTAAGAGTGAAATAAACAGTGCATGTGCTCATTATAGTAAAATCCCCACCTCTTATTTCATAATGATTCAAACAGAGCACGTACTCATTATAGTACCATGCTCACCTCTTATTTCAAAGCGATATAAACAGTGCACATACTCATTACAGTTCCTTGCACACTTCTTATTTCATAGCGATATAATCAGTGCATGTGCACTTTAAAGTATCATGCACTACTCTTACTTCATCATGATAAAACAGAGCTCGAGCGGATTACATTACCCTGCACACCTTTTATTTCATAGCGATATAAACAGTGCATGTGCTCATTATATTACATTCCCCACCTCTTATTTCATAGTGATATAGAGTGCATGTGCTCATTATAAAGTAATGCACACCTTTTATTTCAAAGCAATACAAACAGTGACAAGCTTATTATAGTACCATACTCACCACTTATTTCATAGTGATATAAACAGTGCATGTGTTCATTACAGTACCATTCACACAATTTATTTCATAGTGATAAAAACAGTGCATGCGCTCACTAAAGGACTATTCCCACCTCTTATTTCATAGAGATATAAACAGTGCATGTGCCTCTTACAGAGCCAAGCAAACCTTTTATTTCATAACGATATAAACAGTGTATGTGAGCATTATAGTACCATCCCCACTTATTATTTCATAGTGATATAAACAGAGCATGTGCTCATTACAGTACCATGCACCACCTCTTATTTCTTAGCAATATAAAAAGTGCATGTACTCATTACAGTACCATGCACACTTCTTATTTCATAGCAATATAAACAGTGCATGTGCTCATTATAATACCATGCTCACCTCTTATTTCATAGTAATATAAACATTGCATGTGCTCATTACAGTACCATGCACACCTCTTATTTCATAATGATATTAACAGTGCATGTAATCATTATAGTACCTTCCCCACCTCTTATTTCATAGCGATACAAACAGTGCATGTGCAAATTATAGCACCATTCCCAACTCTTATTTCATAGGGATATAAAAAGTGCATGTGCTTATTATAGTACAATGCACACCACTTATTTCATAGCGATATAAACAGTGCATGTGCTCATTACAGTACCATCCCCACCTTATATTTCTTAGCGATACAAACAGTGCATATTCTCATAATAGTACCACGCACACCTCTTATTTCATAGTGATATAAGTAGTGCATGTGCTCATTACAGTACCATGCACACCTCTTATTTCTCAGTGATATAAACAGTGCATTTGCTCATTACAGTACTGTGCACACCTCTAATTTCATAGCAATATAAAAAGTGTATGTGCTCAATATAGTACCATGAACTAATCTTTGTTCATTGAGATTTAAATAATGCATATGCTCATTATAGTACCATGCAATACACTTATTTCATAGTGATATAAACAGTGCATGTGTTCATTATAGTACCATCCCCACCTCTTATTTCATAGCGATATAAATAGGGCATGTGCCCTTTACAATATCATGCACACCTCTTATTTCATTGCGATATAAACAGTGCACGTACTCATTATAGTACCATGCACACCTCTTATTTCAAAGCGATATAAACAGTGCACATGCTCATTACAGTTCCTTGCACACTTCTATTTCATAGCGATATAATCAGTGCATGTGCACATTAAAGTACCATGCACTACTTTACTTCATCATGATAAAACAGAGCTCGAGTGTTACATTACCTCGCACACCTTTTATTTCATAGTGATATAAACAGTGCATGTGCTCATTATACTGCTTTCCCCATCTCTTATTTCATTGTGATATAAAGAGTGCATATGCTCATTACAAAGTAATGCACACCTTTTATTTCAAAGCAATACAAACAGTGACAAGCTTATTATAGTACCATACTCACCACTTATTTCATAGTGATATAAACAGTGTATGTGTTCATTACAGTACCATTCACACAATTTATTTCATAGTGATAAAAACAGTGCATGTGCTCACTAAAGGACTATTCCCACCTCTTATTTCACAAAGAAATAAACAGTGCATGTGCCCATTACACAGCCAAGCACACCTTTTATTTCATAGCGATATAAACAGTATATGTGAGCATTATACTACCATCCCCACTTATTATTTCGTGGTGATAAAACCAGAGCATGTGCTCATTATAGTACCATCCCCACCTTTTATTTCATAGTGATATAAACAGTGCATGTGCTCATTACAGTACCATGCACACCTCTTATTTCTTAGCAATGTAAAAAGTGCATGTGCTCATTACAGTACCATGCACACTTCTTCTTTCATAGCTATATAAACAGCGCATGTGCTCATTATACTACCATGCTCACCTCTTATTTCATAGTAATATAAACATTGCATGTGCTCATTACAGTACCATGCCCACTTCTTATTTCATAGTGCTATTAATAGTGTATGTGCTCATTACAGTACCATGCACACCTCTTATTTCATAATGATATTAACAGAGCACGTGATCATTATAGTACCTTCCCCACCTCTTATTTCATAGCGATACAAACAGTGCATGCGCAAATTATAGCACCATCCCCACCTCTTATTCCACAGGGATATAAAAAGTGCATGAGCTCATTATAGTATTCATGCACACCACTTATTTCATAGCGATATAAACAGTGCATGTGCTCATTACAGTACCATCCCCACCTCTTATTTCATAGCGATATAAACAGTGCATATTCTCATAATAGTACCACGCACACCTCTTATTTCATAGTGATATAAGTAGTGCATGTGCTCATAAACAGTACCATGCACACCTGTTATTTCTCAGTGATATAAACAGTGCATTTGCTCATTATAGTACCATCCCCTCCTCTTATTTCACAGTGATATAAACAGTGCATGTGCTCATTACAGTACCGTGCACACCTCTAATTTCATAGCAATATAAACAGTGTATGTGCTCAATATAGTACCATGAACTCATCTTATTTCATAGCGATTTAAATACTGCATATGCTCATTATAGTACCAAGCAATCCACTTATTTCATAGTGATATAAACAGTGCACGTGTTCATTATAGTACCATCCCCACCTCTTATTTCATAGCGATATAAACAAGGCATGTGCCCATTACAGTATCATGCACACCTCTTATTTCATAGTGATATAATCAGTGAATGAGCTCATGATAGTACCACGCACACCTATTTCATAGCGATATATACATTGCACATGCTCAATACAGTTCCTTGCACACCTATTATTTCATAGCGATATAAACAGTGCATGTGCTCATTACAGTACCATGCACACCTCTTATTTCATAGCGATATAAACAGTGCATATTCTCATAATAGTACCACGCACACCTCTTATTTCATAGTGATATAAGTAGTGCATGTGCTCATAAACAGTACCATGCACACCTGTTATTTCTCAGTGATATAAACAGTGCATTTGCTCATTATAGTACCATCCCTCCTCTTATTTCTAGTGATATAAACAGTGCATGTGCTTCACAGTACTGTGCACACTCTAATTTCATAGCAATATAAACAGTGTATGTGCTCAATATAGTACCATGAACTCATCTTATTTCATAGCGATTTAAATACTGCATATGCTCATTATAGTACCAAGCAATCCACTTATTTCATAGTGATATAAACAGTGCACATGTTCATTATAGTACCATCCCCACCTCTTATTTCATAGCGATATAAACAAGGCATGTGCCCATTACAGTATCATGTGCACCTCTTATTTCATTGCGATATAAACAGTGCATGTGCCCATTACAGTACCATGCACACCTCTAATTTCATAGTGATATAAAAAGTGCATGTGCTCATTACAGAACCATGCACACCTATTATTTCATAATGTTATAAACAGTGTATGTGCTCATTATAGTACCTTGCCCACATCTTATTTCATAGCAATATAAACAGAGAATGTACACATTATAGTACTTTCCCCACCTCTTATTTCATAGCGATATAAACAGTGCATGTGCTCATTACAGTGCCATGCACACCACTTATTTCATAGCGATATAAACAGTGCATGTGTTCATTGCAGTACCATGCACAACTCTTATTTCATAGTGATATAATCAGTGAATGAGCTCATGATAGTACCACGCACACCTATTTCATAGCGATATATACATTGCACATGCTCAATACAGTTCCTTGCACACCTCTTATTTCATAGCGATATAAACAGTGCATGTGCTCATTACAGTACCATGCACACCTCTTATTTCATAGTGATGTAAACAGTGCATGTGCTTATTATAGTACCATCCCCACCTCTTATTTCATAGTGATATTAACAGTGCATGTGCTCATTACACAACCATGCACACCTTTTATTTAACATAGAAGCATAGTAAGATAGAATTTGTTAACAGATAAGGACATTTTGGCCCACCCAGTCTGCCCATTTCCCTACCTACTAAATAAGCTGCAGATTCTAGTTAACCAGCAGCCTTCTTCTTCCTCCCAACCCCCTAGAATGGCCTTATGATTGTCCCATGCATGCTTGAATTCCACCACTGATTTTGACTCCACAACCTCCTCCAGAAGGCCATTCCATGCATCCACAACCCTCTCTGTGAAAAAAAATTTCCTTAAATTACCTCTGAGTCGGCTCCCCTCTATCTTCAAATTGTGCCTTCTTGTTCTTGCACACCTCTTTTTTTGAAAGATGCTACGCTTTTGGACTTTGTTGACTCCCTTGAAGTACATGAATGTTTCTATCATGTCCCCCCTCTCCCTCCTTTCCTCGAGGCTATACATATTAAGTTTCATTTCGTCTCTCTTCATATGTCTTACGTGCAGACCCTGCACCATGTTAGTTGCCCTCTTCTGGACACCTTCTATCCTGTCTATATCTTTGCAGAGATTGGGTCTCCAGAACTGCACACAGTACTCAAGATGGGGTCACACCAGCTGTCTGTACAGAGGGATAATAATTTCTTGTTTTGTACTGGTGATGCCTTTCCCTATGCATCCCAGTATCCCCCAGCCCTCCAATTTCATAGTGATATAAACTGTGTATGTGCTCATTATAGTACCATGCACGTGCTCATTAGAGTACCATGCTCACCTCTTATTTCATCGTGACTTAAACAGTACATGTGTTCATTACAGAACCATTCATACCTTTTATTTCATAGCGATAAAAATTGTGCATGTGCTCATTACAGGACTATTCCCACCTCTTATTTCATAGAGATATAAACAGTTCATGTGCCCATTGTAGTGCCAAGCACACCTTTTATTTCATAGCGATACAAACAGTGTATGTGAGCATTATAGTACTATCCCTACTTTATTTCTATAGTGATATAAAAAGAGCATGTGCTCATTTCAGTACCATCCCCACCTCTTATTTCATAGTGATATAACAGTGCAAGTGCTCATTATAGTACCATGCCCACTTCTTATTTCATAGAGATATAAATAGTGCATGTGCTCATTACAGTACCATGCACACCTCTTATTTCATAACGATACTAACAGAGCATGTGTTCATTATAGTGCTATGCACAACTTTATTTCATAGCAATATAAACAGTGCATGTGCTCATTATAGTACTCAGCCCCACTTTTTATTCTTCATAGTGATATAAACAGTGCACGTGCTGATTATAGTACCATCCCACCTATTGTTTCTAGAGGATAGTAACATTGTATGTGCTCTTTACAGCACCATGAAAACTTTTTGTTTAATAGTGATATAAACACTTCACATGCTCATTACAGTTCCATGCATTTCTTTTATCTCATAGCGGATATAATCAGTGCATGTATCCGTTACAGTACCATGCACACCTATATTCATAGTGATATAAAGAGTGCATGTTCTCATTATAGTACCATGCACTCATTTTATTTCATAGTGATATAAACAGTGCATGTGCTCATTATAAAACCATGCACACCTTTTTATTTCATAGCAATACAAAGAGTGCCGTTCTCATTACAGTACCATGCACAGCTTTTTTTAGAACGATATAAACTGCAAGTGCTCATTATTTTACCTTCCCCAATATCTTGTTTCATAGTGATATAAACATTACATGTGCTCATTATAGTACCATACTCATCTCTTATTTCATGGTGATTTAAACAGTGCATGTGTTCATTACAGTTCCATGTACACCTCTTTTTTACAGTGAAATAAACAGTGTATATGTCAATATAGTGCCTTGCACACCTCTTATTTCATAGCGATATAAACAGTGCATGTGCTCATTACAGTACCATCCCAACCTCTTATTTAACAGTGATATTAACAGTGCATGTGCTCAATATAGTACCATCCCCACCTATTATTTCAAAGTTAAATAAAGAGTGTATATGCTCATTATAGTGCCTTGCACACCTCTTATTTCATAGCGATATAAACTGTCTATGTGCTCATTACAGTTCCATCTTTCAATTCTTATTTTATCGCGGTAATAAGCAGCATGTGTTCATTATAAATTCATTCATGCCTTTTGTTTCATAGTGATACAAAGAGTGCTCGCTCCTATTATAATATACCATGCACAGCTTTTATTTCATAGCAATATAAACTGTGCATGTGTTCATTATAGTTCCTTCTCTACATCTTATTTCATAGTGATATAAACAGTGCATTTGCTCATTTTAGTGCCGTTCACATCTTTTTTTTCATAGCGATACAAACCATGTATGTGCTAATTGTAGTACCGTCCATACCTCTTATTTCATAGTGATGTAAACAGTGCATGTGCACATTATAGTACCATCCCCACCTTTTATTTCATAGTGATATATACAGTGCATGTGCTCATTACAGTACCATCCCCACCTCTTATTTCATTGTGAAATAAACAGTGCATGCGTTCATTACAGAACCATGCACACCACTTATTTCATAGTGAAATAAACAGTGCATGTGCTCATTACAGTACCATCACCACCACTTATTTCATAGTGATATAAATAGTGCATTTGCTCATTATAGAGTCATTCGCTCCTTTTTATTTCATAGCAATACAAACAGTGCGTTCTCATTACTGTACCATGTAGATCGCTTATTTCACAATGATAAAACAGCACATGGGCTCATTACAGTAGATTGCACACCTGTTATTTCATAATGATATAAACAGTGCATGTACTCATTATAGTACCATCTGCACCTCTTATTTCAGAGTGAAATAAACAGTGCATGTGCTCATTATAGTACAATCCCCACCTCTTATTTCATAATGATACAAACAGGGCACGTACTCATTATAGTACTATGCACACCTCTTATTTCAAGAGATATAAATAGTGCACATGCTCATTACAGTTCCTTGCGCACTTCTTATTTCATAGCGATATAATCAGTGCATGTGCACATTAAAGTACCATGCACTACTCTTACTTCATCATGATAAAAACAGAGCTCGAGTGCATTACATTACCCTGCACACCTTTTATTTCATAGCGATATAAAAGTGCATGTGCTCATTATACGACCTTCCCCACCTCTTATTTCATAGTGATATAAAGAGTGCATGTGCTCATTATAAAGTAATGCACACCTTTTAATTCAGTTAGCGATATAAACAGTGCATGTTCTATTATAGTACCATTCTACCACTTATTTCACAGAGATATAAACAGTGCATGTGTTCATTGCCAGTACCATTTCACACCATTTATTTCATAGTGATAAAAACAGTATGTCACTAAAGGACTATTCTTAATTTTATATTTATAGAGATATAAACAGTGTGTAGCCCATTACAGAGCCAAGCACACCTTTTATTTCATAGCGATATAAACAGTGTATGTGAGCATTATACTACCATCCCCACTTCTATTTTGTAGTGATATAACAGAGCATGCTCATTATAGTACCATCCCCATCTTTTATTTCATAGTGAACAAACAGTGCATGTGCTCATTACAGTACCATGCACACCTCTTATTTCTTAGCAATATAAAAGTGCATGTGGCTCATTACAGTACCATGCACACTTCTTATTTCATAGCAATATAAACAGTGCATGTGCCTCATTACTGTACCATGCTCACTCTTATTTCATAGCAATATAAACATTGCATGTGCTCATTATAGTACCATGCCCACTTTTATTTCATAGCTTATAATAGTATGTGCTCATTACCGCATTCATGCACACTCTTATTTCACAATGATATTAACAGTGGCATGTGATCATTATAGTACCTTTCCCACCTCTTATTTCATAGTGATATTAACATTGCATGCTTTACTAGTACCATCCTACCTTTTTATTTCATTGGGATATAAAAAGTGCTGTGCTCATTATAGTACCATGCACACCACTCTTATTTCATAGGTGATATAAACAGTGCATGTGCTCATTATAGTGGTCCATCCCCACCTCTTATTTCATAGCGTATATAAACAGTGCATATTCTCACAATAGTACCACGCACACCTCTTATTTCATAGTGATTTAAGTAGTGCATGTTTTTACAGCACCATGCACACCTTCTATTTCTCAGTAATATAAACAGTGCATTTGCTCATTATAGTACCTATCCCTCCTCTTATTTCATAGTGATATAAACAGTGCATGTGCTCATTACAGTACTGCATTACCTCTAATTTCATAGCAATATAAACAGTATATGTGCTCAATATAGTACCATGAACTCATCTTATTTCATAGCGATTTAAACACTGCATATGTTCATTATAGCACCATGCAATCCACTTATTTCATATTGATATATAAATAGTGCACGGTTCATTTTAGGTACCATCCCCACTCTTATTTCATAGCCGATATAACAGGGCATGTTCATTACAGTATTCATGCACTCTTATTTCATTGCGATATAAACAGTGCATGTGCCCATTACAGTACCATATACACACATATTATTTCATAGTGTTATAAACAGTGTGTGCTCATTATAGTACCTTGCCCACATCTTATTTTCATAGCAATATAAACAGAGAATGTACACATTATAGTACTTTCCCCACCCTTCTTATTTCGTGATCGATATAAACAGTGTATGTGCTCATTATAGCAAGCTAGCACACCTCTTATTTCATAGCGATATAAACAGTGCATGTGTTCATTACAGTACCATGCACAACTTTTATTTCATAGTGATATAATCAGTGAATGAGCTCATGATAGTACCATGCACACCTATTTCATAGCGTATATAAACAGTGCACGTGTTTACAGTAGTTCCTTGCACACCTTTATTTCATAGTGATATAAACAGTGCATGTGCTCATTACAGTACCTTGCACCCCTCTTATTTCATAGCGATATAAACTGTGCATGTGCTTATTATAGTACCATCCCCACCTCTTATTTCATAGTGATATTAACAGTGTATGTGCTCATTACACAACCATGCACACCTTTTATTTAACATAGAAGCATAGTAAGATAGAATTTGTCAACAGATAAGGACATCTTGGCCCACCCAGTCTGCCCATTTCCCTACCTTCTAAATAAGCTGCAGATTCTAGTTAACCAGCAGCCTTCTTCTTCCTACCCCAATTTCTAGAATGGCCTTCTTATGACTGTCCCATGCATGCTTGAATTCCACCACTGATTTTGACTTGACAACCTCCTCCAGAAGGCTATTCCATGCATCCACAACCCTCTCTGTGGAAAATCTTCCTTAAATTACCTCTGAGTCAGCCCCTCTATCTTCTTCAACAGCCATCTTGTTCTTTGCACACTTTTTTTGAAAGATGCTACGCTTTTGGACTTTGTTGACTCCCTTGAAGTACATGAATGTTTCTATCATGTCCCCCTCTCCCTCTTTTCCTCTAGACTATACATATTAAGGTTCATTTTGTCTCTCTTCATATGTCTTATGGTGCAGACCCTGCACCATGTTAGTTGCCCTCTTCTGGACACCTTCCATCCTATCTATATCTTTGCAGAGATTGGGTCTCCAGAAATGCACACAGTACTCAAGATGGGGTCACACCAGCTGTCTGTACAGAGGATAATACTCTCCTTGTTTTGTACTGGTGATGCCTTCCTATGCATCCCAGTATCCCCAGCCCTCCAATTTCCTTATAGTGATATAAACTGTGTATGTGCACATTATAGTACCATGCACGTTTGCTCATTAAAGTACCATGTTTCACTCTTATTTCATCATGATTTAAACAGTGCATGTGTTCATTACAGTATCATTCTACACCTTTTATTTCATAGCGATAAAAATAGTGCATGTGCTCATTATAGACTATTACCACCTCTTATTTCATAGATATAAACAGTTCATGTGCTCATTATAGTGCCAAGCACACCTTTATTTCATAGCGATATAAACAGTGTATGTGAGCATTATAGTAAAATCCCACTTCTTAATTCATAGTGATATAAACGGATGATGTGCTCATTACAGTACCTTCCTACCTCTTTTTTTATAGCGATATAAACAGTGCGCTGTGCTCATTATAGTACCATGCCCACTTCTTATTCTTCATAGCGAGCAACAGCGATGTGCTCATTATGGCAATTAGTGTACACCTCTTTATTTCAGTAATGGTATTAATAGTGCATGTGATCATTATAGTACCTTCCCCACTTTATTTCATAGCGACATAAGCAGTGCATGTAAATTATAGCACCATCCCCACCTCTTATTTCATAGTGATAAAAAACAGTTGATGTTCTCATTATAGTAGAATTCTACCTCTATTTCCATAGTGATAAAATAGTGCATGGTTATGTTACAGTACCATGCACACTCTTTTATTTCATAGTGATATAAACAGGCATAGTTCATTATAGTACCATCCCCAATTTAATTTCATAGTGATAAAAAACAGTGCATGTGCTCAGTATAGTGCTATACACAACTTTTATTTCATAGCAATGTAAACAGTGCATGTGAACATTATAGTACCAGCCACACCTCTTATTTCATAGTGATATAAACATTGCATGTGCTGATTATAGTACCATCCCCACCTATTGTTTCATAGTGATATAAACATTGCATGTGCTCTTTACAGTACCATGAAAACTTTTTGTTTAATAGTGGTATAAATACTTTACGTGCTCATTACAGTTCCATGCACATTTTTATCTCATAGCGATATAATCAGTGCATGGGTCCGTTATGGTACCAAGCACAATTTATTAATTCATAGTGATATAAAGAGGTATGTGTTTATTACAGTACCATGTCATAAGCGATACAAACAGTGTATGTGAGCATTATAGTACCATCCCCACTTCTTATTTCATAGTGATATAAAAAGAGCATGTGCTCATTTCAGTACCATCCCCACCTCTTATTTCATAGTGATATAAACAGTGCAAGTGCTCATTATAGTACCATGCCCACTTCTTATTTCATAGAGATATAAATAGTGCATGTGCTCATTACAGTACCATGCACACCTCTTATTTCATAACGATACTAACAGAGCATGTGCTCATTATAGTGCTATGCACAACTTTTATTTCATAGCAATATAAACAGTGCATGTGCTCATTATAGTACCAGCCCCACCTTTTATTTCATAGTGATATAAACAGTGCACGTGCTGATTATAGTACCATCCCCACCTATTGTTTCATAGCGATATAAACATTGCATGTGCTCTTTACAGCACCATGAAAACTTTTTGTTTAATAGTGATATAAACACTTCACATGCTCATTACAGTTCCATGCACATTTCTTATCTCATAGCGATATAATCAGTGCATGTATCCGTTACAGTACCATGCACACCTATTAATTCATAGTGATATAAAGAGTGCATGTTCTCATTACAGTACCATGCACTCATTTTATTTCATAGTGATATAAACAGTGCATGTGCTCATTATAAAACCATGCACACCTTTTATTTCATAGCAATACAAAGAGTGCCCGTTCTCATTACAGTACCATGCACAGCTTTTTTTTAGAACGATATAAACTGTGCAAGTGCTCATTATTTTACCTTCCCCACATCTTGTTTCATAGTGATATAAACATTACATGTGCTCATTATAGTACCATACTCATCTCTTATTTCATGGTGATTTAAACAGTGCATGTGTTCATTACAGTTCCATGTACACCTCTTATTTCACAGTGAAATAAACAGTGTATATGCTCATTATAGTGCCTTGCACACCTCTTATTTCATAGCGATATAAACAGTGCATGTGCTCATTACAGTACCATCCCAACCTCTTATTTAACAGTGATATTAACAGTGCATGTGCTCAATATAGTACCATCCCCACCTATTATTTCAAAGTTAAATAAAGAGTGTATATGCTCATTATAGTGCCTTGCACACCTCTTATTTCATAGCGATATAAACTGTCTATGTGCTCATTACAGTTCCATCTTCACCTCTTATTTTATCGTGCAATAAGCAGTGCATGTGTTCATTATAAATTCATTCATGCCTTTTGTTTCATAGTGATACAAAGAGTGCTCGTTCCCATTACAGTACCATGCACAGCTTTTATTTCATAGCAATATAAACTGTGCATGTGTTCATTATAGTTCCTTCTCTACATCTTATTTCATAGTGATATAAACAGTGCATTTGCTCATTTTAGTGCCGTTCACATCTTTTTTTTCATAGCGATACAAACCATGTATGTGCTAATTGTAGTACCGTCCATACCTCTTATTTCATAGTGATGTAAACAGTGCATGTGCACATTATAGTACCATCCCTACCTTTTATTTCATGAGTGATATATACAGCATGTGCTCATTACAGTACCATCCCCACCTCTTATTTCATTGTGAAATAAACAGTGCATGCGTTCATTACAGAACCATGCACACCACTTATTTCATAGTGAAATAAACAGTGCATGTGCTCATTACAGTACCATCACCACCACTTATTTCATAGTGATATAAATAGTGCATTTGCTCATTATAGAGTCATTCGCTCCTTTTATTTCATAGCAATACAAACAGTGCACGTTCTCATTACAGTACCATGCAGATCGCTTATTTCACAATGATAAAACAGCACATGGGCTCATTACAGTAGATTGCACACCTGTTATTTCATAATGATATAAACAGTGCATGTACTCATTATAGTACCATCTGCACCTCTTATTTCAGAGTGAAATAAACAGTGCATGTGCTCATTATAGTACAATCCCCACCTCTTATTTCATAATGATACAAACAGGGCACGTACTCATTATAGTACCATGCACACCTCTTATTTCAAAGAGATATAAACAGTGCACATGCTCATTACAGTTCCTTGCGCACTTCTTATTTCATAGCGATATAATCAGTGCATGTGCACATTAAAGTACCATGCACTACTCTTACTTCATCATGATAAAAACAGAGCTCGAGTGCATTACATTACCCTGCACACCTTTTATTTCATAGCGATATAAAAGTGCATGTGCTCATTATACGACCTTCCCCACCTCTTATTTCATAGTGATATAAAGAGTGCATGTGCTCATTATAAAGTAATGCACACCTTTTAATTCAAAGCAATACAAACAGTGACATGTTTATTATAGTACCATACTCACCACTTATTTCATGAGATATAAACAGTGCATGTGTTCATTACAGTACCATTCACACCATTTGTTTATAGTAGTGATAAAACAGTGCATGTCACTAAAGGACTATTCCCACCTCTTATTTCATAGAGATATAAACAGTGCATGTGCCCATTACAGAGCCAAGCACACCTTTTATTTCATAGCGATATAAACAGTGTATGTGAGCATTATACTACCATCCCCACTTCTTATTTTGTAGTGATATAAACAGAGCATGTGCTCATTATAGTACCATCCCCACCTTTTATTTCATAGTGAAATAAACAGTGCATGTGCTCATTACAGTACCATGCACACCTCTTATTTCTTAGCAATATAAAAAGTGCATGTGCTCATTACAGTACCATGCACACTTCTTATTTCATAGCAATATAAACAGTGCATGTGCCCATTACTGTACCATGCTCACCTCTTATTTCATAGCAATATAAACATTGCATGTGCTCATTACAGTACCATGCCCACTTCTTATTTCATAGCGATATAAATAGTGCATGTGCTCATTACCGTACCATGCACACCTCTTATTTCATAATGATATTAACAGTGCATGTGATCATTATAGTACCTTCCCCACCTCTTATTTCATAGTGATACAAACATTGCATGCGCAAATTATGGCACCATCCCCACCTCTTATTTCATTGGGATATAAAAAGTGCAAGTGCTCATTATAGTACCATGCACACCACTTATTTCATAGCGATATAAACAGTGCATGTGCTCATTATAGTACCATCCCCACCTCTTATTTCATAGCGATATAAACAGTGCATATTCTCATAATAGTACCACGCACACCTCTTATTTCATAGTGATTTAAGTAGTGCATGTGCTCTTTACAGTACCATGCACACCTCTTATTTCTCAGTAATATAAACAGTGCATTTGCTCATTATAGTACCATCCCCTCCTCTTATTTCATAGTGATATAAACAGTGCATGTGCTCATTACAGTACCGTGCATACCTCTAATTTCATAGCAATATAAACAGTATATGTGCTCAATATAGTACCATGAACTCATCTTATTTCATAGCGATTTAAACACTGCATATGTTCATTATAGTACCATGCAATCCACTTATTTCATATTGATATAAATAGTGCACGTGTTCATTTTAGTACCATCCCCACCTCTTATTTCATAGCGATATAAACAGGGCATGTTCTCATTACAGTATCATGCACTCTTCTTATTTCATTGCGATATAAACAGTGCATGTGCCCATTACAGTACCATACACACATATTATTTCATAGTGTTATAAACAGTGTGTGTGCTCATTATAGTACCTTGCCCACATCTTATTTCATAGCAATATAAACAGAGAATGTACACATTATAGTACTTTCCCCACCTTTCTTATTTTTGATTTATATAATCAGTGCATGTGTTTCATTATAGCAAGCTATGCACACCTCTTATTTCATAGCGATATAAACAGTGCATGTGTTCATTACAGTACCATGCACAACTCTTTATTTCATAGTGATATAATCAGTGAATGAGCCATGATAGTACCACGCACACCTATTTCATAGCGATATAAACAGTGCACGTGCTCAATACAGTTCCTTGCACACCTTTATTTCATAGTGATATAAACAGTGCATGTGCTCATTACAGTACCTCCTTGCACCCCTCTTATTTCATAGCGATATAAACTGTGCATGTGCTTATTATAGTACCATCCCCACCTCTTATTTCATAGTGATATTAACAGTGTATGTGCTCATTACACAACCATGCACACCTTTTATTTAACATAGAAGCATAGTAAGATAGAATTTGTCAACAGATAAGGACATCTTGGCCCACCTAGTCTGCCCATTTCCCTACCTTCTAAATAAGCTGCAGATTCTAGTTAACCAGCAGCCTTCTTCTTCCTACCCCACCCCCTAGAATGGCCTTATGACTGTCCCATGCATGCTTGAATTCCACCCACTGATTTTGACTTGACAACCTCCTCCAGAAGGCCATTCCATGCATCCACAACCCTCTCTGTGGAAAATCTTCCTTAAATTACCTCTGAGTCAGCCCCTCTATCTTCTTCAATATTGCCATCTTGTTCTTTGCACACCTCTTTTTTGAAAGATGCTACGCTTTTGGACTTTGTTGACTTCTTTGAAGTACATGAATGTTTCTATCATGTCCCCCCTCTCCCTCTTTTCCTCTAGACTATACATATTAAGGTTCATTTTGTCTCTCTTCATATGTCTTACGGTGCAGACCCTGCACCATGTTAGTTGCCCTCTTCTGGACACCTTCCATCCTATCTATATCTTTGCAGAGATTGGGTCTCCAGAAATGCACACAGTACTCAAGATGGGGTCACACCAGCTGTCTGTACAGAGGGATAATAACTTCCTGTTTTGTACTGGTGATGCCTTTCCCTATGCATCCCAGTATCCCCCAGCCCTCCAATTTCATAGTGATATAAACTGTGTATGTGCACATTATAGTACCATGCACGTGCTCATTAAAGTACCATGCTCACCTCTTATTTCATCATGATTTAAACAGTGCATGTGTTCATTACAGTATCATTCACACCTTTTATTTCATAGCGATAAAAATAGTGCATGTGCTCATTATAGGACTATTACCACCTCTTATTTCATAGAGATATAAACAGTTCATGTGCCCATTATAGTGCCAAGCACACCTTTTATTTCATAGCGATACAAACAGTGTATGTGAGCATTATAGTAAAATCCCCACTTCTTAATTCATAGTGATATAAACAGAGCATGCTGCTCATTGTACCTTCCTACCTTTTATTTCATAGCGGTATAAACAGTGCATGTGCTCATTATAGTACCATGCCCACTTCTTATTCTTCATAGCGATCTAACTAGCGCATGTGCTCATTATGGCTATTAGTGTACACCTCTTTATTTCATTAATGGTATTAATAGTGCATGTGATCATTATAGTACCTTCCCCACTCTTATTTCATAGCGATACAAGCAGTGCATGTGCAAATTATAGCACCATCCCCACCTCTTATTTCATAGTGATAAAAAACAGTTGATGTTCTCATTATAGTAGAATTCCTACCTCTTATTTCATAGTGATAAAACAGTGCATGCTGTATTACAGTACCATGACACCTTTTTATTTCATAGTGATATAAACAGGGCATAGTTCATTAAGTACCATCCCCACTTCTAATTTCATAGTGATAAAAAACAGTGCATGTGCTCAGTATATGCTATACACAACTTTTTATTTTCATAGCAATGTAAACAGTGCATGTGAACATTATAGTACCAGCCACACCTCTTATTTCATAGTGATAAACATTGTGTATGCTGATTATAGTACCTATCCCCACTCTATTGTTTCATAGTGATATAAACATTGCATGTGCTCTTTACAGTACCATGAAAACTTTTTGTTTAATAGTGATATAAACACTTCACGTGCTCATTACAGTTCCATGCACATTTCTTATCTCATAGCGATATAATCAGTGCATGTATCCGTTACAGTACCAAGCACACCTATTAATTCATAGTGATATAAAGAGTGCATGTGCTCATTACAGTACCATGCACTCATTTTATTTCATCGTGATATAAACAGTGCATGTGCTCATTATAAAGCCATGCACACCTTTTATTTCATAGCAATACAAAGACTGCCCATTCTCATTACAGTACCATGCACAGCTTTTTTTCATAACGATATAAACTGTGCAAGTGCTCATTATTTTACCTTCCCCACATCTTTTTTCATAGTGATATAAATATTGTATAAGCCATTATAGTACCATGCTCAACTCTTATTTCATGGTGATTTAAATTGCATGTGTTCATTATAGTTCCATGTACACCTCTTTATTTCAATGTGAAATAAAACAGTGTATATGCTCATTATATTGCCTTGCACACCTCTTATTTTTAGTGATATAAACAGTGTATGTGCTTCATTATAGTACAATACCAACCTCTTATTTAACTGTGATATAACAGTGCAGTGCTCAATATAGTACCATCCCCACCTCTTATTTCAAAGTGAAATAAACAGTGTATATGCTCATTATAGTGTTTGCACCCTTTATTTCATAGCGAGTATAAACAGTTTGGTGTGCTCATTACAGTACCATCTTCACCTTTTATTTTATCGTGTATATAAACAGTGCATGTGTTCATTATACATCCATGCATGCCTTTTGTTTTATAGTGATACAAAGAGTGCCCGTTCCATATGTCTCCATGCACAGTTTTATTTCATAGCAATATAAACTGTGCACGTGCTCATTATAGTTCCTTCTCTACATCTTATTTCATAGTGATATAAACAGTGCATTTGCTCATTTTAGTGCCGTTCACATCTTTTTTTTCATAGCGATATAAACCATGTATGTGCTAATTATAGTACCGTCCCCACCTCTTATTTCATAGTGATATAAACAGTGCATGTGCTCATTATAGTACCATCCCCACATTTTATTTCATAGTGATATAAACAGTGCATGTGCTCATTACAGTACCATCCCCACCTCTTATTTCATTGTGAAATAAACAGTGCATGTGTTCATTACAAAACCATGCACACTCTTATTTCATAGTGAAATAAACAGTGCATGTGTCATTACAGTACCATCACCACTTATTTATATGATATAGCTAGTATGCTCATTATAGAGCCATGCACACCTTTATTTCATAGCAATATAAATAGCATATTCTTATATACCATGTAGACGCTTATTTCACAATGATAAAATACACATGGGCTCATTACAGAACATGTATACCTTTTTTTCAATGATATAAACAGTGCTGTGTCATTATAGTACCATCCGCCTCTTATTTTAGAGAAATAAATGTGCATGTGCATATTATAGTACAATTCCCTCCTTTTATTTCATATAACAATATAAACAGTGCACGTATTATAGTGCCATGCATGTCTTATTTCATAGTATATAAACAGTGTACATGTCATTATAGTTCTCCAATTTTTATTTCATAGTGATATAACTGTGCATGTACATTTGCGTCCATGCACTACTTTACTTCATCATGATATAAAATATATGACGACATAGTACCCTGTACACCTTTATTTCATAGCGATATAACAGTGTGCTCATTATACTACCTTTCCTTATTTCATAGTGATAAAGAGTATATGTCATTATAAAGTAATGCACACCTTTATTTCAGCAATACAACAGTGTACAAACTTATTATAGTGTCCTATCACCACTTATTTCATAGTGATATAAACAGTATGTTCATTATGTATTATCTACACTATTTATTTCATAGTGATAAAACAGTATGTTCACTATGACTATTCTCATTTCTATTTGCTAGAGATATAAATAGCATGTGTTTCCCAGAGCTAAGCATACCTTTATTTCATAGCGATATAAATAGTGTATGAGCATTATACTACCATCCCCACTTATTTCGTAGTGATAAACAGTGCATGCTCAATATAGTACCATCCCCACCTTTTATTTTCATAGCAGTCAAATAGCATGTGCTCATTACAGTACCATGCACACCTCTTTTTTTAGTAATAAAAGTGCATGGCTCATTATATGCCCATGCACACTTTATTTCATAGTAATATAAACAGTGTATGTGTTCATTACAGTACCATGCCCACTTTTATTTCCGTTATATATAAGTGCATGTGTCATTACAGTACCATGCACACCCTATTTCATAATGATATTAACAGTGCATGTGATCATTATAGTACTTTCCCACCTCTTATTTCATAGTGATACAAATATTGCATGCGCAACTATAGCACTATCCCACCTTATTTTATAGGATATAAAAAGTTATTATAGTACCATGTCCACTCATTTCATAGCTATATGTTATGTGCTCAATACAGTACCATCCCACTCTATTTTATAGCTATATAAACAGTGTATTCTCATAGTAGCACGACACCTCTATTTCAGGTGATTTAAGTAGTGCAGTGCTCACAGTACCATGCACACTTTTATTTCAGTGATATAAACAGTGTATTTGCTCATAGGTACATCCTCCTCTTATTTCATGGTGATATAAACGGCATGTGCTCACATGCCGTACAATTTTAATTCGCATGTAGCGGTGTGTGTGCTCAAATAGTACCATGTCCTTATCTATTTCATAGCTATTTAAACACTGCATATGTCATTATAGTACATGCAATCCACTTATTTCATATTGATATAAATAGTCATGTGTTCATTATAGTGTTATCCCACCTCTTATCAGTAATGTTATAAATAGGCATGTTCTCATTACAGTATCATGCACTCTTCTTATTTCATTTATATAACAGTGCATGTGCCTATTGTTCATACACACATATTATTTCATAGTGTTATAAACAGTGTGCTCATTTAGGCCTTGCCCACATCTTATTTCTCAGTAATATAAACAGAGAATGTACACATTATAGTACTTTCTCACTTCTTTCTTTCAGCGATATAAATAGTGATGTGTTCGTTACAGCATGTACACTTATTTCTTAGTTATAAACAGTGCATGTGTTCATTATAGTACCATGCATAACTTTATTTATAGTGATATAATCAGAATGAGCTCATGATAGTACCACGCACACCTATTTCGTAGCTATATAAATGGTACTGCTCAATACAGTTCCTTGCACACCGCTTATTTCATAGTATAAACAGTGTATGTGCCTATACGGACTTTTGCACCTCTTATTTCTACAGTGATATTAACTGTGCATGCTTATTATAGTACCATCCCCACTCTTATTTATAGTGATATTAACAGTGTATGTGCTCATTACACAACCGTGTACACCTTTTATTTAACATGAAGAAGAGAATTTGTTAACAGATATGACATCTTGGCCCACCCAGTCTGCTCATTTCCTACTTATTAAATAAGTTGTAGATTCTAGTTAACCAGCAGTTTTCTTCTTCCCACCCTACCCCTAGGCTGTCTTATGATGTTGATGCATGCTTGAATTCCACCACTGATTTTGATTACAACCTCCAAAGGCTATTTCCATGCATCCACAACCTCTCTGTGGAAAAATCTTTCCTACCTCTGAGTCAGCCTCTATCTTCCAATTGTGCTATCTTGTTCTTGCATTCTTTTTTTTGAAAGATGCGATGCTTTGGACTTTGTTGACTTTGTAAGGTGAATGTTTCTATTATGTCCCCTCTCCTCTTTTCTCTAGACTATACATATTAAGGTTCATTTTGTCTCTCTTCATATGTCTTACGTGTAGACCCTGCACTGTTAGTTTCCCCTGACACCTTCCATCCTATCTATATTTTGCAGAGATTGGGTCAGAAATGGCACAGTACTCAAGATGGGGTCACACCAGCTGTTTACAGAGGATAATAACTTCCTTGTTTTGTACTGGTGATGCCTTCCATGCATCCCAGTATCCCCAGCCTCCAATTTATAGTGATATAACCGTGTATGTGCACATTTGTACCATGCGTGCTCATTAAAGTACCATGCTCACTTCTTATTTCATCGATTTAAACGTGCGTGTGTTCTTTACAGTATCATTCACACCTTTATCAGTGATAAAAATGTGTCTCAATTATACTACCCTTTTTCATAGAGATATAAACAGTTCATGTGCTCATTATAGTGCCAAGCACACCTTTTTATTTCATAGTGATACAAACAGTGTATGTGAGCATTATAGTACCATCCTTCTTATTTCATAGTGATATAAACAGAGCATGTGCTCATTGCTGTATCCTTTCCTACTCTCTTATTTCATAGCGATATAAACTGGTGCATGTGCTCATTTATAGTACCATGCCCACTTCTTATTTCATAGCTATATAAATAGCGAGATGTGTCATTACAGTACCATGTACACCTCTTATTTCATAATGGTATTAATAGTGTATGTGATCATTATATACCTTCCCCACTTCTTATTTCATAGCGCTTACAAACAGTGCATGTGCAAATTATAGCACCATCCCCACCTCTTATTTCATAGTGATAAAACAGTTGATGTTCTATTATAGTAGAATTCTAATTTTATTTCATAGTGATAAAAACAGTGCATGTGTTTATTACAGTACCATGCACACCTTTTTATTTCATAGTGGATATAAACAGGGCTATGCTCATTATAGTACCATCCCCACCTCTAATTTCATAGTGATAAAACAGTGCATGCTCATTATAGTGTATTCACAACTTTTATTTCATAGCAATGTAAACAGTGCATGTGCACATTATAGTACCAGCCACACCATCTTATTTCATAGTGATATAAACAATGCATGTGCTGATTATAGTACCATCCCCAATTTATTGCTTTCATAGTGATATAAACATTGCATGTGTTTCTTTACAGTACCATGAAAACTTTTTGTTTAATAGTGATATAAACACTTCACGTGCTCATTACAGTTCCACTGCACATTTCTTATCTCATAACGATATAAATCAGTGCATGTATCCTTATAGTACCAAGCAGCCATTATTAATTCATAGTGATATAAAGAGTGCATGTGCTTTATTATAGTACCATGCACTCATTTGATTTCATAGTGATATAAACAGTGCATGTGCTCATTATAGTATGATCCTACATCTTATTTCATCGTGATATAAACAGTGCATGTGCTCATTGATAAAGCCATGCACACTTTTATTTCATTAGCACATCAAAGAGTGCCTGTTCTCATTAAGTACCATGCACAGCTTTTTTCATAACGATATAAACTGTGCAAGTGCTCATTATTTTACCTTCCCACATCTATTTCATAGTGATATAAACAGTGCATGTGCTCATTATAGTACGCATCTCACCTCTTATTTCATCGTGATATAAACAGTGCATGTGCTCATTATTAAGTCATGCACACCTTTTTATTTCATAGCGATACAAACGGTGCCCGTTCTCATTACAGTACCATGCATAGCTTTTTTTCATAGCGATATAAACTGTGCAAGTTCTCATTATTTTATCTTCCCACATTTTATTTCACAGTGATATAAACAGTGCATTTGCTAATTATAGAAAAGGCGAACAGCTTTTTTTTTCATAGTGATATAAAATGTGTATGTGCTCATTATAGTACCAACTCCTTCTCTTATTTTCATAGTAATATAAACAGTGCATGTACTTATTATAGTA
This sequence comes from Neoceratodus forsteri, assembly GCA_016271365.2. Lineage (NCBI taxonomy): Eukaryota > Metazoa > Chordata > Ceratodontiformes > Ceratodontidae > Neoceratodus > Neoceratodus forsteri. Next base: position 6,950,749 of record CM057449.1, on the reverse strand, counting down.
CAATTCACTCTTTCTTTTCTATAGTGAAATAAACAGTGCATGTGCTAATTACAGTACTATCCCACTTCTTATTTCATAGTGATACAAACAGTGTATGTGCTCATTATAGTACCATGCACTACCTCTTATTTATAGCATTATAAATAGAGCATGGAGCTCATTAAGAGTACATCCTCACATTTTTGTTCATAGTGATAGAAGCAGTGTATGTGAGTCATTGCAGCACATAACCCATGCACATCTTATTTGAGATATAAACAGGACAGGTGCTCATTACTGTTCCATGACACTTTTTTTTTTATAATGATATAAATATTGTATGCTTCATTATAGAACTATGCTCATCTCTGCCTTTCATGGTGATTTAAACAGTGCATGTGTTCATTATAGTTCAATGTACACTTTATTTCAAAGTGAAATAAACAGTAGTATAGCTTCATTATAGTGCCTTTGCACACCTCTTATTTCATAGCGATATAAATAGTTTATGTGCTATTACAGTACCATCTTTCACCTCTTATTTTATCGTGATATGAACAGTGCATGTGTTCATTATACATCCATGCATGCCTTTTGTTTTATAGTGATACAAAGAGTGCCTGCCCTATTATGAGTTCCATGCACAGCTTTTATTTCATAGCAATATAAACTGTGCACGTGCTCATTATAGTTCCTTCTACATCTTATTTCATAGTGATATAAACAGTGCATTTGCTCATTTTTAGTGCCGTTCACATCTTTTTTTTTCATAGCTTATAAAACCATGTATGTGCTAATAATAGTACCGTTCCACCTCTTATTTCATAGTGATATAAATGAGTGCATGCTCATTATAGTACCATCCCCACCTTTTATTTCATAGTGATATAAACAGTGCATGCTCATTACAGTACTATCCCACTTTCTGCTTTCATTGTGGAATAAACAGTGCATGTGTTCATTACAAAACCATGCACACCTCTTATTTCATAGTGAAATAAACAGTGCATGTGCTCATTACAGTACCATCACCACCACTTATTTCATAGTGATATAAATAGAGCATGTGCTCATTATAGAGCCATGCACACCTTTTATTTCATAGCAATATAAACAGTGCACATTCTCATTATAGTACCATGCAGATCGCTTATTTCACAATGATAAAACAGCACATGGGCTCATTACAGTACATTGCACACCTTTTTTTCACAACGATATAAACAGTGCATGTGCTCATTATAGTACCATCCGCACCTCTTATTTCAGAGTGAAATAAACAGTGCATGTGCACATTATAGATAATCCTCACCTCTTATCTTCATAATATAAACAGTGTCGCATGTATTCATTATAGTACCATGGCTACACTTTTATTTCCATAGTTGCATAAATAGTGCATTATGTTCATTACAGTTCCTTCCACACTCTTATTTCATAGTGATATAATCAGTGTGCACATTAAAGCACCATGCACTACTTTACTTCATCATGATATAAACAGAGCACTAGGCGCATTACAGTACCCTGCACACTTTTTTATTTCATAGCGATATAAACAGTGCATGTGCTCATTATACTCTTTCCCCCTTATTTCATATAGTGATATAAAGAGTATGTGCTCATTATAAAGTAATGCACACCTTTATTTCAAAGCAATACAAACAGTGCACGCTTTATTATAGTACCATACTCACCCACTTATTTCATAGTGATATAAACAGTGCATGTGTTCATTACAGTACCATTCACACCATTTATTTCATAATGATAAAAACAGTGCATGTGCTCACTAAAGGACTATTCCCACCTCTTATTTCATAGAGATATAAACAGTGCATGTGTCCATTACAGAGCCAAGCACACCTTTTATTTCATAGCGATATAAACAGTGTATGTGAGCATTATACTACCATCCCCACTTCTTATTTCGTAGTGATATAAACAGTGCATGTGCTCATTATAGTACCATCCCCACCTTTTATTTCATAGTGAAATAAACAGTGCATGTGCTCATTACAGTACCATGCACACCTCTTATATCTTAGCAATATAAAAAGTGCATGTGCTCATTACAGTACCATGCACACTTCTTATTTCATAGCAATATAAACAGTGCATGTGCTCATTACAGTACCATGCTCACTCTCTTATTTCATAGCAATATAAACATTGCATGTGCTCATTACAGTACCATGCCCACTTCTTATTTCATTGCGATATAAATAGTGCATGTGCTCATTACAGTACCATGCACACCTCTTATTTCATAATGATATTAACAGTGCATGTGATCATTATAGTACCTTCCCCACCTCTTATTTCATAGTGATACAAACATTGCATGCGCAAATTATAGCACCATCCCCACCTCTTATTTCATAGGGATATAAAAAGTGCAAGTGCTCATTATAGTACCATGCACATCACTTATTTCATAGCGATATAAACAGTGCATGTGCTCAATACAGTACCATCCCCACCTCTTATTTCATAGCGATATAAACAGTGCATATTCTCATAATAGTACCACGCACACCTCTTATTTCATTGTGATTTAAGTAGTGCATGTGCTCTTTACAGTACCATGCACACCTCTTATTTCTCAGTGATATAAACAGTGCATTTGCTCATTATAGTACCATCCCCTCCTCTTATTTCATAGTGATATAAACAGTGCATGTGCTCATTACAGTACCGTGCACACCTCTAATTTCATAGCAATATAAACAGTGTATGTGCTCAATATAGTACCATGAACTCATCTTATTTCATAGAGATTTAAACACTGCATATGTTCATTATAGTACCATGCAATCCACTTATTTCATATTGATATAAATAGTGCACGTGTTCATTATAGTACCATCCCCACCTCTTATTTCATGGCGTTATAAACAGGGCATGTTCTCATTACAGTATCATGCACTCTTCTTATTTCATTGCGATATAAACAGTGCATGTGCCCATTACAGTACCATACACACATATTATTTCATAGTGTTATAAACAGTGTGTGTGCTCATTATAGTACCTTGCCCACATCTTATTTCATAGCAATATAAACAGAGAATGTATACATTATAGTACTTTCCCCACCTCTTATTTCGTAGCGATATAAACAGTGCATGTGCTCATTACAGTGCCATGCACACCTCTTATTTCATAGCGATATAAACAGTGCATGTGTTCATTACAGTACCATGCACAACTCTTATTTCATAGTGATATAATCAGTGAATGAGCTCATGATAGTACCACGCACACCTATTTCATAGCGATATAAACAGTGCACGTGCTCAATACAGTTCCTTGCACACCTTTTATTTCATAGTGATATAAACAGTGCATGTGCTCATTACGGTACCTTGCACCCCTCTTATTTCATAGTGATATTAACTGTGCATGTGCTTATTATAGTACCATCCCCACCTCTTATTTCATAGTGATATTAACAGTGTATGTGCTCATTACACAACCATGCACACCTTTTATTTAACATAGAAGCATAGTAAGATAGAATTTGTCAACAGATAAGGACATCTTGGCCCACCCAGTCTGCCCATTTCCCTACCTACTAAATAAGCTGCAGATTCTAGTTAACCAGCAGCCTTCTTCTTCCTACCCCACCCCCTAGAATGGCCTTATGACTGTCCCATGCATGCTTGAATTCCACCACTGATTTTGACTTGACAACCTCCTCCAGAAGGCCATTCCATGCATCCACAACCCTCTCTGTGGAAAAATCTTTCCTTAAATTACCTCTGAGTCAGCCCCCCCTCTATCTTCAAATTGTGCCATCTTGTTCTTGCACACCTCTTTTTTTGAAAGATGCTATGCTTTTGGACTTTGTTGACTCCCTTGAAGTACATGAATGTTTCTATCATGTCCCCCCTCTCCCTCTTTTCCTCTAGACTATACATATTAAGGTTCATTTTGTCTCTCTTCATATGTCTTACGGTGCAGACCCTGCACCATGTTAGTTGCCCTCTTCTGGACACCTTCCATCCTATCTATATCTTTGCAGAGATTGGGTCTCCAGAAATGCACACAGTACTCAAGATGGGGTCACACCAGCTGTCTGTACAGAGGGATAATAACTTCCTGTTTTGTACTGGTGATGCCTTTCCCTATGCATCCCAGTATCCCCCAGCCCTCCAATTTCATAGTGATATAAACTGTGTATGTGCACATTATAGTACCATGCACGTGCTCATTAAAGTACCACGCTCACCTCTTATTTCATCGCAGTTTAAACAGTGCGTGTGTTCATTACAGTATCATTCACACCTTTTATTTCATAGCGATAAAAATACTGCATGTGCTCATTATAGGACTATTACCACCTCTTATTTCATAGAGATATAAACAGTTCATGTGCCCATTATAGTGCCAAGCACACCTTTTATTTCATAGTGATACAAACAGTGTATGTGAGCATTATAGTACCATCCCCACTTCTTATTTCATAGTGATATAAACAGAGCATGTGCTCATTACAGTACCTTCCCTACCTCTTATTTCATAGCGATATAAACAGTGCATGTGCTCATTATAGTACCATGCCCACTTCTTATTTCATAGCGATATAAATAGCGCATGTGCTCATTACAGTACCATGTACACCTCTTATTTCATAATGGTATTAATAGTGCATGTGATCATTATAGTACCTTCCCCACTTCTTATTTCATAGCGATACAAACAGTGCATGTGCAAATTATAGCACCATCCCCACCTCTTATTTCATAGTGATAAAAACAGTTGATGTTCTCATTATAGTAGAATTCCTACCTCTTATTTCATAGTGATAAAAACAGTGCATGTGCTTATTACAGTACCATGCACACCTTTTATTTCATAGTGATATAAACAGGGCATATGCTCATTATAGTACCATCCCCACCTCTAATTTCATAGTGATAAAAACAGTGCATGTGCTCATTATAGTGCTATCCACAACTTTTATTTCATAGCAATGTAAACAGTGCATGTGCACATTATAGTACCAGCCACACCTCTTATTTCATAATGATATAAACAATGCATGTGCTGATTATAGTACCATCCCCACCTATTGTTTCATAGTGATATAAACATTGCATGTGCTCTTTACAGTACCATGAAAACTTTTTGTTTAACAGTGATATAAACACTTCACGTGCTCATTACAGTTCCATGCACATTTCTTATCTCATAACGATATAATCAGTGCATGTATCCGTTACAGTACCAAGCACACCTATTAATTCATAGTGATATAAAGAGTGCATGTGCTCATTACAGTACCATGCACTCATTAGATTTCATAGTGATATAAACAGTGCATGTGCTCATTATAGTATGATCCTCACATCTTATTTCATCGTGATATAAACAGTGCATGTGCTCATTATAAAGCCATGCACACCTTTTATTTCATAGCAATACAAAGAGTGCCCGTTCTCATTACAGTACCATGCACAGCTTTTTTTCATAACGATATAAACTGTGCAAGTGCTCATTAATTTACCTTCCCCACATCTTATTTCATAGTGATATAAACAGTGCATGTGCTCATTATAGTACGATCCTCACCTCTTATTTCATCGTGATATAAACAGTGCATGTGCTCATTATTAAGTCATGCACACCTTTTATTTCATAGCGATACAAACAGTGCCCGTTCTCATTACAGTACCATGCACAGCTTTTTTTCATAGCGATATAAACTGTGCAAGTTCTCATTATTTTACCTTCCCACATTTTATTTCACAGTGATATAAACAGTGCATTTGCTAATTATAGTGCCATGAACAGCTTTTTTTCATAGTGATATAAAATGTTTATGTGCTCATTATAGTACCAACCCCTTCTCTTATTTCATAGTAATATAAACAGTGCATGTACTTATTATAGTACAATCCTCACCTCTTCTTTCATAGTGAAATAAACAGTGCATGTGCTAATTACAGTACCATCCCCACCTCTTATTTCATAGTGATACAAACAGTGTATGTGCTCATTATAGTACCATGCACACCTCTTATTTCATAGCATTATAAACAGAGCATGAGCTCATTAAAGTACCATCCTCACCTCTTATTTCATAGTGATAGAAACGGTGCATGTGATCATTATAGCACCTTCGCCACATCTTATTTCATAGTGACATAAACAGGGCAGGTGCTCATTACCGTTCCATGCACACTTTTTATTTCATAATGATATAAACATTGCATGTGCTCATTATAGAACTATGCTCATCTCTTATTTCATGGTGATTTAAACAGTGCATGTGTTCATTACAGTTCAATGTACACCTCTTATTTCAAAGTGAAATAAACAGTGTATATGCTCATTATAGTGCCTTGCACACCTCTTATTTCATAGCGATATAAACAGTGTATGTGCTCATTACAGTACAATCCCAACCTCTTATTTAACTGTGATATAAACAGTGCATGTGCTCATTATAGTACCATCCCCACCTCTTATTTCAGAGTGATATAAACAGTTCATGTGCTTACTATAGTACCATGCACACCTCCTATTTCAGTAGTGATATAAACATTGCATGTGCTCACTATAGTAACATCCTTACCACTTATTTCATGATGACATTAACAGTGCATGTTCATTATACAGCAGTACTATCCCCACCTTTTATATCAAAGTGATATAAACAGTGCATGAGCTCATTATAGTACCATGTACACCTCTTAGTTCATAGTGATACAAACAGTGCACGTGTTCATTACAGTTCCATGCACACTTCTTATTTCTTAGCGATATAAACAGAGCACATACTCATTGTAGTACCTTTCCCACCTCTTATTTCACAGTGATATAAACAGTGCATGTGCACTTTATAGTGCTTTCCTCACCTCTTATTTCATAGCGAAATAAAAAGTATATGTGATGGTTATAGTACTATTCCCACCTCTTATTTCATAATGAAATAAACAGTGCATTTGCTCTTTGCAGAATCATACACACATTTTATTTCATAGTGATATAAACAGTGTGTGTGCTCATTACAGTACCTTGCACACAACTTATTTCATAGTGATATAAACAGTGCAGGTGCTCCTTATAGTACCATGCACATCTCCTATTTCATAGCAGTATAAACAGTGCAAGTGCTCATTATAGTGCCATGCACACCTTTTATTTCACAGCAATATAAACAGTGCATGTGCTCATTATAGTACCAGCCCCCACCTATTATTTCAAAGTGATATAAACAGTGCATGTGCTGATTATATTACCATCTCCACCTATTATTTCATTGCAGTAAAAACATTGCATGTGTTCTTTACAGTACCATGAACACTTATTATTTAATAGTGATATAAACAGTGCATGTGCTCATTACATTTCCATGCACATTTCTTATTTCATAGCGATATAATCAGTGCATGTACCCATTACAGTACCATGCACACCTCTTAATTCATAATGATATAAAGAGTGCATGTGCTCATTACAGTACCATGCACACCTTTTATTTCATAGCAATATAAACAGTGCATGTGCTCATTATAGTTACATCCTCACTACTTATTTCATCATGATATAAACAGTGCATGTGCTCATTATAAAGCCATGCACACCTTTTATATCGTAGCAATACAAAGAATGCCCATACTCATTACAGTACCATGCACAGCTTTTATATCATAGTGATATGAACTGTGCACATGCTCATTATAGTACCTTCCCCAGATCTTTTATCACAGTGATATAAACATTGCATTTGCTCATTTTAGTGCCATGCACACCTTTTACTTCACAGTGATATAAAAAGTGCATGTGCTCAAATAGTACCATCCCCACCTCTTATTTCATTGTGATATAAACAGAGCATGTGCTCATTATAGTACCATCCCCATCTCTGATTTCATAGTGATATAAGCAGTGCATGTGCTCATTATCGAACAATTTACACATCTTATTTCATAGAGATATAAACAGTGCACGTGTCCATTACAGTTCCATGTACACTTCTTATTTCTTAACTATATAAACAGTGCACGTACTCATTATAGTACCTTGCCCACCTCTTATTTCACAGTGATATAAACAGTGCATGTGCACATTATAGTAGTTTCCTCACCTCTTATTTCATAGAGATATAAAAAGTGTATGTGATGGTTATAGTACCATTCCCACCTCTTATTTCATAGTGATATAAACAGTACATGTGCTCTTTGCAGAACCATGCACACCTTTTATTTCATAGTGATATAAACAGTGTGTGTGCTCATTATAGTACCAAGCCCACCACTTATTTCACAGCTGATATAAACAGTGCTTGTGCTCCTTACAGTGCCATGCACACCACTTATTTTCATAGTGATATAAAGAGTGCACGTGCTTATTACAGTACCATGCACACCTATTAATTCTATAGTGATAAAGAGTGCATCTGCTCATTACAGTACCATGCACTCATTTTATTTCATAGCGATATAAACAATGCATGTGCTCATTATAGTACGATCTTCACCTCTTATTTCATTGTGATATAAACAGTGCATGTGCTCATTATAAAGTCATGCACACCTTTTATTTCATAGCGATACAAACAGTGCCCGTTCTCATTACAGTACCATGCACAGCATTTTTTTCATAGCGATATAAACTGTGCAAGTGCTCATTATTTTACCTTCCCACATCTTATTTCATAGTGATATAAACAGCGCATTTGCTCATTATAGTGCCATAAACAGCTTTTTTTCATAGTGATATAAATCATATATGTACTCATTATAGTACCAACCCCTCCTCTTATTTCATAGTAATATAAACAGTGCATGTACTTATTATGGTATGATCCTCACCTCTTCTTTCATAGTGAAATAAACAGTGCATGTGCTAATTATAGTACCATCCCCACCTCTTATTTCATAGTGATACAAACAGTGCATGTGCTCATTATAGTACCATGCACACCTCTTATTTCATAGCATTATAAACAGTGCATGTACTCATTAAAGTACCATCCTCACCTCTTATTTCATAGTGATAGAAACAGTGCATGTAATCATTATAGCACCTTCCCCACATCTTATTTCATAGTGACATAAACAGTGCAGGTGCTCATTACCGTTCCATGCACACTTTTTATTTCATAGTGATATAAACATTGCATGTGCTCATTATAGTACCATGCTCATCTCTTATTTCATGGTGATTTAAACAGTGCATGTGTTCATTACAGTTCAATGTACACCTCTTATTTCAAAGTGAAATAAACAGTGTATATGCTCATTATAGTGCCTTGCACACCTCTTATTTCATAGCGATATAAAAGGTGTATGTGCTCATTACAGTACAATCCCAACCTCTTATTTAACTGTGATATAAACAGTGCATGTGCTCATTATAGTACCATCCCACCTCTTATTTCAGAGTGATATAAACAGTTCATGTGCTTACTATAGTACCATGCACACCCTCCTATTTCAGTAGTGATATAAACATTGCATGTGCTCACTATAGTAACATCCTTACCACTTATTTCATGATGACATTAACAGTGCATGTGTTCATTATACAGCAGTACCATCCCCACCTTTTATATCAAAGTGATATAAACAGTGCATGAGCTTATTATAGTACCATGTACACCTCTTAGTTCATAGTGATACAAACAGTGCACGTGTTCATTACAGTTCCATGCACACTTCTTATTTCTTAGCGATATAAACAGAGCACATACTCATTGTAGTACCTTTCCCACCTCTTATTTCACAATGATATAAACAGTGCATGTGCACATTATAGTCCTTTCCTCACCTCTTATTTCATAGAGATATAAAAAGTGTATGTGATGGTTATAGTACCTTTCCCACCTCTTATTTCATAGTGATATAAACAGTGCATGTGCTCTTTGCAGAACCATGCACACCTTTTATTTCATAGTGATATAAACAGTGTGTGTGCTCATTATAGTACCAAGCCCACCACTTATTTCACAGCGATATAAACAGTGCTTGTGCTCCTTACAGTGCCATGCACACCACTTATTTCATAGTGATATAAAGAGTGCACGTGCTTATTACAGTACCATGCACACCTATTAATTCATAGTGATATAAAGAGTGCATCTGCTCATTACAGTACCATGCACTCATTTTATTTCATAGCGATATAAACAGTGCATGTGCTCATTATAGTACGATCTTCACCTCTTATTTCATTGTGATATAAACAGTGCATGTGCTCATTATAAAGTCATGCACACCTTTTATTTCATAGCGATACAAACAGTGCCCGTTCTCATTACAGTACCATGCACAGCATTTTTTTCATAGCGATATAAACTGTGCAAGTGCTCATTATTTTACCTTCCCACATCTTATTTCATAGTGATATAAACAGCGCATTTGCTCATTATAGTGCCATGAACAGCTTTTTTTCATAGTGATATAAATCATATATGTACTCATTATAGTACCAACCCCTCCTCTTAATTCATAGTAATATAAACAGTGCATGTACTTATTATAGTATGATCCTCACCTCTTCTTTCATAGTGAAATAAACAGTGCATGTGCTAATTATAGTACCATCCCCACCTCTTATTTCGTAGTGATACAAACAGTGCATGTGCTCATTATAGTACCATGCACACCTCTTATTTCATAGCATTATAAACAGTGCATGTACTCATTAAAGTACCATCCTCACCTCTTATTTCATAGTGATAGAAACAGTGCATGTAATCATTATAGCACCTTCCCCACATCTTATTTCATAGTGACATAAACAGTGCAGGTGCTCATTACCGTTCCATGCACACTTTTATTCATAGTGATATAAACATTGCATGTGCTCATTATAGTACCATGCTCATCTCTTATTTCATGGTGATTTAAACAGTGCATGTGTTCATTACAGTTCAATGTACACCTCTTATTTCAAAGTGAAATAAACAGTGTATATGCTCATTATAGTGCCTTGCACACCTCTTATTTCATAGCGATATAAAAGGTGTATGTGCTCATTACAGTACAATCCCAACCTCTTATTTAACTGTGATATAAACAGTGCATGTGCTCATTATAGTACCATCCCCACCTCTTATTTCAGAGTGATATAAACTGTTCATGTGCTTACTATAGTACCATGCACACCTCCTATTCAGTAGTGATATAAACATTGCATGTGCTCACTATAGTAACATCCTTACCACTTATTTCATGATGACATTAACAGTGCATGTGCTCATTATACAGCAGTACTATCCCCACCTTTTATATCAAAGTGATATAAACAGTGCATGAGCTTATTATAGTACCATGTACACCTCTTAGTTCATAGTGATACAAACAGTGCAAGTGTTCATTACAGTTCCATGCACACTTCTTATTTCTTAGCGATATAAACAGAGCACATACTCATTGTAGTACCTTTCCCACCTCTTATTTCACAGTGATATAAACAGTGCATGTGCACTTTATAGTACTTTCCTCACCTCTTATTTCATAGTGAAATAAAAAGTATATGTGATGGTTATAGTACTATTCCCACCTCGTATTTCATAATGAAATAAACAGTGCATGTGCTCTTTGCAGAACCATGCACAGCTTTTATTTCATAGTGATATAAACAGTGTGTGTGCTCATTACAGTATCTTGCACACCACTTATTTCATAGTGATATAAACAGTGCAGGTGCTCCTTATAGTACCATGCACATCTCTTGTTTCATAGCAGTATAAACAGTGCAAGTGCTCATTATAGTACCATGCACACCTTTTATTTCATAGCAATATAAACAGTGCATGTGCTCATTATAGTACCAGCCCCAAATCTTATGTCGAAGTGATATAAACAGTGCATGTGCTGATTATAGTACCATCCCCACCTATTATTTGATGCGGTATAAACATTGCATGTGCTCTTTACAGTACCATGAACACTTTGTATTTAATAGTGATATAAACAGTGCATGTGCTCATTACATTTCCATGCACATTTCTTATTTCATAGCGATATAATCAGTGGATGTACCCATTACAGTACCATGCACACCTCTTAATTCATAGTGATATAATTAGTGCATGTGCTCATTACAGTACCATGCACACCTTTTATTTCATAGCAATATAAACAGTGCATGTGCTCATTATAGTACCATACTCACCTCTTATTTCATCGTGATATAAACAGTGCATGTGCTCATTACAGTACCATCCCAACCTCTTATTTAATAGTGATATAAACAGTGCATGTGCTCATTATAGCACCTTCCCCACCTCTTCTTTTAGAGTGATATAAACAGTGCCTGTGTTTACCATAGTACCATACACACCTCCTATTTCAGCTGTGATATAAACATTGCATGTGCTCACTATAGTAACATCCTTACCACTTATTTCATGGTGATAATAACAGTGCATGTTCTCATTATACAGCAGTACCATCCCCACCTTTTATATCAAAGTGATATAAACAGTGCATGAGCTCATTATAGTACCATGCACACCTCTTGTTTCATAGTGATATAAACAGGTGAATTGCTCATTATAATACCATCCCCACCTCTTATTTCATAGTGATATTACCAGTGCATGTGGTCATTAGAGTGTAATGCACATCTTTTACTTCATAGCAATATGCACATTATAGTACCATGCTCATCTCTTATTTCTTGGTGATATAAACAGTGCACGTGTTCATTACAGTTCCATGTACACTTCTTATTTCATAGCAATATAAACTGTGTATGTGCACATTATAATGCATTGCACACCTCTTATTTCATAGTGATATAAACAGTGTATGTGCTCATTACAGTACTGTCCCAACCTCTTATTTAATAGTGATATAAACAATGCAAGTACTCATTATAGTACCAAGCAGTGTCAAGGGTTTGGCAGTTGAAATTCAATGCAAAGAAGTGCAAGATAATGCATATGGGGCACAAAAACCCTGGCACAATATATCAGTTGGGGGGGGTGAGGATATAGCATGCACCATGCAGGAAAGGGATCTTGGGGTTGTCATCTCTGATGACCTCAAGGTAGGGAAGCAGTGTGACAAGACATCAGGTAAAGCAAATAGGATGCTGGGATGTATAGGCAGGGGCATCACCAGCAGGAAAAGGGAGGTCATAATTCCACTATACAAGACACTAGTGAGGCCACACCTGGAGTACAGTGTACAGTTTTGGAGACTATACCTACGTAAGGACATAGACAGGGTAGAGAAGGTTCAGAGGAGGGCAACAAAGACGGTGCATGGATTGCATCACAAGTCCTATGAAGACAGGTTGAAGGAACTGAACATGTACTCCCTGGAGGAGAGGAGGGAGAGAGGGGATATGATAGAGACATACAAGTATCTTATTGGGAGAAACAGGGTGCAGGAAAACACTATTTTTAAGTGAAAAAGATGTTCCAGGACTAGAGGGCATGGGATGAAGTTGGAGGGAGGATGATTCTGAGGAAACATGAGAAAGAATTTCTTCACAGAATGGGTGGTGGATAAGTGGAACACCCTGCCAGAGGAAGTGGTGGGGGCTGAAACAATCACGGGATTTAAGAATGCATGGGAGAGACATAAAGGAATTCTAGAGGTCGGGGTAAGGGGAAACAGACTTCTAGGAAAACAAACTGAACTTACAAGATCAAATGGGCAGACTGGGTGGGCCATAGGCCCTTATCTGCCGACACTGTCTATGTATCTATGAATAAACAGTGCATGTGCTCATTATAGTACCAGCACCACTCTTTTTTCATAGTGATATAAACAATGCATGTGCTGATTATAGTACCATCCCCACCTATTATTTCATAGCGATATAAACATTGCATGTGCTCTTTACAGTACCATGAACACTTTTTGTTTAATAGTGATATAAACAGTGCACATGCTCATTACAGTTCCATGCACATTTCATATTTCATAGTGATATAATCAGTGCATGTACCCATTACAATACCATGCACACCTATTAATTCATAGTGATCTAAAGAGTGCATGTGATCATTACAGTACCATGCACTCCTTTTATTTCATAGCAATATAAACATTGCATGTGCTCATTATAGTACCATCCTCACCTCTTATTTCATTGTGATATAAACAGTGCATGTGCTCATTATAAAGCCATGCAAACCTTTTAATTCATAGCAATACAAAGAGTGCCCGTACTCATTACAGTACCATGCACAGCTTTTATTTCATAGTGATATGAACTGTGCATGTGCTCATTATAGTACCTTCCCCACATCTTTTTTCATAGTGATATAAACAGTGCATTTGCTCATTAAAGTGCCATGCACATCCTTTTTTCATTGCGATTTAAACCATGTATGTGCTCAGTATAGTACCATCCCCAACTCTTATTTCATAATGATATAAACAGTGCATGTGCTTATTATAGTACCATCTCCACCTCTTATTTCTTAGTGAAATAAACAGTGCATGTGCTCATTATAGTACCATACCCACTTCTTATTTCATAGCGATACAAACAGTGCATGTGCTTATTATAGTACCATGTACACCTCTTTTTTCATAGCAATATAAATAGTGTGGCTGATCATTAAAGTACTATGCACATCTCTTATTTCATAGCGATATAAACAGTGCATGTGCTCATCAATGTACCATCCTCACCTCTTATTTCATAGTGATAGAAACAGTGCAAGTCATCATTATAGTATCTTCCCCACATCTTATTTCATAGTGACCTAAACAGTGCAGGTGCACATTACAGTTCCATGCACACAACTTATTTCATTGCGATATAAACAGTGCATGTGCTCTTTACAGTGCCATGAACACCTCTTCTTTCTCAGTGATATAAACAGTGCATGTGCTCAATATAGGACCATCCCCACCTATTATTTCATAGTGATATAAACAGTGCTTGTGCTCATTATAGTGCCATGCACACCTTTTATTTCATAGCAATATAAACAGTGCATGTGCTCATTATAGTACCAGCCCCAAATCTTATGTCAAAGTGATATAAACAGTGCATGTGCTGATTATAGTACCATCCCCACCTATCATTTGATGCGGTATAAACATTGCATGTGCTCTTTACAGTACCATGAACACTTTTTATTTAATAGTGATATAAACAGTGCATGTGCTCATTACATTTCCATGCACATTTCTTATTTCATAGCGATATAATCAGTTCATGTACCCATTACAGTATCATGCACACCTCTTAATTCAAAGTGATATAAAGAGTGCATGTGCTCATTACTGTACCATGCACACATTTTATTTCATAGCGATATAAACAGTGCATGTGCTCATTATAGTACCATCCCCACCTTTTATTTCATTGTGATATAAACAGTGCATGTGCTCATTATAAAGCCATGCACACCTTTTATTTCATAGCAATTCAAAGAGTGCCCGTACTCATTACAGTACCATGCACAGCTTTTATTTCATAGTGATATGAATTGTGCACGTGCTCATTATATTACCTTCCCCACATCTTTTTTCATAGTGATATAAACAGAACCACCATGGACCCACCATCCTAGAAGAGCAAGAGTAGCTCTCTGGCCCCCTCTAGCTGCTGCAGGTCTGCCTCTGAACAAGAAAGTGGTCTGCTGAGAAATATAGGATATTCTTGTCTCAGAACAGGACAATCAGGAGCTTAAAGAGCACACAGGCAGAAGGTAAGGAGAGCGAGAAAAACAGATGAAAAAGTAAGGATTGCAAACAGTTAAGGGGTCAGAAATAATACATGAATAGAGTGGTACAGTGCAGTGGCTGTGGAGCAGCAGTCTTCCAGGAGATATTCTGGAGGATGCAGTGTTGTCCCATCTGCAGGCACCTCCCTGGGCTGAGGGAGGAGGTTGCTCATCTCCAGACTGAATTGGCCAGGATTTGAGGGACCTCCTCTTCCATCCAGGGACCACCAGTAACACTGCCGTTGCTTCAGAGGTTGCCAAGAAAGAGGAGCAGTTGGACCACAGTGGGCTCAGGGAGGGTCAGGGTGGTGGAACAGAGGCACATCCCTCCAGTTGTACCTCTCCACAATTCCTATGCCATTCTGGCAAAGTGTGGTTCCTCTATGGAGGCACCTACAGTGGAGACCAAGGAGGATGCTGGGATCCTCAACAAAGGAGACCCACAGGAGAGTGGCAAGGGACCCTGCAGGGGAAGGAAACAACTCCTGGTGGGGGACTCCACTGTTAGCAAGGTAGAACTGGGCAAGGTAGGGGAGAGGGAGGTAAGGTGCCTGCCTGGCGCCATGGCTTGCAGGGACAGGGAGCGGATCCTCAGGATTGCCGGAGCAGCTGCACAGGGGAGGGAGATGGTTGTCATTGTCTACCTAGGGACAAATGACCTGGCAAAGAAAGGGATTAGAGAAGTGTAGGAAGAGTTTGTGGAATTGGGGAGGGACCTAAGTCAAGTAGTGCGCACGGTAACCTTCTCAGAGGTGCTACCCATCTATGGCATAGAAGAGGCTAGGGTGTTCCATACCATGGGATTCAATCAGTGGTTGAAAAACTGGTGTGGAACTCAGGGATTTGGCTTCATTGGGAATGGGGGTCCACCTGGAGTGATGCAAGCCTATACTGGCATGATGGGCTGCATCTGTCCGGGAGGGGAACCAGGATCCTAGATGATATGTTTAAATGCTTCATTGGCAAGCTTTTAAACTAGCCAAGGGGGGAGGCACTGGAAAGGAGCAGGAAAATCCTAGTCCCTCCAAACAATCACGGTAGTAAGTGTGGCAAACACCAACATGGTGGTGTCGATAGGAAGAAGGACAGGGGTAAATGGAGAAAGCGACAAAAGCAAGAAGGACAGGGATGGGGAAAAAGGGGGTAAGGCCATCAGGAAATGGAGGGTAATGAGTACCAATGCCCATAGACTGAGCAACAAGCTCCCTGAGCTGGTGGCCTTAATGGAAGAGGGATGCCTGGATATCATAGCAGTCACAGAAACATGGTACACAGAGAACCATGACTGGGATGTTAACATACCAGGGTACATAACCTACAGGAGAGACAGGCAGGGAAGAAGAGGG
This sequence comes from Neoceratodus forsteri, assembly GCA_016271365.2. Lineage (NCBI taxonomy): Eukaryota > Metazoa > Chordata > Ceratodontiformes > Ceratodontidae > Neoceratodus > Neoceratodus forsteri. The sequence goes on along the minus strand of CM057449.1, from coordinate 6,933,766 downwards.
GGAGGAGTAGCTCTCTGTGTAAAGGAAGGGATAAAAGCAACTGAACAAAAAGAGTAAAATAGGGAGGAGAGGAGGCACGCGGGTCACCTTGGAGACTGGAAAGGCACCACAATCTGCACAGGGTTAGTACAGACCCCCATGTCAGGGGGAAGGAATGGACAAAGATATGATGGAAGGCATTCTTAGAATGGCAGAGAAAGGGGAGATACTGTTGATGGGAGACCTGAATATGCCAGATGTTAACTGGAGCAGATTTGCTGCAGCCACATCCAAGAGCAGGGCCATTCTTGATGCCCTACAGGTGACAGGCATTAGACAGCTAGTTTCAGAACCCACTCATGAGGGAGCAATCTTAGACCTCGTACTCTCAAATGGGAGCAGTGAGAGGATCTCAGATCTAGAAGTAGGTTGCCATCTGGGGACAAGTGACCAACAAACAGTGTGGTTCATGTTACACTCAGCTACAGAGTCAAGCCATACAAAAGTGAGGGTACTGGACATTAGGAGGGCTGACTTTGGCAAGATGGGAGAGTGCCTCAGAAAAGCACTAGCAAACAGGCTAGAAGGAGATGTGGAGCAACAATGGGGAATTATCAAAACAGCCATCACAGAGGCAACAAGCCTTTGTGTGAAGCAAATAAACAAATCAAAATGAAATAAAAAGCCACAATGGTTCTCAAGAGAGGTGTCTGTGAAAGTCAGGAAGAAAAAGATAGCATTCTGGAAATATAAGGAAACACAGAAGGAGCAGGACAGAGAGCTGTACCAGTTAAGGCAGAAAGAAGCAGGGAGGGAAGTCAGAATAGCAAAGGCCCAAACTAAGGAAAAGATAGCCAACTCAGTTAAGAAGGGGGATAAAACCTTTTATAGGTACATCAGTGAGCGTAGAAAGACAAAGGCAGGGATAGTGAGGCTGAATAGAATGAACGGTGGGTGGGCAGAGAGGGACAGTGAAAAAGCAGCAATACTGAACAAATATTTCTGCTCAGTATTCACAAAAGAGGAGGGGGAAGTGCCTAATCCAGTTAACAGAAGCACTCTTGATGGGAGGGGTCAATCTCAGTCCTTTCACAGAAGAAAGGGTTCTGCAGGACTCCTAAAACTGAAGGTGGACAAAGCAATGGGTCCTGATGGAATTCACCCCAGAATTCTAAAAGAATTAAGGAAGGAACTAGTGAAACCACTGGCTACTCTTTTAATAAATCATGGAGGATGGTGTGGTACCCGAGGACTGGAGGAAGGTGGATGTGATTCCCCTTCACAAAAGTGGGACCAAGACAGAGGCAGGAAACTACAGACCTGTCAGTCTGACCTCTGTGGTAGGGAAAGTGATGGAGTCACTTCTGAAGGAAAGAATAGCTGAGTACCTAGAGGTCAGTGGAGCACAGGATCCAAGGCAGCATGGGTTCACAGCGGGAAGGTCATGTCAGATGAATCCAACAGATTTCTTTGACTGGGTGACCAAAGTAGTATACAAGGGAGGGGCTGTGGACATGGCCTACCTAGACTTTAGCAAGGCATTTGACACAGTCCCACACAAAAGATTAATAGTTAAATTAAGCAGCCTATGAGTGGGTCTCAGGGTGGTAGCCTGGGAAAAACATTGGCTAGACAACAGGACACAGAAGGTAATTGTAAATGAAGTCCACTCGGAAAAAAGGGTGGTTACTAGTGGGGTACTGCAGGGTTCAGTATTGGGTCGAGTCCTTTTTAATGTCTTCATCAGTGACATTGCAGAGGGACTGGAAGGAAAAGTATGCCTTTTTGCAGATGACACAAAGATCTGCAACAGGGTTGATACACAAGGAGGCATGGAAAGGATGAAAAGGGACTTGGCAAGGTTGGAGGAATGGTCAGATGTATGGCTGCTAGGATTCAATGCAAAAAAGTGCAAAATAAAGCACCTGGGAAACAAGAACCCAGGGGAAGAATACACAATGGGTGGGGAGGTAGTAACAACAACAAAACAGGAAAGGGACCTGGGGGTAATCATATCAGATGACCTGAAGGTTAGCAAGCAATGTGAGAAGTAAATAGGGAGGGCCGGGAGTATACTGGGATGTATAGGGAGAGGCATCAGCAGCAGAAAACAGGAAGTTGTTATTCCTCTGTACTGACAGTTGGTGAGACCCCATCTGGAATACTGTGTCCAGTTCTGGAGACCCCATCTCCGCAAGGACATAGACAGGAAAGAGGCAGTCCAGAGGAGGGCAACTCAAATGGTGGAGGGTCTGCAAGAGAAGCCGTATGAGGAGAGACTAAAGGAGCTTAATATGTATACCCTTGAGGAAAGAAGGGAGAGGGGGGACATGATAGAAACTTTCAAGTACCTCAAGGGAATCAACAAAGTCCAAGAGGGTAGCATCTTTCAGAAAAAGAGGCTTGCAAGAACAAGGAGTCACAATTTAAAGATAGAAGGAGGGCAGTTCAGGGGCAATGTGGGGAAGTATTATTTCACAGAGAGGGTAGTGGATGCATGGAACAGCCTTCCTGAGGAAGTTGTGGGGTCTAAAACTGTGGGAGAATTCAAGAATGCATGGGACAGACATAAGGCAATTCTTGTGGGGGGCAGGAAGATACAGGCTGTTGGTTAACTAGTATCTGCTGCCTATCCCAAAGGTAGGGAAATGGGCAGACTAGATGGGCCTAGCGGTCCTTATCTGCCGACAAAGTCTATGTTTTCTATGTATGTATTTGCTCATTTTAGTGCCATGCACATCTTCTTTTTCATAGCGATATAAACTGAATATGTGCTTATTACAGTACCATCCCCAACTCTTATTTCATAGTGAAATAAACAGTGTATGTGCTCATTATAGTACCATGTACACCTCTTATTTCATAGCAATATAAATAGTGTTGCTGCTCATTAAAATACAATGCACACCTCTTATTTCATAGCGATATAAACAGTGCATGTGCTCATTACAGTACCATGCACACCTTTTATTTCATAGTGATATGAACAGTGCATGTGCTCATTATAGTATATCCTCACCTCTTATTTCATCGTGATATAAACAGTGCATGTGCTCATTATAAAGCATGCACACCTTTTATTTCACAGCAATACAAAGAGTGCCCGTACTCATTACAGTACCATGCACAGCTTTTATTTCATAGTGATATGAACTGTGCACGTGCTCATTATAGTACCTTCCACACATCTTTTTAATAGTGATATAAACAGTGCATTTGCTCATTAAAGTGCCATGCACATCTTTTTTTTATAGCGATATAGACCCTGTATGTGCTCAGTATAGTACCATCTCCAACTCTTATTTCATAGTGATATAAACAGTGCATGTGCTCATTATAGTACCATCCCCACCTCTTATTTCACAGTAAAATAAACAGTGCATGTGCTCATGATAGTACCACCCACACCTCCTATTTCATAGCGATACAAACAGTGCATGTGCTCATTATAGTAACATGTACACCTCTTATTTCATAGCAATATAAATAGTGTGGATGCCCATTAAAGTACAATGCACACCTCTTATTTCATAGCGATATAAATAGTCCATGTGCTCATTAAAGTACCATCCTCACCTCTTATTTCACAGCAATAGAAACAGTGCATGTGACCATTACAGTATCTTCCACACATCGTATTTCATAGCGACATAAACAGAGCAGGTGCTCATTACAGTTCCATGCACACAACTTATTTCATAGCGATATAAACAGTGCATGTGCTCATTACACTGCCATGCACACCTCTTCTTTCATAGTGATATAAACAGTGCATGTGCTCAATACAGTACCATCCCCACCTCTTATTTCATAGTGATTTAAACAGTGCATGTGCTCTTTACAGTACCAAGCACTCTTTTTATTTCATAATGATATAAACATTGCATGTGCTCATTATAGTACCATGCTCATCTCTTATTTCATGGTGATATAAACAGTGTATGTGTTCATTACAGTTCCATGGACACCTTTTATTTCATAGCAATAAAAACAGTGTATGTGCACATTATAGTGCCTTGCACCCTTATTTCATAGCGAAATAAACAGTGTATGTGCTCATTACAGTACGATCCCAACCTCTAATTTAATAGCGAAATAAACAGTGCATGTGCCCATTATAGTACCATCCCCACCTCTTATTTCAGAGTGATATAAACAGTGCACATGCTTACTATAGTACCATGCACACCTCCTATTTCAGTAGCGATATAAACATTGCATGTGCTCACTATAGTAACATCCTTACCACTTATTTCATGGTGATATTAACAGTGCATGTGCTCTTTATACAGCACTACCATCCCCACCTTTATATCAAAGCGATATAAACAGTGCATGAGCTCATTATAGTACCATGCACAACTCTTATTTCACTGTAATTTAAACAGTGCATGTGCTCATTATACTACCATTCAGACCTCTTATTTCATAGTGATATAAACAGTTGATGTGCTCATTATAGATCCATGTCCACCTCTTATTTCATAGTGACATAAACAGTGCAAGTGCTCATTATAGTGCAATGCACACCTTTTATTTCATAGCAATATAAATAGTGCATGTGCTCATTATAGTACCAGCCCAACCTTTTATTTCATAGTGATATAAACAGTGCATGTGCAGATTATAGTACCATCCCCACCTATAATTTTATAGCGATATAAACATTGCCTGTACTCTTTACAGTACCATGAACACTTTTTGTTTAACAGTGTTATAAACAGTGCACGTGCTCATTACAGTTCCATGCACATTTCTTATTTCATTGCGATATAATCAGTGCATGTACACAATACAGTACAATGCACACCTATTAATACATAGTGATATAAAGGGTGCATGTGATCATTACAGTACCATGCACTCCCTTTATTTCATAGCGATATAAGCAGTGCATGTGTTCATTACAGTTCCATGTACACCTCTTATTTCATAGCGATATAAACAGTGTATGTGTACATTATAGTGCCTTGCACACCTCATATTTCATAGTGATATTAACAGTGTATGTGCTTATTACAGTACCATCCCAACCTCTAATTTAACAGCGATATAAACTGAGCATGTGCTCATTATAGTACCATCCCTACCTCCTACTTCAGAGTTATATAAACAGTGCATGTGCCTACTAAAATACCATGCACACCTCCTATTTCAGTAGCGATATAAACATTGCATTTGCTCACTATAGTAACATCCTTACCACTTATTTCATGGTGATATTAACAGTGCATGTGCCCAATATACAGCAGTACCATCCCCACCTTTTATATCAAAGTGATATGAACAGTGCATGAGTTCATTATAGTACCATGCACACCTCTTATTTCACAGTGATATAAACAGTGCATGTGCTCGTTATACTACCATGCACACGTCTTATTTCATAGTGATATAAACAGTTGATGTGCTCATTGTAGTACCATCATCACCTCTTATTTCATAGTGATATAAACAGTGCATGTGCTCATTATAGTGCAATGCACACCTTTTATTTCATTGCAATACAAACAGCGCTTGTGCTCATTATAGTGCCAGCCCCACCTCTTAGTTCATAGTGATATAAACAGTGCATGTGCTGATTACAGTACCATCACCACCTATTTTTTCATAGCAATATAAACAGTGCATGTGCTCATTATAGTACCATCCTCACCTCTTATTTCATCATGATATAAACAGTGCATGTGCTCATTATAAAGACATGTTCACCTTTTATTTCATAGTGATACAAAGAGTGACCATTCTCATTACAGTACCATTCACAGCTTTTATTTCATAGCGATATGAACTGTGCACCTGCTCATTATAGTACCTTCCCCACATCTTATTCCATAGTGATATAAACCGTGTATGTGCTAATTATAGTACCATGCCCAACTCTTATTTCATAGTAATATAAACAGTGCATGTGCTTATTATAGAACCATCCCCACCTCTTATTTCTTTGTGAAATAAACAGTGCATGCGCTCATTATATTACTTTCCCCACCTCTTATTTCATAGTGATATAAACAGTGCATGTGCTGATTACAGTACCATCCCCACCTATTATTTCATAGCGATATAAACATTGCATGTGTTCTTTACAGTACCTTGAACACTTTTTGTTTACTAGTGATATAAACAGTGCACGTGCTCATTACAGTTCCATGCACATTTCTTATTTCATAGCGATATAATCAGTGCATGTACCCATTACAGTACCATGCACACCAATTAATTCATAGTGATATGAACAGTGCATGTGCTCATTATAGTACATCCTCACCTCTTATTTCATCGTGATATAAACAGTGCATGTGCTCATTATAAAGCATGCACACCTTTTATTTCACAGCAATACAAAGAGTACCCGTACTCATTACAGTACCAAGCACAGCTTTTATTTCATAGTGATATGAACTGTGCACGTGCTCATTATTGTACCTTCCACACATCTTTTTAATAGTGATATAAACAGTGCATTTGCTCATTAAAGTGCCATGCACATCTTTTTTTTCATAGCGATATAGACCCTGTATGTGCTCAGTATAGTACCATCTCCAACACTTATTTCATAGTGATATAAACAGTGCATGTGCTCATTATAGTACCAACCCCACCTCTTATTTCACAGTAAAATAAACAGTGCATGTGCTCATGATAGTACCACCCACATCTCTTATTTCATAGTGATACAAACAGTGCATGTGCTCATTATAGTAACATGTACACCTCTTATTTCATTGCAATATAAATAGTGTGGATGCCCATTAAAGTACAATGCACACCTCTTATTTCATAGCGATATAAATAGTCCATGTGCTCATTAAAGTACCATCCTCACCTCTTATTTCACAGCAATAGAAACAGTGCATGTGACCATTACAGTATCTTCCACACATCGTATTTCATAGCGACATAAACAGAGCAGGTACTCATTACAGTTCCATGCACACAACTTATTTCATAGCAATATAAACAGTGCATGTGCTCATTACACTGCCATGCTCACCTCTTCTTTCATACTGATATAAACAGTGCATGTGCTCAATACAGTACCATCCCCACCTTTTATTTCATAGCGATTTAAACAGTGCATGTGCTCTTTACAGTACCAAGCACTCTTTTTATTTCATAATGATATAAACATTGCATGTGCTCATTATAGTACCATGCTCATCTCTTATTTCATGGTGATATAAACAGTGTATGTGTTCATTACAGTTCCATGGACACCTCTTATTTCATAGCAATATAAACAGTGTATGTGCACATTATAGTGCCTTGCACCCTTCTTATTTCATAGCGAAATAAACAGTGTATGTGCTCATTACAGTACGATCCCAACCTCTAATTTAATAGCGATATAAACAGTGCATGTGCCCATTATAGTACCATCCCCACCTCTTATTTCAGAGTGATATAAACAGTGCACATGCTTACTATAGTACCATGCACACCTCCTATTTCAGAAGTGATATAAACATTGCATGTGCTCACTATAGTAACATCCTTACCACTTATTTCATGGTGATATTAACAGTGCATGTGCTCTTTATACAGCACTACCATCCCCACATTTATCAAAGCGATATAAACAGTGCATGAGCTCATTATAGTACCATGCACAACTCTTATTTCACTGTAATATAAACAGTGCATGTGCTCATTATACTACCATTCAGACCTCTTATTTCATAGTGATATAAACAGTTGATGTGCTCATTATAGATCCATGCCCACCTCTTATTTCATAGTGATATAAACAGTGCAAGTGCTCATTATAGTGCAATGCACACCTTTTCTTTCATAGCAATATAAACAGTGCATGTGCTCATTATAGTACCAGCCCAACCTTTTATTTCATAGTGATATAAACAGTGCATGTGCAGATTATAGTACCATCCCCACCTATAATTTTATAGCGATATAAACATTGCCTGTACTCTTTACAGTACCATGAACACTTTTTGTTTAATAGTGTTATAAACAGTGCACATGCTCATTACAGTTCCATGCACATTTCTTATTTCATAACGATATAATCAGTGCATGTACACAATACAGAACAATGCACACCTATTAATACATAGTGATATAAAGGGTGCATGTGATCATTACAGTACCATGCACTCCCTTTATTTCATAGCGATATAAACAGTGCATGTGCTCATTATAGTACCATCCTCACCTCTTATTTCATCATGATATAAACAGTGCATGTGCTCATTATAAAGCCATGCACACCTTTTATTTCACAGCAATACAAAGATTCCCCTTACTCATTACAGTACCATGCACAGCTTTTATTTCATAGTGATATGAACGGTGCACGTGCTCATTATAGTACCTTCCCCACTTCTTTTTAATAGTGATATAAACAGTGCATTTGTTCATTAAAGTGCCATGCACATCTTTTTTTCATAGCGGTATAAACCCTGTATGTGCTCAGTATAGTACCATCTCCAACTCTTATTTCATAGTGATATAAACAGTGCACGTGCTTATTATAGTACCATCCCCACCTCTTATTTCATAGTAAAATAAACAGTGCATGTGCTCATTATAGTAACATGTACACCTCTTATTTCATAGCAATATAAACAGTGTGGATGCCCATTAAAGTACAATGCAGACCTCTTATTTCATAGCGATATAAACAGTCCATGTGCTCATTAAAGTACCATTCTCACCTCTTATTTCACAGCAATAGAAACAGTGCATGTGATCATTACAGTATCCTACACACATCTTATTTCATAGCGACAAAAACAGAACAGGTGCTCATTACAGTTCCATGCACACAACTTATTTCATAGCGATATAAACAGTGCATGTGCTCATTACACTGCCATGCACACCTCTTCTTTCATAGTGATATAAACAGTGCATGTGCTCAATATAGTACCATCCCTACCTCTTATTTCATAGTGATTTAAACAGTGCATGTGCTCTTTACAGTACCAAGCACTCTTTTTATTTCATAGTGATATAAACAGGGCAGGTGCTCCTTATAGTACCATGCACATCTGTTATTTCATAGCAGTATAAACAGTGCATGTGCTCATTATAGAACCATCCCCACCTCTTATTTCATAGCGATATAAACAGTGCATGTGCTCATTATAGTATCATCCCCACCTCCTATTTCATAGCGATACAAACAGTGCATGTGCTCAATATAGTACCAAGCCCAGCACTTATTTCACAGTGATATAAACAGTGTTTGTGCTCCTTACAGTGCCATGCACACCATATATTTCTTAGTGATATAAACTGTGCATGTTCTTATTACAGTACCAAGAACACCTTTTGTTTCATGGTGATATAAGAAGAGCATGTGCTCCTTATAGTACCATCCCCACCTATTATTTCATAGTGATATAAACAGTGCATGTGCTCATTAGAGTACCATGTACACCTCTTATTTCATATCAATATAAATAGTGTGGCTGCTTTAAAAGTACAATGCACACCTCATATTTCATACCGATATAAACAGTGCATGTGCTCATTAAAGCACCATCCTCACCTCTTATTTCATAGCGATAGAAACAGTGCATCTGATCATTATAGTATCTTCCCCACATCTTATTTCATAGCAACATAAACAGTGCAGGTGCTCATTACAATTCCATGCACACAACTTATTTCATTGCGATATAAACGGTGCATGTCCTCATTACAGTGCCATGCACACCTCTTCTTTCGTAGTGATATAAACAGTGCATGTGCTCAATATAGTACCATCCCCACCTCTTATTTCAAAGCGATATAAACAGTGCATGTGCTCTTTACAGTACCAATCATTCCTTTTTATTTCACAGTGATATAAACATTGCATGTGCACATTATAGTTTCGTGCTCATCTCTTATTTCTTGGTAATATAAACATTGCATGTGTTCATTACAGTTCCATGTACACCTCTTATTTCATAGCGATATAAACTGTCTATGTGCACATTAATGTGCCTTGCACACCTCTTATTTCATAGATATAAACAGTGAATGTGCTCATTACAGTACTATCGCAACCTTTTATTTAATAGCGATATAAACAGTGCATGAGCTCATTATAGAACCTTCCCCAATTCTTATTTCAGAGAGATATAAACAGTGCATGTGTTTACTATAGTACCATGCACACCTCCTATTTCAGTAGCGATATAAACATTGCATGCGCTCACTATAGTAACATCCTTACCATTTGTTTCATGGTGATATTAACAGTGCATGTGCTCGGTATACAGCAGTACCATCCCGACCTTTTATATCAAAGCGATATAAACAGTGCATGAGCTCATTATAGTACCATGCACACCTCTTATTTCTTAGTGATATAAACAGTTGATGTGCTCATTATAGTACCATCCCCACTCTTATTTCATAGTGATATTAACAGTACATGTGCTCATTGCAGTACAATGCACACCATTGACTTCATAGCAATATAAACAGTGCATGTGCTCATTATAGAACCAGCCCCACCTCTAATTTCATAGTGATATAAACAGTGCATGTGCTGATTATAGTACCATCCCCACCTATTATTTCATAGTGATATAAACATTGCATGTGCTCTTTACAGTACCATGAACACTTTTTGTTTAATAGAGATATAAACAGTGCACATGCTCATTACAATTCCATGCACATTTCTTATTTCATAGCGAAATAATCAGTGCATGTACCCATTACAGTACAATGCACACCTATTAATTCATAGTGAAATAAACAGTGCATGTGCTTATTATAGTACCATCCCCACCTTTTATTTCATAGTGATAGAAACAGTGCATGTGCTTATTATAGCACCATGCACACCACTTATTTCATAGCAATATAAATAATGTGGCTGCTCATTAAAGTACAATGCACACCTCTTATTTCATAGCGATATAAACAGTGCATGTGCTCATCAAAGTACCATCCTCACCTCTTATTTCATAGCGATAGAAACAATGCTTGTGATCATTATAGTATTTTCCCACATCTTATTTCATAGCGACCTAAACAGTGCAGGTGCTCATTACACTTCCATGCATACAACTTATTTCATTGCGATATAAAGAGTGCATGTGCTCATTATAGTACCATCCTCACCTCTTATTTCATTGTGATATAAACAGTGCATCTGCTCATTATAAAGCCATGCACACCTTTTATATCATAGCAATACAAAGAGAGCCTGTACTAATTACAGTAACATGCACAGCTTTTATTTCATAGTGATATGAACTGTGCACATGCTCATTATAGTACCTTCCCCACATCTTTTTTCACAGTTATATAAACAGTGCATTTGCTCATTTTAGTGCCATGCACACCTTTTACTTCACAGTGATATAAAAAGTGCATGTGCTCATTATAGTACCATCCCCACCTCTTATTTCATAGTGATATAAACAGTGCATGTGCTCATTATAGTACCATACCCACCTCTGATTTCCTAGTGATATAAGTAGTGCATGTGCTCATTATCAAACATTTCTCACCTCTTATTTCATAGTGATACAAACAGTGCTCATGTTCATTACAGTTCCATGCACACTTCTTATTTCTTAACGATATAAACAGTGCACATACTCATTATAGTACCTTGCCCACCTCTTATTTCACAGCGATATAAACAGTGCTTGTGCACATTTTAGTACTTTCCTTGCCTCTTATTTCATAGTGATATAAAAAGTATATGTGACGGTTATAGTACCAGTCCCACCTCTTATTTCATAGTGATATAAACAGTGCATGTGCTCTTTGCAGAACCATGCACACCTTTTATTTCATAGTGCTTTAAACAGTGTGTGTGCTCATTACACTACCATGCACACCTCTTATTTCATAGTGATATAAACAGAGCAGGTGCTCCTTATAGTACCATGCACATCTGTTATTTCATAGCAGTATAAACAGTGCATGTGCTCATTATAGAACCATCCCCACCTCTTATTTCATAGTGATATAAACAGTGCATGTGCTCATTATAGTACCATCCTCACCTCCTATTTCATAGCGATACAAACAGTGCATGTGCTCAATATAGTACCAAGCCCAGCACTTATTTCACAGTGATATAAACAGTGTTTCTGCTCCTTACAGTGCCATGCACACCATATATTTCTTAGTGATATAAACAGTGCATGTTCTTATTACAGTACCAAGCACAACTTTTGTTTCATGGTGATATAAGCAGAGCATGTGCTCATTATTGTACCATCCCCAACTATTATTTCATAGTGATATAAACAGTGCATGTGCTCATTAGAGTACCATGTACACCTCTTATTTCATATCAATATAAATAGTGTGGCTGCTTTAAAAGTACAATGCACACCTCATATGTCATACCGATATAAACAGTGCATGTGCTCATTAAAGCACCATCCTCACCTCTTATTTCATAGCGATAGAAACAGTGCATGTGATCATTATAGTATCTTCCCCACATCTTATTTCATAGCAACATAAACAGTGCAGGTGCTCATTACAGTTCCATGCACACAACTTATTTCATTGCGATATAAACAGTGCATGTGCTCATTACAGTGCCATGCAAACCTCTTCTTTCATAGTGATATAAACAGTGCATGTGCTCAATATAGTACCATCCCACCTCTTATTTCATAGCGATATAAACAGTGCATGTGCTCTTTACAGTACCAATCATTCTTTTTTATTTCACAGTGATATAAACATTGCATGTGCACATTATAGTGCCATGCTCATCTCTTATTTCTTGGTGATATAAACAGTGCATGTGTTCATTACAGTTCCATGTACACCTCTTATTTCATAGTGATATAAACTGTGTATGTGCACATTATAGTGTCTTGCACACCTCTTGTTTCATAGCGATATAAACAGTGCATGTGCTCATCAAAGTACCATCCTCGCCTCTTATTTCATAGTGATAGAAACAGTGCTTGTGATCATTACAATATTTTCCCACATCTTATTTCACAGCGACCTAAACAGTGCAGGTGCTCATTACACTTCCATGCATACAACTTATTTCATTGCGATATAAACAGTGCATGTGCTCATTAGAGTGCCATGCACACCTCTTCTTTCATAGCAATACAAACAGTGCACGTCCTCAATATAGTACCAAGCCCACTACTTATTTCATAGTGATATAAACAGTGCTTGTGCTCCTTACAGTGCCATGCACACCACTAATTTCTTAGTGATATAAACAGTGCATGTGCTTATTACAGTACCAAGCACACCTTTTATTTCAAAGCGATATAAGCAGTGCACGTGCTCATTATAGTATCATCGCCACCTATTATTTCATAGTAATATAAACAGTGCATGTGCTCATAATAGTGCCATGCACATCTTTTATTTCACTGCAATTTAAACAGTGCATGTGCTCATTACAGTACCAGCCCCAAATCGTATTTCAAAGTGATATGTACAGTGCATGTGCTGATTATAGTACCATCCCCATCTATTATTTCATTGTGGTATAAACATTGCATGTACTCTTTACAGTACCATGAACACTTGTTATTTAATAGTGATATAAATAGTGCATGTGCTCATTACATTTCCATGCACATTTCTTATTTCATAGCGATATAATCAGTGCATGTACCCATTACAGTACCATGCACACCTCTTAATTATAGTGATATAAAGAGTGCATGTGCTCATTAGAGTACCATGCACACCTTTTATTTCATAGCGATATAAACAGTGCATGTGCTCATAAAAGTACCATCCTCACCTCTTATTTCAACGTGATATAAACAGTGCATGTGCTCATTATAAAGCTATGCACACCTTTTATTTCATAGCAACACAAACAGTGCCCATACTCATTACAGTACCATGCACAGCTTTTATTTCATTGTGATATGAACTGTGCACGTGCTAATTATAGTACCTTCCCCACATCTTTTTTGATAGTGATATAAACAGTGCATTTGCTCATTTTAGTGCCATGCACATCTTTTTTTCATAGCGATACAAACCGTGTATATGCTCATTATAGTACCATCCCCAAATCTTTTTTCATAATGATGTAAACAGTGCATGCGCCTTTTATAGTACCATCCCAACCTCTTATTTCATAGTGAAATAAACAGTGCAAGGGCTCATTAGAGTACCACGTACACCTCTTATTTCATATCAATATAAATAGTGTGGCTGCTTTTAAGTACAAATTACACCTCGTATTTCATAGCGATATACACAGTGCATGAGCTCATTAAAGCACCATCCTCACCTCTTATTTAATAGCGATAGAAACAGTGCATGTGATCATTATAGTACCTTCCCCACATCTTATTTCATAGCAACATAAACAGTGCAGGTGCTCATTACAGTTCCATGCACACAACTTATTTCATTGCGATATAAACAGTGCATGTGCTCATTACAGTGCCATACATTCCTCTTCTTTCATAGTGATATAAACAGTGCATATGCTCAATATAGTACCATCCCTACCTCTTATTTCAGAGTGATATAAACAGTGCATGTGCTCTTTACAGTACCAAGCATTCTTTTTTTATTTCACAGTGATATAAACATTGCATGTGCACATTATAGTGCCATGCTCATCTCTTATTTCTTGGTGATATAAACAGTGCATGTGTTCATTACAGTTCCACGTACACCTCTTATTTCATAGTGATATAAACTGTGTATGTGCACATTATAGTGCCTTGCACACCTCTTATTTCATAGCGATATAAACAGTGAATGTGCTCATTACAGTCCATCCCAACCTCTTATTTAATAGCGATATAAACAGTGCATGTGCTCATTATAGAACCTTCCCCACTTCTTATTTCAGAGAGATATAAACAGTGCATGTGTTTACTTTAGTACCATGCACACCTCCTATTTCAGTAGCGATATAAACGTTGCATGTGCTCACTATAGTAACATCCTTACCACTTATTTCATGGTGATATTAACAGTGCATGTGCTCATTATACATCAGTACCATCCCCACCTTTTATATCATAGCGATATAAACAGTGCATGAGCTCATTATAGTACCATGCACTCCTTTTATTTCATAGTGATATAAACAGTGCATGTGCTAAATATAGTACCATCCCCACCTATTATTTCATACTGATATAAACAGTGCATGTGCTCATTACAGTACCATGCACTCCTTTTATTTCATAGTGATATAAACAGTGCATGTGCTCATTATAGTACCATCCTCTGCTCTTATTTCATCGTGATATAAACAGTGCATGTGCTCATTACAAAGCCATGCACACCTTTTATTTAATAGCGATTCAATGAGTGACCGTTCTCTTTACAGTTCCATGCACAGCTTTTATTTCATAGCAAAAAAAACTGTGCACCTGCTTATTATAGTACCTTACCCAGATCTTATTGCATAGTGATATAAACAGTGCATTTGCTCATTATAGTGCCTTGCACACCTTTTATTTCATAGCTATATAACCAGTGCATGTGCTAATTATAGTACCTTCCCCACCTCTTATTTCACAGTGATATAAACAGTGCATGTGCTGATTACAGTACCATCCCCACCTATTATTTCATAGCGATATAAACATTGCATGTGCTCTTTACAGTACCTTGAACACTTTTTGTTTATTTGTGATATAAACAGTGCATGTGCTCATTACAGTAGCATGCACTTTTCTTATTTCATAGAAATATAATCAGTGCATGAACCCGTTACAGTACCATGCACACCTCTTAATTCATCGTAATATAAACAGTTCATGGGCTCATTATAAAGCCATGCACACCTTTTATTTCATAGCAATACAAAGAGTGCCCATACTCATTTCAGTTCCATGCACAGCTTTCATTTCATAGTGAAATGAACTATGCACATGCTCATTATAGTACCATCCCAACATCTTTTTTCATAGTGATATAAACTGTGCATTTGCTCATTATAGTGCCATGCACATCTTTTTTTCACAGTGATATAAACTGTTTATCTGCTCATTATAGTACCATCCCCAACTCTTATTTCATAGTGATATAAACAGTGCATGTGCTCATTATAGTACCATCCCCACCTCTTATTTCATAGTTCTACAAACAGTGCATGTGATCATTATAGTACCATGCACACCTCTTATTTCATAGCGATATAAACAGTGCATGTGCTCATTAAAGTACCATCCTTACCTCTTATTTCATTGTGATATAAACAGTGCATGTGCTCATTATAAAGCCATGCACACCTTTTATTTCTTAGCAATACAAAGTGTCCGTACTCATTACAGTACCATGCACATCTTTTATTTCATAGTGATATGAACTGTGCACATGCTCATTATAGCACCTTCCCCACATCTTTTTTTATAGTGATATAAACAGTGCATTTGCTCATTTAAGTGCCATGCACATCTTTTTTTTCATAGCGATATAAACCATGTATGTGTACCATCCTCAACTCTTATTTAATAGTGATATAAACAGTGCATGTGCTTATTATAGTACCATCCCCATCTCTTCTTTCACAGTGAAATAAACAGGGCATGTTCTCATTATAGCGCCATGTACACCTCTTATTTCATAGCAATATAAATAGTGTGTCTGCACATTAAAGTACAATGCACACCTCTTATTTCATAGCGATATAAACAGTGCATGTGCTCAATATAGTACCATCCCCACCTCTTATTTCATAGTGATATAAACAGTGCATGTGCTCTTTACAGTACCAAGTACACATTTTATTTCATAGTGATATAAACATTGCATGTGCCCATTATATTACCATGCTCATCTCTTATTTCTTGATGATATAAACAGAGCATGTGTTCATTATACTTCAATGTACACCTCTTATTTCATAGCAATTTAGACAGTGTATGTGCACATTATAGTGCTTGCACACTTCTAATTTCATAGCAATATAAACAGTGTATGTGCTCATTACAGTATCATCACAACCTCTTATTTAATAGTGATATAAACAGTGCATGTGCTCATTATAGTACCATCCCCTCCTCTTATTTCAGAGTGATATAAACCATGCATGTGCTTTCTATAGTACCATGCACACCTCCTATTTCAGTAGCGATATAAACATTGCATGTGCTCACTATTGTAACATCATTACCACTTATTTCATGGCGATATTAACAGTGCATGTGCTCATTATACAGCAGTACCATCCCCACCTCTTATATCAAAGTGAAATAAACAGTGCATGAGCTCATTATACTACCATGCACACCTCTTATTTCATAGTGCTAAAACAGTTCATGTGCTCATTATACTATCATGCACACATCTTATTTCATAGTGATATAAACAGTTGATGTGCTCATTATAGTACCAGCCCCACCTCTTGTTTTCATAATTGATATAAACAGTGCGTATTGCTGGGATTATGGTACAATCCGTACTATTTTTCATTGCGATATAAGCGTTGCATGTGCTCTTTACAGTACCATGAACACTTTTTATTTAATAGTGATATAAACAGTGCATGTGCTCATTACATTTCCATGCACATTTCTTATTTCATAGTGATATTATCAGTGCATGTACCCATTACAGTACCATGCACACCACTTAATTCATAGTGATATAAAGAATGCGTGTGCTCATTACAGTACCATGCACACCTTTTATTTCATCGTGATCTAAACAGTGCATGTGCTCATTATAAAGCCATGCACACCTTTTATATCATAGCAATACAAAGAGTGCCCATACTCATTACAGTACCATGCACAGCTTTTATTTCATAGTGATATGAACTGTGCACATGCTCATTACAGTACCTTCCAAACATCTTTTTTCATAGTGATATAAACAGTGCATTTGCTCATTTAAGTGCCATGCACATCTTTTTTTCATAGCGATATAAACCATGTATGTGCACATTATAGTACCATCCCCAACTCTTATTTCATAGTGATATAAACAGTGCATGTGCTTATTATAGTACCATCCCCACCTCTTATTGCATAGTGAAATAAACAATGCATGTTCTCATTATACTACCATGTACACCTCTAATTTCATAGCATTTTAAATAGTGTGGCTGATCATTAAAGTACAATGCACACCTCTTATTTCATAGCGATATAAACATTGCATGTGCTCAATATAGTACCATCCCCACCTCTTATTTCATAGCGATATAAACAGCACATGTGCTCTTTACAGTACCAAGCACACTTTTTATTTCATAGTGATATAAACATTGCATGTGCTCATTACAGTACCATGCTCATCTCTTATTTCATGGTGATATAAACAATGCATGTGTTCATTACAGTTCCATGTACACCTTTTACTTCATAGCAATATAGACAGTGTATGTGCACATTATAGTGCCTTGCACACCTCTAATTTCATAACAATACAAACAGTGTATGTGCTCATTACAATACCATCCCAACCTCTTATTTAATAGTGATATAAACAGTGCATGTGCTCATTATACTACCATCCCCACCTCTTATTTCAGAGTGATATAAACAGTGCATGTGCTCACTATTGTAACATCCTTAACACTTATTTCATGGTGAAATTAACAGTGCATGTGCTCATTATACAGCAATACCATCCCCACCTTTTATATCAAAGTGAAATAAACAGTGCATGAGCTCATTATAGTACCATGCACACCTCTTATTTCATAGTGATATAAACAGTGCATGTGCTCATTATACTACCATACACACCTCTTATTTCATTGTGATATAAACAGTGCATGTGCTCATTATAGTGCAATGCACACTTTTTACTTCATAGCAATATAAACAGTGCATGTGCTCATTATAGTACCAGCCCCACCTCTTATTTCATTGGGATATAAACAGTGCATGTACTGATTTTATTACCATCCCCACCTATTATTTCATAGCGATAAAAACATTGCATGTGCTCTTTACAGTACCATGAATACTTTTTGTTTAATAGTGATATAAACAGCACACGTGCTCATTACAGTTCCCTGCACATTTCTTATTTCATTGCAATATAATCAGTGCATGTAGCCATTATAGTACCATGCACACCACTTAATTCATAGTAATATAAAGAGTGCATGTGCTCATTACAGTACCATGCACACCTTTAATTTCATAGCGATATAAACAGTGCATGTGCTCATTAAAGCACCATCCTCACCTCTAATTTCATAGCGATAGAAACACTGCTTGTGATCAGTATAGTATCTTCCCCACATCTTATTTCATAGCAACATAAACAGTGGAGGTGCTCATTACAGTTCCATGCACACAACTTATTTCATAGCGATATTAACAGTGCATGTGCTCAATATAGTACCATCCCCACCTCTTATTTCATAGCGATATAAACAGTGCATGTGCTCTTTACAGTACCAAGCATTCTTTTTTATTTCACAGTGATATAAACATTGCATGTGCACATTATAGTACCATGCTCATCTCTTATTTCTTGATGATACAAACAGTACATGTGCACATTATAGTGCCTTGCACACCTCTTATTTCATAGAGATATAAACAGTGTATGTGCTCATAACAGTACCATCCCAACCTCTTATTTAATAGTGATATAAACAGTGCATGAGCTCATTATAGAACCTTCCCCACTTCTTATTTCAGAGAGATATAAACAGTGCATGTGTTTTCTATAGTACCATGCACACCTCTTATTTCAGTAGCGATATAAACATTGTATGTGCTCACTATAGTAACATCCTTACCACTTATTTCATGGTGATATTAACAGAGCATGTGCTCGTTATACAGCAGTACCATCCCCACCTTTTATATCAAAGCGATATAAACAGTGCATGAGCTCATTATAGTACCATGCACACCTCTTATTTCATAGTGATATAAACAGTTGATGTGCTCATTATAGTACCATCCCCTCATCTTATTTCATAGTGATATTAACAGTACATGTGCTCATTGTAGTGCAATGCACATTTCTTATTTCATAGCGATATAATCAGTGCATGTACCCATTACAGTACTATGCACACCTCTTAATTCATAGTGATAAAAAGAGTGCATGTGCTCATTACAATACCATCCCCACCTACTATTTCATTGTGAAATAAACAGTGCATGTGCTCTTTATAGTGCCATGCACATCTTTTATTTCACAGCAATTTAAACAGTGCATGTGCTCATTATAGTACCAGCCCCAAATCATATTTCAAAGTGATATAAACAGTGCATGTGCTGATTATTGTACCATCCCCACCTATTATTTCATTGCGGTATAAACATTGCATGTGCTTTTTACAGTACCATGCACATTTCTTATTTCATAGCGATATAATCAGTGCATGTACCCATTACAGTACCATGCACACCTATTAATTCATAGAGAAATAAACAGTGCATTTGCTTATTATAGTACCATCCCCACCTCTTATTTCATAGTGATAGAAACAGTGCATGTGCTTATTATAGCACCATGCACACCACTTATTTCATAGCAATATAAATAATGTGGCTGCTCATTAAAGTACAATGCACACCTCTTGTTTCATAGCGATATAAACAGTGCATGTGCTCATCAAAGTACCATCCTCACCGCTTATTTCATAGTGATAGAAACAGTGCTTGTAATCATTATAGTATTTTCCCACATCTTTTTTCATAGTGACCTAAACAGTGCAGGTGCTCATTACATTTCCATGTATACAACTTATTTCATTGTGATATAAACAGTGCATGTGCTCATTAGAGTGCCATGCACACCTCTTCTTTCAGTGATATAAACAGTGCATGTGCTCAATATAGTACCATCCCCACCTCTTATTTCATAGTGATATAAACAGTGCATGTGCTCTTTACAGTACCAAGCATTCTTTTTTATTTCACAGTGATATAAACATTGCATGTGCTCATTATAGTACCATGCTCATCTCTTATTTCTTGGTGATATAAACACTGCATGTGTTCATTACAGTTCGACGTACACCTCTTATTTCATAGCGTTATAAAATGTGTATGTGCACTCTATAGTGCCCTGCACACCTCTTATTTCATAGAGATATAAACAGTGTATGTGCTCATTACAGTACCATCCCAACCTCTTATTTCATAGTGATATTAACAGTAGATGTGCTCATTGTAGTGCAATGCACACCTTTTACTTCATAGCAATAGAAACCGTGCAGGTGCTCATTATAGTACCAGCCCCACCTCTTATTTCATAGTGATATAAACAGTGCATGTGCTGATTATAGTATCATCCCCACTTATTATTTCATTGTGATATCAACATTGCCTGTGCTCTTTACAGTACCATGAACTCTTTTTGTTTAATAGTGATCTAAACAGTGCATGAGCTCATTACAGATCCATGCACATTTCTTATTTCATAGCGATATAATCAATGCATGTACCCATTACAGTACCATGCACACCTATTAATTCATAGTGAAATAAACAGTGCATGTGCTTATCATAGTACAATCCCCACCTCTTATTTCATAGTGATAGAAACAGTGCATGTGCTTATTATAGCACCATGCACACCACTTATTTCATAGCACTATAAATAATGTGGCTGCTCATTAAAGTACAATGCACACCTCTTATTTCATAGCGATATAAACAGTGCATGTGCTCATCAAAGTACCATCCTCACCGCTTATTTCATAGTGATGGAAACAGTGCTTGTGATCATTAAAGTTTTTTCCCACATCTTTTTTCATAGCGACCTAAACAGTGCAGGTGCTCATTACACTTCCATGCATACAACTTATTTCTTTGCGATATAAACAGTGCATGTGCTCATTAGAGTGCCATGCACACCTCTTCTTTCATAGTGTTATAAACAGTGCATGTGCTCAATATAGTACCATCCCCACCTATTATTTCATAATGATATAAACAGTGCATGTGCTAATTACAGTACCATGCACAACTCTTATTTCATAGTGATATAAACAGGGCAGGTGCTCCTTATAGTACCATGCACATCTCTTATTTCATAGCAGTATAAACAGTGCATGTGCTCATTATAGAACCATCCCCACCTCTTATTTCATAGCGATATAAGCAGTGAATGTGCTCATTATAGTGCCATACCACCTCCTATTTCATAGTGATACAAACAGTGCATGTGCTCAATATAGTACCAAGCCCACTACTTATTTCACAGCGATATAAACAGTGCTTGTGCTCCTTACAGTGCCATGCAGACCACTTATTTCTTAGTGATATAAACAGTGCATGTGCTTATTATAGTACCAAGCACACCTTTTATTTCATAGTGATATAAGCAGTGCATGTGCTCATTATAGTACCATCCCCACCTATTATTTCACAGTGATATGAACAGTGCATGTTCTCATTATAGTGCCATGCACATCTTTTATTTCACAGCAATTCAAACAGTGCATGTGCTCATTATAGTACCCGCTCCAAATCTTATTTCAAAGTGATATAAACAGTGCATGTGCTAATTATAGTACCATCCCGACCTATTATTTCATTGCGGTATAAACATCTCATGTGCTCTTTACAGTACCATGAACACTTGTCATTTAATAGTGATATAAACAGTGCATGAGCACATTACATTTCCATGCACATTTCTTATTTCATAGCGATATAATCAGTGCATGTACCCATTACAGTACCATCCTCACCTCTTATTTCAACGTGATATAAACAGTGCATGTGCTCATTATAAAGCTATGCACACCTTTTATTTCATAGCAACACAGAGTGCCCGTACTCATTACAGTACCATGCACAGTTTTATTTCACAGTGATATGAACTGTGCACATGCTCATTATAGTACCTTCCCCACATCTTTTTTGATAGTTATATAAACAGAGCATTTGCTCATTTTAGTGCCATGCACATCTTTTTTTTCATAGCGATATAAACCGTGTATGTGCTCATTATAGTACCATCCCCAACTCTTATTTCATAGTGATGTAAACAGTGCATGTGCCTTTTATAGTACCATCCCAACCTCTTATTTCATAGTGAAATAAACAGTGCATGTGCTCATTAGAGTACCATGTACACCTCTTATTTCATATCAATATAAATAGTGCGGCTGCTTTAAAGTACAATGTACACCTCATGTTTCATAGCGATATAAACAGTGCATGTGCTAATTAAAGCACCATGCTCATCTCTTATTTCATAGCGATAGAAACAGTGCATGTGATCATTATAGTATCTTCCCCACATCTTATTTCATAGCAACATAAACAGTGCAGGTGCTCATTACAGTTCCATGCACACAACTTATTTCATTGCGATATAAACAGTGCATGTGCTCATTACAGTGCCATGCACACCTCTTCTTTCATAGTGATATAAACAGTGTATGTACTCAATATAGTACCATCCCCACCTCTAATTTCATAGTGATATAAACAGTGCTTGTGCTCTTTACAGTGCCAAGCATTCTTTTTATTTCACAGTGATATAAACATTGCATGTGCACATTATAGTGCCATGCACATCTCTTATTTCTTGGAGATATAAACAGTGCATGTGTTCATTACAGTTCCATGTACACCTCTTATTTCATAGCAATATAAACTGTGTAGGTGCACATTATAGTGCCTTGCACACCTCTTATTTCATAGCGATATAAACAGTGTATGTGCTCATTACAGTCCATCCCAAACTCTTATTTAAAAGCGATATAAACAGTGCATGTGCTCATTATAGAACCTTCCCCACTTCTTATTTCAGAGAGATATAAACAGTGCATGTGTTTACTATAGTACCATGCACACCTCCTATTTCAGTAGCGATATAAACATTGCATGTGCTCACTATAGTAACATCCTTACCACTTATTTCATGGTGATATTAACAGTGCATGTGCTCGTTATACAGCAGTACAATCCCCACCTTTTATATCAAAGCAATATAAACAGTGCATGAGGTCAGTATAGTACCATGCTCACCTCTTATTTCATAGTGATATAAACAGTTGATGTGCTCATTATAGTACCATCCCCACCTCTTATTTCATAGTGATATTAACAGTACATGTGCTCATTGTAGTGCAATGCACACCTTTTACTTCATAGCAATATAAACAGTGCATGTGCTCATTATAGTACCAGCCCCACCTCTTATTTCATAGTGATATAAACAGTGCATGTGCTGATTATAGTACCATCCCCACCTATTATTTCATAGTGATATAAACATTACATGTACTCTTTACAGTACCATGAACACTTGTTGTTTAATAGTGATATAAACAGTGCACATGCTCATTACAGTTCCATGCACATTTCTTATTTCATAGCGATATAATCAGTGCATGTACCCATTACAGTACCATGCACACCTATTAATTCATAGTGAAATGAACAGTGCTTGTGCTTATTATAGTACCATCCCCACCTCTTATTTCATAGTGATAGAAACAGTGCATGTGCTTATTATAGCACCATGCACACCACTTATTTCATAGCAACATATATAATGTGGCTGCTCATTAAAGTACAATGCACAGCTCTTATTTCATAGCGATATAAACAGTGCATGTGCTCATCAAAGTACCATCCTCACCTCTTATTTCATAGTAATAGAAACAGTGCTTGTGATCATTATAGTATTTTCACACATCTTATTTAATAACGACCTAAACAGTGCAGGTGCTCATTACACTTCCATGCATACAACTTATTTCATTGCGATATAAAGGGTACATGTGCTCATTAGAGTGCCATGCACACCTCTTCTTTCATAGTGATATAAACAGTGCATGTGCTCAATATAGCACCATCCTCACCTATTATTTCATAGTGATATAAACAGTGCATGTGCTCATTACAGTACCATGCACACCTCTTATTTCATGGTGATATAAACAGGGCAGGTGCTCCTTATAGTACCATGCACATCTCTTATTTCATAGCTGTATAAACAGTGCATGTGCTCATTATAGAGCCATCCCCACCTCTTATTTCATAGCGATATAAACAGTGCATGTGCTCATTATAATGCCATCCCCAGTTCCTATTTCATAGCGATACAAACAGTGCACGTGCTCATTATAGTACCAAGCCCACTACTTATTTCACAGCGATATAAACAGTGATTGTGCTCCTTACAGTGCCATGCACACCACTTATTTCTTAGTGATATAAACAGTGCATGTGTATTGATACCAAGCACACCTTTATTTCATAGTGATATAAGCAGTGCACATACTCATTATAGTACCATCCCCACCTATTATTTCTTAGTGATATAAACAGTGCATGTGCTCATTATAGTGCCATGCACATCTTTTATTTCACAGCAATTTAAACAGTGCATGTGCTCATTATAGTACCAGCCCCAAATCTTATTTCAAAGTGATATAAACAGTGCATGTGCTGATTATAGTACCATCCCCACCTATTATTTCATTGTGATATAAACATTACATGTGCTCTTTACAGTACTAACATACTAAAATGCCAGCAGAATAGGCCTAATGGTCTTTTGTGTCTGCTCTTTTGGTCAGCCCCCACCCTGGGTGCTGACCTTGCTGTCCCCCTCGCCTTCTCTGGCTTCTCCCTTCCCAGTTCCGGATATTCTTGCTGCATTGGATTTTGCTTCCTGAACCCTTCCCCTGTGCCTGTCCCACCCCCTCTTGAACCCCTCCACTGTCTCTGCCTCCACCAGCCCCCTAGGTAGTGCATTCCATGGCTCTACCACCTCTCAGTGAAGTAGCACCTCCTCCTTTCTCCCTGAATCTTCCCCCTACAGCTTCCACCCATGCCTCTAGTGGCCCCTTCCTCCTTCCTTCAAAGCACCCTCACTGTTCCTCCCTATTTACCCTCTTCATGTACCTGAAGACCTCTATCATGTCCCCCGGTCCCTTCTCTCTTCCAAAGTGTATATATTTAGCTCTTCGAGCTCTCCTCATAGGTCCTGTCCCCAAGCCCCAAATCATTTTGTTGCCTCCTCTGGACCCTCTCCAGGAGGTTAATGTCCCTCTTTAAGTGTGGCCTCCAAAACTGCACGCAGTACCCAGGTGCGGCCTCACCAAGCAGTTATACAGAGGAGTATCACTTCCCTCCTTCTGGAGGTGATCCTAGCGATGCATCCCAGCATCCTGTTGGCCTTGGCTGCTGCCCTCCTACAAGTCTCAGAGTTGTTCATCTTGACATCCACCACCACCCCAGGTTTCTCCTCAGCCATTGAGACTTGTAGTATTCCCCAGGTGTACACTTGGCCTGGGTTTCTGAGCCCCAGGTGAGTGCTGCATTTCCTGCATTAAACCTCAGCTTCCACTTTCTAGACCATCTTTCCAGAGCCTCCAGGTCCATCTGCAGGGCCACCCTCCCCTCCTCCCCATCCACCACTGCCCCCAGTTTCGAGTCATCTGCAAAGAGACTCATCTCACTCCTGATTCCTGTCCTTATGTCAGATACATAGGCGTTGAACAGAAGGGGCCCAAGAACTGATCCCTGTGGGACCCCACTAATGACCCTCCTTGGGGAAGAGATTATCCCACCAACTACGACCCTCTGGGTCCGGTCCTGGAGCCAATTGCCTATCCATCGGATCATCTAGTTCCCCACCCCCATTTCTCCTAGTTTATCCAACAGGCCCACGTGAGGAACAGAGTCAAATGCCTTGCTGAAGTCCAGAAAGACGACATCCACTGGTCTACCCAGGTCCAAGGCACTTGTCACCCAGTCATAGAACTCCACCAGGTTTGTCTGACACGATTTCCCCGGGATGAATCCATGCTGTCTAGTGTCCAGGCACCCTGACTTATCCAGGGCCCCCCCCAGCCTCTCCTTGACAATGCCCTCCATCACTGATGTCAGGCTGACAGGCCTGTAGTTACCTGCCAGCTCCCTTGATCCCCCCTTGTGGATAGGCACTACATGCGCCACCTTCCAGTCTTGGGGCACCCACCCTGTCCTCAGAGAAATGGTGAAAAGCTCTGCCAGGGGTTTCGCCAGGACATCTGCAAGTTCCTTCAGCACTCTAGGATGTAATTTATCCGGCCCCGGTGCTTTCTCCGTCTTAAGGGAGCTGAGGGCTTCCTCACCTCTCTGCTGTGATTTCCACTTCCAGTACCTCTTCTCCCTGCTTAGCCCTCCCCACCTGCCAGTGATGCCCCTCCCCAGACCTGCCGATTGGTAAGGGCCCCCTCCTCATTATCTCTGTCTCCTCCCATGTATGATGCAGCATCCCATTTTCCTGGAGAAAACTGAGGTGGAAGTACTCATTTAGTACCTCAGCCTGCTCCTCTGGATCTTGTGCCCATCTCCCCTGATTTAATCCTGCTAATCTGCCCTTCACCCTTCGACTTTCCCCAATGTATCTAAAGAACCCCTTTTCCTCTCTAATTTCCTGGCCAGGTTCTGCTCCTTCCTTGCCTTAGCCGCCCTCACCACTCTAGTGGCCCTTCTAGCCAACAGCTCATACTCCCCTCGATCCCTTTCACTCCTTGAGCACTTGAATTTCTTATAGGCTGCTTTCTTTCCCCGCACCACCTCCTGGACCTCCCTGGTCCACCAACAGGGTTTTTGGGCCCTACCGCATTTTCGTCTTACTCTTGCACAGGTGCTGGTAGCATCCTGCACCCCTCTCCTGATGCTTTCCCACCTACTATCAGCGTCCATGTCTGACCCAATCCCATCCAAATGCTCCTTAAGGATCCTTCCCATTTCCTTAAAATCCACCCCTGAAGTAGGTTACTTCTGCTCTTGTGCAGCCTTCTACCCCTCCTAGGTCCAGGCAGAACCAGACTGTGGCATGGTCACTCCCCGCCATGGGTCCCTTACTCCAGGCCCCAATCTGGTCACTGTCTGCCAGGACCACATCCAGTACCCGTGCCTCCCTGGTCGGTTCCCTCACCTGCTGAGTTAGGAACGCGTCTTGAAAGACATCCAACAACCTCTGTTCCCTGGTCACAGAGGATGTCATGGTCTCCCAGTCTGTTCCTGGCATGTTTAAGTCCCCAACACCACCACCGTTCCTCTGCCCAGTCTGCAGTGTCTCCCAACATCTGCCACCAGACTGTCCTCCAGCTCCTCCGCCAGGCAGGGGGTCTACATCACTCCTATTTTTACTCTCTTGCCCCTTGTTATCAAGGTGACCCAAATCGCCTCCACGGTTCCTCCACCTCCTCAACTCCCCTATGCCAATGCAGTTTTACTATCATTGCTACCTCCTCCCTTCCCTCCCCCCTGTCCTTCCTGAACATAGTGTAACCCTCCAGGTTCAGGTCCCAATCATGTCTTGCAGTGGCCCAAGTCTCAGTGACCGCTGCCACATCCACTGCTCCCTCAGTTAACATTGCCTGGAGCTCAGGCATTTTATTGCCCAAGCTCCTGGCATTTAGCAGGACTACCTTCCACCCTTTCCCTATAGTTTCATTTCCCCTGTTTGTGTTCCCTTGGGGATTCTGTTTTCTCCTGGTCTGCACTTTGCCAGTTGGTCTTTTCCTGCAATCCTCCTGGTCCCCAGGGGGGTGGAGACAGAGTCCCTCCTTTATTGGCATCCCCTTGACTGCCTTTTCTCCCATCCCACCCCCTTCACAAGTTTAAACCCCACTTTTCACCAATGAACTCCTCCATTTTCAACTTAAGGATTCCCCTTCCCTCCAAATTGAGATGTAGTCTGATCTCTAGCATACAGCCTCATCCTCCCAGGTCTCCCCCAATCCCCATCAACCCATACCTCTGGCCTCACACCACTCCCTGAGCCACTGGTTTGTCTCCCTAATTTTTCTTTTGTATTCCCCACTAGCCCTTGGCACTGGCAGGATTTCTGAGAAGGAAACTGTGCATCCTATGTCATGACAGACCCTGGCGAGCTCCCTGAATCTTGCCTGTATCTCTAGCTCGCTATTTCCCTCAATGTCATTTGTGCCCAGGTGGACCAGTATGTGGGGAACTCCCACAGTCCTTGCCAGCTGATATACCTCGTGCTTAGCCCTGTGCACTGTTAGTCCAGGGAAGCATCTTGTTCTAACTGGCCAGGCTTCTCCTCCTATTCCATTTGATACCCCTGATCATAGAATCCCCCAGCAGGAGCACTCTAACCACTCCTTTTCCTCCATTTCCCCTTCCATGTCCCTCATCCTTTCTACGGCCCCTCCACCCAGCTGGCTCCTTGTTCCTCCCCTATCTGGGTGCCACATGCCACCGTTCCTTATTTACCATGGCCCTCCCTCCCTCCAATCCTATGCCTCTCCTCCTCCTCCTCCTCCTGAGTATCCTTCTGTACCTTGTTAATTCCCCCCTCACTGCTCGCAACTGGTCCTTCTCCCCCATCTGCTAAACTAGCCTGGCTCATCCTCCCTTCCTTCCTGTCTCCATTTAGTTCCTCCTTGCTCATCGTGCTCCCCTGGCCTAACCCCTCAGCTCTCTTTACTGAATCATCCCTGTGCTTCTGGTCCTTCTTTACCTTTCCTCCCAACTGGTTCTTCTCCTTGCGCTTTCCTCCCTCTTCCCCCTGCTCCGATTTACTGCTCCCCCCATTCTCCTGCATTCCAGGTCCCCGTTCTTCCTGCTATCTGGCACCTACCTCCTGCCCCCCACTCCCACACCCTTTCCGTCTCTAACCACCTCTGCCGTGGCTACATCCCCCCCAATCCTTGAGCAGAAGAAGAGAATTGAAGCGGTTACTAAGTATAAGGTCTGATCCACCTACCTTCCTTGCTTCCTTCTGTCCAGCACTGGCTATCCGCCTACTTCCCTGAGAATGTTGTCCCTCCGTCCCCCCTTTGTGAGGGTCCCCAGTTACCCGCCTGCTTCCTTGGTAGTGTCCTTTTGGGCCCCCTCTGCCAGGGTCCCTATGTGACCCCTGAGTATTCTCCTGCACTCCTTTCCCTATACCCCACCCCAGTGCTTGGAGCAACCCAGTGGGAGATTTCCAGCCCCTCCCAACCATACCACCCCTTCCCCAGCTTTCTCCTCATCCCCAACCTCCTCCCTAAGCTGTGCCAGCTGGTAGCACACTGGCAACCACCAAACTTCCAAGCCCAGTCCAGTATCATGGCTGCTCCACACCTGTGCACCCCACCACCCTCCCAAAGATGCCAGCCCTAATGATGTGTGGTTCCATCCCCTTCAAATAGTTTTCCATGGGTGAGCCACCAGGTTCCCCCTATTCCAAGATACCCCTACTGCCTAATCAGGTCACCCACTAATCCTAGAGACAGTCCATTGTACACCAGTAACTCTGTTACTAGCTGCAGTACAACACATTATACATGTAAGGAAAATGAACAACTCTCTAAGCTACTCTCTCCGGCCTTTAAATCCAACCCCAGTGGCTAGAACTACATGAGCTGCACCAGCAGCCTTTTCTCAATTGCAGGGCAGGTCTTCCCTATAAATTTGCAGACTTCTGGGGAGGGAGGGTGGGGGAGGGTTGGTCTTGGGCAGACACCTGACAAGACAGAGTGTATCAGCTCTGTGTCTCCCCTTCAAGCCCTGCAGCTAAAGAACCATCTCCAAGCAAATCCCACCAAACAGGTTTTAACTCAGAAGAAATAGGCCTCTACCAGTGCAGCCTGTTACAAAGTGATATATACAGTACCATGAACACTTGTTATTTAATAGTGATATAAACAGTGCATGTGCTCATTATAAAGCTATGCACACCTTTTATTTCATAGCAACACAGAGTGCCCATACTCATTACAGTACCATGCACAGTTTTATTTCATAGTGATATGAACTGTGCACGTGCTCATTATAGT
The DNA here is from genome assembly GCA_016271365.2 of Neoceratodus forsteri. NCBI lineage: Eukaryota > Metazoa > Chordata > Ceratodontiformes > Ceratodontidae > Neoceratodus > Neoceratodus forsteri. The sequence continues at coordinate 6,903,162 of CM057449.1, read as the reverse complement.
ACCTTCCCCACATCTTTTTTGATAGCTATATACACAGTGCATTTGCTCATTTTAGTGCCATGCACATCTTTTTTTTCATAGCGATATAAACCGTGTATGTGCTCATTATAGTACCATCCCCAACTCTTATTTCATAGTGATGTAAACAGTGCATGTGCCTTTTATAGTACCATCCCAACCTCTTATTTCATAGTGAAATAAACAGTGCATGTGCTCATTAGAGTACCATGTACACCTCTTATTTCATATCAATATAAATAGAACAGCTGCTTTAAAGTACAATGCACACCTCAAGTTTCATAGCGATATAAACAGTGCATGTGCTAATTAAAGCACCATCCTCATCTCTTATTTCATAGCGATAGAAACAGTGCATGTGTTCATTATAGTATCTTCCCCACATCTTATTTCATAGCAACATAAACAGTGCAGGTGCTCATTACAGTTCCATGCACACAACTTATTTCATTGCGATATAAACAGTGCATGTGCTCATTACAGTGCCATGCACACCTCTTCTTTCATAGTGATATAAACAGTGTATGTGCTCTTTACAGTACCAAGCACACATTTTATTTCATAGTGATACAAACATTGCACGTGCCCATTATAGAACCATGCTCATCTCTTATTTCTTGATGATATAAACAGTGCATGAGTTCATTACACTTCAATGTACACCTCTTATTTCATAGCAATTTAGACAGTGTATGTGCACATTATAGTGCTTGCACACTTCTAATTTCATAGCAATAAAAACAGTGTATGTGCTCATTAAAGTATCATCCCAACCTCTTATTTAATAGTGATATAAACAGTGCATGTGCTCATTATAGTACCATCCCCTCCTCTTATTTCAGAGTGATATAAACCGTGCATGTGCCTACTATAGTACCATGCACACCTCCTATTTCAGTAGCGATATAAACATTGAATGTGCTCACTATTGCAACATCCTTACCACTTATTTCATGGCGATATTAACAGAGCATGTGCTCATTATACAGCAGTACCATCCCCACCTCTCATATCAAAGTGAAATAAACAGTGCATGAGCTCATTATACTACCATGCACACCTCTAATTTCATAGTGCTATAAACAGTGCATGTGCTCATTATACTATCATGCACACATCTTATTTCATAGTGATATAAACAGTTGATGTGCTCATTATAGTACCATCCCCACATCTAATCTCATAGTGATATAAACAGTGCATGTGCTCATTATAGTGCAATGCACACTTTTTACTTCATAACAATATAAACAGTACATGTGCTCATTATAGTACCAGCCCCACCTCTTATTTCATAGTGATATAAACAGTGCATGTGCTGATTATAGTACAATCCGTACCTATTTTTTCATTGCGGTATAAACGTTGCATGTGCTCTTTACAGTACCATGAACACTTTTTTATTTAATAGTGATATAAACAGTGCATGTGCTCATTACATTTCCATGCACATTTCTTATTTCATAGTGATATAATCAGTGCATGTACCCATTACAATACCATGCACACCTCTTAATTCATAGTGATATAAAGAATGCGTGTGCTCATTACAGTACCATGCACACCTTTTATTTCATCATGATCTAAACAGTGCATGTGCTCATTATAAAGCCATGCACACCTTTTATATCATAGCAATACAAAGAGTACCCATACTCATTACAGTACCATGCACAGCTTTTATTTCATAGTGATATGAACTGTGCACATGCTCATTACAGTACCTTCCAAACAACTTTTTTCATAGTAATATAAACAGTGCATTTGCTCATTTAAGTGCCATGCAAATCTTTTTTTCATAGCGATATAAACCTTGTATGTGCACATTATAGTACCATCCCCAACTCTTATTTCATAGTGATATAAACAGTGCATGTGCTTATTATAGTACCATCCCCACCTCTTATTGCATAGTGAAATAAACAGTGCATGTTCTCATTATACTACCATGCACACCTCTTATTTCATAGCGATATAAACATTGCATGTGCTCAATATAGTACCATCCCCACCTCTTATTTCATAGCGATATAAACAGTGCATGTGCTCTTTACAGTACCAAGCACACTTTTTATTTCATAGTGATATAAACATTGCATGTGCTCATTACAGTACCATGCTCATCTCTTATTTCATGGTGATATAAACAATGCATGTGTTCATTACAGTTCCATGTACACCTCTTACTTCATAGCAATATAGACAGTGTATGTGCACATTATAGTGCCTTGCACACCTCTAATTTCATAACAATATAAACAGTGCATGTGCTCATTACAATACCATCCCAACCTCTTATTTAATAGTGATATAAACAGTGCATGTGCTCATTATACTACCATCCCCACCTCTTATTTCAGAGTGATATAAACAGTGCACGTGCTTACTATAGTACCAAGCACACCTCCTATTTCAGTAGCGATATAAACATCGCATGTGCTCACTATTGTAACATCCTTACCACTTATTTCATGGTGATATTAACAGTGCATGTGCTCATTATACAGCAGTACCATCCCCACCTTTTATATCAAAGTGAAATAAACAGTGCATGAGCTCATTATAGTACCATGCACACCTCTTATTTCATAGTGATATAAACAGTGCATGTGCTCATTATACTACCATACACACCTCTTAATTCATTGTGATATAAACAGTTGATGTGCTCATTATAGTACCATCCACACCTCTTATTTCATAGTGATATAAACAGTGCATGTGCTCATTATAGTGCAATGCACACTTTTTACTTCATAGCAATATAAACAGTGCATGTGCTCATTATAGTACCAGCCCCACCTCTTATTTCATAGGGATATAAACAGTGCATGTACTGATTATATTACCATCCCCACCTATTATTTCATAGCGATAAAAACATTGCATGTGCTCTTTTCAGTACCATGAATACTTTTTGTTTAATAGTGATATAAACAGCATACGTGCTCATTACAGTTCCCTGCACATTTCTTATTTCATTGCGATATAATCAGTGCATGTAGCCATTATAGTACCATGCACACCACTTAATTCATAGTAATATAAAGAGTGCATGTGCTCATTACAGTACCATGCACACCTTTAATTTCATAGCGATATAAACAGTGCATGTGCTCATTAAAGCACCATCGACACCTCTAATTTCATAGCGATAGAAACACTGCTTGTGATCATTATAGTATCTTCCCCACATCTTATTTCATAGCAACATAAAAGTGGAGGTGCTCATTACAGTTCCATGTACACAACTTATTTTATTGCGATATAAACAGTGCATGTGCTCAATATAGTACCATCCCCAGCTCTTATTTCATAGCAATATAAACAGTGCACGTGCTCTTTACAGTACCAAGCATTCTTTTTTATTTCACAGTGATATAAACATTGCATGTGCACATTATAGTACCATGCTCATCTCTTATTTCTTGATGATATAAACAGTACATGTGCACATTATAGTGCCTTGCACACCTCTTATTTCATAGAGATATAAACAGTGTATGTGCTCATAACAGTACCATCCCAACCTCTTATTTAATAATGATATAAACAGTGCATGAGCTCATTATAGAACCTTCCCCACTTCTTATTTCAGAGAGATATAAACAGTGCATGTGTTTACTATAGTACCATGCACACCTCCTATTTCAGTAGCGATATAAACATTGCATGTGCTCACTATAGTAACATCCTTACCACTTATTTCATGGTGATATTAACAGTGCATGTGCTCGTTATACAGCAATACCATCCCCACCTTTTATATCAAAGCGATATAAACAGTGCATGAGCTCATTATAGTACCATGCACACCTCTTATTTCATAGTGATATAAACAGTTGATGTGCTCATTATAGTACCATCCCCACTTTTTATTTCATAGTGATATTAACAGTACATGTGCTCATTGTAGTGCAATGCACATTTCTTATTTCATAGCGATATAATCAGTGCATGTACCCATTACAGTACCATGCTCACCTCTTAATTCATAGTGATATAAAGAGTGCATGTGCTCATTATAGTACCATCCCCACCTACTATTTAATGGTGATATAAACAGTGCATGTGCTCATTATAGTGCCATGCACATCTTTTATTTCACGGCAATTTAAACAGTGCATGTGCTCATTATAGTACCAGCCCCAAATCGTATTTCAAAGTGATATAAACAGTGCATGTGCTGATTATTGTACCATCCCCACCTATTATTTCATTGAGGTATAAACATTGCATGTGCTCTTTACAGTACCATGCACATTTCTTATTTCATAGCAATATAATCAGTGCATGTACCCATTACAGTACCATGCACACCTATTAATTCATAGAGAAATAAACAGTGCATGTGCTTATAGTAATATCCCCACTTCTTATTTCATAGTGATAGAAACAGTGCATGTGCTTATTATAGCACCATGCACACCACTTATTTCATAGCAATATAAATAATGTGGCTGCTCATTAAAGTACAATGCACACCTCTTGTTTCATAGCGATCTAAACAGTGCATGTGCTCATCAAAGTACCATCCTCACAGCTTATTTCATAGCGATAGAAACAGTGCTTGTGATCATTATAGTATTTTCCCACATCTTTTTTCATAGCGACCTAAACAGTGCAGGTGCTCATTACACTTCCATGTATACAACTTATTTCATTGCGATATAAACAGTGCATGTGCTCATTAGAGTGCCATGCACACCTCTTCTTTCAGTGATATAAACAGTGCATGTGCTCAATATAGTACCATCCCCACCTCTTATTTCATAGTGATATAAACAGTGCATGTGCTCTTTACAGTACCAAGCATTCTTTTTTATTTCACAGTGATATAAACATTGCATGTGCACATTATAGAGCCATGCTCATATCTTATTTCTTGATGATATAAACACTGCATGTGTTCATTACAGTTCAATGTACACCTCTTATTTCATAGTGTTATAAACTGTGTATGTGCACATTATAGTGCCTTGCACACCTCTTATTTCATAGAGATATAAACAGTGTATGTGCTCATTACAGTACCATCCCAACCTCTTATTTCATAGTGATATCAACAGTAGATGTGCTCATTGTAGTGCAATGCACACCTTTTACTTCATAGCAATAGAAACAGTGCATGTGCTCATTATAGTACCAGCCGCACCTCTTATTTCATAGTGATATAAACAGTGCATGTGCTGATTATAGTATCATCCCCACCTATTATTTCATAGTGATATAAACATTGCATGTGCTCTTTACAGTACCATGAACTCTTTTTGTTTAATAGTGATCTAAACAGTGCATGAGCTCATTACAGATCCTTGCACATTTCTTCTTTCATAGCGATATAATCAATGCATGTACCCATTACAGTACCATGCACACCTATTAATTCATAGTGAAATAAACAGTGCATGTGCTTATCATAGTACCATCCCCACCTCTTATTTCATAGTGATAGAAACAGTGCATGTGCTTATTATAGCACCATGCACACCACTTATTTCATAGCACTATAAATAATGTGGCTGCTCATTAAAGTACAATGCACACCTCTTATTTCATAGCGATATAAACAGTGCATGTGCTCATCAAAGTTCCATCCTCACCGCTTATTTCATAGCGATGGAAACAGTGCTTGTGATCATTATAGTATTTTCCCACATCTTTATTCATAGCGACCTAAACAGTGCAGGTGCTCATTACACTTCCATGCATACAACTTATTTCTTTGCGATATAAACAGTGCATGTGCTCATTAGAGTGCCATGCACACCTCTTCTTTCATAGTGATATAAACAGTGCATGTGCTCAATATAGTACCATCCCCACCTATTATTTCATAGTGATATAAACAGTGCATGTGCTAATTACAGTACCATGCACAACTCTTATTTCATAGTGATATAAACAGGGCAGGTGCTCCTTATAGTACCATGCACATCTCTTATTTCATAGCAGTAAAAACAGTGCATGTGCTCATTATAGAACCATCCCCACCTCTTATTTCATAGCGATATAAACAGTGCATGTGCGTATTATAGTGCCATCCCACCTCCTATTTCATAGCGATACAAACAGTGCATGTGCTCAATATAGTACCAAGCCCACTACTTATTTCACAGTGATATAATCAGTGCTTGTGCTCTTTACAGTGCCATGCAGACCACTTATTTCTTAGTGATATAAACAGAGCATGTGCTTATTATAGTACCAAGCACACCTTTTATTTCATAGTGATATAAGCAGTGCACGTGCTCATTATAGTACCATCCCCACCTATTATTTCATAGTGATATGAACAGTGCATGTGCTCATTATAGTGCCATGCACATCTTTTATTTCACAGCAATTCAAACAGTGCATGTGCTCATTATAGTACCCGCTCCAAATCTTATTTCAAAGTGATATAAACAGTGCATGTGCTAATTATAGTACCATCCCGACCTATTATTTCATTGAGGTATAAACATCGCATGTGCTCTTTACAGTACCATGAACACTTGTTATTTAATAGTGATATAAACAGTGCATGTGTACATTACATTTCCATGCACATTTCTTATTTCATAGCGATATAATCAGTGCATGTACCCATTACAGTATCATGCACACCTCTTAATTCATAGTGATATAAAGAGTGCATGTGCTCATTAGAGTACCATGCACACCTTTTATTTCATAGCGATATAAACAGTGCATGTGCTCATAAAAGTACCATCCTCACTTCTTATTTCAACGTGATATAAACAGTGCATGTGCTCATTATAAAGCTATGCACACCTTTTATTTCATAGCAACACAGAGTGCCCGTACACATTACAGTACCATGCACAGTTTTATTTCATAGTGATATGAACTGTGCACTTGCTCATTGTAGTATCTTCCACACATCTTTTTTGATAGTTATATAAACAGTGCATTTGCTCATTTTAGTGCCATGCACATCTTTTTTTTCATAGCGATATAAACCGTGTATGTGCTCATTATAGTACCATCCTCAACTCTTATTTCATAGTGATGTAAACAGTGCATGTGCCTTTTATAGTACCATCCCAACCTCTTATTTCATAGAGAAATAAACAGTGCATGTGCTCATTAGAGTACCATGTACACCTCTTATTTCATATCAATATAAATAGTGCGGCTGCTTTAAAGTACAATGTACACCTCATGTTTCATAGCAAAATAAAAAGTGCATGTGCTAATTAAAACATCATCCTCATCTCTTATTTCATAGCTATAGAAGCAGTGCATATGATCATTATAGTATCTTCCCCACATCTTATTTCATAACAACATAAACAGTGCAGGTGCTCATTACAGTTCCATGCACACAACTTATTTCATTGCGATATAAAGAGTGCATGTGCTCATTACAGTGCCATGCACACCGCTTCTTTCATAGTAATATAAACAGTGTATGTACTCAATATAGTACCATCCCCACCTCTAATTTCATAGCAATATGAACAGTGCTTGTGCTCTTTACAGTGCCAAGCATTCTTTTTATTTCACAGTGATATAAACATAGCATGTGCACATTATAGTGCCATGCACATCTCTTATTTCTTGGAGATATAAACCGTGCATGTGTTCATTACAGTTCCATGTACACCTCTTATTTCATAGCAATATAAACTGTGTACATGCACATTACAGTGCCTTGCACACCTCTTATTTCATAGCGATATAAACAGCGTATGTGCTCATTACAGTCCATCCCAAACTCTTAATTAAAAGTGATATAAACAGTGCATGTGCTCATTATACAACCTTCCCCATTTCTTATTTCAGAGAGATATAAACAGTGCATGTGTTTACTATAGTACCATGCACACCTCCTATTTCAGTAGCGATATACACATTGCATGTGCTCACTATAGTAACATCCTTACCACTTATTTAATGGTGATATTAACAGTGCATGTGCTCATTATACTGCAGTACCATCCCCACCTTTTATATCAAAGCAATATAAACAGTGCATGAGCTCATTATAGTACCATGCACACCTCTTATTTCATAGTGATATAAACAGTTGATGTGCTCATTATAGTACCATCCCCACCTCTTATTTCATAGTGATATTAACAGTACATGTGCTCATTGTAGTGCAATGCACACCTTTTACTTCATAGCAATATAAACAGTGCATGTGCTCATTATAGTACCAGCCCCACCTCTTATTTCATAGTGATATAAACAGTGCATGTGCTGATTATAGTACCATCCTCCCCTATTATTTCATAGTGATATAAACATTACATGTGCTCTTTACAGTACCATGGACACTTGTTGTTTAATAGTGATATAAACAGTGCACATGCTCATTACAGTTCCATGCACATTTCTTATTTCATAGCGATATAATCAGTGCATCTACCCATTACAGTACCATGCACACCTATTAATTCATAGGGAAATGAATAGTGCTTGTGCTTATTATAGTACCATCATCCCACCTCTTATTTCATAGTGATAGAAACAGTGCATGTGCTTATTATAGCACCATGCACACCACTTATTTTATAGCAAATATATAATGTGGCTGCTTTATTAAAGTACAATGCACAGCTCTTATTTCATAGCGATATAAACAGTGCATGTGCTCATCAAAGTTCCATCCTCACCTCTTATTTCATAGTAATAGAAACAGTGCTTGTGATCATTATAGTATTTTCACACATCTTATTTAATAGCGACCTAAACAGTGCAGGTGCTCAGTACACTTCCATGCATACAACTTATTTCATTGCGATATAAAGGGTACATGTGCTCATTAGAGTGCCATGCACACCTCTTCTTTCATAGTGATATAAACAGTGCATGTGCTCAATATAGCACCATCCTCACCTATTATTTCATAGTGATATAAACAGTGCATGTGCTCATTACAGTACCATGCACACCTCTTATTTCATAGTGATATAAACAGGGCAGGTGCTCCTTATAGTACCATGCACATCTCTTATTTCATAGCAGTATAAACAGTGCATGTGCTCATTATAGAGCCATCCCCACCTCTTATTTCATAGCGATATAAACAGTGCATGTGCTCATTATAGTGCCTTCCCCAGCTCCTATTTCATAGCGATACAAACAGTGCACGTGCTCAATATAGTACCAAGCCCACTACTTATTTCACAGTGATATAAACAGTGATTGTGCTCCTTACAGTGCCATGCACACCACTTATTTCTTAGTGATAAAAACAGTGCATGTGCTTATTACAGTACCAAGCGCATCTTTTATTTCATAGTGATATAAGCAGTGCACATGCTCATTACAGTACCATCCCCACCTATTATTTCATAGTGATATAAACAGTGCATGTGCTCATTATAGAGCCATGCACATCTTTTATTTCTCAGCAATTTAAACAGTGCATGTGCTCATTATAGTACCAGCCCCAAATCTTATTTCAAAGTGATATAAACAGTGCATGTGCTGATTATAGTACCATCCCCACCTATTATTTCATTGAGGTATAAACATTGCATGTGCTCTTTACAGTAACGTGAACACTTGTTATTTAATAGTGATATAAACAGTGCATGTGCTCATTATAAAGCTATGCACACCTTTTATTTCATAGCAACACAGAGTGCCCGTACTCATTACAGTACCGTGCACAGTTTTTTTCAGCGTGATATGAACTGTGCACGTGCTCATTATAGTACCTTCCCCACATCTTTTTTGATAGTTATATAAACAGTGCATTTGCTCATTTTAGTGATATGCACATCTTTTTTTCATAGCGATATACACCGTGTATGTGCTCATTATAGTACCATCCCCAACTCTTATTTCATAGTGATGTAAACAGTGCATGTACCTTTTATAGTACCATCCCAACCTCTTATTTCATAGTGAAATAAACAGTGCATGTGCTAATTAAAGCACCATCCTCATCTCTTATTTCATAGCGATAGAAACAGTGCATGTGATCATTATAGTATCTTCCCAACATATTATTTCATAGCAACATAAACAGTGCAGGTGCTCATTACAGTTCCATGCACACAACTTATTTCATTACGATATAAACAGTGCATGTGCTCATTACAATGCCATGCACACCTCTTCTTTCATAGTGATATAAACAGTGTATGTACTCAATATAGTACCATTCCAACCTCTAATTTCATAGCGATATAAACAGTGTTTGTGCTCTTTACAGTGCCAAGCATTCTTTTTATTTCACAGTGATATTAACATTGCATGTGCACATTATAGTGCCATGCACATCTCTTACTTCTTGGAGATATAAACAGTGCATGTGCTCATTACAGTTCCATGTACACCTCTTATTTCATAGCAATATAAACTGTGTACGTGCACATTATAGTGCCTTGCACACCTCTTATTTCATAGCGATATAAACAGTGTATGTGCTCATTACAGTCCATCTGAAACTCTTATTTAAAAGCGATATAAACAGTGCATGTGCTCATTAAAGAACCTTCCCCACTTCTTATTTCAGAGAGATATAAACAGTGCATGTGTTTACTATAGTACCATGCACACCTCCTACTTCAGTAGCGATATAAACATTGCATGTGCTCACTATAGTAACATCCTTACCACTTATTTCATGGTGATATTAACAGTGCATGTGCTCGTTATACAGCAGTACCTTCCCCACCTTTTATATCAAAGCAATATAAATAGTGCATGAGCTCATTATAGTACCATGCACAACTCTTATTTCATAGTGATATAAACAGTGCATGTGCTGATTATAGTACCATCCCCACCTATTATTTCATAGTGATATAAACATTACATGTGCTCTTTACAGTACCATGAACACTTGTTGTTTAATAGTGATATAAACAGTGCACATGCTCATTACAGTTCCATGCACATTTCTTATTTCATAGCGATATAATCAGTGCATCTACCCATTACAGTACCATGCACACCTATTAATTCATAGTGAAAAGAACAGTGCTTGTGCTTATTATAGTACCATCCCCACCTCTTATTTCATAGTGATAGAAACAGTGCATGTGCTTATTATAGCACCATGCACACCACTTATTTCATAGCAATATATATAATGTGGCTGCTCATTAAAGAACAATGCACAGCTCTTATTTCATAGCGATATAAACAGTGCATGTGCTCATCAAAGTACCATCCTCATCTCTTATTTCATAGCAATAGAAACAGTGCTTGTGATCATTATAGTATTTTCACACATCTTATTTAATAGCGACCTAAACAGTGCAGGTGCTCAGTACACTTCCATGCATACAACTTATTTCATTGCGATATAAAGTGCATGTGCATTAGAGTGCCATGCACACCTCTTCTTTCATATTGATATAAACAGTGCATGTGCTCAATATAGCACCATCCTCACCTATTATTTCATAGTGATATAACAGTGCATGTGCTCATTACAGTACCATGCACACCTCTTATTTCATAGTGATATAAACAGGGCAGGTGCTCCTTATAGTACCATGCACATCTCTTATTTCATAGCAGTATAAACAGTGCATGTGCTCATTATAGAGCCATCCCCACTTCTTATTTCATAGCGATATAAACAGTGCATGTGCTCATTATAGTGCCATCCCCAGCTCCTATTTCATAGCGATACAAACAGTGCACGTGCTCAATATAGTACCAAGCCCACTATTTATTTCACAGCGATATAAACAGTGATTGTGCTCCTTACAGTGCCATGCACACCACTTATTTCTTAGTGATATAAACAGTGCATGAGCTTATTACAGTACCAAGCACACCTTTTATTTCATAGTGATATAAGCAGTGCACATGCTCATTATAGTACCATCCCCACCTATTATTTCATAGTGATATAAACAGTGCATGTGCTCATTATAGAGCCATGCATATCTTTTGTTTCACAGCAATTTAAACAGTGCATGTGCTCATTATAAAGCTATGCACACCTTTTATTTCATAGCAACAAAGAGTGCCCGTACTCATTACAGTACCATGCACAGTTTTTTTCACAGTGATATGAACTGTGCACGTGCTCATTATAGTACCTTCCCCACATCTTTTTTGATAGTTATATAAACAGTGCATTTGCTCATTTTACTGCCATGCACATCTTTTTTTCATAGCGATATAAACCGTGTATGTGCTCATTATAGTACCATCCCCAACTCTTATTTCATAGTGATGTAAACAGTGCATGTACCTTTTATAGTACCATCCCAACCTCTTATTTCATAGTGAAACAAACAGTGCATGTGCTCATTAGAGTACCATGTACACCTCTTATTTCATATCAATATAAATAGTGCAGCTGCTTTAAAGTACAATGCACACCTCGTATTTCATAACGATATAAACAGTGCATGTGCTAATTAAAGCACCATCATCTTCTCTTATTTCATAGCGATAGAAACAGTGCATGTGATCATTATAGTATCTTTCCCACATCTTATTTCATAGCAACATAAACAGTGCAGGTGCTCATTACAGTTCCATGCACACAACTTATTTCATTGCGATATAAACAGTGCATGTGCTCATTATAGTACCAGCCCCAAATCTTATTTCAAAGTGATATAAACAGTGCATGTGCTGATTATAGTACCATCCCCACCTATTATTTCATTGCGGTATAAACATTGCATGTGCTCTTTACAGTACCATGAACACTTGTTATTTAATAGTGATATAAACAGTGCATGTGCTCATTATAAAGCTATGCACACCTTTTATTTCATAGCAACACAGAGTGCCCGTACACATTACAGTACCATGCACAGCTTTTGTTTCATAGTGATATGAACTGTGCACGTGCTCATTATAGTACCTTCCCCACATCTTTTTTGACAGTGATATAAACAGTGCATTTGCTCATTTTAGTGCCATGCACAACTTTTTTTTCATAGCGATATAAACCGTGTATGTGTGCTCATTATAGTACCATCCCCAACTCTTATTTTATAGTGATGTAAACAGTGCATGTGCCTTTTATAGTACCATCCCAACCTCTTATTTCATAGTGAAATAAACAGTGCATGTGCTCATTAGAGTATCATGTACACCTCTTATTTCATATAAATATAAATAGTGTGGCTGCTTTAAAGTACAATGCACACCTCGTATTTCATAGCGATATAAACAGTGCATGTGCTCATTAAAGCACCATCCTCATCTCTTATTTCATAGTGATAGAAACAGTGCATGTGATCATTATAGTATCTTCCCCACATCTTATTTCATAGCAACATAAACAGTGCAGGTGCTGTCTACAGTTCCATGCACAGAACTTATTTCATTGTGATATAAACAGTGCATGTGCTCAATATAGTACCATCCCCACCTCTTATTTCATAGCGATATAAACAGTGCTTGTGCTCTTTACAGTAACAAGCACTCTTTTTATTTCACAGTGATATAAACATTTCATGTGCACATTATAGTGCCATGCTCATCTCTTATTTCTTGGTGATATAAACGGTGCATGTGTTCATTACAGTTCCATGTACACCTCTTATTTCATAGCAATGTAAACTGTGTACGTGCACATTATAGTGCCTTGCACACCTCTTATTTCATAGCGATATAAACAGTGTATGTGCTCATTACAGTCCATCCCAAACTCTTATTTAAAAGCTATATAAACAGTGCATGTGCTCATTATAGAACCTTCCACACTTCTTATTTCAGAGAGCTATAAACAGTGCATGTGTTTACTATAGTACCATGCACACCTCCTATTTCAGTAGCGATATAAACTTTGCATGTGCTCACTATAGTAACATCCTTACCACATATTTCATAGTGATATTAACAGTGCATGTGCTCGTTATACAGAAGTACCATCCCCACCTTTTATATCAAAGCAATATAAACAGTGCATGAACTCATTATAGTACCAGGCACACCTCTTATTTCATGGTGATATAAACAGTTGATGTGCTCATTATAGTACCATCCCCACCTCTTATTTCATAGTGATATTAACAATACATGTGCTCATTGTAGTGCAATGCACACCTTTTACTTCATAGCAATATAAACAGTGCATGTGCTCACTATAGTTCCAGCCCCACCACTTATTTCATAGTGATATAAACAGTGCATGTGCTGATTATAGTACCATCCCCACCTATTATTTCATAGTGATATAAACATTACATGTGTTCTTTACAGTACCATGAACACTTGTTGTTTAATAGTGATATAAACAGTGCACATGCTTATTACAGTTCCATGCACATTTCTTATTTCATAGCGATATAATCAGTGCATGTAACCATTACAGTACCATGCACACCTATTAATTCATAGTGAAATGAACAGTGCTCGTGCTTATTATAGTACCATCCCCACCTCTTATTTCATAGTGATAGAAACAGTGCATGGGCTTATTATAGCACCATGCACACCACTTATTTCAAAGCAATATATATAATGTGGCTGCTCATTAAAGTACAATGCACAGCTCTTATTTCATAGCAACATAAACAGTGCATGTGCTCAACAAAGTACCATCCTCACCACTTATTTCATAGCAATAGAAACAGTGCTTGAGATCATTATAGTATTTTCACACAGCTTATTTAATAGCGACCTAAACAGTGCAGGTGCTCAGTACACTTCCATGCATACAACTTATTTCATTGTGATATAAAGGGTACATGTGCTCATTAGAGTGCCATGCACACCTCTTCTTTCATAGTGATATAAACAGTGCATGTGCTCAATATAGCACCATCCTCACCTATTATTTCATAGTGATATAAACAGTGCATGTGCTCATTACAGTACCATGCACACCTCTTATTTCATAGTGATATAAACAGGGCAGGTGCTCATTATAGAGCCATCCCCACCTCTTATTTCATAGCGATATAAACAGTGCATGTGCTCATTATAGTGCCATCCCCAGCTCCTATTTCATAGCGAAACAAACAGTGCACGTGCTCAATATAGTACCAAGCCCACTACTTATTTCACAGCGATATAAACAGTGATTGTGCTCCTTACAGTGCCAAGCACACCACTTATTTCTTAGTGATATAAACAGTGCATGTGCTTATTGCAGTACCAAGCACACCTTTTATTTCATAGTGATATAAGCAGTGCACATGCTCATTATAGTACCATCCCCAACTATTATTTCATAGTGATATAAACAGTGCATGTGCTCATTATAGTGCCATGCACATCTTTTATTTCACAGCAATTTAAACAGTGCATGTGCTCATTATAGTACCAGCCCCAAATCTTATTTCAAAGTGATATAAACAGTGCATGTGCTCAATATAGCACCATCCTCACCTATTATTTCATAGTGATATAAACAGTGCATGTGCTCATTACAGTACCATGCACACCTCTTATTTCATAGTGATATAAACAGGGCAGGTGCTCCTTATAGTACCATGCACATCTCTTATTTCATAGCAGTATAAACAGTGCATGTGCTCATTATAGAGCCATCCCCACCTCTTATTTCATAGCGATATAAACAGTGCATGTGCTCATTATAGTGCCATCCCCAGCTCCTATTTCATAGGATACAAACAGTGCACGTGCTCAATATAGTACTAAGCCCACTATTTATTTCACAGCGATATAAACAGTGATTGTGTTTCTTTACAGTGCCATGCACACCACTTATTTCTTAGTGATATAAACAGTGCATGAGCTTATTACAGTACCAAGCACACCTTTTATTTCATAGTGATATAAGCAGTGCACATGCTCATTATAGTACCATCCCCACCTATTATTTCATAGTGATATAAACAGTGCATGTGCTCATTATAGAGCCATGCATATCTTTTGTTTCACAGCAATTTAAACAGTGCTTGTGCTCATTATAAAGCTATGCACACCTTTTATTTCATAGCAACAAAGAGTGCCCGTACTCATTACAGTACCATGCACAGTTTTTTTTCATAGTGATATGAACTGTGCACGTGCTCATTATACTACCTTCCCCACATCTTTTTTGATAGTTATATAAACAGTGCATTTGCTCATTTTAGTGCCATGCACATCTTTTTTTCATAGCGATATAAACCGTGTATGTGCTCATTATAGTACCATCCCCAACTCTTATTTCATAGTGATGTAAACAGTGCATGTACCTTTTATAGCACCATCCCAACCTCTTATTTCATAGTGAAATAAACAGTGCAAGGGCTCATTAGAGTACCACATTACTCTTATTTCATATCAATATAAATAGTGTGGCTGCTTTAAAGTACAATGCACACCTCATGTTTCATAGTGATATAAACAGTGCATGTGCTCATTAAAGCACCATCCTCATCTCTTGTTTCATAGCGATAGAAGCAGTGCATGTGATCATTATAGTATCTTCCCCACATCTTATTTCATAGCAAAATAAACAGTGCAGGTGCTCATTACAGTTCCATGCACACAACTTATTTCATTGCGATATAAACAGTGCATGTGCTCATTACAGTGCCATACATTCCTCTTCTTTCATAGTGATATAAACAGTGCATATGCTCAATATAGTACCATCCCTACCTCTTATTTCAGAGTGATATAAACAGTGCATGTGCTCTTTACAGTACCAAGCATTCTTTTTTTATTTCACAGTGATATAAACATTGCATGTGCACATTATAGTGCCATGCTCATCTCTTATTTCTTGGTGATATAAACAGTGCATGTGTTCATTACAGTTCCATGTAAACTTCTTATTTCATAGTGATATAAACTGTGTATGTGCACATTATAGTGCCTTGCACACCTCTTATTTCATAACGATATAAACAGTGTATGTGCTCATTACAGTCCATCCCAACCTCTTATTTAATAGCGATATAAACAGTGCATGTGCTCATTATAGAACCTTCCCCACTTCTTATTTCAGAGAGATATAAACAGTGCATGTGTTTACTATAGTACCATGCCACCTCCTATTTCAGTAGTGAAATAAACATTGCATGTGCTCACTATAGTAACATCCTTACCACTTATTTCATGGTGATATTAACAGTGCATGTGCTCG
This sequence comes from Neoceratodus forsteri, assembly GCA_016271365.2. Classification (NCBI taxonomy): domain Eukaryota; kingdom Metazoa; phylum Chordata; order Ceratodontiformes; family Ceratodontidae; genus Neoceratodus; species Neoceratodus forsteri. The sequence continues at coordinate 6,886,154 of CM057449.1, read as the reverse complement.
TTATACAGCAGTACCATCCCCACCTTTTATATCAAAGCGATATAAACAGTGCATGAGCTCATTATAGTACCATGCACTCCTTTTATTTCATAATGATATAAACAGTGCATGTGCTCAATATAGTTCCATCCCCACCTATTATTTCATAGTGATATAAACAGTGCATGTGCTCTTTACAGTACCATGCACTCCTTTTATTTCATAGTGATATAAACAGTGCATGTGCTCATTATAGTACCATCCTCACCTCTGATTTCATCATGATATAAACAGTGCATGTGCTCATTATAAAGCCATGCACACCTTTAATTTAATAGCTATTCAAAGGGTGACCGTTCTCATTGCAGTTCCATGCACAGCTTTTATTTCATAGCGATATAAACTGTCCACCTGCTTATTATAGTACCTTCCCCACATCTTATTTCATAGTGATATTAACAGTGCATTTGCTCATTATAGTGCCTTGCACACCTTTTATTTCATAGCTATATAAACAGTGCATGTGCTATTTATAGTACCTTCCCCACCACTTATTTCATAGTGATATAAACAGTGCATGTGCTGATTACAGTACCATCCCCACCTATTATTTCATAGTGATATAAACATTGCATGTGCTCATTACAGTACCTTGAACACTTTTTGTTTAATAGTGATATAAACAGTGCACGTGCTCATTACAGTATCATGCACACCTTTTATTTCATAGTGATATAAACTGTGCATGTGATCATTATAGTACCATCCTCATCTCTTATTTCATCTTAATATAAACAGTTCATGTGCTCATTATAAAGCCATGCACACCTTTTATTTCATAGCAATACAAAGAGACCCCATACTCATTTTAGTTCCATGCACAGCTTTTATTTCATAGTGATATGAACTATGCACATGCTCACTACAGTACCTTCCCCACATCTTTTTTCATGGTGATATAAACAGTGCATTTGCTCATTATAGTGCCATGCACATCTTTGTTCATAGTGATATAAACTGTTTATCTGCTCATTGTAGTACTATCCCCAACTCTTATTTCATAGTGATATAAACAGTGCATGTGCTTATTATAGTACCATCCCCACATCTTATTTCATTGTGAAATAAACAGTGCATGTGCTCATTATAGTACCATCCCCACCTCTTATTTCATAGCTCTACAAACAGTGCATGTGCTCATTATTCTACCATGTATACCGCTTATTTCATAGCAATATAAATAGTGCATGTGCTCATTATAGTACCATCCCCACCTCTTATTTCATAGCTCTACAAACTGTGCAAGTGCTCATTACAGTACCATGTACACCTCTTATTTCATAGCGATTTAAACAGAGCATGTGCTCATTATTGTACCATCCTTTCCTCTTATTTCATTGTGATATAAACAGTGCATGTGCTCATTGTAAAGCCATGCACACCTTTTATTTCTTAGCAATGCAAAGTGTCTGTACTCATTACAGTACCATGCACAGCTTTTATTTCATAGTGATATGAAATGTGCACATGCTCATTATAGCACCTTCCCCACATTTTTTTCATAGTGATATAAACTGTGCATTTGCTCATTTAAGTGCCATGCACATCTTTTTTTTCATAGCGATATAAACCATGTATGTGCACATTATAGTACCATCCCCAACTCTTATTTCATAGTGATATAAACAATGCATGTGCTTATTATAGTACCATCCGCACCTTTTATATCAAAGTGAGTTAAACAGTGCATGAGCTCATTATAGTACCATGCACGCCTCTTTTTTCATAGTGATATAAACAGTGCATGTGCTCATTATACTACCATGCACACCTCTTATTTCATAGTGATATAAACAGTTGATGTGCTCATTATAGTACCATCCCCACATCTTATTTCATAGTGATATAAACAGTGCATGTGCTCTTTACAGTACCAAGCACACTTTTTATTTCATAGTGATATAAACATTGCATGTGCTCATTATAGTACCATGCTCATCTCTTATTTCATGGTGATATAAACAGTGCATGTGTTCATTACAGTTCCATGTACACCTCTTACTTCATAGCGATGTAGACAGTGTATGTGCACATTATAGTGCCTTGCACACCTCTAATTTCATAGCAATATAAACAGTGTATGTGCTCATTACAGTACCATCCCACCTCTTATTTAATAGCGATATAAACAGTGCATGTGCTCATTACAGTTGCCTGCACATTTCTTATTTAATTGAGATATAATCAGTGTATGTACCCATTACAGTACCATGCACACCACTTAATTCATAGCAATATAAACAGTGCAAGTGCTCATTATAGTACCATCCTCACCTCTTATTTCATTATGATATAAACAGTGCATGTGCTCATTATAAAGTCTAGCACAACTTTTATTTCATAACAATACAAAGAGTGCTAGTACTCATTACAGTACCATGCACAGCTTTTATTTCATAGTGATATGAACTGTGCACATGCTCATTATAGTACCTTCCCCACATCTTTTTTTCATAGTGATATAAATAGTGCATTTGCTCATTTTAGTGCAAAAAACATATTTTTTTCATAGCGATATAAACAGTGTATGTGCTCATTATTGAACCTTCCCCAACTGTTATTTCATAGTGTTATAAACAGAGCATGTGTTTATTATAGTACCATCCCCACGTCTTATTTCATAATGAAATAAACAGTGCATGTGCTCATTACAGTACAATGTACACCTCTTATTTCACAGTGATACAAACAGTGCACGTGTTCATTACAGTTACATGCACACTTCTTATTTCTTAATGATATAAACAGTGCACATACTCATTATATTACCTTGCCCACCTCTTATTTCACAGCGATATAAACCAGTGCATGTGCACATTATAGTACTTTTCTCACCTCTTATTTCATAGTGATACAAAAGTATATGTGATGGTTATAATACCATTCCCACCTCTTATTTCATAGTGATATAAACAGTGTATGTGCTCATTACAGTACCATACGCACCTCTTATTTCATACTGATATAAACAGTGCAGGTGCTCCTTATAGTACCATGCACATCTCTTATTTCATAGTGATACAAACAGTGCACGTGCACATTATAGTACCAAGCCCACCACTTATTTCACAGTGATATAAACAGTGCTTGTGCTCCTTACAGTGCCAAGCACACCACTTTTTTCATAGTGATATAAGCAGTGCATGTGCTTATTACAGTACCAAGCACACCTATTATTTCATATCAATATAAACAGTGCATGTGCTCATTATAGTACCAGCCCCACCTCTTATTTCAAAGTGATATAAACAGTGCATGTGCTGATTATAGTACCCTACCCACCTATTATTTCATTGCGGTATAAACATTGCATGTGCTCATTATAGTACCATGTACACCTCTTATTTCATAGCAACATAAATAGTGTAGCTGCTCATTAAAGTACTATGCACACCACTTATTTCATAGTGATATAAACAGTGCATGTGCTCATCCAAGTACCATCCTCACCTCTTATTTCATAGTGATAGAAACAGTGCTTGTGATCATTATAGTATCTTCCCCACATCTTATTTCATAGCGACCTAAACAGTGCAGGTGCTCATTACAGTTCCATGCACACAACTTATTTCATTGCGATATAAACAGTGCATGTGCTCATTACTGTGCCATGCACACCTCTTCTTTTATAGTGACATAAACAGTGCATGTGCTCAATATAGTACCATCCTCACCTATTATTTCATAGCAAAACAAAGAGTGCCCGTACTCATTACAGTACCATGCACAGCTTTTATTTCATTGTGATATAAACAGTGCATGTGCTTACTATAGTACCATGCACACCTCGTATTTCAGTAGCGATATAAACATAGCATGTGCTCTAGATAGTAACATCCTTACCACTTATTTCATGGTGATATTAACAGTGCATGAGCTCATTATAATACCATGCACACCTCTTATTTCATAGTGATATAAACAGTTGATGTGCTAATTAAAGTACCATCCCCACCTCTTATTTCATAGTGATATAGCCAGTACATTTGCTCATTTAAGTGCCATGCACATCTTTTTTTATAGCGATATAAACTGTGTATGTGCAAATTATAGTACCATCCCCAACTCTTATTTCGTAGTGATATAAACAGTGCATGTGCTTATTATAGTACCATCCCCATGTCTTATTTCATAGTGAAATAAACAGTGCATGTTCTCATTATAGTACCATGTATACCTCTTATTTCATAGCAATATAAATAGTGTGGCTGCCCATTAAAGTACAATGCACAACTCTTATTTCATAGTGATATAAACAGTGCATGTGCTCATTACAGTGCCATGCACACCTCTTCTTTCATAGTGATATAAACAGTGCATGTGCTCAATATAGTACCATCCCCACCTCTTCTTTCATACTGAATTAAACAGTGCGTGTTCTCATTATAGTACCATGTACACCTCTTATTTCATAGCAAAACAAATAGTGTGGCTGTTCATTAAAGTACAGTGCACACCCCTTATTTCAAAGCGATATAAACAGTGCATGTGTTCATTACAGTGCCATGCACACCTCTTCTTTCATAGTGATATAAACAGTGCATGTGCTCAATATAGTCCATCCCACCTCTTATTTCATAGTGATATAAACAGTGCATGTGCTCTTTACAGTACCAAGCACACTTTTTTATTTCACAGTGATATAAACATTGCATGTGGTCATTATAGTACCATGCTCATCTCTTATCTCATGGTGATATAAACAGTGTATGTGTTCATTACAGTTCCATGTACACCTCTTATTTCATAGCGATATAAACAGTGTATGTGCACATTATAGTGCCTTGCACACCTCTAATTTCATAGCAATATAAACAGTGTATGTGCTCATTACAGTACCATCCTAACCTCTTATTTTATAGCGATATAAACAGTGCATGTGCTCATTATAGTACCATCCCCACCACTTATTTCAGAGTGATATAAACAGCGCATGTGCTTACTATAGTACCATGCACACCTCCTATTTCAGTAGCGATATAAACATTGCATGTGCTCACTATAGTAACATCCTTACCACTTATTTCACGGTGATATTAACAGTGCTTGTGCTCATTATACAGCAGTAGCATCCCAACCTTTTATATCAAAGCAATATGAACAGTGCATGAGCTCATTATAGTACCATGCACATCTCTTATTTCATAGTATTATAAACTGTGCATGTGCTCATTATACTACCATGCACACCTCTTATTTCATAGTGATAGAAACAGTTGATGTGCTCATTATAGTACCATCATCACCTCTTATTTCATAGTGATATTAACAGTGCATGTGCTGATTACAGTACCATCCCCACCAATTATTTCACAACGATATAAACATTGCATGTGCTCTTTACAGTACCATGAACACTTTTTGTTTAATAGTGATATAAACAGTGCAGGTGCTCATTAAGTGTTCCATGCACATTTCTTATTTCATAGCAATATAATCCGTGCATGTACCCATTACAGTACCATGCACACCTATTAATTCATAGTGATATAAAGAGTGCATCTGCTCATTACAGTACCATGCACTCTTTTTATTTCATAGTGATATAAACAGTGCATGTGCTCATTATAGTATCATTCTCACCTCTTATTTCATTGTGATATAAACAGTGCATGTGCTCATTATAAAGCCATGCACACCTTTTATTTCATAGCGATATAAAGAGTTACCGTTCTCATTACAGTACCATGCACAGTATTTATTTCATAGCGATATAAACTGTGCATCTGCTCATTATAGTACCTTCCCCACATCTTATTTCATAGTGATATAAACAGTGGATTTGCTCATTATAGTGCCATGCACACCTTTTATTTAATTGCAATATAAACAGTGCATGTGCTCATTATAGTACCAGCCCCACCTCTTATTTCATAGTGATATAAACAGTTCATGTACTGGTTACAGTACCATCCTCACCTATTATTTCATAGTGATATAAGCATTGCATGTGCTCTTTACAGTACCATGAACACTTTTTGTTTAATAGTGATATAAACAATGCACGTGCTCATTACAGTTCCATGCACATTTCTTATTTCATAGAGATATAATCAGTGCATGTACCCATTACAGTACCATTCACACCTCTTAATTCATAGTGATATAAAGAGTGCATGTGCTCATTACAGTACCATGCATACCCTTTATTTCATAGCGATATAAACTGTGCATGTGCTCATTATAGTACCATCCTCACCTCTTCTTTCATCGTGATATAAACAGTGCATGTGCTCATTATAAAGCCATGAACACCTTTTTTCCACAGCAATACAAAGAGTGCTCGTTCTCATTACAGTACCATGCACATCTTTTATTTCATAGTGATATGAACTGTGCACATGCTCATTATAGTACCTTCCCCACATATTTGTTCATAGTGATATAAAAACTGCATTTGCTCATTACAGTGCCATGCATATCTATTTTTTCATAGCGATAACAACCGTATATGTGCTCATTATAGTACTATCCCCACCTCTTATTTCAAAGCGATACAAACAGTGCATGTGCTTATTATAGTACCATCCCCACCTCTTATTTCATAGTGAAATAAACAGTGCATGTGCTCATTATAGTACCATGTACACCTCTTATTTCATAGTGATACAAACAGTGTGCGTGTTCAATACAGTTCCATGCACACTCATTTCTTAGAGATATAAACAGTGCATGTACTCATTATATTACCTTGCCCACCTCTTATTTCACAGTGATATAAACAGTGCATGTGCACATTATAGTACTTTCCTCACCTCTTATTTCATAGCGATATAAAAAGTATATGTGATGGTTATAGTACCATTCCCACCTCTTATTTCATAGTGATATAAACAGTGCATGTGCTCTTTACTGTACCATGAACACTTTTTGTTTAATAGTGATATAAACAATGCACGTGCTCATTACAGTTCCAGCACATTTCTTATTTCATAGAGATATAATCAGTTCATGTAACCATTACAGTACCATTCACACCTCTTAATTCATAGTGATATAAAGAGTGCATGTGCTCACTACAGTACCATGCACACCCTTTATTTCATAGCGATATAAACTGTGCATGTGCTCATTATAGTACCATCCTCACCTCTTATTTCATCGTGATATAAACAGTGCATGAACTCATTATAAAGCCATGCACACCTTTTATTTCACAGCAATACAAAGAGTGCCCATACTCATTACAGTACCATGCACAGTTTTTATTTCATAGTGATATGAACTGTGCACGTGCTCATTATAGTACATTCCCCACATCTTTTCTCATAGAGATATCAACAATGCATTTGCTCATTAAGGTGCCATGCACATCTTTTTTTTCATAGCGATATAAACCGTGTATGTGCTCAGTATAGTACCATCCCCAACTCTTATTTCATAGTGGTATAAAGACTGCATGTGCTTATTATAATATCATACATAGATACATAGATACATAGACAGTGTCTGCAGATAAGGGCCTATGGCCCACCCAGTCTGCCCATTTGAGCTTGTAAGTTCAGTTTGTTTTCCTAGAAGTCTGTTTCCCCTTACCTCTGACCTCTAGAATTCCTTTATGTCTATCCCATGCATTCTTAAATCCCGTAATTGTTTCAGCCCCCAGCACTTCCTCTGGCAGGGTGTTCCACTTGTCCACCACCCGTTCTGTGAAGAAATTCTTTCTCATGTTTCCTCTGAATCGTCCTCCCTCCACATTTATCCCATGCCCTCTAGTCCTGGAACATCTTTTTCGCTTAAAAATAGTGTTTTCCTGCACTCTGTTTCTCCCTGTAAGATACTTGTATGTCTCTATCATATCCCCTCTCTCCCTCCTCTCCTCCAGGGAGTACACGTTCAGTTCCTTCAACTTGTCTTCATAGGACTTGTGATGCAATCGATGCACCATCTTTGTTGCCCTTCTTTGAACCTTCTCTGCCCTGTCTATGTCCTTACGTAGATATGGTCTCCAGAACTGTACACTGTACTCCAGGTGGGGCCTCACTAGTGTCTTGTATAGCGGAATTATGACCTCCCTTTTCCTGCTGGTGATGCCCCTGCCTATACATCCCAGCATCCTATTTGCTTTACCTGATGCCTTGTCACACTGTTTCCCTACCTTGAGGTCATCAGAGATGACAACCCCAAGATCCCTTTCCTGCTTGGTGCATGCTATATCCTCACCCCCCAACTGATATATAGTGCCATGCCCCATATGCATTATCTTGCACTTCTTTGCATTGAATTTCAACTGCCAAACCCCTGATCATTCTTCAAGTTTCTGCAGGTCCCTTCTCATTCTGTCTACACCCTCTGGTGTGTCTACTCTGTTACAGAGCTTTGTGTCATCAGCGAACAGTGTAATTCTGCCTTCTAGATCCTGCGCAATGTCACTGATGAAGTTGTTGAATAGGACCATTCCCAGCACTGATTCCTGTGGTACCGCACTGGTCACTCTTCCCTCTGTGGAGTGACAGCCATTTACCACCACCCTCTGTGTCCTGCCACCCAGCCAGTTACCTACCCACCACACTACTGTCCTGCCCACACCCATATTCCCCAGTTTGTGTAATAGTCTTCTATGTGGCACAGTGTCAAAGGCCTTGCTGAAGTCCAGATAGGCCATGTCCACTGCCCTCCCCTGATCCATCTCCCTAGTCACCCAGTCAAAAAATTCAATGAGATTGGTCTGACATGACCTCCCCCTGGTGAAACCATACTGCCTTGGGTCCTGTAGTCCATTGACAACCAGATATTACACCAATCTCTCCTTCAGAAGTGCTTTCATGATCTTTCCCACTACCGAGGTGAGGCTGACTGGTCTGTAGTTCCCTGCTTCCTCTTTCTTCCCGTTTTTGTATAAGGGGACTACATCTGCTGTCCTCCAGTCTTTGGGTACCTCCCCTGTTTCCAGTGATTGGCTAAACAGGATAGCCAGAGGTTCAGCCACCACCTCTCTTAGTTCTTTAAGGACCCTGGGGTGCACCCCATCAGGCCCCATTGCTTTGTCAACTCTTATTACTTCCAGTTCCTTCAGGACCCATTCTCGTGTAAAGGGACTTGTGTCCATTTCTGCACCATTCTCACCCCTTGTACTCCCTTCAGACCCATTACCCCCTCTTCCTCAGTAATGACTGAGCAGAAATACCTGTTCAATATGTCAGCTTTACTGTTGTCATCCTCCACATGACTCCCATCCTCCCCCTTCAGTCTCACTATCTCTCCCTTTGTGTTTCTTTTTTCACTTATGTACCTGTAAAAGGTTTTGTCCCCTTTAACCACTGATTTTGCAATGTGTTCTTCTGTCTGAGCTTTGGCTTCCCTTACTGACTTCCCTGCCTCCCTTTGTTTCTCCTGGTACTTCTCCCTATCCCATTCTGCCTATATCTTTTTGTATTGCCTGAATGCTATCTTTTTGGCTTTCACTTTCTTTGCTACCTCTTTGGAAAACCATAATGGTCTCCTCTTCCTTTTCCTCTTGCTAACCTGCTTAATGCATAATTCTGTTGTTCTTATAATCCCCATTTTAAATACTGCCCACTGTTCCTCAACCCCTGATTTCTGTCCCATTCCCCCAATGCCTCTTTCAAGTATTTCCCCATTTTCCCAAAGTCTGCCCCCCTAAAATCCAGGATACGTGTTTTTGTCTGGTTTGGTTCTGCTCTTTCTATGATTTCAAACCACAATGACTGGTGGTCACTGTTACCCAGCTGCTCCCCCACTGTTACCCCCATCACACTGTCCCTGTTTGTGAGCAGAAGGTCCAGTATTGCCTTCTGCTGAGTTGGTTCCATGACCAGTTGCTTGAGGAAGACACCCTGAAGGGAGTCCAGGATAAATCTGCTCCTAGTTGATGCTGCTGCTGGGATGCTCCAGTCCACGTCTAGAATATCGAAGTCTCCAACCAGTACTACCTCACCCTTGTCTGCCATCCTTTGGATGGCTAGCATCAGCTCCCTATCTGTTTCTTCCTCCTGGGCTGGTGGTCTATAGACCACACCTGTGCGAATGGCTGGCCCCATTTTCCTTTCTAGCTTAACCCACAGTATCTCTCCCCCATTTTGTTCCTCCTGGATCTCTGTGGCCCTTATGTCATTTTTCACATACAGTGCCACTCCTCCTCCCTTCCTGCCTGCTCTGTCTCTTCTGAATATGTTGTAGCCAGGTATGGCCATCTCCCAGTCATGGCTATCATTACACCAGGATTCAGTGATGGCCACAATGTCCAGGTCTGACTGTACCATGACAGCCTCCAGATCTTCCCTCTTGTTGCCAAGGCTCCTGGCATTTGCACACATTGCTTTCCATGATTTGACCTCCCTAGTCTGCTTCACTGTTCTACTCCAGCCCCTTCCTTGGTTATCATTTATCCCTGGATCTCCTTGCAGTCTGCCCTTCTGCTGAATTTTGCCCCTTTTCTGCTTATCCACCTTTTGGACACTAATCTCCATCTTTTGCACACCGCTTTGCAGAGATGGCCACTCCTCTGGTTCACTGGTTCCACTGCTAGCTGTGGGGGGTGAGTAAGTAGGTACCCTCCTTGCTGGCCTGCCACCCCCCCCTTTGCTAGTTTAAATGCTTGTCAATGTAGCATTTAAACTTATCATTGACTACTTGGATTCCCCTCCAGGATGGATGCAGGCCATCAGGCTTGAACAAACCTTCATCCCTCAAGGTGGGTCCCCAGTCACCAATGAATCCAAACCCTTCCTCACAGCACCAGTTCTTCAACCATGAGTTAAAGTTTCTGGTGCATGTACTCCTATGCTCTCCATTGCCTCTCACAGGTAGTACTTCTGAGAAAGTGACAGAAGTAGCTACTTGCTTGAGACCCCTCCCCAGTTTTCTAAACTCTTCCTGAACTTCCTTTGGCTCCCCATTTGCCAAGTCATTAGTACCTAGGTGGATGTGACATCCAGCTCACCCTCCCATCTTGCCTTCCCAGTGATCCCCAGTATCTTCCTTCCATCCCTCCATGCCATGGCACCTGGTAGGCACCTCACCTCCCTGTCCTCTCCCTCCAGTGTTCCTAGCTGGATCCCTCTTACGATGGAGTCCCCCACCAGGATTCACTTCCTCCTCCTCCTCTAGGGTCCACTGCTTTCCCCACTGAGGTCACCTCCTTGGCTAACCTCCACATCCTTTCCTTCCACTTCTCTGGGTACCTCTATTTGGTTGTCCTCATTTGCCAGTGTGGCATGTATGAGTTCTTGAGGAATAGGATCTGGGATGTGCCTCTGCCTGACTGCTCTAACCCTCCCTCAGCCCACTGTCATCCAAGTGCTCCTCCTTCTCGGCATCCTTTGAGGCAACTGCATTGGACTGGGTGGTCCCTGGATAGGGGAGATGGTACTCCTGACCCAGTTTACTTCCACTCTGAGTCTGGTTACCTCATCCTGCAATCCAGAGAGATGCATGCAGATAGGGAAGCACCTCAGTGTCCAGAAGGTCTGCCTGAATATGGCTGCACCACAGCCACTGCATTGCACCACTCCCCACATTATACTGCAATTGCACAACTTGTCTGCTACTGAAACTCTCTTAGTTCTCTTTTTATTAATTTACAGTACTAAAAATCCTGTAACTGATTCTCAGATATTTTTTTTAAGGAAAAAGAAACCAATAAATAAATAAGTGAGTCAAAACACTTGTCGTGCTGAGGGTGGGCTTCTTCCCCCTTATGCCCCTCCTACTTCACACCTCTTACTATACCCTTTGTTTAGCTCCTGTAAATCAGATTTATCAGGGCATATAATTAAGAGTTGGGGGAAGGGGAGAAGGGGCGAAAATTTGCAGCAATTAAAGACAGCACAGAATTACACCACCACTATGTTTTAAATTTTCAACAGCCCAAAAACAATTATAAGTAAAGACAACAAAGAAAGAAAGTATAGTGTCACTACAAGCCCACAATCTAAGTTTAAAAGAAAAATACCAATTACCAGTTACTCTAAAGCACTGAATTGAATATGCTTCCTTCCTTCTCCTTCTGGCTTCTTCTGAGAAAATCAACCTCTGTTTGCTACTTTAACTCTGACTAAGCCCCACCGGCAGTTATCACGTAGCTGAGGTCAGAGGCCAAACAATTAACACCCTTCACCCAGCTACAGGACAGTCAGACAAGCCAAGAAAAAATTTACAGCAATTAAAGACAGCACAGAATTACACCACCACTATGTTTTACATTTTCAACAGCCCAAAAACAATGATAAGTAAAGACAACAAAGAAAGGACGTATAGTGTCACTACACGCCCACAATCTAAGTTTAAAAGGAAAATACCAATTACCAGTTACTCTAAAGCACTGAATTGAATATGTTTCCTTCCTTCTCCTTCTGGCTTCTTGACCCACCATCCCCACCTCTTATTTCATAGTGAAATAACCAGTGCATGTGCTCATTATAGTACCATCCCCACTTCTTATTTCATAGTGATACAAACAGTGCATGTGCTCATTATAGTTCCATGTACACCTCTTATTTCATAGCAATATAAATACTGTGGCTGCTCATTAAAGTACAATGCACACCACTTATTTCATAGCTATATAAACAGTCCATGTGCTCATTAAAGTACCATCCTCACCTCTTATTTCATAGCGATAGAAACAGTGCACGTGATCATTACAGTATCTTCCCCACATCTTATTTCATAGCGACATAAACAGTGCAGGCGCTTATTACAGTTCCATGCACACAACTTATTTCATAGCCATGTAAACAGTGCATGTGCTCATTACAGTGCCATGCACACCTCTTCTTTAATAGTGATATAAACAGTGCATGTGCTCAATATAGTACCATTCCCACCTCTTATTTCATAGCGATATAAACAGTGTATGTGTTCATTACAGTACCATCCCAACCTCTAATTTAATAGTGATATAAACTGTGCATGTGCTCATTGTAGTACCATCCCCACCTCTTATTTCAGAGTGATATAAACAGTGCATGTGCTTACTATAGTACCATGCACTCCTTCTATTTCAGTAGCAATATTAACATTGCATTTGCTCACTATAGTAATATCCTTACACTTATTTCGTGGTGATATTAACAGTGCATGTGCTCATTATACAGCAGTACCATCCCCACCTTTTATATCAAAGCGATATAAACAGTGCAAGAGCTCATTATAGTACCAAGCACACCTCTTATTTCACAGTGATATAAACAGTGCATGTGCTCATTATAGTACCATCATCACCTCTTATGTCATAGTGATATAAACAGTTCATGTGCTCATTATAGTGCATTGCACACCTTTTATTTCAATGCAATACAAGCAGTGCATGTGTTCATTATAGCACCAGCCCCACCTCTTATTTCATAGTGATATAAACAGTGCATGTGCTGATTACAGTACCACCCCCACCAATTATTTCATAGCGAAATAAACATTGCATGTGCTCTTTACAGTACCACGAACACTTTTTGTTTAATAGTGATATTAACAGTCCATGTGCTCATTACAGTTCTATGCACATTTCTTATTTCATAGCAATATAATCAGTGCATGTACCCTTCACAGTACCATGCACACCTATTAATTTATAGTGATATAATAGTGCATGTGCTCATTACAGTACCATGCACTCCTTTTATTTCATAGCAATATAAACATTGCATGAGCTCATTATAGTACCATTCTCACCTCTTATTTCATTGTGTAATAAACAGTGCATGAGCTCATTTTAAAGCCATGCACACCTTTTATTTCATAGCAATATAAACAGTTGCCGTTCTCATTACAGTACCATGCACAGCATTTGTATCATAGCGATATAAACTGTGCACCTGCTCATTATAGTACCTTCCCCACATCTTATTTCATAGTGATATAAACAGTGGATTTGCTCATTATAGTGCCATGCACACCTTTTATTTCATTGCAATATAAACAGTGCATGTGCTCATTATAGTACCAGCCCCACCTCTTATTTCATAGTGATATAAACAGTGCATGTGCTGGTTACAGTACCATCCTCACCTATTATTTCATAGTGATATAAACATTGCATGTGCTCTTTACAGTACCATGAACACTTTTTGTTTAAAAGTGATATAAATAATGCACGTCCTCATTACAGTTCCATGCACATTTCTAATTTCATAGAGATATAATCAGTGCATGTACCCATTACAGTACCATTCACACCACTTAATGCATAGTGATATAAAGAGTGCACGTGCTCATTGCAGTACCATGCACACCTTTTATTTCATTGAGATATAAACAGTGCATTTGCTAATTTTAGTGCCATGCACAAATTTTTTTTCATAGCGAAACAAACTTTGTGTGTGCTCATTATAGTACCATCCCCTACTGTTATTTCATAGTGAAATAAACAGTGCATGTGCTTATTATAGTACCATCCCCACCTCTTATTTCATAGTGAAATAAACAGTGCATTTGCTCATTATAGTACCATGTACACCTCTTATTTCATAGTGAAACAAACAGTGCGCATGTTCATTACAGTTCCATGCACACTTATTTCTTAGTGATATAAACATTGCACATACTCATTATATTACCTTGCCCACCTCTTATTTCACAGTGATATAAACAGTGCATGTGCACATTATAGTACTTTCCTCACCTCTTATTTCATAGTGATATAAAAAGTATATGTGATGATTATAGTACCATTCCCACCTCTTATTTCATAGTGATATAAACAGTGTGTGTGCTCTTTACAGTACCATGAACACTTTTTAATAGTGATATCAACAATGCACATGCTCATTACAGTTCCAGCACATTTCTTATTTCATAGAGATATAATCAGTACATGTACCCATTACAGTACCATTCACACCTCTTAATTCATAGTGATATAAAGAGTGCATGTGCTCATTACAGTACCATGCACACCCTTTATTTCATAGCTATATAAACTGTGCATGTGCTCATTATAGTACCATCCTCACCTCTTATTTCATCGTGATTTAAACAGTGCATGAACTCATTATAAAGCCATGCACACCTTTTATTTCATAGCAATACAAAGAGGGCCCATACTCATTACAGTACCTTGCACATCTTTTATTTCATAGTGATATGAACTGTGCACATGCTCATTATAGTACCTTCCCCACATCTTTTTTCATAGTGATATACACACTGCATTTGCTCATTATAGTTCCATGCACATCTATTTTTTCATAGCGATATAAACCGTATATGTGCTCATTATAGTACTCTCCCCAACTCTTATTTCATAGTGATATAAACAGTGCATGTGCTTATTATAATTCCATCCCCTCCTCTTATTTCATAGTGATACAAACAGTGCATGTGCTCATTATACTACCATGTACACCTCTTATTTCATAGCAATATAAATAGTGTGTATGCTCATTACAGTACCATGCACACCTTTACGATATAAACAGTGCATTTGCTCATTTTAGTGCCATGCACATATTTTTTTCATAGCGATATAAACCGTGTATGTGCTCATCATAGTAACATCCCCAACTCTTATTTCATAGTGAAATAAACAGTGCATGTGCTTATTATAGTACCATCCCCACCTCTTATTTCAGGGTTTTAAATAACTCTAAAAATTGAATAGCGTTTTGCTCATAAAAGTTCTAAAACATTGTGAAAATGCATAACACTTTCCTCACTGTGCTTAACAAACATGACACTTCTAGAAAACCTATATAAATGCTTTCTGTACAGTTAGTATTGTCTCAAGAAAAAAACTGCTAATCAATTATATAAAACCCTGTATTTCATAGTGAAATAAACAGTGCATGTGCTCATTATAGTACCATGTACACCTCTTATTTCATAGTGATACAAACAGTGCGCGTGTTCATTGCAGTTCCATGCACACTTAGTTCTTAGTGATATAAACATTGCACATACTCATTATATTACCTTGCCCACCTCTTACTTCACAGCGATATAAACAGTGCATGTGCACATTATAGTACTTTCCTCACCTCTTATTTCATAGTGATATAAAAAGTATATGTGATGGTAATAGTACCATTCCCATCTCTTATTTCATAGTGATATGAACAGTGCATGTGCTCTTTGCAGAACCATGCACACCTTTTATTTCATAGTGATATAAACAGTGTGTGTGCTCATTACAGTACCAATCACACCTCTTATTTCATAGTGTTATAAACAGTTTAGGTGCTCCTTATAGTACCATGCACATCTCTTATTTCATAGCAGTATAAACAGTGAAAGTGCTCATTATAGTGCTATGCACACCTTTTATTTCATAGCAATATAAACCGTGCATGTGCTCATTATTGTACCTGCCCCACCTCTTATTTAAAAGTGATATAAACAGTGCATGTGCTGATTATAGTACCATCCCCACCTATTATTTCATTGCGGTATAAACATTGCATGTGCTCTTTTCAGTACCATGAACACTTTTTATTTAATAGTGATATAAACAGTGCATGTGCTCATTACATTTCCATGCATATTTTTTATTTCATAGTGATATAATCAGTGCATGTACCCATTTCAGTACCATGCACACCTCTTAATTCATAGTGATATAAAGTTTGCATGTGCTCATTACAGTAACATGCACTCCTTTCATTTCATAGCAATATAAACAGTGCATGTGCTCATTATAGTACCATCCTCACCTCTTATTTCATTGTGATATAAACAGTGCATGTGCTCATTATAAAGCCATGCACACCTTTTATATCATAGCAAAACAAAGAGTGCCCGTACTCATTACAGTGCCATGCACAGCTTTTATTTCATAGTGATATGAACTGTGCATGTGCTCATTATAGTACCTATCCCACAACTTTTTTCACAGTGATATAAACAGTGCATTTGCTCATTTTAGTGCCATGCACACCTTTTACTTCACAGTGATATAAAACGTGCATGTGCTCATTACAATACTATCCCCACCTCTTATTTCATAGTGATATAAACAGTGCATGTGCTCATTATAGTACCATCCCCACTTCTGATTGCATAGTGACATAAGCAGTGCATGTGCTCATTATTGAACAATTCCCACCTCTTATTTCATAGTGAAATAAAACGTATATGTAATGGTTATAGAACCATTCCCACCTCTTATTTCATAGTGATATAAACAGTGCATGTACTCTTTGCAGAACCATGCACACCTTTTATTTCATAGTGATATAAACAGTGTGTGTGCTCATTACAGTACCATGCACACCTCTTATTTCATAGTGATATAAACTGTGCAGGTGCTCCTTATAGTACCATGCACATCTCTTATTTCATAGCAATATAAAAATTGCATGTGCTCATTATAGTACCAGCCCCACCTCTTATTTCAAAGTGATAAAAAACAGTGTATGTGCTGATTATAGTACCATCCCCACCTATTATTTAATTGCGGTATAAACATTGCATGTGCTCTTTTCAGTACCATGAACACTTTTTATTTAATAGTGATATAAACAGTACATATGCTCATTACATTTCTATGCATATTTCCTATTTAATAGCGATATAATCAGTGCATGTACCCATTACAGTACCATGCACACCTCTTAATTCATAGTGATATAAAGAGTTAATGTGCTCATTACAGTGACATGCACTCCTTTTATTTCATAGCAATATGAACAGTGCATGTGCTCATTATTGTATCATCCTCACCTCTTATTTCATTGTGATATAAACAGTGCATGTGCTCATTATAAAGCCATGCACACCTTTTATATCATAGCAAAACAAAGAGTGCCCGTACTTATTACAGTACCATACACAGCTTTTATTTCATAGTGATATGAACTGTGCACATGCTCATTATAGTACCTTCCCCACAATTTTTTTCACAGTGATATAAACAGTGCATTTGCTCATTTTAGTGCCATGCACACCTTTTACTTCACAGTGATATAAAAATGACATGTGCTCATTACAATACTGTACCCACCTGTTATTTCATAGTGATATAAACAGTGCATGTGCTCATTATAGTACCATCCCCACTTCTGATTGCGTAGTGATATAAGCAGTGCATGTGCTCATTATCAAACAATTCCCACCTCTTATTTCATAGTGATACAAACAGTGCACATGTTCATTACAGTTCCATGTAGACTTCCTATTTCTTAATGATATAAACAGTGCACATACTCATTATAGTACCTTGCCCACCTCTTATTTCACAGCAATATAAACAGTGCATGTGCACATTATAGTTCTTGCCTCACCTCTTTTTTCATAGTGAAATAAAACGTATATGTAATGGTTATAGAACCATTCCCACCTCTTATTTCATAGTGATATAAACAGTGCATGTGCTCTTTGCAGAACCATGCACACCTTTTATTTCATAGTGATATAAACAGTGTGTGTGTTCATTACAGTACCATGCACACCTCTTATTTCATAGTGATATAAACTGTGCAGGTGCTCCTTATAGTACCATGCACATCTCTTATTTCATATCAGTATAAACAGTGCATGTGCTCATTATAGAACCATCCCCACCTCTTGTTTCATAGCGATATAAACAGTGCATGTGCTCATTATAGTACCATCCCCACCTCCTATTTCATAGCGAAACAAACAGTGCAAGTGCTCGTTATAGTACCAAGCCCACCACTTATTTCACAGCGATATAAACAGTGCTTGTGCTCCTTACTGTGCCATGCACACCACTTATTTCATAGTGATATGAACAGTGCATGTGCTTATTACAGTACCCTGCACACCTTTTATTTCATAGTGATATAAGCAGTGCATGTGCTCATTATAGTACCATCCCCACCTATTATTTCATAGTGATATAAACAGTGCAAGTGCTCATTATAGTGCCATGCACATCTTTTATTTAATAGCAATATAAAAATTGCATGTGCTCATTATAGTACCAGCCCCACCTCTTATTTCAAAGTGATAAAAACAGTGCATGTGCTGATTATAGTACCATCCCCACCTATTATTTCATTGCGGTATAAACATTGCATGTGCTCTTTACAGTACCATGAACACTTTTTATTTAATAGTGATATAAACAGTGCATGTGCTCATTAAATTTCCATGCACATTTCTTATTTCATAGTGATATAATCAGTGCATGTACCAATTACAGTACCATGCACACCTCTTAATTCATAGTGATATAAAGAGTGCATGTGCTCATTACAGTACCTTGCACAACCGTTATGTCTTAGCGACATAAACAGTGCATGTGCTCATTATAGTACCATCCTCACCTCTTATTTCATCGTGATTTAAACAGTGCATGTGCTCATTATAAAGCCATGCACACCTTTTATTTCATAGCAACACAAAGAGTGCCCGAACTCATTACAGTACCATGCACATCTTTTATTTCATAGTGATATGAACTGTGCATGTGCTCATTATAGTATCTTCCCCACATCTTTTTTCATAGTGATATAAACAGTGCATTTGCTCATTTTAGTTCCATGCACATCTTTTTTCCTAGCGATATAAACCATGTATGTGCTCATTATAGTACCATCCCGACATCTTATTTCATAGTGAAATAAACAGTGCATGTGCTCATTATAGTACCATGTACACCTCTTATTTCATACCAATATAAATAGTGTGGCTTCTCATTAAAGTACAATGCACACCTCTTATTTCATAGCGATAGAAACAGTGCATGTGATCATTATAGTATCTTCCCCACATCTTATTTCTTAGTGACATAAACAGTGCAGGTGCTCATTACAGTTCCATGCACACAACTTATTTCATTGCGATATAAACAGTGCATGTGCTCATTACAGTGCCATGCTCACCTCTTCTTTTATAGTGATATAAACAGTGCATGTACTCAATATAGTACCATCCCCACCTCTTATGTCATAGTGATATAAACAGTGCATGTGCTCTTTACAGTACCAAGCACTCTTTTTATGTCATACTGATATAAACATTGCATGTGCACATTATAGTACCATGCTCATCTATTATTTCTTGGTGATATAAACAGTGCATGTGTTCATTACAGTTCCATGTACACCTCTTATTTCATAGCGATATAAACTGTGTATGTGCACATTATAGTGCCTCGCACACCTCTTATTTCATAGCGATTTAAACAGTGTATGTGCTCATTGCAGTACCATCCCAACCTCTTATTTAATAGTGATATAAACAGTGCATGTGCTCATTATAGTTCCTTCCCTACCTCTTATTTCAGAGTGATATAAACAGTGCATGTGTTTACTATAGTACCATGCACACCTACTATTTCAGTAGCGAGATACACATTGCATGTGCTCACTATAGAAACATCCTTACCACTTATTTCATGGTGATATTAACAGTGCATGTGTTCATTATACAGCAATACCATCCCCACCTTTTATATCAAAGTGATATAAACAGTGCATGAGCTCATTATAGTATCAGCCCCACCTCTTATTTCATAGTGATATAAACAGTGCATGTGCTGATTATAATACCAATCCCACCTATTATTTCATAGCGATATAAACATTGCATGTGCTCTTTACAGTACCATGAACACTTTTTGTTTAATAGTGATATAAACAGTGCATCTTCTCATTACAGTTCCAAGCACATTTCTTATTTCATAGTGATATAATCAGTGCATGTACACATTACAGTACCATGCACACCTATTAATTAATTGTGATATAAAGAGTGCTTGTGATCATTACAGTACCATGCACTCCTTTTATTTCATAGCGATATAAACGTTGCATGTGCTCATTACAGTACCATCCTCACCCTTTATTTCATCATGATAAAAACTGTGCATGTGCTGATTATAAAGCCAGGCACACCTTTTATATCATAGCAATATAAAGAGTGCCCGTACTCATTACAGTACCATGCACAGCTTTTATTTCACAGTGATATGAACTGTGCACGTGCTCATTATAGTCCCTTCCACACAACTTTTTTCACAGTGATATAATCAGTGCACTTGCTCAATTTAGTGCCATGCACACCTTTTTCTTCACATTGATATAGAAAGTGCATGCGCTCATTATAGTACTATCCCCACCTCTGATTTCATAGTGATATAAGCAGTGCATGTGCTTATTATCGAACAATTCCCACCTTTTATTTCATAGTGATACAAACAGTGCACATGTTCATTACAGTTCCATGCACACTTCTTATTTCTTAATGATATAAACAGTGCACATACTCAATACAGTACCTTGCCCACCTCTTATTTCACAGTGATATAAACAGTGCATGTGCACATTATAGTACTTTCCTCACCTCTTATTTCATAGTGAAATAAAACGTATATGTGATGGTTAAAGTACCATTCCCACCTCTTATTTCATAGTGAAATAAACAGTGCATGTGCTCTTTGCAGAACCATGCATACCTCTTATTTCATAGTGATATATACAGTGTAGGTGCTCCTTATAGTACCATGCACATCTCTTATTTCATAGCAGTATAAACAGTGCATGTGCTCATTATAGAACCATCCCCACCTCTTATTTCATAGCGATATAAACAGTGCATGTGCTCATTATAGTACCATCCCCACCTCCTATTTCATAGCAATACAAACAGTGCATGTGCTCATTATAGTACCAGCCCCACCTCTTATGTCAAAGTGATATAAACAGTGCATGTGCTGATTATAGTACCATCCCCACCTATTATTTCATTGCAGTATAAACATGGCATGTACTCTTTACAGTACCATGAACACTTTTTATTTAATCGTGATATAAACAGTGCATGTGCTCATTGCATTTCCATGCACATTTCTTATTTCATAGCGATATAATCAGTGCATGTACCCATTACAGTACCATGCACACCTCTTAATTCATAGTGATATAAAGAGTGCATGTGCTCATTACATTACCATGCACACCTTTTATTTCATAGCGATATAAACAGTGCATGTGCTCATTATTGTACCATCCTCACCTCTGATTTCATCGTGATATAAACAGTGCATGTGCTCATGAGCTGCTTCTAACTGAAGGGTGAAAGAAGGAATTTACAATTATCAGGAAAAGACAGTCTTGTTACAATTCTTAAGATTTTCAGTGCAGGAGGTTTTTAAACTCTGGGTGAAACATTTGTCGCAAATCTTGAAATAAGTGCAGGTACAGGTTGGGTATTTGACCCAGACAGTAAACTGTTTTCTGTGTTTCTTTGTTTGCCTTAAAAGGCAATTCTGAACTTTCTCAGGAAGTGATTTCATCACAGAGACTTAATTCATCCAATAGCTTTGGTAACAGACCTGAGAAGAATAGTATTATAAGCAAGTTATTTATAGCAAACTCATCAGAACAGCTAATATTTTTCCTAGCCAAACTATCTCTTGTTGGGAGCTGCAATATTGAACATAGGATTTGCAAGAAAGGGAGGTGTGCTCACAACAGAGGGAGGGGAACCTTTCAATTGCCTGTGGTTTGTACCAGATATACTGCAGGTGGAGGCTGCTTCTAACTGAAGGGTGAAAGAAGGAATTTACAATTATCAGGAAAAGACAGTCTTGTTACAATTCTTAAGATTTTCAGTGCAGGAAGAGTTCAAAGCACAGCTGACTTATTTTGGGGCTGACTGCTTTCAGAGCACAAACCACCAGGCTGTTTGGGGCTGGGGAGGTTTAACTGTATCTGACTTGGATGTCTGGATTTTTCTCTGTTTGATTAGCAGGGGATTTTCTCTGTCAAATTGTGTATAGTATCTTGCAGACAGGAAGGCACTCATCACAGCGGTGGGTCAGAGCTCTTAGCTGATTGTTTTGTGAGGGCACAGTTTAGGCCCAACCCCTTCCCACCCCCCCTGGAAATAGTTCCTTTATACCTAGGGTTCTGACATAATTTCCTCAAGAGTGCAAGGTGCATATCAATGTCATATCCTCTCTAGCACACAGCACTGAAAATATACGCATACACATTATATAATATATATATATTTCTATATAACAAACCAATTGCACACACAAGCACACACACAAAAAAAAAGTACAAAGTCATGTGGGGAGTAGTGCAATGTAATGGCTGTGGGGCAGCAGTCTTCTGGGAATCTTTCTGGAGGCTGAGATGCTGCCCTATTTGCAGACAACTCTCTGCACTGAGGGAGGAAGTTGCCCATCTTCAGGCCACACTGGACAGCAGTAAGAGAACCTTCCCCTGGCCAGACTTGATGGTAGGAAGGGAACCGCCCCTGTCCATGGAGCACCAGAGCCACCACCACTACCTCAGAGGTTGCAAAGAAAGCACAGCAGTTGGACCACAGTGGGCTCAGGGAGGGTGAGGAGGGTGGAACAGAGGCACACCCAGTCAGTTGTTCCACTCCACAATCCATACACCATTCTGGGGGAGCACAGCTCCCCTATGGATGCACCCACGGAAGAGATTAAGGAGGCTGAGGACACCTGTCACAAGGGAGGCCCACAGGAGTGAGGCAGAGGATGCCACAAGGAAAGGAAGCAGCTCCTGGTGAGGGACTCAATTATTAGGGGGATAGAACTGGGGGGAGCAGGGAAAACTGAAGTAAAGTGCCTGCCTGGTGCCATGGCTTAGGGACAGGAAGTGCATCCTCAGGATCACGAGAACAGCTGCACGGGAGTCTGAGCTGGATGTCATTGTCCACCTAGGGACAAATGACTTGGCTCAACATGAGATTAGAGCAGTACAGAAGGACTTTTTAGAACTGGGAAGGGGCCTAAGACAAGTAGCACACACTGTAACCTCCTCAGAGGTGCTGCCTGTAAATGGCATGAGTGAGGCAAGGGTACTATGCATCATGCAATTTAATGAGTGGTTGAAAAAATGGTGTGGAGCACAGGGGTTTGGCTTCATTGGGGACTGGGGTTCCACCTGGAGGAACATCAGCCTATACTGGCAGGATGGTCTGCATCTGTCCAGGAAGGGAACAAGTCTTTTGAGCAATCAGTTTAAATGCTTCATTGGCAAGGTTTTAAACTAGTCAAGGGGAGGCACTGAAGAGCAGCAGGAAAATCCCAGCCTCCCTACAAAAACAGGGTACTAAATGAGAAAAAGACCGAGTAGAAAGGTCTGTGAGGGATGCTGCAACAGAAAGTAAAGCCATCAAAAATGGAGAGCAATGAGTACCAATGCACGTAGTCTGAGTAACAAGCTTCCTGAATTAGTGGCCTTGATGGAGGAGGAACATCTGGATATCATGGCAGTCACAGAAACATGGTTCGCACAAAACCATGACTGGGACAAAAACATACCAGGATACACTATCTACAGGAGGGACAGGGAGGGTAAAAGAGGAGGAGGAGTAGCTCTTTGCATAAGGGAAGGAATCAAAGTAACAGAACAAAAGAGAAAACAGGGAGGAGAAGAAGCACTGTGGGAAATTTGGAGACCGGCAATGGCACCATGATCCACAGAGGGGTTGTATACAGACCCCCTTCTCAGGGGCAGGAAATGGACAAGGAAATGATAGAAAGTATACTTAGTATGGCAAAAAAAGGGGAGATATTGCTGATGGGTGATCTGAATATGCCAGATGTTAACTGGAGTGCAGTTGCCACAGCCACTTTGAAGAGTGGGGTTATTCTAGATGCCCTACAGGGGGCATGCCTTAGACAACTAGTATTGGAGCCCACTCAAGAGGGACAATCTTAGACCTGGTTCTCTCAAATAGAGATGAAGAGAGGATCACAGATGTAGAAGTGGGTAGCCATCTGGGAACTAGTGACCATCGAACAGTATGGTTCACAATAAACACAGCAATAGAGTCAAGCCATACAAAGGCAAAGGTACTGGACTTTAGGAGGGCTGACTTTGCCAAAATGGGTAAATGCCTAAGGAATACACTAGCACATGGGCAGAAAAGAGGGGTGGAAGAACAATGGGGAATAATAAAAACTGCCATCACAGAGGTAACAAGCCTTTGTGTGAAGCAAATAAACAAAACTAAACAATGTAAGAAACCACTGTGGTTCTCAAAGGAAGTGGCAGTGAAGGTTCAAGAGAAAAAGAAAGCTTTCAGGAAGTATAAGGAATCGCAGAAGGAGCAGGACAGAGAACTGTATCAGTTAAAGCAAAGGAAGCTGGGAAGGCAGTCAGAACAGCAAAGGCCCAAACCGAGGAAAAGATAGCCAACCTGTCAATAAGGGGATAAAACCTTTATAGGTACATCAGAGAGCTAAGGAAGACCAAGGGAGATAGTGAGTCTTAATGGGGAGGGTGGGCAGAGGAGACTGTGAAAAGGCAGAGATACTAAACAAATATTTTTGTTCAGTATTTACAAAGGAAGAGGGGGGGTACCTAGAACAAACAGTAGAAACACACTGGATACAGAAGTTGATACCAGCCCATTTATGGAAAAAAGGGTTCTGAAAGAACTCTTAAAACTGAAGGTGGACAAAGCAATGGGGCCTGATGGGATTCATCCCAGAATTCTAAACGAACTAAGGGTAGAATTAGTGACACCACTGACTACCCTGTTTAACAAATCATGGGAGGATGGGATGGTACCCGAGGACAGTAGGAGGGCAGATGTGATTCCCCTTCACAAAAGTGGGAGCAAGGCAGAAGCAGGAAACTACAGACCTGTTAGTTTAACCGCAGTGGTAGGGAAAATGATGGAATCACTTCTGAAGGAAAGAATTGTCGAGTATCTAGAGGCCAGAGGGCACAGGACACAAGGCAGCATGGATTCACAGCAAGAAGGTCATGCCAGACAAATCTGATAGATTTATTTGACTGGGTGACCAAAGTAGTAGATCAGGAGGGGCTGTGACATGGCCTACCTAGACATTAGCAAGGCATTTGACACAGTCCCACACAAAAGATTAATATACAAGTTAGCTAGCCTGGGAGTGGGTCCCAAGATGACAGCCTGGGTAAAAAATTGGCTGGAAAATAGGACACAGAGAGTAATAGTAAATGGAGTCCACTCTGATGAAAGGAGGGCTAGTAGTGGGGTACCTCAGGGTTCAGTAGTAAGACCAGTCCTCTTCAATGTCTTTATAAGCGACATTGCAGAGGGACTGGAAGGAAAAGTTTGTCTCTTTGCAGATGACACAAAGATCTGCAACAGATTTGATGCACAAGGTGGGGTGGAAAGGATGAAAAGGGACTTGGCAAGGTTAGAAGAATGGTCAAATGTATGGCAGCTTAGATTCAATGCTAAGAAGTGCAAGGTAATGCACCTGGGAAAGAAAAACCCAGGGGAAGAGTACACAATGGGGGGTGAGATACTAACGACAACAAAAATGGAAAGGGACCTAGGGGTAGTCATATAAGATGACCTAAAGGTGGGCAAGCAATGTGAGAGGGCAGCAATGAGGGCTGGGGGGATATTGGGATGCATAGGGAGAGGCTTCACCAGTAGAAAACAGGAAGTTATTATCCCTCTGTACAGACAGCTGGTCAGACCCCATCTGGAGTACTGCGTGCAGTTCTGGAGACCCAGTCTTCGGAAAGACATAGACAGGATGGAAGCTGTCCAGAGGAGGGCAACTAAAATGGTGCAAGGTCTACACCGGAAGACATATGTAGAGAGACTAAAGAAGCTTAATATGTATAACCTTGAGGAAAGGAGGGAGAGGGGGGACATGATAGAAACTTTCAAGTACCTCAAGGGAATCAACAAAGTCCAAGAGGGTAGCATCTTTCAAGAAAATAGGTGTGCAAGAACAAGGGGGCACAATTTGAAGATAGAGGGGGGGTGGCTCAGAGGTAATTTAAGGAAGTATTTTTTCACAGAGAGGGTTGTGGATGCATGGAACAGCCTTCCGGAGGAGGTTGTGGAGTCAAAAACAGTGGTGGAATTCAAGCATGCATGGGACAGTCATAAGGCAATTCTAGGGGAAGGGGGTAGGAAAAAGTAGGCTGCTGGTTAACTAGGATCTGCAGCTTATCCAGTAGGCAGGGAAATGGGCAGACTGGGTGGGCCAAGCGGTCCTTATCTGCCATCAAATTCTATGTTTCTATGTTTTAATGTTTCATTATAAAGCCATGCTCACCTTTTATTTCATAGCAACACAAAGAGTGCCCGTACTTATTACAGTACCATACACAGCTTTTATTTTATAGTGATATGAACTGTGCACGTGCTCATTATAGTACCTTCCCCACATCAATTTTCATAGTGTTATAAACAGTGCATTTGCTCATTTTAGTTCCATGCACATCTTTTTTTATAGCGATATAAACCATGTATGTGCTCATTATAGTACCATCCCCAACTCTTATTTCATAGTGATATAAACAGTGCATGTGCTCATTATACTACCATGCTTACCTCTTATTTCATAATGATATAAACAGTTGATGTGCTCATTATAGTACCATCCCCACCTCTTATTTCATAGTGATATTAACAGTGCATGTGCTCATTATAGTGCAATGCACACCTTTTAATTCATAGCAATATAAACAGTGCTTGTGCTCATTAAAGAACCAGCCCCACCTCTTATTTCATAGTGATATAAACAGTGCATGTGCTGATTAAAGTGCCATCCCCACCTATTATTTCATAGCGATATAAACATTGCATGTGCTCTTTAAAGTACCATGAACACTTTTTGTTTACTACTGATATAAACAGTGCACGTGCTCATTACAGTTCCATGCACATTTCTTATTTCATAGCGATATAATCAGTGCATGTACCCATTACAGTACCATGCACACCTATTAATTCATTGTGATATAAAGAGTGCATGTGATCATTATAGTACCATGCACTCCTTTTATTTCATAGTGATATAAACAGTGCATGTGCTCATTATAAAGCCATGTACACCTTTTATTTCATAGCAATTCAAAGAGTTCCTGTACTCATTACAGTACCATGCACAGCTTTTATTTCATAGTGTTATGAACTGTGCACGTGCTCATTATAGTACTTTCCCCACATCTTTTTTCATAGTGATATAAACAGTGCATTTGCACATTAAAGTGCCATGCACATCCGTTTTTTCATAGCGATATAAACCATGTATGTGCTCAGTATAGAACCGTCCCCACCTCTTATTTCCTAGCGAAATAAACAGTGCATGTGCTCATTATAGAATCATCCCCACCTCTTATTTCATAGCAATACAAACAGGGCATGAGCTCATTATAGTACCATGTACACCTCTTATTTCATAGCAATATAAATAGTGAGGCTGCTCATTAAAGTACAATGCATACCTCTTATTTCATAGTGATATAAACTGTGCATGTGCTCACTAAAGCACCATCCTCACCTCTTCTTTCATTGCGGCAGAAACAGTGCATGTGATATTATAGTATCTTCCCCACATCTTATTTCATACCGACATAAACAGTGCATGTGCTCATTACAGTTCCATTCACACAACTTATTTCATTGCGATATAAACAGTGCATGTGCTCATTACAGTGCCATGAACACCTCTTCTTTCATAGTGATATACACAATGCATGTGCTCAATATAGTACCATCCCCATCTCTTATTTCATAGCGATATTAACAGTGCATGTGCTCTTTACAGTACCAAGCACTCTTTTTATTTCATAGTGATATAAAAATTGTATGTGCACATTAGAGTACCATGCTCATCTTATTTCTTAGTGATAAAAACAGTGCATGTGTTCATTACAGTTCCATGTACACCTCTTATTTCATAGTGATATAAACTGTGTAAGTGCACATTATAGTGCCTTTCACACCTCTTATTTCATAGCGATATAAACAGTGTATGTTCTCATTACAGTACCATCCCAACCTCTTATTTAATAGCGATATAAACAGTGCATGTGCTCATTATAGTACCTTCCCCACCTCTTATTTCAGAGAGATATAAACAGTGCATGTGTTTACTATTGTACCATGCACACCTCCTATTTCAGAAGCGATATAGACATTGCATGTGCTCACTATAGTAACATCCTTACCAATTATTTCATGGTGATATTAACAGTGCATGTGCTCATTATACAGCAGTACCATCCCCACCTTTTATATCAAAGAAATATTAACAGTGCATGAGCTCATTATAGTACCATGCACAACTCTTATTTCATAGTGATATAAACAGTTGATGTGCTCATTATAGCACCATCCCCACCTCTTATTTCATAGTGATATTAACAGTGCATGTGCTCATTATAGTGCAATGCACACCTTTTACTTCATAGCAATATAAACAGTGCATGTGCTCATTATAGTACCAGCCCCACTTCTTATTTCATAGTGATATAAACAGTGCATGTGCTGATTATAGTACTATATCCACCTATTATTTCATAGTGATATAAACATTGCATGTGCTCTTTACAGCACTATAAACACTTTTTGTTTAATAGTGATATAAACAGTTCACTTGCTCATTACAGTTCAATGCACATTTCTTATTTCATAGCAATATAATCAGTGCATGTACCCATTACAGTACCATGCACACCTATTAATTCATAGTGATATAAAGAGTGCATCTGATCATTACAGTACCTTGCACTCCTCTTATTTCATAGCGATATAAACATGCATGTGCTCATTATAGTACCACCCTCAGCTCTTATTTCATCGTGATATAAACAGTGCATGTGCTTTATAAAGCCATGCACACCTTTTATTTCATAGCAATACAAAGAGCGCCCATACTCATTACAGTACCATGCACAGCTTTTATTTTGTAGTGATATGAACTGTGCACGTGCTCATTATAGTACCTTCCCCACATCTTTTTTTCATAGTGATATAAACAGTGCATTTGCTTATTAAAGTGCCATGCACATCCTTTTTTTCATAGCGATATAAACCGTGTATGTGCTCAGTCTAGTACCATCCCAAACTCTTATTTCATAGTGATATAAACACTGCATGTTCTTATTATAGTACAACCCCCACCTCTTATTTCTCAGTGGAATAAACAGTGCATGTGTTCATTATAGTGCCATCCCCACCTCTTATTTCATAGTGATACAAACATTGATTGTGCTCATTATAGTACCATGTACACCTCTTATTTAATAGCAATATAAATAATGTGGCTGCTCAATAAAGTACATTGCACACCTCTTATTTCATAGCGATATAAACAGTGCATATGCACTTAACAGTACCAAGCACTCTTTTTATTTCATAGTGAAATAAACATTGCATGTGCTCATTATAGTACCACGCTCATCTCTTATTTCATGGTGATATAAACAGTGCATGTGCTCATTACAGTTCCATTGACACCTCTTATTTCATAGCGATATAAACAGTGTATGTGCACATTATAGTGCCTTGCACACCTCTTATTTCATAGCAATTTAAACAGTATATGTGCTCATTACAGTATGATCCCAACCTCTAACTTAATAGCGATATAAACAGTGCATGTGCTCATTATAGTACCATCTCCACCTCTCATTTCAGAGTGATATAAACAGTGCATGTGCTTACTATAGTACCATGCACACCTCCTATTTCAGAAGCGATATAAACATTGCAACAGCTCACTATAGTAACATCCTTGCCACTTATTTCATGGTGATATAAACAGTGCATGAGCTCATTGTAGTACCATGCACACCTCTTATTTCATAGTGATATAAACAGTGCATGTGCTCATTATACTACCATGCACACCTTTTATTTCATAGTGATATAAACAGTTGATGTGCTCATTATAGTACCATCCCCACCTCTTATTTCATAGTGATATAAACAGTGCAAGTGCTCATTATAGTGCAATGCCCACCTTTTATTTCATAGCAATATAAACAGTGCATGTGCTCATTATAGTACCAGCCCCACCTCTTATTTCATAGTGCTATATACAGTGCATGTGCTGATTATAGTACCATCCCCACCTATAATTTCATAGCGATATAAACATTGCCTGTGCACTTTACAGTACCATGAACACTTTTTGTTTAATAGTGATATAAACAGTGCATGTGCTCATTACAGTTCCATGCACATTTCTTATTTCATAGCGATATAATCAGTGCATGTACCCATTACAGTACCATGCACAACTATTAATTAATGGTGATATAAAGAGTGCATGTGCTCATTACATTACCATGCACTCCCTTTATTTCATATCGCTATAAACAGTGCATGTGTTCATTACAGTTCCATGTACACCTCTTATTTCATAGAAATATAAACAGTGTATGTGCACATTATAGTGCCTTGCACACCTCATATTTCATAGTGATATAAACAGTGTATGTGCTCATTACAGTACCATCCCAACCTCGAAATTTAATAGCGATATAAACTGTGCATGTGCTCATTACAGTAGCATCCCCACCTCTTAGTTCAGAGTGACATAAACAGGTCATGTGCTGATTACAGTACCATCCCCACCTATTATTTCATGGCGATATAAACATTGCATGTGCTCTTTATAGTACCATGAACACTTTTTGTTTAATAGTGATATAAACAGTGCATGTGCTCATTACAGTTCCATGCACAATTCTTATTTCATAGCTATATAATAAGTGCATGTACCCATTACAGTACCATGCACACCTATTAATTCATAGTGATATAAAGAGTGCATGTGATCATTACAGTACCTTGCACTCCTCATATTTCATAGCGATATAAACATTGCATGTGCTCATTATAGTACCACCCTCAGCTCTTATTTCATCGTGATATAAACAGTGCATGTGCTTTATAAAGCCATGCACTCCTTTTATTTCATAGCAATACAAAGAGTGCCCATACTCATTACAGTACCATGCACAGCTTTTATTTCGTAGTGATATGAACTGTGCACGTGCTCATTATAGTACCTTCCCCACATCTTTTTTCATAGTTATATAAACAGTGCATTTGCTCATTAAAGTGCCATGCACATTCTTTTTTTATAACGATATAAACCGTGTATGTGCTCAGTCTAGTACCATCCCCAACTCTTATTTCATAGTAATATAAACACTGCATGTTCTTATTATAGTATCATCCCCACCTTTTATTTCTTAGTGAAATAAACAGTGCATGTGTTCATTATAGTACCATCCCCACCTCTTATTTCATAGTGATACAAACATTGCATGTGCTCGTTATAGTACCATGTACACCTCTTATTTAATAGCAATATAAATAGTGTGGCTGCTCATTAAAGTACAATGCACACCTCTTAATTCACAGCGAAATAAACAGTGCATGTGCTCATCAAAGTACCATCCTCACCTCTTATTTCATAGTGATAGAAACAGTGCATGTGATCATTATAGCATCTTCCCCTCATCTTATTTCATAGCGACCTAAACAGTGCAGGTGCTCATTACAGTTTCAAGCACACAGCTTATTTCATTTTGATATAAACAGTGCATGTGCTCATTATGGTGCCATGCACACCTCTTCTTTCATAGTGATATAAACAGTGCATATGCTCAATATAGTACCATCCCCACCTATTATTTCATAGTGATATAAACAGTGCATGTGCTCATTATAATGCCATGCACACCTTTTATATCATAGCAATATAAACAGTGCATGTGCTCATTATAGTACCAGCCCCACCTCTTATTTCAAAGTGATATAAACAGTGCATCCGCTGATTATAGTACCATCCCCACCTATTATTTCATTGTGGTATAAACATTGCATGTGCGCTTCACAGTACCATGAACAATTTTTGTTTAATAGTGATATAAACAGTGCACGTACTCATTACACTTCCATGCACATTTCTTATTTCATAGCGATATAATCAGTGCACGTACTCATTACAGTACCATGCACACCTCTTAATTCATAGTGATATAAAGAGTGCATGTGCCCATTACAGTACCATGCACACCTTTTATTTCATAGTGATATAAACAGTGCATGTGCTCATTATAGTGCCATCCTCACCTCTTATTTCATTGTGATATAAACAAGGCATGTGCTCATTATAAAGCCATGCACACCTTTTATTTCATAGCAATACAAAGAGTGCCCATACTCATTACAGTACCATGCACAGCCTTTATTTCATAGTGATATGAAATGTGCATAAGCTCATTATAGTAACTTCCCCACATCTTTTTTCATAGTGATATAAACAGATCCACCAAGGACCCACCATCCCAGAAGAGCAAGAGTAGCTGTCCGGCCCCCTCTAGCTGCTGGAGGTCTGCCTCTGAACAAGTAAGTGGTCTGATGAGAAATATAGCAATATAAACAGTGCATGTGCTCATTATAGCACCAGCCCCACCTCTTATTTCATAGTGATATAAACAGTGCATGTGCTGATTACAGTACCATCCCCACCTATTATTTCATAGCGATATAAACATTGCATTTGGTCTTTACAGTACCATGAACACTTTTTGTTTAATAGTGAAATAAACAGTGCACGTGCTCATTACAGTTCCATGCACATTTCTTATTTCATAGCGATATAATCAGTGCATGTACCCATTACAGTACCATGCAAACCTTTTATTTCATAGCGATAAAAACTGTGCATGTGCTCATTATAATACCATCCTCACATCATATTTCATTGTGATATAAACAGTGCATGTGCTGATTATAAAGCCATGCACACCTTTTATTTCATAGCAATACAAAGAGTGCCCATACTCATTACAGTACCATGCACAGCTTTTATTTCATAGTAATATGAACTGTGCACATGATCATTGTTGTAATTTCCCCACGTCTTTTTTCATAGTGATATAAACAGTGCATTTGCTCATTATATTGCCATGCACATCTTTTTTTCATAGCGATACAAACTGTGTATGTGCTCATTATAGTACCATCCCCAACACTTTTTTCATAGTGATATAAACAGTGCATGTGCTTATTATAGTACCATCCCCACCTCTTATTTCATTGTGAAATAAACAGTGCATGTGCAAATTATAGTACCATTCCCTCCTCTTATGTCATAGGGATATAAACAGTGCATGTCCTCATTATACTACCATGTACACCTCTTATTTCATAGCGATATTAACAGTGCATGTGCTCATTAAAGTACGACCCTCACCTCTTATTTCATAGCGATAGAAAAAGTGCTTGTGATCATTATAGTATCTTCCCACATCTTATTTCATAGCGACATAAAGAGTGCAGGTACTCATTACAGTTCCATGCACACAACTTATTTCATAGCAATATAAACAGTGCATATGGTCATTATAGTACCATCCCCACCTCTAATTTCAGTGTGATATAAACAGTGCATGTGCTTACTATTGTATCCTGCACACCTCCTATTTCAGTAGCGATATAAACATTGCATGTGCTCACTACAGAAACATCCTTACCACTTATTTCATGGTGATATTAACAGTGCATGTGCTCATTATACAGTAGTACCATGCCCACCTTTTATATCAAAGCGATTTAATCAGTGCATGAGCTCATTATAGTACCATCCACACCTCTTATTTCATAGTGATATAAACATTGCATGTGCTCAATATACTACCATGCACACCTCTTATTTCATAGTGATATAAACAGGTGATATGCTCATTATAGTACCATCCCCACCTCTTATTTCATAGTGCTATAAACAGTGCATGTGCTCATTACAGTGCAATGCACACCTTTTACTTCATAGCATATATAAACAGTGCATGTGCTCATTATAGTACCAGCCCACCTCTTATTTCATGGTGATATAAACAGTGCATGTGCTGATTATAGTACCATCCCCACCTATTATTTTATAGAGATAAAAACATTGCATGTGCTCTTTACAGTACCATGAACACTTTATGTTTTATAGTGGTATACACAGTGCACGTGCTCATTACAGTTCCATGCACATTTCTTATTTCTTTGCGATATAATCAGTGCATGTACCCATTACAGTACCATGCACACCTATTAATTCATACTGATATAAAGACATTGTGTGCTCATTACAGTACCATGCACTCCTTTTATTTTTAGCGATATTAACAGTGCATGTGCTCATTATAGTACCATCCTCACCTCTTATTTCATCGTGATATAAACAGTGCATGTGCTCATTATAAAGTCATGCACACCTTTTATTTCATTGCCTTACAGAGTGCCATTCTCATTACAGTACCATGCACTGCTTTTATTTCATTGCTATATAAACTGTGCACATGCTCATTATAGTACCTTCCTCACATCTTATTTCAGAGTGATATAAACAGTGCATTTGCTTATTATAGTGCCATGCACACCTTACATTTCATAGCAATATAAACAGTGCATGTGCTCATTATAGTACCATCCTCACCTCTTATTTCATCATGATATAAACAGTGCATGTACTCATTATAAAGCCATGCACACCGTTTATTTCACAGCAATACAAAGAGTACATGTGCTCATTACAGTACCATGCACACCTTTTATTTCATAGTGATATGAACAGTGCATGTGCTCATTATAGTACCATCCTCACCTCTTATTTCACAGTGATATAAACATTGCATGTGCTCACTATAGTAACATCCTTACCACTTATTTCATGGTGATATTAACATTGCATGTGCTCATTATACAGAAGTACTTTCCGCACCTTTTATATCAAAGTGAGTTAAACAGTGCATGAGCTCATTATAGTACCATGCACGCCTCTTTTTTCATAGTGATATAAACAGTGCATGTGCTCATTATACTACCATGCACACCTCTTATTTCATAGTGATATAAACAGTTGATGTACTCATTATAGTACCATCCCCACCACTTATTTCATAGTGATATAAACAGTGTATGTGCTTATTATAGTGCAATGCACACCTTTTATTTCATAGCAATATAAACAGTGCATGTGCTCATTATAGTACCGGCCCCACCTCTTATTTCATAGTGATATAAACAGTGCATGTGCTGATTATATTACCATCCCCACCTATTGTTTCATAGTGATATAAACACTGCCTGTGCTCTTACAGTACCATGAACTCTTTTTGTTTAATAGTGATATAAACATTGCACGTGCTCAGCACATTTCCATGCACATTTCTTATATTTCATAGCGATATAATCTGTGCATGTACCTATTACAGTACCGTGCCCACCTATTAATTCATAGTGATATTAAGAGTGCATGTGCTCATTACAGTACCATGCACTACCTTTATTTCATAGTGATATAAACAGTGCATTTGTTCATTACAGTTCCATGTACACCTCTTATTTCATGGTGATATAAACAGTGTATGTGCACATAATAGTGCCTTGCATGCCTAATATTTAATAGTGATATAAAAAGTGTATGTGCTCATTACAGTACCATCCCAACCTCTAATTTAATAGAGATATAAACTGTGCATGTGCTCATTATAGTACCATCCCCACCTCTTATTTCAGAGTGATATAAACAGGGCATGTGCTTACTATAGTACCAAGCACACCTCCTATTTCAGTAGCGATATAAACATTGCATTTGCTCACTATAGTAACATCATTACCACTTAATTCATGGTGATATTAACAGTGCATGTGCTCATTATACAGCAGCACCATCCCCACCTTTTATATCAAAGTGATATAAACAGTGCATGAGCTCATTATAGTACCATGCACACCTCTTATTTCACAGTGATATAAACAGTGAATGTGCTCATTATACTACAATGCACACCTCTTATTTCATAGTTATATAAACAGTGCATGTGCTCATTTTAGTGCAATGCACAACCATTATTTTGTAGCAATATAAACAGTGAATGTGCACATTATAGTACCGGTCCCACCTCTTATTTCATAGTGATATAAACAGTGCATGTGCTGATTATAGTACCATTCCCACCTATTATTTCATAGCGATATAAACAGTGCATGTCCTCTTTATAGTACCATCCTCACCTCTTATTTCATAGCGACATAAACAGTGTATGTGCAAATTATAGTGCCTAGCACACCTCATATTTCATAGTGATATTAACAGTGTATGTGCTCATTACAGTACCATCCCAACCTCTAATTTAATAGCGATATAAACTGTGCATGTGCTCATTATTGTACCATCCCCACCACTTATTTCAGAGTGATATAAACAGGGTATGTGCTTACTATACTACCATGCACACCTCCTATTTCAGTAGAGATATAAACATTGCATTGGCTCACTATAGTAACATCCTTACCACTTATTTCATGGTGATATTATCAGTGCATGTGCTCATTATACAGCAGTACCAACCCCACCTTTTATATCAAAGCGATATAAACAGTGCATGAGCTCATTATAGTACCATGCACACCTCTTATTTCACAGTGACATAAACAGTGAATGTGCTCGTTATACTACAATGCACACCCCTTATTTCATAGTGATATAAACAGTTGATGTACACATTAAAGTACCATCATCACCTCTTATTTCATAGTGATTTAAACAGTGCATGTGCTCATTATAGTGCAATGCACACCTTTTTTTCATTGCAATACAAACAGTGCTTGTGCTCATTATGGTACCAGCCCCACCTCTTATTTCATAGTGATATAAACAGTGCATGTGCTGATTACAGTACCATTCCCCACCTATTATTTCATAGCGATATAAACATTGCAAGTGCTCATTATAGAACCTTGCTCATCTCTTATTTCATAGTGATATAAACAGTGCATGTGCTCATTATACTATGATGCACACCTCTTATTTCATAGTTATATAAACAGTGCATGTGCACATTATAGTGCAATGCACAACTTTTATTTCGTAGCAATATAAATAGTGCATGTGCTCATTATAGTACCAGTCCCACCTCTTATTTTATAGTGATATAAACAGTGCATGTGCTGATTATAGTACCATCCCCACCTATTATTTCATAGCGATATAAACATTGCATGTGCTCTGTACCGTCCCATGAACACTTTTTGTTTAATAGAGATATAAATAGTGCATGAGCTCATTACAGTTCCATGCACATTTCTTATTTCATAGCATATAATCAGTGCACGTACCATTACTGCATCATGCACACCTATTAATTCATCGTGATATTAAGAGTGCATGTGCTCATTACAGTACCATGCACTCCTTTAATTTCATAGCAATATAAACAGTGCATGTGCTCTTTATAGTACCATCCTCACCTCTTGTTTCATCGTGATATTAACAGTGCATGTGCTCATTATAAAGCCATGCACACCTTTCATTTCATAGTGATACAAAGAGTCATCGTTCTCATTATAGTATTATGCACAGCTTTTATTTCATAGTGATATAAACTGTGCACCTGCTCATTATAGTACCTTTCCCACATCTTATTTAATAGTGATATAAACAGTGCATTTGCTCATTTTAGTGCCATGCACACCTTTTATTTCATAGCAATATAACCAGTGCATGTGCTCATTATAGTACCAGCCCCACCTGTACCATGAACACTTTTTATTTAATAGTGATATATACAGTGCATGTGCTCATTACATTTCCATGCACATTTCTTATTTCATAGCGATATAATCAGTGCATGTACCCATTACAGTTCCATGCACACCTCTTAATTCATCGTGATATAAAGAGTGTATGTGCACATTATAGTACGATCCTCACCACTTATTTTATCGTGATATAAACAGTGCATGTGCTCATTATAAAGCCATGCCCACCTTTTATTTCACAGCAATCCAAAGAGTTCCCATACTCATTACAGTACCATGCACAGCTTTTATTTCATAGTGATATGAACTGTGCACGTGCTCATTATAGTACCTTCCCCACATCTTTTTTCATAGTGATTTAAGCAGTGCATTTGCTCATTATACTGCCATGCACATCTTTTTTTAAAGCGATATAAATCATGTATGTGCTCATTATAGTACCAACCCCAACTCTTATTTCATAGTGATATAAACAGTTCATGAGCTTATTATAGTATCATCCCCACCTCTTATTTCATAGTGAAATAAACAGTGCCTGTGCTCATTATAGTGCCATCCCCACCTCTTATTTCATAGCGGTGCAAACAGTGCATGTGCTCATTATAGTGCCATATACACCTCTTATTTCATAGCAATATAAATAGTGTGGCTGCTCATTAAAGTACAATGCACACATCTTATTTCATAGTGATATAAACAGTCCATGTGCTCATTAAAGTACCATACTCACATCTTATTTCATAGCAACATTAACAGTGCATGTGCTCATCACAGTGCCATGCACACCACTTCTTTCATAGTGATATAATCAGTGCATGTGCTCAATATAGTACCATCCCCACCTCTTATTTCACAGTGATATAAACAGTGCATGTGCTCTTTACAGTACCAAGAACTCTTTTTATTTCATAGCGATGTAAACATTGCATGTGCTCAATTTAGTACCATGCTCATCTCTTATTTCATGGTGATGTAAACAGTGCATGTGTTCATTACAGTTCCATGGACACCTCTTATTTCATAGAGATATAAAATCTGTATGAGTAATTTATATTGCCTTGCACAACACTTATTTCAAAGCGATTTAAACAGTGTATGTGCTCATTACAGTACCATTCCAACCTCTAATTTCATAGCGATATAAACAGTGCATGTGCTCATTATAGTACCATCCCCACATCTTATTTCAGAGTGATATAAACAGTGCATGTGCTTCCTATAGTACCATGCACACCTCCTATTTCAGTAGCATTATAAACATTGCATGTGCTCACTATAGTAACATCCTTACAACTTATTTCATGGTGATATTAACATTGCTTGTGCTCATTATACAGCAGTACCATCCGCACCTTTTATATCAAAGTGAGTTAAACAGTGCATGAGCTCATTATAGTACCATGCACGCCTCTTTTTTCATAGTGATATAAAAAGTGCATGTGCTCATTATACTACCATGCACACCTCTTATTTCATAGTGATATAAACAGTTGATGTACTCATTATAGTACCATCCCCACCACTTATTTCATTGTGATATAAACAGTGTATGTGCTTATTATAGTGCAATGCACACCTTTTATTTCATAGCAATATAAACAGTGCATGTGCTCATTATAGTACCGGCCCCACCTCTTATTTCATAGTGATATAAACAGTGCATGTGCTGATTATAGTACCATCCCCACCTATTGTTTCATAGTGATATAAACACTGCCTGTGCTCTTACAGTACCATGAACACATTTTGTTTAATAGTGA
This sequence comes from Neoceratodus forsteri, assembly GCA_016271365.2. NCBI lineage: Eukaryota > Metazoa > Chordata > Ceratodontiformes > Ceratodontidae > Neoceratodus > Neoceratodus forsteri. The sequence goes on along the minus strand of CM057449.1, from coordinate 6,846,156 downwards.
TTTAAACAGTGCACGTGCCAGTACATTTCCATGCACATTTCTTATATTTCATAGTGATATAATCAGTGCATGTACCTATTACAGTACCGTGCCCACCTATTAATTCATAGTGATATAAAGAGTGCATGTGCTCATTACAGTACCATGCACTACCTTTATTTCATAGCGATATAAACAGTGCATGTGTTCATTACAGTTCCATGTACACCTCTTATTTCATGGTGATAGAAACAGTGTATGTGCACATAATAGTGACTTGCACACCTTATATTTAATAGTGATATAAAAAAGTGTATGTGCTCATTACAGTACCATCCCAACCTCTAATTTAATAGAGATATAAACTGTGCATGTGCTCATTATAGTACCATCCCCACCTCTTATTTTATAGTGATATAAACAGGGCATGTGCTTACTATAGTACCAAGCACACCTCCTATTTCAGTAGCGATATAAACATTGCATTTGCTCACTATAGTAACATCATTACCACTTAATTCATGGTGATATTAACAGTGCATGTGCTCATTATACAGCAGCACCATCCCCACCTTTTATATCAAAGTGATATAAACAGTGCATGAGCTCATTATAGTACCATGCACAGCTCTTATTTCACAGTGATATAAACAGTGAATGTGCTCATTATACTACAATGCACACCTCTTATTTAGAAACATAGAAACATAGAAACATAGAAACATAGAATTTGACGGCAGATAAGGACCGCTTGGCCCACCCAGTCTGCTCATTTTCCTACCTACTGGATAAGCTGCAGATCCTAGTTAACCAGCAGCCTACTTCTTCCTACCCCCAACCCCCAGAATTGCCTTATGACTATCCCATGCATGCTTGAATTCCACCACTGATTTTGACTCCACAACCTCCTCCGGAAGGCCATTCCATGCATCCACAACCCTCTTTTTGAAAAAATACTTCCTTAAGTAGTTCTTTTCATATAAATACTTCCTTTCATAGTTATATAAACAGTGCACGTGCTCAATATAGTGCAATGCACAAATTTTATTTTGTAGCAATATAAACAGTGCATGTGCTCATTATAGTACCAGTCCCACCTCTTATTTCATACTGATATAAACAGTGCATGTGTTGATTATAGTACCATTCCCACCTATTATTTCATAGCGATATAATCATTGCATGTGCTCAGTACAGTCCCATGAACACTTTTTGTTTAATAGAGATATAAACAGTGCATGAGTTCATTACAGTTTCATGCACATTTCTTATTTCATTGTGATATAATAAGTGCATGTACCCATTACCGTACCATGCACACCTATTAATTCATAGTGATATTAAGAGTGCATGTGCTCATTACAGTACCATGCACTCCTTTTATTTCATAGTGATATAAACAGTGCATGTCCTCTTTATAGTACCATTCTCACCTATTATTTCATCATGATATAAACAGTTGATGTGCTCTTTATAGTACCATCCCACCTCTTATTTCATAGTGATATAAATAGTGCATGTGCTCATTGTAGTGCAATGACACCTTTTTATTTCGTAGCAATATAAACAGTGCATGTGCTCATTATAGTACCAGCCCCAACCTTATTTCATAGTGATATAAACAGTGCATGCTGATTATAGTACCATCCCACCTAATATTTCATAGCGATATAAACATTGCCTGTGCTTTTACAGTACCATGAACACTTTTTGTTTAATAGTGATATAAACAGTGCACGTGCTCAATACAGTTCCATGCACATTTCTTATTTCATAGCGATATAATCAGTGCATGTACCCATTACAGCACCATGCACACCTATTAATTCATAGTGATATAAAGAGTGCATGTGCTCATTACAGTACCATGCACTCCCTTTATTTCATAGCGATATAAACAGTACATGTGTTCATTACAGTTCCATGTACACCTCTTATTTCATAGCGACATAAACAGTGTATGTGCAAATTATAGTGCCTAGCACACCTCATATTTCATAGTGATATTAATAGTGTATGTGCTCATTACAGTACCATCCCAACCTCTAATTTAATAGCGATATAAACTGTGCATGTGCTCATTATTGTACCATCCCCACCACTTATTTCAGAGTGATATAAACAGGGCATGTGCTTACTATACTACCATGCACACCTCCTATTTCAGTAGTGATATAAACATTGCATTTGCTCACTATAGTAACATCCTTACCACTTATTTCATGGTGACATTATCAGTGCATGTGCTAATTATACAGCAGTACTAACACCACCTTTATATCAAAGCGATATAAACAGTGCATGAGCTCATTATAGTACCATGCACACCTCTTATTTCACAGTGACATAAACAGTGAATGTGCTCGTTATACTACCATGCACACCTCTTATTTCATAGTGATATAAACAGTTGATGTGCTCATTAAAGTACCATCATCACCTCTTATTTCATAGTGATATAAACAGTGCATGTGCTCATTATAGTGCAATGCACACCTTTTTTCATTGCAATACAATCAGTGCTTGTGCTCATTATAGTACCAGCCCCACCTCTTATTTCATAGTGATATAAACAGTGCATGTGCTGATTACAGTACCATTCCCCACCTATTATTTCATAGCGATATAAACAGTGCATGTGCACATTATAGTGCAATGCACAACTTGTATTTTGTAGCAATATAAATAGTGCATGTGCTCATTATAGTACCAGTCCCAACTCTTATTTTATAGTGATATAAACAGTGCATGTGCTGATTATAGTTCCATCCCCACCTATTATTTCATAGCGATAAAAACATTGCATGTGCTCTGTACAGTCCCATGAACACTTTTTGTTTAACAGAGATATAAATAGTGCATGAGCTCATTACAGTTCCATGCACATGTCTTATTTCATAGCGATATAATCAGTGCATGTACCCATTACTGTACCATGCACACCTATTAATTCATAGTGATATTAAGAGTGCATGTGCTCATTACAGTACCATGCACTCCTTTTATTTCATAGTGATATAAACAGTGCATGTCCTCTTTATAGTACCATTCTCACCTATTATTTCATCATGATATAAACAGTTGATGTGCACTTTATAGTACCATCCCCACCTCTTATTTCATAGTGATATAAATAGTGCATGTGCTCATTGTAGTGCAATGCTCTCCTTTTATTTCGTAGCAATATAAACAGTGCATGTGCTCATTATACTACCAGCCCCAACTCTTATTTCATAGTGATATAAACAGTGCATGTGCTGATTATAGTACCATCCCCACCTAATATTTCATAGCGATATAAACATTGCCTGTGCTCTTTACAGTACCATGAACACTTTTTGTTTAATAGTGATATAAACAGTGCACGTGCTCAATACAGTTCCATGCACATTTCTTATTTCATAGCGATATAATCAGTGCATGTACCCATTACAGCACCATGCACACCTATTAATTCATAGTGATATAAAGAGTGCATGTGCTCATTACAGTACCATGCACTCCCTTTATTTCATAGCGATATAAACAGTACATGTGTTCATTACAGTTCCATGTACACCTCTTATTTCATAGCGACATAAACAGTGTATGTGCAAATTATAGTGCCTAGCACACCTCATATTTCATAGTGATATTAACAGTGTATGTGCTCATTACAGTACCATCCCAACCTCTAATTTAATAGCGATATAAACTGTGCATGTGCTCATTATTGTACCATCCCCACCACTTATTTCAGAGTGATATAAACAGGGCATGTGCTTACTATACTACCATGCACACCTCCTATTTCAGTAGTGATATAAACATTGCATTTGCTCACTATAGTAACATTCTTACCACTTATTTCATGGTGACATTATCAGTGCATGTGCTAATTATACAGCAGTACCAACACCACCTTTTATATCAAAGCGATATAAACAGTGCATGAGCTCATTATAGTACCATGCACACCTCTTATTTCACAGTGACATAAACAGTGAATGTGCTCGTTATACTACCATGCACACCTCTTATTTCATAGTGATATAAACAGTTGATGTGCTCATTAAAGTACCATCATCACCTCTTATTTCATAGTGATATAAACAGTGCATGTGCTCATTATAGTGCAATGCACACCTTTTTTCATTGCAATACAAACAGTGCTTGTGCTCATTATAGTACCAGCCCCACCTCTTATTTCATAGTGATATAAACAGTGCATGTGCTGATTACAGTACCATTCCCCACCTATTGTTTCATAGCGATATAAACAGTGCATGTGCACCATTATAGTGCAATGCACAACTTTTATTTTGTAGCAATATAAATAGTGCATGTGCTCATTATAGTACCAGTCCCAACTCTTATTTTATAGTGATATAAACAGTGCATGTGCTGATTATAGTTCCATCCCCACCTATTATTTCATAGCGATAAAAACATTGCATGTGCTCTGTACAGTCCCATGAACACTTTTTGTTTAATAGAGATATAAATAGTGCATGAGCTCATTACAGTTCCATGCACATTTCTTATTTCATAGTGATATAATCAGTGCATGTACCCATTACTGTACCATGCACACCTATTAATTCATAGTGATATTAAGAGTGCATGTGCTCATTACAGTACCATGCACTCCTTTAATTTCATAGCAATATAAACAGTGCATGTACTCTTTATAGTACCATCCTCACCTCTTGTTTCATCATGATATAAACAGTGCATGTGCTCATTATAAAGCCATGCACACCTTTTATTTCATAGTGATACAAAGAGTCATCGTTCTCATTACAGTATTATGCACAGCTTTTATATCATAGCGATATAAAGTGTGCACCTGCTCATTATAGTACCTTTCCCACATCTTATTTAATAGTGATATAAAAAGTGCATTTGCTTATTATTGTGCCATGCACACCTTTTATTTCATAGCAATATAAACAGTGCATGTGCTCATTATAGTACCAGCCCCACCAGTACCATGAACACTTTTTATTTAATAGTGATATATACAGTGCATGTGCTCATTACATTTCCATGCACATTTCTTATTTCATAGCGATATAATCAGTGCATGTACCCATTACAGTTCCATGCACACCTCTTAATTCATCGTGATATAAAGAGTGTATGTGCACATTATAGTACCATCCTCACCACTTATTTTATCATGATATAAACAGTGCATGTGCTCATTATAAAGCCATGCACACCTTTTATTTCTCAGCAATTCAGAGTTCCCATACTCATTACAGTACCATGCAGAGCTTTTATTTCATAGTGATATGAACTGTGCACGTGCTCATTATAGTACCTTCCCCACATCTTTTTTCATAGTGATTTAAACAGTGCATTTGCTCATTATACTGCCATGCACATCTTTTTTATAAAGGGATATAAATAATGTATGTGCTCATTATAGTACCATCCCCAACTCTTATTTCATAGTGGTATAAACAGTTCACGAGCTTATTATAGTATAATCCCCACCTCTTATTTTATAGTGAAATAAACAGTGCCTGTGCTCATAATAGTGCCATCCCCACCTATTATTTCATAGCGATGCAAACAGTGCATGTGCTCATTATTGTAACATGTACACCTCTTATTTCATAGCAATATAAATAGTGTGGCTGCTCATTAAAGTACAATGCACACCTGTGATTTCATAGCGATATAAACAGTGCATGTGATCATTAAAGTACCATCCTCACCTCTTATTTCATAGCGATAGAAACAGTGCATGTGATCATTATAGTATCTTCCCCACATCTTAATTCATAGCGACATAAACAGTGCATGTGCTCATTACAGTGCCATGCACACACCTCTTCTTTCATAGTGATATAAACAGTGTATGTGCTCAGTATAGTACCATCCCCAACTCTTTTTTCATAGTGATATAAACAGTGCATGGTCATATTATAGTACCATCTTCACCTCTTCTTTCATAGTGAAATAAACAGTGCATGAGTTCATTATAGAACCAACACCACCGCTTAACTCATAGCGATACAAACAGTGCATGTGCTCATTATAGTGCCATGTACACCTCTTATTTCATAGCAATATAAATAATGTGGCTGCTCATTAAAGTACAATGCACTCCTCTTATTTCATAGCGATATAAACAGTCCATGTGCTCATTAAAGTTCCATCCTCACCTCTTATTTCATAGCAATAGAAACATTGCATGTGATCATTACAGTATATTCCCCAAGTCTTATTTCATAGCGACATAAACCGTGCAGGTGCTCATTACAGTTCCAAGCACACAACTTCTTTCATAGAGATATAAACAGTGCATGTGCTCGATATAGTACCATCCCCACCTCTTATTTCATAGTGATATAAACATTGCATGTGCTCATTATAGTACCATGTTCATCTCTTATTTCATGGTGATATGAACAGTGCATGTGTTCATTACAGTTCCATGGACACCTCTTATTTCATAGCGATATAAACAGTGTATATGCACATTATAGTGCCTTGCACAGCTCTTATTTCATAGCGATATAAACAGTGTATGTGCTCATTACAGTACCATCCCAACCTCTAATTTAATAGCGATATAAACAGTGCATGTGCTTACTATAGTACCATGCACACCTCCTATTTCCTTGGCGATATAAACATTGCATGTGTTCACAATAGTAACATCCTTACCACTTATTTCATAGTGATATTAACAGTGCATGTGCTCAGTATACAGCAGTACCATCCCCACCTTTTATATCAAAGCGATAGAAACAGTGCATGAGCTCATTATACTACCATGCACACCTCTTATTTCATAGTGATATAAACAGTGCATGTGCTCATTATACTACCATGCACACCTCTTATTTCATAGAGATATAAACAGTTGATGAGCTCATTATAGTACCATCCCCACCTCTTATTTCATAGTGATATAAACAGTGCATATGCTCATTATAGTGCAATGCACAATTTTTATTTCATAGCAATATAAACAGTGAGTGTGCTCATTATAATACCATCCCCACCTATTATTTCATACTGATATTTACATTGCATGTGCTCTGTACAGTACCATGAGCACTTTTTGCTTAATAGAGATATAAACAGTGCACAAGCTCATTACAGTTCCATGCACATTTCTTATTTCATAGTGATACAATCACTGCATGTACCCATTACCGTACCATGCAAACCTATTAATTCATAGTGATATAAAGAGTGCATGTGCTCATTACAGTACCATGCACTCCTTTTATTTCATAGTAATATAAACATTGCTTGTGCTCATTATAGTACCATCCTCACCTCTTATTTCATCGTGATATAAACAGTGCATGTGCTCATTGTAAAGCTATGCACACCTTTTATTTCATAGCAATACAGAGTGCCTGTTCTCATTACAGTACCATGCACAGCTTTTATTTCATAGCAATATAAACTGTACACATGCTCATTATAGTAAGTTCCACACATCTTATTTCACAGTGATATAAACAGTGCATTTCCTCATTGTAGTGCCAAGCACAACGTATATTTCATAGCAATATATACAGTGCATGTGCTCATTATAGTACCGTCCTCACCTCTTATGTCATCAAGATATAAACAGTGCATGTGCTCATTATAAAGCCATGCACACCTTTTATTTCACTGCAATATAAATAGTGCATGTGCTCATTACAGTACCATGCACACCTTTTCTTTCATAGTGATATGAACAGTGCATGTGCTCATTATAGTACCATCCTCACTTCTTATTTTGTCATGATATGAGCAGTGCATGTGCTCATTATAAAGCCATGCACACCTTTTATTTCACAGCAATACAAAGCGTGCCCATACTCATTACCGTACCATGCACAGCTTTTATTTCATAGTGAAATGAACTGTGCATGTGCTCATAATAGTACCTTCCCCACATCTTTTTTCATAGTGATATAAACAGTGCATTTTCTCATTAAAGTGCCATGCACATCTTTTTTTATTGTGATATAAACCGTGTACGTGCTCAGTACAGTACCATCCCCAACTCTTATTTCATAGTGATATAAACAGTGCATGTGCTTATTATAGTACCATCCCAACCTCTTATTTCATAGTGAAATAAACAGTGCATGTGCTCATGATAGTACCATCCCCACCTCTTATTTCATAGTGAAACAAAAAATGCATGTGCTCATTATATTACCATGTACACCTCTTATTTCATAGCAATATAAATAGTGTGGCTGCACATTAAAGTACAATGCACACCTCCTATTTCATAGCGATATAAACAGTGCATTTGCTCATTATAGTTCCATCACCACCTCTTATTTCTGAGTGATATAAGTTGTGCACATACTTGCTATAGTACCATGCACACCTCCTATTTCAGTAGCGATATAAACATTGCATGAGCTCAGTATAGTAACATCCATACCACTTATTTCATGGTGATGTTAACAGTGCATGTGCTCATTATACAGCAGTACCATCCCCACCTTTTATATCAAAGTGACATAAACAGTGCATGAACTCATTATAGTACCAGCCCCACCTCTTATTTCATAGTGATATAAACAGTGCATGTGCTGATTACAGTACCATCCCCACCGATTATTTCATAGCGATATAAACATTGCATGTGCTTTTTACAGTACCATGAACACTTTTTGTTTAATTGTGATATAAACAGTGCACGTGCTCATTACTGTTCGATGCACATTTCTTATTTCATAGTGATATAATCAGGGCATGTACCCATTACAGTACCATGCACACCTCTTAATTCATGGTGATATAAAGAGTGCATGTGCTCATTACAGTACCATGCACACCTTTTTTTCATAGCAATATAAACTGGGCATGTGCTCATTATAGTACCATCCTCACCTCTTATTTCATAGTGATATAAACAGTGCATGTGCTTATTATAGTGCAATGCACAGCTTTTATTTCATAGCAATATAAACAGTGCATGTGCTCATTATAATACCAGCCCCACCTCTTATTTCATAGTGATATAAACAGTGCATCCGCTGATTATAGTACCATCCCCACCTTTTATTTCATAGCGATATAAACATTTTCTGTGCTTTTTACAGTACCATGAACACTTTTTGTTTAATAGTGATATAAACAGTGCACGTGCTCATTACAGTTGCATACACATTTCTTATTTCATAGCGATATAATCAGTGCATGTACCCATTACAGTACCATGCAAACCAATTAATTCTAAGTGATGTAAAGAGGGCATGTGTTCATTACAGTACCATGCACTCCCTTTATTTCATAGTGATATAAACAGTGCATGTGTTCATTACAGTTCCATGTACTCCTCTTATTTCATAGTGATATAAACAGTGTATGTGCACATTATACTGCCTTGCACACCTCATTTTTCATAGTGATATAAACAGTGTACGTGCTCATTACAGTACCATCCCAACCTCTAATTTAATAGCGATATAAACTGTGCATGTGCTCATTATAGTACCTTCCCCACCTCTTATTTCAGAGTGATATAAACAGGGCATGTGCTTACTATAGTACCATGCACACCTCTTATTTCAGTGGTGATATAAGCTTGCATTTGCTCACTACAGTAACATCCTTACAACTTAATTTCTTGCTGATATTAACAGTGCATGTGCTCATTATACAGCAGTACCATCCCCACCTTTTATAACAAAGTGATATAAACAGTGAATGAGCTCATTATAGTACCATGCACACCTCTTATTTCACAGTGATATAAACAGTGCATGAGCTCGTTATACTAACATGCACACCTCTTATTTCATAGTGATATAAACAGTTGATGTGCTCATTATAGTACCATCATCACCTCTTATTTCATAGTGATATAAACAGTGCATGTGCTCATTAGAGTGCAATGTACACCTTTTATTTCATTGCAATACATACAGTGCATGTGCTCATTATAGTCTCAGCCCCACCTCTTATTTCATAGTGATATAAACAGTGCAGGAGCTGATTACAGTACCATCCCACCCTATTATTTCATAGCGATATAAACATTGCATGTGCTCTGTACAGTACCATAAACACTTTTTGTTTAATAGAGATATAAACAGTGCACAAGCTCATTACAGTTCCATGCACATTTCTTATTTCATAGCGATACAATCTCTGCATGTACCCATTACCGTACCATGCACACCTTCTAATTCATAGTGATATAAAGAGTGCATGTGCTCATTACAGTGCCTTGCACTCCTTTTATTTCATAGTGATATAAACAGTGCATGCTCTCATTATAGTACCATCTTCACCTCTTATTTCATCGTGATATAAACAGTGCATGTGCTCATTATAAAGCCATGCACACCTTTTATTTCATAGTGATACATAGAGTGCCCGTTCTCATTACAGTACCATGCACAACTTTTATTTCATAACGATATAAACTGTGCACAAGCTCATTATAGTACCTTCCCCACATATTATTTCATAGTGATATAAGCAGTGCATTTGCTTATTATAGTGCCATGCACACCTTATATTTCATAGCAATATAAACAGTGCATGTGCTCATTATAGTACCATCCTCACCTCCTATGTCATCGTGATATAAACATGCATGTGCTCATTATAAAGCCATGCACACCTTTTATTTCACAGCAATACAAAGAGTGCCCGGACACATTACAGTACCATGCACAGCTTTTATTTCATAGTGATATGAACTGTGCACGTGCTCATTATAGTACCTTCCCCACATCTTTTTTCATAGTGATATAAACAGTGCATTTGCTCATTAAAGTGCCATGCATATCTTTTTTTCATAGCGATATAAACCGTGTATGTGCTCAGTATAGTACCATCCCCACCTCTTATTTCATAGTGAAATAAATAGTGCATGAGCTCATTATAGTACCATGCACACCTCTTATTTCACAATGATATAAACAGTGCATGTGCTCGTTATCCCACCATGCACACCTCTTATTTCATAGTGATATAAACAGTTGATATGCTCATTATAGTACCATTGTCACCTCTTATTTCATTGTGATATAAACAGTGCATGTGCTCATTATAAAGCCATGCACACCTTTTATTTCACTGCAATACAAAGAGTGCATGTGCTCATTACAGTATCATGCACACCTTTTATTTCATAGTGATATGAACAGTGCATGTGCTCATTATAGTACCATCCTCACTTCTTATTTCATTGTGATATAAACAGTGCATGTGCTCATTATAAAGCCATGCACACCTTTTATTTCATAGCTATACAAAGCGTGCCCATACTCATTACAGTACCATGCACAGCTTTTATTTCATAGTGATATGAACTGTGCATGTGCTCATTATAGTACCTTCCCCACATCTTTTTTCATAGTGATATAAACAGTGCATTTGCTCATTAAAGTGCCATGCACATCTTTTTTTCATAGCGATATAAACCGTTTATGTGCTCAGTATAGGACCATCCCCAAATCTTTTTTCTTAGTTATATAAACAGTGCATGTGCTGTATTATAGTACCATCCCCACCTCTTATTTCATGGTGAAATAAACAGTGCATGTGCTCATTATAGTACCAACCCCACCTCTTATTTCATAGTGATACAAACAGAGCATGTGCTCATTATAGCACCATGTACACCTCTTATTTCAAAGCAATATAAATAGTGTGGCTGCTCATTAAAGTACAATGCACACCTCTTATTTCATAGTGATATAAACAGTCCATGTGCTCATTAAAGTACCTTCCTCACCTCTTATTTCATAGCGATAGAAACAGTGCATGTGATCATTACACTATCGTCCCCACATCTTATTTCATAGTCTCATAAACAGTGCAGGTGCTCATTACACTTCCATACACACAATTTATTTCATAGCGATATAAACAGTGCATGTTCTCATGACAGTGCCATGCACACATCTTCTTTCATAGTGATATAAACAGTGCATGTGCTCAATATAGTATCATTCCCACCTCTTATTTCATAGCAATATAAACAGTGCATGAGCTCTTTACAGTACCAAGCACACTTTTTTTTATATTGATATAAACATTGCATGTGCTCAATATAGTACCATGCTCATCTCTTATTTCTTAGTGATATAAACAGTGCGTGTGTTCATTACAGTTCCATGCACACCTCTTATTTCATAGTAATATAAATAGATGATGTGCTCATTAAAGTACCATCCCCACCTCTTATTCTATAGTGATATAAACAGTGCATGTGCTCATTATAGTGCAATGCACAACTTTTATTTCGTAGCAATATAAACAGTGCATGTGCTCATTATAGTACCAGCCCCACCTCTTTTTCATAGTGATATAAACAGTGCATGTGCTGATTACAGTACCATTCCCACCTATTATTTCATAGCGATATAAACATTGCATGTGCTCTGTACAGTACCATGAACACTTTTTGTTTAATAGAGATATAAACAGTGCACAAGCTCATTAAAGTTCCATGCACATTTCTTATTTCATAGCGTCACAATTAGTGCATGTACCCATTACCATACCATGCACACCTACTAATGCATAGTGATATAAAGAGTGCACAAGCTCATTACAGAACCATGCACTCCTTTTATTTCATAGTGATATAAACAATGCATGTGCTCATTATAGTACCATCCTCACCTCTTATTTCATCATGATCTAAACAGTGCATGTGCTCATTATAAAGCTATGCACACCTTTTATTTCACAGCGATACAAAGAGTGCCCATTCTCATTACAGTACCATGCACAGCTTTTATTTCATAGTGATATAAACTGTGCACAAGCTCATTACAGTACCTTCCCCACATCTTATTTCAAAGTGATATAAACAGTGCATTTGCTCATTATAGTGCCATGCACCGTATATATTTCATAGCAGTATAAACAGTGCATGTGCTCATTATAGTACCAGCCCCACCTCTTATTTCATAGTGAAATAAACAGTGCATGAGCTCATTATAGTACCATCCCCACCTCTTAGTTCATAGCGATACAAACAGTGCATGTGCTTATTATTGTATCATGTACACCTCTTATTTTATAGCAATATAAATAGTGTGGCTGCTCATTTAAGTACAATGCACACCTCTTATTCCATAGCAATATAAACAGTCCGTGTGCTCATTAAAGTACCATCCTCACCTCTTATTTCATAGTGATAGAAACAGTGCATGTGATCATTACAGTATCTTCTCCACATCTTATTTCATAGCGATATAAACACTGCAGGTGCTCATTACTGTTCCATGTATACAACTTCTTTCAAGGCGATATAAACAGTGCATGTGCTCATTACAATGCCATGCACACCTCTTCTTTCATTGTGATAAAGACAGTTCATGTGCTCAATATAGTACCATCCTCACCTCTTATTTCATAGCAATATAAACAGTGCATGTGCTCTTTACAGTACCAAGCACTCTTTTTATTTCATAGTGATATAAACATTGCATGTGCTCATTATAGTACCATGCTCATCTCTTATTTCATGGTGATATAAACAGAGCATGTGGTCATTACAGTTCCATTGACACCTTTTATTTCATAGCGATATAAACAGTGTATGTGCTCATTACAGTACCATCCCAACCTCTAATTTAATAGCGATATAAACAGTGCATGTGCTCATTATAGTACCATCCCCACCTCTTATTTCAGAGTGATATAAGTTGTGCACGTGCTTACTATAGTACCATGTACACCTCCAATTTCAGTAGCGATATAAACATTGCATGAGCTCACTATAGTAACATCCTTACCACTTATTTCATGGTGATATTAACAATGTATGTGCTCATTATACAGCAGTACCATCCCCACCTTTTATATCAAAGTGATATAAACAGTGCATGGGCTCATTATAGTACCATGCACTCCTTTTATTTCATAGTGATATAAACAGTGCAAGTGCTCATTATAGTACCAGGCCCACCTCTTATTTCATAGTGATATAAACAGTGCATGTGCTGATTACAGTACCATCCCCACCTATTATTTCATAGCAATATCAACATTTCCTGTGCTTTTTACAGTATAATGAACACTTTTTGTTTAATAGTGATATAAACAGTGCACGTGCTCATTACAGTTCCACGCACATTTCTTATTTCATAGCGATATAATCAGTGCATGTACCCATTACAGTACCATGCAAAACTATTTATTCATAGTGATGTAAAGAGGGCATGTGCTCATTACAGTACCATGCACTTCCTTTATTTCATAGCGATATAAACAGTGCATGTGTTCATTACATTTCCATGTACACCTCTTATTTCATATTGATATAAACCGTGTATGTGCACATTATACTGCCTTGCACACCTCATTTTTCATAGTGATATAAACAGTCTATGTGCTCATTACAGTACCATCCCAAACTCAAATTTAATAGCGATATATACTGTGCATGTGCTCATTATAGTACCATCCCCACCTCTTATTTCAGAGTGATATAAACAGGGCATGTGCTTACTATAGTACCATGCACACCTCCTATTTCAGTAGTGATATAAGCATTGCATTTGCTCACTATAGTAACCTCCTTACCACTTATTTCATTTTGATATTAACAGAGTATGTGCTAATTATACATCAGTACTATCCCCACATTTTATATCAAAGTGATATAAACAGTGCATGAGCTCATTATAGTACCATGCACACCTCTTATTTCACAGTGATATAAACAGTGCATGTGCTCATTATACTATCATGCACACCTCTTATTTCATAGTGATATAAACAGTTGATGTGCTCATTATAGTACCATCATCACCTCTTATTTCATAGTGATATAAACAGTGCATGTGCTCATTATAGTGCAATGCACACCTTTTATTTCATTGCAATACAAACAGTGCATGTGCTCATTATAGTCCCTGCCCCACCTCTTATTTCAGAGTGATATAAACAGTGCAGGTGCTAATTACAGTACCATCCCCACCTATTATTTCATAGCGATATAAACATTGCATGTGCTCTGTACAGTACCATGAACACTTTTTGTTTAATAGAGATATAAACAGTGCACAAGCTCATTACAGTTCCATGCACATTTCTTATTTCATAGCGATACAATCAGTGCATGTACCCATTACCGTACCATGCACACCTTCTAATTCATAGTGATATAAAGAGTGCATGTGCTCATTACAGTACCATGCACTCCTTTTATTCATAGCGATATAAACAGTGCATATTCTCATTATAGTACCATCTTCACCTTTTATTTCATCGTGATATAAACAGTGCATGTGCTCATTATAAAGCCATGCACACCTTTTATTTCATAGCGATACAAAGAGTGCCCGTTCTCATTACAGTACCATGCACAGCATTTATTTCATACTGATATAAACTGTGCACAAGATCTTTATAGTACCTTCCCCACATATTATTTCATAGTGATAAAAGCAGTGCACTTGCTCATTATAGTGCCATGCACACCTTATTTTTCATAGCAATATAAACAATGCATATGCTCATTATAGTACCATCCTCACCTCTTATGTCATCGTGATATAAACAGTGCATGTGCTCATTATAAAGCCATGCATACCTTTTATTTCACAGCAATACAAAGAATGCCCGTACTCATTACAGTACCATGCACAGCTTTTATTTCATAGTGATATGAACTGTGCACGTGCTCATTATAGTACCTTCCCCACATTTTTTTCATATTGATATAAACAGTGCATTTGCTCATTAAAGTGCCATGCACATCTTTTTTTCATAGCGATATAAACCGTGTATGTGCTCAGTATAGTACCATCCCTAACACATTTTTCATAGTGATATAAACAGTGTATGTGCTTATTATAGTACCATCCCCACCTCTTATTTCATAGTGAAATTAACAGTGCATGAGCTCATTATAGTACCATGCACACCTCTTATTTCACAGTGATATAAACAGTGCATGTGCTCATTATACTACCATGCACACCTCTTATTTCATAGTGATATAAACAGTTGATATGCTCATTACAGTACAATCATCACCTCTTATTTCATAGTGATATAAACAGTGCATGTGCTCATTATAGTGCAATGCACACCTTTTATTTCATTGCAATACAAACAGTGAAACATAGAAACATAGAATGTGACGGCAGATAAGGACCACTTGGCCCACCCAGTCTGCCCATTTCCCTACATAAGTGGATAAGCTGCAGATCCTAGTTAACCAGCAGCCTACTTCTTCCTAACCCCACCCCCCAGAATTGCCTTATGACTATCCCATGCATGCTTGAATTCCACCACTGATTTTGACTCCACAACCTCCTCAGGAAGGCCATTCCATGCATCCACAACCCTCTCTGTGAAAAAATACTTCCTTAAATTACCTCTGAGCCGCCCCCCCTCTATCTTCAAATTGTGCCCTCTTGATCTTGCACACCTCTTTTTTTGAAAGATGCTACCCTCTTGGACTTTGTTGATTTCCTTAAGGTACTTGAAAGTTTCTATCATGTCCCCCCTCTGCAAGTGCTCATTATAGTCCCAGCCCCAACTCTTATTTCATAGTGATATAAACAGTGCAGGTGCTGATTAAAGTACCATCCCCACCTATTAATTCATAGCGATATAAACAATGCATGTGCTCTTTACAGTCCCATGAACACTTTTGTTTAATAGAGATATAAACAGTACACAAGCTCATTACAGTTCCAAGCACATTTCTTGTTTCATAGTGATATAATCAGTGCATGTACCCATTACTGTACCATGCACACCTATTAATTCATAGTGATATAAAGAGTGCATGTGCTCATTACAGTACCTTGCACTCCTTTTATTTCATAGTGATATAAACATTGCAAGTGCTCTTTATAGTACCATCCTCATCTTTTATTTCATCATGATATAAACAGTGCATGTGCTCATTATAAAGCCATGCACACCTTTTATTTCATAGCGATACAAAGAGTGCTCGTTCTCATTACAGTACCATGCAGAGCATTTATTTCAAAGCGATATAAACTGTGCATCTGTTCATTATAGTACCTTGCCCACATCTTATTTCATAGTGATATAAACAGTGCATTTGCTCATTAAAGTGCCATGCACAGATTTTATTTCACTGCAATATAAACAGTGCATGTGCTCATTATAGTTTCAGCCCCACCTCTTATTTCAAAGTGATATAAACAGTGCATGTGCTGATTATAGTACCATCCCCTCCTATTATTTCATTGTGGTATAAACATTGCATGTGCTCTTTACAGTACCATGAACACTTTTTATTTAATAGTGATATAAACAGTGCAAGTGCTCATTATAAAGCCATGCACACCTTTTCTTTCATAGCAATACAAAGAGTGCCCATTCTCATTTCATTACCATGCACAGCTTTTACTTCATAGTTATATGAACTGGGCATGTGCTCATTATAGTACCTACCCCTCTTCTTTTTTCATAGTGATATAAACAGTGCATTTCCACATTTTAGTGCCATGCACATCTTTTTTTTCATAGCGATATAAACTGTGTATGTACGCATTATAGTACCATCCCCAACTATTATTTCATAGTGATATAAACAGTGCATGTGCTCATTATAATACCATCCCCACCTCTTATTTCATACTGATACAAACACTGCATGAGCTCACTACAGTACCATGTACATCTCTTATTTCATAGCGATATAAATAGTGTGGCTGCTCATTAAAGTACAATGCACACCTCTTATTTCACAGCGATATAAACAGAGCATGTGCTCATTATATTACAATGCTCATCTCTTATTTTATAGTGATATAAACAGTGCATGTGTTCATTACAGTTCCATGCACACCTCTTATTTCATAGAGATATAAACAGTGCAAGTGCTCATTATACTACCATGCACACCTCTTATTTCATAATGATATAAACAGTGCATGTGCTCATTATAGTGCAATGCACAACTTTTATTTCGTAGCAATATAAACAGTGCATGTGCACATTATAGTACCTGCCCAACCTCTTATTTCATAGTGATATAAACAGTTCATGTGCTGATTATAGTACCATCCCCACCTATTATTTCATACTGATATAAACATTGCATGTGCTCTGTACAGTACCATGAACACTTTTTGCTTAATAGAGATATAAACAGTGCACGAGCTCATTACAGTTCTATGCACATTTCTTTTTTCATAGTGATACAATCAGTGCATGTACCCATTACCATACCATGCACACCTATTAATTCATAGTGATATAAAGAGTGCATGTGCTCATTACAGTACCATGCACTCCTTTTGTTTCATAATGATATAAACATAGTTTGTGCTCAATATAGTACCATCCTCACCTCTTATTTCATCATGATATAAACAGTGCATGTGCTAATTATAAAGCCATGCACACCTTTTATTTCACTGCAATACAAAGAGTGCATGTGCTCATTACAGAATCATGCACACCTTTTATTTCATAGTGATATGAACAGTGCATGTGCTCATTATAGTACCATCTTCACTTCTTATTTCATTGTGATATAAACATTGCATGTGCTCATTATAAAGCCATGCACACCTTTTATTTCACAGCAATACAAAGAGTGCCCATACTTATTACAGTACCATGCACAGCTTTTATTTCATAGTGATATGAACTGTGCATGTGCTCATTATAGTACCTTCCCCACATCTTTTTTCATAGTGATGTAAACAGTGCATTTTCTCATTAAAGTTCCATGCACATCTTTTTTTTTCATAGGGATATAAACCGTGTATGTGCTCAGTATAGTACCATCCCCAACTCTATTTTCTTAGTGATATAAACAGTGCATGAGCTTATTATAGTACCATCCCCACCTCTAATTTCATAGTGAAATAAACAGTGCATGTGCTCATTATAGTACCATCCCCACCTCTTATTTCGTAGCGATAAAAACAGAGCATGTGCTTATTATAGTACCATGTACACCTCTTATTTCACAGCAATATAGATAGTGTGACTGCTCATTAAAGTACAATGCACACCTCTTATTTCACAGCGATATAAACAGTCCATCTGCTCATTAAAGTAACATCTTCTCCTCTTATTTCATAGTGATAGAAACAGTGCATGTTATCATTACACTATCTTCCCCACATCTTATTTCATAGTGTCATAAACAGTGCAGGTGCTCATTACAGTTCCATACACACAACTTATTTCATAGTGTTATAAACAGTGCATGTGCTCATTACAGTGCCATGCACACCTCTTATTTCATAGCGATATAAACAGTGCATGTACTCTTTACAGTACCAAGCACACTTTATTTTATAGTGATATAAACATTGCATGTGCTCATTATAGTACCAAGCTCATCTCTTATTTCATAGTGATATAAACAGTGTGTGTGTTCATTACAGTTCCATGCACACCTCTTATTTCATACTGATATAAACAGTTGATGTACCCATTATAATACGATCCCCACCTTTTATTTCATAGTGCTATAAACAGTGCATGTGCTCATTATAGTGCAAAGCACAACTTTTATTTCGTAGCAATATAAACAGTGCATGTGCTCATTATAGTGCCAGCCCAACCTCTTTTTCATAGTGATATAAACAGAGCATGTGCTGATTACAGTACCATCCCCACCTATTATTTCATAGCAATATAAACATCGCACGTGCTCTGTACTGTACCATGAACACTTTTTGTTTAATAGAGACATAAACAGTGCACGAGCTCATTACAGTTCCATGCACATTTCTTATTTCATCGCGATACAATCAGTGCATGTACCTATTACTGTACCATGCACACCTACTAATTCATAGTGATATAAAGAGTGCATGTGCTCATTACAGTACCATGCACTCCTTTTATTTCATAGCGATATAAACAATGCATGTGCTCATTTTACTACCATCCTCACCTCTTATTTCATCGTGATATAAACAGTGCATGTGCTCATTATAAAGCCATGCACACCTTTTATTTCATAGCGATACAAAGAGTGCCCGTTCTCATTACAGTACCATGCACAGCTTTTATTTCATAGTGATATAAACTGTGCACAAGCTCATTATAGTACCTTCCCCGCATCTTATTTCAAAGTGATATAAACAATGCATTTGCTCATTATAGTGCCGTGCACACCTTATATTTCATAGTAATATAAAAAGTGCATGTGCTCATTATAGTACCAGCCCCACCTCTTATTTCATAGTGAAATAAACAGTGCATTAGCTCATTATAGTACCATCCCCAACTCTTATTTCATAGTGATATAATCAGTGCATGTGCTTATTATATTACCATCCCCACCTCTTAATTCATTGTGAAATAAACAGTGCATGTGCTCATTATAGTACCATCCCCACCTCTTATTTCACTGCGATACAAACAGTGCATGTACTCATTATACTACCATGTACACCTCTTATTTCTTAGTAATATAAATAGTGTGGCTGCTCATTAAAGTACAATGCACACCTTTTATTTCATAGCGATATAAACAGTCCATGTGCTCATTAAAGTACCAACCTCACCTCTTATTTCATAACAATAGAAACAGTGCATGTGATCATTATAGTACCATGTACACCTCTTATTTCATAGCAATATAAATAGTGTGGCTGCTCATTAAAGTACAATGCACACCTCCTTTTTCATAGCGATATAAACAGTCCATGTGCTCATTAAAGTACCATCCTCACCTCTTATTTCATAGCGATAGAAACAGTGCATGTGATCATTACAGTATCTTCCTCACATCTTATTTCATAGCGACATAAACTGTTCAGGTGCTTATTACAGTTCCATGCACACAACTTAATTCATAGTGACATAAACAGTGCATGTGTACATTACAGTGCAATGCACACCTCTTCTTTCATAGTGATATAAACAGTGCTTGTGCTCAATATAGTACCATCCCCACCTCTTATTTCATAGCGATATAAACAGTGCATGTGCTCTTTACAGTACCAAGTACACGTTTTATTTCATAGTGATATAAACATTGCATGTGCTCATTATATTACAATGCTGATCTCTTATTTTATAGTGATATAAACAATGCATGTGTTCATTACAGTTTCATGCACACCTCTTATTTCATAGAGATAGAAACTGTGCATGTGCTCATTATAGTGCAATGCACATCTTTTATTTCGTAGCAATTTAAACAGTGCATGTGCTGATTATAGTACCATCCCCACCTATTATTTCATACTGATATAAACATTGCATGTGCTCCGTACAGTACCATGAACACTTTTTGCTTAATAGAGATATAAACAGTGCACGAGCTCATTACAGTTCCATGCACATTTCTTATTTCATCGCGATACAATCAGTGCATGTACCTATTACTGTACCATGCACACCTACTAATTCATAGTGATATAAAGAGTGCATGTGTTCATTACAGTACCATGCACTCCTTTTATTTCATAGCGATATAAACAATGCATGTGCTCATTTTACTACCATCATCACCTCTTATTTCATCGTGATATAAACAGTGCATGTGCTCATTATAAAGCCATGCACACCTTTTATTTCATAGCGATACAAAGAGTGCCCGTTCTCATTACAGTACCATGCACAGCTTTTATTTCATAGTGATATAAACTGTGCACAAGCTCATTATAGTACCTTCCCCGCATCTTATTTCAAAGTGATATAAACAATGCATTTGCTCATTATAGTGCCGTGCACACCTTATATTTCATAGCAATATAAACAGTGCATGTGCTCATTATAGTACCAGCCCCACCTCTTATTTCATAGTGAAATAAACAGTGCATTAGCTCATTATAGTACCATCCCCAACTCTTATTTCATAGTGATATAAACAGTGCATGTGCTTATTATATTACCATCCCCACCTCTTAATTCATTGTGAAATAAACAGTGCATGTGCTCATTATAGTACCATCCCCACCTCTTATTTCACTGCGATACAAACAGTGCATGTACTCATTATACTACCATGTACACCTCTTATTTCTTAGTAATATGAATAGTGTGGCTGCTCATTAAAGTACAATGCACACCTTTTATTTCATAGCGATATAAACAGTCCATGTGCTCATTAAAGTACCAACCTCACCTCTTATTTCATAACGATAGAAACAGTGCATGTGATCATTATAGTGCCATGTACACCTCTTATTTCATAGCAATATAAATAGTGTGGCTGCTCATTAAAGTACAATGCACACCTCCTTTTTCATAGCGATAAAAACAGTCCATGTGCTCATTAAAGTACCATCCTCACCTCTTATTTCATAGCGATAGAAACAGTGCATGTGATCATTACAGTATCTTAATCACATCTTATTTCATAGCGACATAAACTGTTCAGGTGCTTATTACACTTCCATGCACACAACTTAATTCATAGCGACATAAACAGTGCATGTGTACATTACAGTGCAATGCACACCTCTTCTTTCATAGTGATATAAACAGTGCTTGTGCTCAATATAGTACCATCCCCACCTCTTATTTCATAGCGATATAAACAGTGCATGTGCTCTTTACAGTACCAAGAACACGTTTTATTTCATAGTGATATAAACATTGCATGTGCTCATTAAATTACAATGCTGATCTCTTATTTTATAGTGATATAAACAGTGCATGTGTTCATTACAGTTTCATGCACACCTCTTATTTCATTGAGATAGAAACTGTGCAGGTGCTCATTATACTACCATGCACACCTCTTATTTCATAATGATATAAACAGTGCATGTGCTCATTATAGTGCAATGCACATCTTTTATTTCGAAGCAAATTAATCAGTGCATGTGCTGATTATAGTACCATCCCCACCTATTATTTCATACTGATATAAACATTGCATGTGCTCTGTACAGTACCATGAACACTTTTTGCTTAAAAGAGATATAAACAGTGCACGAGCTCATTACATTTCCATGCACATTTCTTATTTCATAGTGATACAATCAGTGCATGAACCCATTACCGTACCATGCACACCTATTAATTCATAGAGATATAAAGAGTGCATGTGCTCATTACAGTACCATGCACTCCTTTTATTTCATAGTGATATAATCATTGTTTATGCTCATTATAGTACAATCCTTACGTCTTATTTCATCGTGATATAAACAGTGCATGTGCTCATTATAAAGCCATGCACACCTTTTATTTCATAGCGATACAAAGAGTGCCCATACTCATTACAGTACCATGTACAGCTTTTATTTCATAGTGATATAAACTGTGCACAAGCTCATTATAGTACCTTCCCCACCTCTTATTTCATAGTGATAAAAACAGTGCATTTGCTCATTATAGTGCTATGCACACCTAATATTTCCTTGCAATATAAACAGTGCATGTGCCCATTATAGTACCATCCTCACCTCTTATTTCATCGTGATATAAACAGTGCATGTGCTTATTATAAAGCCATGCACACCTTTTATTTCACTGCAATACAAAGAGTGCATGTGCTCATTACAGTATCATGCACACCTTTTATTTCATAGTGATATGAACGTGCATGTGCTCATTATAGTACCATCCTGACTTATTTCATTGTGATATAAACATTGCATGTGCTCATTATAAAGCCATGCACACCTTTTATTTCACAACAATACGAAGAGTGCCCATACTCATTACAGTACCATGCACAGCTTTTATTTCATAGTGATACGAACTGTGCATGTGTTCATTATAGTACCTTCCCCACATCTTTTTTCATAGTGATATAAACAGTGTATTTTCTCATTAAAGTGCCATGCGCATCTTTTTTTCATAGCGAATTAAACCGTGTATGTGCTCAGTATAGTATCAGCCCCAACTCTAATTTCTTAGTGATATAAACAATGCATGTGCTTATTATAGTACCATCCCCACCTCTAATTTCATAGTGAAATAAACAGTGCATGTGCTCATTATAGTACCATCCCCACCTCTTTTTTCATAGCGATAAAAACAGAGCATGAGCTCATTATAGTACCATGTACACCTCTTATTTCATAGTAATATAAATAGTGTGGCTGCTCATTAAGGTACAATGCACACCTCTTATTTCACAGCGATATAAACAGTCCTTCTGCTCATTAAAGTACCATCTTCACCTCTTATTTCATAGCAATAGAAACAGTGCATGTGTTCATTACACTATCTTCCCCACATCTTATTTCATAGTGTCATAAACAGTGCAGGTGCTCATTACAGTTCCATACACACAGCTTATTTCATAGCGATTTAAACAGTGCATGTGCTCATTACAGTGCCATGCACACCTCTTCGTTCACAGTGATATAAACAGTGCATGTGCTCAATATAGTACCATCCCCACCTCTTATTTCATAGCGATATAAACAGTGCATGTACTCTTTACAGTACCAAGCACACTTTTTTTTATAGTGATATAAACATTGCATGTGCTCATTATAGTACCATGCTCATCTCTTATTTCATGGTGATATAAACAGCGCGTGTGTTCATTACAGTTCCATGCACACCTCTTATTTCATAGTGATACAAACAGTTGATGTGCCCATTATAGTACCATCCCCACCTTTTATTTCGTAGCAATATAAACAGTGCATGTGCTCATTATAGTACCAGCCCAACCTCTTTTTCATAGTGATATAAACAGTGCTTGTGCTCAATATAGTACCATCCCCACCTCTTATTTCATAGTGATATAAACAGTGGATGTGCTCATTATATTACAATGCTCATCTCTTATTTTATAGTGAAATAAACAGTGCATGTGTTCATTACCGTTCCATGCACACCTCTTATTTCATAGACATATAAACTGTGCAGGTGCTCATTATACTACCATGCACACCTCTTATTTCATAATGATATAAACAGTGCATGTGCTCCTTATAGTGCAATGCACAACTTTTATTTCTTAGCAATTTAAACAGTGCATGTCCTCATTATAGTACCTGCCCAACCTCTTATTTCACAGTGATATAAACAGTGCAAGTGCTGATTATAGTACCATCCCCACCTATTATTTCATAATGATATAAACATTGCATGTGCTCTGTATAGTACCATGAACACTTTTTGCTTAATAGAGATATAAACAGTGCACGAGCTCATTACAGTTCCATGCACATTTCTTATTTCATAGTGATACAATCAGTGCATGTACCCATTACCGTACCATGCACACCTATTAATTCATAGTGATATAAATAGTGCATGTGCTCATTACAGTACCATGCACTCCTTTTATTTCATAGTGATATAAACATTGTTTATGCTCATTATAGTACCATCCTTACGTCTTATTCCATTGTGATATAAACAGTGCATGTGCTCATTATAAAGCCATGCACACCTTTTATTTCATAGCGATACAAAGAGTGCCCATTCTCATTGCAGTACCATGTACAGCTTTTATTTTATAGCGATAAAAACTGTGCACATGCTCATTATAGTACCTTTCCCAAATCTTATTTCATAGTGATATAAACAGTGCATTTGCTCATTATAGTGCTATGCACACCTAATATTTCATAGCAATATAAACAGTGCATATGCCCATTATAGTACCATCCTCAGCCTCTTATTTCATCATGATATAAACAGTGCATGTGCTTATTATAAAGCCATGCACACCTTTTATTTCACTGCAACACAAAGAGTGCATGTGCTCATTACAGTACCATGCACAGCTTTTATTTCATAGTGATACGAACTGTGCATGTGCTCATTATAGTACCTTCCCCACATCTTTTTTCATAGTGATATAAACAGTGCATTTTCTCATTAAAGTGCCTTGCACATCTTTTTTTTCATAGCGATTTAAACCGTGTATGTGCTCAGTATAGTATCATCCCCAACTCTATTTTCTAAGTGATATAAACAATGCATGTGCTTATTATAGTACCATCCCCACCTCTAATTTCATAGTGAAATAAACAGTGCATGTGCTCATTATAGTACCATCCCCACCTCTTATTTCATAGCGATAAAAACAGAGCATGTGCTCATTATAGTACCATGTACACCTCTTATTTCATAGCAATATAAATAGTGTGGCTGCTCATTAAAGTACAATGCACACCTCTTATTTCACAGCGATATAAACTGTCCATCTGCTCATTAAAGTACCATCTTCACCTCTTATTTCATAGCAATAGAAACAGTGCATGTGATCATTACACTATCTTCCCCACATCTTATTTCATAGTGTCATAAACAGTGCAGGTGCTCATTACAGTTCCATACACACAACTTATTTCATAGCGATATAAACAGTGCATGTGCTCATTACATTGTCATGCACACCTCTTCGTTCACAGTGATATAAACAGTGCATGTGCTCAATATAGTACCATCCCCACCTCTTATTTCATAGCGATATAAACAGTGCATGTACTCTTTACAGTACCAAGCACACTTTTTTTGTAGTGATATAAACATTGCAAGTGCTCATTATAGTACCATGCTCATCTCTTATTTCATAGTGATATAAACAGTGCGTGAGTTCATTACAGTTCCATGCACACCTCTTATTTCATAGTGATATAAACAGTTGATGTACCCATTATAGTACGATCCCCACCTTTTATTTCATAGTGCTATAAACAGTGCATGTACTCATTATAGTGCAAAGCACAACTTTTATTTTGTAGCAATATAAACAGTGCATGTGCTCATTATAGTACCAGCCCCACCTCTTTTTCATAGTGATATAAACAGTGCATGTGCTGATTACAGTACCATCCCCACCTATTATTTCATAGCAATATAAACATTGCAAGTGCTCTGTACAGTACCATGAACACTTTTTTTAATAGAGATATAAACAGTGCACGAGCTCATTACAGTTCCATGCACATTTCTTATTTCATAGCGATACAATCAGTGCATGTACATATTACTGTACCATGCACACCTACTAATTCATAGTGATATAAAGAGTGCATGTGCTCATTACAGTACCATGCACTCCTTTTATTTCAAAGCGATATAAACAATGCATGTGCTCATTTTACTACCATCCTCACCTCTTATTTCATCGTGATATAAACAGTGCATGTGCTCATTATAAAGCCATGCACACCTTTTATTTCATAACGATACAAAGAGTGCCCGTTCTCATTACAGTACCATGCACAGCTTTTATTTAATAGTGATATAAACTGTGCACAAGCTCATTATAGTACCTTCCCCGCATCTTATTTCAAAGTGATATAAACAGTGCATTTGCTCATTATAGTGCCGTGCACACCTTATATTTCATAGCAATATAAACAGTGCATGTGCTCATTATAGTACCAGCCCCACCTCTTATTTCATAGTGAAATGAACAGTGCATGAGCTAATTATAGTACCATCCCCAACTCTTATTTCATAGTGATATAAACAGTGCATGTGCTTATTATATTACCATCCCCACCTCTTATTTCATTGGGAAATAAACAGTGCATGTGCTCATTATAGTACCATCCCCACCTCTTATTTCACTGCGATACAAACAGTGCATGTACTCATTATACTACCATGTGCACCTCTTATTTCTTAGTAATATAAATAGTGTGGCTGCTCATTAAAGTATAATGCACACCTTTTATTTCATAGCCATATAAACAGTCCATGTGCTCATTAAAGTACCATCCTCACCTCTTATTTCATAACGATAGAAACAGTGCATGTGATCATTACATTATCTTCCTCACATCTTATTTCATAGCGACATAAACTGTTCAGGTACTTATTACAGTTCCATGCACACAACTTAATTCATAGCGACATAAACAGTGCATGTGCACATTACAGTGCAATGCACACCTCTTCTTTCATAGTGATATAAACAGTGCTTGTGCTCAATATAGTACCATCCCCACCTCTTATTTCATAGCGATATAAACAGTGCATGTGCTCTTTACAGTACCAAGTACACATTTTATTTCATAGTGATATAAACATTGCATGTGCTCTTTATACTACAATGCTGATCTCTTATTTTATAGTGATATAAACAGTGCATGTGTTCATTACAGTTCCATGCACACCTCTTATTTCGTAGAGATAGAAACTGTGCAGGTGCTCATTATACTACCATGCACAGCTCTTATTTCATAATGATATAAACAGTGCATGTGCTCATTATAGTGCAATGCACAACTTTTATTTCGTAGCAATTTAAACAGTGCATGTCCTCATTATAGTACCTGCCCAACCTCTTATTTCACAGTGATATAAACAGTGCATGTGCTGATTATAGTACCATCCCCACCTATTATTTCATACTGATATAAACATTGTGTGTGCTCCGTACAGTACCATGAACACTTTTTGCTTAATAGAGATATAAATAGTGCACGAGCTCATTACAGTTCCATGCACATTTCTTATTTCATAGTGATACAATCAGTGCATGTACCCATTACCGTACCATGCACACCTATTAATTCATAGTGATATAAAGAGTGCATGTGCTCATTACAGTACCATGCATTCCTTTTATTTCATAGTGATATAATCATTGTTTATGCTCACTATAGTACCATCCTTACGTCTTATTTCATCGTGATATAAACAGTGCATGTGCTCATTATAAAGCCATGCACACCCTTTATTTCATAGCGATACAAAGAGTGCCCATACTCATTACAGTACCATGTACAGCTTTTATTTCATAGTGATATAAACTGTGCACAAGCTCATTATAGTACCTTCCCCACATCTTATTTCATAGTGATATAAACAGTGCATTTGCTCATTATACTGCTATGCACACCTAATATTTCATAGCAATATAAACAGTGCATGTGCCCATTATAGTACCATCCTCACCTCTTATTTCATCGTGATATAAACAGTGCATGTGCTTATTATAAAGCCATGCACACCTTTTATTTCACAACAATACGAAGAGTGCCCATACTCATTACAGTACCATGCACAGCTTTTATTTCATAGTGATACGAACTGTGCATGTGTTCATTATAGTACCTTCCCCACATCTTTTTTCATAGTGATATAAACAGTGCATTTTCTCATTAAAGTGCCATGCACATCTTTTTTTATAGTGATTTGAACCGTGTATGTGCTCAGTATAGTATCATCCCCAACTCTATTTTCTTAGTGATATAAACAATGCATGTGCTTATTATAGTACCATCCCAACCTCTAATTTCATAGTGAAATAAACAGTGCATGTGCTCATTATAGTACCATCCCCACCTCTTATTTCATAGCGATAAAAACAGAGCATGTGCTCATTATAGTACCATGTACACCTCTTATTTCATAGTAATATAAATAGTGTGGCTGCTCATTAAAGTACAATGCACACCTCTTATTTCACAGCGATATAAACAGTCCATCTGCTCATTAAAGTACCATCTTCACCTCTTATTTCATAGCAATAGAAACAGTGCATTTGTTCATTACACTATCTTCCCCACATCTTATTTCATAGTGTCATAAACAGTGCAGGTGCTCATTACAATTCCATACACACAGCTTATTTCATAGCGATATAAAGAGTGCATGTGCTCATTACAGTGCCATGCATACCTCTTCATTCACAGTGATATAAACAGTGCATGTACTCTTTACAGTACCAAGCACACTTTTTTTATAGTGATATAAACATTGCATGTGCTCATTATAGTACCATGCTCATCTCTTATTTCATAGTGATATAAACAGTGCGTGTGTTCATTACAGTTCCATGCACACCTCTTATTTCATAGTGATATAAACAGTTGATGTGCCCGTTATAGTACCATCCCCACCTTTTATTTCGTAGCTATATAAACAGTGCATGTGCTCATTATAGTACCAGCCCCACCTCTTTTTCATAGTGATATAAACAGTGCATGTGCTCATTACAGTACCATCCCCACCTATTATTTCATAGCAATATAAACATTGCATGTGCTCTGTACAGTACCATGAACACTTTTTGATTAATAGAGATATAAACAGTGCATGAGCTCATTACAGTTCCATGCACATTTCATATTTCATAGCGATACAATCAGTGCATGTACCCATTACCGTACCATGCACACCTACTAATTCATAGTGATATAAAGAGTGCATGTGCTCATAACAGTACAATGCACTCCTTTTATTTCATAGCGATATAAACAATGCATGTGCTCATTATAGTACCATCCTCACCTCTTATTTCATCGTGATATAAACAGTGCATGTGCTCATTATAAAGCTATGCACACCTTTTATTTCATAGCAATACAAAGAGAGCCTGTTCTCATTACAGTACCATGAACAGCTTTTATTTCATAGTGATATAAACTGTGCACAAGCTCATTACAGTACCTTCCCCACATCTTATTTCAAAGTGATATAAACAGTGCATTTGCTCATTATAGTGCCATGCACACCATATATTTCATAGCAATATAAACAGTGCATGTGCTCATTATAGTACCAGCCCCAACTCTTATTTCATAGTGAAATAAACAGTGCATGATCTCAAAATAGTTCCATCCCCAACTCCTATTTCATAGTGATATAAACAGTGCATGTGCTTATTATATTACCATCCCCACCTCTTATTTCATTGCGATACAAACAGTGCATGTGCTCATTATACTACCATGTTCACATCTTATTTCTTAGTAATATAAATAGTGTGGCTGCTCATTAAAGTACAATGCACACCTCTTAATTCATAGTGATATAAACAGTGCATGTGCTCATTAAAGTACCATCCTCACCTCTTATTTCATAGTGATAGAAACAGTGCATGTGATCATTACAGTATCTTCCTCACATCTTATTTCATAGCGACATAAACAGCGCTGCTGCTTATTACAGTTCCATGCACACAACTTATTTCATAGCGATATAAACAGTGCATGTGCTCAATACAGTGCAATGCACAACTTTTCTTTCATAGTGATGTAAACAGTGCTTGTGCTCAATATAGTACCATCCCCACCTCTTATTTCATAGTGATATAAACAGTGTATGTGCTCTTTACAGTACCAAGCACTCTTTTTATTTCATAGTGATATAAACATTGCATGTGCTCATTATAATACCATGCTCATCTCTTATTTCATGGTGATATAAACAGTGCATGTGTTCATTACAGTTCCATGGACACCTCTTATTTCATAGCGATATAAACAGTGTATGTGATCATTACAGTACCATCCCAACCTCTAATTTAATAGCGATATTAACAGTGCATGTGCTCATTATAGTACCATCCCCACCTCTTATTTCAGAGTGATATAAACTGTGCATGTGCTTACTATAGTACCATGCACACCTCCTATTTAAGTAGTGATATAAACATTGCATTTGCTCACTATAGTAACATCCTTACCACTTATTTCATGGTGATATTAAGAGTGCATGTACTCATTTTACTGCAGTACCATCCCCACATTTTATATCAAAGCGATATAAACAGTGCATGAGCTCATTATACTACCATGCACACCTCTTATTTCATAGTGATACAAACAGTGCATGTGCTCATTATACTACCATGCACACCTCTTATTTCATAGTGATATAAACAGTTGATGTGTTCATTATAGTACCATCCCCACCTCTTATTTCATAGTGATATAAACAGTGGATGTGCTCATTATAGTGCAATGCACACCTTTTATTTCATAGCAATATAAAGAGTGCATCTGCTCATGATAGTACCAGCCCCACCTCTTATTTCATAGTGATATAAATAGTGCATGTGCTGATTATAGTACCATCCCAACCTATTATTTCATAGCGATATAAACATTGCCTGTGCTCTTTACAGTACCATGAACACTTTTTGTTTAATAGTGATATAAACAGTGCACGTGCTCATTACAGTTCCATGCACATTTCTTATTTCACAGCGATATAATCAGCGCATGTACCCGTTACAGTGCCATGCACACCTATTAATTCATAGTGATATAAAGAGTGCATGTGCTCATTACAGTACCATGCACTCCCTTTATTTCATACCGATATAAACAGTGCATGTGTTCATTACAGTTCCATGTACACCTCTTATTTCATAGCGATATAAACAGTGTATGTGCACATTATAGTGCCTTGCACACCTCATATATCATAGAGATATAAACAGTGTATGTACTCATTACAGTACCATGCACTCCTTTTATTTCATAGCGATATAAACAGTGCATGTGGTCTTTATAGTTCCATCCTCACCTCTTATTTCATCATGATATAAACAGTACATGTGCTCATTAAAAAGCCATGCACACCTTTTATTTCATAGAAATACAAAGAGTGCTCATTCTCATTACAGTACCATGCACAGCATTTATTTCAAAGTGATATAAACTGTGTACCTGTTCATTATAGTACCTTGCCCACATCTTATTTCATAATGATATAAACAGTGCATTTGCTCATTAAAGTGCCATGCACAGATTTTATTTCATTGCAATATAAACATTGCATGTGCTCATTATAGTTTCAGCCCCACCTCTTATTTCAAAGTGATATAAACAGTGCATGTGCTGATTATAGTACCATCCCCACCTATTATTTCATTGCGGTATAAACATTGCATGTGCTCTTTACAGTACCATGCACTCCTTTTATTTTACAGTGATATACACATTGCTTGTGCTCATTATAGTACCATCCTCACCTCTTATTTCATTGTGATATAAACAGTGCATGTACTCCTTATAAAGCCATGCACACCTTTTATTTCATAGCAATACAAAGAGTGCCCATACTCATTACAGTACCATGCACAGCTTTTACTTCATAGTGATATGAACTGTGCATGTGCTCATTATAGTACCTTCCCCACTTCTTTTTTCATAGTGATATAAACAGTGCATTTCCACATTTTAGTGCCATGCACATCTTTTTTTTTCATAGTGATATAAACAGTGCATGAGCTTATTATAGTACCATCCCCACCTCTTTTTTCTTTGTGAAATAAACAGTGCATGAGCTCACTACAGTACCATGTACACCTCTTATTTCATAGCAATATAAATAGTGTGGCTGCTCATTAAAGTACAATGCACACCTCTTATTTCACAGCGATATAACCAGAGCATGTGCTCATTAAAGTATCATCCTCACCTTATTTCATAGCGATAGAAACAGTGCATGTGATCATTATAGTATCTTCCCCACATCTTATTTCATAGTGACATAAATAGTGCATTTGCTCATTACAGTGCCATGCACACCTCTTCTTTCATCGTGATATAAACAGTGCTTGTGCTCAATATAGTACCATCCCCACCTCTTATTTCATAGCAATATAAAAAGTGCATGTGCTCTTTACAGTACCAAGCACACTTTTTATTTCATAGTGATATAAACATTTCATGTGCTCATTATATAACAATGCTCATCTCTTAATTTATAGTGATATAAACAGTGCATGTGTTCATTACAGTTCCAAGCACACCTCTTATTTCATAGAGATATAAACAGTGCAGGTGCTCATTATACTACCATGCACACCTCTTATTTCATACTGATATAAACAGTGCATGTGCTATTATAGTGCAATGCACAACTTTTATTTCGTAGTAATATAAACAGTGCAAGTGCTCATTATAGTACCTGCCCAACCTCTTATTTCATAGTGATATAAACAGTGCATGTGCTGATTATAGTACCATCCCCACCTATTATTTCATACTGATATAAACATTGCATGTGCTCTGTACAGTAGCATGAACACTTTTTGCTTAATAGAGATGTAAACAGTGCACAAGCTCATTACAGTTCCATGCACATTTCTTATTTCATAGTGATACAATCAGTGCATGTACCCATTACCATACCATGGACACCTATTAATTCATAGTGATATAAAGAGTGCATGTGCTCATTACAGTACCATGCACTCCTTTTATTTCATAGTGATATAAACATTGTTTGTGCTCAATATAGTACCATCCTCACGTCTTATTTCATCGTGATATAAACAGTGCATTTGCTCATTATAGTGCCATGCACACCTTATATTTCATAGCAATATAAACAGTGCATGTGCTCATTATAGTACCATCCTCATCTCTTATTTCATCGTGATATAAACAGTGCATGTGCTTGTTATCAAGCCATGCACACCTTTTATTTCACTGCAATACAAAGAGTACATGTGCTCATTACAGTATCATGCACACCTTTTATTTCATAGTGATATGAACAGTGCATGTGCTCTTTATAGTACCATCCTCACTTCTTATTTCATTGTGATATAAACATTGCATGTGCTCATTATAAAGCCATGCACACCTTTTATTTCACAGCAATACAAAGAGTGCCCATACTCATTACTGTACCATGCACAGCTTTTATTTCATAGTGATATGAACTGTGCATGTGCTCATTATAGTACCTTCCCCACATCTTTTTTCACAGTGATATAAACAGTGCATTTTCTCATTAAAGTGCCATGCACATCTTTTTTTTATAGCGATATAAACCGTGTATGTGCTCAGTATAGTACCATCCCCAACTCTATTTTCTTAGTGATATAAACAGTGCATGTGCTTATTATAGTACCATCCCCACCTCTAATTTCATAGTGAAATTAACAGTGCATGTGCGCATTATAATACCATCCCAACCTCTTATTTCATCGTGATAAAAACAGAGCATGTGCTCATTATAGTACCATGTACACCTCTTATTTCATAGCAATATAAATAGTGTGGCTGCTCATTAAAGTACAATGCACACCTCTTATTTCACAGCGATATAAACAGTCCATCTGCTCATTAAAGTAACATCTTCTCCTCTTATTTCATAGTGATAGAAACAGTGCATATGATCATTACACTATCTTCCCCACATCTTATTTCATAGTGTCATAAACAGTGCAGGTGCTCATTACAGTTCCATACACACAACTTATTTCATAGCGATATAAACAGTGCATGTGCTCATTACAGTGCAATGCACACCTCTTCTTTCACAGTGATATAAACAGTGCATGTGCTCAATATAGTACCATCCCCACCTCTTTTTTCATAGCGATATAAACAGTGCATGTACTCTTTACAGTACCAAGCACACTTTATTTTATAGTGATATAAACATTGCATGTGCTCATTATAGTACCATGCTCATCTCTTATTTCATGGTGATATAAACAGTGCATGTGTTCATTACAGTTCCATGGACACCTCTTATTTCATAGCGATATAAACAGTGTATGTGCTCATTACAGTACCATCCCAACCTCTAATTTAATAGCGATATTAACAGTGCATGTGCTCATTATAGTACCATCCCCACCTCTTATTTCAGAGTGATATAAACTGTGCATGTGCTTACTATAGTACCATGCACACCTACTATTTAAATAGTGATATAAACATTGCATGTGCTCACTATAGTAACATCCTTACCACTTATTTCATGGTGATATTAAGAGTGCATGTACTCATTATACTGCAGTACCATCCCCACCTTTTATATCAAAGCGATATAAACAGTGCATGAGCTCATTATACTGCCATGCACACCTCTTATTTCATAGTGATATAAACAGTTGATGTGCTCATTATAGTACCATCCCCACCTCTTATTTCATAGTGATATAAACAGTGCATGCGCTCATTATAGTGCAATGCACACATTTAATTTCATAGCAATATAAACAGTGCATCTGCTCATGATAGTACCAGCCCCACCTCTTATTTTATAGAGATATAAACTGTGCATGTGCTGATTATAGTACCATCCCAACCTATTATTTCATAGCGATATAAACATTGCATGTGCTCTTTACAGTACCATGAACACTTTTTGTTTAATAGTGATATAAACAGTGCACATGCTCATTATAGTTCCATGCACATTTCTTATTTCACAGCGATATAATCAGTGCATGTACCCGTTACAGTACCATGCACACCAATTAATTCATAGTGATATAAAGAGTGCATGTGCTCATTACAGTACCATGCACTCCCTTTATTTCATAGCGATATAAACAGTGCATGTGTTCATTAGAGTTTCATGTGCACCTCTTATTTCATAAGCGATATAAACAGTGTATGTGCACATTATAGTGCCTTGCACAGCTCATATATCATAGAGATATAAACAATGCACGTGCTCATTACAGTGCCATGCACTCCTTTTATTTCATAGCGATATAAACAGTGCATGTGCTCTTTATAGTACCATCCTAACCTATTATTTCATAGCGATATAAACATTGCATGTGCTCTTTACAGTACCATGAACACTTTTTGTTTAATAGTGATATAAACAGTGCACATGCTCATTACAGTTCCATGCACATTTCTTATTTCACAGTGATATAATCAGTGCATGTACCCATTACAGTACCATGCACACCAATTAATTCATAGTGATATAAAGAGTGCATGTGCTCATTACAGTACCATGCACTCCCTTTATTTCATAGCGATATAAACAGTGCATGTGTTCATTAGAGTTTCATGTACACCTCTTATTTCATAAGCTATATAAACAGTGTATGTGCACATTATAGTGCCTTGCACAGCTTATATATCATAGAGATATAAACAATGCATGTGCTCATTACAGTACCATGCACTCCTTTTATTTCATAGCGATATAAACAGTGCATGTGCTCTTTATAGTACCATCCTCACCTCTTATTTCATCATGATATAAACAGTGCATGTGCTCATTATAAAGCCATGCACACCTCTTATTTCATAGCGATACAAAGAGTGCTCATTCTCATTACAGTACCATGCACAGCATTTATTTCAAAGCGATATAAACTGTGTACCTGTTCATTATAGTACCTTGCCCACATCTTATTTCATAGTGATATAAACAGTGCATTTGCTCATTAAAGTGCCATGTACAGATTTTATTTCTTTGCAATATAAACAGTGCATGTGCTCATTATAGTTTCAGCCCCACCTCTTATTTCAAAGTGAAATAAACAGTGCATGTGCTGATTATAGTATCATCCCCACCTATTATTTCATTGTGTTATAAACATTGCATGTGCTTTTTACAGTACCATGAACAATTTTTATTTAATAGTGATATAAACAGTGCATGTGCTCATTATAAAGCCATGCACACCTTTTATTTCATAGCAATACAAAGAGTGCCCATACTCATTACTGTACCATGGACAGCTTTTGCTTTATAGTGATATGAACTGTGCATGTGCTCATTATAGTACCTTCCCCACTTCTTTTTTCATAGTGATATAAACAGTGCATTTCCACATTTTAGTGCCATGCACATCTCTGTTTTCATAGCGATATAAACTGTGTATGTGCTCATTATAGTACCATCCCCAACTCTTATTTCATAGTGAAAAAAGCAGTGCATGAGCTTATTATGGTACCATCCCCACCTCTTATTTCTTTGTGAAATAAACAGTGCATGTGCTCCTTATAATACCATCCCCACCTCTTATTTCATAGTGATACAAACACTGCATGAGCTCACTACAGTACAATGCACACCTCTTATTTCACAACGATATAAACAGAGCATGTGCTCATTAAAGTATCATCCTCACCTTATTTCATAGCGATAGAAACAGTGCATGTGATCATTATAGTGTCTTCCCCACTTCTTATTTCATAGTGACATAAATAGTGCATTTGCTCATTACAGTGCCATGCACACCTCTTCTTTCATCGTGATATAAACAGTGCTTGTGCTCAATATAGTACCATCTCCACCTCTTATTTCATAGCGATATAAACAGTGCATGTGCTCTTTACAGTACCAAGCACACTTTTTATTTCATAGTGATATAAACATTGCATGTGCTCATTATATTACAATGCTCATCCCTTATTTTATAGTGATATAAACAGTGCATGTGTTCATTACAGTTCCATGAACAGCTTTTATTTCATAGCGATAAAAAATGTGCACATGCTCATTATAGTACCTTCCCCACATCGTATTTCATTGCGATATAAACAGTGCATGTGCTTATTATCAAGCCATGCACACCTTTTATTTCACTGCAATACAAAGAGTGCATGTGCTCATTACAGTATCATGCACACCTTTTATTTCATAGTGATATGAACAGTGCATGTGCTCATTATAGTACCATATTCACTTCTTATTTCATTGTGATATAAACATTGCATGTGCTCATTATGAAGCCATTCACACGTTTTATTTCACAGCAATACAAAGAGTGCCCA
This sequence comes from Neoceratodus forsteri, assembly GCA_016271365.2. Taxonomy (NCBI): domain Eukaryota; kingdom Metazoa; phylum Chordata; order Ceratodontiformes; family Ceratodontidae; genus Neoceratodus; species Neoceratodus forsteri. Next base: position 6,808,120 of record CM057449.1, on the reverse strand, counting down.
TACTCATTACAGTACCATGCACTCCTTTTATTTCATAGCGATATAAACAGTTTCATGTGCTCTTTATAGTACCATCCTCACTTCTTATTTCATTGTGATATAAACATTGCATGTGCTCATTATAAAGCCATGCACACCTTTTATTTCACAGCAATACAAAGAGTGCCCATACTCATTACAGTACCATGCACACCTTTTATTTCATAGCGATACAAAGAGTGCTCGTTCTCATTACAGAACCATGCACAGCATTTATTTCAAAGCGATATAAACTGTGTACCTGTCTGTTCATTATAGGACCTTGCCAAACATCTTATTTCATAGTGATATAAACAGTGCATTTGCTCATTAAAGTGCCATGCACAGATTTTATTTCATTGCAATAGAAACAGTGCATGTGCTCAATATAGTTTCAGCCCCACCTCTTATTTCAAAGTGAGATAAACAGTGCATGAGCTTATTATAGTACCATTCCCACGTCTTATTTCTTTGTGAAATAAACAGTGCATGTGCTCATTATAATACCATCCCCACCTCTTATTTCATAGCGATACAAACTCTGCATGAGCTCACTACAGTACCATGTACACCTCTTATTTCATAGCAATATAAATAGTGTGGCTGCTCATTAAAGTACAATGCACACCTCTTATTTCACAGCGATATAAACAGAGCATGTGCTCATTAAAGTATCATCCTCACTTTATTTCATAGCGATAGAAACAGTGCATGTGATCATTATAGTATCTTCCCCACATCTTATTTCATAGCGACATAAATAGTGCATTTGCTCATTACAGTGCCATGCACACCTCTTTCTTCATAGTGATATAAACAGTGCTTGTGCTCAATATAGTACCATCCCCACCTCTTATTTCATAGCGATATAAACAGTGCATGTGCTCTTTACAGTACCAAGCACAGTTTTTATTTCATAATGATATAAACATTGCATGTGCTCATTAGATTACAATGCTCATCTCTTATTTTATAGTGATATAAACAGTGCATGTGTTCATTACAGTTCCATGCACACCTCTTATTTCATAGAGATATAAACAGTGCAGGTGCTCATTATACTACCATGCACACCTCTTATTTCATAATGATATAAACAGTGCATGTGCTCATTATAGTGCAATGCACAACTTTTATTTCATAGCAATATAAACAGTGCATGTGTTCATTATAGTTCCTGCCCAACCTCTTATTTCATAGTGATATAAACAGTGCATGTGCTGATTATAGTACCATCCACACCTATTATTTCATACTGATATAAACATTGCATTTGCTCTGTACAGTACCATGAACACTTTTTGCTTAATAGAGATATAAACAGTGCACGAGCTCATTACAGTTCCATGCACATTTCTTATTTCATAGTGATTCAATCAGTGCATGTACCCATTACCATACCATGCACACCTATTAATTCATAGTGATATAAAGAGTGCATGTGCTCATTACAGAACCATGCACTCCTTTTATTTCATAGTGATATAAACATTGTTTATGCTCAATATAGTACCAACCTCACATCTAATTTCATCGTGATATAAACAGTGCATGTGCTCATTATAAAGCCATGCACACCTTTTATTTCATAGCGATACAAAGAGTGCCCATACTCATTACAGTACCATTCACAGCTTTTATTTCATAGTGATAAAAACTGTCCACTTGCACATTATAGTACCTTCCCCACATCATATTTCATAGTGATATAAACAGTGCATTTGCTCATTATAGTGCCATGCACACCTTATATTTCATAGCAATATAAACAGTGCATGTGCTCATTATAGTACCATCCTCACCTCTTATTTCATCATGATATAAACAGTGCATGTGCTTATTATAAAGCCATGCACACCTTTTATTTCACTGCAATACAAAGAGTGCATGTGCTCATTACAGTATCATGCACACCTTTTATTTCATAGTGATATGAACAGTGCATGTGCTCATTATAGTACCATCTTCACTTCTTATTTCATTGTGATATAAACATTGCATGTGCTCATTATAAAGCCATGCACACCTTTTATTTCACAGCAATACAAAGAGTGCCCGTTCTCATTACAGTACCATGCACAGCTTTTATTTCATAGTGATATGAACTGTGCATGTGCTCATTATAGTACCTTCCCCACATCTTTTTTCATAGTGATATAAACAGTGCATTTTCTCATTAAAATGCCATGCACATCTTTTTTTTTCATAGCGATATAAACCGTGTATGTGCTCAGTATAGTACCATCCCCAACTCTATTTTCTTAGTGATATAAACAGTGCATGTACTTATTATAGTACCATCCCCACCTCTAATTTCATAGTGAAATAAACAGTGCATGTGCTCATTATAGTACCATCCCCACCTCTTATTTCATAGCGAGAAATATAGAGCATGTGCTCATTATAGTACCATGTTCACCTCTTATTTCATAGCAATATAAATAGTGAGGCTGCTCATTAAAGTACAATGCACACCTCTTATTTCACAGCGATATAAACAGTCCATCTGCTCATTAAAGTACCATCTTCACCTCTTATTTCATACCGATAGAAACAGTGCATGTGATCATTACACTATCTTCCCCACATCTTATTTCATAGTGTCATAAACAGTGCAGGTGCTCATTAAAGTTCCATACACACAACTTATTTCATAGTGATATAAACAGTGCATGTGCTCATTACATTGTCATGCACATTTCTTCTTTCACAGTGATATAAACAGTGCATGTGCTCAATATAGTACCATCCCCACCTCTTATTTCATAGCAATATAAACAGTGCACGTACTCATTACAGTACCAAGCACACTTTATTTTATAGTGATATAAACATTGCATGTGCTCATTACAGTACCATGCTCATCTCTTATTTCATAGTGATATAAACAGTGCGTGTGTTCATTACAGTTCCATGCACACCTCTTATTTCATAGTGATATAAACAGTTGATGTGCCCATTATAGTACCATCCCCACCTTTTATTTCATAGTGCTATAAACAGTGCATGTGCTCATTATAGTGCAATGCACAACTTTTATTTCGTAGCAATATAAACAGTGCATGTGCTCATTATAGTACCAGCCCCACCACTTTTCCATAGTGATATAAACAGTGCATGTGCTGATTACAGTACCATCCCCACCTATTATTTCATAGCGATATAAACATTGCATGTGCTCTGTACAGTACCATGAACACTTTTTGTTTAATAGAGATATAAACAGTGCACGAGCTCATTACAGTTCCATGCACATTTCTTATTTCATAGCGATACAATCAGTGCATGTACCCATTACCGTACCATGCACACCTACTAATTCATATTGATATAAAGAGTGCATGTGCTTATTACAGTACCATGCACTCCTTTTATTTCATAGCGATATAAACAATGCATGTGCTCATTATACTACCATCCTCACCTCTTATTTCATCGTGATATAAACAGTGCATGTGCTCATTATAAAGCTATGCACACCTTTTATTTCATAGCGATACAAAGAGTGCCCGTTCTCATTACAGTACCATGCATAGCTTTTATTTCATATTGATATAAACTGTGCACAAGCTCATTATTGTACCTTCCCCGCATCTTATATCAAAGTGATATAAACAGTGCATTTGCTCATTATAGTGCCATGCACACCTTATATTTCATAGCAATATAAACAGTGCATGTGCTCATTATAGTACCAGCCCCACCTCTTCTTTCATAGTGAAATAAACAGTGCATGAGCTCATTATAGTACCATCCCCAACTCTTATTTCATAGTGATATAAACAGTGCATGTGCTTATTATATTACCATCCCCACCTCTTATTTCATTGTGAAATAAACAGTGCATGTGCTCATTATAGTACCATCCCCACCTCTTATTTCATTGCGATACAAACAGTGCATGTGCTCATTATACTACCATGTACACCTCTTATTTCTTAGTAATATAAATAGTGTGGCTGTTCATTAATGTACAATGCACACCTCTTATTTCATAGTGATATAAACAGTACATGTGCTCATTAAAGTAACATCCTCACCTCTTATTTCATAATGATAGAAACAGTGCATATGATCATTACAGTATCTTCCTCACATCTAATTTCATAGCGACATAAAGAGTTCAGGTGCTTATTACAGTTCCATGCACACAACTTAATTCATAGCGATATAAACAGTGCATGTGCTCATTACAGTGCAATGCACACCTCTTATTTCATAGCGATATAAACAGTGCATGTGCTCTTTACAGTACCAAGCACAGTTTTTATTTCATAGTGATATAAACATTGCATGTGCTCATTGTATTACAATGCTCATCTCTTATTTTATAGTGATATAAACAGTGCATGTGTTCATTACAGTTCCATGCACACCTCTTATTTCATAGAGATATAAACAGTGCAGGTGCTCATTATACTACCATGCACAACTCTTATTTCATAATGATATAAACAGTGCATGTGCTCATTATAGTGCAATGCACAACTTTTATTTCGTAGCAATATAAACACTGCATGTGCTCATTATAGTACCTGCCCAACCACTTATTTCATAGTGATATAAACAGTGCATGTGCTGATTATAGTACCATCCCCACCTATTATTTCATACTGATATAAACATTGCATGTGCTCTGTACAGTACCATGAACACTTTTTGCTTAATAGAGATAAAAACAGTGCATGAACTCATTACAGTTCCATGCACATTTCTTATTTCATAGTGATACAATCAGTGCATGTACCCATTACCGTACCAAGCACACCTATTAATTCATAGTGATATAAAGAGTGCATGTGCTCATTACAGTACCATGCACTCCTTTTATTTCATAGTAATATAAACATTGTTTGTGCTCATTATATTACCATCCTCACCTCTTATTTCATCATGATATAAACAGTGCATGTGCTCATTATAAAGCCATGCACACCTTTTATTTCAAAGCAATACAAAGAGTGCCCGTACTCATCACAGTACCATGCACAGCTTTTTTTTCATAGTGATACGAACTGTGCATGTGCTCATTATAGTACCTTCCCCACATCTTATTTCATAGTGATATAAACAGTGCATTTGCTCATTATAGTGCTATGCACACCTAATATTTCGTAGCAATATAAACAGTGCATGTGCTCATTATAGTACCGTCCTCAACTCTTATTTCATCGTGATATAAACAGTGCATGTGCTTATTATAAAGCCATGCACACCTTTTATTTCACTGCAATACAAAGAGTGCATGTGCTCATTACAGTATCATGCACACCTTTTATTTCATAGTGATATGAACAGTGCATGTGCTCATTATAATACCATCCTCACCTCTTATTTCATTGTGATATAAACATTGCATGTGCTCATTATAAAGCCATGCACACCTTTTATTTCACAGCAATATGAAGAGTGCCCATACTCATTACAGTACCATGCACAGCTTTTATTTCATAGTGATACAAACTGTGCATGTGCTCATTATAGTACGTTCCCCACATCTTTTTTCATAGTGATATAAACAGTGCATTTTCTCATTAAAGTGCCATGCACATCTTTTTTTTTCATAGCGATATAAGCCGTGTATGTGCTCAGTATAGTACCATACCCAGCTCTATTTTCTTAGTGATATAAAAAATGCATGTGCTTATTATAGTACCATCCCCACCTCTAATTTCATAGTGAAATAAACAGTGCATGTGCTCATTATAGTATCATGTACACCTCTTATTTCATAGCAATATAAATAGTGTGGCTGCTCATTAAAGTACAATGCACACTTCTTATTTCACAGCAATATAAACAGTCCATCTGCTCATTAAAGTACCATCTTCACCTCTTATTTCATAGCGATAGAAACAGTGCATGTGATCATTACACTATCTTCCCCACATCTTATTTCATAGCGTCATAAACAGTGCAGTTGCTCATTACAGTTCCATACACACAACTTACTTCATAGCGATATAAACAGTGCATGTGCTCATTACATTGCCATGCACACCTCTTCTTTCACAGTGATATAAACAGTGCATGTGCTCAATATAGTACCAACCCCACCTCTTATTTCATAGCGATATAAACAGTGTTTGTGTTCATTACAGTACCATCCCAACCTCTAATTTAATAGCGATATTAACAGTGCATGTGCTCATTATAGTACCATCCCCACCTCTTATTTCAGAGTGATATAAACTGCGCATGTGCTTACTATAGTACCATGCACACCTCCTATTTAAGTTGTGATATAAACATTGAATGTGCTCACTATAGTAACATCCTTACCACTTATTTCATGGTGATATTAAGAGTGTATGTACTCATTATACTGCAGTACCATCCCCACCTTTTATATCAAAGTGATATAAACAGTGCATGAGCTCATTATACTACCATGCACACCTCTTATTTCATAGTGATATAAACAGTTGATGTGCTCATTATAGTACCATCCCCACCTCTTATTTCATAGTGATATAAACAGTGCATGTTCTCATTATAGTGCAATGCACACCTTTTATTTCATAGCAATATAAACAGTGCATCTGCTCATGATAGTACCATCCCCACCTCTTATTTCATAGTGATATAAACAGTGCATGTGCTGATTATAGTACCATCCCAACCTATTATTTCATAGTGATATAAACATTGCCTGTGCTCTTTACAGTACCATGAACACTTTTTGTTTAATAGTGATATAAACAGTGCACGTGCTCATTACTGTTCCATGCACATTTCTTATTTCATAGCGATATAATCAGCGCATGTACCCGTTACAGTACCATGCACACCTATTAATTCATAGTGATATAAAGAGTGCATGTGCTCATTACAGTACCATGCACTCCCTTTATTTCATAGCGATATAAACAGTGCATGTGTTCATTACAGTTCCATGTACACCTCTTAATTCATAGCGATATAAACAGTGTATATGCACATTATAGTGCCTTGCACACCTCATATATCACAGAGATATAAACAGTGCATGTGCTCATTACAGTACCATGCACTCCTTTTATTTCATAGCGATATAAACAGTGCATGTGCTGTTTATAGTACCATCCTCACCTCTTATTTCATCGTGATATAAACAGTGCATGTGCTCATTATAAAGCCATGCACACCTTTTATTTCATAGCAATACAAAGAGTAACCGTTCTCATTACAGTACCATGCACAGCTTTTATTTCATAGCGATATAAACTCTGCACCTGCTCATTATAGTACCTTCCCCACGTCCTATTTCATAGTGATATAAACAGTGCATTTGCTCATTTGTGCATATGATCATTATAGTACCAGCCCCACCTCTAATTTCAAAGAGATATAAACAGTGCATGTGCTGATTATAGTACCATCCCCACCTATTATTTCATTGTGGTATAAACATTGCATATGCTCTTTACAGTACCTTGAACACTTTTTATTTAATAGTGATATATACAGTGCATGTGCTCATTTCATTTCCATGCACATTTCTTATTTCATAGCGATATAATCAGTGCATGTTCCCATTACACTTCCATGCACACCTCATAATTCATAGTGATATAACGAGTGCATGTGAAACATAGAAACATAGAAACATAGACTTTGACGGCAGATAAGGACCGCTAGGCCCATCTAGTCTGCCCATTTCCCTACCTACTGGATAGGGCCGCAGATCCTAGTTAACCATCAGCCTATATCTTCCTGCCCCCTCAAGAATTGCCTTATGTCTGTCCCATGCATTCTTGAATTCTCCCACAGTTTTAGACCCCACAACTTCCTCAAGAAGGCTGTTCCATGCATCCACTACCCTCTCTGTGAAATAATACTTCCTCACATTGCCCCTGAACCGCCCTCCTTCTATCTTTAAATCGTGTCCCCCCTTGTTCTTGCATGTCTCTTTTTCTGAAAGATGCTACCCTCTTGGACTTTTTTGATTCCCTTGAGGTACTTGAAAGTTTCTATCATGTCCCCCCTCTCCCTTCTTTCCTCAAGGGTATACATATTAAGCTCCTTTAGTCTCATACAGCTTCTCTTGCAGACCCAGCACCATTTTAGTTGCCCTCCTCTTGACTACCTCTTTTCTGTCTATGTCCTTGTGGAGATGGGGTCTCCAGAACTGGACAAAGTATTCCAGATGAGGTCTCACCAACTGTCTGTACAGAGGGATAACAACTTCCTGTTTCCTGCTGCTGATGCCTCTCCCTATGCATTCCAGTATACCCCCGGCCATCCCTACTGCCTTCTCACATTGCTTGCTAACCTTAAGGTCATCTGATATGATTACCCCCAGGTCCCTTTCCTGTTTTGTTGTTGTTACTACCTCCCCACCTATTGTGTATTCTTCCCCTGGGTTCTTGTTTCCCAGGTGCATTATTTTGCACTTTTTTGCATTGAATCCTAGCTGCCATACGTCTGACCATTCCTCCAACCATTCCAAGTCCCTTTTCATTCTTTCCACTCCTCCTTGTGTATCAACCAGTTGCAGATCTTTGTGTCATCTGCAAAAAGGTATACTTTTCCTTCCAGTCCCTCTGCAATGTCACTGATGAAGACATTAAAAAGGACTGGACCCAATACGGAACCCTGTGGTACCCCACTGGCAGCCGCCCTTTCTTCAGAGTGGACTCCAGTCCTGTTGTCCAGCCAATGATTTACACAGGCTACCACCCTGGGACCCACTCCCAGGCTGGTTAATTTGACTAATAATCTTTTGTGTGGGACAGTGTCAAATGCCTTGCTAAAATCTAGGTAGCCCATGTCCACAGCCCCTCCCTGGTCTACTACTTTGGTCACCCAGTCAAAGAAATCTATTAGATTCATCTGACATGACCTTCCGGCTGTAAACCCATGCTGTCTTGTATCCTGTGCTCCATTGACCTCTAGGTACTCAATTATTCTTTCCTTCAGAAGTGACTCCATCACTTTCCCTACCACAGAGGTCAGACTGACAGGTCTGTAGTTTCCTGCCTCTGTCTTGGTCCCACTTTTGTGAAGGGGAATTACATCCACCTTCCTCCAGTCCTCGGGTACCACACCATCCTTCCATGATTTATTAAAAAGAGTAGCCAGTAGTTTCACTAGTTCCTTCCTTAGTTCTTTAAGAATTCTGGGGTGAATTCCATCAGGACCCATTGCTTTGTCCACCTTCAGTTTTAGGAGTTCTTGCAGAACCCTTTCTTCTGTGAAGGGACTGGGATCGACCCCCCTATCAAGAGTGCTTCTGTTAATTGGATTAGGCACTTCCCCCTCCTCTTTTGTGAATACTGAGCAGAAATATTCGTTCAGTATTCCTGCTTTTTCACTGTTCCCCACTGCCCACACACCGTTCATTCTATTCAGCCTCACTATCCTTCCCTTTGTCTTTCTACGCTCGCTGATGTACCTGTAAAAGGTTTTATCCCCCTTCTTAACTGAGTTGGCTATCTTTTCCTCAGTTTGGGCCTTTGCTATTCTGACTTCCCTCCCTGCTTCTTTCTGCCTTAACTGGTATAGCTCTCTGTCCTGCTCCTTCTGTGTTTCCTTATATTTCCAGAATGCTATCTTTTTCTTCCTGATTTTCACAGCCATCTCTCTTGAGAACCATTGTAGCTTTTTCTTTCATTTTTGATTTGTTTATTTGCTTCTCACAAAGGCTTGTTGACTCTGTGATGGCAGTTTTGATAATTCCCCATTGTTGCTCCACACCTCCTTCTAGCCTGTTTGCTAGTGCTTTTCTGAGGCACTCTCCCATCTTGCCAAAGTCAGCCCTCCTAAAGTCCAGTACCCTCGCTTTTGTATGGCTTGACTCTGTAGCTGAGTTTAACGTGAACCACACTGTTTGATTGTCACTTGTCCCCAGATGACAACCCACTTCTAGATCTGAGATCCTCTCACTGCCCCATTAGAGAGTACCAGGTCTAAGATTGCTCCCTCATGAGTGGGTTCTGAAATTAGCTGCCTAATGCCTGCCACCTGTAGGGCGTCAAGAATGGCCCTGCTCTTGGATGTGGCTGCAGCAAATGTGCTCCAGTTAACATCTGGCATATTCAGGTCTCCCATCAACAGTATCTCCCCTTTCTCTGCCATTCTTAGAATGCCTTCCATCATATCCTTGTCCATTCCTTCCCCCTAACATGGGGGTCTGTACACAACCCCTGTGTGGATTGTGGTGCCCTTTCCGGTCTCCAAGGTGACCCACGGTGCCTCCTCGCCTCCCTGTTTACTCTTTTGTTCAGTTGCTTTTATCCCTTCCTTTACATAGAGAGCTATTCCTCCCCCTCTTCTTCCCTGCCTGTCTCTCCTGTAAGTTATGTACCCTGGTATGTTAACATCCCAGTCATGGTTCTCTGTGTACCATGTTTCTGTGATTGCTACAATATCCAGGCATCCCTCTTCCATTAAGGTGACCAGCTCAGGGAGCTTGTTGCCCAGACTACGGGCATTGGTACCCATTACCCTCCATTTCCTGATGGCCTTACCCCCTTTTGCCTCATCCCTGTCCTTCTTGCCTTTGTCACTTTCTCCATTTACCCCTGCCCTTCTCCCTATCGACACCTCCCTGTTGGTGTTTGCCACACTTACTACCGTGACTGTCTGGGGGGGCTTGGATTTTCCTGCTCCTTTCCAGTGCCTCCCCCCTTGGCTAGTTTAAAAGCTTGCCAATGAAGCATTTAAACCTATCACCTAGGATCCTGGTTCCCCTCTTGGACAGATGCAGCCCATCATGCCAGTATAGGCTTGCATCACTCCAGGTGGACCCCCAGTCCCCAATGAAGCCAAATCCCTGAGCTCCACACCAGTTTTTCAACCACTGATTGAATGCCATGAGCCGGAACATCCTAGCCTCTCTATGCCATAGATGGGTAGCACCTCCGAAAAGGTTACCATGTGTGTTACTTGACTAAGGCCCTCCCAATTCCACAAACTCTTCCTGCACTTCTCTAATCCCTTTCTTAGCCAGGTCATTTGTCCTAGGTGAACAATGACATCAGCTCCCTCCCTGTGCAGCTGCGCAGGCAATCCTGAGGATTAGCTCCTGTCCCTCCAAGCCATGGCACCAGGCAGGCACCTTACCTCCCTCTCCCCTTCCTTGTCCAGTTCTACCTTCCTAACAATGGGAGTTCCCCACCAGGAGTTGTTTCCTTCCCCTGCAGGGTCCCCTGCCACCCTCCTATGGGTCTCCATTGTGGAGGTTTCAAGCATCCTCCTTGGTCTCCACTGTAGGTGTCTCCATAGAGGAACCACACTTTGCCAGAATGGCATAGGAAGTGTGGAGAAATACAACTGGAGGGATGTGTCTCTGTTCCGCCACCCTCACCCTCCCTGAGCCCACTGTGGTCCAACCGCTCCTCTTTCTTGGCAACCTCTGAGGCAACGGCAGTGGCACTGGTGGTCCCTGGATGGAAGAGGAGGTCCCACAAATCCTGGCCAACTCAGCCTGAAGATGAGCAACCTCCTCTCTCAGCTCAGAGAGGTGCCTGCAGATGGGACAACACCGCATCCTCCAGAACATCTCCCGGAAGACTGCAGCTCCACAGCCACTGCACTGCACCACTCCAATCATGTCTTATTTCTGGCCCCTTAACTGTTTGCAATCCTTACTCTTTCCTCTTTTTTTCTCTCTCCTTACTGTCTGCCTGTGTGCCCTTTAAGCTCCTGATTGTCCTGTTCTGAGACAAGAATGTCCTATATTACTCAGTAGACCACTTCCATGTTCAGATGCAGACCTCCAGCAGTTAGAGCGGGCCGGGGAGCTACTCTTGCTCTTCTGGGATGGTGGGTCCTTGGTGGTTCTGTGATCACTCACTTCCAGCCCCTAAACAGGAAGTTCCTGTTGTCAGTCAAGTCCTGTGCCTATGAAAACAGAACTAGCTTTGGGTGGGGGGGGTGGAGGGGAGGGATGAAGGGCAATATAGTACCAGTAGAGAAGTTGAGTCACACAGCAGTCTTTCTCCTGTTGTCTTCTGCCAAGCTATGTAATGCACTCATTACAGTACTATGCACCCCACTTTTTTCATAGTGATATAAAGAGTGCATGTGCTCATTATAGTGCCATGCACACCTTTTATTTCATAGCCAGATAAAGAGAGCATGAGCTCATTATAGTACCAGCCCCACCATTTATTTCATAGTGATATTAACAGTTCAAATGCTGATTATGGTACCCTCTCCACCTAATATTTCATAGCGATATAAACATTGCATGTGCTCTTTACAGTACCATGCACACTTTTTATTTTATAGTGATACAAACAGTGCATGTGTCCATTACAGTTCCATGCACACCTCTAATTTCATAGTGATATAAACACTGCATGTGCTCTTTTCAGTACCATGCACTCCTTTTATTTTATAGTGATATAAACAGTGCATGTGCTCATTATAGTACCATCCTCACCTCTTATTTCATAGTGACATAAACAGTGCATTCGATCATTATAGAGCCATGCACACCTTTTATTTCATAGCGATACATAGAGTGCCCGTTCTCATTACAGTACCATGCACAGCTTTTTTATCATAGCGATATTAACAGTGCATGTGCACATTACAGTACTTTTCCCACCTCGTATTTCACTGCAATTTAAAAAGTGCATGTGCTTATTATAGTACCATCACCACCTCTTATTTCGTAGCGATACAAACAGTAGATGTGCTCATTACAGAACCATGTACACCTCTTATTTCATAGTGATATAAACAGTGCATGTGCAAATTATAGTACCATCCCCACCTCTTATTTCATAGTGAAATAAACAGCGCATATGCTTATTATACTACTATGCAAACCTCTTATTTCATAGCGATATAAACATTGCAAGTTCTCATTATACTACTATCCCCATCGCCTATTTCATAGTGATATAAACAGTGCATGTGCTCAATATACAGTAGTACCATCCCTCCTCTTATTTCATTGTGATATAAACAGTGTATGTGCTCATTATAGTACCATGCACATCTCTTATTTCATGGTGATAAATTCAGTGCTTGTGATCATTATAGTGCCATGCACACCTCTTATTTCTTAATGATATAAACAATGCATGTGCTCATTATAGTACCATCCCTCTCTTATTTCATAGTGATATTAACAGTGCATTATGTTCATTATAGTACCATCCAAACCTCTTATTTCATTGCGATACAAACAGTGCACGTGCTCATTATAGTACCATTCACACCTCTTATTTCATAGCAATATAAACAGTGCATCTGCTCATTAAAGAACCATGCACACTTCCTATTTCATAGCAATAGAAAGAGTGCATGTGCTCATTATAGTACCTTCCCCACATCTCATTTCATAGCGACACAAACATGGCAGGTGCTCATTACAGTTCCATGCACACCTCTAATTTCACCGTGATATAAACAGTGCATGAGCTCATTACAGTGCCATGCAGACCAATTATTTCATAGTGATATAAACAGTGCATGTGCTCAAAATATTACCATCCCCACTGCTTATTTCATAGTGATATAAACAGTGCATTTGCCCTTTACAGTACCAAGCACACTTTTTAAGTCAAAGTGATATAAACAGTGCATGTGCTCATTACATTGCCACGCACACCTCTTTTTTAATAGAGATATAAACAGTGCGTGTGCTCATTACAGTACCATGCTCACCACTTATTTCATAGTGATATAAACAGTGCATGTGCTCATTAAAGTGCCATGCACATCTTTTATTTCATTGCAATACAAACAGTGCACGTGCTCATTATAGTACCATCCTCACCTCTTATTTCATAGTGATAGAAACTGTGCATGTGCACATTATAGTACCTTCCCCACATCTTATTTTATAGCGAAATAAACAGTTCAGGTGCTCATTACATTTCCATGCACACCTCTTATTTCATAGCAATATAAACAGTGCATGTGCTCTTTACAGTGCCTTGCACACCTCTTATTTCATAGTGGTATAAACAGTGCATGTACTCAAAATAGTACCAACCTCACCTCTTATTTCATAGTGATGTAAACAGGGCAGGTGCTCTTTACAGGACCAAGTGCACTTTTTATTTCATAGAGATATCAATTTTGCATGTGCTCATTACAGTTCCATGCTCTCCTCTTATTTCATAGTGATATAAACAGTGTTTGTGCTTACTATAGTACCATCCCCACCTCTGATTTCATAGCAATACAAACAGTGGGATTCAAACCCAGGTCTGGTCTGCTGGATGTCACAAGGTTTGCAGCTCAGAGCCTTAGACCACTGCGCTATACTGCCTCCTATATAAACAATATAAACAGTGCATGTGCTCATTATAGTGCCATTCACATCTTTTATTGCATAGTGATATAAACAGTGTATATGTTCATTATAGTACCGTCCCACCTCTTATTTCATAGTGATATAACCAGTGCATGTGCTCATTATAGTACCATCCCCACCTCTTATTTCATAGCAATGCAAACAGTGCATGTGCTCATTATAGTATCATGCACACCGCTTATATCAAAGCAATATAAACAGTGCATGTGCTCATTTAAGTACCATGCGCACCTCTTATTTCATAGCAATATAAACAGTGCATGTGCTCATCATAGTACCATGCACACCTCTTATTTCATAGCGATAGAAACAGTGGAAGTGCACATTATAGTACCTTCCCCACGTCTTATTTCATAGCGACATAAACAGTGCAGCTGCTAATTACATTTCCTTCCACACCTCTTATTTCATAGCAAAATAAACAGTGCATGTGCTCATTACAGTGCCATGCACACCTCTTATTTCATAGTGATATAAACAGTGCATGTACTCAAAATAGTACCATCCTCACCTCTTATTTCATAGTGATGTAAACAGGGCATGTGCTCTTTACAGAACCAAGCACACTTTTTATTTCATAGAGATAAAAACTTTGCATGTGCTCATTGTAGTGCCATGCTCTCCTCTTATTTCATAGTGATATAAACAGTGCATGTTCTCATTACACTTCCATGTACACCTCTTATTTCATAGTGTTATAAACTGTGTTTGAGCTTACTATAGTACCGTGCACACGTCTTATTTCATAGCAAGAAAACAGTGCATGTGCTCATTATTGTACCTTCCCCACATCTTATTTCATAGCGACATAAACAGTGCAGGTGTTCATTACACTTCCATGCACACCTCTTATTTCATTGCAGTATAAACAGTGCATGTGCTCATTACAGTGCCATGCACACTTCTTATTTCATAGTGAAATAAACAGTGCTTCTTCTCATTACAGTACCACTCCCAACTTTTTTTCATAGCGATATAAACTATGCTTGTGCTCATTATAGTGCCATTCACACCTTTTATTTCATAGTGATATAAACAGTGTATATGGTCATTATAATACCATCCCCACCTCTTATTTCTTAGTGATATAAACAGAGAATGTGCTTATTATAGTACCATCCCCACCTCTTATTTCATAGCAACACATACAGTGCAAGTGCTCATTATAGTACCATGCACTCCTTTTATTTCATAGTGATATAAACAGTGCATATGCTCATTATAGTACCATCCTCACCTCTTATTTCATAGTGATAGAAACTGTGCATGTGCACATTATAGTACCTTCCCCACATCTTATTTCATAGCGACTTAAACAGTGCAGGTGATCATTACATTTCCATGCACACCTCTTATTTCATAGCAAAATAAAAAATGCATGTGCTCATTACCGTGCCATGCACACCTCTTATTTCATAGTGATATAAACAGTGCATGTACTCAAAATAGTACCATCCTCACCTCTTATTTCATAGTGATGTAAACTGGGCAGGTGCACTTTACAGAACCAAGCACACTTTTTATTTCATAGAGATATAAACTTTGCATGTGCTCATTATAGTACCATGCTCTCCTCTTATTTCACTGCCTCCCCACATCTTATTTCATAGTGACATAAACAGTGCAGGTGCTCATTACATTTCCATGCACACCTCTTATTTCATAGCAATACAAACAGTGCACATGCTCATTATAGTACCAACCCCACCTCTTATTTCATAGCAATACAAACAGTGCAGGTGCTCATTATAGTACCATGTACACCTCTTATATCAAAGCAATATAAACAGTGCATGTGCTCATTAAAGTACCATGCACACCCCTTATTTCATGGTGAGAGAAACAGTGGATGTGCGCATTATAGTACCTTTCCCACATCTTATTTCATAGCGACATAAACAGTGCAGGTGCTTATTACATTTCCATGCACACCTCTTATTTCATTGCAAAATAAACAGTGCATGTGCTCATTACAGTGCCATGCACATCTCTTATTTCATAGTGATATAAACAGTGCATGTACTCAAAATAGTACCATCCTCATCTCTTATTTCATAGTGATGTAAACAGGGCAGGTGCTCTTTACAGAACCAAGCACACTTTTTATTTCATAGAGATATAAACTTTGCATGTGCTCATTATAGTACTATGCTGTCCTCTTATTTCATAGTGATATAAACAGTGCATGTTCTCATTACAGTTCCATGTACACCTCTTGTTTCATAGTGATATAAACAGTGTTTGAGCTTAGTATAGTGCCATGCGCACCTCTTATTTCATAGTGATATAAACAGTGTAAGTGCTCATTATTGTACCATCTCCACCTCTTATTTCATAGCGAGAGAAACAGTGCATGTGCTCATTATCATACCTTCCCCACATCTTATTTCATAGCGACATAAACAGTGCAGGTGCTCATTACAGTGCCATGCACACCTCTTATTTCATAGTGATATAAACAGTGTTTGTGCTCATTACAGTACCATGCACACCACATATTTCATAGTGAAATAAACAGTGTTTGTGCTCATTTCAGTACCATGCACACATTTTATTTCATAGCAATATAAACAGTGCATATGCACATTATAATACCATCCCCACCTTTTATTTCATAGTGAAATAAACATTGCATGTGCTCATTATAGTACCATCCCCACCTCCTATTTCATAGAGATAAAAATAGTGCACATGCTTATTACAGCAAGATGCACACCTCTTATTTCATAGCGATATAAACAGAGCAAGTGCACATTACAGTACCATGCACACTACTTATTTCACAGTGATAAGAACAGTGCATGTGCTCATTACAGTACCAAGCACACCCACTTATTTCATAGCAATATAAATATTGCATGTGCTCTTTACAGTACCATGCACACTTTTTGTTTTACAGTGATATAAACAGTGCATGTGTTCATTACAGTACCATGCACATTTCTTATTTCATAGTGATATAATCAGTGCTTGTGCCCATTACAGGACCATGCACACCTCTTATTTCATAGTGATACAAAGAGTGCATGAGCTCATTATAGTACCATGCACACCTTTTATTTCATAGTGATATAAACAGTGCATGTGCTAATTATAGTATCATGCACACCTGTTATTTCATAGTGATATTAACAGTGTAAGTGCTCATTATAGTACCATCCCCATCTCTTATTTCATAGCGATATAAGCAGTGCATGTGTGCTTATTATAGTGCTATGCACACCTCTTATTTCATAGCGATATAAACATTGCATGAGTTCATTATAGTACCATCCCCACCACTTATTTCATGGTGAATTAAATAGTGCATGTGCTCATTATACTGTAGAACCATCCCCACTTCTTATTTCATAGCGATATAAGCATTGCTTGTGCTCATTATTGTACTATGCACACCTCTTATTTCATGGTGATATATTCAGTGCATGTGCTAAATACAGTGCCATGCACACCTTTTATTTCATAGTGATATAAACAGTGTATGTGCTCATTATAGTACCAAGCATACCTCTTATTTCATGGAGATATATTCAGTGCTTGTGCTCACTACTGTGCCATGCACACATCTTATTTCTTAGCGATATAAACAGTGCATGTGCTCATTATAATACCATCCCCCTCCTCTTATTTCATAGTGATAAAAACAGCAAGTGCTCATTACATTGCCATGCACATCTTTTAGTTCATTGCAATGTAAGCAGTGCATGTGCTCATTATAGTACCATCCCCACCTTTTAATTCATAGCGATATAAACAGTGCTCATGATCATTATAGTACCATGTACACCTCTTATTTCATAGGGATATAAACAGTGCATGTGCTCATTACAGAATCATGAACAACTTTTATTTCATAGCGATATAAACCGTGCATGTGCTCATTATAGTACCATCCCCATCTCTTATTTCATAGCGGATATAAGCAGTGCATGTGCTTATTAAAATGCTATGCACACCTCTTATTTCATAGCGATATAAACAGAGCATGTGTTCATTATTGTACCATCCCCACCTCTTGTTGCATAGTGATACAAACAGTGTACTTGCTCATTATAGTACCATGCACACATCTTATTTCATAGCAATATAAACAGTGCATATGCTCACTGAAGTACCATTCACATCTATTTCATAGCGATATAAACAGAGCATGTGCTCATTATAGTACCATGCACATCACTTATTTCATAGTGATATAAACAGTGCATGTGCTCATTACAGTACCATGCACACCACTTATTTCGTAGTGATATAAACATTGTATGTGCTCTTTACAGTACCATGCACACTTTTTGTTTTATAGTGATATAAAAAGAGTATGTGCTCATTACAGTACCATGCACATTTCTTTTTTCATAGCGATAGAATCAGTGCATGTGCCCATTACAGGACCATGCAAACCTCTTATTTCATAGTGATACAAACAGTGCATGTGCTCATTACAGTGCCATGCACACCTTTTATTTCATAGTGATATAAACAGTGCATGTGCTAATTATAGTACCATGCACACCTCTTATTTCATTGTGAAACAAAAAGAGTGCCCGTTCTCATTGCAGTACCATGCACTACTTTTATTTCATAGCGATATAAACTGTGCACTTGCTCATTATAGTACCTTCCCCACATCTTATTTCATTGTGATATAAACAGTTCATGTGCTCAATATAGTACCATCTCCACCTCTTATTTCAAAGCAATATAAACAGTGCATGTGCTCATTAAAGTACCATCTTCACCTCTAATTTCATAGTGACATAAGCAGTGCATGTTCTCATTATGAATCGAAGCACACCTTTTATTTCATAGCGATATAAACTGTGCACATGCTCATTATAGTACCTTCCCCACATCTTATTTCTTAGTGATATAAACAGTGCATATGCTTATTGTAGTGCCATGCACACCTTTTATTAAATAGCAATATAAACAGTGTATGTGCTCATTATGGTACCATCCCCACCTCTTATTTCATAGCGATATAAACAGTGCATGTGCTCATTATAGTACCATGCACACCTCTTATTTCATTGCGAAACAAAAAGAGTGCCCATTCTCATTGCAGTACCATGCACGACTTTTATTTCATAGCGATATAAACTGTGCACGTGCTCATTATAGTACCTTCCCCACATCTTATTTCTTAGTGATATAAACAGTGCATATGCTTATTATAGTGCCATGCACACCTTTTATTAAATAGCAATATAAACAGTGTATGTGCTCATTATGGTACCATCCCCACCTCTTATTTCATAGCGATATAAACAGTGCATGTGCTCATTATAGTACATCCCCACCTTTCATTTCATAGCGATATAAACAGTGCCCATTCTCATTACAGTACCATGCACAGATTTTATTTCATTGCGATATAAACTGTGCACATGCTCATTATAGTACCTTCCTCACATCTTATTTCATAGTGATATAAACAGTGCATATGCTTATTATAGTGCCATGCACACCTTTTATTAAATAGTGATATAAACAGTGTATGTGCTCATTATGATACCATCCCCACCTCTTATTTCATAGCGATATAAACAGTGCATGTACTTATTATAGTACCATCCCCACCTCCTATTTCAAAGTGATATAAACAGTGCATGTGCTCTCTATTGTACCATCCCCACCTCTTATTTCATAGCAATACAAACAGTGTACTTGCTCGTTATAGTACCATGCACACCTCTTATTTCATAGCAATATAGACAGTGCATATGCTCACTAAAGTTCCATACACAGATATTTCATAGCAATATAAACAGTGCATATTATCATTATAGTACCATTCTCACCTCTTATTTCATAGCGATAGAAATAGTGCATGTGATCATTATTGTACCTTCCCCACATCTTATTTCACAGCAACATAAACAGTGCTAGTTCTCATTACAGTTCCATGCAAATCTTTTATTTCATAGCGATATAAACAGTGCATGTGCTCATTACAGTGCCATGCACACCTCTTATTTCATAGTGATATAAACAGTGCATGTGCTCAATATAGTACAATCCCCACCTCTTATTTCATAGCGATATAAACAGTGCATGCGCTCTTTACAGTACCAAGCACACTTTTTATTTCATACTGATATAAATATTGCTTGTGCTCATTATAGTACCATGCTCACCTCTTATTTCATAGTGATATAAACAATGCATGTGATCATTACAATTCCAAGTACACCTCTTATTTCATAGCGATACAAACAATGTGCTCATACTAGTACCATGCACACCTCTTATTTCATAGCAATATAAACAGTGCATATGTTCATTATAGTTCCATCCCCACCTCTTATTTCATAGCGATATAAACAGTGTGTGTGCTCACTATAGTACCATCCCCACCTATTATTTCAAAGTGATATAAACGGTGGATGTGATTATGATAGTACCATACACACCTCTTATTTCATAGCGATATAAACATTGCATGTGCCCATTATGGTACCATCCCCACCTCTTATTTCATGGTGATATAAACTGTATGTGCTCATTATAGTGCTATGCACACCTCCTATTTCTTAGCAATATAAACAGTGCATGTGCTCATTACAGAACCATGGACACCTCTTATTTTGCACTGATATAAACAGTGCATGTGCTCATTGCATTACACTCCACTTATTTCATAGTGATATAAACTGTGCATGTGCGCATTACAGTTCCATGCACATCTTTTATTTCATAGCGATATAAACAGAGCATGTGCATCTGCAGCCGGATGTGATTCCCCTTCACAAAAGTGGGACCAAGACAGAGGCAGGAAACTACAGACCTGTCAGTCTGACCTCTGTGGTAGGGAAAGTGATGGAGTCACTTCTAAAGGAAAAAATAGTTGAGTACCTAGAGGTCAGTGGAGCACAGGATCCAAGGCAGCATGGGTTCACAGTGGGAAGGTCATGTCAGACAAATCTAATATATTTCTTTGACTGGGTGACCAAAGTAGTAGTAGCCAGGGAGGGGCTGTGGACATGGCCTACCTAGACTTTAGCAAGGCATTTGACACAGTCCCACACAAAGATTAATAGTCCAATTAACCAGCCTGGGAGTGGGTCCCAGGGTGGTAGCCTGGGTAAAACATTGGCTGGACAACAGGACACAAAAGGTAATCGTAAATGGAGTCCACTCTGATGAAAGGGCAGTTACTAGTGGGGTACCGCAGGGTTCAATATTGGGTCCAGTCCTTTTTAATGTCTTCATCAGTGACATTGCAGAGGGACTGGTAGTAAAAGTATGCCTTTTTGCAGATAAAACAAAGATCTGCAACAGGGTTGATACACAAGGAGGCGTGGAAAGGATGAAAAGGGACTTGGCAAGGTTGGAGGAATGGGCAGAAGTATGGCAGCTTGAATTCAATGCAAAAAAGTGCAAAATAATGCACAACTCTTACATCAAAGTAATATAAAAAGTGCATGTGCTCATTATAGTACCATCCTCACCTCTTATTTAATTGTGATATAAATAGTGCATGTGCTCATTACAGTACCATGCACACCTCTTATATCAAAACAATATAAACAGTGCATGTGCTCATTAAAGTACCATGTGCACCTCTTATTTCATAGCGACATAAACAGTGCTTCTGCTCATTATAGTACCTTCCCCAACTCTTATTTCATAGTGATATAAACAGTGCATGTACTCAAAATAGTACCATCCTCACCTCTTATTTCATAGTGAGGTAAACAGGGCAGGTGCTCTTTACAGAACCAAGCACACTTTTTATTTCATAGAGATATAAACTTTGCATGTGCTCATTATAGTACCATGCTGTCCTCTTATTTCATAGTGATATAAACAGTGCATGTTCTCATTACAGTTCCATGTACACCTCTTATTTCATAGTGATATAAACAGTCTTTGAGCTTAGTATAGTACCATGCACACCTCTTATTTCATAGTGATATAAACAGTGTAAGTGCTCATTATTGTACCATCTCCACCTCTTATTTCATAGAGAGTGAAACAGTGCATGTGCTCATTATCATACCTTCCCCACATCTTATTTCATAGCGACATAAACAGTGCAGGTGCTCATTACAGGACCATGCAAACCTCTTATTTCATAGTGATACAAACAGTGCATGTGCTAATTATAGTACCATGCACACCTCTTATTTCATTGCGAAACAAAAAGAGTGCCCATTCTCATTGCAGTACCATGCACAACTTTTATTTCATAGCGATATAAACTGTGCACTTGCTCATTATAGTACCTTCCCCACATCTTATTTCATAGTGATATAAACAGTGCATGTGCTCATTAAAGTACCATCCTCACCTCTAATTTCATAGTGACATAAGCAGTGCATGTGCTCATTATAAAGCGATGCACACCTTTTATTTCATAGCGATACAAAAAGTGCCCATTCTCAATACAGTACCACGCCCAACTTTTATTTCATAGCGATATAAACTGTGCACATGCTCATTATAGTACCTTCCCCACATCTTATTTCATAGTGATATAAACAGTGCTTGTGCTCATTATAGTGCCATTCACACCTTTTGTTTTAGAGTGATATAAACAGTGTATATGCTCATTATAGTACCATCCCCACCTCTTATTTCATAGCGATATAAACAGAGAATGTGCTTATTATAGTACCTTCCACACCTCTTATTTCATAGCGATATAAACAGAGCACGTACTCAAAATAGTACCATCCTCACCTCTTATTTCATAGTGATGAAAGCAGGGCAGGTGCACTTTACAGAACCATGCACACTTTTTATTTCATAGAGATATAAACTTTGCATGTGCTCATTATAGTACCATGCTCTCCTCTTATTTCATAATGATATAAACAGTGCATGTGCTCATTACAGTTCCATGTACACCTTTTATTTCATCGTGGCATAAACAGTTTTTGTGCTTACTATAGTACCATGCACACCTCTCACTTCATAGTGATATAAACAGTGTAAGTGCTCATTATACTACCATCCACACCTCTTATTTCATATTGATATAAGCAGTGCATGTGCTCATTATTAGTGCCATCCCCACCTCTTATTTCATAGTGATATAAACAGTGCATGTGCTTATTATAGTACCATACACACCTTTTATTTCATAGTGATATAAACATTGCATGTGTTCTTTATAGTACCATCCCCACCAACTATTTCATGGTGATTTAAACAGTGCATGTGCTCAATATACTGTAGTACAATTCCCATCTCTTATTTCATAGCGTTATAAGCAGTGCTTGTGCTCATTATAGTACTATGCACACCTCTTATTTCATGGTAATATTCTGTGCATGTGCTAAATACAGTGCCATGCACACCTTTTGTTTCACAGCGATATAAACAGTGTATGTGCTCATTATAGTACAGAGCATACCTCTTATTTCATGGTGATATATTCAGTGCTTGTGCTCTTTATTCTGCCATGCACACCTCTTATTTCTTAGCAATGTAAACAGTGCATGTGCTCATAATAGTACCATCCCCACCTCTTATTTCATAGCGATAAAAACAGTCCAAGTGCCCATTACAGTGTTATGCACATCTTTTATTTCATAGCGATATAAACAGTTCATGTGCTGATTATAGTACCATCCCCACCTCTTATTTCATAGTGACAAAAACTGTCCAAGTGCTCATTTCAGTGCCATGCACATCTTTTATTTCATAATGATACAAACAGTGCAGGTGCCCATTATAGTACCATCCCCACCTTTTATTTCATAGCGATATAAACAGTGCTCATGCTCATTATAGTACCATGTACACCACTTATTTCATAGTGTTATAAACAGTGCATGTGCTCATTACAGAGCCATGCATACCTTTTATTTCATAGCGATATAAACAGTGCATGTGCTCATTATAGTACCATCCACACCTTTTATTTCATAGCGATATAAACAGTGAACATTCTCATTACAGTACCATACACAGATTTTATTTCATTGCGATATAAACTGTGCACGTGCTCATTATAGTACCTTCCTCACGTCTTATTTTATAGTGATATAAACAGTGCATATGCTTATTATAGTGCCATGCACACCTTTTATTAAATAGCAATATAAACAGTGTATGTGCTCATTATGATACCATCTCCTCCTCTTATTTCATAGCGATATAAACAGTGCATGTACTTATTATAGTACCATCCCCACCTCCTATTTCAAAGTGATATAAACAGTGCATGTGCTCATTATTGTACCATCCCCACCTCTTATTTCATAGCAATACAAACAGTGTACTTGTTCGTTATAGTACCATGCACTCCTCTTATTTCATAGCAATATAGACAGTGCATATGCTCACTAAAGTTCTATACACAGCTATTTCATAGCAATATAAACAGTGCATGTGCTCATTATAGTACCTTCCCCACATCTAATTTCATAGCAGCATAAACTGTGCTGGTTCTCATTACAGTTCCATGCACACCTTTTATTTCATAGCGATATAAACAGTGCATGTGCTCATTACAGTGCCATGCACACCTCTTATTTCATAGTGATATAAACAGTGCATGTGCTCAATATAGTACAATCCCCACCTCTTATTTCATAGTGATATAAACAGTGCATGCGCTCTTTACAGTACCAAGCACACTTTTTATTTCATACTGATATAAACATTGCTTGTGCTCATTATAGTACCATGCTCACCTCTTATTTCATAGTGATATAAACAATGCATGTGATCATTACAGTTCCAAGTACACCTCTTATTTCATAGTGATACAAACAATGTGCTCATACTAGTACCATGCACACCTCTTATTTCATAGCAATATAAACAGTGCATATGTTCATTATAGTACCATCCCCACCTCTTATTTCATAGTGATATAAACAGTGGATGTGCTCATTATAGTACCATCCCCACCAATTATTTCAAAGTGATATAAACGGTGGATGTGATTACGATAGTACCATACACACCTCTTATTTCATAGTGATATAAACAGTGCATGTGCTCATTACAGAACCATGAACAACTTTTATTTCATAGTGATATAAACAGTGTATGTGCTCATTATGGTACCATCCCACCTCTTATTTCATAGCGATATAATCATGTATGTACTTATTATAGCACCATCCCACCTCCTATTTCAAAGTGATATTAACAGTGCATGTGCTCATTATTGTACCATCCCCACCTCTTTTTTCATAGTGATACAAACAGTGCCCGTTCTCGTTACAGTACCATGCACAGCTTTTATTTCATTGCGATATAAACTGTGCATGTGCTCATTATAGTGCTATGCACACCTCTTATTTCTTAGCGATATAAACAGTGCATGTGCTCATTACAGAACCATGGACACCTCTTATTTCGCACTGATATAAACAGTGCATGTGCTCATTGCAGTACACTCCACTTATTTCATAGTGATATAAACTGTACATGTGCTCATTATGGTTCCATGCACATCTTTTATTTCATAGCGATATAAACAGAGCATGTGCTCTGCAGGTGGATGTGATTTCCCCTTCACAAAAGTGGGACCAAGACAGAGGCAGGAAACTACAAACCTGTCAGTCTGACCTCTGTGGTAGGGAAAGTGATGGAGTCACCTCTGAAGGAAAGAATAGTTGAGTACCTAGAGGTCAGTGGAGCACAGGATCCAAGGCAGCATGGGTTCACAGTGGGAAGGTCATGTCAGACAAATCTAATATATTTCTTTTGACTGGGTGACCAAGTAGTAGACCAGGGAGGGGCTGTGGACATGGCCTACCTAGACTTTAGCAAGGCATTTGACACAGTCCCACACAAAAGATTAATAGTCAAATTAACCTGCCTGGGAGTGGGTCCCAGGGTGGTAGCCTGGGTAAAACATTGGTTGGACTACAGGACACAAAAGGTAATTGTAAATGGAGTCCACTCTGAAGAAAGGGCGGTTACTAGTGGGGTAAGTCAGGGTTCAGTATTGGGTCCAGTTCTTTTTAATGTCTTCATCAGTGGCATTGCAGAGGGACTGGTAGGAAAAGTATGCCTTTTTGCAGATAACACAAAGATTTGCAACAGGGTTGATACACAAGGAGGCGTGGAAAGGATGAAAAAGGACTTGGCAAGGTTGGAGGAATGGTCAGACGTATGGCAGCTTGGATTCAATGCAAAAAAGTGCAAAATGATGCACAACTCATATCAAAGCAATATAAACAGTGCATGTGCTCATTAAAGTACCATGCGCACCTCTTATTTCATAGCGATATAAACAGTGCATGTGCTCAGTATAGTACCTTCCCCAT
This sequence comes from Neoceratodus forsteri, assembly GCA_016271365.2. Lineage (NCBI taxonomy): Eukaryota > Metazoa > Chordata > Ceratodontiformes > Ceratodontidae > Neoceratodus > Neoceratodus forsteri. Next base: position 6,781,606 of record CM057449.1, on the reverse strand, counting down.
GTCTTATTTCATAGCGACATAAACAGTGCAGGTGCTCATTACATTTCCATGCACACCTCTTATTTCATAGCAAAATAAACAGTGCATGTGCTCGCTACCGTGCCATGCACACCTCTTATTTCATAGTGATATAAACAGAGCATGTACTCAAAATAGTACCATCCTCACCTCTTATTTCATAGTGATGTAAACAGGGCAGGTTCTCATTTCAGTGCCATGCACATCTTTTCTTTCCTAGCAATATAAACAGTGCATGTGCTCATTATAATACCATCCCCACCTTTTATTTCATAGCGATATAAACAGTGCATGTGCTCATTAAAGAACCATGCACACCTCTTATTTCATAGCAATATAAACATTGCATGTGCTCATTATAGTCCCATCTCCAATGCTTATTTCATGGAGATATGAACAGTGCATGTGATCATTTTACATTAGTACCATCCCCACCTCTTATTACGTAGTGACATAAACAGTGCATGAGCTTATTATAGTACCAAGCATACATCTTATTTCATGATGATATATTCAGTGCTTGTGCTCATTATAGTGCAAAGCACACCTCTTATTTCTTAATGATATAAACAGTGCATGTACACATTACAGTACCATCCCCACCTCTTATTTCACAGCGATATCCACAGAGCTCATGCACATCATAGTACCATGTACACCTCTTATTTCTTAATGATGTAAACAGTGCATTTGCTCATTCCAGAGCCTTGCACACCTTTTATTTCATAGGTATACAAACAGTGCACGTGCTCATTATAGTTCCATCCCCTCCTCTTATTTCATAGCGATATAAACAGTGCAAGTGCTCATTATAGAACCATCTCCACCTCTTATTTCATAGCGTAATAAACAGTGCCTGTGCTCATTACAGTACCAAGCACACCTCTTATTTCATAGCGATATAAAGAGTGCATGTGCTCTTTATAGTACCATCTCCAACTCTTATTTCATAGGGATATAAACAGCGGATGTACTCATTACAGTGCCATACACACATCTTATTTCATAGCCATATAAACAATGCATATGCTCAATACAGTAATATGCACACCTCTTATTTCATAGTGATATAAATAATGCTTGAGCTCATTATAGTACCATGCACACCTCTTTTTTCATAGTGATATAAACCGTGCATGTGCTAATTACAGTACCATGCACACCACTTATTTCAAAGTGATATAAATTGTGCTTGTGCTCATTATATTACCATGCACAGCTTTTATTTAATAGTGATATAAATAGTGCCTATGCTCACTGTACTACCAACCCCTTCTCTTATTTCATAGTGATATAAACAGTGCATGTGCTCATTATAGAGCCATGCACACCTTTTATTTCATTGCAATATAAACAGTGCATGCACTCACTATAATACTGTCCCCACCTCTTATTTCATAGTGATATAAATAGTGCATGTGCAGATTATAGTAGCATCTCCTACCATTATTTCATAGCGATATAAACATTGCATGTGCTCTTTACAGTATCATGCACACTTTTTATTTTATAGTGATATAAACAGTGCTTGTGCTTTTTACAGTACCATGCACACCTCTTATTTCATAGTGATACAAACAGTGCATGTGCTTATTACTGTACCATGCAGACCTTTTATTTCATAGCGATATAAACAGTGCATGTGCTCATTATAGTACCATACTCACCTCTTTTTTCATAGTGTTATAAACAGTGCATGTGCTCATTATAGAGCCAGGCATTCCTTTTATTTCATAGCATTACAAAGATTGCCCGTTCACATTACAGTACCATGCACAGCTTTTATTTCATAGCGATATAAACTGTGCCACTGCTCATTATAGTACCTTCCCCACATCTTATTTCATAGTGATATAAACAGTGCATGTGCTGTTTATAGTGACAAGCACACCTTTTATTTCATAGCGATATAATCAGGGTATGTGCTCATTATAGTGCTATCCCCACCTCTTGTTTGATAGTGCTATAAACAGTGCATGTGCTTATTACAGTACCATCCCGACCTCTTATTTCAAAGTGATATAAACAGTTCATGTGCTCATTATAGTACCATCCCCACATCTTATTTCATAGTGATAGAAACATTGCTCGTGCTCATTATAGTACCTTGCATTCCTCCCATTTCTTAGCAATATTAACAGTGCATGTGCTCATTAAAGTACCATGCAAACCTATTTCATAGCGATTTAAACAGTGCATGTGCTCATTATCACCTCTAATTTCATAGTGATAGAAACAGTGCATGTACTCATTACAGTAACTTCCCCAAATCTTATTTCATAGTGACATAAACAGTGCAGGTGCTCATAACAGTTCTATGTACACCTCTTATTTCATAGCTATATAAACAGTGCATGTGGTCATTACAGCACCATGCACACCTCTAATTTCTTAGTGATATAAACAGTGCATGTGCTCAATATAGTACCATCCCCACCTGTTATTTCATAGCGACATAAAAAGAGCATGTGCTCTTTACAGTACTAAGCACACTTTTTATTTCATAGTGATATAAACTTTGCATGTGCTCATTATAGTACCATGCACACCTCTTATTTCATAGCGATATAAACAGTGCATGGGCACATTATACAACCATGCACACCTCTTATTTCATAGCAATTTAAACTGTGCATGTTCTCATTACAGTACCATGCCCACCACTTTTTTCATAGTGATATAAACAGTGCATGTGCTCATTACAGTACCATGCACCCCATTTATTTCATTGTGATGTAAACAGTGCATGTGCTCATTATAAAGCCATGCACACCTTTTATTTCATAGCAATACAAAGAGTGCCCATACTTATAACAGTACCATGCACAGCTTTTATTTCACAGTGATATGAACTGTGCACCTGCTCATTATAGTACCTTCCTCGCGTCTTATTTCATAGTAATATAAACAGTGCATATGCTCATTATAGTGCCATGCACACCTTTTATTAATTAGCAATATAAACAGTGCATGTGCTCATTATGGTTCCATTCCCACCTCTTACTTCATAGCGATATAAACAGTGCATGTACTTATTATAGTACCATCCCCACCTCCTGTTTCAAAGTGATAGAAACAGTGCATGTGCTCATTTTTGTACCATTCCCACCTCTTATTTCACAGCAATACAAACAGTGTACTTGCTCATTATAGTACCATGCACACCTCTTATTTCATAGCAATATAAACAGTGCATATGCTTTCTAAAGTACCATTCCCACCTCCTATTTCATAGTCATACAAACAGTGCACATGCTCATTACAGTACTATGAACACCTCTTATTTCATAGTGATATAAACAGTGCATGTGCTCATTACAGTACCATGCACACCACTTATTTCATTGTGATATAAACAGTGCATGTGCTCATTACAGTACCATTCACACCTTTTATTGCATAGTGATATAAACAGTGCATGTGCTCATTATAGTACCATCCCCACCTCTTATTTTATAGTGATATAAACAGTGCATGTGCTCATTATAGTGCCATGCTCACCTTTTATTTAATAGCAATATAAACAGTGCATCTGCTCATTATAGTTCCAGCCCCACCTCTTATTTCATAGTGATTTAAAGAGTTCATGTGCTGATTATAGTACTATGCCCTCCTATTGTTTCACAGTGATATAAACGTTGCATGCGCTCTTTACAGTACCATGCACACTTTTTAATTTATAGCGATATAAACAGTGGATGTGCTCTTTACAGTACCATGCACATTTCTAATTTCATAGCAATATAATCAGTGCATGTGCCCATTACAGTACTATGCACAGCTATTATTTCATAGTGATATGAACAGAGCATGTGCTCATTATAGTACCATCCCCATGTCTTATTTCATAGTGACATAAACTGTGCATGTGCTCAATACAGTTCCATACACACCTCTTATTTCATAGCGATATAAACAGTGCAGGTGCTCATTACAGTGCCATGCACACTCCTTATTTCATAGTGATATAAACAGTGCATGTGCTCTTTATACTACCATCCCCACATTTTTTCATAGCAATATAAACATTGCATGTGCTCTTTACTGTACCTAGCACACTTTTTATTCCATAGTGATATAAAAATTGCATTTGCTCATTATAGTACCATGCACATCTCTTATTTCAAACTGATATAAACAGTGCTTGTGCTCATTATAGTGGCATGCACACCTTTTATTTCATAGCAATATAAACAGTTCATGTGCTCATTATAGTACCATCCCCACCTCTTGTTTCATAGTGGTATAAACAGTGCATGTGCTTATTACAGTACCATCCCCACCTCTTATTACATAGTGATAGAAACAGTGCATGTGCTCATTATAGTAACCTCCCCACGTCTTATTTCATAGTGACATAAACAGTGTGGGTGCTCATAACAGTACTTTGCACACTTCTTATTTGACTGCAATATAAACAGTGCATGCGGTCATTACAGTGCCATGCACACATCTTATTTCATAGTGATATAAACAGTGCACATGCTCAATATAGTACCTGCCCCACCTCTTATTTCATAGCGACATAAACAGTGCATGTGCTCTTTACAGTACTAAGCACACTTTTTATTTAATTGTGATATAAACATTGCATGTGCTCATTATAGTATCATGAACACCTCTTATTTCGGTGCAATATAAACAGTGCATGTGCTCATTACAGTACCATGCACACCTCTTAGTTCATAGTGATATAAACAGTGCATGTGCTCATTATACAACCATGCACACCTCTTATTTCATTGCGATTTAAACTGTGCATGTGCTCATTACAGCACCATGCACACCTCTTATTTCATAGCGATATAAACAGTGCATGTGCTCATTACAGTGCCATGCACACTCCTTATTTCGTAGTGATATAAACAGAGCATGTGCTCATTATTGTACCATCCCCACCTCCTATTTCATAGTGATACAAACTGTGCATGTGCTCATTATAGTATCATGAACACCAATTTGATAGCAATATAAACAGTGCATGTGCTCATTATACTACCATGCACACCTTTTATTTCATAGCAATATAAACAGTGCATCTGCTCATTATAGTACCTGCCCCACCCCTATTTTCATAGTGATAGAAACAGTGTATGTACTCTTTATTCTACCATCCCCACCTCTTTTTTCAAAGCGATATAAACAGTGCATGTGCTCTTTACGGTACCTTGCACACTTTTTATTCCATAGTGATATAAAAATTGCATTTGCTCATTATGGTTCCATGCTCTCCTCTTATTTCATAGTGATATATACAGTGTATGTGTTCATTATAGTACCATCCCCACCTCTTATTTCATAGTGAAATTAACATTGCATGTGCTCATTATAGTACTATCCCCACCTCTTATTACAAGGTGATATAAACATTGCATGTGATCATTACAGTAGTACCATCCCCACCTCTTATTTCATAGTGATATAAACAGTGCATGTGCTCACTATAGTGCCCTGAACATCTCTTATTTATTTGTGATATAAACAGTGCATGTGCTCAGTATAGTACCATCCTCAGCTCTTATTTCATTGCGATATAAACAGGTCTCATGCTCATTATAGTACCATGTATACCTCTTATTTCATAGAGATTTAAACAGTGTATGTGCTCATTACAGTACCATGTTCACCTGTTATTTCATTGTGATGTAAACAGTGCATGTGCTCATTACAGAACCATGAACACCTTTTATTACATAATGATACAAACAGTGCATGTTCTCATAATAGTACCATGCACGTCTCTTATTTCATAATGATTTAAACAGTGCATGTGCTCATTACAGTACCATTCACACCTATTATTTCATTGCGATATAATCAGTGCATGTGCTCATTATATTACCATCTCGACCTTTTATTTCATAGTGACATAAAAAGTGCATGTGCTCGTAATGGTGCCATGCACACCTTTTTTTTCTTAGCAATACAAATAGTGTATCTGCTCATTATAGTACCAGCCCCACCTCTTATTTCATAGTGTATTAAACAGTGCATGTGCTGATTATAGTACCATCCCAAGATATTATTTCATAGCGAAATAAACATTGCATGTGCTCTTTACAGTACCATGCACTCTTTTTATTTTATAGTGATATAAACAGTGCACATGCTCATTTCAGTACTTTGCAAAGTTCTTATTTCATAGTGATATAATCAGTGCATGTGCCCATTACAGTACCATGCACACCTCTTATTTCATAGCGATATAAACAGTGCAAGTGCTCATTATAGTACGTTCCTCACCTCTAATTTCATAGAGACATAAGCAGTGCATGTGCTCATTACAGAGCGATGCACACGTTTAATTTCATTGCGATACAAAGAGTGCCCGTTCTCACTTCAGGACCATGCACAGCTTTTATTTTATAGTGATATAAACTCTGCATGTGCTAATTATAGTGCCATTCACACATTTTATTTCATAGCAATATACACAGTGTATGTGCTCATTATAGAACCATCCCCACCTCTTATTTCATTGTGATATAAACAGTGCATGTGCTTATTATAGTACCATCCCCACCTCATATGTTACAGTGATATAAACAGTGCATGAGCCCATTATAGTACCATCACCACCACTAATGTCATAGCGATATAAACAGTGCTCATGCACATTATAGTACCATCCACAACTTTTATTTCATAGCAAAAGAAACGGTGCATGTGCTCATTATAGTACCATCATCACCTCTTATTTCATCGTGATAGAAACAGTGCAAGTGCACATTATTGTACCTTCATCAAATCTTATTTCATAGTGACTTTAACAGTGCAGGTGCTCATTACAGTTCCATGCACACCTCTTATTTCATAGCGATATAAACAGTGCATGTGTTCATAAGAATTCCATGCACACCTCTTATTTCATAGTGATATAAATAGTGCATGTGCTCAATATAGTTCCATCCCCACCTCTTATTTCATAGCGATATAAACAGTGCATGTGCTCTTTACAGCACCAAACACACTTTTTAATTCATATGACATTAACATTGAATAGTGCTCATTATAGTACAATCCCCACCTCTTATTTCATAGCGATATAAACAGTGCATGTCTGCATTATTGTACCATCCCCACCTCTTTTTTCATAGTGATAAATACAGTGCATGTGCTCATTATACAGTAATACCATCCCCACCTCTTATTTTATATCGATATAAACAGAGCTTGTGCTAATTATAGTACTATGCACACCTCTTATTTCATGGTGATATATTCAGTGCATGTGCTCATTACAGTGCCATGCACACCTCTTATTTCGTAGCGATATAAACAGTGCATGTGCTCATTATAGTACCATCCCCACCTCTTATTTCATAGCGATATAAACAGTGCTTATGCACATTATAGTACCATGTACACCTCATATTTCATAGTGATATAAACAGTGCATGTGCTCATTACTGAACCATGCACACATTTTATTTCATAGCGATATCAGTGTAAGTGCTCATTACAGTACCACGTTCATCTCTTATTTCATAGTGATGTAAACAGTGCATGTGCTCATTATAGAGCCATGCATACTTTTTATTTCATAGCGATACAAACAGTGCACGTGCTCATTAAAGTACCTTGCGTCTCTTATTCATAGTGTTATAAACAGTGCATTGGCTCATTACAGTACCATGCACACCTTTTATTTCATTGTGATATAAACAGTGATTGTGCTCATTATATTACCTTCCCGACCTTTTATTTCACAGTGACATAAACAGTGCATGTCCTCATTATCGTACCATGCACACCTTCTATTTCATAGCAATATAAACAATGAATCTGCTCATTATAGTACCAGTCCCACCTCTTATTTCGTAGTGATATAAACAGTGATTGCGCTGATTATAGTACCATCCCCACCTATTATTTCATAGCGATATTAACATTGCATGTGCTTTTACAGTACCATGCAGACTTTTTATTTTATCGTGATATAAACAGTGCATGTGCTCATTATAGTACAGTCCTCACCTCTTATTTCATAGTGACATAAGCAGTGCATGTGCTCATTATAAAGCAATGCACAACTTTTATTTCATAGCGATACAGAGTGCCCTTTCTCATTACAGTACCATGCACAGCTTTTTTTTCATAACAATATAAACTGTGCATGTGCTCAATACAGTGCCATCCCCACCTGTTATTTCATAGTGATATAAACAGTGCATGTGCTTATTATAGTACCATCCCCACCTCATATTTTATAGTGATATAAAAAGTGCACAAACTCTTTATAGTACCAGCGCCACCTCTAATGTCATGGCGAAACAAACAGTGCACATGCTCATTATTGTACCATGCAAACCTCTTATTTCATGGCAAAAAAATGGTGCATGTGCTCATTATAGTACCATCATCACCTTTTATTTCATAGCGATAGAAACAGTGCAAGTGCACATTATTGTACCTTCCTCAAATCTTATTTCATAGCGACATAAACAGTGCATGTGCTCAATATAGTACCATCCCCACCTCTTATTTCATAGCGGTATAAACAGTGCATATGCTCTTTACAGTACCAAACACACTTTTTAATTCATAGTAATAATAACATTGAACGTGCTCATTATAGTACCATGTGCACCTCTTATTTCATAGTGATATAAACAGTGCATGTGCTCATTACAGTTCCATGTACACCTCTTATTTCATAGCAATACAAACGGTGTATGTGCTCATTATAGTATGATCCCCACCTCTTATTTCATAGCGATATAAACAGTGCTCTTGCTTATTATTGTACCATGTACACCTCTTATTTCATAGTGTTATAAACAGTGCATGTCCACATTATTGTACCATCCACACTCTTTTTCATAGTGATAAATACAGTGCATGTGCTCATTATACAGTAGTACCATGCCCACCTCTTATTTTATATCGATATAAACAGAGTTTGTGCTAATTATAGTACTATGCACAACTCTTATTTCATGGTGATATATTCAGTGCATGTGCTCATTACAGTGCCATGCACAGCTCTTATTCGTGTGATATAAACAGTGCATGTGCTGTTATAGTACCATCCCACCTCTTATTTCATAGCGATATAAACAGTGCTTATGCACATTATAGTACCATGTACACCTCATATTTCATAGTGATATAAACAGTGCATGTGATTATTACAGTACCATGCACACCTCTTATTTTATAGCGACATAATCAGTGCATGTGCCCATTACAGTACCATGCACAGCTCTTATTTCAAAGTGATATAAACAGTGAATGTGCTCATTACAGTACCATGCACACCTATTATTTCATACCGATACGAATAGTTCATGTTCTCATTATAGTACCATACTCACCTCTTATTTCATAGTGATATAAACAGTGCATGTGCTCATTATAGAGCCATGCACACCTTTTAATTCATAGCGATACAAAGAGAGCCCTTTCTCATTACAGTACCATGCACAGCTTTTATTTCATAACGATATAAACTGTGCACGTGCACATTACAGTACCTTCCCCACATCTTATTTCATAGTGATATAAACAGTGCATCTGCTCATTTGCTCATTATAGTGCCATGCACATCTTTTATTTCATAGCCATATAAACAGTGTACGTGCTCATTACAGTACCATCCTCACCTCTTATTTCATAGTGATATAAACAGTGCATGTGCTCATTATAGTACCATTCCCACCTAATAATTCATAGTGATACAAACAGTGCATGTGTTCATTATAGTAAAATCCCCACCTCTTATTTCATAGCGATATAAACAGTGCTTATGCACGTTATAGTACCATGTACACCTCATATTTCATAGTGATATAAACAGTGCATGTGCTCATTACTGAACCATGCACACATTTTATTTCATAGCGATATCAGTGTAAGTGCTCATTACAGTACCACGTTCATCTCTTATTTCATAGTGATGTAAATAGTGCATGTGCTCATTATAGAGCCATGCATACTTTTATTCATAGCGATACAAACAGTGCACGTGCTCATTAAAGTACCTTGCGTCTCTTATTTCATAGTGTTATAAAGAGTGCATTGGCTCATTACAGTACCATGCGCACCTTTTATTTCATTGCAATATAAACAGTGATTGTGCTCATTATATTACCTTCCCGATCTTTTATTTCACAGTGACATAAACAGTGCATGTCCTCATTATCGTACCATGCAAACCTTCTATTTCATAGCAATATAAACAATGAATCTGCTCATTATAGTACCAGCCCCACCTCTTATTTCATAGTGATATAAACAGTGCATGTGCTGATTATAGTACCATCCCCACCTATTATTTCATAGCGATATTAACATTGCATGTCCTTTTTACAGTACCATGCAGACTTTTTATTTTATCGTGATATAAACAGTGCATGTGCTCATTATAGTACAGTCCTCACCTCTTATTTCATAGTGACATAAGCAGTGCATGTGCTCATTATAAAGCAATGCACACCTTTTATTTCATAGTGAGACAGAGTGCCCTTTCACATTACAGTACCATGCACAGCTTTTATTTCATAATGATATAAACTGTGCATGTTCTCATTACAGTGCCATCCCCACCTGTTATTTCATAGTGATATAAACAGTGCATGTGCTTATTATAGTACAATCCCCACCTCATATTTTATAGTGATATAAAAAGTGCATGAGCTCATTATAGTACCAGCGCCACCTCTAATGTCATGGCGAAACAAACATTGCACATGCTCATTATTGTACCATGCAAACCACTTATTTCATGGGAAAAAATGGTGCATGTGCTCATTATAGTACCATCATCACCTCTTATTTCATAGTGATAGAAACAGTGCAAGTGCACATTATTGTACCTTCCTCAAATCTTATTTCATAACGACATGAACAGTGCATGTGCTCAATATAGTACCATCCCCACCTCTTATTTCATTGTGGTATAAACAGTGCATATGCTCTTTACAGTACCAAACACACTTTTTAATTCATAGTGATAATAACATTGAACATGCTCATTATAGTACCATGCGCACCTCTTATTTCATAGCGATATAAACAGTGTATGTGCTCATTATAGTACGATCCCCACCTCTTATTTCATAGCGATATAAACAGTGCATGTCCTCATTATAGTACCATCTCCACCTCTTATTTCATAGTGATACATACAACACATGTGCTCATTATACAGTAGTACCATCCCCACCTCTTATTTTATATCGATATAAACAGAGCTTGTGCTCATTATAATACTATGCACACCTCTTATTTCATGATGATATATTCAGTGCATGTGCTCATTACAGTGCCATGCACACCTCTTATTTCGTAGCTATATAAACAGTGCATGTGCTCATTATAGTACCATCCCCACCACTAATGTCATAGCGATACAAACAGTGCACATGCTCATTATATTACCATCCACACCTTTTATTTCATAGCAAAAGGAACGGTGCATGTGCTCATTATAGTACCATCATCACCTCTTATTTCATCGCGATAGAAACAGTGCAAGTGCACATTATTGTACCTTCATCAAATCTTATTTCATAGTGACTTTAACAGTGCAGGTGCTCATTACAGTTCCATGCACACCTCTTATTTCATAGCGATATAAACAGTGCATGTGTTCATAAGAATGCCATGCACACCTCTTATTTCATAGTGATATAAATAGTGCATGTGCTCAATATAGTTCCATCCCCACCTCTTATTTCATAGCAATATAAACAGTGCATGTGCTCTTTACAGCACCAAAAACACTTTTTAATTCATATGACATTAACATTGAATATGCTCATTATAGTACAATCCCCACCTCTTATTTCATAGCGATATAAACAGTGCATGTCTGCATTATTGTACCATCTCCACCTCTTTTTTCATAGTGATAAATACAGTGCATGTGCTCATTATACAGTAATACCATCCCCACCTCTTATTTTATATCGATATAAACAGAGCTTGTGCTAATTATAGTACTATGCACACCTCTTATTTCATGGTGATATATTCAGTGCATGTGCTCATTACAGTGCCATGCACACCTCTTATTTCGTAGCGATATAAACAGTGCATGTGCTCATTATAGTACCATCCCCACCTCTTATTTCCATAGCTGATATAAACAAGTGCTTATGCACATTATAGTACCATGTACACCTCATATTTCATAGTGATATAAACAGTGCATGTGCTCATTACTGAACCATGCACACATTTTATTTCATAGCGATATCAGTGTAAGTGTTCATTACAGTACCACGTTCATCTCTTATTTCATAGTGATGTAAACAGTGCATGTGCTCATTATAGAGCCATGCATACTTTTTATTTCATAGCGATACAAACAGTGCACGTGCTCATTAAAGTACCTTGCACGTCTCTTATTTCATAGTGTTATAAACAGTGCATTGGCTCATTACAGTACCATGCACACCTTTTATTTCATTGCGATATAAACAGTGATTGCGCTCATTATATTACCTTCCCGACCTTTTATTTCACATTGACATAAACAGTGCATGTCCTCATTATCGTACCATGCACACCTTCTATTTCATAGCAATATAAACAATGAATCTGCTTATTATAGTACCAGTCCCACCTCTTATTTCGTAGTGATATAAACAGTGATTGCGCTGATTATAGTACCATCCCCACCTATTATTTCATAGCGATATTAACATTGCATGTGCTTTTTACAGTACCATGCAGACTTTTTATTTTATCGTGATATAAACAGTGCATGTGCTCATTATAGTACAGTCCTCACCTCTTATTTCATAGTGACATAAGCAGTGCATGTGCTCATTATAAAGCAATGCACAACTTTTATTTCATAGCGATACAGAGTGCCCTTTCCCATTACAGTACCATGCACAGCTTTTATTTCATAACAATATAAACTGTGCATGTGCTCAATACAGTGCCATCCCCACCTGTTATTTCATAGTGATATAAACAGTGCATGTGCTTATTATAGTACCATCCCCACCTCATATTTTATAGTGATATAAAAAGTACACAAACTCTTTATAGTACCAGCGCCACCTCTAATGTCATGGCGAAACAAACAGTGCACATGCTCATTATTGTACCATGCAAACCTCTTATTTCATGGCAAAAAAATGGTGCATGTGCTCATTATAGTACCATCATCACCTCTTATTTCATAGCGATAGAAACAGTGCAAGTGCACATTATTGTACCTTCCTCAAATCTTATTTCATAGCGACATAAACAGTGCATGTGCTCAATATAGTACCATCCCCACCTCTTATTTCATAGCGGTATAAACAGTGCATATGCTCTTTACAGTACCAAACACACTTTTAATTCATAGTAATAATAACATTGAACGTGCTCATTATAGTACCATGTGCACCTCTTATTTCATAGTGATATAAACAGTGCATGTGCTCATTACAGTTCCATGTACACCTCTTATTTCATAGCGATACAAACGGTGTATGTGCTCATTATAGTATGATCCCCACCTCTTATTTCATAGCGATATAAACAGTGCTCTTGCTTATTATTGTACCATGTACACCTCTTATTTCATAGTGTTATAAACAGTGCATGTCCACATTATTGTACCATCCACACCTCTTTTTTCATAGTGATAAATACAGTGCATGTGCTCATTATACAGTAGTACCATGCCCACCTCTTATTTTATATCGATATAAACAGAGCTTGTGCTAATTATAGTACTATGCACAACTCTTATTTCATGGTGATATATTCAGTGCATGTGCTCATTACAGTGCCATGCACAGCTCTTATTTCGTAGCGATATAAACAGTGCATGTGCTCGTTATAGTACCATCCCCACCTCTTATTTCATAGCGATATAAACAGTGCTTATGCACATTATAGTACCATGTACACCTCATATTTCATAGTGATATAAACAGTGCATGTGATTATTACAGTACCATGCACACCTCTTATTTCATAGTGACATAATCAGTGCATGTGCCCATTACAGTACCATGCACAGCTCTTATTTCAAAGTGATATAAACAGTGCATGTGCACTTTACAGTACCATGCACACCTATTATTTCATACCGATACGAATAGTTCATGTTCTCATTATAGTACCATACTCACCTCTTATTTCATAGTGATATAAACAGTGCATGTGCTCATTATAGAGCCATGCACACCTTTTATTTCATAGCGATACAAAGAGAGCCCTTTCTCATTACAGTACCATGCACAGCTTTTATTTCATAACGATATAAACTGTGCACGTGCACATTACAGTACCTTCCCCACATCTTATTTCATAGTGATATAAACAGTGCATCTGCTCATTTGCTCATTATAGTGCCATGCACATCTTTTATTTCATAGCCATATAAACAGTGTACGTGCTCATTACAGTACCATCCTCACCTCTTATTTCATAGTGATATAAACAGTGCATGTGCTCATTATAATACCATTCCCACCTAATAATTCATAGTGATACAAACAGTGCATGTGTTCATTATAGTAAAATCCCCACCTCTTATTTCATAGTGATATAAACAGTGCTTATGCACATTATAGTACCATGTACACCTCATATTTCATAGTGATATAAACAGTGCATGTGCTCATTACTGAACCATGCACACATTTTATTTCATAGCGATATCAGTGTAAGTGCTCATTACAGTACCACGTTCATCTCTTATTTCATAGTGATGTAAATAGTGCATGTGCTCATTATAGAGCCATGCATACTTTTTATTTCATAGCGATACAAACAGTGCACGTGCTCATTAAAGTACCTTGCATGTCTCTTATTTCATAGTGTTATAAAGAGTGCATTGGCTCATTACAGTACCATGCACACCTTTTATTTCATTGCAATATAAACAGTGATTGTGCTCATTATATTACCTTCCCGATCTTTTATTTCACAGTGACATAAACAGTGCATGTCCTCATTATGGTACCATGCAAACCTTCTATTTCATAGCAATATAAACAATGAATCTGCTCATTATAGTACCAGCCCCACCTCTTATTTCATAGTGATATAAACAGTGCATGTGCTGATTATAGTACCATCCCCACCTATTATTTCATAGCGATATTAACATTGCATGTGCTTTTTACAGTACCATGCAGACTTTTTATTTTATCGTGATATAAACAGTGCATGTGCTCATTACAGTACAGTCCTCACCTCTTATTTCATAGTGACATAAGCAGTGCATGTGCTCATTATAAAGCAATGCACAACTTTTATTTCATAGTGAGACAGAGTGCCCTTTCTCATTACAGTACCATGCACAGCTTTTATTTCATAACGATATAAACTGTGCATGTTCTCATTACAGTGCCATCCCCACCTGTTATTTCATAGTGATATAAACAGTGCATGTGCTTATTATAGTACCATCCCCACCTCATATTTTATAGTGATATAAAAAGTGCATGAGCTCATTATAGTACCAGCGCCACCTCTAATGTCATGGCGAAACAAACATTGCACATGCTCATTATTGTACCATGCAAACCACTTATTTCATGGGAAAAAATGGTGCATGTGCTCATTATAGTACCATCATCACCTCTTATTTCATAGTGATAGAAACAGTGCAAGTGCACATTATTGTACCTTCCTCAAATCTTATTTCATAACGACATGAACAGTGCATGTGCTCAATATAGTACCATCCCCACCTCTTATTTCATTGTGGTATAAACAGTGCATATGCTCTTTACAGTACCAAACACACTTTTTAATTCATAGTGATAATAACATTGAACATGCTCATTATAGTACCATGCGCACCTCTTATTTCATAGCGATATAAACAGTGTATGTGCTCATTATAGTACGATCCCCACCTCTTATTTCATAGCGATATAAACAGTGCATGTCCTCATTATAGTACCATCTCCACCTCTTATTTCATAGTGATACATACAACACATGTGCTCATTATACAGTAGTACCATCCCCACCTCTTATTTTATATCGATATAAACAGAGCTTGTGCTCATTATAATACTATGCACACCTCTTATTTCATGATGATATATTCAGTGCATGTGCTCATTACAGTGCCATGCACACCTCTTATTTCGTAGCTATATAAACAGTGCATGTGCTCATTATAGTACCATCCCCACCTCTTATTTCATAGCGATATAAACAGTGCTCTTGCTTATTATTGTACCATGTACACCTCTTATTTCATAGTAATATAAACAGTGCATGTGCTCATTACTGAACCATGCACACATTCTATTTCATATCGATATAAACACTGTATGTGCTTATTACAAAACCAGGCACTCTTCAGCGATATAAACAGTGCATGTGCTCATTACAGTGCCATTCTCACATCTTATTTCATTGTGATATAAACAGTGCATGTGCTCATTATAGTGTCATGCACACCTTTTATTTCATAGTGATACAAAGAGTGCCCATTCTGATTACAGTATCAAGCACACCTCAAATTTCATGGAGATATAGTCAGTGCATGTCCTCACTATAGTGTCAAGCACACGTATTATTTCTTAGCGATATAAACAGTGCATGTGCTCATTACATTACCATGCACACCTTTTATTTCATAGAGATATGAATAGTGCATGTGCTCATTATAGTACCATCCCCACCTCTTATTTAATAGTGATATTAACAGTGCTGTGCTCATTATTGAGCCATGCACACCTTTTACTTCACAGCAATATAAGCAATGCAAGTGCTCATTATAGTACCATTGCCACCTCTTATTTCATAGTGATACAAACAGTGCATGTGCTGATTATAGTGCCATCCCCTACTATTATTTCATAGAGATATAAACATTGCATGTGCTCTTTACAGTACCGTGCACACTTTTTATTTTATAGTGATATAAACAGTGCTTGTGCTTATTACAGTACCATGCACACCTCTTATTTCATAGCGACATAATCAGTGCATGTGCCCATTACAGTACCATGCACAGCTCTTATTTCAAAGTGATATAAACAGTGCATGTGCTCATTACAGTACCATGCACACCTATTATTTCATACCAATACAAATAGTTCATGTTCTCATAATAGTACCATACTCACCTCTTATTTCATAGTGATATAAACAGTGCATGTGCTCATTATAGAGCCATGCACACCTCATAGTGATACAAAGAGAGCCCTTTCTCATTACAGTACCATGCACAGCTTTTATTTCATAATGATATAAACTGTGCACGTGCACATTACAGTACCTTCCCCATATCTTATTTCATAGTTATATAAACAGTGCATCTGCTCATTTTAGTGCCATGCACATCTTTTATTTCATAGCCATATAAACAGTGTACGTGCTCGTTATAGTACCATCCTCACCTCTTATTTCATAGTGATATAAACAGTGCATATGCTCATTATAGTACCATTCCCACCTCTTAATTCATAGTGATACAAACAGTGCACATGCTCATAATAGTACCATGCACACCTCTTATTTCATAGAAATTTAAACAGTGGATGTGCTCATTAAAGTACCAAGCACACCTCTGATTTCATAGCAATATAAACAGTGCATGAGCTCATTATAGTACCATCCTCACCTCTTATTTCATAGCAAAAGAAACAATGCAAGTGTACATAATAGTACCTTCCCCACATCTTATTTCATAGTGAAATAAACAGTGCTGGTGCTCATAACAGTTCCTTGCACACCTCATATTTCATAGCGATATATGCAGTGCATGTGCTCATTACACTGCCATGCACACTTCTTATTTCATAGCGATAGAAACTGTGCAAGTGCACTTTATAGTACCTTCCCCATGTCTTATTTCATAGTGACATAAACAGTGCTGGTGCTCATTACAGTTCCTTGCACACCTCTTAATTCATAGTGATACAAACAGCGCGTGTGCTCATTATAGTACCATCCCCACCTCTTAATTCATAGCTATACAAACAGTGCATGTGCTCATAATAGTACCATGCACACCTTTTTTTATAGCAATATAAACAGTGCAAGTGCTCATTATACTACCAGCCCCACCTCTTTTTTCATAGCGATATAAACAGTGCATGTACTCTTTACAGAACCTAGCACACCTTTTTTTCCATAGTGATATAAAAATGGCATTTGCTCATTTTAGTACCATGCTCACCTCTTATTTCATAGTGATATAAACAGTGTATGTGCTCATTACAGATCCATGCACACCTCTTATTTCATAGCGATATAAACAGTGTATGTTTTCATTATAGTACCATCCCCACCTATTTCATAGCAATATAATCAGTGCATGTGCTGATTATAGTAGCATCCCCTACTATTATTTCATAGCGATATAAACATTGCATGTGCTCTTTACTGTACCAAGCACACTTTTTATTTTGTAGTGATATAAACAGTGCTTCTGCTCATTACACTACCATGCACGCCTCATATTTCATAGCGATATAATCAGAGCATGTGCCCATTACAGTACCATGCACAGCTCTTATTTCATAGTGAAATAAACAGTGCATGTGCTCACTACAGTACGATGCACACCTTTTATTCATAGCAATATAAACAGTTCATGTGCTCATTATAGTACCACACTCACCTCCTATTTCATAGTGATATAAACAGTGCATGTGCTCATTATAGAGCCATGCACACCTTTTAATTTATAGTGATATAAACACTGCATATGCTCATTATAGTATCATCCACACCTCGTATTTCATAGTGATAGAAACAGAGCATGTGCTAATTCTAGTACTATCCCCACGTCTCATTTCATAGCGACATAAACAGTGCATGTGCTCATTACAGTTCCAGGCACACCTCTTATTTCTTAGCGATATAAACAGCACATGTGCTCATTACAGTGCCATGCACACCTCTTATTCCATAGTGATTTAAACAGTGCATGTGCCCTTTACACTACCAACCCCACCTCTTTTTTCATAGCGATATAAACAGCGCATGTGCTCTTTACAGAACCTAGCACACCTTTTTTTCCATAGTGATATAAAAATGGCATTTGCTCATTTTAGTACCAAGCTCACCTCTTATTTCATAGTGATATAATCAGTGTATGTGCTCATTACAGTTCCATGCACACCTCTTATTTCATGGCGATATAAACAGTGAATGTGTTCATTATAGTACCATCCCCACCTCTTATTTCATAGCGATATAAACAGTGCATGTGCTCATTATAGTTCCATCCCCAGCTCTTATTTCATGGTGAATTAAACAGTGCATGAGCTTATTATAGTACCATCCCCACCTCTTATTTCATAATGATATAAACAGTGCATGTGCTGATTATAGTACCATCCCCTACTATTATTTCATAGCGATATAAACATTGCATGTGCTCTTTACTGTACCAAGCACACTTTTTATTTTATAGTGATATAAACAGTGCTTGTGCTCATTACAGTACCATGCACACCTCATATTTCATAGCGATATAATCAGTGCATTTGCCCATTACAGTACCATGCACAGCTCTTATTTCATAGCGAAATAAACAGTGCATGTGCTCATAACAGTACGATGCACTCCTTTTATTCATAGCGATATAAACAGTTCATGTGCTCATTATAGTACCATCCCTACCTCTTATTTCATATTGATATAAACAGTACATGTGCTCATTACAGTACCATGCACATCTTTTTTTTTATAGTGATATAAACAGTGCATTTGCTCAGTATAGATCCATCCTCACTTCGTGTTTCATAGTGATAGAAACAGAGCTTGAGCTCATTATAGTACTATCCCCACGTCTCATTTCATAGCGACATAAACAGTGCATTTGCTCATTACAGTTCCAGGCACACCACTTATTTATTAGTGATATAAACAGTGCATGTGCTCATTACAGTGCCATGCACACCTTTTATTTCATAGTGATTTAAACAGTGCATGTGCTCTTTATACTACCATCCCCACCTCTTTTTTCATAGTGATATAAACAGTGCATGTGCTCTTTAGAGAACCTAGCACACCTTTTTTTCCATAGTGATATAAAAATGGCATTTGCTCATTTTAGTACCATGCTCACCTCTTATTTCATAGTGATAAAAAGTGTATGTACTCATTACAGTTCCATGCACACCTCTTATTTCATAGTGATATAAACAGTGTATGTGTTCATTATAATACCATCCCCACCTCTTATTTCATAGCTATATAAACAGTGCATGTGCTAATTATAGTACCATCCTCACCTCTTATTTTATAGCGATATAAACAGTGCATGTGCTTATTGTAGTTCCATGCACACCTCTTATTTCATAGCGATATAAACAGTGTATGTGTTCATTATAGTACCATCCCCACCTCTTATTTCATAGCGATATAAACAGTGCATGTGCTCTTTATAGAACCTAGCACACCTTTTTTTCCATAGTGATATAAAAATGGCATTTGCACATTTTAGTACCATGCTCACCTCTTATTTCAAAGTGATATAAACAGTGTATGTGCTCATTACAGTTCCATGCACACCTCTTATTTCATAGTGATATAAACTGTGTATTTGTTCATTATAGTACCATCCCCACCTCTTATGTCACAGTGATATAAACAGTGCATGTGCCATTTATAGTACCATCCCCACCTCTTATTTCATAGTGATATAAACAGTGCATGTGCTCATTAAAGAACCGTGCACACCTTTTATTTCATAGCGATATAAACAGTGCATGTGCTTATTATAGTTCCATGCACAGCTCTTATTTCATAGCGATATAAACATTGTATGTGGTCATTATAGTACTATCCCCACCTCTTATTTCATGGTGATATAAACAGTGCATGTGCTCATTATACAGTAGTACCATCCCCACCTCTTATTTCATAGTGATATAAACATTGCTTGTGCTCATTATAGTAAACATTGAAACATAGAATTTGACCGCAGATAAGTACCGCTTGGCCCACCCAGTCTGCCCATTTCCCTACCTACTGGATAAGCTGCAGATCCTAGTTAACCAGCAGCCTACTTCTTCCTACCCCCACCCCCCAGAATTGCCTTATGACTATCCCATGCATGCTTGAATTCCCCCACTGATTTTGACTCCACAACCTCCTCCAGAAGGCCATTCCATGCATCCACAACCCTCTCTGTGAAGAAATACTTCCTTAAATTACCTCTGAGCCACACCTCCATCTTCAAATTGTGCCCTCTTGTTCTTGCACAGCTCTTTTTTTGAAAGATGCTACCCTCTTGGACTTTGTTGATTCCCTTGAGGAACTTGAAAGTTTCTATCATGTCCCCCCTCTCCCTCCTTTCCTTGAAGCTATACATATTAAGCTCCTTAAGTCTCACTTCAAATGACTTCCGGTGCAGACCCTGCAACATTTTAGTTGCCCTCCTCTGGACAGCTTCCATCCTGTCTATGTCTTTGTGGAGATTGGGTCTCCAGAACTGCACACAGTACTCCAGATGGGGTCTCACCAGCTGTCTGTACAGAAAGATAATAACTTCCTCTTTTCAACTGGTGATGCCTCTCCCTATGCATTCCAGTATCCCCCCGGCCCTCCTTGCTGCCCTCTCACATATCTTGCCCATCTTTAGGTCATCTGATATGACTACCCCCAGGTCCCTTTCCATTCTTGTTGTTGTTAGTACCTCACCCCCCATTGTGTACTCTTCCCCTTGGTTTTTGTTTCCTAGGTGCATTACCTTGCACTTCTTAGCATTGAATCTAAGCTGCCATACATTTGACCATTCCTCTAATCTTGCCAATTCCCTTCTCATCCTTTCCACCCCACCCTGTGCATCAACTCTGTTGCAGATCTTAGTGTCATCTGCAAAGAGACATACTTTTCCTTCCAGTGCTTCTGCAATGTCGCTTATAAAGACACTGAAGAGGACCGGTCCTAATACTGAACCCTGCAGTACCCCACTAGTAACCCTCTTTTCTTCTGAGTGGACTCCATTTACTATACCTCTCTGTGTCCTATTCTCCAGCCAATTCTTTACCCAGGCTGTCATCTTGGGACCCACTACCAGGCTGGCTAACTTGTATATTATTTTTTTGTGTGGGACTGTGTCAAATGCCTTGCTAAAGTCTAGGTAGGCCATGTCCACAGCCCCTCCCTGATCTACTACTTTGGTACCCAAAGAAATCTATCAGATTTGACTGGCATGACCATCCTGCTGTGAATCCATGCTGCCCCTCTGAACTCTAGATACTTGACAATTCTTTCCTTTAGAAGTGATTCCATCATTTTCCCTATCACTGAGGTTAAACTAACAGGTCTACAGTTTCCTGCTTCTGCCTTCCTCCCACTTTTGTGAAGGGGAATCACATCTGCCCTCCTCCAGTCAGTGGGTACCACCCCATCCTCCTATGATTAGTTAAAAAGGTACCATGCTCACCCCTTATTTCATGGTGATATATTCAGTGCCTGTCCTCATTACAGTGCCATGCACACCTTTGATTTCATAGCAATATAAACAGTGTATGTGCTCATTATATTACCATGTTCACCTCTTATTCGATAGTGATATAAACAGTGCATGTGCTCATTACATTTCCATGTACACCTCTTATTTCATAGCAATATAAACAGTGCAAGTGCTCATTATAGTACCATCCCCACCTCTTATTTCATGGTGATATAAACAGTGCATGCACTCATTATAGTACTATCCCAACCTCATATTTCATAGTGATATAAACAATGCATGTGCTCATTATAGAGCCATGCACAACTTTTATTTCATCGCAATATAAACTGTGCAAGTGCTCATTATAGCACCATCCCCAGCTCTTATTTCATGGTGATATAAACAGTGCATGCACTCATTATAGTACCATCCCCACCTCTTATTTCATAATGATACAAACAGTGCATGTGCTGATAATAGTACCATCCCCTACTATTATTTCATAGTGATATAAACATTGCATGTGCTCTTTACTGTACCATGTACAGTTTTTATTTTATAGTGATATAAACAGTGCTTGTGCTCATTACAGTACCATGCACAGCTCTTAATTCATAGCGAAATAAACAGTGCATGTGCTCATTACAGTATAATGCACACCTTATATTCATTGCGATATAAACAGTTCATTTGCTCATTATACTACCACACTCACCTCTTATTTCATAGTGATATAAACGGTGCATGTGCTCATTATAGTACCATCCTCACATCTTATTTCATAGTGATAGAAACAGAGCATGTGCTCTTTATAGTACTATCCCCACGTCTCATTTCATAGCGACATAAACAGTGCATGTGCTCATTACAGTTCCAGGCACACCTCTTATTTCTTAGCAATATAAACAGTGCATGTGCTCATTACAATGCCATGCATACCTCTTATTTCATAGTGATTTAAACAGTGCATGTGCTCTTTACAGAACCTAGCACACCTTTTTTTCCACAGTGATATAAAAATGGCATTTGCTCATTTTAGTACCATGCTCACCTCTTATTTCATAGTGATATAAACAGTGTATGTGCTCATTACAGTACCATCCCCACCTCTTATTTCATAGCGATATAAACAGTGCATGTGCTAATTATAGTACCATCCCCACCTCTTATTTCATAGCGATATAAACAGTGTATGTGTTTATTACAGTACCATCTCCACCTCTTATTTCATACTGATATAAACAATGCATGTGCTAATTATAGTACCTTCCCCACCTCTTATTTCATAGCGATATAAACAGTGCATGTGCATATTATAGTTCCATGCACACCTCTTATTTCATAGTGATATAAACAGTGTATGTGTTCATTATAGTACCATCCCCACCTCTTATTTCATAGTGATATAAACAGTGTATGTGTTCATTATAGTACGATCCCCACCTTTTATTTCATAGCGATATAAATAGTGCATGTGCTCATTTTAGTACTATCCCCACCTCTTATTTCATGGTGATATAAACAGTGCATGAGCTCATTATAGTACCATGCACACCCCTTATTTCATGTTGATATATTCAGTGCACGGCCCCGTTACAGTGCCATGCACACCTTTGATTTCATAGTGATATAAACAGTGCATGTGTTCATTATAGTACCATCCCCAACTCTTATTTCATAGTGATATAAACAGTGCCTGTTCTCATCATAGTCCATGCACAATTTTTATTTCATAGTGATATTAACATTGCATGTGCTCATTATATTACCATGCTCACCTCTTATTTCATAGTGATATAAACAGTGCATGTGCTCATTACAGTTCAAGTACACTCTTATTTCATAGTGATATAAACAGTGTATGTGCTCATTATAGTACCATGCACACCTCTTTTTTCATAATGATATAAACAGTGTATGTGCTTATTATATTACCATCCCCTCCTCTTATTGCATTGCGATATAAACAGTGTATGTGCTCATTATAGTACCATCCCCTCCTTTTATTTCATAGCCATATATACAGTGCATGTGCTCATTATACAGTAGAACTAGCCCCACCTCTTATTTCATAGCGATATAAACAGTGCATGTGCTCATTACAGTACCATTCTCACCTCTTATTTCATGTGATATGAACAGAGCAGAGCTCATTACAGAGCCATGCACAGCTTTTATTTCATTGTGATATAAACTGTTCCCATGCTCATTATAGTACCATCCCCACTTTTTATTTCATAGTGATATAAACAGTGCATGTGCTTATTACAGTGCCATGCACACCTTTAATTTCATAGTGATATAAACATTGCATGTGATCATTACAGTTCCAAGTACACCTCTTATTTCATAGTGATATAAACAGTGCTTGTGCTCATTATAGTGACATGCACACCTTTTACTTCATAACGATATAAACAGTGCATGTGCTTATTATAATTCCATGCACTCCTCTTATTTCATAGCGATATAAACAGTGTATGTGTTCAATACAGTACCATCCCCACCTCTTATTTCATAGTGATATAAACAGTGCATGTGCTCATTATAGTACCATCCCCACCTCTGATTTCATAGCGATATAAACAGTGCATGTGCTTATTGCAGTTCCATGCACACCTCTTTTTTCATAGCGATATAAACATTGCATGTGGTCATTGTAGTACTATCCCCACCTCTTATTTCATGGTGATATAAACATTGCATGTGCTCATTATACAGTAGTACCATCCCCACCTCTTATTTCATAGTGCTATAAACATTGCTTGTGCTCATTATAGTACCATGCACACCCCTTATTTCACGGTGATATATTCAGTGCATGTCCTCATTACAGTGCCATGCACACCTTTGATTTCATAGTGATATAAACAGTGCATGTGCTCATTATAGTACCATCCCCAACTCTTATTTCATAGTGATATAAACAGTGCATGTTCTCATTATAGTACATGCACAACTTTTATTTCATAGTGATATTAACATTGCAAGTGCTCATTATATCTCCATGCCCACCTCTTATTTCATAGTGATATAAATAGTGCATGTGCTCATTACAGTTCCAAGTACACCTCTTATTTCATAGTGATATAAACAGTGTATGTGCCCATTATAGTGCCATGCAAACCTTTATTCATAACAATATAAGCAGTGTATGTGCTCATTATAGTACCATCCCCTCCTCTTATTTCATAGCCATATATACAGTGCATGTGCTCATTATACAGTAGAACTAGCCCCACCTCTTATTTCATAGCGATATAAACAGTGCATGTGCACCTTATAGTACTATGCACACTACTTATTTCAAAGTGATATAAACAGTGCATGTGCTCATTATAGTACCATCCCCACCTCTTATTTCACAGTGATACCCACAGAGCTCATGCACATTATAGTACCATGCACACCTCTTATTTCATAGTGATATAAACAGTGCTTGTGCTAATTATAGTGACATGCACACCTTTTATTTCATAGCGATATAAACTGTTCATGTGCTCATTATAGTACCATCCCCACCTCTTGTTTCATAGTGATATAAACAGTGCATGTGCTTATTACAGTACCATCCCCACCTCTTATTTCAAAGTGATATAAATAGTGCATGTGCTCATTATAGTACCAGCACACTCTTATTTCTTAGCAACATAAACAGTTCATGTGCTCATTATAGTACCATCCCATCTCTTATTTTCATAGCGATATAAGCTGTGCTTGTGCTCATTATAGTACTATGCACATCTCTTTATTTCATGGTGATATATTCAGTGCATGTGCTAAATTCAGTGCCATACACCTTTATTTTAAAGTGTTATAAACAGTGTATATGCTCATTATAGTACCAAGCATACCTCTTATTTCATGGTGATATTTTCAGTGCTTGTGCTCTTTATTGTGCCATGCTCACCTCTTATTTCTTAGTGATATAAACAGTGCATGTTCTCATTATAGTACCATCACCACCTCTTATTTCATAGCAATAAAAACAGCCAAGTGCTCATTACAGTGTCATGCACATCTTTTATTTCATACTAATATAAACCATGCATGTGCTCATTATAGTACCATCCCCACTTTTTATTTCATAGCAATATAAACAGTGCTCATGCTCGTTATAGTACCATGTACACCTCTTATTTCATAGTGATTTAAACAGTGCATGTGCTCTTTATACTTCCATCCCCACCTCTTTTTTCATAGTGATATAAACAGTGCATGTGCTCTTTACAGAACCTAGCACACCTTTTTTTCCCAGTGATATAAAAATGGCATTTGCTCATTTTAGTACCATGCTCACCTCTTATTTCATAGTGATATAAACAGTGTATGTGCTCATTACAGTACCATCCCCACCTCTTATTTCATAGCGATATAAACAGTGCATGTGCTAATTATAGTACCATCCCCACCTCTTATTTCATAGCGATATAAACAGTGTATGTGTTTATTACAGTACCATATCCACCTCTTATTTCATACTGATATAAACAATGCATGTGCTAATTATAGTACCATCCCCACCTCTTATTTCATAGCGATATAAACAGTGCATGTGCATATTATAGTTCCATGCACACCTCTTATTTCATAGTGATATAAACAGTGTATGTGTTCATTATAGTACCATCCCCACCTCTTATTTCATAGTGATATAAACAGTGTATGTGTTCATTATAGTACGATCCCCACCTTTTATTTCATAGCGATATAAATAGTGCATGTGCTCATTTTAGTACTATCCCCACCTCTTATTTCATGGTGATATAAACAGTGCATGAGCTCATTATAGTACCATGCACACCCTATTTCATGTTGATATATTCAGTGCACGGCCCGTTACAGTGCCATGCACACCTTTGATTTCATAGTGATATAAACAGTGCATGTGTTCATTATAGTACCATCCCAACTCTTATTTCATAGTGATATAAACAGTGCCTGTTCTCATCATAGTCCATGCACAATTTTATTTCATAGTGATATTAACATTGCATGTGCTCATTATATTACCATGCTCACCTCTTATTTCATAGTGATATAAACAGTGCATGTGCTCATTACAGTTCCAGTACACCTCTTATTTCATAGTGATATAAACAGTGTATGTGCTCATTATAGTACCATGCACACCTCTTTTTTCATAATGATATAAACAGTGTATGTGCTTATTATATTACCATCCCCTCCTCTTATTGCATTGCGATATAAACAGTGAATGTGCTCATTATAGTACCATCCCCTCCTTTTATTTCATAGCCATATATACAGTGCATGTGCTCATTATACAGTAGAACTAGCCCCACCTCTTATTTCATAGCGATATAAACAGTGCATGTGCTCATTACAGTACCATTCTCACCTCTTATTTCATAGTGATATGAACAGAGCAAGAGCTCATTACAGAGCCATGCACAGCTTTTATTTCATTGTGATATAAACTGTTCCCATGCTCATTATAGTACCATCCCCACTTTTTATTTCATAGTGATATAAACAGTGCATGTGCTTATTACAGTGCCATGCACACCTTTAATTTCATAGTGATATAAACATTGCATGTGATCATTACAGTTCCAAGTACACCTCTTATTTCATAGTGATATAAACAGTGCTTGTGCTCATTATAGTGACATGCACACCTTTTACTTCATAACGATATAAACAGTGCATGTGCTTATTATAATTCCATGCACTCCTCTTATTTCATAGCGATATAAACAGTGTATGTGTTCAATACAGTACCATCCCCACCTCTTATTTCATAGTGATATAAACAGTGCATGTGCTCATTATAGTACCATCCCCACCTCTGATTTCATAGCGATATAAACAGTGCATGTGCTTATTGCAGTTCCATGCACACCTCTTTTTTCATAGCGATATAAACATTGCATGTGGTCATTGTAGTACTATCCCCACCTCTTATTTCATGGTGATATAAACATTGCATGTGCTCATTATACAGTAGTACCATCCCCACCTCTTATTTCATAGTGCTATAAACATTGCTTGTGCTCATTATAGTACCATGCACACCCCTTATTTCACGGTGATATATTCAGTGCATGTCCTCATTACAGTGCCATGCACACCTTTGATTTCATAGTGATATAAACAGTGCATGTGCTCATTATAGTACCATCCCCAACTCTTATTTCATAGTGATATAAACAGTGCATGTTCTCATTATAGTACATGCACAACTTTATTTCATAGTGATATTAACATTGCAAGTGCTCATTATATCTCCATGCCCACCTCTTATTTCATAGTGATATAAATGTGCATGTGCTCATTACAGTTCCAAGTACACCTCTTGTTTCATAGTGATATAAACGAGTGTATGTGCCCATTATAGTGCCATGCAAACCTTTATTCATAACAATATAAGCAGTGTATGTGCTCATTATAGTACCATCCCTCCTCTTGTTTCATAGCCATATATACAGTGCATGTGCTCATTATACAGTAGAACTAGCCCCACCTCTTATTTCATAGCGATATAAACAGTGCATGTGCACCTTATAGTACTATGCACACTACTTATTTCAAAGTGATATAAACAGTGCATGTGCTCATTATAGTACCATCCCCACCTCTTATTTCATTGCAATATAAACAGTGCATGTGCTCATTACAGTACCATCCTCACCTCTTATTTCATAGTGATATGAACAGTGCAAGTGCTCATTACAGAGCCATGCACACCTTTTATTCATAGATACAAAGGTGCCTGTTCTCATTACAGTACCATGCACAGCTTTTATTTCATTGCGATATAAACTGTGCACATGCTCATTATAGTACCTTCTCCACATCTTATTTCATAGTGATATAAACAGTGCATGTTTATTACAGCACCATGCACACCTTTTATTTCATAGTGATATAAAAATTGCATGTGCTCATTATAGTACCATGCCCACCTCTTATTTCATAGTGATATAAACAATGCATGTGCTCATTCCAGTTCCAAGTAGACCTCTTATTTCATAGTGATACAAACAGTGTATGCTCATACTAGTACCATGTACACCTCTTATTTCATAGTGTTATAAACAGTGCATGTGCTCATTATAGTACCATCCCCACCTCTTATTTCACAGTGATACCCACAGAGCTCATGCACATTATAGTACCATGCACCCTCTTATTTCATAGTGATATAAACAGTGCTTGTGCTAATTATAGTGACATGCACACCTTTATTTCATAGCGATATAAACTGTTCATGTGCTCATTATAGTACCATCCCCACCTCTTGTTTCATAGTGATATAAACAGTGCATGTGCTTATTACAGTACCATCCCACCTCTTATTTCAAAGTGATATAAATAGTGCATGTGCTCATTATAGTACCAAGCACACTCTTATTTCTTAGCAACATAAACAGTTCATGTGCTCATTATAGTACCATCCCCATCTCTTATTTCATAGCGATATAAGCTGTGCTTGTGCTCATTATAGTACTATGCACATCTCTTATTTCATGGTGATATATTCAGTGCATGTGCTAAATTCAGTGCCATGCACACCTTTTATTTTAAAGTGTTATAAACAGTGTATATGCTCATTATAGTACCAATCATACCTCTTATTTCATGGTGATATTTTCAGTGCTTGTGCTCTTTATTGTGCCATGCTCACCTCTTATTTCTTAGTGATATAAACAGTGCATGTTCTCATTATAGTACCATCACCACCTCTTATTTCATAGCAATAAAAACAGCCAAGTGCTCATTACAGTGTCATGCACATCTTTATTTCATACTAATATAAACCATGCATGTGCTCATTATAGTACCATCCCCACTTTTTATTTCATAGCAATATAAACAGTGCTCATGCTCATTATAGTACCATGTGCACCTCTTATTTTGTAGTGATTTAAAACAGGTGCATGTGCTCTTTGTACTTCCATCCCCACCTCTTTTTCATAGTGATATAAACAGTGCATGTGCTCTTTGCAGAACCTAGCACACCTTTTTTCACAGTGATATAAAATGGCATTTGCTCATTTTAGTACCATGCTCACCTCTTATTTCATAGTGATATAAACAGTGTATGTGCTCATTACAGTACCATCCCCACCTCTTATTTCATAGCGATATAAACAGTGCATGTGCTAATTATAGTACCATCCCCACCTCTTATTTCATAGCGATATAAACAGTGTATGTGTTTATTACAGTACCATATCCACCTCTTATTTCATACTGATATAAACAATGCATGTGCTAATTATAGTACCATCCCCACCTCTTATTTCATGGCGATATAAACAGTGCATGTGCATATTATAGTTCCATGCACACCTCTTATTTCATAGTGATATAAACAGTGTATGTGTTCATTATAGTACCATCCCCACCTCTTATTTCATAGTGATATAAACAGTGTATGTGTTCATTATAGTACGATCCCCACCTTTTATTTCATAGCGATATAAATAGTGCATGTGCTCATTTTAGTACCATCCCCACCTCTTATTTCATAGCGATATAAACATTGCATGTGGTCATTATAGTACTATCCCCACCTCTTATTTCATGGTGATATAAACAGTGCATGAGCTCATTATAGTACCATGCACACCCCTTATTTCATGTTGATATATTCAGTGCACGGCCCCGTTACAGTGCCATGCACACCTTTGATTTCATAGTGATATAAACAGTGCATGTGTTCATTATAGTACCATCCCCAACTCTTATTTCATAGTGATATAAACAGTGCCTGTTCTCATCATAGTCCATGCACAATTTTTATTTCATAGTGATATTAACATTGCATGTGCTCATTATATTACCATGCTCACCTCTTATTTCATAGTGATATAAACAGTGCATGTGCTCATTACAGTTCCAAGTACACCTCTTATTTCATAGTGATATAAACAGTGTATGTGCTCATTATAGTACCATGCACACCTCTTTTTTCATAATGATATAAACAGTGTATGTGCTTATTATATTACCATCCCCTCCTCTTGGCATTGCGATATAAACAGTGAATGTGCTCATTATAGTACCATCCCTCCTTTTATTTCATAGCCATATATACAGTGCATGTGCTCATTATACAGTAGAACTAGCCCCACCTCTTATTTCATAGCGATATAAACAGTGCATGTGCTCATTACAGTACCATTCTCACCTCTTATTTCATAGTGATATGAACAGAGCAAGAGCTCATTACAGAGCCATGCACAGCTTTTATTTCATTGCGATATAAACTGTTCCCATCTCATTATAATTACCATCCACTTTTTATTTCATAGTGATATAAACAGTGCAGTGTTATTACAGTGCCATGCACACCTTTAATTTCATAGTGATATAAACATTGCATGTGATCATTACAGTTCCAAGTACACCTCTTATTTCATAGTGATATAAACAGTGCTTGTGCTCATTATAGTGACATGCACACCTTTTACTTCATAACGATATAAACAGTGCATGTGCTTATTATAATTCCATGCACTCCTCTTATTTCATGCGATATAAACAGTGTATGTGTTCAATACAGTACCATCCCACCTCTTATTTCATAGTGATATAAACAGTGCATGTGCTCATTATAGTACCATCCCCATCTGATTTCATAGCGATATAAACAGTGCATGTGCTTATTGCAGTTCCATGCACACCTCTTTTTCATAGCGATATAAACATTGCATGTGGTCATTGTAGTACTATCCCACCTCTTATTTCATGGTGATATAAAATATTGCATGTGCTCATTATACAGTAGTACCATCCCCACCTCTTATTTCATAGTGCTATAAACATTGCTTGTGCTCATTATAGTACCATGCACACCCCTTATTTCACGGTGATATATTCAGTGCATGTCCTCATTACAGTGCCATGCACACCTTTGATTTCATAGTGATATAAACAGTGCATGTGCTCATTATAGTACCATCCCCAACTCTTATTTCATAGTGATATAAACAGTGCATGTTCTCATTATAGTACATGCACAACTTTTATTTCATAGTGATATTAACATTGCAAGTGCTCATTATATCTCCATGCCCACCTCTTATTTCATAGTGATATAAATAGTGCATGTGCTCATTACAGTTCCAAGTACACCTCTTATTTCATAGTGATATAAACAGTGTATGTGCCCATTATAGTGCCATGCAAACCTTTATTCATAACAATATAAGCAGTGTATGTGCTCATTATAGTACCATCCTCCTCTTATTTCATAGCCATATATCAGTGCATGTGCTCATTATACAGTAGAACTAGCCCCACCTCTTATTTCATAGCGATATAAACAGTGCATGTGCACCTTATAGTACTATGCACACTACTTATTTCAAAGTGATATAAACAGTGCATGTGCTCATTATAGTACCATCCCCACCTCTTATTTCATTGCAATATAAACAGTGCATGTGCTCATTACAGTACCATCCTCACCTCTTATTTCATAGTGATATGAACAGTGCAAGTGCTCATTACAGAGCCATGCACACCTTTTATTTCATAGATACAAAGAGTGCCTGTTCTCATTACAGTACCATGCACAGCTTTTATTTCATTGCGATATAAACTGTGCACATGCTCATTATAGTACCTTCTCCACATCTTATTTCATAGTGATATAAACAGTGCATGTGCTTATTACAGCACCATGCACACCTTTTATTTCATAGTGATATAAAAATTGCATGTGCTCATTATAGTACCATGCCCACCTCTTATTTCATAGTGATATAAACAATGCATGTGCTCATTCCAGTTCCAAGTAGACCTCTTATTTCATAGTGATACAAACAGTGTATGTGCTCATACTAGTACCATGTACACCTCTTATTTCATAGTGTTATAAACAGTGCATGTGCTCATTATAGTACCATCCCCACCTCTTATTTCACAGTGATACCCACAGAGCTCATGCACATTATAGTACCATGCACACCTCTTGTTTCATAGTGATATAAACAGTGCTTGAATTATATAGTGACATGCACACCTTTTTATTTCATAGCGATATAAACTGTTCATGTGCTCATTATAGTACCATCCCCACCTCTTGTTTCATAGTGATATAAACAGTGCATGTGCTTATTACAGTACCATCCCCACCTCTTATTTCAAAGTGATATAAATAGTGCATGTGCTCATTATAGTACCAGCACACTCTTATTTCTTAGCAACATAAACAGTTCATGTGCTCATTATAGTACCATCCCCATCTCTTATTTCATAGCGATATAAGCTGTGCTTGTGCTCATTATAGTACTATGCACATCTCTTTATTTCATGGTGATATATTCAGTGCATGTGTAAATTCAGTGCCATGCACACCTTTTATTTTAAAGCGTTATAAACAGTGTATATGCTCATTATAGTACCAAGCATACCTCTTATTTCATGGTGATATTTTCAGTGCTTGTGATCTTTATTGTGCCATGCTCACCTCTTATTTCTTACTGATATAAACAGTGCATGTTCTCATTATACACCATCACCACCTCTTTATTTCATAGCAATAAAACAGTCCAAGTGCTCATTACAGTGTCATGCACATCTTTTATTTCATACTAATATAAACCATGCATGTGCTCATTATAGTACCATCCCCACTTTTTATTTCATAGCAATATAAACAGTGCTCATGCTCGTTATAGTACCATGTACACCTCTTATTTCATAGTGATTTAAACAGTGCATGTGCTCTTTATACTTCCATCCCCACCTCTTTTTTCATAGTGATATAAACAGTGCATGTGCTCTTTACAGAACCTAGCACACCTTTTTTTCACAGTGATATAAAAATGGCATTTGCTCATTTTAGTACCATGCTCACCTCTTATTTCATAGTGATATAAACAGTGTATGTGCTCATTACAGTACCATCCCCACCTCTTATTTCATAGCGATATAAACAGTGCATGTGCTAATTATAGTACCATCCCCACCTCTTATTTCATAGCGATATAAACAGTGTATGTGTTTATTACAGTACCATATCCACCTCTTATTTCATACTGATATAAACAATGCATGTGCTAATTATGTACCATCACCTCTTATTTCCTAGCGATATAAACAGTGCATGTGCATATTATAGTTCCATACACCTCTTATTTCATAGTGATATAAACAGTGTATGTGTTCATTATAGTACCATCCCCACCTCTTATTTCATAGTGATATAAACAGTGTATGTGTTCATTATAGTACGATCCCCACCTTTTATTTCATAGCGATATAAATAGTGCATGTGCTCATTTTAGTACCATCCCCACCTCTTATTTCATAGCGATATAAACATTGCATGTGGTCATTATAGTACTATCCCCACCTCTTATTTCATGGTGATATAAACAGTGCATGAGCTCATTATAGTACCATGCACACCCCTTATTTCATGTTGATATATTCAGTGCACGGCCCCGTTACAGTGCCATGCACACCTTTGATTTCATAGTGATATAAACAGTGCATGTGTTCATTATAGTACCATCCCCAACTCTTATTTCATAGTGATATAAACAGTGCCTGTTCTCATCATAGTCCATGCACAATTTTTATTTCATAGTGATATTAACATTGCATGTGCTCATTATATTACCATGCTCACCTCTTATTTCATAGTGATATAAACAGTGCATGTGCTCATTACAGTTCCAAGTACACCTCTTATTTCATAGTGATATAAACAGTGTATGTGCTCATTATAGTACCATGCACACCTCTTTTTTCATAATGATATAAACAGTGTATGTGCTTATTATATTACCATCCCCTCCTCTTATTGCATTGCGATATAAACAGTGAATGTGCTCATTATAGTACCATCCCCTCCTTTTATTTCATAGCCATATATACAGTGCATGTGCTCATTATACAGTAGAACTAGCCCCACCTCTTATTTCATAGCGATATAAACAGTGCATGTGCTCATTACAGTACCATTCTCACCTCTTATTTCATAGTGATATGAACAGAGCAAGAGCTCATTACAGAGCCATGCACAGCTTTTATTTCCATTGGATATAAACTGTTCCCATGCTCATTATAGTACCATCCCACTTTTTATTTCATAGTGATATAAACAGTGCATGTGTATTACAGTGCCATGCACACCTTTAATTTCATAGTGATATAAACATTGCATGTGATCATTACAGTTCCAAGTACACTCTATTTCATAGTGATATAAACAGTGCTTGTGCTCATTATAGTGACATGCACACCTTACTTCATAACGATATAAACAGTGCATGTGTTTATTATAATTCCATGCACTCCTCTTATTTCATAGCGATATAAACAGTGTATGTGTTCAATAAGTACCATCCCCACCTCTTATTTCTATAGTGATATAAACAGTGCATGTGCTCATTATAGTACCATCCCCACCTCTGATTTCATAGCGATATAAACAGTGCATGTGCTTATTGCAGTTCCATGCACACCCTTTTTCATAGCGATATAAACATTGCATGTGGTCATTGTAGTACTATCCCACCTCTTATTTCATGGTGATATAAACATTGCATGTGCTCATTATACAGTAGTACCATCCCCACCTCTTATTTCATAGTGCTATAAACATTGCTTGTGCTCATTATAGTACCATGCACACCCCTTATTTCACGGTGATATATTCAGTGCATGTCCTCATTACAGTGCCATGCACACCTTTGATTTCATAGCGATATAAACAGTGCATGTGCTCATTATAGTACCATCCCCAACTCTTATTTCATAGTGATATAAACAGTGCATGTTCTCATTATAGTACATGCACAACTTTTATTTCATAGTGATATTAACATTGCAAGTGCTCATTATATCTCCATGCTCACCTCTTATTTCATAGTGATATAAATAGTGCATGTGCTCATTACAGTTCCAAGTACACCTCTTATTTCATAGTGATATAAACAGTGTATGTGCCCATTATAGTGCCATGCAAACCTTTATTCATAACAATATAAGCAGTGTATGTGCTCATTATAGTACCATCCCCTCCTCTTATTTCATAGCCATATATACAGTGCATGTGCTCATTATACAGTAGAACTAGCCCCACCTCTTATTTCATAGCGATATAAACAGTGCATGTGCACCTTATAGTACTATGCACACTACTTATTTCAAAGTGATATAAACAGTGCATGTGCTCATTATAGTACCATCCCCACCTCTTATTTCATTGCAATATAAACAGTGCATGTGCTCATTACAGTACCATCCTCACCTCTTATTTCATAGTGATATGAACAGTGCAAGTGCTCATTACAGAGCCATGCACACCTTTTATTTCATAGATACAAAGAGTGCCTGTTCTCATTACAGTACCATGCACAGCTTTTATTTCATTGCGATATAAACTGTGCACATGCTCATTATAGTACCTTCTCCACATCTTATTTCATAGTGATATAAACAGTGCATGTTTATTACAGCACCATGCACACCTTTTTATTTCATAGTGATATAAAAATTGCATGTGCTCATTATAGTACCATGCCCACCTCTTATTTCATAGTGATATAAACAATGCATGTGCTCATTCCAGTTCCAAGTAGACCTCTTATTTCATAGTGATACAAACAGTGTATGTGCTCATACTAGTACCATGTACACCTCTTATTTCATAGTGTTATAAACAGTGCATGTGCTCATTATAGTACCATCCCCACCTCTTATTTCACAGTGATACCCACAGAGCTCATGCACATTATAGTACCATGCACACCTCTTATTTCATAGTGATATAAACAGTGCTTGTGCTAATTATAGTGACATGCACACCTTTTATTTCATAGCGATATAAACTGTTCATGTGCTCATTATAGTACCATCCCCACCTCTTGTTTCATAGTGATATAAACAGTGCATGTGCTTATTACAGTACCATCCCCACCTCTTATTTCAAAGTGATATAAATAGTGCATGTGCTCATTATAGTACCAAGCACACTCTTATTTCTTAGCAACATAAACAGTTCATGTGCTCATTATAGTACCATCCCCATCTCTTATTTCATAGCGATATAAGCTGTGCTTGTGCTCATTATAGTACTATGCACATCTCTTATTTCATGGTGATATATTCAGTGCATGTGCTAAATTCAGTGCCATGCACACCTTTTATTTTAAAGCGTTATAAACAGTGTATATGCTCATTATAGTACCAAGCATACCTCTTATTTCATGGTGATATTTTCAGTGCTTGTGATCTTTATTGTGCCATGCTCACCTCTTATTTCTTACTGATATAAACAGTGCATGTTCTCATTATAGTACCATCACCACCTCTTTATTTCATAGCAATAAAAACAGTCCAAGTGCTCATTACAGTGTCATGCACATCTTTTATTTCATACTAATATAAACCATGCATGTGCTCATTATAGTACCATCCCCACTTTTTATTTCATAGCAATATAAACAGTGCTCATGCTCGTTATAGTACCATGTACACCTCTTATTTCATAGTGATGTAAACAGTGCATGTGCTCATTACAGAGCTATTCACACCATTTATTTCATTGTGATAGAAAGAATGCCTGTTCGCCTTACAGTACCATGCACAGCTTTTATTTCATTGTGATATAAACTGTGCCCATGCTCATTATAGTACCATCCCCGCTTTTTATTTCATAGCGATATAAACAGTGCTCATGCTCATTATAGTACCATGTACACCTCTTATTTCGTAGTCATATAAACAGTGCATGTGCTCATTACAGAGCCATGCACACCTTTTAATTCATTGTGATGTAAACGTTGCATGTGCTCATTATAGTACCATGCTCACCTGTTATTTCATAGTGATATAAACAGTGTATGTGCTCATACCAGTACCATGCACACCTCTTATTTCATTGCGATATAAACAGTGCATATGCTCATAATCATACTTTCCCCACATCTTATTTCATAGTGACATAAACAGTGTAGGTGCTCATTACTGCTCCCTGCACACCTCTTATTTCATAGCAATATAAACAGTGCACGTGCTCATTACAGTGCCATGCACTCCTCTTACTTCATAGTGATTTAAACATTGCATGTGCTCATTATAGTACCATGCTCACCTCTTATTTCATAGTGACATAAACAGTGTTGGTGCTCATTACTGCTCCATGCACACCTCTTATTTCACGGTGATATAAACAGTGCATGTGCTCATTACAGTGCCATGCACACCTCTTATTTCATAGTGAGATAAACAGTGCATGTGCTCTATATAGTGCAATCCCCACCTCTTATTTCATAGCGATATAAACAGTGCATGAACTCTTTACAGTACCTAGCACACTTTTTATTTCATAGTGATATAAACATTGCATGTGCTCATTATAGTAACATGCTCACCTCTTATTTCATAGTGATATAAACAATGCATTTGCTCATTACAGTTCCAAGTACACCTCTTATTTCATGGCAATACAAACAGAGTAAGTGCTCATACTAGTTCCATGCACACCTCTTATTTCATAGTGATATAAACAGTGGATATGCTTAATATAGTACCATCCCCACCTCTTATTTCATAGTGATATAACAGTGCATGTGCTCATTATACTACCATCCAAACCTCTTATTTCAAAGCGATATAAACAGTGCATGTGCTTATTATAGTACCATGCACACCTCTTATTTCACAGTGATATAAACATTGCATGTGCTTATTATGTTACCATCCCCACCTCTTATTTCATGGTGATATAAACTGTGTATGTGCTCTTTATAGCGTTATGCACACCTCTTATTTCTTAGCAATATAAACAGTGCATGTGCTCATTACAGTACCTTGGACACCTCTTATTTCATAGTGTTATAAACAGCTCATGTGCTCATTACACTACCATGCACTCCACTTATTTCATAGTGATATAAACAGTACATGTGCTCATTACAGTACCATGCACATCTTTTAATAAATAGCGATATTCACAGAGCATGTGCTCATTATAGTACCATCCCCACCTCTTTATTCATAGTGATATAAACAGTGCATGTGCTCATTATAGTACCATAACCACTTCTTATTTCATAGTGATATAATCAGTGCATGTACGCATTACAATACCATGCACACCTCTTATTTCATGGTGATATAAACAGTGCATGTGCTCATTACAATACCATGAACAACTTTTATTTCATAGCGATATAATCAGTGCATGTGCACATTATATTACCATCCCGACCTTTTGTTTCATAATGACATAAACACTGCATGTGCTCATTAAAGTACCATCCCCACCTCTTATTTCATAGCAATACAAACAGTACACGTGCTCATTATAGTTCCTAGCACACTTCTTGTTTCATAGCGATTTAAACAGAGCACATGCTCATTATTGCACCTTGCCCACTTCTTATTTCATAGCGATATAAACAGTGCATACAAATTGCAGTACTTTCCCCACCTCTTATTTATAGCGATATAAAAATTGCATGTGCTCATTATAGTACCATGTTACCTCTAATTTCATATCGATAAGAACAGTGCATGTGCTCATTATAGTACCATCTCCAACGCTTATTTCATAGTGATATAAAAGTGCATGTGCTCATTACAGTACCAAGCATACCTCTTATTTCAAGGTGATATATTCAGTGCTTGTGCTCATTATAGTGCCACGCACACCCCTCATTTCTTAACAATATAAACAGTGCATGTGCTCATTACAGTACCACCCCCACCTCTTATTTCACAGTGATACCCACAGAGCTCATGAACATTATAGTAGCATGTAAACCTCTTTTTTCTAAGTGATGTAAACAGTGCATTTGCTCATTCTAGAGCCTTGCACACCGTTTATTTCATAGCGATACAAACAGTGCACGTGCTCATTATGGTATCAACCTCTCCTCTTATTTCATAGTGATATAAACAGTGCATGTGCTCATTGCTGAACCATGCACACCTCTTATTCCATAGTGATATGAACGGTGCAGGTCCTCATTATAGTACCCTGCACATCTCTTATTTCACAGCAATATAAACAGTGCAAGTGCTCATTACAGAACCATCCCCACCTCTTATTTCATAGTGAATTAAACAGTGCATGTGCTCATTACAGTACCATAGACATGTCTTATTTCATAGCGATATAAATAGTGTATGTGCTCATTATAGTACCATCCCCAACTCTTATTTCTTCAGGACAACAACAGTGCATGTACTCATTATAGTACCATGCACACCTGTTATTTCATAGCCATATAAACAGTGCATGTGCTCATTACAATAATATGCACACCTCTTATTTCATAGTGATATAAACAGTGCATGTGCTCATTACAGTACGATGCACACCTCTTATTTCATGGTGATATATTCAGTGCATGTGCTCATTACAGTGCCGTGCACATCTCTTATTTCATAGCGATATAAACAGTGCATGTGCTCTTTATAGTACCATCCCCACCTCTTATTTCATAGTGATATAAACAGTGCATGTGCTCATTGCTGAACCATGTATACATTCTATTTCATATCGATATAAACAGTGCATGTGCTCATTACAGTACGATGCACACCTCTTATTTCATGGTGATATATTCAGTGCATGTGCTCATTACAGTGCCGTGCACACCTCTTATTTCATAGCGATATAAACAGTGCATGTGCTCTTTATAGTACCATCCCCACCTCTTATTTCATAGTGATATAAACAGTGCATGTGCTCATTACTGAACCATGCACGCATTCTATTTCATATCGATATAAACAGTGCATGTGCTCATTACAGTACGATGCACACCTCTTATTTCATGGTGATATATTCAGTGCATGTGCTCATTACAGTGCCGTCCACAGCTCTTATTTCATAGCGATATAAACAGTGCATGTGCTCATTATAAAGCCATGCACACCTTTTATATCATAGTGATACAAAGATTGCCCGTTCAATAACAGTATCAAGCACAGCTTTCATTTCTTTGCGATATAAACTGTGCACATGCTCATTATAGTACCTTCCCTACATCTTATTTCATAGTGATATAAACAGTGCGTGTGATCATTATAGTACCATCCCCACCTCTTATTTCATAGCAAAATAAACAGTGCTTGTGCTTATTCTAGTCAAATCCCCACCTCTTATTTCAAAGTGATATAAACAATGCAGGTGCCCATTATAGTACCTTCCCCACCTCTTATTTCATAATGATACAAGCAGTGCACATGCTCATTATAGTACCATGCACACCTCTTATTTCATAGCAATATAAACATTGCATGTGCTCATTAAACTAGCATGCACACCTATTTCATAGTGATAAAAACAGTCTATGTGCTCTTTACAGTACCAAGCACACTTTTTATTTCATAGTGATCTAAACATTGCAAGTGCTCATTATAGTACCATGCTCACCTCTTATTTCATAGTAATATAAACAGTGCATGTGCTCAGTATAGTACCAACCCCACCTCTTATTTCATAGCGATACAAAACTGTGCATGTGCTTATTATAGTACAATCCTCACCTCTTATTTCATAGCAATATAAACAGTGCATGTGTTTATTATAGTACCATGCACACCTCTTAGTTCAATGCAATATAAACATTGCATGTGCTCATTATAGTAAGATCTACACCTCTTATTTCATGGTTATATAAACAGTGCATGTGCTCATTATACAGTAGTACCATCCCCACCTCTTATTTCATAGGAATATAAACAGTGCATGTGCTCATTACAGTACTATGCACACCTATAATTTCATGGGGATATATTCAGTGCATATGCTCACTATAGTATCAAGCACATATATTATTTCTTAGTGATATAAACAGTGCATGAGCCCATTATTGTTCCAACCCCACCTCTTATTTCATAGCGATATAAACATAGCATGTGCTCATTATAGTACCATCCCCACCTCTTATTTCATGGTGATATAAACAGTGCATGTGCTCATTATAGTACCATATACACCTCTTATTTCATAGTGATATAAACAGTGCATGTGCTCATTACAGAACCATGCACACATTTTATTTCATTGCGATATCAGTGTAAGTGCTCATTACAGTACCATGTTCACCTCTTATTTCATAGTGATGTAAACAGTGCATGTGCTCATTATAGAGCCATGCATACCTTTTATTTCATAGCAATACAAACAGTGCATGTGCTCATTAAAGTACCTTGCACGTCTCTTATTTCATAGTGTTATAATCAGTGCATGGGCTCATTACAGTACCATGCACACCTTTTATTTCATTGTGATATAAACAGTGATTGTGCTCATTATATTACCATCCCGACCTTTTATTTCACAGTGACATAAACATTGCATGTCCTCATTATAGTGCCATGCACACCTTTTATTTCAAAGTGATATAAACAGTGCATGTGCTCATTACAGAACCATGCACTCATTTTATTTCATTGCGATATCAGTGTAAGTGCTCATTACAGTACCATGTTCACCTCTTATTTCATAGTGATGTAAACAGTGCATGTGCTCATTATAGAGACATACATACCTTTTATTTCATAGCGATACAAACAGTGCACATGCTCATTGAAGTACCTTGCACGTCTCATTTCATAGTGTTATAATCAGTGCATGGGCTCATTACAGTACCATGCACACCTTTTATTTCATTGCGATATAAACAGTGATTGTGCTCATTATATTACCATACTGACCTTTTATTTCACAGTGACATAAACATTGCATGTCCTCATTATAGTGCCATGCACACCTTTTATTTCATAGCAAAATAAACAGTGCATCTGCTCATTATAGTACCAGCCCCACCTCTTATTTCATAGTGATATTAACAGTGCATGTGCTGATTATAGAACCATCCCCACCTACTAGTTCATAGCGATAGTAACATTGCATGTGCTTTTTACAGTACCATGCACACTTTTTATTTTATAGTGATATAAACAGTGCATGTGCTCATTATAGTACTGTCCTCACCTCTTATTTCATAGTGACATAAGAAGTGCATGTGCTCATTATAGAGAGATGCACACCCATTTATTTCATAGTGATACAAAGAGTGCCCTTTCTCATTACAGTACCATGCACAGCTTTTATTTCATAATGATATAAACTGTGCACGTGCACATTATAGTAACTTTCCAAAATCTTATTTCATAGTGATATAAACTGTGCATGTGCTTATCATAGTACCATTCCCACCTCCTATTTCATAGTGATACAAACAGTGCATGTGCTCATTATAGTACCATTTCCACCTCTTATTTCATAGAAATTTAAACAGTGCATGTGCTCATTAAAGTACCATGTGCACCTCTTATTTCATAGCAATATAAACAGTGCATGAGCTCATTATAGTACCATCCTCACCTCTTATTTCATAGCAAAAGAAACAGTGCATGTGTACATTATAGTACCTTCCCCACGTCTTATTTCATAGTGAAATAAACAGTGCTGGTGCTCATAACAGTTCCTTGCACACCTCTTATTTCATAGCGATATATGCAGTGCATGAGCTCATTACACTGCCATGCACTCCTCTTATTTCATAGTGATATAAACGGTGCATGTACTCAATGTAGTACCATCCCAACCTCTTATTTCATAGTGATATAAACAGTGCATGTGCTCATTACATTACCATGCACACCTTTTATTTCATAGAGATATAAATAGTGCATGTGCTCATTACAGTACCAACCCCACCTCTTATTTAATAGTGATATAATCAGTGCATGTGCTCATTATAGTACCATTCCCACTTCTAATTTCATGGTGATATAAACAGTACATGCGCTCATTATGGTACATCTCCACCTCTTATTTCATAGTGAAACAAACAGTGCATGTGCTGATTATAGTACCATCCACTACTATTATTTCATAGCGATATAAACATTGCATGTGCTCTTTACAGTACCATGCTCACTTTTTCTTTTATAGTGACATAAACAGTTCATGTGCTCATTTTAGTGCT
The DNA here is from genome assembly GCA_016271365.2 of Neoceratodus forsteri. NCBI lineage: Eukaryota > Metazoa > Chordata > Ceratodontiformes > Ceratodontidae > Neoceratodus > Neoceratodus forsteri. The sequence continues at coordinate 6,737,305 of CM057449.1, read as the reverse complement.
ATGCACATCTTTTATTTCATAGCCATATAAACAGTGTATGTGCTCATTATAGTGCCATTCCCACCACTTATTTCATAGTGATATAAACAGAGCATGTGCTCTTTACAGTACCATGCACACCTTTTATTTCATAGCGATACAAACAGTTCATGTTCTCATTATAGTACCATACTCACCTCTTATTTCATAGTGACATAAACAGTGCATGTGCCCATTATAGAGCCATGCACACCTCTTGTTTCATAGCGATACAAAGAATGCCTTTTCTCATTACAGTACCATGCACAGCTTTTATTTCATAATGATATAAACAGTGCACATGCATATTATAGTACCTTCCCCACATCTTATTTCATAGTGATATAAACAGTGCATGTGCTCATTTTAGTGCTATGCACATCTTTTATTTCATAGCCATATAAACAGAGTATGTGCTCATTATAGTGCCATTCCCACCACTTATTTCATAGTGATATAAACAGTGCATGTGCTTATTATAGTACCATCCCCACCTCATATTTCATAGTGATAATAACAGTGCATGTGCTCATTATAGTACCATTCCCACCTCTTAATTCATAGCGATACAAACAGTGCACATGCTCATAATAGTACAATGCATACCTCTTATTTCATAGAAATTTAAACTGTGGATGTGCTCATTAAATTACCATGCACTCTTCTTATTTCATAGCAATATAAACAGTGTTTGAGCTCATTATATTGCCATCCTCACCTCTTATTTCATACCGAAAAAAACAGTGTATGTGTACATTATAGTACCTTCCTCACATCTTATTTCATAGTGAAATAAACAGTGCTGGTGCTTATAACAGTTCCTTGCACACCTCATATTTCATAGCGATATATGCAGTGCATGTGCTCATTACACTGCCATGCACACCTCTTATTTCATAGTGATAGAAACTGTGCAAGTGCACATTATAGTACCTTCCCCATGTCTTATTTCATAGTGACATAAACAGTGCTGGTGCTCATTACAGTTCCTTGCACACCTCTTAATTCATAGTGATACAAACAGTGCGTGTGCTCATTATAGTACCATCCCCACCTCTTAATTCATAGCTATATAAACAGTGCATGTGCTCATAATAGTACCATGCACACCTTTTTTTTATAGCAATATAAACAGTGCAAGTGCTCATTATACTACCATCCCCACCTCTTTTTTCATAGCGATATAAACAGTGCATGTGCTCTTTACAGAAGCTAGCACACCTTTTTTTCCATAGTGATATAAAAATGGCATTTGCTCATTTTAGTACCATGCTCACCTCTTATTTCATAGTGATATAAACAGTGTATGTGCTCATTACAGTACCATGCACACCTCTTATTTCATAGCGATATAAACAGTGTATGTGTTCATTATAGTACTATCCCCACCTATTTCATAGATATATAAACAGTGCATGTGCTGATTATAGTAGCATCCCCTACTATTATTTCATAGCGATATAAACATTGCATGTGCTCTTTACTGTACCAAGCACACTTTTTATTTTGTAGTGATATAAACAGTGCTTCTGCTCATTACAGTACCATGCACACCTCATATTTCATAGCGATATAATCAGTGCATGTGCCCATTACAGTACCATGCACAGCTCTTATTTCAGTGAAATAAACAGTGCATGTGCTCATTACAGTACGATGCACACCTTTTATTCATAGCTATATAAACAGTTCATGTGCTCATTATAGTACCACACTCACCTCCTATTTCATAGTGATATAAACAGTGCATGTGCTCATTATAGAGCCATGCACAACTTTTATTTTATAGTGATATAAACACTGCATATGCTCATTATAGTACCATCCTCACCTCGTATTTCATAGTGATAGAAACAGAGCATGCACTAATTATAGTACTATCCCCACGTCTCATTTCATAGTGACATAAACAGTGCATGTGCTCATTACAGTTCCAGGCAAACCTCTTATTTCTTAGTGATATAAACAGCGCATGTGCTCATTACAGTGCCATGCACACCTCTTATTCCATAGTGATTTAAACAGTGCATGTGCCCTTTATACTACCAACCCCACCTCTTTTTTCATGGCGATATAAACAGCGCATGTGCTCTTTACAGAACCTAGCACACCTTTTTTTCCATAGTGATATAAAAATGGCATTTGCTCATTTTAGTACCATGCTCACCTCTTATTTCATAGTGATATAAACAGTGTATGTGCTCATTACAGTTCTATGCACACCTCTTATTTCATAGCGATATAAACAGTGTATGTGTTCATTATAGTACCATCCCCACCTCTTATGTCATAGTGATATAAACAGTGCATGCGCTCATTATAGTACCATCCCCACTTCTTATTTTATAGTGATATAAACAGTGCATGTGCTTATTATAGTTCCGTGCACACCTTTTTTCCATAGTGATATAAAAATGGCATTTGCACATTTTAGTACCATGCTCACCTCTTATTTCATAGTGATATAAACAGTGTATGTGTTCATTATAGTACCATCTCCACCTCTTATGTCATAGTGATATAAACAGTGCATGCGCTCATTATAGTACCATCCCCACCTCTTATTTCATAGCGATATAAACAGTGCATGTGCTTATTATAGTTCCATGCACAGCTCTTATTTCATAGCGATATAAACATTGTATGTGGTCATTATAGTACTATCCCCACCTCTTATTTCATGGTGATATAAACAGTGCATGTACTCATTATACAGTAGTATCATCCCCACCTCTTATTTCATAGTGATATAACCATTGCTTGTGCTCATTATAGTAAACATTGAAACATAGAATTTGATGGCAGATAAGTACCACTTGGCCCACCCAGTCTGCCCATTTCCCTACCTACTGGATAAGCTGCAGATCCTAGTTAACCAGCTGCCTACTTCTTCCTACCCCCCCAGAATTGCCTTATTACTATCCCATGCATGCTTGAATTCCCCCACTGATTTTGACTCCACAACCTCCTCCAGAACCATTCCATGCATCCACAACCTCTCTGTGAAGAAATACTTCCAATTACCTCTGAGCCACCCCATCTTCAAATTGTGCCCTCTTGTTCTTGCACAGCTCTTTTTTTGAAAGATGCTACCCTCTTGGACTTTGTTGATTCCCTTGAGGAACTTGAAAGTTTCTATCATGTCCCCACTCTCCCTCCTTTCCTTGAGGCTATACACAGGGCCCCTACTTTTCTGCGGCACAGTGGGACCAAGTTCTGCGGCAAGACTACCATTTGCCGCAGAACTTCTGCAGCGGTGATTTGTAATTTCTGAGGAAGTTCTGCGGCACTAACAAGCAACCACATCACAGTGTCCGCTTGTTATCCTGACTTCACTTTCATGACAGTGGTTATAGCAGTCAGGATGGTGGAAAACACAGTAACACTAGTTCAAAAATAACAGACTTATAAAAAATAATTTTATGCCTAAAAAAGCAAAACAAATCTCTCTCCCTTAAGGTCCTAGCCTGTTGCATAAATGAGATATGTAGGGGGGGATCTTATGTGATAAATAATGTATTTATATATGCATGCTATCTATCCCACTAATGAGGTTTCCACTGTCTATCACTTATATATTTGTATATGCTTTCTACACCACTCATGAGGTTCCCACTGTATATCACTTATATATTTATATGCAATCTGTAACATACATACAAATATGTGTGTGTGTGTGTGTGTGTGTGGTGAGAGACAGTTGTATGTTTGTGTGTGTGTGTGTGTGTGTATATATATATATATATATATATAATTTTTCTTTTTAATTTCCATGAACTTGCATCCTTATTCATACAGGTCCCATTGTAAATGGAATAGAGGAGTTATTGCAAAACTAATTTTTCATGTCAACCTGCTTTCCCTGACACACTGCGTAACACCATCAGGCCATGACATGCATTCGAACCGATAGTGAGATAGTGCTCTCCAGTCCATCACAAAGTGTCCACCATGTGACAGAACACTGCATCTTACCATTCTGGGCTCCAAGCAGTGATGTGTTCCACCAATCCTTGTGCTGCCCAGCCAGCTCCCAGAGCTAATCTCTGAACCTGAGTTGCCAGCATGGAAACACAGCATGCTACCCTCTGGTCCAACAGCTGTCCCTGCACACAACATTTCTCCATAACTTTTAGGTGATTCTATCAACCAATGATAATATGTAATCAATAACCCTGGCAAAATGCATACAGTGCAATTATTTATTTAACAGGTCTGTTCTTTCAACAGGTCTACACATTATTATATTCCACTCTTCTGGGCATAATTACTTTATTTTTCTTAAAAATGACAGTTAAATTCATTTTACCAGTTATTCATTTCACATGGCATCTCTATACCTTAAAGGCACAAATAGGCTTGTACAGAGTGAGGTATGGCCTTAACAGGTCTGTGCTATTGACAAGGTTTTGTTTAAGTTGGCCCTAGTGCAATAATGTAAGACTGAAAATTGTATTAGGCTGTAGTGCAGGTTGAGCAACTATCACCATGCATGATGTGCTGTGCCACCATCTCTGGCAGTGGGAGCTGTGGTAGATAAGTGACTGTTCATTTCTGTTGCAGAATGCAGCCATTTCATTATCTAATGTATGATGTTATAGCAATGATAACATCACATTCTGAGCATATAGGGGGTTTTGGATATAAAAAGAGGGGAAAGGAAACAGATTATATGGATAAACAGAAATATTAATAAAAACTCGACAAAAAGAGTGAATTCTGCAGCACTGCAGAAGTTCTGTGGTAGATTGCAAGTTCTGTGCAAAATTCTGCGGCCGCAGAATTCTAGGGGCCTTGGCTATACATATTAAGCTCCTTAAGTCTCTCTTCAAATGACTTCCGGTGCAGACCCTGCAACATTTTAGTTGCCCTCCTCTGGACAGCTTCCATCCAGTCTATGTCTTTCCGGAGATTGGGTCTCCAGAATTGCACATAGTACTCCAGATGGGATATCACCAGCTGTCTGTACAGAAAGATAATAACTTCCTGTTTTCAACTGGTGATGCCTCTCCCTATGCATCCCAGTATCCCCCCAGCCCTCCTTGCTGCCCTCTCTCATTGCTTGCCCATCTTTAGGTCATCTGATATGACTATCCCCAGGTCCCTTTCCATTTTTGTTGTTGTTAGTATCTCACCCCCCGTTGTGTACTCTTCCCCTTGGTTTTTGTTTCCCAGGTGCATTACCTTGCACTTCTTAGCATTGAATCTAAGCTGCCATACATTTGACCATTCCTCTAACCTTGCCAAGTCCCTTCTCATCCTTTCCACCCCACCCTGTGCATCAACTCTGTTGCAGATCTTAGTGTCATCTGCAAAGAGACATACTTTTCCTTCCAGTCCTTCTGCAATGTTGCTTATAAAGATACTGAAGAGGACCGGTCCTAATACTGAACCCTGCGGTACCCCACTAGTAACCCTCCTTTCTTCTGAGTGGACTCCATTTACTATAACTCTCTGTATCCTATTCTCCAGCCAATTCTTTACCCAGGCTGTCATCTTGGGACCCACTACCAGGCTGGCTAACTTGTATATTAATTTTTTGTGTGGGACTGTGTCAAATGCCTTGCTAAAGTCTAGGTAGGCCATGTCCACAGTCCCTCCCTGATCTACTACTTTGTTACCCAAAGAAATCTATCAGATTCAACTGGCATGACCTTCCTGCTGTGAATCCATGCTGCCTAGGGTCCTGTGCCCCTCTGACCTCTAGATACTTGACAATTCTTTCCTTTAGAAGAGATTCCATCATTTTCCCTATCACTGAGGTTAAACTAACAGGTCTACAGTTTCCTGCTTCTGCCTTCCTCCCACTTTTGTGAAGGGGAATCACATCTGCCCTCCTCCAGTCAGCGGGTACCACCCCATCCTCCCATGATTTGTTAAAAAGGTACCATGCTCACCCCTTATTTCATGGTGATATATTCAGTGCATGTCCTCATTACAGTGCCATGCACACCTTTGATTTCATAGCGATATAAACAGTGCATGTGCTCATTATAGTACCATCCCCAACTCTTATTTCATAGTGATATAAACAGTGCATGTTCTCATTATAGTCCATGCACAACTTTTATTTCAAAGTAATAGTAACATTGCATGTGCTCATTATATTACCATGCTCACCTTTTATTCCATACTGATATAAACAGTGCATGTGCTCATTACAGTTCCATGTACACCTCTTATTTCATAGCAATATAAACAGTGCAAGTGCTCATTATAGTACCATCCCCACCTCTTATTTCATGGTGATATAAACAGTGCATGCACTCATTATAGTACTATCCCAACCTCATATTTCACAGTGATATAAACAATGCATGTGCTCATTATAGAGCCATGCACAACTTTTATTTCATCGTAATATAAACTGTGCAAGTGCTCATTATAGCACCATCCCCAGCTCTTATTTCATGGTGATATAAACAGTGCATGTGCTCATTATAGTACCATCCCCACCTCTTATTTCATAATGATACAAACAGTGCATGTGCTGATAATAGTACCACCCCCTACTATTATTTCATAGTGATATAAACATTGCATGTGCTCTTTACTGTACCATGCACAGTTTTTATTTTATAGTGATATAAACAGTGCTTGTGCTCATTACAGTACCATGCACACCACATATTTCATAGCGATATAATCAGTGCATGTGCCCATTACAGTACCATGCACAGCTCTTAATTCATAGCGAAATAAACAGTGCATGTGCTCATTACAGTACGATGCGCACCTTATATTCATTGCGATATAAACAGTTCATTTGCTCATTATACTACCACACTCACCTCTTATTTCATAGTGATATAAACAGTACATGTGCTCATTATAGTACCATCCTCACATCTTATTTCGTAGTGATAGAAACAGAGCATGTGCTCATTATAGTACTATCCCCACGTCTCATTTCATAGCGACATAAACAGTGCATGTGCTCATTACAGTTCCAGGCACACCTCTAATTTCTTAGCAATATAAACAGTGCATGTGCTCACTACACTGCCATGCACACCTCTTATTTCATAGTGATATGAACAGTACATGTGCTCATTACAATACTTGCGCATCTTTATTTCATAGTGATATAAACAGTGCATGTGCTCATTATATTACCATCCCGACCTTTTATTTCATAGTGACATAAACAGTGCATATGCTCATTATAGAACCATCTCCACCTCTTATTTCATAGCAAAACAAACAGTACACATGTTCATTACAGTTTCAAGCACACTTCTTATTTCATAGTGATATAAACAGTGCACGTGCTCATTGTTGCACCTTGCCCACCACTTATTTCATAGCAATATAAACACTGCATGTGCAAATTATAGTACTTCCCCACCTCTTATTTCATAGCGATATAAAAAGTGTATGTGCTCATTATACTACCAACCTCACCTCTAATTTCATAGTGATATAAACAGTCGTGTGCTGATTATAGTACCATGCGCACCTCTTATTTCACAGCGATATAAACATTGCATGTGCTCATTATAGTACCATCTCCAATGATTATTTCATGGTGATATATCAGTGCGTGAGCTCATTATAGCACCAAGCATTCCTGTTATTTCCTGGTGATATAATTAGTACTTGTGCTCATTATAGTGCCATGCACACCTCTTATTTCTTAATGATATAAACAGTGCATGTGCTCATTACAGTACCATCCACACCTCTTATTTCACAGTGATACCCACTGAGCTCATGCACATTATAGTACCATGTACACCTCTGCTTTCATAGTGATATAAACAGTGCTTGTACTCATTATAGTGACATGCACACCTTTTATTTCATAGCGATATAAACAGTTCATGTGCTCATTATAGTACCATCCCCATCTCTTGTTTCAAAGTGATTTAAACAGTGCATGTGCTTATTACAGTACCAACCCCACCTCTTATTTCAAAGTGATAAAAATAGTGCATGTGCTCATTATAGTACCAAGCACACCTCTTATTTCATGCTGATATATTCAGTGCTTGTGCTCATTATAATGCCATGCACACTCTTATTTCTTAGCAATATAAACAGTTCATGTGCTCATTATAGTACCATCCCCATCTATTATTTCATAGCAATATAAGCAGTGCTTGTGCTCATTATAGTACTATTCACATCTCTTATTTCATGGTGATATATTCAGTGCATGTGCAAAATACAGTGCCATGCACACCATTTATTTCAAAGTGATATAAACAGTGTATGTGCTCATTATAGTACCAAGCATACCTCTTATTTCATGGTGATATATTCAGTGCTTGTGCTCATTATTGTGCCATGCGCACCTCTTATTTCTTAGCGATATAAACAGTGCATGCGCTCATTATAGTACCATCCCCACCTCTTATTTCAAAGTGATAAAAACAGTGCAAGTGCTCATTACAGAGTCATGCACATCTTTTATTTCATAGCGATATAAACAGTGCATGCGCTCATTATAGTACCATCCTCACCTTTTATTTCTTAGTGATATAAACAGTGCAAGTGCTCATTACAGCGCCATGCACACCTTTTATTTCATAGCGATTCAAAGAGTGCCTGTTCTCATTACAGTACCATGCACAGCTTTTATTTCATAGTGATAAAACAGTGTATGTGCTCATTATAGTACCAAGCAAACCTCTTATTTAATGGTGATATACTCAGTGCTTGTGCTCATTATTGTGCCATGCTCACCTCTTATTTCTTAGCGATATAAACAGTGCATGTGCTCATTATAGTACCATCCCCACCTCTTATTTCATAGTGATAAAAACAGTGCAAGTGCTCATTACAGTGTCATGCACATCTTTTATTTCATAGCGATATAAACAGTCCATGCGCACATTATAGTACCATGGACACCTCTCCTTTCATAGTGATATAAACAGTGCATGTGCTCATTACAGAGCCATGCACACCTTTTATTTCAAAGTGATATAAACATGACATGTGCTCAAATAGTACCATGCTCACCTCTTATTTCATAGCGATACAAACAGTGCATATGCTCATTATAGTACCATCCCCACCTCTTATTTCATGCGATATAAACTGGGCATGTGCTCATTATAGTACCATCCCCACCTCTTATTTCAATGTGATATTAACAGTGCATGAGCTTATTATAGTACCATGCACACCTCTTATTTCACAGCAATATAAACATTGCATGTGCTCATTAAGGTACCATCACCACCTCTTATTTCATGGTGATATAAACTTTGTCTGTGCTCATTATAGTGTTATGCACACCTCTTATTTCTTAGTGATGTAAACAGTGCATGTGCTCATTACAGTACCATGGACACCTCTTATTTCATAGTGATATAAACAGTGCATGTGCTCATTACACTACTAAGCACTTCACTTATTTCATAGTGATATAAACAGTACATGTGCTCATTACAGTACCATGCACATCTTTTATTTCATAGAGATAAAAACAGAGCATGTGCTCATTGTAGTACCATCTCCACCTCTTATTTCATAGTGATATAAACAGTGCATGTGCTCATCATAGAACCATAACCAGCTCTTATTTCATAGTGTTATAATCAGTGCATGTGCGCATTACAATACCATGCACACCTCTTATTTCAAAGTGATATAAACAGTGCATGTGCTCATTATATTACCATGCCGACCTTTTATTTCATAGTGACATAAAGAGTGCATGTGCTCATTATAGTACCATCCCCAGCTCTTATTTCACAGCAATACAAACAGTACACATGCTCATTACAGTTCCATGCACACATCTTATTTCATAGCGATATAAACAGTGCAAATGCTCATTATTGCACCTTGCCCACCTCTTATTTATTAGCAATATAAACAGTGCATGTGCAAATTATAGTACATCCCCACCTCTTATTTCATAGCGATATAAAAAGTGCATGTGCTCATTATATTACCAACCCCACCTCTAATTTCATAGCGATAATAGCAGTGCATGTTCATGTTATAGTACCGTGCACACCTCTTATTTCATAGCGATATAAACATTGCATGTGCACATTATAGTACCATCTCCAATGCTTATTTCATGGTGATATATCTGTGCATGAGCTCATTATAGCACCAAGCATACCTCTTATTTCCTGGTGATATAATCAGTGCTTGTGCTCATTATACTGCCATGGACACCTCTTATTTCTTAACAATATAAACAGTGCATGTGCTCATTACATTACCATCCCCACCTCTTATTGCACAGCGATACCCACAGAGCTCATGCACATTACAGTACCATGTACACCTCTTATTTCATTATGATATAAACAGTGCTTGTGCTCATTATAGTGACATGCTCGCCTTTTATTTCATAGTGATATAAACAGTGCATGTGCTTATTACAGTACCATCCCCACCACTTATTTCAAAGCGATATAAATAGTGCATGTGCTCATTATAGTATCAAGCACACCTCTTATTTCATGCTGATATATTCAGTGCTTGTGCTCATTATAGTGCCATGCACACTCTTATTTCTTAGCAATGTAAACAGTTTATGTGCTCATTATAGTACCATCCCCATCTCTTATTTAATAGCGATATAAGCAGTGCTTGTGCTCATTATAGTATTATGCACATCTCTTATTTCAGGGTGATATATTCAGTGTGTGTGCTAAATACAGTGCCTTGCACACCTTTTATTTCATAGCAATATAAACAGTGCATGTGCTCATTACAGTACCTTCCCCACCTCTTATTTCACAGCGATACCCACTGAGCTCATGCACATTATAGTACCATGTACACCTCTTATTTCTTAGTGATGTAAACAGTGCATTTTCTCATTCTAGAGCCTTGCACACCTTTTATTTCTTAGCAATATAAACAGTTCATGTGCTCATTTTAGTACCATCCCCATCTCTTATTTCATAGCGATATAAGCAGTGCTTGTGCTCATTATACTACTATTCACATCTCTCTTATTTCATGGTGATATATTCAGTGCGTGTGCTAAATACAGTGCCATGCACTCCTTTTATTTCAAAGCGATATAAACAGTGTATGTGCTCATTATAGTACCAAGCATACCTCTTATTTCATGGTGATATATTCAGTGCTTGTGCTCATTATTGTGCCATGCACACCTCTTATTTCTTAGCGATATAAACAGTGCATGTGCTCATTATAGTACCATCCCTACCTCTTATTTCATAATGATAAAAACAGTGCAAATGCTCATTACAGAGTCTTGCACATCTTTTATTTCATAGAGATATAAACAGTGCATGGTGGTCATTACAGAACCATGTACACCTTTTATTTCATAGCGATATATACAGTGCATGTGCTCTTTATAGTACCATCCTCACCTATTATTTCTTAATGATATAAACAGTGCAAGTGCTCATTACAGCGCCATGCACACCTTTTTTTCATAGCGATTCAAAGAGTGCCCGTTCTCATTACAGTACCATGCACAGCTTTTATTTCATAGTGATATAACAGTGTATGTGCTCTTTATAGTACCAAGCAAACCTCTTATTTCATGGTGATATACTCAGTGCTTGTGCTCATTATTGTGCCATGCTCACCTCTTATTTCTTAATGATATAAACAGTGCATGTGCTCATTAAAGTACCATCCCCACTTCTTATTTCATAGTGATAAAAACAGTGCAAGTGCTCATTACAGAGCCATGCACACCTTTTATTTCAAAGTGATATAAACATGACATGTGCTCATATAGTACCATGCTCACCTCTTATTTCATAGTGACATAAACAATGCATGTGCTCATTACAGTTCCAAGTACACCTCTTATTTCATAGCGATACAAACAGTGCATATGCTCATTATAGTACCATCCCCACCTCTTATTTCATTGCGATATAAACTGGGCATGTGCTCACTATAGTACCATCCCCACCTCTTATTTCAAAGTAATATTAACAGTGCATGAGCTTATTATAGTACCATGCACACCTCTTATTTCATAGCGATATAAACATTGCATGTGCTCATTAAGGTAACATCACCACCTCTTATTTCATGGTGATATAAACTTTGTCTGTGCTCATTATAGTGTTATGCACACCTCTTATTTCTTAGTGATGTAAACAGTGCATGTGCTCATTACAGTACCTTGGACACCTCTTATTTCGTAGTGTTATAAACAGTGCATGTGCTCATTACACTACCATGCACTCCACTTATTTCATAGTGATATAAACAGTACATGTGCTCATGACAGTACCATGCACAACTTTTATTTCATAGTGATATAAACAGAGCATGTGCTCATTGTAGTACCATCTCCACCTCTTATTTCACAGTTATATAAACAGTGCGTGTGCTCATTATAGAACCATAACCACCTCTTATTTCACAGTGATATAATCAGTGCATGTGCGCATTACAATACCATGCACACCTCTTTTTTCATAGTGATATAAACAGTGCATGTGCTCATAACAGTACCATGCACACCTTTTATTTCAAAGCGATATAAACAGTGCATGTGCTCATTATATTACCATCCTGACCTTCTATTTCATAGTGACATAAAGAGTGCATGTGCTCATTATAGTACCATCCTCAGCTCTTATTTCACAGCAATACAAACAGTACACATGCTCATTACAGTTCCATGCGCACTTCTTATTTCATAGCGATATAAACAGTGCACATGCTCATTATTGCACCTTGCCCACCTCTTATTTCTTAGCGATTTAAACAGTGCATGTGCAAATTATAGTACATCCCCACCTCTTATTTCATAGCGATATAAAAAGTGCATGTGCTCATTATATTACCAACCCCACCTCTAATTTCATAGCAATAATAACAATGCATGTTCATATTATAGTACCAAGCATACCTCTTATTTCATAGCGATATAAACATTGCATGTGCACAGTATAGTACCATCTCCAATGCTTATTTCATGGTGATATATCTGTGCATGAGCTCATTATAGCACCAAACGTACCTCTTATTTCCTGGTGATATAATCAGTGCTTGTGCTCATTAGACTGCCAAGCACACCTCTTATTTCTTAACGATATAAACAGTGCAGCTGCTCATTACAGTACCATCCCCACTTCTTTTTGCACAGCGATACCCACAGAGCTCATGCACATTACAGTACCATGTACACCTCTTATGTCATAGTGATATAAACAGTGCATGTGCTCATTAAAGTACCATCCCCACCTCTTATTTCATAGTGATAAAAACAGTGCAAGTGCTCATTACAGAGCCATGCACACCTTTTATTTCAAAGTGATATAAACATGACATGTGCTCATATAGTACCATGCTCACCTCTTATTTCATAGTGATATAAACAATGCATGTGCTCATTACAGTTCCAAGTACACCTCTTATTTCATAGCGATACAAACAGTGCATATGCTCATTATAGAAACATCCCCACCATTTATTTCATTGCGATATAAACTGGGCATGTGCTCATTATAGTACCAACCCCACCTCTTATTTCAAAGTAATATTAACAGTGCATGAGCTTATTATAGTACCATGCACACCTCTTATTTCATAGCGATATAAACATTGCATGTGCTCATTAAGGTAACATCACCACCTCTTATTTCATGGTGATATAAACTTTGTATGTGCTCATTATAGTGTTATGCACACCTCTTATTTCTTAGTGATGTAAACAGTGTATGTGCTCATTACAATACCATGCACTCCACTTATTTCATAGTGATATAAACAGTACATGTGCTCATTACAGTACCATGCACACTTTTATTTCATAGTGATATAAACAGAGCATGTGCTCATTATATTTCCATCCCCACCTCTTATTTCATAGTGATATAAACAGAGCATGTGTTCATTATAATACCGTAACCACCTCTTATTTCTTAGTGATATAATCAGTGCATGTGTGCATTACAATACCATGCACACCTCTTATTTCATAGTGATATAAACAATGCATGTGCTTATTACAGTAACATGCACACTTTTAATTTCATAGCGATATAAACATAGGTAGAAGACTTGGTTTGCTGGCCAAGGCACCTAGCTTCACCTGAGCTCTTTCCTTCTAAAACTGCTTGAAAGGCAGAGTAGAGAAACTTACCAGAGCAAGGGAGAAGGATTAAGACTTAGTTTTGCTAAGCAGATTTGCTGTGTGGTGGTGTTTTTAATTTTTACTCACAGGGATTGCTACTGTATATGGCTAACATTTCATTGCTTTATTTTTTCTCTGATTCAAATTGCTGTTTCTGGTATACCTTCTTCTGCATTATTACAAGGTGTGCCTACAGGTGTGTGCTAACAGATTACTGTTGTAATCTTCTGATTCAAATTGTCTTTTGCAAGGTATATCTTCTGTTACTGCTTTATTTTTCTCTGGAGCAAAGTGTTTCTTACAGGGTATATCTTCTCTGAAATTATTACAGGTGGTACTTTACAGGTTTTACAGTTTTATCTAACATTAGGATAAGCTTTCAGGGTTACTGCATTTGTTGTTGACTGATTGTTTCTGCTCTTACCTCCTTGTTCTTTCATCCGTGGTTCTTCTTTTTAGGTAGGGGAAGGGCCCAGCCACCCACCCCCATCCCCAACCACCCCACGCTACACTCCTTTTATAGGGTACCACAGTTGTGACATTTCCTGTGGCAGAGCAGGAAGGGGCGGATCAGTGGGGCCTCCACAAGGTGATCTCATTTACAGGGCACTAGTAATTTAACTTGTTATAACAAGTTAAACAAAGCACAATTAAACCATTACTTGCATTTTTCCTTTTTTCCCTTCTAATTACTCTGACTAGGTTACAAACCAGCAACTTATTTGGAATGGATTTCATTAACTGCAGGTACTGTGGAACAATTTTCAGAAGGACAGTCTTACAGGATTTAGGACACTGTCCTACATGCTGGGCCTTTGGAGATCTTAGGTCTCAGCTCCGGCAGCATGGGCAGAGATTGCACACCCAAATTTCATATTGAAGAGGAAATACATTATAAGAACCACCTGCCATTTCCCCAGCATCCAACAGAAAAACCTCGACCGCAGAGGGTAGTTGGTCCAGGAGGTTGGCAGGTGGTTAGGAGGAGCAAATCAGGTGCCCCATCACTCTCTGCTCTCCAACACATTACCTTCAAAAACCATATAAACACTACAAACAGGTATCTGCCTCTATCTCTGAAATCAAATAAAGAGCAGAAGACATTGCAGAGCAGGACACTGTGGCACAGGAGCTAGCACAACCATACTCACCCAAATCAGGAACCAAAACTAAACAAGCACAAAGGAAATCCAAAAAACTTCTGATCATAGGAGACTCCATGATTCGGGGAGTTGATACCCATCTCCAGCCAGGGGTAATGGTCAGATGTCTCCCAGGTACATCAGCATGGAGAGACACTGACCGCATTGCTAAAATTGTTCACAAAGCAGGAGAAAACATTGATGTCCTAGTACACATAGGGACTATCGATCTCGCCAGCCGGTCAGTTGTGGAGACCAAGGAACACCTGACTAGGCTGGGTGACAAACTATCATCTATTTCGTCTGGTATCTCCTTCTCTGAGATCCTGCCAGTCTGGGAGAAGGGAGCAGATGGACGGAAGGTCAGAGAAGGGAGATAGGGAGCTAAACATGTGGCTCAAGGACTGGTGCCAGGAAAAGGACACAGATTTGTAGGGAACTGGCAACAGTTCTGGGAGCGAAAGTTCTTTAAATTTGATGGATTGCATCTGACTAAAGAGGAGTCAGTGCATTGGGGCAGAAGTTTGACATCTTTGCAGAATATTTAAACTAGCAAATGGGGAGAGGGTGCAGTACCCCATCGTCGGAATGGAAGAACACCCTCCCCTCAGCTAGTGGTCAAACAGGATTCAGCATGTTTGCGTTCATTTTCATCACCAGGTAAAAAGGTTTGTCTCCCATACGATGCACAGGGGTAATGCCAAACTTCACCCAACAACTAACACACCAAAATCTGGCCAATGGAAAATCATGTACACAAATGCTCACAGCCTGGGTAATAAGATCCCAGACCTGCAGGCAATAATGTCAGAGGCTAAACTGGACATAGTAGCAATTAGTGAGATGTGGTTTACCAGTAACCACACTTGAGACTTCAGTACCTGGCTATGTATTGTTCAGAAGAGACCGAGGTGCAAAAGGGGGAGGAGGCCCTGTATGTTAATGAAAATATCAAAGCTACAGAAATTCAGAATACACATAAGGAGCCAGAAGAACTGTGGGTCACCCTGGAAACAGGAAATGGACAGCCATAAGAACTGGGGTTGTCTACAAGCCCCAGACCAGGGGGAGGACATAGACACATTACTGTTAGAAGATATACAAAACATGACAGCTAAAGGGGAGGTTCTGATAATGGGAGACTTCAACATGCCAGATACAGATCGGTCAATACCAGCAGGAACATCTGCCAGAACTAGACTCATAGTGGATTCCCTGCAGGGGGAGGGCCTCAAACAACTGGTACAGCAACCCACAAGAGACAGGGCTATCCTAGATCTAGTACTGACTAACAAAGAAGGATCACAGATCTCCAGGTAGAAGGTCACCTGGGGCCAGTGACCATCACATGGTATGGTTCAATTTGGCTACTACATCTAAATCATCCCATTCCAAGGCAAAAATATGGGACTTCAGAGGAGCTGACTTTGATAAGATGGCCAACAGAGTTAAGCTAGCCCTGGCAAAAGAAACACAGGTGAGGGGTACAGGCAAAGTGGGCAAGCATTAAGGATGCAATACTTGAAGGAACATCCCATTGTGTTAGACAGAAAAGGAAGTGCAAAGAAGAAGGAAACCACTTTGGTTCTCAAATACAGTAGCAGAAAAGGTCAGAGCCAAAAGGCTGGCCTTCAGGAAATATAAGGGAACACAGCGGGATGAAGATAGGGAGGCATACCAAACTGCCCTAAGGGAAGCAGGTAAGGCAGTAAGGCAGGCAAAGTCCTAAACTGAGGAAACACTAGCACGAACAGTAAAAGAAGGTGACAAGACTTTCTATAGATACATTAGTGAAAGGAGAAAGTCCAGAGGGGGTATTGCTAAGCTTAATGGAGAAAAGGGAGCATGTGAGGAGGAGGACCCTGTAAAGGCATCTATCCTAAATAGATACTTTTGCTCAGTATTTACTGAAGAGAAGGTAGGGCAGGGCCCACAGCTCAGCATCAGGGACACAGGGGGAGGGAGGTGAGCACTCCCTTCACAAAGAAAGGGTCCTACAAGAGCTTGCTAAGCTCAGGATGGATAAGGCAATGGGACCTGATGGCATACATCCCAGGGTACTTAAGGAGCTAAAGGAGGAACTAGCAGAGCCATTAGCAGAATTGTTTAGTGAGTCTCTGATCACAGGAGAGGTCCCAGAAGACTGGAGAAGGGCTCATGTGATCCCGCCTCCACAAGAGTGGTAGCAGGGAGGAGGCAGGGAACTACAGACCAGTCAGTCTTACCTCAGTAGTGGGCAAGATTATGGAGGATCTCCTTAAGGAAAGGATAGTGCAACACCTGGAATCCATAGGGGCACAGGATCCAAGACAGCATGGGTTTACAAAAGGAAGGTCCTGTCAAACTAATCTCATAGATTTCTTTGACTGGGTAACCAGAGTGGTGGACCAAGGGGAGCAGTTGATGTCACCTACCTTGACTTCAGCAAAGCTTTGACACTGTTCCACATAGAAGATTGATAAATAAGCTAGGTAGGCTCGGGTGGGTCAGAAGTTGGTCAACTGGGTGGCAAACTGGTTGACTGGCAGAAAACAGAGAGTGGTGGTAAATGGTATACAGTCAGAAGAGATGCAAGTCACAGTGGGTACCTCAGGATCAGTCCTGGGGCCAGTCCTATTCAACATCTTCATTAGTGACCTTGCAGATGGACTAGAGGGTAAGGCTTGTCTGTTTGCAGATGACACCAAGATCTGCAACAGAGTAGATGATCCAGATGGGGTGGGCAGAATGAGAAGAGATCTGGATAAACTAGCAGAATGATCAGAAGAGTGGCAACTGGGATTTAATGCAAAGAAGTGCAAAATCATGCACATAGGGAGAGAAACCCTGAAGCCACTTATAGGCTGGGAGGAGTTGCTAGCAGTCACAAAGGAAGAAAGAGACTTGGGCATCATCATCACTGATGACCTAAAATCATCCAAGCAGACCCTCTAAAGCAGTAGGTAAGGCTAGGGGTGTTAGGGTGTATTAGTAGGGGTATCACAAGTCGAAGAGGGAGGTAATAATCCTCTGTACAAGACATTGGTTAGGGCCCCATCTGGAGTACTGCATGCAGTATTGGAGGCCACACCTTCACAAGGACATTAACCAAATTGAGGCAGTCCAGAGAAGGGCAACCAAAATGGTGCAGGGACTGCATCAGAAGACATATGAGGACAGATTAATGTAGCAGCAATATGTATACCCTTGAGCAAAGGAGGGAGAGAGGTGATATGATCGAGGCATTCAAACACCTTAAGGGCATAAACAAGGTGAAAGAGTCTAACATGTTTAAATATAAGAAAATAGCAGGACAAGAGGACACAGCATGAGATTAGAGGGAGGCCGATTAAGAGGGAATGTGGAGGAATTCTTTTCACAGAAAGGGTGGTAGATGCATGGAATGGCTTACCACAAGAAGTGGTGGCTATGTATACAGTGCAGGGCTTCAAATAGGCATGGGATAGGCATAAGGGAGCAATACAAATGACTATGAATAGATAGGTCACTGACAGAGCAAAGGCCAATGGCACATTCATAAGGTAGAAAAAGAAATGGGCAGACTGGATGGGCCTTGCAGTCCTTATCTGCCGTCAACTTCTATGTTCTATGTTTCTATGTAACAGTGTATATGCTCATTATATTACCATCCCAACCCTTTATTTCATAGTGACATAAACAGTACATGTGCTCATAATAGTACCATCCCCACCTCTTATTTCATAGCAATACAAACAGTACACGTGCTCATTGCAATTCCATGCACACTTCTTATTTCATAGCGATATAAACAGTGCACGTGCTCATTATTGCACCTTGCCCACCTCTTATTTCATAGTGATATAAACAGTTCCTGTGCTCATTACAGTACCATTCCCACCTCTTATTGCACAGCGATACCCACAGAGCTCATTCACATTACAGTACCATGTACACCTCTTATTTCATAGTGATATAAACAGTGTTTGTGCTCATTATAGTGACATGCTCACCTTTGTTTCATAGTGATATAAACAGTGCATGTGCTTATTACAGTACCAAGCACACCTCTTATTTCATGCTGATATATTCAGTGCTTGTGCTCATTATAGTGCCATGCACACTCTTATTTATTAGCAATATAAACAATTCATGTGCTCATTATAGTACCATCCCCATCTCTTATTTAATAGCGATATAAGCAGTGCTTGTGCTCATTATAGTACTATGCACATCTCTTATTTCATGTTGATATATTTAGTGCATGTGCTAAATACAGTGCCTTGCACATCTTTTATTTCATAGTGATATAAACAGTGCATGTGCTTATTACAGTACCATCCCCTCATCTTATTTCTTAGTGATATAAACAGTGCATGTGCTCATTACATTACCATGCACACCTTTTATTTCATAGAGATATAAATAGTTCATGTGCTCATTATAGTACAATCCCCACCTCTTATTCCATAGTGATATAAAGAGTGCAAGTGCTCATTACAGAACAATGCACACCTTATATTTCATTGCAATATAAACAGTGCAAGTGCTCATTACAGAGCCATGCACACCTTTTAGTTTATTGCGATATAAACTGTGCCTGTGATCATTATAGAACCTTCCCCACATCTTATTTCATAGTGACATAAACAGTGCATGTACTTATTATAGTACCATCCCCACCTATTATTTCAAAGTGATATAAACAGTGCATGTGCTCATTATTGAACCATCCCCACCTCTTATTTCATAGCGATACAAACAGTGTACGTTCTCGTTATAGTACCATGCACACCTCTTATTTCATAGCAATATGAACAGTGCATGTTCTCATTATAGTACCATCCCCACCTCTTATTTCATAGCAATACAAACAGTAGAACCATCCCCTCCTCCTATTTCATAGTGATACAAACTGTGAACATGCTCATTACAATACCATGAACACCTCTTATTTCATTGCAATATAAACAGTGCATCTGCTTTTTACAGTTCCATGCACACCACTTATTTCATACTGATATAAACAGTGCATGTGCTCATTACAGTACCATGCACACCTTTTATTTCATAGTGATATAAACAGTACATATGCTCATTTTAGTACCATCCCCACCTCTTATTTCATAGTGATATAAACAGCGCATGTGCTCAATATAGTGCCATGCACACCTTTTATTTCATAGCAATATAAACAGTGCATCGGCTCATTATAGTAAAAGCCCCACCTCTTATGTCGTAGTTATATAAACAGTGCACGTGCTGATTATAGTGCCTTCCCCTCCTTTTATTTCATAGCGATATAAACATTGCATGTGCTCTTTACAGTACCATGCACACTTTTTATTTTATACTGATGTAAACAGTGCATGTGCTCTTTACAGTACCATGCACACCTCTTATTTCACAGCAATATAAACAGTTCATGTGCCCATTAAAGTAACATGCACAACTCTTATTTCACAGTGATATAAATAGTGCATGTGCTCATTATAGTACCATCCTCACCTCTTATTTCATAGTGATAGAAACAGTGCATGTGCTCATTATAGTACCTTCCCCTCATATTATTTCATAGCAACATAAACAGTGCATGTGCTCACTACATTTCCATGCACACCTCTAATTTCATAGTGATATAAACAGCGCATGTGCTCATCACAGTGCCATGCACACCTCTTATTTCATTGTGATATAAACAGTGCATTTGCTCGTTATGCTACCATCCCCTCCTCTTTTTTCATAGTGATATAAACAGTGCATGTGCACTTTACAGTACCTTGCACACTTTTCATTCCATAGTGATATAAAAATTGCATTTGCTCATTATAGTTCCTTGCTCACCTCTTCTTTCATAGTGATATAAACAGTGTATGTGCTCATTACAGTTCCATACACACCTCTTATTTCATAGTGATATAAACAGTGCATGTTTTCATTATAGTACCATGCACACCTCTTATTTCAAAGCGATATAGACATTGCAAGAGCTCATTATAGCAAACCCCCCACCTCTTATTTCTTGGTGATGTAAGCAGTGCACATGCTCATTATACAGTAGTACCATCCCCACCTCTTATTTCATAGCGATATAAACAGTGCATGTGCTTATTATAGTACTATGCTCACTTTTTGTTTCATAGTGAAATAGACAGTGTATGTGCTCATTACAGTACAATGTTCACATCTTATTTCATTGTGATGTAAACAGTGCATGTGCTCATTACAGAACCAAGCACTCCTTTTATTCCATAGTGATACAAACAGTGCACATGATCTGATCAATATAGTGCCATTCACACCTCTTATTTCATAGCATAAGAAACTGTGCATGTGCTCATTATAGTACCATGTACACCTCTTATTTCATAGTGATATAAACAGTGCATGTGCCCATTACAGAACCATGCACACATTTTATTTCATAGTGATATAAACAGTGTGTGTGCTCATTACAGTGCCATGTTCACCTCTTATTTCATTGTGAAGTAAGCAGTGCATGTGCTCATTACAGAACCATGCACACCTTTTATTGCATAGTGATACAAACAGTGCATGTGATCATTATAGTACCATGCACACCTCTTATTTCATAGTGATATAAACAGTGCAAGTGCTCATTACAGTACCATGCACTCCTATTATTTCATTCTGAAATAAATAGTGCATATGCTCTTTATATTACCATCCCGACCTTTTATTTCTTAGTGACATAAAAAGTGCATGTAGTCAGTATAGTGCCAAGCACACCTTTTATTTCTTACCAATATAAACAGTGCATCTGCTCATTATAGGACCCACCCCTCTTTTTATTTCTTAGTGTATTAAACAGTGTATGTGCTGATTATAGTACCATCCCCAGCTATTATTTCATAGCGATATAAACATTGAATGTGCTCTTTACAATACCATGCACTCTTTTTATTTTATAGTGATATAAACAGTGCACATGCTCATTACAGTACCATGCACAGTTCTTATTTCATTGTGATATAATCAGTGCATGTGCCCATTACAGTACAAGTCACAATTCTTATTTCATAGTGATTTAAACAGTGCATGTGCTCTTTACAGTACCATGCACAGCTTTTATTTCATAGCGATATAAACAGTGCATGTGCTCTTTATAGTACCATCCTCACCTCTTATTTCATAGTGACAGAAGCAGTACATGTGGTCATTATACAGCGATGCACACCTTTAATTTCATAGCGATACAAAGAGTGCCCATTCTCACTTCAGGACCATGCACAGCTTTTATATTACAGCGATATAAACTGTGCATCTGCTCATTATAGGACCTTCCCCACATTTTATTTCATAGTGATGTTAAGAGTGCATGTGCTCATTATAGTGACAGTCACACCTTTTATTTCATAGCAATATAAACAGTGTATGTGCTCATTATAGTACCATCTGCACTTCTTATTTCTTAGCGATACAAACAGAGCATGTGCTTATTATAGTACCATCCCCACCTTGTATTTTATAGTGATATAAACAGTGCATGAGCTCATTATAGTACCATCCCCACCTCTAATTTCATAGCGATACAAACAGTACATGTGCTCATTATAGTACCATGCACGCCTCTTATTTCATAGCAATAGAATCAGTCATTTCCACATTATAGTACAATCCTCAGCTCTTATTTCATAGCGATAGAAACAGTGCATGTGCACATTATTGTACCTTCCTCAAATCTTATTTCATAGCGACATAAACAGTGCAGGTGCTCATTACAGTTCCATGTACACCTCATATATCACAGCGATAGAAACAGTGTATGTGCTCATAATAGTACCTTGCACACCTCTTATTTCATAGCAATATAAACAGTGCTTGTGCTTATTCTAGTCCCATCCCCACCTCTTTTTTCAAAGTGATACAAACATTGCAGCTGCTCATTATAGTACCTTCCCTAATTCTTATTTCATAGCGATAGAAACAGTGCATGTGCTCATTATAGTACCATCCTCACCTCTTATTTCATAGCAATAGAAACAGTGCATGTGCTTTTTATAGTACCATCCTCACCTCTTAGTTCATAGCGATATAAACAGTGCATGTGCTCATTATAGCAAAACCCCCACCTCTTATTTCTTGGTGATATAAGCAGTGCAAGTGCTCATTATTCAGTAGTACCATCCCCACCTCTTATTTCATGGTGATATATTTAGTGCATGTGATCACTATAGTGTCATGCACACATCTTAGTTATTAGTGATATAAACAGTGCAAGTGCTCATTATAGTACCATGCACATCTCTTATTTCATAGTGATATAAACAGTGCATGTGATCATTACAGAACCATGCACACATTTTATTTCATAGCAATATCAGTGAAAGTGCACATTACAGTACCATGTTCACCTCTTATTTCATAGTGATGTAAACAGTGCATGTGCTCATTATAGAGCCATGCACACCTTTTATTTCAAAGGGATACAAACATTGCACATGCTCATTAAAGTACCTTGCACGTCACTTATTTCATAGTGTTATAAACAGTGCATGGGCTCTTTACAGTGCCATGCACACCTTCTATTTCATTGCAATGTAAACAGTGCATGTGCTCATTATATTACCATCCAGACCTTTTATTTCACAGTGACATAAACAGTGCATGTGCTCATTATACAGCCATGAACACCTTTTATTTCATAATTATATAAACTGTGCACATGCACATTATAGTACATTCCCACATCTTATTTCATAGCAGTGTTTTAAATAATTGATTAGCAGTTTTTTCCTTGGGACAATACTAACTGTTCAGAAAGTATTTATATAGGTTTTCTAGAAGTGCTATGTTTGTTAAACACAGTGAGGCAGGTGCTATGCATTTTCACAATGTTTTAGCACTTTTATGAGCAAAACGCTAAACAATTTTTAGAGTTAAATAAAACCCTGCATAGAGATATAAACAGTACATGTGCTCATTATAGAGCCATGCAAACCTTTCATTTCATAGCAATACAAACAAGGCACGTGCTCATTATAGTATCAAGCTAACCTCTTATTTCATAGTGATATAAACAGTGCATGTGCTCATTACAGTACCATGCACACCTTTTATTTCATTGCGATATAAACAGTGCATGTGCTCATTATATTACCACCTCAACCTTTTTTTAATAGTGACATAAACAGTGCATGTGCTCATTAAAGTACCATCCCCACTTCTGATTTCATAGTGATATAAGCAGTGCATGTGCTCATTATCGAACAATTCCCACCTCTTATTTCAAAGCAATACAAACAGAACACTTGCTCATTACAGTTCCTTGCACACTTCTTATTTCATAGTGATATAAACAGTGCATGTACTCATTATAGTACCATCCCCACCTCTTATTTCAAAGCAATACAAACAGAACACTTGCTCATTACAGTTCCTTGCACACTTCTTATTTCATAGTGATATAAACAGTGCACATGCTCATTACAGAACCATGTACACCTCTTACTTCATAGTGAAATAAACAGTGCATATGCTCATTATAGTACCATCCTCACCTCTTATTTCATAGTGATATAAACAGTGCATGTTCTCATTATGGTGCCATGTACACATTTTATTTCATTGCAATATAAATAGTGCATGTGGTCATTATAGTACCAGCCGCACCTCTTATTTCATTGTGATATACACAGTGCAGGTGCTCATTACAGATAATTGCACACCTCTTATTTCATAGCAATAGAAACAGTGCATGTGCTCTTTACAATATCAAGCACACTTTTTATTCCATAGTGATACAGACATTGCATTCGCTCATTACAGTAACATGAACATCTCTTATTTCATGGTAATAAAAACAGTGCATTTGTGCATCATACAGTAGTACCATTCCCACCCCTTATTTCATAGTGATACAAAAAAGTGCATGTGTTCATTGTAGTACCATACACACCTCTTAAGTCATGATGAAATACTCAGTGCACTTCATCATTACAGTGCCATGCTCACCTTTTATTTCACAGCGATATAAAAAGTGCATGTGCTCATTATAGTACCAGCCCCACCTCTTATTTCATTGTGATATAAACAGTGCAGGTGCTCATTACAATTCCATGCACACCCTCGTATTTCAAAGTGATATAAACAGTGCCTGTCCTCATTGCAGTTCCATGCACACCTCTTATTTCATAGTGATATAAACAGTGCATGTGCCCTTTACAGTACCAAGAACACCTTTTTTTCATAGTGATATAATCAATGCATGTGCTCATTATAGTACCATGCTCACCTCTTATTTCAAAATGATATAAACAATGCATTTTGCTCATTACTGTTCCATGTACACCACTTTTTTAATGGCAATATAAAAGTGTATTTGCAAGCACTGTTTATATCACCATCATTATGGTACCATCCCCACCTCTTATTTCCTAGTTATATAAACAGTACATGTGCTCATTACAGAAACATGTATACCTTTTATTTCATAGCGATATAAACAGTGTATGTGCTCATTACAGTACCATGCACACCTCTTATTTCTTAGTGATATAAACAGTGCAGGTGCTTATTACAGTACCATGCACACCTTTAATTTCATAGAGATATAAACAGTGCCAGTGTTCATTATAGTACCATCCACTCCTCTTATTTCATAGTGATATAAACAGAGCAAGTGCTCTTTACAGAGCCATGCACACCTTATATTTCATAGTAATATAAGCAGTGCAAGTGTTCAATATATTACCATTCCCTCCTCTTATTTCATGGTGATAAAAACAGTGCATGTGCTCATTATAGTACCATCCTCACCTTTTATTTCATAGTGATATAAACAGTGCATGTGCTGATTGTAGTACCATCCCCACCTATGATTTCATAGCTATATAAACATTGCATGTGCTCTTTACAGTACCATGCACACTATTTATTTCATAGTGATATGAACTGTGCTTGTGCATATTACAGTACCATGCACACCTCTTCTTTCAAAGCGATATAACCAGTGCATATGCCCATTACAGTACAATGCACACCTCTTGTTTCATAGCGATACAGTGCATGAGCTCATTACAGTACCAAGCACACCTTTTATTTAACAGTGATATAAACAGTGCATGTGCTCATTATAGTACCATCCTCACCTCTTATTTCATAATGATATAAACTGTGCATGTGCTTATTATAGTGCATAGTGTATTTGCACAAGCACTGTTTGAATCAATATGAAATCAAAAGTGTGCATGGTACTGTAAAGAACACATGCCATGTTTATGTCGCTATGAAATCATAAGTGGGGATGGTACTATAATCAGCACATGAACTGTTTATATCACTATGAAATAACAGGTGGGGATGGTACTATAATGAGCATAAGCACTGTTTATATCACCATCATTAAGGTACCATCCCCACCTCTTATTTCCTAGTGATACAAACAGTACATGTGCTCATTACAGAACCATGTACCCCTTTTATTTCATAGCGATATAAACAGTGTATGTGCTCATTACAGTACCATGCACACCTCTTATTTCATAGTGATATAAACAGTGCAGGTGCTTATCACAATACCATGCACACCTTTAATTTCATAGGGATATAAACAGTGCATGTGTTCATTATAGTACCATCCCCTCCTCTTATTTCATAGTGATATAAACAGAGCAAGTGCTTTTTATAGAGCCATGCACACCTTATATTTCATAGCAATATAAGCAGTGCAATTGCTCAATATATTACCATTCCCTCCTCTTATTTCATGGTGATAAAAACAGTGCATGAGCTCATTATAGTACCATCCTCACCTTTTATTTCATAGTGATATAAACAGTGCATGTGCTGATTGTAGTACTATCCCCACCTATAATTTCATAGATATATAAACATTGCATGTGCTCTTTACAGTACCATGTGCACTTTTTATATCATAGAAATATAAACTGTGCTTGTGCATATTACAGTACCATGCACACCTCCTGTTTAAAAGCGATACAAACAGTGCATGAGCTCATTACAGTACCAAGCACATCTTTTATTTAACAGTGATATAAACAGTGCATGTGCTCATTATAGTACCATCCTCACCTCTTATTTCATAGAGATACAAACAGTGCATGTGCTTACTATTGTGCCATCCCTGCCTCTTATTTCATAGTGATATAAACAGTGCATGTGCTCATTATAGTACCATCCCCACCTCTTATTTCACAGCAATACAAACAGTGCACATGCTCATTATAGTACCATGCACACCTCTTATTTCACAGCAATATAAACTGTTCATGTGCTTATTAAAGTACCATGCACACCTCTTATTTCATAGTGATATAAATAGTGCATGTGCTCATTATACAGTAGTACCATTCCCACCTCTTATTTCATAGAGATATAAACAGTGCATGCGCTCATTATAGTACCATGCACACCTCTTATTTCATGGTGATAAATTCAGAGCATGTGCTCATTACAGTGCCATGCACACCTTTTATTTCATAGCGATATAAACATTGCATGTGCTCTTTACAGTACCATGCACACATTTTTTTTTATTGTGATATAAACAGTGCTTGTGCCCATTACAGTACCATGCACACCTCTTATTTCTTAGTGATATAAACATTGCATGTGCTCATTATGGTACCATCCCCACCTCTTATTTCATGGTGACATAAACTTTGTGTGAGCTCATTATAGTGTTATGCACACCTCTTATTTCTTAGTGATATAAACAGTGCATGTGCTTATTACAGTACCATGGACACATCTTATTTCATAGTGATATAAACAGTGCATGTGCTCATTACACTACCATGCACTCCACTTATTTCATAGTGATATAAACAGTACATGTGCCCATTACAGTACCATGCACATCTTTTATTTCATAGCAATACAAACATAGCATGTGCTCATTGTAGTACCATCTCCACCTCTTATTTCATAGTGATATAAACATTGCATGTGCTCATTATAGAACCATAAACACCTCATATTTCATAGTGATATAATTAATGCATGCGCACATTACAATACCATGCACACCTCTTATTTCATACTGATATAAACAGTGCATGTGCTCATTACAGTACCATGCACACCTTTTATTTCATAACGATATAAACAGTGCATGTGCTCATTATATTACTAGCCTGACCTTTTATTTCATAGTGACATAAGCAGTACATGTGGTCATTATACAGCGATGCACACCTTTAATTTCATAGCGATACAAAGAGTGCCCGTTCTCACTTCAGGACCATGCACAGCTTTTATTTTATAGCGATATAAACTGTGCACCTGCTCATTATAGTACCTTCCCCACATTTTATTTCATAGTGATATTAAGAGTGCATGTGCTCATTATAGTGACATTCACACCTTTTATTTCTTAGCAATATAAACAGAACATGTGCTTATTATAGTACCATCCCCACCTCATATTTTATAGTGATATAAACAGTGCATGAGCTCATTATAGTACCATCCCCATCTCTAATTTCATAGCGATACAAACAGTGCACATGCTCATTATAGTACCATGCACGCCTCTTATTTCATAGCAATAGAAACAGTCATTTCCACATAATAGTACCATCCTCACCTCTTATTTCATAGCGATAGAAACAGTGCATGTGCACATTATTGTACCTTCATCAAATCTTATTTCATAGCAACATGAACAGTGCAGGTGCTCATTACAGTTCCATGTACACCTCATATATCACAGTGATAAAAACAGTGTATGTGCTCATAATAGTACCATGCACACCTTTTATTTCATAGCGATATAAACAGTGAATGTGCTCATTGTAGTACCATCCCCACCTCTTATTTTTATTTTATTTATTTATTTGAGAAATTGGTTTACAACCTTTGAGCCAGAGGCTCATTTCCAAAGGTACCTCGTCACAGTGAGGACAATACATAACAGGCTTACATATGATGTAGAAAAGACAACTGAATTTTGGTTACAGCATTTGGATTAATGGTAGTAAGCACAGGAGACAACTGAATTTTGGTTACAGCATTTGGATTAATGGTAGTAAGCACAGAAGACAACTGAATTTAGGATACAGCCTTTGGAATAATGGTAGCAAACGCCAATGACTACATCCGGTCAGCAGATAAGCAAGTTTGCGAGATGTAGCAGGTCAAAGCAGTATAAACAGCAATGGCTGAGGATTAGTGCAATGTGGAGTGGATGCTGCCCAGTGGGCATTGTCAGGGTAATGTGCCTAGCAACTCGGTTATATACAGGTGCAGTTTCGCGTGTTAAATAGATGGCTGCGAAGTGTGAGTTTGAATTTGAAAATTGTGGGGGCATCTGAGATGGGGGCAGGGAGCGAGTTATACCAGGACGGAGCTCTAAAGGCTGTCAGCCCAAGTGGGGAAAGTCCTAGAAGGGTTTTTTTTGTTATTAGGCAAGTTTGGTAGTGGAGACATTCATCCAGGGTCAGCAGATTCGCCATGTCATAGAGCTGGCAAGAGTGTGTCCTCCTGGGGGCCCCAGTGATTAGCCTACATGCTTTATTTAAGATGAGGCAAATTTTATTGAGGGCAGTTGTGTCAGTAGCACCATATACTGGGAGGACATAGTCGACCAGGGATAGTATAGAGGAAGTGACCGCTATATGGAGGGCTGTCTGGGGGAGACAGTTTTTATGTCGATATAAGATGCCAAGTCGCACATTAGTGGCTGAGGCAAGTGCATCAATGTGGGTGTGGTAGGTGAGTGCTGAATCAAAGGAGACCCCAAGGTACTTATAGGAGTGGACCTGCTCAAGAGGCTGCTTGGACCTGGGGAGGATATGGAGTGGGAAGTTGCTGACTTTGTTTTGGGGATGGGCGAAAAGCACTGTCTTTGTTTTTTTGAGATTAATGACCAGTCTGTGCTCTTCAAACCAGGTTTCAACATCATTAAAGGATTGTTGTAGAGAGTCCTGGAGGGAGATAGGGTTATGGTGGGTGGCAAATATGATGGCATCATCTGCATACAGCAGAATTTTCCCAGAGCAAGCACTGGGCAGGGTATTAAGATAGAGGGAGAAGAGTAGAAGTCCCAGGATGGATCCCTGAGGAACTCCTGAGCGGATGGGACTAGTATTGGAAAGTGCCCCATTAATTCAGACACATTGGGAGCAGGCAGTTAGGTAGCTGGTGCACCATGCCAGAGGTCCAGTGGTGAAGCCAGTGTGGCAGAGGGCATCCAGCAGGAGGGGGTGGGAGACAGTGTCGAATGTCTTTGAGAGGTCGATGAACACTGCTCTGGCTAGGGAGCCAGAGTCCAGAGAGGAGTGTAGGAAGGTTGAGAATTCAAGTAGCGCAGTGCCGGTGCTGTGGCCAGCACGGAAACCGTGCTGTTCTGGGCTGAGGATGTTGTATTTGGTCAGGTATTCAGAGATTTGTGTGGCAACCAGCTTCTCTAGTGCTTTGGAAAGGGGGGGAGAATGGAGATTGGACGGTAGTTCCCTGCAGCGGACCTGTCACCACCTTTGTGAATGGGGGTGACAATGGCAGCCTTCTATGCAGTTGGGAATTGCCCTAGACAGAGGGATTTGTTGAGAAGGCTAGTAAGTGGGTCGAGAACCTGATCCAGGACCAGACAGAGAATTCTGGGGTCAAGCGAGTCTGCACCTGGATTATTGCTTTTTAGTGCTCTGACCAGGTGGGGCCTGGCTTTCTGGGCAGATACCCTACGCAGGTGGAAGCAGGGGTACAGGAGGGCTGGAGCAGGTAGGGGGGTGGCGGGTCAAAGAAATTACTGGGGAGGACGGAGCTCAGGTCCGTAAAGGCTGTGTTGAGGTAGTTTTCTGATTCATAGCATATATTTCATAGCAATATAAACAGTGCTTGTGCTTATTCTAGTCCCATCCCCACCTCTTTTTTCAAAGTGATATAAACAGTGCAGCTGCTCATTATAGTACCTCCCCACCTCTTAATTCATAGCGATATAAACAGTGCATGTGCTCATTATAGTACCATCCTCACCTCTTATTTCATAGCGATAGAAACAGTGCATCTGCTTATTATAGTACCATCCTCACCTCTTATTTCATAGCGATATAAACCGTGCATGTGCTCATTAAAGTACCATCGACACCTCTTAGTTCATAGCGATATAAACATTGCATGTGCTCATTATAGCAAAACCCCCACCTCTTATTTCTTGGTGATATAAGCAGTGCAAGTGCTCATTATTCAGTAGTACCATCCCCACCTCTTATTTCATGGAGATATATTCAATGCATGTGATCTGTATAGTGTCATGCACACATCTTAGTTCTTAGTGATATAAACAGTGCAAGTGCTCATTATAGTACCATGCAAACTTCTTATTTCATAATGATATAAACAGTGCATGTGATCATTACAAAACCATGCACACGTTTTATTTCATAACAATATCAGTGTAAGTGCACATTACAGTACCATGTTCACCTCTTATTTCATAGTCATGTAAACAGTGCATGTGCTCATTATAGAGCTATGCACACCTTTTATTTCAAAGTGATACAAACATTGCACGTGCTCATTAAAGTACCTTGCACGACACTTATTTCACAGTGACATAAACAGTGCAGGTGCTCATTATAGAGCCATGCACACCTTTTAGTTCATAATAATATAAACTGTGCACATGCACATTATAGTACCTTCCCACATCTTATTTCATACACAGTACATGTGCTCATTATAGAGCCATGCAAATCTTTCATTTCATAGCAATACAAACAAGGCACGTGCTCATTATAGTACCAATATAACCTCTTATTTCATAGGGATATAAACAGTGCATATGCTCATTACAGTACCATGCACACATTTTATTTCATTGCAATATAAACAGTGCATGTGCACATTATATTACCACCCCAACCTTTTTTCATAGTGACATAAACAGTGCATGTGCTCATTAAAGTACCATCCCCACCTCTGATTTCATAGTGATATAAGCAGTGCATGTGCTCATTATCGAACAATTCCCACCTCTTATTTCATAGTGATACAAACAGTGCTCGTGTTCATTACAGTTCCATGCACACTTCTTATTTCATAGTGATATAAACAGTGCATGTGCTCATTATTGTACCATCCCCACCTCTTATTTCGAAGCAATACAAATGGAACGCTTGCTCATTACAGTTCCTTGCACACTTCTTATTTCATAGTGATATAAACAGTGCACATGCTCATTACAGAACCATGTACACCTCTTATTTCATACTGAAATAAACAGCGCATGTGTTCATTATAGTACCATCCTCACCTCTTATTTCATAGTGATATAAACAGTACATGTTCTCATTATGGTGCCATGCACATATTTTATTTCACTGCAATATAAATAGTGCATGTGGTCATTATAGTACCAGCCGCACCTCCTATTTCATTGTGATATACACAGCGCAGGTGCTCATTATAGATCCATGCACATCTCTTATTTCATAGCAATAGAAACAGTGCATGTTTCATTACAGTGACATGCACACTTCTTATTTCAGTGATATAAACAGTACATGTGCACTTTACAGTACCAAGCACACTTTTTATTTCATAGTGATATAAACATTATATGTGTGCATTATAAAACCATGATCTCCTCTTATTTCATAGTGATATAAACAATGCTTGTGCTCATTACAGTTCCATGTACACCTTTTATTTCATAGCTATATAAACAGTGCATGTGCTCATTACAGTACCATTCACACCTCTGATTTCATAGTGATATAAGCAGTGCATGTGCTCATTATCGAACAATTCCCACCTCTTATTTCATAGTGATACAAACAGTGCACGTGTTCATTACAGTTCCATGCACACTTCTTATTTCATAGTGATATAAACAGTGCTTGTGCTCATTATTGTACCATCCCCACCTCTTATTTCGAAGCAATACAAATGGAATGCTTCCTCATTACACTTCCTTGCACACTTCTTATTTCATAGTGATATAAACAGTGCACGTGCTCATTACAGAACCATGTACACCTCTTATTTCATACTGAAATAAACAGTGCATGTGTTCATTATAGTACCATCCTCACCTCTTATTTCATAGTGATATAAACAGTACATGTTCTCATTATGGTGCCATGCACATATTTTATTTCACTGCAATATAAATAGTGCATGTGGTCATTATAGTACCAGCCGCACCTCCTATTTCATTGTGATATACACAGCGCAGGTGCTCATTATAGATCCATGCACATCTCTTATTTCATAGCAATAGAAACAGTGCATGTGCTCATTACAGTGACATGCACACCTCTTATTTCATAGTGATATAAACAGTACATGTGCACTTTACAGTACCAAGCACACTTTTTATTTCATAGTGATATAAACATTATATGTGTGCATTATAAAACCATGATCTCCTCTTATTTCATAGTGATATAAACAATGCTTGTGCTCATTACAGTTCCATGTACACCTTTTATTTCATAGCTATATAAACAGTGCATGTGCTCATTACAGTACCATTCACACCTCTTATTTCATAGTGATATAAACAGTGCAGGTGCTCATTATAGTACCTTGCACATCTCTTATTTCATAGCAATATAAACAGTACATGTGCTCATTATAGAACAATCCTCATCTATTATTTCATAGTGATATAAACAGTACATGTGCTCATTACAGTACCTTGCAAACCTCTTATTTCATAGTGATATAAACAGTGCATGTGCTCATTACTGTACCATGCAAACCTTTTATTTCATAGTGATATAAACAGTGCATGTGCTCATTATAGAGCCATGCACACCATTTTTTTTCATTGCAATATAAACAGTGCAAGTGTTCATTATAGTACCATTTCCATCTCTTATTTCATGGTGTTATAAACAGTGCATGTGCTCATTATAGTACCTTCCCCACGACTTATTTCAAAGTGACAAAAACTATGTATTTGCTCATTATGGTACCATCCCCACCTCTTATTTCCCAGTGATATAAACAGTACATGTGCTCATTACAGAACCATGTACACATTTTATTTCATAGCAATATAAACTGTGTATGTGCTCATTACAGTACCATGCACACCTCCTATTTTACAGTGATATATACAGTGCATGTGCTCATTATACTACAATCACCACCTCTTATTTCATGGTGACAAAAACAGTACATGTGCTCATTATACAGTAGTACCATCCCCACCTCTTATTTCATAGTGATATAAACAGTGCATGTGCTCATTATAGTACCATGCACACTTCTTATTCATAGTGATATATTCAGTGCATGTGCTCATTACAGTGCCATGCTCACCTTTCATTTCATAGTGATATAAACAATGCATGTGCTCTTTATAGTTCCATTCCCACCTCTTATTTCATAGTGATATAAACAGTGCATGTTCTCATTATAGTGCCATGCACTTCGTTTATTTAATTGTAATATAAATAGTGCATGTTCTCATTATAGTACCAGCCCCACCTCTTATTTCATTGTGATATACACAGTGCAGGTTCTCATTACAGTTCCATGCACACCTCTTATTTCAAAGCGATATAAACAGTGCATGTGCTAATTAGAGTGCCATGCACACCTCTTATTTCATAGCTATATAAATAGTGCATGTGCTCTTTACAGTACCAAGCACACTTTTTATTTCATAATGATATAAACATTGCATGTGCTCATTATAGGACCATGCTCACCTCCTATTTTATAGTGATATAAACAATGTTTGTGCTCATTACAGTTCCATGTACACCTCTTTTTTCATAGCGATATAAACAGTGTATTTGCTCATTATAGTACTATCCGTACCTCTTATTTCCTAGTGATATAAACAGTGCATGTGCTCATTATACAATAATGCTCATCTCTTATTTCATAGCAATATAAACAGTGCATGTGCACATTACAGTACCATGCACACCTCTTATTCCATAGCTGTATAAACAGTGCATGTGCTTATTACAGTATCATCCACACCTCTTATTTTATAGCGATATAAACAGTGCATGTGCTCATTATAGTAAAATGCACACCTCTTATTTCATAGTGGTTTAAACAGTGCATGTGCTCATTACAGTTCCTTTCACACCTCTTCTTTCATAGCGATATTAACAGTGTATGTGCTGATTATAGTACCATCCCAAACTTTTATTTCATACCGATATAAACAGTGCATGTGCTCATTATAGTACCATCTCCAACTCTTATTTCATAGCAATATAAACAGTGCTTGTGCTTATTATAGAACCATGCACACCTCTTATTTCATAATGATATTAACATTGCAAGTGCTCTTTACAGTACCATGCACACTTTTTATTTCATGGTGATATAAACAGAGCATGTGCTCATTACAGTACCATTCACACCTCTCATTTCAAAGCGATCTAATCAGTGCATGTGCCCATTACAGTACCATCAACTCCTCTAAATTCATAGCGATATAAACAGTGCATGTGCTCATTATAGTACCATGCACTCCTTTTATTTAATAGTGATATTAACAGTGCATGTGCTCATTATAGTACCATCCTCACCTCTTATTTCATAGTGATATAAACAGTGCATGTGCTCATTACAGAGCCATGCATAGCATTTATTTCATAGCGATACAAAGAGTGCCCGTTCTCATTATAGTACCATGCACAGCTTTTATTTCATAGTTATATAAACTGTGCACGTGCAAATTATATTGCCATCCCTACCTCTTATTTCAAAGTGATATAAACAGTGCATGTGTTCATTATAGTACCATCCCCACCTCTAATTTCATAGTGATACAAACAGTGCATGTGCTCATTATACTACCATGCACTCCTCTTATTTCACAGCAATATAAACAGTGCATGTGCTCATTAAAGTACCAGGCACATCTCTTATTTCATAGCGATATAAACAGTTCATGTGCTCATTATGGTACCATCCTCACCTCTTATTTCATAGTGATAGAAACAGTGCATGTGCTCATTATAGTACCTTCCCCATGACTTATTTCAAAGTGACATAAACAATGTATTTGCTCATTATGGTACCATCCCCACCTCTTATTTCCCAGTGATATAAAAGTACATGTGCTCATTACAGAACCATGTACACATTTTATTTCATAGCGATATAAACTGTGTATGTGCTCATTACAGTACCATGCACACCTCCTATTTCACAGTGATATATACAGTGCAAGTGCTCATTATACTAAAATCCCCACCTCTTATTTCATGGTGACAAAAACAGTGCATGTGCTCATTATACAGTAGTACCACCCCCACCTCTTATTTCATAGTGATATAAACAGTGCATGTGCTCATTATAGAACCATGCAGACCTCTTATTTCATGGTGATATATTCAGTGCATGTACTCATTACAGTGCCATGCTCACCTTTTATTTCCTAGTGATATAAACAGTGCATGTGCTCTTTATAGTTCCATTCCCACCTCTTATTTCATAGTGATATAAACAGTGCATGTTCTCATTATAGTGCCATGCACTCCATTTATTTCATTGCAATATAAATAGTGCATGTTCTCATTATAGTACCAGCCCCACCTCTTATTTCATTGTGATATACACAGTGCAGGTTCTCATTACAGTTCCATGCACACCTCTTATTTCAAAGCGATATAAACAGTGCATGTGCTAATTAGAGTGCCATGCACACCTCTTATTTCATAGCTATATAAATAGTGCATGTGCTCTTTACAGTACCAAGCACACTTCTTATTTCATAGTGATATAAACATTGCATGTGCTCATTATAGGACCATGCTCACCTCCTATTTCATAGTGATATAAACAATGTGTGTGCTCATTACAGTTCCAAGTACACCTCTTTTTTCATAGCAATATAAACAGTGTATTTGCTCATTATAGTACTATCCGTACCTCTTATTTCCTAGTGATATAAACAGTGCATGTGCTCATTATACAACAATGCTCATCTCTTATTTCACAGCAATATAAACAGTGCATGTGCACATTACAGTACCATGCGCACCTCTTATTCCATAGCTGTATAAACAGTGCATGTGTTTATTACAGTATCATCCACATCTCTTAATTCATAGCGATATAAACAGAGCATGTGCTCATTATAGTAAAATGCACACCTCTTATTACATAGTGGTTTAAACAGTGCATGTGCTCATTGCAGTTCCGTTCACACCTCTTCTTTCATAGCGATATTAACAGTGTATGTGCTGATTATAGTACCATCCCAACCTCTTATTTCATACCGATATAAACAGTGCATGTGCTCATTATAGTTCCATCTCCAACTCTTATTTCATAGCAATATAAACAGTGCTTGTGCTTATTATAGTTCCATGCACACCTCTTATCATAGCGATGTAAACATTGTATGTTCTCATTATAGTACCATCTCCACCTCTTATTTCATGGTGATATAAACAGTGCATGTGCTCATTATAGTACCATGCAAACCTCTTATTTCATGGTGATATATTCAGTGCATGTGCTCATTACAGTTCCATCCTCACCTCTTATTTCATTGTGATATAAACATTGCATGTGCTCATTATAGAACCATCTAAAACTCTTATTTCATAGAGATATAAACATTGCATGTTCTCATTATAGTACCATGCTCACCTCATATTTCATAGTGATATAAACAATGCTTGTGCTCATTACAGTACCATGCACACCTCTTACTTCATAGTGATATAAACAGTGCTGGTGATCATTATAGTACCATGTTCATCTCTTATTTCACAGCAATATAAACAGTGCATGTGCCCATTATTGAACAATCCTTATCTCTTATTTAATAGCGATATAAACAGTGCATGTGCTCATTACTGTACCATTCACACCACTTATGTCATAGTGATATAAACTGTGCTTGTGCTCATTACAGTACCATGCACACCTTTTATTTCATAGCTATATAAACAGTGCAAGTGCTTCTTATAGTACCATCTCCACCTCTTATTTTATAGTGATATAAATAGTGCATATGCTCATTATAGAGCCATGCACACCTTTTATTTCATAGCAATATAAACAGTGCAATTCCCACTTCTTTTTTTCATGGTGATATAAACAGTGCTTGTGCTCATTATAGTACCATGCACATCTCTTATTTCACAGCAATATAAACTGTTCATGTGCTCATTAAAGTACCATGCACACCTCTTATTTCATAGTGATATAAATAGTGCATGTGCTCATTATAGTACCATCCTCACATCTTTTTTTCATAGTGATAGAAACTGTGCATGTGCTCATTATACAGTAGTACCATCCCCACCTCTTATTTCATAGCGATATAAACAGTGCATGTGCTCATTATAATACTATGCACACCTCTTATTTCATGGTGATAAATTCAGAGCATGTGCTCATTACAGTGCCATGCATACCTTTTATTTCATAGTGATATAAACAGTGCATGTGCTCTTTATTGTTCCATTCCCACCTCTTACTTCATAGTGATATAAACAGTGCATTTGCTCATTATACGCGACTCACACCATTTATTTCATAGCATTATAAATAGTGCATGTGCCTATTATAGTACCAGCCCACATCTTATTTCATTGTGATATACACAGTGCAGGTGCTCATTACAGTTCATTGCACACTTCTTATTTCAAAGCTATATAAACAGTGCATGTACTCTTTACAGTGCCAGGCACACTCTTATTTCATGGCAGTATAAACAGTGCATGTGCTCCTACAGTACCAAGCACTCTTTTATTTCATAGTGATATAAAAATTGCGTTTGCTCATTATAGTACCATGCTCACCTCTTATTTCATAGTGACATAAGCAATGCTTGTGCTCATTACAGTTCTATGTACACCTCTTTTTAAGCAATATAAACAGTGTATTTGTTCATTATACTACCATCCATACCTCTTATTTAGTGATATACTCAGAAAATGTGCTCATTACACAACCATGTACACCTTTTATTCTATAGCTATATAAACAGTGTATGTGCTCATTACAGTACCAAATGCACCTTTTATTTCATAGTGATATAAACAGTGCAGGTGCTCATTATAGTACCATGCACATCTCTTATTTCATTCAGTATAAACAGTGCATGTGCTCATTATAGAACAAACCTCATCTCTAATTTCATAGCGATATAAACAGTGCATGTGCACACTGCAGCACCATGCACACCTCTTATTTCATAGCTATATAACAATGTATGTTCTCATTATAGTACCATCTCCAACTTTTATTTTATAGGGATATTAACAGTGCAAGTGCTCATTATAGTACCTTCCCCACATCGTATTTCATAGCGACATAAACAGTGAATGTGCTCATTAGAGTTCCATGCACACCTCTTATTTCATAGCAATATAAACAGTGCATGTGTTCATTACAGTGCCATGCACACTGTTTATTTCATAGCAATATAAATAGTGTTTGTTCCCATTATAGTACCAGCCCACCTCTTACTTCATTGTGAAATAAAAAGTGCATGTGCTCATTACAGTTCCATGCACACATCTTATTTCAAAGTGATATAAACAGTGCACGTGCTCATTACAGTGCCATGCACACCTCTTATTTCATAGCTATATAAACAGTGCATGTGCTCTTTACAGTACCAAGCACACTTTTTATTTCATAGTGATATAAACAAGGCATGTTCTCATTATAGCACCAAGATAACCTCTTATTTCATAGGGATATAAACAGTGCATGTGCTCATTACAGTACCATGCACACATTTTATTTCATTGCAATATAAACAGTGCATGTGCACATTATATTACCACCCCAACCTTTTTTTCATAGTGACATAAACAGTGCATCTGCTCATTAAAGCACCATCCCCACCTCTAATTTCATAGTGATATAAGCAGTGCATGTGCTCATTATCGAACAATTCCCACCTTTTATTTCATAGTGATACATACTGTGCACGTGTTCATTACAGTTCCATGCACACTTCTTATTTCATAGTGATATAAACAGTGCATGTGCTCATTATAGTACCATCCCCACCTCTTATTTTGAAGCATTACAAACAGAACACTTGCTCATTACAGTTCCTTGCACACTTCTTATTTCATAGTGATATAAACAGTGCACGTGCTCATTACAGAACCATGTACACCTCTTATTTCATACTGAAATAAACAGCGCATGTGTTCATTATAGTACCATCCTCACCTCTTATTTCATAGTGATATAAACAGTGTATGTTCTCATTATGGTGCCATGCACATATTTTATTTCACTGCAATATAAATAGTGCATCTGGTCATTATAGTACCAGCCATACCTCCTATTTCATTGTGATATACACAGCGCAGGTGCTCATTACAGATCCATGCATATCTCTTATTTCATAGCAATAGAAACAGTGCATGTGCTCATTACAGTGCCATGCACACCTCTTATTTCATAGTGATATAAACAGTGCATGTGCACTTTACAGTACCAAGCACACTTTTTATTTCATAGTGATATAAACGTTATATGTGTGCATTATAATACCATGCTCACCTCTTATTTCGTAGTGATATAAACAATGCTTGTGCTCATTACAGGTTCCATGTACACCTTTTATTTCATAGCTATATAAACAGCGCATGTGCTCATTACAGTACCATTCACACCTCTTATTTCATTGATATAAACAGTGCAGGTGCTCATTATAGTACCTTGCACATCTCTTATTTTCATAGCAATATAAACAGTGCATGTGCTCATTATAAAACAATACTCATCTATTATTTCATAGTGATATAAACAGTACATGTGCTCATTACAGTACCTTGCAAACCTCTTATTTCATAGTGATATAAACAGTGCATGTGCTCAATACTGTACCATGCAAACCTTTTATTTCATAGTGATATAAACAGTGCATGTGCTCATTATAGAGCCATGCACACCCTTTTTTTTCATTGCAATATAAACAGTGCAAGTGTTCATTATAGTACCTTTTCCATCTCTTATTTCATGGTGTTATAAACAGTGCATGTGCTCATTATAGTACCTTCCCCACGACTTATTTCAAAGTGACATAAACTATATATTTGCTCATTATGGTACCATCCCCACCTCTTATTTCCCAGTGATATAAACAGTACATGTGCTCATTACAGAACCATGTACACATTTTATTTCATAGCAATATAAACTGTGTATGTGCTCATTACAGTACCATGCACACCTCCTATTTTACAGTGATATATACAGTGCATGTGCTCATTATACTACAATCCCCACCTCTTATTTTATGGTGACAAAAACAGTACATGTGCTCATTATACAGTAGTACCATCCCCACATCTTATTTCATAGTGATATAAACAGTGCATGTGCTCATTATAGTACCATGCACACTTCTTATTTCATAGTGATATATTCAGTGCATGTGCTCATTACAGTGCCATGCTCACCTTTCATTTCATAGTGATATAAACAATTCAGGTGCTCTTTATAGTTCCATTCCCACCTCTTATTTCATAGTGATATAAACAGTGCATGTTCTCATTATAGTGCCATGCACTTCATTTATTTCATTGCAATATAAATAGTGCATGTTCTCATTATAGTACCAGCCCCACCTCTTATTTCATTGTGATATACACAGTGCAGGTTCTCATTACAGTTCCATGCACACCTCTTATTTCATAGCTATATAAATAGTGCATGTGCTTTTTACAGTACCAAGCACACTTTTTATTTCATAGTGATATAAACATTGCATGTGCTCATTATAGGACCATGCTCGCCTCCTATTTCATAGTGATATAAACAATGTTAGTGCTCATTACAGTTCCATGTGCACCTCTTTTTTCATAGCGATATAAACAGTGTATTTGCTCATTATAGTACTATCCGTACCTCTTATTTCCTAGTGATATAAACAGTGCATGTGCTCATTATACAACAATGCTCATCTCTTATTTCATAGCAATATAAACAGTGCATGTGCACATTACAGTACCATGCACACCTCTTATTCCATAGCTGTATAAACAGTGCATGTGCTTATTACAGTATCCTCCACACCTCTTCTTTCATAGCGATATAAACAGTGCATGTGCACATTACAGTAAAATGCACACCTCTTATTTCATAGTGGTTTAAACAGTGCATGTGCTCATTACAGTTCCTTTCACACCTCTTCTTTCATAGCGATATTAACAGTGTATGTGCTGATTATAGTACCATCCCAACCTTTTATTTCATACCGATATAAACAGTGCATGTGCTCATTATAGTACCATCTCCAACTCTTATTTCATAGCGATATAAACAGTGCTTGTGCTTATTATAGTACCATGCACACCTCTTATTTCATAATGATATTAACATTGCAAGTGCTCTTTACAGTACCATGCACACTTTTTATTTCATTGTGATATAAACAGAGCATGTGCTCATTACAGTACCATTCACACCTCTCATTTCAAAGTGGTCTAATCAGTGCATGTGCCCATTACAGTACCATCAACTCCTCTAAATTCATAGCGATATAAACAGTGCATGTGCTCATTATAGAACCATGCACTCCTTTTATTTAATAGTGATATTAACAGTGCATGTGCTCATTATAGTACCATCCTCACCTCTTATTTCACAGTGATATAAACAGTGCATGTGCTCATTACAGAGCCATGCATAGCATTTATTTCATAGTGATACAAAGAGTGCCCGTTCTCATTATAGTACCATGAACAGCTTTTATTTCATAGTTATATAAACTGTGCACGTGCAAATTATATTGCCATCCCTACCTCTTATTTCAAAGTGATATAAACAGTGCATGTGTTCATTATAGTACCATCCCCACCTCTTATTTCATAGTGACACAAACAGTGCATGTGCTTATTATACTACCATGCACACCTCTTATTTCACAGCAATATAAACTGTGCATGTGCTCATTAAAGTACCAGGCACATCTCTTATTTCATAGCGATATAAACAGTTCATGTGCTCATTATGGTACCATCCTCACCTCTTATTTCATAGTGATAGAAACAGTGCATGTGCTCATTATAGTACCTTCCCCACGACTTATTTCAAAGTGACATAAACAATGTATTTGCTCATTATGGTACCATCCCCACCTCTTATTTCCCAGTGATATAAACAGTACATGTGCTCATTACAGAACCATGTACACACTTTATTTCATAGCAATTTAAACTGTGTATGTGCTCATTACAGT
The DNA here is from genome assembly GCA_016271365.2 of Neoceratodus forsteri. Lineage (NCBI taxonomy): Eukaryota > Metazoa > Chordata > Ceratodontiformes > Ceratodontidae > Neoceratodus > Neoceratodus forsteri. The sequence continues at coordinate 6,694,005 of CM057449.1, read as the reverse complement.
ACCATGCACACCTCCTATTTCACAGTGATATATACAGTGCATGTGCTCATTATACTAAAATCCCCACCTCTTATTTCATGGTGACAAAAACAGTGCATGTGCTCATTATACAGGAGTACCGCCCCCACCTCTTATTTCATAGTGATATAAACAGTGCATGTGCTCATTATAGTACGATGCACATCTCTTATTTCATGGTGATATATTCAGTGCATGTGCTCATTACAGTGCCATGCTCACCTTTTATTTCATAGTGATATAAACAGTGCATGTGCTCTTTATAGTTCCATTCCCACCTCTTATTTCATAGTGATATAAACAGTGCATGTTCTCATTATAGTGCCATGCACTCCGTTTATTTCATTGCAATATAAATAGGACATGTTCTCATTATAGTACCAGCCCCACCTCTTATTTCATTGTTATATACACAGTGCAGATTCTCATTACAGTTCCATGCACACCTCTTATTTCAAAGCGATATAAACAGTGCATGTGCTAATTAGAGTGCCATGCACACCTCTTATTTCATAGCTATATAAATAGTGCATGTGCTCTTTACAGTACCAAGCACACTTTTTATTTCATAGTGATATAAACATTGCATGTGCTCATTATAGGACCATGCTCACCTCCTATTTCATAGTGATATAAACAATGTTTGTGCTCATTACAGTTCCATGTACACCTCTTTTTTCATAGCGATATAAACAGTGTATTTGCTCATTATAGTACTATCCATGCCTCTTATTTCCTAGTGATATAAACAGTGCATGTGCTCATTATACAACAATGCTCATCTCTTATTTCATAACAATATAAACAGTGCATGTGCACATTACAGTACCATGCACACCTCTTATTCCATAGCTGTATAAACAGTGCATGTGCTTATTACAGTATCATCCACACCTCTTATTTCATAGCGATATATAAACAGTGCATGTGCTCATTATAGTAAAATGCACACCTCTTATTTCATAGTGGTTTAAACAGTGCATGTGCTCATTACAGTTCCGTTCACACCTCTTCTTTCATAGTGATATTAACAGTGTATGTGCTGATTATAGTACCATCCCAGCCTCTTATTTCATACCGATATAAACAGTGCATGTGCTCATTATAGTACCATCTCCAACTCTTATTTCATAGCGATATAAACAGTGCTTGTGCTTATTATAGTACCATGCACACCTCTTATTCCATAGCGATGTAAACATTGTATGTTCTCATTATAGTGCCATCCCCACCTCTTATTTCATGGTGATATAAACAGTGCATGTGCTCATTATAGTACCATGCAAACCTCTTATTTCATGGTGATATATTGAGTGCATGTGCTCATTACAGTTCCATCCTCACCTCTTATTTCATAGAGATATAAACATTGCATGTGCTCATTATAGTACCATGCTCACCTCATATTTCATAGTGATATAAACAATGCTTGTGCTCATTACAGTACCATGCACAACTCTTACTTCATAGTGATATAAACAGTGCTGGTGATCATTATAGTACCATGCTCATCTCTTATTTCACAGCAATATAAACAGTGCATGTGCCCATTATAGAACAATCCTTATCTCTTATTTAATAGCGATATAAACAGTGCATGTGTTCATTACTGTACCATACACACCACTTATGTCATAGTGATATAAACAGTGCATGTGCTCATTACAGTACCATGCACACCTTTTATTTCATAGCTATATAAACAGTCCAAGTGCTTGTTATAGTACCATCTCCACCTCTTATTTTATAGTGATATAAACAGTGCATATGCTCATTATAGAGCCATGCACACCTTTTATTTCATAGCAATATAAACAGTGCAATTCCCACCTCTTTTTTCATTGTGATATAAACAGTGCTTGTGCTCATTATAGTACCATTCAAACCTCTTATTTCACAGCAATATAAACTGTTCATGTGCTCATTAAAGTACCATGCACACCTCTTATTTCATAGTGATATAAATAGTGCATGTGCTCATTATAGTACCATCCTCACATCTTTTTTCATAGTAATAGAAACAGTGCATGTGCTCATTATACAGTTGTACCGTCCCCACCTCTTATTTCATAGCGATATAAACAGTACATGTGCTCATTATAGTACTATGCACACCTCTTATTTCATGGTGATAAATTCAGAGCATGTGCTCATTACAGTGCCATGCATACCTTTTATTTCCTAGTGATATAAACAGTGCATGTGCTCTTTATTGTTCCATTCCCACCTCTTATTTCATAGTGATATAAACAGTGCATTTGCTCATTATACTACGACTCACACCATTTATTTCATAGCATTATAAATAGTGCATGTGCCCATTATAGTACCAGCCCCACATCTTTTTTCATTGTGATATACACAGTGCAGGTGCTCATTACAGTTCATTGCACACTTCTTATTTCAAAGCTATATAAACAGTGCATGTGCTCTTTACAGTGCCAGGCACACCTCTTATTTCATAGCGATATAAACAGTGCATGTGCTCCTTACAGTACCAAGCACTCTTTTTATTTCATAGTGATATTAAAATTGCGTTTGCTCATTATAGTACCATGCTCACCTCTTATTTCATAGTGATATAAACAATGCTTGTGCTCATTACAGTTCTATGTACACCTCTTTTTTATAGCAATATAAACAGTGTATTTGTTCATTATACTACCATCCAAACCTCTTATTACCTAGTGATATACTCAGAAAATGTGCTCATTACACAACCATGTACACCTTTTATTTCATAGCTATATAAACAGTGTATGTGCTCATTACAGTACCAAGTGCATCTTTTATTTCATAGTGATATAAACAATGCAGGTGCTCATTATAGTACCATGCACATCTCTTATTTCATTCAATATAAACAGTGCATGTGCTCATTATAGAACAAACCTCATCTCTAATTTCATAGCGATATAAACAGTGCATGTGCACACTGCAGCACCATGCACACCTCTTATTTCAAAGCTATATAACAATGTATGTGCTCATTATAATACCATCTCCAACTTTTATTTTATAGGGATATTAACAGTGCAAGTGCTCATTATAGTACCTTCCCCACGTCGTATTTCATACCGACATAAACAGTGAATGTGCTCATTACAGTGCCATGCACACCTCTTATTTCATAGTGATATATACAGTGCAAGTGCCCATAATACAACAATCCCCACCTCTTATTTCATGATGAGAAAAACAGTGTATGTGCTCATTACATAGTAGTACCACCCCCACCGCTTATTTCATAGCGATATAAACAGTGCATGTGCTCATTATAGTACAATGCACACCTCTTATTTCATGGTGATATATTCAGAGCATGTGCTCATTACAGTGCCATTCTCACCTCTTATTTCATAGTGATATAAACAGTGCATGTTCTCATTATAGTGCCATGCACACTGTTTATTTCATAGCAATATAAATAGTGTATGTGCCCATTATAGTACCAGCCCACCTCTTACTTCATTGTGAAATAAAAAGTGCATGTGCTCATTACAGTACCAAGCACACTTTTTATTTCATAGTGATATAAACATTGCATGCGCTCATTATAGTACCATGCTCACCTCTTATTTCATAGTGATATAAACTATGCTTGTGCTCATTACAGTTCCATGTACACCTCTTTTTTCATAGCAGTAAAAACAGTGTATTTGTTCATTATAGAACCATCTGTACCTCTTATTTCCTAGTGATATACACAGAAAATGTGCTCATTAAAGAACCATGTACACCTTTTATTTCATAGCTATATAAACAGTGTATGTGCTCATTACAGTACCAAGTACACCTCTTTTTTCATAGAGATATAAACTGCGCAGGTGCTTATTATAGTACTATGCACAGCTCTTATTTCATAGCAATATAAACAGTGCATGTGCTCATTATAGAACAATCCTCATCTCTTATTTCATAGCAATATAAACAGTGCATGTGCACATTACACTACCATGCACACCTCTTATTTCATTGCTATATAAACAGTGTATGTGCTCATTATAGTCCCAGCTCGAACTCTTATTTTATAGGGTTATAGACAGTGCATGTGCTCATTATAGTACCTTGCATGCCACTTATTTCATAGCAATATAAACAGTGCAAGTGCTCATTATAGCACCAAGCACACCTCTTATTTCTTACCGATTTAAACAGTGCATGTCCTCTTTACAGTACCATGGACACCTCTTATTTCAAAGCGATATAAACAGTGCATGTGCTCATTACAGTACCATGCACACCATTTATTTCAATGTGATATAAACAGTGCATGTGCAAATTACAGTTCCATGCACACCTTTTATTTCATAGCGATATAAACAGTGCATTCTTCTTTACAGTACCATGGACACCTCTTATTTCAAAGCGATACAAACAGTGCAAGTGCTCGTTATAGTATCATCCCCACCTCTAATTTCATAGTGATATAAACGGTGCATATGCTCATTATAGAGCCATGCACACCTCTTATTTCATAGTGATATAAACAGTGCATGTGCTCATTATACTACAATCCCCACCTCTTAATACATAGCGATATAAACAGTGCATGTGCTCTTCACAGTACCAAGCCCACTTTTTATTCCATAGTGATATAAACCTTGTATTTGCACATTATAGTACCATGCTCACCTCTTATTTCATAGTGTTATAAACAGTGCATGTGCTCATTACAGTTCCATGAACACCTCTTCTTTCATAGTGATATAAACAGTGTATGTGATGATTATAGTACCAACCACACCTCTTATTTCATAGCGATATAAACATTGCATGTGCTCATTATAGTACCATCCCCACCTCTTATTTCATGATGTTATAAACAGTGCAAGTGATCATTATAATACCACTTAAACCTCTTATTTCATGGTGATATATTCAGTGCATGTGCTCATTACAGCGCCATGCACACCTTTTATTTCATAGTGATATAAACAGTGCATGTGCTCATTATAGCACCATCCTCACCTCTTACTTCATAGTGATATAAACAGTGCATTTCTCATTATAGTGCCATGCACACATTTTATTTCACTGCAATATAAACAGTGCAGGTGCTCATTACAGTTCCATGCACACCTCTTATTTCACAGCGATAGAAGCAGTGCATGTGTACATTAAAGTGCTGTAGACACCTCTTATTTCATAGCGATATAAACAGTGCATGTGCTCTTTACAGTACCAAGCACACTTTTTATTTCATAGTGATATAAACATTGCATGTGCTCATAATAGTTCCATGCTCACCTCTTATTTCATAGTGATATTAATAATGCATTTGCTTATTACAGTTCCAGGTACACCTCTTTTTTCATAGTGATATAAAAGTGTATTTGCTCATTATGGTACCATCCCCACCTCTTCTTTCCTAGTGATATAAACAGTACATGTGCGCTTTAACGAACCATGTACACCTTTTATTTCATTGCGATACAAACAGTGTATGTGCTCATTACAGTACCATGCACACCTCTTATTTCATTGTGATATATACAGTGCAGGTGTTCATTATAATACCATGCACATCTCTTGTTTCATAGCAATATAAATAGTGCATGTGCTCAGTATAGAACCATCCCCATCTCTAATTTTATAGCTATATAAACAGTGCATGTGCTCATTACAGTTCCATGCACCCCTCTTATTTCATAGCAATATAAACAGTGTAAGTGCTTAATATAGTACCACCACCAGCTCTTATTTTATAGGGAAATAAACAGTGCAGGTGCTCATTACAGTTCCATGCACACCTCTTATTTCACTGCGATAAAAACAGTACATCTGTTCATTACAGTGCCATGCACACCTCTTATTTCATAGTGATATAAACAGTGCATATGCCCTTTACAGTACTAAGCACACTTTTTATTTCATAGTGATATAATCATTGCATGTGCTCATTATAGTATCAAGCTCACCTCTTATTTCAAAGTGATATAAACAGAGCAAGTGCACTTTATAGAGCCATGCATGTACACCTTATATTTCATAGCAATATAAGTAGTTCAAGTGCTCAATATATTACCATTCCCTCCTCTTATTTCATGGTGATAAAAACAGTGCCTGTGCATATTATAGTACCATGCACACTTTATATTTCACAGTGATATAAACATTGCATGTGCTCATTATAGTACCATCCCAACCTCTTATTTCATGGTGATATGAACAGTGCATGTGCTCATTATACAGTAGTACCATCCCCACATCTTATTTCATAGTGATATAAACAGTGCTTGCGCTCATTATAGTACCATGCACACCTCTTATTTCCTGATTATATATTCACTGCATGTGCTCATTACAGTGCCATGCACACCTCTTATTTCGTAATGATATAAACAGTGCATGTGCTCATTATAGTACCATGCACACCTCTTATTTCATAGAGACATAAACAGTGCAAGTGCTCATTACAGTACCATGCACACCTCTTATTTCTTAGCAATATAAACAGTGCATGTGCTCAATGTAGTTCCATGTACACCTCTTATTCATAGCTATATAAACAGTGCATGTGTTCATTATAGTACCATGCACACCTCTTATTTCATAATGATATAAAAGGTGCATGTGCTCATTACAGTACCATGCACACCTCTTATTTCATAGCGATATAAACAGTACATGTGTTCGTTATAGTACCATCCCCACCTCTTATTTCATAGGGATATAAACAGTGCATGTGCTCATTGTAGTACCGTGCACACCTTTTACTGCATAGCAATATAAACACTGCATGTGCCAGTTAAAGTACCATGCACACCTCTTTTTTCATAGCGATAGAAACAGTGCATGTGCCCATTATAGTACCTTCCCCACGTGTTATTTCAGTGTGAGATAAATAGTGCATGTGTTCATTACAGTTCCATTCACACCTCGTATTTCTCATTACATTGCCTTGCACACCTCTTATTTCATAGTGATATAAACAGTGCATGTTCTCATTATACGATATTCCCCACCTCTTATTTCATAACAATATAAACAGTGCATGTGCTCTTTTCAGAACCAAGAACAGTTTTTATTCCATAGTGATATAAACATTGCATTTACTCATTATAGTATCATGCTCACCTCTTATTTTGTAGTAATATAAACAGTGCATGTGCTCATTACAGATCCATGCACACCTCTTATTTCAAAGTGATATAAACAGTGTATGTGCTCATTATTGTACCATGCACACCTCTAATTTCATAGCGATATAAACAGTGCCTGTGCTTATTATAGTACCATGCACACCTTATATTTCATAGTGATATAAACATTGCATTTGCTCATTATAGTACCATCCCAACCTCTTATTTCATGGTGATATAAACAGTGCATGTGCTCTTTATACAGTAGTACCATCCCCACCTCTTATTTCATAGTGAGACAAACAGTGTGTGTGCTCATTATAGTACCATGCACACCTCTTATTTCATGATGATATATTCAGTGCATGTGCTCATTACAGTGCCATGCACATCTCTTATTTCTTAATGATATAAACAGTACATGTGCTCATTCTAGTACCATGCCCACCTCTTATTTCATAGCGACATAAACAGTGCAAGTGCTCATTACAATTCCATGCACACCTCTTATTTCCTAGTGATATAAACAGTGCATGTGGTCAATGTAGTACCATGTACACCTTTTATTCATAGTGATATAAACAGTGCATGTGCTCATTACAGTACCATGCACACCTCTTATTTCATAGCGATATAAACAGTACATTTTTTCAATATGGTACTATCACGACCTCTTATCTCACAGCGATCTAAACAGTGCATGTGCTCATTATATTACCATACCCACCTCTTATTTCATAGGAATATAAACAGTGCATGTGCTCATTGTAGTACCATGCACACCTTTTATTTCATAGCAATATAAACAGTGTATGTGCTCATTAGAGTACCATCCCCACCACTTATTTAATAGTGATATAAACTGTGCATGTGCTCATTATAGTACCATCCCCACCTCTTATTTCACCGTGATATAATCTGTGCATGAGCTTATTATAGTACCATTCCCACCTCTTATTTCATAGTGATACAAACAGTGCATGTGCTTATTACAGTTCCATGCACACCTCTTATTTCATAGCAATATAAACAGTGCATGTGCTCATTATAGCGCCATGCACACCTTTTATTTCATAGCAGTATAAACAGTGCAAGTGCTCATTATAGTACCATCCCCACATCTTATTTCATGGTGATATAAACAGTGCATGTGCTGATTATAGTACCATCCCCACCTATTATTTCATAGCGATATAAATATAGCATGTGCTCTTTACAGTACCATGCACACTTTTTATTTTATAGTGATATAAACAGTGCTTGTGCTCATTACAGTACCATGCACACCTCTTATTTCACAGCGATTCAATCAGTGCATGTGCCCATTACAGTGCCTTGCACATCCTTTATTTCATCGCTATATAAACAGTGCATATGATCATCACTGTACCTTGCACATCTTCTATTTCATAGCAATTCAAAGAGTGCCCGTTCTCATTACAGTACCATGCACAGCCGTTATTTCATAACGATATAAACTGTGCACATGCTCATTATAGTACCTTCCCCACATCTTTTTTGATAGTGATATAAACAGTGCATGTACTCATTATAGTGCAATTCCCACCTCTTATTTCATTGTGATCTAAACAGTGCATGTGCTCTTTTAGTATCATACCCACCTCTTATTTCATAGCTATAGAAACAGTGCACATGCTCATTATTGTACCATGCACACCTCTTTTTTCATAGCAATATAAACAGTGCATGTGCTCATTATAGTACCTTCCCCACATCTTATTTCATAGCGAGATAAACAGTGCAAGTGCTCATTACAGTTCCATTCACACCTCTTATTACATAGCAACATAAGCAGTGCAATTTCTCATTACATTGCCTTGCAGACCTCTTATTTCATAGTGATATAAACAGGGCATGTGCTCATTATATGACATTCCTCACCTCTTATTTCATAGCAATATAAACAGTGCATATGTTCATTATAGTACCATCCCCACCTCTTATTTCATAGTAACATAAACAGTGCAAGTGCTCATTACAAAACCATGCACACCTCTTATTTTCTAGTGATATAAACAGTGCATGTGCTCAATGTAGTACCATGTACACCTTTCAATCGTAGCGATATAAACAGTGCATGTGCTCATTACAGTACCATGCACACTTCTTATCTCATCGCGATATAAATAGTACATTTTGTCATTACAGTACCATCACGACCTCTTATTTCACAGTGATCTAAACATTGCATGTGCTCATTATAGTACCATCCACACCTCTTATTTCATAGGAATATAAACAGTGCATGTGCTCATTGTAGTACCATGCACACCTTTTATTTCATAGTAATATAAACAGTGCATGTGCACATTATAGTACCATCCTCACCTCTTTTTTCATAGTGATATTAACAGTGCATGTGCACATTATAGTACCATCTCCAATGCTTATTTCATGGTGATATATCAGTGCATGAACTCATTATAGCACCAAGCATTCCTCTTAGTCCCTGGTGATATAATCAGTGCTTGTGATCATTATAGTTACATGCACACCTCTTTTTTCTTAACGATATAAACAGTGCTTGTGCTCATTACAGTACCATCCCCACCTCTTATTTCACAGCGATACCCACAGAGCTCATACACATTATAATACCATGTACACCTCTTATTTCACAGTGATATAAACAGTGCTTGTGCTCATTATAGTGACATGCGCACCTTTTATTTCATAGCAATATAAACAGTTCATGTGCTCATTATAGTAACATCCTCACCTCTTGTTTCATAGTGATATAAACAGTGCATGTGCTCATTATAGTAACTTCCCCACTTCTTATTACATAGCGACATTAACATTGCTGGTGCTCATAACAGTTCCATGCACACCTCTTATTTCATAGCGACATAAATAATGCATGTGCTCTTTACAGTACTAAGCACACTTTTCATTTAATAGTGATAAAAACATTGCATGTGCTCATTATAGTACCATGGACACCTCTTATTTCATAGCGATATAAACACTGCATGTGCTCATTACAGTACTGTGCACCCCTTTTATTTCATAGTGGTATAAACAGTACATGTGCTCATTATAGTACCATACCCACCTCTTATTTCATAGTGATATAAACAGTGCATGTGCTCATGATAAAAACATGCAAACCACTTATTTCACAGCTATTTAAACTGTGTATGTGCTCATTACTGTACCATGCTCACATCTTATTTCATACCGATATAAACAGTGCATGTGCTCATTACTGAACCATGCACACCACTTATTTCATAGTGATATAAACGGTGCATGTGCTGATTACAGTACTATGCACCCCTTTTATTTCATTGTGGTATAAATAGTACATGTGCTCATTATAGTACCATACCCACCTCTTATTTCATAGTGATATAAACAGTGCATGTGCTCATTATGGTGCCATGCACTCCTTTTATTTCTTAGCAATTTAAACACTGCATGAGCTCATTATAGTACCATCCCCACCTCTTATTTTATAGTGATATAAACTGTGCATGTGCTCATTATAGTACTATCCCCTCCTCCTATTTCATAGTGATACAAACTGTGAACATGCTCATCATAGTACCATGAACACCTCTTATTTCATAGCAATATAAACAGTGCATCTGCACTTTACAGTTCCATGCACACCACTTATTTCATAGTGATATAAACAATGAATGTGCTCATTACAGTATCATGCACACCTTTCATTTCATAGTAATATGAACAGTGCATATGCTCATTTTAGTACCATCCCCACCTCTTATTTCATAGTGATATAAACAGCGCATGTGCTCATTATAGTGCCATGCACACATTTATTTCATAGCAATATAAACAGTGCATCGGCTCATTATAGTAAAAGCCCCACCTCTTATTTTATAGTTATATAAACAGTGCATGTGCTGATTATAGTGCCTTCCCCTCCTATTATTTCATAGCGATATAAACATTGCATGTGCTCTTTACAGTACCATGCACACTTTTTATTTTATAGTGATATAAACAGTGCATGTGCTCTTTACAGTACTATGCACACCTCTTATTTCACAGCAATATAAACAGTTCATGTGCCCATTAAAGTAACATGCACACCTCTTATTTCATAGCGATATAAACAGTGCATATGGTCATTATAGTACCATCCTCACCTCTTATTTCATACTGATAGAAACAGTGCATGTGCTCATTACAGTACCTTCCCCTCATCTTATTTCATAGCAACATAAACAGTGCATGTGCTTATTACATTTCCATGCACACCTCTAATTTCATAGTGATATAAACAGCACATGTGCTCATCACAGTACCATGCACAGCTTTTATTTCATAGCGATATAAACAATGCATGTGCTCTTTATAGTACCATCCTCACCTCTTATTTCATAGTGACATAAGCAGTGCATGTGCTCATTATACAGTGATGCACACCTTTAATTTCATAGCAATACAAAGAGTGCCTGTTCTCACTACAGGACCATGCACAGCTTTTATTTTATAGTGATATAAACTGTGCACCTGCTCATTATAATTCCTTCCCCACATTTTATTTCATAGTGATATTAAGAGTGCATGGGCTCATTATAGTGACATTCACACCTTTTATTTCATAGCAATATAAACAGTGTATGTGCTCATTATAGTACCATCCCCACCTCTTATTTCATAGCGATACAAACAGTGCACATGCTCATTATAGTACCATGCAAGCATCTTATTTCATAGCAATAGAAACAGTCATTTCCACATTATAGTACCATCCTCACCTCTTATTTCATAGCGAAAGAAACAGTGCATGTGCACATTATTGTACCTTCATCAAATCTTATTTCATAGCAACATGAACAGTGCAGGTGCTCATTACAGTTCCATGTACACCTCATATATCACAGTGATAGATACAGTGTATGTGCTCATAATAGTACCATGCACACCTTTCATTTCATAGCAATATAAACAGTGAATGTGCCCATTGTAGTACCATCCCCACCTCTTATTTTTATTTTATTTATTTATTTGAGAAATCGGTTTACAACCTTTGAGCCAGAAGCTCATTTCCAAAGGTACCTTGTCACAGTGAGGACAATACATAACAGGCTTACATATGATGTAGAAAAGACAACTGAATTTTGGTTACAGCATTTGGATTAATGGTAGCAAGCACAGGAGACAACTGAATTTTGGTTACAGCATTTGGATTAATGGTAGCAAGCACAGGAGACAACTGAATTTAGGATACAGCCTTTGGAATAATGGTAGCAAATGCCAATGACTACATCCGGTCAGCAGATAAGCAAGTTTGTGAGATGTAGCAGGTCAAAGCAGTATAAACAGCAATGGCTGAGGATTAGTGCAATGTGGAGTGGATGCTGCCCAGTGGGCATTGTCAGGGCAATGTGCCTAGCAACTCAGTTATATACAGGTGCAGTTTCGCATGTTAAATAGATGGCTGCGAAGTGTGAGTTTGAATTTGAAAATTGTGGGGGCATCTGAGATGGGGCAGGGAGCAAGTTATACCAGGATGGAGCTCTAAAGCAAGAGGATCTCTGTCCATGGGATGTTCTGGATCTTGGGACCAGAAGGTTGGCCTTGGAGGAGGACCGTGTGCAGGCCAAGGGTTGGGCTTGTCGGAGCAAGGCTGTCAGCCCAAGTTGGGAAAGTCCTAGAAGGTTTTTTTTTGTTATTAGGCAAGTTTGGTAGCAGAGACGTTCGTCCAGGGTCAGCAGATTCACCATGTCATTGAGCTGGCAAGAGTGTGTCCTCCTGGGGGCCCCAGTGATTAGCCTGCATGCTTTATTTAAGATGAGGCAAATTTTATTGAGGGCAGTTGTGTCAGCAGCACCATATACTGGGAGGCCATAGTCAACCAGGGATAGTATAGAGGAAGTGACCGCTATACGAAGGGCAGTCTGGGGGAGACAGTTTTTATGTCGATATAAGATGCCAAGTCGCACATTAGTGGCTGAGGCAAGTGTGTCAATGTGGGTGTGGTAGGTGAGTGCTGAATCAAAGGAGACCCCAAGGTACTTATAGGAGTGGACCTGCTCAAGAGGCTGCTTGGACCCAGGGAGGATATGGAGTGGGAAGTTGCTGGCTTTGTTTTGGGGATGGGCGAAGAGCATTGTCTTTGTTTTTTTGAGATTAATGACCAGTCTGTGCTCTTCAAACCAGGTTTCAACATCATTAAAGGATTGTTGTTGAGAGTCCTGGAGGGAGATAGGGTTACGGTGGGTGGCAAATATGACGGCATCATCTGCATACAGCAGAATTTTCCCGGCACAAGCACTGGACAGGGTATTAAGATAGAGGGAGAAGAGTAGAGGTCCCAGGATGGATCCCTGAGGAACTCCTGAGCGGATGGGACTAGTATTGGAAAGTGCCCCATTAATTCTGACACATTGGGAGCAGGCAGTTAGGTAGCTGGTGCACCATGCCAGAGGTCCAGTGGCGAAGTCAGTGTGGCAGAGGGCATCCAGCAGGAGGGGGTGGGAGACAGTGTCGAATGCCTTTGAGAGGTCGATGAACACTGCTCCGGCTAGGGAGCCAGAGTCCAGAGAGGAGTGTAGGAAGGTTGAGAATTCAAGTAGCGCAGTGCCGGTGCTGTGGCCAGCACGGAAACCATGCTGTTCTGGGCTGAGGATGTAGTATTTGGTCAGGTATTCAGAGATTTGTGTGGCAACCAGCTTCTCTAGTGCTTTGGAAAGGGGGGGAGAATGGAGATTGGACGGTAGTTCCCTTCAGCGGACCTGTCACCACCTTTGTGAATGGGGGTGACAATGGCAGCCATCCATGCAGTTGGTAATTGCCCCAGACAGAGGGATTTGTTGAGAAGGCTAGTAAGTGGGGCAAGAATCTGATCCAGGACCAGATAGAGAATTCAGGGGTCAAGCGAGTCTGCACCTGGATTATTGCTTTTTAGTGCTCTGACCAGGTGGGGCCTGGCTTTCTGGGCAGATACCTTCGAGGTGGAAGCAGGGTACAGGAGGGCTGGAGCAGGTAGGGGTGGCGGGTCAAAGAAATTACTGGGGAGGACGGAGCTCAGGTCCGTAAAAGCTGTGTTGAGGTAGTTTGTGATTTCATAGCATATATTTCATAGCAATATAAACAGCGCTTGTGCTTATTCTAGTCCCATCCCCACCTCTTTTTTCAAAGTGATATAAACAGTGCAGCTGCTCATTATAGTACCTTCCCCAGCACTTATTTCATAGCGATATAAACAGTGCATGTGCTCATTATAGTAGCATCCTCACCTCTTATTTCATAGCGATAGAAACAGTGCATGTGCTTATTATAGTACCATCCTCACCTCTTATTTCATAGTGATATAAACAGTGCATGTGCTCATTAAAGTACCATCCTCACCTCTTAGTTCATAGTGATATAAACAGTGCATGTGCTCATTATAGCAAAACCCCCACCTTTTATTTCTTGGTGATATAAGCAGTGCAAGTGCTCATTATTCAGTAGTACCATCCCCACCTCTTATTTCATGGTGATATATTCAATGCATGTGATCAGTATAGTGTCAAGCACACGTCTTAGTTCTTAGTGATATAAACAGTGCAAGTGCTCATTATAGTACCATGCACACCTCTTATTTCATAATGATATAAACAGTGCATGTGATCATTGCAAAACCATGCACACGTTTTATTTCATAGCAATATCAGTGTAAGTGCACATTACAGTACCATGTTCACCTCTTATTTCATTGTGATGTAAACAGTGTATGTGCTCATTATAGAGCCATGCACACCTTTTATTTCAAAGTGATACAAACATTGCACATGCTCATTAAAGTACCTTGCACGTCACTTATTTCATGGTGTTATAAACAGTGCATGGGCTCTTTACAGTACCATGCACAGCTTCTATTTCATTGCAATATAAACAGTGCATGTGCTCATTATATTACCATCCAGACCTTTTATTTCACAGTGACATAAACAGTGCATGTGCACATTATAGAGCCATGCACACCTTTTATTTCATAATGATATAAACTGTGCACATGCACATTATAGTATCTTCCCACATCTTATTGTCATACACAGTACATGTGCTCATTATAGAGCCATGCAAACCTTTCATTTCATACCAATACAAACAAGGCACGTGCTCATTATAGTACCAAGCTAACCTCTTATTTCATAATGATATAAACAGTGCATGTGCTCATTACAGTACCATACACACATTTTATTTCATTGCAATATAAACAGTGCATGTGCACATTATAATACCACCCCAACCTTTTTTTCATAGTGACATAAACAGTGCATGTGCTCATTAAAGTAACATCCCCACCTCTGATTTCATAGTGATATAAGCAGTGCATGTGCTCATTATTGAACAATTCCCACCTTTTATTTCATAGTGATACAAACAGTGCACGTGTTCATTACAGTTCCATGCACACTTCTTATTTCATAGTGATATAAACAGTGCATGTGCTCATTATAGTACCATCCCCACCTCTTATTTCAAACCAATACAAACATAACACTTGCTCATTACAGTTCCTTGCACACTTCTTATTTCATTGTGATATAAACAGTGCATGTGCTCATTATAGTACCATCCTCACCTCTTATTTCATAGTGATAGAAACAGTGCATGTGCTCATTATAGTACCTTCCCCTCATCTTATTTCAAAGCAACATAAACAGTGCATGTGTTCATTACATTTTCATGCACACCTCTAATTTCATAGTGATATAAACAGCGCATGTGCTCATCACAGTACCATGCACACCTCTTATTTCATTGTGATATAAACAGTGCATTTGCTCTTTATGCTACCATCCCCTCCTCTTTTTTCTTAGTGATATAAACAGTGCATGTGCACTTTACAGCACCTTGCAGACTTTTCATTCCATAGTGATATAAAAATTATATTTGCTCATTATAGTTCCTTGCTCACCTCTTCTTTCATAGTGATATAAACAGTGTATGTTTTCATTATAGTGCCATGCACACCTCTTATTTCAAAACGATATAAACATTGCAAGTGCTCATTATAGCAAAACCCCCACCTCTTATTTCTTGGTGATGTAAACAGTGCACATGCTCATTATACAGTAGTACCATCCCCACCTCTTATTTCATAGCGATATAAACAGTGTATGTGCTCATTACAGTACAAAGTACACCTCTTATTTCATTGTGATGTAAACAGTGCATGTGCTCATTACAGAACCATGCACTCCTTTATTCCATAGTGATACAAACAGTGCACGTGATCAATATAGTGCCATTCACACCTCTTATTTCATAGCATAAGAAACTGTGCATGTGCTCATTATAGTACCATGTACACCTCTTATTTCATAGTGATATAAACAGTGCATGTGCCCATTACAGAACCATGCACACATTTTATTTCATAGTGATATAAACAGTGTGTGTGCTCATTACAGTACCATGTTCACCTCTTATTTCATTGTGAAGTAAACAGTGCATGTGCTCATTACAGAACCATGCACACCTTTTATTGCATAGTGATACAAACAGTGCATGAGATCATTATAGTACCATGCACACCTCTTATTTCATTGTGATATAAACAGTGCAAGTGCTCATTACAGTACCATGCAGTCCTATTATTTCATTGTGAAATAAACAGTGCATATGCTCTTTATGTTACCATCCCGACCTTTTATTTCTTAGTGACATAAAAAGTGCATGTAGTCAGTATAGTGCCATGCATACCTTTTATTTCTTAGCAATATAAACAATGCATCTGCTCATTATAGTACCCACCCCCTTTTATTTCTTAGTGTATTAAACAGTACATGTGCTGATTATAGTACCATCCCCAGCTATTATTTCATAGCAATATAAACATTGAATGTGCTCTTTACAGTACCATGCACTCTTTTTATTTTATAGTGATATAAACAGTGCACATGCTCATTACAGTACCATGCACAGTTCTTATTTCATTGTGATATAATCAGCGCATGTGCCCATTACAGTACAAGTCACAATTCGTATTTCATAGCGATATAAACAGTGCATGTGCTCATTACAGTACCAGGGCACAGTGTTTATTTCATAGCGATATAAACAGTGCATGTGCTCTTTATAGTACCATCCTCACCTCTTATTTCATATGACATAAGCAGTACATGTGCTCATTATACAGCGATGCACACCTTTAATTTCATAGCGATACAAAGAGTGCCCGTTCTCACTTCAGGACCATGCACAGCTTTTATTTTATAGTGATATAAACTGTGCACCTGCTCATTATAGTACCTTCCCCACATTTTATTTCATAGTGATATTAAGAGTGCATGTGCTCATTATAGTGACATTCACACCTTTTATTTCATTGCAATATAAACAGTGTATGTGCTCATTATAGTACCATCCCCACCTCTTATTTCATGGCGATACAAACAGAGCATGTGCTTATTATAGCACCGTCCCCACCTCGTATTTTATAGTGATATAAACAGTGCATGAGCTCATTATAGTGCCATCCCCACCTCTAATTTCATAGCGATACAAACAGTGCACATCCCCATTATAGTACCATGCATGCCTCTTATTTCATAGCAATAGAAACAGTCATTTCCACATTATTGTACCATCCTCACCTCTTATTTCATAGCGATAGAAACAGTGCATGTGCACATTGTTGTACCTTCCTCAAATCTTATTTCATAGTGACATGAACAGTGCAGGTGATCATTACAGTTCCATGTACACGTAATATATCACAGCGATAGAAACAGTGTATGTGCTCATAATAGTACCATGCACACCTTTTATTTCATAGCAATATAAACAGTGCATGTGCTCATTATAGTACCATCCTCACCTCTTAGTTCATAGCGATATAAACATTGCATGTGCTCATTATAGACAAAAACCCACCTCTTATTTCTTGGTGATATAAGCAGTGCAAGTGCTCATTATTCAGTAGTACCATCCCCACCTCTTATTTCATAGTGATATATTCAGTGCATGTGATCACTATAGTGTCATGCACACGTCTTAGTTCTTAGTGATATGAACAGTGCAAGTGCTCATTATAGTACCATGCACACCTCTCATTTCATAGTGATATAAACAGTGCATGTGATCATTACAGAACCATGCACACATTTTATTTCATAGCAATATCAGTGTAAGTGCACATTACAGTACCATGTTCCCCTCTTATTTCATAGTGATGTAAACAGTGTATGTGCTCATTATAGAGCCATGCACACCTTTTATTTCAAAGTGATACAAACATTGCACGTGCTCATTAAAGTACCTTGCACGTCACTTATTTCATAGTGTTATAAACAATGCATGGGCTCTTTTACAGTACCATGCACATCTTCTATTTCATTGCAATATAAACAGTGCATGTGCTCATTATATTACCATCCAGACCTGTTATTTCACAGTGACATACACAGTGCATGTGCTCATTATAGAGCCATGCACACTTTTTATTTCATAATGATATAAACTGTGCACATGCACATTATAGTACCTTCCCACATCTTATTTCATAGCAGTGTTTTAAATAATTGATTAGCAGTTTTTTTTTTCTTGGGACAATACTAACTGTTCAGAAAGTATTTATATAGGTTTTCTAGAAGTGCTATGTTTGTTAAACACAGTGAGGCAGGTGCTATGCATTTTCACAATGTTTTAGCACTTTTATGAGCAAAACACTAATCAATTTTTAGAGTTAAATAAAACCCTGCATAGTGATATAAACAGTACATGTGCTCATTATAGAGCCATGCAAACCTTTCATTTAATAGCAATACAAACAAGGCACGTGCTCATTATAGTACCAAGCTAACCTCTTATTTCAAAGTGATATAAACAGTGCATGTGCTCATTACAGTATCATGCACGCCTTTTATTTCATTGCTATATAAACAGTGCATGTGCTCATTATATTACCACTCCAACCTTTTTTTCATAGTGACATAAACAGTGCATGTGCTCATTAAAGAACCATCCCCACCTCTGATTTCATAGTGAAATAAACAGTGCATGTGCTCATTATCGAACAATTCCCACCTCTTATTTCATAGTGATACAAACAGTGCACGTGTTCATTACAGTTCCATGCACACTTCTTATTTAATAGTGATATAAACAGTGCATGTGCTCATTATAGTACCATCCCCACCTCTTATTTCAATGCAATATAAACAGAACACTTACTCATTACAGTTCCTTGCACACTTCTTATTTCATAGTGATATAAACAGTGCACGTGCTCATTACAGAACCATGTACACCTCTTACTTCATAGTGAAATAAACAGTGCATGTGTTCATTATAGTACCATCCTCACCTCTTATTTCATAATGATATAAACAGTGCATGTTCTCATTATGGTGCCATGCACATATTTTATTTCACTGCAATATAAATAGTGCATGTGGTCATTATAGTACCAGCCGCACCTCCTATTTCATTGTGATATACACAGCGCAGGTGCTCATTACAGATCCATGCACACCTCTTATTTCATAGCAATATAAACAGTGCATGTGCTCATTACAGTACCAAGTGCACCTTTTATTTCATAGTGATATAAACAGTGCAGGTGCTCATTATAGCACCATCCACATCTCTTATTTCATTCTATATAAACAGTGCATCTGCTCATTATAGAACAAACCTCATCTCTAATTTCATAGTGATATAAACAGTGCATGTGCACTTTACAGTATCAAGCACACTTTTTATTTCATAGTGATATAAACATTATATGTGTGCATTATAATACCAAGCTCTCCTCTTACTTCATAGTGATATAAACAAATGCTTGTGCTCATTACAGTTCGATGTACACCTTTTATTTCATAGCTATATAAACAGTGCACATGCTCATTACAGTACCATTCACACCTCTTATTTCATAGTGATATAAACAGTGCAGGTGCTCATTATAGTACCTTGCACATCTCTTATTTCATAGCAATATAAACAGTGCATGTGTTCATTACTGTACCATGCACACCTTTTATTTCATAGCGATATAAAAAGTGCATGTGCTCATTACAGTACTATCCACACCTCTTATTTCATAGAGATATAACCAGTGCATGTGCTCATTATAGAGCCATGCACACCCTTTTTTTTCATTGCAATATAAAGAGTGCAAGTGCTCATTATAGTATCATTTCCATCTCTTATTTCATGGTGTTATAAACAGTGCATGAGCTCAATATAGTACCTTCCAAACCTCTTATTTCATAGTGACATAAACAGTGCATGTGCTGATTATAGCACCATCCCCACCTATGATTTCATAATGATATTAACATTGCAAGTGCTCTTTACAGTACCATGCACACTTTTTATTTCATAGTGATATAAACAGTGTGTGTGCTCATTACAGTACCATTCACACCTCTCATTTCAAAGTGATCTAATCAGTGCATGTGCCCATTACAGTACCATCAACTCCTCTAAATTCATAGCGATATAAACAGTGCATGTGCTCATTATAGTAACATGCACTCATTTTATTTAATAGTGATATAAACAGTGCATGTGCTCATTAAAGAGCCATGCATAGCATTTATTTCATAGTGATACAAAGAGTGCCCGTTCTCATTATAATACCATGCACAGCTTTTATTTCATAGTTTTATATACTGTGCACGTGAAAATTATATTGCCATCCCTACCTCTTATATCAAAGTGATATAAACAGTGCATGTGTTCATTATAGTACCATCCCCACCTCTTATTTCATAGCGAAACAAACAGTGCATGTGCTCATTATACTACCATGCACACTTCTTATTTCACAGCAATATAAACAGTGCATGTGCTCATTAAAGTAGCAGGCACACCTCTTATTTCATAGTGATATAAACAGTTCATGTGCTCATTATGGTACCATCCTCACCTCTTATTTCACAGTGATAGAAACAGTGCATGTGCTCAATATAGTACCTTCCCCACGACTTATTTCAAAGTGACATAAACAATGTATTTGCTCATTATGGTACCATCCCCACCTCTTATTTCCCAGTGATATAAACAGTACATGTGCTCATTACAGAACCATGTACACATTTTATTTCATAGCTATATAAACTGTGTATGTGCTCATTACAGTACCATGCACACCTCCTGTTTCACAGTGATATATACAGTGCATGTGCTCATTATACTACAATCCCCGCCTCTTATTTCATGGTGACAGAAACAGTGCATGTGCTCATTATACAGTAGTACCATCCCCACCTCTTATTTCATAGTGATATAAACAGTGCGTGTGCTCATTATAGTACCATGCACACTTCTTATTTCATAGTGATATATTCAGTGCATGTGTGATTTACAGTGCCATGCTCACCTTTCATTTCATAGTGATATAAACAGTGTATGTGCTCTTTATAGCTCCATTCCCACCTCTTATTTCATAGTGATATAAACAGTGCATGTGCTCATTATAGTACCATGCACTCCTTTTATTTAATAGTGATATTAACAGTGCATGTGCTCATTATAGTACCATCCTCACCTCTTATTTCATAGTGATATAAACAGTGCATGTGCTCATTACAGAGCCATGCATAGCATTTATTTCATAGTGATACAAAGAGTGCCCATTCTCATTATAATACCATGCACAGCTTTTATTTCATAGTTATATATACTGTGCACGTGAAAATTATATTGCCATCCCTACCTCTTATATCAAAGTGATATAAACAGTGCATGTGTTCATTATAGTACCATCCCCACCTCATATTTCATAGCGAAACAAACAGTGCATGTGCTCATTATACTACCATGCACACCTCTTATTTCACAGCAATATAAACAGTGCATGTGCTCATTAAAGTAGCAGGCACACCTTTTATTTCATAGTGATATAAACAGTTCATGTGCTCATTATGGTACCATGCTCACCTCTTATTTCATAGTGATAGAAACAGTGCATGTGCTCAATATAGTACCTTCCCCACGACTTATTTCAAAGTGACATAAACAATGTATTTGCTCATTATGGTACCATCCCCACCTCTTATTTCCCAGTGATATGAACAGTACATGTGCTCATTACAGAATCATGTACACATTTTATTTCATAGCGATATAAACTGTGTATGTGCTCATTACAGTACCATGCACACCTCCTGTTTCACAGTGATATATACAGTGCATGTGCTCATTATACTAAAATCCCCACCTCTTATTTCATAGTGATATAAACAGTGCATGTGCTCATTATAGTACCATGCACACTTCTTATTTCATAGTGATATATTCAGTGCATGTGCGATTTACAGTGCCATGCTCACCTTTCATTTCATAGTGATATAAACAGTGCATGTGCTCTTTATAGTTCCATTCCCACCTCTTATTTCATAGTGATATAAACAGTGCATGTTCTCATTATAGTAACATGCACTCCGTTTATTTCATTGCAATATAAATAGTGCATGTTCTCATTATAGTACCAGCCCCACCTCTTATTTCATTGTGATATACACAGTGCAGGTTCTCATTACAGTTCCATGCACACCTCTTATTTCAAAGTGATATAAACAGTGCATGTGCTAGAGTGCCATGCACACCTCTTATTTCATAGCTATATAAAAAGTGCATGTGCTCTTTACAGTACCAAGCACACTTTTTATTTCATAGTGATATAAACATTGCATGTGCTCATTATAGGATCATGCTCACCTCCTATTTCATAGTGATATAAACAATGTTTGTGCTCATTACAGTTCCATGTACACCTCTTTTTTCATAGCAATATAAACAGTGTATTTGCTCATTATAGTACTATCCGTACCTCTCATTTCCTAGTGATATAAACAGTGCATGTGCTCATTATACAACAATCCTCATCTCTTATTTCATAGCAATATAAACAGTGCATGGGCACATTACAGTACCATGCACACCTCTTATTCCATAGCTGTATAAACAGTGCATGGGCTTATTACAGTATCATCCACACCTCTTATTTCATAGCGATATAAACAGTGCATGTGGTCATTATAGTAAAATGCACACCTCTTATTTCATAGTGGTTTAAACAGTGCATGTGCTCATTACAGTTCCTTTCACACCTCTTCTTTCATAGTGATATTAACAGTGTATGTGCTGATTATAGTACCATCCCAACCTCTTATTTCATACCGATATAAACAGTGCATGTGCTCATTATAGTACCATCTCCAACTCTTATTTCATAGCGATATAAACAGTCCTAGTGCTCATTCTAGTACCATGCACACCTCTTATTTCATAATGATATTAACATTGCAAGTGCTCTTTACAGTACCATGCACACTTTTTATTTCATGGTGATATAAACAGTGCGTGTGCTCATTACAGTACCATTCACACCTCTCATTTCAAAGCGATCTAATCAGTGCATGTGCCCATTACAGTACCATCAACTCCTCTAAATTCATAGCGATATAAACAGTGCATGTGCTCATTATAGTACCATGCACTCCTTTTATTTAATAGTGATATTAACAGTGCATGTGCTCATTACAGAGCCATGCATAGCGTTTATTTCATAGCGATACAAAGAGTGCCCATTCTCATTATAGTACCATTCACACCTCCTATTTCACAGTGATATATACAGTGCATGTGCTCATTATACTAAAATCCCCACCTCTTATTTCATAGCGATATAAACAGTGCATGTGCTCATTATAGTAAAATGCACACCTCTTATTTCATACTGGTTTAAACAGTGCATGTGCTCATTACAATTCCTTTCACACCTCTTCTTTCATAGCGATATTAACAGTGTATGTGCTGATTATAGTACCATCCCAACCTCTTATTTCATACCGATATAAACAGTGCATGTGCTCATTATAGTACCATCTCCAACTCTTATTTCATAGTGATATAAACAGTGCCTGTGCTTATTATAGTACCATGCACACCTCTTATTTCATAGCGATGTAAACATTGTATGTTCTCATTATAGTACCATCCCCACCTCTTATTTCATGGTGATATAAACAGTGCATGTGCTCATTATAGTACCATGCAAACCTCTTATTTCATGGTGATATATTCAGTGCATGTGCTCATTACAGTTCCATACTCACCTCTTATTTCATAGTGATATAAACATTGCATGTGCTCATTATAGTACCATGCTCACCTCATATTTCATAATGATATAAACAATGCTTGTGCTCATTACAGTACCATGCACACCTCTTACTTCATAGTGATATAAACAGTGCTGGTGATCATTATAGTACCATGCTCATCTCTTACTTCACAGCAATATAAACAGTGCACGTGCCCATTATAGAACAATCCTTATCTCTAATTTAATAGTGATATAAACAGTGCATGTGCTCATTACTGTACCGTGCACACCACTTATGTCATAGTGATATAAACAGTGCATGTGCTCATTACAGTACCATGCACACCTTTTATTTCATAGCGATATAAACAGTGCAAGTGCTTGTTATAGTACCATCTCCACCTCTTATTTCATAGTGATATAAACAGTGCATATGCTCATTATAGAGCCAAGCACACCTTTTATTTCATAGCAATATAAACAGTGCAAGTGCTCATTATAGTATCATTCTCACCTCTTTTTTTCATGGTGATATAAACAGTGCTTGTGCTCATTATAGTACCATGCACACTTCTTATTTCATAGTGATATAAATAGTGCATGTGCTCATTATAGTACCATCCTCACATCTTATTTCATAGTAATATAAACAGTTCATGTGCTCATTATACAGTAGTACCATCCCCACCTCTTATTTCCATAGTGATATAAACAGTGCATGTGCTCATTATAGTACTATGCACACCTCTTATTTCATGGTGATAAATTCAGAGCATGTGCTCATTACAGTGCCATGCATACCTTTTATTTCATAGTGATATAAACAGTGCATGTGCTCTTTATTGTTCCATTCCCACCTCTTATTTCATAGTGATATAAACAGTGCATTTTCTCATTATACTGCGACTCACACCATTTATTTCATAGCATTATAAATAGTGCATGTGCCCATTATAGTACCAGCCCCACATCTTATTTCATTGTGATATACACAGTGCAGGTGCTCATTACAGTTCATTGCACACTTCTTATTTCAAAGCTATATAAACAGTGCGTGTGCTCTTTACAGTGCCAACCACACCTCTTATTTCATGGCGATATAAACAGTGCATGTGCTCCTTACAGTACCAAGCATTCTTTTTATTTCATAGTGATATAAAAATTGCATTTACTCATTATAGTACCATGCTCACCTCTTATTTCATAGTGATATAAACAATGCTTGTGCTCATTACAGTTCTATGTACACCTCTTTTTTATAGCAATATAAACAGTGTATTTGTTCATTATACTACCATCCATACCTCTTATTACCTAGTGATATACTCAGAAAATGTGCTCATTACACAACCATGTACACCTTTTATTTCATAGCTATATAAACAGTGTATGTGCTCATTACAGTACCAAGTGCACCTTTTATTTCATAGTGATATAAACAGTGCAGGTGCTCATTATAGCACCATCCACATCTCTTATTTCATTCTATATAAACAGTGCATCTGCTCATTATAGAACAAACCTCATCTCTAATTTCATAGTGATATAAACAGTGCATGTGCACACTGCAGCACCATGCACACCTCTTATTTCATAGCTATATAAACAGTGTATGTGCTCATTATAGTACCATCTCCAACTTTTATTTTATAGGGATATAAACAGTGCAAGTGCTCATTATAGTACCTTCCCCACGTCGTATTTCATAGTGACATAAACAGTGAATGTGCTCATTAGAGTTCCATGCACACCTCTTATTTCATAGCAATATAAACAGTGCATGTGCTCATTACAGTGCCATGCACACCTCTTATTTCATAGTGATATATACAGTGCATGTGCCCATAATAGAACAATCCCCACCTCTTATTTCTTGATGAGAAAAATAGTGCATGTGCTCATTACATAGTAGTACCACCCCCACCGCTTATTTCATTGCGATATAAACAGTGCATGTGCTCATTATAGTACAATGCACACCTCTTATTTCATGGTGATATATTCAGAGCATGTGCTCATTACAGTGCTATGCTCACCTTTAATTTCATAGCAATGTAAACAGCACATCGGCTCATTATAGTTCTATGCACACCTTTTATTTCACTGTGGCATATTCGGTTCAAGTGCTCATTATAGTACCATGCACACCTCTTATTTCATAGTGATATAAACAGTGCATGTGCTGATTATAGTACCATACACACCTCTTATTTCATAGCAATATAAACAGCACATCTGCTCATTATAGTTCTATGCACACCTTTTATTTCACTGTGGCATATTCGGTTCAAGTGCTCATTATAGTACCATGCACACCTCTTATTTCATAGTGATATAAACAGTGCACGTGCTCGTTACAGTACCATGCACACTTCTTATTTCATAGATATATAAGCAGTGCATGTGCTCAATATAGTACCATCCCCACCTCTTATTTCATAGTTATATAAACAGTGCATGTGCCCATTGCAGTACCATGCACATCTCTTATTGCATAGTCATACATACAGTGCATGGGCTCATTACAGTACCATGCACACCTTTTATTTCATAGCAAAATAAACAGTGCATGTGCTCATTATACTACCATGCACACCTTCTATTTCATTACGGTATAAAAAGTGCATGTGCTCATTATATTACCATCCCAACCTTTTATTTCATAGTGACATAAACAGTGCATGTGCTCATTATAGTACCATCCCCATCTCTTATTTCATAGCAATACAAATAGTACACATGCTCATTACAGTTCCATGCACACTTCTTATTTCATAGCGATATAAACAGTGCACATGCTCATTATAGTTCCTTGCCCACCACTTATTTCATAGCGATATAAACAGTGCATGTGCACATTATAGTACTTCCCTCACCTCTTATTTCATACCGATATAAAAACTGCAAGTGCTCACTATAGAACCATGCCCACCTCTTATTTCATAGTGATATAAACTGTGGATGTGCTTATTATAGTACCATGCACACCTCTTATTTCATAACGATATAAACATTGCATGTGCTCATTAGAGTACCATCCCAACCTCTTATTTCACAGTGATATAAACAGTGCATTTGCTCATTTTACAGTAGTACCATTCCCACATCTTATTTCATAGCGATATAAACAGTGCATGTGCTCACTATATTACCAAGCACACTTCTTATTTCATGGTGATACATTCAGTGCGTGTGCTCATTATAGTGCCATGCACACTTCTTATTTCTTAGTGATATAAACAGTGAATGTGCTCATTATTGTACCACGCACACCTTGTTTTTCTTAGCAATATAATCACAGCATGTGCTAGTTAAATTACCATGCACACCTCTTTTTTCATAGCGATATAAACAGTGCATGTGCTCATTATAGTACCATCCTCACCTCTTATTTCATAGTGATAGAAACAGTGCATGTGCTCATTATAGTACCTTCCCCACATTTTATTTCATAGCGAGATAAACAGTGCAAGAGCTCATTACAGTTCCATTCACACCTCTTATTACATAGCGATATAAGCAGTGCAATTTCTCATTACCCTGCCTTGCACACCTCTTGTTTCATAGTGATATAAACAGAGCATGTGCTCATTATATGACATTCCTCACCTCTTATTTCATAGCAATATAAACAGTGCATGTGCTCTTTTCAGAACCAAGCACAGTTTTAGTTTTTATTCCATAGAGATATAAACATTGCATTTGCTCATTATAGACCATGCTCACCTCTTATTTCATAGCGATATAAACAGTACATGTGTTCATTATAGTACCATCACGACCTCTTATTTCACAGCGATCTAAACAGTGCATGTGCTCATTATAGTACCATCCCCACCTCTTATTTCATAGTTATATAAACAGTGCATGTGCCCGATACAATACCATGCACACCTCTTATTGCATAGTCATATATACAGTGCATGTGCTCATTACAGTGCCATGCACACCTTTTATTTCATAGCAAAATAAACAGTGCATGTGCTCATTATACTACCATTCACACCTTTTATTTCATAATGATAAAAACAGTGCGTGTGCTCATTACATTACCATGCACACCTTTTATTTCATTTGTATAAAAAGTGCATGTGCTCATTATATTACCATCCCAACCTTTTATTTCATAGTGACATAAACAGTGCATGTGCTCATTATAGTACCATCCCCATCTCTTATTTCATAGCAATACAAATAGTACACATGCTCATTACAGTTCCATGCACACTTCTTATTTCATAGCAATATAAACAGTGCACATGCTCATTATAGTTCCTTGCCCACCACTTATTTCATAGCGATATAAACAGTGCATGTGCACATTATAGTACTTCCCTCACCTCTTATTTCATAGCGATATAAAAACTGCAAGTGCTCATTATAGAACCATGCCCACCTCTTATTTCATAGTGATATAAACTGTGGATGTGCTTATTATAGTACCGTGCACACCTCTTATTTCATAACGATATAAACATTGCATGTGCTCATTATAGTACCATCCCAACCTCTTATTTCACAGTGATGTAAACAGTGCATTTGCTCATTTTACAGTAGTACCATTCCCACATCTTATTTCATAGCGATATAAACAGTGCATGTGCTCACTATATTACCAAGCACACCTCTTATTTCATGGTGATATATTCAGTGAATGTGCTCATTATTGTACCATGCACACCTACCTTACCCACATCTTATTTCATAGCAAGATAAACAGTGCAAGAGCTCATTACAGTTCCATTCACACCTCTTATTACATAGCGATATAAGCAGTGCAATTTCTCATTACCCTGCCTTGCACACCTCTTATTTCATAGCGATATAAACAGTGCATGTGCTCATTATATGACATTCCTCACCACTTATTTCATAGCAATATAAACAGTGCATGTGCTCTTTTCAGAACGAAGCACAGTTTTAGTTTTTATTCCATAGTGATATAAACATTGCATTTGCTCATTATAGACCATGCTCACCTCTTATTTCATAGTGATATAAACGGTGCATGTGCTCATTACAGTACCATGCACACCTCTTATTTCATAGTGATATAAACAGTACATGTGTTCATTATAGTACCATCACAACCTCTTATTTCACAGCGTTCTAAACAGTGCATGTGCTCATTATAGTACCATCCCCACCTCTTATTTCTTAGGGATATAAACAATGCATGTGCTCATTGTAGTACCATGCACACCTTTTACTGCATAGCAATATAAACAGTGCATGTGCTCATTATAGTACCATCCCGACCTCTTATTTCATTGTGATATAAATGTGCATGTGCTTATTATAGTGCCATTCTCACCTCTTATTGCATAGTGACATAAACAGTGCATGTGCTCATTATAGTAACATCCCCACCTCTTATTTCATAGCGATACAAACAGTGCACATGTTCATTATTGTACCATGCACACCTCTTAGTTCATAGCAATATAAACACTGCATGTGCTAGTTAAAGTACCATGAACACCTCTTTTTTCATAGCGATATAAACAGTGCATGTGTTCATTATAGTACCATCCTCACCTTTTCTTTCATAGCAATAGAAACAGTGCATGTGATCATTATAGTACCTTCCCAACGTCTTATTTCATAGCGAGATAAACAGTGCCTGTGCTTATTATAGTACCATGCACACTTTATATTTCACAGTGATATAAACATTGCATGTGCTCATTATAGTACCATCCCAACCTCTTATTTCATGGTGATATGAACAGTGCATGTGCTCATTATACAGTAGTACCATCCCCACCTCTTATTTCATAGCGATATAAACAGTGCGTGTGCTCATTATAGTACCATGCACACCTCTTATTTCATGATTATATATTCAGTGCATGTGATCATTACAGTGCCATGCACACCTCTTATTTCTTAATGATATAAACAGTGCATGTGCTCATTATAGTACCATGCCCACCTCTTATTTCGTAGAGACATAAACAGTGCAAGTGCTCATTACAGTACCATGCACACCTCTTATTTCTTAGCAATATAAACAGTGCATGTGCTCAATGTAGTTCCATGTACACCTCTTGTTCATAGCTATATAAACAGTGCATGTGTTCATTATAGTACCATACACACCTCTTATTTCATAGTGATACAAAAGGTGCATGTGCTCATTACAGTACCATGCACACCTCTAATTTCATAGCGATATAAACAGTACATGTGTTCATCATCACGACCTTTTATTTCACAGATATCTAAACAGTGCATGTGCTCATTATAGTACCATCCCCACCTCTTATTTCATAGGGATATAAACAGTGCATGTGCTCATTGTAGTATCGTGCACACCTTATACTGCATAGCAATATAAACACTGCATGTGCTCATTATAGTACCATCCTCACCTCTTTTTTCAAAGTGATATTAACAGTGTATGTGATCATTATAGTGCTATGCACTGCTTTTATTACATAGCGATATAAACAGTGTATGTGCACATTATAGTAAAATCCCCACCTCTTATTTCATTTTGATATAACTGTTCATGTGCTTATTATATTGCCATACTCACCTCTTATTTCATAATGATATAAACAGTGCATGTGTTCATTATAGTACCATCCCCACCTCTTATTTCATAGTGATATAAACACTGCATGTGCCTGTTAAAGTACCATGCACACCTCTTTTTTCATAGCGATATAAACAGTGCATGTGTTCATTACAGTTCCATTCACACCTCATATTTCATAGGGATATAAGCAGTGCAATTTCTCATTACATTGCCTTGCACACCTCTTATTTCATAATGATATAAACAGTGCATGTTCTCATTATACGACATTACCCACCTCTTATTTCATAGCAATATAAACAGTGCATGTGCTCTTTTCAGAACCAAAAACAGTTTTTATTCCATAGTGATATAAACATTGCATTTACTCATTACAGTATCATGCTCACCTCTTATTTCATAGTAATATAAACAGTGCATGTGCTCATTACAGATCCATGCACACCTCTTATTTCAAAGTGATATAAACAGTGTATGTGCTCATTATAGTACCATGCACACCTCTAATTTCATAGCGATATAAACAGTGCCTGTGCTTATTATAGTACCATGCACACCTTATATTTCATAGCGATATAAACATTGCATTTGCTCATTATAGTACCATCCCAACCTCTTATTTCATGGTGATATAAACAGTGCATGTGCTCTTTATACAGTAGTACCATCCCCACCTCTTATTTCATAGTGATACAAACAGTGTGTGTGCTCAATATAGTACCATGCACACCTCTTATTTCATGATGATATATTCAGTGCATGTGCTCATTACAGTGCCATGCACATCTCTTATTTCTTAACGATATAAACAGTACATGTGCTCATTAAAGTACCATGCCCACCTCTTATTTCATAGCGACATAAACAGTGCAAGTGCTCATTACAATTCCATGCACACCTCTTATTTCCTAGCGATATAAACAGTGCATGTGCTCAATATAGTACCATGTACACCTTTTATTCATAGCGATATAAACAGTGCATGTGCTCATTACAGTACCATGCACACCTCTTATTTCATAGCGATATAAACAGTACATTTGTTCATTATAGTACTATCACGACCTCTTATCTCACAGCGATCTAAACAGTGCATGTGCTCATTATAATACCATACCCACCTCTTATTTCATAGGAATATAAACAGTGCATGTGCTCATTGTAGTACCATGCACACCTTTTATTTCATAGCAATATAAACAGTGCATGTGCACATTATAGTACCATCCTCACCTCTTTTTTCATAGTGATATTAACTGTGCATGTGCTCATTATACAGCCATACACACCTTTTATTTCATAGCAATACAAAGAGTGCCTGTTCTCATTACAGTACCATGCACAGCTTTTATTTCATAGCGATATAAACTGTGCACTTGCTCATTATAGTACCTTCCCCACATCTTTTTTCATAGTGATATAAACAGTTCATGTGCTCATTATAGTGCCATGCACTCCTTTTATTTCATAGTGATATAAACAGTGTATGTGCTCATTATGATACCATCCCCACCTCTTATTTCATAGTGATATAATCTGTGCATGTGCTTATTATAGAACCATCCCCACCTCTTATTTCATAGTGATATAATCTGTGCATGTGCTTATTATAGTACCATCCCCACCTCTTATTTAATAGTGATACAAACAGTGCACATGCTCATTATTGTACCATGCACATCTCTTATTTCATAGCGATAGAAACAGTGCATGTGCTCATTATAGTACCTTCCCCATGACTTATTTCATAGCGACATAAACAGTGCATGTGCTCATTACAGTTCCATGCACACCTCTTATTTCATAGCGATATAAACAGTGCAATTGCTCATTACAGTGCCTTGCACTCCTCTTATTTCATATTGATATTAACAGTTCATGTCCTCATTATACGACATTCCCCACCTCTTATTTCATAGCAATATAAACAGTGCATGTGCTTTTTACAGAACCAAACACACTTTTTATTCCATAGTGATATAAACATTGCATTTGCTCATTATAGTACCATGCTCACCTCTTATTTCATAGTGATATAAACAGTGCATGTGCTCATTACAGTTCCATGCACACCTCTTATTTCATAGTGATATAAACAGTGTATGTGCTCATTATAGTACCATGCACACCTCTAATTTCATAGCGATATAAACAGTGCATGTGCTTATTATAGTACCATGCACACCTCTTATTTCATAGTGATATAAACATTGCATGTGCTCATTATAGTACCATCCCCACCTCTTATTTATTGGTGATATAAACAGTGTTTGTGCTCATTATACAATAGTACCATCCCTACCTCTTATTTCATAGCAATATAAACAGTGCATGTGCTCATTATAGTACCTTCCCCACCTCTTATTTCTTTGCGATATAAACAGTCCTCATGCTCATTATGGTACCATGTACACCTCTTCTTTCATAGCTATACAAACAGTGCATGTGCTCATTATAGTATCATCCCTTCCCTTTTTTCATAGTGATATTAACAGTGCATGTGCTCATTACAGTACCATGCACACCTCTTATTTGTTAGCAATATAAACAGTGCATGTGCTCATTGTAGTACCATGTACACCTCTTATTTCATAGCGATATAAACAGTGCATGTGCTCATTACAGTACCATTCACACCTCTTTTTTCATAGCGATATAAACAGTACATGTGTTCATTATAGTACCATCCCCACCTCTTATTTCATAGTGATAAAAACAGTGCAAGTGCTCATTACAGTACCATGCACTCCTCTTAATCTTCTGCCTGTTATAATAAATCAGGGTCAAGCATTGCATGCATTTGAGGGAAAGTACCACAATCAGTGACACATCTGCAAACTGGTACTATTCATCCAGAAAGCTGACACTTGCTATAGAGAAAATAAAAACACAGTTGGCCATAATTAATTAGATGCTAAGGTTTCTTATCAGAATTTCTCCTGTGATGTTTTTGCTCTCGGAGTTGGCCCCATCATTAATGCACAGCATAGTGGGCTCTTGAACACATGATTCACTATTATCTTGCTGCAGAACTCTGCAGTTCTCAATCCCTAACTGTGTTAAGTAGGGCAGGCTTATATATGGATGGATTACATAAATGCAAGTAAGCCTGCCCAGTGTGCCACTACACACTTACAAAACACAAAGAGTGGTGCAAGTGGACTCTCCACAGAAGAGGGTGAACAGGATTTCAGTATAACAGTAAGACCATACATATAATTTTCAGCAGGTCTTTTTACATTCCATGTCACCTCTACAACAGTGATAATTTAAAGCAACATCAACAAGAAGGCTTGCACCACCATTCACCTGCAGAGTTTTGATCTACCGCAATTCATACTTCAAATGTTTAAGGCATTTTTGATCTACCCCAACCCCTCCTTTAGCATTTTCAATTACCTCATTAAAAACCATTTCTACTCCCCCTGCACCTGTTCCTAAAACCCTGCCTCATCCGCCTCTGCTGTTCCCACCCCTGTCTCTAATTTTACCCATCCTATACTTCTCTGCTTGTCTTCCACTGGTGTTTCAAGCTTTAGGCCTATAATCACATATTAACCTCTCCCTAAGCGATTCTCTGTATTCTCATTTATGCAGTGAGGGAGGTCAGACTACAGCAAGACTCCACTAGAAGAAACACAATTACAGCATGCAACGAGTAATGTGCAGTGGGATATTTGCAATTTCTGCTACTTTGTTGCTCAATTCTTAAGTTGTGTTAAAATGTGCATTTACATTATTATAAATTTTTCTGTATTTGTTTCCCTAATGTGTATTTGTTTTTGTGTAATCAAGCTTCCATTTTTGTGTATTTTCAGTCCTCTAATGCTGTATTCACTATAATTGTCTGTACTCCCATGTTGTACCCCTGCCCCCCAGGAGACATCTGGAAATTAGATTTACTGCTCAGTATGTTCTTCCTGGTAAAACTTTAAATAAATTAAATAAATAAATAAAATAGTACTGCCAAAATACACACGTGGCTAATCTTTACTTCAGTGAATTAAAATTGGGTTTGAGTAGACTGTCAATATAGCCTAGATGTTAGGGTAACAAGCTATGAATGAACACGGTACCTGCACACTTAGGTTTGGTTCCCTCAACCTCCACTTGCATACTGTGTGACTCAAAGTAACTAATTTAGCTGCCCCCCCAAAAAAAAACAGGTGCTTATAGCTAGTGGGCCTTACCTCATTAATAAACACCAAATAAATGGAACTGTTTTACATGGTTGACCTGTCATGTCTAGATTTCTAGCTCACTGAACAGCCGTTTCTATGTGGGGGAATGCTCCTATTGTACTCAATGAAGAAAGATGACAGAGGTGAAAAACTGTCACACTTTTTTTAATAGACAGTTGTACCCAGTTCTTGTGGGCTCCTGTACAGTATTACCCCATGTGTTGGAGCAGAGTAATCATGGCATTCACATATTGCCACAGTTCTGTACTTAAAGTAATATATGCCTTGTCACTCATTCAGCTCACGGAGGGTCCTCCATTATCAAAGCTTCCTTTTCATAACTAGCATGGCAAATGTAAAATGTGTGCAATGCCAGATTTTCTTTGTACAATAAATCAACTCAACCTTTCTTTTCTGTTTTAACCATCCCCTGGCAGTAACGAAGTTACTCTTGAACA
Organism: Neoceratodus forsteri; assembly: GCA_016271365.2. Lineage (NCBI taxonomy): Eukaryota > Metazoa > Chordata > Ceratodontiformes > Ceratodontidae > Neoceratodus > Neoceratodus forsteri. The sequence continues at coordinate 6,658,663 of CM057449.1, read as the reverse complement.
TGATCCTTGATATTCTTAAGTGCTTCACTAATTCATAGCACTCTTTGGAGTAATAAGGATCTACAGCATTGCAGCTTGTAAAAAAATGAAACAAAACAAAACAAAAGAAGCAGCAAAATCAAAAATATATGACAATGGGGGTCACGTGATGCTGCAGCCTGAGTAGCAGTGCCTGGTTGGAGATCCCGCAATCCCAAGATTTCATTCCATAAAATTAGCCTGGAAAGAAGCCTCACAACATTTCAAAGGTAGTTTCTGCTATTGGAACGGCTGTGGACTTGGTTATCATCAAGAAATGGAGGCAGAAATTAGATCTGCGCTGTCTCAACACACCCCACCTGTTTCTGCTGAGAAATCTGTGAAGAGACCCAAGGCCCAGTTGACGGGAGGCAGCAAGACGTCTACTGCTACTACCTCTCAAATGGTAGTTCCAGATACAACGCCTCTTACCTTAGAATTATTCCGAGCAGAATTACAGCTTTTTCAGGAGGACATTAAGTCAACAGTGACTGAGATTAAACAAATGCCTGGGGCACTAGAGGAACTAAATATCAAAGTTTCAGACTCAGAGGCCCGAATTGCCTCTCTGGAAAAGATGGCAAGTCACACGGAGGATGCCATAGCTAACAACTGACAACGTATTAAGTAGTTAGAGCATAAAGTCGAGGACTTAGAGGGGAGATCCAGTAGAAATAATGTTGTTGTACTGGGAATCCCTGAATAGGAGGAATGCCAGAATATGGTTCTGTTCATCCAGAAGCTGTTTGAAAAGACTGCCGGCCCCTCACCTTTTGGGACCTCATACACACTGGAGAAGGCCTACTGTGAGTTGCTCCCCATCCCAGCCCCCGGCCAATAGCCCAGACCTCTGATGATCAAGCTCTTAAATTACCAAGAAAAATATCACCTGCTGTCAAGGGTAAAAGAGCTGGACCAAGACCTCTGAGAAGGTAAGAGAATTTGCATAACTCAAGATGTACTGGCAATGGTGCAGAAAGGAAGATCACTCTTCCATCCTGTTGTGACCAAGCTTATAGTGGCAGGGATAAAATTCCACATGGGGTACCCAGCCCACTTTCATATAATTTCTTTAGGGGCCTGGGTATCCTTTGAAGATGTTGATTCTGCCATGAAGGTGCTGCAGAAGGACTGTCCTGACCTGTTTAAGCCCAAGTGATGTGGTGAGAAAGTGGAGGTGATTCGCTGAGGACTCACCAAGGCCGGAGAAGTCCCAGAGAGTGAAGACTTCAAAGATTTAATTTTAGTCTTACAAGCATGCTCTATTAACTTTAGCACAGACTGTGTGGTTCATCCTTTTTTTTCGTTGGACTTATTAGATCTCTTTATAACTGGTTATGACAGAACTTCTCAGGGGGAGTGTCTTAAGAAAACTGAACATCATTTGATGCAAGTTTTCGGGTGGATAAAGGTTCAGTACTTAGGCCCAGGCTGAGAGTCGTTCCCATTACTGAGCCCTCTTTAATCTGAGTACGGTTCAGCTGCAATGTTGTGGGTTTAATCCCCCTGAGGGCAACAATTGCCAAGATGGAACTATGAGGTGGAGGTCACATTAGGGGTCCTCATTTGCGGTTTCATAAGGATTATGTGTTCATTTGTGGGGACTGTTATCTGGGCACATTTGTTGGAATGCAATTCTTCCTGAGATGTAGTGGTTTTATTAAGTCTTGGGATGGTGGGAGGTAAAGGGCTGTGTACCACAGCAGGACTAGCTGCATCACGTAACAATGACAGGAGGGTTTAAGGAATATGGATGCAGATGCCCAGTCTATTTCTTAAGTGACACATTCTCGGGAGGGGTTGGGTGGGAGGGAGAGGTTCCATTTATCAGTGGAAGGGAGGAGGGTGGGAAGGGTGTCTGTGTCTGTTTATGTTGTTTTTGGGAAACCGAGGAGGGAAGGGGTGGGGGGTCGTGGGGGAGGTACCTCAGCACAGCTCAGTGGGTATTTTTGTGAATGTATGCTACCAAAGAAATTATTTGAAATATGGTGTCTTTAAAAAAAATCAGCAAAGATAGCTAATACCATAAAGATTGCAAATTGGAATGTTAAGGGCTTAAGGTAGCGTGTTAAACAACACAAATTCCTTAAGCATCTTGTGCTGTTATTGATAGATATTGCTGTTATACAGTCAAACCTATTAGACTTGGAAGCCAATTGTATGAGGCACCTACAGATTGGACACATTTTCTCCGCCAAAGGGGCCACTAATAGTGCTGGGGTTCTGATACTGATTAATAAGAAGGTCCCAGTCATGTTGAAGCAAGTGCTCAGGGATCCACAGGGTCGATTTCTGTTCATTCTCTGCCATTTGTATGCTACTGAAATTCTTCTGGGAACTCTGTATGGGCCAAATTTAGATTCCCCCTGACTTCTTTGTGAAACTAATTGAAATACTGCCAATGGTCACTGGAGGAGACAAGAATTTTGCTATGGATTCATTGTTGGACCGCTCCTCTCCCATGAGTAGAGTTTGCTCCCCAGCTCAGAGGGCTCTATCGGAACTCTTGGAGCTGTATGCCCTGTGTGATGTTTGGAGAGTTCCACACCCATTAGAAAGGAAATTCACTTTCTTGTCCCCAGTACACAATACGGCCCCACGTTATTGATTATATATTTCTTTCTCAAAGTCTCCTGGGAGTGCTTGAAGCCTCCATACAGCTAGGCCCTCCCTCAGATCATGCGTCTGTTGTATGTCATTTAGCACCACCCTCTTTCCCTAAGACATCTCTTAGGTGGAGGATTAATAACCAAATGATAAAAGAGGATAGAGTAGTCAAAACAATTAGTGAGTATATACGGCAATTTGCAGAAATCAACTCCGGAACTACTGTAAGGTCAGATATGCTCTGGGGAAGTTTTAAAGCGTTTATGAGGGGGATTTTAATCAGTATAGCTACCTACAGGAAAAAAGAAAAAGCTAAGAAGTTAGTTGCGTTCTTTGGGGAAACTGAGTATAAAGAAACAAGAGTAGGTCTATCTTTTTCTGAGTTAGAAAAATGGGAATTGGTTAAGTTAAAGGAAGGCTACCTTGAGTTGTTAAGAGATAAAGCTGAATTTGCAATCCTTAAAGCTAAAGCAGCATACTCAGATATGGGTGAAAAAGCAGGGAGGCTGCTGGCATTGAAGATTAAGCAAATAGAGGTGAATAGACACATTTTGGCAATATGTTCCCCAAAAAATAATGTGCTAATGACATCGTCAGAGGAGATAGTCTCTGAGTTTCAGAAGTACTATACTAGCTTGTATAGTGCTCAAAAAAATATGGTACCTGATGCCAGTATGGATGGTTACCTGGACACCTCCAGTCTATCTCCTCTGTTGGAGCCCCAGCAGAATCGAGTAATCTGTCCAATAACGGTGGAGGAAATTGCTAGAGTTGTCAAGGCACTACCCTCTGACTGATCCCCTGGCCCTGACAGGTTCTCGGCAAATTTTTATAAGAAATTTCTAAACCAGTTGCTCCCCCTGTTAATGCCCCTATTTCAGTATATATTATCTGGAGCCCAAATGGATCCAACTTTGTGGGAGGCTCTAATAGTTCTAATCTTGAAGCCTGGGAAGAACCCGGAATTGCCAACAAGTTATCGCCCCATATCTCTAATGAATCAAGATATTAAAATATTAGCCAAGATATTGGTGGATCATTTGGCACTAGTAATACCTGATTTAGTTGGGCCAGAGCAAGTAGGGTTCATGAAAGGGCGTTCCTCGTTGGTTCATCTTAGAACTCAGTCACACGTTCTCTCCGCAACCAGAGATGCTCCTTACCTGGCGGGCTTAGTCTCGTTGGATGCAGAGAACACGTTCGACAGAGTGAATTGGAATTTTCTATTCAGAACCCTTAATGCTTACAAGATTCCGGAACTTTTTCAGAATTGGATCAAAACCGTTTATAGCACCCCTTCAGCTAGAATAATGGTCAACGGTGTGATTTCCAAAAAGTTTCTACTCTATTCAGGCACCAGACAGGGCTGTCCCCTGTCTCCCTTGATTTTCAATTTATATTTAGAACCCCTTATCCGCCGGTTGAAGTTTTCTCTGTGGATCCAAGGTGTGACTGTTCAGGGACACGAGGTCAAAATATCAGAATGTGCTGATGATTTGCTACTACAGTTGATTGATCCAGACAACTCAATACTGGCTTTACTGGAGGCGGTGCAGGAATTTGCTAAGCTCTCCAATTATAAATTGAATATTGACAAATCCCTGGTGTTCCCGCTTAATTACAGAGTGGATAAATCATCTATTAGTCAATGTGGCATGTCTTGGACACCAAACTCCCTAAGATATTAAGATATTCAAGTGGTAAGGGAACCGGCCCGGCTTCTAAAACTGAATTTGGACGAGTTAGTCAAAACCTAAGAGGCAGACTTAAATAAATGGTCCAAGTTATCTATTTCACTTTGGGGATGAGTAAATCTTATCAAGATTATTTTTTTTTTCCCAGGATCTTTTACCCACTGTATTTGTTCAATATGTGGATTCCTGTCTCATGGTTCCGAAAAGTCAATGCATTGATAACAAAATTTATTTGGGCCAAAAGACAACCCAGGATTGCATATTACGAGCTGGCAGCCCCCAAGGATAAAGGGGGTCTTCGCCGCCCATCCTTGATATTCTACTATTGGGCGAGCCATGTGGTGAAGTATTTGAGATGGCTGGAGAGTGCGGGAGAACCCGACCCAGAGGATGGACTCCCTATATGGCTCCAATTACAACTATCTGCTATCAAGCAGTGTGGCTTGTTACCAGAATCTCTGCTCCATATAAGACCGAGTGCCCTCCCCCCCAGTTGAAATCTACTCCATTGGCGATTTCGGTTAGAGTGCATGCCCAGATATGCTCAATTATGGATTACAATCAGATGACTGATTTGGACCAACCTGTTGGGGGTAACCCCAATTTAAAAACTGGTAATAAGCCAATTAGCTTTAATTGGCTCCCACAGTTGGGTAATGTCAAGCTTGCCCAGCTGGTGATTTAAGATGGCTCATGGCTCTCAATTACTATTATACTGAGCAGATTTGACATACCCACTAAATCCGTTTTTAAGGTCTTTCAGTTGAAGCACTTGTTAATAAAAGAGTTTGGTCTAGTCCCACCTCTTGGAGACAGGAATGTGTTTCCAGGACACGCAGCTCTAATTGATGGGCTGTCGTCATTCAGTATCCGATATTTACAAAAGCTTATATAATTGCAAATATCCGGAGGTATTCATATCAAAGACATACTGGGCAACGTACTTCCCTAGATTAGAGATAGTTTGGGCAAACTGGGTAAACTCTCACAAATATATTACACAGGATAGATTATGATTGGCACAATTCCATATCTTACACAATATATATTATACTCCCCAAAAGTTGCACAGGTATGGTCTAACTGATTCTTCCTCCTGTTCCAGATGTGGACAGGAGGAAGGTACACTTTACCACATATTTTGGTCATGTCTGAAAGTCTCCACCCTTAGGGGCGATGTCCAGCAGAGGATGGATCCCCTTTTGGGCCTTTCTGACTTTTTTATGCCGGAGGTGTGGCTTTTGGGGGATTACACTTCCATTCCTGTTTCATCAAGAAGGTATTATATGGCCTTAATCTCATTATCAGTTAAAAAGATTATTCTTCGGCACTGGAAGGACAACGTAGATATCCCTTTCTCGGAGTGTCTTAAAGACCTCAGGATGGAGAAAATGGTGGCAAGTTTAAATAAGTTGAGTAGATACAAACAAATTTTGGATCCTCTTTATACGCTGCTCTGTGCTTAGACTACCTTCTAAGTAACTATGTAAGTCAGGCTGGTATACACTTTAGAAAATATGAGCTGTGCTGAGGGAGGGTAGGGTGGGGGAAGCGGTATGGTATGGGGGAGCAGTCTCTTTAGAAGCTTTTGGAGATTATATATATGTATTTCTATCAGTTGAGTTTGGAGCTGCTCTTATATGTGTATATGAAAATGAATAAACTTTGAATTAAAAATATATATATAACAAGACATTTAAAGCTGCATTACTGAGAGAAACTGCATATTCAGAAGAAATGGCTTTACCATGGTAGGAAGGGGGTATTGCATAATATTCAAATGACACAGTATGCTTTGATACAAGTTGCAGCTATAATTGCTTTATAATTTATTTATTCTGCATGTGATTTATGGATCCCAATTAACATTTTATGAATTGCAGCTGAAACTCATCGTGGATCTATCTGTTGGTGATTGGATTCTAGTAGAAAATGTTCACAGGTCAGAGGGGATAGAGACCATAAAATTTATGGTGTAAACAAACAGCTATTTAAGAAATGTGCTTATTCGGCATCTCCCAACAACCATTTGCAGTCATCGGACACAGGGCAAGTCAGCTTTCAACCTGCAGTCGAGACTCATCAATGGGCATCAGACACAGAGCACATCAGTTTCCAACCTGCAGTCGAGACTCATCAATGGGCATCAGACACAAGGCATGTCAGCTTCCAACCCACTGTCGGGACTCAACAATGGGCATCAGATACAGGGCAGGTCAGCTTCCAACCTGCAGTCGTGACTCATCAATGGGCATCAGACACAGGGCACATCAGATTCCAACCTGCAGTCGGGGCTCATCAATGGGCATCAGACACAGGGCAGGTCAGATTCCAACCTGCAGTCTGGGCTCATCAATGTGCATCAAACACAGGGCAGGTCCGATTCCAACCTGCAGTCGGGACTCATCAATGTGCATCAAACACAGGGCAGATCACCTTCCAACCTGCAGTCAGGACTCATGAATGAGCATCAGACACAGGGCACATCAGCTTCCAACCTGCAGTTGGGGCTCATCAATGGGCATTAGACACAGGGCAGGTCAGCTTCCAATCTGCAGTCAGGGCTCATCAATGGGCATCAGACACAGGGCAGGTCAGCTTCCAACCTGCAGTTGGGGCTCATCAATGGACATCAGACACAGGGCATGTCAGCTTCCAGCCTGCAGTCGGGACTCATCAATGTGCATCAGGCGTGGGGCACATCAGCTTACAACCTGCAGTCTGGGCTCATCAATGTGCATCGAACACAGGCCAGATCAGCTTCCAACCTGCAGTCAGGACTCATCAATGGGCATCAGGCATGGGGCAGGCCAGCTTCCAACCTACAGTCTGGACTCATCAATGTGCATCAGGCATGGGGCAGGTCAGCTTCCAACCTGCAGTTGGGACTCATCCATGGGCATCAGGCGTGGGACAGGTTAGCGTCCAACCTAAAGTCAGGACTCATCAATGGAATTCAGGCACAGGGCAGGTCAGCTTCCAACCTAGAGTCAGGACTCATCAATGGGCATCAGACACAGGGCAGGTCAGCTTCCAACCTAGAGTCAGGACTCATCAATGGGCATCAGACACAGGGCAGGTCAGCATCCAACCTGCAGTCTGGGCTCATCAATGGTCATCAGGCATGGGGCAGATCAGCTTCCAACCTGCAGTCTGGGCTCATCAATGTGCATCAAACACAGGGCAGGTCAGCTTCCAACCTGCAGTTGGGACTCATCAATGGGCATCAGACACAGGGCAGATCAGCTTCCGACCTGCAGTCTGGGCTCATCAATGTGCATCAAACACAGGGCAGGTCAGCTTCCAACCTGCAGTCGGGACTCATCAATGTGCATCAAACACAGGGCAGGTCAGCTTCCAACCTGCAGTCTGGGCTCATCAATATGCATCAAACACAGGGCAGGTCAGCTTCCAACCTGCAGTCTGGGCTCATCAATATGCATCAGACACAGGGCAGGTCAGCTTCCAACCTGCAGTCTGGGCTCATCAATATGCATCAGACACAGGGCAGGTCAGCTTCCAACCTGCAGTCTGGGCTCATCAATATGCATCAGACACAGGGCAGGTCAGCTTCCAACCTGCAGTCTGGGCTCATCAATATGCATCAGACACAGGGCAGGTCAGCTTCCAACCTGCAGTCTGGACTCATCAATGGGCATCAGAGACAGGGCAGGTCAGCTTCCAACCTGCAGTCGGGACTCATCAATGGGCATCAGACACAAGGCAGGTCAGCTTTCAACCTGCAGTCTGGACTCATCAATGTGCATCAAACACAGGGCAGGTCAGCTTCCAACCTGCAGTCTGGGCTCATCAATGGGCATCAGGCACAGGGCAGGTCAGCTTCCAACCTGCAGTCTGGGCTCATCAATTGACAGTGTCAGTGGCTCAGTAGGTAGCACAGATGCCTCTAAGGCTGGGAGATCAGAGGGCTCTGAGTTCAGTTCCCACATCTGTCACTTGGGTTAATATCCCAGTACTGACACTAGTGTAGCATGAGAGGGGTGCTGCACTTCTGAGGTGCCGTCTTTTGGATGAGACGTTAAACTGAGGTCCCATCTGCCTGGACTGGTGGTAGTTCAGGTGGATGTTAAAGATTCCATGGCACTTATTGAAAAGAGTAGGGGGACTTTTATTGAAAAGAGGACTCCAGACAAGCATTGAAACTGGTAAAAAAAAACAAATACACACAAAAGTAGAACCGAGAGCATCTTAACATAAACAGAATGTACAGAAAAAATTCATCAGCACAGCCACTTTTCACAATTTACCCATAAATAAGAACATTTCACCTGGTCATAGATATTTATATCAGATTCATAAATTTTTCATAAAGTAGTAGTAATATTAAAAAGGAGTTCCTCAAATGAAGCTATACGCTGCTGAGTAGACCAAAAACATCTAGATTGCCAAATATACGAATATATGAAATTTGCCAGCAGATAAAGGCCTAGAGGTCTATCAAGTCTGCTTGAATGTGCAGCTAGCACCCCTTATTCTGCAGCTGCCCCTCCCTTCCACCCTTCCCCTTCATTAACCCTCCCCCTTGTCCTGTTCCATCCTCATTTGAAGCAGTCCACTGTTCTACTGCATACCACTTCTGCAGGTAACGCATTCCACCCAGCCACCACTCTCTCTGTAAACAAGTGTCTCCTCATCTCTCTCTCCTGAACCTTCCTCGCTCCAGTCTCATATCATGGCCCCTGGTGGCCCTCCCCTTCCTTACTTTGAACATCCCCTCTGTACCTGTCTTGTTTATTCCTTTCATGCCTTTAAAGGTTTCAGTCATGTCACCCCTGTCTCTCCTCTCCTCCAGTGAGTACATGTTCAACTCCTTCAACCTCCGGTCGTATGATAAGTCCCCCCGACCCTTGATCATCTTTGTCACCCTGCACTGCACCCCCTCCAGTAACCTAATGTCCCTCTTCAGATACGGATGCCAGTACTGCACGCAGTACTCCAGATGTGGTCTTACTAATGACCTATACAATGGCAGAATCACCTCCGCCCTCCTCGAGGATATACCCCTTGCAATACAACCCAACATTTTGTTGGCCTTTGCAGCTGCCTTCCTACATTGTGCCGAGTTGTTCATTGACCCTGTAATGAGCACACCCAGATCCTTCTCCTCCTCTGTCTGGGCTAGCTGCACTCCCCCTAGCTGGTAAGTCCTCCTTGGGTTCTTCATCCCAAAATGCAGCACCTTGCACTTTTTGGCATTAAAGCCCAGCTGCCAGGTGTCTGACCAGGTTTCAAGCTTTGCCAGAACATCCTGCAACCCCTGCCATCCCCCTAGGTCATACACCACTGCGCCTACCTTGGTATCATCAGTAAAAAGACTGATCTTGCTCTTAATGTCCCATGATATGTCTGCAATGAATATCCCAAACAACACTGGTCCCAACACCGAGCCCTGTGGGACACCGCTCGTCACTGCCCTTGAGTGTGAGAGCTCCCCACCCACCACCACCCTCTGTTGCCTTCCCTGCAGCCAGTTTCCTACCCATCTCACCAGCTTTGCACCCACCCTTGTGCCTACTAACTTCCTTCCCAGCCTTCCATGTGGCACCGAGTCGAATGCCTTACTGAAGTCCAGATACAGGATATCCACTGCATGGCCCCTGTCCAGTTGCCTAGTTACCCAGTCATAGAACTCAACCAGGTTGGTTTGGCAGGATCTGCCACGTATGAAGCCATGCTGTCTGCTGTTCTGTAGTCCTTTGGCCTCTAGGAGGGCCACCAGCCTCTCCTTCAGTATAGTCTCCATTAGCTTACCCACGATGGATGTGAATATAAAAACAAAGAACGAAAGAAACTAATAGTAAAGTGTCAGCAGGATATGTAGACCATTCTCCCCTATTTGTACCATACATTAGAGTCCCATAAGAGATCTATTTAAATAAAGGCTCTTTCCATCTTGTTGCCAACATAGCCCAAAAAGGTTTAATATAGGGACAGTCGAAAAAAAGGTGTTCCTGCATCTCTAACAATGATACACATGTCACTCAGGTACACCATCTATCACTAAGCTGTTTGTGTTTTTGCGTGTTACCCACTGGTAATCTGCCATAAGAACTCAACCAAACACTATCCCAAATAAAGTCAGGTAAACGTTTATGAGACAGCATCAATAGAACTCTGTCTTAGGACTGAGGAGGACAATCTGGAAAAAGCAAAGTCTCAGAAAAATCAGATAAAACAATATAACTATACAATTGCTTCCTATTCATTGTTTCCAAATGAGAAACAGTGATCTTCCATTTCAATAAAAGATGAAAGACCTCAATGCCATATTTGGGAAACTGGGGAAGCCGAGTAAAAGAAGTTGACTTGCCTTGTTTTCACAGGGGTAAACCTACCAAAAACCATTAACTAACATAAGAAAACCAAACCTTCATACCAGGCTTTAGCAGAGGACTTAAATTGTAGGAAATAAAAACACTAAGAAAAAATGCCACTGGATGGATCATTCCAACCCCACCTTGTTGTATACTCCTATAAGTGAAGCCTCTTTTAATGGGATTCAATCTACTACCCCAAAAGGCTTGGAAAAAAACACTATATATGGAAGTAAAAAGAGACATCGGAGGTGGAAACACATAACTAGCATACAAAAAAATAGGCAACATCAGGGTTTTAATAAGCAGTACACGTTTCCGTTTAACTATTTGTTTACCCTTCCATCTAGCTACCATCAACTGAGCAGTACCTAATTTTTGAAACCAGTTTGCATACATCATATCACCATCACTAAATTCAATTCCTAATATAGTTATTGGATCTTTAGAGATTAAAATACCAGCAAGGTACCAGTATCCGGGATACTAGAGGTACCAAAAGGAAAACCTCCACTCTTCTCATAATTAATCTTTGAACCAGAAACACTAGAAAACAAATTCAACACATCACTTGCTATGGGACCTTCCATAACCTCTGAAAGACAAACAACCAAGTTATCTGCATATGCAAGAATCTAAATGGGAGAGACCCTATCAGCAATATGTACTCCTGCCAGACCAGGATGACAACAAATCATACGAAGAAACACATCAATAAAAAACACAAATAAAACCAGATTCAAAGGGCATCCCTGCTGAACCACTCTCTGTACAGCCACTGGAGTACCAAGCCAGCCATTCACATTCAGTAGAATAGAAGCTGAGAGATATAATATCTGTATCCAATCAATAAAACCCAGTGGCAAACCATAAGGATGCAACACAGAAAACAGAAACCTATGGGAAACTCGATCAAAAGCCTTTTCTTGATCGAGACTAAGTAGATAACCTTTCAGGAAACCAGACTGTGATGCAGAAAAAAGTTCACATAATAACAATAAATTATCATATTGAGTTCTACCTGGTATAGAACAAGTTTGGTAAGGACTTATCAAGTTATCCACTACAATAGTCAGTCTACGCAATAAAATTTTACTTAAGATTTTTAAATCTGTATTTAATAAACTCAATGTCCTCCAATTACTCAAATCAGTTTTCAAACCTTTTTTTATAAATCGAAACAACCAGCGCTTGATTCATTGAGGGGGCTAACCTAGAAGTCAACAACATTAGGTTAAAAACCGTAGTCAAAACTGGAACCAAATCTTCATGAAAAGTCCAGTAAAAAAACACTCCAAATCCTTCTGTACCCGGGGAGGAATTTACATTCAATGAAAAAAATAACATCTCTTAATTCAGATTCAGAAATATCATGCAACATCTGCTGGCTTTCAACTGCAGATAATTGAGGTATCTGTAAAAAATCAAAGTCAAGCAATCCACTCTGAACATTATCATCTTTCTGATATAAATTTCCCAAATAACGTCCAACGACCTCAAGTAAAGCCAAATGAGTCTTAACCAAGTCACCTGATTCAGTAGCTAATTCTGTAATGAAACATTTACCTACCCTGTCTTTACAGTCTTGAAAGGGATCCAACGCACCCTTGTGCAATTTCAGACCAAACCTGTGTTCATGGTCTAAAGACTTAGCCCTATCGTATCTATATTCCAACATTTGAGCTTTGACATTTCTAATTTGAGAACTGTAATCAATTCCCTCAGTCTCAGTTAAAGAAATCAGCTTTTGCAATTGTGATCTGAGATGTAAATATTCCAAATATTGTAAATTAATCTTAGAGTGAGAGTAAGTCTGAAAAAAAGTTTTCCAGTCCTTCTCAGTATCCTCCCACCAAGAAGCAGCATCTTCATAAAGATCAAAAACAGAAAGCCGGGCACTCAATTCTGACTTCCAAGCCTGTTTAAGAGGTTCCTCAGTTAATTGGGAGGAAGTCAACCTCCACAAATTATTTTTACTTCGAGGAGTACCCTCCTAGGTCAAGCAAACCGTAAGAGACTTGTGATCAGAGAATTACCATACCCTTAAAGTAACTGAGGTGATGTGTAGAACAACAGAAAGAAAAATGAAATCAATCCTGGTGGACAATGTGTTTTTAAAAAACATCTTACCACCCTCAGAATGGACACTATGATATGCATCCTGGAGCTGAGCAGTATCTAATATCTGTATCAACTTATGAGTGTCACCAAACAATTTAGACGTCTTCATACCTCTATCCCTAACACTAAGTGCACAATTAAAATCACCAGCCCAAACAATTAAACAAGAAGTATACAAATAGGGTTGAATGTCATGTAGTAGTGCAACCTGGAGCGCTTTGGTCTACGGAGCATAAATATTAATTAATCAAAATATTTCTCCCCCAACATTAAGATCTAGTAGTAACACTCTTCCCGGACAAATATCCACCATCTTTGAAACCTTTAATGCCGAATTAGTAAATAATACCCCAAGCCCCTCACAAAGGGATTCCTCATTCGACCAAAAAGACACTCCTGAAGACCATAGGTTCTGAGCATGTTGCACTTCACAAATAGTTTTTAACCTCGTATCCTGGAGACAAATCACACCACTGCGTAATTGTTGTAAACAGGATATAGTAGTGACCATCTTCTTATGACTTTTTATGCTATTAACATTAATAGATGTAAATGTTAAAGAAGCCATAATAATGGTGAGACAAAGAAAATTAGGATGATAACCTATACCCATTAGAAAATAAAACCAGAAATCATGTAACTTTGGAAACCCGTCTACACTGAGAGCGTCTAGGAAGACTCTCAACCTGTGCCACTTCACCATCATCACCTTCCGAAAAATTGTTAGTGACCACAGAAGCTCTGGATGAAAGATCCGAGTCTTCACTTTCAGAGTCTTCCTTAGACCCCAAAACAGCAAAACTGTTGCCCAGTTTCCACGACTCAGAAGTATCTCCGCTAGCAGAGACTATAGATACATGTCAAGCAGGAACAGGCTTCCCCGATCTATGACATTTTTTGGCAGCAACCTTTTTAAAAGGCAACACTTGAGATGGAGGAAGAGGCATCTCTGGATCATCTGACCTGTCACATAAAGATAAGTCAGACGTAGAGGGTAATGGGACAACAGAGGGAACTACTATCGGGGAAAGCTGGGTCATGGTATCTGGCAATTCAACTGGAACAGAATCTCCTAAACCAGCATCTATAACTGTTAAAGAGGATACACTAGGTAATGGTGACTTAAGAAGTGAGTCTCCACCAGTAGGGGGAGGGATAGGGACTGACTCAGTATGCTGAACAACTACAATCAAGCCTTCATGTGAAGGACAATCTTCCCTATTATGGGATGCCCAAGGACATTTAGCATATCCATGTCCAGTCTGTTCACATAAATTGCATTTGAATAAATTCAGACATGTAGCAGCCAGATGCCCAAATTCAAAACAATGGGAACAACGAGGGGTGTCACAGGCTGTATTAAGATGTGTCCTAGAACCACATTTAAAACAGGACTTCGGCTGTCCAACATAAAATAAACTACCTCTATCCTTCCCCCCCCAAAAAAACTATTGGGTAAATGCTGAGGGCCATTATTTGAAGCAAAGTTTTACCCTTAATTTCCAACCCCCATTCCAAATGTTCTCACTATCAAGAATCAGGACAGGTTAATCCAGAACTTCACATCGTCTACGCAACCAGAAACGAATATCCTCAATACGTATCCCCTCATTACGAAACGTAATTGTAATCAACTTAACAAATGGTTTAGTCAGGGGCACAGCCAAAAAAGGTATCTAGAGTGGAGAGTTCTTAACAACCTGAAAAGTTGTTCAAAAAAGTTCCAGACCCAAAAGGGTTTTGAAACTAATGTCATAGTTGGAGTTCCCTATATGAATCAGCGCATATATATCTGCAGACAAAAATTTCATAGACCCTTTTAGCAAAACTTTAGCAATATAAAGTCTATCAGGCAACTCTTCCAAGCCACCTTTATAAATCAAACGAACAGCATTCCTACGGGGAGCAGGTTCACCCTTATTAAAAAATAAGTCAGAAAGCTTAAATTGGGGGGACCCTTATCTGCCTGAACAGGGTCAGAAACAGTCGTTTTAAAAGATACACTTGAAATAGATAATGGGTCAACCGGTGTAGAAACCGCAATTACAGGTACAGCTGAAATAGGCTGTTTAGGTGGTACAGAAGTAGATTCAGTATGTGTTAAGGCACAAAAAGCCACTGAGTCAACAACAGGGGAGTGGTTGCGCTTCACTTCTGCATCATCTGGATCTGGTACCCAGTTATCATTTGCGTGTTGCAACCAATCCCGCTGCCGCTATCTTTTTTTCCGGGACCAACCAGTAAATCATTATGAGCCATAGAGGATTTTAAAGTCTGCACTGTGGGAGAGAGCTGAATTGCAGGGGAAAGATGTGATACAGACATGTCCTTAGGTGTATCAATGCTTGGTTTTATATTTTCCACTCCCTTACATATGTCCCTTCCCATCTCATCCGAAACCATATTGTCATTTAGCACAACCTCACCCTGCATGATAATGCCAGTCATACCCATCTGTTTAGTTGATAATGTTGCTCTTGAATGCACCAAACTTCGTGGTTCTGTAGCTTCCTCATTCAGACTTCCAGTCTCTGAATCTCAGGCAGACAGATGAATGGGTCCAGACTGTGTTTAAGAGACAGGGCTTGACCGCATCCGAGGAGCAGGCATGTACAGCTTAGATCCTAATCCGATGTCACAGTGCCGCGACCAGGAAGTACAGGAAGCCGGAGAGGCCAAAACTGGAGAAACAGTACTCAATGCAGCAATTTCGTTTAACAGCTGTGCCTTACGATGTGTGCATTGCTCAGCAGTAGTAAGCACTTCTTTCAACAAATGTTCCTTCTGGGTAAGTTCTTGACTTGTTTCCATTGTCTCCACACACAGCACAGGAGTCTCAACCACCTCATTAAGCACTTTCTCGGTTGTGTCAAAAAACTTCATAGGCAAGGAAGCTTCTTGGAGATCAGCTACCAAACTCACAGCCTCAGGTTCAACAGGAGCAGGAGAGGAGGCCCAGTCCCCTGTTCCAGACACTTCCATCTCCTCCAAAGGCAGAGAAGAAGTGGCCATCTTGCGTCCAAATGCCAAAGGTTCCCCCTGACGAGTAGGGGAATTTTCCTGGTGTCCTGGTCAAATTTCCTTCATTCATGAAAAATACCACCAACAGCTTAATCTGGTTCACGGTCAGTTGACACTCATCTGTATTCCCCTTCCCGCAGATCATGCCTGAAAATAGGCAGGATTTGTCTAGTGCACTTACCCGGTCAACAAAAACTAAATAAAAATAAAATAAAATGTGCATCAAACACAGGGCACATCAGCTTCCAACCTGCAGTCAGGACTCATCAATGGGTATCAGGCGTGGAGCAGGTCAGCTTCCAACCTGCAGTCAGGACTCATCAATGGGCATCAGACACAGGGCAGGTCAGCGTCCAACCTGCAGTCAGGACTCATCAATGGGTATCAGGCATGGGGCAGGATCAGCTTCCAACCTGCAGTCGGGACTCATCAATGGGCATCAGGTGTGGGGCAGGTCAGCTTCCAACCTGCAGTCAGGACTCATCAATGGTCATAAGACACAGGGCAGGTCAGCTTCCAACTTGCAGTCGGGACTCATCGATGGTCATAAGACACAGGGCAGGTCAGCTTCCAACCTGCAGTCGGGACTCATCAATGGGCATCAGGCATGGGACAGGTCAGCTTCCAACCTACAGTCGGGACTCATCAATGGGCATCAGGTGTGGGGTAGGTCAGCTTCCAACGTGCAGTCGGGACTCATCAATGGACATCAGAGACAGGACAGGTCAGCTTCCAACCTGCAGTCGGGACTCATCGTTGGACATCAGACACAGGGCAGGTCATCTTCCAACCTGCAGTCTGGACTCATCAATGGTCATAAGACACAGGGCAGGTCAGCTTCAACCTGCAGTTGGGACTCATCAATGGACATCAGACACAGGACAGGTCAGGTTCCAACCTACAGTCTGGACTCATCAATGGGCATCAGGTGTGGGGCAGGTCAGCTTCCAACCTATAGTCGGGACTCATCAATGGTCATCAGACACAGGGCAGGTCATCTTCCATCCTGCAGTCGGGACTCATCAATGGGCATCAGACACAGAGCAGGTCAGCTTCCAACCTGCAGTCTGGACTCATCAATGAGCATCAGACACAGGGCAGGTCAGCTTCCAACATGCAGTCAGGGCTCATCAATGGGCATCAGACACAGGGCAGGTCAGCTTCCAACCTGCTGTCAGGACTCATTGATGGGCTTTACCAAGCCCTATACTTCAGCAGAATAACAGATCAAATCAAAGAACAATTATATAGTATTACTATTCTGTCCTCCTTGTCTATCCTAATGCAGCACAATACTAAGCAAACACTCTTTAACGCTGCTCTACCAAGGAACCCCATTGAAAATGACATTATGTAAATATGATCTTTTTTGGGGCGGGTTAAACTGCTGATGAAATCACTAAAGACTTGTAGTGTTGCTATTGAGGGGTGACAATTTGGGGTGAATTTCCACACTGTTGGTGATCTGTACTGCCAGTTATTACTGGTCTGCACTGGTTCAGTATCATGCATTATACCAAACCTACTGACTGAGCTGACATAGCAATGGAAGGGCAGTGCAGCTGGAGGTGCAGCCAAAGGGGTGGATTCTTTTCCAGAGTTGTCAGGTGGAGCTGATGCAGGGCAGTCATGGTTCTAAATTGGTCTTGGAGGATTGGAGGATGCATGGTGTGTAAACAGCTTACACAGCTGAGGGAGAAAGTGGGGTTGTTGAGGTGGACTATGTATGGGGGAACTATGGGGAGTAGAGGTGGAAAAGCAGAGACAGTACCAACTGAGGAAGGAGAAGGAGGAAGTAGGGGTATCCACCAGGGGGATCAGGCACATGGTTTGAGAAGACAGGGGGTTGGAAGAAAGAGGATGGGAGGAGGTCCATTGGATGCAATAGAGCCCTGGAAGATGATAGCAACAAATCCAGAGGTGGGAGGAGGAGTCTCAAGATGGAAGGTAATGAGGCAACTAGGGCTCAGGAGGTGTGGAAGGTAGTAGGTTCAGAGAAAAGAAGACAGATGTCTACAACTCAGGGACAGAATTCAACTAGGGGCACAAACAACATTAGAAAGAGAAACATGGAAGTAGGACAGGAAAACAGATTTGCACCCCTTGATATACTAGTAGAGGATGTAGAAGGAGGGAATTGATTATCCCTCTGTAGAACTGCCTTGTTAGGCTGCACCTTGAGTACTGTGTGCAATTCTGGTGGTTGTACTTAAAAAGGGACATTGCTCTCCTGGAGAGGGTGCAGAAGAGGGAAAACAAGATGATTTCAGGCATTGGGGAAAGGACCTTTGAGGAGAGGCTTGAGGAGATCAACATGTACTCTCTAGAGGAGAGGAGAGTTGGAGAACAATGACAGAAGTCTTCAAGTACATAAAGGGGAAAATAAGGTAGGCTCAGATGGGGTGTTCCAAAAGTAAAAGGGGGGACCAGAGGATATGGGAGGAAGCTAAAAGGGGGGGGACTCAGGGGAGAGTGGATTAGGTATTACTTTACTGAGAGGGTGGTAGAATCATGAAATGCACTGCCCAAGGTACTGGTGAAGGTGGAGACTGTGGTGGGGCTCAAGAGGGGCTGGGACAGGTATGGGGAGGGTGAAGCTGAGTAAGTTCAATACAGGAGGAATATCTTGGACAGGGGTAGGGATACACAAGAGGGTGGGGGGAAAGCAAAATCTGCACCCATTATGGGTGCTGACTATCGAGCAGACACAAAAGACCATAAGGTCTACTGAGGTGGCATTTTAGTATGTTAGGGAGGAGACTGACTGTGAGGAGCTGTCTGAGGGGGCAAGGAGGTTGGGAGACATGGGGAAAGATCTTGTGGGAGTAGGGAAATTGGATGAAAAGAGGATGGACCATTTGGGGACACATGAGGGTAAGGCACTAGAGGAGTCTGGGTGTGGAGTAAAAAGCAGCAAGGAGCCTATAGTGGTAGAGGTAATGGCAGGGAAAGCAGCAGAGCTAGAGATGGGACCTTCGGAGGCTATCATTGGATGGGACCTTTGGAGGCTATCATTGGATGAGACCTTCGTAGTCTATCATTGGATGGAACCTTCAGAGGCTATCATTGGAAAAGAGTGCATATGGCAGGGAGGCAGTGTAAGGAATGTAATGGGTGATGCACCGGGGTGGCACACACAGAGGGAACTATGCAAATATAGTTTTGACTTAACTGGGGATTGGGGGTCCACCAGGAGGGATGCATGCCTATACTGGCATGATGGTCTGCATCTGTCCAGGAGGGGAACCATAATCTTAGGTAATAGATTTAAATGCATCATTGGCAAGAATTTAAACTAGCCAAGGGGAGGCACTGAAAAGGATAAGGGAAATCATAGCACCACCCAAAAAAAAGCAGGATAGTTAGTGAGATAAACACCAATATAGAGACATTGATAGGAAGAAGATCGGGGTAAATGGAGAAAAAGGCAAAGGTAGTAAGAACAGGGATGGGGCAAAAAGGAGTAAGTCCATCAAAAAATGGAGGGTAATGAGTACCAATGCCACAGTCTAGGTAACAAGCTTCCTAAACTGGTGACCTTGGTGGTAGAGGGCTGCCTGGATAATGTGGCAGTTACAGAAACATGGTACTCAGAGAACCATGACTGGGATATCAACATACCAGGGTACACAATCTACAGGAGGGACAGGGAGGGAAGAAGAGGAGGAGGAGTGGCTCTCTATGTAAGGGAATAGATCAAAGCAATGAAACAAAATGGTAAACAGGGAGGAGAGGAGGCACTGTTGGTCACCCTGGAGACTGGAAATGGCACTGCAATTGACACAGGGGTTGTATACATCCCACATTTCAGGGGAGAAAATGGACAAGGAAATAATAGAAGGCATCCTTAGGATGGCAGAGAAAGGGTAGATATTGTTGATGGGGGACCTGAATGTGCCAGATGTTAACTGGAACACCGTTGCTGCAGCCACATCCAAGAGCAGGGCCATTTTCAATGCCCTACAAGGGCATGCCTCAGACGGCTAGTGTTGGAACCCACTCAGGAGGGAGCAGTCTTAGACCTGGTACTGTCAAATGGGGACAGAGAGAGGAACTCAGATCGAAAAGTGGGTAGCCACCTGGGGACAAGCAACCACCAAACAGTGTGATTCACAATAAACTCAGCTGCAGAGTCAAGCCATACAAAAGTGAGGGTACTGGATTTCAGGAGGGCTGAGTTTGTCAGAATGGAAGAGTGCCTCAGAAAAGCACAAGCAAACATGCAAAAAGGAAGGCTGGAGCAACAATGGGGGAAGCCTCAACACTGCCATCACAGAGGTAACAAGCCTTTGTCTGAAGCAAATAAATCCAAATGAAAGAAAAAGCCACTATGGTTCTTAAAAGAGGTAGCAGGGAAGGGTAGGAGAAAAAGATAGCATTTAGGAAGTATAAGGAAACAAGGAAGGAGCAGAACAGAGAACTGTACCAGTTAAAGCAGAAGGAAGCGGGGAAGACAGTCAGAATAGTAAAGGCCCAAACTGAGGAAAAGATAGTCAACTCTGTTAAAAAAGGGGATAAAACCTTTTATAGGTACATTAGTGAGCAAAAAAAGACAAAGGGAGGAATAGAGAGGCTGAATAAAGGGGATGGTGGGTAGGCAGAGAGGGATAGTAAAAAAGAAGGGGATACTGAACTAACACTTCTGCTCAGTATTCACAAAAGAGGAGGGGTGGAGGTACCTAATCCAATAAATAGAAATACTCTGGATAGGAATGTTGACCCCAGTCCTTTCACAGAAGAAAGGGTTCTGAAAGATGTCCTAAAACTGAAGGTCGACAAAGCAATGGGGCCTGATGGTAGTTGACCCAGAATTCTAAAAGTACTAATGGGAGAACTAGTGACACCACTGACTACACTTTTCAACAAATCATGGGAGGAGGGTATGGCACCTGAGGACTGGAGAAGGGTGGATGTGATTACACTTCACAAAAGTGGAAGCAGGGCAGAGGCAGGAAACTACAGACATGTTAGTTTGACCTCAGTTATCGGGAAAATGATGGAATCACTTCTGAAGGAAAGAACTGTTGAGTACCTAGAGGTCAGAGGGGAACAGGACCCAAGGCAGCATGGATTCACAGCTGGAAGGTCATGTCAGATGAATCTAATTGATTTCTTTGACGGGGTGACCAAAGTAGTAGGCCATGGAGGGGCTATGGACATGGCCTACCTAGACTTTAGCAAGGCATTTGACACAGTTCCACAAAAAGATTAATAAACAAATTAGCCAGCTTGAGACTGGGACCCAGGATGGTAGCCTGGGTAAAACATTGGCTGGACAACAGGACACAGAAGGTAACAGTAAACAGAGTCCACTTTGAAGAAAGGGGGGGGTTACTAGTGGGGTACCGCAGGGTTCAGTACTGGGTCCGGTCCTTTTTAATGTCTTTATAAATGAGATTGCATAGGTACTGGAATGAAAAGTATGCCTCTTAGCAGATGACACAAAGATCTGCAACAGGGATGATACACAAGAGGGGGATGGAAAGGAAGAGAGGAGGCTTGACAAGGTTGGAGGAATGTTCTAAAGTATGGCAACTTGGATTCAATGCAAAGAAGTGCAAAGTAATGCACCTGGCAAACAAAAACCCAGGGGAAGAGGACACCATGGGGGGAAGTTAGAAATAACAAAATGGAAAGGGACCTGGTGATAATAGAGACAGTAAGTTTTTTTTGCAAGATGGCGGCCACTCTGGGCTGCCATCTGTGAGCTCCAGAATTTGGCTCGGACTGTTTGTCAATTTTATTATAATTTCATCATTTTATCGTTTATTGTTAGTGATTTATTTTATTTTGTAGTCTCAAATAATATCACTGTTTATTATTGCTGCAGTTATAAGAGAAAGCTGGTTATTATTACTGCATTGTTATTTTTTTTTAAAATTGCAATGCTTCCGATAGTCGAAGAGAGACTGGCCTGTGTAGAGTTGCCTGGCTTGCTGGCTTGTGGTGTGCTGTGGGCTGCTTGCTGTGAGCTGCGTATCGGGTGCTGACTTTCCGATTGGATTCTGTGGGGGACTTGGTGGCTGGCAGCTTGGAGGTTCAGCATCCGCTTCTGGGCAGTGAAAGAAGTAGAAGGAGTGACTAGCGGTGGAGTAGCAGTTTCAACCCAGGGGTACAACATAGCCAGACCACAGGAGAAGGGGTTGCTGGTTCCCAGTGTGAGTGGACCTGCCGGAAAAAGAGGAAGTGGATAGCGGGATAGCAGGCAGTGAAAACTGGTAACATACTTTTTCCACAACTTGAAGGTTCTGGTTCCCAGGTCCAGACGGGGAGACGGTATCTCGGCCGCCGGAGGGTGGTGGGGTTTATTCTGCTCCCGAGGAGAAGCAGGGGCACCACTGGAGGGTGGTCCTGCCTGCCTCACCGCAGCGAGGGTCGGGTAGAGCCGGAATTTGCAGTGGAAGCACATATGGTATCTGTCTGCTCGTCAGCCTGCAGGATTCTTGGTCACTAGGAAACTTAAACATTTGGAAGCAAGTTGGAACTGCGTGGATTACTCAAATTGCTGAAGTATTTCTGAACTTTTTCTGTTTTTGGCCAGTGTGTGTTAACTACTGGGAAATATTAAAACTGAGTTCAATTATGACTGATTCTATCTCGTGAGAGGAGATTGATTAAAGTTTGGACCATACTGAAGAAGTGAGAGCACATAGGTGTGGACATTAAAAGACCTTGAACTCTTGTTTTATTTGTATTTTTAGGCAAATAAAGGTATTGACTTTAGACTGAGGGTTTTTTTAAAGTTATAGGCCAATTTTCAGAAGAAGAAGCCAGAAGGTGAAGGAAGGAAACATATTCAATTCAGTGCTTTAGAGTAACTGGTAATTGGTATTTTTCTTTTAAACTTAGATTGTAGGCTTGTAGTGACACTA
Source organism: Neoceratodus forsteri (assembly GCA_016271365.2). Taxonomy (NCBI): domain Eukaryota; kingdom Metazoa; phylum Chordata; order Ceratodontiformes; family Ceratodontidae; genus Neoceratodus; species Neoceratodus forsteri. The sequence continues at coordinate 6,635,995 of CM057449.1, read as the reverse complement.
TACTTTCTTTCTGTTTTGTCTTTACTTATAATTGTTTTTGGGCTGTTGAAAATTTAAAACATAGTGGTGGTGTAATTCTGTGCTGTCTTTAATTGCTGCAAATTTTATCTTGGCTTGTCTGACTGTCCTGTAGCTGGGTGAAGGGTGTTAATTGTCTGGCCTCTGACCTCAGCTACGTGATAACTGGAGGTGGGGCTTAGTCACAGTTAAAGCAACAAACAGAGGTTCATCTTCTCAGAAGAAGCCAGAAGGTGAAGGAAGGAAACATATTCAATTCAGTGCTTTAGAGTAACTGGTAATTGGTATTTTTCTTTTAAACTTAGTAGGCTTGTAGTGACACTATACTTTCTTTCTGTGTTGTCTTTACTTACAATTGTTTTTGGGCTGTTGAAAATTTAAAACATAGTGGTGGTGTAATTCTGTGCTGTCTTTAATTGCTGCAATGTTCGCCCCCTCCCACCCCTTCCCCAACTCTAATTATATGCCCTGATAAATCTGATTGACAGGAGCTAAACACAGGGTATAGTAAGAGGTGTGAAGTAGGAGGGCATAAGGGGAAGAAGACCACCCTCAGCACGACAAGTGTTTTGACTCATTTATTTATTTATTGGTTTCTTTTTCCTTAAAAAATATATATATCTGAGGATCAGTTACAGGATTTTAGTACTGTAAATAAATAAAAGAGAACTAAGAGAGCTTCAGTAGCAGAGAAGTAGTGGAATTGCAGTATAATGTGGGGAGTGGTGCAATGCAGTGGCTGTGGGGCAGCCATATTCAGGCAGACCTTCTGGACACTGAGGTGCTGCCCTATCTGCATGCATCTCTGACTGCGGATGAGGTAGCCAGACTCAGAGCGGAAGTAAACTGGGTTAGGAGTACTATCACCCCTATCCAGGGACCACCCAGTCCAATGCAGCTGCCTCAAAGGATGCCGAGAACGAGGAGCACTTGATGACAGTGGCCTCAGGAGGGTTAGAGCAGTCAGGCAGAGGCACATCCCAGATCCTATTCCTCTCAAGAACTCATATGCCACACTGGCAAATGAGGACAACCAAATAGAGGTACCCAGAGAAGTGGAAGGAAAGGATGTGGAGGTTAGCCAAGGAGGTGACCTCAGTGGGGAAAGCAATGGACCCCAGAGGAGGAAGAAGCGAATCCTGGTGGGGGACTCCATCGTAAGAGGGATCCAGCTAGGAACACAGAAGGGGGAGGACAGGGAGGTGAGGTGCCTACCAGGTGCCACGGCATTGAGGGATGGAAGGAAGATACTGGGGATCACTGGGAAGGCAAGACGGGAGGGTGAGCTGGATGTCATTATCCACCTAGGTACTAATGACTTGGCAAATGGGGAGCCAAAGGAAGTTCAGGAAGAGTTTAGGAAACTGGGGAGGGGTCTCAAGCAAGTAGCTACTTCTGTCACTTTCTCAGAAGTACTACCTGTGAGAGGCAAGGGAGAGCAAGGAGTGCATGCACCAGGAACTTTAACTCATGGTTGAAGAACTGGTGCTGTGAGGAAGGGTTTGGTTTCATTGGTGACTGGGGACCCACCTGGAGGGATGGAGGTTTGTTCAAGCCTGACGGCCTGCATCCATCCTGGAGGGGAATCCAAGATCAATGATAAGTTTAAATGCTACATTGACAAGCATTTAACTCAGCAAAGGGGGGGTGGCAGGTCAGGGTGACGGCAGTACTACTTGCTCACCCCCCACAGCTAACAGTGAACCAGTGAACCAGAGAAGTGGCTATCTCTGCAAAGTAGTGTGCAAAAGATGGAGATTAGTGTCCAAAAGGTGGATAAGCAGAAAAGGGCAAAATTCAGCAGAAGGGCAGACAGCAAGGAGAACTGGGATAAATGACAACCAAGGAAGGGGCTGGAGTAGAACAGTGAAGCAGTCTAGGAGGTAAAATCATGGAAAGCCATGTGTGCAAATGCCAGGAGCCTTAGCAACAAGATGGAAGATCTGAGGCTGTCATGGTACAGGCAGACCTGGACATTGTGGCCATCACTGAAACCTGGTGTAATGATAACCATGACTGGGAGATGGCCATACCTGGCTATAACATATTCAGAAGAGACAGAGCAGGCATGAAGGGAGGAGGAGTGGCACTGTATGTGAAAAATGACATAAGGGCCACACAGATCCAGGAGGAACAAAATGGGGGAGAGATACTGTGGGTTAAGCTGGAAAGGAAAATGGGGCCAGCCATCCGCACAGGTGTGGTCTATAGACCACCAGCCCAGGAGGAAGAAACAGATAGAGAGTTGATGCTAGCCATCCAAAGGATGGCAGGCAAGGGTGAGGTAGTACTGGTTGAGACTTCAATATACCAGACGTGGACTGGAGCATCCCAGCAACAGCAACAACCAAGAGCAGATTTATCCTGGACTCCCTTCAGGGTGCCTTCCTCAAGCAACTGGTCATGGAACCAACTCGGCAGAAGGCAATACTGGACCTTGTGCTCACAAACAGGGACAGTGTGATGGGGGTAACAGTGGGGGAGCACCTGGGTAACAGTGACCACCAGTCATTGTGGTTTGAAATCACAGAAAGAGCAGAACCAAACCACACAAAAACACGTATCCTGGATTTTAGGGGGGTAGACTTTGGGAAAATGGGGAGATGCTTGAAAGAGGCATTAAGGGGAATGGGACAGGAATCAGGGGTTGAGGAACAGTGGGCAGTATTTAAAATGGGGATTATAAGAGCAACAGAATTATGCATTAAGCAGGTTAGCAAGAGGAAAAGGAAGAGGAGACCATTATGGTTTTCCAAAGAGGTAGCAAAGAAAGTGAAAGCCAAAAAGATTGCATTCAGGCAATACAAAAAGACACAGGCAGAAGGGGATAGGGAGAAGTACCAGGAGAAACAAAGGGAGGCAGGGAAGTCAGTAAGGGAAGCCAAAGCTCAGACAGAAGAACACATTACAAAATCAGTGGGTAAAGGGGACAAAACATTTTACAGGTACATAAGTGAAAAAAGAAAGACAAAGGGAGGGGTAGTGAGACTGAAGGGGGAGGATGGGAGCATGGAGGATGACAACAGTAAAGCTGACATATTGAACAGGTATTTCTGCTCAGTCTTTACTAAAGAAGAGGGGGGTAATGGGTCTGAAGGGAGTACAAGGGGTGAGAATGGTGCAGAAATGGACACAAGTCCCTTTACACGAGAAAGGTCCCAAGGAACTGGAAGTAATAAGAGCTGATAAAGCAATGGGGCCAGATGGGGTGCACCCAGGGTCCTTAAAGAACTAAGAGAGGTGGTGGCTGAACCTCTGGCTATCCTGTTCAGCCAATCACTGGAAACAGGGAGGTACCTAAAGACTGGAGGACAGCAGATGTAGTCCCTTATACAAAAGTGGGAACAAAGAGGAAGCAGGGAACTACAGACCAGTCAGCCTCACCTCGGTAATGGGAAAGATCATGGAAGCACTACTGAAGGAGAGATTGGTGGAACATCTGGTTGTCAATGGACTACAGGACCCAAGGCAGCATGGTTTCACCAGGGGAGGCCGCGTCAGACCAACCTCATCGAATTTTGACTGGGTGACTAGGAGATGGATCAGGGAGGGCAGTGGACATGGCCATCTGGACTTCAGCAAGGCCTTTGACACTGTGCCACATAGAAGACTATTACACAAACTGGGGAATATGGGTGTGGGCAGGACAGCAGTGGTGGGTAGGTAACTGGCTGGGTGGCAGGACACAGAGGGTGGTGGTAAATGGCTGTCACTCCACAGAGGGAAGAGTGACCAGTGGGGTACCACAGGGATCAGTGCTGGGACCGTCCTATTCAACATCTTCATCAGTGACATTGCACAGGATCTAGAAGGCAGAATTTCACTGTTCGCTGATGACACAAAGCTCTGTAACAGAGTAGACACACCAGAGGGTGTAGACAGAATGAGAAGGACCTGCAGAAACTTGAAGAATGGTCAAGGGTTTGGCAGTTGAAATTCAATGCAAAGAAGTGCAAGATAATGCATATGGGGCACAAAACCCAGGCACAATATATCAGTTGGGGGTGAGGATATAGCATGCACCAAGCAGGAAAGGGATCTTGGGGTTGTCATCTCTGATGACCCCAAGGTAGGGAAACAGTGTGACAAGGCATCAGGTAAAGCAAATAGGATGCTGGGATGTATAGGCAGGGGCATTACCAGCAGGAAAAGGAGGTCATAATTCCGCTTATACAAGACACTAGTGAGGCCCCACCTGGAGTACACAGTGTACAGTTCTGGAGACCATACCTACGTAAGGACATAGACAGGGTAGAGAAGGTTCAGAGGAGGGCAACAAAGATGGTGCATGGATTGCATCACAAGTCCTATGAAGACAGGTTGAAGGAAATGAACATGTACCCTGGAGGAGAGGAGGGAGAGAGGGATATGATAGAGACATACAAGTATCTTACAGGGAGGAACAGGGTGCAGGAAAACACTATTTTTGCGTTAAAAAGATGTTTCAGGACTAGAGGGCATGGGATGAAGTTGAGGGAGGACGATTCAGAGGAAACATGAGAAAGAATTTCTTCACAGAACGGGTGGTGGACAAGTGGAACACCCTGCCAGAGGAAGTGGTGGGGCTGAAACAATCACGGATTTAAGAATGCATGGGATAGACATAAAGGAATTCTAGAGGTCAGGGGTAAGGGGAAATAGACTTCTAGGAAAACAAACTGAACTTACAAGCTCAAATGGGCAGACCAGGTGGGCCATAGGCCCTTATCTGCCGACACTGTCTATGTATCTATGTATCTATGTATTTTTATGTTAGGGTTCTGTATAGTGTGGAAGCTCCTCTCCCCCGCAGTGGTGAGAGTACTGCGGGTGGGGGTAGAAAGATAAAGCGTTTTGACAAACTTAAAGCACAATTTTGACACACTGATAGGGGTATAATTTTGTTAATAGATGTTGTATTTATATTTTGATATTTGAGTGCTGTGTCTCTTAGTTTTATTTAAAATTTTGGGTAAATTTTGTTGAGTAGTTATTTATATAAGTTTGAGTGGGGTTAATAATTGTTGATTTTTTTTTGTGGTGTTAATTATGTGCTGGAATGATAACAGGATGGTCGGGTATTATTCCCCCTCTAGGCTCAGGGACCTCCGTCCTTTCTCCTGTCTCCCCCTGTCACCGGGAGTCTATAGAAGATGTAGGGCTCTGGGGATTGTGAGGGGGATGAGGAGGAGGAGGAGGGCTGGTGCTGGGCCTGGGGGGGAATGGAAAGGAGCGGGCGGATAGGGATAGTGGGATCAAGGAGATGCCCTGGGGCAAAATGGGCACAGGAAAGGGGATCTCCCTGTTTGGTGCCCATACCCAAGGGTTCTGATTATGATCAGCAGGTAAGGTGGTCATCTTCGGAGGTTCATCCTACTTGGGCAATGTTGTGCAACGCCAGGTTTATTAAAAACAAGACGGCTATTATAGCCGATCTTGTTGGGTCATCTGATCTGGCCTGCATCACCGAGACTTGGCTGGATGAAAATGCAGGGCCAGTTTTAGCAGCAGCAGTTCTAGCTGGGTACTCGGTGATACACCGCCCAAGGCAGGATCGTAGGGGCGGGGGTGTTTCCATATGTTTTAAGTCAGAACTGGGCCTGGTGGAGGTACTGGTGGGAGTCACCAGATCCTTTGAGTGTATCTCGGGCCAGGGTCTGGGGTGCAGGATACTTCTTGTATACCGTCCACCAGATGATGAGAATGTTTTCCTGCAGGAAATCGCAGACTTCATTCTCAACCTGACATTGGGGTCCCCCAGATGGTTGGTTCTGGGGGACTTCAATGCTTAGGTTGATGATGAACTCTCACGATTTGGTCAAGACTTTCTCCAGTTAATGATATCACTGGGCTTTACACAGGTTGTTTCCTCCTCTACCCATATTGGTGGACACTCATTGGACCTGGTGTTCCTTCTGGGGATGGGGATATCTGACTTGGTGGTGGAACCGGTCGGATGGTCCGACCATCACTCCATTAGGTTCAGTTTTGAGGCCACCCCTATTAGGTCAGCCCCTTTCGAGATGGTCCGGTACCGCCATTTAAGGGGTGTATCCCCGGATGATCTGATGGCAGTGCTGGACCTATCTGGCCTACCAATAGATTGCTCAGATCCAGGGGACCTGGTACATGCTTATAATAAGGCGGTGACAGGGGACCTGGATTCTATTGCACCTGTTTGTGTTCATCCTCTCACTCTTCACCCCAGGTCTCCTTGGTTTGATGAGACCCTGAGGGAGTTGAGGAGGGTTAGACGAAGGCTGGAGAGGCAGTGGCAGAAGTCCAGTTTGGATGATGACAAACTTAGTGTGATGGACCATTATATGGCCTATCAATCCACAATCTCTCATAAGAAGGCAGAATTCCTGTCCAGAGAGATTGCGGCTGCACAGAATAGACCAGCTCAGCTCTTTTGGACTGTGGACAGACTGTGCAATCCAGTCTGTCTTCAGCTCAGAAGAGCTTTTTCTCCAGAACGGTGTGAGGAGTTTGCTCTCTTCTTTGCAGATAAGGTTGCCAAAATCCGATCGGACGTCCGTTCTTCCCTCTCCAGTGGGAGCGGTGATGGTCGGTAGGAGATGTCGAACACTCAGTTTGTATGGTCTGACTTCAGCATCCCCACAATTGATGATATTGTGATGATCATCCGAGCGTCGTGACCGACCAACTGTAATTTGGACCCTGGCACCACACGCCTTCTAGTGGATTGTGTGGATAAAATTGGCCTAGTCCTGGCTTTGATAGTCTGGAAGTCTTTGGAAAGGGGGATCTTTCCAGATCCTCTTAAAGAAGCTATAGTTAAGCCTCTATTGAAGAAGTCCTCCTTAGACCCAGATTGTCTAGCAAATTACAGACCAGTCTCTAACTTACCCTTTGTGGGTAAAGTTATTGAGAAGGTGGTTGCAGTGCAGCTGGATGGTCATCTGACCAACAACAATGTCTATGATTCTCTCCAGTCCAGATTTAGGGAAAAGGCATAGTACTGAGACAGCACTTGTTCGGGTACTAAATGACCCCCTAATAGCGCGAGATCGTAGGACCTGTTTTATTATGGTACTTCTCGATCTCTCTGCAGCATTTGACACTGTTGACCCTGGTGTGCTGTTGGAGCATTTGCGGTCCATCTGTGGATTGTCTGATACCATCCTCAGGTGGTTTCGATCTTACCTCGAGGGTAAGACTCAGAGGGTGGTGTTGGGAATTTTTTTTTTCCTCAGCATCACTCTCCCTATCCTGTGGGATACCGCAGGGTCCTATCTTAGTGCCTATGTTGTTTGCAGTGTATATGTGCCATTGGGAGTTGATTATTAGACTATCCAGTTTGGGTTTTCATTGCTATGCAGATGATACCTAGCTGTATATGTCTTTCATGCCCGGCCAGGATGCTGCCTTGTCGGTATTTAATAACTGCCTTGCTGAGATCCAAGACTGGATGAATGGGAGTTGGCTGAGGTTAAACCCAGAGAAAACTGAGGTGTTGGTTGTGGACAAAGGTCGCTGTGAGGCGGGTCTGCCGGATGGATCACCCTCAGGCTTATGGCTTGGGGCGTTCAACTGGTGACCTCGGACCAGGTGCGGAATCTTGGCGTAATATTTGATGACCACTTGATGCTTAAATCTCAGGTGTCAGCAGTGGTCAAAACTTCCTTTTTCCATCTGAGGAACATCGCCAGGGTGAAGCACCTGGTTCCTCCAGAGGATCTCCCAACGTTGATCCACACCTTCGTTACCTCCCATCTTGACTACTGTAACTCCCTGTACCTAGGGCTATCAGGGGTTGAACTTCGCTGTCTGCAGCTAGTGCAGAATGCGGCAGCCTGGTTGTTGGCTGGATCTTCTAGATCCAGCCATATAATGCCTGTGCTTCGCGGACTGCACTGGCTGCCAGTGTTTTGGCGAATCACCTTCAAGGTCGGTTTGCTGACCTATAAAGCCCTACATGATCAGGGACCTACTTACCTGAAAGAGCTCCTGTGCCACTACTGTCCTTCCCGCCCCCTCCGATCCACTGACGAGGGATTGCTAGAGATTCCCAGAATTTGTTTAAAAATCTCAGGGGCAAGATCATTTAGTTTTATGGCTCCAACCCTGTGGAATTCTTTACCTTGTCAGGTGCAAAATTGCCCGACTGTCCTAAGCTTTAAAGGAGCTTTGAAGACACACCTTTTTAGTATAGCTTTTAATGATTTATGTTAGTTTTAAATTTGGTTTATTTATTGTTTTATGAAATTGTACAGGCGCTTTGGCTTTGAGAAAAGCAACTTTCAAAAATAAAGATTGAATTGAATTGAATTGAAATAACCATAGCAGATGACCTAAAGATTAGCAAGCAATGTGAGAAGGCAGTAGAGATGGCTGGGGGGATACTAGGATGTATAGGGAGAGGCATCACCAGTATAAAACAGGAAGTTGTTATCCCTCTGTACAGACAGATGAGGAGACCCTATCAGGAGTACTGCGTTCAGTTCTGGAGACCACATCTCTGCAAGAACATCGACAGGATGGAGGCAGTCCAGAGGAGGGCAACTAAAATGGTGCAGGGTCTGCAAGAGAAGCCATACGAGGAGAGACTAAAGGAGCTTAATATGTATACCCTTGAGGAAAGGAGGGAGAGGGGGGACATGATAGTAACTTTCAAGTACCTCAAGGGAATCAACAAAGTCCTAGTGGGTAGCATCTTTCAGAAAAAGAGATGTGCAAGAACAAGGGGACACAATTTGAAGATAGAGGCAGGACAGCTCAAGGACAATGTGAGAAAGTATTTTTTCACAGAGAAGGTGGACACGTGGAATGGCCTTTCTGAGGAGGTTGTGGAGTCAAAAATAGTGGGGGAATTCAAGAATGCATGGGAAAGACATAAGGCAATTCTTGTGGTGGGTAGGAAGAAATAGGCTGTTGGTTAACTAGGATCTGCAGCTTATCCAGTAGGTAGGGAAATGGGCAGACTAGGTAGGTAAAGCGGTCCTTATCTGCCAACAAAGTCTATGTTTCTTTGTTTCTAGATAACAGAGGAAGTGGTAAGGAAGAAAATTTCTTCAAGGGGGACACAGTGCACAGAAAATTCAGGAATAGTGTGAATATCAAGCGCAGGTGGGGAAAGAGCCAGTGGGAGATGAAAGGGGGCAGTGCATGCTCCAGAAGAGATACAGACAGGAGATGCATGACCACAGAGAACTAGGAAGAGGCAGAGCAAGGGAAGAGGGTGGATAGGAGGAGGTGGCCTGAGGAAAAGTCCAAGAGGTGAGGAGATGATGAAGCCATGCTGGGTGAGGGAAATAATCTAGACAAGGACAAGCTGGACAAAGCAAACAGGGAGGCCAAGTCGAGGCAATACCTAGGGCATAAACTTGAATATCAAAAGAGCAGTCAGAAAGAAAAGAGCACAAAGGTGGCACTTTTAGGGGACTCAATAATCAAGGGATCAGATGGGGGAGAAAGGGAACAAAAAACAGTGCAGTATGGGTGTAGTGTATGTATGGAATGACAGCACTTGAGGTGAGACACAATATTCCATTTTGGGACAAGCAGCAAGATGAAAGGACACACCTGGTGTTACCTGGAAGGGAACAGTCTGATAGAGGTACAGGCAAGGTTCAAGGAGCTTGCTAAGTTCTGTAGGAACATGGTTTTTCCTTCCATTTCCTTCTTAGAGGTGTTATCTGTACCAAGAGCACACCCAGGAAGGAAGAGATAGTGGAATTCGGTAGATGACTGAAAGGATGGTGTGGGCAGATGGGTTCAGTTTGATAGGTGACTGGGTTCAACGTAGGAAGAAGAGGGGCTGTATGCCCCCAATAGGCTGCACCTGAGCTCAGAAGGGACAGCTGTACTAAAGAGTAAAATGGAGGACTTTATCGTAAGGAAGTTAAATTTAAACTATATCAGCGGGGGGGGGGGTTAATGCAGTGCCACCCTAACAGGTTAAAGAATTGAGAGGCTAACAGCCTCTCCGCCAGGACAAGATAGAAATGAGGAAAACAGACGGCAATGGGGAGGGGTTGAAAAAGGAAGATAGGGAAGATGGGGCTACATGATGGAGGGGTTTGGTAGCAAATGCCATCAGCCTGGTGAATAAACTAGGGAAACTGGAGGCCACCATGGTGAACGAGTGTCTCGACATAGTAGCAGTGTGTGAGACTTGGTGAAATGAACAGCATGCCTGAGAGACAGTCATACATGGATACCGACCGTTTAGGAAAGACAGGGTGGGGAGGAGGGGTAGTATTATATGTCAACGATCAAATTGGAGCTCTGGAGGGGCTGGAAGAGGAAGGGGAAATTGAGATAATGTGGATCACTTTAGCAAGAGAAATGGGGAACAATTGAGAGTGGGGGTAGTTTACAGACCTCCTATGCAGGGGGAAGAGGGGTATAAACAGCTTATACAATCAGTAACGAAAATAGTAAAAAAAGGGGAATTTCTGCTAGTGGGGGACCTAAACCTCTCTGACATTGAATGGGAGATCCTAACAGCGGTATCGACAAGGAGCAGGAGGATCTTAGAGGCACTACAAGGTGTATTCCTGGAACAACAGGTTAAGGAGCCCACTGGGGGAAAACCTATTGGATGTAGTCCTCACAAATAGGGACAGTGTTTAGAAGGAAGAGGTGGTGGAAGAGATAGGCACAAGTGACCACAGAGCTGTTAGGTTCAGAGTGAGAATGGGCAGGGAAGGGAACAGGACAAGAACTAGGGTAATGGACTTTAGGAAAGCAAACTTTAACAGGATGAGGAAGGTAATTGGGGAAGAAATTTCAAGGTTGGAGATTACGAAGGATGTGGAGGAATTATGGGCAGCTGTTAAGGGGGGGATGCTGAAAGCTGCTGACATATTCCTCAGGAGAGTCAGGAAAAACAAGAAGGAGGAGACCTCTTTGGTTTACAAGAGAGGTGGCGGAGGTGGTCAGGGAGAAAGCCTGGGCATTCAGGACGTACAGGATGACACAAAGGAATGAGGATAGGGAGGCCTATAAAGAAAAGAGGAGTGAAGCAGTGCAAAAGATAAGGAGGGCTAAAGAGGTCACTGAGGAGAGGAGGAGATAGCAAACCAGGCCAGTAGGGGAAATAAAACATGTGTTAGGTATGTGGGAGAGAGAAGGAAGACACATCAGAAAATAGGAAGGTTGAGGGAGCGGGTGGAACAAAACTGGAAGGGGATTTCAAAAACATGAAGGCATTAAATAACTACTTCTGTTCAATCTTCATGGAAGAGGGCAAGTGCAGGAGGGGAAGGGAGAAAACTGCAGGCAAATGGATTCTACGAAGTTCACAGCAGACAGAGTAAGTGAAGAACTGGGCAGACTAAGGGTGAATAAGGCAATGGGGCCTGACAGCTTGCACCCAAGGGTAATCAGGGAGCTGAGAGAGGAACCAGCATCACCCCTGGTGAGACTCTTGTCCATGGAAACAGGTGTGGTGCCTGGGGACTGGAAAAGGGCAGAGGTGGTTGCACTGCATAAGGGGAGAAGCAAGGAAGAGATCAACCTTGTTGGTCTTACCTCGGTGGTGTGGAAGGTAATGCAACTGTTGCTAAAGGAAAAGGTGGTGGAATACCTGGTGGCCAATGATATGCAGTATGAAAGGCTGCATGGCTTTACAAATGGAATGTCAAGTCAGACTAACCTGATAGTTTTTCGTTCGGGTGATGCAGGTAGTGGATCGGGAGGGCGGTGGACGTGGCCTATCTGGACTTCAGTAAGGCCTTTGACACTGTCCTACACAAAAGGCTGGAGAGCTTGGGGTGGACCAGACAGTTACTAGGTGGATGAAGAACTGGCTGATGGGAAGGTGTCAAACAGTGGTGATAAATGGGGTACATTCTAGGGAATTGGAAGTGATCAGCGGGGTGCCTCAGGGGCCCATACTGGGACCCCTATTCTTTAACATCTAAATTAGTGACTTAGCAGAGGGATTGGAGGGTAGGGTGTGCCTATTCATGGATGATACAAAAGTCTTCAATAGGGTAGACTCACAAAGAGGAGTGGAGGCCATGAGGCGAGATCTGGAGAAGCTGGAGAAGTGGTCGGAAACCTGGCAACTAAAACTGAAAGTAAAAAAGTATGCAGTGATGCACCTTGGGTGGAAAAACACGAAGGCAACTTACTTGCATGGGGGGGTTATCAAGGAAATGGAACAGGAGAGGGACCTGGGGATTACTATACTGAGGAATCTTAAGGTGGGTAACCAGTGTAGCAAGGTGGTGGGTAAGACAAATGTTATGTTGGACTGCACTGTGAGGGGCTTTACTAGCAGAAGGAGGGAGGTGCTAATGCCACTGCACAGAACTATGGTGAGGCTGTACCTGCAGTATGGGGTGCAGTTCTGGAGACAACACCTACGTAAGGATATTGAGATGATGGAGAGGGTTCAGAGAGGAGCAACCAAGATGGTGCATGGGATGCGAGGAAACCCATATGAGCAGAGGTGGAGGGAGCTGAATTTGTACCCACTTGAGGCTAGAAGGGGGAGAGACATGATTGAGACTTTTAAGTGCTTGAAGGGGATAAATAAATGTGAAGGAGGGAAGCTTGTCTAAAAAGAAGGAGGGAGCAAACATGAGGTGGCATAGCTTCAAATTAGAAGGTGGGAAATACAGAGGCAATGTCAGAGGGCAGTTCTTCAAAGAAACGGTGGTGAGGGCCTGGAACAGGCTGTCAGAGGAGGTGATGGGATCCAGAACAGAGGATGGATTCAAGAGAGCATGGGACAGACATATGGGGTTGGGAATAGAGGGGTGAAAATCTGGAGCCAATATAAAGGAAGGGGGGGGGCAAGGGAGGGTGTAAAGGGCAGACAAGATGGGCCAGTGTGGCCCTTTTCTGCTATCTAATTTCTGTATAATCTGTGTAATGCAGATGAGAATTAAAGCTTACAGATATTTGATTTATTTTAGCTGCCAAAGCATTCTAAATGAAAATATATTAATAATTATAGTGTAAGTGGACCATCTGTATTTCTTTCTACTTTTAATTGAATCAGGAGCGTAGCTTTCTTACTGTTTGATGACATCACAGTGATCTTTGCTATGGTCAAAAGAAAGCTGTGGAAGCAAACAGAAAACTCTCATGTACATGCAAAAAGTAAGAAATTAATTTAAAAACTATAAACACTATACAATTCAAAATACATTCCATAAAGTGGGCAGGCAATAGTCTGATTCAGTTTAATCATCATCACTGTGAAGGGGTATGCTTTTCTTGACTCATTTATGTGTAACCTCCTACAAATGGGGGTTCCTGAAAGTCTTCATTGGGTGTGCCTAAATGCCCACTGCCAGGCTGGTATCCTGTGTCTTAGCACTTTAAAAGTGTTTGTGTGAGAGTGCCTTAATGCCTGTCTCTTTAAGAGCTGTCAATAACATGGTGCTTGTTTAATCTGGGAGGGGGCTGAGTGTTTCTATGCTTGAGTCCCACCTGGGATGGCAGATAATCGCTCCGTTCTTCCATCGCTATTTGCGCAGAGGGAGCTCTGCTAGAAGATGTACTAATCTGCTGATTATCTATTAGAATAGTAATGAGATTGTAGTTTCTCTAACCTGCCTTCTTTGCAGCATGGATAGTTCTGTAAATCACCACCATTTTGGTTTTGGACTGCCAGTCAGCACCAATTGGTACCTTTGGGGACTCTAAAATGGAGCCTGTCCCCAAGGGTCTTGTGGGAGCAAATTTCTGTAGGAATTGTAGTTTTTGCATTTTGGCTCCAGAACAGACCTGGAGGGGGAGCCCTTGCTTTGACAGACTGATGGATCAACCATCCAGAATCTTTTGGACCAAAGGGAAATTCCCAAGCTGCCTGCTGCAGGCAGTCAGTCAGTCTGGCGTTAGAGTTTGAAGAGTAAACAGCTTGAGTGATTCAAGCAGCTGCTTTTTGGCCTGTCAGTCCCTCGAGAGGGAATCCTTTGAAAGGCTTATGAATTGGACTATATACGAACTGGAGTGTGATGAAGCTACTGAAGAGTGACCAGATTAGAACCTAAAGAAGATCTAAGATTTGCTGTATGTGATCGGCCTGTCAGGACATCCATTTACCACAGAATTCCCGGTTTGCTCAGAGACACTGATATTGCAGCCGGACTGCCTTCCGCATTGTGGCATGGTAATTGCTTTACTATGAATGTGCTGTGTGCCGTTAGTGGGTCGTGATTTGGTTCGCCACTGTGTAAATGTGCCACGCTTGCTGGAAGCTGCATCCAGCACTACTGGACTCAAAATCTGAACTGTTCCACCCGGCCTGGGCCTTGCCACCTGGCCCAGCCAGCTACTTCTGGCACAGAAACCATCATCGATGAGAGACTCGCCCGGGGATCAGACCCCTGCTCAACCATCTTGAATAGGAATGACACCTTGGTGATTTGTATGGGACCTGCTTCTCCTGGCAAACCAGTCATCAACCTGCAGTCTCCATTTTGTCTAGCCTGTGTCTTGTATTTGGTAGTGTGAGTAACAATCAGGGTAGCTCCCTGCAACAACAACTACATCTCAAGTGTTGTCATATGATTGTATTGTTTTTCCTTTCAGTCTCTGGATTACAAATTGTGTGTGGTTGTGCATGCCTTTCTTTTCATCACAGAGCCCCAACCAGCTGCAACTCTGGCTTACCCCAGCATCATTCAAGGCTAGCCCACCTTACTTCCAACTGGGTACCCAGAGCAAGTGACTGTATAGAGACTAAAAGAGCATGCATAATTGCCTGACTAGATCAATTTTAGAATCAATCAACCTGATTACACCCCTCCCTTGTTCAATTCCCTTGAATAAATCAGATCTAACTTTTTTGCATTTAATCTGACAGTGGTTCCAGTATGTGCCAAAAGCACTGTACTGTTGTCATTTGCTGTGTTTAACCTTGTTTTCAGGGGGTCTCCAGGGTCGAACTGGTGGAACCAGCCCTGGTGGCAAGTGCACAGTGTGGGGAATTGAAAGCTGAATTGGGGCTACTTTGAAAATGTTTGTTGCATATTGTCTAGGCCACTGGAGGGGAAAGAGAAGGGTTACAGTGTCCTGGAGGGTTATACCCAGGTTAGCCTTGTTACTAACAACCCTGTCCTCCAGGTGGAGGTACCCATTTCAGTGTGGGTGTGGGCAATATTTGTGCAGTTACAGAAGCACAGTGCCATAAAAAAGTTTCTTTCATTTATGGAGAACATCAACTCATAATAAAGAAGTGGGGAGTAGTACAATGCATTAAGTTGTGGAGATGCTCCTTCAGGGTTTAAGCATTCATTAACTCCATTTTGCTGTCTTGCATATGTGCTGAGGTGTTTTTTTTTTTTTTATGAAAAAGGTGGGAAAGGTGTTATTGTAAATGTGTACACATATTTATTTACTACTAAGCAGACTAATATTTGATAAATAAAGACCCTAGTTCCTTCAGCTTTGTTAATTGTTGGGGTATATAGTGAAGAGTTGGTTGGGGTGGGGGCAACAGGTGGAAGAACAGATAGGTAATCATCTAGTGGTTAAGGATTTTTTGTTTTGGAAGAATAAAGCTTGTGGGGGCATTTAAGGCAGCAGTGCAACGAAACAGTTATTCTAAAATGTTAATGTTCTGCTGTGGTTATGAAATAGTGGGAGAACTGTTGATTTGGGTTTTCTGGGTGCTTCCTATGCTGTGTACTGTACATTTGCATTTTTGTCTGGACTCTTACCCTCCTTGGGTCCTCAGTATTATTTCTATGCAAAAATTAGGCAGCCAACTTTTTTTCTTGAGAAATAATTATTTTAAAACTTCATAAAATTCTTAAATGATGATGAAAATTGAAATGTTACCACCAAAATAAACTAGAAAAGATTCAGCATCAATTAGGAAGAAAAAAGGTGGGGTCAAATTTTTACTCATTTCGTTGCACTGCTGCTTTAATTCTGATGACAGTGAATTATTTAAATCCGTTTTTGTTAATGTGGATTTCAGTTCTAGAAAAATACTTTGCTTAGCACAAATTGCACCCATAACATATAAAACAAACCAAGGATACCGCATTTTAATGAAAGAAGCCAGAGGCCCCTTGACCGCCAAATCTAACTCCACCCTTCTAGTTCTCACTCCAGCAGGCCCCCCCCGAAAATGTTCTCTCCTTTAAATACTTAGGGGTCACTCTCGACCCCTACCTATCCTTTGCTAAACATATAAATAATACCATGCAGATTATCCACCAAAAGTTAGGTGCAGCCTTCCGAGTAAAGGATTTGCTATCCTGAGAAGCATGCCTCACCATCGCATGTGGTAACCTGCTCCCCTGTCTCAACTATTGCTCCCCGTCTACTCCCACGCATCCTCCTCCTCGCTACACTCAAGACTAACCACCACGTACAACTCAGTTTGTCATTTCATTCTCAAAGCGCCTCTGCGCACCTACCAGACACTGGGGTGGCTCCCTCTTCAAGGGCATTTCGACTATGCTATGGGATGCCTAGTGGACAACTCACTCAGGAACCAGAACCTGTCCCCATACTCAAAACTCCTGATGGACAGAGTGACTTCGAGTCCTCTCAGAGCATCCTCTGTCCCACCTCTGGCAGTCCCCTGTGTCTCCACTGCTATGGGGGATATAACTTGTTCAGTCTCAGCCCCTACAATGTGGAACAAACTTTCTCAGCCAGGTCCAATCATTGCCCATTCACCTAGCGTTCAAGTGTAATCTGAAAGGCTGGCTTTTGAATAACACCCACTGTAACTGCACCACAAAATAATATTGGCTTTTAGGACCACCTGTTTCTTTTGTCTCCTTTCTCCTTAGGACTCTTGACCCCATCTCCAGTTTTTCCTCTACCTCCTCTGCTATCCCAGCCTCTCTCCTACCACCTTACTCCCTTCACACACACCCCAATCTCAAACATCTCTTCTCAAGGACACTAGAAATGTGTCTCATCCTGAACCTAAGTGGCCTTTGTTACTGCCCTGACCCAGGAACTGTTTCTCTGACTCTGGGACTAGTACATGTTCTACTGGAAGTGGACTAGTGGTTTAGTGTATAGCTATGCATTATGTCATGTATTTTTATTTGACATATCTGCTCTGCACCGTATAGCTCTCAGTACACCATCATTTTGGTCTCACCTACAGTATTAACATCTCTAGCCTACTCCAATGTGACTTTGTGAGAGTGTCATCTATCATATTTTTATTTTCCATTGTATATTTGTTATTTTCCTTCCCACCCCATGCTCGGAGTGTGTATCTTTGATGCTGTCTTCCTTCGCATGTTTTTCTCCTGCTACTGCCACCTTGTGGCCCGGGTCATATCTGAAAACGGTACTCTGGATCAGTGCACCTACTGGTTATCAAAGACATTGACAAATAACTAAATAAATAAATATGTTGCAGACCCCCCTCAGGTGGTCTTGGGATTATCCCTCACCTGCAGAAGATATTAAGAGACACCTCTTCTGAATGATCTGTTCGTGGGACTTCAATTTTGTCTGGCATTCCCAGTGCTCTGAACCCTTAAAATCGCTCTGTGATTCTCTTGGTCTCACTCAATTAAGCAGCGAATCTACACACCAAAATTTATGCAACCCCGAACATAGCTCACTCCTCGACCTAATCCTCTCTAACAGGGCACACAAAATTGCACAAACTGGAGTATTCCACAATGACATTAGTGACCACAGTGCCCCGCCTGTGTGAGGCACCTTATGAGAGTGAAGCATCACATCTACTTGTCGCAATCTGTCGCTGAGGCTTGTAGCTACTTCTCAAACCAGGTTCTGGAAGTGATAAACAGGCATGCGCCAATGAAAACAAGCATTTGTCAATGCCGAATGTTTGCTTACTGGCATTGGCAGTGGTAGTGTAGAAGTTACAGAGCTGCGTAATAGGAATGGCAGTGAAGTATTGAACTGAAGCCAACCCCACCACCACCCTGCAGAGAGTGACAGGCATTGGGGTGTGCATTTGGGTCATCAGGCATAACGGCCACGCCATTTCACCACACCCCACCCTGCAGAGACTGACAAGTGTCACGTGTTCCTTGGGGTCTTTGGTTTTATGCGCACCCCATTTCATTAGGAAATATGGGAGATGGTGCGATATAGGAGAATGGGGTGAAGTTTGGGGACGAAGAGTCCAAGGCATACCTCGATGCCTCTCAGTGACTGCAGGGTGTGGAATGGTATGAGCATCACAGGCAAGAATCCCAAGTCACACCCCTGATTCCTGTCATTCTATACAGAGTTGGGTGATTTAGTTGAAAAGTCTAATACCTCAGGCATTCATTGGTATTTTAACTCCAAATCTTCAACATGTTTGTTTTGTGACCCCACCTCACGAACAGGGGGAATATCAGTGTGGTAGCCGAAAGCTGCTTATGCACAGTGACTACAGGATTTAGCACCACAGATGCAAACATATTCGAACAGGCTGTAAAAATGGCAGCTGTACTCTTTCATGGGGAGATGTAAAATGGCTATGTTGCAAATGTGTAGTAAAAATATTTAAAAAATGGTGAAGTCCTGGCGTACATAGAAACTGCTGCAACGCACACCCGTTATATAAGTAGGTTGGGGATATTTTATAGCAGATTGTCAACTCCAGGCATTTTGGTGCCTCCATCATGAACAGTGTCACTGTGATTTTCTTTATTGCGCCAACAATGATTTCCATAACGACCACGCATCTCTGCACTGAAAGTGTGAAACACACTTGGCCATGTTAGAAAAATGGCAGCTGTACTGTTCATAAGGAAGTGTTGAAAATGCCACTAGTGAAAATCTGGACTGGAAATATTACAAAGTCATGAACTAATGAGGATGCGTGGAAACTGCACAATGCTCACTTGTAACACAGTCATTTTATGGACTTTTGTCACCAAATTTTCAACATAGCCATTTTAAGACCTCTGCTCATGAACAGTGTAACTGTGAATTTCTTAATCTGTCCTAAACATTGCTTTGCGCCACAAACAGCACCATTGTGCGCTACATGTGCGATAACACATTTTGGGTGACATATGAAAAATTGCAGCTGTACTGTTCATAAGGAAGTTTAATAAAATGGACATGTTGAAAATCTAGAGTGAAAATATTAATTTGCAAACTAACGAGCATGCATAGGAACTGTACAATGCACGCCGTAAAAGTCATTTTAGGCATCTTTTCACCAAGTTTTCAACATAGCCATTTTAAGACCTCTGCTCATGAACAGTGTCACTGTGGTTTTGTTAATGTGTCCCATACATTGAGGTTGCACACCGACTGCGCCATTGTGCGCTCATATGGCAGAAACACGTTTTGGGCAGGATGTGAAAATGACAGCTGTACTGCTCATAAGGAGGTGTGGAAAAATGGCAATGTTGAAAATCTGGAGTGGAAATATTGAAAATTCGCAAACCTATGAGCGTACGTGGGAACTGTGCAACGCACACTCGTAAAACAGTCATTTTTAGGAATTCTGTCACCAAATTTTTGACATTGCCATTTTAAGATCTCTGCTCATGAACAGTGACACTGTGATTTTCTTAATATGTCCCATACACTGAGTACGCACAACGACTGCACCATTGTGTGCTACCTTGGCGGAAACACGTTTTGGGTGAGATGTGAAAAATGACAGCTGTACTGCTCATAAGAAGGTGTGGAAAAATGGCAATGTTGAAAATCTGGAGTGGAAATATTGAAAATTCGCAAACCTATGAGCGTGCGTAGGAACTGCGCAACGCATGCTCGTAAAACAGTCATTTTTAGGAATTTTTTCACCAAATTTTCAACATAGCCACTTCAAGACCTCTGCTCATGAACAGTGTCACTACAATTTTCTTAATTTGTCCCGTACATTGATTTCGCACACCGACTGCGCCATTCTGCGCAACAAGGGTGGAAACATGTTTTGGGTGAGATGTAAAAAATGACAGCTGTACTACTCATAAGATGGTGTGATGAAATGGCAATGCTGAAAATCTGGAGGAAAATATTGAAATTCATAACTTACGAGCTCGCGAGGAACCGCGTAACCACATATTAAAACAGTCATTTTTACTACAGGAAAGTGAAGTTCTTCGCGACGATGTCACTGTCATAGTGGTATTCAGTCCTGAAGGGTGATTTCACAGTCACTGCACAGTCACTGTGCGAAATCACCCTTCTAGCCCGAATAACTCCATGACAGTGACATCATTCGAAGAAGGGGTCCCAAACCCATGTTGAAATTGCACAATTCCAAAATGCCTGAGATATGCAAGGTTGAACCCCTCCTATCTCAGCCCATTATACAGCTTACCGGCATTTCTCAGTTTGCGTCGCCTTTGAAGAGAGCAGACGTGTTCCCGGTCCACCAAGATCATTGCGCTGGAGTCCGGAGGTAAGTATGGGGTGAGGGGGTGTGGGGAGGCTGGAGTGCGCAGTGGGTGGATGCGGGTTGTGGGAGGGCTTGAGAGCTGCGCCCGTGGGACAGTTTTGTTTTACAAGGGTACAAAAAGGCGTCGTAGGGACCGCTTGCCACGCTGGGGTGGGCTCCCAGCATGGCACAAGGACTTTGGAGGCGTTCAGCCCGACGAGGGATTGGGCACCCGTCGGCAAAAAACAAAAACGCAGGATTGCCGGCCACGCTAAGGGTGGGCTCTCAGCGGGCACAATGACTTTAGGGGGAGGGGGCGCTCAGCCGACGGGATTGGGCACCTCGCCGCAACATGCGGGATTGCCACGCTGGGGTGGGCTCCCAGTGTGGCAGCAACTATTGGGAGGAGGGAGGCAAACAGTTCCAGCCGGCGGGATTGGCACCCGTCGGCTGTACGCTGCGTGCCGGGGGCGCGCATGCCTGTGGCTGGGTGGGGAGCTGCGCGTGAGCAGCTCCTTATCGCTGCTCACTCAAGCGTAGCTCCCCCTTTCAACTGTATGCCACTGCATTTTGGAGCGTGTCATAGACAGCTCCAAAATGCATTGGCTTACAGGGGCCACGCCTGCCAGCACAGTGCCTGAATTGGAGGAGGAGGTGACACACCTCCGAAATCTCCGTTCACGGCACTATGTTTCTTGCACATGCGTGCAAGCAAACATAAAAATTACAGTAACTAGAAATCTCTGTAACTAGAAATGTTTCTATCTTACAGTAACCATGGTAATTATCATAGGTATATATTGTAAGACATTATGTCTTCTTCCTCGAAGACCACAAGAGACATGTCTCACGGTTCGTATTGGTAAGAACTGCTTAGGTTAACTGTGATTTTCCTTTTGGTAGCAATAAACAAGCTTTATTACTCTTATGCAACGTGTCTGTGTTTCTTAGCATGCCCATTATTGCCAAGAACCTGAGAGTGAGGTTTAGACCTCCTGACATACTCCTAAAAGAATAGATACATAGATACGTAGATACATAGACAGTGTCGGCAGATAAGGGCCTATGGCCCACCCAGTCTGCCCATTTAAGTTTGTAAGTTCAGTTTATGTTTTCCAGGAAGTCTGTTGCCCCTTACCCCTGATCTCCAGAATTCCTTTATGTCTATCCCATGCATTCTTAAATCCTGTGATTGTTTCAGCCCCCGCCACTTCCTCTGGCAGGGTGTTCCACTTGTCCACCACCTGTTCTGTGAAGAAATTCTTCCTCACGTTTCCTCTGAATCGTCCCTCCCTCCAACTTCATCCCATGCCCTCTAGTCCTGGAACATCTTTTCACTTAAAATAGTGCATTCCTGCACCCTGTTCCTCCTGTAAGATACTTGTATGTCTCTATCATATTCCTCCTCCTCTCCTCCAGGGAGTAACATGTTCAGTGCCTTCAACCTGTCCTCCCTCATAGGACTTGTGATGCAATCCATGCACCATCTTTGTTGCCCTCCTCTGAACCTTCTCTACCCTGTCTATGTCCTTACGAGGTAAGGTCTCCAGAACTGCACAGTGTACTCCAGGTGCAGCCTCACTAGTGTCTTGTATAGTGGAATTATGACCTCCCTTTTCCTGCTGGTGATGCCCCGCCTATGCATCCCAGCATCCTATTTGCTTTACTTGCTGCCTTGTCACACTGTTTCCCTGCCTTGAGGCCATCAGAGATGATAACTCCAAGATCCCTTTCCTGCTTGGTGCATGCTATATCCTCACTCCCCAACTGATATATTGTGCCAGGGTGTTTCAGTTATTTTCAGTTATTGCTTTTAGGTAACAGGGAGATGCACTAGGTGGATGGCATGGTCTTAATTCTCACCAGATTTATGTGCATATACCTGAAGAGAAAATAAGTGTCAGGCAGAGGCACAATGAGGGGGGCTAAGAGGGCTATGGCCCACCCAACTAAAACCCTCCTTGCCACGGGACCACCCACAGCATGCATGTGCAAGTGTTATTTTGTTTGCCCTATGTAGCACAGTGAAGTTGTGGCCAATTGCAGTAGGAGGACACTGTTAAGTCTGTCAGACTCAGGAGACATTGCTGGTGGCTGCGCAGTAATGTTGTGTCAGACAGTCATCACGGGGACACCGATCTGCTGGTCAGGTGATCACATGACGGCTGGTTTGAGCGTGTGATCTGACCCAGCCTCTCAACCTGACAGACAGCTGGTTGGATCAATTGTGACACCAAGGTTGCCTCAGCAACCATCAATCATCCACTGGTGGCTCCAGCTCTTTCTCCGCTTCCCTTCCCTCGATGCTTGGAGTGAGTCTTAGTCGTTGCATTACTCGTGCTTGTTAAGAGTCTGAGAGTCAGAGAGTCTAGTTGTTGTGCTGGATCTATCTGTGCAGCACTCTTCCTTTAGGGAGGAATTTCATAGATTTTTGAGAAGCAGTTTAAAACAACTGAGATGGTGTAAAAAGTTATTTTAAGACCTAGTTTGTTCTCTTGCTTTTCAGAGTGTACAGATGTTGATAAAGAAAGCCAGTGTTCAACATTCTTCAATCAGGCAGCAGAAGATGAGTGTGTAATTCAGTGTGCAGACATCAAATAAAAAAGTCAGTCAGTGATCAGAGATTCTTCAGTCAGGCAGCGAGGACACATCTTTGTCTCTGAGACCACACCAGACAAGAAACAGACAGACAGTCTTGAGAACTGAACACTAGTTACTTCGGTTGGCTGCTACCTGCTTGGGGTTTGCTATAGTCAGAAGCATATTAGCTCCTCCTGCTATTATTTGTACTCTCTCCTCTCCAGTCTTTGTAAAAAGAAATGAAATCATATCTGCATACATGGGAGGAGCGGAGAGGGGAGACTTGGGATTCATCCCAGAATTCTAAAAGAACTAAGGGTGGAACTAGTGGCACCACTGACTACCCTCTTTAACAAATCATGGGAGGATGGGGTGGTACCTGAGGACTGGAGGAGGGCAGATATGATTACACTTCACAAAAGTGGGAGCAGAGCAGAAGCAGGAAACTACAGACCTGGTAGTTTAACCTCAGTGATGGGGAAAATAATAGAATCACTTCTGAATGAAAGAATTATTGAGTACCTAGAGTCCAGAAGAGCACAGGACCTAAGGCAGCATGGATTCACAGCAGGAAGGTCAGGTCAGATGAATCTAATAGATTTTTTTCACTGGGTGACCAAAGTAATTGATCAGGGAGGGGCTGTGGACATGGCCTAACTAGACTTTAGCAAGGCATTTGACACAGTCCCACACAAAAGATTAATAAACAAATTAGCCAGCCTGGGAGTGGGTCCCAAGATGGTAGCCAGGATAAAGAATTGGCTGGAGAACAGAACACAGAGGGCAACAGTAAAGGGAGTCAACTCTGAAGAAAGGGAGGTTACTAGTGGGGTACCGCAGGGTTCAGTATTAGGACCGGTCATCTTCAATGTGTTTATAAGCAACATTGCAGTGGGACTGGAAGGAAAAGTATGTATCTTTGCAGATGACAAAGGTCTGCAACAAAATGGATACACAAGGTGGTGTGGAAAGGATGAGAAGGGACTTGGCAAGGCTAGAGGAATGGTTAAATGTATGGCAGATTAGATTCAATGCTAAGAAGTGCAAGGAATGCACCTGGGAAACAAAAGCCCAGGAGAATAGTACACAATGAGGGGTGAGATACTAGCAACAACAAAAATGGAAAGGGACCTGAGGGTTGACATATCAGATGACCTAAAAGTGGGCAAGCAATGTGAGAGGGCAGTAAGGAGGGCTGGTGGGATAAAGGGATGCATAGGGAGAGGCATCACCAGTAGAAAACAGGAAGTTGTTATACCTCTGTCCAGACAGCTGGTGAGATCCCATCTGGAATACTGTGTGCAGTTCTGGAGACCCAATCTCCGCCAAAAACATACACAGGATGGAGGCAGTCCAGAGGAGGGCAACTAAAAGGTGCAGGGTCTGCACCGGAAGACATATGAAGATAGACTTAAGGAGCTTAGTATGAATAGCCTCGAGGAAAGGGGGGAGAGGGGGTGCACATGATAGAAACTTTCAAGTACCTCAAGGGAATCAACAATGTTCAAGAGGGTAACATCTTTCAGAAAAAGAGGTGAGCAAGAACAAGGGGGCACAATTTCAAGACAGAGGGGAGCAGCTCAGAGGTAATGTAAGGAAGTATTTTTTTTCACAGAGAGGGTTGTGGATGCATGGAACACCCTTCTGGAGGAGGCTGAGGAGACAAAAACAGATGGAATTCAAGCATGCATGGGACAGTCATAAGTCAATTCTAGGGGTGGGGGCAGGAAGAAGTAGGCTGCTGGTTAACTAGGATTTGCAGCATATCCATTAGGTAGGGAATGGCAGACTGGGTGGGCCAAGAGGTCCTTATCTGCCGTCACATTCCATGTTTCATTGCTACTTGATTGTTTGGCTCATTACATGGTTGCTACAGACAGGAGCTTATTAGGGCCTGCTATTATTTAAATGGTTTCAGTCTCCAGTCTTAATCTGACCAAAAAATAAAATCCAACTAAAGTTTAGTAAGATTTTATTTTTGGACAGATTAAGTCTAGAAACTGAGAGAGTTTAAATAACAGCAGGAGTAACTAAAGGAAGAGAGTGAGAGAGGAGACCAGCAAGACAACGTTTCTGTAAGACTCAGGATGAGGAGGAGGAGAGCTGAATGACTGTGGGACAGAGGGAGTGAGAGGAGGAGAACTGAATGATGTGGGCCAGTGGAAGGGAGAGGAGGACAACTGAATGACTGTGGGACAGAAGGAGGGAGGGAGAGGAGGACAGCTGACTGAACATGGGACAGTGGGAGGTAGAGGAGGAGAACTGAATGATTGTGAGACAGTGGGAGGGAGAGAAAGAGAGCTAAATGATTGTGGGACAGTGGGAGGGAGAGGAGGAGAATTGAATGGAAGTGGGACAGTGGGAGGAGAGGAGGAGAGCTGAATGACTGACAGTAGGAGGGAGAGGAGGACAACTGAATGCCTGCGGGGCAGTAGAAGGGAGAGGAGAAGAGCTGAATGTTTGTGGGACACTGGAAGGGAGAGTTGGAGAGCTGAATGATTGTGGGACAGTGGGAGAGAGAAGTGGAGAGCTGACTGATTGTGGGAGAGTGGGAGGGAGAGAATTAGAGCTGAATGACTGTGGGACAGTGGGAAGGAAAGGAGGAGAGCTGAATGGTAGTGTGAGAGTGGAATGGCGATGAGGAGAGCTGAAAGACTGTGGGACAGTGGGAGTGAGAGGAGGAGAACTGAATGATAGTGGGGCAGTGTAAGGAAGAGTAGGACACCTGAATGACTGTCGGATAATGGGAGCGAGAGGAGAAGAGCTGAATGACTGTGGGACAGTGGGAGGGAGAGGAGGAGAGCTGACTGATTGTGGGACAGTGGGAAGGAAAGGAGGAGAGCTGAATGGTAGTGTGAGAGTGGAATGGCGATGAGGAGAGCTGAATGACTGTGAGATAGGGAAGGAAAGGAGGAGAGCTGAATGACTGTGAGATAGGGAAGGAAAGGAGGAGAGCTGAATGGTAGTGTGAGAGTGGAATGGCGATGAGGAGAGCTGAAAGACTGTGGGACAGTGGGAGGGAGAAGTGGAGAACTGAATGATAGTGGGGCAGTGTAAGGGACAGTAGGACACCTGAATGACTGTCGGATAATGGGAAGGAGAAGTGGAGAGCTGAATGATTGTGGGACAGCGGGAAGGAGAGAAAGAACGCTGACTGACTGAAGTAAAGTGGGGGAGAGAGAGGAGGAAAACTGAATGGAAGTGGGACAGTGGGAGGGAGAGGAGGAGAGCTGACTGATTGTGGGATATTGGGAGAGAGAGAAGGAGAACTGAATGACTGTGAGATAGGGAAGGAAAGGAGGAGAGCTGAATGGTAGTGTGAGAGTGGAATGGCGATGAGGAGAGCTGAAAGACTGTGGGACAGTGGGAGTGAGAGGAGGAGAACTGAATGACTGTGGTACAGTGGTAGAGAGAGAAGGAGAGCTGCATTATTGTGGGACACTGAGAGGGAGTGGAGCAGAGCTGAATGGAAGTGAAACACTGTGCGAGGCACTAGAACACCCCCATATTCTGACAGGAAGCACACTCTGGACAGGGTGGGCTCTGTCACTGCGGAGCATAGTCACTATACAAGGCTCTAGAACACCCCCATATTCTGGCAGGAAGCACACTCAGGACAGGGTGGACTCTGTTACTGTTGAGCAGAATCACTGTGCGAGGCACTAGAATTCCCCCGTATTCTGACTGAAAACACACACAAGATAGGGTGGGCTATGTCACTGCTGAGCAGAGTCACTGTATGAGGCACTAGAACACCCACATATTCTGACAGAAAACACATACTGGAGAGGGTAGGCTCTGTAACTGCTGAGCAAAGTCACTGTGCGAGGCACTAGAACACCCCCATATTCTGAGAGGAAGCACACTCTGGGCAGGCAGGGCTCTGTCACTGCTGAGCTTAGTCCCTGTGCGAGGCACCATAACACCCCCATATTCTGACAGGAAGCACACTCTGGACAGGGTGGGCTCTGTAACTGCTCAGCATAGTCACGGTGCGAGGCACTGTAACGCCCCCATATTCTCAGAGAAAACACACTCTGGACAGGGTGGGCTCTGTTACTGCTGAGCATAGTCACTGTAGGAGACACTAGAACACCCCCATATTCTGACAGGAACCACACTCTGGACAGGGTGGGTTCTGTTACTGCTGAGCGTAGTCATTGTACAAGACACTAGAACACCACTATATTTGACAGGAAGCACACTCTGGACAGGGTGGGCTCTCTTCATGCTGAGCATAGTCACTGTACAAGGCACTAGAACAACCCGATATTCTGACAGGAAGCACACTCTGGACAGGGCGGGCTCAGTCACTGCTGAGCATAGTCTCTGTGTGAGGCACTAGAACACCTCTATATTCTGACAGAAAGCACACTCTGGACAGGGTGGGCTCTGTCACTGCTGAGCATAGTCAAGGTGCAAGGCACTAGAACACTTCCATATTCTGACAGGAAGAACATCTGTCATTGCAAACTACAGTCACTGTGAAAGGCACAAAAACACCCCCATAGTCGCACAGGCAGAATGCAGTGAACCCGGTGGGCTCTGTTACTGCTGAGCATAGTCACTGTGTGAGGCACTAGAACACCCCATATTCTCACAGAAAACACACTCTGGACAGGGTGGGATCTGTTACTGCTGAGCATAGTCACTGTACAAGGCACTAGAACACCCCCATATCCTGAAAGGAAGCACGCTCTAGACATGATCGGCTCTGTCACTACTGAGCACAGTCACTCTTCAAGATGCAAGAACACTCCCATATTCTGAGAGGAAGCACACTCTGGACAGGGTGGGCTCTGTCAGTGCAAAGCATTGTCACTGTGCAAGGCACAAGAACACCCCCATAGTCACAAAGGAAGAATGGAGGGGACAGGATGGGCTCTGTTACTGCTGAGCATAGTCACTGTGCGACGCACTAGAACACCCTCATATTCTGACAGGAAGCACTTGTGGACAGGATGGTCTCTGTCACTGGTGAACATAGTCACGGTGCAAGGCACTAGAACGCCTCCATATTCTGACAGGAAGCACATTCTGGACAGGGTGGGCTCTGTTACTGCTGAGCGTAGTCACTGAACAAAGCACTAGAACACCCCCATATTTGACAGAAAACACACTCTGGACAGGGTGACTCTGAGCTGCTGAGCATAGTCACTGTACAAGGCAATGGAACACCCCCATATACTGACAGGTAGCACACACTAGACAGGGTGGGCTCTGTCACTACTGAGCACAGTCACTATACATGGCCCTAGAACACCCCCATATTCTGAGAGGAAGCACACTCTGGACAGGCTGGGCTCTGTCACTGCAAAGCATAGTCACTGTGCAAGGCACAAGAACACCCCCATAGTCACACAGGCAGCACGCTCTGGACAGGGTGGGCTCTGTTACTGCTGAGCATAGTCAATGTGCGAGGCACTAGAACACCCCCATATTCTGACAGGAAGCACACTGTGGACAGGATGGGCTCTGTCACTGCTGAGCATAGGCACGGTGCGAGGCACTAGAACACCCCCATATTCTCACAGGAAACACACTCTGCACAGTGTGGGCTCAGTTACTGCTGAGCATAGTCACTGTGCGACGCACTAGAACACCCTCATATTCTGACAGGAAGCACATTCTGGACAGGGTGGGCTCTGTCTCTGCAAAGCAAAGTCACAGTGCAAGGCACAAGAACACCCCCATAGTGACACAGGCAGCACGCTGTGGACAGGATGAGTTCTGTTACTGCTGAGCATAGTCACTGTGCAAGGCACTAGAACACCACCATATTCTCACAGAAAACACAGTCTGGACAGGGTGGGCTCTGTTACTGCTGAGCATAGTCACTGTAGGAGGCACTAGAACACCCCCATATTCTGACAGGAAGCACACTCTGGACAGGCTGGGCTCTGTCATTGCTGAGCTTAGTCTCAGAACGAGGCACTAGAACACCCCCATATTCTGACAGGAAGCACAATCTGGACAAGGTGGGCTCTGTCACTGCTGAGCACTGTAAAAGTGCGAGGCACTAGAATCCCCCCGTATTCTGACAAGAAGCACACTTTGGACAGGGTGGGCTCTGTCACTGCTGAGCATAGTCACTGTGCGTGGCACTAGAACACCCCAATATTCTGATATGGAGCAGACACTGAATAGGGTGGGCTCTGTCACTGCTGAGCATAGTCACTGTGCAGGGCCCTAGAACACCCCTATATTCTGAGAGGAAGCACATTCTGGACAGGGTGGGCTCTGTCTCTGCAAAGCAAAGTCACTGTGCAAGGCACAAGAACACCCCCATAGTGACACAGGCAGCACGCTGTGGACAGGATGAGCTCTGTTACTGCTGAGTATAGTCACTGTGCGAGGCACTAGAAGACCCCCATATTTGACAGAAAGCACACTCTGGACAGGGTGGGCTCTGTTACTGCTGAGCATAGTCACTGTACAAGGCACCAGAACACCCCTATATCCTGACAGGAAGCATATTCTGAACAGGGTGGGCTCTGTCACTGCTGAGCATAGTCACTGTGTGTGGCACTAGAACACCCCCATATTCTGATATGGAGCACACACTGAACAGGGTGGGCTCTGTTACTGCTGAGCATAGTCACTATAGAAGGCACTAGAACACCCCCGTATTCTGAAAGGATGCACACTCTGGACAGGCTGGACTCTGACACTGCAAAGCATAGTCACTGTGCAAGGCACAAGAACACCCCCATATTCTGACAGGAAGCACACTCTGGACAGGGTGGGCTCTGTCACTGCTGAGCATAGTCACTGTGTGTGGCACTAGAACACCCCCATATTCTGATATGGAGCACACACTGAACAGGGTGGGCTCTGTTACTGCTGAGCATAGTCACTGTGCGGGGCCCTATAACACCCCCGTATTCTGAGAGGAAGCACAATCTGGACAGGGTGGGCTCTGTCTCTGCAAAGCAAAGTCACTGCGCAAGGCACAAGAACACCCCCATAATGACACAGGCAGCACGCTCTGGACAGGATGAGCTCTGTTACTGCTGAGCATAGTCACTGTAGGAGGCACTAGAACACCCCCATATTCTGACAGGAACCACACTCTGGACAGGGTGGGCTCTGTTACTGCTGAGCATAGTCACTGTACAAGGCACTAGAACACCACCATATTCTGACAGGAAGCACACTCTGGACAGAGTCAGCTCGGGTACTGCTGAGCATAGTCAATGTACAAGGCACTAGACCAGCCCCATATTCTGACACGAAGCACACTCTGGACAGCGTGGGTTCTGTTACTGCTGAGATTAGTCACTGTGCGAGGCACTAGAACACCCCCATACTCTGACAGGAAGCACACTCTGGAGAGGCTGGACTCTGTCATTTCTGAGCAAAGTCACTGAACTGGGCACTAGAACATCCCCATATTCTGACAGGAAGCACACTCTGGACAGGGTCGGCTCTGTCACTGCTGAGCACAGTAAATGTGCGAGGCACTAGAATTCCCCTGTATTCTGACAAGAAGCACACTCTGGATGGGGTGGGCTCTGTCACTGCTGAGCATAGTCACTGTGCATGGCACTAGAACACCCCCATATTCTGATAAGGAGCACACACTGAATAGGGTGGGCTCTGTCACTGCTGAGCATAGTCACTTGATGGTAGGAAGGGAACCCCCCCATCCAGGGAGCACCAGAGCCACCACCACTACCTCAGAGGTTGCAAAGAAAGAACACAGCAGTTGGACCACAGTGGGCTCAGGGAGGGTGAGGAGGGTGGAACAGAGGCACACCCAGTCAGTTGTTCCACTCCACAATCCATACACCTTTCTGGGGAAGCACAGCTCCCCTATGGATGCACCCACGGAGGAGATTAAGGAGGCTGAGGACACCTGTCACAAGGGAGGCCCACAGGAGGGAGGCAGAGGATGCCACAAGGAAAGGAAGCAGCTCCTGGTGGGGGACTCAATTATTAGGGGGATAGAACTGGGGGGAGCAGGGAAAACTGAAGTAAAGTGCCTGCCTGGTGCCATGGCTCAAAGGGAGAGGAAGCGCATCCTGAGGATCATGAGAACAGCTGCACGGGAGTCTGAGCTGGATGTCATTGTCCACCTAGGGACAAATGACTTGGCTCAACATGAGCTTAGAGCAGTGCAGAAGGACTTTTTAGAACTGGGGAGGGCCCTAAGACAAGTAGCACACACAGTAACCTTCTCAGAGGTGCTGCCTGTAAATGGCATGAGTGAGGCAAGGGTACTTTGCACCATGCAGTTTAATGAGTGGTTGAAAAAATGGTGTGGAGCACAGGTGTTTGGCTTCATTGGGGACTGGGGTTCCACCTGGAGGGACACCAGCCTATACTGGCAGGATGGTCTGCATCTGTCCAGGAAGGGAACAAGTCTTTTGAGCAATCAGTTTAAATGCTTCATTGGCAAGCTTTTAAACTAGTCAAGGGGGAAGGCACTGATGAGCAGCAGGAAAATCCCAGCCTCTCCCTACAAAACAGGGTACTAAATGAGAAAAAGACCGAGGTAGAAAGGTCAGTGGGGGATGCTGCAACAGAAAGTAAAGCCATCAAAAAATGGAGAGCAATGAGCACCAATGCACGTAGTCTGAGTAACAAGCTTCCTGAATTAGTGGCCTTGATGGAGGAGGAACATCTGGATATCGTGGCAGTCACAGAAACATGGTTCACACAAAACCATGACTGGGACATAAACATACCAGGATACACTATCTACAGGAGGGACAGGGAGGGTAAAAGAGGAGGAGAAGTAGTTCTTTACATAAGGGAAGGAATCAAAGCAAACAGAACAAAAGGGTAAACAGGGAGGAGAAGAAGCACTGTGGGTAAATTTGGAGACCGGCAATGGCACCACAATCCACACAGGGGTTGTATACAGACCCCCTTCTCAGGGGGAGGAAATGGACAAGGAAATGATAGAAAGTATACTTAGTATGGCAGAAAAAGGGAGATATTGCTGATGGGTGATCTGAATATGCCAGATGTTAACTGGGGCAGTTACCACAGCCACTTGAAGAGTGGGGTTATTCTAGATGCCCTACAGGGACATGCCTTAGACAACTAGTATTGGAGCCCACTCGAGAGGGAGCAATCTTAGACCTGGTTCTCTCAAATGGAGATGGAGAGAGGATCACAGATGTAGAAGTGGGTAGCCATCTGGGAACTAGCGACCATCGAACAGTATGGTTCACAATAAACACAGCAATAGAGTCAAGCCATACAAAGGCAAACGTACTGGATTTTAGGAGGGCTGACTTTGTCAAAATGGGTGAGTGACTAAGGAATGCACTAGCAAATGGGCAGGAAGGAAGGAGGGGTGGAAGAACAATGGGGAATAATAAAAACTGCATTCACAGAGGTAACGAGCCTTGGTGTGAAGCAAATAAACAAAACAAGACGATGTAAGAAACCACTATGGTTCTCAAAGGAAGTGGCAGTGAAGGTTCAAGAGAA
This sequence comes from Neoceratodus forsteri, assembly GCA_016271365.2. Taxonomy (NCBI): domain Eukaryota; kingdom Metazoa; phylum Chordata; order Ceratodontiformes; family Ceratodontidae; genus Neoceratodus; species Neoceratodus forsteri. Next base: position 6,603,705 of record CM057449.1, on the reverse strand, counting down.
AAGAATTCAGGAAGTACAAGGAATCACAGAAGAAGCAAGACAGAGAACTGTATCAGTTAAAGTAAAGGAAGCTGGGAAGGCAGTCAGAACAGCAAAGGCCCAAACCGAGGAAAGATAGCCAACTCAGATAGAAGGGGATAAAACCTTTATAGGTACATCAGGGAAGTGAAGAGGAAGACCAAGGGAGGATAGTGAGGCTTAATAAGGGGGTGGGCAGAGGAAACAGTGAAAAGGCAGAGATACTAAACAAATATTTTGCTCAGTATTTACAAAGGAAGAGGGTACCTAGAACAAACAGTAGAAACACACTGGATGCAGAAGTTGATACCAGCCCATTTACGGAAGAAAGGGTTCTGAAGAACTCTTAAAACTGAAGGTGGACAAAGCAATGGGGCCTGATGGGATTCATCATAGAATTCTAAAAGAACTAAGGGTAGAATTAGTGAGACCACTGACTACCCTGTTTAACAAATCATGGTAGGATGGGGTGGTACCCGAGGACTGGAGGAGGGCAGATGTGATTCCCCTTCACAAAAGTGGGAGCAAGGCAGAAGCAGGAAACTACAGACCTGTTAGTTTAACCTCAGTGGTAGGGAAAATGATGGAATCACTTCTGAAGGAAAGAACTGTCGACTATCTAGAGGCCAGAGGGGCACAGGACCCAAGGCAGCGTGGATTCACAGCAGGAAGGTCATGCCAGACAAATCTGATAGACTTCTTTGACTGGGTGACCAAAGTAGTAGAACAGGGAGGGGCTGTGGACATGGCCTACCTAGACTTTAGCAAGGCATTTGACACAGTCCCACACAAAAGATTAATATACAAGTTAGCTAGCCTGGGAGTGGGTCCCAAGATGACAGCCTGGGTAAAAAATTGGCTGGAAAATAGGACAAAAAGAGTAATAGTAAATGGGTCGACTTTGATGAAAGGGGGGTTACTAGTGGGGTACCGCAAGGTTCAGTATTAGGACGGTCCTCTTCAATGTCTTTATAAGCGACATTGCAGAGGAACTGGAAGGAAAAGTATGTCTCTTTGCAGATGACACAAAGATCTGCAACAGAGTTGATGCACAAGGTGGTGGGAAAGGATGAAAAGGGACTTGGCAAGGTTAGAGGAATGGTCAAATGTATGGCAGCTTAGATTCAATGCTAAGAAGTGCAAGATAATGCACCTGGGAAACAAAAACCCAGGGGAAGAGTACACAATGGGCGGTGAGATACTAATGACAACAAAAATGGAAAGGGACCTGGGGGTAGTCATATCAGATGACCGAAAGGTGGGCAAGCAATGTGAGAGGGCAGCAATGAGGGCTGGGGGATATTGGGATGCATAGGGAGAGGCATCACCAGTAGAAAAAAGAAAGTTATAATCCCTCTGTACAGACAGCCGGTCAGACCCCATCTGGAGTACTGCGTGCAGTTCTGGAGACCCAGTCTTCAGAAAGACATAGACAGGATGGAAGCTGTCCAGAGGAGGGCAACTAAAATGCTGCAGGGTCTACACGGAAGACATATGTAGAGACCAAAGAAGCTTAATATGTATAGCCTCGAGGAAAGGAGGGAGAGGGGGACATGATAGAAACTTTCAAGTACCTCAAGGGAATCAACAAAGTCCAAGAGGGTAGCATCTTTCAAAAAAAGTGTGCAAGAACAAGGGGCCAATTTGAAGATAGAGGGGTAGCTCAGAGGTAATTTAAGGAAGTATTTTTCACAGAGAGGGTTGTGGATGCATGGAACGGCCTTCCGGAGGAGGTTGTGGAGTCAAAAACAGTGGTGGAATTCAAGCATGCATGGGACAGTCATAGGCAATTCTAGGGGACGGGGGTAGGAAAAAGTAGGCTGCTGGTTAACTAGGATCTGCAGCTTATCCAGTAGGCAGGGAAATGGGCAGACTGGGTGGGCCAAGCAGTCCTTATCTGCTGTCAAATTCTATGTTTCTATATGTTTCACTGTGGGAGGCACTAGAACACCCAATATTCTGACAAGAAGTACACTCTGAACAGGCTGAGCAATGTCACTATACAAAGCACTAGAACACCCCCATATTCTGACCGGGAGCACACACTGGATAGGGTGGGCTCTGTCACTGCTGAGCATAGTCACTGTGCGGAGGCACTAGAACACCCTCATATTCTGACAGGAAGCACATTGTGGACAGGATGGGCTCTGTCACTGCTGAGCATAGTCATGGTGCAAGGCACTAGAACACCTCCATATTCTGACAGGAAGCACAGACAGGACAGTGTGGGGCTGTAGGCTCTGTAACTGCTGAGCATAGTAACTGTGCAGGGCCCAAGAACAGCCCCATATTCTGAGAGGAAGTACACTCTGGACAGCGTGGGCTCTGTCACTGCTGAGCATAATCACTGTGCGGGGCACTAAAACACCCCCATATTCTGAGAGGAAGCACATTCTGGACAGGGTGGGCTCTAACTCTGCAAAGCAAAGTCACTGTGCAAGGCACAACAACACCCCCATAATGACACAGGCAGCACGCTCAGGACAGGATGAGCTCTGTTACTGCTGAGCATAGTCACTGTGCAAGGCACTAGAACACCAACATATTCTCACAGAAAACACACTCTGGACAGGGTGGGCTCGGTTACTCCTGAGCATAGTCACTGTAGGAGGCACTAGAACACCCCTATATTCTGACAGGAACCACACTCTGGACAGGGTGGGCTCTGTTACTGCTGAACATAGTCACTGTGCGAGGCACTAGAACACCCCCATATTCTGACAGGAAGCGCAATCTGGACAGAATCGGCTCTGGTAATGCTGTGATTACTCATTGTGCGAGGCACAAGAACACCCCCATACTCTGACAGGAAGCACACTCTGGAGAGGCTGGGCTCTGTCATTTCAGAGCAAAGTCACTGAACTAGGCACGAGAACATCCCCATATTTTGACAGGAAGCACACTTTGGACAGGGTGGGCTCTGTCACTGCTGAGTACAGTAAATGTGCGAGGCACTAGAATCCCCCCGTATTCCAAGAAGAAGCACACTCTGGACAGGGTCGGCTCTGTCACTGCTGAGCATAGTCACTGTGGTGGCACTAGAACACCCCCATATTCTGAAAGGAAGCACACTCTGGACAGGGTGGGCTCTGTTACCACTCAGCATAGTTACTGTACAAGGCATTAGAACACCCCCATATCCTGACAGGAAGCACACTCTGGACAGGGTGGGCTTTGTCACTGCAAAGCACAGTCACTGTGCAAGGCACATGAACACCTCCATAGTTACACAGGCAGCACGCTCTGGACAGGCTGGGCTCTGTTACTGTTGAGCATAGTCACTGTGCGAGGCACTAGAACACCACCCTATTCTCACCGGAAACACATTCTGGACAGGGTGGGCTCTGTTACTGCTGAGCATAGTCACGGTACAAGGCACTAGAACACCCCAATATCCTGACAGGAAGCACATTCTGGACAAGGTGGGCTCTGTCACTGCTGAGCACAGTCACCATAGAAGGCACAAGAACTACCCCATAGTCACACAGGCAGCACGCTCTGGACAGGTTGGACTCTGTCACTGCCGAGCATAGTCACTGTGCGAGGCTCTAGAACACCCCCATATTCTGACAGAAGGCACATTCTGGACACGGTGGGCTCTGTTACTGCTGAGCGTAGTCATTGTACAAGGCACAAGAACATCCCCATATACTGACAGGAAGCACACTCTGGACAAGCTGGGCTCTGTCACTGCTGACCACTGTCAAAATACATGGCACTTGAACACCCCCATATTCTGAGAGGAAGCACACTCTGGACAGGCTGGTCTCTGTCACTGCAAAGCATAGTCACTGTGCGAGGCACTAGAACACCCCCATATTTGACAGAAAACACATTGTGGACAGGGTGGGCTCTGTTACTGCTGAGCATATTCACTGTACAAGGCAATAGAACACCCCCATATCCTGACAGGAAGCACATTCTGGACAGGCTGAACTCTGTCACTACTGAGCACAGTCTCTTTGCGAAGCATTAGAATTCCCCCGTATTCTGACAAGAAGCACACTCTTTATAGGCTGGGCTCTGTTACTGCTGAGTATAATCACTGAACAAGGCACTAGAACACCCCGATATTCTGACAGGAAGCACAATCTGGACAGGGTGGGCTCTGTTACTGCTGAGCAAAGTCACTGTTCGAGGCACAAGAACACCCCCATAGTCACAGAGGCAGCATGCTCTGGACAGGGTGGGCTCTGTTACTACTGAGCATAGTGACTGTGCGAGGCACTAGAACACCCCATATTCTGACAGGAAGTACACTCTGGACAAGGTTGGCTCTGTCACTGCTGAGCACAGTCACAATACAAGGCACTAGCACACCCTCATATTCTGAGTGGAAGCACAATCTGGACAGGGTGGGCCTTGTCACTGCTGAGCACAGTCACTGTTCAAGGCACTAGAACACCCCCATATTCTGACAAGAAGTACACTCTGGACAAGGTGGGCTCTGTCACTGCTGAGCACAGTCACAATACTAGGCACTGGCACACCCCCATATTCTGAGTGGAAGCACACTCTGGACAGGGTGGGTTCTGTCACTGCAAAGCATAGTCACTGTGCAAGGCCCAAGAACACCCCCATAGTCACACAGGCAGCACGCTCTGGACAGGGTGGGCTCTGTTACTGCTGAGCATAGTCACTGTGCGAGGCACTAGAACACCCCATATTCTATCTGGAAGCACACCCTGCGCAGGATGGGCTCTGTCACAGCTGAGAATAGTCACTGAACGAGGCACTAGAACACCCCCATATTCTGACAGGAAGCACAATCTGGACAGGGTGGGCCTTGTCACTGCTGAGCACAGTCACTGTTCAAGGCACTAGAACACCCCCATATTCTGACAAGAAGTACACTCTGGACAAGGTGGGCTCTGTCACTGCTGAGCACAGTCACAATACAAGGCACTAGCACACCCCCATATTCTGAGTGGAAGCACACTCTGGACAGGGTGGGTTCTGTCACTGCAAAGCATAGTCAATGTGCAAGGCTCAAGAACACCACCATATTCTGACCGGAAGAACCCTCTGGACAGAGTGGGCTCTGTCACTGCTGAGCTCAGTCCCCATGCAAGGCACTAGATCACCCCCATATTCTGAGAGGAAGCACACTCTGGACAGGAAGTACTCTGTCACGGCAAAGCATAGTCACTGTGCAGGGCACAAGAACACCCCCATAGTCACACAGGCAGCATGCTCTGGACAGGGTGGGCTCTGTTTCTGCTGAGCAAAGTCACTGTGCGAGGCACTAGAACACACCCATATTCTGACAGGAAGCACACTCTGTAAAGGTTGGGCTCTGTCATTGCTTAGCATAGTCACTGAAGGAGGCACTACAACACCCCCATATTCTGACTGGAAGCACATTGTGGACAGGATGGGCTCTTTCACTGCTGGGCATAGTCATGGTGAAAAGCACCAGAACACCTCCATATTCTGACAGGAAGCACACTCTGGACAGAGTGGGCTCTGTAACTGTTAAGCATAGTCACTGTGCAAGGCACTAGGACACCCACATATTCTGAGAGGAAGCACACACTGGACAGGCTGGGCACTGTCACTGCAAAGCATAGTCAATGTGCAAGGCACTAGAATACCCCCATATCCTCACAGGAAACACGCTCTGAACAGGCTGGGCACTGTTACTGCTGAGCATAGTCACTATAGGAGGCACTCGAACACCCCATAGTCACACATGCAGCACTCTCTGGACAGGGTGGGCTCTGTTACTGCCGGGCATAGTCACTGTACGAGGCACTAGAACACCACCGTATTCTCACAGGAAACACACTCTGGACAGGGTGGGCTCTGTTACTGCTGAGCATAGTCTCTGTAGGAGGCCCTAGAACACCACCATATTCTGACAGGAAGCACACTCTGGACAGGGTGGGCTCTCTCTCTACGGAGCACAGTCACCATACAAGGCACTAGAACACCCCTATATTCTGAGAGGAAGCACACTCTGAACAGGCTGGACTATGTCACGGCAAGGCATAGTCACTGTCCAAGGCCCAAGAACACCCCCAAAGTCACACAGGCAGCACGCTCTGGACAGGGAGGGCTCTGTTACTGCTGAGCACAGTCACTGTTCGAGACACTAGAATTCACCCGTATTCTGACAGGAAGTACACTCTGAACAAGTTGGGCTCAGTCACTGATGAGCACAGTCACAATACAAGGCACTAGAACACCCCCATATTCTGAGAGGAAGCACACTCTGGACAGGAAGTACTCTGTCACGGCAAAGCATAGTCACTGTGCAGGGCACTAGAACACCCCCATAGTCATACAGGCAGCACGCTCTGGACAGGGTGGGCTCTGTTTCTGCTGAGCAAAGTCACTGTGCGAGGCACTAGAACAACCCTATATTCTGACAGGAAGCACACCCTGGGCAGGATGGGCTGTGTCACTGCTGAGAATAGTCACTGAACGAGGCACTTGAACATGCCCATATTCTGACAGGAAGCACAATCTGGACAGGATGGGCTCTGTCACTGCTGAGCACAGTCTCTGTGCGAAGCACTAGAATTCCCCCATATTCTGACAAAAAACACACTCTGTAAAGGCTGGGCTCTGTCACTGCTGTGCATAGTTACTGAATGAGGCACTAGAACACCCCCATATTCTGAGAGGAAGCATAAACTGGACAGGGTGGGCACTGTCACTGCAAAGCATAGTCACTGCAAGGCACAAGAACACACATATAGTCACACAGGCAGCACACTCTGAACAGGGTGGGCTCAGTTACTGCTGAGCACAGTCACAATACAACGCACTAGAACACCCCCATATTCTGAGTGGAAGCCCTCTCTGGACAGGCTGGACTCTGTCACGGCAAAACATAGTCACTGTGCAAGGCCCAAGAACACCCCCATATTCACACAGGCAGCACGCTCTGGAAAGAGTGGGCTCTGTTACTGCTGAGCATAGTCACTGTGCGAGGCACTAGAACACCCCATATTCTGTCTGGAAGCACACCCTGAGCAGGATGGGCTCTGTCACTGCTGAGAATAGTCACTGAACGAGGCACTAGAACAACGCCTTATTATGACAGGAAGCACAATCTGGACAGGGTGGGTTCTGGCACTGCTGAGCACAGTCACTGTTCAAGGTACTAGAAGTCCCCTGTATTCTGACAAGAAGTACACTCTGGACAAGGTGGGCTCTGTCACTGCTTAGCACAGTCACAATACAAGGCACTAGAACACCCCCATATTCTGAGAGGAAGCACGCTCTGGACAAGGTGGGCACTGTTACTGCTTAGCATAGTCACCGTGCGAGGCACAAGAACACCCCCTTATGCTGACACGAAGCACATTGCAGACAGGATGGGCTCTGTCACTGCTGAGCATTGTCACAGTGCAAGGAACCAGAACACCTCCACATTCCGAAAGGAAGCACACTCTGGAATGTGCGGGCTCCGTAGCGGCAGAGCATAGTCAATGTGAAAGGCACAAGAACACCCCCAAAGTCACACAGGCAGCACGCTCTAGACAGGGTGGGTGCTGTTACTGCTGAGCACAGTTACTGTGCGAGGCACTAAACATACCATATTCTGAAGGAAGCACACCCTGGGCAGGATGGGCTCTGTCACTGCTGAGAATAGTCACTGAACGAGGCACTAGAACACCCCCATATTCTGACAGGAAGCACAATCTGGACAGGGTGGGCCCTGTCATTGCTGAGCACAGTCACTGTTCGAGGCACTAGAATTCACCCGTATTCTGACAAGAAGTACACTCTGGACAAGTTGTGCTCAGTCACTGCTGAGCACAGTCACAATACAAGGCACTAGAACACCCCCATATTCTGAGAGGAAGCACACACTGGACAGAGTGGGCTCTGTCACTGCAAAGCATAGTCACTGTGCAAGGCACAAGAACACCCCATAGTCACACAGGCAGCACGCTCTGGACAAAGTGGGCTCTGTCACTGCTGAGCTCAGTCACCATGCAAGGCACTAGATCACCCCATATTCTGAGGAGGAAGCACCTCTAGACAGGGTGGGCTCTGTCACTACAAAGCATAGCCACTGCAAGGCACAAGAACACATCTATAGTCACACAGGCAGCACGCTCTGGACAGGGTGCGCTCTAGTACTGCTGAGCATAGTGACTGCACAAGGCACTAGAACACCCCCATATTCTCACAGGAAACACGCTCTGGACAGGGTAGGCACTGTTACTGCAGAGCATAGTCACTGAAGGAGGCACTAGAACACCCCCATATTCTGACAGGAAGCACACTCTGGACAGGGTGGGCTCTGTAACTGCTGAGCATAGTCACTGTACAAGGCACTAGACCTCCACCAAATTCTGACAGGAAGCACACTCTGGGCAGGGTGGGCTCAGTTACTGCTGAGCAAAGTTACTGTAGAAGGCACTAGAACACCCCCATATTCTCACAGGAAACATTTTCTGGACAGGGTAGGCACTGTTACTGCTGAGCATAGTCACTGAAGGAGGCACTAGAACGCCCCATATCCTGAGAGGAAGCACCTCTTGACAAGGTGGGCTCTGTCACTGCTGAGCACAGTCACAATACAAGGCACAAGAACACCCCATGATATCTGAGTGGAAGCCTCTCTGGACAGGCTGGACTCTGTCACGGCAAAGCATAGTCACTGTGCAAGGCCCAAGAACACCCCATAGTCACACAGGCAGCAGCTGGCTGGACAGGGTGGGCTCTGTTACTGCTGAGCATAGTCACTGTCAGGGCACTAGAACACCCCATATTCTGTCTGGAAGCACACCCTGGGCAGGATGGGCTCTGTCACTGCTGAGAATAGTCACTGAATTAGGCACTAGAACACCCCCATATTCTGACAGGAAGCACAATCTGGACAGGGTGGACTCTGTCACTGCTGAGCACAGTCACTGTTCAAGGCACTAGAAGTCCCCTGTATTCTGACAAGAAGTACACTCTGGACAAGGTGGGCTCTGTCACTGCTTAGCACAGTCACAATACAAGGCACTAGAACACCCCCATATTCTGAGAGGAAGCACACACTGGACAGAGTGGGCTCTGTCACTGCAAAGCATAGTCACTGTGCAAGGCACAAGAACACCCCCATAGTCACACAGGCAGCACGCTCTGGACAGGTGGGCTCTGTCACTGCTGAGCTCAGTCACCATGCAAGGCACTAGATCACCCCCATATTCTGAGAGGAAGCACACTCTAGACAGGGTGGGCTCTGTCACTACAAAGCATAGCCACTGCAAGGCACAAGAACACACCTATAGTCACACAGGCAGCACGTTCTGGACAGGGCGCACTCTAGTACTGCTGAGCATAGTGACTGCACAAGGCACTAGAACACCCCCATATTCTCACAGAAAACACGCTCTGGACAGGGTAGGCACTGTTACTGCAGAGCATAGTCACTGAAGGAGGCACTAGAACACCCCCATATTCTGACAGGAAGCACACTCTGGACAGGGTGGGCTCTGTAACTGCTGAGCATAGTCACTGTACAAGGCACTAGACCTCCACCAAATTCTGACAGGAAGCACACTCTGGGCAGGGTGGGCTCAGTTACTGCTGAGCAAAGTTACTGTAGAAGGCACTAGAACACCCCCATATTCTCACAGGAAACATGCTCTGGACAGGGTAGGCACTGTTACTGCTGAGCATAGTCACTGAAGGAGGCACTAGAACGCCCCCATATCCTGAGAGGAAGCACACTCTTGACAAGGTGGGCTCTGTCACTGCTGAGCACAGTCACAATACAAGGCACAAGAACACCCCCATATTCTGAGTGGAAGCCCTCTCTGGACAGGCTGGACTCTGTCACGGCAAAGCATAGTCACTGTGCAAGGCCCAAGAACACCCCCATAGTCACACAGGCAGCACGCGCTGGACAGGGTGGGCTCTGTTACTGCTGAGTATAGTCACTGTCTAGGAGGCACTACAAATTTCATATTCTGTCTGGAAGCACACCCTGGGCAGGATGGGCTCTGTCACTGCTGAAATAGTCACTGAATTAGGCACTAGAACACCCCATATTCTGACAGGAAGCACAATCTGGACAGGGGTGGGCTCTGTCACTGCTGAGCACAGTCACTGTTCAAGGCACTAGAAGTCCCCTGTATTCTGACAAGAGTACACTCTGGACAAAGGTGGGCTCTGTCACTGCTTAGCACAGTCTGGACCAGGCACTAGAACACCCCATATTCTGAGAGGAAGCCGCGCCTGGACAAGGTGGGCACTGTTACTGCTTAGCATAGTCACTGTGCGAGGCACAAGAACACCCCCTTATTCTGACACGAAGCACATTGCAGACAGGATGGGCTCTGTCACTGCTGAGCATTGTCACAGTGCAAGGAACCAGAACACCTCCACATTCCAAAAGGAAGCACACTCTGGAATGTGCGGGCTCCGTAACGGCAGAGCATAGTCAATGTGAAAGGCACAAGAACACCCCCAAAGTCACACAGGCAGCACGCTCTAGACAGGGTGGGTGCTGTTACTGCTGAGCACAGTTACTGTGCGAGGCACTAGAACACCCCATATTCTGAAAGGAAGCACACCCTGGGCAGGATGGGCTCTGTCACTGCTGAGAATAGTCACTGAACGAGGCACTAGAACACCCCCATATTCTGACAGGAAGCACAATCTGGACAGGGTGGGCCCTGTCATTGCTGAGCACAGTCACTGTTCGAGGCACTAGAATTCACCCGTATTCTGACAAGAAGTACACTCTGGACAAGTTGTGCTCAGTCACTGCTGAGCACAGTCACAATCTGAAGGCACTAGAACACCCCATATTCTGAGAGGAAGCACACACTGGACAGAGTGGGCTCTGTCACTGCAAAGCATAGTCACTGTGCAAGGCACAAGAACACCCCCATAGTCACACAGGCAGCACGCTCTGGACAAAGTGGGCTCTGTCACTGCTGAGCTCAGTCACCATGCAAGGCACTAGATCACCCCCATATTCTGAGAGGAAGCACACTCTAGACAGGGTGGGCTCTGTCACTACAAAGCATAGCCACTGCAAGGCACAAGAACACATCTATAGTCACACAGGCAGCACGCTCTGGACAGGGTGCGCTCTAGTACTGCTGAGCATAGTGACTGCACAAGGCACTAGAACACCCCCATATTCTCACAGGAAACACGCTCTGGACAGGGTAGGCACTGTTACTGCAGAGCATAGTCACTGAAGGAGGCACTAGAACACCCCCATATTCTGACAGGAAGCACACTCTGGACAGGGTGGGCTCTGTAACTGCTGAGCATAGTCACTGTACAAGGCACTAGACCTCCACCAAATTCTGACAGGAAGCACACTCTGGGCAGGGTGGGCTCAGTTACTGCTGAGCAAAGTTACTGTAGAAGGCACTAGAACACCCCCATATTCTCACAGGAAACATTTTCTGGACAGGGTAGGCACTGTTACTGCTGAGCATAGTCACTGAAGGAGGCACTAGAACGCCCCCATATCCTGAGAGGAAGCACACTCTTGACAAGGTGGGCTCTGTCACTGCTGAGCACAGTCACAATACAAGGCACAAGAACACCCCCATATTCTGAGTGGAAGCCCTCTCTGGACAGGCTGGACTCTGTCACGGCAAAGCATAGTCACTGTGCAAGGCCCAAGAACACCCCCATAGTCACACAGGCAGCACGCTCTGGACAGGGTGGGCTCTGTTACTGCTGAGCATAGTCACTGTGCGAGGCACTAGAACACCCCATATTCTGTCTGGAAGCACACCCTGGGCAGGATGGGCTCTGTCACTGCTGAGAATAGTCACTGAATTAGACACTAGAACACCCCCATATTCTGACAGGAAGCACAATCTGGACAGGGTGGGCTCTGTCACTGCTGAGCACAGTCACTGTTCAAGGCACTAGAAGTCCCCTGTATTCTGACAAGAAGTACACTCTGGACAAGGTGGGCTCTGTCACTGCTTAGCACAGTCACAATACAAGGCACTAGAACACCCCATATTCTGACAGGAAGCACATTGTGGACAAGGTGGGCTCTGTCACTGCTGAGCATAGTCACTGCACGAGGCACTAGAACACCCCCATATTCTCATGGGAAACACACTCTGGACAGGGTGGGCTCTGTTACTGCTGAGCATAGTCTCTGTAGGAAGCCCTAGAACACCCCCATATTCTGACAGGAAGCACACTCTGGACAGGGTGGGCTCTGTCACTGCTGAGCACAGTAAATGTGACAGGATCTGGAATCCCCCCCGTATTCTGACAAGAAGCACACTCTGGACAGGGTGGGCTCTGTCAATGCTGAGCAAAGTCACAATACAAGGCACTAGAACACCTCCATATTCTGACAGGAAGCACACTCTGGACAGGCTGGGCTCGGTCACTGCAAAGCATAGTCACTGTACAAGGCACTAGAACACCCCCATATCCTGACAGGAAGCACACTCTGGACAGGATGGGCTCTGTTAATGCAGAGAATAATCTCTGTAGGAGGCCCTAGAACACCCCTATATTCTGACAGGAAACACACTCTGGACAGGGTGGGCTCTGTTACTGCTGAGAATAATCTCTGTAGGAGGCCCTAGAACACCCCTATATTCTGACAGGAACCGCACTCAGGACAGAGTGGACTCCGTTTTTGCTGAGCATAGTCACTGTACAAGGCACTAGAACACCACCATATTCTGACAGGAAGCACACTCTGGACAGGGTGGGCTCTTTTTATGCTGAGTGTAGTCATTGCACAAAGCACTAGAACACCCCCATATTTGACAAAAAGCACACTCTGGACTGGGTGGGCTCTGTTACTGCTGAGCATAGTCACTGCACAAGGCAGTAGAACACCCTCATATCCTGACAGAAGCACACTCTGGACAAGGTGGGCTCTGTCACTACTGAGCACAGTCACCATACAAGGCACTAGAACACCCCCATATTCTGAGAGGAAGCACACTCTGGACAGGCTGGACTCTGTCACGGCAAAGCATAGTCACTGTGCAAGGCACAAGAACACCCCCATAGTCACACATGCAGCACGCTCTGGACAGGGTGGGATCTGTTACTGCTGAGAATAGTCACTGTGCGAGGCACTAGAACACCCCCTTATTCTGACAGGAAGCACACCCTGGGCAGGATGGGCTCTGTCAAGGCTGAGAATAGTCTCTGAACGAGGCACTAGAACACCCCCATATTCTGACAAGAAGCACACTCTGGACAGGGTGGGCTCTGTCACTGCTGAGCACAGTCACTGTGCGAGGCACTAGAATTCCCCCATTTTCTGACAAGAAACACACTCTGGATAGGGTGGGCTGTAGCACTGCTGAGCATAGTCATTGCGCGTGGCACTAAAACACCCCCATATTCTGACAGGAAGCACACCCTGGGCAGGATGGGCTCTGTCACTGCTGAGAATAGACACTGAATGAGGCACTAGAACACCCCCACATTCTGACAGGAAGCACAATCTGGACAGGGTGGGCTCTGTCACTGCTGAGCACAGTCACTGTTTGAGGCACTAGAATTCCCCTGTATTCTGACAAGAAGCACACTCTGAACAAGGTGGGCTCTGTTACTGCTGAGCACAGTCACAATACAAGGCACTAGAACACTCCCATATTCTGAGAGGAAGCACACTCTGGACAGGCTGGGCTCTGTCACTGCAAAGCATAGTCACTGTGCAAGGCACAAGAACACCCCCATAGTCACACAGGCAGCACGCTCTGGACAAGGTGGGCACTGCTACTATAGATACATAGATACCTAGACAGTGTTGGCAGATAAGGGCCTATGGCCCACCCAGTCTGCCCATTTAAGTTTGTAAGTTCAGTTTATGTTTTCCAGGAAGTCTGTTGCCCCTTACCCTGACCTCCAGAATTCCTTTATGTCTATCCTACGCATTCTTAAATCCGTGATTGTTTCAGCCCCCACCACTTCCTCTAGCAGGGTGTTCCACTTGTCCACCACCGTTCTGTGAAGAAATTCTTCCTCACGTTTCCTCTGAATCATCCTCCCTCCAACTTCATCCCATGCCCTCTAGTCCTGGAACATCTTTTTCACTTAAAATAGTGCATTCCTGCACCCTGTTCCTCCCTGTAAGATACTTGTATGTCTCTATCATATTCCCTCTTTCCTCCTCTCCTCCAGGAGTACATGTTCAGTGCCTTCAACCTGTCTTCATAGGGACTTGTGATGCAACCCATGCACCATCTTTGTTGCCCTCCTCTGAACCTTCTCTACCCTGTCTATGTCCTTACGTAGGTATGGTCTCCAGAACTGTACACTGTACTCCAGGTGGGGCCTCACTAGTGTCTTGTATAGTGGAATTATGACCTCCCTTTTCCTGCTGGTGATGCCCCTATGCATCCCAGCATCCTATTTGCTTTACCTGCTGCCTTGTCACACTGTTTCCCTGCCTTGAGGTCATCAGAGATGATAACTCCAAGATCCCTTTTCTGCTTAGTGCATGCTTTATCCTCACCCCCCAACTGATATGTTGTGCCAGGGTTTTTGTGCCCCATATGCATTATCTTGCACTTCCTTGCATTGAATTTCAATTGCCAAACCCCTGACCATTCTTCAAGTTTCTGCAGGTCCCTTCTCATTCTATCTACACCCTCTGTGACCATTACAAGAAATAATAATGCAAATTAAAAACAGGCAGAGAGATACAGGAATAACAACAGATCGAATACTAATCATAAGTGTAACGCACGTTATATGGTTTTAATTTTTGGAAAAGGAACATTCCTTGGAACCATATCTAAAAATGTTAGAAAATTCAGAGGATTTTAGATTAATAACCAGATATTGCATGGAATTGTATGCAGTGAACTATATGTATGATAGTCAAAAATGGGAAGGGAATTATAAACAGTGAACTGAATATTGAAAATGATCTAAAACATGTAGTTTTGCTTTGTTAAAATATGAAAAAAAAGACAATTTTGGTTGGGGCCAATAGTGGCTACCCTTGGCCACCCTCCAGATCAATTTATTTTAACCTTGTTTGAGTCCAAGGATAAATTGGTGTTGAACTGTTTAGTTAATTTTTTACAGGCATTCAACTTTTAAAAATGAACTAATAGTCACAATAACAAGGATAAATATAGAAATTATGACTAGTAATTTCACATATAAAAGGAGTGAGGTTATTTTTGTCTGACCTGCTCCATGATCTGTATGTGGGCTTTTCAGCAACCTCTTTGAATGACAAAGAAGCATGCAGACAAAAGGATTTCACAACCTGCATATGCGCAGGCACAGCTAATCACCTTCAGGAATTTTAACACATTCTGTGACTCTGGACCTCAGCTGTTGATGATTTCTTTTGGCTTTTGACTTATCCACCAGCTATCGCTCAATTGACAAACTGCTATTTTTTTACCCTTTAACAGTGCGTGCTCTCAGCCAAACTGTGTCTCCTTCTTGAAACCAAATCATTGCTGCTTTAAACCTGCTTTCCACATTGCTAGTGGTGGTGATGATAGTGCTGCACTGTCCCATTTATTTTATTTATGTATTTATTGATACAATTGATAAAGTCTCATCTCACTGAGTGCACTTACATTTGTTTCATTCAACCACCATGGTCTCCTCTTTGACAAAGACAACCTGAGTACCACTAATCTGGTTCTGTCTGCTCCTAAACTCCTTATTTCTCCCTCTCTTCCCTCTCAAGCTCTCCAATCCTTATTCCTTGCCCTTGACACTGCCTCTGAGTTCCTTTTTCTTTTCTGTACATAAATGTTACTGTTTAAGTTGTGGTCTTGTTAAACGGCTTACTGATTGTTTGTAACACTGTCTACTATGTTTTTGTACTTAATGACGTGGAACCTTTGTAAAAGAGCCTTGGCTCAAAGGTATTAATTCCTAGAACAATAAACTTCAAACTTCAAACAATCGAATTACAGACCTTTGAGTCAGGGACTCATTTCCAAAGGCTCCTCATCAACCAACAGATAAAACAAACATAGACAATGGAACGAGTCAGCATAGTACATTTCATACATAGGACTACTACTATAGTGCGAAACACAGAGATGAACTATATACAAGCCATTGCGTTGTGTGTCTGAAGTCACCGGGTGACCTATACAATTTGGTAGCTAAACACTAAACACTACTACAGGTGCAGAGAGTGTGAGGACCTTTACAAGGTGGTAGCTAATACAGTGCATAAGTTATAGAGGGTGGTAGCTAATACAGTACATAAATTATACGAGGTGGTAGCTAATGACATTGCAGATGCTATAGAAACATAGAAACATAGAATTTGATGGCAGATAAGGACCGCTTAGCCCACCCAGTCTGCCCATTTCCCTGCCTACTGGATAAGCTGCAGAATCTAGTTAACCAGCAGCCTACTTCTTCCTGCCCCCATCCCCTAGAATTGCCTTATGACTGTCCCATGCATGCTTGAATTCCACCACAGTTTTTGACTCCACGACCTCTTCCGGAAGGGCGTTCCATGCATCCACAACCCTCTCTGTGAAAAAATACTTCCTTAAATTACCTCTGAGCCGCTCCCCCTCTATCTTCAAATTGTTCCCCTTGTTCTTGCACACCTCTTTTTGAAAGATGCTTCCTCTTGGACTTTGTTGATTCCTTGAGGTACTTGAAAGTTTCTATCATGTCCCCCCTCTCCCTCCTTTCCACAAGGCTATACATATTAAGCTCCTTTAGTCTCTCTTCATATGTCTTCTGGTGCAGACCCTGAGCATACTGCTGAGCATAGTCACTGTGCGAGGCACTAGAACACCCCCATATTCTGACTCGAAGCACATTGCGGACAGGATGGACTCTGTCACTGCTGAGCATAGTCACAGTGCAAGGAACCAGAACACCTCCACATTCTGACAGGAAGCACACTCTGGAATGTGCGGGCTCTGTAACGGCTGAGCATAGTCAATGTGCTAGGCACAAGAAAACCTCCATAGTCACACAGGCAGCACGCTCTGGACAGGGTGGGCTCTGTTACTGCTGAGAATAGTCACTGTGCGAGGCACTAGAACACCACCATATTCTGACACGAAGCACATTGCGGACAGGATGGGCTCTGTCACTGCTGAGCATAGTCACAGAGCAAGGAACCAGAACACCTCCACATTCTGACAGGAAGCACACTCTGGAATGTGCGGGCTCTGTAACTGCTGAGCATAGTCAATGTGCAAGGCACAAGAAAACCTCCATAGTCACACAGGCAGCACGCTCTGGACAAGGTGGGCTCTGTTACTGCTGAGCATAGTCACTGTGCGAGGCTCTAGAACACCCCCATATTCTGAGAGGAAGCAATCTCTGGACAGGGTGGGCTCTGTTACTGCTGAGCACAGTCACTGTGCAAGGCACTAGAACACCCCCATATTCTAAGAGGAAGCACACTCTGGACAGGGTGGGCTTTGTAACTGCTGAGCATAGTCACTGTGCGAGGCACTAGAACGACCCCATATTCTCACAAGAAACCCACTCTGGACAGGGTGGGCTCTGTTTCTGCTAAGCATAGTCTCTGTAGCAGGCCCTAGAACACCCCCATATTCTGACAGGAAACACACTCTGGACATGGTGGGCTCTGTTACTGCTGAGCATAATCACTGTGCGATGCACTAGAACACCCTCATATTCTGACAGGAAGCACATAGTGGACAGGATGGGCTCTGTCACTGCTGAGCACAGTCACGGTGCAAGGCACTAGAACACCTCCATATTCTGACAGGAAGCACACTCTGGAAAGGGTGGGCTCTGTTACTGCTGAGCATAGTCATTGTACAAGGCGATAGAACACCACCATGTTCTGACGGAAGCACACTCAGGACAGGGTGGGCTCTGTTACTGCTGAGCATAGTCACTGTACAAGGCACCAGAACACCCCCATATCCTGACAGGAAACACACTCTGGATGAGGTGGAATCTGTCACTGCTGAGCACAGTCACCATACAAGGCACTAGAACACCCCCATATTCTGAGAGGAAGCACACTCTGGACAGGCTGGACTCTGTCACGGCAAAGAATAGTCACTGTGCAGGGCACAAGAACACCCCCATAGTCACACAGTCAGCACGCTCAGAACAGGGTGGGCTTTGTTACTGCTGAGCATAGTCACTGTGTGAGGCACTAGAATACCCCCATATTTGGACAGGAAGCACAATCTGGACAGGGTGAGCTCGGTCACTGCTGAGCACAGTCACTGTGCGAGGCGCTAGAATTCCCCATTTTCTGACAAGAAGCACACTCTGGACTGGCTGGGTTCAGGCACTGCTGAGCATAGTCATTGCGCATGGCACTAACACACCCCCATATTCTGACAGGAAGCACACCCTGGGCAGGATGGGCTCTGTCACTGCTGAGAATAGACACTGAACGAGGCACTAGAACACCCCCACATTCTGACAGGAAGCACAATCTGGACAGGGTGGGCTTTGTCACTGCTGAGCACAGTCACTGTTCGAGGCACTGAAATTCCCCCATATTCTGACAAGAAGCACACTCTGGATAAGGTGGGCTCTGTCTCTGCTGAGCATAGTGTCTGTGCTAGGCACTAGAATACCCCCATATTCTCACATGAAACACGCTCCGGACAGGCTGGGCACTGTAACTGCTGAGCATAGTCACTGTAGGAGGCACTCAAACACCCCCATAGTCACACAGTCAGGATGCTCTGGAGAGGGTGGGCTCCATTACTGCTGAGCATAGTCACTGTGCGAGGTTCTAGAACACCCCCATATTCTGACCAGAAGAACACTCTGGACAGGGTGGGCTCTGTCACTGCTGAGCTCAGTCACCATGCAAGGCACTAGAACACCCCCATATTCTGAGAGGAAGCACACTCTGGACAGGAAGTACTCTGTCAAGGCAAAGCATAGTCACTGTGCAGGGCACAAGAACACCCCCATAGTCACAGAGGCAGCATGCTCTGGACAGGGTGGGCTCTGTTTCTGCTAAGCAAAGTCACTGTGAGAGGCACTAGAACACCCCCATATGCTGAGAGGAAGCACGCTCTGGACAGGGTGGGCTCTGTTTCTGCTAAGCATAGTCTCTGTAGGAGGCCCTAGAACACCCCCATATTCTGACAGGAAGCACACTCTGGACATGGTGGGCTCTGTTACTGCTGAGCGTAGTCATTATACAAGGCACTAGAACACCCCCATAGTTGACAGAAAGCACAATCTGGGCAGGGTGGGCTCTGATACTGCTGAGCATAGACACTATACAAGGCACTAGAACACCCCCATAGCCTGACAGGAAGCACACTCTGGACAAGGTGGGCTCTGTCACAGCTGAGCACAGTCACAATACAAGGCAGAAGAATACCCCCATATTTAAGAGGAAACACACTCTGGACAGGGTGGACTCTGTCACGGCAAAGCATAGTCACTGTGCAGGACACAAGAACACCCCCATAGTCACACAGGCAGCACGCTCTGGAGAGGTTGGGCTGTGTTACTGCTGAGCATAGTCACTGTGCGAGGCACTAGAACACCCCCATATTTTCATAGGAAACACACTGTGGACGGTGTGGGCTCTGTTACTGCTGAGCACAATCACTGTGCAAGGCACTACAACTCCCACATATTCTGACAGGGAGCACACACTGGTTAGGGTGGGCTCAGTCACTGCTGAGCATAGCCACTGTGCGAGGCACTAGAACACCCCCATATTCTGACAAGAAGTACACTCTGGACAGGGTGGACTCTGTCACTGCTGAGCATAGTCACTGTACGAGGCTGTAGACCACCCCCATATTCTGACAGGAAGCACATTCCTGGCAGGCTGGGTTCTGTCACTGCTGAGAACAGTCACTGTGCGAGGCGCTTGAACACTCCTTATTCTGATAGGAAGCACACTCTGGACCGGGTGCGCTCTGTCACTGCTGAGCAAAGTCACTGTGCGATGCACTAGAATTCCCCCGTATTCTGACATGAAGCACACTCTGGGCAGGGTGGGCTCTGTTACTGCTGAGCATAATCACTGTACACGGCACTAGACCACCACCATATTCTGAAAGGAAGCACACTCTGGACAGGGTGGACTCTGTGACTGCTGAGCGTAGTCATTGTACAAGACACTGGAACACCCGCATATTTGACAGAAAGCACACTCTTGACAGGGTGGACTCTGTTACTGCTGAGCATAGACGCAGTACAAGGCACTAGACCACCGCCATATCTTGACAGGAAGCACAATCTGGACAAGGTTTGCTCTGTCACAGCTGAGCACAGCCACTATACAAGGCAGTAGAACACCCCCATATTCTGAGAGGAAGCACACTCTGGACAGGCTGGACTCAGACACGGCAAAGCATAGTCACTGTGCAAGGCACAAGAACACCCCCATAGTCACACAGGCAGCACGCTCTGGAGAGGGTGGGCTCCATTACTGCTGAGCATAGTCACTGTGCGAGGCACTAGAACACCCTCATATTCTGACAGGAAGCACAGTTTGGACAGGGTGGACTCTGTTACTGCTGAGCATAGTCACTGTACAAGGCACTAGAACATCCCCATTCTCTAATGGGAAGCACACACTGGACAGGCTAGACTATGTTACGACAAAGCATAGTCACTGTGCCAGGCACAAGAACACCCCATAGACTTACAGGAAACACACTCTGGACAGGGTGGGCTCTGTCACTGCTGAGAATAGTCACAGTGCGAGGCACTAGAGCACCCCCATATTCTGATAGGAAGTACACTCTGGACAGGGCTGGCTCTGTCACTGCTGAGCATAGTCTCTGTGCAAGGCACTAGAACACCCCCATATTCTGACATGAAGCACAATCTGGACACGGTGGGCTCTGTCACTGCTGAGCATAGTCACTGTGTGAGGCACGAGAACACCCTCATATTCTGACACTATGCATATTGTGGACAGGATATGCTTTGTCACTGCTGAGCATAGTCACGGTGCAAGGCACTAGAACACCCCCATATTGTTAAAGGAAGCACACTCTGGACAGGGTGGGTTCTGTTACAGCTGAGCGTAGTCATTGTACAAGGCACTAGAACATCCCCATATTTGACGGGAAGCACTCTCTGTACAGAGTGGGCTCTGTTACTGCTGAGCATGGTCACTGTACAAGGCACTAGATCACCCCCATATCCTGACAGGAAGCACTTTCTGGGCAGGGTGGGCTCTGTCACTGCTGAGCTCAGTCAATATACAAGGCACTAGAACACCCCCATATTCTGAGAGGCAGCACTCTCTGGACAGGCTGGGCACTGTCACTGCAAAGCACAGTCACTGTGCAAGGCACAAGAACACTCCAATGGTCACACAGGCAGCATGCTCTGGACAGGGTGGGTGCTGTTACTACTGAGCATAGTCATGGTGCGAGGCAATAGAACACCCCCATATTCTCAGGGGAAGCACACTCTGGACAGGGTGGGCTCTGTCAGTGCGGAGCACAGTCACAGTACGAGGAAATAGAATTCACCCATATTCTGACAGGAAGCACACTTTGGACAGGGTGTGCTCTTTTACTGCTGAGCATAGTCACTGTTTGAGGCACCAGAACACCCCCATAATCTGACAGTAAGCACATTGCAGACAGGATGGGCTCTGTCACTGCTGAGCATAGTCACGGTGCAAGACACTGGAACACGTCTATATTCTGAGAGGAAGCACACTCTGGACAGTGTGGGCTCTGTAACTGCTGAGCACAGTCATTATGCAAGGCACTAGAACACCCCCATATTCTGAGAGGAAGCACACTCTGGACAGGGTTGGCTTTGTCACTGCAAAGCACAGTCACTGTGCAAGGCAAAAGAACACCCCCATAGTCCCACCGGCAGCAAGCTCAGGACTGGGTGGGCTCTGTTACTGCTGAGCATAGTCGCTGTGCGAGGCACTAGAACACCCCCATATTCTGACAGGAAGCACAGTTTGGACAGGGTGGGCTCTGTTACTGCTAAGAATCGTCTCTGCAGGAGGCCATAGAACACCCCCAGATTCTGACAGAAAGCACACTCTGGACAGGGTGGGCTCTGTTACTGCTGAGCGTAGTCATTATACAAGGCACTATAACACCCCCATATTTGACAGAAAGCACACTCTGGACAGGGTGGGCTCTGTTACTGCTGAGCATAGACACTGTACAAGGCAGTAGAACACCTCCATAGCCTGACAGGAAGCACACTCAGGACAAGGTGGACTCTGTCACAGCTGAGCACAGTCACTATACAAGGCAGTAGAATACCCCCATATTCTGAGAGGAGGCACACTCTGGACAGGTTGGGCTCTGTCATGGCAAAGCATAGGCACTGTGCAAGGCACAAGAACACCCCCATAGTCACACAGGCAGCACGCTCTGGACAAGGTGGGCACTGCTACTGCTGAGCATAGTCACCATGTGAGGCACTAGAACACCCCCATATTTTCATAGGAAACACACTCTGGACAGGTTGGGCTCTGTTACTGCTGAGCATACTCACTGTACGAGGCACTAGAACACCCCCATATTCAGAAAGGAAGCACATTCCTGGCAGGCTGGGTTCTGTCACTGCTGAGAACAGTCACTGTGCGAGGCACTAGAACACCCCCATATTCTGACAAGAAGTACACTATGGACAGGGTGGGCTCTGTCACAGCTGAGCACAGTCACTATACCAGGCAGTGGAACACCCCCATATTCTGAGAGGAAGCACACTCTGGACAGGCTGGACTCAGTCACGGCAAAGCATAGTCACTGTGCAAGGCACAAGAACACCCCCATAGTCACACAGGCAGCACGCTCTGGAGAGGGTGGGCTCCATTACTGCTGAGCATAGTCACTGTTCGAGGCTCTAGAACACCCCCATATTCTGAAAGGAAGCACAGTTTGGACAGGGTGGACTCTGTCACTGCTGAGCATAGTCACTGTACAAGGCACTAGAACACCCCCATATTCTGAGAGTAAACACACGCTGTACAGGGTGGGCTCTGTTACTGATGATCATAGTCACTGTACGAGACACTGGAACACCCTCATATTCTGACAGGAAGCACGCTCTGGACAGGGTGGGCTCTGTTACTGCTGAGAATAGTCACTGTGTGAGGCACTAGAATACCCCCATATTCTGATGGGAAACACACTCTGGACAGGCTAGGCTCTTACATTGCTGAGCATAGTCACTGTAAGAGGCACTAGAACACCCCCATATTCTGAGAGGAAGCACATTCTGGACAGGCTAGACTCTGTCACGACCAAGCATAGTCACTGTGCAAGGCATAAGAACACCCCATAGTCTCACAGGAAACACACTTTAGACAGGGTGTGCTCTGTTACTGCTGAGCATAGTCACTATACGAGGCACCAGAACACCCCCATATCCTGACAGGAAGCACACTCTAGACAGGGTCGGCTATGTCACTACTGAGCACAGTCACCATATAAGGTACTATAACACCCCCATAGTCACACAGGGAGCACGCTCTGGACTGGGTGGGCTCTGTCACTGCTGAGAATAATCAATGTGCGAGGCACTAGAACACCCCCATATTCTGTCAGAAAGCACACTCTGGAGAGGGTGAGCACTGTCAGTGCTGTGCTTAGTTTCTGTGCGAGGCACTAGAACACCCCCATATTCTGACAGGAAGCACACTCTGGACAGGGTGAGCTCTGTCACTGCTGAGCTTAGCTTCTGTGTGAGGCACTAGAACACCCCATATTCTGACAGGAAGCACACTCTGGACAGGGTGGGCTCTGTCAATGGAGAACATAGTCAATGTGCGAGGCACTAGAACACCACTATATTCTGACAAGAAGCACACACTGGACAGGGTGGGCTCTGTCACTGCAAAGCATAGTCACTGTGTGAGGCACTAAAACACCCCCATATTATCACAGGAAACACAGTCTGGGCAGGGTGGGCTAAGTTACTGCTGGTCATAGTCACTGTAGGAGGCACTAGAAAACTCCCATATTCTGACAGGAAGCACACTCTGGACAGAGTGGGCTCAGTTACATCTGAGCATAGTCATTGTACAAGGCACTAGAACACCCCCATATTCTGACCGAAAGCACACTCAGGTCAGGCAGGGCTCTGTCACTGCTGAGAATAGTCAGTGTACGAGGCAATAGAACACCCCCATATTTCTGACAGGAAGCACACTCTAGACAGGGTGGGCTCTGTCACTGCTGAGCATAGTCATTGTACAAAACACTAGAACACCCCCATATTTCACAGAAAACACACTCTGGACAGGGTGGGCTCAGTTACTGCAAAGCATAGTCACTGTGCAAGGCACAAGAACACCCCCATAGTCTTACAGGTAGCATGCTTTGGCAGAGTGAGCTCTGATACTTCTGAGCATAGTCATTGTGCGAGGCTCTAGCACACCCCCATATTCTGACAGGAAGCATAATCTGGACAAGGTGGGCTCTGTCACTGCTGAGCACAGTCACTGTACGAGGCAGTTGAACACCCCCATATTCAAACAGGAAGCACACTCTGGACAGTGTGGGCTCTGTCACTGCTGAGCACAGTCACTGTGCAAGGCACTAGAATTCCCCCGTATTCCGACAGGAAGCACACTCTGGACAGGGTCGGCTCTGTCACTGCTGAGCATAGTCACGGTGTGGGGCACTATGACACCCCCATATTCTGACAGGGATCACACACTGGATATGCTGGGCTCTATCACTGCTGAGCAAAGTCACTGTAGGAAGCGCTAGAACGCCCCCATATTCTGACAGGAAACACACTCTGGGCTCAGTTACTGCTGAACATAGTCACTTTAGGTGGCACCAGAACACCCCCATATTCTGACAGGAAACACACTCTGGACAGGGTGGGCTCTGTTACTGCTGAGAACAGTCACTGTACAAGGCACTAGAACACCCCCATATTCTGAGAGGAAGCACACTCTGGACAGGCTGGGCTCTATCACTGCAAAGCATAGTCACTGTGCAAGGCACAAGAACACCCCCATAGTCTTACAGGTAGCATGCTTTGGCAGAGTGAGCTCTGATACTTCTGAGCATAGTCATTGTGCGAGGCTCTAGCACACCCCCATATTCTGACAGGAAGCATAATCTGGACAAGGTGGGCTCTGTCACTGCTGAGCACAGTCACTGTGCGAGGCAGTTGAACACCCCCATATTCAAACAGGAAGCACACTCTGGACAGTGTGGGCTCTGTCACTGCTGAGCACAGTCACTGTGCAAGGCACTAGAATTCCCCCGTATTCCGACAGGAAGCACACTCTGGACAGGGTCGGCTCTGTCACTGCTAGAGCATAGTCACGGTGTGGGGCAACGCGACACCCCATATTCTGACAGGATCACACACTGATATGCTGGGCTCTATCACTGCTGAGCAAAGTCACTGTAGGAAGCGCTAGAACGCCCCCATATTCTGACAGGAAACACACTCTGGGCTCAGTTACTGCTGAACATAGTCACTTTAGGTGGCACCAGAACACCCCCATATTCTGACAGGAAACACACTCTGGACAGGGTGGGCTCTGTTACTGCTGAGAACAGTCACTGTACAAGGCACTATATCACCATCATATTCTGAGAGGAAGCACACTCTGGACAGGGTGGGCTCTGTCACTGCAAAGCATAGTCACTGTACAAGGCACAAGAACACCCCCATATCCTGAAAGGAACCACTCTGTGGACAAGGTGGGCTCTGTCACTGCTGAGCATAGTCACTATACAAGGCACTAGAACACCCCCATATTCTGACAAGAAGCACACTCTGTTCAGGGTAGGCTCTGTTACTGCTGAGCATAGTTACTGTACAAGGCACTAGAACACCCCTATATTCTGACAGAAAGCACACTCTGGACAGGGTGGGCTCTGTTACTGCTGAGCATTGTCACTGTTCGAGGCACTATTACACCCCCATCTTCTGACAGGAAGCACAATCTGGTCAGGGTGGGCTCTGTTACTGCTGAGCAAAGTCACTGTAGGAAGCACTAGAATGCACATATTCTGACAGGAAGCACACACTGGACAGGCTGGGCTCTGTCACTGCTGAGAATAATCAATGTGCAAGGCACTAGAACACCCCCATATTCTTTCGGGAAGCACACTCTGGACAGAGTGAGCTCTGTCACCGCTGAGCTTAGCTTCTGTGCGAGGCACTAGAACACCCCCATATTCTAACAGGAAGCACACTCTGGATAGGGTGGGCTCTGCTACTGCTGAGAATAGTCACTGTGCGAGGCACTAGAACACCACTATATTCTGACAAGAAGCACACAATGGACAGCGTGGGTTCTTTCACTGCTGAGCATAGTCACTGTGCAAGGCACTATAACACCCCCATATTCTGACAGGAAGCACACTCTGGACAGGGTGGGCTCTGTAACTGCCCAGCATAGTCACAGTGCGAGTCACTAGAACACCATCATATTCTGAGAGGAAGCACACTGTGGACAGGGTGGGCTCTGTCACTGCAAATCTTAGTCACTATGCAAGACACAAGAACTCCCCCATAGTCACACAGGCAGCCTGCTCTGGACAGGGTGGGCTCTGATACTGCTGAGCGTAGTCACTTTATAATTCATTGGAACACCCCCATATTCTGACAGAAAGCACACTCTGAACTGCGTGGGCTCTGTTAATGATGAGCATAGTCACTGTGAGAGGCACTAGAACACCCCATATTTTTTCAGGTGGCACACTCTGGTCAGGACAGGCTCTGTTACCGCTGAGCACTGTCACTGTGCAAGGCACTAGAACACCCTCATATTCTGACAGGAAGCACACTCTGGACAGGAGGGGCTCTGTTACGGCTCAGCATAGTCACTGCACGAGGCACTGGAACTCCAAAACATTCTGACAGGCAGCACACTCCGGACAGGATTGGCTGTGTTACTGCTAAGCATAGTCACTATACAAGGCATTAGCACACCCCCATATTCTGACAAGAAGCTCACTCTTTATACAGGGCGGGCTCTGTTACTGTAGAGCGTAGTCACTGTTCAAGGCAATAGAACACCCATATATTCAGACAGAAAGCACACTGGACAGGGTGGGCTCTGTAACTGCTGAGCATTGTCACTGTGCAAGGCACAACAACACCCCCATAGTCACATAGGCAGCACACTCTGGAAAAGGGTGGGCTCTGTTACTGCAAGGCATAGTCATGTGCGAGGCACTAAAATACAACCATATTCTCACAGGAAACACAGTCTGGTCAGGGTGGGCTCTGTTACTCCTGAGCGTAGTCACAGTACGAGGCACTAGACCACCCCCATATTCTGACAGGAAGCACACTCTGGAAAGGCGTGGCTCTGTCACTGTTGAGAATAGTCACTTTGCAAGGCACTAGAACTCCCCCATATTCTGAGAGGAAGCACATTCTGGACAGGGTGGGCAGTTACTGCAAAGCATTGTCACTGAGCAAGGCAAAAGGACACTCCCATAGTCACACAGGCAGTACGCTCTGGACAGAGTTGGCTCTGTTACTGCTGAACATAGTCACTGTGCGAAACAATAGAACACCACCATATTCTCAAAGGAAACACACTCTGGACAGGGTGGGCTCAGTTTGCTACTGATCATAGTCACTGTAGATGGCACTAGAGCACTCCCATATTCTGACAGGAAGCACAATCTGGACATTGTGGGCTCTGTTACTGCTGAGCACAGTCAATGTACAAGGCACTAGAACACCACTATATTCTGAGAGGAAGCACACTCTGGATAGGGTGGGCTCTGTTATTGCTGAGCGTAGTCACAGTACAAGGCACAAGAACACCCCCTTATCTGACAGAAGGAACACTCTGGACAGGGTGGGCTTTGTTACTGCTGAGCATAGTCATGTGTGAGGCACCTGAACACCTTCATATTCTGACAGGGAGCACACACTGGATAGGGTGGGCTCTGTCACTGCTGAGCATACTCACTGTACGAGGCACTAGAACACCCCCCTATTCTGACAGGAAGCACACTCTGGACAGGATGGGCTCTGTTACTGCTGTGCATAGTCACTGTACGAGGCACTAGAACACCCCCATATTTCTGACAGAAAGCACACTCTGGACAGGGTGAGCTCTGTCACTGCGCGAGGCACTAGATCACCACCATATTCTCATTGGAAGCACACTCTGGACAGGGTGGGCTATGTCACTGCTGAGCATAGTAACTGTGTGAGGCACTACAACACCTCCATATTCTGACCGGAAGCACACTCTGGACAGGGTGACCTCTGTCACTGCTGAGCTTAGTGTGTGTGTGAGGCAGTAGAACACCCCCATATTTCTGACAGGAAGCACACTCTAGACAGGGTGGGCTCTGTCACTGCTGAGCATAGTCACTGTACAAGGCAATAGAACACCCCCATATTCTGAGAGGAAGCACACTCTGGACAAGGTGGGCTCTGTCACTGCAAAGCATAGTCACTGTGCAAGGCACAAGAACACCCCCATAGTCACACGGGCAGCACACTCTGGACAGGGTGGGCACTGTTACTGCTGAGAATAGTCACTGAACGAGGCACTAGAACACCCCCATATTCTGAGAGGAAGCACACTCTGGACAGGAAGTTGAATACCCCCATAGTCACACAGGCAGCACGCTCTGGACAGGGTGGGCTCTATTTCTGCTGAGCAAAGTCACTATGCGAGGCACTAGAACACCCCCATATTCTGACAGGAAGCACACCCTGGGCAGGATGGACTGTGTCACTGCTGAGAATAGTCACTGAACGAGGCACTAGAACACCCCCATATTCTGACAGGAAGCACAATCAGGACAGGATGGGCTCTGTCACTGCTGAGCACAGTCTCTGTGCGAAGCACTAGAATTCCCCCATATTCTGACAAAAAGCACACTCTGTAAAGGCTGGTCTCTGTCACTGCTGTGCATAGTCACTAGAACACCCCCATGTTCTGACAGGAAGCACATTGTGGACAGGATGGGCACTCTCACTGCTGAGCATAGTCACGGTGCAAAGCACCAGAACACCTCCATATTCTGACAGGAAGCACACTCTGGACAGTGTGGGTTCTGTAACTGCTAAGCCTAGTCACTGTGCAAGGCACTAGGACACCCCCATATTCTGAGAGGAAGCATAAACTGGACAATGTGGGCACTGTCACTGCAAAGCATAGTCACTGCAAGGCACAAGAACACACCCATAGTCACACAGGAAGCACGCTCTAGACAGGGTGGGCTCTAGTACTGCTGAGCATCGTGAATGCACAAGGCACTAGAACACCCCATATTCTCACAGGAAACATGCTCTGGACAGGGTAGGCACTGTTACTGCTTAGCAGAGTTACTGTACAAGGCACTAGACCACCACCATATTCTAACAGGAAGCACACTATGGGCAGGGTGGGCTCAGTTACTGCTGAGCAAAGTTACTGTACAAGGCACTAGAAAGCCCCCATATCCTGACATGAAGCACACTCTGGACAAGGTGGGCTCTGTCACTGCAGAGCACAGTCATAATACAAGGCACTAGAACACCCCCATATTCTGAGTGGAAGCCCTCTCTGGACAGGCTGGACTCTGTCGAGGCAAAGCATAGTCACT
Organism: Neoceratodus forsteri; assembly: GCA_016271365.2. Classification (NCBI taxonomy): domain Eukaryota; kingdom Metazoa; phylum Chordata; order Ceratodontiformes; family Ceratodontidae; genus Neoceratodus; species Neoceratodus forsteri. The sequence goes on along the minus strand of CM057449.1, from coordinate 6,574,273 downwards.
GTGCAAGGCCCAAGAACACCCCCATAGTCACACAGACAGCACGCTCTGGACAGGGTGGGCTCTGTTACTGCTGAACATAGTCACTGTGCGAGGCACTAGAACACCCCATATTCTGTCTGGAAGCACACCCTGGGCAGGATGGGCTCTGTCACTGCTGAGAATAGTCACTGAACGAGGCACTAGAACACCCCCATATTCTGACAGGAAGCACACACTGGACAAGGTGGGCTCTGTCACTGCTGAGCACAGTCACAATACAAGGCACTAGAACACCCCCATATTCTGAGATGAAGCTCACTCTGGACAGGGTGGGCTCTGTTACTGCTGAACATAGTCACTGTGCGAGGCACAAGAACACCCCCTTATTCTGACATGAAGCACATTGCAGACAGGATGGGCTCTGTCACTGCTGAGCATAGTCACAGTGCAAGAAACCAGAACACCTCCACATTCTGAAAGGAAGCACACTCTGGAATGTGTGGGCTCTGTAACAGCTGAGCATAGTCAATGTGCAAGGCACAAGAAAAACCCCACATTCACACAGGCTGCACGATCTGGACAGGGTGGGCTCTGTTACTGCTGAGCATAGTCACTGTAGGAGGCACTCAAACACCCTCATATTCTCACGGGAAACACACTCTGGACAGGGTGGGCTCTGTTACTGCTGAGCATAGTCTCTGTAGGAGGCCCTAAAACACCCCCATATTCTGACAGGAAGCACACTCTGGACACAGTGGGCTCTGATACTGCTGAGCATAGTCACTGTACAAGGCATTAGAACACCACCATATTCTGACAGGCAGCACACTCTGGACAGGGTGGGCTCTGCCACTGCTGAGCTCAGTCACCATGCAAGGCAATAGATCACCCCCATATTCTGAGAGGAAGCACACTCTGGACAGGAAGTACTCTGCCACTGCTGAGCACAGTCTCTGTGCGAAGCACTAGAATTCCCCTGTATTCTGACAAGAAGCACACTCTGTAAAGGTTGGGCTCTGTCATTGCTTAGCATAGTCACTGAAGGAGGCACTAAAACACCCCCATATTCTGACTGGAAGCACATTGTGGACAGGATGGGCTCTTTCACTGCTGAGCATAGTCATGGTGCAAAGCACCAGACCACCTCCATATTCTGACAGGAAGCACACTCTGGACAGAGTGGGCTCTGTAACTGCTAAGCATAGTCACTGTGCAAGGCACTAGGACACTCCCATATTCTGAGAGGAAGCACACACTGGACAGGTTGGGCACTGTCACTGCAAAGCATAGTCACGTGAAAGGCACAAAAACACCACCAAAGTCAAACAGGCAGCACGCTCTGGACAGCGTGGGCTCTGTTACTGCTGAGCTTAGTCACCGTGCGAGGCACAAGAACACCCCCATATTCTGACAGGAAGCACACTCTGGACAGGGTAGGCTCTGTTACTGCTTAGCATAGTCTATGTAGGAGGTCCTAGAACACTCCAATATTCTGACAGGAAGCGCACTCTGAACAGAGTGGACTCTGTTACTGCTGAGCATAGTCACCGTGAGAGGCACTAGAACACCCCCATATTTGACAGAAAGCACATTCTGGACAGGGTGGGCTCTGTTACTGCTGAGCTTAGTCACCGTGAGAGGCACTAGAACACCCCCATATTTGACAGAAAGCACATTCTGGACAGGGTGGGCTCTGTTACTGCTGAGCATAGTCACGGTACAAGGCACTAGAACACCCCCATATCCTGACAGGAAGCACTTTCTGGAAAAGGTGGGCTCTGTCACTGCAGAGCACAGTCGCCGTAGAAGGCACTAGAACACCCCCGCATTCTGAGTGGAAGCACACTCTGGACAGGCTGGACTGTCACGGCAAAGCAGAGTCACTGTGCAAGGCACAAGAACACCCCCAAAGTCACACTGGCAGCACGCTCTGAACAGGGTGGGCTCTGTTACTGCTGAGCATAGTCACTGTGCTAAGCAATAGAACTCCACCATATTCTGACAGGAAGCACACCCTGCGCAGGATGGTCTCTGTCATTGCTGAGAATAGTCACTGAACGAGGCACTAGAACACCCCGATATTCTGACAGGAAGCACAATCTGGACAGAGTGGTCTCTGTTACTGCTTAGCAAAGTTACCGTAGGAAATGCTAGAACACCCCCACATCCTGACAGGAAGCACACTCTGGACAAGGTGGGCTCTGTCACTGCTGAGCATAGTCACTGTACGAGACACTAGAACACCCCCATTTTCTGACAGGAAGCACATTGTGGACAGGATGGGCTCAGTCACTGCTGAGCATAGTCACGGTGCAAGGCACCAGAACACCTCCACATTCTGACAGGAAGCACACTCTGGACAGTGTAGGCTCTATAACTGCTAAGCATAGTCATTGTGCAAGGCACTAGGACACCACCATATTCTGAGAGGAAGCACACACTGGACAGGGATGGCACTGTCACTACAAAGCATAGTCACTGCTAAGCACAAGGACACCCCCATAGTCACACAGGCAGCACGCTCTGGACAGGGTGGGCTTTGTCACTGCTGAGCATAGTGACTGCGCAAGGCACTAGAACACCCCCATATTCTGACAGAAGCACACTCTGGACAGGGTGGGCTTTGTTACTGCTGAGCATAGTCACTGTACAAGGCACTAGACCACCACCATATTCTGACAGGAAACACACTCTGGACAGGGTGGGCTCGGTTACTGCTCAGCGTAATCATTGTGCAAGGCACAAGAACACCCCCACAGTCACATAGGCTGCACGCTCGCGACAAGGTGGGCTCTGTTACTGCTGAGCGTAGTCACTGTACAAGGCATTAGAACACCCCCATATCCTGACAGAAGTACACTCTGGACAACGTGGGCTCTGTCACTGCTGAGCTCAGTCACCGTACAAGGCACTATAACACCCCTATATTCTGAGAGGAAGCACATTCTGGACAGGCTGGACTATGTCACGGCAAAGCATAGTCACTGTGCAAGGCCCAAGAACAACCCCATAGTCACACAGGCAGCACGCTCTGGACAGGGTGGGCTCTGTTACTGCTGAGCACAGTTACTGTGCGAGGCACTAGAACACCCCATATTCTGAAAGGAAGCACACCCTGGGCAGGATGGGCTCTGTCACTGCTGAGAATAGTCACTGAACGAGGCAATAGAACACCCCCATATTCTGACAGGAAGCACAATCTGGACAGGGTGGGCTCTGTCACTTCTGAGCACAGTCTCTGCGAAGCATTAGGATTCCCCCGTATTCTGACAAGAAGCACACTCTTTATAGGCTGGGCTCTGTCAATGCTGACATAGTCATTGAACGAGGCACTAGAACACCCCGATATTCTGACAGGAAGCACAATCTGGACAGGGTGGGCTCTGTTACTGCTGAGAAAAGTCACTGTATGAGGCGCTAGAATTCACCCGTATTCTGACAAGAAGTACACCCTGGACAAGTTGGGCTCAGTCACTGATGAGCACAGTCACAATACAAGGCACTAGAACACCCCCATATTCTGAGATGAAGCACACTCTGGACAGGGTGGGCTCTGTCACTGCAAAGCATAGTCACTGTGCAAAGCACAAGAACACCACCATAGTCACACAGACAGCACACTCTGGACAAGGTGGGCACTGTTACTGCTGAAAATAGTCACTGAACGAGGCACTAGAACACCCACATATTCTGAGAGAAAGCACACTCTGGACAGGAAGTACTCTGTCACGGCAAAGCATAGTCACTGTGCAGGGCACAAGAACACCCCCATAGTCACTCAGGCAGCACGCTCTGGACAGGGTGGGCTCTGTTTCTGCTGAGCAAAGTCACTGTGCGAGACACTAGAACACCCCCACATTCTGACAGGAAGCACAATCAGGACAGGAAGTACTCTCTCACTGCTGAGCACAGGCTCTCTGCGAAGTACTAGAATTCCCCCATGTTCTGACAAGAAGCACACTCTGTAAAGGCTGGTCTCTGTCACTGCTGTGCATAGTCACTGAACGAGGCACTAGAACACCCCCATATTCTGACAGGAAGCACATTGTGGACAGGATGGGCACTCTCACTGCTGAGCATAGTCACGGTGCAAAGCACCAGAACACCTTCATATTCTGACAGGAAGCACACTCTGGACAGTGTGGGCTCTGTACCTGCTAAGCCTAGTCACTGTGCAAGGCACTAGGACACCCCCATATTCTGAGAGGAAGCATAAACTGGACAGGGTGGGCACTGCCACTACAAAGCATAGTCACTGCAAGGCACAAGAACACGCCTATAGTCACACAGGCAGCACACTCTGGACAGGGTGGGCTCTACTTCTGCTGAGCATAGTGACTGCGCAAGGCACTAGAACATCCCCATATTCTCACAGGAAACACGCTCTGGACAGGGTAGGCACTGTTACTGCTGAGCATAGTCACTGAAGGAGGCACTAGAACACCCCCATATTCTGACAGGAAGCACACTCTGGACAGGGTGGGCTCTGTTACTGCTGAGCATAGTCACTGTACAAGGCACTAGACCACCACCATATTCTGACAGGAAGCACACTCTGTACAGGCTGGGCTCAGTTACTGCTGAGCAAAGTTACTGTACAAGGCACTAGAACGCCCCCATATCCTGACATGAGGCACGCTCTTGACAAGGTGGGCTCTGTCACTGCTGAGCACAGTCACAATACAAGGCAATAGAACACCCTCATATTCTGAGAGGAAGCACACTCTGGACAGGGTGGGTTCTGTCACTGCAAAGCATAGTCACTGTGCAAGGCACAAGAACACCCCCATAGTCACACAGGCAGCACGCTCTGGATAAGGTGTGCTCTGTTACTGCTGAACATAGTGACTGTGCGAGGCACAAGAACAGCCCCTTATTCTGACACGAAGCACATTGCGGACAGGATGGGCTCTGTCACTGCTGAGCATAATCACAGTGCAAGAAACCAGAACACCTCAACATTCTGAAAGGAAGCACACTCTGGAATGTGCGGGCTCCATAACGGCTGAGCATAGTCAATGTGAAAGGCACAAGAAAACCCCCACAGTCACACAGGCTGCACGATCTGGACAGGGTGGGCTCTGTTACTGCTGAGCATAGTCACTGTAGGAGGCACTAGAACACCCCCATATTCTGACAGGAAGCACACTCTGGACAGGGTGGGCTCTGTCACTGCTGAGCATAGTGACTGTGGGCGGCACAAGAACATCCCCTTATTCTGGTAGGGAGCACACCCTGAATAGGGTGTGGTCTGTCACTGTTGATCAAAGTCACTGTGCGAGGCACTAGACCACCCCCATATTCTGACAAGAAATACACTCTGGACAAGGAGGGCTCTGTCACTGCTGACCACTGTCATTATACATGGCACTACAACACCCCCATATTCTGAGAGGAAGCACACTGTGGACAGGATGGGCTCTTTCACTGCTGAGCATAGTCACGGTGCAAAGCACCAGAACACCTCCATATTCTGACAGGAAGCACACTCTGGACAGAGTGGGCTCTGTAACTGCTAATCATAGTCACTGTGCAAGGCACTAGGACACTCCCATATTCTGAGAGGAAGCACACTCTGGACAGGCTGGGCACTGTCACTGCAAAGCATAGTCACTCTGCAAGGCACAAAAACACCCCCATAGTCAAACAGGCAGCACGCTCTGGACAGCGTGGGCTCTGTTACTGCTGAGCACAGTCACCGTGCAAGGCACAAGAACACCCCCACATTCTGACAGGAAGCACACTGTGGACAGGATAGGCTCTCACACTGCTGAGCATAGTCACTGGGCAAGGCACAAGGACACTCCCATATTCTGAGAGGAAGCACACTCTGGACAGGGTGGGCTCTGTCACTGCTGAGCACAGTCTCTGTGTGAAGCACTAGAATTCCCCCGGATTCTGACAAGAAGCACACTCTGTAAAGGAAGGGCTCTGTCATTGCTTAGCATAGTCACTGAAGGAGGCACTACAACACCCCCATATTCTGACTGGAAGCACATTGTGGACAGGATGGGCTTTTTCACTGCTGAGCATAGTCACGGTGCAAAGCACCAGAACACCTCCATATTCTGACAGGAAGCACGCTCTGGACAGGGTGGGCTCTGTTACTGCTGAGCATAGTTACAGTACAAGGCACTAGACCACCACCATATTCTGACAGGAAGCACACTCTGGAAAAGGTAGGCTCTGTTACCGCTGAGCAAAGTCACTGTGCGAGGCACTAGACACCCCCATATTCTGACAGGAAGCACACTCTGGACAGGGTGGGCTCTATTACTGCTGAGCAAAGTCACTATAGGCAGCACTAGAACCCCCATATTCTATCAGGAAGCACACTCTGGACAAGGTGGGCTTTGTCACTATTGAGCACAGTCACTATACAAGGCACCAGAACACCCACATATCCTGAGAGGAAGCACACTCTGGACAGGGTGGGCTCTGAGCTGCTGAGCACAGTCATTATACAAGGCACTAGAACACCCCGTATTCTGAGAGGAAGCACACTCTGGACAGGCTGGGCTCTGTCACTACAAGCATAGTCACTGTGCAAGGCACAAGAACACCTCCATATTCTGACAGGAAGCACATTGCGGACAGGATGGGCTCTGTCCCTGCTGAACATACTCACTGTGCAAGGCACTAGAACACCTCCATATTGTGAGAGGAAGCACATACTGAATAGGGTGTGCTCTGTCACAGCTGAGCATAGTCACTGTGCGAGGCACTAGAACACCCAATATTCTGACAAGAAGTACAATCTGGACAGGGTGGGCTCTGTTACTGCTGAGCAAAGCCACTGTAGGAAGCACTAGAACACCCCCATATTCTAACAGGAAGCGCCTCTGGACAGGATGGGCTCTGTCATTGCTGAGCATAGTCACTGAACGAGGCACTAGAACACCCCCATATTCTGACAGGAAGCACACTCTGGACAGGGTGGGCTCTGTCACTGCTGAGCACAGCAAAAGTGAGAGGCACTAGAATTCCCCCCGTATTCTGACAAGAAGAACACTCTGGACAGGGTGGGCTCTGTCAATGCTGAGAATAGTCACTGTGCGTGGCACTGGAACACCCCAATATTCTGACAAGAAGTACAATCTGGACAGGGTGGGCTCTGTTACTGCTGAGCAAAGTCACTGTAGAAAGCACTAGAACACCCCCATATCCTGACAGGAAGCACAGTCTGGACAAGGTGGGCTCTGTCACTGCTGAGCACAGTCACAATACAAGGAACTAGAACACCCCATATTCTGAGTGGAAGCACACTCTGGACAGCCTGGGGTCGGTCACTGCAAAGCATACTCACTGTGCAAGGCACAAGAACACCCCATAGTCACACAGGCCGCACGCCTGGATAAAGTGGGCACTGTTACTGCTTAGCATAGTCACAGTGCAAGGAACCAGAACACTCCACATTCTGAAAGGAAGCACACTCTAGAATGTGCGGGTCGTAACGGCTGAGCATAGTCAATGCAAGGCACAAGAAAAACCCCACAGTCACACAGGCTGCACGATCTGGACAGGGTGGGCTCTGTTACTGCTGAGCATAGTGACTGTGCGATGCACAAGAACACCACCTTATTCTGACACAAAGTACATTGTGGACAGGATGGGCTCTGTCACTGCTGAGCATAGTCACAGTGCAAGGAACCAGAACACATCCACATTCTGAAAGGAAGCACACTCTGGAAAGTGCGGGCTCCATAACGGCTGAGCATAGTCAATGTGCAAGGCACAAGAAAACCCCCACAGTCACACAGGCTGCACGATCTGGACAGGGTGGGCTCTGTTACTGCTGAGCATAGTCACTGTAGGAGGCACTCGAACACCCCCATATTCTCACGGGAAACACACTCTGGACAGGGTGGGCTCTGTTACTGCTGAGCATAGTCTCTGTAGGAGGCCCTAGAACACCCCCATATTCTGACAGGAAGCACACTCTGGACACAGTAGGCTCTGTTACTGCTGAGCATAGTCACTGTACAAGGCATTACAGGGATTTATTTTACTCTAAAAATTGATTAGCGTTTTGCTCATAAAAGTGCTAAATCTTTGTGAAAATGCATAGCTCTTGCCTCACTGTGTTTAATAAACACAGCACTTCTAGAAAATCTATATAAATACTTTCTGTACAGTTAGTATCGTCCCAAGAAAAAAACTGCTAATCAATTATTTAAAACTCTGCATTAGAACACCACCATATTCTGACAGGAAGCACACTCTGACAGGGTGGGCTCTGTCACTGCTGAGCTCAGTCACCGGCAAGGCACTAGATCACCCCATATTCTGAGAGGAAGCACACTCTGGACAGGAAGTACTCTGTCACTGCTGAGCACAGTCTCTGTGCGACGCACTAGAATTCCCCCGTATTCTGACAAGAAGCACACTCTGTAAAGGAAGGGCTCTGTCATTGCTTAGCATAGTCACTAAAGGAGGCACTATAACACCCCCATATTCTGACTGGAAGCACATTGTGGACAGGATGGGCTTTTTCACTGCTGAGCATAGTCACGGTGCAAAGCACCAGAACACCTCCATATTCTGACAGGAAGCACACTCTGGACAGAGTGGGCTCTGTAACTGCTAAGCATAGTCACTGTGCAGACTAGGACACTCCCATATTCTGAGAGGAAGCACACACTGGACAGGCTGGGCACTGTCACTGCAAAGCATAGTCACTCTGCAAGGCACAAAAACACCCCCATAGTCAAACAGGCAGCATGCTCTGGACAGCGTGGGCTCTGTTACTGCTGAGCATAGTCACCGTGCGAGGCACAAGAACACTCCCATATTCTGACAGGAAGCACGCTCTGGACAGGGTGGGCTCTGTTACTGCTGAGCATAGTTACAGTACAAGGCACTAGACCACCACCATATTCTGACAGGAAGCACACTCTGGAAAAGGTAGGCTCTGTTACCGCTGAGCAAAGTCACTGTGCGAGGCACTAGACACCCCCATATTCTGACAGGAAGCACACTCTGGACAGGGTGGGCTCTATTACTGCTGAGCAAAGTCACTATAGGCAGCACTAGAACCCCCCCATATTCTATCAGGAAGCACACTCTGGACAAGGTGGGCTTTGTCACTATTGAGCACAGTCACTATACAAGGCACCAGAACACCCACATATCCTGAGAGGAAGCACACTCTGGACAGGGTGGGCTCTGAGCTGCTGAGCACAGTCATTATACAAGGCACTAGAACACCCCCGTATTCTGAGAGGAAGCACACTCTGGACAGGCTGGGCTCTGTCACTACAAAGCATAGTCACTGTGCAAGGCACAAGAACACCTCCATATTCTGACAGGAAGCACATTGCGGACAGGATGGGCTCTGTCCCTGCTGAACATACTCACTGTGCAAGGCACTAGAACACCTCCATATTGTGAGAGGAAGCACATATTGAATAGGGTGTGCCTGTCACAGCTGAGCATAGTCACTGTGCGAGGCACTAGAACACCCCAATATTCTGACAAGAAGTACAATCTGGACAGGGTGGGCTCTGTTACTGCTGAGCAAAGCCACTGTAGGAAGCACTAGAACACCCCATATTCTAACAGGAAGCGCACCCTGGACAGGATGGGCTCTGTCATTGCTGAGCATAGTCACTGAACGAGGCACTAGAACACCCCCATATTCTGACAGGAAGCACACTCTGGACAGGGTGGGCTCTGTCACTGCTGAGCACAGCAAAAGTGAGAGGCACTAGAATTCCCCCCGTATTCTGACAAGAAGCACACTCTGGACAGGGTGGGCTATGTCAATGCTGAGAATAGTCACTGTGCGTGGCACTGGAACACCCCAATATTCTGACAAGAAGTACAATCTGGACAGGGTGGGCTCTGTTACTGCTGAGCAAAGTCACTGTAGAAAGCACTAGAACACCCCCATATCCTGACAGGAAGCACAGTCTGGACAAGGTGGGCTCTGTCACTGCTGAGCACAGATCACAATACAAGGAACTAGAACACCCCCATATTCTGAGGTGGAAGCACACTCTGGACAGCCTGGGGTCGGTCACTGCAAAGCATACTCACTGTGCAAGGCACAAGAACACCCCATAGTCACACAGGCCGACGCTCTGGACAAAGTGGGCACTGTTACTGCTTAGCATAGTCACAGTGCAAGGAACCAGAACACCTCCACATTCTGAAACAGGCACACTCTAGAATGTGCGGCTCGTGAACGGCTGAGCATAGTCAATGCAAGGCACAAGAAAAACCCCACAGTCACACAGGCTGCACGATCTGGACAGGGTGGGCTCTGTTACTGCTGAGCATAGTGACTGTGCGATGCACAAGAACACCACCTTATTCTGACACAAAGTACATTGTGGACAGGATGGGCTCTGTCACTGCTGAGCATAGTCACAGTGCAAGGAACCAGAACACATCCACATTCTGAAAGGAAGCACACTCTGGAAAGTGCGGGCTCCATAACGGCTGAGCATAGTCAATGTGCAAGGCACAAGAAAACCCCCACAGTCACACAGGCTGCACGATCTGGACAGGGTGGGCTCTGTTACTGCTGAGCATAGTCACTGTAGGAGGAACTCGAACACCCCCATATTCTCACGGGAAACACACTCTGGACAGGGTGGGCTCTGTTACTGCTGAGCATAGTCTCTGTAGGAGGCCCTAGAACACCCCCATATTCTGACAGGAAGCACACTCTGGACACAGTGGGCTCTACTGCTGAGCATAGTCACTGTACAAGGCATTACAGGGATTTATTTTACTCTAAAAATTGATTAGCGTTTGCTCATAAAAGTGCTAAATCTTTGTGAAAATGCATAGTTTTTGCCTCACTGTGTTTAATAAACACAGCACTTCTAGAAAATCTATATAAATACTTTCTGTACAGTTAGTATCGTCCCAAGAAAAAAACTGCTAATCAATTATTTAAAACTCTGCATTAGAACACCACCATATCTCTGACAGGAAGCACACTCTGGACAGGGTGGGCTCTGTCACTGCTGAGCTCAGTCACCGTGCAAGGCACTAGATCACCCCCATATTCTGAGAGGAAGCACACTCTGGACAGGAAGTACTCTGTCACTGCTGAGCACAGTCTCTGTGCGACGCACTAGAATTCGCCTGTATTCTGACAAGAAGCACACTCTGTAAAGGAAGGGCTCTGTCATTGCTTAGCATAGTCACTAAAGGAGGCACTATAACACCCCCATATTCTGACTGGAAGCACATTGTGGACAGGATGGGCTTTTTCACTGCTGAGCATAGTCACAGTGCAAAGCACCAGAACACCTCCATATTCTGACAGGAAGCACACTCTGGACAGAGTGGGCTCTGTAACTGCTAAGCATAGTCACTGTGCAAGGCACTAGGACACTCCCATATTCTGAGAGGAAGCACACACTGGACAGGCTGGGCACTGTCACTGCAAAGCATAGTCACTCTGCAAGGCACAAAACACCCCATAGTCAAACAGGCAGCATGCTCTGGACAGCGTGGGCTCTGTTACTGCTGAGCATAGTCACCGTGCGAGGCACAAGAACACTCCATATTCTGACAGGAAGCACACTGTGGACAGGATAGGCTCTCTCACTGCTGAGCATAGTCACTGGGAAGGCACTAGAACCCCCATATTCTGAGAGGAAGCACAATCTGGACAGGGTGGGCTTTGTCACTGCAAAGCATAGTCACTGTGGAAGGTACAAGAACACCCCATAGTCACAAAGGCAGCACGCCTAGACAAGGTGGGCTCTGTTATTGCTGAACATAGTCACCGTGCGAGACACAAGAACACCCCCATATTCTGACAGGAAGCACATTGTGGACAAGGTGGGCTCTGTTACTGCTTAGCATAGTCTATGTAGGAAGCACTAGGACACTCCCATATTCTGAGAGGAAGCACACTCTGGACAGGGTGGGCTCTGTCACTGCTGAGAACAGTCTCTGTGCGAAGCACTAGAATTCCCCCATATTCTGACAAGAAGCACACTCTGTAAAGGAAGGGCTCTGTCATTGCTAAGCATAGTCACTGAAGGAGGCACTACAACACCCCCATATTCTGACTGGAAGCACATTGTGGACAGGATGGGTTTTTTCACTGCTGAGCATAGTCACGGTGCAAAGTACCAGAACACCTCCAAATTCTGACAGGAAGCACGCTCTGGACAGCGTGGGCTCTGTTACTGCTGAGCATAGTCACTGTACAAGGCACTAGACCACCACCATATTTTGACAGGAAGCACACTCTGGACAAGGTAGGCTCTGTTACCGCTGAGCAAAGTCACTGTGCGAGGCACTAGACACCCCCATATTCTGACAGGAAGCACACTCTGGACAGGGTGGGCTCTATTACTGCTGAGCAAAGTCACTATAGGCAGCACTAGAACCCCCCCAATATTCTAACAGGAAGCACACTCTGGACAGGGTGGGCTCTGTTACTGCTGAGCATAGTTACTGTACAAGGCACTAGAACACCCACATATTCTAGCAGGAAGCACACTCTGGACAAGGTGGGCTTTGTCACTATTGAGCACAGTCACTATACAAGGCACCAGAACACCCACATATCCTGTGAGGAAGCACACTCTGGACAGGGTGGGCTCTGAGCTGCTGAGCACAGTTATTATACAAGGCACTAGAACACCCCCATATTCTGAGAGGAAGCACACTCTGGACAGGCTGGGCTCTGTTACTGCTGAGCATAGTCACTGTGCAAGGCACAAGAACACCACCTTATTCTGACACAAAGTACATTGCGGACAGGATGGGCTCTGTCACTGCTGAGCATAGTCACAGTGCAAGGAACCAGAACACATCCACATTCTGAAAGGAAGCACACTCTGGAAAGTGCGGGCTCCAAAACGGCTGAGCATAGTCAATGTGCAAGGCAAAAGAAAACCCCCACAGTCACACAGGCTGCACGATCTGGACAGGGTGGGCTCTGTTCTGCTGAGCATAGTCACTGAGAAGGCACTCGAACACCCCATATTCTCACGGAAACACACTCTGGACAGGGTGGGCTCTGTTACTGCTGAGCATAGTCTCTGTAGGAGGCCCTAGAACACCCCCATATTCTGACAGGAAGCACACTCTGGACACAGTGGGCTCTGTTACTGCTGAGCATAGTCACTGTACAAGGCATTACAGGGATTTATTTAACTCTAAAAATTGATTAGCGTTTTGCTCATAAAAGTGCTAAATCTTTGTGAAAATGCATAGCTCTTGCCTCACTGTGTTTAACAAACACAGCACTTCTAGAAAATCTATATAAATACTTTCTGTACAGTTAGTATCGTCCCAAGAAAAAAACTGCTAATCAATTATTTAAAACTCTGCATTAGAACACCACCATATTCTGACAGGAAGCACACTCTGGACAGGGTGGGCTCTGTCACTGCTGAGCTCAGTCACCGTGCAAGGCACTAGATCACCCCATATTCTGAGAGGAAGCACACTCTGGACAGGAAGTACTCTGTCACTGCTGAGCACAGTCTCTGGCGACGCACTAGAATTCCCCCGTATTCTGACAAGAAGCACACTCTGTAAAGGAAGGGCTCTGTCATTGCTTAGCATAGTCACTAAAGGAGGCACTATAACACCCCCATATTCTGACTGGAAGCACATTGTGGACAGGATGGGCTTTTTTCACTGCTGAGCATAGTCACGGTGCAAAGCACCAGAACACCTCCATATTCTGACAGGAAGCACACTCTGGACAGAGTGGGCTCTGTAACTGCTAAGCATAGTCACTGTGCAAGGCACTAGGACACTCCCATATTCTGAGAGGAAGCACACACTGGACAGGCTGGGCACTGTCACTGCAAAGCATAGTCACTCTGCAAGGCACAAAAACACCCCCATAGTCAAACAGGCAGCACGCTCTGGACAGCGTGGGCTCTGTTACTGCTGAGCATAGTCACCGTGCGAGGCACAAGAACACTCCCATATTCTGACAGGAAGCACACTGTGGACAGGATAGGCTCTCTCACTGCTGAGCATAGTCACTGGGCAAGGCACTAGAACCCCCCCCCATATTCTGAGAGGAAGCACAATCTGGACAGGGTGGGCTTTGTCACTGCAAAGCATAGTCACTGTGGAAGGTCTAAGAACACCCCCATAGTCACAAAGGCAGCACGCTCTGGACAAGGTGGGCTCTGTTATTGCTGAACATAGTCACCGTGCGAGACACAAGAACACCCCCATATTCTGACAGGAAGCACATTGTGGACAAGGTGGGCTCTGTTACTGCTTAGCATAGTCTATGTAGGAAGCACCAGGACACTCCCATATTCTGAGAGGAAGCACACTCTGGACAGGGTGGGCTCTGTCACTGCTGAGCACAGTCTCTGTGCGAAGCACTAGAATTTCCTATTCTGACAAGAAGCACACTTGTAAAGGAAGGGTCTGTCATTGCTACATAGTCACTGTAGGAGGCACTACAACACCCCATATTCTGACTGGAAGCACATTGTGGACAGGATGGGCTTTTCACTGCTGAGCATAGTCACGGTGCAAAGTACCAGAACACCTCCAAATTCTGACAGGAAGCACGCTCTGGACAGCGTGGGCTCTGTTACTGCTGAGCATAGTCACTGTACAAGGCACAGACACCCCATATTCTGACAGGAAGCACCTCTGGACAGGGTGGGCTCTATTACTGCTGAGCAAAGTCACTATAGGCAGCACTAGAACCCCCCAATATTCTAACAGGAAGCACACTCTGGACAGGGTGGGCTCTGTTACTGCTGAGCATAGTTACTGTACAAGGCACTAGAACACCCACATATTCTAGCAGGAAGCACACTCTGGACAAGGTGGGCTTTGTCACTATTGAGCACAGTCACTATACAAGGCACCAGAACACCCACATATCCTGTGAGGAAGCACACTCTGGACAGGGTGGGCTCTGAGCTGCTGAGCACAGTTATTATACAAGGCACTAGAACACCCCCATATTCTGAGAGGAAGCACACTCTGGACAGGCTGGGCTCTGTCACTACAAAGCATAGTCACTGTGCAAGGCACAAGAACACCTCCATATTCTGACAGGAAGCACATTGCGGACAGGATGGGCTCTGTCACTGCAGAACATAGTCACTGTGCAAGGCACTAGAACACCCCCATATTCTGAGAGGAAGCACACACTGAATAGGGTGTGCTCTGTCACAGCTGAGAATAGTCACTGTGCGAGGCACTAGAACATCCCAATATTCTGACAAGAAGTACAATCTGGAGAGGGTGGGCTTTGTTACTGCTGAGCAAAGCCACTGTAGGAAGCACTAGAACACCCCCATATTCTAACAGGAAGCACACTCTGGACAGGGTGGGCTCTATTACTGCTGAGCAAAGTCACTATAGGCAGCACTAGAACCCCCCCATATTCTATCAGGAAGCACACTCTGGACAAGGTGGGCTTTGTCACTATTGAGCACAGTCACTATACAAGGCACCAGAACACCCACATATCCTGAGAGGAAGCACACTCTGGACAGGGTGGGCTCTGAGCTGCTGAGCACAGTCATTATACAAGGCACTAGAACACCCCCGTATTCTGAGAGGAAGCACACTCTGGACAGGCTGGGCTCTGTCACTACAAAGCATAGTCACTGTGCAAGGCACAAGAACACCTCCATATTCTGACAGGAAGCACATTGCGGACAGGATGGGCTCTGTCCCTGCTGAACATACTCACTGTGCAAGGCACTAGAACACCTCCATATTGTGAGAGGAAGCACATACTGAATAGGGTGTGCTCTGTCACAGCTGAGCATAGTCACTGTGCGAGGCACTAGAACACCCCAATATTCTGACAAGAAGTACAATCTGGACAGGGTGGGCTCTGTTACTGCTGAGCAAAGCCACTGTAGGAAGCACTAGAACACCCCCATATTCTAACAGGAAGCGCACTCTGGACAGGATGGGCTCTGTCATTGCTGAGCATAGTCACTGAACGAGGCACTAGAACACCCCCATATTCTGACAGGAAGCACACTCTGGACAGGGTGGGCTCTGTCACTGCTGAGCACAGCAAAAGTGAGAGGCACTAGAATTCCCCCCGTATTCTGACAAGAAGCACACTCTGGACAGGGTGGGCTATGTCAATGCTGAGAATAGTCACTGTGCGTGGCACTGGAACACCCCAATATTCTGACAAGAAGTACAATCTGGACAGGGTGGGCTCTGTTACTGCTGAGCAAAGTCACTGTAGAAAGCACTAGAACACCCCCATATCCTGACAGGAAGCACAGTCTGGACAAGGTGGGCTCTGTCACTGCTGAGCACAGTCACAATACAAGGAACTAGAACACCCCCATATTCTGAGTGGAAGCACACTCTGGACAGCCTGGGGTCGGTCACTGCAAAGCATACTCACTGTGCAAGGCACAAGAACACCCCCATAGTCACACAGGCCACACGCTCTGGACAAAGTGGGCACTGTTACTGCTTAGCATAGTCACAGTGCAAGGAACCAGAACACCTCCACATTCTGAAACGAAGCACACTCTAGAATGTGCGGGCTCCGTAACGGCTGAGCATAGTCAATGCAAGGCACAAGAAAAACCCCACAGTCACACAGGCTGCACGATCTGGACAGGGTGGGCTCTGTTACTGCTGAGCATAGTGACTGTGCGATGCACAAGAACACCACCTTATTCTGACACAAAGTACATTGTGGACAGGATGGGCTCTCACTGCTGAGCATAGTCACAGTGCAAGGAACCAGAACACATCCACATTCTGAAAGGAAGCACACTCTGGAAAGTGCGGGCTCCATAACGGCTGAGCATAGTCAATGTGCAAGGCACAAGAAAACCCCCACAGTCACACAGGCTGCACGATCTGGACAGGGTGGGCTCTGTTACTGCTGAGCATAGTCACTGTAGGAGGAACTCGAACACCCCCATATTCTCACGGGAAAACACACTCTGGACAGGGTGGGCTCTGTTACTGCTGAGCATAGTCTCTGTAGGAGGCCCTAGAACACCCCCATATTCTGACAGGAAGCACACTCTGGACACAGTGGGCTCTGTTACTGCTGAGCATAGTCACTGTACAAGGCATTACAGGGATTTATTTTACTCTAAAAATTGATTAGCGTTTTGCTCATAAAAGTGCTAAATCTTTGTGAAAATGCATAGCTCTTGCCTCACTGTGTTTAACAAACACAGCACTTCTAGAAAATCTATATAAATACTTTCTGTACAGTTAGTATCGTCCCAAGAAAAAAAACTGCTAATCAATTATTTAAAACTCTGCATTAGAACACCACCATATTCTGACAGGAAGCACACTCTGGACAGGGTGGGCTCTGTCACTGCTGAGCTCAGTCACCGTGCAAGGCACTAGATCACCCCCATATTCTGAGAGGAAGCACACTCTGGACAGGAAGTACTCTGTCACTGCTGAGCACAGTCTCTGTGCGACGCACTAGAATTCCCCTGTATTCTGACAAGAAGCACACTCTGTAAAGGAAGGGCTCTGTCATTGCTTAGCATAGTCACTAAAGGAGGCACCATAACACCCCATATTCTGACTGGAAGCACATTGTGGACAGGATGGGCTTTTCACTGCTGAGCATAGTCACAGTGCAAAGCACCAGAACACCTCCATATTCTGACAGGAAGCACACTCTGGACAGAGTGGGCTCTGTAACTGCTAAGATAGTCACTGTGCAAGGCACTAGGACACTCCCATATTCTGAGAGGAAGCAACACTGGACAGGCTGGGCACTGTCACTGCAAAGCATAGTCACTCTGCAAGGCACAAAACACCCCATAGTCAAACAGGCAGCATGCTCTGGACAGCGTGGGCTCTGTTACTGCTGAGCATAGTCACCATGCGAGGCACAAGAACACTCCCATATTCTGACAGGAAGCACACTGTGGACAGGATAGGCTCTCTCACTGCTGAGCATAGTCACTGGGCAAGGCACTAGAACCCCCCCATATTCTGAGAGGAAGCACAATCTGGACAGGGTGGGCTTTGTCACTGCAAAGCATAGTCACTGTGGAAGGTACAAGAACACCCCCATAGTCACAAAGGCAGCACGCTCTAGACAAGGTGGGCTCTGTTATTGCTGAACATAGTCACCGTGCGAGACACAAGAACACCCCCATATTCTGACAGGAAGCACATTGTGGACAAGGTGGGCTCTGTTACTGCTTAGCATAGTCTATGTAGGAAGCACTAGGACACTCCCATATTCTGAGAGGAAGCACACTCTGGACAGGGTGGGCTCTGTCACTGCTGAGAACAGTCTCTGCGCGAAGCACTAGAATTCCCCCATATTCTGACAAGAAGCACACTCTGTAAAGGAAGGGCTCTGTCATTGCTAAGCATAGTCACTGAAGGAGGCACTACAACACCCCCATATTCTGACTGGAAGCACATTGTGGACAGGATGGGTTTTTTCACTGCTGAGCATAGTCACGGTGCAAAGTACCAGAACACCTCCAAATTCTGACAGGAAGCACGCTCTGGACAGCGTGGGCTCTGTTACTGCTGAGCATAGTCACTGTACAAGGCACTAGACCACCACCATATTTTGACAGGAAGCACACTCTGGACAAGGTAGGCTCTGTTACCGCTGAGCAAAGTCACTGTGCGAGGCACTAGACACCCCCATATTCTGACAGGAAGCACACTCTGACAGGGTGGGCTCTATTACTACTGAGCAAAGTCACTATAGGCAGCACTAGAACCCCCAATATTCTAACAGGAAGCACACTCTGGACAGGGTGGGCTCTGTTACTGACTGAGCATAGTTACTGTACAAGGCACTAGAACACCCACATATTCTAGCAGGAAGCACACTCTGGACAAGGTGGGCTTTGTCACTATTGAGCACAGTCACTATACAAGGCACCAGAACACCCACATATCCTGTGAGGAAGCACACTCTGGACAGGGTGGGCTCTGAGCTGCTGAGCACAGTTATTATACAAGGCACTAGAACACCCCCATATTCTGAGAGGAAGCACACTCTGGACAGGCTGGGCTCTGTTACTGCTGAGCATAGTCACTGTGCAAGGCACAAGAACACCACCTTATTCTGACACAAAGTACATTGAGACAGGATGGGCTCTGTCACTGCTGAGCATAGTCACAGTGCAAGGAACCAGAACACATCCACATTCTGAAAGGAAGCACACTCTGGAAAGTGCGGGCTCCAAACGCTGAGCATAGTCAATGTGCAAGGCAAAAGAAAACCCCCACAGTCACACAGGCTGCACGATCTGGACAGGGTGGGCTCTGTTACTGCTGAGCATAGTCACTGTAGAAGGCACTCAACACCCCCATATTCTCACGGAAACACACTCTGGACAGGTGGGCTCTGTTACTGCTGAGCATAGTCTCTGTAGGAGGCCCTAGAACACCCCCATATTCTGACAGGAAGCACACTCTGGACACAGTGGGCTCTACTGCTGAGCATAGTCACTGTACAAGGCATTACAGGGATTTATTTAACTCTAAAATTGATTAGCGTTTTGCTCATAAAAGTGCTAAATCTTTGTGAAAATGCATAGCTTGCCTCACTGTGTTTAACAAACACAGCACTTCTAGAAAATCTATATAAATACTTTCTGTACAGTTAGTATCGTCCCAAGAAAAAAACTGCTAATCAATTATTTAAAACTCTGCATTAGAACACCACCATATTCTGACAGGAAGCACACTCTGGACAGGGTGGGCTCTGTCACTGCTGAGCTCAGTCACCGTGCAAGGCACTAGATCACCCCCATATTCTGAGAGGAAGCACACTCTGGACAGGAAGTACTCTGTCACTGCTGAGCACAGTCTCTGTGCGACGCACTAGAATTCCCCCGTATTCTGACAAGAAGCACACTCTGTAAAGGAAGGGCTCTGTCATTGCTTAGCATAGTCACTAAAGGAGGCACTATAACACCCCCATATTCTGACTGGAAGCACATTGTGGACAGGATGGGCTTTTTCACTGCTGAGCATAGTCACGGTGCAAAGCACCAGAACACCTCCATATTCTGACAGGAAGCACACTCTGGACAGAGTGGGCTCTGTAACTGCTAAGCATAGTCACTGTGCAAGGCACTAGGACACTCCCATATTCTGAGAGGAAGCACACACTGGACAGGCTGGGCACTGTCACTGCAAAGCATAGTCACTCTGCAAGGCACAAAAACACCCCCATAGTCAAACAGGCAGCATGCTCTGGACAGCGTGGGCTCTGTTACTGCTGAGCATAGTCACCGTGCGAGGCACAAGAACACTCCCATATTCTGACAGGAAGCACACTGTGGACAGGATAGGCTCTCTCACTGCTGAGCATAGTCACTGGGCAAGGCACTAGAACCCCCATATTCTGAGAGGAAGCACAATCTGACAGGGTGGGCTTTGTCACTGCAAAGCATAGTCACTGTGGAAGGTCAAGAACACCCCCATAGTCACAAAGGCAGCACGCCTGGACAAGGTGGGCTCTGTTATTGCTGAACATAGTCACCGTATGCGAGACACAAGAACACCCCCATATTCTGACAGGAAGCACATTGTGGACAAGGTGGGCTCTGTTACTGCTTAGCATAGTCTATGTAGGAAGCACCAGGACACTCCCATATTCTGAGAGGAAGCACACTCTGGACAGGGTGGGCTCTGTCACTGCTGAGCACAGTCTCTGTGCGAAGCACTAGAATTCCCCCGTATTCTGACAAGAAGCACACTCTGTAAAGGAAGGGTCTGTCATTGCTAAGCATAGTCACTGTAGGAGGCACTACAACACCCCCATATTCTGACTGGAAGCACATTGTGGACAGGATGGGCTTTTTCACTGCTGAGCATAGTCACGGTGCAAAGTACCAGAACACCTCCAAATTCTGACAGGAAGCACGCTCTGGACAGCGTGGGCTCTGTTACTGCTGAGCATAGTCACTGTACAAGGCACGAGACACCCCCATATTCTGACAGGAAGCACACTCTGGACAGGGTGGGCTCTATTACTGCTGAGCAAAGTCACTATAGGCAGCACTAGAACCCCCCAATATTCTAACAGGAAGCACACTCTGGACAGGGTGGGCTCTGTTACTGCTGAGCATAGTTACTGTACAAGGCACTAGAACACCCACATATTCTAGCAGGAAGCACACTCTGGACAAGGTGGGCTTTGTCACTATTGAGCACAGTCACTATACAAGGCACCAGAACACCCACATATCCTGTGAGGAAGCACACTCTGGACAGGGTGGGCTCTGAGCTGCTGAGCACAGTTATTATACAAGGCACTAGAACACCCCCATATTCTGAGAGGAAGCACACTCTGGACAGGCTGGGCTCTGTCACTACAAAGCATAGTCACTGTGCAAGGCACAAGAACACCTCCATATTCTGACAGGAAGCACATTGCGGACAGGATGGGCTCTGTCACTGCAGAACATAGTCACTGTGCAAGGCACTAGAACACCCCCATATTCTGAGAGGAAGCACACACTGAATAGGGTGTGCTCTGTCACAGCTGAGCATAGTCACTGTGCGAGGCACTAGAACATCCCAATATTCTGACAAGAAGTACAATCTGGAGAGGGTGGGCTTTGTTACTGCTGAGCAAAGCCACTGTAGGAAGCACTAGAACACCCCCATATTCTAACAGGAAGCACACTCTGGACAGGGTGGGCTCTGATACTGCTGAGAATAGTCACTGTGCGAGGCACAAGAACACCCCCATACTCTGACAGGAAGCGCACTCTGGACAGGATGGGCTCTGTCATTGCTGAGCATAGTCACTGAACGAGGCACTAGAACACCCCCATATTCTGACAGGAAGCACACTCTGGACAGGGTGGGCTCTGTCACTGCTGAGCACACAGTAAAAGTGAGAGGCACTAGAATTCCCCTGTATTCTGACAAGAAGCACACTCTGGACAGGGTGGGCTCTGTCAATGCTGAGAATAGTCACTGTGCGTGGCACTAGAACACCCCAATATTCTGACAAGAAGTACAATCTGGACAGGGTGGGCTCTGTTACTGCTGAGCAAAGTCACTGTAGAAAGCACTAGAACACCCCCATATCCTGACAGGAAGCACAGTCTGGACAAGGTGGGCTCTGTCACTGCTGAGCACAGTCACAATACAAGGAACTAGAACACCCCCATATTCTGAGTGGAAGCACACTCTGGACAGGCTGGGGTCAGTCACTGCAAAGCATACTCACTGTGCAAGGCACAAGAACACCCCCATAGTCACACAGGCCGCACGCTCTGGACAAAGTGGGCACTGTTACTGCTTAGCATAGTCACAGTGCAAGGAACCAGAACACCTCCACATTCTGAAAGGAAGCACACTCTAGAATGTGCGGGTCTGCACGGCTGAGCATAGTCAATGGCAAGGCACAAGAAAAACCCCACAGTCACACAGGCTGCACGATCTGGACAGGGTGGGCTCTGTTACTGCTGAGCATAGTGACTGTCCGAGGCACAAGAACACCACCTTATTCTGACACGAAGTACATTGTGGACAGGATGGGCTCTGTCACTGCTGAGCATAGTCACAGTGCAAGGAACCAGAACACATCCACATTCTGAAAGGAAGCACACTCTGGAAAGTGCGGGCTCCATAACGGCTGAGCATAGTCAACGTGCAAGGCACAAGAAAACCCCCACAGTCACACAGGCTGCACGATCTGGACAGGGTGGGCTCTGTTACTGCTGAGCATAGTCACTGTAGGAGGCACTAGAACACCCCCATATTCTGACAGAAAGCACATTGTGGACAGGGTGGGCTCTGTTACTGCTGAGCATAGTCACTGTAGGAGGCACTCGAACACCCCCATATTCTCACGGGAAACACACTCTGGACAGGGTGGGCTCTGTTACTGCTGAGCATAGTCTCTGTAGGAGGCCCTAAAACACCCCCATATTCTGACAGGAAGCACACTCTGGACACAGTGGGCTCTGTTACTGCTGAGCATAGTCACTGTACAAGGCATTACAGGGATTTATTTAACTCTAAAAATTGATTAGTGTTTTGCTCATAAAAGTGCTAAATCTTTGTGAAAATGCATAGCTCTTGCCTCACTGTGTTTAACAAACACAGCACTTCTCGAAAATCTATATAAATACTTTCTGTACAGTTAGTATCGTCCCAAGAAAAAAAACTGCTAATCAATTATTTAAAACTCTGCATTAGAACACCACCATATTCTGACAGGAAGCACACTCTGGACAGGGTGGGCTCTGTCACTGCTGCTGAGCTCAGTCACCATGCAAGGCACTAGATCACCCCCATATTCTGAGAGGAAGCACACTCTGGACAGGAAGTACTCTGTCACTGCTGAGCACAGTCACTGTGTGAAGCACTAGAATTCCCCCCTATTCTGACAAGAAGCACACTCTGTAAAGGAAGGGCTCTGTCATTGCTTAGCATAGTCACTGAAGGAGGCACTACAACACCCCCATATTCTGACTGGAAGCACATTGTGGACAGGATGGGCTTTTTCACTGCTGAGCATAGTCACTGTGCAAAGCACCAGAACACCTTCATATTCTGACAGGAAGCACACTCTGGACAGAGTGGGCTCTGTAACTGCTAAGCATAGTCACTGTGCAAGGCACTAGGACACTCCATATTCTGAGAGGAAGCACACACTGGACAGGCTGGGCTCTGTCACTGCAAGCATAGTCACTCTGCAGGCACAAAAACACCCCATAGTCAAACAGGCAGCACGCTCTGGACAGCGTGGGCTCTGTTACTGCTGAGCATAGTCACCGTCACGAGGCACAAGAACACCCATATTCTGACAGGAAGCACACTGTGGACAGGGTGAGGCTCTGTCACTGCTGAGCATAGTCACTGGGGCAAGACACTAGAACCCACAATGCTCTGGATAGAGGTGGGCTCTGTTACTGCTGAACATAGTCACCGTGCGAGGCACAAGAACACCACCATATTCTGACAGGAAGCACATTGAGGACAAGGTGGGCTCTGTTACTGCTTAGCATAGTCTATGTAGGAAGCCCTAGAACACTCCCATATTTGACAGAAAGCACATTCTTGACAGGGTGGTCTCTGTTACTGCTGAGCATAGTCACGGTACAAGGCACTAGAACACCCCCATATCCTGACAGGAAGCACATTCTGGACAAGGTGGGCTCTGTCACTGCTGAGCACAGTCACCATAGAAGGCACTAGAACACCCCCACATTCTGAGTGGAAGCACACTCTGGACAGGCTGGACTCTGTCACGGCAAAGCATAGTCACTGCGCAAGGCACAAGAACACCCCCAAAGTCACACTGGCAGTACGCTGTGAACAGGGTGGCCTCTGTTACTGCTGAGCATAGTCACTGTGCAAAGCAATAGAACACCACCATATTCTGACAGGAAGCACACACTGCGCAGGATGGTCTCTGTCACTGCTGAGAATAGTCACTGAACGAGGCACTAGAACACCCCGATATTCTGACAGGAAGCACAATCTGGACAGGGTAGGCACTGTTACTGCTTATCATAGTCACTGTACAAGGCACTAGACCACCACCATATTCTGACAGGAAGCACACTCTGGGCAGGGTGGGCTCTGTTACTGCTGAGCATAGTCACTGTACAAGGCACTAGACCACCACCATATTCTGACAGGAAGCACACTCTGGGCAGGGTGGGCTCAGTTACAGCTGAGCAAAGTTACTGTACAAGGCACTAGAACGCCCCCATATCCTGACATGAAGCACACTCTTGACAAAGTGGGCTCTGTCACTGCTGAGCACAGTCACAATACAAGGCACTAGAACACCCCCATATTCTGAGTGGAAGCCCTCTCTGGACAGGCTGGACTCTGTCACGGCAAAGCATAGTCACTGTGCAAGGCCCAAGAACACCCCCATAGTCACACATGCAGCACGCTCTGGACAGGGTGGGCTCTGTTACTGCTGAGCATAGTCACTGTGCGAGGCACTAGGACACCACCATATTCTGAGAGGAAGCATAAACTGGACAGGGTGGGTTCTGTCACTACAAAGCATAGTCACTGCAAGGCACAAGAACACACCTATAGTCACACACGAAGCACACTCTGGACAGGGAGGGCTCTAGTACTGCTGAGCATAGTGACTGCGCAAGGCGCTAAAACACCCCCATATTCTCACAGGAAACACGCTCTGGACAGGGTAGGCACTGTTACTGCTTAGCATAGTCACTGTACAAGGCACTAGACCACCACCATATTCTGAAAGGAAGCACACTCTGGGCAGGGTGGGCTCTGTTACTGCTGAGCATAGTCACTGTACAAGGCACTAGACCACCACCATATTCTGACAGGAAGCACACTCTGGGCAGGGAGGGCTCAGTTACAGCTGAGCAAAGTTACTGTACAAGGCACTAGAACGCCCCCATATCCTGACATGAAGCACACTCTTGACAAAGTGGGCTCTGTCACTGCTGAGCACAGTCACAATACAAGGCACTAGAACACCCACATATTCTGAGTGGAAGCCCCCTCTGGACAGGCTGGACTCTGTCACGGCAAAGCATAGTCACTGTGCAAGGCCCAAGAACACCCCCATAGTCACACATGCAGCACGCTCTGGACAGGGTGGGCTCTGTTACTGCTGAGCATAGACACTGTGCGAGGCACTAGAACACCACATATTCTGTCTGGAAGCACACCCTGGGCAGGATGGGCTCTGTCACTGCTGAGAATAGTCACTGAACGAGGCACTAGAACACCCCAATATTCTCACAGGAAACGCACTCTGGACAGGGTGGGCTCTGTTACTGCTGAGAATAATCTCTGTAGGAGGCCCTAGAACACCCCTATATTCTGACAGGAAGCGCACTCAGGACAGAGTGGACTCCCGTTATTGCTGAGCATAGTCAATGTACAAGGCACTAGAACACCACCATATTCTGACAGGAAGCACACTCTGGACAGGGTGGGCTCTCTTAATGCTGAGCGTAGTCATTGTACAAGGCACTAGAAGAACTCTCCCATATTTGACAGAAAGCACACTCTGGACTGGGTCGGCTTGTTACGATTGAGCATAGTCACTGCACAAGGCACTAGAACACCCTCATATCCTGACAGAAGCACACTCTGGACAAGGTGGGCTCTGTCACTACTGAGCACAGTCACCATACAAGGCACTAGAACACCCCCATATTCTGAGAGGAAGCACACTCTGGACAGACTGGACTCTGTCACGGCAAAGCATAGTCACTGTGCAAGACAGAAGAACACCCCCATAGTCACACATGCAGCACGCTCTGGACAGGGTGGGCTCTGTTACTGCTGAGAATAGTCACTGTGCGAGGCACTAGAACACCCCCATATTCTGACAGGAAGCACACCCTGGGCAGGATGGGCTCTGTCAATGCTGAGAATAGTCTCTGAACGAGGCACTAGAACACCCCCATATTCTGACAGGAAGCACAATCTGGACAGGGTGGGCTCTGTCACTGCTGAGCACAGTATCTGTGCGAAGCACTAGAATTCCCATGTATTCTGACAAGAAGCACACTCTGTGTAGGCTGGGCTCTGTCATTGCTGAGCATAGTCACTGAACAAGGCACTAGAACACCCCCATATTCTGACAGGAAGCACAATCTGGACAGGGTGGGCTCTGTCACTGCTGAGCACAGTATCTGTGCGAAGCACTAGAATTCCCCCGTATTCTGACAAGAAGCACACTCTGTGTAGGCTGGGCTCTGTCATTGCCGAGCATAGTCACTGAATGAGGCACTAGAACACCCCCATATTCTGACAGGAAGCACAATCTGGACTGGGTGGGCTCTGTTACTGCTGAGCAAAGTCACTGAAGGAAGCACTAAAACACCCCCATGGTCTGACAGGAAGCACGCTCTGGACTGGGTGGGCTCTGTTAGTGCTGAGCACAGTCACAATACAAGGCACTAGAACACTCCAATATCCAGAAAGGCAGCATGCTCTGGACAAGGTGGGCTCTGTTCCTGCTGAGCGTAGTCACCGTGCGAGGCACAAGAACACCTCCATATTCTGACAGGAAGCACACACTGGACAGGGTGGGCACTGTCACTGCGAGGCATAGTCAGTGCAAGGCACAAGAACACCCCCACAGTCACACAGGTAGCACGCTCTGGACAGGGTGGGCTCTGTTACTGCTGAGCATAGTCACTGTACAAGGCACTAGAACTCCCCATATTCTCACTGCAAACACACTCTGGACAGGGTGGGCACTGTTACTGCTGAGCATAGTCACTGAAGGAGGCACTAGAACACCCCCAGATTCTGACAGGAAGCACACTCTGGACAGGGTGGGCTCTGTTACTTCTGAGCATAGTTACTGTACAAGGCACTAGAACACCCCCATATCCCGACAGGAAGCTCACTCTGGACAAGGTGGGCTTTGTCACTATTGAGCACAGTCACTATACAAGGCACTAGAACACCCACATATCCTGACAGGAAGCACGCTCTGGACAGGTTGGGCTCTGAGCTGCTGAGCACAGTCATTATACAAGGCACTAGAACACGCCCATATTTTGATAGGAAGCACACACTGGACAGGCTGAGCTCTGTCGCTGCAAAGCATAGTCACTGTGCAAGGCACAAGAACAACTCCATATTCTGACAGGAAGCACACTCTGGACAGGGTGTGCTCTGTCACTGTTGAGCATAGTCACTGTGTGAGGCACTAGAACACCCCAATGTTCTGATAAGAAGTACACTCTGGACAGGGTGGGCTCTGTCACTGCTGAGCATAGTCACTGTACAAGGCGCTAGAACACCCCCATATCCTGACAGGAAACACACTCAGGACAAGGTGGGGTCTGTCACTGCTGAGCACAGTCACCATACAAGGCACTAGAACACCCCCATATTCTGAGAGGAAGCACACTCTGGACAGGCTGGACTCTGTCACGGCAAAGAATAGTCAATGTGCAAGGCACAAGAACACCCTCATAGTCACACAGTCAGCACACTCAGAACAGGGTGGGCTCTGTCACTGCTGAGCACAGTCACTGTGCGAGGCACTAGAATTCCCCCATTTTCTGACAAGAAGCACACTCTGGATAGGGTGGGCTCTGGCACTGCTGAGCATTGTCATTGCGCGTGGCAGTAAAACACCCCCATATTCTGACAGGAAGCACAATCTGGACAGGGTGGGCTCCGTTACTGCTAAGCACAGTCACAATACAAGGCACTAGAACACCCCCATATTCTGAGAGGAAGCACACTCTGGACAGGCTGGGCTCTGTCACTGCAAAGCATAGTCACTGTGCAAGGCACAAGAACACCCCCATAGTCACACAGGCAGCACGCTCTGGACAAGGTGGGCACTGCTACTATAGATACAGAGATACATAGACAGTGTCGGCAGATAAGGGCCTATGGCCCACCCAGTCTGCCATTTAAGTTTGTAAGTTCAGTTTATGTTTTCCAGGAAGTCTGTTGCCCCTTACCCCTGACCTCCAGAATTCCTTTATGTCTATCCTATGCATTCTTAATTCCCGTGATTGTTTC
The DNA here is from genome assembly GCA_016271365.2 of Neoceratodus forsteri. NCBI lineage: Eukaryota > Metazoa > Chordata > Ceratodontiformes > Ceratodontidae > Neoceratodus > Neoceratodus forsteri. Next base: position 6,545,863 of record CM057449.1, on the reverse strand, counting down.
AGCCCCCTCCACTTCCTCTGGCAGGGTGTTCCACTTGTCCACCACCGGTTCTGTGAAGAAATTCTTCCTCACGTTTCCTCTGAATCGTCCTCCCTCCAACTTCATCCCATGCCCTCTAGTCCTGGAACATCTTTTTCAGCTTAAAAATAGTGCATTCCTGCACCCTGTTCCTCCCTGTAAGATACTTGTATGTCTCTATCATATCCCCTCTCTCCCTCCTCTCCTCCAGGAGTACATGTTCAGTGCCTTCAACCTGTCTTCATAGGACTTGTGATGCAATCCATGCACCATCTTTGTTGCCGCCCTCTGAACCTTCTCTACCCTGTCTATGTCCTTACGTAGGTAGGGTCTCCAGAACTGTACAGTGTACTCCAGGTGCGGCCTCACTAGTGTCTTGTATAGTGGAATTATGACCTCCCTTTTCCTGCTGGTGATTCCTGCCTATATCCCAGCATCCTATTTGCTTTACCTGCTGCCTTGTCACACTGTTTCCCTGCCTTGAGGTCATCAGAGATGATAACTCCAAGATCCCTTTCCTGCTTGGTGCATGCTATATCCTCACCCCCCAACTGATATATTGTGCCAGGGTTTTTGTGCCCCATATGCATTATCTTGCACTTCTTTGCATTGAATTTCAACTGCCAAACCCCTGACCATTCTTCAAGTTTCTGCAGGTCCCTTCTCATTCTATCTACACCCTCTGAGACCATTACAAGAAATAATAATGCAAATTAAAAACAGGCAGAGAGATACAGCAATAACAACAGATCGAATACTAATCATAAGTGTAACGCACTTTATATGGTTTTAATTTTTGAAATTGGAACATTCCTTGGAACCATATCTAAAAATGTTAGAAAATTCAGAGGATTTTAGATTAATAACCAGATATTGCATGGAATTGTATGCAGTGAACTATATGTATGATAGTCAAAAATGGGAAGGGAATTATAAACAGTGAACTGAATATTGAAGATGATCTAAAACATGTAGTTTTGCTTTGTTAAAATATGAAAAAAAGAGACAATTTTGGTTGGGGCCAATAGTGGCTACCGTTGGCCACCCTCCAGATCAATTTATTTTAATCTTGTTTGAGTCCAAGGATAAATTGGTGCTGAACTGTTTAGTTATATTTTTACAGGCATTGAACTTTTAAAAATGAACTAATAGTCACAATAACAAGGATAAATATAGAAATTATGACTAGTAATTTCACATATAAAAGGAGTGAGGTTATTTTTGTCTGACCTGCTCCATGATCTGTATGTGGGCTTTTCAGCAACCTCTTTGAATGACAAAGAAACATGCAGACAAAAGGATTTCACAACCTGCATATGCGCAGGCACAGCTAATCACCTTCAGGAATTTTAACACATTCTGTGACTCTGGACCTCAGCTGTTGATGATTTCTTTTGGCATTTGACTTATCCACCAGCTATGGCTCAATTGACAAACTGTTATTTTTTTACCCTTTAACATTGCCTACTCTCAGCCAAACTGTGTCTCCTTCCTGAAACCAAATCATGGCTGCTTTAAACCTGCATTCCACATTGCTAGTGGTTGTGATGATAGCGCTGCACTGTCCCATTTATTTTATTTATGTATTTATTGATACAATTGATAAAGTCTCATCTCACTGAGTGCACTTACATTTGTTTCATTCAACCACCATGGTCTCCTCTTTGACAAAGACAACCTGAGTACCACTAACCTGGTTCTGTCTGCTCCAACTCCTTATTTCTCCTCTCTTCCTCTCAAGCTCTCCAATCCTTATTCCTTGCCCTTGACACTGCCTCTGAGTTCCTTTTTCTTTTCTGTACATAAATGTTACTGTTTAAGTTGTGGTCTTGTTAAACGGCTTACTGATTGTTTGTAACACTGTCTACTATGTTTTTGTACTTAATGACGTGGAACCTTTGTAAAAGAGCCTTGGCTCAACGGTATTAATTCCTAGAACAATACACTTCAAACTTCAAACAATCGAATTACAGACCTTTGAGTCAGGGACTCATTTCCAAAGGCTCCTCATCAACCAACAGTTAAAACAAACATAGACAATGGAACGAGTCAGCATAGTACATTTCATACATAGGACTACTACTATAGTGCAAAACACAGAGATGAACTATATACAAGCCATTGCGTTGTGTGTCTGAAGTCACCGGGTGACCTATACAATTTGGTAGCTAAACACTAAACACTACTACAGGTGCAGAGAGTGTGAGGACCTTTACAAGGTGGTAGCTAATACAGTGCATAAGTTATAGAGGGTGGTAGCTAATACAGTACATAAATTATACGAGGTGGTAGCTAATGACATTGCAGATGCTATAGAAACATAGAAACATAGAATTTGATGGCAGATAAGGACCGCTTAGCCCACCCAGTCTGCCCATTTCCTGCCTACTGGATAAGCTGCAGAATCTAGTTAACCAGCAGCCTACTTCTTCCTGCCCCATCCCTAGAATTGCCTTATGACTGTCCCATGCATGCTTGAATTCCACCACAGTTTTTGACTCACGACCTCTTCCGGAAGGCGTTCCATGCATCCACAACCCTCTCTGTGAAAAAATACTTCCTTAAATTACCTCTGAGCCGCTCCCCCTCTATCTTCAAATTGTTCCCTCTTGTTCTTGCACACCTCTTTTTTTGAAAGATGCTTCCCTCTTGGACTTTGTTGATTCCCTTGAGGTACTTGAAAGTTTCTATCATGTCCCCCCTCTCCCTCCTTTCCTCAAGGCTATACATATTAAGCTCCTTTAGTCTCTCTTCATATGTCTTCTGGTGCAGACCCTGAGCATACTGCTGAGCATAGTCACTGTGCGAGGCACTAGAACACCCCCATATTCTGAAACGAAGCACATTGCGGACAGGATGGGCTCTGTCACTGCTGAGCATAGTCACAGTGCAAGGAACCAGAACACCTCCACATTCTGACAGGAGGCACACTCTGGAATGTGCGGGCTCTGTAACGGCTGAGCATAGTCAATGTGCAAGGCACAAGAAAACCTCCATAGTCACACAGGCAGCACGCTCTGGACAGGGTGGGCTCTGTTACTGCTGAGCATAGTGTCTGTGCGAGGCACTAGAATACCCCCATATTCTGACAGGAAACATGCTCTGGACAGGCTGGGCACTGTTACTGCTGAGCATAGTCACTGTAGGAGGCACACGAACACCTCCATAGTCACACAGGCAGAACACTCTGGAGGGTGGGCTCCGTTACTGCTGAGCATAGTTACTGTGTGAGGCTCTAGAACACCCTCATATTCTGACAGGAAGCACGCTCTGGACAGGGATGGCTCTGTTACTGTAGAGCATAGTCACTGTTCTAGGCACTAGAACACCCCCATATTCTGACACGAAGCAATCTCTGGACAGGGTGGGCTCTGTCACTGCTGAGCACAGTCACTGTGCGAGGCACTAGAACACCCCCATATGCTGAGAGGAAGCACACTCTCGACAGGGTGGGCTTTGTCACTGCTGAGCATAGTCACTGTGCGAGGCACTAGAACACCCCCATATTCTCACAAGAAACCCACTCTGGACAGGGTGGGCTCTGTTTCTGCTAAGCATAGTCTCTGTAGGAGGCCCTAGAACACCCCCATATTCTGACAGGAAACACACTCTGGACAGGGTGGTCTCTGTTACTGTTGAGCATAATCACTGTACAAGGCACTAGAACACCCCCATAGCCTGACAGTAAGCACACTCTGGACAAGGTGGGCTGTGTCACAGCTGAGCACAGTCACTATACAAGGCAGAAGAATACCCCCATATTTAAGAGGAAACACACTCTGGACAGGGTGGACTCTGTCACGGCAAAGCATAGTCACTGTGCAAGGCACAAGAACACCCCCATAGTCACACAGGCAGCACGCTCTGGAGAGGGTGGGCTCTGTTACTGCTGAGCATAGTCACTGTGCGAGGCACTAGAACACCCCCATATTTTCATAGGAAACACTCTCTGGACATGGTGGGCTCTGTTACTGCTGAGCACAATCACTGTGCAAAGCACTACAACTCCCCCATATTCTGACAGGGAGCACACACTGGTTAGGGTGTGCTCAGTCACTGCTGAGCATAGCCACAGTGCGAGGCACTAGAACACCCCCATATTCTGACAAGAAGTACACTCTGGACAGGGTGGGCTCTGTCACTGCTGAGCACAGTCACTGTTTGAGGCACTAGAATTCCTCTGTATTCTGACAAGAAGCACACTCTGGACAGGGTGGGCTCTGTTACTGCTGAGAATAATCTCTGTAGGAGGCCCTAGAACACCCCCATATTCTGACAGGAAGCGCACTCAGGACAGAGTGGACTCTGTTATTGCTGAGCATAGTCACTGTGCAAGGCACAAGAACACCCCCATAGTCACACAGGCAGCACGCTCTGGAGAGTGTGGGCTCTGTTACTGCTGAGCATAGTCACTGTGCGAGGCACTAGAACACCCCCATATTTTCATAGGAAACACACTCTGGACAGGGTGGGCTCTGTTACTGCTGAGAATAATCTCTGTAGGAGGCCCTAGAACACCCCCATATTCTAACAGGAAGCGCACTCAGGACAGAGTGGACTCTGTTATTGCTGAGCATAGTCACTGTACAAGGCACTAGAACACCCCCATATTCTGACAGGAAGCACACTCTGGACACAGTGGGCTCTGTCACTGCTGAGCATAGTCACTGTGTGACGCACTAGAACACCCCAATGTTCTGACAAGAAGTACACTCTGGACAGGGTGGGATCTGTTACTGCTGAGCATAGTTACTGTACAAGGCACTAGAACACCCCCATATCCTGACGGGAAGCACACTCTGGACAAGGTGGGCTCTGTCACCATTGTGCACAGTCACTTTACAAGGCACTAGAACACCCACATATCCTGACAGGAAGCACGCTCTGGACAGGTTGGGCTCTGAGCTGCTGAGCACAGTCATTATACAAGGCACTAGAACACGCCCATATTTTGATAGGAAGCACACACTGGACAGGCTGGGCTCTGTCACTGCAAAGCATAGTCACTGTACAAGGCACAAGAACAACTCCATATTCTGACAGGAAGCAAACTCTGGACAAGGTGGGCTCTGTCACTGCTGAGCACAGTCACTATACAGGGCCCTAGAACACCCCATATTCTGAGAGAAAGCACACTCTGTACAGGCTGGACTCTGTTCACGGCAAAGAATAGTCACTGTGCAGGGCACAAGAACACCCCCATAGTCACACAGTCAGCACGCTCAGAACAGGTTGGGCTCTGTTACTGCTGAGCATAGTCACTGTGTGAGGCACTACAATACCCCCATATTTGGACAGGAAGCAGAATCTGGACAGGGTGGGCTCTGTCACTGCTGAGCACAGTCACTGTGCGAGGCACTAGAATTCCCCCGTTTTCTGACAAGAAGCACACTCTGGATAGGGTGGGCTCTGGCACTGCTGAGCATAGTCACTGCACATGGCACTAAAACACCCCCGTATTCTGACAGGAAGCACACTCTGGACAGGGTGGGCTCTGTCACTGCAGAGCATAGTCTCTGTGCAAGGCACTAGAACACCCCCATTTTCTTACAAGAAGCACACTATGTACAAGGCGGGCTCCATTACTGCTAAGCACAGTCACAATACAAGGCACTAGAACACCCCCATATTCTGAGAGGAAGCACACTCTGGACAGGCTGGGCTCTGTCACTGCAAAGCATAGTCACTGTGCAAGGCACAAGAACACCCCCATAGTCACACAGGCAGCACGCTCTGGACAAGGTGGGCACTGCTACTGCTGAGCATAGTAACTGTGCGAGGCACAAGAACACCCCCATATTCTGACACGAAGCACTTTGCGGACAGGATGGGCTCTGTCACTGCTGAGCATAGTCACTGTACAAGGCATTAGAACACCCCCATATGCTGAGAGGAAGCACACTCTGGACAGGGTGGGCTCTGTTACTGCTGAGCATAGTCACTGTGCGAGGCACTAGAACACCCTCATATTCTGAGAGGAAGCACACTCTCGACAGGGTGGGCTCTGTCACTGCTGAGCATAGTCACTGTGCGAGGCACTAGAACACCCCCATATTCTCACAGGAAACACACTCTGGACAGGGTGGGCTCTGTTTCTGCTAAGCATAGTCTCTGTAGGAGGCCCTAGAACACCCCCATATTCTGACAGGAAGCACACTCTGGACAGGGTGGGCTCTGTTACTGCTGAGCGTAGTCATTATACAAGGAACTAGAACACCCCCATATTTGACAGAAAGCACAATCTGGGCAGGGTGGGCTCTGTTACTGCTGAGTATAGACACTATACAAGGCACTAGAACACCCCCTTAGCCTGACAGGAAGCACACTCTGGACAAGGTGGGCTCTGTCACAGCTGAGCACAGTCACAATACAAGGCAGAAGAATACCCCCATATTTAAGAGGAAACACACTCTGGACAGGGTGGACTCTGTCACAGCAAAGCATTGTCACTGTGCAGGGCACAAGAACACCCCCATAGTCACACAGGCAGCACACTCTGGAGAGGGTGGGCTCTGTTACTGCTGAGCATAGTCACTGTGCGAGGCACTAGAACACCCCCATATTTTCATAGGAAACACACTCTGGACAGGGTGGGATCTGTTACTGCTGGGCACAATCACTGTGCGAGGCACTACAACTCCCCCATATTCTGACAGGGAGCACACTCTGTTTAGGGTGGGCTCAGTCACTGCTGAGCATAGCCACTGTGCGAGGCACTTGAACACCCCCATATTCTGACAAGAAGTACACTCTGGACAGGGTGGACTCTGTCACTGCTGAGCATACTCACTGTACGAGGCACTAGAACACCACCATATTCTGATAGGAAGCACACTCTGGACAGGATGGGCACTTATACTGCTGAGCATAGTCACTGTACGAGGCTCTAAACCACCCTCATATTCTGACAGGAAGCACATTCCTGGCAGGCTGGGTTCTGTCACTGCTGAGAACAGTCACTGTGCGAGGCACTTGAACACTCCTTATTCTGATAGGAAGCACACTCTGGACCGGGTGCGCTCTGTCACTGCTGAGCAAAGTCACTGTGCGACACACTAGAATTCCCCCGTATTCTGACAAGAAGCACACTCTGGGCAGGGTGGGCTCTGTTACTGCTGAGCATAATCACTGTACACAGCACTAGACCACCACCATATTCTGAAAGGAAGCACACTCTGGACAGGGTGGGCTCTGTTACTGCTTAGCGTAATCATTGTACAAGGCACTAGAACACCACCATATTCTGAAAGGAAGCACACTCTGGACAGGGTGAACTCTGTTACTGCTGAGCATAGACGCAGTACAAGGCACTAGACCACCGCCATATCTTGACAGGAAGCACAATCTGGACAAGGTTTGCTCTGTCACAGCTGAGCACAGCCACTATACAAGGCAGTAGAACACCCCCATATTCTGAGAGGAAGCACACACTGGACAGGCCAGACTCTGTCACGACAAAGCATAGTCACTGTGCCAGGCACAAGAACACCCCATAGACTTACAGGAAACACAGTCTAGACAGGGTGTGCTCTGTTACTGCTGAGCATAGTCACTCTGCGATGCAATAGAACACCCCCATATTCTCACAGGAAACACACTCTGGACAGGGTGGGCTCTGTCACTGCTGAGAATAGTCACTGTGCGAGGCACTAGAGCACCCCCATATTCTGATAGGAAGTACACTCTGGACAGGGTGGGCACTGTTACTGCTTAGCATAGTCACTGTACAAGGCACTAGAACACCCCCATATTCTAATAGGAAGTACACTCTGGACAGGGTGGGCTCTGTCACTGCAGAGCATAGTCTCTGTGCAAGGCACTAGAACACCCCCATATTCTGACATCAAGCACAATCTGGACACGGTGGGCTCTGTCACTGCTGAGCATAGTCACGGTGCAAGGCACTAGATCACCTCTATATTGTTAAAGGAAGCACACTCTGGACAGGGTGGGCTCTGTTACAGCTGAGCGTAGTCATTGTACAAGGCACTAGAACATCCCCATATTTGATGGGAAGCACTCTCTGGACAGAGTGGGCTCTGTTACTGCTGAGCATGGTCACTGTACAAGGCACTAGATCACCCCCATATCCTGACAGGAAGCACTCTCTGGGCAGGGTGGGCTCTGTCACTGCTGTGCTCAGTCAATATACAAGGCACTAGATCACCCCCATATCCTGACAGGAAGCACTCTCTGGACAGGCTGGGCTCTGTCACTGCAAAGCACAGTCATTGTGCAAGGCACAAGAACACTCCAATAGTCACACAGGCAGCATGCTCTGGACAGGGTGGGCGCTGTTACTACTGAGCATAGTCACGGTGTGAGGCAATAGAACACCCCCATATTCTCAGGGGAAGCACACTCTGGACAGGGTGGGCTCTGTCACTGCGGAGCACAGTCACTGTGCGAGGCACTAGAATTCACCCATATTATGACAGGAAGCACACTTTGGACAGGGTGTGCTCTTTTACTGCTGAGCTTAGTCACTGTTTGAGGCACCAGAACACCCCCATAATCTGACAGTAAACACATTGCAGACAGTATGGGCTCTGTCACTGCTGAGCATAGTCATGGTGCAAGACACTGGAACACGTCTATATTCTGAGAGGAAGCACACTCTGGACAGTGTGGGCTCTGTAACTGCTGAGCACAGTCATTATGCAAGGCACTAGAACACCCCCCATATTCTGAGAGGAAGCACACTCTGGACAGGGTTGGCTTTGTCACTGCAAAGCACAGTCACTGTGCAAGGCAAAAGAACACCCCCATAGTCCCACCGGCAGCAACCTCTGGACAGGGTGGGCACTGTTACTGCTGAGCACAGTCACTGTGCGAGGCACTAGAACACCCCCAATATCCTCACAGGAAACACACTCTGGACAGGGTGGGCTCTGTTACTGCTAAGCATAGTCTCTGCAGGAGGCCCTAGAACACCCCCAGATTCTGACAGAAAGCACACTCTGGACACAGTGGGCTCTGTTACTGCTGAGCATAGTAACTGTACAAGGCACTAGAACACCCCCATATTCTGACAGAAAGCACACTCTGGACAGGGTGGGCTCTGTTACTGCTGAGCGTAGTCATTATACAAGGCACTAGAACACCCCCATAGTCACACAGGCAGCACGCTCTGGACAAGGTGGGCACTGCTACTGCTGAGCATAGTAACTGTGCGAGGCACAAGAACACCCCCATATTCTGACATGAAGCACATTGCGGACAGGATGGGCTCTGTCACTGCTGAGCATAGTCACGGTGCAAGGCACTAGATCACCTCTATATTGTTAAAGGAAGCACACTCTGGACAGGGTGGGCTCTGTTACAGCTGAGCATAGTCATTGTACAAGGCACTAGAACATCCCCATATTTGATGGGAAGCACTCTCTGGACAGAGTGGGCTCTTTTACTGCTGAGCATGGTCACTGTACAAGGCACTAGATCACCCCCATATCCTGACAGGAAGCACTCTCTGGGCAGGGTGGGCTCTGTCACTGCTGCGCTCAGTCAATATACAAGGCACTAGATCACCCCCATATCCTGACAGGAAGCACTCTCTGGACAGGCTGGGCTCTGTCACTGCAAAGCACAGTCATTGTGCAAGGCACAAGAACACTCCAATAGTCACACAGGCAGCATGCTCTGGACAGGGTGGGTGCTGTTACTACTGAGCATAGTCACGGTGTGAGGCAATAGAACACCCCCATATTCTCAGGGAAGCACACTCTGGACAGGGTGGCTCTGTCATCATGGAGCACAGTCATGTGCAAGAGCACTAGAATTCACCCATATTATGACAGGAAGCACACTTTGGACAGGGTGTGCTCTTTTACTGCTGAGCTTAGTCACTGTTTGAGGCACCAGAACACCCCCATAATCTGACAGTAAACACATTGCAGACAGTATGGGCTCTGTCACTGCTGAGCATAGTCATGGTGCAAGACACTGGAACACGTCTATATTCTGAGAGGAAGCACACTCTGGACAGTGTGGGCTCTGTAACTGCTGAGCACAGTCATTATGCAAGGCACTAGAACACCCCCATATTCTGAGAGGAAGCACACTCTGGACAGGGTTGGCTTTGTCACTGCAAAGCACAGTCACTGTGCAAGGCAAAAGAACACCCCCATAGTCCCACCGGCAGCAACCTCTGGACAGGGTGGGCACTGTTACTGCTGAGCACAGTCACTGTGCGAGGCACTAGAACACCCCAATATCCTCACAGGAAACACACTCTGGACAGGGTGGGCTCTGTTACTGCTAAGCATATTCTCTGCAGGAGGCCCTAGAACACCCCCAGTTTCTGACAGAAAGCACACTCTGGACAGGGTGGGCTCTGTTACTGCTGAGCGTAGTCATTATACAAGGCACTAGAACACCCCCATATTTGACAGAAAGCACACTCTGGACAGGGTGGGCTCTGTTACTGCAAGGCATAGACACTGTACAAGGCAGTAGAACACCTCCATAGTCTGACAGGAAGCACACCCAGGACAAGGTGGACTCTGTCACAGCTGAGCACAGTCACTATACAAGGCAGTAGAACACCCCTATATTCTGAGAGGAAGCACACTCTGGCCAGGGTTGGCTTTGTCACTGCAAAGCACAGTCACTGTGCAAGGCAAAAGAACACCCCCATAGTCCCACCGGCAGCAAGCCCTGGACAGGGTGGGCACTGTTACTGCTGAGCACAGTCACTGTGTGAGGCACTAGAATACCCCAATATCCTCACAGGAAACACACTCTGGACAGGGTGGGCTCTGTTACTGCTAAGCATAGTCTCTGCAGGAGGCCCTAGAACACCCCCAGATTCTGACAGAAAGCACACTCTGGACACAGTGGGCTCTGTTACTGCTGAGCATAGTAACTGTACAAGGCACTAGAACACCCCCATATTCTGACAGAAAGCACACTCTGGACAGGGTGGGCTCTGTTACTGCTGAGCGTAGTCATTATACAGGGCACTAGACCACCACCATATTCTGAAAGGAAGCACACTCTGGACAGGGTGGGCTCTGTTACTGCTGAGCATAGACACTGTACAAGGCACTGGACCATCCACATAAGTAGTATAAGGGGATATAACTTGTCCAATGTTAAATTTCAGCCATTCAGAGAGAGCTAAGTCATTTGACAGGTGGTTTCCATGGCAACGCCCCGCCCCCTTCCCAACCGGAAGTCCCGCCTTCCTCGCGACAATGGCAATGCCTCGCCCCCCCTTCGTGCCATAGGAAGTGACGTGCATTTTGGTCCTCAAACCCGGAAGTCCTCCCCTTTTCTATGGCGTACATGCCTCCTTCTTCTCCCCCTCCTCTTGGATCCTTGCCACAGACTCGCACCCGAGTCCCACCACCTCCTCTCCCTCCCCTCACATCGGTGTGCTAGCAGCTCCTCGAACCCCTCCCCTCGGACCCGGTTTGGCATCCTAGCTTGCACCTGGGTCCCTCCCCTCACATCGTGGTGCTAGCAGCTCCTCGAACCCCTTCCCTCAGACCCGGTTCGGCGTCCTAGCTTGCACCCGGGTCCCTCCCCTCACATCGGAGTGCTAGCAGCTCCTCGAACCCTTCCCCTTGGACCCGGTTCGGCGTCCTAGTTGCACCCGGGTCCCTCCCCTCACATCGCAACCCAGCCGCACTATCTTAATTCACACCAGAGTCTCCCTCCTCGATCCGCCACCACTTGCACCCGAGTCCCTCTTCCTCCACACCACCCTGCTCCCTCTCGCACCCCTGCTGAAACATCCTAGCTCGAACTCGAGCCCCTCTCCTCACCACACACCCTGCCCCCTCCTCCACCCCTACCACCGTGTCCTAGCTCAAACCTCAAGTCCCCCTCCTCCATTCCCTTTCCCTCAGACTGCTGCTCCCCTCCTTCTCCCCTCCCCATCGCACCCGAGTCCTAGCACCTTCATACACCCCTACTCCCTCGCTATTCATTCGCACCCCTGTCGGTCTGGGGATATAAGGACAGGATGTGTGTAAATGCTTTGTGACTTGGAAATCTGTACAAGGAACGCATCATCAGTCAGGGGCCATGACCACAGGGGCTATTTGGTGACAGTGGTGTAAGCACACTTGTTTTGAGACCAGGTACATATTTTTTAAAGGTTTAGAGAAAAAGTATTCATGTAACCTATGAATGTCCTACCAAGAACACATTGTAAATGTTCAACGTCATCTCAGACTGGCAAGGCAGCATTCATCATCAGTCTGCAAAGCAGTGTGTGTGTGTGTGTGTGTGTGTGTGTGTGTGTGTGTGTGGTGTGTGGGCATCAAACAACTCTTAGGAAAAGGAAAAAATCTCTACAGGGCTTCAGATAGAAAAAAATCTTTACAAATCTTACCTTGTTTGCAGTAAAAAAATAGGCTTCAGAACTGTGTACAATATCTGCTAAGTAATTATGAATGTTACAGAATGAAGACTGAAGTCTTTACAACTGTAAAATCTATTTTTGCAGTTTACTCAAATATGATTTAAGCAGAGGTTCCTGTGTGACAGTCACATAAAGTTATTTCAAATACTGATGAGTTAGCGGATGAGAGCATCTTGTAAGAATGGAACAAGAGACTGTTTTACATGTGAAAGGATACTTTGTGTGTTAGAAAGACTATAATCCTCTATTAAATGGTTGGCCATGTCTTACATAAACAGAAGGAATACATACTATGAATAACTATATTCTTTCAAACTATATTGAGCAGTAGGCTCTGATAAGTAATATGCTTAGCGTTTTCCCAGAGATATAGCTCTTTAATGGCAGACATTCTCAGGATTCTTTAGTGAAATTCTGTATAGTAAGTACCTTTCATTACAGGCGAGGATCCCCACTGATGAGCTCAGCTTTATATAGAATGTAAACATTTGCATTTGAAAGGGCATGCTGTTTTAGTCTGGAAAAAGTTTACATCTAAAAGGAATCACATTAAAGCTTATCATGCATTCATATATAGCTAAAAAATAAATAGTTTAGAAAAGCCTGTAGTCTATTAATTGTCAGGTAATTTCTCACGTATACCAAAGGAATACATACTGGGAATAACTTTTTCAATTTCTATTAAGCAGTAGGGTTCTGATAAGTAATAGCTTAGCGTTTTCCCAGAGATATAGCTCTTTAATGGCAGACATTCTCAAGATTCTTTAGTGAAATTCTGTATAGTAAGTACCTTTCATTACAGAGCCAGGGATGCACCACTGATGAGCTCAGCTTTATATAGAATGTCACACATTTGCATTTGAATGGGCATGCTGCTTTAGTCTTGAAAAAGTTTACATCTAAAAGGAATCACATTAAAGCTTATCTTGCTTTCATACATAGCTAAAAAATAAATAGTTTAGAAAAGCCTGTAGTCTATTAATTGTCAGGTAATTTCTCACATATACCAAAGGAATACATACTATGAATAACTATGTTCTTTCAAACTGTATTAAACAGTAGGGTCCTGAGAAGTAATTTGCTGAAGTTCTCTCAAAGATGCCTAGTTAAGTACCAGCAGACCTTCCCTGACCTCTGTAATGAGATTCTGCATGGTTCTGATGGTGAGCTCAGCATATTAATTAGCTTCTAGCCAGTGTCTTGAAGACTCATAATTTTATGTTATGCACTGTGTACCTATTTTTTATGTATGTATCTGAGAGAAATACTACTTTTCACAAACAGAACCTATCTGGAATATGTCAAATTATAATGTCTGTGCTAAATTATAACCATGCTAATGTGGCTAATAGAACAGCCTATTTGGTTTGTGAAATCATATAAAAGGGATCTTTTGTGACGATCTTGGAAAAAGAGTCACGTTAGTCACCCACAGTAGAAGGGTTCTGTTAAGTGTGTGAAGATTTGGGCAGGTGGTCTAAATCGGCATGAAATAATCGGATACACAATAGAAGGGGCCATACATTTTACATAGTAGGCGTCTGGAACACATTTCTGAGATCTGGAAATAATATTCACACACGGTAGAAGGGTTCTGTTAAGAGTGTGAGATTTAGGCATGTGGTCTAAATCGGTATGAAATCATCGGATACACAATAGAAGGGGCACACATTTACATAGTAGGCATCTGGGAACACATTTGTAAGATCTGGAAATAGTCTAAAGAAAAACCTTGCATAGTTTTCTATTTTATGCAAAGAAATGGGGGAGTTGCTATGTATTGTTAGCTACAGTATATAAGTGTTGACATTTTCAGTGTGACACAGTCTTGGCTGAAAACCGAAGAGAAACTGCTAAAGTATGGAGCATTGCAAAATGGAATATATCTTAGGTGCTGAAATTGTTGATATCGGTGATGATGAAGAGCCTACTACTAGTGTTGAACAGATAGAGACCACCAAAAACACCCCACAAGGTATTTGTAGATATATTTGCTGCTTTACAATTGTATAATCAGTTAGGATGTGTTACTGCCTTTTTTTATCAGATCAGAACTGTATCATTGGTGGATAAAAAATGCCATGTATTTGCATATCTACATTTGCTGCTTTAGAACTGTATAATCAGTTAGGGTGTGTTACTGCTTTTTTTTTGCTAGCTCAGAAATGTATCATTGGTGGATAGAAGATACTTTAATTAAAAATAGGGTTTGTTTTACTGTTTTTGCTAACCTGGATTCTTACAACTGTAATGCATGAAATATGATTATTATAATTTAAATGTTTATTGTAAGTTTAAACATAAGTGAAAAGCAATACACACATTATAAATCTTTGGTTCAAAATCAGACATACAGACTTCCTTGTGATCTATGACAGCTCATTAATTAAATGTATCTACCATTTTTAAAAGGCCATGGTTGAAATATGTGTCGTCTGCTTTTCTGTTGATAGCTACAAAAAAGGTAAATCTTCTCAGAAAAAAAGTAAAGAAGAAATCAGCACAGAACACACGGAGCGGCTGCCAATATTGTGAATAATGTTGATTGTGGAGACATCAGGGGTGATGCTAGAATCATCAATAACAGCATACATTTACTCCAAGGTCGGAAAACACCAACAGTTCCATCAATCATGATGCAGCTTCCCAGGCACCCGCATTTGGTTTATTAAACCCAATGGTGATTCTACAAGGCACTTTGTTTTATATCATGGGTCACAGCTATCTGCCAATTTGGGGCTACAGACAACGAATCCTGTCTCCACCTCCCAGGCCTCCACCAGTTTGAGGCTCACCAACAAAAGAAACCAATTTCACCTCCTCAGTTTGGGAAAAGGTTATGAGCCGACAAGGTTAATGATGCAGCTTGCTGAAAAATTGTTTAAACTGCTTGACAACGTTGAAGATTAAGTGGTAAGGAGAAAGAAACTGTATGTGCTTTACAAAAAAACTACTAAGGTATCGTAATGTGAATGCTGCATTTTTTGTTGGTATGTTTAGGTAGGAAGGGTCAGCGTTAGAGCTGAGGCGTGATATAGAGATGGTAGATCAACTTAACTGTGTATCGAAATGTTTGCATCTACAAAACAGTGACCAATAGAATGAATAAAAGGAGGCAATGCAAAACATAAGACCAAACTGTCCTATCCCCTCTTAAATCCCTCCACCATCTCTGCCTCCTATTTGGGTCCTATTCTTTTTTTTTCTGAACCCATCCTTATCTCTAAAATCTTCTTTTTGTACCATCTCAGAAATGTTATCACCATTAAATCTGTTTAATGGAGGTTGTGAAATCCCACTAGCATTTCCACAGGAATACTGTACTGTGCTGTCATTTGGAACCATCTTACTTCTGGTTTTCCATAGTCCATACCAGACTATTAAAATAGATGGATAAAATAGCAAACTGGTAAACCAAGAAAACCGCCATTCTTTGGAAAAGCACTATTTCTGTCAGGGGCAGTTCTAGAAACACTTATGTATATCTATATTCATGGCAAAAACTCCGTTTAATGCATCAGTTAGGGTTTTCCACAGCGACAAAAGTGAGAAATTAGCTGTTAGGGTTGAAAACCCTAACTCGAATCACCCCAGCACCACACACACAGACACACACACACACATTCAAGTATGGGGAGGACCAAGTCAACACAACCAATGAAACATCCAGCATCAGGTGACAGAAATAACAAACAATTGTCTAAATGTACTACGAGACATCCCCACCCACCTGACCAGGTACTGCATGCTCAGTGGAGATCAACAACAAAACTGAGGCCATGTACACCAAGCGTACACATCCCTGATTGCAGCTGCACAGCGATACACACTTAGTAGTTGCATGGCCTTACCTACCGATGCCCCACACCACAACTGGTACTGTGCCGTTATTCAATATAAATGCTGAAGGTGCATGACAGTTGTAGAAAGATGGTAACACTAGTGAGTATACATTAATTAAAGAGCACATAAATTAACTACAAGACACTAGCATGCTCAAGATAAAGTAGTGATACATTTAGTAGGTGATTTACATAGTAGTACATTTACTGCAATGGTTTACTGAAGATAGAGAGGCTGATGTAAACGTATGGAAAAGCATTGCCTGTTCAACGCTGTGAAATTCGTACTGCCAGTATCACATGCATTCTTACTGATGAAGGTGTACTGCTGATGTACATACATAGACCTTCAGTGTGTTTCAATACTAAAGATGCAGTAAGTATTCTTTGTAGAAACATTGTAATTGCATGGATCAGGCCAAGCAACTTCTAAATATCATAGCACTACTGAGCCAACAATGATGTACCTGTATCGGAGATGTATATAGGATAGAATTTCCTGTAGGCACTTACTGAGTATGTTGTACCTGATAAAGACAATCTCATTGCATCTGTGATGACTAACTTATTCAAATAGTAATACATTTACTATTGTTGCAATGAGTGATCTATGCCACTTATGGACACTGATTTTTTTAAACAGTTGTTTCATACTCAGGCTGTATGCCTACTGTTTGGGTTTGCCACACTTCTGTCACTGATGCTATCAAAGTGATAACTATGTTAATAGTGGTATGACAGGAATCAAGAGGTATGGTGTAGATATAAACAGAATGTCTTTTAGTATTGATTTAACTCACAATGGGGTAAGTGTACTAGGACATCAGGGGTTATCCTCTATCACTGACTCTGATGACTGTAATGATCAAGTTACACTGTTCATCTTCATGAGTTCATATTCACAGCCATTCTACAGTAACTAGACAGTGTATGCTGTAACTGGGTGGGACACTATGTTGCAAAGCTGCTGCAGTGCCTAGCAGAGGAGAGTATCTACTCATAAGCACAATTAAGCAATAAGGCATGACCAACAGTTGGTTAAATGGTCTGTTAATCACCCTGTCACGGGTTTAATGTTGAATGAGGCATAGCGAGTGGCACATGTCATAGAAACATAGAAACATAGAAGTTGACGGCAGATAAGGACAGCAAGGCCCATCCAGTCTGCCCATTTCTTTTCTACCTTATAAATGTGCCATCGGCCTTTGCTCTGTCAGTGACCTATCTATTCATAGTCATTTGTATTGTTCCTTATGCCTATCCCATGCCTGTTTGAAGCCCTGCACTGTATTCATAGCCACCACTTCTTGTGGTAAGCCATTCCATGCATCCACCACCCTTTCTGTGAAAAGAATTTCCTCACATTCCCCTTAATCGGCCTCCCTCTAATCTCATGCTGTGTCCTCTTGTCCTGCTATTTTTTATATTTAAACATGTTAGACTCTTTCACCTTGTTTATGCCTTAAGGTATTTGAATGCCTCTATCATATCACCTCTCTCCTCCTTTGCTCAAGGGTATACATATTGAGCTCCGTTAATCTGTCCTCATATGTCTTCTGATGCAGTCCCTGCACCATTTTGGTTGCCCTTCTCTGGACTGCCTCAATTTGGTTAATGTCCTTGTGAAGGTGTGGTCTCCAATACTGCATGCAGTACTCCAGATGGGGCCTAACCAGTGTCTTGTACAGAGGGATTATTACCTCCATCTTGTGACTTGTGATACCCCTACTGATACACCCTAACACCCCCTAGCCTTACCTACTGCTTTGAGGTCTGCTTGGATGATTTTAGGTAATTAGTGATGATGATGCCCAAGTCTCTTTCTTCCTTTGTGACTGCTAGCAACTCCCTCCCAGCCTATAGGTGGCTTCAGGGTTTCTCTTCTCTATGTGCATGATTTTGCACTTCTTTGCATTAAATCCCAGTTGCCATTCTTCTGACCATTCTGCTAGTTTATCCAGATCTCTTCTCATTCTGCCCACCCCATCTGGATCATCTACTCTGTTGCAGATCTTGGTGTCATCTGCAAACAGAAAAGCCTTACCCTCTAGTCCATCTGCAAGGTCACTAAGGAAGATGTTGAAGAGGACTGGCTCAGGACTGATCCCTGAGGTACCCCACTTGTGACTTGCATCTCTTCTGACTGTATACCATTTACCACCACTCTCTGTTTCTGCCCGTCAACCAGTTTGCCACCCAGTTGACCAACTTCTGACCACCCCAAGCCTACCCAGCTTATTTATCAATCTTCTATGTGGAACAGTGTCAAAAGCTTTGCTGAAGTCAAGGTAGGTGACATCAACTGCTCCCCTTGGTCCACCACTCTGGTTACCCAGTCAAAGAAATCTGAGATTGGTTGGACAGGACCTTCCTTTGTAAACCCATGCTGTCTTGGATCCTGTGCCCTATGGATTCCAGGTGTTGCACTATCCTTTCCTTAGGAGTGCCTCCATAATCTTGCCCACTACTGAGGTAAGACTGACCGGTCTGTAGTTCCCCGCCTCCTCCTGCTACCACTCTTGTGGAGCGGGATCACAAAACCCTTCTCCCAGCTTCTGGGACCTCTCCTGTGCTCAGAGACTCACTAAACAATTCTGCTAATGGCTCTGCTAGTTCCTCCTTTAGCTCCTTAAGTACCCTGGGATGTATGCCATCAGGTCCCATTGCCTTATCCACCCTGAGCTTAGCAAGCTCTTGTAGGACCCTTTCTTTGTGAAGGGAAGCTAGACAGTGATAAACTGACCATTAACAATACCTGGGAGTGGCTTATTGGTATCATAATAAAACTGTTTTTAAACATTAAACCATGTTCATCATATGGTTAGGCTCTACATGTATGTTAATAAAACTAAACATAAGGCTGTTACAATGTTTACAGTCAATTAGAAAGCTGCATTTCTCAAACCCTTGTTATAATCAAAGATATTATACCTGTACAACTCCTTGGTTTTGCTGAACTCTATTGTTCAGGTGACCCACCACAAGTGGTGTGGTCTGGTGTGGGGCATCGTGGGTAGACCATGCAACTACTAAATTAGTGCGTTGTGTGCAGCTGCAATCAGGGATGTGTACATTTGGTGTTCATGGCCTCAGTTTTGCTGTTGATCTCCACTGAGCATGCAGTACCTGGTCAGGTGGGTGGGGATGTCTCGTAGTACATTTAGACAATTGTTTGTTATTTCTGTCACCTGATGCTGGATATCTGTCATTGGTTGTGTTGACTTGGTCCTCCCCATACTTGAGTGTGTGTGTGTGTGTGTGTGTGTGTGTGTGTGTGTGTGTGGTGCTGGGGGGGGTGAATTGGAGTTAAGGTTTTCAACCCTAACAGGAATTTCCTCACTTTTGTCGCTGTGGAAAACCCTAACTGATGCATTAAATGGAGTTTTTGCCATGAATATCCTGTCTTTTCAGAACTATCACTCAGCATACTACATGATTTATAGTTCTAAGAATAGTGCACATACATATAAAACAATGTTCCAATATCAGAAATATTTCAACTGTTGTGGTTGCATTTACTGTCATTGTCTTAATTACTTTATTAATTGTAATTTGTCATTCTCGTTCCATGTAGTAGTTTTTATATTAAAGTGTCTTACTCATTTTGTTTGTGAGCACATATGTTAATAAAAAAATGTGCATAACTAAAGGACAATATGACATGACATGGGCACTATTAGTTCATGCACTGAACAAATGGATATGCTACTATAGTAACTTGAGATTTCATGAGAGTGCTTCCACTACCAACTGAGGTGGTACCATCAATCATGTGAACAGTGGTGGAAGAGTTTGTTGTACTGAATACATATACTGGACCACCAGGGCTATGTTCGGGGGGTTACTGCTTACATCCCAAGAATGGGAGTTTGGTCCACTGGACCACCAGAGGCTATGCTTTCGGAGGGGTTTACTGCTTACATCCCTTGAGCAGGAGTTTCGGTCCACTAGACCACCAGGGCTATGTTGAGGGCAGCTTTGCTGCCCACATACCGAGCAGGGGTTTCAGTGCACTACACCACCAGGGCTATGTTACGGCAGGGGGGTTGTATTTTACACTGATACAGCCTGCAATCAGGCTTTTCAGTCCACTGAACCACCATGGATGTATCTGGGGTTGTTTTAAACCAAAGCAGCCCGTGGTCAGGCTGGTGGGGGCACTTCTGCTGTTGCCCACAATAGGGCCAGTGGGGGTGGTGGGGATTGTCACTCTTTTGCCCGCGATCAGGCTGCACGAGGGCACATGAGTGGGTTGAGGCCAGCCACAGGTGTCAGCTGCTGTGTTGTGCCATGCAATGCAGCAGCTCACCTGTGGGTGATCGTCGACAGGAGCATTTTTTTGGCTCAAAGTTGTGCGGGCGCAGGTTGGGGTTGCGCCTTCACAACTCTGACAGCTCTGCTGAATATCAGGCTGTGCAGTTTGTGCATAGTTCTCCCCCTGCAGTTCAGCATGCATTCATTTGCATTGCACTGTTACTCAGCATGTTTTCTGTGGTAGAACTGCCTCCTGCTGAATATGCGCAGAATGGAGCAAGTTTGGACTTGCGCAGGCACTACCCTATTACACATGGCGCAACCCTTTTGAATATCTGGCCCATAAAGTATAATACTAATAGAAGGAAGGCATTTGTCACACAGAGACTGGTGGCCCTTGAATGAGCTCCCTTGTCACTTATTTGTCCGAAATCAAAGATGCTTTTAAAACTCAGCTGGATAGAAATTTTATGAAGGAAGCTAACATGACTACATAAGAGATACTGGCTGGCAACAGCTATGGCCTATTCTTACTGTCTGGCCTCTCCCTCCCTTGAACATTTGTATGAACCTTTCTATGAAATATCTTTATATTAGGATTACAATACTACCATATACCCAATGTTAAGATATTATGGTTATGACAATTGGCCCAAAAAAATGTTGGGGCTTGAATGTCACACTTTATCTCTTGAATAACAATAACACACCAAACACAAGAGAGTATAGTTTAACTTTTTACTATAAAAATAATTTCAATATAAAAAATAACAAACAAAAATATTTTTTATAAATACAAAATAGATTTTTACAAATTATATTTTTTTCGGTGTATATATATATTAGTGTGTATTACATCATACACAAAATAAAAATTAAATAAAAATTTTTCTTTTATATAAATAAAACATACAAAAATATATTGTCCAATGTTCTTTTAGTTTAGTTGAACACTTGCGAGAGGTGTATGCACTGCTTGAGGCAATCCAGGCTGGAAACTGGATTCAATGTGGAGCTAAAAAGAAGTGGAAACTGTTGCGCCCTCGGGAGGAGATACCGGACGCTATGAAGGGTGGCCAGTTTCACCCAGGGAAGCTGCAGGAACAGATGGTAGCCGTGGAGGTGAAGCACTGCTACTTGCAACAGCACCATCACCCACTGCTACGACCGGCTCAAGCATGAGGTTGACAGTCTGCTGCTGCATCCAAGAGAGACTGGATTTGTCCAGCCTCTCAAGGATGACAACATTTTCACTCCACTAGACTGACCAACCACCAGGCATCGGCAGATCTGTAAGCAGCGGGGAATAGCCTGTGCGCAACGAGACGCGACGCCTTACAAAGATTAAAAAAAGTTGTAGTGAATATGTAAATCAAAATTCAACAATTACAACTTTAAAATATTTCACTTCAAATACTGTATCTAATGCAATATCAGAAATGCATTCATTTAAAAGTTATGATAATAGTTTTAAGTATGATGCTAAACTATTCAGTATCTTATTTCTCTCATCACACTTGACTATCTATATTATCTAATAAGCTTACAACATAAAAAATGTATAGTTAACTGTGACTAGAATGCTACTCTTAGATTTTCTTTCACTACTCAGAAATATTCTGTATGTACATACTTTTGCATTATTGACACTATTATACCATAGAATTGAAATACATCCTCATCAAGTGTGAGAATTTTTACTTCACCATGTCTGCCTATAATGTGATCATGTATTCAGTGAAAAAAAATTACCTTGACAGTAAGCAATGATAATAAAATACTTTTCATAAGTACACTATCATGATAAGTTTAATGATACTTTTAAACCAAACAGCTTTTACCCGTGTTTCAAGCTCAACACACATCACTACTTTAAATAATTAAGTCACTAATATAAGATCGATGCAAAACCATGCCAGATATCCAGCGAGTTGTGCAGGTGCAACCAAAGCTGCACCTGCACCTTTTGAAAAAAGGATCAAGTTGAGGCCACCACAAGTGAGCTGCTGCATTGGGACACCTTACAACCAGCTGCCACCTGTGGCTGCCTTCCAACACTCTGTCTCCTCGTCTCAACTGTTTGTTCCCCCAAATGTGTTACATTGCTTCTCAAAATGTTGAAAGAATGGGCAAGCATGGAACACTTAATCTAATTTTTAAATTAGAAGCCACAACACTGTTAAAATGTTTGCATTTAAAGTCTGCAATGTATCAAATTGATATATTAGCATCATTTACTATAGAGTTTTGCAAAAAAATAACACTGAATGAGTAACATTCCTCACAATGTGGTATGCTTGACAGATATGCTCTACACACCCCTCATCAAGGCAATCACAGGCAGCAATGTCCCCCCCAACCCTCATGTCTTTTGTTGAGATTGGGTTGCCAACTCATCCCACAATTGGGATTTCAAGGATATGATCAGGAGGTGGAGGGGGTGTCTCAATACTCCAGCCTGCAATTGGGCTTATCAGTCCACTGGATCACCAGGATATATTCAGGAGGTAGAGGTGTTTAATTACTTAATACCGTTGTGTGCTTAGTGGTCCACTGGACCTGCCGTCTGTGTTGAATGGGAGACACATTGCTGCCCCAACTGGGCTAGTGAGGGGAGGTATTAACAGTATGCCTGCAAGTGGGCCAGTGGGGGTTCGACTCTTTGCCTGCAATTAGCCTGCACGGGACGTCCTTCCCAAATGGCTGCTACTGGTGAGGACCCAAGTGCAAGTCCTCGGGGATCCCACCACTGCATGCTAATGGGATGCAAATAGGGCCATAATCAGATGCAAATGGCCCCCACCTGCCTGATTACAACCACATTTGCATATTACCTTTTTGAATATCGGGATTTTTGCGACCACAAGTAGAATGCTGCAGTTTCTCAACTTGCGCTGCTGCAAGTTCCACTGTGCCATGCACAGTGGATATTACAGGGGTGATATTCTAAATAGTTCCTCAATACCACAACTCATCTGAATATCACCCTGGACACACCCCATCATGATATTTTTGCACACAGAAGGGCTTAGCCTATGATAGCATATAATGTTCATCTCAAAACAAATGTTTTAAATAGACATTACCACCTTTACTCACATACAGTCTCAGTCATGTCGCCTACACTGTCCCAAAAAGTAATTCACACAACAAGCCACAGCATCATATAGTGGCGTATTAAAAACACTGTTTTAAAGAATAGTTGCTCATTGAAAGTATGACACTGTGTGTCACTAAGCCATGCATCATTGAATTGTTGTAATGTGATCTATTGTGGCCCAATATTTAGCACAGTTTCACTACTCAGTAACTTCTTTTCATAACACCCAACCCAGAACTCGCGCAGTATAATGTAGTGGAATTTGCACCACTGCAACCTGCCACAGTACTGCATTTAAGTAGCTTAATAATGCCCGACAGAGTGGGCGGTGTTAGGCAATACCGGACCGGCCAGGGGTGTAATGAGGCCAGATGCCACGGAGCGGCGGCCTTATAGCTCCTGGCGGTCGGTATCTAACACCGCCACCTGGAGCGAAATATAGCACTGAGAAAATAGGCCATGGTACTATTTTTATTAAGAAAAAAATATATTTATGTTTTAATGTGAAACTGTTTTTATTTTATTTCTTTTGTAATAAAATAGTTCCTCCTCATGTGTCCTAGGCAGTCCAGTAGTTGGATTTGGAGCTGTTGTCATGTTAACATAACCACCCCCACCGTACACAGGACTACAGAGAGTTTGAGCAAGATATGTTTAATAAATTTGTCTGTTCCTTGTCCCACCACTAGCACAGCACTGGCCCCTCTACTTTAGCTCTGACCCGCTGGCGCTGAGCTTGATACAAATTCCCAGTCCATTGTCGTCTGGACAGCGTTTTGCCTTCTACTGGCAGAGGCTGTACATCGTTCTGAGCTGCACCGTGCTACCGTTCCGTGACGCTGGCTTCCCAGTCGGGCCAAACTAATCCACAAAAGTAAGTGGACTTCGAGGAGGAAACAGTAGGCGGGAGGCAGAGGTATAGAAGGCGAGAGCAGTGAATAAATGCGGCTAGTGCTGTCAATTTAGGAACGGAATCAGTGGTGAGGCGCCGCCTCAGAAGGCGTTGGCTGCTGTGGTTGCCGATCCTAAAAATGCAGGAACACAGCCTTGGCAGGTGGGTAAGTGACATCGAGGAGGTGGCGCCTAATTTAAAGTCAGCGCTAAGTGGAGTTAGGGCTACAATAAAACTATAGATGGAAAAGGTGTTGAAATATGCTGGTAGCGCGGCGATCCTAGTGCTGTTTTAAATACAGACATCTTTAAAAGAAATAAATCAATACACTTCTGCACAGAATGAATTTGGCTGACAAAAGTTGTTCAGGAAGTGTGGTGTGAGTGTGAGGTGTGAGTGTGAGTGTCTTTTGAGACAGCTTGTCATTAATGGGCCAATATCTCTCACTAAGTGAGAAAAAAATAGCAGTGATTTCAAATTTATTTCGATGTTTTAGCCAATGAAGCAACCTGGATGGGCACAGGGATACTTGAGTGGGTGAGAG
Source organism: Neoceratodus forsteri (assembly GCA_016271365.2). Classification (NCBI taxonomy): domain Eukaryota; kingdom Metazoa; phylum Chordata; order Ceratodontiformes; family Ceratodontidae; genus Neoceratodus; species Neoceratodus forsteri. The sequence goes on along the minus strand of CM057449.1, from coordinate 6,520,843 downwards.
AGTACCAGGGGCTGGGACTACTTATTTCCTGGGCATCTATTGAAAGTTAATGTACCCCCTGGCAAGGGAGTGCAGCCAATCAGATGCCAGGAAATAAAAAGCCCATTTTCTAAGTGTGGTGAGACAACTTCCATAGTGTTATTTAGAAATGTCTGATATTCATAGAGTGAGCATAAACAGTCCATTATTACCTCCATTATTAGTTTTATCGACATTCCCTCAGTTCATGATCACCTTTAAAAAAAATACACATCTGGCGGTGCACTGGAGCAGCATCACACCACAGTATGGCGGTAAGCATTAGGCTGGCAAGGCTGAAGACAGACACACTGCACAGCTATTCACTTTACGGAAGGGATCATGAACACTATAAGGCACACTTTTAAACTTGTAGATTGAGAAAAACCTAATAAATCATAATTGTACACTTTATGCAGTGCACAACATTTAGGTCACTACAATATCCTACCACCATGTTTGTGTTTTTGGGTGGTTGGGTATCTGCAGTGATCAATGCATTCCACCCTTATAGGTCATATCACCACGTAAAGTGAAGTGTAAACAGTGATTGGCCCACCCACAACAAACAAAAGAAAGATGGTACTCCCAACAGCAGCTCTGTTGCTCACACCCCAAACAATTTAACATTTGCAGTGAATATGCCAATAGACAGTGCACTCCCTATCATGCAGTAGGACTGGCGATGTGTAATTATCAACAGGAGCATTGATCACCACAGAATGTTGACAACCCTATGGTACTTCTCAAGGATGCAGATAATAGCAACAACAGATTTCACTTCATTGGTGGACTGGTCGCGGCTTCCTGCTTCACCTCCACACGTTCCGGAACAGCAACTTCCCGGGCTCTATAAAGGAAACAAGAAAAAATGATCACATTAATAGATGAAATATCAAGGTCAAAGTGTTTTCTTTAAAACATCAATTTCTTCAATAACGTATTTTCAAAATCATTACTCACAAATATATAATTGGTAGTATGCAGTGCAGAACAAGTAGTGCTTGCCCATCAATCACAATACTTATAACATTGTCATAATGCATGGTTGAGACACATAAACATTCTAAAACATTACATGTATGTTCAATTTACATACATGCATACCTAATTATATGATTCTCTGTTCCTTTAATAGTTTTAAAATGTGAGTTATTATAATAAAAGAAAACAAACAACGATAATGTCACTGTTCACTCAATGACCCTCTAGCTGAATGTAGCAGCCATGTATGTGTTATTAACCATATTACCCCTACAGGGGTATTAAAACACATTAACAAACATGTAGATATTCTATTATGCACATTAATAACTATTGCAATAATAAAAATGAAACATTGCGTGACATATAGAAATATTAACTTAATACAATCTAGGGACATGTCATAATTAGCAACAGATAATTTGCAGCACACCATTGAATTCCACTGAGACACCTACAACACTAGAACAACATTAGAATTTATCTATAACTCATTGTACATTGAACTCCACCACCAAAATTACAGAGAAGACCTGCCCCCACAACACCGCATCTACATACACACCCATCCATTGTCAGATTCATGAAGAATAGTATTCCACTCACATCTGTAGTAATACCAGTTTGTTATGGTAGTACAGGATCTTCTGCCATGGTGGCACTGCACATTCACTAGAGTTGGTTAACACCTTTTTGAACTATTTTGGGTGGCATATTCAAGATGGTTGACCCATACACAATAGGGCTCCACATCTGCAAGTACAAAATTCTGCCATTCTGCAATATTCAGTAAAACACACTTACGGCACTGAAAACTGGCTGAACAACAGCACAATGCAAATGAATGCATGGTTAAGTGGACAGGAGGAACCATAAATGAACTCCAGAGACCAATATTCACCCAGGCTGTGGAGAGCTGTGTGAGCCACAACCCCAACCAAGCCTGCATGACTCGCAGGCAAAAAAAAACTAACTGAGGGTCACCACAGCTGAGCTGCTAGATTTCAGGGTGAAACACAACTGCTGGCACCTGTGCTGTCCCCCAACCTAGTCCCCATGCCTCCCCTGGAGCACGATTGCGCCAACCGACTGTAAATCCCTCCCAATGGCCGACCGTGGGCATTCTTTACTTCCCCAACACCAGGTGAATCACAGGCAGCACTGTGCCTTCCAGAAATGTATCCCTGATGCTCCAGTGGCCTAAAGACTAATCACACCCAGAAAGTTAAGTAACCACAAATGTATCTCTTGTGCACAAGTGGACCAAAATGCCCAATTGCAGCCAGTAAGTAAAACAACCCACCCGTCCTCCTGAACATATCCGTCCTGGTCCAGGGACTGACATGCTAATCGTGGGCAGTTAGTTTAATAACCCCCTCTGAAGATAGCCCTGGTGGCTAGTGTCTCCCCACCATGAAGCACCACTACCCTGCTCACCACCTCAGACAGTGTGCAGCATCATCTCACACCTGCGCCCATCAACTGACTGCCCAGTGGGGCTGCACACCATTGCTGCAGACCAAGAGCCAATGGGCATGCACCCCATACTGTGTATCACATTACAGATTTGTGAATCAATTCTTTCATTAAAAGTCTGAACTGTCATGTATGGCATGGGCTCTAACACATTAGCTGTACTGTACAGCAATGGTCATTCAACCCTACCAGACAGTTACTCGGCGGTGGCAGGGTGGCAGACATGTAGGTTGCTGCTGCCCAGCAGCTGCCAGGAGGCAGGGATGGTGGAACTTAGCAAGTGCGTGGTGTCAGTCATGCACTGCCCACCAGGGCTATGTTCGAGGCGCTCATTAAACTTACTACCTGCAATTGACCTTTCGGTCCACTGTATCAGCAGAGATACATTCGGAGGGCCACATTGCTGCTAACAATTAATGTGTTGGGGAGAATTGAACTATTCCTCTGATCAGCCCAGAGAGGGGTGCTGTGGGGTATTCTACACTGCTTTCTCTATGATCAGGCTGCACGCGATATTGTTCCCGATGCCTGCAGCCTGTTAGGGCACCACACACAATTTCTCGGGGATCAGCAGACCTGCATGGTAATAGCATGCAAATCACGCCATAACGACATGCAAATGTCCCCACTGCGTCTTGCAATGATTATACCTCATTTGCATGTCACATTTTGAATATTGCCCCAGACACACAGCTGTGCAGCTAATTTGCACAGCACAATACCTTCTGCGTGTATGAATGGCACAATTTGAATATCCACGCGCTGAGTCATGAGAAACCCTCATTTCTTGTTGTAAACAACCTAAAATTTGTGATAATAAAGTCTTACCGTCAGACTCAATCAAAATGACACTTTCAGTGTCTGACTGACCACCCTCCACAGCTTGGCTCTCTGCTGGCACTACCTCGCTTGCAGCTGGGGAGCCTCCGATGTTCTACCATGAACCAAAACAAAAAATATTTAAATGTTAGAGGTAAATCACAGTACATTTTTAAGACACTTACAACAACAGTTGTAGAAAAATACTAGTTTCTGATTAGTATCACAACGTTATTAGCTGAATGTCAATCTTTGATTGACTATATATAGAGACTAAGCACATACAAAACAATGTTCGACTACTATTTTCAAAATATTGCTATGATAATACTAATAAAACACCCTGTTTATATCAATGATCACTTAATCACTGTGTGAGTAATGTACTACTCGGCCGTGCCTCATGCCACATTACACCAATAAGCACACATTTCACAACATTGAATAATTGCTCCTGATGTCTTATTGCTTATTTATGCAGGCCCAGATATTCAAACTGCGCCATTCTGAGGTGCAAGGCCCTGCGCTGCTCAAAATAGTTGCGCGGGGTGATATTCAAAGGAGTTGCGCTATTAACCAACTCCTTCAGATATCCACTCAACCACAGCCACTGCGCATGGCACAGTGGAACTTGTGCCACCGACAAGTTGCCAGAGTTGAGCATTAAACTTGCGGTGGCTCAAGTACCATTCGCCATGCACAAATTTCCGATATTCAAAAGGTGACATGCAAATGGGGTCATAATTTATGCAAGGCGCGGAGGGCCATTTGCATCTATTATAGCCCATTGCATGCCATTGGCATGTACAGGTGCGCTGATCCCCGAGGACTTTGCGGCTTGCCCTGCCAGGCAGCAGCCGTCGAGGACAACGCACCCTGCAGCCAATCGCGGGCAAGTATCTCTGTGTCTACATTCCCCCCACACAGATCCGAAGCCGATCGTGGGCAATAAAGTAACATGAACCCCCCTGCCCACATCTCCTGAAGCCCGATCGCGGGCAGAGATTGTATCAACCCCCAGTGCCTGATCGCGGGCAGAATGTAAATCCCCAACCCGAATATCTCCCTGGTGGTCCAGTGGACGTAAAGCCCGATCACAGGCAGAATGTCAAGTTACAACCCCCAAACATCTCCCTGGTGTCAGTGTCCCCCACCCCCCACGAAGCCCCTCCACCCGCTCCCCCACAGCCAGCAGGCGGCAGCATCCACCAGCCTGCCGCCCGCGCCCGCCGACTGACTGTCCGGTAGGGCTGCACACCAGTGGTGCAGAGCTACAGCCAATGGGCGTGCAGCCATACCGTATATGACAGTCAGATTTTTAAACCAATTATTTTACCAGGTGAGACACTAAGCTGAAAGCTTGTTTGCAGAGTGCAACCTGGGAGCACAAGGAAGTTAAGTGACTTGCTCAGGGTCACACAGTATGCACCTAGGGGCTGTGGGATTCAAACCCAGGTCTCCAGATTTGCAGCTCAGAGCCTTAACCCACTGCATACTGCCTCCTGTTCATGTTCATTCACAAATCTGGACTGTCTATATGCGGTATGGGCTGCCGCCCATTGGCTGTAGCTCTGCACCAATGGGCGTGCAGCCCTACCGGACAGTCAGTCGGTGGGCGGGGCAGCAGGCGGGTGGGATGCTGCAATACAACCCAGCATTTTGTTGGCCTTTGCAGCTGCCTTCCTACACTGTGCCGAGTTGTTCATTGACCCTGTGATGAGCACACCCAGATCCTTCTCCTCCTCTGTCTGGGCTAGCTGCACTCCCCCTAGCTGGTAAGTCCTCCTTGGGTTCTTCATCCCAAAATGCATCACCTTGCACTTTTTGGCATTAAAGCCAGTTGCCAGGTTTCAAGCTTTGCCAGATCATCCTGCAACCCCTGCCATCCCCTAGGTCATCCACCACCGCCAACCTTGGTATCATCAGCAAATAGACTGATCTTGCTCTTGATGTCCTATGATATGTCTGCAATGAATATCCCAAACAACACTGGTCCCAACACGAGCCCTGTGGGACACCGCTCATCACTGCCCTTGGGTGTGAGAGCTCCCACCCACCACCACCCTCTGTTGCCTTCCCTGCAGCCAGTTTCCTACCCATCTCACCAGCATTGCACCTGCCCCTGTGCCTACTAACTTCCTTCCCAGCCTTCCATGTGGCACTGGGTTGAATGCCTTACTGGAGTCCAGATACAGGACATCCACTGCATGTCCCTGTCCGTTGCCTAGTTACCCAGTCATAGAACCTGACCAGGTTGGTTTGGCAGGATCGGCCACGTGTAAAGCCATGCTGTCTGCTGTCCTGTAGTCCTTTGGCCTCTAAGAGGGCCACCAGCCTCTCCTTCTGGATAGTCTCCATTAGCTTACCCATGATGGATGTGAGGCTCACTGGTCTGTAGTTTCCGGTTCATCCTTGGGGCCACTCTTGTGGAGGGGCACCACATGACCATCCTCCAGTCCTGGAGGTACACACCCCGAATGTGGTGAGGCATTAAATAGGTCTGCCAAAGGTCCTGCAGGACCTCTGCCAACTCCTTCAGTACCCTGGGGTGGATGCCATCTGGGCCTGGTGCCTTGTCCACCTCAGTGCCTTCAAACCCTCTCGAACTCTGCTCTCCATGATTTCCCCATCTGTCACCACTCCCCCCTGCATCAGCCATTTCACCCATCTTGGGTGTCACCCCCTCTTCTCTTTAGTAAATACTGAGCAGAAGTACTCATTTAGTGCTTCCGCCTTATCATACCCTGCTTCCACCCAACCCCCTCCTTCCTAATCCTTACTATGTGGTCCTTACAGCTCCTTTTCTCCCTGATGTACTTAAAAGTCCTTCTCCCCCTTCTTAATGCTTTGTGCCAGCCTGAGTTCCGTAGATGCTTTGGCTCCCTTACTGCCCTTGTCACCTCCTTGATTCTGTCAAGTACTCCTCTCTGTCCTCCCCTCCCTGTTTTCTTGTATTTCCTAAAGGCAGCTCTTTTCCTCCTTACCTTTCCATGACCTCCTTGCTCAACCAGCTCGGTTTCTAGCCTAGCCTTCTTGCTCTGGGCTTTGCAGCAAGTTTTGGTTGCCTCCACCTATCCCCAACTTTATGAGCTCCCATCTCTGGTTAGTATCCATACTAGATTGAATTCTGGCCAGTGCCAGTTTACCACTTCCCCATCACCTCCCAAAGTCAGCCCTCCTGAAGTCCAGCACTCTTGTGCCAGATTCCACTCCTTCCTTGCCCATATCCAATGTGAGCCATACTGGGTGGTGGTCACTCCCTGACAACGGTTCCTCCTGTAAGTTCTCTCCCAGAAGTCCCCATTTGCCAGCACAAGGTCAGGGGTATTCCCTAACCTGGTTGGTTCACTGACCATTGCAGCAGGAAGCTGTCCTGGAAGGCATCCAGCAGTACCTGCTCCCTTCTGTTCCTGGTTGTTGAGGGTGCTCCAGTCCACTTCTGGCATGTTGAAGTCCCCACAATCACCACACTACCCTTCTCGCAGGTCCTCCTGATCTGTCCCGCTAGTTCCCTGTCTAACTCCTCCATCTGAGATGGTGGCCTGTACACCACCCATTCTAAGACTCCTATTCTTGGAATCCTGGATTTGCACCAAAAGTGACTCTGTACTACCACCTCCTCCCCTTCCTCCTTACACACTTCAGTCCTTCCTTCCATATAGTACCCCTCCTTTTCCCAGTCACCTGTCCCTATGAAATAACCTGTACCCTGGTACAGACAGGTCCCAGTCATTATATTGGGTGGCCCATGTTCCGTGATGGCTTGCAATGTCCACCTCTCCTCTGCCATGAGAACCTGCAACTCTGCAGTTTTCCTCCCAAGGCTCCTAGCATTAAGGGTAACCACCTTCCACCCTTTCCCCCCCATCCTGCCCTCCTTTCCTAGCATCACCAATAGTACTTGCCATTTGTCCTTTGTCACTGTTATGGGGGTAGCTCATATGGTTTCCCAACCTGTGGTCTCTGCATATCTCTTCCCCAACTGCCACCCCACTCCTAGTTTAAACTCAAACTTCCTCTATATATTCTTCCATCCTCTGCTTCAACACTTTCTTTCCTTTTCCTTTTCATAGGCAGTTTTAAACAATTACAACATCAGAAACAAGTCTGATTGGTTCCATTTTGTCATACAACTTCACGTGCACCTTCCTATCTCCCTCCACTTCAGCTGTATCTGTACAAGTTAGTACTAAAATGCTTTCTTACTTTAAACTATTTTCTCTTAAGAATATAGCATGCTACAATAACAATTAACATTATGAGATTAAACAAAAAAAGTTTTAATAGTATGTACATGTTCTAATAAGTTTTTAAAATACTAGAAAATATCATGTGAAGATAGACTGTACTTACAGTTTCAGCTACTTTTTCAAGCAATTTTCAAAATGGATCTTGTTTACTTCTTCTTCAGTGTTGTCCATCTCTGATTCGTTCTCAAGTGGCCTGACAAATCTTTAATTTCATTGGTAGAGCTAGCTGTCACTCAAACAGACTATTTAATGATTAGATAATGAATGTTTCAATACTCCCAAGTATTACATTAACTTTACTTTGAATACGCGAAAGTACATTTGTGTTTGCACCGATGTACAGTAACATTTTACCAGTGTCGAACCGACAGTACTTTTGACCATAGTGTCGAATGCCGAGAAAGTACAATTCGACACTTTGAATGCACAAAGTATTTTTTGAAAGTTTCATGCTCACAGTAATTTTCAAGACTGTCTAGATATTGACACAATTTCACATTCTATGGAAAAATAAGCTCAATTATCAATTTTAAACACATAATCTGCTGCATAGCTGCCTCAAACTCATGATGCAGTGCAGATATTTTAGATTTACAATGTTCCACATGCATAAAAACTGTGCAACACAGACTTGCAAAACACTAATTTGTTGTAATTTTTACACTAAATGTCCTCCTATATCCATTGTACGACCTCTGCTCATAACATTACACTCTTATGTTTAAAATTTCTACGATATTAGTCATTTCTCACATCAACTCATCAAAGCGAGCACATAAGCAAAAGCACAGTATTGTTAAGATGTGACTAATGAAATCTACACTATTCACAACGTTGTGGGTTGAAAGCAAAATAGTAAAGTCTCAACTGAAAAATATGACACAACACAAAGTTACTAGTGTACCTGTGAACTGCAATGCATAAGCTTGTAAATCAAAATATTTCAAAATTCTCACACATTTTCAACATATTCAATTTAAGTTATCTGTTCAAACAGCCACAGTAATTTTGTGACTGTGGTCCACTAGATTATTTCAGCAATGAACTGCATCATTGCACAGTACATGTACAGGAAACATTTTTTCCATGTTGTGAAAATCACAGCTCCAATGGCAATACACAGGAGTACAAAAAACACAATGTTGGTAAAATGCAGCAACGATATTGAAATTTAAGCTAACATGCAAGCATACCTACCAACTGTGGCACACACACTCACACAACAGTATTGTGGCATGTCCTCCCCTAATTGTAAACATACTAATTGTTACACATTTGGTAATGCACACTGTCACTCTCAAATTTTTGCTCTACCATATAGTTAATCATCATACTGACTATCCCATGACACACTACACGGTATAAAACACATGTTCATACACAGGTAAAAATAACGCCAGCATAATCATAAAGAACACATGTGAAGAAAAAATCTTTAAAATGTCCACAAAAATATTGAGAATGAACAAATTTCTGATATTACGTAGCAGCTGCGATGCACATTCATAACAACTATCATTTACTTATCTTTTCACCAAATTGTGAACATTCTTAGCGTACTATTCTATTAATACACATTGTTATAAGAAATTTACTGAAGCCTATTCTAAGACTGTTTTTCTCTCTCATACAGGTGCTGATACTTCTGTAAGATTGCTTACTGTCACTGTCAACCATAATACCCAAAATGCCAACTAAATACAGATGTAGGTGTGTCTCAAAATGAAGCGGTATAATAGTACTACACTGTTGTATAAGGGCAACAAACAAAACAGTAAAGGCACCCAAAAAATGAACATCGACAGACCTTTACTGCAACAGTGAGCCCCTACATCAAGTCACTGCACAAAGAAACAAAATCCATTACAAAAAACAAAAATGTATAGCATCACAAATGTTGTGTCGATCTCTAAGATGAAACACAACTATTTTGAGTGTAACCATCAACAGGCGCTCAAAACAACACCATAAAATACAAAATTGTGACTTACAACTCAGAAAAGAAAGTATTTCCGATCACTAGCAAGTAAAGCTAAAGATCGAAGACTTATCACTGCTGTGCTACTGACACACCACAAAAGAGTGAGAGTCACCTTTCTCTGATGAATTTACATCTGAAAGTACAGACTTTTGTCAACAGAGCACTGTTTGTACTACGATTGTGGCGTAAGATGTCTCATGTCCTTGAACAATTCAGGAAACTTGTATATGACATTAAAAAGGCTTCAACAGTATCCTTGTTTGACTGTTGACAACTTCTGCCATGTCTTCACAGGACAGTGGCTGCACACACAACACTCAGAAGCATATTTCTGGGAAGGTCTTATCATGACTTCTACGAAACAACAGGCGTTCAATATTGATGAGTCCGGCAAACTAAAAAATGTCCTCAGTATCTCTGATGACAATCAATTGGATACTGATGATGACTGTGGTCCAACCATAGTCTTCAATAAATGGCACTGCCTTACATGGTCATGTGATGCTACCTGCAACCATAGGCAATCATCATTTCAAAAGTAGAACACTTTGTTAACCTATTCATAATAACAGATCACAAAGAGAGACATAAACTATTTACAGAAATTGACCATTGTGAAATCCGACCACATACTGGACTCATGGGTCACTCACTTGCATGTCTCAATACTGGTGTTTGTGATAGTTTTTCACAACATTCGGATGCTCGCAGTGCATCAAACAGGCATACAAAACTTTGTCTACAGAGTATATAGTACAGCAGAGCTGTACATCAATTACCTGTTTAAATGACTTATTGCAGTCAGGTGACATGCAGGGTGCCATCACTTTCCTAAAAACTGCAACACATTCCTTCTGAACCAGAAACAAGTAATTTCAGTGTCACACATCAACAGAAAAATCTGTTTCAGTGTTGAAAATGACATTCTGAAACAATGCGGAAGGAAATTGCTAAGTTTGAGATTGCAAAGTATCAGAAGTTTGATTCTGTATGTGTGTCATGCAACTGTTTGTGCTACACAAAACAAACTGTCAGTCAACCTAGAAACCTGGTCACCATATAATGACATATGGTCCCGCCTCACAGCATTCTTGCTCCTGAAATCTGACTTTCATCCACAAACACCATTGTGCTATGCAAACACTGTTTTTCAAAACTGAAGTGCAACACTTTGCCAGGAAGGTCAGTGCTAAACAACATGGAAACAGATGTTACACCAACTGAGATTTCAACATTGAATATGTTTGAGCGTATTCTAATTCAGACAATGAAACCATTCCCAAACGATTCTACTTCTGAACAAAAAGACGGAAGAGTCCACAGAAAGAGCTTGTTAGATCTCTAAAGGGTTCTGTGATGTATCTACCACTCCTCTACAGGAAAATGTTCAACCTATCTCAACAGAAAATAGCTTGGTCATTCTAATAAATGGTGTGCCTACAAAGGCCAAGGTCATCTGGCAAGATGTTGTCAATGTGCAAAGGTAAAGCTTGCTCTGGCTTATTAAAGAAGGAACAATTCCTTTTATATAGACCTTGACATAGATCAGATGGCCAGTCTCTCTGTTCAACATGATCTATTAGAAAAAGTAAAGCCAATCATTGAGAAAGTCAAGTACACAGACAAGTGACAATGTGTATGAACAGTACACAATTCACCCACTACATGCAGAGATCCATTGGGAGACAACATTGATCTCTATCAAATGAAGCTGGATGGAAGGTAAGCCTGTCAGCATTTGAGAGGCAACACTAGAAGCATGCTGCTTCCCATACCTATTTCAAAAGGGTCAGGCAGACGCCTAGATGAAAGAAAGTAGGGTACAGGGTGCTGAGTACCAGCACCAGCCGTGTCCTGAGCAAAGATGGCAAATTCAGGCGTAACATACTGTACCTGTTCCATCTGCTCTGGGAAAGTGAGCTTAGCATTCTCTGCATCTATAGCACATACCATTCACTAACAACTCCACTAGATGGAATTACAGCTCTCAATTTCTGGAGAAATTAAAACAGAAAGATGAAAATGTGCAAGTGAATCTGTCTTCCATACTTTCAAGTCTCGTGGCACCAAGAATATTGGTATCGCAGACACTGGGAAGTGATGACAATGCTACTACAGTATAGCGCAGCCACATGGTTTATCACATGGTTGTGCTGAATATGCCTGGGACGAACTCATTGAACTGTTGAAGTGGGAAAATTCCGATGTCAAAGGCATCTCATCAATGACTGTCGATATGTGTCACTTGATCCTGTGTCTGTCACAAGACATTTTCACAAGCGGTTCCATGACATTCTCACTTTCATCTTGTCAAAGACAAATCCTCCTCTAGGCATTGTAGAACACTACTTTTGGAGGACAGAATATCAAGCACGAGTGCCCTCATATCCATATGTTATGTGGATCAAGGATGCTACGCATCAGTGAACATGAAGCAGCAGAAGTGCTATCATTCATAAAAAATATATCATTGTCACATTCCAGACAAGTATGACAGTCCTACACTATGGAAGTTGGTTCCAAAGTTTCCAGCGACATATTTGCAAAATATTGCCCGTGAGCAGTAAAGAACAAATCTAATTGGTACCGCTGATGTCGCTTTGGATTTCCTAGAAGAGTTTGTCAGAATGGTGCCATGAATGACCTTTTCTCAGCAATGCGATACCACTTGAAGGCAAATCAACCAAGAGGGCATACGAGTTACCCAGGCATGAAAAAAGAGGTGTACATCAATGACTACAACCCAACTCTTCTCCTAATGTGGCAAGCAAACATAGATGTTCAGTTTGTGGCTGACAAATCACTGGCCCTGGTTCGATGCGTCGCCGTACATAACCAAACATGAACAAACTAGCTTGCAAGATCTTTGGGAAGATATTGCCACTTCAAACAAAACCCTGACATCTCAGCTGTGGTCATTGGGTTTGAGAGACTCTTTCACACAGAAGAATGTATGGAGCTTACAAAAGCCAGTGGCCAGTAAATAGGTACACATCTGTACGGAAGTCTGGCGCTGTGCGTTTCCTCAGCGTAAACTACAAAGACAAGCAGGCGTGTACTAATTCCTCATGCTGAAGTTGAGGAGCTTGCTGTCAATACACCTTCTTCAAAACATATCTTGAAGAACAACTGATAGACACATACTACCCCGTGAAACACGAATATGTGTCTGTTTGAGATGACTAAGTGGTATGACTACAAGACAGATGCAGCACATGACTCAACACGACACATTTACAAGGTCAATGGACTAGATGGGTGTCTTGTGAAGAGGAACAAGCCATGGCTTATAGATCACTGCAAACTGCATCTAGGCACATGGAAGCACAGAACATTACTACTTTGCTCTCCTATTCCTATTTAGACCCTGGAGGTGAGTCTGAATTAAAGGTGACTCTGACACATTAGAAGAACAGTTCATACTCACAAACATATATAAAAAGACTAAAAGCTGAGAAAGAACAGCTCGAAGCAGGCAGAGAAGCAACTTCAGGAAGACACTCCAGTTAGTTCACAAGACAGCCTTGATTCCAGAAGGACAAGGTGTTCTAGGTGACCCTCTGCCCTTAAATGCCCCAAAACTGTTAATCTCAGAAATTGAGACAGCCATGCAACATGGCACACACTCTATGGTCAACCAGTTGACGTTAAGAGAAAAGACTAAATCAGCTCGGCATACAGTTCACTCCCAAGTGGTTGAAGCTGTACAACATGAGTATACTACATGAAACAAAACAATGTGACTGCACTCGGTACAAACCACTACTAATGTTTGTTGATGTTTCCCAGCTGGCACAGGAAAGAGTTTCCTGATTGAAGCCATCACTGCGAAATACGGTGTGACAGGCTCTTCAATGTTTGTTGCTGTGACTGCACCCACAGGACTAGCAGCATACAACATTGAGGTGGAGTAACATTACACCATCTCTTTATGTTGACAGTCGAACATGGGAGAACTGGAGAGTATCGTAAACTGTCATTCGAGGGTTGCATCTCAGCTCCGTTCCATGATCACAAAGATGCAGTTACTCATTGTTGACAAAATCAGCATGGTCTCAATGTCATGCTAGCCTGTATTCATCTATGTCTACAGCAGATCTTAGGTACTGACGATGGAGTGCCATTTGGTGGCAAAAATATGCACATGTTGGAGACCTTTTACAACTTGCACCAGTCAATGCAGGCATGTATTCACAACTCTGACTGCTAAACAAGCTAAGAATATCCTCGGTTGCATTGCAGGCTATAACATATAAAGTGACTTACCTATGTTGAGTTGTCTGAGAACATGTGGCAAAGCGAGGTGATCTAACTTACAAATCACTTGCTTTTAGATGAAGCTACTTTGGGTTCTCTATCACCAGAACATGTATGTTTATAGTTAAATGATCGAAAATCACAGTAGATAGTCATGCATAGAAACAGCATGTAATGTCTTCAGCGAAGATATACTCTACTGCCAGACACATAGTGTGTCTTATGCCACGACTAAAGAAATGCACTGAATTCAACAATCTAATGCTACAAAGAGAGACCAAGAATTCACTTTCCATGCAATTGATACAGTTGATGGCGTTATTCTTAGTGAAAGCTAGTAGCAAAAGATGACTGAACAACAGTAATGAACTGAAGTCAGATGTTTCACGAACAGCTGGCCTGAACTCTTCTCACACTTTGTAAGAATACGTATCATGCTCACGAGCGTAATCTAGATGTCGAACAAGGCATGGTAAGCGGTGCCATAGAAACATCACTGACTTTATCCATAATGTACAGAAGACATTTTTCAGACACTTGTAGTGCAGTTTGACAACATGCAACACTCTGTACATATAGATCGAACCTCGTAAAATTCCAGGTTTTAAGGATATCTCGTAAACAGTTCCCATTATGTGTTGCATATGCTGTCTCCATTCACAAATCTCAGGGATTGAGTTTGGATTCAGCAATAGTGAACATAGGTACAGACATTTTCAAGGATGGCATGAGCTTATGTTGCACTTTCACGTGTCTGAAGCCTTTCTGGATTGCACATCATTGAGTATAGCACCTCAGAAAATACGATCTGACAAGCGATGTATTCTTGAGAACAACAGGTTACGCTCTACATCAGCCACAAATGTCTTTAATACCACTGCCTACATATCTATCTTTCTCACGATTCAGTCACAGCTGGGCAGACAACAAACAGCAGCAAGCTTCCAAAGTGATTCAAAAAGAGTTCAGCAAAGGCCACAACCTCAAGTAAACATTCACAACCAACAATTCATCAGAAATCAGTTGGTGTAGCTGCTGTACCACTGTTTGACAACAGCGGTAGAGTAAACTGCTATGCTAACTCAGCTATGCAAGTTTTTCTACACATGCCGCAGTTTGCAGGCAATATCTGCTTCACAAGACAATCCCTATCAAATGCTTTGAAGCAGATTATCAACATGACTTCTGACAACTCTAACAATTTGCACTCACTAACACCACTCGACCGCGTGTTATCTCAGTATGCTGGATGTAGTACATTTGCTGCAGACATACAGCAAGACAGTACTGAGTTCATGATGGCTGTCATAAAACAACCTGGATGAAGGCGGCACCCCAATGCGGCAGTACTTCACAGTAACATATGTTACAAAATATGTATGTGTTTCATGTGGCAATTCACAGCGTGAAACCACACAAGACATGCTGTGAATAACTCTCTTTGTTCCTAAAGCCAAAGTGTCAAATTTTGACAGCTGTTCACTAATGCTGAATGTAGTCATGCCTGTAGAAGGTGCAGAGGCAGATGCACTCAGTCCATACGTCTAAGGACTTCGTCTCAATATCTGTTGCTTATGTTGCTGAATTTGACCCAAGAGGCTCAGAGTTGATACTCCTATCACAGATTACACAGCTAGTAGAATAGTCTTCAACCAATCACTGTTTGACACTCGCAGTATAATCTATCACCATGGTCAATCCATGCATTCTGGGCATTACACCTCGTTACTAAGGTGCACAACTGGATGGTTAGAGTGTGACGACTCTAACGACTTTTAAACAGAGACTGCCACGTCCTTGAAAATGCATATCTTCCAATATTGAAAATTATGACAACCTTCATATTTCAGACCGAATAGGACAAAACATGTAGCATTTAAGATGACTACTTTGTCCAAAAAACATTCATAACTCATTACAATGTTGTACAATTTACAACTGTAAATAAACAATACAATTTCAACAAAATGGAATTCTAATACAGACATTACATAGACTGTGACATGTTAGATCTTGTGTAGATCAGTGACTACATGAAAATTGTTGTAGTGGCTTCAATCGGCACCAACTATATTAACAGTCACTAGAAACCATGATTACATGTCTATAAAAGATTGTGCATCTAAAAACTGAGGACTTACTACTCTCCTCCTCTGTACATCTCTTTAAAATCCATGTATCAACTCATATAGAACAACAAATTGATATGACTTATAGCTCTTACTCTTTGCAAACAAAGAGAACTTCTCAATTATTATAGTAGATTACTGAGCTACCCTTATAACATTCAACAAACATTCCACTCTGTCACAAGTAGTCTTTTAACACTTCAATTTGTCTAGTGACTCTTCAAATATAGAGAACATCATTCGATCATCATGCAACAGTGTAGAACTATCAAACTTTCAGGCGTAATACTAATATTATACATATGTAAAAACAACTACCTTTATTGATAATGCAAGAAGCTGAGTTACACAACTGTTAATAATAACCAATTACTGAATCTAATTTAGTAGCTCTTACAACTGTTTAAAATTACTTGTACATAATGAAACATTTGTTCTAGAAGTGTACATTGTTAATAACTAGTTTGATACTTGAACTAAAAATAGCAGTGTAGCACTACAGTACAAGTGAATGTTTTAGATATTATTCAGCAGTATACTAACAACATTTAACTAACCATAAGTTTGTTAAAAAATGCATTCCATGACAGTTTAGTATTTACAAGTTAAGAATTTACATAAAGCCAATGTAAATTGATAACATGTCATTTGTTCATGTAAAACATTTTATTTTTGTACTTGTCACATAAGTAATTGTACCGTATGTAAAAAATATTGACAATTGTAAATCAGGTACTGTTGCTGATCACAACAAACTGCATACCTGTTCTGACAATATTTATGATCGCCTCAATTGAGGGATCGGTGGGAATTTTCCATTTGCACCTAGTCAGTGACATATTATTTAATAATAACAATCAAATGTCACAAAACTTACAATTGTGTAAACTGTACTACTTATACAGTCAGCATATGGTTTCACCCACCCAGGAACATACACATTAGCAGTCACACAATTACAACAAAACACTTGTCTGTCATGTGTGTAATCACACTTCACAACCGACTGACATTCCCTTATTAACATAACACACAAGTAATGCACTCACATAATTACAACATACAACCATTTTTTAAAAGTAAAATTTTTACAAACTCCATTCACATTCAATAGCAAAATGTTATGAAGTGCCACAGCTTCAGCCTGACTATTAGAATTCCAGGTTGAATGCCAGAAACTACTTCCACACATAAACAGAAGTGAGTACTGAAGCATAACTAAAAACACACAACACCTGATTAGTTTCATATAATATCACACACTTACTCCAATCCATATTATACAGTTATTATTAGTCTTACACATTTACATATTTGACAAGCAATGATTGCACACATACAAGATTGTATTGTGAGACTGCTTCTGTTAACAAAATTTAACTTTGATTGGACCTTTTCTCCATTTGACAAATTGACAATAAATCTTTTGAAACCATAACCACCTGTGTTGACTCTTACTTTAAATACCATTATGACATAAAAATAAGTGTCTATGACTTAAGCATACAAATCAATGTTTACTAATACTGCTACAACTATACCTCCATCTATTTGTTTGGTACCTATGACATACAGTCAGTATCACAGCATATGCAACGATGTGAGACATTGCATGTCACATTTGACAGAATTCATAACACTGTGAAAAACTCAGCAATGTACTTACTTTTCGTAGTGCCTAACCAGTCATTACTACTATACCATGGTGCCACACATCAGCACCCAACAGGTCACAGCTGTGAATATGCCTGTACCATTCAATCACTACTATGTGTACTTCAGAGTCCAACAAAATGACATTTCTCATTGGCTGCAAACATCCTAACAACGTTATGTTAATCTTTTATTACCATACATGAAGAGGTTGACAATATACTGAACAAGGTTTACAACGGTTTAAAAACATGTTCCATTATTATAGCAATAAGTCACTCCCAAGAATTGTGTTAATGGTCAGTCAATCGCCCTATAGAGACATGTGCCAGACAGCCACACCTCATGCCACAACACACCCTGTGTGTCTGTCCGTGTGTGTGTGTGTGTGTGTGTGTGTGTGTGTGTGTGTGTGGTGCTGAGGTGAACTCAGTTACAATTTTCAACCCTATCACCAAATTTTCTCACTTTTCTCACTGTGGAACAACCCTAACAAATGCATTAAACAGAGTTCTTTGCTTCCAATGTCCATTCTTTTTGAGAATGATATTGAGAAATAGTTAATGTAACTCGCTCCCACCACATGATGTATTGTGGCATAGTAACAGGAGCAACAACACAAACAGAAATGATAACAGTGCACACAGCAACACAACCATGAATGAGAACAGAAGGTAATGCACACAGTGGCATACAGCGAATGGTGTGCCACGTGATGCCTTGTCACATAGTAACATGGTGCCTGTAAATTGAAATGTCAGCGGGCATGGTGACACAAAGTGAAACAAAGCAAAACAGTACAGTACACACAAATGGCTAAAAAGTAATAGAAGCAAACGAAAATGAAAGCATGGAAATGATCGGCGCACATGGTGGCATTAGGGTCTACATTGGGATCATCAGCCCTAACTCTCACCCCATGACATGAGTAAAGCAGCAAAAGTACAATACAATGGGGTGAAATTACGACCATGATCCAATCCACAACCCAATGCGGTAGTGGGGTGGGCACTGGGGTGCAAAGGGGTGTTTCAACCTAACAGCGAATTCCTCACTTTTGTCACTGTGAACACCCTAACTAATGCATTAAACAAATTTTTGCCTCTAATTTCTCTGATTTTTGAGAATGATAATAAGAAATAGTGAATGTAAGGCAGCGGCGATGCAGGGGCCCTTTGGGCCCTGAGCTCCCGCTGCATAATCATATGGAGCGGCGGGACCCTTTGGGCCCCATTCCCGCCTACATGATGTGTTGTGGCACAATAACAGGGACAGCCCTAACTCTCACCCCATGACATGAGTAAAGCAGCAGAAGTACAATAGAATGGGGTGAAATTACCACCATGATCCCAATCCACACCCCAATGCCGGTAGGGGGTGGGCACTGGGGTCAAGGGGTTTTCAACCTAACAGCGAATTTCTTCACTTTTGTCACTGTCAAACAACCTAACTAATGCATTAAACGGAGTTTTTTGCCTAATTCCCTTCTTTTGAGAATAACAAGAAATAGTGAATGTAATGCAGCGGGAGAAAAGGGCCCCGGCTCCTGCCACATGATGTGTTGTGGCACACTAACAGGGACAACAACGCAAACATAAATGCTAACAGTGGTACACATTGTAACACAAGCAGCTAAAGAAACAGAAAGGGTAACACACATGGTGGCGTGGCGAGAATGGTCTGCCCGTGATGTGTTGTCACATAATAACATGGTGCCTGAAAATAGAAATGTCAATGGGCATGGTGATGTAAAGTGAAACAGTAAGATAAACAGTACCGTGAGCAGAAATGGCAAAAATAACAGAAACATAAGCGCAAATGAAAACAGCACATGGTGGCGCAGATGTCAATGGTAAGGTGAACGAGGAACGGATTCATGAGCGGAAAAGGCAACATGTAACAGTAATGTAAGCACACAGGCTGGTTTTCCCCAAAACCTGCATTGAGAAAGACAGTGAGTACAAATAATGTATGCAAAATAATGAGTATCGGTGCAGAAAATGAGATCTTGGAATACTAAATACATTATATCTCAGGAACCGTCAGTATGAAAAAAATTTAAGTCATATTATTTACAACTGTCCTGCTTAATTTGAATCTTAGCCCCATTATGGGGCTAAGATATTTTCCACCGAAAAGTCCATTATCTCCTGCCGTTTCCAAGATACGGCCCTGGAAAGGCGCTGCTAACGCTATAATGTTATCCTATGGGAAAAGAAAAGTTCAGAGCGCCATAACTTTGCTTTCCTGTAATGTTTTTTCACCAAACTACTGAAAGGCACATCTGTGCACTGTTGGCTCTCTTCCTCCAAATTTCAGGAAAAATACCAAACCATTATTTTGCAGCAGGGCTCCAAATGATTTCTTGTTAAGTGTCGGGCGCTGTAATGCTATCCTATGGAAAACACCATCAGTTTTGGAGAGCATAACTTTACCGCCATGTGATACTTTTTCACCAAACTACTGAAAGCACATCTGTGTACTGTTGGCTGTCTTCCTCCAAATTTCAGGAAAAATACCAAACCATTATTTTGCAGCAGGGTGCCAAAGTTCCTATTATGCTTGGGCGCCATAATGTTATCCTATGGGGAAAAACTGTCAACTTTGAGTGCCATAACTTTGCTGCCGTATAATATTTTTCAATACAACACTGAAAGGCACATCTGTGAGATGTCAGCTACGTTCCCCAAATTTCATCCCAAAACTCCAAACGGTTATTTTGCAGTGCACTGCCAAAGAATTGCTGTCATTTCCCCACAGACTACAACATTACTGTCGCCAATTTGAAAGCTTTCGAAAAAACTTCAACACTTTTGTGAGCACGAAAGTAATTTATGAAGTACTTTTCCAGAAATTTGAAAAACACATTTCTGGGGATTGTTTTACCACAAAATAAAGACATGGCAAGCATCCTGAGGACCCGACTAGGTGAATACAAAAGAATTACGTTGCTAGAGGTTCTCAAATTTAAATGCCAACCATTTTTCTGATCACCAACTGAAAACAAAATGGCGGATTTGGAAAGTAACAGGCCCATTTATGAAAGTAAAACTGCATTTATGACACTGTCTAACTTTTGTTAACTTTTTCCAATTGACTTATAATGGAAACTGTTTTTGAATAACTTTTGAACCGTTTAATATTTTTCATGAAATCTTAAAAGGCACATTGGGGACCCCATACAAGTTCCCTGAAGATTCGGGCGGTCCATGAAACACGTCACGACCTGTACACGCGACCATAGAATTCCAGAAAACCGTAAACATCGCCACAGATCACGTAATAACTCCTGCACCCATATATCCGATCAGTACAAACATTGGCAAATCCCAAGGCCTATGGGTCTTGCTCATAAATTCAAATTTCAGGCAAATCCATCAAACGGTTGCAAAGTTATTAAGGTGCAAAGTTTTGGGGTTTAACATAGAAATGGCTCCTCAACCTAACTATGGTAGCACTACCGTACAATAATGTACAGACAGCTTCAGGGGAGAATCCTTTATGCATATCTATACGCATAGACAGCTTAAGGGGAGAATCTCTTCTGTAGATCTATATGTACAGACAGCTTCTAGGGAGAATCACTTATGTATATCTATATGCAAAAGTAACAGCACACTTCTGGACATTATGTTGGTTAATAAGCCTCATCTGTATTCTCACACTGGAGTGCTATTTAGTGATATAAGTGATCATTGTCCCATAGCTGGTATAAGATCATCACTCAAGCCATCCAACCCAGCAAAATTTCTCCCAAGAAGGTCTAAAGAACCTTAAAATCACAGGATACCTCCACGATCTGTGTCACACCACACGCTGACAAGATTTCTATCTCACAGCTTCAGTAGAGATGGCTCTACAGGTCTTAAATGACATTATCACAAGTGCCCTCAACATACATGCACCTCTCCAGTGTCAGAACCAAGCTCAAATCTTGTCGCTGTCTCTGCTGACCTTAAATCCACATTGCTTGCTAGAGACAAGCTCTGAAAAGGCAAGAAAGACCAAGGACCCAAATGATTGGCTTCAATTCAGAAAAGCCAGAAACTCCTGCACAAAAAGTGAGAAATGCCAAGGCTGCCTTCTACACAGCTGAACTGGATGCCTCTACCATAACCCTGCCAGATTCTGGGGGACCATAAAGGGCTCTTAAGACAGATTCTACCCTGTCTTACCATCCAAAGTGCACCTAAATAATGTGGATATCACTGACAAGCAAGAAATCTTGAATGCCTTCAACAATCATTTCACTACAGCTGGCCTAGCATTGACTCCTCTCCAGCAAATCTAATGCGGTCGCAATTAAATTTCCAGTCTACTGAGGGACAAAAAGCTGCTTCCACATTTTCCTTCAAGCCAATACTATTAAAACAAGTAGAAGACCTACTACTCCATTTGGATACAACTAAAAGCATGGTGCAGACTCTCTGGACCCCTATTTTCTAAAAGTTGCACTGCCGCTTTAGCAGCCCCCAACTCACCTTTCAATTTGTCCCTAGCCACTGGATCTATTCCTACAATATGGAAGATGGCTCAAGTGTTTCCCTACTCAAGGCAGGTGACCCCATGGACTTCAACAACTATAGGCCCATATCCATCTTACCAGTATTGTCCAAATGCTTGAAAAATTAGTGAACAGCCAATTAAGTGCCTACCTTGATACCAATAATCTCTTAACCCAGCTCAATCTGGGTTTAGATCCATGCACAGCACCATCTCTGCCTTATCAAAAGTTACTAATGATTGGCAGACTGAATTAGACAAAAGAATAATATCTGTGCTGTATTTCTGGATTTAAGCAAAGCCTTTGATACTGTGGACCATGAACTACTAATCTCTCTCTACATTCCATAGGTCTCGACTCAGTCTCTCTTCAATGGTTCAGATGCTACCTCCGGTAGACTACAGCATCGAAAAAAAATGAAGGTGATCTTATCTACCTCAAAACCACTCCTAAGAGGTGTACCATACAGGTTCTATCTTGGCCCTATCCTCTTTGCCATTTATATCAATAATATTGACTCAATCTCACCAAATCTAATATTCACCTTTTGCAGATGATACTGTCCTATATGTCAGTAATCCTACACCATCAAAAGCCTGTGATCTTTTGCAATCTGAGTTCTCTCTGCTGCAGCATAAATTACTAGAAAAGAAACTCCTACTAAATGCCAAGAAAACAAAGCCATGTTCTTCTCCTCCAAGAGCTTCTCTTCCACTCTCACCAAACACCCTTCCCCAATTATTTACCATACTTGATGAAAGTCTGGACTATGTGGATAAATTTAAATATCTTGGAGTTTGGATTGACAATAGACCTGACTACACTAGCCACATTGAAGAACTCCTGAAGAAGCTCAGACAGAGACTTGGCCTAGTTTATAGAATCAAACATTACCTAACCAGAGATTCTAAACAAAGATTAATCCTGGCACCATTCCTATCCCTCATTGATTATGCTGATTTCCTATATAGTCACTGCTCCTTTCCCACTTAAACAAACTGGGATACCTTGTATCATAGAGCTGTTAGATTCATTACAGACCTTCCTTTCAGCACCCACCATTGCTCTCTCTATACTGCAGTCGGCTGGACATCCCTATATCATAGAAGAAACAAAAATGCTGCTGTATGGATCTACAAAGCTCTAACAAACAAATTACCATCCTACATTTCAGATTGTTTTACCCAGGTCATATCCAGACCATATGCCCTAAGGAATAATAATCTCATCATGCTGAAGATACCTATTACCTGTACCGGCATGGGAGGACTGCAATCAGCTATTCTCTAGCACTTATTTGGAACCTCTTCAAAGATCCTGAAGTTGAATACCCTCATTCCAATAGCATCCTTTAAAAACTTTACACTAGTCTCTTTCCAGAGCCATGCAACTGTTTCCACAAGGTCTAGTCCTATCACAACCCCCTTTCTCCCACACCTTTTTTTGCACTTCCACCCTTAATTTGTTTTCTAGCTTTCACCCACTTATCTCATACCTGACCTTATTCCCAAAATCCATCACCCTCACTTTAATCTTTCAATACTGTTTTATTTTTCCTTTTTATTATAACCCAGTTTCTTTGGCTCATTGCTTTGTATATATGTGAATATTCTTGCATCTGTTCATTTATAATGTCTTTGTTTTTGTATTCATTCTGTATCTTGTATTTGTGTAAAATTGTACCTTTATATTGTTATGACCAATCAGGTCCATCTTGTAAATGAGCTATGCTCAATGATGCTCACCTGAATAAAGATTTTGATTGATTGATTGATATGTACTGACAGCTTTAGGGAAAAATAGAGCGCTTTTGCTCATTGATTTATCTTTCCATATGCTAGGAGGCTTATAGGAGAATGACAAATGGATAACCATGAGGAACCAGTGTGCTCTGCAACAGAGGGTCTAATTCCCTTTGGCCTCGAGGCGATGCTTAAGAGGTTCTTGAGAATCAGACCCCAAGGTGGCAGAAGAATGATTTTCTGTCTCATGATGCTGCAAGAGTTCCCTCTGTATAGTACCTATTCACCATGCCCAAGGGTGCAACTGCAAGAGTTCCTCTGTGTAGTCCCTATTCACCATGCCCCAGGGTGCAACTGCAAGAGTTCCTTCTCGTAATCCCTATTCACCATGCCCCAGGGTGCAACTGCAAGAGTTCCCTTGTGCAGTCCCTATTCACCCATGCCCCAGGGTGCAGCTGCAAGAGTTCCTCTGTGTAGTCCCTAGTCACCATGCCCCAGGGTGCAGCTGCAAGAGTTCCTCTGTGTAATCCCTATTCACCATGCCCCAGGAGCAGCTGCAAGGTTCCTCTGTATAGTCCCTATTCACCATGACCCAGGGTGCAGCTGCAAGAGTTCCTCTGTATAGTCCCTATTCACCATGACCCAGGTGCAGCTGCAAGAGTTCCTCTGTGTAATCCCTATTCACCATGCCCCAGGGTGCAGCTGCATGAGTTCCCTCTGTGTAATCCCTATTCACCACGCCCCAGGGGAGCAGCTGAGGACAGATGGTGTAGCTATTCTCTCTGTGGCTGCCTGAATTGATATATTTCAAAATATAAATAAATATAGAGGATTGTATATGAGCAATCATACACAACAAGGCAGTTGTACCATTGAGAGATTTCGTGGTAACCGAAGACCTTGAGAGCGCTCAAGAGGTCCATTACCACGGAAACCTCGAGATTGTTCAGTCGCCTTGTTTGTGTATGGTTGCTCACCACACAATCTTTTTTGTGTGTGGGCAACCATGGGCAGCACTCCATTAGCCCTCAAACAGATCTCCAATAAAAAATGCCTTATTAGCAGCAGTTCCATCGCACTGCCATTTCTCACCACCGCTGCTGCTCAATTGTGCATGCGTGTCCATGTTCAATGTTGTTGTACTGCACTAGTGACATACTGGTGCAGCACAAAAACATCCTGATGCACCAAGTGTAGCACAACACTGTTCCAGGCATGGATTTCCATGCAAAACAGCATTTCACCATGCACTATAAATACATGCTATTTTATATTCAGTGTATTAAAGAAATAAGTATCATCATGATTGTAGTGCATATGATCACTGTTAAATTACATTTTCTTTAAAGAGGTAACCAAGTAAGAAAAACAAGGTGTCTGCTGCAGAGTAACTTCAGGAGTTTCAGATTTCATAGCATGGGAGTTCTTCAGATGTGGAAAGTGCCATGCTTCCCACACTGAAGAAGATCAAAAGTCCTGAAGTAACTACATATCAACAGCACCACCAACAGAAACAAAACTTAGTAGACAGAAAATCCTCTTTGTATAAGTCCATCTGCTAAAGGTGTACACGTGGTTAACTACAGGAAGCAGTAAGGCAGACAGTATGCAGTAACAGGAGTACCCATTGAAATTACCATGCACAGTACTCTTCAGATACTGATCTTACTGCAGATCTTAAATGCACATTATCTTTCAAATCGCTAAGTACAAGCATGCCATATACTTACGTTATGCCAACAAACCAAGGAATCCATATTTCAAATAATATATTTTACTGTACTATCATTTGCAGTTTCTCTCTGCTACATTCTAATGTGTTGCAAGTTGCTGTTTTTCCTCTGACTAATGCCATGAAATAACTCTGGACTTCCATCAAACCATGCATTCCAGCACTAACATTATATAGAAGTTGATGGCAAATAAGGACCGTAAGACCCATCCAGCCTGCTCAATTTTCTACCTTATGAATATGCCATAGGCCTGCACTCTGTCTATGGCCTATCTATTCATACTCATCTTTATTGCACCTTATGTCTATCCCATGCCTGTTTAAAGCCCTGCACTGTATTCATATCCACCACTTCCTGAGGTAGGCCATTCCATGCATCCACCGCCTTTTCTGTGAAAAGAACATTCTCACATTCCCCTTAATCAGCCTCCCTCTAATCTCATGCTGCATCCTTTTGTTCTGCTATTTTTCTTATATTGAAAAATTCTAGACTTGTTCACCTTGTTAATGCCCTTAAGATGTTTGAATGTTTCAATCATATCACCTCTCTTGCTCCTTTGCTCTAGGGTATACATGTTGAGCTCAATTAATCTGTCCTCAGAGGTTTTCTGGTGCAGTCACTGCACCATTTTGTTATCCTTCTCTGGACTGCCTCTGTTTTGTTAATGTCCTTGTGCAGGTGTGGCCTCAGTACTGCACACAGTACTCAGATGTGGCCTAACCAGTGTCTTGAAGCAAGATTATTACCTCCCTCTTATGACTTACGATACCCCTACTAATACACCCCAACATCCATCTAGCCTTACTTTACTGATTTAGTGGTCTGCTTGGATGATTTCAGGTCATCTGTGATGATGATGCCCAAGTCTCCTTCACTTGTGATTGCCAGCAACTCCCATACCAACCTACAGGTAGCTTCAGGTTTCTCTTCCCTATGTGCATGATTTTGCACTTCTTTGCATTAAACTCCATTGGCACTCTTCTGACCATTTTGCCAGTTTATCCAGTCTCTTCTCATTCTGCCGACCCCATCTGGAACATCTACTCTGTTGCAGATCTTGGTGTCATCTGCAAACTTAGACAATTACAAATCACAAGATGGGAAATTTTAGTACACTTTCTTGTTTCCTCAGTCCTCCTTGAGGTGCATAAAAATAGAACAAAAAAATACGGGGGGCCATTTAAAATGATGACTCCAAGAACTTTAGTGTTTAAACCTTCCTTGTTTTATTTCTTCTTTCCCTACGTTGCTTTCTACATAAAGCTTGTTCACGGGTTAATATTATTTCTTATATCTGTTGATGCATAATGTTTTTGTTATATGCTTTCTTAATTGTTTAAAGTTTCAAACAAACTTTTTATAATTATTTTAACATATACTTTTCCTTCTAGTACAACATACCACATTATGCAATATTGAAGACCCGTATTATTGGCATTATTTTATCTTTCAGGTCTCTTTTACTTCTGGTATTTCTCTTGATTCAATTTTGTTCTGTAAAAGACATTTTAACATAATGGTGTATCAGTGCACTCCTATATGCATGCCAAAGCAAGACTGACATGATTGGTAGATGGCAGATACTAAGTGGGACCTTTGATGGTTTAGAACTAACCTTTTGCAACATCTTAGCACCTAATGGTGAATCAAGCACCTTCTATCTAGGCTTATTTGATTAATAGTGCACACATTATTCTAGGGAGACTTCAACTTGGTGTCAGACCACATATTAGACAGAAGCAATCCAAGTTTACAGGAGTCTAATAAAAAGATAGGAAGATCTTAAAAGACAGGATGATAGGTTTGGACTGACGGATGCCTGGAGTGTAATATACCCAGATAGAAAAGATTATACATTCTATTCTAATAGACATTCTTACAATAGGATAGACATGTTGCTGATCTCAAACAAACTGGTTAATAGTCTAGTTAGGGCTGACATTGGTTCAATCATAATCTCTGACCATCCCCTGTATCAGTTATGTTAAAACTAGACCCCAACATAGACAAGTCATTCCACTAGAGGTTTAACTGCTCTCCTTAAATAATGCAGAGTTTGGCCCTTGGTTAAGTGAGAGAGAACTATTTTTACTATCAGCGATAATGGGAAACTAGTTTACCACATTTTAGGAGCCTATAAGGGCTACATTAGAGGTAAGATTTTGAGTTTCACGTCTCACAAGAAAAAGAGGAGAAGCCTTAAAACGAAAGAAAAGGAGCTACAAGAACTGGAGAAATTGCAAAAGCAAGCAAAAGACCCTAAGAATAATTTGCTTAAATTAGTTCTGTTGTGCTATGAAATAAATAAAATTGCACTGGCAAAGCTGAATGCCTTATTTCATACACAACAGAATTATTGGGAATCTAGCGAAAAGACTGGCAGGTTACTTACTTATAGGCTCAAACAGATACAGAACAGGAATTTTATACGGAGTATAAAGGATCACTCTGATTCAGTATTTACTAACAATAAGGATATAAATAGAGTATTTGTTGAATTTTATAAAGGTCTTTATACCAGTAAATATAGAAAATGCTCTAACGATATACTGGCTTTTCTAGCCAAGGCTAAACTTCCACAGATCTCAGAGGCACATAAAAGAACTTGGGTAAACCTATTACAACAAATGAGATAGAGAATGCTATTACAGAATTATCAAAGGGCAAGGCACCGGGTTCTGATGGACTACCTGCTGAGGTATACTCTTTACTAAAGATGATTTGACACCAGTACTACAGAGGGTTTATACTGAGATGGAGGAGAAGGGTACTATGCCTCCAGCAATGTCAGAACTATAATTACTGTTTTACTTAAGAAAGATCCACCTGGCCATGCAAGTTACCATCCAATCTCATTGCTAAAAGTCAAGCCATACAATAGTGAAAGTACTGAACTTCAGGAGGGCTAATTCTGTCAAAATTGGAGAGTGCCTCAGAAAAGCACTAGCAAACAGGCAAGAAGGTGGGGTGGAACAGCAATGGGGAAACATCAAAACCACCATCACATGGGCAAAAAGCCTTTGCTTGAAGCAAATAAACAAATCAAAATGAAAGGAAAAACACTATGGTTCTCAAAAGAAGTGGCGGGAAGGTGAAGGAGAAAAGATAGCATTCAGGAAGTATAAAGAAACACAGAAGGAGCAGGATAGAGAACTGTACCAGTTAAAGCAGAAGGAAGCAGGAGGGTAGTCAGAATAGCAAAGGCCCAAACTGAGGAAAAGATAGCCAACTCAGTTAAGAAGGGGATAAAACCTTTCTAAGTATATTAAGAATCAAAGAAAGACTAAGGCAAAGATACTGAGGCTGAATAAAGAGGAAGGTGGTTGGGCAGAAACTGACAGTGAAAAAGCAGGGATACTGAATGAATACTTCTGCTCAGTATTCACAATGGAAAAGCAGAGGGAGATACCTAATCTAGTCATAGAAACACTCTGGATAGGGAGGTTGATATTAGTCCTATCACAGAAGAAAGGGTTCTGACAGAAGTCTTAAAACTGAAGGTGGATAAAGCAATGGGGCCTGATGGGATTCACCCCAGAATTCTAAAAGAACTAAGGGAATAACTAGTAACACCACTGACTACTCTTTTTGATAAATCATGGGAGGATGGTGTGTACCTGATGACTGGAGGAGGGTGGATATGATTCCCTTCACAAAAGTGGGAGCAAGACATAGGCAGGAAACTACAGACCTGTCAGTTTGACCTCTTTGTTTGGGAAAATGGTGGAATAACTTCTGAAGGAAATAATTGTTGAGTACCTAGAGGCCAGTGGGGCTGGGACCCAAGGTAGCATGGATTCACAGCAGGAAGGTCATCTCAGACAAATCTAGTTGATTTCGTTAACTAGGTAACCAAAGTAGTAGACCAGGAGGGTCTGTGGACATAGCCTACTTAGACTTTAGCAGGCATTTGATACAGTCCTGCACAAAATTAATAAACAAATTAGCCAGCCTGGGAGTGGGTGCCAGACTGGGTAAAACACTGGTTGGACAAGAGAACATAGTGGGTAATAGTAAATGGGTCCACAGTGAAGAAGGGGGTTACTAGTGGGGTACCACAGGACCAGTGCTGGACTGGTCCTTTTTAATTCTTTATAAGTGACATTACAGAGGGACTGGAAGAAAAGTATGTCTCTTTGCAGATGACACAAAGAGCTGCAACAAGGCTGATACACAAGGTGGGTGGAAAGGATGAAAAGGGACTTGGCAGAGTTGGAGAAATGGTCAAGTGCATGGCAGCTTAGATTCACTGCAAAGAAGTGCAAAGTATTGCAACTGAGAAACAAAACCCAGGGAAGAGTACACAATGGGTGGTGAGATACTGACAACAACAAAATGGAAAGGGATCTGGGGTAGTAATATCAGATGATCTAAGGTAGGCCAGCAATGTGAGAAGGCAGTAAGGAGGGTTTGGGGGATATTGGGATGCATAGGAGAGGCATCACCAGTAGAAACAGGAAGTTGTTGGCCCTCTGTATAGACAGTTGGGAAGACCACATCTGGAGTACTGTGTACAGTTCTGGAGACCCCATCTCCGCAAATACATAGACAGGGTGGAGGCTGTCTGAGGAGGGCAACAAAATGGTGCAGTGTCTGCACCAGAAGACACATGAAGAAAGATTAAAGGAGCTTAGGATGTATAGCCTCGAGGAAAGAAGGAGGAGTGGGATATGAAGAAACTTTCCAAGTACCTCAAGGGAATCAACAAAGTCCAAGAGGGTAGCGTCTTTCAGAAAGAGATGTGCAAGAACAAGGGAACACAATTTGAAAATGGAGGATGGCTCAGAGGTAATGTGAGGAAGTATTTCTTCACAGAGAGGGTTGTAGATGCATGGAACAGCCTTTCTGAGGAGGTTGTACAGTCAAAAACAGTGAGTGAATTCAAGAATGCATGGGACAGACATAAGGCAATTCTAGTGGGGGTAGAGGAAGTAGGCTGTTGGTTAACTAGGATCTTCAGCTTATCCATTGGGTAGAAATGGGCAGACTAGGTGGGCCAAGCGGTCCTTATCTGTCATCAAATTCTGTGTTTGTGTTTTAAATGTGGATTAAAAATATGGGCTAAAGTTCTAGCAACTAGGTTACAACAAACCCTGTTCCAGTATATACCCAGAGATCAAGTAGGATGCATTAAGGGTAGTACTGGTTTTAAAATATAAGGAGAATATCATCAACAATCTGGGCAGCCTCTCACACCCAAGATAGTTCAATTTTATTGTCTCTTGTGTCACAAACCCACTGATCAGGTCAGCCCTCTACTCCCAAAGTGCCAATCTCCGAGTGTAGTCTTGTGAGCGGTTAACAGAACAAGGTAACCCTCTTGTCTGTTTTGTGGCTCATGGTCCACCTCTTGCTTCACTCACTCCCTCTGCTCCTGGAACTCCAGCTCCATCCTGTGCAACTCAATTTGCAGCCTAAGTACTTCTGGATCAAGGATACTGGTGACCTTCCCTGCTGCTGTGGCCCTTCACTGGCAGTGGCCCTGCTCTCATCCTCACCACATCTGAACACAGCACTGGCCACTAGCTGCCACACTCGAGGTTTGGTCCTTTTCAGTCATGGTCTGTGACTCTCTGCTCTGGGTATCGGCTACCATCAGGGCATCTATGAGATTCTGCTTGCTGGCTTTCACACAAACGGGACTCATCTGTCCCTGCACAACTGTTTTAAGATGTCTACAGTGTGCTCTACTGTAGTCAGAAGCCATCTTCTTCCCTCACTACTGTTTCTCTGGCTTGCACTTTAAAAAAAAATAAAATGGGTAGGAACTTGACTGCATGCCTAGTGATATAGTTCTGTTTCTGTTTAAAAATAAATCACTGCCTTTTTCTTTCTTTGCAAGTGAGCTTACAGTCTCCAGCTGACAGCTGAACAATAAAAGCTTGTGATACCAAATTATGCCACCACTGCAACCAATCTGTTACAGACTTACTCAGCAGGTCTGCCCTCTACTCCCAAAGTGCCAACATCCGAACGTAGTCTTGTGAACAGTTAACAGAACAAGGTAACCCTCTTGACTGTTTTGTGGGTTTCAAATAAACCTTTGGTCTCAAGGTCTGGAGGGATTCAAACTGTGAACCTCTTGTTAGCATATACAATGTCCAGGCTCAGATAATTCTGTCTTCGTTGGAGGCGCAGATATCTTTGCCTACTGGACACCTAACCAGGTGTACAGAAATGAACCATAATAACTGTAATAAAAGACCTCAGATTTTAAAAGCGCTTACCTTTTCCAGTTTGGTATCACCATTCAAGCTTCACGTACAGTGTCTGCTTTAACCATATATACTCTACTTGATAAGGAAAGAAATCAAAGACAGGCCAAGTAAGCTCTAAAACAGAGGTTTACTACAATAGATAAAACATATGTAACATAAAATACAGAACTATTATATCACAAGACATACGAATCTCTTAAACAAAACCGGTTTTAACAGTGCAATTCCTACTACAGTACTTAGATTTCTCTCTCTCTCTCTCTCTAAATACCTGCTTAAAGTGCTCATATATGTTTCTTTGTCAGAGTCTAGGTAGAAGTCTCTCTGAAGGAAAACTGAATAATGTTTAAAACCTGGGTTTCCCCCTATTTGCATGAGGTCACCTAGCTCCTCCCTGTCAGAATATATAAAACATATATCTATATAAAAACAGGATGTCTTTTCCAAGTATTAAATTCTGCAACCTCAGCATAACTCATGTTCTTCAAATTACTCTCTTTGATCTTATGATAAGCTTCCCCTTCCAGGACATGAAAGCAGCTTTTATGACTTGCACTAAAACATCACAGCCTGCTCTTCTTCCTCTAAGCATTATCAAAGTTTATGATTTTCCTCTTAGCAGCTATAGCTATAATTAACTTGCAGTAGTTAAAGTCTGTAATTAGCCTTGGGCCTTCCAGGTAACACCTTGTATCTATAGTGTGTGTGTGTGTGTGTGTGTGTGTGTGTGTGTGTGTGTGTGTGTGTGTGTGTGTGTGATACTCACATGCTGTTTCAGCATTTCTCAAGAGAGACAGTCCATAACCCATTTTATATTACAGAAAATGATACAGTGATCAGAACAGCTGTCCAAGTGTTGCACCTTGATGCACACAAGGCATTTGACTCTATAGAGTGGCACTATTTACATGAGGTCCTACAGGCTTATTATTTAGGAACTGAATTTATCACTAGAATTACTTTATTTTATTAGATGCCTACTGCAAAACTGTACGTGAAAAAAATATTTCTACTAAATTTACATTGGGCCTAGGCAATAGACAAGGTTGCCCTCTTTCACTCCTGTTATTTATCTTAGTCTTGGAACCTTTAGTGTGTCATATTAGACAGAATAAGCATATCTGGCATCCATTTT
This sequence comes from Neoceratodus forsteri, assembly GCA_016271365.2. Classification (NCBI taxonomy): domain Eukaryota; kingdom Metazoa; phylum Chordata; order Ceratodontiformes; family Ceratodontidae; genus Neoceratodus; species Neoceratodus forsteri. The sequence continues at coordinate 6,487,944 of CM057449.1, read as the reverse complement.
CAAAGGATGGAACCCAAAGTGGTTGCTTATGCAGATGACATGCTACTGACACTCTCTAACCCACATAAATCAGTAGGCCTCACCATGGATTTATTGGAAGATTTTAAGATCATCTCTGGTCTAGAAATAAACTGGTCCAAATTAGAAATACTCCCATTGAAAGGTGATACGAGAGCTCTCACAAAACCTTGTAATCCAGATAATCTTTAATGGGAGCAGGGGTTGCATTACATACATGGGTATTAACATTCCACAAAAGTAAAACCATTTACTGGCCATTAACATGAAACCTTTGTTGGAGGAGATGCAGACCAATCTGGATAAATGGGGAAGGCTTAATCTTTCTGTATGGGGCAAAGTGAATGTGTTAAAGATAATAATTGCACCCAGAATTTTATATTTGTTGCAGAACATTCCATTAATATTGGTCCGCTTTGGTTCAAGCGAATAGATGCTATAATAATGAATTTTCTATGGAAAGGAAGACGGCCAGAATTAGTTCAGGTAAACTTAAAAAACACTGGCAAATGGAGGTTGGGCCTCCCAGACTTTAAATGTTACCATCAAGCCTTTTTATTAAGGCAATTATGTCAATGGTTTTCAACTAGCAAAGAATTACCTCTATGGGCCCAGCATGAAGCTACTCTAATAAGACCTTATTCTTAACATCACATCCATATTTGAATACTACTTCCAAACCACTTATGTGGTTCAGTAAATGCTTGCAGTTACAATTATTTCCCAAAGAATATACACCCTTGTGGAGAAACCGATATCTCCTTAGGAGGGATGGTTTCAGTCAATGAACATTGGAAGATCCTGGGAATTGAAATCTTAAGATATAATTAATCCAACAGATGGAGTACTCGGATCATTCACAGAACTAAGGAGCCTGTATAAACTGCCCTATACAGAATTCCACACATATTTACAACTTAGACATTCATTGCAGAGTATTCTGGATGCAATACATAGGTTTTATGTTTCTAAGGAATTAACACATTTGATTACCAAGTTAAGAAGAAAAGGGGAGGTAAAATATAAAAGCTAAGCATGGATATGGGATTAGACTTAAACAGAAACATTAACCAGCTATGGGAAGATAGAATGGGTTTCAATTTATCTCAGCCAACATGGAAACTAATATAGTTTAATGCATACAAAATGAGGAGAGATATGCAATGTTGTTTACTTCAGTTAAAGATTCTAGATGATTGGTACCTCACTCCTTTGATAATACATAGGATGGGACTGTTGGCCTATGACAAATGCTGGAAACGTGGTAATAGGTTAGGCCTGATGACCGAAGACAAATGCTGGAAATGAGGTAATAGGTTAGGACTGATGACCGATGAGAAATGTTGGAAATGTGGTAATAGGTTAGAACTGATGGCTGATGACAAATGCTGAAATGTGGTAAAGGTTAGGACTGTTGGCCGATGACAAATGCTGAAATGTGGTAATAGGTTAGGATTGTTGGCTGATGACAAATGCTGGAAATGTGGTAATAGGTTAGGACTGATGGCCGATGACAAATGCTGGAAATGTGGTAATAGGTTAGGATTGATGACTGACAACAAATGCTGCAAATGTGGCAAAGGTTAGGACTGTTGGCCGATGACAAATGCTGGAAATGTGGTAATAGATTAGGACTGATGACCGATGACAAATGCTGGAAATGTGGTAATAGGTTATGACTGATGGCCAATGACAAATGCTGGAAATGTGGTAATAGGTTGGACTGTTGGCCGATGACAAATGCTGGAAATGTGGTAATAGGTTGGACTGATGACAAATGCAGGAAATGTGGTAATAGGTTAGAAACATAGAAACATAGAATTTGATCGGCAGATAAGGACCGCTTGCCCATCCAGTCTGCCCATTTCCTACCTGATGGATAAGCTGCAGATCCTAGTTAACCAGCAGCCTACTCCTTCCTACCCCACCCCTAGAATTGCCTTATGACAGTCCCATGCATGCTTGAATTCCACCACTGTTTTTGACTCCACAACCTCCTCTGGAAGGCTGTTCCATGCATCCACAACCCTCTCTGTGAAAAAATACTTCCTTAAATTACCTCTGAGCCACCCCCTTCTATCTTCAAATTGTGTCCCTTGTTCTTGCACACCTCTTTTTGAAAGATGCTACCCTCTTGGACTTTGTTGATTCCTTGAGGTACTTGAAAGTTTCTATCATGTCCCCACTCTCCCTTCTTTCCTCTAGGCTATACATATTAAGCTCCTTAAGTCTCACTTCATATGTCTTCCAGTGCAGACCCTGCACCATTTTAGTGCCCTCCTCTGGACAGCTTCCATCCTGTCTATGTCTTTGTGGAGATTGGGTCTCCAGAACTGCACGCAGTACTCCAGATGTGGTCTCACCAGCTGTCTGTACAGAGGATAATAACTTCTTGTTTTCGCTGGTGATGCCTCTCCCTATGCATCCCAGTATCCCCCAGCCCTCCTTGCTGCCCTCTCACATTGCTTGCCCACCTTTAGGTCATCTGATATGACTACCCCCAGGTCCCTTTCCATTTTGTTGTTGTTAGTATCTCACCCCCATTGTGTACTCTTCCCTGGGTTTTGTTTCCAGGTGCATTACACTTCTTAGCATTGAATCTAAGCTGCCATAAATTTGACCATTCCTCTAACCTTGCCAAGTCCCTTCTCATCCTTTCCACCCCACCTTGTGCATCAACTCTGTTGCAGATCTTTGTGTCATCTGCAAAGAGATATACTTTCCTCCCAGTCCTCTGCAATGTAGCTTATAAAGAGATTGAAGAGAGCAGGTCCTAATACTGAACCCTGTGGTACCCCAATGCTAACCCCCTTTTTTCAGAGTGGACTCCATTTACTATTACTCCGTGTCCTATTCTCCAGTCAATTTTTACTCAGGCTGTCATCTTGGGACCCACTCCCAGGCTGGCTAACTTGTATATTAATCTTTGTGTGGGACTGTGTCAAATGCCTTGCTAAAGTCTAGGTAGGCCATGTCCACAGCCCTCCCTGATCTACTACTTTGGTCACCCAGTCAAAAATCTATCAGATTTGTCTGGCATGACCTTCCCACTGTGAATCCATTCTGCCTTGGGTCCTGTGCCCTCTGGCCTCTAGATACGCACAATTCTTTCCTTCAGAAGTGATTCCATCATTTTCCCTACCACTAAGTTAAACTAACAGGTCTATACTTTCCTGCTTCTGCCTTGCTCCCACTTTTGTAGAGGGAATCACATCTGCCCTCCTCCAGTCCTAGGTACCACCCCATCCTCCTATGATTTGTTAAAGAGGGTAGTCAGTGGTGTCACTAGTTCTATCCTTAGTTCTTTAGAATTCTGGGATGAATCCCATCAGACCCATTGCTTTGTCCACCTTCAGTTTTAAGAGCTCTCGAACTCTTTCTTCTGTAAATGGGCTGGTATCAACTTCTGTATCCAGAGTGTTTCTACTGTTTGTTTTAGGTACCTCCCCTCTTCCTTTGTAAATACTGAGCAAAATATTTGTTTAGTATCTCTGCCTTTCTCAGTCACCTTCTGCCCACCCTCCCTCCCTTTATTAAGCCTCACTATCCCTTCCTTGGTCTTCCTTTGCTCCCTGATGTACCTATAAAGGTTTTATCCCCCTTCTTAACTGAGGTTGGCTATCTTTTCCTCGGTTTGGGCCTTTGCTGTTCTGACTGCCTTTCCAGCTTCCTTTTGCTTTAACTGATACAGTTCTCTGTCCTGTTCCTTCTGTGATTCCTTGTACTTCCTGAATGCTTTCTTTTCTCTTGAACCTTCCTGCCACTTCCTTTGAGAACCATAGTGGTTTCTTACCTTGTTTCATTTTGTTTATTTGCTTTACACAAAGGCTTGTTACCTCTGTGATGGCAGTTTTATTATTCCCATTGTTCTTCCACCCTCCTTCCTGCCCATTTGCTAGTGCATTCCTTAGGCACTCACCCATTTGCAAAGTCAGCCTCCTAAAATCCAGTACCTTTGTCTTTGTATGGCTTGACTCTATTGCTGTGTTTATTGTGAACCATACTGTTTGATGGTCTCTAGTTCCCAGATGGCTACCTACTTCTACATCTGTGATCCTCTCTTCATCTCCATTTGAGAGAACCAGGTCTAAGATTGCTCCCTCTTGGTGGGCTCCAATACTAGTTGTCTAAGGCATGCCCCCTGTAGGGCATCTAAAATAACCCACTCTTAGAAGTAGCTGCTGCAAATGCACTCCAATTAACATCTGGCATATTCAGATCACCCATCAGCAATATCTCCCTTTATCTGCCATTCTAAGTATACTTTCTATCATTTCCTTGTCCATTTCCTCCCCTGAGAGGTTACAACCCCTGTGTGGATTGTGGTGCCATTGTCTGCCTCCAAATTGACCCACAGTGCTTCTTCTCCTCCCTGTTTACCCTTTTGTTCTGTTGCTTTGATATCTTCTCTTATGTAAGAGCTACTCCTCCTCCTCTTTACCCTCCTGTCCCTCCTGTAGATAGTGTATCCTGGTATGTTTACGTCCCAGTCATGGTTCTGTGTGTACCATGTTTCTGTGACTGCCACAATATCCAGATCTTCCTCCTCCATCAAGGCCACTAATTCAGGAAGCTTGTTACCCAGACTATGGGCATTGGTAGTCATTCTCTCCATTTTTGATGGCTTTACCTTCTGTAGGACTGATGACTGATGACAAATGCTGGAAATGTGGTAATGGGTTAGGACTGATGACCGATGACAAATGTGGTAATAGGGCAGGACTGATGACCAAAGACAAATGCTGGAAATGTGGTAATAGGTTAGAATTGCTGGCCAATGACAAAATGCTGGAAATGTGGTAATAGGTTAGGACTGATGACCAATGACAAATGCGGAAATGTGGTAATAGGTCAGGACTGATGACCTATGACAAATCATGGAAATGTGGCAATAGGTTAGGATTGTTGGCCAATGACAAATGCTGGAAATGTGGTAATAGGTTAGGATTGATGACTGACAACAAATGCTGGAAATGTGGTAAAAGGTTAGGACTGTTGGTCGATGACAAATGCTGGAAATGTGGTAATAGGTTAGGACTGTTGCCCAATGACAAATGCTGGAAATGTGGTAATGGGTTAGGACTGTTGGCCAATGACAAATGCTAGAAATGTGGTAATAGGTTAGGACTGATGGCCGATGACAAATGTGGTAATAGGTCAGGACTGATTGACCAATGACAAATGCTGGAAAAGTGGTAATAGGTTAGGATTGTTGGCCGATGACAAATGCTGGAAATGTGGTAATAAGTTAGGACTGATGGCCGATGACAAATGCAGGAAATGTGATAATAGGTTAGGACTGATGACCAATGACAAATGTGGGAAATGTGGTAATAGGTTAGGACTGATGACCGAAGACAAATGCTGGAAATGTGGTAATAGGTTAGAATTGCTGGCCAATGACAAATGCGGAAATGTGGTAATAGGTTAGGATTGATGACTGACAACAAATGCGGAAATGTGGTAAAGGTTAGGACTGATGACCGATGACAAATGCTGGAAATGTGGTAATAGGTTAGGACTGTTGCCCGATGACAAATCACGGAAATGTGGTAATAGGTCAGGACTGATGACCTATGACAAATCATGGAAATGTGGTAATAGGTTAGGATTGTTGGCCAATGACAAATGCTGAAAATGTGGTAATAGGTTAGGACTGATGACCAATGCCAAATGCAGGAAATGTGGTAATAGGTTAGGACTGTTGGCCAATGATGAATGCTAGAAATGTGGTAATAGGTTAGGACTGATGGCCGATCTCAAATGCGGAAATGTGGTAATAGGTCAGGACTGACTGACCGATGACAAATGCTGGAAAAGTGGTAATAGGTTAGGATTGTTGGCGATGACAAATGCTGGAAATGTGGTAATAGAGTTAGGACTGTTGGCCTATGACAAATGCTGGAAATGTGGTAATAGGTTAGGATCGATGACTGACGACAAATGCTGGAAATGTGGTAATAGGTTAGGACTGATGACCAATGACAAATGCAGGAAATGTGGTAATAAGGTTAGGACTGTTGCCCGATGACAAATGCTGAAATGTGGTAATAGGTCAGGACTGATGACCTATGACAAATGCTGGAAATGTGGTAATAAGTTAGTATTGTTGGCCAATGACAAATGCTGAAATGTGGTAATAGGTTAGGATTGATGACTGACAACAAATGCTGAAAATGTGGCAAAAGGTTAGGACAGATGGCCAATGACAAATGCTGGAAATGTAATATCGTTAGGACTGATGACCGACGACAAATGCAGGAAATGTGGAAACAGGTTAGGACTGTTGCCCGATGACAAATGCTGGAAATGTGGTAATAGGTTAGGACTGATGGCCAATGACAAATGCTGGAAATGTGGTAATAGGTTGGGACTGATGACGATGCCACATGCAGGAAATGTGGTAATAGGTTAGGACTGTTGCCCGATGACAAATGCTGGAAATGTGGTAATAGGTTAGGTCTGTTGGCCAATGACAAATGCTGAAATTAAGTAAAGCACCAGCTGACCGTTTACACATGATTTGGAGTCAGCCCAATAATAAAACACACATGGCTAGTTATCTGGACAGTATTTAAACAAGTCCTAGGGTTGGATCTTCCATTTGAGCATAACAGTTTTATACTTGGAAACACATGGGACCTATACGCAGTGCACTCACGAAAAATGGCTTTGTTAGCTTCCCTAAGTTTTGAAGACTTATCTTAACCCTCTGGAAAGATAAAAATTCCCAATGCTGAAAGAATGGGCAAAAATGTAATTAAATTGGCACTAAATGAATGGATTAGTCATGTGAACTTGGAAACAATAGGGAAATATGAAGTCACATGGCCTCTTTTTGATATGCCTGACAAGAGATTAATAACTAATAGTGCATACTTAAAATTAATCCTATATATATATAGATGGAAATGTAACATTTGAGTGTTGATTTACAGATATTAAATAAGGTGAACGTTTAGAAATGTATTAATACTTCACGTATCGTACATAAAAACTTTAAGAAAGAATTATCTTAATGTGTAGTTATGTCTAAGTAGTGTAACTCATTGAGATTGTTTCATAATTTTATCACATGTATGTTTATTCTTTGGCTAACTGGTGGTGCATTTTAAGACATTCTGGAAAACTACTTTGATTCCAGTGAATATTCTTGCAGCATATCAGGCAGGCTAGATTGTCCACAGCTGGTAATGTAAGGAGGGCAAAGGCACAGACAGAGAAGAGCATAGCTAGAGGGTCAAAAGGAGATAAGACCCTTTTTCGGTACATCAGTGAAGACTAGGCAGAGAATACTCTGGTTAAAAACAAATGAGAGAGAGTTGAAGCAAGGTAGAAGACTTGGTTTGCTGGCCAAGCACCTAGCTTCACCTCAGCTCTTTCCTTCTAGATTGCTTGAAAGGACAGCAGATAACCTTACCAGAACAAGGAAAGGATTAAGACTTCTTTGGCTAAGCTGATTTACTCTGTGTTGTTGTTGTTTTTATTTTGGTCTCACAGGGATTGCTACTGTTTGTTGCTAACATTTCATTGCTTTATTTTCTCTGATTTAAATTGTAGTTGCTGGTATACCTTCCTCTGCATTATTACAAGGTGTGCCTACAGGTTGTGCTAACAGATTACTGCTGTAATCTTCTGATTCAAATTGTCTCTTGTAAGGTATATCTTCTGTTATTGCTTTATTTTCTCTGTAACAGTGTTTCTTACAGGTGGTGCTTTACAGGTTTACAGTTTCATCTAACATTAGGATAAGCTTTTTGGGTTACTTAATTTGCTGTTGACTGATTGTTTCTGCTCTTACCTCCTTGTTCTTTTGTCCGTGGTTCTTCTTTTCAGCAGGGAAGGGCCCAGCTACCCATCCCATACCACCCACCACACTCCCTTTTATAGGGTACCACAGTTGTGACATTTTCTGTGGCAAAGCAGGAAGAGGCGAATCTGTGGGGCATCCACAAAGTGAGCTCATTTACAGGGGCACTAGTAATTTAACTTGTTATGACAAGTTATACAAAACAAAACACAAAATCAAACCATTACTTGCATTTTCTTCCTTCTAATTATTCTGACCAGGTTATAAACCCAGCAACTTATCTGGAATGGATATTATTAACTGCAGGTGCTGTGGAACACTTTCAGAAAGACAGTCTTACAGGATTTAGGACACTGTCCTACATGCTGGGCCATTGGAGATCTTGGGGCTCAGCTCCGGGCAGCATGGGCAGAGATTGCACAACTCGAATTTCATATTCAAGAGGAAATACATTATAAGAACCACCCGCCATTTCCCCAACATTCAACAGAAGAACCTCGACTGCAGAGGGTAGTTGGTCTGGGAGGTTGGCAGGTGGTTAGGAGAACAAATCGGGTGCCCCATCACTTGGTGGTCTCCAACATATTACCTCAAAACCATATAAACACTACAAACTGGTATCTGCCTATATCTCGAAATCAAACAAAGGGCAGAAGGACACTGCGAACAGAGACACTGCAACACAGGAGCTAGTACAACAAAACTCGCCCAAAACAGGAAGCAAAACAAAAAAAAAAAGGAAATCCAAAAACTTCTGATCAAAGGAGACTCCATGATTCGGGAGTTAATACCTATCTCCAGCCAGGGATAATGGTCAGATGTCTCCCAGGTACATCAGCGTGGAGAGACACTGACCGCATTGCTAAAATAGTTCAGGAAGCAGGAGAAAACAGTAATGTCCTGGTATACATAGGACAAATGATCTCACCAGCCAGTCAGTTGTGGAGACCAAGGAACACCTGACCAGGCTGGGTGACAAATTATCATCCATTTCATCTGACATCTCCTTCTCTGAGATTCTGCCAGTCTAGGAGAGGGGCAGATAGATGGAAGGTCAGAGAAGGGAGATAGGGGAGCTAACATGTGGCTCAAGGGCTGGTGCCAGGAAAGGAAACAGATTTGTAGGAATTGGCAACAGTTTTGGAGTGAAAGTACTTTAAATTTGATGGACTGCATCTGACTAAGGAGGAGTCAGTGCATTGGGGCAAGTTTGACATCTTTGCAGAATATTTAAACCAGCAAATGGGAGAGGGTGCAGCACCCCATATGACAAATGAGACAGAACACCCCTCCCCTCAGCTAGCAGTCAAACAGGGATTCAGCATGTTTGCAGTTCATTTGCATCACCAGGTAAGAAAAAGGTCCGTCTCCCCATACGACGCACTGGGGAAATGTCAGACCTCACCCAACAAGTAACACACCGAAATCTGGCCAATGGAAAATCAAGTACACAAATGCTCACAGCCTGAAATAAGATCCCAGACCTGCAGGCAATAATGACAGAGGCTAAACTGGACATAGTAGCAATTAATGAGACGTGGTTTACCAGTAACCATACTAGGAGACTTCAGTACCTGGCTAGGTACTCTTCAGAAGAGACCGAGGTGCAAAAGGGGTGGCCCTGTGTCAATAAAAATATCAAAGCTACAGAAATTCCAGAATACACATAGGAGCCAGAAGAACTGTGGGTCACCCTGGAAACAGGAAATGGGACAGCCATAAGAACTGGGGTTGTCTAGGCCCCAGACCAGGGGAGGACATAGACACATTATTGTTAGAAGATATAAAAACATGACAGCTAAAGGGAGGTTCTGATAATGGAGACTTCAACATGCCTGATACAGATTGGTCAATACCAGCAGGAATATCTGCCTAAACACAGGTGGATACCCAGCAGGGAGGCCTCAAACAACTGGTACAACAAGAGACAGGGCTATCCTAGATCTAGTACTGACTAACAGGGAAGGATCACATATCTCCAGGTAGAAGGTCACCTGGGGCCAATGACCATCACATGGTATGGTTCAGTTTGGCCACTACAACTAAATCATCCCATTCAAGGCAAAAATATGGGACTTCAGAGGAGCTGACTTTGATAAGATGGCCAACAAAGTTAAGCTAGCCCTGGCAAAAGAAAAACCGGTCAGGGGTACAGGCAAAGTGGGCAAGCAGTGGGATGCAATACTTGAAACAACATCCCATTGTGTTAGACAGAAAGGAAGTGCAAAGAAGAGAAACCACTTTGGTTCTCAAATACAGTAGCAGAAAAGGTCAGAGCCAAAAGGCTGGCCTTCATGAAATATAATGGATCACAGCGGGATGAAGATAGGAGGAATACCAAACTGCTCTAAGGAAAGCAGAGACGGCAGTAAGGCAGGCAAAGTCCCAAACTGAGGGAAACTAGCACAAACAGTAAAAGAAGGTGACAAGATTTTTTATAGTTCTCCTTTCACTAATGTAAGTCCAGCGGGGTATTGCTAAGCTCAAAGGAAAAGGGGCATGTGAGGAAGAGGACCCTGTAAAAGCATCTATCCTAAATAGATACTTTTGCTCAGTATTTACTGAAGAAGAAGGTAGGGCAGGCCCACAGTTCAGCACCATGGACACAGTGGGGAGGGAGGTGAGCACTACTCCTTCACAAAAGAAAGGATCCTACAAGAGCTCACTAAGCTCAGGGTGGACAAAGCAATGGGACCTGATGCATACATCCCAGGGTACTAAAGGAGCTAAGGGTGGAACTAGCAGAGTTATTAGCAGAACTGTTTAGTGAGTCTCTGAGCATGGGAGAGGTCCCAGAAGACTAGAGAAGGGCTCATGTGATCCCGCTCCACAAGGGTGGTAGCAGGGAGAAGGCAGGGAACTACAGACCAGCAGTCTTACCTCAGTAGTGGGCAAGATTATGGAAGCACTCCTTAAAGAGAAAGATAGTGCAACGCCTGGCATCCTTAGGAGCACAGGATCCAACACAGCATGGGTTTACAAAGGAAGGTCCTGTCAAACTAATCTCCTAGATTTCTTGACTGGGTAACCAGAGTGGTGGACCAAGTGGGAGCAGTTGATATCACCTACCTTGACTTCAGCAAAGCTTTCGACACTGTTCCACATAGAAGATTGATAAACAATCTGGGTAGGCTAAGGTAGGTCAGAAGTTGGTCAACTGGGTGGCAAACTGGTTGTGGGCAGAAAACAGTCACATGCTGAGGTACCTCAGGGATCAGTCCTGGGACCAGTCCTCTTCAATATCTTCATCAGTGACATTGCAGATGGACTAGGGGTAAACTTATCTGTTTGCAGATGACACCAAGATCTGCAACAGAGTAGATCCAGATGTGGGCAGAATGAAGAGATCTGGATAAACTAGGAAAATGGTTGGAAGAGTGGCAACTGGGATTTAATGCAAAGAAGTGCAAGATCATGCACATAGGAAGAGAAACCCTGAAGCCATCTATAGGCTAGGAGGGAATTGTTGGTAGTCCACAAAGGAAGAAAGAGACTAGGGCATCATCATCATCACTGATGACCTGAAATCATCAAACAGACCTCTAAAGTAGTAGGTATGGCTGAGGGTATGTTAGGGTGTATTAGAAGGGGTATCACAAGTTGGAAAGGGAGGTAATAATCCCTCTTTACAAGACACTGGTTAGGCCCCATCTAAAGTACGGCATGCAGTACTGAGGCCACACCTTCACAAGGGCATTAACTAAATTGAGGCAGTCCAGAGAAGGGCAACCAAAATGGTGCAGTGACTGCATCAGAAGACATATGAGAACAGATTAACGGAGCTCAATATGTATACCCTAGAGCAAAGGAGGGAGAGAATGATATGATTGAAACATTCAAACACCTTAAGGGCATTAACAAGGTGAAAGTCCAGCATGTTTCAATATAAGAAAAACAGCAGGACAAGAGGACACAGCATGAGATTAGAGGGAGGCGATTAAGGTCTAATGTGAGGAAGTTCTTTTCACAGAAAGGGTGGTGGATGCATGGAGCAGCCTACCTCAGGAAGTGGTGGCTATGAATGCAGTGCAGGTTTTCAAAAAGGCATGGGATAGGCATAAGGAAGCAATACAGATGAGTATGAATAGATAGGCCACTGACAGCAATGGATGATGGCACATTTATAAGGTAGAAAAGAAATTGGCAGACTGAATGGGCCTTGCGGTCCTTATCTGCCACCAACTATGTTTCTATGTTTCTGTGTTTCAGAGGGACAGAGAAAGCAGACCTGCCGAACAACTATTTTTGCTCCGTGTTCACTAGAAAGGAAGAAGATGTAGACAGCAGAGCAGGAAAAGCAATGACAAGGGAGGAGAGTGGATACGGTCCTTTCCTGGTGGAGGAAATTTTGAGGGAACTAGGCTGCATGAAGGTGGACAAGGCAATGGAGCCAGATGGGATGCACCCAAGGGTGTTAAGGGAACTAAAGGAAATACTGGCAGCACCACTGACTGCACTCTTCAGTAAGTCCCTGGAGACTGGGGTGTACTGGAAGACTGGAGACAGGCAAATGTGGTCCCACTGCATAAGGGGGAGGGAGGGAAGGAAGGAGGTGGAAATTTCAGGCCCGTGAGTTTGACATCCGTGGTAGGCAAGCTCAGATCCTGTCAAACAAATTTTAGTTTTTGATAGGTAACCAAGGAACTGGATCGGGAGGCAGTAGATATTGCTATCTGGATTTCAAATAGGCAGTTGACTCCGTGCCCCAGGAGACTGCTGGATAAAATGTCATGCTTGGGGCTAGGGCAGGGGTGATTAACTGGGTAGGAAGCTGGCTGGGAGACAGGAGACAGGAGACAGAGGGTCATAATGAATGGGGTGGCATCTGGAGAGGGATGGTCACAAGCAGGGTCCCTCAGGGATCAGTGTTGGGGCCCCTACTATTCAATCTATTTGTTTGGGACATTGATGGAGGCTTGAAGGGGTGAAAAAAATGCAGAGACTTGGGAGGCTGGAGGCATGGTCAAAGAGGTGGCAGCTTTCATTCAACACAGAAAATTGTAAAATCATGCATCTTGGTTACAGGAACCTGAGGGCAGGGTACCGTGTTGGAGGCAGAGATCTGGAGTGACAAAGCAGGGACGGGACCTGGGCATCACTATATCTGGGGACCTGAAGGTTGAAAGAAGACTGCGGGAGAGCATTGGCTAGGGGCAGTGGAATGCTGGGATGCATCGGAAGAGGATCACTAGTACAAATAGAGGTCATAGTACCCTTGTACACCCATCTGGTTAGACGCATTTAGAATACAGAGTCCAGTTCTGGAGCCCATAACTCAAAAGGGATGTGAGAGGGGGGCTGGAGCCAGTTCAGAGGAGAGCAACGAAGCTAGTAAAGGGGCTCAACCACTTGTCCTAGGGAGAAAGGTTGAGAGATTTGAACATGTACTCCTGGAACAGAGGAGGAGAGGGGACATAATTAAGACCTTCAGTACCTTAAGGGTATAAACTGGGTGCCAGCAGAAAGTATCTTCCAGCTGAAAGGTGATCAGAGGATAAGGGGCATGGCCTTCAGGTGGAGGGGGCAGTTCAGAGAAACTTTAGGAAGTACTATTTCACAGAGAGGGTGGCAGATAAGTGGAATAGGCTCTGGAGGTGGTGGTTGGAGAGGCAACCGTGGATGGATTCAAAAGGCATGGGACAGCCACAGAGGAGTATTGAGGGTGGGAAGTATTCCTAGCAGATAACTGGAGAAATGGGCAGGCTGGGTGGGTCTGTCAGTCCTTTTCTGCCGTCCACGTCTATGAATCTATGAACTGCTATCTGAAAGTGATATTTGGAATGTCAGTTGCCTTTCCAGCTTTTAATAGCCCGTTAGCCATGCAGTGGGGATGTGCTCAGTACCTTGCAGCTTTGAATGCAATTATCTTCCTTGTGTGAAGGTAACAGTTTTCATACATAACAAACAGAGTAGCAAAGCACTGTTCTGTCCCAGCAATCTGCTGAGAACTGCATTCAGGAGAGATCATACTTCATCTCGTATGGATTGCATTCCTGAAGTCTAGTGACCTCAATAAGTACTAGTCTTGGCAGCCTTCCTGAAGCCTCTACTGTGGAAAGCAATACCTAGAACAGAGTGACACCAGCTACAATGCAATGTTTGCATATCAAAACTAATGATTCAGAAGTCCATCATCCACGTTGATGTTATAAGTGCAGCTCAGCTTATATAGTTTCTGTAAGCATCACTGGTTCTAAAGTTTTATGAACTAATAATGGGAGAAAGGAGAAACCTCATACCACTCCATCTGGTTTCCAACTCTCTTGAAGTCTGTTTGATAGCTAGAATGAAGTATTGTACAGCAGTTAACCTATCAGTTTGCATTAGCGAATGGCGCCCTCCGTCAACGAAACTTTAGTGCACTTTGCAAGTTTCTCTTGGAGAAAGTAAGGTGAAAGGATAAATAAATGACTTATCATCCTAAAAGTTCACTGGAAAACAGGAAGATGCCACTCCTCTCCAAATCTAAGGAGATGGATGTGATTGAAAACTGACATGTCTCATGCCATCAACTCAAACAAAACAGAGGCGGCTAGATGTTGGTCAAAACCACAGACTACCCGACAAAGTTTACAGAAGACAATCCCACTGGCTTCTGCTGTCTCATCAACAACAAGCCTCAGCAGTGGGCACAGGGTCTGGCTCCCCACGCCGCACCCTTGAGTTGTGCCTAGGGTTAATAGGGTAGTTTCAGTCTGCCTGCTCAATTAAACAGCACCCCATCCTCCAACAACACACATATCAGCTCACCCAACTTCTGCAGGCATGATTCAGAAGCGAGTCCCCCAACAGTTCAACAATAACAACAGTAATAGCGCAGTCATCCCCTAGCCCCAGGGTACATAAATGTGAGAGGAAGCATTAGCAGCTTTACCTTATGGAGGGAGGGCGGTCTCTCTCTCTGTCTATGCGGCAGGCAGCAGTACTAGCATGGCTGTTTGCCTACCCGTTTGCAAGCTCCTCACCGGACTCGGCTCCACAGCTGCTCCTGGCAAAGTTTCATTATGTCACCTACCCACAGCCTTTCAGACTGCACTCTACTACTCCTAGATCTTGCTTGCTGCTGGAGGGCCAGTGACAGGGAAGGCAGACCAGCTGAACTCTATCAAACCAACTGCACGCTGAAGTCCCTAAACACCAGTTCCTATATCACTCACAACAGCCAATGTTTTAGGATTAGATAACTAAAAACAAAAAGCTGAAGAAGCAGCGCACCTCCGTTTCTGATGTCCATGGACCAGGTAGCTGTAACAATCAGGGACTGCCTATCATCACACCGTTGGCTTGTCATCTGCACTACTGAGACCCAATGGAGAGGTGGATGCCTGACTCTGCAATGACGAGCCGCTCCCGATTGCAGCGACCAATCGTTTCAAGTTGGTGATACGCTTGCTGAACTAGTGTCAGCAGCAGAATGCCACCGCATTAGTTACTGAATGGCCAAGCCCACAAATGCAGTGGTGTCATTGGCTGCCACAGTGCTGCACCTCCACAACCGCTTCTCTCCTAAGCTGCCACATAATGTTTCTTGTGTATGCACAAGCAAACATAAAAGTATAAAATCCCAAGTGTTGTAGTTCCTTTCTAACTCTCACAAAGCTTTCCTTTTCTCTGAGACCTCCGCTGAGTAATCTTGGAAAATGTAGATTCGGACACCACTCCACATTAAGTTCTTTCTTTCTCTTGCCATTTTAATAATGCCTTTCTTTACTGAAAATCAAAGGATGCTGGCAATAATTGAACAGGGTCTAGCACCTGCCAGGGATGGGGCACCAGAATCTGTGTGCCCATTCCACTTCAAAACCCATGACCATTTGTAGTTTAAAGATCAGGAATAAATAGTTGTAGAAAGTTAGACATAATCTCTCCTCCACATCTTTTGGTACCGCTATGAACCTTAGATTGTTCCTCCTTCCTGACTTTCCAGATCATCCATTTTTTTAACAAGTAGTTTATTTGAGCTGCCTGGTCTTCCTGTCTATCTTCCAGTTTATGAATGAATCTTCTAAAGTGCCTTGTCTATTTTCTGCCACTTCTAGCCAACCCTGCATTAAAGCTGACTCTTCATACACATTTCTAATTGCATGTTTACAGCCCTCTGTGTCTAGCTTTATAGCTGCTAATGTCCCCTTAATATATGCCACCCATTCTTCTCTGGCAGACTCACTGTTTAAGTTGTCATCTGGCCGCTGGTTTGTAATTGCACTGTTTAGTTGATGGTCTGTTTCTCTCAGGCCTCTGTTACCCATGTCATGTTTTCCTAGCTTTACACACTGAAATGTTTAAACACTGAGAAAATTAATTATGGGTTTATTCACTCAACCATTTATAACAATTGATAGTGGTGTCTTTTATCTAATGAATAAAATTCTTTTATGAAGTTTCCTTGGATTTTGTAGTGAATTTTGAGTAATTGTGTGTGAGGTGGAAGAGCTCCCAGTATTAGGCTGTAGCCATCATTGGTGCACGTGCACAAGTCCATGCTTCAAACTTTTATCTGCTGTTTTATCTTATGTAAGCCTGCAATGGAGGTCTTGTCAGTTGCAGGGTAGGGTGATTTCTTTTGCAGCTATCTATTGTCTCTCAACATGATGGTTGCCTGGGGAGGATCATATGCCAAGAGACCTGTATGCATGTGTAGTCTGCAGGAGTTATAGAGTTGACCCCTTATTTCATTGAGGTTGAAGCTGCGCAGTCAAAAAAATGCACTATTTTGAGACACCAAAAGCATGCAGTCAAAACCATAGTAAATTATATAAACAAACTCTAAACTGTGCATGCTGTTTTGGCTGTGTGTTTTTTGCATGCATCCATTTATGATCTTGATGGGATACCGTTAAATAGCCAGGACCAATGTGAGTTATTAGTGGTGCATATGGACTTCCAAAACCCCGTTTAAATAAGGATCAAAACAAATACCTTTTCATAGGGCTTAATGCTGATTAAAACATGTTTCTACTCTTCTAGATTAAGGGCAAACTGCAGCTCAAAAGTTTTAAATGTAGACCTCAATGAGGGAGATAACTTGACCAAGAACTCCTACATCATCTCTCCTCTCACTGCTGACTAGCACTGTCTTAACTCTCTGTAAAGACTTTTCAACATACAGTATTTTGTTGTAAAACACCAGTGACATACAGTATTTTGTTGAAAGACACCAGTGACATACAGTATTTTGTTGAAAGACACTGGTGACATACAGTATTTTGTTGTAAAACACGGTGACATACAGTATTTTGTTGTAAGACACTGGTGACATACAGTATTTTGTTGTAAGACACTGGTGACATACAGTATTTTGTGTTAAACACTGGGAGCAGTTTTATTTTGAACTAACATTTTGCTCCTTATTTATCAGGTTATTTTATTTTGTGCTGAGAAATTGGCTATGACTTAAAACTATGAACTGAGGTCATCTGTGTTATATTTTATTACCAAATTCTATACCTTTCTTCACATCCACAGCCTCCCAGATCTGTCTGCAGTGAAAGTTGTCTTCCAGGCTTTAGAAAGGTTGTTAAAATAGGGAAACCTGTCTGCTGCAATGACTGTATCCCATGTGCTGAAGGGGAAATCGCTAACCACAGTGGTAAGTGAACTAACAATAATAATAAAGGACAGAGGACTCATTGCAGAAGGTGTAAAACAATCAAAGAAAACTAGATTATTATTTTGAATGGTAACTTATGGATTATCATAACTATTTACTGTTATATAATTATGAATGATGAAACAGACGTTGTTGAGTCCTACAAAACATTAATAATTTCATGTAAGCTTTAAATCATCTGCAGATGTAATCTAGACCGCCACCTGTGGACTCTTATGACAGAAAGCAATGTCACCAATGGGCAGGCAATAATTACAACATACAACTGGCCTCTCAGTGCCATCACATTGTGTCCCACAATTCCATGAAATAGCTGCTGCCTTGATTTAATTCATGAATGATTTTTTCATGCTGATCTGCTTCATGCTAATCTTCATCCTGGTGAACAAAAACTGAAATGAAGTAAAACCTGGTGCGAGGCACCATTATATCTTATTTTGAAAGTTCTTTTCATGGGTTTCCAAAATGGCTGTGGCCTGACAATGTTCTCTTCACCTTTAATATGGAACACTTTTCTGGGAATGTGACCCTGCCTTTGCAGGTATATGCAAGTCTTGCTGGAGACCTTTGGAGTATCCAGAGATTATGTACTTAAGCTCATAGGAGGTACTTGGCAAGGGAAGGTCATAGCAGATGAACATGATAAATTTATTTTACTGGCCGACCAGGCACAAAGATCAGGGAGGGCAGTAGACATGGAGAGTCTGGGCTTCAGCAAGGCCTTTGACACTATGGCACACGGGAGCTTGATAAAGAAATCAATCAAACTTGGGGTCCAAAATTGTGTGGGGGTAAGAAACTGGTTAATAGCTAGGGACAGAGAATGGTGGTTAAGGCACTCTATTTAATGAAGGAAGTGACCAGTGTGGTGCCACAGGGGTCAGTTCTTGGACTGGTCCTCTCAATGTCTTCATAAGTGACATTGCAGAAGAATTGGAAGGAAAGGTATGTCTTTTGAAGATGACACAAAATCTGAAATAGGGTGGGCATTCAGAATGGGCTGGATATAATGTGTGAGTACCTTGGCAAACTTAAGAAGAGATCAAGTGCATGTCAGTTGGTGCTTAATGCAAAATGTGTAACATCATGCACTAGGGCATAGGAACCTGGGAGCTTAATGTAGGATGGGAGATGTACTGACTGTCATAAAACAGGTAAGGTATCTTGGAGTTATCAAACTGGATGCTCTCAAAGTGGCATGGCAGTGTGGCAAAGCAGTGGGATGATGGGATACTTAAGGAGAGCTAGCTTCAGCAGGAGCAGGAGGTAGTATTATGACTGTATTGCTCACCAGTGAGACTCCATCTGGAGTATTGTGTCCAGTTCTGAAGGCTGCATCTCAGAAAGGACATAGACAAGGTTGAGGCAGTCAGGAGGTCTCCACCTGCCTACATAGCTCCTTACTTACATAGGAGGCAGAGCTCCAGGAGGGAGGAAGTAGTGTTGTGACTGTATCATTCACGAGTGAGACTCCATCTGGAGTATTGTGTCCATTTCTGAATACTGCATCTCAGAAAGACATAGACAAGGTGAAGGCAGTTAGGAGGAAAGGTCTCCACCCACTTGCATAGCTCCTTACTTACATAGGAGAGCTAGCTCCAGCAGGAGGAGGAATAAATGTTGAGACTGTATCGGCTCACCTATGAGACTCCATCTGATACTGTGTCCATTTCTGAAGGCTGCATCTCAGAATGGGCATAGACAAGAGTGAAGGCAGTCAAGAGGAGGGCAAGTAAAATGGTGCAGTGATTCCATCAAAAGCCCTAATAGGATAGACTGAGTGATCTCAACATGCACACCCTGGAAGACTCAAGAGTGAGGAGGGACATGATGGAGACCTACAAGTAGCTCATGAGATGCAGAGGGTGCAGGAGGTGAGTTACTTTCAAATAGGAAAGAGCACCAGAACCATAGGGCATGCACTGAAACTGGAGGAAGATTAAAAGAGATGAAAAAGCACTGCTTCACTGAAAAAGTGGTGGATGTCTGTAGAGTCTGCCAGTGGAAGTGGTGGCATCAAAAAAAGTAGGGAGCTTTATGCATGATTTGAAAAGACATATGGGAATATTAGTAAGTAGGCAGGTTGGAAGGAGGATTGCCAGTAATAGACTGGGCAGTGACCATAATGGTAGCCTGGGTTGTCAAGTGGTCCTTCTAACAAATTCTGGGTTTCCTTTTCTTTTGTATTGTGTATTAAGTTTCATGAATTAAATTGCACCATCCATTGGCATTCGTACAAAAGCAAGAAGGAAAAATAGGCTTGGAACTCCAGTCTTGAGTTCTTTTAATTTGAGAAATTAGCTTCTAACTACAAACAAAAACATGGTTATCTTCTCAACCACCAATGGGTGATAAATACTGTGAAAGCATAATGTAATGTTATCCTTATATTATTGATGAATTTCCCTCATAAGTATTTTATATTAAGTATTTTAGATGATTATAAAATGTTTGTTATATGACAATGTTTGTATAATTTATTATAATTTTGTTCTATGCTGAATTATTTCCAAAGTAACAGGGTGTGGCTGTATGTAGGGGCATCACTGTAAATGAATCTTGACTCAATGACTTACCCTGATAAAACTTACACTTGAAATTTGAAAAGGCAACTGGCAAATTCTGTGTTTCAACGTCTCTTACAGACAACCTATGCTTGATGAATGTTTGATACTATAAACTCCTTGGAGAGTTTATAATGAAGTACTGTACTTGATGAATGTTTGATACTATAAAGTCCTTGGCAGGAGTTTTATAATGAAGATCTATACTTGATGCATGTTTGATACTATAAAGTCCTTGGATGGAGTTTTATAATGAAGACCTATACTTGATGAATGTTTGACACTAGAAACTCCTTGGATGGAGTTTTGTAATGAAGAACTATACTCGATGAATGTTTGACACTATAAAGTCCTTGGATGGAATTTTATATTGAAGACCTATACTCGATAAATATTTGACACTATAAACTCCTTGGATGGAATTTTATATTGAAGACCTATACTCGATAAATATTTGACACTATAAACTCCTTGGATGGATTTTTATATTGAAGACCTATACTTGATGAATGTTTGTAACTATAAACTCCTTGGATGGAATTTTATAATGAAGACCTTTACTTGATGAATGTTTGATACTATAAAGTCCTTGGATGGAGTTTTATAATGAAGACCTATACTCAATGAATGTTTATTACTATAAAGTCCTTGGTGGGAGTTTTATAATGAAACTCTATACTTGCTGAATGTTTGATACTATAAACTCCTTGGATGGAGTTTTGTAATGAAGTTCTAGTCTTGATGAATGTTTGATACTATAAAGTCCTTGGTGGGAGTTTTATAACTAAGACCTACACTCGATGAATGTCTGACACTATGAAGTCCTTGGCAGGAGTTTTCTGATGAAGACCTATACTTGATGAATGTTTGATAATATACAGTAAACTCCTTGGATGGAATTTTATAGTGAAGACCTATGTTTGATGCTGTAAACTCCTTGGATGGAGTTTTATAATAAAGAAACTATGCCTGATGAATGTTTGATACTAAAACTCATTTAATGGAGTTTTATAATGAAGACCTATACTCAATGAATGTTTGATACTATAAACTCCTTGGATCGAATTTTATAATGAAGACCTATGCTTGATGAATGTTTGATACTATAAAGTCCTTGGATGGAGTTTTATAATGAAGGCCTGTTCCTGCTGAATGTTTGATACTGTAAAGTCCATGGATGGAGTTTTGTAATGAAGACGTATGCTTGATGGCTGTTTAATACTATAAACTCTTTGGATGGAGTTTTATAATGAAATCCTATACTTGATAAATATTTGAGACTGTAAGCTCTTTGCTGCTGTAATCATCAGGTTTAAGCTAATGAATAAGTGGCATCTGTCAGACTACCCCAAAGTGTGGGGCTTACCTGTTTGCCTGTCTGGAGCCAGTACTTTGCTAATGCCTCATCTTCTGCTCCTCCATCCCTAAGGAATGCCTGCACTGGTGGAAGACCTAAGGTGCTTTTGCAGTTAGAAGAGGCTGCTGTCTGCAGATGCAATGTATGCATTACTGCTGCACTGACCATGGCAGCTGGAAAATTTCTTTCTACTTTCTCCATCACTTGTTGCTCCAGTCATAGAAACATAGAATTTGATGGCAGATAAGGACCGCTTGGTCTTTAGTCTGCCCAATTCCTACCTAAGTGATAAGCTGCAGATCCTAGTTAACCTATAGCCTACTTACTCCTATCATCAAATAGAATTGCCTTATGTCTGTACCATGCATTCTTGAATTCCCCATTGTTTCTGACTCACGACCATGACCACCTCAGTAAGGCTGTTCCATGCATCCCCAAACCTCTCCATGAAAAATACTTCCTCACATTACCTCTGAGCCATCCCTCCTCTATCTTCAAATTGTGCCCTTGTTCTTGCACATCTTTTCTGAAGATTCTACCCTCTTGGACTTTGTTGATTCCTTGAGGTATTTGAAAGTTTCTGTCATCCCTCTCTCCTCATTTCTTTTGGGGTATACAAATTAAGCTTCTTTAGTCTCTCTTTGTATGTCTTCTGGTGCAGACCTTGCACCATCTTGGTTATCCTCCTCTGGACAGCCTCCACCCTGTCTTTGTCTTTGTGGAGATGGGGTCTCCAGAACTCCATGCAGTACTCCAGATGGGGTCTCACCAACTGTCTGTACAGAGGATAACAACTTCCTGTTTTGTCCTGGTGATGCCTCTCCCTATGCATCCCAGTATCCCCATATCCCTCCTTACTGCCTTCTCGCATTGCTTGCCCACCTTTAGGTCATCTGATATAACTACCCCAGTTCCTTCCCATTTTTGTTGTTAGTATCTCATCACCCATTGTGTACACTTCCCTGGGTTTTGTTTCCTAGTTGCATTATTTTGCACTGCTTTGTGTTTAATCTAAGCTGCCATACATTTGACCCTTTCTCCAACCTTGCCAATCCCTTCTCATCCTTTCCACTCCACCCTGTGAATCAACCCTGTTGCAGATCTTTGTGTCATCTGCAAAAGACATACTTTTCCTTCCAGACCCTTTGCAATGTCCTTATAAAGACATTAAAGAGGACTAATCCCAGTACTGAACCATGCAGTACCCACTAGTAATTCTCCTTTCTTCACGGTTGACTCAGTTTACTATTACCCTCATGCAAGGGGTCTGGAGAAATGCTGTGGGGATGATATCAATGTAGTTGATGCTGAATGCACCAGCATCACTGCTGCTCTCTTCTGCACATCAGTTGGGCTGTCTGTTATAAGCTAACATGCTTGATCAGTGCTTCAGACAGAGTGAGGAATTCCTTATTTTGCCTCACAACCTGATCCGAAAATGAAGCACGCCAGTGCTGACAACTTCAGGGTGCAATAAATTAAATAAAAGCAGGATCCCAAAATAAATGTACACAGTGGAGGCAGTGCTCTGATGATATGGTTAGTGCCATCTTGTTGAACTCTGTCATCAGATGTCAGGGATCTAAATCTGCACCAGAAAATAATTCTGTGAGAATCACGTTGCAGGCTGATTGGCATCCTTTCAGACAGCCAATAAGGCATTGAATGTATGCCTTATGAACAGTATTCACTGATTGACAGCTCAAAAACCAATCAGATACTGCCCAGGGCCAGTGAAGCTCTGACATCAATTCCAGAACAAGTCAGCCAGCAGTTTGTTCCCTCATGAGAGAAGAGTGGCTGTTGTCCAGAGGCCAAGGATATTTACCTGGTTCTTTCACCACCACGACACAGGAGGTGTCTAAAGAAAGGTTTCTACAACCTCAGAGAAACAGACAGAGAAGCAGACAGAGATAAGTGCTGTTGCACTGCAAGTGTCAGGATGACATAGAGAGAAAGAGAGACTGATTCCTACCCACAGAAAGGTGTACATGTTGCAGGTGTGGGTTTGATGGTGTGTGCCTGTAACTAGTTGAGAGGATTTGTTTAAGGATGCACTAATTCTTTTTAGGGCTGTATTGGTAGCTGTAACATACACCATTATCCCAAAGTCAATAATGGACAGAATTGAACTTTTACAGTGAGCGACAGTACGTTGGAGGGCATACCATGACAGTCTCTGTGTAAGAGGCCAATTAAAAGTAATGCATGTTTCTTTGTTTAGAGGAGTGTGTGTGTGTGTGTGTGTGTGTGTGTGATTGTGTGTGTGTGCTTGTGTGTGTGTGCTTGTGTGCATGCGTGTGTGTGCATGTTTGTGTGACTCATTGTGCATTTATGTGTGTGCATGCATATGTGTGTGTGTGCGTGTGTGTGAGAGTGCGTGTGTGTGAGTGCGTGTGTGCACAGTGGGAGTCAATATTAGAGACATCAATGAAAGTGCAGGCAGTAAGACTCAGAAATCCAACTACTCATTAGCAGTGAAATGAAAATGATAGAAGCTATTCTGCAGCTGAAAAAGTTAACTTTATTCCACACAATCTCTCACTAGATGCTGCTAATTCATTTTCTATGTGTATGCCTAAGTGTGTGTGTGTGTGTGTGGGGGTGAGTTTATTTATTTATTTAATGGTATCAGATTGCAAACCTTTAAGTCAAGGACTCATTTACAAGGCTCCTCATCAAGGTACAAAGACAGATAAACAATCACAGGATCAAAGTCGTCTCAGTGATGACAAAAGGAGAACTTTTCTATACAAGTTTAAGGTATGATCCTATACAATGTGGCAGCAGTGTTTGTATTGTGGATATCAATAAAACAATAAAGTCTTAAGAATTCATACTACAAAATAGTGTTAGTAATAAAAACACAAACACATACAGAACTGAAAAACATTAACTTGCAGAGGAAAAGTTATATTCGCTGCAAAATAATTATATCTATATTCGCTCAAGTGATAATTGTGCTGAAATAAAACACACGCTAATTGTTCAAAACTGCATATTTTCAATGGATGAAAACTAGGAACTAATGCAGAGCGTGAAATTGAATTTGCACAATTGTAGCTGATTAGTGCCATGTACTACAGTAAATATAACTTGCACGAGAATTAAAGGTTCTATAGTAATTCCACACAAACACTCACTAGATGCTGTGGTTTCTTGTTCTATGTTTGAGTAGAGTGTCTGTGTGGAGGATGTCAGAATTGCTGAGACTGATAAAAATGCAGCCATTAATACTCATTAAACATAATACAGAATGTGTGAGACAAGAAAAGAGAACATTTATACAGCAGTCAAAAATATTAAATCATTTCCACAGCCTCTCAGTAGACTCTGCTGCTAAAGTGTGGTAGCAAGATTTTGCTGAAGCACTACTAAGAGAATGAAGCAAGAGACCATGTTATGGGCTCAAGCTGATTGAGTGCTGGCCACACAGCACAACTAAACACTTGGCAAGGGTCCTGGGCCCAGATATTCCAAAGGTTCGCCATCGCGCAAGTCCAAAATGCGCCATTCTGCGATATTCAGCAGGAGGCAGTTACGCCACTGGCACCAGGTTGCGCTGAGAGCAATGCAAATGAATGCATGCTCAACAGGAGGAGGATCCATGCATAACCTGCGCAACCCGATATTCAGTCGGGTTGCGCAGAGTTGTGCATCGCAACAACCTGCGCCCGCAAAGCTTGAGCCAAAAAAAAAGGCAAGTTGAGGGCCACCACAGGTGAGCTGCTGCATTGCAGGGTGCAACACAGCAGCTGCCACCCTGGCTGGCCCCAACTCACTCCCTGTGCCCCCCACCAGCCCGATCGCGGGCGAGTACAGGTACATGTCCCCACACCTCCCACAGCCCGATGTCGACAGAACCTGCAAACCCCCAGTGCCCGATCGTGGCAGAACCTGCATAAACCCCCCAGTGCCGGTCGCCCGGGCAGAGTAACCCTCCCCCCAGCCCGAATAACTCCCTGGTGGTCCAGTGGACGTAAAGCCCGATCGCGGGCAGAATGTCTAGCAGAACCCCCAAACATCTCCTGGTGTCTAGTGTCCCCCACCCACCCGAAACCCCTCACCCGCTCCCCCGGCGGCGGTGGCGACAGCATCCCACCCGCCTGCCGCCCGCCGCCCGCCCGACTGACTGTGTCGGTAGGGCTGCGCCCATTGGTGCAGAGCTACAGCCATGGTGCAGCACATACATGACAGTCAGATTTGTGAATGATCCAAATCTGGACTGTCATGTACGGTATGGGCTGCACGCCCATTGGTCTATCATGTCCATATCATTTTTCCCAACGATCTCTCCTCTTCCCATTTGGCTGTTATTGAATCTTGTTAAATCAAACATACCATTGATATAGGCAGAGTCTTCATCCCCCACCCCTACTGCCAGGGTACCATTCCCATACCCTTCGAGCCACCGGCCCCTCTCCCGTGTGATTATCCATCTTTTCCCTTGCTCAGTCCCTGACATTGAACATTTGAGCATTTAAAGCAGATACACCCCATTTCCCAAAGTCCAGAATTAGAAAAGCTGCATAGCTGATGTCCCACGAGGCGGGCCGCACAAGTCAGTTTCAACACCAGGCCCTCCTCATGAGCTGTGTCGCAGCTCGGTGATCTGGATTTTCACATCCAAGCAACCTTCACTGCTGCTATTTGTGAACTAGAGGGATGTGTCCAGCAACTTGCGATCCTCTACCACCCATGACTCGCATTGGGCAGACCCTGAGTTGGCATCCTCAAATTCAGCTCTCCATCCACGCTTCCAGGGTCCCCCATCCAGACAGCCCTAAGTCCAGTGCTTCTCCAATTTTTTATTTAGTTTTGTTGACTGGGTAAGTGCACTAGACAAATCCTGCCTATTTTCAGGCATGACCCGGGGAGGAGGATACAGATGAATGCCAACTGACCTTGAACCTGATTAAGCTGTTGGTGGTATTTTTAGTGAATGAGGAATTTGGCAAGGACACGGAAATTACCCTACTCTTTTCGATAAGTGCCATGGGATCTTTAATATCCACCTGAACTACCACCAATCCAGGCAGATGGGACCTTGGGACCTCAGTTTAACATCTTATCCAAAGGCGGCACCTCAAGTGCAGCACCCCTCTCATGCTGCTACAGTGTCAGTACTGGGATTCTGTTGTTGCTGCCTTATTCTCCACTTTAGTGGCTACTTCAATCAGGATATTTAGCAGCGCATGTGCAGTGCAGCCCCGGTCTCCCTGCATAGTACTTCATTTCTTTTGTCTCCATTGCCAATATAGGACTCCACTCGCCCTCTCAAGCCCACAGACATCTCAATCCCTACCAGGGCTCCTCCATGAGTGATAACTACACACAGGCGCTGCCTAAGGGTAATAAACCACCTAAAGGATAATAACACCTCAACAGCACTCTTGTGAGGGGTTAGCCTGTCGACACACTGCATGCGTCGACAGACCCACCCTGGCTCGACATTTCCTTTATAGGCACTGCCCTAATGACATCACTTCCTCTCCTTCCTTTAAGTCTCCATTTTCCCATTTGCAGGTTATACTTGCCTAGCCACTAGAGGACCCTCTGACCTTCCACCTCAGAATCCCCACCAGAATCCCTCCTGCTTCCTGTAGCCTGTCTACCTATTTGGCTACTCCTCTCCTTACTCCTGCCCCTGCCTCTGGCCTGCCCCTTGCACTGCCACCCAGCTAGCCCTACTCACAAACCCCTGCCCCACACCCAACCTGTTACTAACCCCGTTGGACCACTAGAGTCACTATTTCAACCCTGTTTTCTGGTCCAAACCCAGCCCACTTTTAAATCAACTAGAACCTGATCCCTGCTCTCAGCTAGGTCCCATCCCAACTGCCCTGACAAGGCCTTGGGCCTTGAACCTTGCACCCTGTCCATCAGAGTCCATGATAGTACTACTACTCCAAAGTGGTATCTACACTTTCTGAGGGTAGCCAGGATATCTGAAACTCACCACCCTGCTACTACCAAGGCACTATGCCAGGGCACCTCTTCCCCATATCTGGTATAATGTCCCCAACAACAACCCTTGTACTTCTGTTCTCCCCATTTTACTGTCCTTTCCATCTTAATTCCCCTCTAAGCTGCTTGCACCCCCACCCACCAGTTACCCTGATCCATCCTATAAATACCCCTTTAAATCCTCTTCATCCCTCCCAGCTATCTCCTGGTCCCATTTCCCTCACCACTCCTCCTCGGTCTTATCCTTCGACTGCCTTCTGGCCTCTCTCACCCACTCCAGTACTCTCTCCCCCCACTCAGGACACCCTACTGATGCTCCCAGCCAGTGCAGGTAAAATCCAGGTTTCTCTGGGCTCTACGCTGCCACCTAACCATTGCCCTACTCCTTCTGGCTACAGGGATATACACCCTAACCCGGCCAAACCCTAACCTCAGGCCCAGACCACCCTATACCTAACCCCTCAGCCAAAGCCACCACTGACACTCGACCAGGCTACCTCCCGAAGCTTACACCTTCTCCATCTAAATATTCGTAGTCTAGCCCCTAAGTTCAATCAGTTTCAGGTCCTAGCCGCCCACCATGCCTGACATAATCATCCTATCTGAGACCTGGCTAAATGCCGGCCTGCCAGATAATACCATTGCTATTCCTGGTATCACTATCACAAGGCAAGACTGGCCCACCAAGGCGGAGGGTGGCAATCTACATCAGATCAGCCCACACTTCACTGTCTCTCTCACAAAAGCTGAACCCAAAGCTTACGAGGCTTCTTATGGTAAAGCTGTCCCCTCCTCCTCACTACCTATCTCTTCGTGGCTGGTATTTATTGCTGCCCAGGCACCAACCACAATAATCACCCAACCACTGTGCCAACTCTCATCCCTTGCCCAGTTGGGCGAACTATATGCCATGGGTGACTTTAACCACAAATGGCTAGCACCCCACAACAAAACACAAACAGAGATAACCGCTCTCAACCTTACCCAAACCGTTACAGAACCCTCCCGCTCAAACCATAAGTCCGGTAATCACTCACTGCTAGATTGGGCACTTACATCCCACCCACACTGCGTCATCAGTTCAGGCCTCTCCCTGATTCCATTAGTGACCACCACCTAATCTACTTGGTCTGCAAAATCCACAGAGTTAAATCCCTCTAAATTTATATTCCAACGCTCATACAAATCCTCAACCTCTCCCCTCCTGGAAGATCTATGTCACTCAAATTGGGTCCCAAGCTCAAACTGCTGTAACATGGATTCGGCCTTTATGCATTTTCAGAACACCTTCCTCACGCCTGGGATAAACACACCCCCCTGCGCCGGGCTAGAGTCCGTGGGTCTCACCTACCCTGGATATCCCCAGAGTTAATAGCTTGCCAACAAGCCCGTGACAAGGCCTGGCGTAACTACAAATCTCGCTCTTCCCAAGCAACCTTGTCACCTACACATGCTCTGCAACAAATGCACAAAGGCCATTCGCTTAGCTAAGGCAGAATATTTCAACAACACCCTCAATGCAAATCTTGGGAGACCTTCTACAATTCTGGAAAGTCATTAACTCCCTTTCTCCCCAAACAGCAAGCCCCTCACCTCCTCCTCATCCAAGGGACTCTCCTCAACGACCCCCTGAAGGTAGCATCCGAGTTTAATTCCTATTTCACTACTTGCCCTAGCCCTCCTCAATTCCCTACCTCCAGCAACCACTCCCACCCCCTACATCTATAACCACATCCGCCCCCCAGTCATCTATCACCCTACCAACTGGTGGAATCCTTTTCCTTCAGTCCATCTCCCCACGAAACCTTAGATGCCCTTCACCCTGAACCCCTCCAAAAGCAAATCCCTGATGGTCTCGATCACAAACTCCTCTTCCTTTCTGCCCCCACCATTGCTACTCCCCTCACCGTCCTACTAAATCTATCTTTCACCACCGAGTCACTCCCTTCCGAATGGAAGCATGCCACTGTCCTACCCTTCAAAGGTGGTGATCCTTCCTCCACCACTAATTACCATTCCATCTCCTTCCTCCGCCCTCGCCAAACTCCAGAAACACCTAGTTCTATCCCAGCTCACCCACTTTCTCTCGAACTAACTTCTTACCCCATTTCAGTCTGGCTTCAGAAACACCACTCTACCCCTCCTCCCTACTAAGACTAATGGACTCCATCCTCACTGGGATGGATAAAGGGCTAATCACGGCGCTATTTTCATTGACCTAGCTAAAGCTTTCGACACGGTATCCCACTCTCCTACTATCCGCCTATCAGGGGCTGGGTTAGCAGTGTCCGCCGCAAACTGGTTCAGTGCCTACCTACTAAATAGAACCCAATCCACTAAAATAGCTGACCATCTCCCCTCCTCTCCCTATCACCACTGGCATTCCCAAGGCTCAGTTCTGGGCCCCATCATCTTCTCCATCCTTCTAAATGATCTGCCTAATTCTTGTTCCTCCACAGCGATCCACATATGCATGACGACACGGTCCTCTTTACCTCGGCGGACCCACGAAGAACTCACTTCCAAACTTCAAACTGATTTCAACAAAATCCAACACTGGTTCACTACCAACAAACTCTCCCTAAATGCCAGAAAACTGTCTCTGTCTTTCAGCACAAGACAGCGTCTATCCAAACTCACCCCCTCTGATCTTCCATACCTGAACAACACCATCCTTGAAAGTGCCCTCCTTCAGATATCTAGGGGTTTGGCTCGATCACCACCTCTCCTTTTCCACACCGTAGATGCCATCATTTCAAAGCTGCCCCAAAACTGGACTCCCTCTACAGGAACCGCACCTGTCTCCGCTACCCGTCAGGCGTGATTTAGTCCTGAAAATGATCCTACCCACCTTCAACTACTGTGATGTAGTCTACAGCTCCGCCTCAAAGACCACCCTACTCAGACTTGACCCCTCTTTAATCGTTCTGCCTTTGCCCTTGATGCCCCCGCTCCACATCCTCTGCGAGCTCTACCGTTCACTGGCCCTGCCAGCTCTGAGCAACCGGCACCTAATTCATAGTGTTAAATTACGCTGAACTTCTGGTTCGGCTCCCTCCCGCCCTACCTCGCATCCTCCCTATCTTCCCCACCTACCCCACCCGCCCTCAGGTCCACTGACACTAAGCTATTAGTCATCCCCACGAAGCACCACTGCCAGCCAATCGGTCTTCTCTTACCTCTTCCTAAACTCTGGAATGGCCTGCCCAGCCCAGATCCGCCATTCTTCTTCCAAATATTCGTTATCCTCTGCCCTCCCTAACTTCCTCGCACCAAATTGCAACTGCCCCTGACCTCCCCATTTGTTAACTTCTCTCCCCGTTGCTCCTACCTTGCCTGATCAGTGGCCTGGCCATCGCCTAATTGTCTGTCTGGCTTATATACTGCCCCTACGACCAACACTCACTCTTACTCCTCTTCTCACTAACATACGCTCCTCTGCCCTACCCACAGCTACCGACATCACTCTCCTCCTCCTCCCTCACCTAACCCCCCCCTACGCACCTAATGCTCACTAGTCCACTCCTCCTCTACCCCATCTAACATACGCTCCTCTGCCCTACCCACAGCTACCAACATCACTCTACCTCCCTCCCACCTCACCTAAACCTACCCCTATGCACAGATGCTCACTAGTCCTCCTCCTCTACCCCATCTAACATCGCTCCTCTGCCCTACCCAGCTACCAACATCACTCTACCTCCCTCCCACCTCACCTAAACCCTACCCCCCCACCGCACCTAATGCTCACTAGTCCTCTCCCCTACCCCCATCTTGCTCTCCAACTCCTACTGTCAACTGGTGCATCCCACTGCAGCTCAAGTTGTTACTGGCACTCAGTTCTGCTCTGGCACACTAGATCTACTACTGGCACTTATGTAATTCATGTATTGCCTCATTGTGTGATATGTTTACCTAGTCGCTGATGTGATGCTCTGTACTGTTCTCACCCTGCCTTGTACCATGATATGTTTACCCTGTCTCTGATGTGCATGCTCTGTATTGTTCTTACCTTGCCTTGTACCCAGGATATGTATACCCTGTCCCTGATGTGATGCTCTGTACTGTTCTCACCTGCCTTGTACCCAGGATATTATACCCTGTCGTTTATGTGCATGCTCTGTACTGTTCTCACCCTGCCTTGTACCCAGGATATGTTTACCCTGTCACTGATGTGATGCTCTGCACTGTTCTTACCTTGCCCTGTACCCAGGATATGTTTACCCTGTCCCTGATGTGATGCTCTGTATTGTTCTTACCTTGCCTTGTACCCAGGATATGTATACCCTATCGTTGATGTGATGCTCTGTACTGTTCTTACCTTGCCCTGTACCCAGGATATGTATA
This sequence comes from Neoceratodus forsteri, assembly GCA_016271365.2. Classification (NCBI taxonomy): domain Eukaryota; kingdom Metazoa; phylum Chordata; order Ceratodontiformes; family Ceratodontidae; genus Neoceratodus; species Neoceratodus forsteri. The sequence goes on along the minus strand of CM057449.1, from coordinate 6,456,271 downwards.
CCCTGTCGCTGATGTGCATGCTCTGTATTGTTCTTACCTTGCACCAATGATATATACCCTGTTGTTGATGTGATGCTCTGTACTGTTCTCACCTTGCCTTGTACCCAGGATATGTATACCCTGTCATTGATGTGATGCTCTGTACTGTTCTCACCCTTGTACCCAGGATATGTATACCTGTCGTTGATGTGCATACTCTGTACTGTTCTTACCTTGCCCTGTACCCAGGATATGTATACCCTGTCCCTGATGTGATGCTCTGTACTGTTCTCACCCCTGCCGTAAAACCCAGGATATGTATACCCTGGTCGCTGATGTGCATGTTCTGTACTGTTCTCCTTCAGGGTGTAGGCCAGGAATTTTGAGCTGCACACCAAATGGACTCACTGCTACCCGCCCACCCCCATTAGGGTGAGCTACCCTTGTTCAGAACCATTGTCCCAATGCGCCAAGTGTATTTGGGTGCAATAAATAAGATTTAAAAAGAAGCTCCGTGTCCGGTCTCTTATGGGTGTGTGAGTGCATCAGCTTTTTGGAAGATATCGCATAAGTAATTTGTGTAAAAAAAAAAAAAAGGAAGCAGTCAAAGTAAACTGTACCCTGCCCCCACCCTCCATCCCCAATATAGTGTGCAGTTTAAAATCTACAGTAACTGGCGACATATACAGACTACACACTACAAAGCAACAACAACTAAATACAGAAAGCCCGAATCCCCATTTGAATCCTAGGTTATACATGATTACACCCACACACAGCCAAGTCATCACTGTAAAGCAGTATAACATCCAAATATTTAACACAGAAATACCCTGGAATGCCCCAAAAGGTGGCACCTTTGTCTCAATTAAGCACAAGCAACTGAAAGAATACTTTGACTGCCCCAAAAGTTAATATTGCATTTCATGTCAATCTCACCTGAATTAGACATACCATAAATATTGTGAAGTTGGAGCAGAAAAAAAAAAAATACATGAGTAAATAAAAAAAAAAAAAAATGCCCATTAAAACAAACTGGTACCAAGCATACATTTTGTTTTACCACAGCTCAGTCAAACCAACAAGCACAATTTAACGTCCCCAAAAACAGCATAACGACTATACAGTATAAAAGAAACACTGCATGTTTGTTTGCAGGCAAGGTCCCAGTCCCAGTGTCCCATCGTTTACTCACCTCAGTCAGTCCTCACCTGCTGCAGTGCTCACTCAACTGCTGCCGACCCTTGTCTCACTCAGCTAGTCTCCCTCTGCCTCTGTGGACCTGCAATTGATTTCCAACTACGGCTGGCGACTGGCGTGCAGGGGCACAGGCAACAAAGCTCCCTGGCTGACCAGCAGCGAGTAGACTTGGAGCAGCGCGGTGGTCTGGGTCCTAGTCTGGCAGTGTGGCACTCAGCAGTGGGCCGTGGCACAGATAGATTCTATTCTTCACTCGCCACCCTCAGCTTCCTAAAAACTGCACCAACCACAGCCGTGAGCCACACAGACAATTTGCACCCCAACCGGCTCTCAAGTCAACGTCCTCCACACAGCCTCAGAATGGGAGAACTGGCACAGAGGATTGAAGAGTGATTTACACGGCTCTTTTTCCCCACAGACTAAACCGGCTTTCTCCCCAACTTCCTCGGCCTTTCAAGTCTCGTCCGGTCCAAGTTTACCAACTGCTGTGCGCCTGCCTGCTGCAACAACCAACAAACCAACCAACAACAGAATGACTGTCCTCCAGTCCCGACTCAAGCGCTCATTTGCATCCGCATTCATTCCCAGCTTCCACCAAGTTAGTTCCCTCTGGCTACTTGTTTAACTTCCAATGCTCCAAACCTAAATGGACTTAAAGACAAAGTTCCTTCAAGCCCAGGACCACCAGGAAAAGAACAGACCAAGCGCTAGTTTCAGGGCATTTAAAGGCCCATGCGACCTGACCCCTAGGCACGCCTCCTTTGTTTCTGAGTGGACCCGATTGAGATGGGGCAAACTATGTCTCAGTCTGGTCAGGTCCATTGGGGCATGTTCAGAGTTCCACCCCTCCTAAAAAAAGTTGAAACCGACCGAGGGCTAAGCGGCGCAAAAATAAAACATACCCAAACAAAGGAATGCTGACACGCCAGCTGGCTTGGCATGCTACCCACCCGCTGATGTTTAACACGTATGCAGCATGACGTGCGGTGGCTATGCCCTTGTTCTTATGTAACAAGTTCAAATGTAATCCCCCAAACCATGTACATTATCTGTATTGCACTACTGCTAAACTCAACTATTGTATGTATATACCTGCCTCCTCTGTAACCCTTCCCCCCAGGTCGCTTTGCATTAGAGGCAGGCATCTTTTTTTGTAGTGTGCCTTTCTCTGGTGAAACATTTTAATAAATAAATAAATATAACCCAAGTGCCAGATGTGGGAACTGAACCCACAGCCCTCTGATCTCCTGGCCTCAGAGACAAGTGTGCTACCTACTGAGCCACTGACACTGCCAATGTGTTGGGGGCTCTATATCCTGGGCAAGGGCTTACTTAAAGAGGAATTAACTCAGTCATTACAGGTCCTCGGATATAGATATGGAGCAGATAGGCAGAAATAAAATTGCATGTGAGCACTGCAGTAAGACTAACAGAAAAACTCCAGAAAAATTGAATATGTCTCTCTCTCTCTCCGCTAACAAATAGACTCTCTCCTGTCTTGGACAGTCATCCTATCTTTTCTTAAGCTCTGCCCCAAGCGTAGCCACTTTATCTGCCTCCCAGAAACTATAGGTAGCTCCTTCGTGGTGAATTTTCAGTGTAGTAGGGAAGATCATGTACCAGTCTATTTTAAGTGCTGACAGTCAGTAATCACTTCATTGAACACACGCCTCTTTTTCCTGATCCTTAGAGAGTGATCATGTGAGATAAACAGCTGTGACCCCTCGTATGTAGCTCTGAAGTACTCTTGTAGGCTTCCACACCTCCTGCCTATCTTGTAAGTTGTGGAATCGAAAAACAATCTGTCTTGGCCATTGTCTTTACAGAGGCCATGGCTGCATCGCCTGGTGCACTCGTTCGAGCTTGTAACGGCCCGTCTTTTGGATTCAAGCCCAGTAAGGCAGGCAGCTCTCTCTCGAGAACTTGAGGATGTTTGAGCCCTCCTTACCTTTAGGGAGGCTCCCGGAGATGCAGGTTTGGCCTGTGATGGTATTTCTCTTGGTAGTCTAGGGCCTCCCTGAGATCGCACTTCCTTCTCCAGTTCATCCGTGTGTGCAGAAGAGGGGCCAGGTGTCCTCTGCAGCTGAGATGTGGCCCTCCACCTCCTCCAGCCGCTCCTGCTGCTGTTCCGCTGTGAGTCCATCGCAGCTAGTTTGTGGTCAAGCTTTTCTTCCAACCTCTCAAGCTGGGAGGACAAGGCATCCATTAACTGTTCTTTCAGTTCCCAGCCTACTGCAGCCATTTCTGCAGCTGAAATAGAAATGGGGCCCACCTGTCAGCCTGCCCCACCGATGGTTGCTTCTTGGTGTTTCACCCCCACCGCTCGATTTACCTCCCATCAGCAAGACATATTTTTCCATGCTGGGGTAATCAGATTTACCACATATATGTATTTCTTACTTTAGCAAGGGATTTCGGTGGATTAGCAAAATTAATCAGACTGGGGAGGCGGAGCTCGTCAAAAACACGTCCGCATACCATTAAGCGGTCACGTGATCAAGTGGGATTTTTTAATCGGCATCCCTGGTGACCCGATAGTGCGCTGCAAAATATGTGATGTACTGATCCGTAGGGGTGCAAGGGCAGCAACTAGACACAGGTGGGCAGAGAACTCACTTGGTCATGCACTACCATGCTGAGTGACTTCCCAAGCTGCAGGATGTAGCAGCAGCTTCTTCAGCTGTGGCAGATGGAGAGGGTCTGCCTGCATATTGTCACTAGAGAAGGGCTGATGATCACCAGAGGCAGCAGGTCCCCAGCTGCCTGCACAGAGGAAGACCTGCCACAATAGCCTGTCACCCAGACAAACCTGGCTGTGCTATGGGCGAGAATGAGGCATGAGGTCATAAAGTCACAAGATATTATGCCACATGCACATACCGCACTGCCAGTACAACATGATATATACCATGTGGTATAAGTCTTTTTTTTTTTTTTTTTGCAAGGGCTCCACCACCTGCATCAACTCGTTACAGGGACTTGTGCCCCCAATTCCCCCTCCAACTAAAATAACTAACTCTGGGGGCCCACTAACATCACATAAAAAGTATTAAAAATAAATATTTCCATGTGTCTGGGACTGGGAATCGAACCTGGTCCCAAACACAGCACCTGGTTTTCTTGCAGCCAGTAGCTCACTCCACTGAGCTACTGCAGCTGCTCAGTAGAACCCTCTCTAGCAAGTCTTATCCTCTGCCTGGGACAATGGGAGGTGCAATACTGCACACAGACCCATTAGTGGTATTACACCGTCTGGCTCTCTTACACTGCTGCCGTTGCAGTTTTGGGGACATGTCATATGCTATTAAACACACAACATTTTGGCCTTAGTAGGAGACTGAGGCAGTCAAAACAGTGGTGGAGGTGCTGTGCAGCAGCGTAGCCATATAGCGGGACAGAGTGCTGAAATTATCAGCTTGCTGCGCAGTATTGGGGTGGTCAGCAACAAGCCCCACAGGCCCCAAGAAAAAGTATTATGAGGTCCAGTTTTACCCCAGAAACGTCTCCTCTGCTTTAATTTTTTTTTAAGTAATATTTTTGTTTTCCTCCAAACTAAGAATGAAATTTATGTTCGGTTAATGTTTTCTTAGTAATTTTTCATAGTTGTTACTTACTTTACTTTATTTTACATGACTGATGGTAGCCAAAATGCCAAACACTGCGTGCTTTAATTACAGGTGAAACTGTGGTGCGTTATGCATGCTGCAATAAAAGTGACTTGAAGATAGCGTTTGGTGCCACAGTTTCAACTGAAATGAAAGTACAAAGTGTCCTTACGCCTGTTGTCGACACATGACGTATATATAAAATAAAGTTGAGTAAGAACAAAACAATTTTTATTGCATAAAGCATAATGGCATGGGGGACATTTGGGGAAGGTGGGGAATCGTATTTGCCATTATGAGGGTCAAGAAATACAGTATTAAGAAAATTTCCATCCCCCAAAAACTTTCTCTGCTTTTAATTTTTTCTTGAGCAATATTTTTCTTACAGACTACATATAAAATGTATGTTCAGTTACTGTTTTCTTTATGTAACCCTAGATGGCGCTATCCCAGGGGCTACTACCCCTGCCTGATTTGCCACTAACAGGTTGAGGGCCTGGATCCAATGGCGGTGCCTCCACCCAGAGGTCAGAGTTTGCAATAGTTAAACTAACTTGGTCACAGCCCTCCTGGACACTGCAACCCTTTCTTCCCACTAGTGGCCCACACAATATATCAGAATTACCTTCACAGTATACACTTACCCCCAGGTCTGGTTCCGCACTGGGACCTCCTGTGAAATGAGATACAGTGCAACAATCACAGTACAGTACTTTAACATGAACAAATACCTCAGGTAGTATAACTTTGCTGAAACAAGCAGCTCTGATTTATTTGGGGGATATAACAGGACAGGGAAATCAGGTTAATTAGCTTATCACTCTAATAATCTACCTATGGCTCTGTGCACAGACCTATCCCTATCAGTTACTGTCCCTGGGTACCCAAGCCCTAGTGGTCTAGTCAAACCGTGGCAGCTGGTAGGGCCCTTTCACACAGAAAAGGAGAATTAAACAGTCAGCAGTACAGTAATTCCATTTGGATTTAATGTGGCAATTCAACAGGGAGCGACCCTGAATTAGTACTCACGACCTCCAAATAAGATAGGGTCCTTCAATGTCAGCAGGGCTCACTTGAGGTACACAACCTCTTCACACATCCATATAAAAGAAAGCACTATACCAGGCAGGCTGCATCTGTATCCCGATCGCAATTGCTGCAATACCGGGAGAACACACAGCAGATTCAGTTCCTGACAGACCGAGTCCAATTTTCAGCAATTCCTCCAGTCTTCTACAGGGTGAGCCTGGTTTCTACTCTTCAGAGATCCTTTGATTCTTTTCACAGGACGGATTCAGTCCTAACAAGCTGCAGACCGGAACTCTGGGCCTTACACACGTTTTTGACTAAAACTGCACACTGAAAAAGCACAGGGCTCCTTCCTTCTTCACCGCCAAAGCTCAACTGGAAACTCCAACTGACAAAACCGAGCACTTCCTTTGAGTTCCTCCCAGTTCTAGACTGGATTGGCTGTCACTCACAATAGACTGCTGCTGTTGGTCCAAAAGGCACTGAAGTCTAAACTACATCTCCCAGAGTCACTGCCCATACAATCCTCTTTGGCTGGCTCAGATTATGAGTCCAAGTTCTGATTTGTCCAAGGCACCATTTTAGAGCTAGCTTACCCCACACTGATTGGTCCAGTTCAGCAGTTCAAAACTAGAATGGGGAACTAGCAGACACAGTTCTGACTGCAAAGAAAGCAGGTTAGACAAACTGTAATTTCATTATACTCTAAATAATTTCTGGCAAACAGTTACATCTTTCAGATGAGTTCCCTTGCACTCCCTAGTGACTGCAAAATGAAGTGAATTGGCAGCAGCTTAGGTGGTACTCAATCAAAGAAACACACAGTCCCCCATACAAACTAATTATGTCTGCAAGCAGACAGCTCTTAAAGAGACAGTACCAGAGGTTCTAAAAACACTCACTGATAAATGGCTTAAATGCCAAACACCATTCAGGCTTGGAGCATTCAAGCAAGCTCCTGAAGTCTTTTGGGAACCCCCATTTGCAGGGGGGTTACATTTATGATATTTTTATTCTATTTTACATTGCCCTTAACTAATAATTGGAAAGCTAGCCTGTATTTCAATGGATAAACAGTCAGCCACTCCCACTTCCTGACAATATAAAGCAGTTTCTCCTTTTCTTTGCAGCCAGAGGCTCTGTCCATTTGTCCTTTGTTGCTGGCTGGGGCCTGCTGCCACCCCACCCCAGTTTGGATTCTGCTTGTTTTCTGCTGGTCTTCCTGTCTTTCTGCTTGGTTAGTATTTTGCCTCCGACTGTGTGTTTCTCTGTGTGTTTGTTTCCTGTTCCTCTGCATTTCTGTGTCTTGTTTTGCCTTCTCTTTGGGAGCTTTTGTCTACACTCCTTGTGCATTTCTGTCCAGGAGCTCATGTTATTTGCTACCAGTACTCATGTGTTCTACTTAACTTCCTTGCTGCATATGCTACTTATTAATGGACATTGCATTTAATCACATGCTGCTTTATTATGCTCTGGAGGTCAGCTTTGGCTACTGCCAGTGCTGTAAACTAGTTTTAAATGCTGCATGTGGGTTACGATGCTTTCACCATGACTTCCCTTGTTTTCCTATGGCAGGGAACTGGGAGGTTTTGTTGAGGAGTTGTAGCACCATGTGGCATATTGCCTCATATTTGAATCTTGTCTCTGCCATTGAAATTCTCTGAGAATTCTGTCACCTTCTAATTGGCTCCATCTAGACTTGGTTGACTCGCCTTTGCTTATCTTATGTTTGCAGTAGCTTCAGCAAGCGGAATAACTTCAGTAGGCTAAATAAATGAATAAACAAAAGAAATTAACAAACAAAATAAATGAAAAGAAATGAGCAAAAAACTGAACAAACAGAAATGAACAAAATAAATTTAAAAAATACACCTATGTCAGAAATACCTATGCTTAAAAATATCAGGCATACTGCCCTCGCCTGGTGCAGGGTCCCTCCCCTGTAACCGACTGTCTCACTCTGCACCACTAGTCTCATCTAGAGCATGTGAAGCTCAGGAGAAGGTCCTTCTCACTTGGCCCATAGCTGGGAATGTCCTCACTCTGGGTGGACTTTCAGTCATCAACAATGCCGATGGCACCTCAAGTTGTAGAATTTAAGACTCAGCAGTGAAGGGTTGGACTCTCATAGGGGCCCTTTAGCTGCCCAAGTGGGTTCAGAGCACCCTTCAAGCTATTCTCCCCATGACTGCCTCGGGTCACCTGGTTTGTATTTAGGTCGAGTAGACCGGTGACTGCCTCAGTAGTTGTTGCTCTCCTCCCACCTTGGTTGTCTGATGTAGAGTATCACTCGCAACTTTCCAAGGCATACCTGATAGAGGGATTCAGTGAGACTTTTCCTCCAAATTGGATATTTTCTACCTTCCTTTAACTGGGTTTCCAAATCACAGCTGCAGAGCCGTCACTAAACAAAATATCTCAAGCCTGGAGGAAGGTGACCCATGCCTTGGATCCCCAGAGATTTCCTCCTCAAAGGGTTTTCTCTCCTCCATGCCTCAGGTCATAATAGTTAGTTAGTGTAGTTAGTGTTCCTTAGTTCTTTTAGGTAGATTCTGCTGTTGGATGGAGGTAGATGGTGTCCCTTCCATTTCCTCTCTCCTTAGGAGGTCCCGTTCAGTTATCAGTATATCTTTTAGGTAGGTTCCACTGTTGGATTGAGGTGGATGGTGTCCCTGCCGTTACCTCTCTCTAGGAGGTCCCCGTTCAATGATCAATATATATTTTAGGTAGGTTCCGCTGTTGGATGGTGTCCTTCCATTTCTTTCTCCTCAGGAGGTCCCCTTTCAGTTATCAATGTATCCTAAGCACTTATCGATCTATTTTGGCATCTGTCTGCCTCGTGTCATTAAGCTGCACTGTTGTCATTCTACTCCTGTGCCTCTTGGCCTCATTGTTTCTGTCTTTGGTGCTACTACTACATTCTTGTTGGGTGACCTTCCTAATGACCTGAAATCAAGGGTATTGACCCGTGGCTACCTTTAGGGTGGAACCCTCTGTGATGGTTCCTTGCATTTGGTACCCCTACAGGGTGGTAATTCCTCTGGAGTAGAGTGCGAACGGCCAAAACCTGAGTAACACAGTTGCACAAGCATAACACTATACTGGCCGTGTAGGCCATTGAACTTGGTATCACGCATATGCTGCACTTCTTTCAACAATGTATGTTATTCTGCATTACTCTATTATTTTAAATGAGAAATAATAAAACTAGTGCTCTTTGTAATGTTAATCTGTGACATGATTTGCATCAGTATTCCCAGCTGTTTTTGAACAGATATTGTTCCATTATATCACGTAGCACTGTTTGCTGCCGCGATTTCATTGTAGTCACAACACAACTGAATGTAAATAGCTGCTGTCCAACAGCATGTGAAATGTAGATTTAGTAGTTGCCGTATTGGTCCTTGCAAGAATAGATCCAGAAGCAAATGATTGATACCTTTTAATGGACCAACATAGATGTAACAACAAGAACAAAGTGCTCTAGCTTTCGGACCAACCAGTCCTTCAGAAGCTCATGGCAGTTGTTTAGAAAATACAATACTTATAACAGCTAGATAATGCAGAGAAAAACAGAAAAAATCCCCATTGGTTTAAAATACCATTTAAAAACCAGAAGATGATGTCAGAGAAGTTTAACAGTACAATACTGCCCTCAGTCCGAATGAACCTTGGGTTCAGATGTGCTTAGTGCAACACACATGCAAAGAATCCTACTGCACATAAATTTAATTGACATAAGATAACACTGCTGAAGCAGATAACTCCCAAATCAAGCCATAGTGTCACAGTCAGTATAAGGATGTGATTACTGAAAAGCAACCCCACCCAGCTTAAAGACAAACTAAGATAGTTATAGGGCTCATGAAATTACAATGTATGCATTAAAGACAAGAATTACCAGTAAAGTTGTATCTGATTTTACCCCTCAAGTGGGCATAACAAAAAACTAGACAATTATATTAATTGTTTCCTCAACAAGTCAGTGGTCCGATCCTTACCAGGCAACAAACCCATTATAACCTCTCTCCACTGGAACGAGAGCTATAGGGACATTGAAATCAAACCACAACATTGTCATCAAAAAAGCTGATAAAGGTTCTGCAGTGGTGATTTTAAACAGAGGATTATATTACTGAAGCTAATAGACAGCTAACAGATCTTACATACTACAGAGAACTGGAGAGTGACCCCACTACAAGATATAAAGATGAACTATGTGACTTAATTAAAACTTTTCCTGACCATGTCCGAAAGAAACTAGCTCACCTCATTCCTGCTGAACCAAAGCCAGGGACATTCTACATGCTGCCTAAAATACATAAACCTGGCAATCCAGGAGACCCATAGTCTCTGTAATGGTACACCTTGACTGAGGGATCTCAGGGTTTATAGAGACCATTTTGAAACCGCTGGTTATGGAAAGAGACAGTTATATCCAGGACACTACGCACTTGTTGCGTGTACTTTCTAGTTATAAGGATTTACCACCTGATACCATTTTAGTGACAATGGATGTAACATCCCTTACACTAATATTCCACAGACAGATGGCATTGCAGCATGCCTTAAATACATACATGAGAAAGGACCTGACCAAAACATCAACCCTGGAGTGGTGGGGGAACTTATGGAATTCATTTTGACACATAACAACTTCAACTTCAATGGTAAACATTATGTTCAAACTATGGGAACAGCAATAGGCACCAAAATGGCTCCACAGTATGCTAATCTCTTTATGGCTGACTTGGAGGAGGATTTTTAAGGCAGTATCCCCACAAACCACTGGCTTATTTCCGTTACATTGATGATTTGTTTATCATCTGGACGGAAGGCACAGATGCACTCAAAGATTTTCATCACAAACTTAATAATCTTCACCCTACTATAAAGCTTACCTTGGAGTACTCTACCACCAAGGTTAACTTTCTGGACACCACAGTCATCATTAAGGATGGAACCTTACATACATGTATTTACAGGAAGCCAACAGACAGACAGATACCTGCACAGGAAAAGTAACCGCCCAAATCATACAAAAAAATCTGTCCTATACAGTCAAGCACTCGTTGTCAACGTGTTGTTCAAATGAGGATGACAGAGATACACATTTGGCTATGTTGAAAAACACCTTTATGGAGCAGGGACACTCTTCCAGGGAAATTGACAGGATAACAGAGCAGACAGCATACAAGTACCAAGACAACAACTACTTCAATATAAAGAAAAGACAGCTACAGAAAGGATACCTTGGTAGTCACATCATCCAGACCTTGAACGTCTGCGTAAGATTATTAAAGATCTCCACCCAATATTTAGTGAGGATGACACCCTTAATTGTATTTTTAAGGAACTCCCACTACTATCTTTTAAACAACCGCCAAATTTATCCAGCCTAATTATTAGAGCAAACTTTCACCGAACAGAATACCATGTCACACAATGGCACACGACCTGCAATCGACGCCCTGCAAGACTTGTGGCTCATTTCTACCTCAGACTGTGTGTTACATCACAAACAGACAATTCCAGGTGCATGGAGTTATACATGCATGTCACGACATGTTGTTTATTTCATTCAGTGCAAGAGATGTCCACAAACAGGTTACGTAGGAGAGACACGCAACAGCTCCGCACTAGGATGAACTTCACAGACATACTATTACAGCAAGGAAGACTGAAAAACCAGTGGGCATCACTTCTCCCAGCCTGACCACTCAGTCTCAGATATGTCAGTAATGGTCTTAAAGGAAATCTCAAAACACAAACAGAGCGAGCTTTTGAGATTAAACTTATTTACATCTCAATATGGTAGCAGATGGGATGAACTTGGATATTGAGCTTCATGGGACACTACAGAAACTAACATCCACAGACCTTTTCTTCTTCAAACGGACATATTATAGGACTTCAGCATGTGTGAGATGTGGATGCGTGTGTGTATGTATGTGTGTGGGTATGTGTTGAGGTATGTGATATAACAGATGTGGGACTTGCTGTCACTTTGAGGTAAGTCTCTATTTAGCTATATGAAGTTATAATGTGTTACTATTTTTATTTCACACACAAAGAATTTCTCCTTACTTTTTATCTTTGCCTGTGGGGGAGGATTGATTCCATTGCACCATATTCAGATTACCCAGCCTGCTAGTGTACATACAGGAGTGTTATCTTATACTGTTACATATAATTTTGTAACTCTGTACATATTGGGATGTGTGATCTCATTTGCTTGGGGTCCTGCACATATCTTTTACATTAGCTAATATTGTAGTAATTTACTCAGGATTTCATGACAAGTTGTATTCCTTTGGGGAACTATTACAGTGACTGAAGTTAATATAGGTTCACTAGGAGAGATTGTGTGTGTGTGTGTGTGTGTGTGTGTGTGTGTGTGTGTGTGTGTGAAAAAAGGCAGGAGAGAGAGAGAGACATCTCATTTAAGCTATGTATCCCCCACCCACATTATTGTGATGTGGGGTGGGTTAGGTTGTATTGTTTGTATGAACAGGAGGAGATAAATTACATTTTTATCTCTTTTTCAGATTCCCTTGACATTTTTGGTACATGAAGTTGCTACATTCTCAGTGTATATTGACATCAGTACATATCAGGCTGCATGGTCTGAATTCCTTGAGGTTCCTCGACTAGAGTTTTTGTTTAACACTAATATTATCAATTTATATTTAAATTATCATTTATATAGTCCTGAGGTTTTTGTAATTTCTTGGGCCTTTTATTTAGCTTGAGGATACAGCTGGGTGGCATGTCCAGCTAGGTTTTACACATCACACAGTGTGCACTGATGTTTTTGAACAACTTTACTGGTAATTCTTGTCTTTAATGCATACATTGTAATTTCATGAGCCCTATAACTATCTTAGTTTGACTTTAAGCTGGGTGGGGTTGCCTTTCAGTAATCACATCCTTATACTGACTATGACACTCATGGCTTGATTTGGGAGTTATCTGCTTCAGCAGTGTTATCTTATGGCAATTAAATTTATGTGCAGTAGGATTCTTTGCATGTGTGTTGCACTAACCACATCTGAACCCAAGGTTCTTTCAGACTGAAGGCAAAAATTGTACTGTTAAACCCTCTGACATCATCTTCTGTTTTTTTAAATGAGTATTTTAAAACCAATGGGGATTTTTTCTGTTTTCTCTGCATATCTAGCTGTTATAGGTATTGTATTTTCTAAACAACTGCCATGAGCTTCTGAAGATGGTCTGGTTGGTCCAAAAGCTAGAGCACTTTGTTCTTGCTGTTACATCTATGTTGGTCCATTAAAAGGTATCAAATCATTTGCTGCTGTCCAACAGCATGTGAGAATCCTGATCCCAACCTGGTGCAAGGCTGTTTAAATGAGAGCTCAGTTTATAACTTTTGAGTATGAAAACAATGTAGGGCTGCATACTGAAACTGTTGAAAGAAGGGTATCGTTCGCATACACAGGTTATTAGATTAGGTGGCAATGTAAAATGAAATAAAGTATTGGTCAAAATTGTAACCTCACTCTTGAACTGATGCTTTCATTATCAGGCTGTTTTACTTTTTGGATACTGTTTACTGTGTTAAATTTTGTAGTATACATACCAACAACAACTACAAGCAATAGAGAATAATGTACAGGGAACCATACACAACAAGGCTGTGTTTCCATTGAGGGGTTGAGGTGACAGTATATGAACCTTTGAGAGTGAAGCTCGAGAGTCCATGCTGTCATCTCAACCCTTGAGATGGAAACACATGCCAGTTGTGTGTGGCTGACCATATTTTATTTTTTATAGTATATGTTTTTACACTATAGTGACAGAATCCCACTGAAGTAAAAACAAAAATCTTGCCATTTCTTTGTTCTACTCACATATCAAAATCAAATTTCCAAACTTTTGAAAGGTAAAAGATATAGCTTTGGGCACTGGGTGGTTAGTAAGTAGCTAAATATAGAATAAATGGAAATTTAAAATGGTATGACCGTTGAACTGTGCATAACAACTGTTCAGAATGTATAACACCTTAGAATGCACATAACGGTTTAGAAAGTGCTTAACAAGGATTTTGAGCATGCTAATTTTTATACATAACAAAGGGTAACCATATACTATAAATACCATAACATCACCTGAAGTCACTCACCTACCGTAGGCACCCCTCCATAATTTCCTATCTTCTGAATATTGTTGGCTTATAGAATACATCATTTAGCGTGCAATATAAGTGCCACAATGTGAATAATAATTCCTTAAAAATATGTTCATAAAATTAACAAGGATTTTGTGCCAGTCATCATAATTATAAATCCACAGCTCCCTTCAATGTTCCACCCCATTATGGTTTCCCCAATAGAAACAATTTTTCTTATTACTTTCTTTATTGTATTTTTTAAATTCCCATGGTCACCAACTTTTCGGATGCTGCATGCATTCATTTACTTTGCATTTGTAGCACAGAACTGCACACTTTAATATACTTTTATTGAACTGGTGGTGCATTGGCTTAGTGTCACCTGTAGTGAGAGGCGAGCAGTGTCCTAGTTTGCAGACTCTTGCTATGACCTCTTGAAAAATAAAGGAAAGTAAGAATAAACTCTTAGATACTGCCTTTCTATTGCAGAAAGCATAATGGCATAATATACAGTACAAGTCACATTAAACTGTTCCATCAACTCACTGGTGTAGCTTTTTTGTGATTCTACTGCAGTGGCAACTTGAATTGTTGAAGCTTTTAATTCTTTTCCAACCATTCTTCACTGCCTGTTCAACTCACTTGCACCTGTTTAGTGATATGGCAGTAGCTGTTTTACAGTGTTTATGCAATGCATTGTCATGGCATTGTTTATAAATATCACAACATTCCTTAAGAGTTGTTTAGTCTGCCTTCTGAAATGAATCTCATGAGCACTCCGCTGAAAATAAAGCTTACAGTCCTAACAGCTAGTTGCAAATCAATACTAATCTTTTACTAATTTATTGAATTAAACTCTGCACAGATCAGGAAACTCATTGAACAATGCTACACCAGTGAGTTGAGGAAACAGTTTAATGTGACTTGTACTGTATTTGTTAGAGGTGTGATTTAGATTGGAATTATGACTTTTTTCCTTTTGGGGTGAAGCAGCAGTACAATAATCACAATACCATTCAATCACCTACCATCCCCAACCCCACAAATGTCCTATATTGTGAACATCCACTGTTTTAATGTCATGAAAGCCCAGATGAAGAATATGGCCAGAAATGAGTCGGTGTTCCATCGTAAATGAGAGCAATGCCTGGTGGTGATGCCAGTTCCTGCTGCTGCTGTTGTCCTGCTGCACTAATGTCATGAAAAGTCCAGATGAAGAATAAGGCCAGAAGGAAAATGCTGGAGATGCCAGAGTGAAGATGAGGACCTTCTCCATATGCTCTGGTCCTGTCCCTGTATTAATGGGGTCTGGTATATGATCCATAAAGACTGTGAATCCGCTCTTGGAATAAAATCCTCATTATCCCTAAATTCCTTATTCCTGGGATAAAGGAAGGCCCTGGGTTTTAGACAATCATTGAATTCTGTCATGTGGTCAGTAGCCCTGTCTCTTAAAGGATCTTACACTCACACTGGAAATTACCTAACCCTCCTGGATACAGAGCACGGGTAATGAAATGAGTGAGGAATCATTAATGAAAGGTTGGCTCCATAAATTATTGGTAAAAGTGAATTGTTGGATAGGATTTGGGTCCCCTTCCTAAACTATTTTGTCATTTAATGATTTTAAGAATAATGACTTACTACAATATGAGAAGGCAGTAAGGAAGGCTGGCGGATACTGGGATGCATAGGAGAGGCATCACCAGTAGAAAACAGGAAGTTGTTGGCCCTCTGCACAGACGGTTGGTAAGACCACATCAGAGTATTGTGTACAGTTCTGGAGACTCCATCTCTACAAAAGACATAGAGAGGGTGGAGGCTGTCTAGGAGACAACCAAAATGGTGCAAGGTCTGCACCAGAAGACATATGAAGAAAGACTAAAGGAGCTTAAGATGTATAGCCTCGAGGAAAGGAAGGAGAGTGAAACATGATAGAAACTTTCAAATACCTCAAAGGAATCAACAAGGTCCAGAGGGTAGCATCTTTCAGAAAAGAGATGTACAAGAACAAGGGGACACAATTTGAAGATGGGGGGACGTAATGTAAGGAAGTATTTCTTCACAGAGAGGGTTGTTGATGCATGGAACACCCTTCCTGAGGAGGTTGAAGAGTCAAAACTGTGGGGAATTCAAGAATGTATGGGACAGACATAAAGCAATTCTAGTGGGGAGTAGGAGAAGTAGGCTGTTGGTTAACTAGGATCTGCAGCTTATCCGTTAAGTAGGAAATGGACAGATTAGGTGGGCCAAGCGGTCCTTATCTGCCACCAAATTCTATGTTTCTATGTTTACAAAGCAATATCCAATGCTTCTCCTGTGTTGTACTTGTCACTTTTTGATTAAGATAATAGCTATAAATTAATTGATTACCTATATAGTGAACATTTTGATTTGTTTAAGTATGTATTATTATTTATGAGAACTAACAGTTATGCATTAAGCACCTTTCGATTATTGCACCATTGTATCAAACACTGTGTGTGGACTTTTGTTGTGTCCTGTGTTCTTGAAACTAATAAAATCTTTGAAGTAAAGAAATGTTCAGATGAAGAATAAGGCCAGAAATGTGTCAGTGTTCCAAGTTTAAGCGAGGCCATTGCTGTGGTGGTGAGGCTGAGCTTGCTGTAATACTGATACATGCTGCCCTTTGTGTGTGCCTTCATACCACAATGGTAAATCATTGTTCACCCTAGGGTAATTTTTTTTGGTATAGGCACAGCCATTTAATTTGTATTGAATCTTGTTCTGTGTTGTAAGCAGTCCATCATGTTGTTCCTTTTCAGGGAACCACAATACATATGGAATGTTGCCACTTTACACAGTGGGACGTGATCTTTACATCCACATGCAGACATATGTTAAGAGTCTGACACCTAAAGTGTTACTGTGACATTTAATTGTTATTCAGTGGGGTGGGGGTTACTGCTGTGTTTGGCTGAAATATTTCCGATTATTTTTTTTCCAGGTCATATGCACAGTTTGCACACTTGACCTCCCTGAAATGGTTATCACTTGAAACAAGATGTGCCACAAAATGGCAAAAATTAATTTATAAATATCACATGGATAGTCCCAAGCATTATATAAATAAAAACTTATTTGGAGGGTGTTATCTGTGATGCTTGGCCAGCTGGTTATGATTATTGAACAATATTTGTAATATAAAATATAGTATGAGATTGTCTCACATAAGACAGCCTAGGCTTCCATGGGTCCCCCCTCCCAGGTTTCAGTGAAGCTACAGGGTATGTAAACTGACCAGGAACCAGTTAATTAATTACCTTCCTTCCAGAGGACATTTTATTATCTTTTATGGCCTGTTACTGCTTTGAAGTTGAGAAACTAAATATACATTTTATTATTGCAACATCATCGAGAGATTCTTGGGCATGCTCAAGATGTGATTTCATTACCTAGATCGGTCCAGTGGTACCTGATACCAGCCCTGAAAGCCTGTGGCATATTCCTGGCCTGCTGCATGCTGCAACATGGCCATTGACCAGGGGATAGCTGTCCAAGTGAAAGAGGCAGCAGCAGCAATGAGGGTGGGAAGGACGAGCTGGATGGGGGTGTGCAGCCATCCATGGAGAGGAGGACCCCAGGCTGGCAGCCTGTGCCAGGAGACACCGAGGACACCATCACAGAAGAGCACTATGGGAACCAAAGGTGAGTACCAGACATGACAGCCATGCATGCACAGGACACCACACACACACAGATAGAGGTGCACAGCCACACAGTGATGCATGCAGGGCACTGGCAAACACAGAGCATGCACAGGACACCACACACACAGATAGAGGTGCACAGCCACACAGCGATGCATGCAGGGCACTGACAAACACAGAGCATGCACAGGAAACACACTAACACACAGCCACATGACCACACCACAGTGGACAGGCACAGGTGCCGCACACACACATGGGCCCTGCGCTGGGGACACAGGCAGCTGTAGCCCTGCTCTGCACATACACCACCAGCACTGTCATGTGTCGAACAGCAGAGAACAGTGGGGCATGTGGATGATGTGGCAACACACACCAGTACAGCAGGATGTGGCATGGATCAGAGTGTATACACCAGCACACAGGCAGCTGTACCCTGCTCTGCACATGCACCACCAGCACTGTCATGTGTCAAACAGCAGGGAACAATGGGGCATCTGGGTGATACAGTCAGGAGTGGTGGGTCATGTGGCATTACACACCAGTACAGCAGGATGTGGCATGGATCAGAGTGTATACACAAGCACACAGGCAAGGCTAGCACAGTGCTGCTCTCATCATACCCACACCACAAGGTCCAGCAACACTGCATGTTACACATGGTGGACATGCCATGGCGCTGTATGGAGCATGCCACACAAGTGCACACCAGCCCACAGCAGTGGGTAGCAGGATAGAGCAGCACACCCAGCAGGCCTACCATGCAGTGCCACGGCATCCACAGCTCCATGGGTGGCCACACAAGGACTGTGTAGCATGCACTGGCTGTGCAACAACCACAGGAGGTGTTACCAGCACACTCATGGGTGTAGAGGCCTGACAACATGAACAGGTCCTCATGGGTGTATAAAACTGGCAAAGACTACCACCAGCTGTGTGAAGGGATGGGCATGTCAGAGCACATGCTGGCATCACCAGTCACCATGACCGTGATGTTGACGTTGCACTACGGGAGTCCTTCGCACCTGCCATGTCCAGTGGATGCCTGTGATGCAAATCCGGCGGTGATGGTACCAGCAATGCAGTCCAGCAATGCGATCATCAGCAATGCGGTCATTGCCTCCCACACCTGCCAGAGCTCACCAATCAGCTGGGCAATCAATGTCCTCTTGCTCAGCCAGTTGATGCACTTCAGCCCTGAGCATTGCTTGGATGTCCACGGATGCCCACAGCAGCCTGGTGTGCTCATCCAGCCTGTCCGTGCACCTCAGTCGAGCATTGCCTGGATGTCCATGGATGCCCACAGCAGTCTGGTGTGCTCATCCAGCCTCTCTGTGCACCTTAGCCCCGGCGTTGCCTGGATGTCCACGGATGCCCCAGCAGCCTGGTGTGCTCATCCAGCCTGTCGAGTTGCCTGGTGCATCACAGGCTGCAGCTGACCTGCTGGGGGTGTGGCAGCATGCCATGCAACATCCCTCACCTGAGGATGCTGCACAGGTGACTGTGCCAGTGGTGGGGATTATGCAGGTGCCACAACGCGGCCCTGTGGTGTGCTGCACAGTGATCCCTGAAGCCTGCTTCTGTAGAGACCCATCAGCTTGCTGGACCAGCCCCATGGCACCGGTGTCCATGCCATCGCCCTGTCACAGCCGTCACCAGCAGCAGTGCACACACTACTACATGGCCATGGGCAGCAGGTGCCTGCATGGGTGCCATACCACCTGTGCTGTCATCCACGCCCATAGTACAGCTCCACCCCTGGGTGTTGTGTCCAGGTCTGTGCTTCCCAGGATCAGTGTAATGTCATCATCACTGTCTGAAGATGCCCCTCCTGTGTTGCAGGAACAAGTACCAGTAGGGCATCTGCAAGCTGGTGGTCTGCCAGTGGGTCATCATCACCCAGTCCAGAAACTCCAGCAGCCCTACACTGCTCGCCACCGATGGTCAGTGTCCTGGATGCCAGATGAGGTAGATGGCACAGACTCCTCGGGTCCCATACCATCGGTCACATCATGCATCGCACCTCTGAGGCATGATGGATAAACCGAAAGAGTGGTATCAGTGTTGAAGATGGCACTGTACAAGCAGTGCTGTGGCTAGTCTGTTGAGGCATGCACATCACCAATGTGCCGGCATGCACCAGGGGACTGTTGTGCAGCACCGCACATCTGGGCAGTCATGCCACAGGCATTGCACAAGGCAGGCCAGCCATGGTGCATAGCTGCAGCACACAAAGTTGCACCACCACATCCAACATGCATGCATCCACCCCCAGCCCCACCCAATGGCCCATGCCACCTGCAGTGTGTTGTGCAGATGCCTGTGATTTCAGTGGTCCTGATGTGCCACTGGCATGCGCTGCACAGACAGTGCTGATGGGCATCTATGCAGCACTGCATGCCCTGGACCCCACCCACTGCCCCAGTACAGTGACTAGGCAGCAGTCCCAATGCACATAGGTGGCAAAACCATGGTGGTGTGCCTTTGTGTGGCATGTGCCACAGCATGCCACACCAAGCAGGGGTACGCATCACTGCTGCAGTCAATCTGGCACTGTGGTGGCATGCACACACCCACCCACAACTTAATGCTTACATACTCACAGTGCTGCAATAGGCTGCAACCTGTCTGGAATCCACCACCTGAGACATCCTCAATGGCTGCATGGCTGATGGTTGCTGCCACTAGTTCCTAACCCAGTGTCAGTACGGGTGCAATGTCTGGTCCTCTGCCTGTCCTACTGCATGCCACTCTGATGGAAGCTACCTTCTCCTTAATTCACCTCCTATCAGTTCTTATCTTCTTTTTGCACTCCTGTGCACTGCAGTTGTGCCTACCATGGTGTTCTCAAACATGGCCAACTTCTCCCACCAGTAGCATGGTCCTGCAGGGTACCAATGGTCCCACTCAGCAGTCACCCTTGTCAAGGTAGGCCTCAAAGAGTGCCTGTTGCTCATCTTTGTGAAGTTGGGCCAGCGGCGTCCATGCAGGCCCCTGCTCTTCAGCTCCTCCATCTGACATGTTGCTACCTGTGGAAAGTCAGACATAGCCCAGATGAGCAGCATAGTAAAACTCAATGGAACAGTGCAGCACTGACAACATGCATAGCAGTAACAGTACACAGCACTGACAACATGCATAGCAGGAAAAAGTACACTGCACTGACAACATGCCCAGCAGTAACAGCACACAGCATTGACATGTACTGCAGGAACAGTACACAGCACTGACAACATGCACAGCAGAACAGTACACAGCACTGACAACATGCACAGCAGTAACAGCACTGACAACATGCAAAGCAGTAACAGTACACAGCACTGACAACATGCACGCAGTAACAGTACACTGACAACATGCACAGCAGTAACAGTACACTGACAACATGCACAGCAGTAACAATACACTGACAACATGCACAGCAGGAACAATACACTAACATGCACAGCAGGAACAGTACGCAGCACTGACAACGTGCACAGCAGTAGCAGTACACTGACAACATGCACAGCAGTAACAGTACACAGCACTGACAACATGCACAGCAGTAACAGTACACAGCACTGACAATATGCACAGCAGGAACAGTACAGAGCACAGACAACATGCACAGCAGTAACAGTACACAGCACTGACAACGTGCTACAGCAGGAACAGTACAGAGCACTGACAACATGCACAGCAGGGACAGTACACAGCACCGACAACATGCACAGCAGGGACAGTACACTGTCAACATGCACAGCAGGAACAGTACACAGCACTGACAACATGCACAGCAGGAACAGTACAGAGCACTGACAACATGCACAGCAGGAACAGTACACAGCACTGACAACATGCACAGCAGGAACAGTACACAGCACTGACAACATGCACAGCAGAACAGTACACTGACAACATGCACAGCAGGAACAGTACACAGCACTGACAACATGCACAGCAGGAACAGTACACTGACAACTTGCACAGCAGTAACAGTACAGAGCACTGACAACATGCACAGCAGTAACAGTACGCAGCACTGACAGCATGCACAGCAGTAACAGTACAGAGCACTGACAACTTGCACAGCAGGAACAGTACAGAGCACTGACAACTTGCACAGCAGGAACAGTACAGAGCACTGACAACATGCACAGCAGGAACAGTACGCAGCACTGACAACATGCACAGCAGGAACAGTACAGAGCACTGACAACATGCACAGCAGGAACAGTACAGAGCACTGACAACTTGCACAGCAGGAACAGTAGAGAGCACTGACAACTTGCAGCAGGAACAGTACAGCACTGACAACATGCACAGCAGGAACAGTACACTGACAACATGCACAGCAGGAACAGTACACAGCACTGACAACATGCACAGCAGGAACAGTACACAGCACTGACAACGTGCACAGCAGTAGCAGTACACTGACAACATGCACAGCAGGAACAGTACACAGCACTGACAGCATGCACAGCAGGAACAGTACACAGCACTGACAACATCACAGCAGGAACAGTACACTGACAACATGCACAGCAGGAACAGTACACAGCACTGACAGCTTGCACAGCAGGAACAGTACACTGACAACTTGCAAGCAGGAACAGTACACAGCACTGACAACATGCACAGCAGGGACAGTACACTGACAACATGCACAGCAGGGACAGTACACTGTCAACATGCACAGCAGGAACAGTACACTGACAGCATGCACAGCAGGAACAGTACACTGACAGCATGCACAGCAGGAACAGTACAGAGCACTGACAACATGCACAGCAGGGACAGTACACAGCACCGACAACATGCACAGCAGGGACAGTACACTGACAGCATGCACAGCAGTAACAGTAGAGAGCACTGACAACTTGCACAGCAGTAACAGTACACAGCACTGACAACATGCACAGCAGTAACAGTACAGAGCACTGACAACTTGCACAGCAGTAAGAGTACAGAGCACTGACAACATGCACAGCAGTAACAGTAGAGAGCACTGACAACATGCACAGCAGGAACAGTACACTGACATGCACAGCAGGAACAGTACACTGACAACATGCACAGCAGGAACAGTAGAGAGCACTGTCAACATGCACAGCAGGAACAGTACAGCACTGACAACATGCACAGCAGGGACAGTACACTGATAACATGCACAGCAGGACAGTGCACAGGACAGTGTTGTGGTTCCCCACTGTTACCGCAACACCTGTCAGTGGCTTGTTCTGTGCTGTGGCACTTTATGGCTCAACCCATGCAAATGGCCTCCTGTGCAATTAGTAATGATATGCTAATCTGTGTGACTGCATCTGGCATTGGCTCATGAGGCTATCTGCATACATTGGCTGAATTTTGCACTATTGCACCTTGCGCCTTACAGTTGTGTTGGAGCAATTCACTGGCACACTTTTGGTGCATGCACGATGCGCATATGTGCACCTGCCATGCTCGTTGTTGGCAGACCACCATCCGGTGTGGCCTATTGTGCAGCTGATTGCACTGCACTTCAGTGTCCTATGATGCATGTATTCGTGTGGTGTGCCACGCATACCACACTGATGCACTGCGCCTTATCACACAACCGGTGACAGCTGTGCCATGCCAGTGACTGCACATGGTCTGCCGATGCATGATCAGCATGTGCGGTGTGGCAACATATGATGCTGAGCATGTAAGCTGGTCACAGCCGTGACCCCACACTCCTGCCTGCACTTCTGGCATTGCGCATGTGTAGTAATGCATGATAGGACTCCATTGTGCATGTTTATTGTGCATCTACATGTTGCGCCATTGTGATCTGTAAATCCAGTCATGCATGTGAGCACACTGCAGATCCACGTGCTTGCATTGATGCTACATTGCCTTGCAGTTTAGGGGAGATGCGCAGATTGCATGGTGCAGTTAGCAGGTCACCAGTGACAGGCCAGGAACAGGTCTGACCTAGAAATGGCCAACCTGGTGGCCTTAGTGAAGCCCATACTGACCAGCTCTTTGGGGGTGGGTGATCTCCATGATCCATGGTCTCAGGTGTGGGAGCGTGGTGGAGGGCCTGGGGAGACAGACGGGTGTTGCGCAGTCCAGGAACAGTCTCGCCACCACTATGATGACCTGGAGGCCTGACCCTGAGCACTCCACGGAGGCTGCAGGACCATGCTCGGTGAGGATCAGTCCCATAGCCAGGTTGGTGTCCCTGCACTGTGCATGCAAACATTGTCCAGTTTCTGTGCTGTTGAGTGCACTGCCTGTGTGACTGCACCTGCAGGGGACAGTTTGGTAGGTGGTGTGTGTCAAGTGGTGCAGCACTGCATGCCTGTGCGTTGCGGTGCCATAGGCCCAGACACCATGCCCCACATGTGGGACATTGTCCTTCTCATGCTCTGGCAGTGCTGTGCCCTATGTCTAGGCTGGGGGACAGCATTGTGGGTGTTGTGTGTCCAGTGGTGCAGCTCCATGCCTGTGCAGTGCAGTGCCATAGGCCCAGACACCATGCCCCACATGTGGGACATTGTCCCTGCTCATACTCTGGCAGCACTGTGCACTGTGCCTGGGCTTAGGAGGACAGCATTAGTGGGTGTTATGTATCAAGTGGTGCAGCACTGCCTCTGTGTGGTAGCATCCTGTCACTGTCACTGGTGGTGTGTGTTTGTCCCATGGAGCATAACTGCTGCTGGTTGGCTCCAGTCCTGCCTGTGGGGGCATTGCTCCCACTGTGAGTACACCACATAGGTGTGGGTGCATATCATTCACTGATGTCCAACCAGTATATCTGTGGGACAAAGCTAGGTCAGCTGTGTGCGTGCCATTGGTGGTTCCATCCTAGGATGGGCAACTCAGCAGTCCTGTACACACACACACGAGGGGAGACTGCTGCTGTTTGGGGCCCGACACTTAGTGGCTGTTCTGTGTTCCCCTTTCTTAGGTCATTCTGGGCCTCGTGGTGGACGATGAAGGATCAGTGTCCTTGGCGGGGTGTGGTCCAGCTCAGCGCCCGATCCTCCGGCTTCTAGACAGGACGACTATACACATCTGGCTGAGCAAGCTTCATCTGGCAGCAATGCAGCAGCTTGTGCTGGAGGTGCCCAGGATGCACATGGCATCATGGAGAATCTGATGTTAACCATTGGATTGTCTCTTCCCATTCCTCCCACAATCCCCTGCCCACCACCCATCGGGACTGTTGTTCATATTCCTTCTTCTCCCTGCATTGTTCCCAGCCCATTCCCTTATTGCCCTCCTTTGGTTCCTTCCTGTTGCCCCTTCCCTGTTGTTTTACCCTGTTGGCACCACAAGCTTGTTTGTTTGTTATTAAATTGTTCTGCCTTTTGCACATCTGTGTCTCCTTCACATGCATGCTGCTGCACTGCGATGCCGTTGTTATGTGCTGCTGTGTGAGTGTCCCTATCCATCCCGTGCTGTCCCCTCCGTGTGGTTCTCTTGTGTGCACAATGGCCTGTGTGCCATGTTCCTCTGTGTCACATGCCCTTGGGTGTTAGCTCTGCACCTACCCTGTGCATAGTATGATGCCGTTTGTCCCTGTTTGCCTGTGCTGGCCTGTACACCTCCAGCCATGGTGCCCTTACCAGTGCTGGTGTGCTGTGTCCTGTTTTCCTGCGTGTCTGCCTGGCATGTGCATCATGCGCCTGGTGCATGTTTGGCAATCTGGCCATGGCACTCTGTTCATGCTTAGTGCCCTCACACTGTGGCTGTGGCATCTTCTGGACAGTGTTGCCTGTTGGGATGGTGGTCATGCGGTGGCCTGTACCTGCTGACATCCGTTCCATGTGTTTGGTAGGCTTTTTCACATTAGTGACGGGGGTCTGTGGCAGGGTGTTGGGCACTGTCTGAGCCCTCTGGTCATGTGCCTATTCTGTGCCTCCTGCCCACTGGCCCCTTGTGGTTCACAACTGCTACTCCTGCCTTGGCCCTGTGCACCCAGGCTGCCATGCCTGTGTTCACTTTGCATGTTGGCGTTGCTCAGCCTGCTAGTTGCGCATGCTCTCTGCACCTGTGCAGTCCAGGTTGCTCAGGTGCATGTCTGGTTGTGCAATGGCACATTTATGCTATACTCAGTGGCCCAGATATTCAAAGGGTTGCTCCATGCGCAAGCAGGGTTGCGCATGCATAGAATCTACATTCGCCATTCTGCGATATTCAGCAGGAGGCAGTTGCTCCACTGGCAACGGGTTGCGCAAAAGGAAACGTGCAAATGAATGCATGCTCAATGGGAGGGAGAGAACCATGCATAACCTGTAGCCTGATATTCAGTCGGGTTGTGCAGAGTTATTGCATCGCAACCCCAACCTGCGCACCTGCAACCTTGAGCCAAAAAAAGGATCAAGTTGAGGGCCACCCACAGGTGAGCTGCTGTATTGCAGGGCTAACACAGCAACTGCCACCCTGGCTGGCCCCAACAGTCCCTGTGCCCCACCAGCCCGATCGCTGGACATCACAGTTCATGAAACCCCCACATCTCCACAGCCCGATCGCGGGCAGTACAAACCATGAACCCCCACACATCTCCACAGCCCGATCGCGGGCGGTACGTCTATGAACCCCCCACACATCTCCACAGCCCGATCGCGGGCAGTACACGTCCATGAACCCCCACACACACATCTCCCAGCCCGTCGCGGGCGAACCTGTAAACCCCCAGTGCCCGATGCGGGCAGAATGTAACCCTCCTCCCCAGCTCGAATAACTCCCTGGTGGTCCAGTGGACCGTAAAGCCCGATCGCGGGCAGAATGTCACAGCACAACCCCCCAAACATCTCCCTGGTGTCTGGTGTCCCCCACCCACCCACGAAGCCCGTCCACCCGCTCCCCGCGGCTGGCGGCGACAGCATCCACCCGCCTGCCGCCCGCCCGACTGACTGTCGGTAGGGCTGCGCCCGATGGTAGCACACTCTGGACAGGGTGGGCTGTCACTGCAAAGCATAGTCACTTAGTCAGGCACTAGAACACCCCATAGTCACACAGACAGCAAGCTCTGGACAGGGCTCTGTTACTGCTGAGCATAGTCACTGTGCGGAGCAATATAACACCATATTCTCAAGGAAACACACTCTGGACAAGGTGGGCTCTGTTACAGTTGAGCATAGTCACTGTAGGAGGCAGTACAACACCTCCATTATTCTCGCCAGGAACACACTTGGGCAGGGTGGGGCTAGTTACTGATCATATAATACCGTGTGAGGCACTAGAACACCCCATATTCTGGACAGAAACCACACCTGGACATTCTGGGCCTGTTACTGCTGAGCACAGTCACTGTACAAGGCACTAGATCAGCACTATATTCTGAGGAGGCTTACTCTGGATGGGAGGGCTCTGTTACTGCTGCGTGAGTCATTGTACAAGGCACAAGGGCACCCCATATCAGACAGAAGGAACACTCTGGACAGGGTGGGCTCTGTTACTGCTGAGCATAGTCATGTCTGAGGCACCTGAACACCTCCATATTCTGACAGGAGCACACACTGGATAGGGTGGGCTCTGTCACTGCTGAGCGTAGTCGCTGTGCGAGGGCACTATAACACTCTATATTCTGACAGGAAGCACACTATGGACAGGGTGGGCTTCTGTTACTACTGAGCAAAGTCACTGTAGGAAGTGCTACAAATCCTCATATTCTGATGCAGGGAAGCACACTCTGGACGGGGTGGGCTGTGTTACTGCTGAGCATAGTTACTGTAGTGAGGCATCAGAACACCCCATATTCTGGCACAGGAAGCTCACCTGGATAGGGGGGCTCTGTTACTTCATAGTCATTGTACAAGGCACCATACTCTGCCCCATTATTCTGACAGGAAGCACACCTGGACAGGGTGGGCTCTGTCACTGCTGAACATAGTCACTATGCGAGTCACTATAACACCCCCATATTCTGACAGGAAGCACACTCTGGACAGGCTGGACTCTGTAACTGTGGCGAATAATCAATGTGCGAGGCACTAGAACACCCCCATATTGTGTCGGGAAGCACACTCTGGAGAGGGTGAGCTCTGTCACTGCTGAGCTTAGTTTCTGTGCGAGGCACTAGAACACCCTCATATTCTGACAGGAAGCACAATCTGGACAGGGTGAGCTCTGTCACGGGAGAGCATAGTCACTGCGCAAGGCACTATAACACCCCTATATTCTGACAGAAAGCAAACTCCGCACATTGTGGGCTCTGTTACTGCTGAGCATAGTCACTGTGCGAGGCACTAAACCACCCCCATATTCTCACAGAAAACACAATCTGGGCAGTGTGGGCTAAGTTACTACTGATCATAGTCACTGTAAGAGGCACTAGAAAACTCCCATATTCTGACAGGAAGCACACTCTGGACAGAGTGGGCTCAGTTACTGCTGAGTGTAGTCATTGTACAAGGCACTAGAACACCCCCATATTCTGACCGGAAGCACACTCAGGTCAGGCAGGGCTCTGTCACTGCTGAGAATAGTCAGTGTGCGAGGCAGTAGAACTCCCCATATTTCCGACAGGAAGCACACTCTAGACAGGGTGGGCTCTGTCACTGCTGAGCATAGTCACTGTGCAAGGCACTAGAATTCCCCCATATTCCGACAGGAAGCACACTCTGGACAGGGTCGGCTCTGTCACTGCTGAGCATAGTCACAGTGTGGGGCACTACAACACCCCCATATTCTGACAGGGAGCACACACTGGATAGGCTGGGCTCTATCACTGCTGAGCAAAGTCACTGTAGGAAGCGCTAGAATGCCCCCATATTCTGACAGGAAGCACACTCTGGACAGGGAGGGATCTTTTACTGCTGAGCATAATCACTGTGCGAGGCACTGGAACACCCCCATATTCTCACAGGAAACACACTCTGGGCTCAGTTACTGCTGAACATAGTCACTTTAGGTGGCACCAGAACACCCCGTATTTTGACAGGGAAACACACCTGGAAAGGGTGGGCTCTGTACTGCTGAGAACAGTCACTTTGCAAGGCACTAGAACACAATCATATTTTGAGAGAAGCACACTTGGACAGGGTGGGCGCTTGTCACTGCTGAGCACAGTCACTGTACAAGGCACTAGAACATCCATATTCTGACAAGAAGCACACTCTGGACAGGGTGGGCTCTGTTACTGCTGAGCATTGTCACTGTTCAAGGCACTTGAACACCCCCACATTTCTGACAGCAAGCACACACTGGATAGGGTGCGCTCTGTCACTGTTGATCATAGTCACTGTGCGAGGCACTATTACACCCCCATCTTCTGACAGGAAGCACAATCAGGTCAGGGTGGGCTCTGTTACTGCTGAGCAAAGTCACTGTAGGAAGCACTGGAATGCACATATTCTGAAAGGAAGCACACTCTGGACAGGTTGGGCTCTGTTACTGCTCAGCAGAGTTACTGTACGAAGCAATAGAACACCCCCATATTCTGACCAGAAGCACACTCTGAACAGGCTGGGCTCTGTCACTGCTGAGAATAATCAATGTGCAAGGCAATTGAACACCCCCATAATCTTTCGGGAAGCACACTCTGGACAGGGTGAGCTCTGTCACTGCTGAGTTTAGCTTCTATGCGAGGCACTAGAACACCACTATATTCTGACAAGAAGCACACAATGGACAGCATGGGCTCTGTCACTGCTGAGCATAGTCACTGTGCAACACACTATAACACCCCCATATTCTGACAGGAAGCACACTCTGGACAGGGTGGGCTCTGTAACTGCCCATCATAGTCACAGTGCGAGGCACTGGAACACACTCATATTCTGAGAAGAAGCACACTGTGGACAGGGTGGGCTCTGTCACTGCAAAGCTTAGTCACTGTGCAAGACACAAGAACACCCCCATAGTCACACAGGCAGCACGCTCTGGGCAGGGTGCGCTTTGTTACTGCTAAGCGTAGTCACTGTATAATTCACTGGAACACCCACATATGCTGATAGGAAGCACACTCTGAACGGCGTGGGCTCTGTTACTGATGTGCATAGTCACTGTGAGAGGCACAAGAACACCCCCATATTTTTTCAGGTGGCACACTCTGGTCAGGACAGGCTCTGTTACTGCTGAGCACTGTCACTGTGCAAGGCACTAGAACACCCTCATACTCTGACAGAAAACACACTCTGGACAGGGGGGGCTCTGTTACTGCTAAGCTTAGTCACTGTACGAGGCACTGGAACTCCCCAACATTCTGACAGGCAGCACACTCCGGACAGGATTGGCTCTGTTACTGCTAAGCATAGTCACTATACAAGGCATTAGCACACCCCCATATCCTGACAGGAAGCTCACTCTTTACAGGGTGGGCTCTGTTACTGTAGAGCGTAGTCACTGTTCAAGGCAACTGAACACCCCCATATTTTGACAGGAAGCACACTCTGGACAGGGGGGGCTCTGCTACTGCTGAGCATAGTCACTGTGCAAGGCACTAGAACACCCCATATTCTGACAGGAAGTACACTCTGGACAGGGTGGGCTGTCACTGCAAAGCATAGTCACTGCACAAGGCACTAGAACACCCCATAGTCACACAGACAGCAAGCTCTGGATAGGGAGGGTTTGTTACTGCTGCAAGCATAGTCACTAGCGAGCAATAGAACACCATATTCTCAAAGGAAACACACTCTGGACAGGGTGGGCTCTGTTACAGCTGAGCATAGTCACTGTAGGAGGCAGTACAACACCCCCATATTCTCACAAGAAACACACTCTGGGCAGGGTGGGCTCAGTTACTACTGATCATAGTCACTGCAGGAGGCACTAGAACACTCCCATATTCTGACAGGAACCACACTCTGGACATTCTGGGCTCTGTTACTGCTGAGCACAGTCACTGTACAAGGCACTAGAACAGCACTATATTCTGAGAGGAAGCACACTCTGGATAGGGAGGGCTCTATTACTGCTGAGCGTAGTCATTGTACAAGGCACAAGAACACCCCCATATCAGACAGAAGGAACACTCTGGACAGGGTGGGCTCTGTTACGGCTGAGCATAGTCATGTGTGAGGCACCTGAACACCTCCATATTCTGACAGGGAGCACACACTGGATAGGGTGGGCTCTATCACTGCTGAGCATAGTCACTGTGCGAGGCACTAAAACACCCCCATATTCTGACAGGAAGCACACTCTGGACAGGGTGGGCTCTGTAACTGCCCAGCATAGTCACAGTGCGAGGCACTAGAACACCATCATATTCTGTGAGGAAGCACATTGTGGACAGGGTGGGCTCTGTCATTGCAAAGCATAGTCACTGTGCAAGACAGAAGAACACCCCCATAGTCACACAGGCAGGACGCTCTGGACAGGGTGGGCTCTGTTACTGCTGAGCGTAGTCACTGTATAATTCACTAGAACACCCCCTATTCTGACAGAAAGCACACTCTGAACTGCGTGTGCTCTATTACTGATGAGCATAGTCATTGTGAGAGGCACTAGAACACCCATATTTTTTCAGGTGGCACACTCTGGTCAGGACAGGCTCTGTTACCGCTGAGCACTGTCGCTGTGCAAGGCACTAGAACACCCTCATATTCTGACAGGAAGCACACTCTGGACAGGAGGGGCTCTGTTACTGCTGAGCATAGTCACTGTACGAGGCACTAGAACACCCTCATATTCTGACAGGAAGAAAACTCTGGACATGAGGGTCTCTGTTACGGCTGAGCATAGTCACTGTATGAGGCACTGGAACTCCCCAACATTCTGACACGCAGCACACTCCGGACAGGATTGGCTCTGTTACTGCTAAGCATAGTCACTATAAAAGGCATTAGTACGCCCTATATTCTGACAGGAAGCTCACTCTTTACAGGGTGGGCACTGTTACCGTAGAGCGTAGTCACTGTTCAAGGCAAAAGAACACCCCCATATTCAGACAGGAAGCACACTGGACAGGGTGGGCTCTGTAACTGCTGAGCATAGTCACTGTGCAAGGCACTAGAACACCCCTATATTCTGAGAGGAAGCACACTCTGGACAGGGTGGGCTCTGTCACTGCAAGCATTTTCACTGTGCAAGGCACAAGAACACCCTCATAGTCACATAGGCAGCACACTCTGGAAAAGGGTGGGCTCTGTTACTGCTAAGCATAGTCACGTGCGAGGCACTAGAACACCACCATATTCTCACAGGAAACACAGTCTGGTCAGGGTGGGCTCTGTTACTCCTGAGCGTAGACACTGTACGAGGCACTAGACCACCCCTATATTCTGACAGGAAGCACACTCTGGACAGGCGTGGCTCTGTCACTGCTGAGAATAGTCGCTTTGCAAGGCACTAGAACACCTCCATATTCTGACAGGAAGCACACTGTGGACAGGGTGGGCTCTGTCATTGCTGAGCATAGTCACTGTGCGAGGCACTAGATCACCGCCATATTCTCACAGGAAACACAGTCTGGTCAGGGTGGGCTCTGTTACTCCTGAGCGTAGTCACTGTACGAGGCACTAGACCACCCCCATATTCTGACAGGAAGCACACTCTGGACTAGGGTTGTCAGAACTAGTTCAGTAAAGATTCGAACCCTCCTCGAACCCTGGTGTTCAAGTTCTAACTTAGAACTCGTACACTAAATGGTTCGCAAAAGGGTTCGAATCACCGCGAGACGCGAGACGACGGGGGTTTGTGCAGAAGCCACGCAAGCCGTGGGATCTGTGGGAGATGGTGAGATGTGCCACGAGGAGGAGAGCCATTTACTGAGGATCATCGGAGCAGAGGCAGCAGCAGCAGGCAGCAGCCACTAAACTGTAGCAATTAGCGGTTAGAGCGTATTCCGCTACTCTTGTCCAGTGGCCACTTCTTCTTCTCCTGTGAGACTGAGAACAAGAGAAAGGCTGAAAAAAAAAGTTGAAAATCGGGGAGACTGGCAGTGGGATTAGGGGGAGGTTCAGGACAGAAGGAGGGATTAATCAAGATTGGGAAGGGACTGGGGAATAGGGAGGGATTGAGACCAATATCAGGACTGGAGGGAGGACTCGGAGAGAGAATAAAAAAAAAATATTAAGAAGACTGAAGACTTGTGAAATGTGATTATTTGAAACTGCAGCACACTGCACACTCAGCAGCTGCCAGCAACAAGCATACAAGGGGGGCACAAAAAGGCAAATAAATCTTTCTGAACCCTAGTGTGTGTGTCACAGAGAGAAACCCAGTGTGAGCCCCTTTGACTGCACTGTACCCAGTGTGTGTGTTACAGAGAGAAGACCAGTGGCCAGTTGTGTGGTGGCATTAACCTTACATGACAGAAATATAGAAATATAATTCTCATTCCCTGGGTTGCGTATGTGACTCCGTCTCCTGTGGTCAGCCCATCACCCTGCTGCTGTGTGCCCTTGACTGCACTGTACCCTACCCAGTGTGTGTTACAGAGAGAGCCCAGTGGC
Source organism: Neoceratodus forsteri (assembly GCA_016271365.2). Classification (NCBI taxonomy): domain Eukaryota; kingdom Metazoa; phylum Chordata; order Ceratodontiformes; family Ceratodontidae; genus Neoceratodus; species Neoceratodus forsteri. Next base: position 6,423,297 of record CM057449.1, on the reverse strand, counting down.
CAGTTGTGTGGTGGCATTAACCTTACATGACAGAAATGTAGAAATATAATTCTCATTCCCTGGTTTGCGATGTGACTCTGTCTCCTGTGGTCAGCCCATCACCCTGCTGCTGTGTGTCTTTGACTGCACTGTACCCAGTGTGTGTGTTACAGAGAGAAGCCCAGTGGCCAGTTGTGTGGTGGCATTAACCTTACATGACAGAAACGTAGAAATATAATTCTCATTCCCTGGGTTGCGTGATGGACTCCGTCTCCTGTGGTCAGCCCATCACCCTGCTGCTGTGTGCCCTTGACTGCACTGTACCCTACCCATTGTGTGTGTTAGGGAGAGAAGCCTCAGTGGCCAGTTGTGTGGTGGCATTAACTCCATGACAGAAATGTAGAAATATAATTCTCATTCCCTGGGTTAGATGTGACTCCGTCTCCTGTGGTCAGCCCATCACACTGCTGCTGTGTGCCCTTTGACTGCACTGTACCCTACCCAGTGTGTGTTACAGAGAGAAGCCCAGTGGCCAGTTGTGTGGTGGCATTAACCTTACATGACAGAAATATAGAAATATAATTCTCATTCCCTGGGTTGCATGTGACCTGGCTCCTGTGGTCAGCCCATCACCCTGCTGCTGTGTGCCTTTGACTGCACTGTACCCAGTGTGTGTGTTACAGAGAAGCCCAGTGGCCAGTTGTGTGTGGCATTAACCTTACATGACAGAAACGTAAAATATAATTCTCATTCCTGGGTTGTGTATGTGACTGCCTCCTGTGGTCAGCCCATCACCCTGCTGCAGTGTGCCCTTTGACTGCACTGTACCCTACCCAGTGTGTGTTACAGAGAGAAGCCCAGTGGCTAGTAGTGTGGTGGCATTAACCTTACATGACAGAAACGTAGAAATATAATTCCCATTTCCTGGGTTATGATGTGACTGTCTCCTGTGGTCAGCCCATCACCCTGCTGCTGTGCTCTTTGACTGCACTGTACCCTACCCAGTGTGTGTGTACAGAGAGAAGCCCAGTGGCCAGTTGTGTGGTGGAATTAACCTTACATGACAGAAATGTAGAAATATAATTCTCTCCCTCTTGTTTATGTGTGACTCTGTCTCCTGTGGTCAGCCAAGCACACTGCTGCTGTGTGCCCTTTGACTGCACTGTACCCAGTGTGTGTGTTACAAAGAGAAGCCCAGTGGCCAGTTGTGTGGTGGCATTAACCTTACATGACAGAAACATAGAAATATAATTCTCATTCCCTAGGTTGCGTATGTGACTCTGTCTCCTGTGGTCAGCCCATCACCCTGCTGCTGTGTGCCCCTTGACTGCACTGTACCCTACCCATTGTGTGTGTTACAGAGAGAAGCCCAGTGGCCAGTTGTGTGGTGGCATTAACCTTACATGACAGAAATGTAGAAATATAATTCTCATTCTCTGGGTTGCGTATGTGACTCCGTCTCCCGTGGTCAGCCCATCACCCTGCTGCATGTGTGCCCTTTGACTGCACTGTACCCTACCCAGTGTGTGTTACAGAGAGAAGCACAGTGGCCAGTTGTGTGGTGGCATTAACCTTACATGGCAGAAATGTAGAAATATAATTCTCATTCCCTGGGTTGCATATGTGACTCCGTCTCCTGTGGTCAGCCCATCACCCTGCTGCTGTGTGCCCTTTGACTGCACTGTACCCTACCCAGTGTGTGTTATAGAGAGAAGCCCAGTGGCCAGTTGTGTGGTGGCATTAACCTTACATGACAGAAATGTAGAAATATAATTCTCCTTCCCTGGGTTGCGTATGTGACTCTGTCTCCCGTGGTCAGCCCATCACCCTGCTGCTGTGTGCCCTTTGACTGCACTGTACCCAGTGTGTGTGTTACATAGAGAAGCCCAGTGGCCAGTTGTGTGGTGGCATTAACCTTACATGACAGAAATGTAGAAATATAATTCTCATTCCCTGGGTTGCGTATGTGACTCCATCTCCTGTGGTCAGCCCATCACCCTGCTGCTGTGCACCTTTTGATTGCTATGTGTATGCCTATGCCCAGCAGCCCAATCATTCTGTAAGCCTTGAACTTGGGATCCTTTTGTTGCAAACTGTCATTTTCTTCAATTACTTTCAGTCCACGTATCACAGTGTCACACAACCAAAATAAAATTTTGGAGTTGTAGCCAGCGATTACAGATCACATTGCTTTGTTACACAGGAATTGTTTGGGTGTTGGTGTTCACTGCAGTATACTGGACTGGTAGTACTGGTACCTACTGTCTGTTATGGCTGACACCAACATAAATAGAAGCATTTAGTGCTGGTGTTGGAGCAGGTGTTGGTGGTAGTGGTAATCCTGGTGCTAACAGAAATAACCAAAATGTTTCACGTGATAAAAATTCAGCAAACAGCAAAAGAGCAACAGTGAAGTGTGGTAAAGGGGGACCTTTTAAGAAAACCTGTTCAGCTGCTGGGGTCACACGGAGAGGCACCATAAGGTATGCCATTTATGCCGTTAAGATCCCTGTGACTAGCAGCAATAATGCAAATGACAGTGAGTCCCTCTCTGACTTAGACAGTAGCTTTTTGTCTCAGTCTGACACTGTTGTGTCTCGCGACAAATCATTACTTCCTCAACAAAGTGAAATGAGCAAGTCTGCTGACAATGAATCAGGTAGTGCACTTGCAAATACATCCAACACTGTTGGCAATGAAAAGGACATATCCATTGAATCCACCACTTCTGTGTTGGCCAGCAATGAAAATCCATCAGAGTCTTCTGCCCACTCTTCTAGCACCAAGGAGCATGTCCCAGGTTCTGTTAGGACAGGTGAAAAGACACAAACAGTCTTTAGCTATCTTCCTAGCACTTCAAAAGCTGTCAAATCTGAGGTGTGGAATTATTTCTCTGTCAGTAAAACCGATCCATGCAGAGCAATTTGTTCCCTGTAAACAGAGTGTGAGTCGTGGTAAAGTTGTGTCATGCCTTGCACTACAGCTCTTAAACGCCATCTGAAAAGCATTCGGTTTTGCTTGATCATCCAAAACCCATGTCCTCCATCTTCCAGATCGACGTGAGAAGGGTCAGGAATCTGAAATGGATAATGAATTGTCTGAACTTGATGCGGGCAGAACCACTGCCAGCCCAAGGATCACTGTTACCACCAATGCCAGCACCATTAGTACCACTTGCACATCCAGTGATGGCACTGAATGTATAAGTCCTAGTCCACCATCTCTGCGTCCAACTGCCCATCAAAGCACAGTGTATAATAAACCAGCAGGGACATGTTGCAAACAGCTAACACTGTCTCAAGCATTTGAAAGGAAAAATACCTTTACTAGAAATCATCCAAAGACCCTTCATCTTAATCACCGAATTGGTGAACTGTTAGCCGGAGCTCTTCTCCATACTCTTTGGTAGATCATGAGGATTTTAGGGAGCCTATGACATTAGCAGAGCCCTCATACAATGTTCCTCATCAGGTACTTTTCCTATGTTGAAATACCAAACATTTATCAGGCTTTAAAAGCTACAGTGATGCTTGCACTTAAAACTGCAGAGGTGGGCTTATTCATGTCACAACAGATATGTGGACCAGCACTCAAAACGTAGATTACATGTCCCTTACTGCTCATTGGGTCACGTTTTTGTGCTTCTTCAAAACAAAGACACCCCAAAAGATGGCGCTGTGCATATAAAGAAGTTTGGGCAAAGTCATACTGCTGCAAACATCTTGTAGGAACTAAATGACCTCCTTGATGAATGGGTTTATTCTCACGGTCTAAAATGTGCTTCATAGTAAGTGACAATGGAGCCAACATCTTAAAAGCAGTACAGGATGGAGGATTTCTGCATGCTTCTTGCTTTGCACATTGCTTACACTTAATTGTCACGGGATTTCTCAGCAACAAAACACAAGTGGATGGTATGATTGCTGTTTGCAAAAAAATTGTGACTCACTTTTCACATTCAACCAAGGCTATATGAACATTGTCCGAACTGCAAAAAAAACACAAGCTGCCCCCAGCAAAAGCTGATTCAAAATGTTTCCACTTGTTGGAACTCAACGCTTTATATGCTGCAGCGCCTCTTGGAGCAAAAGCAAGCTGTACATGAGTACTGCTCCAGTTACATTATTGGAGATGGCATTATGCTGTCTGTGCTGCAGTGGAAATTAATGGAGACAGTGTGCTGTATCCTAGCTCCTTTTGAGACAGCTACAAGGGACATGTCTTCTGATGGTGCATCTGTGAGTCAGGTTATCCCACCCATAATGCCTCATTTCACATCATCTTAGTGTTCTAAATCTACAAATAGAAAAAGGCAGATCTGGGTTAGACAACATGTCGCCTATATCATGGGAATCTCATAAAGAGAATGAGCGAGCACTTCAAAACCAATGACAAATTAGTTGCAATGATAAAATCAAGACACTACATCCTTGCAACTCTCTTAGATCCCAGGCTCAAGGCTATACATCTTCCAAAAACAGATGATGTAGAGCAGTACAAATGTATGTTGCTAGATGAGCTGCAGCACTCACAGGAGTCAAACACAGACACGCACAGTACCCTCAGGTTGTCATCACCACAACATGCAGGTTCATATTCACAAAGGGATACAGAACTGGAAAAGTCACCAAACATTAACAGTAGTTGCTGCCAACTGCCACTTCTTCAACCCTTAGTAGCAAGCTAAATCTGTGGCAAAACCTTTTCCAAATTGCTGCCATACCAGCTTCTGCTGATTCTTCTTCTGAGCGGTCACTGTCCATCATGGTAGACAGTTACCTGCAAGAACTGCTTATTCCTATTGATGCATGCCCTTTGAATACTGGAGATCAAAAAAGTCAATTTGGACAGAGCTGTATGATGAAGCCTGTAAATATCTTGGTTGTCCTGCAACAAGTGTCTCTTCAGAATGCATGTTTAGTACAGCTGGCAACATTGTGACAGACACCAGAAATAGGCTGCTGCCAGAAAATGTACACACGTTAACTTTTATTAAAGTTAATAAATCAAGATTTTCGTATCCTACAAGAGTATACAAACTGATCCTGAAGTGATTGATGTTGTGGATGACGTTGATGGTGATGACAACTCAGATGGTGGTGGCTGGTAAATACTGTGTGGGACGGAGTCTCTGCACCAAAAGGAAACTTTACAGTATGTGTGACTTTGTTGTCGCTCTCTCCTTTCTCGATCTACTACCTTGGACTATATACCCCCCAAAACTTTCACCATTTCATGGCAAACTGCTTTGTAGCTAGGGTCTAAACTAAAGTCAACAAGTTTTATATACAGGGCAATTTTAACATCAGTGAGAAGGGAACAGGCCCAAATTTGGCATAAAAGGGACACTGTCACATCAATCCTTTCTGTATCATATTATTTATTGTTAAAGTGAAAACATATATATTTTGGGATTTACCTTCTGTGACTTTGTGGTGCATCAGTATGGGCTGGGACAGGAGACGGTGTATTTTTCAATTTTAAAGAGGACAAAACAATGAGTTCTAATTGGTAGCTGTTTATTTTTTCAATTACAGAAATGTTAGCCATAAATGAAAAATGGATGCTAGTACATGGGTGAGGGTTGTGGGTTGGTTTTAACGTGGGTGTAAGGGTGGCATGGGTGCTACTGCACAGAAGAGGGTGGTGGAAGCAAAGTGGAATGGGTGATGGGGTGAAAGGTGGGTGTTGTTTTAGTTCTTTCATTTACAGATTCGTGATCAGCTGGGGATGGTGAGGAAAAAAATGATGACAGACCTAACCTACTGTACACATAATATATATTCTTATTAAATACATTGCAAACTGCCACCTAGCACAATTGTCCTGTCCCCTTTAAAAAGAATAAAGGAATCAGAAATAAAAGAAAATCTGCATCAGCAGTTTTCACAGTATGTGACCTATCATAAAGTGTTTTTGCTTTACAAGTAGTGATAATTTGATACATAATGGGGTTGACAGACGCTGTCCCTTAAACATCACATGCCAACTGCTGCAGCTACATTAAATGTTCCTTAAGTTAGTATGTGGTAAGGAAACCACTTTTTTCATTTATGTGACTGAAATAAAGATTTCATTGAAGTATCAGCTGCAAAAATGCATTATCTTAGAAAGTTGTATGTATTATTTCAATTTGCCAACAAAAATGTTGGTATATGTATGCATTATCTTAGACAATTGCATGTATTTTTTGCCAGCAACAATGACTGGCATATTTTTTTTATTCAAATGTCTTGACTGACTACGTTATGACATAATATGTTTTGCAACAGTTCCGCATGCTGCTGCTGTAGTACTTGGCGTGACTTTGTTATAAAAGCTTTATTTTAAACATAGCAACTTTTGATTTACTTATTTAAAACAGAAAGCAGCAAATAGCTGAAATTAGGTAATATCAGTTATTTTTCTCACAATTCATGACGATGACTATATATAACTGAGTACATAAATGGCTAATGTGCCTCTTTCTTTCACTAAGGAACTATGATGCAGCTGCAGCAGGAAAACTTTTAACATATGGGTGGGTGGGTGGGCCTGTTACGTATCAAGTTACTGGCTTTAGCAAACAGTAGAAACCATAGATCAACCTAGTTATAGTTTTATCAATGTCACATATGATAATTTCTCTCCCCTTTATATTGAACAGTTTTTCCTTTACATGTATTTTATTACTATCTTCATTACTAGCAGCATAATAAAAAAATAGGGTTCGAGTTCTAAAAAGTTCTAAAAAAGATTAGAACCCTAAAACTTTTTCAAAAGTTCAAGACTAGAACTAGAACCCAGAACTTCAGAGGGTTCTGACAACCCTACCTGGACAGGCGTGGCTCTGTCACTGCTGAGAATAGTCACTTTGCAAGGCACTAGAACTCCCCCATATTCTGAGAGGAAGCACATTCTGGACAGGGTGGGCAGTCACTGCAAAGCACAGTCACTGAGCAAGGCAAAAGAACACCCCCATAGTCACACAGGCAGCACATTCTGGACAGGGTGGGCTCTGTTACTGCTGAACATAGTCACTGTGCAAAGCAATAGAACACCATATTCTCAAAGGAAACACACTCTGGACAGGGTAGGCTCAGTTTACTACTGATCATAGTCACTGTAGAAGGCACTAGAGCACTCCCATATTCTGACAGAAAGCACAGTCTGGACATTGTGGGCTCTGTTACTGCTGAGCACAGTCACTGTACAAGGCATTAGAACACCACTATATTCTGAGAGGAAGCACACTCTGGATAGGGTGGGCTCTGTTACTGCTGAGCGTAGTCATAGTACAAGGCACAAGAACACCCCCCTTATCTGACAGAAGGAACATTCTGGACAGGGTGGGCTTTGTTACTCCTGAGCATAGTCATGTGTGAGGCACTATAACACCCCCATATTCTGACAGGAAGCACACTCTGGAAAGGGTGGGCTCTGTCACTGCTGAGCATACTCACTGTACGAGGCACTAGAACACCCCCATATTCTGACAGGAAGCACACTCGGGACAGGATGGGCTCCGTTACTGCAGAGCATTCTCACTGTACGAGGCACTAGAACACCCCCATATTTCTGACAGGAAGCACACTCTGGATAGGGTGAGCTCTGTCACTGCAGAGCATAGTCACTGCACGGGGCACTAGATCACCGCCATATTCTCATAGGAAGCACACTCTGGACTGGATGGGCTCTGTCACTGCTGAGCATAGTCACTGTGCGAGGCACTATAACACCCCCCATATTCTGACATGAAGCACAATCTGTACAGGGTGGGCTCTGTTACTGCTGAGCAAAGTCACTGTAGGAAGTGCTACAAATCCCCCATATTCTGACAGGAAGCACACTCTGGACAGGCTGGGCTCTGTCACTGCTGAGAATAGTCACTGTGTGAGGCACTAGAATACCCCCAAAATTCTGACAGGAAGCACACTCTGGACAGGGTGAGCTCTGTCACTGCTGAGCATAGTGTCTGTGCGAGGCCGTAGAACACCCCCATATTTCTGACAGGAAGCACACTCTACAGAGGGTGGGCTCTGTCACTGCTGAGCATAGTCACTGTACAAGGCACTAGAACACAACCATGTCCTGAAAGGAAGCACACTCTGGACAAGGTAAGCTCTGTTACTGTTGAGCACAGTCACTGTGCAAGGCAGTAGAACACCCCCATATTCTGACAAGAAGCACACTCTGGACAGGGAGGGCTCTGTTACTGCGAGCATAGTCATTGTACAAGGCACTAAAACACATCCATATCCTGACAGGAAGCACACTCTGGACAAGGTGGGCTCTGACACTACTGAACACAGTCAATATACAAGGCACTAGAACATCCTGATATTCTGAGAGGAAGCACACTCTGGAAAGGGTGGGCTCTGTCACTGCAAAGCATTTTCACTGTGCAAGGCACAAGAACACCCCCATAGTCACATAAGCAGCACATTCTGGAAAAGGGTGGGCTCAGTTACTGCTAAGCATAGTCATGTGCGAGGCACTAGAACACCCCATATTATGACAGGAAGCACACTCTGGACAGGTGTGGCTCTGTCACTGCTGAGAATAGTCACTGTGCAAGGCACTAGAACTCCCCCATATTCTGAGAGGAAGCACATTCTGGACAGGGTGGGCAGTCACTGCAAAGCATAGTCACTGAGCAAGGCAAAAGAACACCCCCATAGTCACACAGGCAGCATGTTCTGGACAGGGTGGGCTCTGTTACTGCTGAACATAGTCACTGTGCGACGCAATAGAACACCACCATATTCTCAAAGGAAACACACTCTGGACAGGGTGGGCTCAGTTTGCTACTGATCATTGTCACTGTAGAAGGCACTAGAGCACTCATATATTCTGACAGGAAGCACAGTCTGGACATTGTGGACTCTGTTACTGCTGAGCACAGTCACTGTACAAGGCACTAGAACACCACTATATTCTGAGAGGAAGCACACTCTGGATAGGGTGGGCTCTGTTACTGCTGAGTGTAGTCATAGTACAAGGCACAACAACACCCCCATATCTGACAGGAGGAACACTCTGGACAGTGTGGGCTTTGTTACTGCTGAGCATAGTAATGTGTGAGGCACCTGAACACCTCCATATTCTGACAGGGAGCAAACACTGGAAAGGGTGGGCTCTGCCACTGCTGAGCACACTCACTGTAATGAGGCACTAGAACACCCCATATTCTGACAGGAAGCACACCTGGAAAGGGTGGGCTCTGTCACTGCTGAGCATAGTCACTGTGCGAGGCACTATAACACCCCCATATTCTGACATGAAGCACAATCTGGACAGGGTGGGCTCTGTTACTGTTGAGCAAAGTCACTGTGGGAAGTGCTACACAACCTCATATTCTGACAGGAAGCACATTCTGACAGGGTGGGCTGTGTTACTGCTGATCATAGTTACTGTATGAGGCACTAGAACACCCCCATTTTCTGACTGAAAGCACACTCTGGACAGGGGAGGGCCTGTTACTGCGAGCATAGTCATTGTACAAGGCACTAGAACACCCCCATATCCTGATGGGAAGCAGATTCTGGACAAGGTGGGCTCTGACACTACTGAACACATTCAATATACAAGGCACTAGAACACCCCCATATTCTGAGTGGAAGCACACTCTGGACAGGGTGGGCTCTGTCACTGCAAAGCATTTTCACTGTGCAAGGCACAAGAACACCCCCATAGTCACACAGGCAGCACAGTCTGGAAAAGGGTGGGGTCTGTTTCTGCTAAGCATAGTCATGTGCGAGGCACTAGAACACCACCATATTGTCAGAGGAAACACTGACTGGTCAGGGTGGGCTCTGCTACTCCTGAGTGTAGTCACTGTACAAGGCACTAGACCAGCCCCATATTCTGAGAGGAAGCACACTCTGGACAGGCGTGGCTCTGTCACTGCTGAGAATAGTCACTGTGCAAGGCACTAGAACACCTCCATATTCTGACAGGAAGCACATTGTGGACAGGGTGGGCTCTGTCATTGCAGAGCATAGTCACTGTTCAAGGCACTAGAACTCCCCCATATTCTGAGAGGAAGCACATTCTGGACAGGGTGGGCAGTCACTGCAAAGCATAGTCACTGAGCAAGGCAAAAGAACACCCTCATAGTCACACAGGCAGCACGTTCTGGACAGGGTGGGCTCAGTCACTGCTGAGCATACTCACTGTACGAGGCACTAGAACACCCCCATATTCTGACAGTAAGCACACTCGGGACAGGATGGGCTCTGTTACTGCAGAGCATTCTCACTGTACGAGGCACTAGAACACCCCCATATTTCTGACAGGAAGCACACTCTGGATAGGGTGAGCTCTGTCACTGCAGAGCATAGTCACTGCACGGGGCACTAGAACACCTCCATATTCTGACAGGAAGCACATTGTGGACAGGGTGGGCTCTGTCATTGCTGAACATAGTCACTGTGCAAAGCAATAGAACACCACCATATTCTCAAAGGAAACACACTCTGGACAACGTGGGCTCAGTTTGCTACTGATCATAGTCACTGTAGAAGGCACTAGAGCACTCCCATATTCTGACAGGAAGCACAGTCTGGACATTGTGCGCTCTGTTACTGCTGAGCACAGTCACTGTACAAGGCACTAGAACACCATTATATTCTGAGAGGAAGCACACTCTGGATAGGGTGGGCTCTGTTACTGCTGAGCTTAGTCATAGTACAAGGCACAAGAACATCCCCATATCAGACAGAAGGAACACTCTGGACAGGGTGGGCTTTGTTACTGCTGAGCATAGTCATGTGTGAGGCACCTGAACACCTCCATATTCTGACAGGGAGCACACACCGGATAGGGTGGGCTCTGTCACTGCTGAGCATAGTCGCTGTGCGAGGCACTATAACACCCCCATATTCTGACAGGAAGCACACTATGGACAGGGTGGGCTCTGTTACTGCTGAGCAAAGTCACTGTAGGAAGTGCTACAAATCCCTCATATTCTGACAGGAAGCACACTCTGGACAGGGTGGGCTGTGTTACTGCTGAGCATAGTTACTGTATGAGGCACTAGAACACCCCCATATTCTGACAGGAAGCACACTCTGGATAGGGAGGGCTCTGTTACTACGAGCATAGTCATTGTACAAGGCACTAGAACATCCCCATATCCTGACGGGAAGCACACTATGGACAAGGTGGGCTCTGACACTGCTGAGCATAGTCACTGTGCAAGGCACAAGAACACCTCCATAGTCTTACAGGCAGCATGCTTTAGCAGAGTGAGCTCTGATACTTCGAGGCATAGTCACTGTGCGAGGCATTAGAACACCACCATATTCTGACAGGAAGCACACTCTGGACAGGGTGGGCTCAGTCACTGCTGAGCACAGTCACTATACAAGGCACTAGAACACCCCCATATAATGACAGGAAGTACACTCCGGACAGGGTGAGCTCTGTCACTGCTGAGCTTAGCTTCTGTGCGAGGCACTAGAACACCCCCATATTCTGACAGGAAGCACACTCTGGACAGTGTGGGCTCTGTTACTGAATAACATAGTCACTGTGCGAGGCATTAGAACACCACCATATTCTGACAGGCAGCACGCTCTGGACAGGGTGGGCTTTGTCACTGCTGTGCATAGTGACTGCGCAAGGCACTAGAACACCCCCATATTCTGACAGGAAGCACACTCTGAAAAGGATGGGGTCTGTTACTGCTGAGCATAGTCAAGGTACGAGGCACTAGAACACCCTCATATTTCTGACAGGAAGTACACTCTGGACAGGGTGAGCTCTGTCACTGCAGAACATAGTCACTGTACGAGGCACTAGAACACCCCCATATTCTCATAGGAAGCACACTCTGGACAGGGTGGGCTCTGTCACTGCTGAGCATAGTCACTGTGCGAGGCACTATAACACCCCCATATTCTGACTGGATGCACAATCTGGACAGGGTGGGCTCTGTTACTGCTGAGCAAAGTCACTGTAGGAAGTGCTACAAATCCCCCATATTGTGACAGGAAGTACACTCTGGACAGGGTGGGCTCCGTTACTGCTGAGCATAGTCACTGTACAAGGCACTAGAACACCCCCATATTCTGACTGGAAGCACACTCTGGACAGGCTGGGATCTGTCACTGCTGAGCTTAGTGTCTGTGCGAAGCAGTAGAACACCCCCATATTTCTGACAGGAAGCACACTCTAGACAGGGTGGGCTCTGTCACTGCTGAGCATAGTCACTGTACAAGGCACTAGAACACCCCCATGTCCTGAAAGGAAGCACACTCTGGACAAGGTGGGCTCTGTTACTGCTGAGCACAGTCACTGTGCAAGGCACTAGAACACCCCCATATTCTGACAGGAAGCACACTCTGGACAGGGAGGGCTCTGTTACTGCGAGCATAGTCATTGTACAAGGCACTAGAACACCCCATATCCTGACAGGAAGCACACTCTGGACAGGGAGGGCTCTGATACTTCGAGGCATTGTCACTGTGTGAGGCACTAGAACACCCCCATATTCTCACAGGAAACAGACTCTGGACAGGGTGGGCTCTGTTAGTGCTGAGCATAGTCACAGTACAAGGCACTAGACCACCACCATATTCTGACAGGAAGCACACTCTGGACAGTGTGGGCTCTGTCACTGCTGAGCACAGTCACTGAGCGAGGCACTAGAATTCCCCCCTATTCCGACAGGAAGCACACTCTGGACAGGGTCGGCTCTGTCACAACTGAGCACAGCCATCTTACAAGGAACTAGAACACTCCCATATTCTGAGAGGAAGCACGCTCTGGACAGGGTGGGCTCTGTCGCTGCAAAGCATATTCACTGTGCGAGGCACTAGAACACCCCTATAGTCACACAGGCAGCACGCTCTTGACAAAGTGCGCTCTGTTACTGCTGAGCGTAGTCACTGTATAATTCACTGGAACACACCCATATTCTGACAGGAAGCACACTCTGAACTGCGTGGGCTCTGTTACTGATGAGCATAGTCACTGTGAGAGGCACAAGAACACCCCATATTTTTGCAGGTGCATCTCTGGTCAGGACAGGCTCTGTTACTGCTGAGCACTGTCACAGTGCAAGGCACTAGAACAGCCACATATTCTGACAGAAAGCACACTTTGGACAAGGGGCTCTGTTACTGCTGAGCATAGTCACTGTACAAGGCACTGGAACTCCCCATATTCTGACCAGAAGCACACTCTGGACAGGCTGGGCTCTGTCACTGCTGCGAATAATCAATGTGCAAGGCACTAGAATACCCCCATATTCTGTTGGGAAGCACACTCTGGACAGGGTGAGCTCTGTCACTGCTGAGCTTAATTTCTGTGCGAGGCACTAGAACACCCCCATATTCTGACAGGATGCACACTCTGGACAGGGTGAGCTCTGTCACAGCTGAGTTTAGCTTCTGTGCGAGGCACTAGAACACCCCCATATTCTGACAGGAAGCACACTCTGGACAGTGTGGGCTCTGTCACTGGAGAGCATAGTCACTGTGCGAGGCACTAGAACACCGCTATATTCTGACAAGAAGCACACACTGGACAGGGTGGGCTCTGTAACAGCTCAGCATAGTCACAGTGCGAGGCACTGGAACACACTCATATTCTGAGAGGAAGCACACTGTGGACAGGGTGGGCTCTGTCACTGCAAAGCTTAGCCACTGTGCAAGACACAAGAACACCCCCATAGTCATAGAGGCAGCACGCTCTGGACATGGAGGGCTCTGTTACTGCTGAGCATTGTCACTGTACAGGGCATTAGAACACCCCCATTTTCAAACTGGAATCACACTCTAGACAGGGTGGGCTCTGTTAATGCTGAGCGTAGTCACTGTACGAGGCACTAGAACACCCCAATATTCTGACCGGAAGCACACTCAGGTCAGGCAGGGCTCTGTCACTGCTGAGCATAGTCACTGTGCTAGGCTCGAGAACACCTCCATATTCTGACATGAAGCACACTGTGGACAGGGTGGGCTCTGTCATTGCTGAGCATAGTCACTGTGCAAGGCACTAGAACTCCCCCACATTCTGAGAGGAAGCACACTCTGGACAGGGTGGGCTGTCACTGCAAAGCATAGTCACTGTGCAAGTCACAAGAACACCCCCATAGTCACACAGACAGCATGCTCTGGACATGGAGGGCTCTGTTACTGCTGAGCATAGTCACTGTGCGAAGCAATAGAACACAGTATTCTCAAAGGAAACACACCCTGGACAGGGTGGGCTCTGTTACAGCTGAGCATAGTCACTGTAGGAGGCACTATAACACCCCCATATTCTCACAGGAAACAAACTCTGGGCAGGGTGGACTCAGTTTCTACTGATCATAGTCACTGCAGGAGGCACTAGAACACTCCCATATTCTGACAGGAAGCACAATCTGGACATTCTGGGCTCTGTTACTGCTGAGCACAGTCACTGTACAAGGCACTAGAACACCACTATATTCTGAGAGGAAGCACACTCTGGATAGGGTGGGCTCTGTTATTGCTGAGTGTAGTCACAGTACAAGGCACAAGAACACCCCCATATTTGACAGAAAGAACACACTGGACAGGGTGGGCTCTGTTACGGCTGAGCATAATCATGTGTGAGGCAACTGAACACCTCCATATTCTGAGAGGGAGCACACACTGGATAGGGTGGGCTCTGTCACTGCTGAGCATAGTCGCTGTGCGAGGCACTATAACACCCCCATATTCAGACAGGAAGCACTCTCTGGAGAGGGTGGGCTCTGTAACTGCTCAGCATAGTCACAGTGTGAGGCACTGGAACACACTCATATTCTGAGAGGAAGCACACTGTGGCCAGGGTGGGCTCTGTCATTGCAAAGCTTAGTCACTGTGCAAGACACAAGAACACCCCCATAGTCACACAGGCAGCACACTCTGTACAGGGTGGGCTCTGTTACTGCTGAGCGTAGTCACTGTATAATTCACTGGAACACCCCTATATTCTGACAGGAAGCAAACTCTGAACTGCGTGGGCTCTGTTACTGATGAGCATAGTCACTGTGAGAGGCACAAGAACACCCCCATATTTTTTCAGGTGGCATACTCTGGTCAGGACAGGCTCTGTTACTGCTGAGCACTGTCACTGTGCAAGGCACTAGAACACCCTCATATTCTGACAGGAAGCACACTCTGGACAGTGGGGGCTCTGTTACTGCTGAGCATAGTCACTGTACGAGGCACTGGAACTCCCCAACATTCTGACAGGCAGCACACTCCGGACAGTATTGGCTCTGTTACTGCTAATCATAGTCACTATACAAGGCAATAGCACACCCCATATTCTGACAGGAAGCAGACACTTTACAGGGTGGGCTCTGTTACTGTACAGCGTAGTCACTGTTCAAGGCAACTGAACACCCCCATATTCAGACAGGAAGCACACTGGACAGGGTGGGCTCCGTAACTGCTGAGCATAGTCACTGTGCAAGGCACTATAACTCCCCCATATTCTGAGAGGAAGCACACTCTGGACAGGGTGGGCTCTGTCACTGCAAAGCATATTTACTGTGCAAGGCACTAGAACACCACCATATTCTCACAGGAAACACAGTCTGGTCAGGGTGGGCTCTGTTACTGCTGATCATTGTCACTGTACAAGGCATTAGAACACCCCCATTTTCTAACTGGAAGCACACTCTAGACAGGGTGGGCTCTGTTAATGTTGAGCAAAGTTACTTTAGGAAGCACTAGAACGCCCCCATATTCTGACAGGAAGCACACTCTGGACAGGGTGAGCTCTTTCACTGCAGTGCATAGTCACTGCACGAGGCACTAGATCACCACCATATTCTCATAGGAAGCACACTCTGGACAGGGTGGGCTCTGTCACTGCTGAGCTTAGTGTCTGTGCGATGCACTAGAACACCCCCATGTCCTGAAAGGAAGCACACTCTGGACAAGGTGGGCTCTGTCACTGCTGAGCACAGTCACTATGCAAGGCACTAGAACACCCCCATATTCTGACAGGAAGCACACTCTGGACATGGAGGGCTCTGTTACTGCGAGCATAGTCATTGTACAAGGCACTAGAACACTCCCATATCCTGATGGGAAGCACACTCTGGACAAGGTGGGTTTTGACATTACTGAACACAGTCAATATACAAGGCACTAGAACATCCCCATATTCTGAGAGGAAGCACACTCTGGACAAGCTGGGCTCTGTCATTGCAAAGCATAGTCACTGTGCAAGGCACAAGAACACCCCCATAGTCTTACAGGCAGCATGCTTTGGCAGAGTGAGCTCTGATACTTCGAGGCATAGTCACTGTGCGAGGCACTAGAACAACCCAATATTCTCACAGGAAACACACTCTGGACACGGTGGGCTCTGTTACTGCTGAGCATAGTCACTGTAGGAGGCACTATAACACCCCCATATTCTGACAGGAAGCACACTCTGGACAGGATGGGCTCTGTTACTGCTGAGAATAGTCACTGTACGAGGCACTAGATCACTCCCATATTCTGACCGGAAGCACACTCTGGACAGGGTGAGCTCTGTCACTGCTGAGCTTAGTTTCTGTGCCAGGCACTAGAACACCCCCATATTCTGACAGGAAGCACACACTGGACAGTGTGGGCTCTGTCACTGGAGAGCATAGTCACTGTGCGAGGCACTAGAACTGCACTATATTCTGACAAGAAGCACACGCTGCACAGGGTGGGCTCTGTCACTGCTGAGCATAGTCACAATGCAAGGCACTAGAACACCCACATATTCTGACAGGGATCACAATCTGGAGAGGGTGGGCTATTTTACTGCTGAGCAAAGTCACTGTAGGAAGCGCTAGAATGCCCTCATATTCTGACAGGAAGCACACTCTGGACAGGTTGGGCTCTGTTACTGCTGAGCTTAATTTCTGTGCGAGGCACTAGAACACCCCCATATTCTGACAGGAAGCACACTCTGGACAGGGTGAGCTCTGTCACTGCTGAGTTTAGCTTCTGTGCGAGGCACTAGAACACCACCATATTCTGACAGGAAGCACACTCTGGACAGGGTGCTCTGTCACTGGAGAGCATAGTCACTATAAAAGGCATTAGCACACCCCCATATTCTGACAGGAAGCTCACTCTATACAGGGTGGGCTCTGTTACTGTAGAGCGTAGTCACTGTTCAAGGCAATAGAACACCTCCATATTCAAAGAGGAAGCACACAGGACAGGGTGGGCTCCGTAACTGTTGAGCATAGTCACTGTGCAAGGCACTAGAACACCCCCACATTCTGAGAGGAAGCACACTCTGGACTTGGTGGGCTCAGTCAGTGCTGAGCATAGTCATGAGTGAGGCTCCAGAACACCACCATATTCTCACAGGAAACAGTCTGGTCAGGGTCAGCTCTGTTACTGCTGAGCGTAGTCACTATACAAGGCATTAGAACACCCCCCATTTTCTAACTGGAAGCACACTCTAGACAGGGTGGGCTCTGTTACTGCTGAGCGTAGTCACTGTACGAGGCATTAGACCACTCCCATATTCTGACAGGAAGAACACTCTGGACAGGCGGGGCTCTGTCACTGTTGAGAATAGTCCCTATGCAAGGCACTAGAACACCCCCATATTCTGACAGGAAGCACACTCTGGACTTGGTGTGCTCTGTCAGTGCTGAGCATCGTCACTGTGCGAGGCTCAAGAACACCTTCATATTCTGACAGGAAGCACATTGTGGACAGGGTGAGCTCTGTCACTGCTGAGCATAGGCACTGTGCGGAGCAATAGAACACCATATTCTCAAAGGAAACACACTCTGGACAGAGTGAGCTTTGTTACTGCTGAGCATAGTCACTGTAGGAGGCACTATAACACCCCCATATTCTCACAGGAAACACACTCTGGGCAGGGAGGGCTCGGTTACTACTGATCATAGTCACTGTAGGAGGCACTAGAACACCCCATATACTGACAGGATGCACACTCTGGAAGGGTGGGCTCTGTCACTACCTATACTAACTGTATGAGGCACTAGAACACCCCATATTCTGACAGGAAGCACACTCTAAACAGGGTGGGTTCTGTTACTGCTGAGCATAGTCACTGTACAGGGCACTATCACCCCATATTCTGACCGGAAGCACACTCTGGACAGGCTGGGCTCTGTCATTGCTGAGAATAGTCACTGTCGAGGCACTAGAACACCCCATGTTTCTGACAGGAAGCACACTCTGGACATGGTGAGCTCTATCACTGCAGAGCATAGTCATTGCGCGAGGCACTAGATCACCACCATATTCTCACAGGAAGCGCACTCTGGACAGTGTGGGCTCTGTCACAGCTGAGCATAGTCACTGTGCAAGGCACTGGAGCACCCCCATATTCTGACAGGAAGCACTCTCTGAACTGCGTGGGCTCTGTTACTGATGAGCAAAGTCACTGTGAGAGGCACTATAACTCCCCCATATTCTTTCAGGTGGCACACTCTGGTCAGGACAGGCTCTGTTATCGCTGAGCACTGTCACTGTGCAAGGCACTAGAACACCCCCATATTCTGAGAGGAAGCACACTCTGGACAGGGTGGGCTTTGTCACTGCAAATCATAGTCACTGTGCAAGGCACAAGAACACCCCCATATTCTTACAGGTGGCACACTCTGGTCAGGACAGGCTCTGTTACTGCAGAGCGTAGTCACTGTATAAGGCACTGGAGCACCCCCATTTTCAGACAGGCAGCACACTCTGAACTGCATGGGCTCTGTTACTAATCAGCATTGTCACTGTGAGAGGCACTATAACACCCCCATATTCTTTCAGGTGGCACACTCTGGTCAGGACAGGCTCTGTTACCGCTGAGCACTGTCACTGTGCAAGGCACTAGAACACCCTCATATTCTGACAGGAAGCACACTCTGGACAGGGGGGGCTCTGCTGCTGCTCAGCTTATTCACTGTATGAGGCACTGGAACGCCCCCCTATTCTGACAGGCAGCACACTCCGGACAGGATTGTCTCTGTTACTGCTAACCATAGTCACTATACAGGGCACTAGCACACCACCATATTCTGACAGGCTCACTCTTTACAAGGTGTGCTCTGTTACTGTAGAGCATAGTCACTGTGCAAGGCAATAGAAGACCCCACATTCGGACAAGAAGCACACTCTGGACAGGGTGGGCTCTCTCACTCTAAAGCATAGTCACTGTGCAAGGCAATAGAACACCCCCATATTCTGAGAGGAAGCACACTCTGGACAAGGTGGGCTCTGTCACTGCAAAGCATAGTCACTGTGCAAGGCACAAGAACACCCCCATAGACACACAGGCAGCACGCTCTGGACAGGGTGGGCTCTGTTTCTGCTGAGTATAGTCATATGCGAGGCACTAGAATACCACCATATTCTCACAAGAAACAGTTTGTACAGGGTGGGCACTGTTACTGCTGAGCGTAGTCACTTTACAAGGCACTAGTTCACCCTATATTCTGATAGGAAGCACACTCTGGACAGGGTGGGCTCTGTTACTGCTGAGCATAGTTACTGTCGAGGCACTAGAACACCCCCATATTCTGACAGGAAGCACACTCTGGACAGCGTGGGCTCTGTTGCTGATGATCATAGTCACTGTGAGAGGCACTAGAACACCAACATATTCTGACAGGAAGCAGTCTCTGAACAGAGTGGGCTCTGTCACGGCAAAGTCACTGTGCGAGGCACTTGAACACTGCCATATTCTGAAAGGAAGCACACTCTGGACAGGGTGGGCTCTGTAACTGCTCAGCATAGTCACTGTGCAAGGCATAAGAACACCCCATAGTCACACTGGCAGCATGATCTGGAGAGGGTGGCCTCTGTTATTACTGAGCGTAGTCACAGTACAAGGCAATGGAACACCCCCATAATCTGACAGGAAGCACACTCTGAACAGCCTGGGCTCTGTTACTGAATAACATAGTCACTGTACGAGGCAATAGAACACCTCCAAATTCTGACAGGAAACACACTCTGGACAGGGAGGGCTCTGTTACTTCTGAGCATAGTTACTGTACGAGGCAATAGAACACCTCTATATTCTGACAGGGAGCACAATCTGGAGAGGGTGGGCTATTTTATTGCTGAGCAAAGTTACTGTAGGAAGCGTTAGAACGCCCCCATATTCTGACAGGAAGCACACTCTGGAAAGGGTGGGCTCTGTTACTGCTGAGCATAGTCACTGAAGAAGGCACTAGAACACCCCCATATTCTGACCGGAAGCACACTCTGAACAGGCTGGGCACTGTCACTGCTGAAAATAATCAATGTACGAGCCACTAGAACACCCCCATATTCTGTCAGGAAGCACACTCTGGACAGGGTGAGCTCTGTCACTGCTGAGCTTAATTTCTGTGCGAGGCACTAGAACACCCCCATATTCTGACACAGCACACTCTGGACAGGGTTAGTTCTGTCACTGCTGAGCTTAGCTTCTGTGCGAGGCACTAGAACACTCCCATATTCTGACAGGAAGCACACTCTGGATAGGGTGGGCTCTGTCACTGGAGAGCATAGTCACTATAAAAGGCATTAGCACAACCCCATATTCTGACAGGAAGCTCACTCTATACAGGGTGTGCTCTGTTACTGTAGAGCGTAGTCACTGTTCAAGGCAATAGAACACCTCCATATTCAGAGAGGAAGCACACTGGACAGGGTGGGCTCTGTTACTGCTGAGCATAGTCATGAGCGAGGCATTAGAACACCTCCATATTCTCAGAGGAAACACAGTCTGGTCAGGGTCGGCTCTGTTACTGCTGAGCGTAGTCACTATTCAAGGCATTAGAACACCCCATTTCCTAACTGAAGCACACTCCTAGACAGGGTGGGCTCTGTTACTGCTGAGAGTTGTCACTGTTCGAGGCACTAGACCACTCCCATATTCTGACAGGAAGCACACTCTGGACAGGATGGGCTCTGTTACTTCTGAGCATAGTCAATGTACGAGGCACTAGAACACCCTCATATTTCTGACAGGAAGCACACTCTGGACAGGGTGAGCTCTGTCACTGCAGAGCATAGTCACTGCACGAGGCACTAGATCACCACCATATTCTAATAGGAAGCACACTCTGGACAATGTGGGCTCTGTCACTGCTGAGAATAGTCACTGTGCGAGGCACTAGAACACCCCAAAATTCTGACAGGAAGCAAACTCTGGACAGGGTGAGCTCTGTCACTGCTGAGCGTAGTGTCTGTGCGAGGCACTAGAACACACCCATGTCCTGAAAGGAAGCACACTCTGGACAAGGAGGGCTCTATTACTGCGAGCATAGTCATTGTACAAGGCACTAGAACACCCCCATATCCTGACGGGAAGCACACTCTGGACAAGGTGGGCTTTGACACTACTGAACACAGTCAATATACAAGGCACTAGAACATCCCCATATTCTGAGAGGAGGCACACTCTGGACAAGCTGGGCTCTGTCACTGCAAAGCAGAGTCACTGTGCAGGCACAAGAACACCCCATAGTCTTACAGGCATGCCGCGGCAGAGTGAGCTCTGATACTTGAGGCATAGTCACTGTGCCAGGCACTAGAACAGCCCCATATTCTCACAGGAAACACACTCTGGACAGGGTGGGCTCTGTTACTGCTGAGCATAGTCACTGTAGGAGGCACTATAACACCCCCATATTCTGACAGGAAGCACACTCTGGACAGGATGGGCTATGTTAGTGCTGAGAATAGTGACTGTACGAGGCCCTAGATCACTCCCATATTCTGACCGGAAGCACACTCTGGACAGGGTGAGCTCTGTCACTGCTGAGCTTAGTTTCTGTGCGAGGCACTAGAACACCCCCATATTCTGACAGGAAGCACACTCTGGACAGTGTGGGCTCTGTCACTGGAGAGCATAGTCACTGTGCGAGGCACTAGAACAGCACTATATGCTGACAAGAAGCACACACTGGACAGGGTGGGCTCTGTCACTGCTGAGCATAGTCACATGCAAGCGCAGACACACCCCATATTCTGACGGGATCACAATCTGGAGAGGGTGGGCAGTTTTACTGCTGAGCAAAGTCACTGTAGGAAGCGTTAGAATGCCCTCATATTCTGACAGGAAGCACACTCTGGACAGGTTGGGCTCTGTTACTGCTGAGCTTAATTTCTGTGCGAGGCACTAGAACACCCCCATATTCTGACAGGAAGCACACTCTGGACAGGGTGAGCTCTGTCACTGCTGAGTTTAGCTTCTGTGCGAGGCACTAGAACACCCCCATATTCTGACAGGAAGCACACTCTGGACAGGATGGGCTATGTTATTGCTGAGAATAGTGACTGTACGAGGCACTAGATCACTCCCATATTCTGACCGGAAGCACACTCTGGACAGGGTGAGCTCTGTCACTGCTGACTTAGTTTACTGTGCGAGGCACTAGAACACCCATATTCTGACAGGAAGCACACTCTGGACAGTGTGGGCTCTGTCAATGAGAAGCATAGTCACTGTGCGAGGCACTAGAACACCCCATATGCTGACAGGAAGCACACACTGGACAGGTGGGCTCTGTCACTGCTGAGCATAGTCAAATGCAAGCGCTAGAACACCCCATATTCTGACAGGATCACAACTCTGGAAGGGTGGGCAATGTCACTGCTGAGCAAAGTCAATGTGGAAGCGTTAGAATGCCCTCATATTCTGACAGGAAGCACACTCTGGACAGGTTGAGCTCTGTTACTGCTGAGTTAGCTTCTGTGCGAGGCACTAGAACACCCCATATTCTGACAGGAAGCACACTCTGGACAGTGTGGGCTCTGTCACTGCTGAGTCATAGTCATGCGAGGCACTAGAACACCGCATATTCTGACAAGAAGCACACACTGGACAGGTGAGGCTCTGTAACAGCTCAGCATAGTCACAGTGTGAGGCACTGGAACACACTATATTCTGAGAGGAAGCACACTGTGGACAGGGTGGGCTCTGTCACTGCAAAGCTTAGCCACTGTGCAAGACACAAGAACACCCCCATAGTCATAGAGGCAGCACGCTCTGGACATGGAGGGCTCTGTTACTGCTGAGCATTGTCACTGTACAGGGCATTAGAACACCCCCATTTTCAAACTGGAAGCACACTCTAGACAGGGTGGGCTCTGTTAATGCTGAGCGTAGTCACTGTACGAGGCACTAGAACACCCCAATATTCTGACCGGAAGCACACTCAGGTCAGGCAGGGCTCTGTCACTGTTGAGCATAGTCACTGTGCTAGGCTCGAGAACACCTCCATATTCTGACATGAAGCACACTGTGGACAGGGTGGGCTCTGTCATTGCTGAGCATAGTAACTGTGCAAGGCACTTGAACTCCCCCATATTCTGAGAGGAAGCACACTCTGGACAGGGTGGGCTGTCACTGCAAAGCATAGTCACTGTGCAAGTCACAAGAACACCCCCATAGTCACACAGACAGCACGCTCTGGACATGGAGGGCTCTGTTACTGCTGAGCATAGTCACTGTGCGAAGCAATAGAACACCGTATTCTCAAAGGAAACACACCCTGGACAGGGTGGGCTCTGTTGCAGCTGAGCATAGTCACTGTA
This sequence comes from Neoceratodus forsteri, assembly GCA_016271365.2. Taxonomy (NCBI): domain Eukaryota; kingdom Metazoa; phylum Chordata; order Ceratodontiformes; family Ceratodontidae; genus Neoceratodus; species Neoceratodus forsteri. Next base: position 6,399,820 of record CM057449.1, on the reverse strand, counting down.
GGAGGCACTATAACACCCCCATATTCTCACAGGAAACAAACTCTGGGCAGGGTGGGCTCAGTTTCTACTGATCATAGTCACTGCAGGAGGCACTAGAACACTCCCATATTCTGACAGGAAGCACAATCTGGACATTCTGGGCTCTGTTACTGCTGAGCACAGTAACTGTACAAGGCACTAGAACACCACTATATTCTGAGAGGAAGCACACTCTGGATAGGGTGGGCTCTGTTATTGCTGAGTGTAGTCACAGTACAAGGCACAAGAACACCCCCATATTTGACAGAAAGAACACTCTGGACAGGGTGGGCTCTGTTACGGCTGAGCATAGTCATGTGTCAGACAACTGAACACCTCCATATTCTGACAGGGAGCACACACTGGATAGGGTGGGCTCTGTCACTGCTGAGCATAGTCGCTGTGCGAGGCACTATAACACCCCCATATTCTGACAGGAAGCACTCTCTGGAGAGGGTGGGCTCTGTAACTGCTCAGCATAGTCACAGTGTGAGGCACTGGAACACACTCATATTCTGAGGAGGAAGCACACTGTGGCCAGGGTGGGCTCTGTCATGTAAAAGCTTAGTCACTGTGCAAGACACAAGAACACCCCCATAGTCACACAGGCAGCACACTCTGTACAGGGTGGGCTCTGTTACTGCTGAGCGTAGTCACTGCATAATTGAATGGAACACCCCCATATTCTGACAGGAAGCAAACTCTGAACTGCGTGGGCTCTGTTACTGATGAGCATAGTCACTGTGAGAGGCACAAGAACACCCCCATATTTTTTCAGGTGGCATACTCTGGTCAGGACAGGCTCTGTTACTGCTGAGCACTGTCACTGTGCAAGGCACTAGAACACCCTCATATTCTGACAGGAAGCACACTCTGGACAGTGGGGGGGGGCTCTGTTACTGCTGAGCATAGTCACTGTACGAGGCACTGGAACTCCCCAACATTCTGACAGGCAGCACTCCGGACAGGATTGGCTCTGTTACTGCTAAGCATAGTCACTATACAAGGCAATAACACACCCCATATTCTGACAGGAAGCAGACACTTTACAGGGTGGGCTCTGTTACTGTACAGCGTAGTCACTGTTCAAGGCAACTGAACACCCCCATATTCAGACAGGAAGCACACTGGACAGGGTGGGCTCCGTAACTGCTGAGCATAGTCACTGTGCAAGGCACTATAACTCCCCCATATTCTGAGAGGAAGCACACTCTGGACAGGGTGGGCTCTGTCACTGCAAAGCATATTTACTGTGCAAGGCACGAGAACACCACCATATTCTCACAGGAAACACAGTCTGGTCAGGGTGGGCTCTGTTACTGCTGATCATTGTCACTGTACAATGCATTAGAACACCCCCATTTTCTAACTGGAAGCACACTCTAGACAGGGTGGGCTCTGTTAATGTTGAGCAAAGTTACTGTAGGAAGCACTAGAACGCCCCCATATTCTGACAGGAAGCACACTCTGGACAGGGTGAGCTCTTTCACTGCAGTGCATAGTCACTGCACGAGGCACTAGATCACCACCATATTCTCATAGGAAGCACACTCTGGACAGGGTGGGCTCTGTCGCTGCTGAGCTTAGTGTCTGTGCGATGCACTAGAACACCCCCATGTCCTGAAAGGAAGCACAGTCTGGACAAGGTGTGCTCTGTCACTGCTGAGCACAGTCACTATGCAAGGCACTAGAACACCCCCATATTCTGACAGGAAGCACACTCTGGACAGGGAGGGCTCTGTTACTGTGGGCATAGTCATTGTACAAGGCACTAGAACACTCCCATATCCTGATGGGAAGCACACTCTGGACAAGGTGGGCTTTGACATTACTGAACACAGTCAATATACAAGGCACTAGAACATCCCCATATTCTGAGAGGAAGCACACTCTGGACAAGCTGGGCTCTGTCACTGCAAAGCATAGTCACAGTGCAAGGCACTAGAACACCCCCATAGTCTTACAGGCAGCACGCTTTGGCAGAGTGAGCACTGATACTTCGAGGCATAGTCACTGTGTGAGGCACTAGAACACCCCATATTCTCACAGGAAACACACTCTGGACAGGGTGGGCTCTGTTACTGCTGAGCATAGTCACTGTAGGAGGCACTATAACACCCCCATATTCTGACAGGAAGCACACTCTGGACAGGATGGGCTCTGTTACTGCTGAGAATAGTCACTGTACGAGGCACTAGATCACTCCCATATTCTGACCGGAAGCACACTCTGGACAGGGTGAGCTCTGTCACTGCTGAGCTTAGTTTCTGTGCGAGGCACTAGAACACCCCCATATTCTGACAGGAAGCACACACTGGACAGTGTGGGCTCTGTCACTGGAGAGCATAGTCACTGTGCGAGGCACTAGAACTGCACTATATTCTGACAAGAAGCACACGCTGGACAGGGTGGGCTCTGTCACTGCTGAGCATAGTCACAATGCAAGGCACTAGAACACCCACATATTCTGACAGGGATCACAATCTGGAGAGGGTGGGCTATTTTACGGCTGAGCAAAGTCACTGTAGGAAGCGCTAGAATGCCCTCATATTCTGACAGGAAGCACACTCTGGACAGGTTGGGCTCTGTTACTGCTGAGCTTAATTTCTGTGCAGGCACTAGAACACCACCATATTCTGACAGGAAGCACACTCTGGACAGGTGGGCTCTGTCACTGGAAGCATAGTCACTATATAAAGGCATTAGCACACCCCATATTCTGACAGGAAGCTTACTCTATACAGGTGGGCTCTGTTATAATAGGCGTAGTCACTGTTCAAGGCAATAGAACACCTCCATATTCAAGAGAGGAAGCACACAGGACAGGGTGGGCTCGTAACTGTTGAGCATAGTCACTGTGCAAGGCACTAGAACACCCCCACATTCTGAGAGGAAGCACACTCTGGACTTGGTGGGCTCTCTCAGTGCTGAGCATAGTCATGAGCGAGGCTCCAGAACACCACCATATTCTCACAGTAAACAGTCTGGTCAGGGTCGGCTCTGTTACTGCTGAGCGTAGTCACTATACAAGGCATTAGAACCACCCCCATTTTCTAACTGGAAGCACACTCTAGACAGGGTGGGCTCTGTTACTGCTGAGCGTAGTCACTGTACGAGGCACTAGACCACTCCCATATTCTGACAGGAAGCACACTCTGGACAGGCGGGGCTCTGTCACTGTTGAGAATAGTCCCTGTGCAAGGCACTAGAACACCCTCATATTCTGACAGGAAGCACACTCTGGACTTGGTGGGCTCTGTCAGTGCTGAGCATCATCACTGTGCGAGGCTCAAGAACTCCTCCATAATCTGACAGGAAGCACATTGTGGACAGGGTGAGCTCTGTCACTGCTGAGCATAGTCACTGTGCGAAGCAATAGAACACCATATTCTCAAAGGAAACACACTCTGGACAGAGTGAGCTTTGTTACTGCTGAGCATAGTCACTGTAGGAGGCACTATAACACCCCCATATTCTCACAGGAACCACACTCTGGGCAAGGAGGGCTCGGTTACTACTGATCATAGTCACTGTAGGAGGCACTAGAACACCCCCATATACTGACAGGATGCACACTCTGGAAAGGGTGGGCTCTGTCACTGCTGAGCATACTCACTGTACGAGGCACTAGAACACCCCCATATTCTGACAGGAAGCACACTCTAAACAGGATGGGCTCTGTCACTGCTGAGCATAGTCACTGTACGAGGCACTAGATCACCCCCATATTCTGACCGGAAGCACACTCTGGACAGGCTGGGCTCTGTCACTGCTGAGCATAGTCACTGTGCAAGGCACTGGAGCACCCCCATATTCTGACAGGAAGTACTCTCTGAACTGCGTGGGCTCTGTTACTGATGAGCATAGTCACTGTGAGAGGCACTATAACTCCCCCATATTATTTCAGGTGGCACACTCTGGTCAGGACAGGCTCTGTTATCGCTGAGCACTGTCACTGTGTAAGGCACTAGAACACCCTCATATTCTGACAGGAAGCACACTCTAAACAGGATGGGCTCTGTCACTGCTGAGCATAGTCACTGTACGAGGCACTAGATCACCCCCATATTCTGACCGGAAGCACACTCTGGACAGGCTGGGCTCTGTCACTGCTGAGCATAGTCACTGTGCAAGGCACTGGAGCACCCCCATATTCTGACAGGAAGTACTCTGAACTGCGTGGGCTCTGTTACTGATGAGCATAGTCACTGTGAAAGGCACTATAACTCCCCCATATTCTTTCAGGTGGCACACTCTGGTCAGGACAGGCTCTGTTATCGCTGAGCACTGTCACTGTGCAAGGCACTAGAACACCTCCATATTCTGAGAGGCAGCACACTCTGGACAGGGTGGACTCTGTCACTGCAAAACATAGTCACTGTGCAAGGCACAAGAACACCCCCATAGTCACACAGGCAGCATGCTCTGGACAGGGTGGGCTCTGTTACTGCAGAGCGTAGTCAGTGTATAAGGCACTGGAGCACCCCCATTTTCAGACAGGCAGCACACTCTGAACTGCATGGGCTCTGTTACTGGTGAGCATAGTCACTGTGAGAGGCACTATAACACCCCCATATTCTTTCAGGTGGCACACTCTGGTCAGGACAGGCTCTGTTACCGCTGAGCACTGTCACTGTGCAAGGCACTAGAACACCCTCATATTCTGACAGGAAGCACACTCTAGACAGGGGGGGCTCTGTTGCTGCTCAGCTTAATCACTGTATGAGGCACTGGAACGCCCCCCTATTCTGACAGGCAGCACACTCCGGACAGGATTGTCTCTGTTACTGCTAACCATAATCACTATACAGGGCACTAGCACACCACCATATTCTGACAGGAAGCTCACTCTTCACAAGGTGTGCTCTGTTACTGTAGAGCATAGTCACTGTGCAAGGCAATAGAACACCCCCACATTCGGACAAGAAGCACACTCTGGACTGGGTGGGCTCTCTCACTCTAAAGCATAGTCACTGTGCAAGGCAATAGAACACCCCCATATTCTGAGAGGAAGCACACTCTGGACAAGGTGGGCTCTGTCACTGCAAAGCATAGTCACTGTGCAAGGCACAAGAACACCCCCATAGTCACACAGGCAGCACGCTCTGGACAGGGTGGGCTCTGTTTCTGCTGAGTATAGTCATGTGCGAGGCACTAGAATACCACCATATTCTCACAAGAAACAGTTTGTACAGGGTGGGCTCTGTTACTGCTGAGCGAGTCACTTTACAGGCACTAGTTCACCCCTATATTCTGATAGGAAGCACACTCTGGACAGGGTGGGCTCTGTTACTGCTGGAGCATAGTGACTGTACGAGGCACTAGAACACCCCATATTCTGACAGGAAGCACACTCTGGACAGCGTGGGCTCTGTTGCTGATGAGCATAGTCACTGTGAAGGCACTATAACTCCCCATATTCTTTCAGGTGGCACACTCTGGTCAGGACAGGCTCTGTTATGCTGAGCACTGTCACTGTGCAAGGCACTAGAACACCTCCATATTCTGAGAGGCAGCACTCTCTGGACAGGGTGGACTCTGTCACTGCAAAACATAGTCACTGTGCAAGGCACAAGAACACCCCCATAGTCACACAGGCAGCACGCTCTGGACAGGGTGGGCTCTGTTACTGCAGAGCATAGTCGCTGTATAAGGCACTGGAGCACCCCCATTTTCAGACAGGCAGCACACTCTGAACTGCATGGGCTCTGTTACTGATGAGCATAGTCACTGTGAGAGGCACTATAACACCCCCATATTCTTTCGGTGGCACACTCTGGTCAGGACAGGCTCTGTTACATGAGCACTGTCACTGTGCAAGGCACTAGAACACCCTCATATTCTGACAGGAAGCACACTCTAGACAGGGGGGGCTCTGTTGCTGCTCAGCTTAATCACTGTATGAGGCACTGGAACGCCCCCCTATTCTGACAGGCAGCACACTCCGGACAGGATTGTCTCTGTTACTGCTAACCATAGTCACTATACAGGGCACTAGCACACCACCATATTCTGACAGGAAGCTCACTCTTCACAAGGTGTGCTCTGTTACTGTAGAGCATAGTCACTGTGCAAGGCAATAGAACACCCCCACATTCGGACAAGAAGCACACTCTGGACAGGGTGGGCTCTCTCACTCTAAAGCATAGTCACTGTGCAAGGCAATAGAACACCCCCATATTCTGAGAGGAAGCACACTCTGGACAAGGTGGGCTCTGTCACTGCAAAGCATAGTCACTGTGCAAGGCACAAGAACACCCCCATAGACACACAGGCAGCACGCTCTGGACAGGGTGGGCTCTGTTTCTGCTGAGTATAGTCATGTGCGAGGCACTAGAATACCACCATATTCTCACAAGAAACAGTTTGTACAGGGTGGGCTCTGTTACTGCTGAGCGTAGTCACTTTACAAGGCACTAGTTCACCCCTATATTCTGATAGGAAGCACACTCTGGACAGGGTGGGCTCTGTTACTGCTGAGCATAGTTACTGTACGGGGCACTAGAACACCCCCATATTCTGACAGGAAGCACACTCTGGACAGCGTGGGCTCTGTTGCTGATGATCATAGTCACAGTGAGAGGCACTAGAACACCAACATATTCTGACAGGAAGCAGTCTCTGAACAGAGTGGGCTCTGTCACGGCAAAGTCACTGTGCGAGGCACTTGAACACTGCCATATTCTGAAAGGAAGCACACTCTGGACAGGGTGGGCTCTGTAACTGCTCAGCATAGTCACTGTGCAAGGCATAAGAACACCCCCATAGTCACACTGGCAGCATGATCTGGAGAGGGTGGCCTCTGTTATTACTGAGCGTAGTCACAGTACAAGGCAATGGAACACCCCCATAATCTGACAGGAAGCACACTCTGAACAGCCTGGGCTCTGTTACTGAATAACATAGTCTCTGTACGAGGCACTAGAACACCTCCAAATTCTGACAGGAAACACACTCTGGACAGGGAGGGCTCTGTTACTGCTGAGCACAGTCACAGAACGAGGCACTAGAACACCCCATATTCTGACGGAAGCACACTCTGGACAGGTGGGCTCTGTAACAGTTCATCATAGTCACTGTGCGAGCCAGACACCCCCAGTTTCTGACAGGAAGCACACTCTGGACAAGGTGGGCTCTGTTACTGATGAGCATAGTTACTGTACGAGGCAATAGAACACCTCCATATTCTGACCGGAAGCACACTCTGGACAGGGTGGGCTCTGTCACTGCTGAGCATAGCCATTGTGCGAGGCACTAGAACACCCCCATATTCTGACAGGAAGCACAATCTGGAGAGGGTGGGCTATTTTATTGCTGAGCAAAGTCACTGTCTTAAGCGCTAGAACGCCCCCATCTTCTGACAGGAAGCACACTCTGGACAGGTTTGGCTCTGTTACTGCTGAGCATAGTTACTGTACGAGGTAATAGAACACCTCCATATTCTGACAGGGAGCACAATCTGGAGAGGGTGGGCTATTTTATTGCTCAGCAAAGTTACTGTAGGAAGTGTTAGAACGCCCCCATATTCTGACAGGAAGCACACTCTGGAAAGGGTGGGCTCTATTACTGCTGAGCATAGTCACTGAAGAAGGCACTAGAACACCCCCATATTCTGACCGGAAGCACACTCTGAACAGGCTGGGCTCTGTCACTGCTGAAAATAATCAATGTACGAGCCACTAGAACACCTCCATATTCTGTCAGGAAGCACACTCTGGACAGGGTGAGCTCTGTCACTGCTGAGCTTAATTTCTGTGCGAGGCACTAGAACACCCCATATTCTGACAGGAAGCACCTCTGGACAGGGTTAGTTCTGTCACTGCTGAGCTTAAGCTTCTGTAGGAGGCACTGGAACACCCCATATTCTGACAGGGCTTACTCTGGATAGGTGGGCTCTGGCACTGGAGCATAGTCATTATAAAAAGGCATTAGCACAACCCCATATTCTGACAGGAAGCTCACTCTATACAGGGTGTGCTCTGTTACTGTAGAGCGTAGTCACTGTTCAAGGAATAGAACACCTCCATATTCGAGAGGAAGCACACTGACAGGGCTGGACTTTTACTGCTGAGCATAGTCATGAGCGAGGCACTAGAACCCTCCATATTCTCAGAGGAAACACAGTCTGGTCAGGGTCGGCTCTGTTACTGCTGAGCGTAGTCACTTATACAAGGCATTAGAACACCTCATTTTCTAACCAGAAGTACACTCTAGACAGGGTGGGCTCAGTTACTGCTGAGAGTTGTCACTGTTCGAGGCACTTGACCACTCCCATATTCTGACAGGAAGCACACTCTGGACAGGATGGGCTCTGTTACTTCTGAGCATAGTCAGTCTCGAGGCACTAGAACACCCTCATATTTCTGACAGGAAGCACACTCTGGACAGGGTGAGCTCTGTCACTGCAGAGCATAGTCACTGCACGAGGCACTAGATCACCACCATATTCTCATGGAAGCACACTCTGGACAGGTGGCTCTGTCACACTGCTGAGAATAGTCACTGTGCGAGGCACTAGAACACCCCAAAATTCTGACAGGAAGCAAACTCTGGACAGGGTGAGCTCTGTCACTGCTGAGCTGAGTGTCTGTCAGAGCACCAGAACACACATGTCCTGAAAGGAAGCACACTCTGGACAAGGTGGGATCTGTCACTACTGAGCACAGTCACTATCAAGGCACGAGAACACCCCATATTCTGACAGGAAGCATACTCTGGACAAGGAGGGCTCTATTACTACGAGCATAGTCATTGACTGAGGCACTAGAACACCCCATATCCTGGCGGAAGTAAACTCTGGACAAGATGGGCTTTGGCACTACTGAACACAGTCAATATACAAGGCACTAGAACATCCCCATATTCTGAGAGGAAGCACACTCTGGACAAGCTGGGCTCTGTCACTGCAAAGCAGAGTCACTGTGCAAGGCACAAGCACACCCCTATAGTCTTACAGGCAGCACGCTTCGGCAGAGTGAGCTCTGATACTTCGAGGCATAGTCACTGTGCCAGGCACTAGAACTCCCCCATATTCTCACAGGAAACACACTCTGGACAGGGTGGGCTCTGTTACTGCTGAGCATAGTCACTGTAGGAGGCACTATAAACCCCCATATTCTGACAGGAAGCACACTCTGGACAGGGTGGGCTCTGTTACTGCTGAGCATAGTCACTGTAGGAGGCACTATAACACCCCATATTCTGACAGGAAGCACACTCTGGACAGGGTGGGCTCTGTTACTGCTGAGCATAGTCACTGTAGGGCACTATAACACCCCATATTCTGACAGGAGGCACCTCTGGACAGGATGGCTATGTTATTGCTGAGAATAGTGACTGCACGAGGCACTAGATCACTCCCATATTCTGACAGGAAGCACACTCTGGACAGTGTGGCTCTGTCACTGAGAGCATAGTCACTGTGCGAGGCACTAGAACAGCCCCATATTCTGACAGGGATCACAATCTGGAGAGGGTGGGCAATTTTACTGCTGAAGCAAAGTCACTGTAGGAAGCGACTGAACGCCCTCATATTCTGACAGGAAGCACACTCTGGACAGGTTGGGCTCTGTTGCTGGTGAGCTTAATTTCTGTGCTGAGGCACTAGAACACCCCCATATTCTGACAGGAAGCACACTCTGGACAGGGTGAACTCTGTCACTGCTAAGTTTAGCTTCTGTGCGAGGCACTAGAACACCACCATATTCTGACAGGAAGCACACTCTGGACAGGGTGGGTTCTGTCACTGGAGAGCATAGTCACCATACAAGGCATTAGCACACCCCCATGTTCTGACAGGAACCTCACTCTATACAGGGTGGGCTCTGTTACTGTAGAGCGTAGTCACTGTTCAAGGCAATAGAACACCTCCATATTCAGAGAGGAAGCACACTGGACAGGGTGGGCTCCGTAACTGCTGAGCATAGTCACTGTGCAAGGCACTAGAACACCCCCATATTCTGACAGAAAGCACACTCTGGACAGGCGGGGCTCTGTCACTGCTGAGAATAGTCCCTGTGCAAGGCACTAGAACACCCCCACATTCTGACAGGAAGCACACTCTGACTGGTGGGCTCTGTCAGTGCTGAGCATAGTCACTGGGCGAGGCTCAAGAACACCTTCATATTCTGACAGGAAGCACATTGTGGACAGGGTGGGCTCTGTCACTGCTGAGCATAGTCACTGTGCGAAGTAATAGAACAGATATTCTCAAAGAAAACACACTCTGGATAGAGTGGGCTTTGTTACTGCTGAGCATAGTCACTGTAGAAGGCACTATAACACTCCCATATTCTCACAGAAACACACTCTGGGCAGGAGGGCTCGGTTACTACTGATCATAGTCACTGTAGGAGCACTAGAGCACTCCATATTCTGACAGAAGCACAATCTGGACATTGTGGGCTCTGTTACTGCTGAGCACAGTCACTGTACAAGGCACTAGAACACCATCATATTCTTTCAGGTAACACACTCTGGTCAGGACAGGCTCTGTTACCTCTGAGCACTGTCACTATGCAAGGCACTAGAACACCCTCATATTCTGACAGGAAGCACACTCTGGACAGGGGGGCTCTGTTACTGCTAAGCTTAGTCACTGTATGAGGCACTGGAACGCGCCCCCTATTCTGACAGGCAGCACACTCCGGACAGGATTGTCTCTGTTACTGCTAACCATAGTCACTATAAAGGGCACTAGCATACCACCATATTCTGACAGGAAGCTCACTCTTTACAAGGTAGGCTCTGTTACTGTAGAGCATAGTCACTGTGCAAGGCAATAGAACACCCCCACATTTGGACAAGAAGCACACTCTGGACTGGGTGGGCTCTGTCACTGCAAAGCATAGTTACTGTGCAAGGCAGAAGAACACCCCCATAGTCACACAGGCAGCACGCTCTGGACAGGGTGGGCTCTGTTTCTGCTGAGTATAGTCATATGCGAGGCATTAGAACACCACCATATTCTCACAAGAAACAGTTTGTACAGGGTGGGCTCTGTTACTGCTGAGCGTAGTCACTTTACAAGGCACTAGTTCACTCCTATATTCTAACAGCAAGCACACTCTGGACAGGGTGGGCTCTGTTACTGCTGAGCATAGTTACTGTATGAGGCACTAGAACAACCCCATATTCTGACAGGAAGCACACTCTGGACAGGGTGGGCTCTGTTGCTGATGATCATAGTCACTGTGAGAGGCACTAGAACACCAACATATTCAGACAGGAAGCACTCTCTGGACAGGGTGGGCTCTGTCACCACAAAGTCACTGTGCGAGGCACTTGAACACCACCATATTCTGAAAGGAAGCACACTCTGGACAGGGTGGTCTCTGTAACAGCTCAGCATAGTCACTCTGCAAGGCATAAGAACACCCCCTTAGTCACACTGGCAGCATGATCTGGACAGGGTTGCCTCTGTTACTACTGAGCATAGTCACAGTACAAGGCACTGGAACACCCCCATAATCTGACAGGAAGCACACTCTGAACAGCCTGGGCTCTGTTACTGAATAACATAGTCACTGTACGAGGCAATAGAACACCTCCATATTCTGACAGGAAGCACACTCTGGACAGGGTGGGCTCTGTCACTGCTGAACATAGTCACTGTGCGAGGCATTATAACACCCCCATATTCGGACAGGAAGCACAATCTGGACAGGTTGGGCTCTGTTACTGCTGAGCATAGTTACTGTACGAGGCAATAGAACACCTCCATATTCTGAAAGGAAGCACACTCTGGATAGGGTGAGCTCTGTCACTGCTGAGCTTAGTTTCTGTGCGAGGCACTAGAACGCCCCCATATTCTGACAGGAAGCACACTCTGGACAGGCTGGACTCTGTCACTGCTGAGAATAATCAATGTGCGAGGCACTAGAACACCCCCATATTCTGACAGGAAGCACACTCTGGATAGGGTGAGTTCTGTCACTGCTGAGCTTAGTCTCTGTGCGAGGCACTAGAACACCACCATATTCTGACAGGGGCACAATCTGAGAGGGTGGGCTATTTTATTGCTGAGCAAGTTACTGTGGGAAGCGCTAGGCCCCATATTCTGACAGGAAGCACACTCTGGAAAGGGTGGGCTCTGTTACTGCTGAGCCTAGTCACTGAAGGAGGCACTAGAACACTTCCATATCCTGACCGGGAACTACTCTGGACAGGCTGGTCTGTCACTGCTGGAAAATAATCAAATGTAGAGCCACTAGAACACCCCCATATTCTGTCAGGAAGCACTCTGGACAGAGGAGCTCTGTCACTGCTTAGCTTAATTTCTGTGCGAGGCACTAGAACACCCCCATATTCTGACAGGAAGCACACTCTGGACAGGGTGAGCTCTGTCACTGCTGAGCTTAGCTTCTGTGCCAGGCACTAGAACAGTCCCATATTCTGACAGGAAGCACAAGTCTGGACAGGGTGGGCTCTGTCACTGCAAAGCATAGTCATCAGCGAGGCACTAGAACACCCCCATAGTCTTACAGGCAGCACGCTTCGGCAGAGTGAGCTCTGATACTTCGAGGCATGGTCACTGTGCGAGGCACTAGAACACCCCCATATTCTGACAGGAAACACACTCTGGACAGGGTGGGCTCTGTTACTGCTGAGCATAGTCACTGTAGGAGGCACTATAAACCCCATATTCTGACAGGAAGCACACTCTGGACAGGATGGGCTCTGATACTGCTGAGAATAGTCACTGTACGAGGCACTAGATCACTCCCATATTCTGACCGGAAGCACACTCTGGACAGGGTGAGCTCGGTCACTGCTGAGCTTAGTTTCTGTGCGAGGCACTAGAACACCCCCATATTCTGACAGGAAGCGCACTCTGGACAGTGTGGGCTCTGTCACTGGAGAGTATAGTCACTGTTCGAGGCACTAGAACAGCACTGTATTCTGACAGAAGCACACACTGGACAGGGTGGGCTCTGTCACTGCTGACCATAGTCACACTGTAAGGCACTAGAACACCCCATATTCTGACAGGAGCACAATCTGGAGAGGGTGGGCTATTTTACTGCTGAGCAAAGTCACTGTAGGAAGCACTAGAGCCCTCATATTCTGACAGGAAGCACACTCTGGACTGGTTGGGCTCTGTTACTGCTGAGCTAATTTCTGTCGAGGCACTGAACACCCCATATTCTGACAGGATGCACACTCTGGACAGGGTGAGCTCTGTCACTGCTGAGTTGCTTCTTGCGAGGCACTAGAACACCCCCATATTCTGACAGAAGCACACTCTGGACAGGGTGGGCTCTGTTACTGGAGAGCATAGTCAGTATACAGGCATTAGCACACCCCAAATTCTGACAGGAAGCACACTCATACAGGGTGGGCTCTGTTACAGTGAGCGTAGTCACTGTTCAAGCAATAGAACATCTCCATATTCAGAGGAAGCACACTGGACAGGGTGGGCTCCGTAACTGCTGACCATAGTCACTGTGCAGGCATAAGAACACCCCATAGTCATACTGGCAACGATCTGGACAGGGTGGCCTCTGTTACTACTGAGCGTAGTCACAGTACAAGGCACTGGAACACCCCCATAATCTGACAGGAAGCACACTCTGAACCGCCTGGGCTCTGTTACTGAATAACATAGTCACTGTACAGGCAATAGAACACCTCCATATTCTGACAGGAAGCACACTCTGGACAGGGTGGCTGTCACTGCTGAACTATAGTCACTGTACGTGGCACTATAACACCCCATATTCTGACAGGAAGCATACTATGGACAGGGTGGGCTCTGTTACTGCTGAGCAAAGTCACTGTAGGAAGCACTACAAATCCTCGATATTCTGACTGGAAGCACACTCAGGACAGGTTGAGCTCTGTCACTGCTGAGCTTAGTTTCTGTGCGAGGCACTAGTACGACCCCATATTCAAACAGGAAGCACACTCTGGATAGGGTGAGTTCTGTCACTGCTGAGCTTAGTTTCTGTGTGAGGCACTAGAACACCACCGTATTCTGACAGGGAGCACAATCTGGAGAGGGTGGGCTATTTTATTGCTGAGCAAAGTTACTCTAGGAAGCTAGAGCGCCACCATATTCTGACAGGAAGCCACTCTGAAAAGGGTGTTACTGCTGAGCATAGTCACTGAAGGAGGCACTAGACACCCCATATTCTGACCGAAGCACACTCTGGACAGGCTGGGCTCTGTTACTGCTGAGCAAAGTCACTGTGAGAAGCTACAAATCCCGATATTCTGACAGGAAGCACACTCTGGACAGGTTGAGCTCTGTCACTGCTGAGCTTAGTTTCTGTCGGAGGCACTAGAACCCTCATATTCTGACAGGAAGCACACTCTGGACAGGGTGGGCTCTGTCACTGAGACATAGTCACTATACAAGGCATTAGACACACCCACTTATTCTGACAGGAAGCACACTCTATACAGGGTGGGCTCTGTTACTAAGAGTGAGTCACTGTTCAAGGCAATAGAACACCTCCATATTCAGAGAGAGAAGCACTGGACAGGGTGGGCTCCGTAACTGCTGACCATAGTCACTGTAAGGCATAAGAACACCCCATAGTCACACTGCAGCACGATCTGGACAGGGTGGCCTCTGTTACTACTGAGCGTAGTCACAGTACAAGGCACTGGAACACCCCATAATCTGACAGGAAGCACTCTGAACAGCCTGGGCTCTGTTACTGAATAACATAGTCACTGCACGAGGCAATAGAACACCTCCATATTCTGACAGGAAGCACTCTGGACAGGGTGGGCTCTGTCACTGCTGAACATAGTCACTGTGCGAGGCACTTTAACACCCCCATATTCTGACAGGAAGCACACTCTGGACAGGGTGGACCCTGTTACTGCTGAGCAAAGTCACTGTAGGAAGCGCTACAAAACCCCGATATTCTGACAGGAAGCACACTCTGGATAGGGTGAGTTCTGTCACTGCTGAGCTTAGTTTCTGTGTGAGGCACTAGAACACCACCATATTCTGACAGGGAGCACAATCTGGAGAGGGTGGGCTATTTTATTGCTGAGCAAAGTTACTGTAGGAAGCGCTAGAACGCCCCCATATTATGACAGGAAGCACACTCTGGAAAGGGTGGGCTCTGTTACTGCTGAGCACAGTCACTGAAGAAGGCACTAGAACACCCCATATTCTGACCGGAAGCACACTCTGGACAGGCTGGGCTCTGTCACTGTTGAAAATAATCAATGTACGAGCCACTAGAACACCCCCATATTCTGTCAGGAAGCACACTCTGGACAGAGTGAGCTCTGTCACTGCTTAGCTTCATTTCTGTGCGAGGCACTAGAACACCCCCATATTCTGACAGGAAGCACACTCTGGACAGGGTGAGCTCTGTCACTGCTGAGCTTAGCTTCTGTGCGAGGCACTAGAACTCTTCCATATTCTGACAGGAAGCACAGTCTGGACAGGGTGGGCTCTATCTCTGCAAAGCATAGTCATGAGCGAGGCACTAGAACACCACCATATTCTGACAGGAAGCACACTCTGGACAGGATGGGCTCTGTCACTGCTGAGAATAATCATTGTACGAGGCACTAGATCACTCCCATATTCTGACCGGAAGCACACTCTGGACAGTGTGGGCTCCTGACACTGAGAGCATAGTCACTGAGCGAGGCACTAGAACAGCACTATATTCTGACAAGAAGCACACACTGGACAGGGTGGGCTCTGTCACTGCTGAGCATAGTCACAATGCAAGGCACTAGAACACCCCCATATTTCTGACAGGGAGCACAATCTGGAGAGGGTAGGCTATTTTACTGCTGAGCAAAGTCACTGTAGGAAGTGCTAGAACGCCCTCATATTCTGACAGGAAGCACACTCTGGACAGTTTGGGCTCTGTTACTGAGCTTAATTTCTGCTACGAGGCAATAGAACACCTTTCATAGTCTGACCGAAGCACACTCTGGACAGGCTGGGCTTTATCACTGCTGAGAATAATAAATGTGCGAGACACTAGAACACCCCATATTCTGCCAGAAAGCACACTCTGGAGAGGGTGAGCTCTGTCACTGCTGAGCTTAGTTTCAAAGGAGGCACTAGAATGCCTCATATTCTGACAGGAAGCACACTCTGGATAGGGTGAGCTCTGTCACTGCTGAGCTTAGTTTCTGTGTGAGGCACTAGAACACCACTATATTCTGACAGGGAGCACAATCTGGAGAGGTTGGGCTATTTTATTGCTGAGCAAAGTTATTGTAGGAAGCGCTAGAACGCCCCCATATTCTGACAGGAAGCACACTCTGGAAAGGGTGGGCTCTGTTACTGCTGAGCATAGTCACTGAAGGAGGCACTAGAACACCCCATATTCTGACCAGAAGCACACTCTGGACAGGCTGGGCTCTGTCACTGCTGAGAATAATCAATGTGCGAGGCACTAGAACACCCCCATATTCTTTCAGGAAGCACACTCTGGACAGGGTGAGCTCTGTCACTGCTGAGCTTAGCTTCTGTGTGAGGCACTAGAACACCCCCATATTCTGACAGGAAGCACAGTCTGGGCAGGGTGGGCTCTATCACTGCAAAGCATAGTCATGAGGGAGGCACTAGAACACCACCATATTCTAACAGGAAGCACACTCTGGACAGGGATTGCTCTGTTACTGCGAGCATAGTCATTGTACAAGGCACTAGAACACCCCCATAGTCTTACAGGCAGCACGCTTTGGCAGAGTGAGCTCTGATACTTCGAGGCATGGTCACTGTGCGAGGCACTAGAACACCCCCATATTCTCACAGGAAACACACTCTGGACAGGGTGGGCTCTGTTACTGCTGAGCATAGTCACTGTAGGAGGCACTATAAACCCCATATTCTGACAGGAAGCACACTCTGGACAGGATGGGCTCTGTTACTGCTGAGAATAGTCACTGTACGAGGCACTAGATCACTCCCATTCTGACCGGAAGCACACTCTGGACAGGGTGAGCTCTGTCACTGCTGAGCTTAGTTTCTGAGCGAGGCACTAGAACACCCCCATATTCTGACAGGAAGCACACTCTGGACAGTGTGGGCTCTGTCACTGGAGAGCATAGTCACTGTGCGAGGCACTAGAACAGCACTATATTCTGACAAGAAGCACACACTGGACAGGGTGGGCTCTGTCACTGCTGAGCATAGTCACAATGCAAGGCACTAGAACACCCCCATATTCTGACAGGGAGCACAATCTGGAGAGGGTGGGCTATTTTACTGCTGAGCAAAGTCACTGTAGGTAGTTCTAGAACGCCCTCATATTCTGACAGGAAGCACACTCTGGACAGGTAGGGCTCTGTTACTGCTGAGCTTAATTTCTGTGCGAGGCACTAGAACACCCCCATATTCTGACAGGAAACACACTCTGGACAGGGTGGGCTCTGTCACTGGAGAGCACAGTCACTATACAAGGCATTTGCACACCCCATATTCTGACAGGAGCTCACTCTATACAGGGTGGTCTCTGTTACTTGTAGACGTGAGTCACTGTGTTCTAGAAAAACACTCCATATTCAGAAAGGAAGCACACTGGACAGGGTGGGCTCCGTAACTGCTGAGCATAGTCACTGTGCAAGGCACTAGAACACCCCCATATTCTGAGAGGAAGTACACTCTGGACAGGGAGGGCTCTGTCACTGCAAAGCATAGTCACTGTGCAAGGCACAAGAACACCCACATAGTCACACAGGCAGCACACTCTGGAGAGGGCGGGCTCTGTTACTGCTGAGCATAGTCATGAGCGAGGCACTAGAACACCACCATATTCTTACAGGAAACAGTCTGGTCAGGGTCGGCTCTGTTACTGCTTGAGCGAGTCACTATACAAGGCATTAGAACACCCCAAATTTTCTTACTGGAAGCACACTCTAGACAGGGTGGGCTCTATAACTGCTGAGCGTAGTCACTGTACGAGGCACTATAACACCCCCATATCCTTACAGGAAGCACACTCTGGACTGGGTGGGCTCTGTCAGTGCTGAGCATAGTCTCTGTGCGAGGCTCAAGAACACCTCCATATTCTGACAGGTAGCACATTGTGGACAGGATGGGCTCTGTCACTGCTGAGCATAGTCACTGTACGAAGCAATAGAACGCCATATTCTCAAAGGAAACACACTCTGGACAGAGCGGGCTTTGTTACTGCTGAGCATAGTCACTGTAGGAGGCACTATAACACTCCCATATTCTCACAGGAAACACACTCTGGGCAGGGAGGGCTCAGTTACTACTGATCATAGTCACTGTAGGAGGCACTAGAGCACTCCCATATTCTGACAGGAAGCACAATCTGGACATTGTGGGCTCTGTTACTGCTGAGCACAGTCACTGTACAAGGCACTAGAACACCATCATATTCTGAGAGGAAGCACACTCTGTACAGGGTGGGCTCTGTTACTGCTGAGCATAGTCATGTGATAGGCAATAGAACACCTCCATATTCTGACAGGCAGCACACTCTGGACAGGGTGGGCTCTGTCACTGCTGAGAATAGTCACTGTGCGAGGCACTAGAACACCCCCATGTTTCTGACAGGGAGCACACTCTGGACATGGTGAGCTCTGTCACTGCAGAGCATAGTCATTGCGCGAGGCACTAGATCACCACCATATTCTCACAGGAAGCACACTCTGGACAGTGTGGGCTCTGTCACAGCTGAGCATAGTCACTGTGCAAGGCACTGGAACACCCCCATATTCTGACAGGAAGCACTCTCTGAACTGCGTGGGCTCTGTTACTGATGAGCATAGTCACTGTGAGAGGCACTATAACTCCCCCATATTATTTCAGGTGGCACACTCTGGTCAGGACAGGCTCTGTTATCGCTGAGCACTGTCACTGTGCAAGGCACTAGAACACCCTCATATTCTGACAGGAAGCACACTCTGGACAGGGGGACTCTGTTACTGCTAAGCTTAGTCACAGTATGAGGCACTGGAACGCCCCCCTATTCTGACAGGCAGCACACTCCGGACAGGATTGTCTCTGTTACTGCTAACCATAGTCACTGTACAGGGCACTAGCACACCACCATATTCTGACAGGAAGCTCACTCTTTACAAGGTGGGCTCTGTTCCTTTAGAGCATAATCACTGTGCAAGGCAATAGAACACCCCCACATTCGGACAAGAAGCATACTCTGGACTCGGTGGGCTCTCTCACTGCAAAGCATAGTCACTGTGCAAGGCACAAGAACACCCCAATAGTCACACAGGCAGCGCGCTCTGAACAGGGTGGGCTCTGTTTCTGCTGAGTATAATCATGTGCGAGGCACTAGAACACCACCATATTCTCACAAGAAACAGTATGTACAGGGTGGGCTCTGTTACTGCTGAGTGTAGTCACCTTACAAGGCACTAGTTCACCCCTATATTCTGACAGGAAGCACACTCTGGATAGGGTGAGCTCTGTCACTGCTGAGCTTAGTTTCTGTGTGAGGCACTAGAACACCACCATATTCTGACAGGGAGCACAATCTGGAGAGGGTGGGCTATTTTATTGCTGAGCAAAGTTACTGTAGGAAGCGCTAGAACGCCCCCATATTCTGACAGGAAGCACACTCTGGAAAGGGTGGGCTCTGTTACTGCTGAGCATAGTCACTGAAGGAGGCACTAGAACACCCCATATTCTGACCGGAAGCACACTCTGGACAGGCTGGGCTCTGTCACTGCTGAAAATAATCAATGTACGAGCCACTAGAACACCCCCATATTCTGTCAGGAAGCACACTCTGGACAGAGTGAGCTCTGTCACTGCTTAGCTTAATTTCTGTGCGAGGCACTAGAACACCCCCATATTCTGACAGGAAGCACACTCTGGACAGGGTGAGCTCTGTCACTGCTGAGCTTAGCTTCTGTGCGAGGCACTAGAACACTCCCATATTCTGACAGGAAGCACAGTCTGGACAGGGTGGGCTCTATCACTGCAAAGCATAGTCATGAGCGAGGCACTAGAACACCACCATAATCTGACAGGAAGCACACTCTGGACAGGGAGGGCTCTGTTACTGCGAGCATAGTTATTGTACAAGGCACTAGAACACCCCATATCCTGATGGGAAGCACAGTCTGGATAAGCTGGGCTCTGTCACTGCAAAGCATAGTCACTGTGCAAGGCACAAGAACACCCCCATAGTCTTACAGGCAGCACGCTTCGGCAGAGTGATCTCTGATACTTCGAGGCATGGTCACTGTGCGAGGCACTAGAACATCCCCATATTCTCACAGGAAACACACTCTGGACAGGGTGGGCTCTGTTACTGCTGAGCATAGTCACTGTAGGAGGCACTATAAACCCCCATATTCTGACAGGAAGCACACTCTGGACAGGATGGGCTCTGTTACTGCTAAGAATAGTCACTGTACGAGGCACTAGATCACTCCCATATTCTGACCGGAAGCACACTCGGGACAGGGTTAGCTCTGTCACTGCTGAGCTTAGTTTCTATGCGAGGCACTAGAACACCCCGATATTCTGACAGGAAGCACACTCTGGACAGTGTGGGCTCTGTCACTGGAGAGCATAGTCACTGTGCAAGGCACTAGAACAGCACTATATTCTGACAAGAAGCACACACTGGACAGTGTGGGCTCTGTCACTGCTGAGCATAGTCACAATGCAAGGCACTAGAACACCCCCATATTCTGACAGGGAGCACAATCTGGAGAGGGTGGGCTATTTTACTGCTGAGCAAAGTCACTGTAGGAAGCGCTAGAATGCCTCATATTCTGACAGGAAGCACACTCTGGACAGGTTGGGATCTGTTACTGCTGAGCTTAGTTTCTGTGCGAGGCACTAGAACACCCCATATTCTGACAGGAAGCACACTTGGAGAGTGTGGGCTCTGTCACTGGAGAGCATAGTCACTGTGCGAGGCACTAGAACAGCACTATATTCTGACAAGAAGCACACACTGGACAGGGTGGGCTCTGTCACTGCTGAGCATAGTCACAATGCAAGGCACTAGAACACCCCATATTCTGACAGGAGCACAATCTGGAGAGGTGGGCTATTTTACTGCTGAGCAAAGTCACTGTAGGAACGCTAGAACGCCTCATATTCTGACAGCAAGCACACTCTGGACAGGTTCGGCTCTGTTACTGCTGAGCTTAATTTCTGTGCGAGGCACTAGAACACCCCCATATTCTGAGAGGAAGCACACTCTGGACAGGGTGGGCTCTGTCACTGCAAAGCATAGTCACTATGCAAGGCACAAGAACACCCACATAGTCTCACAGGCAGCACACTCTGGACAGGGCGGGCTCTGTTACTGCTGAGCATAGTCATGAGCGAGGCACTAGAACACCACCATATTCTCACAGGAAACAGTCTGGTCAGGGTCAGCTCTGTTACTGATGTGCGTAGTTACTATACAAGGCATAAGAACACCCCAAATTTTCTAACTGGAAGCACACTCTAGACAGGGTGGGCTCTATAACTGCTGAGAGTAGTCACTGTACGAGGCACTAGACCACTCCCATATTCTGACAGGAAGCACACTCTGGACAGGCGGGGCTCTGTCACTGCTGAGAATAGTCCCTGTGCAAGGCACTAGAACACCTCCATATTCTGACAGGAAGCACACTCTGGACTGGGTGGGCTCTGTCAGTGCTGAGCATAGTCACTGTGCGAGGCTCAAGAACACCCCAATATTCTGACAGGAAGCACACTCTATACAGGGTGGGCTCTGTTACTGCTGAGCATAGTTACTGTACGAGGCAATAGAACACCTCCATATTCTGACCGGAAGCATACTCTGGACAGGCTGGGCTCTGTCACTGCTGAGAATAATCAATGTGCGAGGCACTAGAACACCCCCATATTGTGTCGGGAAGCACACTCTGGACAGGGTGAGCCCTGTCACTGCTGAGCATAGTCACTGTGCGAGGCACTATAACACCCCATATTCTGACGGGAAACACACTCTGGACAGGGTGGGCTCTGTTACTGTTGAGCATATTCACTGTTCGAGGCTCTAGAACACCCCTATATTTCTGACAGGAAGCACACTCTGGACAGGTTTGGCTCTGTTACTGCAGAGCATAGTTACTGTACGAGGCAATAGAACACCTTCATAGTCTGACTGGAAGCACACTCTGGACAGGCTGGGCTTTGTCACTGCTGAGAATAATAAATGTGCGAGACACTAGAACACCCCCATATTCTGCCAGAAAGCACACTCTGGGAGGGGTGAGCTCTGTCACTGCTGAGCTTAGTTTCTGTGCGAGGCACTAGAATGCCCCCATATTCTGACAGGAAGCACACTCTGGATAGGGTGAGCTCTGTCACTGCTGAGCTTAGTTTCTGTGTGAGGCACTAGAACACCACCATATTCTGACAGGGAGCACAGTCTGGAGAGGGTGGGCTATTTTATTGCTGAGCAAAGTTACTGTAGGAAGCGGTAGAACGCCCCCATATTCTGACAGGAAGCACACTCTGGAAAGGGTGGGCTCTGTTACTGCTGAGCATAGTCACTGAAGGAGGCACTAGAACACCCCATATTCTGACCGAAGCACACACTGGACAGGCTGGGCTCTGTCACTGCTGAAAATAATCAATGTACGGCCGCTAGAACACCTCTATATTCTGTCAGGAAGCACACTCTGGACAGAGTGAGCTCTGTCACTGCTTAGCTTAATTTCGAGAGGCACTAGAACACCCCATATTCTGACAGGTAGCACACTCTGGACAGGGTGAGCTCTGTCACTGCTGAGCTTAGCTTCAAAGCGAGGCACTAGAACACCCCATAATCTGACAGGAAGCACACTTCAGACAGGGAGGGCTCTGTTACTGCGAGCATAGTCATTGTACAAGGCACTAGAACACCCCCATATCCTGATGGGAAGCACAGTCTGGATAAGCTGGGCTCTGTCACTGCAAAGCATAGTCACTGTGCAAGGCACAAGAACACCCCTATAGTCTTACAGGCAGCACGCCTGCAGAGTGAGCTCTGATACTGAGGCATGGTCATCAAAGTAGGCACTAGAACATCCCCATATTCTCACAGGAAACACACTCTGGACAGGGTGGGCTCTGATACTGCTGAGCATAGTCACTGTAGGAGGCACTATAAACCCCCATATTCTGACAGGAAGCACACTCTGGACAGGATGGGCTCTGTTACTGCTGAGAATAGTCACTGTACGAGGCACTAGATCACTCCCATATTCTGACCGGAAGCACACTCTGGACAGGGTGAGCTCTGTCACTGCTGACCATAGTCACAATGCAAGGCACTAGAACTCCCCCATATTCTGACAGGGAGCACAATCTGTAGAGGGTGGGCTATTTACCTGCTGAGCAAAGTCACTGTAGGAAGCGCTAGAACGCCTTCATATTCTGACAGGAAGCACACTCTGGACAGGTTGGGCTCTGTTACTGATGAGCTTAGTTTCTGTGCGAGGCACTAGAACACCCCCATATTCTGACAGGAAGCACACTCTGGACAGTGTGGGCTCTGTCACTGGAGAGCATAGTCACTGTGCGAGGCACTAGAACAGCACTATATACTGACAAGAAGCACACACTGGACAGGGTGGGCTCTGTCACTGCTGAGCATAGTCACAATGCAAGGCACTAGAACACCCCCATATTCTGACAGGGAGCACAATCTGGAGAGGGTGGGCGATTTTACTGCTGAGCAAAGTCACTGTAGGAAGCGCTAGAATGCCCTCATATTCTGACAGGAAGCACACTCTGGACAGGTTGGGCTCTGTTACTGCTCAGCTTAATTTCTGTGCGAGGCACTAGAACACCCCCATATTCTGACAGGAAGCACACTCTGGACAGGGTGAGCTCTGTCACTGCTGAGTTTAGCTTCTGTGCGACGCACTAGAACACCCCCATATTCTGACAGGAAGCACACTCTGGACAGGGTGGGCTCTGTCACTGGAGACCATAGTCACTATAAAAGGCATTTGCACACCCCCATATTCTGGCATGAAGTTCACTCTATACTGGGTGGGCTCTGTTACTGTAGACCGTAGTCACTGTTCAAGGCAATAGAACACCTCCATATTCAGAGGAAGCACACTGGACAGGGTGGGCTCGGTAACTGCTGAGCATAGTCACTGTGCAAGGCACTAGAACACCCCATATTCTGAGAGGAAGCACACTCTGGACAGGGTGGGCTCTGTCCATAAAGCATCGTCACTATGCAAGGCACAAGAACACCCACATAGTCACACAGGCAGCACACTCTGGACAGGGCAGGCTCTGTACTGCTGAGCATAGTCATGAGCGAGGCACTAGAAAACCACCATATTCTCACAGGAAACAGTCTGGTCAGGGTCGGCTCTGTTACTGCTGAGCGAGTCACTATACAAGGCATTAGAACACCCCAAATTTTCTAACTGGAAGCACACTCTAGGCAGGGTGGGCTCTATAACTGCTGAGCGTAGTCACTGTACGAGGCAATAGACCACCCCATATTCGGACAGGAAGCACACTCTGGACAGGCGGGGCTTTGTCACGCTGAGAATAGTCCCTGTGCAAGGCACTAGAACACCTCCATATTCTGACAGGAAGCACACTCTGGACTGGGTGGGCTCTGTCAGTGCTGAGCATAGTCACTGTGCGAGGCTCAAGAACACCCCCATATTCTGACAGGAAGCACACTCTATACAGGGTGGGCTCTGTTACTGTAGAGCGTAGTCACTGTTCAAGGCAATAGAACATCTCCATATTCAGAGAGGAAGCACACTGGACAGGGTGGGCTCCGTAACTGCTGACCATAGTCACTGTGCAAGGCATAAGAACAGCCCCATAGTCACACTGGCAGCACGATCTGGACAGGGTGGCCTCTGTTACTACTGAGCGTAGTCACAGTACAAGGCACTGAAACACCCCCATAATCTGACAGGATGCACACTCTGAACAGCCTGGGCTCTGTTACTGAATAACATAGTCACTGTACGAGGCAATAGAACACCTCCATATTCTGACAGGAAGCACACTCTGGACAGGGTGGGCTCTGTCACTGCTGAACATAGTAACTCAGCGAGGCACTATAACACCCCATATTCTGACAGGAAGCACACTCTGGACAGGGTGGGCTCTGTTACTGCTGGAGCAAAGTCACTGTAGGAAGCGCCAAAATCCCGATATTCTGACAGGAAGCACACTCTGGACAGGTTGAGCTCTGTCACTGCTGAGCTTAGTTTCTGTGCGAGGCACTAGAACGTCCCCATATTCTGACAGGAAGCACACTCTGGATAGGGTGAGTTCTGTCACTGCTGAGCTTAGTTTCTGTGTGAGGCACTAGAACACCACCATATTCTGACAGGGAGCACAATCTGGAGAGGGTGGGCTATTTTATTGCTGAGCAAAGTTACTGTAGGAAGCGCTAGAACGCCCCCATATTCTGACAGGAAGCACACTCTGGAAAGGGTGGGCTCTGTTACTGCTGAGCATAGTCACTGAAGGAGGCACTAGAACACCCCATATTCTGACCGGAAGCACACTCTGGACAGGCTGGGCTCTGTTACTGCTGAGCAAAGTCACTGTAGGAAGCTCTAACCCCGATATTCTGACAGGAAGCACACTCTGGACAGGGTGAGCTCTGTCACTGCTGAGCTTAGTTACTGTGTGAGGCACTAGAATGCCCTCATATTCTGACAGGAAGCACACTCTTTACTGGTAGGGCTCTGTTACTGCTGAGCTTAATTTCTGTGCGAGGCACTAGAACACCCCCATATTCTGACAGGATGCACACTCTGGACAGGGTGAGCTCTGTCACTGCTGAGTTCAGCTTCTGTACGAGGCACTAGAACACCCCCATATTCTGACAGAAAGCACACTCTGGACAGGGTGGGCTCTGTCACTGGAGAGTATAATCACTATACAAGGCATTAGCACACCCCCATATTCTGAAAGGAAGCACACTCTATACAGGGTGGGCTCTGTTTCTGTAAAGCGTAGTCACTGTTCAAGGCAATAGAACACCTCCATATTCAGAGAGGAAGCACACTGGACAGGGTGGGCTCCGTAACTGCTGACCATAGTCACTGTGCAAGGCATAAGAACAGCCCCATAGTCACACTGGCAGCACGATCTGGACAGGGTGGCCTCTGTTACTACTGAGCGTAGTCACAGTACAAGGCACTGGAACACCCCCATAATCTGACAGGAAGTACACTCTGAACAGCCTGGGCTCTGTTACAGAATAACATAGTCACTGTACGAGGCAATAGAACACCTCCATATTCTGACAGGAAGCACACTCTGGACAGGGTGGGCTCTGTCACTGCTGAACATAGTCACTGTGCGAGGCACTATAACACCCCCATATTCTGACAGGAAGCACACTCTGGACAGGGTGGGCTCTGTCACTGCTGAACATAGTCACTGTGCGAGGCACTATAACACCCCCATATTCTGACAGGAAGCACACTCTGGACAGGGTGGGCTCTGTTACTGCTGAGCAAAGTCACTGTAGGAAGCGCTACAAATCCCCGATATTCTGACAGGAAGCACCCTCTGGACAGGTTGAGCTCTGTCACTGCTGAGCTTAGTTTCTGTGCGAGGCACTAGAACGTCCCCATATTCTGACAGGAAGCACACTCTGGATAGGGTGAGTTCTGTCACTGCTGAGAATAATCAATGCGAGGGCACTAGATCACCCCATATTGTGTCGGGAAGCACACTCTGGATAGGGTGAGCTCTGTCACTGCGAGCATAGTCACTGGCGAGGCACTATAACACCCCATATTCTGACAGAAAACACTCTGGACAGGGTGGGCTCTGCTACTGTTGAGCAAATTCACTGTTCGAGGCACTAGAACACCCCTATATTTCTGACAGGAAGAACACTCTGGACAGGTTTGGCTCTGTTACTGCAGAGCATAGTTACTGTACGAGGCAATAGAACACCTTCATATTCTGACCGGAAGCACAGTCTGGACAGGGTGGGCTCTATCACTGCAAAGCATAGTCATGAGCGAGGCACTAGAACACCACCATATTCTGACAGGAAGCACACTCTGGACAGGAGGGCTCTGTTACTGCGAGCATAGTAATTGTACAAGGCACTAGAACACCCCATATCCTGATGGGAAGCTACTCTGGACAAGCTGGGCTCTGTCACTGCAAAGCATAGTCACTGTGCAAAGCACAAGAACACCCCCATAGTCTTACAGGCAACACGCCTGCAGAGTGAGCTCTGATACTTGAGGCATGGTCACTGTAAGGCACTAGAACACCCCCATTTTCTCACAGGTAACACTCTGGACAGGGTGGGCTCTGTTACTGCTGAGCATTGTCACTGTAGGAGGCACTATAAACCCCCATATTCTGACAGGAAGCACACTCTGGACAGGATGGGCTCTGTTACTGCTGAGAATAGTCACTGTACGAGGCACTAGATCACTCCCATATTCTGACCGGAAGCACACTCTGGACAGGGTGAGCTCTGTCACTGCTGAGCTTAGTTTCTGAGCGAGGCACTAGAACACCCCCATATTCTGACAGGAAGCACACTCTGGACAGTGTGGGCTCTGTCACTGGAGAGCATAGTCACTGTGCGAGGCACTAGAACAGCACTATATTCTGACAAGAAGCACACACTGGACAAGGTGGGCTCTGTCACTGCTGAGCATAGTCACAATGCAAGGCACTAGAAAACCCCCATATTCTGACAGGGAGCACAATCTGGAGAGGGTGGGCTATTTTACTGCTGAGCAAAGTCACTGTAGGAAGCGCTAGAATGCCCTCATATTCTGACTGGAAGCACACTCTGGACAGGTTGGGCTCTGTTACTGCTGAGCTTAATTTCTGTGCAAGGCACTAGAACACCCTCATATTCTGACAGGAAGCACACTCTGGACAGGGTGAGCTCTGTCACTGCTGAGTTTAGCTTCTGTGCGAGGCACTAGAACACCCCCATATTCTGACAGGAAGCATACTCTGGACAGGGTGGGCTCTGTCACTGGAGAGCATAGTCACTATACAAGGCATTTGTACACCCCCATATTCTGACAGGAAGCTCACTCTATACAGGGTGGGCTCTGTTACTGTAGACCGTAGTCACTGTTCAAGGCAATAGAACACCTCCATATTCAGAGAGGAAGCACGCTGGACAGGGTGGGCTCCGTAACTGCTGAGCATAGTCACTGTGCAAGGCACTAGAACACCCCCATATTCTGAGAGGAAGCACACTCTGGACAGGGTGGGCTCTGTCACTGCAAAGCAAAATCACTGTGCAAGGCACAAGAACACCATATAGTCACACAGGCAGCACACTCTGGACAGGGCGGGCTCTGTTACTGCTGAGCATAGTCATGAGCGAGGCACTAGAACACCACCATATTCTCACAGGAAACAGTCTGGTCAGGGTCAGCTCTGTTACTGCTGAGCGTAGTCACTATACAAGGCATTAGAACACCCAAATTTTCTAACTGGAAGCACACTCTAGACGGGTGGGCTCTATAACTGCTGAGCGTTGTCACTGTCACGAGGCACTAGACCCTCCCCATATTCTGACGGAAGCACACTCTGGACAGGCGGGCTCTGTCACTGCTGAAAATAGTCCATGTGCAAGGCACTAGAACACCCATATTCTGACAGGAAGCACACTCTGGACTGGGTGGGCTCTGTCAGTGCTGAGCTATAGTCACTGTGCGAGGCTCAAGAACACCTCCATATTCTGACAGGTAGCACATTGTGGACAGGGTGGGCTCTGTCACTGCTGAGCATAATCACTATGCGAGCAATAGGCATACATATTCTCAAGGAAACACTCTGGACAGAGTGGGCTTTGTTACTGCTGAGCATAGTCACTGTAGGAGGCACTATAACACTCCATATTCTCACAGGAAACACACTCTGGTCAGGGAGGGCTCGATTACTACTGATCATAGTCACTGTAGGAGGCACCAAGAGCACTCCCATATTCTGACAGGAAGCACAATCTGGACATTGTGGGCTCTGTTACTGCTGAGCACAGTCACTGTACAAGGCACTAGAACACCATCATATTCTGAGAGGAAGCACACTCTGCACAGGGTGGGCTCTGTTACTGCTGAGCATAGTCATGTGATAGGCAATAGAACACCTCCATATTCTGACAGGAAGCACACTCTGGACAGGCTGGGCTCTGTCACGGCTGAGAATAGTCACTGTGCCAAGCACTAGAACACCCCCATGATTCTGACAGGAAGCACACTCTGGACATGGTGAGCTCTGTCACTGCAGAGCTTAGTCATTGCGCGAGGCACTAGATCACCACCATATTCTCACAGGAAGCACACTCTGGACAGTGTGGGCTCTATCACAGCTGAGCATAGTCACTGTGCAAGGCACTGGAGCACCCCATTTTCAGACAGGCAGCACACTCTGAACTGCGTGGGCTCTGTTACTGATGAGCAAAGTCACTGTGAGGCCACTATAACTCCCCATATTCTTTCAGGTGGCACACTCTGGTCAGGACAGGCTCTGTTATCGCTGAGCACTGTCACTGTGCAAGGCACTAGAACACCCTCATATTCTGACAGGAAGCACACTCTGGAAAGAGTGGGCTCTGTAAATCTTAGCATAGTCACTGTGCAAGGCACTAGAACACCCTCATATTCTGAGGAGGAAGCACACTGTGGACAGGTGGGCTCTGTCACTGCAAATCATAGTCACTGTGCAAGGCACTAGAACACCCCCATAGTCACACAGGCAGCACGCTCTGAACAGGGTGGGCTCTGTTACTGCAGAGCGTAGTCAGTGTATAAGGCACTGGAACACCCCCATATTCTGACAGGAAGCACACTCTGAACTGCATGGGCTCTGTTACTGATGAGCATAGTCACTGTGAGAGGCACTATAACACCCCCATATTCTTTCAGGTGGCATACTCAGGTCAGGTCAGGCTCTGTTACCGCTGAGCACTGTCACTGTGCAAGGCACTAGAACACCCTCATATTCTGACAGGAAGCACACTCTGGACAGGGGGCTCTGTTACTGCTAAGCTTAGTCACTGTATGAGGCACTGGAGCATACACCTATTCTGACAGGCAGCACACTCGGACAGGATTGTCTCTGTTACTGCTAACCATAGTCACTATACAGGGCACTAGCACACCACCATATTCTGACAGGAAGCTCACTCTTTACAAGGTAGGCTCTGTTCCTGTAGAGCATAGTCACTGTGCAAGGCAATAGAACACCCCACATTGGGACAAGAAGCATACTCTGGACTCGGTGGGCTCTCT
The DNA here is from genome assembly GCA_016271365.2 of Neoceratodus forsteri. Classification (NCBI taxonomy): domain Eukaryota; kingdom Metazoa; phylum Chordata; order Ceratodontiformes; family Ceratodontidae; genus Neoceratodus; species Neoceratodus forsteri. The sequence continues at coordinate 6,369,631 of CM057449.1, read as the reverse complement.
CACTGCAAAGCATAGTCACTGTGCAAGGCACAAGAACACCTAATCAGTCACACAGGCAGCGCTGCTGGACAGGGTGGGCTCTGTTTCTGCTGAGTATAGTCATGCGAGGCACTAGAACACCACCATATTCTCACAAGAAACAGTTTGTACAGGGTGGGCTCTGTTACTGCTGAGCACAGTCACTGAACAGGGCACTAGAACACCCCATATTCTGACAGGAAGCACACTCTGGACAGGGTGGGCTCTGTAACTGTTCATCATAGTCACTGTGCAAGGCACTTGAACACCCCATTCTGACAGGAAGCACTCTGGACAAGGTGGGCTCTGTTACTGCTGAGCATAGTTACTGTACGAGGCAATAGAACACCTCCATATTCTGAATGGAAGCACACTCTGGACAGGCTGGGCTCTGTCACTGCTGAGAATAATCAATGTGCGAGGCACTAGAACACCCCATATTCTGACAGAAACACACTCTGGACAGGGTGGGCTCTGTTACTGTTGAGCATATTCACTGTTCGAGGCACTAGAACACCCTATATTTCTGACAAGAAGCACACTCTGGACAGGTTTGGCTCTGTTACAGCAGAGCATAGTTACTGTCACGAGCTAATAGAACACCTCCATATTCTGACCGGAAGCACACTCTGGACAGGCTGGGCTCTGTCACTGCTGAGAATAATCATGTCGAGACACTAGAACACCCCCATATTCTGCCAGAAAGCACCTCTGGACAGGGTGAGCTCTGTCACTGCTGAGCTTAATTTCTGTGTGAGGCACTAGAACACCCTCAGTATTCTGACAGGAAGCACACTCTGAAAGAGTGGGCTCTGTAAATGCTTAGCATAGTCCTCGCAAGGCACTAGAACACCTCATATTCTGAGAGGAAGCACACTGTGGACAGGGTGGGCTCTGTCACTACAAATCATAGTCACTGTGCAAGGCACAGAACACCCCATAGTCACACAGGCAGCACGCTCTGGACAGGGTGGGCTCTGTTACTGCAGAGCGTAGTCAGTGTATAAGGCACTGGAACACCCCATATTCTGACAGGAAGCACACTCTGAACTGCAAGGCTCTGTTACTGATGAGCATAGTCACTGTGAAGGCACTATAACTCACCCATATTCTTTGTTGGTGCACACTCTTGGACAGGCTCTGTTACCGCTGAGCACTGTCACTGTGCAAGGCACTAGAACACCCTCATATTCTGACAGGAAGCACACTCTGGACAGGGGCTCTGTTACTAGCAAGCTAGTCACTGTATGAGGCACTGGACGCCCCCTATTCTGACAGGCAGCACACTCCGGACAGGATTGTCTCTGTTACTGCTAACCATAGTCACTATACAGGGCACTCACACTACCATATTCTGACAGGAGCTCACTCTTACAAGGTGGGCTCTGTTCCTGTAAAGCATAGTCACTGTGCAAGGCAATAGAACACCCACATTCAGACAAAAGCATACTCTGGACTCGGTGAGCTCTCTCACTGCAAAGCATAGTCACTGTGCAGGCACTAGAACACCCGAATAGTCACACAGGAAGCGCGCTCTGGACAGGGTGGGCTCTGTTTCTGCTGAGTATAGTCATGTGTGAGGCACTAGAACACCACCATATTCTCTCAAGAAACTGTTTGTACAGGGTGGGCTCTGTTACTGCTGAGCGTAGTCACTTTACAAGGCACTAGTTCACCCCTATATTCTGACAGGAAGCACACTCTGGACAGGGTGGGCTCTGTTACTGCTGAGCATAGTTACTGTATGAGGCACTAGAACACCCCCATATTCTGACAGGAAGCACACTCTGGACAGTGGGATCTGTTGCTGATGATCATAGTCACTGTGAGGCACTAGAACACAACATATTCTGACAGGAGCACTCTCTGGACAGGGTGGGCTCTGTCACTGCAAAGTCACTGTCTGAGGCACTTGAACACCACCATATTCTGAAAGGAAGCATACTCTGGACAGGGTGGGCTCTGTAACTGCTCAGCATAGTCAATGTGCAAGGCATAAGAACACCCCCATAGTCACACTGGCAGCACGATCTGGACAGGGTGGCCTCTGTTACTACTGAGCGTCGTCACAGTACAAGGCACTGGAACACCCCCATAATCTGACAGGAAGCACACTCTGAACAGCCTGGGCTCTGTTACTGAATAACATAGTCACTGTACGAGGCACTAGAACACCCCCAAATTCTGACAGGAAACACACTCTGGACAGGGTGGGCTCTGTTACTGAATAACATAGTCACTGTGAGGCACTAGAACACCCAAATTCTGACGGAAACACACTCTGGACGGGAGGGCTCTGTTACTCCTGAGCACAGTCACTGAGCGAGGCACTAGAACATCCCATATTCTGACAGGAAGCACACTCTGGACAGGGTGGGCTCTGTAACTGTTCATCATAGTCACTGTGCGAGGCACTTGAACACCCCCATATTCTGACAGGAAGCACACTCTGGACAAGGTGGGCTCTGTTACTGCTGAGCATAGTTACTGTACGAGGCAATAGAACACCTCCATATTCTGACCGGAAGCACACTCTGGACAGGCTGGGGTAGAAGACTTGGTTTGCTGGCCAAGGCACCTAGCTTCACCTGAGCTCTTTCCTTCTAAGACTGCTTGAAAGGCAGAGTAGAGAAACTTACCAGAGCAAGGGAGAAGGATTAAGACTTAGTTTGGCTAAGCAGATTTACTGTGTGGTGGTGTTTTGATTTTTTACTCACAGGGATTGCTACTGTTTGTGGCTAACATTTCATTGCTTTATTTTTTCTCTGATTCAAATTGTTGTTGCTGGTATACCTTCTTCTGCATTATTACAAGGTGTGCCTACAGGTGTGTACTAACAGATTACTGCTGTAATCTTCTGATTCAAATTGTCTTTTGCAAGGTATATCTTCTGTTCTGCTTTATTTTCTCTGGAGCAAAGTGTTTCTTACAGGGTATATCTTCTCTGAAATTATTACAGGTGGTGCTTTACAGGTTTTACAGTTTTATCTAACATTAGGATAAGCTTTCAGGTTACTCCATTTGTTGTTGACTGATTGTTTCTGCTCTTACCTCCTTGTTCTTTCGTCCGTGGTTCTTCTTTTTAGGCAGGGAAGGGCCCAGCCACCACCCCATCCCAACCACCCCACTCCACACTCCTTTTATAAGGTACCACAGTTGTGACATTTCCTGTGGCAGAGCAGGAAGGGGGATCAGTGGGGCCTCACAAAGTGATCTCATTTACAGGGCACTAGTAATTTAACTTGTTATAACAAGTTAAACAAACCTAATTAAACCATTACTTGCATTTTTCCTTTTTTTCCTTCTAATTACTCTGACTAGGTTACAAACCCACAACTTATTTGGAATGGATTTCATTAACTGCAGGTACTGTGGAACAATTTCAGAAGGACAGTCTTACAGGATTTAGGACACTGTCCCACATGCAGGCACCTTTGGAGATCTTGGTCTCAGCTCCGGGCAGCATGGGCAGAGATTGCGCCTCAAATTTCATATTGAAGAGGAAATACATTATAAGAACCACCACATTTCCCCAGCATCCAACAGAAAACCCCCGACCGCAGAGGGTAGTTGGTCCAGGAGGTTGGCAGGTGGTTAGGAGGAGCAAATCAGGTGCCCTCACCCTCTGCTCTCCAACAACATTACCTCCAAAAACCATATAAGCTACAAACAGGTATCTGCCTCTATCTCTGAAATCAAATAAAGGCAGAAGACACTGCAGAAACAGGACACTGCGACACAGGAGCTAACACAACAATACTCACCCAAATCAGGAACCAAAACTAAACAAGCACAAAGAAATCCAAAAACTTCTGATCATAGGAGACTCCATGATTCGGGAGTTGATACCACATCTCCAACCAGGGTGATGGTCAGATGTCTCCAGGTACATCAGCATGGAGAGACACTGACCGCATTACTAAATTGTTCACAAAGCAGGAGAAAACATTGATCTCCTAGTACACATAGGGACTAATGATCTGCCAGCCGGTCAGTTGAGAGACCAAGGAACACCTGACTAAGCTGGGTGACAAACTATCATCTATTTAGTCAGCATTCTTCTCTGAGATCCTGCCAGTCTGGGAGAAGAACAGATGGAGCGGAAGGTCAGAAAGGAGAGATAGGGAGCTAAACACGTGGCTCGCAGGACTGGTGCCAGGAAAAAGGACACAGATTTGTAGGAACTGGCAACAGTTCTGGGAGCGAAAGTTCTTTAAATTTGATGGACTGCATCTGACTAAGAGGAGTCAGTGCATTGGGGCAGAAGTTTGACGTCTTTCAGAATATTTAAACTAGCAAATGGGGAGAGGGTGCAGCACCTCATCGTCGAATGGGAAGAACACCCTCCCCTCAGCTAGTGGTCAAACAGGAATTCAGCGTGTTTGCCATTCATTTGCATCACCAGGTAAGAAAAAGGTTTGTCTCCCATCACGATGCACAGGGTAATGCCAAACTCACCCAACAACTAACACACACAAAATCTGGCCAATGGAAAATCATGTACAAATGCTCACAGCCTGGGAAATAAGATCCCAGACCTGCAGAGCAATAATGTCAGAGGCTAAACTGGACATAGTAGCAATTAGTGAGACGTGGTTTACCAGTAACCACACTTGGGAGACTTCAGTACCTGGCTATGTATTGTTCAGAAGAGACCGAGGTGCAAAAAGGGGGAGGAGGTCCAGTATGTTAATGAAAAATCATCAAAGCTACAGAAATTCTAGAATACACATAAGGAGCCAGAAGAACTGTGGGTCACCCTGAAACAGAAATGGGACAGCCATAAGAACTGGGGTTGTCTACAGGCCCCAGACCAGAGGGAGGACATAGACACATTACTGTTAGAAGATATACAAAACATGACAGCTAAAGGGAGGTTCTGATAATGGGAGACTTCAACATGCCATATAGATTGGTCAATACCAGCAGAACATCTGCCAGAACTAGACTCATAGTGGATTCCCTGCAGGGGAGGGCCTCAAACAACTGGTACAGCAGCCCACAAGAGACAGGGCTATCCTAGATCTAGTACTGACTAACAAAGAGGATCACAGATCTCCAGGTAGAAGGTCACCTAGGGTCCAGTGACCATCACATGGTATGGTTCAATTTGGCTACATCTAAATCATCCCATTCCAAGGCAAAATATGGGACTTCAGAGGAGCTGACTTTGATAAGATGGCCAACAGAGTTAAGCTAGCCCTGGCAAAAGAAACACAGGTGAGGAGAGTACAGGCAAAGTGGGCAAGCATTAAGGATACAATACTGAAGCAACATCCCATTGTGTTAGACAGAAAAGGAAGTGCAAAGAAGAAGGAAACCACTTTGGTTCTCAAATACAGTAGCAGAAAAGGTCAGAGCCAAAGGCTGGCCTTCAGAAAATATATGAAACACAGCGGGATGAAGATAGGGAGGCATACAAACTGCCCTAAGGGAAGCAGGTAAGCAAGTAAGGCAGGCAAAGTCCCAAACTGAGGAAACACTAGCACGAACAGTAAAGAAGGTGACAAGACTTTCTATAGATACATTAGTGAAAGGAGAAAGTCCAGAGAGGTATTATGCTAAGCTTAATGGAGAAAGGAGCATGTGAGGAGGAGGACCCTGTAAGAGGCATCTATCCTAATAGATACTTTGCTCAGTATTTACTGAAGAGAAGGTAGGCAGGGCCATTCTAGCTAGCATCATGGACACAGGGGAGGAGGTGAGCACTACTCCCTTCACAAAAAGAAAGGGTCCACAAGAGCTTGCTAAGCTCAGGGTGGATAAGGCAATGGGACCTGATGGCACACATCCCAGGGTACTTAAGGAGCTAAAGGAGGAACCACAGAGCCATTAGCAGAATTGTTTAGTGAGTCTCTGAGCAAGGAGAGGTCCCAGAAGACTGGAGAAGGGCTCATGTGATCCCGCTCCACAAGAGTGGTAGCAGGGAGGAGGCGGGAACTACAGACCAGTCAGTCTTACCTCAGTAGTGGGCAAGATTATGGAGGCACTCCTAAGGAAAGGATAGTGCAACACCTGGAATCCATGAGGCACAAGGATCCAAGACAGCATGGGTTTACAAAGGAAGGTCCTGTCAAACTAATCTCATAGATTTCTTTGACTGGGTAACCAGAGTGGTGGACCAAGGGGAGCAGTTGATGTCGCCACCTTGACTTCAGCAAAGGTTTTGACACTGTTCCACAGAAGATTGATAAATAAGCTAGGTAGGCTCAGGGTGGGTCAGAAGTTGGTCAACTGGGTGGCAAACTGGTTGACTGGCAGAAAACAGAGTGGTGGTAAATGGTATACAGTCAGAAGAGATGCAAGTCACAAGTGAGTACCTCAGGATCAGTCCTGGGGCCAGTCCTATTCAACATCTTCATTAGTGACCTCACTAGATGGACTAGAGGGTAAGGCTTGTCTGTTTGCAGATGACACCAAGATCTGCTACAGAGTAGATGATCCAGATGGGGTGGGCAGAATGAGAAGAGATCTGGATAAACTAGCAAAATGGTCAGAAGAGTGGCAACTGGGATTTAATGCAAAGTACAAAATCATACATAGGGAAGAGAAACCTGAAGCCACTTATAGGCTGGGAGGGAGTTGCTAGCAGTCACAAAGGAAGAAAGAGACTTGGGCATCATCATCACTGATGACCAAAATCATCCAAGCAGACCTCTAAAGCAGTAGGTAAGGCTAGGGGTGTTAGGGTGTATTAGTAGGGGTATCACAAGTCGTAAGAGGAGGTAATAATCCCTCTGTACAAGACATTGGTTAGCCCCATCTGGAGTACTGCATGCAGTATTGGAGGCCACACCTTCACAAGGACATTAACTAAATTGAGGCAGTCCAGAGAAGGGCAACCAAAATGGTGAGGGACCATAATTGAAGACATATGAGGACAGATTAACGGAGCTCAATATGATATACCTCCTTGAGCAAAGGAGGGAGAGAGGTGATATGATCGAGACATTTAAACACCTTAAGAGGCATAAACAAGGTGAAAGAGTCTAACATGTTTAAATATAAGAAAAATTGCAGGACAAGAGGACACAGCATGAGATTAGAGGAGGCCGATTAAGGGGAAATGTGAGGAAATTCTTTTTCACAGAAAGGGTGGTAGATGCATGGAATAGCTTACCACAAGAAGTGGTGGCTATGAATACAGTGCAGGGCTTCAAACAGGCATGGGATAGGCATAAGGGAGCAATACAAATGACTATGAATAGATAGGTCACTGACAGAGCAAAGGCCGATGGCACATTTATAAGGTAGAAAAAGAAATGGGCAGACTGGATGGGCCTTGACGGTCCTTATCTGCCAACTTCTATGTTTCTATGTTTCTATGTCAATGCTGAGAATAATCAATGCTAGACACTAGAACACCCCCATATTCTGCCAGAAAGCACACTCTGAACAGGGTGAGCTCTGTCACTGCTGAGCTTAGTTTCTGTGCGAGGCACTAGAATGCCCCCATATTCTGACAGGAAGCACACTCTGGATAGGGTGAGCTCTGCCCCCATATTCTGACAGGAAGCACACTCTGGCTGGGCTCTGTCACTGCTGAGAATAATCAATGTGCGAGGCACTAGAACACCCCCATATTGTGTGGGGAAGCACACTCTGGACAGGGTGAGCTCTGTCACTGCTGAGCATAGTCACTGTGCGAGGCACTATAACACCCCCATATTCTGACAGGAAACACACTCTGGACAGGGTGTGCTCTGTTACTGTTGAGCATATTCACTGTTGGGCACTAGAACACTATATTTCAGACAGGAAGCACACTCTGGACAGGTTTGGCTCTGTTACTACAGAGCATAGTTACTGTACGAGGCAATAGAACACCTCCATATTCTGACAGGAAGCACACTCTGGACAGGCTGGGCTCTGTCACTGCTGAGAATAATCAATGTCGAGACACTAGAACACCCCCATATTCTGCCAGAAAGCACTCTGGACAGGGTGAGCTCTGTCACTGCTGAGCTTAGTTTCTGTGCAAGGCACTAGAACGCCCCCATATTCTGACAGGAAGCACACTCTGGATAGGGTGAGCTCTGTCACTGCTGAGCTTAGTTTCTGTGCGAGGCACTAGAACACCACCATATTCTGACAGGGAGCACAATCTGGAGAGGGTGGGCTTTTTTATTGCTGAGCAAAGTTACTGTAGGAAGCTCTAGAACGCCCCCATATTCTGACAGGAAGCACACTCTGGAAAAGGTGGGCTCTGTTACTGCTGAGCATAGTCACTGAAGGAGGCACTAGAACACCCCATATTCTGACCGGAAGCACACTCTAGACAGGCTGGGCTCTGTCACTGCTGAAAATAATCAATGTACGAGCCACTAGAACACCCCCATATTCTGTCAGTAAGCACACTCTGGACAGGGTGAGCTCTGTCACTGCTGAGCTTAGCTTCTGTGCGAGGCACTAGAACACTCCCATATTCTGACAGGAAGCACACTCTGGACAGGGTGGGCTCTGTCACTGGAGAGCATAGTCACTATAAAAGGCATTAGCACAACCCCTTATTCTGACAGGAAGCTCACTCTATACAGGGTGGGCTCTTTTACTGTAGAGCGTAGTCACTGTTCAAGGCAATAGAACACCTCCATATTCAGAGAGGAAGCACACTGGACAGGGTGGGCTCCATAACTGCTGAGCACAGTCACTGTGCAAGGCACTATAACACCCCCATATTCTGAGAGGAAGCACAGTCTGGACAGGGAGGGGTGTGTCACTGCAAAGCATAGTCACTGTGCAAGGCACAAGAACACTCACATAGTCACACAGGCAGCACACTCTGGACAGGGTGGGCTCTGTTACTGCTGAGCATAGTCATGAACGAGGCACTAGAACACCACCATATTCTCACAGAAAACAGTCTGGTCAGGGTCGGCTCTGTTACTGCTGAGCGTAGTCACTATACAAAGCATTAGAACACCCCCATTTTCTAACTGGAAGCACACTCTAGACAGGGTGGGCTCTGTTACTGCTGAGTAGTCACTGTATGAGGCACTAGACCACTCCCATATTCTGACAGGAAGCACACTCTTGACAGGCGGGGCTCTGTCACTGCTAAGAATAGTCCCTGTGCAAGGCACTAGAACACCCCCATATTCTGACAGGAAGCACACTCTGGACAGGGTGGGCTCTGTCAGTGCTGAGCATAGTCACTGTGCGAGGCTCAAGAACACCTCCATATTCTGACAGGAAGCACATTGTGGACAGGGTGGGCTCTGTCATTGCTGAGCATAGTCATTGTGCGAAGCAATAGAACGCCATATTCTCAAAGGAAACACACTCTGGACAGAGTGGGCTTTGTTACTGCTGAGCATAGTCACTGTAGGAGGCACTATAGCACTCCCATATTCTTACAGGAAACTCTTTCTGGGCAGGGTGGGCTCAGTTACTACTGATCATAGTCACTGTAGGAGGCACTAGAACACTCCCATATTCTGACAGGAAGCACAATCTGGACATTGTGGGCTCTGTTACTGCTGAGCACACTCACTGTACAAGGCACTAGAACACCACCATTTTCTGAGAGGAAGCACACTCTGGATAGGGTGGGCTCTGCCTCTGTTACTGCTGAGCGTAGTCATTGTACAAGGCACAAGAACACCCCCATATTTGACAGAAAGCACACTCTGGACAGGGTGGGCTCTGTTACTGCTGAGCATAGTCATGTGATAGGAATAGAACACCTCAATATTCTGATAGGGAGCACACACTGGATAGGGTGGGCTCTGTCACTGCTGAGCATTGTCGCTGTAGGAAGCGCTAGAACGCCCCCATATTCTGACAGGAAGCACAATCTGGAAAGGGTGGACTCTGTCACAGCTGAGCATACTCACTGTACGAGGCACTAGATCACCCCCATATTCTGACCGGAAGCACACTCTGGACAGGCTGGGCTCTGCCGCTGTTGAGAATAGTCACTGTGCGAGGCACTAGAACACCCCCATGTTTCTGACAGGAAGCACACTCTGGACATGGTGATCTCTGTCACTGCAGAGCATAGTCATTGCGCGAGGCACTAGATCACCACCATATTCTCACAGGAAGCACACTCTGGACAGTGTGGGCTTTGTCACTGCTGAGCATAGTCACTGTGCGGACACTATAACACCCCATATTCTGACAGGAAGCACAATCTGGACAGGGTGGGCTCTGTTACTGCTGAGCCCACCCTGTCACTGTAGGAAGTGCTACAACCCCCATATTCTGACAGGAAGCACACTCTGGACAGGGTTGGCTCTGTTACTGCTGAGCATAGTTACTGCACGAGGCACCAGAACACCCCCCATATTCTGACCGGAAGCACACTCGGACAGGCTGGGCTCTTTCACTGCTGAGAATAGTCACTGTGCGAGGCACTAAAACACCCCCGTAATTCTGACAGGAAGCACACTCTGGACAGGGTGAGCTCTGTCACTGCTGAGCTTAGTGTCTGTGCGAGGCACTAGAACACCTCCATTTTCTGACAGGAAGCACACTCTGGACAGGGTGGGCTCTGTCACCTCAGAGCAAAGTCACTGTGCGAGGCACTAGAACACCCCCATATTCTGAGAGGCAGCACACTCTGGACAGGGAGGGCTCTGTAACTGCTAAGCATAGTCACTGTGCAAGGCATAAGAACACCCCCATAGTCACATCGGCAGCATGCTCCGGCAGGGTGGCCTCTGTTACTACTGAGCGTAGTCAGTGTACAAGGCACTGGAACACCCCCATAATCTGACTGGAAGCACACTCTGGACAGCGTGGGCTCTGTTATTGATTAACATAGTCACAGTCAGAGTCACTAGAAACCCCCATATTCTGTCAGGTGGCACACTGTGCTTAGGACAGGCTTTGTTACCGCTGAGCAGTATCACTGTGCAAGGCACTAGAACACCCTCATATTCTGACAGGAAGCACACTCTGGACAGAGGAGGCTCTGTTACTGCTGAGCATAGTCATCGCAAGAAGCACTGGAATGCCCCCCTATTCTGACAGGCAGCACACTCCGGGCAGGATTGGCTATGTTAATGCTAAGCATAGTCACTATGCAAGGCACTAGCACACCCCCATATTCTGACAGGAAGCTCACTCTTAACAGGGTGAGCTATGTTACTGCTGACCATAGTCACTTTGCAAAGCACTAGGACACTCCCATATTCAGTCAGGAAGGACACTCTGGACAGGTTGGGCTCTGTAACTGTTCATCATAGTCACTGTGCGAGGCACTAGAACACCCCCATATTCTGTCAGGTGGCACACTCTGTTAGAACAAGCTCTGTTACAGCTGAGCAGTGTCACTGTGCAAGGCATTAGAACTCCCTCATATTCTGACAGGAAGCACACTCTGGACAGGGCGGGCTCAGACCCTGCTGAGCATAGCCACTGTGCAAGGCACTAGAACACCCTCATATTCTGACAGGAAGCATAATCTGGACTGGGTGGGCTCTGTCACTGCTGAGCAAAGTCACTGTAGGAAGCACTAGAATGCCCCCATATTCTGACAGGAAGCACAATCTGGACAGGGTAGGCTCTGTTACTGCTGAGCATAGTCACTGTAGAAAGCGCTGGAACGCCCCCATATTCTGACAGGAAGCACACTCTGGACAGGTTGGGCTCTCTTACTGCTGAGCATAGTTACTGCACGAGGCACTAGAACACCCCCATATTCTGTCAGGAAGCATACTCTGGACAGGGTGAGCTCTGTCACTGCTGAGCTTAGTTTCTGTGCGAGGCACTAGAACACCCCCATATTCTGTCAGGAAGCACACTCTGGACAGGGTGAGCTCTGTCACTGCTGAGCTTAGTTTCTGTGCGAGGCACTAGAACACCAATATATTCTGACAGGAAGCACACTCTGGACAGGGTGGGCTCTGTCACAGCTGAGCATAGTCACTGTGCAAGGCACTGGAACACCCCCATATTCTGACAGGAAGCACTCTCTGAACTGCGTGGGCTCTGTTACTGATGAGCATTTTCACTGTGAGAGGCACAAGAACACCCCCATATTCTTTCAGGTGGCACACTCTGGTCAGGACAGGCTCTGTTACCGCTGAGCACTGTCACTGTGCAAGGCACTAGAACACCCTCATATTCTGACAGGAAGCACACTCTGGACGGGGGGGGCTCTGTTACTGCAGAGCGTAGTCACTGTATAAGGCACTGAAACACCCCCATATTCTGACAGGAAGCAGTCATTGAACTGCATGGGCTCTGTTACTGATGAGCATATTCACTGTGAGAGGCACTAGAACACCCTCATATTCTGAGAGGAAGCACACTGTGGACAGGGTGGGCTCTGTCACTGCAAATCATAGTCACTGTGCAAGGCACAAGAACACCCCCATAGTCACACAGGCAGCACGCTCTGGACAGGATGGGCTCTGTTACTGCAGAGCGTAGTCACTGTATAAGGCACTGAAACACCCCCATATTCTGACAGGAAGCACACTCTGAGCTGGATGGGCTCTGTTACTGATGAGCATAGTCACTGTGAGAGGCACTATAACACCCCCATATTCTTTCAGGTGGCACACTCTGGTCAGGACAGGCTCTGTTACCACTGAGCACTGTCACTGTGCAAGGCACTAGAACACCCCCATATTCTGACAGGAAGCATAATCTGGACTGGGTGGGCTCTGTTACTGCTGAGCAAAGTCACTGTGCGAGGCACAAGAACACTCCCATATTCTTACAGGAAGCACACTCCAGACAGGATTGGCACTGTTACTGCTAAGCATACTCACTATACAAGGCACTAGCACACCACCATATTCTGACAGAAAGCTCACTCTTTACAGGGTGGGCTCTGTTACTGTAGAGCATAGTCACTGTACAAGGTGTTAGAACACTCCCATTTTCTAACTGGAAGCACACTCTTGACAGGGTGGGCTCTGTCACTGCTGAGCCCAGTCACTGTGCGAGACACTAGAATTCCCCTATATTCTGACAGGAAGCACTCTCTGGGTATGGTGGGCTCTGTCACTGCTGAGAATAGTCACTGTGCAGGGCACTATAATTCCCCCATATTCTGACAGGTAGCACACTCTGGACAGGGTGGGCTCTGTAACTGCTCAGCATAGTCACTGTGCGAGGCACTATATCACCCCCATATTCTGAGAGGAAGCACACTGTAGACAAGGTGGGCCATGTCACTGCAAAGCATAGTCACTGTGCAAGGCACAATAACACCCTGATAGTCACACAGGCAGCACACTCTGGACAGGCTGGGCTCTGTCACTGCTGAGCGTGGTCACTGTGAGAGGCACTAGAACACCAACATATTCTGTCAGGTGGCACACTCTGGTCAGTACAGGCTCTGTTACCGCTGAGCACTGTCACTGTGCAAGGCACTAGAACACCCCCATATTCTGACAGGAAGCACACTCTGGACAGGGGGGGATCTTTTACTGCTGAGCATAGTCACTGTCACGAGGCACTGGAACGCACCCCTATTCTGACAGGCAGCACCCTCCGGACAGGATTGGCTCTGTTACTGTGAAGCACAGTCACTATATAAGGCACTAGCACACTCCCATATTCTGACGGGAAGCTCACTCTGTGCAGGGTGGGCTTTGTAACTGCTCAGCATAGTCACAGTGCGAGGCACTATAACACTCCCATATTCTGACAGGAAGCTCACTCTGTACAGGGTGGGCTCTGTAACTGCTCAGCATAGTCACTGTGTGAGGCGCTAGCACAGCCCTGTATTTAGATAAGCAGCACACTCTGGACAGGGCAGAGCTGTGTCACTGCTGAGCATAGTCATTGTGTGAGGCACTAGCATAGCCCTGTATTTCGATAGACAGCACACTCTGGACAGGCAGAGCTGTGTTACTGTTGTGCATAGTCACTGTGCCAGGCACTAGCTCAGCCTTGTATTTAGATTGGCAGTTCACTGTAGACAATGTGGGCTGTGTTAATGCTTAGCATAGTGACTGTGCGAGGCATTGGCTCTGCCCCATATTCAGACAAATATAGTATGAACATGGAGGGGCTGTGTTACTGCTGAGCAAAGTTAATGTGTGAGTCACTAGCACAGCCTCAGATTCAGATGAGCTGCACCATCTGGACATAGAGGGCCGGATATTTAAAAGGGTTGCACCATGTGCAATAGGGTTGCACATACACAAGTCTGAAAGTCGCCATTCTGCGATATTTAGCAGAGAGGCAATTCGCCACCGAAACAGGCTGAACAATTCGCGAACGCAAATGACGTACGCGCAATCCAAGGGGTGGATCCCGCATAAAGAGCACAATGCGATATTCAAAGGGTTGCGCAATGCGCAAGAGCGGAACAGCCGGAAGTTGCTCCACAGCAGAAATGAGCCAATATAAAAAGGTTCAAGGAAGAGGCGCAAGAACACTACAGGGTTGCCAAGTGAGACAGGACAGACAGAGAAAGACAGACAGTGACAGTCCAGAACAGGGCAGGCAAGGGAAGTTGTGTGGGCCATAGGCTGCAGAGGCCAGCAGGTGTACCCGGTGCAGTGGAGGTAGCAGTCAGGACAGCGGGGGTAACAGAGCAACATCAGCCAGGGGGGATCACAAGCCAGGGAGATGGACAGTGCCAGCTTCCACATGGAAGCTGTAATGAGGGGAGTGAAAATGCATGCTGCAGGGGGACGTGGCCATGGAAGGGCCCGTCGGCGGTATGCCTCCAACAGGCAGTACCGTGCCCGCATCAGCTTTGAGCTGTACACAGATGTAGAGATCGTGGGCTGGTACCACCTGAACAGGGCAATACTGAGATGGCTCTGTGAATTGTGCAGTGATGTGATGCAGGCACCCTCACGACGGAGTCATGCCCTGTCGGTGGAGACCAAGGTGACAGCCTGCATGTGCCTGCTCACCACGGGCACCTTCCAGAGGCCGACAGAGAACACCACAGGCATCACAGAGTTGGCCACGTTACGCATCCTCACCCAATTCCTCAGTGCACTGCTGCCACATGCTGCGGAGTACATCCAGTTCCCCAGCACCGCAGCAGAGCATACAGCAAACACGCAGGAGTTCCACAGGGTATCACGTATGCCTGGCATGCTAGGGGCCATAGACTGCACCCATGTGGCCATTCGTACGCCCACCTGGCCCCGATGGGGCTGCATATAGGAACAGGAAGGGCTATTCCAGTGTCAACTGCCAGGTGGTGTGTGATACCACTGTGCACATAATCAATGTCTGTGCCACACATCCTGGCGGAGCACATGATGCCTTTATATGGTATCAGTCCGCACTGTGCCATCGATTCGAGAGTGGGGACATCCCCACAGGCCATCTAGTGGGTGAGTACGCATGTAGGAATTGCAAACGTGGGGCAAGGGTGGGAATTCATCAGGTGCTATGGTAGTGGCACACAGGGATATTGGCAATATGGACCTGAACATGATACTCATCTCCACCATCTCCACACAGGTGACAGCGGATACCCACTCCGTCCCCTGGCTGCTCACACCATACCAGCGCCCCATGACCCCATCGCAGCAATGCTATAATGAGGCGCATGCCGCCACACGCAACATCATCGAGCGGGTGTTTGGGATGCTCAAGGCACACTTCTGATGCCTAGACACCTCAGGCAGTGCCCTACACTACAGCCCCTCAAAGGCCTGTGGGATATTCCTGGCCTGTTGCATCCTGCACAACATGGCCAAAGACCATGGGATAGCTGTACAGGTCGAGGAGGTGGACAGAGATGGGGATGCCAGTGGTGCCGGTGATGATGGTGATGAGCAGCCCCCCCTTTGACGGCAGGACCCCCGACTGATCCGGCAGGCCCAGCTGCACCGGGACACCATCACGGAGGAGCATTATGCACGACACAGGTAAGTCAAGGGGCCATGTGCAACCAACACTGTCCTGGTGCAACCCACAGGCACACAGAGTAACACACCAGGGGTGCATGATGGCAAGGGGAGTGGAAGGGACCAGGCACAAAACACACCATCAGGGAGGGGCGAACAGTCACATGGACACACAGACACACAAACACACCAGGCACAAAGCGTACATGGGCAGGTGCACAGCAGAGCAGGAACAGACATGGCAAACACACAGATCCACAGACCACACCCACCACCTGTACTGTCCAAGTACGTGTGTCAGATGCTGGGCACCCTTGCACCTTGGTGTACAGTACAATGCAGGCATCATCATGCACACACACCTGTGGACAGCAGTCAGGATGGTGTGCAGGTGGTCTGTATGTCAGCGTGATGTGTAGGGCACCCACCAGTGCACTGCCCACCATGACGCACATTGCACACAGGGCAGCACCAGACAGGGCCCGCACTGGGAGACAGGTCAGTCATGGTGCACTGTTCCACTGCCACCGCAGATGTGTGGGTGGCCCCGCCATGACCCAACAGCACTGGCAGGCTGAGCAGGGGCCAGATGGGGTGGCACCAATGGACCACCAGGGGTCCCACTGCACGAACGGGATCTGTAGTATGCCAAACATACCTGCACCAGGGGTGCTCGAGATGCCCACAGCAGAACCCAGAATCGACAGGCTGGGTGTCGCACTACACTGGGAATGGGGAGTAGAGAGCGTACTGTGTGGGGTGCGCGGTACAGGGGCACCTGCCTGTGTGCCCAATGCAGCCATGACAGTGACCAATGCCTGGGTCTGCCTGTCAGTGGCGGCGGTCACATCTATCTGCATATGGACCATCTCTGCAAGGATCAGAGCACAGTCCCTGCTGTGCCACTCCACAGCCATGCACAGTGCCTCCACGGACGTTGCAACCCACCTTTGCTGCTGTACTCATTCCCGCAGCCAGGCGGGTGTGCTCTTCAAATGGGTACTCTGCCACAACGGCATCCTGTCCCCCAGGGTATGGAAGGTCCTGATGCTCAACACCCCTTGAGGGTGGGTGCTGTTCACCAGGACCAGAAATGGGCATATCAAAGGGTGGTGGGCATGTGCCACCGCTGGACACTGTGCCCCCAGACCTGGTGGGTGACTGCTGCTGCTGCTCCTCTAACCGCTGTGCCCCACGGACCACTCGTTCCACTGCTGTGGCTGCAACAGTGGCAAACACCTGCACAGCCACCGGTGCTGCTCCACCAGTGCTGACAGGCACAGCCTGGGACTGTGCTGACATGCTTGCACACACGTTGGAACGAGCTAGGCCCAGCGGCACGTGCTGGCCTGCTGTGTGTCGTCATGGGACACACATGTCACTGCCCATTGCAGTCCTTGCATCATCAATTGTGCGGTACGTGCTACACCACAGTCACAGTGTGCTGGCATGCTTGCATGCCAGACTGCTGAGACACAGGCCACCCCACACCCAACTCACCGACACCAGAGTTGGCAGCACAGTGTGCATGCTGGTGCAGTGCATGTTGGCTGGTGACAGAGGTGGATGAACCCTCCTCCAACTCCAGAAGGTCTTCCTCACTGCCTGGACCCACTACCACCACCATCCCCTGAAGATGAACAGGATCTGTAACCGAAAGTGAGGACATGTGAGTGCATGGGAACAACCTCCCCCCCCCAACACCACCACCATGTCATACCGTGCAGTGTAGGGCTTCCACCTGTCTGGAATCCACCTCCTGGTACGCCCTCAATAGCACTCCACTGCACTGATGCAGCCAGTCAGTCCTCAGCTGGGGTCAGCTCTGCCACCGCTGGCTGGCCCCCGCCTGTGCCAGCACATGCCACCCTGACAGCTGCCACCTTCTCCTTCACCCTGCTGCGGTCTGTCCCCATCTTCTTTTTGCATTCCTGCACAGAGCACTGGTGGCTTCCATGCAGGTTCACAGCCCGAGCTACCCCCTCCCATGCAGCCACACGGGCCTGAGGGGGTGCCCCACCATCCACTCAGTAGTGGCTCCTCCTCCAGGTAGGCCTGGAAGAGGGCCTCTGTCTCTGCCATGGTGAAGTTGGGCCTCCTCCTCCGCCCACCATCCTCACCCTCACCTTGGCTCTGCTCAGTCATGTCGATCTGTGTGGGTGGAAGTGGACACCTGTCACTGTGCAGTCTACAGCATTTTCCCATGACCATTGTCCAGACCATCACACAGCATGCAACCCACCTCTCACCTGCAGTAACTGACTCTGGCCAGCGCAGCCCAATGTCGCACATTTATAGCGCAATGCATGCAAATTAGGAATGGAGCAACTGTAATGAGATGCAAATCATGCCACTGCACCTTTGAATGGCTGATCAGATGATTTTCATGTGTCGGCTGAATATTGTGCCATTGCGCTTTGCGCAATATGGTTGAGCCAGCTGAGCCAGTGGCGCATATCTGTGACTGTGTGGTACACTGAATTGCACATGCCCAGGTAGCTTACACAGGCGTCTGCCATGTTGATGATGTGCTGTGCGTGATCGGCAATTCAGGCCATGGCCACCATTGTGCTAATGGTGCTACAGCGCTTGTCACCACATGGCGCAGTGGCAGTACTGCGCAATAGTCCACTGTGGCACTGGCACGCAGGTGTCCAATCGCGCAGGATGTGTGGACGTCCGATGGCGCTGTGTGTAGCCTCGTGCCACTGACCCATGACCTTGTGCATGACCTTTGGCCCCTGGCGCTGTGCGCCTGGCATGTGTACGGCTCTATCGCGCTGTTCAGTGACAGCGCGATGTGGACCGATGGCTCTGTCCAAACAGCACGATAGGCAGTGATGGAGTTGTATTGCACAACATTTCCATGTGGGGTTGCCGTGCTGCGGAGCACCATATTGCCACTGTACATTTTGACAATGGCACGCAGGAGAGCACCACAAAGGGGGGGCTTTGGAGTTAGCTAACCTGGTGGCTGTGGTGGAGCCTCACCATGGCTCACTGTTTGAGAGTGTGCCCCTGCAGGTGCCACACGCCCATGTGTGGCAGCAGGTCGCTGTGGTGGAGCCCCACTATGGCTCCCTGTTCAAGGGTGTGCCCCTGCAGGTGCCATGCACCCATGTGTGGCAGCAGGTCGCCACTGCTCTGGAGCAGGCCACTGGGTGGAGGAGGACCCCTGAACAGTGCAGGCACCACTACAGCAACCTGCAGAGGAGGGAGCATGCTCTGCTTGCACACCTCAGGTTGCGTGCAAGGAGGGTCATTGTGCCCAGGCCAGGGGGGTGTGCTGTGTATGCACCGGTATTGTCCACATGGGTGACACTGTGTAATGTGACCTGTGCATGGGGGTGGATTGGGCTATGGTTTGCTGTGAAGGTGTTTGCAGGTGTGTGCTGTTTGGGTCTGGTTGTGTGGGCAGGCACACTCAATGGGGCAAGGGGCTGTCTGCTTTGGGATCTCACTGATGTGTTTCTCTTCCTTTGTCTCCCACAGGCATGGAGAAGCAGAGGCGGGCACAGGCTGAAGCGTGGGATGGCGGTGCCAGGGTGGCTGGCAGAGGAGGGGTGCAACAGCCACAGCAGCAGCAACAGCAGCAGCCACAGCAGCACCAGCACCTGCAGCAGTGGCTTGATGAGGGTGAGTGTCATTACATCATGGATGCTATTGCATGCTGTGAGGGGGGCATGGCCACCATCCATGGACAACACTGCCATGCACGTGACGTGTGACAGTCAGCGGCCTGTCCAGGCACTGTGACATCTGTGGAGTGCATCAATGGTGGTCCATGCATGCACTGGGCACATGTCTGTGGCACTGCCTTCCCACCATGTAGCCATGTCACTGTACTGCCTTGGTTGTGCTGTGCTGGGCATGGTGGGGTGTGTGTGCAGTGGCACACATGGCTGTGGCACTACCTTCCCACCACATAGCCATGTCACTGTACTGCCTTGGTTGTGCTGTGCTGGGCACGGGTGGGGTGTGTGTGCAGTGGCACACATGGCTGTTGCTGCTTGGCTGGGCTTGTCTTGTGCACGGTCACTGTGAGTGGGTGCAGTCCATCACAGGGGCGGGGCACTTGGTTGTATGCCATGCATATTGGGTGGGTTTCAGGATTGTGTACAGTCCTAGCCATTGATTCTGTTCCCTTGCCCTAGGTGTCCGGGTCCTGCACAGGATTGAGCAGGCTGTCCACCGCCTGCTGGAGGTGTCCACAGCGTCCCTATCCATTCTGTGGGAGATGCACCGGAGGGGTGTCAGACGATGGAGGAGGCCACAGGACCAGAGGCAAGCTGCTGCTGTGCAGCCTGGAGGACAGTAGCTGTCCCACACCTACCCCCTTTACCCTTCCCTCACACCCTGCCTTCCCTCTGTACATAGTTTATTGTTGTGTGTTCGTGTTGATATGCTTTTATAAATCTATTTTGTATGAGTACTGTGGTGGTCTCTGATTTGCAGCTAGCTATGGGTGCTCAGTTGCAGTGGTGTGCATAGCATCTGGTGTGGTATTGTCCTGGCATTGTGTGTGTGTGTGTGTGCATGGGAGGTGTCCCTGGTGTGGTGGTGGCTTGCAGCCGGTCTGGCCGTGTGCTGCCACACCGCTGGGTGCTGCTGGTGGGTCTGGTTTGTATGGTTTGGTGGTACACATGGTTGCATTGTGCCGGGGGGGGCCCAGGGAGTCCTGCAGTGACAGTCACAGTCACTGCTCATGGGTGGTGTCTTGGGGTCACAGTGCAGGGTGTGCTGTGCACACGGGGGGGCTGCTGGACACTGGGGTGGTCCGCCCCTTAGTGTGGCAGTCTCAGCTTGCCAGTGGGTGTGCTGCAGTAACACGGCCAGGATGTGTTTTCTTTGCTTGTCCCCATGGGCCGGTTGATATTCTGTCCCTCCCCCAGTTATGCTGTTCTTGGGGTGTGGGGGTGCATTGTTAGTTCTGCAGTGTGTCCCTGTGCCCATCTGTGGTATGGGTGGTGGGCCTCTGCCTACCTCCCTGGTTGTGCTATTCCATTGCTATGCTGCTGGGGGTGTCATTGCTTGCCCTATGGGCCTCTGGACTGCTCAGCTGGGCTGGTCTTGTTGCACTATGGCGCATCATATCTGCTCAGCTTCCCCTCCCTGGTTGCGCTATGGCGCAGTTTGTGCGATATTCAGATGTTGGCTGCTTGCGCTATTGGCCTTGCTCCATGTTTGAATATCGCGGCGATTGCGCATGTCCGCAAGTGACTTGCGCTTGCTCCTGCTGTTGTGCACTTTTCGGGCGCAGTTTGAATATCTGGCCCCAAAGGTTTGTGTTACTGCTGAGCATAGTCACTGTGGGAGGTAATAGAACAGCCATATTTTCAGACAGGCAGCACACTCTGGAGAGGGCAAGGCTGTGCTACTGCTGAGCATAGTCATTGTGCAAGAAAGTAGCACAGCCCAGTACACATGCTGGCAGCTCACTCTGAGCAGGGCAAGGCTGTGTTACTGCTGAGCATATTCTCTTTGAGATGCCATAGCACAGCCCTATTTTCACACAGGCAGCACACTCTGGAGAGGGCAGGCCTGAGTTACTGCTGAGCTTAGTCACTATATGAGGTACGAACACAGTGTCAAATTTAGAGTTGCAAGCACACTGTGGACGGGGGGCTGTGTTACTGCTGAGCACAGTCACTGCGAGGCACTGAGACAGCCCCACTTTCTGACAGGCAGCACACTCTGGTTGGGGCTGCTGTGTTACTGCTGAGTGTAGTCACTCTGCAAGGCACTGGCACAACCTCAAATTCATGAAGGAAGCACACTCAGGACAGGGCAGGGCTTTATTACTGCTGAGCGTAGTCACTCTGCAAGGCACTGGCACAATCTCATATTCATGCAGGAAGCACACTCTTAACAGGGCAGGGCTGTGTTACTGCTGAGCATAGCCACTGTGCGAGGCACAAGCATAGTCCCATTTTCAATCAGGCAGCACAGTCTTGACAGGGTGGGCTCTATTACTGCTGAGCAAAGTCACTGTGCAAGGCACTGGCTCTGCCCCTTAGTCAGACAGGCAGCACAGTCTGAACATCAAGGTGCTGTGTTACTGCTGAGCATAGTAAGTGTGCAAGGCACTAGCACAGCCTCAGATTCAGACAGGCAGCACCATCTGGACTTAGGAGGGTTGTTTTACTGCAGAGCATAGTCACTGTATGAGACACTGGCATAGCCCCATATTCAGGTATGCAGCACACTTCAGCAGTGTGAGGCTGTTACTTCTGAGCATAGTCACTGTGCAAGGGAAGAAAACATTCCATATTTAGACAGGCAGCACAATCTGGACAGAGCTGGGCTGTTTTGCTACTGAGCATAATCACTGTACAAGACACTAGTACAGCCCCATATTCAAAGAGGCATCACACTCTGGACAAGGTGGGATAGTGTTACTTCTCAGCATAGTCGCTTGCGAGGGACTAGCAGAGCCCAAAATCAGACAGGCAGAAGAGTCTGGATAGGGTGCAGCTGTGTTACTGCTGAGCATACTCACTGTGTTAGGCACTGGCACGCCCCATATTCATGCAGGTAGCACACTCTGGACAGGGTGTGTCTGTGTTACTGCTGAGTATTGTCACTATGTGAGGCACTAGCCCCAAATTTAGAGATGCAGCACACTCTGGATGGGGGGCTCAGTTACTGCTGAGCACAGTCACTGTATGAGGCTCTGGGACAGCCCCACTTTCTGACAGTTAGTACACTCTGGTCAGTGCGGCTGTGTTACTGCTAAGCATAGTCACTGCACTAAGGCACTGGCACACCCTCATATTCATACAGGTAGCGCACTCTTAACAGGACAGGGCTCTGTTACTGCTGAGCATAGTCTCTGTGTGGGTCACTAGCACAGCCCTCTATTTAGAGAGGCAGCACACTCAGGACAGGGTAGGGCTGTGTTACTGCTGAGCATAGTCACTGTGTGAGGCACTAGCTCAGCCCTGAATTTAGATAGGCAGCACACTCTGGTCATAGCAGGGCTGTGTTACTGCTGTGCATAGTCACTGTGTGAGGCACTAGAACAGCCCTGTATTTAGACAGGCAGCAAACTCTGGAAAAGGTTAGGATGTGTTACTGCTGAGCACTGTCACTGTGTGAGGCACCTAGCACAGCCCTGTATTTAGACAGGCAGCGACTCTTTACAGGGCATGACTGTGTCACTGTTGAGCATAGTCACTGTGTGAGGGACTAGCACAGCCCTGTATTTAGATAGGCAGCACACTCTGGACAGGGCAGGGCTGTGTTACTGCTGTGCATAGTCGCTGTACAAGGCACAAGAGCAGCCACATAATTTAGACAGGCAGCACACACTGGACAGTGTGTGTCTGTGTTACTCCTAAGCATAGTCACTGTGCAAAGCACAAGTACAGTCCCATTTTCAGACAGGCAGCTCATTCTGTTCAGGGCAGAGCTGTATTACTACTGAGAACAGTAAGTGTGTGAGGCACTAGCAAAGTCACTGTGCGATGTACAAGCACATACCCTTATTTACAGATGCAGCACACTCTGGACGGGGGCTCTGTGTTACCGCTGAGCAAAGTCACTGTGCGAAGCACTAGAACAGCCTCGTATTCAGACAGGTAGCCTCTCGACAGGGCAGGACTGTGTTTCTGCCAAGCTTAGACACTGTACAAGGCACTAGCACTGCCTCATTTTCAGTTAGGCAGCTCACTCTCAGCATGGCATTCCTGTGTTATTAGTGAGCATAGCACTGTACTAGCAGGGGGCAGCACACTCCGGGCGGAGTGGGGCTGTGTTTCTGTTAAACATAGTCACTGTGCGAGGCACTAGCACTGCCTCATATTCAGTTAGGCAGCTCACTCTCAGCATGGCATTGCTGTGTTATTAGTGAGCATAGCACTGTACTAGCAGATCCCCATAATCACTGTGCGAGGCACTAGCAGCGCTCCATATTCAGGCAGGCAGCACACTCTGGACAGAGAGGGGCTGTGCTCCTGCTGTGCATAGTGAGCAGGTAATGCACTAGCTCAGCCTCATATTCAGACAAGCAGCACCCATTGGACATGGCAGGGCTATGTTACTGCTGAGCATACTCATTGTCGGAGACTCTGTTACAGTCCCAGATCTAGACAGGCAGGACACTGTTGACATCGTGGAGCAGTGTTACAGCTAAACATTGTCACTGCATGAGGCATTAGAACAGTCCCATGTTCAGACAGGCAGTACATTCTGGTCATGGCTGGGCTATGCTACTGCTGAGCACAGTAAGTGTGTGATGCACTAGCACAGCCCCATATTCAGACAGGCAGCACAGTCTGAACTTGGAGAGACTGTGTTACTGCTGAGCATAGTCACTGTACGAGACACTGGCACTGCCCCTTATTAAGATATTCAGTACACTCTGGACAGTGTGGGGCTGTTACCACTGAGCATAGTCACTGTGGATGACAGTAGAACAGTGCCATAGTCAGACAAGCAACACACTCTGGACATGGTGGGACTATGTTACTGTTGAGCAGAGCCACTGAGCAAGGTACTAAAACATCCCATATTTAGACATGTTGCACAGTCTGGGGATGGCAGGGCTGTGTTAAAGCTGAGCATAATCACTGTCTAAAGTATGAGTATAGCCCCATATCTGGAAAGGCAGCACCCTCAGGACATGGTGGGGCTGTGTCACTGCTGATCACAGTCACTGTGTGAGGCACAAGCACAGCCCCATGTTCAGACAGGCAGCACACTCTGTTAAGGGCTGGGTTGTGTTACTGGTGAGCAAAGCCACTGTGAGATGAACTGGCCCACTGCCAAATTTAGGTAGGCAGCACACTCTAGTCAGGGTGGGGCTGTATTACTACTGAGCATAGTCACTGTGCGAGGCAGTATTACTGGTCATGAACTAGCACAGCCCCATATTTAGACAGGCAGCACACTGTGGACAGGGCAGGACTGTGTTAATGCTGTCCATAGTCACTGTACTAGGCACTGGCATAGCCACATATTCAGACATGCAGCATCCTTGGACATGGTAGGGATGGGCTGTGTTGTGTTACTGATGAGCACAGTCACTGTGAGCCACTGGCACAGCTCCATATTCAGACAGGCAGCACACTCTGGACAGGGTGGAACTCTGTTACTGCTGAACATAGTCACTATACAAGATACTAGCAGAGCCCCATATTTAGGCAGGCAGTACATTCTGAACAGAGCAGGGCTGTGTTACAGGTAAGCACAGTCACTGTGTGATTAACTTGCACAGCCCCATGTTCTCGCCAGCAGCACACTCTGGACAGGGCAGGGCTGTGTTACTGCTGAGTATAGTCACTGTGCAAGGCACTAGCACAGCCCACAGTCATGCAGGCAGCACACTTTAGACATGGCAGGTCTGTGTTACTCCTGAGCATAGTCACCATGCAAGGCACGAGAACAGCCCAATAGTCAGACAGGCAGCACACTCAAGAGAGGGCTGGCCTGTGTTAAATCTGAACATAGTCACTGTGCAAGGTACAAGCACAGCCCAATATTTAGAAACACAACACATTCTGGACAGGGCGGTTATATGTTACTGCTGAGCATAGTCATTGTGAGAGGATCTGGCACAGCCCCATATTCAGACAGGCAGCACATTCTGGTCAGGGTGGGGCTGTGTTACGGTGAGCATAGGCACTGCGTCAAGAACTATCACAGCCCATATTTAGACAGGCAGCACACTCCGGACAGGGCAGTACTGTGTTATTGTTGACCATAGTCACTGTGTGAGGCACTAGCACAGCCCTGTATTTAGATAGGCAGCACACTCTGGACAGAACAGGGCTGTGGTACTGCTGAGCATAGTCACTGCATGAGGCACTAGCACAGCCCCATATTTAGGCAAGCAGCACACTCTGGACAGGGTGGGGCTCTGTTACTGCTGTGCATAGCCACTGTGTGAGGGACTAACGCAGCCCTGTATTCATGCATGACTGCATTGTGTGGAGAGGCTAATGACCACATGATGGCTTGCAACTGAGGTCATTAGCAAGGCAGTCTCAGACTATGGCTTCAAAGTGCAAAGGTAGCTTCCTCTTTGGGATGCACACTCTCTCCTCTTGCTCCTTGGAGTCAGTTTACGGCATGCAGCTATGTTACCACTGAGCATAGTCACTGTTTGAGGTACTAGGACAGCCACATGTTCAGACAGGCAACACATCCTGGACAGAAAGGGTCTGTATTACTTTTATTAATTATTAATGCTGTGTTACTGCTGCGCATAGTCACTGTACGAGGCACTAGAACAGCCGCATGTACAGACAGCAGCAACACTCTGGACAGGGCAATGCTGTGTTACTTCTGAGCATAGTCATTGTGTGAGGCACTAGACCAAAGTCATATTCAGACAGGCAGAACACTCTGGACAGGGCGGGGTTATGTTACTGTTGAGCATAGTCACTGCAAGGCTCTAGCACAGCCCCCTATTTAGACAGGCAGCGCACTCTGGACAGGGCAGATCTGTGTTACTGCTTACCATAGTCACTGTGTGAGGCACTAGCACAGCCCTGTATTTAGATAGGCAGCACACTCTGGACAGGACAGGGCTGTGTTACTGCTGAGCATAGTCACTGTGCAAGGCACTAGCACAGCCCATATTCTGACAGGCAGCACACTCCAGACAGGGAAGGGCTGTGTTACTGCTGAGCATAGTAAGTGTGTAAGGCACTAGCACAGCATTATATTCAAACAGGCAGATCACTCCAGGAGGCTGGGCTGTGTTGTGTTACTGCTGAGCACAGTCACTGTGTGAGGCACTGCCCCATATTCAGACAGGCAGCACACTCTGGACATGATGAAGATGTGTTACTGCTGAGCACAGTCACTGAGTGAGGCACTAGGACAGTTCCATATTCAAACAGGCAGCACACTCTCGACAGGGCACACTGTCGAGATAAAGTGTCCTAGCTGGCCATGTACAATATCAATTGTGCCACTCAATTTATCGGTGTAGAAATGTTCACCTCACACCTCTTAAAGAGATACCGTGTTGTTTTGTTTTCTGGTTTTAGCTGTATCTTGCGAATTTTCTTCATTTGTTTGCATCCCTGCAGAGATTGTAATTATTTTGATAGAGACACCATCTGGAAAGGATTAAACAGCTTCAACCTATGGGACATTTTATACCCAGGGGTATTAGTGCTATTCAAAATCCCTTTAGAAATGTATGTATCTTGTTGGGTTTTATTCTATTGAGAGAAATTCAGGTTCTGTGGATTGGTGTATAATTTAGTGTTACTGACTAACACTGTTTACTCTAAACTGATTTAATGTTGAGATAAAATATAAATAAGCCTGTTGGAAACAACCGAGACTGAAAGGTGTCAAAGACCAGAACTGGTGCATGTACACCTCAGATTAGAGTTAGTACATAACATTTTGGCTGGGTAGTTTCCTTAAACCACTTATCCAATGAAGAATTTCCTTCTCCAAATTTAGTAGGACATTTATTTTTGGTTTCAACTTGCTGCCTTTTTCATGCCAAGAAACCAGTATAATTTTGAGCAACACAATTTCAAAGTAACCTACTGATACGACTCCATGATTATGTAGGTGTTTCACATACAGGGTACTTCTTTTCAGTAATAACGCTCACCTTGTACAAAAGAGTCATTAGTATCCTTTCCTACAAGCAATGATGCCAAACATGTTTGTGCTGCTCATGTTCATTTCCGACCTCGCCTAGAGAACCTCCCATTCACAGAGGGTAGCACCAGCAAAGCCTGAGCTCCTCAGGTACAGAAGAGATGGAGGCATCATTATCGGAGGAATCCTTGCCCTTCAAGGTCCCAATGTTTCTGATACTGCTTTTGACAATCCCTGTTTCAGGTAAGGTAACCATCTCTGATAACACTGCTGTATTATATGGGACTGCTATGGTGATTCTTGGTTCACTCTAAAATAAGAACACTCTGGTTTGGATGTGTAGATACAATATTTGCCAGTACTGTGGCACAGTGAGGGTTAAGCATTTAATCCTGCTGCTGAATGCAGAATGTATATACATGTGCCGGGACTCAGTTCATGGGATAGAAAATAATGCTGGTATGCCAGGGGCATCCTGAGTTACATTGCCAGCTAGGGCAACGTTTTTTCTTTCACTCTTTCCATTTTTATTTATTGAGTTTCATGTAACAAATAGATGCAGAACAAAATATCAGCTAGAGTGATTCCTGACTCAACAACTGATGGGTGAAAGTACAACAATGTACATTGTGATGGCTGGTATCTTGATAAATAATAATGAATATTGTAAAATGGCAAGGATAAATCCTGGAAGCTGATTGGCTGAAACAGATTTCGACCTGTCATGATATCTCACAATATCATCACAGTCCAAAACAGATTACCAAGATTAGCCATTTACTAACACTTTCAGGCCATTTTATAATTCCAATAATACACTCCAGGGTGTGGTATATCATGGGACATTGCCACTTCCCGGATGCATGAGACATTTGGCCTCTGGCATCGTGCCTCACAATGCACCTGAGGTGTGATGACGTCTCATGATATACTACACCATGTTGTGCATTATTATATGAAACACAATATGTGCATTATTATATGAAACAATATAACAGGCATGTCTTCTGATGACTCCAATGCCAACCGCTATCCCCTCCCACCCATATATCCTGCCAGACAAGGACATTCCCTGATATTTCAGCAACCCTTGTCATCTTCATAATTGTTTTGCTCTAGTACATGATGATTATCAAAATATTTAAAATCCTAGCAAAAAAAAAGACTGATTGACATTTTATTTATCTTGTGAGACTTGATTTTTGTTAAAGGAAATAAATCTGTAAATGACTAAATTGTTTTATGTAGTTATGACATCAATGTTTTTGGTGTCAACATGAGTGTGAAAGAAAACACGAAACAAGGACACATCATTTGTGAGGATGTTTGCTTCATTTTATCCACAAATGCAATATTAATGAGTAAATTATCAATACTGCTATACAACCTTGAACTAACTAAGCGTAAAATCATTTCAGTCCCACGTCATTTGCATAAAACACTTTTGAAAGATGTAGGATATTGTGTGAATATTGCAAAAGAGAAAAATACAGGCAATGCATGCATCCTTTGATTAAATCTCCTTTCAGTGCTGCAGTTTCACAGGTGTCTGGCCCAGGACAAAAATAATAGAAAAATCTGAATACAAATTTTCAGAAAGCTATTCAAATAAATAAAAGATACTTGCAGAATGACAAGGACATTCATATGAAAGAAACAGGGTAACCAAACTCAGATAGACAGACAGGCATGTACGTACAGCACCATGAATGCTGTCAAAAGCTGCAGTTGCAGGAGTCCGTTTCCTCACTGCCATCCTGGATATACTGTATTCTTCAAAGGACGTGACACAGGAGGCTGAATTATTATTCCAATAATGCTTCCATATATTTATGAATATACGTGAGCCAGGCATCACTTACAAGGTCATCACATTTGCCATGCCCTGCACTGTTCTAAATTCTCAAATCCTGAAATGGATTCCAGTATTGTGCTTTCTCTCTGTTACCAATCCAGCCCTTCTGAGTGTTCTTTCTTTTTCTCCTGGATTTTCTTAAATGCTCCTTGTGAGCTGAAGTACTGTGCTTTCCTCTCTGTTATTAATAAAGCTCTCAGATCCTGTGTCTGGAATACAGATGTTGCAAAATTAAATTTCACCTGTGATATTGCTGTTAAACCAGCAATTTTTCTGTGCAAAACATTTTTTAAATTCCGCCATTCTGAAATTTTAATACAGCCTGTGAAATGTGAAATTTCACCCATGACTATGAAATTTCTCTGCAAAATGCAAAATTTCACCATATTTTGCCAAATGTCTGAATTTCACCATTTCACAGGGTGAAATTTCATATTTTGCAGAAAATTTTGCATTTCACTCGTGCAAATTTTGCACCTGTGAAATATTCTAGTTTCGTACATTTCTAGTCTGAAATTATTATGCCTCTGCCTATATTTGTTTTTAATTTGTTACCTTTAATGTGTCTAGATGGGCTAAAGACAGATTTCCCTCTCCTAGGGTCAGATATTCCGAGCTCAGCACTGGGCGCAGTAAGCCATTCTCTGGACTAGCGCCAACCTTGCTGCCCGACTGCAGTATTGAAATGTACTGTTAGCACCAGTGCTAGGTGTTAGCGCTGATTCTAAACTTAAAAGAATGCAGGTCGGGACAGAGGAGGGGCCCTGAATGCTGGTGCACTGGCATATTCAAAAGCAAAGTGCCACGCTACTGGCATATTACGATCTGTAGTGTGGTGCTAGTTACTGCCGAAGAACAGCTGCTTTTAATGCAGCGCTAATGCTGATGGTACCTTCCGGCATGTATACCGATCCCTGTACCCTGTAGACATTCATACATACCCTGGTAGTCTTGTGGTCCCCCTCCCAGGACATATCCCAACCCCGTTCCCGTAGAAACTCATAATTACCTGGTAGTCCAGTGGTGCCTCCACCCTCAGCATGTTTCGACCCCTTCCCTGTAGAATGTAATGATTACCCTGGTAGTCTAGTGGTGCCCTCACCCTCCAGCACCACTAGTCTACCAGGTCATCTATCTTAAACTTATGTAAGAGGGTGGAAACTAACTGGAGGAGTGATACTAGACCTGAAATGTGGAATTCTGCAGTGGGGTTGAAATGTGCTGGAGGGTGGGGGCACCACTAGACTACCAGGATAAATACTATCTTAAACATGTAAGGGGGGGGGAAATGTGCTGGAGAGTGGGGAACCACTAGACTACCAGGATAAATACTGTCTTAAACATGTAAGGGGTCGGAAATGTGCTGGGAGCATACCTCTCAATCTCTTACCTCATGAATCAGGGACAAGGATTACAGATATCAGGGACAAACAATAAAAATCAGGACATATCTAACAAATGGTACTATGCAGAAAGCTGATAGAATAGAGAATTTGCAATGAGATGCATTTTCTGAAGAACAAGTCACTGTAATGTTTGACATTATTATGTGATTTTGTTCCTCACTGTTCTGACAAAACAACAAAAATGTTATGAGGGAGAGAGGAATATTCTGAGACAAAATCAGGGACAGTTGAGAGGTATGCTGGGGAGTAGGAAGGACCACTGGACTACCAGGGTGTGCAGCAGGCACACAAGGCAACAGGGACTATAGAAACATAGAAACATAGACTTTGACGGCAGATAAGGACCATTTGGCCCACCCAGTCTGCACATTTCCCTACCTACTGGTTAAGCTGCAGATTCTAGTTAACCAACAGCCTACTTCCTGCAACCCACAACTATAATTGCCTTGTGTCTGTCCCAAGCATGTTTGAATTCCCCCACTGTTTTAGACCCAACAACCTCCTCAGGAAGGCTGTTCCATGAATCCACCACTCGCTCCATAAAAAATAATTTCCTCACATTACCCCTGGCCCGTCCCCCCTCTATCTTTGAATTGTGCCCCCTTGTTCTTACACATCTCTTTTTCTGAAAGATGCTACCCTCCTGGACTTTGTTGATTTCTTTGAGGTACTTTAACATTTCAATCATGTCCCCACTGTCCCTCCTTTCATCAAGAGTATACATATTAAGCTCTCTCAGTTTCTCTTCATATGGTTTCTGCTGCAGACCCTGCACCATTTTAGTCACCCTTCTCTGGACTGCTTCCATCCGGTCTATGTCCTTGCGTAGATGAGGTCTTCAAAACTGCACGCAGTACTCCAGATAGGGTCTCACCAACTGTCTGTACAGAGGGATAACCACTTCCCTTTTTCTACTTGTGATGCACCTTCCTATGCATCCCAGTATCCCCCAGGCTCTCCTTACTGACTTTTCACATTGCTTACCCACCTTTAGGTCATCTGATATGACTACCCACAGGTTCCTTTCCATTTTTGTTGTTGTTAGTACCTCCCCTGCTATTGTGTACTCTTCTCCTGTGTTTTTGTTTCCCAGGTGCATTACTTTGCACTTCTTTGTATTGAATCTAAGTTGCCACATGTCTGACCATTCCTCCAACCTTGCCAAGTCCCTTCTCATCTTTTCTACCCCTTGTGTATCAACTCTGTTACAGATCTTTGTGTCATCTGCAAAGAGGCATACCTTACCTCCAGACCCTCTGCAATGTCTCCTATAAAGATGTTAAAGAGGACTGGACCCAGTACTGAGCCCTGAGGTACTCCACTAGTGACCCCCGTTTCTTCAGAATGTGTTCCATTCATCATTACCTTCTGTGTCCTGTTGTGCAGCCAGTTTGCTACCCAGGCTACCACCCTGGGACCCACTCCCAGGCTGGCTAACTTGATTATTAATCTTTTGTGTGGGACTGTGTCAAATGCCTTGCTAAAGTCTAAGTAGGCCAAATCCACAGCCCCTTCCTGATCAACTACTTTGGTCACCCAGTCGAAAAAATCAATTAGATTCATCTGACATGACCTTTCTGCTGTAAATCCATGCTGCTTTGGGTCCTGTGCCCCGCTGGCCTCTAGGTACTCAACAATTCTTTCTTTCAGAAGTGATTCCAACATTTTCCCTACCACTGAGGTCAAACTTACAGGTCTGTAGTTTCCCGCTTCTGCCTTGCTCCCACTTTTGTGAAGGGGAATCACATCTGCCCTCCTCCAGTCCTCAGGTACTACCCCATCCTGCCATGATCTGTTAAAAAGTGTGGTCAGTGGTGTCACTAGGTCCTCCCTTAGTTCTTTTAGGATTCTGGGGTGAATACCATCAGGCCCCATTGTTTTGTCCACCTTGAGTTTTAGGAGTTCTTTCAGGACTCTTTCTTCTGTGAATGGACTGGTGTCTACCCCCCTACCCAGAGTGCTTCTATTGTCTGGTTTAGGTAACTCCTCCTCATCTTCTTTTGTGATTACTGAGCAAAAGTATTCATTCAGAATCTCTGCCTTTTCACTGTCCCTCTCTGCCCACCTCCCCTCTCCTTTATTAATCTTCACTATCCCTTCCTTAACCTTTCTATGCTCCCTAATGTACCTATAAAAGGTTTTATCCCCCTTCTTAACTGAGTTAGCCATTTTTTCTTCGGTTTGGGCCTTTGCTAGTCTGACTGCCTTCCCCACTTCTTTCTGCTTTAATTGATACAGTTCCCTGTCATGCTCCTTCTGTCATTCCTTATACTTTATGAATGAAGCCTTTTTCTCCCTAACCTTCCCTGCCACCTCGTTTGAAAACCATAGTGGTTTTTCACTCTGCTTTGATTTCTTTATTTGCTTCACACAAAGGCTTGTTGCCTCTATGATGGCAGTTTGATTTTCTCCATTGTTCTTCCACCCTCCTTTTGGTCCTTTGCTAGTGCATTTTTCAGGTATTCACCCATTTTGCCAAAGTCAGCTCTTCTAAAGTCCAGTATCCTTGTTTTTGTATGGCTTCTCTCCATGGTTGTGCTCATTGTGAAGCACACTGTGCAGTGGTCGCTTGTTCCCAGATGTCTACTGACTTCTAAATTTGTGATCCTCTCTCCATTTGAGAGTACCAGGTCTAATGTTGCTCCCTCCCGGGTGGGTTCCAACACAAGCTGTCTAAGGTCTGCCCCCTGCAGGGCATCGAGAATGACCCTGCTCTTGGACGTGGCTGCAGTACCTGTTATCCAGTTAATATCTGGCATATTCAGGTCCCCCCATCAACAGTATCTCCCCCTTTTCAGCCATTTTGAGAATGTCCTCTATCATTTTGTTGTCCATTTTCTCCCCTTGAGACGGGGGTCTGTATACAACCCCTGTGCGGATTGTGATGCCATTCCCTGTCTCCAAGGTGACCCAGAGTGCCTCTTGTCCTCCCTCCTTACTTTTTAGTTCTGTAGCTTTGATCCCTTCCCTTATGAATAGAGCTACTCCACCTCCTCTTTTACCTTCCCTGTCCCTTCTGTAGATTGTGTACCCTGGTATGTTGACATCCCAGTCATGGTTCTCAGTGTACCATGTTTCCGTGACTGCCACAATATCCAACTGTTCATCTTCCATCAGGGCTACTAGCTCAGGAAGCTTGTTTCCCAGACTACGGGCATTGGTACTCATTGTCCTCCATTTAATGTTGGCTTTATCCTTTTTTCCCCCATCCCTGCTCTTAC
This sequence comes from Neoceratodus forsteri, assembly GCA_016271365.2. Lineage (NCBI taxonomy): Eukaryota > Metazoa > Chordata > Ceratodontiformes > Ceratodontidae > Neoceratodus > Neoceratodus forsteri. Next base: position 6,335,778 of record CM057449.1, on the reverse strand, counting down.
TGTCCTTGTCTATTTTTCTATCTACCAGTTTCCTGCCCTGTGTTGAGCTTTGTACCTCAGTGTTTACCTTATGACCAGCCATGTTTTGTGGGGGGAGACTTGAAATTTCCTTTCTTTTATCAGCGCCTCCCTCCTTGGCTAGTTTAAAAGCTTGCCAAGGAAGCATTTAAACCTATCACCTAGGAGCTTGGTTCCCCTTCATGGACAGATGCAGACCATCATGCCAGAATAGACCTTCATCTCTCCAGGTGGCCCCCCCAGTCCCCAATGAAGCCAAGACCCTGTGCTCTGCACCAGTTTTGCAACCATTCATTAAACTGCATGGTGTGCAGTACTTATCCTCACTCCTGCCATGGACTGGTAGCACCTCTGAGAAAGTTACCATGCTTGCTACCTGTCTGAGGTCCCTCCCCAACTCCACAAATTCATTCTGCACTGCACTGGTCCCATGCCTAGCTAGGTCATTTGTCCCAAGGTGGACAATGATATCTAGTTTCCTCTCCTGTGATGCTGCTTCTGCAATCCTGAGGATTTGCTTCCTGTCCCTCCAAGCCATGGCACCAGGCATGTGCCTTATTTCCTTCTCCTCTCCCTTTCCAAGGTTTACCCCGTAATAATAGAGTCCCCTATCAAAAGCTGTTTCCTTCCCCTGTGGTGTCCCTTGCCTCCCTTTTGTGGGTCTCCCTTGTGGATGTCCTCAGCTTTCTTCTGGGTCTCAACTGAGGGTGCCATCATAGAGGAACCTTGCTCTGCCAGAATGGCATATGATTTGTGTAGAGGTACAACTAAGGGGCTTCACCTCTGGTCACCACCCGCACCCTCCCAGAACCCACTGTGGTCAACTGCTCTCATGCTCAGGCAGCCTCTGAGGCAGTGGTTGTGGCAGTGGTGCTCTTTGGAAGGGGAGGCCTCCTTAGTCCTTGCTAGTTCAGCCTGGAGGTGGGCAACCTCCTCCCTCGGGCTGACAGTTGCCTGCAAATGGGACAGCAATGCAGTTTCCAGAATGTCTCCCAGAAAACTGCTGCCCCACAGCCAGTGTGTTGCACCACTTCCCACATGTCCCTCTCCTTATAATATACTATATATATATATATATATATATATATATATATTATTATTATTATTTGTGGTGTGTACCTACCCTTTTGCACTGTGCTGGGTTATTAAGGATATGACAGTTCTGCCCCAAGACCTATTGAGGAAGTGATATCAGAACTGTGGCTATAAAAGGAAATGCCACACCTGGGGGTGGCTGTGGGTAGGTGGGTGGGTAGTCCACAGCCACTGGTGACTGATAGAAACAATTAAATACACAACTGCTCCACCACCTTGGTGAGTACTGCCTTTATAGTTCTTCAACTAACACCACAATTTATCAGACCACGTCTCCTGCACAAATCACTCTACTAAGTCCAGGGATAAAATTAACTCACTCCTCAGCCAACAGGACACTTTTAAAATGTTGCAAAAATATCCTTCCAAATCCTAGGTCTCAACCCCAACAATCAAGAAAATTCAGTTGTATCTCCCTCCCTCCCTCTGGTTATAAAATTACTACACTTTTAATGGAATCCTGCAATTCTCTGCTTAAAGCCAATAAGGATAACCATGATGACAAGGTGGACAGCCTGGCCCAGTCATTCTGCCCAGGTCTCTAATGTATGGATGTGCTGCATGCTCTACATAGCCTACTGTGTTCCACCAACACCTGCCGTAGGGGTGCCTATGTTGTTGGGGGCATCTACAAGATACATATGGCCATTGGACATGTGTGTGACTATCTCCCTCTATTTAGGTATATATATATCTATATCTTTATATATATATATATATATATATATATATATATATAGGGGGTACATGATGGGCATGAGTGTGATATGGCAAATATTGTCACTCCTGCAGGTGAGCTCTGGATTTCTCATGAGTGCCAAAGCACGTGTGAATATCCAAGATCACAATGCAGAGTGTTATGCTACCTTGTGTTCTGTTCTTGTTAATGAATTTGCTCATTCTGTGTGTGACTTTCTGAATGGGCTGGCAGTGTTATAAACTCTGAGAGACACATGAGTGTGTTTTGCAATGCTAAATGAGTTAGTTTTAGATAGGAATGAGAAACATACTTTTGGGAAGCTGTATTGTTTAGCAGTCTGGCTGCAGTGAAGTTAAAAGCATCACAGTAATTGTAATGAACTGAGAGGCAGAGTGTCAGAACAGCTGATACTGTTTTCAGTGGTAATTAAGTTAGCTGCAGGCAGAGTGCAGAATGTTCTGTGAAATTGTGCTCTTTAGGATTCTGGCTGCAGTGAAGCTGAGATTGTCACAGCAATTGTAATGGATGAGAATCCGAGTTTGAGGAACAAGTGAGAGTGTGTTTCAGTGGTAGTTGAGTTAGCTGCAGGCAGTAGTTTAGACTGTTCTGTGAAGCTGTGCTGTTTGGAATTCTGGCTGCATCAAGTTCAGAGCATCACAGTAATAGAAACATAGAAACATAGAAGTTGACGGCAGATAAGGACTGCAAGGCCATCCAGTCTGCCCATTTCTTTTCTACTTACTCTTATAAATGTGCCACGACACTTCTCTGTCAGTGGCCTATCTATTCATACTCATTTGTATTGCTCGCTCATGCCTATCCCATGCCTGTTTGAAGCCCTGCACTGTATTCTAGCCACCACTCCTTGAGGTAGGCCATTCCATGCATCCACCACCCTTTCTGTGAAAAGAATATCCTTACATTCCCCTTAATCGGCCCCTATAATCTCATGCTGTGTCCTCTTGTCCTGCTATTTTTCTTATATTTAAACATGTTAGACTCTTTCACCTTGTTAATGCCGTTAAAGTGTTTGAATGCCTCGATCATATCACCTCTCTCCCTCCTTTGCTCAAGGATATACATATTGAGCTCTGTTAATCTGTCCTCATATGTCTTCTGATGCAGTCCCTGCACCATTTTGGTTGCCCTTCTCTGGACTGCCTCAATTTGGTAAATGTCCTTGTGAAGGTGTGACCTCCAATACTGCACACAGTACTCCAGAGGGGGCCTAACCAGTGTCTTGTAAGAGGGATTATTACCTCCTCTAACGACTTGTGATACCCTCACTAATATACCCTAACACCCCCTAGCCTTACCTACTGCTTTAGAGGTCTGCTTGGATGATTTCAGGTCATCAGTGATGATGATGCCCAAGTCTCTTTCTTCCTTTGTGACTGCTACAACTCCCTCCCAGCCTATCGGTGACTTGAGGTTTCTCTTCCCTATGTGCATGATCTTGCACTTCTTTGCATTAAATCCCAGTTGCCACTCTTCTGACCATTTTGCTAGTTTATCTAGATCTCTTCTCATTCTGCCCACCCATCTGGATCATCTACTCTGTTGCAGATCTTGGTGTCATCTGCAAACAGACAAGCCTACCCTCTAGTCCATCTGCAAGGTCACTAATGAAGATGTTGAAGGGACTGGCCCCAGGACTGATCCCTGGGTCCCCACTTGTGACTTGCATCTCTTCTGACTGTATACCATTTACCACCACTCTCTGTTTTCTGCCCGTCAACCACTTTGCCACCCAGTTGACCAACTTCTGACCCATCCCAAGCCTACCCAGCGTATTTATCAATCTTCTATGTGGAACAGTGTCAAAAGCTTTGCTGAAGTCAAGGTAGGCAACATCAACTGCTCCCCCTTGGTCCACCACTCTGGCTACCCAGTCAAAGAAATCTATGAGATTAGTTTGACAGGACCTTCCTTTTGTAAACCCATGCTGTCTTGGATCTTGCGCCCCTATGGATTCCAGGTGTTGCACTATCCTTTCCTTAAGGAGTGCCTCCATAATCTTGCCCACTACTGAGGTAAGACTGACTGGTATGCATAGTTCTCTTCCTCCCTGCTACCACTCTTATGGAGCAGGATCACATGAGCCCTTCTCCAGTCTTCTGGGACCTCTCCTGTGCTCAGAGACTCACTAACAGTTCTGCTAATGGCTCTGCTAGTTTCACCTTTAGCTCCTTAAGTACCCTGGGATGTATGCCATCAGGTCCCATTGCCTTATCCACCCTGAGCTTGCAAGCTCTTGTAGGACCCTTTCTTTGTGAAGGAGTAGTGCTCACCTCCCTCCCCTGTGTCCAAGGTGCTGAGCTGTGGGCTCCGACCTACCTTCTCTTCAGTAAATACTGAGCAAAAGTATCTCTTAGGATATATGCTTTTACATGGTCCTCCTTCTCTCACATGCTCCCTTTTCTCCATTAAACTTAGCAATACCCCTCTGGACTTTCTCCTTTCACTAATGTATCTAGAAAGTCTTGTCACCTTCTTTTACTGTTCGTGCTAGTGTTTTCTCAGTTTGGGACTTTGCCTGCCTTACTGCCTTCCCTGCTTCCCTTAGGACAATTTGATATGCCTCCCTATCTTCATCCTGCTGTGTTCCTTATATTTCCTGAAGGCCAGCCTTTGGCTCTGACCTTTTGCTACTGTATTTGAGAACCAAAGTGGTTTCCTTCTTATTTTGTACTTCCTATTCTGTCCAACACAATGGGATGTTGCTTCAAGTATTGCATCCTTAATGCTTGTCCACTTTGCCTGTACCCCATCACCTGTGTTTCTTTTTGCCAGGGCTAGCTTAACTCTGTTGGCCATCTTATCAAAGTCAGCTCCTTTGAAGTCCCATATTTTTGCCTTGGAATGGGATGATTTAGATGTAGTAGCCAAACTGAACCATACCATGTGATGGTCACTGGCCCCCAGGTGACCTTCTACCTGGAGATATGTGATCCCTTCCCTGTTAGTCAGTACTAGATCTAGGATAGCCCTGTCTCTTGTGGGTTGTTGTACCAGTTGTTTGAGGCCCACCCCTTCAGGGAATCCACTATGTGTCTAGTTCTGGCAGATGTTCCTGCTGGTATTGACCAATCTGTATCCGCATGTTGAAGTCTCCCATTATCAGAACCTCCCCTTTAGCTGTCATGTTTTGTATATCTTCTAACAGTAATGTGCCTATGTCCTCCCCCCTGGTCTGGGGGCCTGTAGACAATCCCAGTTCTTATGGCTGTCCCATTTCCTGTTTCCAGGGTGACCCACAGTTCTTCTGGATCCTTAGGTGTATTCTGAATTTCTGTAGCTTTGATATTTTCATTGACATACAGGGCCACTCCTCCCCCCCCCTTTTTGCACCTCTGTCACTTATGAACAATACATAGCCAGGTACTGAAGTCTCCCAAGTGTGGTTACAGGTAAACCACGTCTCATTAATGCTACTATGTCCAGTTTAGCTCTGACATTGTGCCTGCAGGTCTGGGATCTTATTTCCCAGGCTGTGAGCATTTGTGTACATGATTTTCCATTGGCCAGATTTTGGTGTGTTAGTTGTTGGGTGAGGTTTGGCATTACCCCTGTGCATCGTATGGGGAGACAAACCTTTTTTTTACTTAGTGATGCAAATGAACTGCAAACATGTTGAATCCCTGTTTGACCACTAGCTGAGGGGGGAGAGGTGTTCTTCCCATTTGACACATGGGGTGCTGCACCCCTCTCCCCATTTGCTAGTTTAAATATTCTGCAAAGATATCAAACTTCTGCCCCAATGCACTGACTCCCTCCTTAGTCAGATGCAGTCCATCAAATTTAAATAACTTTCGCTCCCAGAACTGTTGTAGGATGCTGGGATGCATAGGCAGGGGCATCACCAGCAGGAAAAGGGAGGTCATAATTCCACTATACAAGACACTAGTGAGGCCGCACCTGGAGTACACTGTGCAGTTCTGGAGACCTTACCTACGTAAGGACATAGACAGGGTAGAGAAGGTTCAGAGGAGGGCAACAAAGATGGTGCATGGATTGCATCACAAGTCCTATGAGGACAGGTTGAAGGCACTGAACATGTACTCCCTGGAGGAGAGGAGGGAGAGGGATATGATAGAGACATACAAGTATCTTACAGGGAGGAACAGGGTGCAGGAATGCACTATTTTTAAGTGAAAATATGTTCCAGGACTAGAGGGCATGGGATGAAGTTGAGGAGGACGATTCAGAGGAAACATGAGGAAGAATTTCTTCACAGAACGGGTGGTGGAACAAGTGGAACACCCTGCCAGAGGAGTGGTGGGGCTGAAACAATCACGGATTTAAGAATGCATGATAGACATAAAGGAATTCTGGAGATCAGGGTAAGGGCAACAGGCTTCCTGGAAAACATAAACTGAACTTACAAACTTAAATGGGCAGACTGGGTGGGCCATAGGCCCTTATCTGCCAACACTGTCTATGTATCTATGTATGTTGCCAGTTCCTACAAATCTGTGTCCTTTTTCTGGCACCAGCCCTTGAGCCACGGTTTAGCTCCCCATCTCCCCTTCTCTGACCTTCTGTCCATCTGCGCCCTCTCCCAGATTGGCAGGACTCAGAGAAGGAGATACTGGACAAAATGGAAGATAGTGTGTCACCCAGCCTGGTCAGGTGTTCCTTGGTCTCCACAACTGACCAGCTGGTGAGATCATTAGTCCCTATGTGTACTAGGAAATCAATGTTTTCTCCTGCTTTGTGAACAATTTTAGCAATGCAGTCAGTGTCTCTCCATGCTGATGTACCTGGGAGACATCTGACCATTACCCCTGGCTGGAGATGGATATCAACTCCCCAAATCATGGAGTCTCCTATGATCAGAAGTTTTTTGGATTTCCTTTTTGCTTTTTTTGTTTTGGTTCCTGATTTGGGTGAGTTTTGTTGTGCTAGCTCCTGTGCCGCAGTGTTCTGCTATGCAGTGTCCTCTGCCCCTTTGTTTGATTTCAGAAATAGAGGCAGATACCTGTTTGTAGTGTTTATATGGTTTTTGGAGGTAATATGTTGGAGAACAGAGAGTGATGGGGCACCCGATTTTCCCCTCCTAACCACCTGCCAACCTCCTCGTCCAACTACCCTCTGCAGTCGAGGTTTTTCTGTTGGATGCTGGGGAAATGGCGGGTGGTTCTTATAATGTATTTCCTCTTCAATATGAAATTTGAGGCGTGGAATCTCTGCCCATGCTGCCCGGAGCTGAGCCCTAAGATCTCCAATGGCCCAGCATGTAGGACAGTGTCCTAAATCCTGTAAGACTGTCCTTCTGAAAATTGTTCCACAGTACCTGCAGTTAATGATATCCATTCCAGATAAGTTGCTGGGTCTATAACCTAGTCAGACTAATAAGAAGGAAAAAATGCAATAATGGTTTGATTGTGTTTTGTTTTTGTTTAACTTGTTATAACAAGTTAAATTACTAGTTCCCCTGTAAATGAGCTCACCTTGTGGATGCCCCACTGATCCGCCCCTTCCTGCTCTGCCACAGGAAATGTCACAACTGTGGTACCCTATAAAAGGAGTGTAGTGTGGGGTGGCTGGGCCCTTCCCCTGCCGAAAAAGAAGAACCACGGATGAAAGAACAAGGAGGTAAGAGCAGAAACAATCAGTCAACAACAAATGCAGTAACCCTGAAAGCTTATCCTAATGTTAGATAAAACTGTAAAACCTGTAAAGCACCACCTGTAATAATTTCAGAGAAGATATATGCTGTAAGAAACACTTTGCTACAGAGAAAAATAAAGCAATGAAATGTTAGCAACAAACAGTAGCAATCCCTGTGAGTAAAAAGTGAAAACCACACCACACAGTAAATCTGCTTAGCCAAAATAAGTCTTAATTCTTTCCCTTGCTCTGGTAAGGTTCTCTACTCTGCCTTTCAAGCAGTCTTGGAAGGAAATAGCTCAGGTAAAGCTAGGTGCCTTGGCCAGCAAACCAAATCTTCTACCTCCTGAGCTGGAAGTTGGGGGGGGGGGAGAGATAGGTGTGTTTTGTAATGCTTACTGAGTTAGCTGTAGGCAGCAGTGAGACCTCTCAGGTAGTTCTGCATTTGTGTCTATGATAACAGCACAGGTGTTTCTTTCATACTGAGAGGAAAGCTGCCTAGGGTGATGACACCAGTGACCTTTTGTGACCTGTGTGTGTAAATGTCTCATATCATCACAGTAGAGCAGAGGGTAAAAATATCACACTGCAGTGGATGATACACTGTTTTATCTCACTCATTTGCCACTCAGCCCTTTGTGTGTGTGTGTGTGTGTGTGTATATATATATGTATATGTATATGTATGTGTGTGTATATATATATATATATATATATATATAGATACAATATATATGTGTGTATCAGTTGTATATCTAGCTATGTGACACATAGTTATCACTCTCTCCCTGTGTCTCTCTCCCCCTGTATTTGTACCTTGTGTTGTACAGCTTGCAGTACTGCATGGGCAAGATGTCTGCTCTGTTTGTGTCTGCCAGCTCACAGTTCCTGCTGCTTCCAGCCTGTACTTCCCTGCTGACCAACAGGGGATGTTGTGGGCATGCCTTGGCCAGCTGCATCCAGCCTGTGCTACCATTCCGACCACTAGGTGGCGCTGTGTGCTCCATGCAGTAGCACCGGGCAAATTGTGTGGTAATGTATGCTAAGCAGCACCTAATGAGATGCAAATATACCTGTTTGCCCAAGGATTACTAGGGTTGCCACTTGTCAGGTTTTTTACCTGGTGATCAGGTTTTCAGAGTCCCTATCAGGTAATCTGGTTTTGCTCTGTGCTGGTCAGATTTTTGAGCCATTTTGAGTGCTCACATACTTTTGAAACAGATTTTGTCACATCATTCATTGTTTCAGCTACAGGTCCAGGTTACAAACAAGTTTTGTTGTCAATATAGCCCTTTGTTTGTGAAAGCAGTCAACCTGGGATGTGTAAAGTATGGCCATTAGCTCTTACTTAACCTAATATTTCCACTGCATGTTAATGTGGCATGGCAGCTTTAACAGAGACAGTTGTCTTCCACTTTCATTTGCTAGTAAACATTTTTATCTCTTACAGAATGTTGGCATTTTAAATGTTTTAAATTATTTTTGTTCTCAAGAAAAAGTAGGGTCACTTCTTTGGCTTTGAGATAGTACTGTGGACATGACAAAGGAAATGGAGCCAGAAAAGATATAAAGTATACATTACAGGAAACAATTTCTTTATTATGTATCATATACCACATATACTGCTGTATGCTGTTTACAGTATTTCTTGTCTCCCCAAGATCATATCTGTAAATGAGATTTATTTTATCACTTTATGTTTATCTGGCAAACCAATGACAATAAATAAATATTTACATAAGTAAATAAATAACTAGGAAGAACCTAGGAAACTAAATTTACCAGGTACAGTACAGTATCTTAACATTTTTGTTGAACTGCTGTTTTAAGTCTTGTCTTTTACTGATATAACAAATGGCTTTCTAGGAGGAGCAATGCATTATGAGTCATGAAAAGGGGTGGAGCTAGGGGCAGGGCTTAGAATCCGTTTTTTGCCTCATCCAAAGGTGACAACCCTACGGATTACCTAAGTAGGCTCATTTGCATGGGAGCCTTGAATATAGCCCCAGTTTGCCCCAGGCTAACCAGATTGCACTGGGCTAATGTGTGCTACTGTGCAATCAGGTTAGCCTCAACCAAACTCCTCACTTCAACATAGCACACTAAACACAGTTCTGCAGTGTGTGGCTTACATTGTTGTTTGCAGTCATACCTCTCAACTGTCCTTGATTTTCAGGGACATCCCTGATTTTACCTCAAAATTGTACTCTGTCCCTCCTAAAGATTGTGTTTCTGTGTCCAAACAGTGGGGGTTGTAAGCATACAATAATGTCAAACATTAATGTTACTGACATGTTCTTCCTTAGAAAATGCATTTTACACTAAACCACTTATTCTACCAGCTTTCCGAGTGGATATCGCCAATTTTTAAGGTGTGTCCCTGATTTTAAACTGTTGTCCCTGATTTATGAGGCAGGATGTTGAGAAGTGTTTGCAGTAGATGTGAGACATCTCTGTGCAGTCACACACAATGTTCTCCACCTGCAACACTGGGTTGCTACAGAGTCTAATGAGCTGCAGTTGCAGTTTGCATTTCCCTGTCGCTGTATTCAGTGCTGTCTTATTCCTGGGCTATTTTTGCCCTGCACTCCCAGACCAGTTTGCCCGGCTTCCTTAGATTGCTATATTCAGCGGGATTAGCACCGGGCTATCTCCCTTTGAATATAGCTTGCCTTGTGCTCCAGGATAAGTTTACCCTCTGGGCAGAGCTAATTTAGCCCCGGGGCAATGTTTTGAATATCTGGCCCTTAGTTTCTTGTCTCCTAACTTGTAGCACAGGTGATTCCTTTTTGTGGAGGTACTGTATATCAATTCCAGACAGAGGCTCGGAGGGCTCCATAGATAATACAGAGAAAGCACAAAACTGCAAACCCTGAGTATCTGAGAATGAAGTACAGTGCAGGATGTGGTTTAAGTGGGATCTTGTAAGCAATCACCATACTGTGTGGGTCAACATAAGGACAGCTGCAGAATCAAATCGCACATGAGTGAGAGTCCTCAGTTTCAGAAAGGCAGATTTTATAAAGATGGATAAATGCCAAAGAGATGATTTGGCAAGGAGGGGTGATGGGGGGTGAAAGGGGGGTTGAAAGTGAAAAAAGGAAGACACAAGGAGACAATGCTAGCTGTATCAATCTCAATTATCTCCAAAGTTGACTATGGTCTGATTTTCTATGGTGAAGCCTTGGACACAACCCTGAAAAAAATCAGCATTGCTCTCAACAAAGCATGTTGACTGGTTACGGGGCCCACAGGTACACCCACCACGGTGACCTTGACACGCAAACACTCTGGTTGAATCTCAAAGTAGGATCACCTACCAACTTGTCTATTTGCAAAAAAAAAATCTGCATGGGCAAAGACATACTGACTGCCCTGCCTCTATAGTCTGCAGCCCCAAACCCATGCAACACATGCAGAGCAGCCTCAGCTAAATATCTAGTTCTTTTCTGCTGGACAGCCCAATGTCAGTGATCATTTTGCTACAGAGCCCTCTTCTGCTGAACAACCTCTCCCAAGATATTAAACACCCCTGATTGGCCCCTTCAAATTCAAACTGTGCCAGCACCTCCCCAGGAAAGCAGTGCCTGACTGCCCCCATACCTAGACACTGTAAAGAATGGCTTGCTCCCAGCCACTACCTATCTAGCCCCCCTTACCATACCTCACTCTTCCATTCACTGTCTAAAATGTTACCCACCTACTTCTATTCTGACAAGACAAGACAAGGCCACCTAGGTTCATAGGTGATTTCAAGCTAAGTAGACTTTAAAGACAAAGACCCTCCTTGCATAAACACTGAGGCAACAGGATTGGCTCTGTTACTGCTAAGCATAGTCACTATAAAAGGCATTAGCACACCCCCATATTCTGACAGGAAGCTCACTCTTTACAGGGTGGGCTCTGTTACTGCTAAGCATAGTCACTGTGCAAGGCACTAGAACACCTTCATTCTCACATAGGCAGCACACTCTGGAAAAGGGTGGGCTCTGTTACTTAAGCATAATGAGTGCGAGGCACCAGAACACCACCGATCTGTCTCAGGAAACACAGGCTGGTCAGGGTGGCTTGTGTTACTCTGGATATAGTCACTGCATGAGGCACTAGATCACCCCTATATTCTGACAGGAAGCACACTCTGGACAGGAAGTGGTCTGTCACTGCTGAGAATAGTCACTGCAAGGCACTAGAACACCTCCATATTCTGACAGGAAGCATATTGTGGACAGGTTGGGCTCTGTCATTGCTGAGCATAGTCGCTGTGCGAGGCACTAGAACACCACCATATTCTCAGAGGAAACACAGTCTGGTCAGGGTGGGCTCTGTTACTCCTGAGCGTAGTCACTGTACGAGGCACTAGACCACCCCCACATTCTGACAGGAAGCACACTTTGGACAGGCGTGGCTCTGTCACTACTGAGAATAGTCACTGCAAGGCACTAGAACTCCCCTGTCTCTGAGAGTGAAGCACATTCTGACAGGGTGGCAGTCACTGCAAAGCACAGTCACTGAGCAAGGCAAAAGAACACCCCATAGTCACACAGGCAGCACGTTCTGGACAGGGTGGCTCTGTTACGCTGAACATAGTCACTGTGCAAGTAATAGAACACCATATTCTCAAAGGAAACACACTCTGGACAGGGTAGGTCTAGTTTGCTACTGATTATAGTCACTGTAGAAGGCACTAGAGCACTTATATTCTGACAGGAAGCACAATTTGACATTGGCCTTGTTACTGCTGAGAACAGTCACTGTATATGGCACTAGAACACCACTATATTCTGAGAGGAAGCACACCTGGATAGGGTGGGTTTGTTACTGCTGAGCATAGTCATAGTACAAGGCACAAGAACACTTCTTTATCTGACAGAAGGAACACCTGGACAGGGTGGCTTTGTTACTGCTGAGCATAGTCATGTGTGAGGCACCTGAACATCTCCATATTCTGACATGGAGCACACACTGGATAGGGTGGGCTCTCTCACTGCTGAGCATAGTCGCTGTGAGAGGCACTATAACACCTCCATATTCTGACATGAAGCACAATCTGGACAGGGTGGGCTCTGTTACTGCTGAGCAAAGTCATTGTAGGAAGTGCTACAAATCCCCCATATTCTGACAGGAAGCACACTCTGGACAGGGTGGGCTGTGTTACTGCTGAGCATAGTTACTGTATGAGGCACTAGAACACTCCCATATTCTGACCGGAAGCACACTCTGGACAGGCTGGGCTCTGTCACTGCTGAGAATAGTCACTGTGTGAGGCACTAGAACACCCCCAAAATTCTGACAGGAAGCACACTCTGGACAGGGTGAGCTCTGTCACTGCTGAGCTTAGTGTCTGTGTGAGGCAGTAGAACACCCCCATATTTCTGACAGGAAGCACGCCTGGACAGGGTTTGTCACTGCTGGAGAATACCACGTGCGAGGCACTAGAACACCCCATTTTCTTTCGGGAAGCACACTCTGGACAGGGTGAGCTCTGTCACTGCTGAGCTTAGCTTCTGTGCGAGGCACTAGAACACCCCCATATTCTGACAGGAAGCACACTCTGGAAAGGGTGGTCTCTGTCACTGGAGAGCATAGTCACTGTGCAAGGCACTAGAACACCACTATATTCTGACAAGAAGCACACTCTGGAAAGGGTGGGCTCTGTAACCTCAGCATAGTCACAGTGCGAGGCACTAGAACACCCTCATATTCTGAGAGGAAGCACACTGTGGACAGGGTGGGCTCTGTCACTGCAAAGCTTAGTCACTGTGCAAGACACAAGAACACCCCATAATCACACAGGCAGCACGCCTGACAGGGTGGGCTCTGTTACCGTATGAGCGAAGTCACTGTATAATTCACTGGAACACCCCCTATTCTGACAGAAAGCACACTCTGAACTGCGTGCAGCTCTGTTACTTTATGAGCATATCCTGTGAGAGGCACCAGAACACCCCATTTTCAGGTACACTCTGTCAGGACAGGCTCACACAAGGAGCCCTGTCACTGTGCAAGGCACTAGAACACCCTCATATTATGACAGGAGGCACACTCTGACAGGGGGTCTCTGTTACTGCTGAGCATAGTCACTGCATGAGGCACTGAAACTCCCCAACATTTTGACAGGCAGCAGCACACTGACAGGATTTGCTTTACTGCTAAGTGTTAGTCACTATAAAAGGCATTAGCACACCCTATGTTCTGACAGGAAGCTTCACTTATAGAGTGGGCTCTTGTTACTGCAGAGCATAGTCACTTTTCAAAGCAATAGAACACCCTCATATTCAGACAGAAGCACACTGGACAGGGGTGGCTCTGTAACTGCTGAGCATAGTCACTGTGCAAGGCACTAGAACACCCTATATTCTTGAGAGAGGAAGCACACTGGACAGGGTGGCCTGTCACTGCAAACATTTTCACTGTGCAAGGCACAAGAACACCCCCATAGTCACAGAGGCAGCACACTCTGGAAAAGGGTGGCCTCTGTTACTGCTAAGAATAGTCACGTGCGAGGCACTAGAACACCACCATATTCTCACAGCAAACACAGTCTGGTCAGGGTGGGCTCTGTTACTCCTGAGTGTAGTCACTGTACAAGGCACTAGACCACCCCCATATTCTGACAGGAAGCACACTCTGGACAGGTGTGGCTCTGTCACTGCTGAGAATAGTCACTGTGCAAGGCACTAGAACTTCCCCATATTCTGAGAGAAAGCACATTCTGGACAGGTTGGGCAGTCACTGCAAAGCATAGTCACTGAGCAAGGCAAAAGAACACCCCCATAGTCACACAGGCAGCACGCTCTGGACAGGGTGGGCTCTGTTACTGCTGAACATAGTCACTGTGCGAAGCAATAGAACGCCACCATATTCTCAAAGGAAACACACTCTGGACAGGGTGGGCTCAGTTTGGTACTGATCATAGTCACTGTAGAAGGCACTAAAGCACTCTCATATTCTGAGAGGAAGCACATTCAGGACATTGTGGGCTCTGTTACTGCTGAGCACAGTCACAGTACAAGGCACAACACCCCCTTATCTGACAGAAGGAACACTCTGGACAGGGTGGGCTTTGTTACTGCTGAGCATAGTCATGTGTGAGGCAACTGAACACCTCCATATTCTGACAGGGAGCAAACACTGGATAGGGTGGGCTCTGTCACTGCCGAACATAGTCGCTGTACGAGGCACTAGAACACCCCCATATTCTGACAGGAAGCACACTCTGGACAGGATGGGCTCTGTTACTGCTGATCATAGTTACTGTATGAGGCACTAGAACACCCCCATATTCTGACAGGAAGTACACTCTGGACAGGATGGGCTCTGTCACTGCAGAGCATAGTCACTGCACGAGGCACTAGAACACCCCCATATTCTGACAGGAAGCACAATCTGGACAGGGTGGGCTCAGTTACTGCTGAGCAAAGTCACTGTAGGAAGTGCTACAAATCCCCCATATTCTGACAGGAAGCACACTCTGGACAGGGTGGGCTGTGTCACTGCTGAGAATAGTCACTGTACAAGGCACTAGAACACTCCCATGTCCTGAAAGGAAGCACACTCTGGACAAGGTGGGCTCTGTCACTGCTGAGCACAGTCACTGTGCAAGGCACCAGATCACCCCCATATTCTGACAGGAAGCACACTCTGGACAGGAGAGCTCTGTTACTGCGAGCATAGTCATTGTGCAAGGCACTTAGAACACTTTCATGTCCTGGACGGAAGCAGGCTTGGACAGGTGGGCTCTGACCCTGGAGCATAGTCACTGTGCAAGGCACTATGAACATCCACATATCCTGGAGAGGAAGCACACCTGGACAAGGTGGGCTTTTGACTCACTGAATACAGTCAATATACAAGGCCATTAGAACATCCCCATATTCTGAGAGGAAGCACACTCTGACAAGCTGGGCTCTGTCACTGCAAAGCATAGTCACTGCAAGGCACAAGAACCCCCCCATAGTCTTACAGGCAGCACGCATTGGCAAAGTGGGCTCTGATACTTTGAGGCATAGTCACTGTGCGAGGCACTAGAACACCCCCATATTCTCACAGGAAGCACACTCTGGACAGGGAGGGCTCTGTTACTGTGAGCATAGTCATTGTACAAGGCACCAGAACACCCCCATGTCCTGAAAGGAAGCACACTCTGGACAAGGTGGGCTCTGTCACTGCTGAGCACAGTCACTATACAAGACACTAGAACACCCCCATATTCTGACAGAAAGCACACTCTGGACAGGGAGGGATCTGTTACTGCGAGCATAGTCATTGTACAAGGCACTAGATCACCCCCATAGCCTGACGGGAAGCAGACTCTGGATAAGGTGGGCTCTGACACTGCTGAGCATAGTCACTGTGCAAGGCACAGGAACACCCCCATATTCTCACAGGAAACAGACTCTGGACAGGGTGGGCTCTGTTACTGCTGAGCATAGTCACTGTAGGAAGCACTAGAACACCCCCATATTCGGACAGGAAGCACACTCTGGACAGGGCGGCCCTGTCACTTCTGTGAGCAGCATATGTCGTGCGGCACTATACCCCCATCTTCTGGACAGGAAGCACAATCTGGACAGGGTGAGCTCTGTCATTGCTGAGCTTAGTTTCTGTGCGAGGCACTTGAACGCCCCATATTCTCACAGGAAGCACACTCTGGACAGGGCGAGCTCTGTGACTGCTGAGCTTAGCTTCTGTGTGAGGCACTAGAACACCCCCATATTCTGATAGGAAGCACACTCTGGAAATGGTGGTTTCTGTCACTGGAGAGCATAGTCACTATGCGAGGCACTTGAACACCACTATATTCTGACAAGAAGCACACACTGGACAGGGTGGGCTCTGTCACTGCTGAGCATAGTCACAATGCAAGGCACTATAACACCCCCATATTCTGACAGGAAGCACACTCTGGACAGGGTGGGCTCTGTAACTGCTCAGCATAGTCACAGTGTGAGGCACTGGAACACACTCATATTCTGAGAAGAAGCACACTGTGGACAGGGTGGGCTCTGTCACTGCAAAGCTTAGTACCGTGCAAGACACAAGAACACCCCCCATAGTCACATTGTGGCAGCACACTCTGGGCAGGGGTGCGCTTGTTACTGCGTTAGGTACTGTATAATTCACTGAACACCCCCATATGCTGATAGGAAGCACACTCTGAACGCATGTGGTCTGTTACTGATGAGCATAGTCACTGTGAGAGGCACAAGAACACCCCATATTTTTTTCAGGTGGCACATTCTGGTCAGGACAGGCTCTGTTACTGCTGAGTATTGTCACTGTGCAAGGCACTAGAACACCCTCATATTCTGACAGAAACACACTCTGGACAGGGGGGCTCTGGTTACTGCTAAGCTTAGTCACCGCACGAGGCACTGAACTCCCCAACATTCTGACAGGCAGCACTCTGGACAGGATTGGCTCTGTTACTGCTAAGCATAGTCACTATACAAGGCATTAGCACACCCCTATTCTGACAGGAAGCTTCCGTCTTTACAGGAGGGCTCAGTTACTGTAGAGCTTAGTCACTGTTCAAGGCAACTGAACACCCCTATTATTTGACAGGAAGCACACCTGGACAGGGGGCTCTGCTACTGCTGAGCATGGTCACTGCAAGGCACCAGAACACCCTCATATTCTGACAGGAGGTACACTTGGACAAGGTGGGCTCTGATCCATGAGCAAAGTCACTGTAAGGCACTTAGAACTCCCCATTTCTGGAGAGGAAGCACACTCTGGACAGGGTGGGCTATCACTGCAAGCATAGTCACTGCACAAGGCACCGTAACTTCCCCAGTCGTCACACAGACAGCAAGTCTGGACAGGAGGGCTCTGTTACTGCTGAGCATAGTCACTAAAGGGAGCAATAGAACACCATATTCTCAAAGGAAACACATTCTGGACAGGTGGGTCTGCTACAGCTGAGCATAGTCACTGTAGGGGAGTACAACACCCTGTATTCTCACAGGAAACACACTCTGGGCAGGGTGGTCTCAGTTATTACTGATCATAGTCACTGCAGGAGGTACTGAGAACACCCCATATTCTGACAGGAACCACACCTGGATGACTCTGGGCTCTGTTACTGCTGAGCACAGTCACTGTGCCATGCACCAGAACAGCACTATATTCTGAGAGGAAGACTCTGGATAGGGAGGGTCTGTTACTGCTGAGCGTAGTCATTGTTGTCAAGGCACAAGAACAATTTCATATCAGACAGAACACCTGGACAGGGTGGCTCTGTTCTTGGCTGAGCATAGTCAGTGTGAGGCACCTGAACACCTCCATATTCTGACAGGGGGCACACACTGGATAGGTTGGCTCTGTCACTGCTGAGCATAGTCGCTGTGCGAGGCACTAAACCACCCCCATATTCTCACAGGAAACACAATCTGGGCAGGTTGGGCTAAGTTACTACTGATCATAGTCACTGTAAGAGGCACTAGAAAACTCCCATATTCTGACAGGAAGTACACTCTTGACAGAGTGGGCTCAGTTACTGCTGAGCGTAGTCATTGTACAAGGCATAGAATTCCCCATATTCTGACAGGAAGCACACTCAGGTCGGGCAGGGCTCTGTCACCGATGAGAATAGTCAGTGCGAGGCAGTAGAACACCCCATATTCTCGTCAGGAAGCCACACTTAGACAGGGTGGGCTCTGTCACTGCTGAGCATAGTCACTTGTGCAAGGCACCTTGATTCTTCACATATTCACAGGAAGCACACTCTGAAAGGGTCGGGTTTCGTCACTGCTGAGCATAGTCACAGTGTGGGCACTACAACACCCCTTGTATTCTGACAGGAGCACACACTGACAGGGTTGGCTATCACTGCTGAGTTGAAGTCACTGTAGGAAGCGCTAGAACGCCCCCATATTCTGACAGGAAGCACACTCTGGACAGGGAGGGATCTTTTACTACTGAGCATAGTCACTGTGCGAGGCACTGGAACACCCCCATATTCTCACAGGAAACACACTCTGGAAAGGGTGGGCTCTGTTACTGCTGAGAACAGTCACTTTACAAGGCACTAGAACACGATCATATTCTGAGAGGAAGCACACTCTGGACAGGGTGGGCTCTGTTGCTGCTGAGCATAGTCACTGTGCAAGGCACTAGAACACCCCCATATCCTGAAAGGAACCACTCTGTGGACAAGGTGGGCGCTGTCACTGCTGAGCACAGTCACTATACAAGGCACTAGAACATCCCCATATTCTGACAAGAAGCACACTCTGGACAGGGTGGGCTCTGTTACTGCTGAGCATTGTCACTGTTCAAGACACTTGAACACCCCCACATTTCTGACAGCAAGCACACACTGGATAGGGTGCGCTCTGTCACTGTTGATCATAGTCACTGTGCGAGGCACTATTACACCCCCATCTTCTGACAACAAGCACAAACTGGTCAGGGTGGGCTCTGTTACTGCTGAGCAAAGTCACTGTAGGAAGCACTGGAATGTATATTCTGAAAGTACGACCTCTGGACAGGTTGTGTTACATTGCTCAGCAGAGTTACTGTAACGAAGCAACAGACCATTTCCATATTCTGACCAGAAGCACACTCTAAACAGGCTGGGCTCTGTCACTGCTGAGAATAATCAATGTGCAAGGCAATTGAACACCCCCATAATCTTTTGGGAAGCACACTCTGGACAGGGTGAGCTCTGTCACTGCTGAGCTTAGGTTCTGTGTGAGGCACTAGAACAGTCCCATATTCTGACAGGAAGCACACTCTGGAAAGGGTGGGCTCGGTCACTGGAGAGCATAGTCACTGTGCGGGGCACTAGAACACCACTATATTCTGACAAGAAGCACACAATGGACAGCATGGGCTCTGTCACTGCTGAGCATAGTCACTGTGCAACACACTATAACACCCCCATATTCTGACAGGAAGCACACTCTGGACAGGGTGGGCTCTGTAACTGCTCAGCATAGTCACAGTGCGAGGCACTGAACACACTCAGATTCTGGAGAAGTACACACTGTGGACAGGGTGGGTCTGTAACTGCAAAGCTTAGTCACCGTGCAAGACACAAGAACACTCCCATAGTCACACAGGCAGCACTTCTTGGGTAGGTGCGCTTGTTACTGCTAAGCTTAGTCACTGTATAATTCACTGGAACACCCCCATATGCTGATAGGCACACTTGAACAGCTGTGGCTCTGTTACTGATGAGCATGTCACTGTGAGAGGCACAAGAACACCCCATATTTTTCAGGTGATACACTTTGGTCAGGACAGGTTCTGTTACTGCTGAGCACTGTCACTGTGCAAGGCACTCAGAACACCTCATATTCTGACAGAAAGCTATCACTCTGGACAGGGGGGGCTTGTTACTGCTAAGCTTAGTCACTGTACCTAGGCATTGGAACTCCCCAACATTCTGACAGGCAGCACACTGCACATGATTGGCTCGGTTATTGGCAAGCTAGTCACTCATACAAGGCATTAGCACCCCCCATATTCTGACAGGAAGCTCACTCTTTACAGGGTGGGTCTCTGTTACTGTAGAGCTTGCCACTGTTCAAGTAACTAAACCCCCTCTATTTTTGACAGGAAGCACACTTGACAGGGGGGTCTGCTACTGTTGAGCAAAGCCACTGTGCAAGGCACTAGAACTCCCCATATTCTGAGAGGCACACTCTGGACAGGGTGGGCTGTCACTGCAAAGCATAGTCACTGCACAAGGGCACTTAGAACACCCCCATAGTCGTCATTGCACAGCAAGCTCTGGACAGGGAGGGCTCTGTTACTGCTGAGCATTCATCAGTGCGGAGCAATATAACACCATATTCTCAAAGGAAACACTCTGGACAAGGTGGGCTCTGTTACAGCTGAGCATAGTCACTGTAGGAGGCAGTACTAACCACCCCCATATTCTCACAGGAAACACACCTGGGCAGGGTGGCTCAGTTACTGATCATAGTCACTGCAGGAGGCACTCAGAACACTCCTATATTCTGACAGGAACCACACCTGGACATTCTGGGCTCTGTTACTGCTGAGCACAGTCACTGCATGCTGCACTAGAAGCAGTACCATATTCTGAGAGGAAGCACACTCTGGATAGGGAGGGCTCTGTTACTGCTGAGCGAGTATTGTACAAGGCACAAGAACACCCTTACTGTGACAGAAGGAACACTTTGACAGGGTGGGCTCTGTTACAGCTGAGCATAGTCATGTCTGAGGCACCTGAACACCTCCATATTCTGACAGGGAGCACACTGTGATAGGGTGGGCTCTGTCACTGCTGAGCATAGTCGTAAGGTGTGAGGCACTATCACACCCCATATTCTGGACAGGAAGCACACTATGGGACAGGGTGGCTCTGTTACTGCTGAGCAAAGTCACTGTAGGAAGTGCTACAAACTCTCATATTCTGACAGGAAGCTACACCTGGACAGGGTGGGCTGTGTTACTGCTGAGCATAGTTACTGTATGAGGCACTAGAACACTCCCATATTCTGACAGGAAGCACACTCTGGATAGGGAGGGCTCTGTTACTGCGAGCATAGTCATTGTACAAGGCACTATAACACCCCCATATTCTGACAGGAAGCACACTCTGGACAGGGTGGGCTCTGTCACTGCTGAACATAGTCACTATGCGAGTCACTATAACACCCCCATATTCTGACAGGAAGCACACTCTGGACAGGCTGGACTCTGTAACTGTGGCGAATAATCAATGTGCGAGGCACTAGAACACCCCCATATTGTGTCGGGAAGCACACTCTGGAGAGGGTGAGCTCTGTCACTGCTGAGCTTAGTTTCTGTGCGAGGCACTAGAACACCCTCATATTCTGACAGGAAGCACACTCTGGACAGGGTGAGCTCTGTCACGGGAGAGCATAGTCACTGCGCAAGGCACTATAACACCCCCATATTCTGACAGAAAGCAATCTCCTCACATTGTGGGCTCTGTTACTGCTGAGCAAAGTCACTGTGCAAGGCAAAAGAACACCCCCGTAGTCACACAGGCAGAACACTCTGGACAGGGATGGCTCTGTTACTGCAGAGCATAGTCACTGTGCGAGGCACTAAACCACCCCCAGATTCTCACAGGAAACACAATCTGGGCAGGGTGGGCTAAGTTACTACTGATCATAGTCACTGTAAGAGGCACTAGAAAACTCCCATATTCTGACAGGAAGCACACTCTGGACAGAGTGGGCTCAGTTACTGCTGAGTGTAGTCATTGTACAAGGCACTAGAACACCCCCATATTCTGACCGGAAGCACACTCAGGTCAGGCAGGGCTCTGTCACTGCTGAGAATAGTCAGTGTGCGAGGCAGTAGAACACCCCCATATTTCCGACAGGAAGCACACTCTAGACAGGGTGGGCTCTGTCACTGCTGAGCATAGTCACTGTGCAAGGCACTAGAATTCCCCCATATTCCGACAGGAAGCACACTCTGGACAGGGTCGGCTCTGTCACTGCTGAGCATAGTCACGGTGTGGGGCACTATAACACCCCCATATTCTGACAGGGAGCACACACTGGATAGGCTGGGCTCTATCACTGCTGAGCAAAGTCACTGTAGGAAGCGCTAGAATGCCCCCATATTCTGACAGGAAGCACACTCTGGACAGGGAGGGATCTTTTACTGCTGAGCATAATCACTGTGCGAGGCACTGGAACACCCCCATATTCTCACAGGAAACACACTCTGGGCTCGGTTACTGCTGAACATAGTCACTTTAGGTGGCACCAGAACACCCCCGTATTTTGACAGGAAACACACTTGGAAAGGGTGGTTTCTGTTACTGCTGAGAACAGTCACTTTGCAAGGCACTAGAACACAATCATATTTTGAGAGGAAGCACTTGGACAGGGTGGGCGCTGTCACTGCTGAGCACAGTCACTATAGCAAGGCACTAGAACATCCCCTTATTCTGACAAGAAGCACACTCTGGACAGGGTGGGCTCTGTTACTGCTGAGCATTGTCACTGTTCAAGGCATTTGAACACCCCCATTTCTGCAGCAAGCACACACTGGATAGGGTGCTCTGTCACTGTTGATCATAGTCACTGTGCAGGCACTATTACACCCCCATCTTCTGACAGGAAGCACAATCAGGTCAGGGTGGGCTCTGTTACTGCTGAGCAAAGTCACTGTAGGAAGCACTGGAATGCACATATTCTGAAAGGAAGCACACTCTGGACAGGTTGGGCTCTGTTACTGCTCAGCAGAGTTACTGTACGAAGCAATAGAACACCCCCATATTCTGACCAGAAGCACACTCTGAACAGGCTGGGCTCTGTCACTGCTGAGAATAATCAATGTGCAAGGCAATTGAACACCCTCTATAATCTTCGAAGCACACTTGGACAGGGTGAGCTCTGTCACTGCTGAGTTTAGCTTCAGTGCAGGCACTAGAACACCACTATATTCTGACAAGAAGCACACAATGGACAGCATGGGCTCTGTCACTGCTGAGCATAGTCACTGTGCAACACACTATAACACCCATATTCTGACAGGAAGCACACTCTGGACAGGGTGGGCTCTGTAACTGCCCAGCATAGTCACAGTGCGAGGCACTGGAACACACTCATATTCTGAGAAGAAGCACACTGTGGACAGGGTGGGCTCTGTCACTGCAAAGCTTAGTCACTGTGCAAGACACAAGAACACCCCCATAGTCACACAGGCAGCACGCTCTGGGCAGGGTGCGCTCTGTTACTGCTAAGCGTAGTCACTGTATAATTCACTGGAACACCCACATATGCTGATAGGAAGCACACTCTGAACGGCGTGGGCTCTGTTACTGATGTGCATAGTCACTGTGAGAGGCACAAGAACACCCCCATATTTTTTCAGGTGGCACACTCTGGTCAGGACAGGCTCTGTTACTGCTGAGCACTGTCACTGTGCAAGGCACTAGAACACCCTCATACTCTGACAGAAAGCACACTCTGGACAGGGGGGGCTCTGTTACTGCTAAGCTTAGTCACTGTACGAGGCACTGGAACTCCCCAACATTCTGACAGGCAGCACACTTCGGACAGGATTGGCTCTGTTACTGCTAAGCATAGTCACTATACAAGGCATTAGCACACCCCCATATCCTGACAGGAAGCTCACTCTTTACAGGGTGGGCTCTGTTACTGTAGAGCGTAGTCACTGTTCAAGGCAACTGAACACCCCCATATTTTGACAGGAAGCACACTCTGGACAGGGGGGGCTCTGCTACTGCTGAGCATAGACACTGTGCAAGGCACTAGAACACCCCCATATTCTGACAGGAAGTACACTCTGGACAGGGTGGGCTGTCACTGCAAAGCATAGTCACTGCACAAGGCACTAGAACACCCCCATAGTCACACAGACAGCAAGCTCTGGATAGGGAGGGCTCTGTTACTGCTGCGCATAGTCACTGTGCGAAGCAATAGAACACCATATTCTCAAAGGAAACACACTCTGGACAGGGTGGGCTCTGTTACAGCTGAGCATAGTCACTGTAGGAGGCAGTACAACACCCCCATATTCTCACAAGAAACACACTCTGGGCAGGGTGGGCTCAGTTACTACTGATCATAGTCACTGCAGGAGGCACTAGAACACTCCCATATTCTGACAGGAACCACACTCTGGACATTCTGGGCTCTGTTACTGCTGAGCACAGTCACTGTACAAGGCACTAGAACAGCACTATATTCTGAGAGGAAGCACACTCTGGATAGGGAGGGCTCTATTTCTGCTGAGTGAGTCATTGGTATAAAGGCACAAGAACACCCCTATATCAGACAGAAGGAACACTCTGGACAGGGTGGGCTCTGTTACGGCTGAGCATAGTCATGGTGTGAGGCACCTGAACACCTCCATATTCTGACAGGGAGCACACACTGGATAGGGTGGGCTCTATCACTGCTGAGCATAGTCACTGTGCGAGGCACCAAAACACCCCCTATTATTCTGACAGGAAGCACATACTCTGACAGGGTGGGCTCTGTAACTGCCCAGCATAGTCACAGTGCGAGGCACTAGAACACCATCATATTCTGTGAGGAAGCACATTGTGGACAGGGTGGGCTCTGTCATTGCAAAGCATAGTCACTGTGCAAGACAGAAGAACACCCCCATAGTCACACAGGCAGGACGCTCTGGACAGGGTGGGCTCTGTTACTGCTGAGCGTAGTCACTGTATAATTCACTAGAACACCCCCTATTCTGACAGAAAGCACACTCTGAACTGCGTGTGCTCTATTACTGATGAGCATAGTCATTGTGAGAGGCACTAGAACACCCACATATTTTTTCAGGTGGCACACTCTGGTCAGGACAGGCTCTGTTACCGCTGAGCACTGTCGCTGTGCAAGGCACTAGAACACCCTCATATTCTGACAGGAAGCACACTCTGGACAGGAGGGGCTCTGTTACTGCTGAGCATAGTCACTGTACGAGGCACTAGAACACCCTCATATTCTGACAGGAAGAAAACTCTGGACATGAGGGTCTCTGTTACGGCTGAGCATAGTCACTGTATGAGGCACTGGAACTCCCCAACATTCTGACACGCAGCACACTCCGGACAGGATTGGCTCTGTTACTGCTAAGCATAGTCACTATAAAAGGCATTAGTACGCCCTATATTCTGACAGGAAGCTCACTCTTTACAGGGTGGGCACTGTTACCGTAGAGCGTAGTCACTGTTCAAGGCAAAAGAACACCCCCATATTCAGACAGGAAGCACACTGGACAGGGTGGGCTCTGTAACTGCTGAGCATAGTCACTGTGCAAGGCACTAGAACACCCCCATATTCTGAGAGGAAGCACACTCTGGACAGGGTGGGCTCTGCAACTGCAAAGCATTTTCACTGTGCAAGGCACAAGAACACCCTCATAGTCACATAGGCAGCACACTCTGGAAAAGGGTGGGCTCTTTTACTGCATAGTCATGTGCGAGGCACTAGAACACCACCATATTCTCACAGGAAACACAGTCTGGTCAGGGTGGGCTCTGTTACTCCTGAGCGTAGACACTGTACGAGGCACTAGACCACCCCTATATTCTGACAGGAAGCACACTCTGGACAGGCGTGGCTCTGTCACTGCTGAGAATAGTCGCTTGCAAGGCACTAGAACACCTCCATATTCTGACAGGAAGCACACTGTGGACAGGGTGGGCTCTGTCATTGCTGAGCATAGTCACTGTGCGAGGCACTAGATCACCGCCATATTCTCACAGGAAACACAGTCTGGTCAGGGTGGGCTCTGTTACTCCTGAGCGTAGTCACTGTACGAGGCACTAGACCACCCCCATATTCTGACAGGAAGCACACTCTGGACTAGGGTTGTCAGAACTAGTTCAGTAAAGATTCGAACCCTCCTCGAACCCTGGTGTTCAAGTTCTAACAGAACTCGTACACTAAATGGTTCGCAAAAGGGTTCGAATCACCGCGAGATGCGAGACGACGGGGGTTTGTGCAGAAGCCACGCAAGCCGTGGGATCTGTGGGAGTATTTATGGAGATGTGCCATGAGGAGGAGAGCCATTTACTGAGGATCATCGGAGCAGAGGCAGCAGCAGCAGGCAGCAGCCACTAAACTGTAGCAATTAGCGGTTAGAGCGTATTCCGCTACTCTTGTCCAGTGGCCACTTCTTCTTCTCCTGTGAGACTGAGAACAAGAGAAAGGCTGAAAAAAAAAGTTGAAAATCGGGGGGGGGAGACTGGCAGTGGGATTAGGGGGAGGTTCAGGACAGAAGGAGGGATTAATCAAGATTGGGAAGGGACTGGGGAATAGGGAGGGATTGAGACCAATATCAGGACTGGAGGAGGAGGACTCGGAGAGAGAATAAAAAAAAAATATTAAGAAGACTGAAGACTTGTGAAATGTGATTATTTGAAACTGCAGCACACTGCACACCAGCAGCTGCCAGCAACAAGCATACAAGGGGCAAAAAAGGCAAATAAATCTTTCTGAACCCTAGTGTGTGTCACAGAGAGAAACCCAGTGTGAGCCCTTTGACTGCACTGTACCCAGTGTGTGTGTTACAGAGAGAAGACCAGTGGCCAGTTGTGTGGTGGCATTAACCTTACATGACAGAAATATAGAAATATAATTCTATTCCCTGGGTTGTGATGTGACTCGTCTCCTGTGGTCAGCCCATCACCCTGCTGCTGTGTGCCCTTTGACTGCACTGTACCCTACCCAGTGTGTGTTACAGAGAGAAGCCCAGTGGCCAGTTGTGTGGTGGCATTAACCTTACATGACAGAAATGTAGAAATATAATTCTCATTCCCTGGTTTGCGTGTGTGACTCTGTCTCCTGTGGTCAGCCCATCACCCTGCTGCTGTGTGCTTTGACTGCACTGTACCCAGTGTGTGTGTTACAGAGAGAAGCCCAGTGGCCAGTTGTGTGGTGGCATTAACCTACATGACAGAAACGTAGAAATATAATTCTCATTCCCTGGGTTGCGTATGTGACTCCGTCTCCTGTGGTCAGCCCATCCACCCTGCTGCTGTGTGCCCTTGACTGCACTGTACCCTACCCATTGTGTGTGTTACAGAGAGAAGCCCAGTGGCCAGTTGTGTGGTGGCATTAACTTCACATGACAGAAATGTAGAAATATAATTCTCATTCCCTGTTGTGAGGTGACTCGTCTCCTGTGGTCAGCCCATCACACTGCTGCTGTGTGCCCTTGACTGCACTGTACCCTACCCAGTGTGTGTTACAGAGAGAAGCCCAGTGGCCAGTTGTGTGGTGGCATTAACCTTACATGACAGAAATATAGAAATATAATTCTCATTCCCTGGGTTGCGTATGTGACTCCGTCTCCTGTGGTCAGCCCATCACCCTGCTGCTGTGTGCCCTTTGACTGCACTGTACCCAGTGTGTGTGTTACAGAGAGAAGCCCAGTGGCCAGTTGTGTGGTGGCATTAACCTTACATGACAGAAACGTAGAAATATAATTCTCATTCCTGGGTTGTGTATGTGACTCCGTCTCCTGTGGTCAGCCCATCACCCTGCTGCAGTGTGCCCTTTGACTGCACTGTACCCTACCCAGTGTGTGTTACAGAGAGAAGCCCAGTGGCTAGTAGTGTGGTGGCATTAACCTTACATGACAGAAACGTAGAAATATAATTCTCATTTCCTGGGTTGCGTATGTGACTCCGTCTCCTGTGGTCAGCCCATCACCCTGCTGCTGTGTGCCCTTTGACTGCACTGTACCCTACCCAGTGTGTGTTACAGAGAGAAGCCCAGTGGCCAGTTGTGTGGTGGAATTAACCTTACATGACAGAAATGTAGAAATATAATTCTCGTTCCCTAGTTTGCGTATGTGACTCTGTCTCCTGTGGTCAGCAAAGCACACTGCTGCTGTGTGCCCTTTGACTGCACTGTACCCAGTGTGTGTGTTACAAAGAGAAGCCCAGTGGCCAGTTGTGTGGTGGCATTAACCTTACATGACAGAAACATAGAAATATAATTCCCATTCCCTAGGTTGCGTATGTGACTCTGTCTCCTGTGGTCAGCCCATCACCCTGCTGCTGTGTGCCCCTTGACTGCACTGTACCCTACCCATTGTGTGTGTTACAGAGAGAAGCCCAGTGGCCAGTTGTGTGGTGGCATTAACCTTACATGACAGAAATGTAGAAATATAATTCTCATTCTCTGGGTTGCGTATGTGACTCCATCTCCCGTGGTCAGCCCATCACCCTGCTGCAGTGTGCCCTTTGACTGCACTGTACCCTACCCAGTGTGTGTTACAGAGAGAAGCACAGTGGCCAGTTGTGTGGTGGCATTAACCTTACATGGCAGAAATGTGAAATATAATTTCATTCCCTGGTTGCATATGTGACTCCGTCTCCTGTGGTCAGCCCATCACCCTGCTGCTGTGTGCCCTTTGACTGCACTGTACCCTACCCAGTGTGTGTTATAGAGAGAAGCCCAGTGGCCAGTTGTGTGGTGGCATTAACCTTACATGACAGAAATGTAGAAATATAATTCTCCTTCCCTGGGTTGCGTATGTGACTCTGTCTCCCGTGGTCAGCCCATCACCCTGCTGCTGTGTGCCCTTTGACTGCACTGTACCCAGTGTGTGTGTTACATAGAGAAGCCCAGTGGCCAGTTGTGTGGTGGCATTAACCTTACATGACAGAAATGTAGAAATATAATTCTCATTCCCTGGGTTGCGTATGTGACTCCATCTCCTGTGGTCAGCCCATCACCCTGCTGCTGTGCACCTTTTGATTGCTATGTGTATGCCTATGCCCAGCAGCCCAATCATTCTGTAAGCCTTGAACTTGGGATCCTTTTGTTGCAAACTGTCATTTTCTTCAATTACTTTCAGTCCACGTATCACAGTGTCACACAACCAAAATAAAATTTTGGAGTTGTAGCCAGCGATTACAGATCACATTGCTTTGTTACACAGGAATTGTTTGGGTGTTGGTGTTCACTGCAGTATACTGGACTGGTAGTACTGGTACTACTGTCTGTTATGGCTGACACCAACATAAATGAAGCATTTAGTGCTGGTGTTGGAGCAGGTGTTGGTGGGTGGTAATCCTGGTGCTAACAGAAATAACCAAAATGTTTCACGTGATAAAAATTCAGCAAACAGCAAAAGAGCAACAGTGAAGTGTGGTAAAGGGGGACCTTTTAAGAAAACCTGTTCAGCTGCTGGGGTCACACGGAGAGGCACCATAAGGTATGCCATTTATGCCGTTAAGATCCCTGTGACTAGCAGCAATAATGCAAATGACAGTGAGTCCTCTCTGACTTAGACAGTAGCTTTTGTCTCAGTCTGACACTGTTGTGTCTCGCGACAAATCATTACTTCCTCAACAAAGTGAAATGAGCAAGTCTGCTGACAATGAATCAGGTAGTGCACTTGCAAATACATCCAACACTGTTGGCAATGAAAGGACATATCCATTGAATCCACCACTTCTGTGTTGGCCAGCAATGAAAATCCATCAGAGTCTTCTGCCCACTCTTCTAGCACCAAGGAGCATGTCCCAGGTTCTGTTAGGACAGGTGAAAAGACACAAACAGTCTTTAGCTATCTTCCTAGCACTCGAACAAAAGCTGTCAAATCTGAGGTGTGGAATTATTTCTCTGTCAGTAAAACCGATCCATGCAGAGCAATTTGTTCCCTGTGTAAACAGAGTGTAAGCCGTGGTAAAGTTGTGTCATGCCTTGGCACTACAGCTCTTAAACGCCATCTGAAAAAGCATTCGGTTTTGCTTGATCATCCAAAACTCATGTCCTCCATCTTCCAGATCGCACGTGAGAAGGGTCAGGAATCTGAAATGGATAATGAATTGTCTGAACTTGATGCGGGCAGAACCACTGCCAGCCCAAGGATCACTGTTACCACCAATGCCAGCACCATTAGTACCACTTGCACATCCAGTGATGGCACTGAATGTATAAGTCCTAGTCCACCATCTCTGCGTCCAACTGCCCATCAAAGCACAGTGTATAATAAACCAGCAGGGACATGTTGCAAACAGCTAACACTGTCTCAAGCATTTGAAAGGAAAAATACCTTTACTAGAAATCATCCAAAGACCCTTCATCTTAATCACCGAATTGGTGAACTGTTAGCCGGAGCTCTTCTCCATACTCTTTGGTAGATCATGAGGATTTTAGGGAGCTCTATGACATTAGCAGAGCCCTCACATAATGTTCCTCATCGAAGGTACTTTTCCATGTTGAAATACCAAACATTTATCAGGCTTTAAAAGACAGTGATGCTTGCACTTAAAACTGCAGAGGGTGGGCTTATTCATGTCACAACAGATATGTGGACCAGCACTCAAAACGTAGATTACATGTCCCTTACTGCTCATTGGGAATACGTTTTGTGCTTCTTCAAAACAAAGACACCCCAAAAGATGGCGCTGTGCATATAAAGAAGTTTGGGCAAAGTCATACTGCTGCAAACATCTTGCAGGAACTAAATGACCTCCTTGATGAATGGGTTTATTCTCACGGTCTAAAATGTGGCTTCATAGTAAGTGACAATGGAGCCAACATCTTAAAAGCAGTACAGGATGGAGGATTTCTGCATGCTTCTTGCTTTGCACATTGCTTACACTTAATTGTCACGGGATTTCTCAGCAACAAAACACAAGTGGATGGTATGATTGCTGTTTGCAAAAAAATTGTGACTCACTTTTCACATTCAACCAAGGCTATATGAACATTGTCCACTGCAAAAACACAAGCTGCCCCAGCAAAAGCTGATTCAAAATGTTTCCACTTGTTGGAACTCAACGCTTTATATGCTGCAGCGCCTCTTGGAGCAAAAGCAAGCTGTACATGAGTACTGCTCCAGTTACATTATTGGAGATGGCATTATGCTGTCTGTGCTGCAGTGGAAATTAATGGAGACAGTGTGCTGTATCCTAGCTCCTTTTGAGACAGCTACAAGGGACATGTCTTCTGATGGTGCATCTGTGAGTCAGGTTATCCCACTCATAATGCTCATTTCACATCATCTTAGTGTTCTAAATCTACAAATAGAAAAAGGCAGATCTGAAGCGCAGACAACATGTCGCCTATATCATGGGAATCTCATAAAGAGAATGAGCGAGCACTTCAAAACCAATGACAAATTAGTTGCAATGATAAAATCAAGACACTACATCCTTGCAACTCTCTTAGATCCCAGGCTCAAGGCTATACATCTTCCAAAAACAGATGATGTAGAGCAGTACAAATGTATGTTGCTAGATGAGCTGCAGCACTCACAGGAGTCAAACACAGACACGCACAGTACCCTCAGGTTGTCATCACCACAACATGCAGGTTCATATTCACAAAGGATACAGAACTGAAAAGTCACCAAACATTAACAGTAGTTGTTGCCAACTGCCACTTCTTCAACCCTTAGTAGCAAGCTAAATCTGTGGCAAAACCTTTTCCAAATTGCTGCCATACCAGCTTCTGCTGATTCTCTTCTGAGCGGTCACTGTCCATCATGGTAGACAGTTACCTGCAAGAACTGCTTATTCCTATTGATGCATGCCCTTTTGAATACTGGAGATCAAAAAAGTCAATTTGGACAGAGCTGTATGATGAAGCCTGTAAATATCTTGGTTGTCCTGCAACAAGTGTCTCTTCAGAATGCATGTTTAGTACAGCTGGCAATATTGTGACAGACACCAGAAATAGGCTGCTGCCAGAAAATGTACACACGTTAACTTTTATTAAAGTTAATAAATCAAGATTTTCGTATCCCTACAAGAGTATACAAACTGATCCTGAAGTGATTGATGTTGTGGATGACGTTGATGGTGATGACAACTCAGATGGTGGTGGCTGGTAAATACTGTGTGGGACGGAGTCTCTCTGCACCAAAAAGGAAACTTTTACAGTATGTGGTGACTTTGGTTGTCGCTCTCTCCTTTCTCGATCTACTACCTTGACTATATACTCCCAAAACTTTCACCATTTCATGGCAAACTGCTTTGTAGCTAGGGTCTAAACTAAAGTCAACAAGTTTTATATACAGGGCAATTTTAACATCAGTGAGAAGGGAACAGGCCCAAATTTGGCATAAAAGGGACACTGTCACATCAATCCTTTCTGTATCATATTATTTATTGTTAAAGTGAAAACATATATATTTTGGGATTTACCTTCTGTGACTTTGTGGTGCATCAGTATGGGCTGGGACAGGAGACGGTGTATTTTTCAATTTTAAAGAGGACAAAACAATGAGTTCTAATTGGTAGCTGTTTATTTTTTCAATTACAGAAATGTTAGCCATAAATGAAAAATGGATGCTAGTACATGGGTGAGGGTTGTGGGTTGGTTTTAACGTGGGTGTAAGGGTGGCATGGGTGCTACTGCACAGAAGAGGGTGGTGGAAGCAAAGTGGAATGGGTGATGGGGTGAAAGGTGGGTGTTGTTTTAGTTCTTTCATTTACAGATTCAGTGATCAGCTGGGATGGTGAGGAAAAAAATGATGACAGACCGAACCTACTGTACACATAATATATATTCTTATTAAATACATTGCAAACTGCTGCCACCTAGCACAATTGTCCTGTCCCCTTTAAAAAAAGAATAAAGGAATCAGAAATAAAAAGAAAATCTGCATCAGCAGTTTTCACAGTATGTGACCTATCATAAAGTGTTTTTGCTTTACAAGTAGTGATAATTTGATACATAATGGGGTTGACAGACGCTGTCCCTTAAACATCACATGCCAACTGCTGCAGCTACATTAAATGTTCCTTGTTAGTTGTGGTAAGGAAACCACTTTTTCATTTATGTGACTGAAATAAAGATTTCATTGAAGTATCAGCTGCAAAATGCATTATCTTAGAAAGTTGTATGTATTATTTCAATTTGCCAACAAAAATGTTGGTATATGTATGCATTATCTTAGACAATTGCATGTATTTTTTGCCAGCAACAATGACTGGCATATTTTTTTTATTCAAATGTCTTGACTGACTACGTTATGACATAATATGTTTTGCAACAGTTCCGCATGCTGCTGCTGTAGTACTTGGCTTGACTTTGTTATAAAAGCTTTATTTTAAACATAGCAACTTTTGATTTACTTATTTAAAACAGAAAGCAGCAAATAGCTGAAATTAGGTAATATCAGTTATTTTTCTCACAATTCATGACGATGACTATATATAACTGAGTACATAAATGGCTAATGTGCCTCTTTCTTTCACTAAGGAACTATGATGCAGCTGCAGCAGGAAAACTTTTAACATATGGGTGGGTGGGTGGGCCTGTTACGTATCAAGTTACTGGCTTTAGCAAACAGTAGAAACCATAGATCAACCTAGTTATAGTTTTATCAATGTCACATATGATAATTTCTCTCCCCTTTATATTGAACAGTTTTTCCTTTACATGTATTTTATTACTATCTTCATTACTAGCAGCATAATAAAAAAATAGGGTTCGAGTTCTAAAAAGTTCTAAAAAAGATTAGAACCCTAAAACTTTTTCAAAAGTTCTAGACTAGAACTAGAACCCAGAACTTCAGAGGGTTCTGACAACCCTACTCTGGACAGGCGTGGCTCTGTCACTGCTGAGAATAGTCACTTTGCAAGGCACTAGAACTCCCCCATATTCTGAGAGGAAGCACATTCTGGACAGGGTGGGCAGTCACTGCAAAGCACAGTCACTGAGCAAGGCAAAAGAACACCCCCATAGTCACACAGGCAGCACATTCTGGACAGGGTGGGCTCTGTTACTGCTGAACATAGTCACTGTGCAAAGCAATAGAACACCATATTCTCAAAGGAAACACACTCTGGACAGGGTAGGCTCAGTTTACTACTGATCATAGTCACTGTAGAAGGCACTAGAGCACTCCCATATTCTGACAGGAAGCACAGTCTGGACATTGTGGGCTCTGTTACTGCTGAGCACAGTCACTGTACAAGGCACTAGAACACCACTATATTCTGAGAGGAAGCACACTCTGGATAGGGTGGGCTCTGTTACTGCTGAGCGTAGTCATAGTACAAGGCACAAGAACACCCCCTTATCTGACAGAAGGAACATTCTGGACAGGGTGGGCTTTGTTACTCCTGAGCATAGTCATGTGTGAGGCACTATAACACCCCCATATTCTGACAGGAAGCACACTCTGGAAAGGGTGGGCTCTGTCACTGCTGAGCATACTCACTGTACGAGGCACTAGAACACCCCCATATTCTGACAGGAAGCACACTCGGGACAGGATGGGCTCCGTTACTGCAGAGCATTCTCACTGTACGAGGCACTAGAACACCCCCATATTTCTGACAGGAAGCACACTCTGGATAGGGTGAGCTCTGTCACTGCAGAGCATAGTCACTGCACGGGGCACTAGATCACCGCCATATTCTCATAGGAAGCACACTCTGGACTGGATGGGCTCTGTCACTGCTGAGCATAGTCACTGTGCGAGGCACTATAACACCCCCATATTCTGACATGAAGCACAATCTGTACAGGGTGGGCTCTGTTACTGCTGAGCAAAGTCACTGTAGGAAGTGCTACAAATCCCCATATTCTGACAGGAAGCACACCTGGACAGGCTGGGCTCTGTCACTGCTGAGAATAGTCACTGTGTGAGGCACTAGAATACCCCCAAAATTTGACAGGAAGCACACTCTGGACAGGGTGAGCTCTGTCACTGCTGAGACATAGTGTCTGTGCGAGGCAGACACACCTATATTTCTGACAGGAAGCACACTCTACAGAGGGTGGGCTCTGTCACTGCTGAGCATAGTCACTGTACAAGGCACTAGAACACAACCATGTCCTGAAAGGAAGCACACTCTGGACAAGGTAAGCTCTGTTACTGTTGAGCACAGTCACTGTGCAAGGCAGTAGAACACCCCATATTC
Source organism: Neoceratodus forsteri (assembly GCA_016271365.2). Taxonomy (NCBI): domain Eukaryota; kingdom Metazoa; phylum Chordata; order Ceratodontiformes; family Ceratodontidae; genus Neoceratodus; species Neoceratodus forsteri. The sequence continues at coordinate 6,301,016 of CM057449.1, read as the reverse complement.
TGACAAGAAGCACACTCTGGACAGGGAGGGCTCTGTTACTTCGAGCATAGTCATTGTACAAGGCACTAAAACACATCCATATCCTGACAGGAAGCACACTCTGGACAAGGTGGGCTCTGACACTACTGAACACAGTCAATATACAAGGCACTAGAACATCCTGATATTCTGAGAGGAAGCACACTCTGGAAAGGGTGGGCTCTGTCACTGCAAAGCATTTTCACTGTGCAAGGCACAAGAACACCCCCATAGTCACATAAGCAGCACATTCTGGAAAAGGGTGGGCTCAGTTACTGCTATGCATAGTCATGTGCGAGGCACTAGAACACCTCATATTATGACAGGAAGCACACTCTGGACAGGTGTGGCTCTGTCACTGCTGAGAATAGTCACTGTGCAAGGCACTAGAACTCCCCCATATTCTGAGAGGAAGCACATTCTGGACAGGGTGGGCAGTCACTGCAAAGCATAGTCACTGAGCAAGGCAAAAGAACACCCCCATAGTCACACAGGCAGCATGTTCTGGACAGGGTGGGCTCTGTTACTGCTGAACATAGTCACTGTGCGAAGCAATAGAACACCACCATATTCTCAAAGGAAACACACTCTGGACAGGGTGGGCTCAGTTTGCTACTGATCATTGTCACTGTAGAAGGCACTAGAGCACTCATATATTCTGACAGGAAGCACAGTCTGGACATTGTGGACTCTGTTACTGCTGAGCACAGTCACTGTACAAGGCACTAGAACACCACTATATTCTGAGAGGAAGCACACTCTGGATAGGGTGGGCTCTGTTACTGCTGAGTGTAGTCATAGTACAAGGCACAACAACACTCCCCATATCTGACAGGAGGAACACTCTGGACAGTGTGGGCTTTGTTACTGCTGAGCATAGTAATGTGTGAGGCACCTGAACACCTCCATATTCTGACAGGGAGCAAACACTGGAAAGGGTGGGCTCTGCCACTGCTGAGCACACTCACTGTATGAGGCACTAGAACACCCCCATATTCTGACAGGAAGCACACTCTGGAAAGGGTGGGCTCTGTCACTGCTGAGCATAGTCACTGTGCGAGGCACTATAACACCCCCATATTCTGACATGAAGCACAATCTGGACAGGGTGGGCTCTGTTACTGTTGAGCAAAGTCACTGTGGGAAGTGCTACAAATCCCCCATATTCTGACAGGAAGCACATTCTGGACAGGGTGGGCTGTGTTACTGCTGATCATAGTTACTGTATGAGGCACTAGAACACCCCCATTTTCTGACTGAAAGCACACTCTGGACAGGGAGGGCTCTGTTACTGCGAGCATAGTCATTGTACAAGGCACTAGAACACCCCCATATCCTGATGGGAAGCAGATTCTGGACAAGGTGGGCTCTGACACTACTGAACACATTCAATATACAAGGCACTAGAACACCCCCATATTCTGAGTGGAAGCACACTCTGGACAGGGTGGGCTCTGTCACTGCAAAGCATTTTCACTGTGCAAGGCACAAGAACACCCATAGTCACACAGGCAGCACACTCTGGAAAAGGGTGGGCTCTGTTACTGCTAAGCATAGTCATGTGCGAGGCACTAGAACACCACCATATTCTCAGAGGAAACACAGTCTGGTCAGGGTGGGCTCTGTTACTCCTGAGTGTAGTCACTGTACGAGGCACTAGACCACCCCCATATTCTGACAGGAAGCACACTCTGGACAGGCGTGGCTCTGTCACTGCTGAGAATAGTCACTGTGCAAGGCACTAGAACACCTCCATATTCTGACAGGAAGCACATTGTGGACAGGGTGGGCTCTATCATTGCAGAGCATAGTCACTGTTCAAGGCACTAGAACTCCCCCATATTCTGAGAGGAAGCACATTCTGGACAGGGTGGGCAGTCACTGCAAAGCATAGTCACTGAGCAAGGCAAAAGAACACCCTCATAGTCACACAGGCAGCACGTTCTGGACAGGGTGGGCTCAGTCACTGCTGAGCATACTCACTGTACGAGGCACTAGAACACCCCCATATTCTGACAGTAAGCACACTCGGGACAGGATGGGCTCTGTTACTGCAGAGCATTCTCACTGTACGAGGCACTAGAACACCCCCATATTTCTGACAGGAAGCACACTCTGGATAGGGTGAGCTCTGTCACTGCAGAGCATAGTCACTGCACGGGGGCACTAGAACACCTCCATATTCTGACAGGAAGCACATTGTGGACAGGGTGGGCTCTGTCATTGCTGAACATAGTCACTGTGCAAAGCAATAGAACACCACCATATTCTCAAAGGAAACACACTCTGGACAACGTGGGCTCAGTTTGCTACTGATCATAGTCACTGTAGAAGGCACTAGAGCACTCCCATATTCTGACAGGAAGCACAGTCTGGACATTGTGCGCTCTGTTACTGCTGAGCACAGTCACTGTACAAGGCACTAGAACACCATTATATTCTGAGAGGAAGCACACTCTGGATAGGGTGGGCTCTGTTACTGCTGAGCGTAGTCATAGTACAAGGCACAAGAACATCCCCATATCAGACAGAAGGAACACTCTGGACAGGGTGGGCTTTGTTACTGCTGAGCATAGTCATGTGTGAGGCACCTGAACACCTCCATATTCTGACAGGGAGCACACACTGGATAGGGTGGGCTCTGTCACTGCTGAGCATAGTCGCTGTGCGAGGCACTATAACACCCCCATATTCTGACAGGAAGCACACTATGGACAGGGTGGGCTCTGTTACTGCTGAGCAAAGTCACTGTAGGAAGTGCTACAATCCTCATATTCTGACAGGAAGCACACTCTGACAGGGTGGGCTGTGTTACTGCTGAGCATAGTTACTGTATGAGGCACTAGAACACCCCATATTCTGACAGGAAGCACACTTTGATAGAGGGCTCTGTTACTCTGAGCATAGTCATTGTACAAGGCACTAGAACATCCCCATATCCTGGACGGGAAGCACACTATGACAAGGTGGGCTCTGACACTGCTGAGCATAGTCACTGTGCAAGGCACAAGAACACCTCCATAGTCTTACAGGCAGCATGCTTTAGCAGAGTGAGCTCTGATACTTGAGGCATAGTCACTGTGCGAGGCATTAGAACACCACCATATTCTGACAGGAAGCACACTTGGACAGGGTGGGCTCAGTCACTGCTGAGCACAGTCACTATACAAGGCACTAGAACACCCCATATAATGACAGGAAGTACACTCCGGACAGGGTGAGCTCTGTCACTGCTGAGCTTAGCTTCTGCGCAGGCACTAGAACACCCCTATATTCTGACAGGAAGCACACTCTGGACAGTGTGGGCTCTGTTACTGAATAACATAGTCACTGTGCGAGGCATTAGAACACCACCATATTCTGACAGGCAGCACGCTCTGGACAGGGTGGGCTTTGTCACATGTGCATAGTGACTGGCAAGAAGGACTAGAACACCCCATATTCTGACAGGAAGCACACTCTGAAAAGGATGGGGTCTGTTACTGCTGAGCATAGTCAAGGTACGAGGCACTAGAACACCCTCATATTTCTGACAGGAAGTACACTCTGGACAGGGTGAGCTCTGTCACTGCAGAACATAGTCACTGTACGAGGCACTAGAACACCCCCATATTCTCATAGGAAGCACACTCTGGACAGGGTGGGCTCTGTCACTGCTGAGCATAGTCACTGTGCGAGGCACTATAACACCCCCATATTCTGACTGGATGCACAATCTGGACAGGGTGGGCTCTGTTACTGCTGAGCAAAGTCACTGTAGGAAGTGCTACAAATCCCCCATATTGTGACAGGAAGTACACTCTGGACAGGGTGGGCTCCGTTACTGCTGAGCATAGTCACTGTACAAGGCACTAGAACACCCCCATATTCTGACTGGAAGCACACTCTGGACAGGCTGGGATCTGTCACTGCTGAGCTTAGTGTCTGTGCGAGGCAGTAGAACACCCCCATATTTCTGACAGGAAGCACACTCTAGACAGGGTGGGCTCTGTCACTGCAGAGCATAGTCACTGTACAAGGCACTAGAACACCCCCATGTCCTGAAAGGAAGCACACTCTGGACAAGGTGGGCTCTGTTACTGCTGAGCACAGTCACTGTGCAAGGCACTAGAACACCCCCATATTCTGACAGGAAGCACACTCTGGACAGGGAGGGCTCTGTTACTGCGAGCATAGTCATTGTACAAGGCACTAGAACACCCCATATCCTGACAGGAAGCACACTCTGGACAGGGAGGGCTCTGATACTTCGAGGCATTGTCACTGTGTGAGGCACTAGAACACCCCCATATTCTCACAGGAAACAGACTCTGGACAGGGTGGGCTCTGTTAGTGCTGAGCATAGTCACAGTACAAGGCACTAGACCACCACCATATTCTGACAGGAAGCACACTCTGGACAGTGTGGGCTCTGTCACTGCTGAGCACAGTCACCAAAGAGGCACTAGAATTCCCTATTCGACAGGAAGCACACTCTGGACAGGGTCGGCTCTGTCACAACTGAGCACAGCCATCTTACAAGGAACTAGAACACTCCCATATTCTGAGAGGAAGCACGCCTGGACAGGTGGGCTCTGTCGCTGCAAAGCATATTCACTGTGGAGGCACTAGAACACCCCTATAGTCACACAGGCAGCACGCCCTTGACAAAGTGCGCTCTGTTACTGCTGAGCGTAGTCACTGTATAATTCACTGGAACACACCCATATTCTGACAGGAAGCACACTCTGAACTGCGTGGGCTCTGTTACTGATGAGCATAGTCACTGTGAGAGGCACAAGAACACCCCCATATTTTTGCAGGTGGCACACTCTGGTCAGGACAGGCTCTGTTACTGCTGAGCACTGTCACAGTGCAAGGCACTAGAACAGCCACATATTCTGACAGAAAGCACACTTTGGACAAGGGGGGCTCTGTTACTGCTGAGCATAGTCACTGTACAAGGCACTGGAACTCCCCCATATTCTGACAGGAAGCACACTCTGGACAGGCTGGGCTCTGTCACTGTGGCGAATAATCAATGTGCAAGGCACTAGAATACCCCCATATTCTGTTGGGAAGCACACTCTGGACAGGGTGAGCTCTGTCACTGCTGAGCTTAATTTCTGTGCGAGGCACTAGAACACCCCCATATTCTGACAGGATGCACACTCTGGACAGGGTGAGCTCTGTCACAGCTGAGTTTAGCTTCTGTGCGAGGCACTAGAACACCCCATATTCTGACAGGAAGCACACTCTGGACAGTGTGGGCTCTGTCACTGGAGAGCATAGTCACTAAGAGGCACTAGAACACCGCTATATTCTGACAAGAAGCACACACTGGACAGGGTGGGCTCTGTAACAGCTCAGATAGTCACAGTGCGAGGCACTGGAACACACTCATATTCTGAGAGGAAGCACACTGTGGACAGGGTGGGCTCTGTCACTGCAAAGCTTAGCCACTGTGCAAGACACAAGAACACCCCCATAGTCATAGAGGCAGCACGCTCTGGACATGGAGGGCTCTGTTACTGCTGAGCATTGTCACTGTACAGGGCATTAGAACACCCCATTTTCAAACTGGAATCACACTCTAGACAGGGTGGGCTCTGTTAATGCTGAGCGAATCACTGTACGAGGCACTAGAACACCCTATATTCTGACCGAAGCACACTCAGGTCAGGCAGGGCTCTGTCACTGTTGAGCATAGTCACTGTGCTAGGCTCGAGAACACCTCCATATTCTGACATGAAGCACACTGTGGACAGGGTGGGCTCTGTCATTGCTGAGCATAGTAACTGTGCAAGGCACTAGAACTCCCCCATATTCTGAGAGGAAGCACACTCTGGACAGGGTGGGCTATCACTGCAAAGCATAGTCACTGCACAAGGCACTAGAACACCCCCATAGTCACACAGACAGCAAGCTCTGGACAGGGAGGGCTCTGTTACTGCTGAGCATAGTCACTGTGCGGAGCAATAGAACACCATATTCTCAAAGGAAACACACTCTGGACAGGGTGGGCTCTGTTACAGCTGAGCATAGTCACTGTAGGAGGCACTATAACACCCCCCATATTCTCACAGGAAACAAACTCTGGGCAGGGTGGGCTCAGTTTCTACTGATCATAGTCACTGCAGGAGGCACTAGAACACTCCCATATTCTGACAGGAAGCACAATCTGGACATTCTGGGCTCTGTTACTGCTGAGCACAGTCACTGTACAAGGCACTAGAACACCACTATATTCTGAGAGGAAGCACTCTGGATAGGGTGGGCTCTGTTATTGCTGAGTGTAGTCACAGTACAAGGCACAAGAACACCCCATATTTGACAGAAAGAACACACTGGACAGGGTGGGCTCTGTTACTGGCTGAGCATAATCATGTGTGAGGCAACTGAACACCTCCATATTCTGAGAGGGAGCACACACTGGATAGGGTGGGCTCTGTCACTGCTGAGCATAGTCGCAAGCAGGCACTATAACACCCCATATTCAGACAGGAAGCACTCTCTGGAGAGGGTGGGCTCTGTAACTGCTCAGCATAGTCACAGTGTGAGGCACTGGAACACACTCATATTCTGAGAGGAAGCACACTGTGGCAGGGTGGCTCTGTCAGTGCAAAGCTTAGTCACTGTGCAAGACACAAGAACACCCCCATAGTCACACAGGCAGCACACTCTGTACAGGGTGGGCTCTGTTACTGCTGAGCGTAGTCACTGTATAATTCACTGGAACACCCCTATATTCTGACAGGAAGCAAACTCTGAACTGCGTGGGCTCTGTTACTGATGAGCATAGTCACTGTGAGAGGCACAAGAACACCCCCATATTTTTTCAGGTGGCATACTCTGGTCAGGACAGGCTCTGTTACTGCTGAGCACTGTCACTGTGCAAGGCACTAGAACACCTCATATTCTGACAGGAAGCACACTTGGACAGTGGGGGCTCTGTTACTGCTGAGCATAGTCACTGCACGAGGCACTGGAACTCCCAACATTCTGACAGGCAGCACACTCGGACAGTATTGGCTCTGTTACTGCTAATCATAGTCACTATACAAGGCAATAGCACACTTATATTCTGACAGGAAGCAGACTTTACAGGGTGGGCTCTGTTACTGTACAGCGAAGTCACTGTTCAAGGCAACTGAACACCCCCTATTCTGACAGGAAGCACACTCTGGACAGGGTGGGCTCTGTCACTGCTGAGCATAGTCACTGTGCAAGGCACTAGAACTCCCCCATATTCTGAGAGGAAGCACACTCTGGACAGGGTGGGCTCTGTCACTGCAAAGCATATTTACTGTGCAAGGCACTAGAACACCACCATATTCTCACAGGAAACACAGTCTGGTCAGGGTGGGCTCTGTTACTGCTGATCATTGTCACTGTACAAGGCATTAGAACACCCCATTTTCTAACTGGAAGCACACTCTAGACAGGGTGGGCTCTGTTAATGTTGAGCAAAGTTACTTTAGGAAGCACTAGAACGCCCCTATATTCTGACAGGAAGCACACTCTGGACAGGGTGAGTCTTTCACTGCAGTGCATAGTCACTGCACGAGGCACTAGATCACCACCATATTCTCATAGGAAGCACACTCTGGACAGGGTGGGCTCTGTCACTGCTGAGCTTAGTGTCTGTGCGATGCACTAGAACACCCCCATGTCCTGAAAGGAAGCACACTCTGGACAAGGTGGGCTCTGTCACTGCTGAGCACAGTCACTATGCAAGGCACTAGAACACCCCCATATTCTGACAGGAAGCACACTCTGGACATGGAGGGCTCTGTTACTGCGAGCATAGTCATTGTACAAGGCACTAGAACACTCCCATATCCTGATGGGAAGCACACTCTGGACAAGGTGGGCTTTGACATTACTGAACACAGTCAATATACAAGGCACTAGAACATCCCCATATTCTGAGAGGAAGCACACTCTGGACAAGCTGGGCTCTGTCACTGCAAAGCATAGTCACTGTGCAAGGCACAAGAACACCCCCATAGTCTTACAGGCAGCATGCTTTGGCAGAGTGAGCTCTGATACTTCGAGGCATAGTCACTGTGCGAGGCACTAGAACAACCCAATATTCTCACAGGAAACACACTCTGGACAGGGTGGGCTCTGTTACTGCTGAGCATAGTCACTGTAGGAGGCACTATAACACCCCCATATTCTGACAGGAAGCACACTCTGGACAGGATGGGCTCTGTTACTGCTGAGAATAGTCACTGTACGAGGCACTAGATCACTCCCATATTCTGACCGGAAGCACACTCTGGACAGGGTGAGCTCTGTCACTGCTGAGCTTAGTTTCTGTGCGAGGCACTAGAACACCCCCATATTCTGACAGGAAGCACACTCTGGACAGTGTGGGCTCTGTCACTGGAGCATAGTCACTGTGCGAGGCACTAGAACTGCACTATATTCTGACAAGAAGCACACGCTGCAGGGTGGGCTCTGTCACTGCTGAGCATAGTCACAATGCAGGCACTAGAACACCCACATATTCTGACAGGGATCACAATCTGAGAGGGTGGGCTATTTTACTGCTGAGCAAAGTCACTGTAGGAGCGCTAGAATGCCCTCATATTCTGACAGGAAGCACACTCTGGACAGGTTGGGCTCTGTTACTGCTGAGCTTAATTTCTGTGCGAGGCACTAGAACACCCCATATTCTGACAGGAAGCACACTCTGGACAGGGTGAGTTCTGTCACTGCGGAGTTTAGCTTCTGTGCGAGGCACTAGAACACCACCATATTCTGACAGGAAGCACACTCTGGACAGGGTGGGCTCTGTCACTGGAGAGCATAGTCACTATAAAAGGCATTAGCACACCCCCATATTCTGACAGGAAGCTCACTCTATACAGGGTGGGCTCTGTTACTGTAGAGCGTAGTCACTGTTCAAGGCAATAGAACACCTCCATATTCAAAGAGGAAGCACACAGGACAGGGTGGGCTCCGTAACTGTTGAGCATAGTCACTGTGCAAGGCACTAGAACACCCCCACATTCTGAGAGGAAGCACACTCTGGACTTGGTGGGCTCAGTCAGTGCTGAGCATAGTCATGAGTGAGGCTCCAGAACACCACCATATTCTCACAGGAAACAGTCTGGTCAGGGTCAGCTCTGTTACTGCTGAGCGTAGTCACTATACAAGGCATTAGAACACCCCCCATTTTCTAACTGGAAGCACACTCTAGACAGGGTGGGCTCTGTTACTGCTGAGCGTAGTCACTGTACGAGGCATTAGACCACTCCCATATTCTGACAGGAAGAACACTCTGGACAGGGGGCCTGTTACTGTTGAGAATAGTCCCTATGCAAGGCACTAGAACACCCCCATATTCTGACAGGAAGCACACTCTGGACTTGGTGTGTTTGTCAAATGGAGCATCGCACTGCAAGCAGGCTCAAGAACACCTCATATTCTGACAGGAAGCACATTGTGGACAGGGTGAGCTCTGTCACTGCTGAGCATAGGCACTGTGCGGAGCAATAGAACACCATATTCTCAAAGGAAACACACTCTGGACAGAGTGAGCTTTGTTACTGCTGAGCATAGTCACTGTAGGAGGCAGTATAACACCCCCATATTCTCACAGGAAACACACTCTGGGCAGGGAGGGCTCGGTTACTACTGATCATAGTCACTGTAGGAGGCACTAGAACACCCCCATATACTGACAGGATGCACACTCTGGAAAGGGTGGGCTCTGTCACTGCTGCACATACTAACTGTATGAGGCACTAGAACACCCCCATATTCTGACAGGAAGCACACTCTAAACAGGGTGGGTTCTGTTACTGCTGAGCATAGTCACTGTACGAGGCACTAGATCACCCCCATATTCTGACCGGAAGCACACTCTGGACAGGCTGGGCTCTGTCACTGCTGAGAATAGTCACTGTGCGAGGCACTAGAACACCCCCATGTTTCTGACAGGAAGCACACTCTGGACATGGTGAGCTCTATCACTGCAGAGCATAGTCATTGCGCGAGGCACTAGATCACCACCATATTCTCACAGGAAGCGCACTCTGGACAGTGTGGGCTCTGTCACAGCTGAGCATAGTCACTGTGCAAGGCACTGGAGCACCCCATATTCTGACAGGAAGCACTCTCTGAACTGCGTGGGCTCTGTTACTGATGAGCAAAGTCACTGTGAAAGGCACTATAACTCCCCCATATTCTTTCAGGTGGCACACTCTGGTCAGGACAGGCTCTGTTATCGCTGAGCACTGTCACTGTGCAAGGCACTAGAACACCCCCATATTCTGAGAGGAAGCACACTCTGGACAGGGTGGGCTTTGTCACTGCAAATCATAGTCACTGTGCAAGGCACAAGAACACCCCCATAGTCACACAGGCAGCACGCTCTGGACAGGGTGGGCTCTGTTACTGCAGAGCGTAGTCACTGTATAAGGCACTGGAGCACCCCCATTTTCAGACAGGCAGCACACTCTGAACTGCATGGGCTCTGTTACTAATCAGCATTGTCACTGTGAGAGGCACTATAACACCCCCATATTCTTTCAGGTGGCACACTCTGGTCAGGACAGGCTCTGTTACCGCTGAGCACTGTCACTGTGCAAGGCACTAGAACACCCTCATATTCTGACAGGAAGCACACTCTGGACAGGGGGCGCTCTGCTGCTGCTCAGCTTATTCACTGTATGAGGCACTGGAATGCCCCCCTATTCTGACAGGCAGCACACTCCGGACAGGATTGTCTCTGTTACTGCTAACCATAGTCACTATACAGGGCACTAGCACACCACCATATTCTGACAGGAAGCTCACTCTTTACAAGGTGTGCTCTGTTACTGTAGAGCATAGTCACTGTGCAAGGCAATAGAAGACCCCCACATTCGGACAAGAAGCACACTCTGGACAGGGTGGGCTCTCTCACTCTAAAGCATAGTCACTGTGCAAGGCAATAGAACACCCCATATTCTGAGAGGAAGCACTCTGGACAAGGTGGGCTCTGTCACTGCAAAGCATAGTCACTGTGCAAGGCACAAGAACACCCCCATAGACACACAGGCAGCACGCTCTGGACAGGGTGGGCTCTGTTTCTGCTGAGTATAGTCATGTGCGAGGCACTAGAATACCACCATATTCTCACAAGAAACAGTTTGTACAGGGTGGGCACTGTTACTGCTGAGCGTAGTCACTTTACAAGGCACTAGTTCACCCCTATATTCTGATAGGAAGCACACTCTGGACAGGGTGGGCTCTGTTACTGCTGAGCATAGTTACTGTACGAGGCACTAGAACACCCCCATATTCTGACAGGAAGCACACTCTGGACAGCGTGGGCTCTGTTGCTGATGATCATAGTCACTGTGAGAGGCACTAGAACACCAACATATTCTGACAGGAAGCAGTCTCTGAACAGAGTGGGCTCTGTCACGGCAAAGTCACTGTGCGAGGCACTTGAACACTGCCATATTCTGAAAGGAAGCACACTCTGGACAGGGTGGGCTCTGTAACTGCTCAGCATAGTCACTGTGCAAGGCATAAGAACACCCCATAGTCACACTGGCAGCATGATCTGGAGAGGGTGGCCTCTGTTATTACTGGAGCGTAGTCACAGTACAAGGCAATGGAACACCCCCATAATCTGACAGGAAGCACACTCTGAACAGCCTGGGCTCTGTTACTGAATAACATAGTCACTGTACGAGGCAATAGAACACCTCCAAATTCTGACAGGAAACACACTCTGGACAGGGAGGGCTCTGTTACTTCTGAGCATAGTTACTGTACGAGGCAATAGAACACCTCTATATTCTGACAGGGAGCACAATCTGGAGAGGGTGGGCTATTTTATTGCTGAGCAAAGTTACTGTAGGAAGCGTTAGAACGCCCCCATATTCTGACAGGAAGCACACTCTGGAAAGGGTGGGCTCTGTTACTGCTGAGCATAGTCACTGAAGAAGGCACTAGAACACCCCCATATTCTGACCGGAAGCACACTCTGAACAGGCTGGGCACTGTCACTGCTGAAAATAATCAATGTACGAGCCACTAGAACACCCCCATATTCTGTCAGGAAGCACACTCTGGACAGGGTGAGCTCTGTCACTGCTGAGCTTAATTTCTGTGCGAGGCACTAGAACACCCCCATATTCTGACACGAAGCACACTCTGGACAGGGTTAGTTCTGTCACTGCTGAGCTTAGCTTCTATGCGAGGCACTAGAACACTCCCATATTCTGACAGGAAGCACACTCTGGATAGGGTGGGCTCTGTCACTGGAGAGCATAGTCACTATAAAAGGCATTAGCACAACCCCATATTCTGACAGGAAGCTCACTCTATACAGGGTGTGCTCTGTTACTGTAGAGCGTAGTCACTGTTCAAGGCAATAGAACACCTCCATATTCAGAGAGGAAGCACACTGGACAGGGTGGGCTCTGTTACTGCTGAGCATAGTCATGAGCGAGGCATTAGAACACCTCCATATTCTCAGAGGAAACACAGTCTGGTCAGGGTCGGCTCTGTTACTGCTGAGCGTAGTCACTATTCAAGGCATTAGAACACCCCCATTTTCTAACTAGAAGCACACTCTAGACAGGGTGGGCTCTGTTACTGCTGAGAGTTGTCACTGTTCGAGGCACTAGACCACTCCCATATTCTGACAGGAAGCACACTCTGGACAGGATGGGCTCTGTTACTTCTGAGCATAGTCAATGTACGAGGCACTAGAACACCCTCATATTTCTGACAGGAAGCACACTCTGGACAGGGTGAGCTCTGTCACTGCAGAGCATAGTCACTGCACGAGGCACTAGATCACCACCATATTCTAATAGGAAGCACACTCTGGACAATGTGGGCTCTGTCACTGCTGAGAATAGTCACTGTGCGAGGCACTAGAACACCCCAAAATTCTGACAGGAAGCAAACTCTGGACAGGGTGAGCTCTGTCACTGCTGAGCGTAGTGTCTGTGCGAGGCACTAGAACACACCCATGTCCTGAAAGGAAGCACACTCTGGACAAGGAGGGCTCTATTACTGCGAGCATAGTCATTGTACAAGGCACTAGAACACCCCCATATCCTGACGGGAAGCACACTCTGGACAAAGTGGGCTTTGACACTACTGAACACAGTCAATATACAAGGCACTAGAACATCCCCATATTCTGAGAGGAAGCACACTCTGGACAAGCTGGGCTCTGTCACTGCAAAGCAGAGTCACTGTCAAGGCACAAGAACACCCCATAGTCTTACAGGCAGCACGCTCGCAGAGTGAGCTCTGATACTGAGGCATAGTCACTGTGCCAGGCACTAGAACAGCCCATATTCTCACAGGAAACACACTCTGGACAGGGTGGGCTCTGTTACTGCTGACATAGTCACTGTGAGAGGCATATAACACCCCATATTCGTGACAGGAAGCACACTTGACAGGATGGGCTATGTTATTGCTGAGAATAGTGACTGAATGCAGGCCTCAGATCACCCTATTCTGACCCGGAGCACACTTTGATGACAGGTGAGCTCTGTCACTGCTGAGCTTTAGTTTCTGTGAGGCACTAGAACACCCCTTATTCTGACAGGAAGCACACTTGGACAGTGTGGGCTCTGTCACTGGAGAGCATAGTCACAAAGGAGGCACTGAACAGCACTATATGCTGACAAGAAGCACACACTGGACAGGGTGGGCTCTGTCACCTGCTGAGCATAGTCACAATGCAAGATGCTAGAACACCCCTCATATTCTGACAGGGATCACAATCTGGAGAGGGTGGAGCACTTTGCTGCTGAGCAAAGTCACTGTAGGAAGCAAGAATGCCTTCATATTCTGACAGGAAGCACACTCTGGACAGGTTGGGCTCTGTTACTGCTGAGCTTAATTTCTAGTGCGAGGCACTAGAACACCCCTTATATCTGACAGGAAGCACACTCTGGACAGGGTGAGCCTGTCACTGCTGAGTTTAGCTTCAAAGCAGGCACCAGAACACCCCATATTCTGACAGGAAGCACACCTGACAGATGGGCTATGTTATTGCTGAGATAGTGACTGTGCGGCACTAGATCACTCCCATATTCTGACCCGAAGCACACTCTGGACAGGGTGAGCTCTGTCACTGTTGAGCTTTAGTTTCTGTGAGGCACTAGAACACCCCATATTCTGACAGGAGCACACTCTGGACAGTGTGGGCTCTGTCACTGGAGAGCATAGTCACTGAGCAGGCACTAGAACAGCACTATATGCTGACAAGAAGCACACACTGGACAGGGTGGGCTCTGTCACTGCTGAGCATAGTCACAACGGCAAGCTAGAACACCCCATATTCTGACAGGGATCACAATCTGGAGAGGGTGGGCACCTACTGCTGAGCAAAGTCAATGAGGAAGCGTTAGAATGCCCTCATATTCTGACAGGAAGCACACTCTGGACAGGTTGGGCTCTGTTACTGTTGAGCTTAATTTCTGTGCGAGGCACTAGAACACCCCCATATTCTGACAGGAAGCACACTCTGGACAGGGTGAGCTCTGTCACTGCTGAGTTTAGCTTCTGTGCGAGGCACTAGAACACCCCCATATTCTGACAGGAAGCACACTCTGGACAGTGTGGGCTCTGTCACTGGAGAGCATAGTCACTGTGTGCGGCACTAGAACACCACTATATTCTGACAAGAAGCACACACTGGACAGGATGGGCTCTGTAACTGCTCAGCATAGTCACAGTGCGAGGCACTGGAACACACTCATATTCTGAGAGGAAGCACACTGTGGACAGGGTGGGCTCTGTCACTGCAAAGCTTAGTCACTGTGCAAGACACAAGAACACCCCCATAGTCATACAGGCAGCACGCTCTGGATATGGAGGGCTCTGTTACTGCTGAGCATTGTCACTGTACAGGGCATTAGAACACCCCCATTTTCAAACTGGAAGCACACTCTAGACAGGGTGGGCTCTGTTAATGCTGAGCGTAGTCACTGTACGAGGCACTAGAACACCCAATATTCTGACCGGAAGCACACTCAGGTCAGGCAGGGCTCTGTCACTGTTGAGCATAGTCACTGTGCTAGGCTCGAGAACACCTCCATATTCTGACATGAAGCACACTGTGGACAGGGTGGGCTCTGTCATTGCTGAGCATAGTAACTGTGCAAGGCACTAGAACTCCCCCATATTCTGAGAGGAAGCACACTCTGGACAGGGTGGGCTGTCACTGCAAAGCATAGTCACTGTGCAAGTCACAAGAACACCCCCATAGTCACACAGACAGCACGCTCTGGACATGGAGGGCTCTGTTACTGCTGAGCATAGTCACTGTGCGAAGCAATAGAACACCGTATTCTCAAAGGAAACACACCCTGGACAGGGTGGGCTCTGTTGCAGCTGAGCATAGTCACTGTAGGAGGCACTATAACACCCCCATATTCTCACAGGAAACAAACTCTGGGCAGGGTGGGCTGAGTTTCTACTGATCATAGTCACTGCAGGAGGCACTAGAACACTCCCATATTCTGACAGGAAGCACAATCTGGACATTCTGGGCTCTGTTACTGCTGAGCACAGTAACTGTACAAGGCACTAGAACACCACTATATTCTGAGAGGAAGCACACTCTGGATAGGGTGGGCTCTGTTATTGCTGAGTGTAGTCACATACAAGGCACAAGAACACCCCATATTTGACAGAAAGAACACTCTGGACAGGGTGGGCTCTGTTACGGCTGAGCATAGTCATGTGTCAGACAACTGAACACCTCCATATTCTGACAGGGAGCACACACTGGATAGGGTGGGCTCTGTCACTGCTGAGCATAGTCGCTGTGCGAGGCACTATAACACCCCCATATTCTGACAGGAAGCACTCTCTGGAGAGGGTGGGCTCTGTAACTGCTCAGCATAGTCACAGTGTGAGGCACTGGAACACACTCATATTCTGAGAGGAAGCACACTGTGGCCAGGGTGGGCTCTGTCAGTGCAAAGCTTAGTCACTGTGCAAGACACAAGAACACCCCCATAGTCACACAGGCAGCACACTCTGTACAGGGTGGGCTCTGTTACTGCTGAGCGTAGTCACTGCATAATTGAATGGAACACCCCCATATTCTGACAGGAAGCAAACTCTGAACTGCGTGGGCTCTGTTACTGATGAGCATAGTCACTGTGAGAGGCACAAGAACACCCCCATATTTTTTCAGGTGGCATACTCTGGTCAGGACAGGCCTGTTACTGCTGAGCACTGTCACTGTGCAAGGCACTAGAACACCTTCATATTCTGACAGGAAGCACACTCTGGACAGTGGGGGGCTGTCAGCTAGAGCATAGTCATGTCACGAGGCACTGGAACTCCCAACATTCTGACAGGCAGCACGCGGACAGGATTGGCTCTGTTACTGCTAAGCATAGTCACTATACAAGGCAATAACACACCCCATATTCTGACAGGAAGCAGACACTTTACAGGGTGGGCTCTGTTACTGTACAGCGTAGTCACTGTTCAAGGCAACTGAACACCCCCATATTCAGACAGGAAGCACACTGGACAGGGTGGGCTCCGTAACTGCTGAGCATAGTCACTGTGCAAGGCACTATAACTCCCCTATATTCTGAGAGGAAGCACACTCTGGACAGGGTGGGCTCTGTCACCGAAAGCATATTTACTGTGCAAGGCACTAGAACACCACCATATTCTCACAGGAAACACAGTCTGGTCAGGGTGGGCTCTGTTACTGCTGATCATTGTCACTGTACAATGCATTAGAACACCCCCATTTTCTAACTGGAAGCACACTCTAGACAGGGTGGGCTCTGTTAATGTTGAGCAAAGTTACTGTAGGAAGCACTAGAACGCCCCCATATTCTGACAGGAAGCACACTCTGGACTGGGTGAGCTCTTTCACTGCAGAGCATAGTCACTGCACGAGGCACTAGATCACCACCATATTCTCATAGGAAGCACACTCTGGACAGGGTGGGCTCTGTCGCTGCTGAGCTTAGTGTCTGTGCGATGCACTAGAACACCCCCATGTCCTGAAAGGAAGCACAGTCTGGACAAGGTGTGCTCTGTCACTGCTGAGCACAGTCACTATGCAAGGCACTAGAACACCCCCATATTCTGACAGGAAGCACACTCTGGACAGGGAGGGCTCTGTTACTGTGGGCATAGTCATTGTCACAAGGCACTAGAACACTCCCATATTCTGATGGAAGCACACTCTGGACAAGGTGGGCTTTGACATTACTGAACACAGTCAATATACAAGGCACTAGAACATCCCCATATTCTGAGAGGAAGCACACTCTGGACAAGCTGGGCTCTGTCACTGCAAAGCATAGTCACAGTGCAAGGCACTAGAACACCCCCATAGTCTTACAGGCAGCACGCTTTGGCAGAGTGAGCACTGATACTTCGAGGCATAGTCACTGTGTGAGGCACTAGAACACCCCATATTCTCACAGGAAACACACTCTGGACAGGGTGGGCTCTGTTACTGCTGAGCATAGTCACTGTAGGAGGCACTATAACACCCCCATATTCTGACAGGAAGCACACTCTGGACAGGATGGGCTCTGTTACTGCTGAGAATAGTCACTGTACGAGGCACTAGATCACTCCCATATTCTGACCGGAAGCACACTCTGGACAGGGTGAGCTCTGTCACTGCTGAGCTTAGTTTCTGTGCGAGGCACTAGAACACCCCATATTCTGACAGGAAGCACACTCTGGACAGTGTGGGCTCTGTCACTGGAGAGCATAGTCACAGTGCGAGGCACTAGAACTGCACTATATTCTGACAAGAAGCACACGCTGGACAGGGTGGGCTCTGTCTCTGCTGAGCATAGTCACAATGCAAGGCACTAGAACACCCACATATTCTGACAGGGATCACAATCTGGAGAGGGTGGGCTATTTTACTGCTGAGCAAAGTCACTGTAGGAAGCGCTAGAATGCCCTCATATTCTGACAGGAAGCACACTCTGGACAGGTTGGGCTCTGTTACTGCTGAGCTTAATTTCTGTGCGAGGCACTAGAACACCACCATATTCTGACAGGAAGCACACTCTGGACAGGGTGGCTCTGTCACTGGAAAGCATAGTCACTATAAAAGGCATTAGCACACCCCCATATTCTGACAGGAAGCTTACTCTATAGAGTTGGGCTCTGTTACTGATAGGCGTAGTCACTGTTCAAGGCAAGAACACCTCCATATTCAAGAGAGGAAGCACACAGGACAGGGTGGGCTCGTAACTGTTGAGCATAGTCACTGTGCAAGGCACTAGACACCCCCACATTCTGAGAGGAAGCACACTCTGGACTTGGTGGGCTCAGTGCTGAGCATAGTCATGGCGAGGCTCCAGAACACCACCATATTCTCACAGTAAACAGTCTGGTCAGGGTCAGGCTCTGTTACTGCTGGCGTAGTCACTATACAAGGCATTAGAACACCCCATTTTCTAACTGGAAGCACACTCTAGACAGGGTGGGCTTTACTGCTGAGCGTAGTCACTGTACGAGGCACTAGACCACTCCCATATTCTGACAGGAAGCACACTCTGGACAGGGGGCTCTGTCACTGTTGAGAATAGTCCTATGCAAGGCACTAGAACACCCTCATATTCTGACAGGAAGCACACTCTGGACTTGGTTGGGCTCTGTCAGTGCTGAGCATCATCACTGTGCGAGGCTCAAGAACTCCTCCATAATCTGACAGGAAGCACATTGTGGACAGGGTGAGCTCTGTCACTGCTGAGCATAGTCACTGTACGAAGCAATAGAACACCATATTCTCAAAGGAAACACACTCTGGACAGAGTGAGCTTTGTTACTGCTGAGCATAGTCACTGTAGGAGGCACTATAACACCCCCATATTCTCACAGGAACCACACTCTGGGCAGGGAGGGCTCGGTTACTACTGATCATAGTCACTGTAGGAGGCACTAGAACACCCCCATATACTGACAGGATGCACACTCTGGAAAGGGTGGGCTCTGTCACTGCTGAGCATACTCACTGTACGAGGCACTAGAACACCCCCATATTCTGACAGGAAGCACACTCTAAACAGGATGGGCTCTGTCACTGCTGAGCATAGTCACTGTACGAGGCACTAGATCACCCCCCATATTCTGACCGGAGCACACTCTGGCAGGCTGGCTCTGTCACTGCTGAGCATAGTACTGTGCAAGGCACTGGAGCACCCCATATTCTGACAGTGCTCTCTGAACTGCGTGGGCTCTGTTACCTGATGAGCATAGTCACTGTGAGGGACTATAACTCCCCATATTATTTCAGGTGGCACACTCTGGTCAGGACAGGCTCTGTTATCGCTGAGCACTGTCACTGTATGGCACTAGAACACCCTCATATTCTGACAGGAAGCACACTCTAAACAGGATGGGCTCTGTCACTGCAAACATAGTCACTGTATGGAGCACTAGATCACCCCCATATTCTGACCGGAAGCACACTCTGGACAGGCTGGGCTCTGTCACTGCTGAGCATAGTCACTGTGCAAGGCACTGGAGCACCCCCATATTCTGACAGGAAGTACTCTCTGAACTGCGTGGGCTCTGTTACTGATGAGCATAGTCACTGTGAGAGGCACTATAACTCCCCCATATTCTTTCAGGTGGCACACTCTGGTCAGGACAGGCTCTGTTATCGCTGAGCACTGTCACTGTGCAAGGCACTAGAACACCTCCATATTCTGAGAGGCAGCACACTCTGGACAGGGTGGACTCTGTCACTGCAAAACATAGTCACTGTGCAAGGCACAAGAACACCCCCATAGTCACACAGGCAGCATGCTCTGGACAGGGTGGGCTCTGTTACTGCAGAGCGTAGTCAGTGTATAAGGCACTGGAGCACCCCCATTTTCAGACAGGCAGCAACTCTGAACTGCATGGGCTCTGTTACTGAGTGAGCATAGTCACCGTGAGGCACCATAACACCCCCATATTCTTTCAGGTGGCACACTCTGGTCAGGACAGGCTCTGTTACCGCTGAGCACTGTCACTGTGCAAGGCACTAGAACACCCTCATATTCTGACAGGAAGCACACTCTAGACAGGGGGGGCTCTGTTGCTGCTCAGCTTAATCACTGTATGAGGCACTGGAACGCCCCCCTATTCTGACAGGCAGCACACTCCGGACAGGATTGTCTCTGTTACTGCTAACCATAATCACTATACAGGCACTAGCACCACCATATTCTGACAGGAAGCTCACTCTTCACAAGGTGTGCTCTGTTACTGTAGAGCATAGTCACTGTGCAAGGCAATAGAACACCCCACATTCGGACAAGAAGACACTCTGGACTGGGTGGGCTCTCTCACTCTAAAGCATAGTCACTGTGCAAGGCAATAGAACACCCCATATTCTGAGAGGAAGCACCTCTGGACAAGGTGGGCTCTGTCACTGCAAAGCATAGTCACTGTGCAAGGCACAAGAACACCCCATAGTCACACAGGCAGCACGCTCTGGACAGGGTGGGCTCTGTTTCTGCTGAGTATAGTCATGTGCGAGGCACTAGAATACCACCATATTCTCACAGAAACAGTTTGTACAGGGTGGGCTCTGTTACTGCTGAGCGTAGTCACTTTACAAGGCACTAGTTCACCCCTATATTCTGATAGGAAGCACACTCTGGACAGGGTGGGCTCTGTTACTGCTGAGCATAGTGACTGTACGAGGCACTAGAACACCCCCATATTCTGACAGGAAGCACACTCTGGACAGCGTGGGCTCTGTTGCTGATGAGCATAGTCACTGTGAAAGGCACTATAACTCCCCCATATTCTTTCAGGTGGCACACTCTGGTCAGGACAGGCTCTGTTATCGCTGAGCACTGTCACTGTGCAAGGCACTAGAACACCTCCATATTCTGAGAGGCAGCACTCTCTGGACAGGGTGGACTCTGTCACTGCAAAACATAGTCACTGTGCAAGGCACAAGAACACCCCCATAGTCACACAGGCAGCACGCTCTGGACAGGGTGGGCTCTGTTACTGCAGAGCATAGTCGCTGTATAAGGCACTGGAGCACCCCCATTTTCAGACAGGCAGCACACTCTGAACTGCATGGGCTCTGTTACTGATGAGCATAGTCACTGTGAGAGGCACTATAACACCCCCATATTCTTTCAGGTGGCACACTCTGGTCAGGACAGGCTCTGTTACCGCTGAGCACTGTCACTGTGCAAGGCACTAGAACACCCTCATATTCTGACAGGAAGCACACTCTAGACAGGGGGGGCTCTGTGCTGCTCAGCTTAATCACTGTGAGGCACTGGAACGCCCCCCTATTCTGACAGGCAGCACACTCCGGACAGGATTGTCTCTGTTACTGCTAACCATAGTCACTATACAGGGCACTAGCACACCACCATATTCTGACAGGAAGCTCACTCTTCACAAGGTGTGCTCTGTTACTGTAGAGCATAGTCACTGTGCAAGGCAATAGAACACCCCCACATTCGGACAAGAAGCACACTCTGGACTGGGTGGGCTCTCTCACTCTAAAGCATAGTCACTGTGCAAGGCAATAGAACACCCCCATATTCTGAGAGGAAGCACACTCTGGACAAGGTGGGCTCTGTCACTGCAAAGCATAGTCACTGTGCAAGGCACAAGAACACCCCCATAGTCACACAGGCAGCACGCTCTGGACAGGGTGGGCTCTGTTTCTGCTGAGTATAGTCATGTGCGAGGCACTAGAATACCACCATATTCTCACAAGAAACAGTTTGTACAGGGTGGGCTCTGTTACTGCTGAGCGTAGTCACTTTACAAGGCACTAGTTCACCCCTATATTCTGATAGGAAGCACACTCTGGACAGGGTGGGCTCTGTTACTGCTGAGCATAGTTACTGTACGAGGCACTAGAACACCCCCATATTCTGACAGGAAGCACACTCTGGACAGCGGGCTCTGTTGTTGATGATCATAGTCACAGTGAGAGGCACTAGAACACCAACATATTCTGACAGGAAGCAGTCTCTGAACAGAGTGGGCTCTGTCACGGCAAAGTCACTGTGCGAGGCACTTGAACACTGCCATATTCTGAAAGGAAGCACACTCTGGACAGGGTGGGCTCTGTAACTGCTCAGCATAGTCACTGTGCAAGGCATAAGAACACCCCCATAGTCACACTGGCAGCATGATCTGGAGAGGGTGGCCTCTGTTATTACTGAGCATAGTCACAGTACAAGGCAATGGAACACCCCCATAATCTGACAGGAAGCACACTCTGAACAGCCTGGGCTCTGTTACTGAATAACATAGTCTCTGTACGAGGCACTAGAACACCTCCAAATTCTGACAGGAAACACACTCTGGACAGGGAGGGCTCTGTTACTGCTGAGCACAGTCACAGAACGAGGCACTAGAACACCCCCATATTCTGACAGGAAGCACACTCTGGACAGGGTGGGCTCTGTAACAGTTCATCATAGTCACTGTGCGAGGCACTTGAACACCCCCAGTTTCTGACAGGAAGCACACTCTGGACAAGGTGGGCTCTGTTACTGCTGAGCATAGTTACTGTACGAGGCAATAGAACACCTCCATATTCTGACCGGAAGCACACTCTGGACAGGGTGGGCTCTGTCACTGCTGAGTATAGCATTGTGCGAGGCACTAGAACACCCCATATTCTGACAGGAAGCACAATCTGGAGAGGTGGGCTATTTTATTGCTGAGCAAGTCACTGTCTTAAGCGCTAGAACGCCTCATCTTCTGACAGGAAGCACCTCTGGACAGGTTTGGCTCTGTTACTGCTGAGCATAGTTACTGTGCGAGGTAATAGAACACCTCCATATTCTGACAGGAGCACAATCTGGAGGAGGGTGCTATTTTATTGCTCAGCAAAGTTACTGTAGGAAGTGTTAGAACGCCCCATATTCTGACAGGAAGCACACTCTGGAAAGGGTGGGCTCTATTACTGCTGAGCATAGTCACTGAAGAAGGCACTAGAACACCCCCATATTCTGACCGGAAGCACACTCTGAACAGGCTGGGCTCTGTCACTGCTGAAAATAATCAATGTACGAGCCACTAGAACACCTCCATATTCTGTCAGGAAGCACACTCTGGACAGGGTGAGCTCTGTCACTGCTGAGCTTAATTTCTGTGCGAGGCACTAGAACACCCCCATATTCTGACAGGAAGCACACTCTGGACAGGGTTAGTTCTGTCACTGCTGAGCTTAGCTTCTGTGCGAGGCACTAGAACACTCCCATATTCTGACAGGAAGCACACTCTGGATAGGGTGGGCTCTGTCACTGGAGAGCATAGTCATTATAAAAGGCATTAGCACAACCCCATATTCTGACAGGAAGCTCACTCTATACAGGGTGTGCTCTGTTACTGTAGAGCGTAGTCACTGTTCAAGGCAATAGAACACCTCCATATTCAGAGAGGAAGCACACTGGACAGGGTGGGCTCTTTTACTGCTGAGCATAGTCATGAGCGAGGCACTAGAACACCTCCATATTCTCAGAGGAAACACAGTCTGGTCAGGGTCGGCTCTGTTACTGCTGAGCGTAGTCACTATACAAGGCATTAGAACACCCCCATTTTCTAACTAGAAGCACACTCTAGACAGGGTGGGCTCTGTTACTGCTGAGAGTTGTCACTGTTCGAGGCACTTGACCACTCCCATATTCTGACAGGAAGCACACTCTGGACAGGATGGGCTCTGTTACTTCTGAGCATAGTCAATGTACGAGGCACTAGAACACCCTCATATTTCTGACAGGAAGCACACTCTGGACAGGGTGAGCTCTGTCACTGCAGAGCATAGTCACTGCACGAGGCACTAGATCACCACCATATTCTCATAGGAAGCACACTCTGGACAGGGTGGGCTCTGTCACTGCTGAGAATAGTCACTGTGCGAGGCACTAGAACACCCCCAAAATTCTGACAGGAAGCAAACTCTGGACAGGGTGAGCTCTGTCACTGCTGAGCGTAGTGTCTGTGCGAGGCACTAGAACACACCCATGTCCTGAAAGGAAGCACACTCTGGACAAGGTGGGATCTGTCACTACTGAGCACAGTCACTATGCAAGGCACGAGAACACCCCCATATTCTGACAGGAAGCATACTCTGGACAAGGAGGGCTCTATTACTGCGAGCATAGTCATTGTACAAGGCACTAGAACACCCCCATATCCTGACGGGAAGTAAACTCTGGACAAGGTGGGCTTTGGCACTACTGAACACAGTCAATATACAAGGCACTAGAACATCCCCATATTCTGAGAGGAAGCACACTCTGGACAAGCTGGGCTCTGTCACTGCAAAGCAGAGTCACTGTGCAAGGCACAAGCACACCCCTATAGTCTTACAGGCAGCACGCCTGCAGAGTGAGCTCTGATACTTGAGGCATAGTCACTGTGCCAGGTACTAGAACTCCCCATATTCCTCAGGAAACACACTCTGGACAGGGTGGGCTCTGTTACTGCTGAGCATAGTCACTGTAGGAGGCACTATAAACCCCCATATTCTGACAGGAAGCACACTCTGGACAGGGGGGGCTCTGTTACTGCTGAGCATAGTCACTGTAGGAGGCACTATAACACCCCCATATTCTGACAGGAAGCACACTCTGGACAGGGTGGGCTCTGTTACTGCTGAGCATAGTCACTGTAGGAGGCACTATAACACCCCCATATTCTGACAGGAGGCACACTCTGGACAGGATGGGCTATGTTATTGCTGAGAATAGTGACTGTACGAGGCACTAGATCACTCCCATATTCTGACAGGAAGCACACTCTGGACAGTGTGGCTCTGTCACTGGAGAGCATAGTCACTGTGCGAGGCACTAGAACAGCCCCATATTCTGACAGGGATCACAATCTGGAGAGGGTGGGCAATTTTACTGCTGAGCAAAGTCACTGTAGGAAGCGTTAGAACGCCCTCATATTCTGACAGGAAGCACACTCTGGACAGGTTGGGCTCTGTTACTGCTGAGCTTAATTTCTGTGCGAGGCACTAGAACACCCCCATATTCTGACAGGAAGCACACTCTGGACAGGGTGAACTCTGTCACTGCTAAGTTTAGCTTCTGTGCGAGGCACTAGAACACCACCATATTCTGACAGGAAGCACACTCTGGACAGGGTGGGTTCTGTCACTGGAGAGCATAGTCACCATACAAGGCATTAGCACACCCCCATGTTCTGACAGGAACCTCACTCTATACAGGGTGGGCTCTGTTACTGTAGAGCGTAGTCACTGTTCAAGGCAATAGAACACCTCCATATTCAGAGAGGAAGCACACTGGACAGGGTGGGCTCCGTAACTGCTGAGCATAGTCACTGTGCAAGGCACTAGAACACCCCCATATTCTGACAGAAAGCACACTCTGGACAGGCGGGGCTCTGTCACTGCTGAGAATAGTCCCTGTGCAAGGCACTAGAACACCCCCACATTCTGACAGGAAGCACACTCTGGACTGGGTGGGCTCTGTCAGTGCTGAGCATAGTCACTGGGCGAGGCTCAAGAACACCTTCATATTCTGACAGGAAGCACATTGTGGACAGGGTGGGCTCTGTCACTGCTGAGCATAGTCACTGTGCGAAGTAATAGAACACGATATTCTCAAAGAAAACACACTCTGGATAGAGTGGGCTTTGTTACTGCTGAGCATAGTCACTGTAGAAGGCACTATAACACTCCCATATTCTCACAGGAAACACACTCTGGGCAGGGAGGGCTCGGTTACTACTGATCATAGTCACTGTAGGAGGCACTAGAGCACTCCCATATTCTGACAGGAAGCACAATCTGGACATTGTGGGCTCTGTTACTGCTGAGCACAGTCACTGTACAAGGCACTAGAACACCATCATATTCTTTCAGGTAACACACTCTGGTCAGGACAGGCTCTGTTACCTCTGAGCACTGTCACTATGCAAGGCACTAGAACACCCTCATATTCTGACAGGAAGCACACTCTGGACAGGGGGGCTCTGTTACTGCTAAGCTTATTCACTGTATGAGGCACTGGAACGCCCCCCCTATTCTGACAGGCAGCACACTCTGGACAGGATTGTCTCTGTTACTGCTAACCATAGTCACTATAAAGGGCACTAGCATACCACCATATTCTGACAGGAAGCTCACTCTTTACAAGGTAGGCTCTGTTACTGTAGAGCATAGTCACTGTGCAAGGCAATAGAACACCCCCACATTTGGACAAGAAGCACACTCTGGACTGGGTGGGCTCTGTCACTGCAAAGCATAGTTACTGTGCAAGGCAGAAGAACACCCCCATAGTCACACAGGCAGCGCGCCTGGACAGGGTGGGTCTGTTTCTGCTGAGTATAGTCATGATATGAGGCATTAGAACACCACCATATTCTCACAAGAAACAGTTTGTACAGGGTGGGCTCTGTTACTGCTGAGCGAGTCACTTACAAGGCACTAGTTCACTCCTATATTCTAACAGCAAGCACACTCTGGACAGGGTGGGCTCTGTTACTGCTGAGCATAGTTACTGTATGAGGTACTAGAACAACCCCATATTCTGACAGGAAGCACACTCTGGACAGGGTGGGCTCTGTTGCTGATGATCATAGTCACTGTGAGAGGCACTAGAACACCAACATATTCAGACAGGAAGCACTCTCTGGACAGGGTGGGCTCTGTCACCACAAAGTCACTGTGCGAGGCACTTGAACACCACCATATTCTGAAAGGAAGCACACTCTGGACAGGGTGGTCTCTGTAACAGCTCAGCATAGTCACTCTGCAAGGCATAGAACACCCCTTAGTCACACTGGCAGCATGATCTGGACAGGGTTGCCTCTGTTACTACTGAGCATAGTCACAGTACAAGGCACTGGAACACCCCATAATCTGACAGGAAGCACACTCTGAACAGCCTGGGCTCTTACTGAATAACATAGTCACTGTACGAGGCAATAGAACACCTTCCATATTCTGACAGGAAGCACACTCTGGACAGGGTGGGCTCTGTCACTGCTGAATATAGTCACTATGAGGCATTATAACACCCCATATTCGGACAGGAAGCACAATCTGACAGGTTGGGCTCTGTTACTGCTGAGCATAGTTACTGTACGAGGCAATAGAACACCTCCATATTCTGAAAGGAAGCACATCTGGATAGGGTGAGCTCTGTCACTGCTGAGCTTAGTTTCTGTGCGAGGCACTAGAACGCCCCCATATTCTGACAGGAAGCACACTCTGGACAGGCTGGACTCTGTCACTGCTGAGAATAATCAATGTGCGAGGCACTAGAACACCCCCATATTCTGACAGGAAGCACACTCTGGATAGGGTGAGTTCTGTCACTGCTGAGCTTAGTCTCTGTGCGAGGCACTAGAACACCACCATATTCTGACAGGGAGCACAATCTGGAGAGGGTGGGCTATTTTATTGCTGAGCAAAGTTACTGTAGGAAGCGCTAGAACGCCCCCATATTCTGACAGGAAGCACACTCTGGAAAGGGTGGGCTCTGTTACTGCTGAGCCTAGTCACTGAAGGAGGCACTAGAACACCCCATATCCTGACCGGAAGTACCTCTGGACAGGCTGTCTGTCACTGCTGGAAAATAATCAATGCAATGGAGCCACTAGAACACCCCCATATTCTGTCAGGAAGCACACTCTGGACAGAGGGAGCTCTGTCACTGCTTAGCTTAATTTCTGTGCGAGGCACTAGAACACCCCCATATTCTGACAGGAAGCACACTCTGGACAGGGTGAGCTCTGTCACTGCTGAGCTTAGCTTCTGTGCGAGGCACTAGAACAGTCCCATATTCTGACAGGAAGCAAGTCTGGACAGGGTGGGCTCTGTCACTGCAAAGCATAGTCATCAGCGAGGCACTAGAACACCCCCATAGTCTTACAGGCAGCACGCTTCGGCAGAGTGAGCTCTGATACTTCGAGGCATGGTCACTGTGCGAGGCACTAGAACACCCCCATATTCTGACAGGAAACACACTCTGGACAGGGTGGGCTCTGTTACTGCTGAGCATAGTCACTGTAGGAGGCACTATAAACCCCATATTCTGACAGGAAGCACACTCTGGACAGGATGGGCTCTGATACTGCTGAGAATAGTCACTGTACGAGGCACTAGATCACTCCCATATTCTGACCGGAAGCACACTCTGGACAGGGTGAGCTCGGTCACTGCTGAGCTTAGTTTCTGTGCGGAGGCACTAGAACACCCCCATATTCTGACAGGAAGCGCACTCTGGACAGTGTGGGCTCTGTCACTGGAGAGCATAGTCACTGTTCGAGGCACTAGAACAGCACTGTATTTTGACAAGAAGCACACACTGGACAGGGTGGGCTCTGTCACTGCTGACCATAGTCACACTGTAAGGCACTAGAACACCCCCATATTCTGACAGGGAGCACAATCTGGAGAGGGTGGGCTATTTTACTGCTGAGCAAAGTCACTGTAGGAAGCACTAGAACGCCCTCATATTCTGACAGGAAGCACACTCTGGACTGGTTGGGCTCTGTTACTGCTGAGCTTAATTTCTGTGCGAGGCACTAGAACACCCCCATATTCTGACAGGATACATACTCTGGACAGGGTGAGCTCTGTCACTGCTGAGTTTAGCTTCTGTGCGAGGCACTAGAACACCCCCATATTCTAACAGGAAGCACACTCTGGACAGGGTGGGCTCTGTTACTGGAGAGCATAGTCACTATACAAGGCATTAGCACACCCCCAAATTCTGACAGGAAGCACACTCTATACAGGGTGGGCTCTGTTACGGTAGAGCGTAGTCACTGTTCAAGGCAATAGAACATCTCCATATTCAGAGAGGAAGCACACTGGACAGGGTGGGCTCCGTAACTGCTGACCATAGTCACTGTGCAGGGCATAAGAACACCCCCATAGTCATACTGGCAGCACGATCTGGACAGGGTGGCCTCTGTTACTACTGAGCGTAGTCACAGTACAAGGCACTGGAACACCCCCATAATCTGACAGGAAGCACACTCTGAACCGCCTGGGCTCTGTTACTGAATAACATAGTCACTGTACGAGGCAATAGAACACCTCCATATTCTGACAGGAAGCACACTCTGGACAGGGTGGGCTCTGTCACTGCTGAACATAGTCACTGTACGTGGCACTATAACACCCCCATATTCTGACAGGAAGCACACTATGGACAGGGTGGGCTCTGTTACTGCTGAGCAAAGTCACTGTAGGAAGCACTACAAATCCCCGATATTCTGACTGGAAGCACACTCAGGACAGGTTGAGCTCTGTCACTGCTGAGCTTAGTTTCTGTGCGAGGCACTAGTACGACCCCATATTCAAACAGGAAGCACACTCTGGATAGGGTGAGTTCTGTCACTGCTGAGCTTAGTTTCTGTGTGAGGCACTAGAACACCACCGTATTCTGACAGGGAGCACAATCTGGAGAGGGTGGGCTATTTTATTGCTGAGCAAAGTTACTCTAGGAAGCGCTAGAACGCCACCATATTCTGACAGGAAGCACACTCTGGAAAGGGTGTTACTGCTGAGCATAGTCACTGAAGGAGGCACTAGAACACCCCATATTCTGACCGGAAGCACACTCTGGACAGGCTGGGCTCTGTTACTGCTGAGCAAAGTCACTGTAGGAAGCGCTACAAATCCCCGATATTCTGACAGGAAGCACACTCTGGACAGGTTGAGCTCTGTCACTGCTGAGCTTAGTTTCTGTGCGAGGCACTAGAACGCCCTCATATTCTGACAGGAAGCACACTCTGGACAGGGTGGGCTCTGTCACTGGAGAGCATAGTCACTATACAAGGCATTAGCACACCCACTTATTCTGACAGGAAGCACACTCTATACAGGGTGGGCTCTGTTACTGAAGAGCGTAGTCACTGTTCAAGGCAATAGAACACCTCCATATTCAGAGAGGAAGCACACTGGACAGGGTGGGCTCCGTAACTGCTGACCATAGTCACTGTGCAAGGCATAAGAACACCCCCATAGTCACACTGGCAGCACGATCTGGACAGGGTGGCCTCTGTTACTACTGAGCGTAGTCACAGTACAAGGCACTGGAACACCCCCATAATCTGACAGGAAGCACACTCTGAACAGCCTGGGCTCTGTTACTGAATAACATAGTCACTGTACGAGGCAATAGAACACCTCCATATTCTGACAGGAAGCACACTCTGGACAGGGTGGGCTCTGTCACTGCTGAACATAGTCACTGTGCGAGGCACTTTAACACCCCCATATTCTGACAGGAAGCACACTCTGGACAGGGTGGACCCTGTTACTGCTGAGCAAAGTCACTGTAGGAAGCGCTACAAAACCCCGATATTCTGACAGGAAGCACACTCTGGATAGGGTGAGTTCTGTCACTGCTGAGCTTAGTTTCTGTGTGAGGCACTAGAACACCACCATATTCTGACAGGGAGCACAATCTGGAGAGGGTGGGCTATTTTATTGCTGAGCAAAGTTACTGTAGGAAGCGCTAGAACGCCCCCATATTATGACAGGAAGCACACTCTGGAAAGGGTGGGCTCTGTTACTGCTGAGCACAGTCACTGAAGAAGGCACTAGAACACCCCATATTCTGACCGGAAGCACACTCTGGACAGGCTGGGCTCTGTCACTGTTGAAAATAATCAATGTACGAGCCACTAGAACACCCCCATATTCTGTCAGGAAGCACACTCTGGACAGAGTGAGCTCTGTCACTGCTTAGCTTCATTTCTGTGCGAGGTACTCAGAACACCCCATATTCTGACAGGAAGCACACTCTGGACAGGGTGAGCTCTGTCACTGCTGAGCTTAGCTTCTGTGCGAGGCACTAGAACCCTTCCATATTCTGACAGGAAGCACAGTCTGGACAGGGTGGGCTCTATCTCTGCAAAGCATAGTCATGAGCGAGGCACTAGAACACCACCATATTCTGACAGGAAGCACACTCTGGACAGGATGGGCTCTGTCACTGCTGAGAATAATCATTGTACGAGGCACTAGATCACTCCCATATTCTGACCGGAAGCACACTCTGGACAGTGTGGGCTCTGACACTGGAGAGCATAGTCACTGAGCGAGGCACTAGAACAGCACTATATTCTGACAAGAAGCACACACTGGACAGGGTGGGCTCTGTCACTGCTGAGCATAGTCACAATGCAAGGCACTAGAACACCCCCATATTCTGACAGGGAGCACAATCTGGAGAAGGGTAGGCTATTTTACTGCTGAGCAAAGTCACTGTAGGAAGTGCTAGAACGCCCTCATATTCTGACAGGAAGCACACTCTGGACAGTTTGGGCTCTGTTACTGCTGAGCTTAATTTCTGTACGAGGCAATAGAACACCTTCATAGTCTGACCGGAAGCACACTCTGGACAGGCTGGGCTTTGTCACTGCTGAGAATAATAAATGTGCGAGACACTAGAACACCCCCATATTCTGCCAGAAAGCACACTCTGGAGAGGGTGAGCTCTGTCACTGCTGAGCTTAGTTTCTGTGCGAGGCACTAGAATGCCCCCATATTCTGACAGGAAGCACACTCTGGATAGGGTGAGCTCTGTCACTGCTGAGCTTAGTTTCTGTGTGAGGCACTAGAACACCACTATATTCTGACAGGGAGCACAATCTGGAGAGGTTGGGCTATTTTATTGCTGAGCAAAGTTATTGTAGGAAGCGCTAGAACGCCCCCATATTCTGACAGGAAGCACACTCTGGAAAGGGTGGGCTCTGTTACTGCTGAGCATAGTCACTGAAGGAGGCACTAGAACACCCCATATTCTGACCAGAAGCACACTCTGGACAGGCTGGGCTCTGTCACTGCTGAAAATAATCAATGTACGAGCCACTAGAACACCCCCCATATTCTGTCAGGAAGCACACTCTGGACAGGGTGAGCTCTGTCACTGCTGAGCTTAGCTTCTGTGCGAGGCACTAGAACACTCCCATATTCTGACAGGAAGCACAGTCTGGGCAGGGTGGGCTCTATCACTGCAAAGCATAGTCATGAGGGAGGCACTAGAACACCACCATATTCTAACAGGAAGCACACTCTGGACAGGGATTGCTCTGTTACTGCGAGCATAGTCATTGCACAAGGCACTAGAACACCCCCATAGTCTTACAGGCAGCACGCTTTGGCAGAGTGAGCTCTGATACTTCGAGGCATGGTCACTGTGCGAGGCACTAGAACACCCCCATATTCTCACAGGAAACACACTCTGGACAGGGTGGGCTCTGTTACTGCTGAGCATAGTCACTGTAGGAGGCACTATAAAACCCCCATATTCTGACAGGAAGCACACTCTGGACAGGATGGGCTCTGTTACTGCTGAGAATAGTCACTGTACGAGGCACTAGATCACTCCCATATTCTGACCGGAAGCACACTCTGGACAGGGTGAGCTCTGTCACTGCTGAGCTTAGTTTCTAAAGAGGCACTAGAACACCCCATATTCTGACAGGAAGCACACTTGACAGTGTGGGCTCTGTCACTGGAGAGCATAGTCACTGTGCGAGGCACTAGAACAGCACTATATTCTGACAAGAAGCACACACTGGACAGGGTGGGCTCTGTCACTGCTGAGCATAGTCACAATGCAAGGCACTAGAACACCCCATATTCTGACAGGGAGCACAATCTGGAGAGGTGGGCTATTTTACTGCTGAGCAAAGTCACTGTAGGTAGTTCTAGAACGCCCTCATATTCTGACAGGAAGCACACTCTGGACAGGTAGGGCTCTGTTACTGCTGAGCTTAATTTCTGTGCGAGGCACTAGAACACCCCCATATTCTGACAGGAAACACACTCTGGACAGGGTGGGCTCTGTCACTGGAGAGCACAGTCACTATACAAGGCATTTGCACACCCCCATATTCTGACAGGAAGCTCACTCTATACAGGGTGGTCTCTGTTACTGTAGACCGTAGTCACTGTTCTAGGAAATAGAACACCTCCATATTCAGAAAGGAAGCACACTGGACAGGGTGGGCTCCGTAACTGCTGAGCATAGTCACTGTGCAAGGCACTAGAACACCCCCATATTCTGAGAGGAAGTACACTCTGGACAGGGAGGGCTCTGTCACTGCAAAGCATAGTCACTGTGCAAGGCACAAGAACACCCACATAGTCACACAGGCAGCACACTCTGGAGAGGGCGGGCTCTGTTACTGCTGAGCATAGTCATGAGCGAGGCACTAGAACACCACCATATTCTTACAGGAAACAGTCTGGTCAGGGTCGGCTCTGTTAATGCTGAGCGAGTCACTATACAAGGCATTAGAACAACCCTAAATTTTCTTACTGGAAGACACTTCTAGACAGGGTGGGCTCTATAACTGCTGAGCGAGTCACTGTACGAGGTACTATAACACCCCATATCCTTACAGGAAGCACACTCTGGACTGGGTGGGCTCTGTCAGTGCTGAGCATAGTCTCTAAAGAGGCTCAAGAACACCTCCATATTCTGACAGGTAAGGCACATTGTGGACAGGATGGGCTCTGTCACTGCTGAGCATAGTCACTGACGAAGCAATAGAACGCCATATTCTCAAAGGAAACACACTCTGGACAGAGCGGGCTTTTGTTACTGCTGAGCATAGTCACTGTAGGAGGCACTATAACACCCCATATTCTCACAGGAAACACACTGGCAGGGAGGGCTCAGTTACTACTGATCATAGTCACTGTAGGAGGCACTAGAGCACTCCCATATTCTGACAGGAAGCACAATCTGGACATTGTGGGCTCTGTTACTGCTGAGCACAGTCACTGTACAAGGCACTAGAACACCATCATATTCTGAGAGGAAGCACACTCTGTACAGGGTGGGCTCTGTTACTGCTGAGCATAGTCATGTGATAGGCAATAGAACACCTCCATATTCTGACAGGCAGCACACTCTGGACAGGGTGGGCTCTGTCACTGCTGAGAATAGTCACTGTGCGAGGCACTAGAACACCCCATGTTTCTGACAGGGAGCACACTTGACATGGTGAGCTCTGTCACTGCAGAGCATAGTCATTGCGCGAGGCACTAGATCACCACCTATTCTCACAGGAAGCACACTTGGACAGTGGGGCTCTGTCACAGCTGAGCATAGTCACTGTGCAAGGCACTGGAACACCCCCATATTCTGACAGGAAGCACTCTCTGAACTGCGTGGGCTCTGCTACTGATGAGCATAGTCACTGTGAGAGGCACTATAACTCCCCCATATTATTTCAGGTGGCACACTCTGGTCAGGACAGGCTCTGTTATCGCTGAGCACTGTCACTGTGCAAGGCACTAGAACACCCTCATATTCTGACAGGAAGCACACTCTGGACAGGGGGACTCTGTTACTGCTAAGCTTAGTCACAGTATGAGGCACTGGAACGCCCCCCTATTCTGACAGGCAGCACACTCCGGACAGGATTGTCTCTGTTACTGCTAACCATAGTCACTGTACAGGGCACTAGCACACCACCATATTCTGACAGGAAGCTCACTTTACAAGGTGGGCTCTGTTCCTTTAGAGCATAATCACTGTGCAAGGCAATAGAACACCCCACATTCGGACAAGAAGCATACTCTGGACTGGTGGGCTCTCTCACTGAAATAGTCACTGTGCAAGGCACAAGAACACCCCAATAGTCACACAGGCAGCGCGCTTCTGAACAGGGTGGGCTCTGTTTCTGCTGAGTATAATCATAATGTAGGCACTAGAACACCACCATATTCTCACAAGAAACAGTATGTACAGGGTGGGCTCTGTTACTGCTGAGTGTAGTCACCTTACAAGGCACTAGTTCACCCCTATATTCTGACAGGAAGCACACTCTGGATAGGGTGAGCTCTGTCACTGCTGAGCTTAGTTTCTGTGTGAGGCACTAGAACACCACCATATTCTGACAGGGAGCACAATCTGGAGAGGGTGGGCTATTTTATTGCTGAGCAAAGTTACTGTAGGAAGCGCTAGAACGCCCCCATATTCTGACAGGAAGCACACTCTGGAAAGGGTGGGCTCTGTTACTGCTGAGCATAGTCACTGAAGGAGGCACTAGAACACCCCATATTCTGACCGGAAGCACACTCTGGACAGGCTGGGCTCTGTCACTGCTGAAAATAATCAATGTACGAGCCACTAGAACACCCCCATATTCTGTCAGGAAGCACACTTCTGGACAGAGTGAGCTCTGTCACTGCTTAGCTTAATTTCTGTGCGAGGCACTAGAACACCCCCCATATTCTGACAGGAAGCACACTCTGGACAGGGTGAGCTCTGTCACTGCTGAGCTTAGCTTCTGTGCGAGGCACTAGAACACTCCCATATTCTGACAGGAAGCACAGTCTGGACAGGGTGGGCTCTATCACTGCAAAGCATAGTCATGAGCGAGGCACTAGAACACCACCATAATCTGACAGGAAGCACACTCTGGACAGGGAGGGCTCTGTTACTGCGAGCATAGTTATTGTACAAGGCACTAGAACACCCCCATATCCTGATGGGAAGCACAGTCTGGATAAGCTGGGCTCTGTCACTGCAAAGCATAGTCACTGTGCAAGGCACAAGAACACCCCCATAGTCTTACAGGCAGCACGCTTCGGCAGAGTGATCTCTGATACTTCGAGGCATGGTCACTGTGCGAGGCACTAGAACATCCCCATATTCTCACAGGAAACACACTCTGGACAGGGTGGGCTCTGTTACTGCTGAGCATAGTCACTGTAGGAGGCACTATAAACCCCCATATTCAGACAGGAAGCACACTCTGGACAGGATGGGCTCTGTTACTGCTAAGAATAGTCACTGTACGAGGCACTAGATCACTCCCATATTCTGACCGGAAGCACACTCGGGACAGGGTTAGCTCTGTCACTGCTGAGCTTAGTTTCTATGCGAGGCACTAGAACACCCCGATATTCTGACAGGAAGCACAATCTGGACAGTGTGGGCTCTGTCACTGGAGAGCATAGTCACTGTGCAAGGCACTAGAACAGCACTATATTCTGACAAGAAGCACACACTGGACAGTGTGGGCTCTGTCACTGCTGAGCATAGTCACAATGCAAGGCACTAGAACACCCCCATATTCTGACAGGGAGCACAATCTGGAGAGGGTGGGCTATTTTACTGCTGAGCAAAGTCACTGTAGGAAGCGCTAGAATGCCCTCATATTCTGACAGGAAGCACACTCTGGACAGGTTGGGATCTGTTACTGCTGAGCTTAGTTTCTGTGCGAGGCACTAGAACACCCCCATATTCTGACAGGAAGCACACTCTGGAGAGTGTGGGCTCTGTCACTGGAGAGCATAGTCACTGTGCGAGGCACTAGAACAGCACTATATTCTGACAAGAAGCACACACTGGACAGGGTGGGCTCTGTCACTGCTGAGCATAGTCACAATGCAAGGCACTAGAACACCCCCATATTCTGACAGGGAGCACAATCTGGAGAGGGTGGCTATTTTACTGCTGAGCAAAGTCACTGTAGGAAGCGCTAGAACGCCCTCATATTCTGACAGCAAGCACACTCTGGACAGGTTCGGCTCTGTTACTGCTGAGCTTAATTTCTGTGTGAGGCACTAGAACACCCCCATATTCTGAGAGGAAGCACACTCTGGACAGGGTGGGCTCTGTCACTGCAAAGCATAGTCACTATGCAAGGCACAAGAACACCCACATAGTCTCACAGGCAGCACACTCTGGACAGGGCGGGCTCTGTTACTGCTGAGCATAGTCATGAGCGAGGCACTAGAACACCACCATATTCTCACAGGAAACAGTCTGGTCAGGGTCAGCTCTTACTTGATGAATATACTATACAAGGCATAAGAACACCCCAAATTTTCTAACTGGAAGCACACTCTAGACAGGGTGGGCTCTATAACTGCTGAGAGTAGTCACTGTACGAGGCACTAGACCACTCCCATATTCTGACAGGAAGCACACTCTGGACAGGCGGGGCTCTGTCACTGCTGAGAATAGTCCCTGTGCAAGGCACTAGAACACCTCCATATTCTGACAGGAAGCACACTCTGGACTGGGTGGGCTCTGTCAGTGCTGAGCATAGTCACTGTGCGAGGCTCAAGAACACCCCAATATTCTGACAGGAAGCACACTCTATACAGGGTGGGCTCTGTTACTGCTGAGCATAGTTACTGTACGAGGCAATAGAACACCTCCATATTCTGACCGGAAGCATACTCTGGACAGGCTGGGCTCTGTCACTGCTGAGAATAATCAATGTGCGAGGCACTAGAACACCCCCATATTGTGTCGGGAAGCACACTCTGGACAGGGTGAGCCCTGTCACTGCTGAGCATAGTCACTGTGCGAGGCACTATAACACCCCATATTCTGACGGGAAACACACTCTGGACAGGGTGGGCTCTGTTACTGTTGAGCATATTCACTGTTCGAGGCTCTAGAACACCCCTATATTTCTGACAGGAAGCACACTCTGGACAGGTTTGGCTCTGTTACTGCAGAGCATAGTTACTGTACGAGGCAATAGAACACCTTCATAGTCTGACTGGAAGCACACTCTGGACAGGCTGGGCTTTGTCACTGCTGAGAATAATAAATGTGCGAGACACTAGAACACCCCCATATTCTGCCAGAAAGCACACTCTGGACAGGGTGAGCTCTGTCACTGCTGAGCTTAGTTTCTGTGCGAGGCACTAGAATGCCCCCATATTCTGACAGGAAGCACACTCTGGATAGGGTGAGCTCTGTCACTGCTGAGCTTAGTTTCTGTGTGAGGCACTAGAACACCACCATATTCTGACAGGGAGCACAGTCTGGAGAGGGTGGGCTATTTTATTGCTGAGCAAAGTTACTGTAGGAAGCGGTAGAACGCCCCCATATTCTGACAGGAAGCACACTCTGGAAAGGGTGGGCTCTGTTACTGCTGAGCATAGTCACTGAAGGAGGCACTAGAACACCCCTATATTCTGACCGGAAGCACACACTGGACAGGCTGGGCTCTGTCACTGCTGAAAATAATCAATGTACGAGCCGCTAGAACACCCCCATATTCTGTCAGGAAGCACACTCTGGACAGAGTGAGCTCTGTCACTGCTTAGCTTAATTTCTGTGCGAGGCACTAGAACACCCCCATATTCTGACAGGTAGCACACTCTGGACAGGGTGAGCTCTGTCACTGCTGAGCTTAGCTTCTGTGCGAGGCACTAGAACACTCCCATAATCTGACAGGAAGCACACTCTAGACAGGGAGGGCTCTGTTACTGCGAGCATAGTCATTGTACAAGGCACTAGAACACCCCATATCCTGATGGGAAGCACAGTCTGGATAAGCTGGGCTCTGTCACTGCAAAGCATAGTCACTGTGCAAGGCACAAGAACACCCCCATAGTCTTACAGGCAGCACGCTCGCAGAGTGAGCTCTGATACTGAGGCATGGTCATCAAAGAGGCACTAGAACATCCCCTATATTCTCACAGGAAACACACTTGGACAGGGTGGGCTCTGTTACTGCTGAGCATAGTCACTGTAGGAGGCACTATAAACCCCATATTCTGACAGGAAGCACACTCTGGACAGGATGGGCTCTGTACTGCTGAGAATAGTCACTGTACGAGGCACTAGATCACTCCCATATTCTGACCGGAAGCACATCTGGACAGGGTGAGCTCTGTCACTGCTGACCATAGTCACAATGCAAGGCACTAGAACTCCCCATATTCTGACAGGGAGCACAATCTGTAGAGGGTGGGCTATTTACCTGCTGAGCAAAGTCACTGTAGGAAGCGCAGAACGCCTTATATTCTGACAGGAAGCACTCCTGACAGGTTGGGCTCTGTTACTGATGAGCTTAGTTTCTGTGCGAGGCACTAGAACACCCCATATTCTGACAGGAAGCACTCTGGACAGTGGGCTCTGTCACTGAGAGCATAGTCACTGTGCGAGGCACTAGAACAGCACTATATACTGACAAGAAGCACACACTGGACAGGGTGGGCTCTGTCACTGCTGAGCATAGTCACAATGCAAGGCACTAGAACACCCCATATTCTGACAGGGAGCACAATCTGGAGAGGGTGGGCATTTTACTGCTGAGCAAAGTCACTGTAGGAAGCGCTAGAATGCCCTCATATTCTGACAGGAAGCACACTCTGGACAGGTAGGCTCTGTTACTGCTCAGCTTAATTTCTGCAGGCACTAGAACACCCCTATTCTGACAGGAGCACACTCTGGACAGGGTGAGCTCTGTCACTGCTGAGTTTAGCTTCTGTGCGACGCACTAGAACACCCCCATATTCTGACAGGAAGCACACTCTGGACAGGGTGGGCTCTGTCACTGGAGAGCATAGTCACTATAAAAGGCATTTGCACACCCCCATATTCTGGCATGAAGTTCACTCTATACTGGGTGGGCTCTGTTACTGTAGACCGTAGTCACTGTTCAAGGCAATAGAACACCTCCATATTCAGAGAGGAAGCACACTGGACAGGGTGGGCTCGGTAACTGCTGAGCATAGTCACTGTGCAAGGCACTAGAACACCCCCATATTCTGAGAGGAAGCACACTCTGGACAGGGTGGGCTCTGTCACCGCAAAGCATCGTCACTATGCAAGGCACAAGAACACCCACATAGTCACACAGGCAGCACACTCTGGACAGGGCAGGCTCTGTTACTGCTGAGCATAGTCATGAGCGAGGCACTAGAAAACCACCATATTCTCACAGGAAACAGTCTGGTCAGGGTCGGCTCTGTTACTGCTGAGCGTAGTCACTATACAAGGCATTAGAACACCCCAAATTTTCTAACTGGAAGCACACTCTAGGCAGGGTGGGCTCTATAACTGCTGAGCGTAGTCACTGTACAGGCAATAGACCACCCCATATTCGGACAGGAAGCACACTCTGGACAGGCGGGGCTTTGTCACTGCTGAGAATAGTCCCTGTGCAAGGCACTAGAACACCTCCATATTCTGACAGGAAGCACACTCTGGACTGGGTGGGCTCTGTCAGTGCTGAGCATAGTCACTGTGCGAGGCTCAAGAACACCCCCATATTCTGACAGGAAGCACACTCTATACAGGGTGGGCTCTGTTACTGTAGAGCGTAGTCACTGTTCAAGGCAATAGAACATCTCCATATTCAGAGAGGAAGCACACTGGACAGGGTGGGCTCCGTAACTGCTGACCATAGTCACTGTGCAAGGCATAAGAACAGCCCCATAGTCACACTGGCAGCACGATCTGGACAGGGTGGCCTCTGTTACTACTGAGCGTAGTCACAGTACAAGGCACTGAAACACCCCCATAATCTGACAGGATGCACACTCTGAACAGCCTGGGCTCTGTTACTGAATAACATAGTCACTGTACGAGGCAATAGAACACCTCCATATTCTGACAGGAAGCACACTCTGGACAGGGTGGGCTCTGTCACTGCTGAACATAGTAACTGTGCGAGGCACTATAACACCCCCATATTCTGACAGGAAGCACACTCTGGACAGGGTGGGCTCTGTTACTGCTGGAGCAAAGTCACTGTAGGAAGCGCACAAATCCCCGATATTCTGACAGGAAGCACACTCTGGACAGGTTGAGCTCTGTCACTGCTGAGCTTAGTTTCTGTGCGAGGCACTAGAACGCCCCCATATTCTGACAGGAAGCACACTCTGGATAGGGTGAGTTCTGTCACTGCTGAGCTTAGTTTCTGTGTGAGGCACTAGAACACCACCATATTCTGACAGGGAGCACAATCTGGAGAGGGTGGGCTATTTTATTGCTGAGCAAAGTTACTGTAGGAAGCGCTAGAACGCCCCTATATTCTGACAGGAAGCACACTCTGGAAAGGGTGGGCTCTGTTACTGCTGAGCATAGTCACTGAAGGAGGCACTAGAACACCCCATATTCTGACCGGAAGCACACTCTGGACAGGCTGGGCTCTGTTACTGCTGAGCAAAGTCACTGTAGGAAGCTCTACAAATCCCCGATATTCTGACAGGAAGCACACTCTGGACAGGGTGAGCTCTGTCACTGCTGAGCTTAGTTACTGTGTGAGGCACTAGAATGCCCTCATATTCTGACAGGAAGCACACTCTTTACTGGTAGGGCTCTGTTACTGCTGAGCTTAATTTCTGTGCGAGGCACTAGAACACCCCCATATTCTGACAGGATGCACACTCTGGACAGGGTGAGCTCTGTCACTGCTGAGTTCAGCTTCTGTCACGAGGCACTAGAACACCCCATATTCTGACAGAAAGCACACTTGGACAGGGTGGGCTCTGTCACTGGAGAGAATAATCACTATACAAGGCATTAGCACACCCCCATATTCTGAAAGGAAGCACACTCTATACAGGGTGGGCTCTGTTTCTGTAAAGCGTAGTCACTGTTAAAGGCAATAGAACACCTCCATATTCAGAGAGGAAGCACACTGGACAGGGTGGGCTCCGTAACTGCTGACCATAGTCACTGTGCAAGGCAGAAGAACAGCCCCATAGTCACACTGGCAGCACGATCTGGACAGGGTGGCCTCTGTTACTACTGAGCGTAGTCACAGTACAAGGCACTGGAACACCCCCATAATCTGACAGGAAGTACACTCTGAACAGCCTGGGCTCTGTTACAGAATAACATAGTCACTGTACGAGGCAATAGAACACCTCCATATTCTGACAGGAAGCACACTCTGGACAGGGTGGGCTCTGTCACTGCTGAACATAGTCACTGTGCGAGGCACTATAACACCCCCATATTCTGACAGGAAGCACACTCTGGACAGGGTGGGCTCTGTCACTGCTGAACATAGTCACTGTGCGAGGCACTATAACACCCCCATATTCTGACAGGAAGCACACTCTGGACAGGGTGGGCTCTGTTACTGCTGAGCAAAGTCACTGTAGGAAGCGCTACAAATCCCCGATATTCTGACAGGAAGCACCCTCTGGACAGGTTGAGCTCTGTCACTGCTGAGCTTAGTTTCTGTGCGAGGCACTAGAACGTCCCCATATTGTGACAGGAAGCACACTCTGGATAGGGTGGGTTCTGTCACTGCTGAGAATAATCAATGTGCGAGGCACTAGATCACCCCCATATTGTGTCGGGAAGCACACTCTGGATAGGGTGAGCTCTGTCACTGCGGAGCATAGTCACTGGGCGAGGCACTATAACACCCCCATATTCTGACAGGAAAAACACTCTGGACAGGGTGGGCTCTGCTACTGTTGAGCAAATTCACTGTTCGAGGCACTAGAACACCCCTATATTTCTGACAGGAAGAACACTCTGGACAGGTTTGGCTCTGTTACTGCAGAGCATAGTTACTGTACGAGGCAATAGAACACCTTCATATTCTGACCGGAAGCACAGTCTGGACAGGGTGGGCTCTATCACTGCAAAGCATAGTCATGAGCGAGGCACTAGAACACCACCATATTCTGACAGGAAGCACACTCTGGACAGGGAGGGCTCTGTTACTGCGAGCATAGTAATTGTACAAGGCACTAGAACACCCCCATATCCTGATGGGAAGCACACTCTGGACAAGCTGGGCTCTGTCACTGCAAAGCATAGTCACTGTGCAAAGCACAAGAACACCCCCATAGTCTTACAGGCAACACGCTTCGGCAGAGTGAGCTCTGATACTTCGAGGCATGGTCACTGTGCGAGGCACTAGAACACCCCCATTTTCTCACAGGTAACACACTCTGGACAGGGTGGGCTCTGTTACTGCTGAGCATTGTCACTGTAGGAGGCACTATAAACCCCCCATATTCTGACAGGAAGCACACTCTGGACAGGATGGGCTCTGTTACTGCTGAGAATAGTCACTGTACGAGGCACTAGATCACTCCCATATTCTGACCGGAAGCACACTCTGGACAGGGTGAGCTCTGTCACTGCTGAGCTTAGTTTCTGTGCGAGGCACTAGAACACCCCCATATTCTGACAGGAAGCACACTCTGGACAGTGTGGGCTCTGTCACTGGAGAGCATAGTCACTGTGCGAGGCACTAGAACAGCACTATATTCTGACAAGAAGCACACACTGGACAAG
This sequence comes from Neoceratodus forsteri, assembly GCA_016271365.2. NCBI lineage: Eukaryota > Metazoa > Chordata > Ceratodontiformes > Ceratodontidae > Neoceratodus > Neoceratodus forsteri. The sequence goes on along the minus strand of CM057449.1, from coordinate 6,258,024 downwards.
GTGGGCTCTGTCACTGCTGAGCATAGTCACAATGCAAGGCACTAGAAAACCCCCATATTCTGACAGGGAGCACAATCTGGAGAGGGTGGGCTATTTTACTGCTGAGCAAAGTCACTGTAGGAAGCGCTAGAATGCCCTCATATTCTGACTGGAAGCACACTCTGGACAGGTTGGGCTCTGTTACTGCTGAGCTTAATTTCTGTGCAAGGCACTAGAACACCTCATATTCTGACAGGAAGCACACTCTGGACAGGGTGAGCTCTGTCACTGCTGAGTTTAGCTTCTGGCGAGGCACTAGAACACCCCATATTCTGACAGGAAGCATACTCTGGACAGGGTGGGCTCTGTCACTGGAGAGCATAGTCACTATACAAGGCATTTGTACACCCCTTATTCTGACAGGAAGCTCACTTATACAGGGTGGCTCTGTTATTGTAGACCGTAGTCACTGTTCAAGGCAATAGAACACCTCCATATTCAGAGAGGAAGCACGCTGGACAGGGTGGCTCCGAACTGCTGAGCATAGTCACTGGCAAGGCACTAGAACACCCCCATATTCTGAGAGGAAGCACACTCTGGACAGGGTGGGCTCTGTCACTGCAAAGCAAAATCACTGTGCAAGGCACAAGAACACCCATATAGTCACACAGGCAGCACACTCTGGACAGGGCGGGCTCTGTTACTGCTGAGCATAGTCATGAGCGAGGCACTAGAACACCACCATATTCTCACAGGAAACAGTCTGGTCAGGGTCAGCTCTGTTACTGCTGAGCGTAGTCACTATACAAGGCATTAACACCCAAATTTTCTAACTGGAAGCACACTCTAGACGGGTGGGCTCTATAACTGCTGAGCGTTGTCACTGCACGAGGCACTAGACCACCCCATATTCTGACAGGAAGCACACTCTGGACAGGCGGGCTCTGTCACTGCTGAAAATAGTCCATGTGCAAGGCACTAGAACACCCCCATATTCTGACAGGAAGCACACTCTGGACTGGGTGGGCTCTGTCAGTGCTGAGCATAGTCACTGTGCGAGGCTCAAGAACACCTCCATATTCTGACAGGTAGCACATTGTGGACAGGGTGGGCTCTGTCACTGCTGAGCATAATCACTGTACGAAGCAATAGAACGCCATATTCTCAAAGGAAACACACTCTGGACAGAGTGGGCTTTGTTACTGCTGAGCATAGTCACTGTAGGAGGCACTATAACACTCCCATATTCTCACAGGAAACACACTCTGGTCAGGAGGGCTCGATTTTTGATCATAGTCACTGTAGGAGGCACTAGAGCACTCCCATATTCTGACAGGAAGCACAATCTGGACATTGTGGGCTCTGTTACTGCTGAGCACAGTCACTGTACAAGGCACTAGAACACCATCATATTCTGAGAGGAAGCACACTCTGTACAGGGTGGGCTCTGTTACTGCTGAGCATAGTCATGTGATAGGCAATAGAACACCTCCATATTCTGACAGGAAGCACACTCTGGACAGGCTGGGCTCTGTCACTGCTGAGAATAGTCACTGTGCGAAGCACTAGAACACCCCCATGATTCTGACAGGAAGCACACTCTGGACATGGTGAGCTCTGTCACTGCAGAGCTTAGTCATTGCGCGAGGCACTAGATCACCACCATATTCTCACAGGAAGCACACTCTGGACAGTGTGGGCTCTATCACAGCTGAGCATAGTCACTGTGCAAGGCACTGGAGCACCCCCATTTTCAGACAGGCAGCACACTCTGAACTGCGTGGGCTCTGTTACTGATGAGCAAAGTCACTGTGAGAGGCACTATAACTCCCCCCATATTCTTTCAGGTGGCACACTCTGGTCAGGACAGGCTCTGTTATCGCTGAGCACTGTCACTGTGCAAGGCACTAGAACACCCTCATATTCTGACAGGAAGCACACTCTGGAAAGAGTGGGCTCTGTAAATGCTTAGCATAGTCACTGTGCAAGGCACTAGAACACCCTCATATTCTGAGAGGAAGCACACTGTGGACAGGGTGGGCTCTGTCACTGCAAATCATAGTCACTGTGCAAGGCACTAGAACACCCCCATAGTCACACAGGCAGCACGCTCTGAACAGGGTGGGCTCTGTTACTGCAGAGCGTAGTCAGTGTATAAGGCACTGGAACACCCCCATATTCTGACAGGAAGCACACTCTGAACTGCATGGGCTCTGTTACTGATGAGCATAGTCACTGTGAGAGGCACTATAACACCCCCATATTCTTTCAGGTGGCATACTCAGGTCAGGTCAGGCTCTGTTACCGCTGAGCACTGTCACTGTGCAAGGCACTAGAACACCCTCATATTCTGACAGGAAGCACACTCTGGACAGGGGCTCTGTTACTGCTAAGCTTAGTCACTGTATGAGGCACTGGAACGCCCACCTATTCTGACAGGCAGCACACTCCGGACAGGATTGTCTCTGTTACTGCTAACCATAGTCACTATACAGGGCACTAGCACACCACCATATTCTGACAGGAAGCTCACTCTTTACAAGGTGTGCTCTGTTCCTTTAGAGCATAGTCACTGTGCAAGGCAATAGAACACCCCCACATTCGGACAAGAAGCATACTCTGGACTCGGTGGGCTCTCTCACTGCAAAGCATAGTCACTGTGCAAGGCACAAGAACACCCCAATAGTCACACAGGCAGCGCGCTCTGGACAGGGTGGGCTCTGTTTCTGCTGAGTATAGTCATGTGCGAGGCACTAGAACACCACCATATTCTCACAAGAAACAGTTTGTACAGGGTGGGCTCTGTTACTGCTGAGCACAGTCACTGAACGAGGCACTAGAACACCCCCATATTCTGACAGGAAGCACACTCTGGACAGGGTGGGCTCTGTAACTGTTCATCATAGTCACTGTGCAAGGCACTTGAACACCCCCATATTCTGACAGGAAGCACACACTCTGGACAAGGTGGGCTCTGTTACTGCTGAGCATAGTTACTGTACGAGGCAATAGAACACCTCCATATTCTGAATGGAAGCACACTCTGGACAGGCTGGGCTCTGTCACTGCTGAGAATAATCAATGTGCGAGGCACTAGAACACCCCCATATTCTGACAGGAAACACACTCTGGACAGGGTGGGCTCTGTTACTGTTGAGCATATTCACTGTTCGAGGCACTAGAACACCCCTATATTTCTGACAAGAAGCACACTCTGGACAGGTTTGGCTCTGTTACAGCAGAGCATAGTTACTGTACGAGCTAATAGAACACCTCCATATTCTGACCGGAAGCACACTCTGGACAGGCTGGGCTCTGTCACTGCTGAGAATAATCAATGTGCGAGGCACTAGAACACCCCCATATTCTGCCAGAAAGCACACTCTGGACAGGGTGAGCTCTGTCACTGCTGAGCTTAATTTCTGTGTGAGGCACTAGAACACCCTCGTATTCTGACAGGAAGCACACTCTGGAAAGAGTGGGCTCTGTAAATGCTTAGCATAGTCACTGCGCAAGGCACTAGAACACCCTCATATTCTGAGAGGAAGCACACTGTGGACAGGGTGGGCTCTGTCACTACAAATCATAGTCACTGTGCAAGGCACAAGAACACCCCCATAGTCACACAGGCAGCACGCTCTGGACAGGGTGGGCTCTGTTACTGCAGAGCGTAGTCAGTGTATAAGGCACTGGAACACCCCCATATTCTGACAGGAAGCACACTCTGAACTGCATGGGCTCTGTTACTGATGAGCATAGTCACTGTGAGAGGCACTATAACTCACCCATATTCTTTCGGGTGGCACACTCTGGTCAGGACAGGCTCTGTTACCGCTGAGCACTGTCACTGTGCAAGGCACTAGAACACCCTCATATTCTGACAGGAAGCACACTCTGGACAGGGGGGCTCTGTTACTGCTAAGCTTAGTCACTGTATGAGGCACTGGAACGCCCCCCTATTCTGACAGGCAGCACACTCCGGACAGGATTGTCTCTGTTACTGCTAACCATAGTCACTATACAGGGCACTAGCACACTACCATATTCTGACAGGAAGCTCACTCTTTACAAGGTGGGCTCTGTTCCTGTAGAGCATAGTCACTGTGCAAGGCAATAGAACACCCCCACATTCAGACAAGAAGCATACTCTGGACTCGGTGAGCTCTCTCACTGCAAAGCATAGTCACTGTGCAAGGCACTAGAACACCCGAATAGTCACACAGGAAGCGCGCTCTGGACAGGGTGGGCTCTGTTTCTGCTGAGTATAGTCATGTGTGAGGCACTAGAACACCACCATATTCTCTCAAGAAACTGTTTGTACAGGGTGGGCTCTGTTACTGCTGAGCGTAGTCACTTTACAAGGCACTAGTTCACCCCTATATTCTGACAGGAAGCACACTCTGGACAGGGTGGGCTCTGTTACTGCTGAGCATAGTTACTGTATGAGGCACTAGAACACCCCCATATTCTGACAGGAAGCACACTCTGGACAGCGTGGGATCTGTTGCTGATGATCATAGTCACTGTGAGAGGCACTAGAACACCAACATATTCTGACAGGAAGCACTCTCTGGACAGGGTGGGCTCTGTCACTGCAAAGTCACTGTGCGAGGCACTTGAACACCACCATATTCTGAAAGGAAGCATACTCTGGACAGGGTGGGCTCTGTAACTGCTCAGCATAGTCAATGTGCAAGGCATAAGAACACCCCCATAGTCACACTGGCAGCACGATCTGGACAGGGTGGCCTCTGTTACTACTGAGCGTAGTCACAGTACAAGGCACTGGAACACCCCCATAATCTGACAGGAAGCACACTCTGAACAGCCTGGGCTCTGTTACTGAATAACATAGTCACTGTACGAGGCACTAGAACACCCCCAAATTCTGACAGGAAACACACTCTGGACAGGGTGGGCTCTGTTACTGAATAACATAGTCACTGTACGAGGCACTAGAACACCCCCAAATTCTGACAGGAAACACACTCTGGACAGGGAGGGCTCTGTTACTCCTGAGCACAGTCACTGAACGAGGCACTAGAACATCCCCATATTCTGACAGGAAGCACACTCTGGACAGGGTGGGCTCTGTAACTGTTCATCATAGTCACTGTGCGAGGCACTTGAACACCCCCATATTCTGACAGGAAGCACACTCTGGACAAGGTGGGCTCTGTTACTGCTGAGCATAGTTACTGTACGAGGCAATAGAACACCTCCATATTCTGACCGGAAGCACACTCTGGACAGGCTGGGGTAGAAGACTTGGTTTGCTGGCCAAGGCACCTAGCTTCACCTGAGCTCTTTCCTTCTAAGACTGCTTGAAAGGCAGAGTAGAGAAACTTACCAGAGCAAGGGAGAAGGATTAAGACTTAGTTTGGCTACAGATTTACTGTGTGTGGTGTTTTGATTTTTACTCACAGGATTGCTACTGTTTGTGGCTAACATTTCATTGCTTTATTTTTCTCTGATTCAAATTGTTGTTGCTGGTATACCTTCTTCTGCATTATTACAAGGTGTGCCTACAGGTGTAGCAACAGATTACTGCTGTAATCTTCTGATTCAAATTGTCTTTTGCAAGGTATATCTTCTGTTACTGCTTTATTTTCTCTGGAGCAAAGTGTTTCTTACAGGGTATATCTTCTCTGAAATTATTACAGGTGGTGCTTTACAGGTTTTACAGTTTTATCTAACATTAGGATAAGCTTTCAGGGTTACTCATTTGTTGTTGACTGATTGTTTCTGCTCTTACCTCCTTGTTCTTTCGTCCGTGGTTCTTCTTTTAGGCAGGGAAGGGCCCAGCCACCCCCATCCCAACCACCCCACTACACTCCTTTTATAGGGTACCACAGTTGTGACATTTCCTGTGGCAGAGCAGGAAGGGGCGGATCAGTGGGGCCTCCACAAGGTGATCTCATTTACAGGGCACTAGTAATTTAACTTGTTATAACAAGTTAAACAAAGCACAATTAAACCATTACTTGCATTTTTTCTTTTTTTCCTTCTAATTACTCTGACTAGGTTACAAACCAGCAACTTATTTGGAATGGATTTCATTAACTGCAGGTACTGTGGAACAATTTTCAGAAGGACAGTCTTACAGGATTTAGGACACTGTCCTACATGCTGGAACCTTTGGGAGATCTTGGTCTCAGCTCCGGGCAGCATGGGCAGAGATTGCGCCTCAAATTTCATATTGAAGAGGAAATACATTATAAGACCACCACAGCCATTTCCCCAGCATCCAACAGAAAAACCTCGACCAAGAGAGGGTAGTTGGTCCAGGAGGTTGGCAGGTGGTTAGGAGGAGCAAATCAGGTGCCCCATCACTCTCTGCTCTCCAACACATTACTCCAAAACCATATAAACGCTCAAACAGGTATCTGCCTCTATCTCTGAAATCAAATAAAGAGGCAGAAGACACTGCAGAGCAGGACACTGCGACACAGGAGCTACAACAATACTCACCCAAATCAGGAACCAAAACTAAACAAGCACAAAGGAAATCAAAAACTTCTGATCATAGGAGACCCATGATTCGGGGAGTTGATACCATCTCCAGCAGGGTGATGGTCAGATGTCTCCCAGGTACATCAGCATGGAGAGACACTGACCGCATTACTAAAATTGTTCACAAAGCAGGAGAAAACATTGATGTCCTAGTACACATAGGGACTAATGATCTCGCCAGCCGGTCAGTTGTGGAGACCAAGGAACACCTGACTAAGCTGGGTGACAAACTATCATCTATTTCGTCAGCATCTCTTCTCTGAGATCCTGCCAGTCTGGGAGAAGGAACAGATGGACGGAAGGTCAGAGAAGGAGAGATGGGAGCTAAACACGTGGCTCAGGACTGGTGCCAGGAAAAGGACACAGATTTGTAGGAACTGGCAACAGTTCTGGGAGCGAAAGTTCTTTAAATTTGATGGACTGCATCTGACTAAAGAGGAGTCATGCATTGGGGCAGAAGTTTGACGTCTTTGCAGAATATTTAAACTAGCAAATGGGGAGAGGGTGCAGCACCCCATACGTCGAATGGGAAGAACACCCTCCCCTCAGCTAGTGGTCAAACAGGAATTCAGCGTGTTTGCCATTCATTTGCATCACCAGGTAAGAAAAAAGGTTTGTCTCCCCACGATGCACAGGGTAATGCCAAACTTCACCCAACAACTAACACACCAAAATCTGGCCAATGGAAAATCATGTACAAATGCTCACAGCCTGGGAAATAAGATCCCAGACCTGCAGGCAATAATGTCAGAGGCTAAACTGGACATAGTAGCAATTAGTGAGACGTGGTTTACCAGTAACCACACTTGGGAGACTTAGTACCTGGCTATGTATTGTTCAGAAGAGACCGAGGTGCAAAAAGGGGGAGGAGGCCCTGTATGTTAATGAAAAATATCAAAGCTACAGAAATTCAGAATACACATAAGGAGCCAGAAGAACTGTGGGTCACCCTGGAAACAGGAAATGGGACAGCCATAAGAACTGGGGTTGTCTACAGGCCCCAGACCAGAGGAGGACATAGACACATTACTGTTAGAAGATATACAAACATGACAGCTAAAGGGAGGTTCTGATAATGGAGACTTCAACATGCCAGATATAGATTGGTCAATACCAGCAGGAACATCTGCCAGAACTAGACTCATAGTGGATTCCCTGCAGGGGAGGGCCTCAAACAACTGGTACAGCAGCCCACAAGAGACAGGGCCATCCTAGATCTAGTACTGACTAACAAAGAAGGATCACAGATCTCCAGGTAGAAGGTCACCTGGGGTCCAGTGACCATCACATGGTATGGTTCAATTTGGCTACTACATCTAAATCATCCCATTCCAAGGCAAAATATGGGACTTCAGAGGAGCTGACTTTGATAAGATGGCCAACAGAGTTAAGCTAGCCCTGGCAAAAAGAAACACAGGTGAGGAGGTACAGGCAAAGTGGGCAAGCATTAAGGATACAATACTTGAAGCAACATCCCATTGTGTTAGACAGAAAAGGAAGTGCAAAGAAGAAGGAAACCACTTTGGTTCTCAAATACAGTAGCAGAAAAGGTCAGAGCCAAAGGCTGGCCTTCAGAAAATATATGGAACACAGCGGGATGAAGATAGGGAGGCATACCAAACTGCCCTAAGGGAAGCAGGTAAGGCAGTAAGGCAGGCAAAGTCCCAAACTGAGGAAACACTAGCACGAACAGTAAAGAAGGTGACAAGACTTTCTATAGATACATTAGTGAAAGGAGAAAGTCCAGAGGGTATTCTAAGTTAATGGAGAAAAGGGAGCATGTGAGGAGGAGGACCCTGTAAAGGCATCTATCCTAAATAGATACTTTGCTCAGTATTTACTGAAGAGAAGGTAGGGCACCATTTAGCTCATCATGGACACAGGGGAGGGAGGTGAGCACTACTCCCTCTCACAAAAGAAAGGGTCCTACAAGAGCTTGCTAAGCTCAGGGTGGATAAGGCAATGGGACCTGATGGCATACATCCCAGGGTACTTAAGGAGCTAAAGGAGGAACACAGAGCCATTAGCAGAATTGTTTAGTGAGTCTCTGAGCACAGGAGAGGTCCCAGAAGACTGGAGAAGGGCTCATGTGATCCCGCTCCACAAGAGTGGTAGCAGGGAGGAGGCGGGAACTACAGACCAGTCAGTCTTACCTCAGTAGTGGGCAAGATTATGGAGGCACTCCTAAGGAAAGGATAGTGCAACACCTGGAATCCATGAGGCACAGGATCCAAGACAGCATGGGTTTACAAAGGAAGGTCCTGTCAAACTAATCTCATAGATTTCTTTGACTGGGTAACCAGAGTGGTGGACCAAGGGGAGCAGTTGATGTCGCCTACCTTGACTTCAGCAAAGGTTTTGACACTGTTCCACATAGAGATTGATAAATAAGCTAGGTAGGCTCAGGTGGTGGAAGTTGGTCAACTGGGTGGCAAACTGGTTGACTGGCAGAAAACAGAGAGTGGTAAATGGTATACAGTCAGAAGAGATGCAAGTCACAAGGGGTACCTCAGGGATCAGTCCTGGGGCCAGTCCTATTCAACATCTTCATTAGTGACCTCAGAATGGACTAGAGGGTAAGGCTTGTCTGTTTGCAGATGACACCAAGATCTGCTACAGAGTAGATGATCCAGATGGGGTGGGCAGAATGAGAAGAGATCTGGATAAACTAGCAAAATGGTCAGAAGAGTGGCAACTGGGATTTAATGCAAAGAAGTGCAAAATCATGCACATAGGGAAGAGAAACCCTGAAGCCACTTATAGGCTGGGAGGGGAGTTGCTAGCAGTCACAAAGGAAGAAAGAGACTTGGGCATCATCATCACTGATGACCTAAAATCATCCAAGCAGACCTCTAAAGCAGTAGGTAAGGCTAGGGGTGTTAGGGTGTATTAGTAGGGGTATCACAAGTCGTAAGAGGAGGTAATAATCCCTCTGTACAAGACATTGGTTAGCCCCATCTGGAGTACTGCGGCAGTATTGGAGGCCACACTTCACAAGGACATTAACTAAATTGAGGCAGTCCAGAGAAGGGCAACCAAATGGTGCAGGACTGCATCAGAAGACATATGAGGACAGATTAACGGAGCTCAATATGTATACCCTTGAGCAAAGGAGGGAGAGAGGTGATATGATCGAGACATTTAAACACCTTAAGGGCATAAACAAGGTGAAAGAGTCTAACATGTTTAAATATAAGAAAAATTGCAGGACAAGAGGACACAGCAGAGATTAGAGGAGGCCGATTAAGGGGAATGTGAGGAAATTCTTTTTCACAGAAAGGGTGGTAGATGCATGGAATAGCTTACCACAAGAAGTGGTGGCTATGAATACAGTGCAGGGCTTCAAACAGGCATGGGATAGGCATAAGGGAGCAATACAAATGACTATGAATAGATAGGTCACTGACAGAGCAAAGGCCGATGGCACATTTATAAGGTAGAAAAAGAAATGGGCAGACTGGATGGGCCTTGCGGTCCTTATCTGCCGTCAACTTCTATGTTTCTATGTTTCTATGTCACTGCTGAGAATAATCAATGTGCGAGACACTAGAACACCCCCATATTCTGCCAGAAAGCACACTCTGAACAGGGTGAGCTCTGTCACTGCTGAGCTTAGTTTCTGTGCGAGGCACTAGAATGCCCCCATATTCTGACAGGAAGCACACTCTGGATAGGGTGAGCTCTGCCCCCATATTCTGACAGGAAGCACACTCTGGCTGGGCTCTGTCACTGCTGAGAATAATCAATGTGCGAGGCACTAGAACACCCCCATATTGTGTGGGGAAGCACACTCTGGACAGGGTGAGCTCTGTCACTGCTGAGCATAGTCACTGTGCGAGGCACTATAACACCCCCATATTCTGACAGGAAACACACTCTGGACAGGGTGTGCTCTGTTACTGTTGAGCATATTCACTGTTCGAGGCACTAGAACACCCCTATATTTCAGACAGGAAGCACACTCTGGACAGGTTTGGCTCTGTTACTACAGAGCATAGTTACTGTACGAGGCAATAGAACACCTCCATATTCTGACAGGAAGCACACTCTGGACAGGCTGGGCTCTGTCACTGCTGAGAATAATCAATGTGCGAGACACTAGAACACCCCCATATTCTGCCAGAAAGCACACTCTGGACAGGGTGAGCTCTGTCACTGCTGAGCTTAGTTTCTGTGCAAGGCACTAGAACCCCCATATTCTGACAGGAAGCACACTCTGGATAGGGTGAGCTCTGTCACTGCTGAGCTTAGTTTCTGTGCGAGGCACTAGAACACCACCATATTCTGACAGGGAGCACAATCTGGAGAGGGTGGGCTATTTTATTGCTGAGCAAAGTTACTGTAGGAAGCTCTAGAACACCCCCATATTCTGACAGGAAGCACACTCTGGAAAAGGTGGGCTCTGTTACTGCTGAGCATAGTCACTGAAGGAGGCACTAGAACACCCCATATTCTGACCGGAAGCACACCTAGACAGGCTGGGCCTGTCATGCTGAAAATAATCAATGTACGAGCCACTAGAACACCCCCATATTCTGTCAGTAAGCACACTCTGGACAGGGTGAGCTCTGTCACTGCTGAGCTTAGCTTCTGTGCGAGGCACTAGAACACTCCCATATTCTGACAGGAAGCACACTCTGGACAGGGTGGGCTCTGTCACTGGAGAGCATAGTCACTATAAAAGGCATTAGCACAACCCCTTATTCTGACAGGAAGCTCACTCTATACAGGGTGGGCTCTTTTACTGTAGAGCGTAGTCACTGTTCAGGCAATAGAACACCTCCATATTCAGAGAGGAAGCACACTGGACAGGGTGGGCTCCATAACTGCTGAGCACAGTCACTGTGCAAGGCACTATAACACCCCCATATTCTGAGAGGAAGCACAGTCTGGACAGGGAGGGGTGTGTCACTGCAAAGCATAGTCACTGTGCAAGGCACAAGAACACTCACATAGTCACACAGGCAGCACACTCTGGACAGGGTGGGCTCTGTTACTGCTGAGCATAGTCATGAACGAGGCACTAGAACACCACCATATTCTCACAGAAAACAGTCTGGTCAGGGTCGGCTCTGTTACTGCTGAGCGTAGTCACTATACAAAGCATTAGAACACCCCCATTTTCTAACTGGAAGCACACTCTAGACAGGGTGGGCTCTGTTACTGCTGAGCGTAGTCACTGTATGAGGCACTAGACCACTCCCATATTCTGACAGGAAGCACACTCTTGACAGGCGGGGCTCTGTCACTGCTAAGAATAGTCCCTGTGCAAGGCACTAGAACACCCCCATATTCTGACAGGAAGCACACTCTGGACAGGGTGGGCTCTGTCAGTGCTGAGCATAGTCACTGTGCGAGGCTCAAGAACACCTCCATATTCTGACAGGAAGCACATTGTGGACAGGGTGGGCTCTGTCATTGCTGAGCATAGTCATTGTGCGAAGCAATAGAACGCCATATTCTCAAAGGAAACACACTCTGGACAGAGTGGGCTTTGTTACTGCTGAGCATAGTCACTGTAGGAGGCACTATAGCACTCCTATATTCTTACAGGAAACTCTTTCTGGGCAGGGTGGGCCCTAGTTACTACTGATCATAGTCACTGTAGGAGGCACTAGAACACTCCATATTCTGACAGGAAGCACAATCTGGACATTGTGGGCTCTGTTACTGCTGAGCACACTCACTGTACAAGGCACTAGAACACCACCATTTTCTGAGAGGAAGCACACTCTGGATAGGTGGGTCTGCCTTGTTACTGCTGAGCGTAGTCATTGTACAAGGCACAAGAACACCCCCATATTTGACAGAAAGCACACTCTGGACAGGGTGGGCTCTGTTACTGCTGAGCATAGTCATGTGATAGGAATAGAACACCTCAATATTCTGATAGGGAGCACACACTGGATAGGGTGGGCTCTGTCACTGCTGAGCATTGTCGCTGTAGGAAGCGCTAGAACGCCCCCATATTCTGACAGGAAGCACAATCTGGAAAGGGTGGACTCTGTCACAGCTGAGCATACTCACTGTACGAGGCACTAGATCACCCCATATTCTGACCGGAAGCACACTCTGGACAGGCTGGGCTCTGCCGCTGTTGAGAATAGTCACTGTGCGAGGCACTAGAACACCCCATGTTTCTGACAGGAAGCACACCTGGACATGGTGATCTCTGTCACTGCAGAGCATAGTCATTGCGCGAGGCACTAGATCACCACCATATTCTCACAGGAAGCACACTCTGGACAGTGTGGGCTTTGTCACTGCTGAGCATAGTCACTGTGCGAGACACTATAACACCCCCATATTCTGACAGGAAGCACAATCTGGACAGGGTGGGCTCTGTTACTGCTGAGCCCACCCTGTCACTGTAGGAAGTGCTACAATTCCCCCATATTCTGACAGGAAGCACACTCTGGACAGGGTTGGCTCTGTTACTGCTGAGCATAGTTACTGTACGAGGCACTAGAACACCCCCATATTCTGACCGGAAGCACACTCTGGACAGGCTGGGCTCTTTCACTGCTGAGAATAGTCACTGTGCGAGGCACTAAAACACCCCCGTAATTCTGACAGGAAGCACACTCTGGACAGGGTGAGCTCTGTCACTGCTGAGCTTAGTGTCTGTGCGAGGCACTAGAACACCTCCATTTTCTGACAGGAAGCACACTCTGGACAGGGTGGGCTCTGTCACCTCAGAGCAAAGTCACTGTGCGAGGCACTAGAACACCCCCATATTCTGAGAGGCAGCACACTCTGGACAGGGAGGGCTCTGTAACTGCTAAGCATAGTCACTGTGCAAGGCATAAGAACACCCCCATAGTCACATCGGCAGCATGCTCCGGCAGGGTGGCCTCTGTTACTACTGAGCGTAGTCAGTGTACAAGGCACTGGAACACCCCCATAATCTGACTGGAAGCACACTCTGGACAGCGTGGGCTCTGTTATTGATTAACATAGTCACAGTCAGAGTCACTAGAAACCCCCATATTCTGTCAGGTGGCACACTGTGCTTAGGACAGGCTTTGTTACCGCTGAGCAGTATCACTGTGCAAGGCACTAGAACACCCTCATATTCTGACAGGAAGCACACTCTGGACAGAGGAGGCTCTGTTACTGCTGAGCATAGTCATCGCAAGAAGCACTGGAATGCCCCCCTATTCTGACAGGCAGCACACTCCGGGCAGGATTGGCTATGTTAATGCTAAGCATAGTCACTATGCAAGGCACTAGCACACCCCCATATTCTGACAGGAAGCTCACTCTAACAGGGTGAGCTATGTTACTGCTGACCATAGTCACTTTGCAAAGCACTAGGACACTCCCATATTCAGTCAGGAAGGACACTCTGGACAGGTTGGGCTCTGTAACTGTTCATCATAGTCACTGTGCGAGGCACTAGAACACCCCCATATTCTGTCAGGTGGCACACTCTGGTTAGAACAAGCTCTGTTACAGCTGAGCAGTGTCACTGTGCAAGGCATTAGAACTCCCTCATATTCTGACAGGAAGCACACTCTGGACAGGGCGGGCTCAGACCCTGCTGAGCATAGCCACTGTGCAAGGCACTAGAACACCCTCATATTCTGACAGGAAGCATAATCTGGACTGGGTGGGCTCTGTCACTGCTGAGCAAAGTCACTGTAGGAAGCACTAGAATGCCCCCATATTCTGACAGGAAGCACAATCTGGACAGGGTAGGCTCTGTTACTGCTGAGCATAGTCACTGTAGAAAGCGCTGGAACGCCCCCATATTCTGACAGGAAGCACACTCTGGACAGGTTGGGCTCTCTTACTGCTGAGCATAGTTACTGCACGAGGCACTAGAACACCCCCATATTCTGTCAGGAAGCATACTCTGGACAGGGTGAGCTCTGTCACTGCTGAGCTTAGTTTCTTCGCAGGCACTAGAACACCCCCATATTCTGTCAGGAAGCACACTCTGGACAGGGTGAGCTCTGTCACTGCTGAGCTTAGTTTCTGTGCGAGGCACTAGAACACCAATATATTCTGACAGGAAGCACACTCTGGACAGGGTGGGCTCTGTCACAGCTGAGCATAGTCACTGTGCAAGGCACTGGAACACCCCCATATTCTGACAGGAAGCACTCTCTGAACTGCGTGGGCTCTGTTACTGATGAGCATTTTCACTGTGAGAGGCACAAGAACACCCCATATTCTTTCAGGTGGCACACTCTGGTCAGGACAGGCTCTGTTACGCTGAGCACTGTCACTGTGCAAGGCACTAGAACACCTCATATTCTGACAGGAAGCACACTTGACGGGGGCTCTGTTACTGCAGAGCGTAGTCACTGTATAAGGCACTGAAACACCCCATATTCTGACAGGAAGCAGTCATTGAACTGCATGGGCTCTGTTACTGATGAGCATATTCACTGTGAGAGGCACTAGAACACCCTCATATTCTGAGAGGAAGCACACTGTGGACAGGGTGGGCTCTGTCACTGCAAATCATAGTCACTGTGCAAGGCACAAGAACACCCCTATAGTCACACAGGCAGCACGCTCTGGACAGGGTGGGCTCTGTTACTGCAGAGCGTGGTCACTGTATAAGGCACTGAAACACCCCATATTCTGACAGGAAGCACACTCTGAGCTGGATGGGCTCTGTTACTGATGAGCATAGTCACTGTGAGAGGCACTATAACACCCCATATTCTTTCAGGTGGCACACTCTGGTCAGGACAGGCTCTGTTACCACTGAGCACTGTCACTGTACAGGCACTAGAACACCCCATATTCTGACAGGAAGCATAATCTGGACTGGTGGGCTCTGTTACTGCTGAGCAAAGTCACTGTGCGAGGCACAAGAACACCCATATTCTTACAGGAAGCACACTCCAGACAGGATTGGCACTGTTACTGCTAAGCATACTCACTATACAAGGCACTAGCACACCACCATATTCTGACAGAAAGCTCACTCTTTACAGGGTGGGCTCTGTTACTGTAGAGCATAGTCACTGTACAAGGTGTTAGAACACTCCCATTTTCTAACTGGAAGCACACTCTTGACAGGGTGGGCTCTGTCACTGCTGAGCCCAGTCACTGTGCGAGACACTAGAATTCCCCTATATTCTGACAGGAAGCACTCTCTGGGTATGGTGGGCTCTGTCACTGCTGAGAATAGTCACTGTGCAGGGCACTATAATTCCCCCATATTCTGACAGGTAGCACACTCTGGACAGGGTGGGCTCTGTAACTGCTCAGCATAGTCACTATGCGAGGCACTATATCACCCCCATATTCTGAGAGGAAGCACACTGTAGACAAGGTGGGCCATGTCACTGCAAAGATAGTCACTGTGCAAGGCACAATAACACCCTGATAGTCACACAGGCAGCACACTCTGGACAGGCTGGGCTCTGTCACTGCTGAGCGTGGTCACTGTGAGAGGCACTAGAACACCAACATATTCTGTCAGGTGGCACACTCTGGTCAGTACAGGCTCTGTTACCGCTGAGCACTGTCACTGTGCAAGGCACTAGAACACCCCCATATTCTGACAGGAAGCACACTCTGGACAGGGGGGGATCTTTTACTGCTGAGCATAGTCACTGTACGAGGCACTGGAACGCCCCCCTATTCTGACAGGCAGCACCCTCCGGACAGGATTGGCTCTGTTACTGTGAAGCACAGTCACTATATAAGGCACTCAGCACACTCCCATATTCTGACGGGAAGCTCACTGTGCAGGGTGGGCTTTGTAACTGCTCCAGCATAGTCAACAGTGCAGGCACTATAACACTCCCATATTCTGACAGGAAGCTCACTCTGTACAGGGTGGGCTCTGTAACTGCTCAGCATAGTCACTGTGTGAGGCGCTAGCACAGCCCTGTATTTAGATAAGCAGCACACTCTGGACAGGGCAGAGCTGTGTCACTGCTGAGCATAGTCATTGTGTGAGGCACTAGCATAGCCCTGTTTTCGATAGACAGCACACTCTGGACAGGCAGAGCTGTGTTACTGTTGTGCATAGTACTATGCCGGGCACTAGCTCAGCCTTGTATTTAGATTGGCAGTTCTGTAGACAATGTGGGCTGTGTGATGCTTAGCATAGTGACTGTGCGAGGCATTGGCTCTGCCCCATATTCAGACAAATATAGTATGAACATGGAGGGGCTGTGTTACTGCTGAGCAAAGTTAATGTGTGAGTCACTAGCACAGCCTCAGATTCAGATGAGCTGCACCATCTGGACATAGAGGGCCGGATATTTAAAAGGGTTGCACCATGTGCAATAGGGTTACGCATACACAAGTCTGAAAGTGCGCCATTCTGCGATATTTAGCAGGAGGCAGTTGCGCCACCGAAAACAGGCTGAACAATTCGCGCACGAATGCAAATGACTGGCGCGCAATCCAAGGGGTGGATCCCGCATAAAGAGCACAATGCGATATTCAAGGTTGCGCACGCGCAAGAGCGAACAGCCGGAAGTTGCTCCACAGCAGAAATGAGCCAATATAAAAAGGTTCAAGGAAGAGGCGCAAGAACACTACAGGGTTGCCAAGTGAGACAGGACAGACAGAGAAAGACAGACAGTGACAGTCCAGAACAGGGCAGGCAAGGGAAGTTGTGTGGGCCATAGGCTGCAGAGGCCAGCAGGTGTACCCGGTGCAGTGGAGGTAGCAGTCAGGACAGCGGGGGTAACAGAGCAACATCAGCCAGGGGGGATCACAAGCCAGGGAGATGGACAGTGCCAGCTTCCACATGGAAGCTGTAATGAGGGGAGTGAAAATGCATGCTGCAGGGGGACGTTGGCCATGGAAGGGCCGTCAGCAGTATGCCTCCAACAGGCAGTACCGTGCCCGCATCAGCTTTGAGCTGTACACAGATGTAGAGATCGTGGCTGGTACCACCTGAACAGGGCAATACTGAGATGGCTCTGTGAATTGTGCAGTGATGTGATGCAGGCACCCTCACGACGGAGTCATGCCCTGTCGGTGGAGACCAAGGTGACAGCCTGCATGTGCCTGCTCACCACGGGCACCTTCCAGAGGCCGACAGAGAACACCACAGGCATCACAGAGTTGGCCACGTTACGCATCCTCACCCAATTCCTCAGTGCACTGCTGCCACATGCTGCGGAGTACATCCAGTTCCCCAGCACCGCAGCAGAGCATACAGCAAACACGCAGGAGTTCCACAGGGTATCACGTATGCCTGGCATGCTAGGGGCCATAGACTGCACCCATGTGGCCATTCGTACGCCACCTGGCCCCGATGGGGCTGCATATAGGAACAGGAAGGGCTATTCCAGTGTCAACTGCCAGGTGGTGTGTGATACCACTGTGCACATAATCAATGTCTGTGCCACACATCCTGGCGGAGCACATGATGCCTTTATATGGTATCAGTCCGCACGTGCCATCGATTCGAGAGTGGGGACATCCCCACAGGCCATCTAGTGGGTGAGTACGCATGTAGGAATTGCAAACGGGGCAAGGGTGGGAATTCAATCAGTGCTATGGTAGTGGCAAACAGGGATATTGGCAATATGGACCTGAACATGATACTCATCTCCACCATCTCCACACAGGTGACAGCGGATACCCATCCGTCCCTGGCTGCTCACACCATACCAGCGCCCATGACCCCATCGCAGCAATGCTATAATGAGGCGCATGCCGCCACACGCAACATCATCGAGCGGGTGTTTGGGATGCTCAAGGCACACTTGATGCCTAGACACCCCAGGCAGTGCTCACACTACAGCCCCTCAAAGGCCTGTGGGATATTCCTGGCCTGTTGCATCCTGCACAACATGGCCAAAGACCATGGGATAGCTGTACAGGTCGAGGAGGTGGACAGAGATGGGGATGCCAGTGGTGCCGGTGATGATGGTGATGAGCAGCCCCCTGGACGGCAGGACCCCGACTGATCCGGCAGGCCCAGCTGCACCGGGACCATCACGGAGGAGCATTATGCACGACACAGGTAAGTCAAGGGCCATGTGCAACCAACACTGTCCTGGTGCAACCCACAGGCACACAGAGTAACACACCAGGGGTGCATGATGGCAAGGGGAGTGGAAGGGACCAGGCACAAAAACACACCATCAGGGAGGGGCGAACAGTCACATGGACACACAGACACACACAAACACACCAGGCACAAAGCGTACATGGGCAGGTGCACAGCAGAGCAGGAACAGACATGGCAAACACACAGATCCACAGACCACACCCACCACCTGTACTGTCCAAGTACGTGTGTCAGATGCTGGGCACCCTTGCACCTTGGTGTACAGTACAATGCAGGCATCATCATGCACACACACCTGTGGACAGCAGTCAGGATGGTGTGCAGGTGGTCTGTATGTCAGCGTGATGTGTAGGGCACCCACCAGTGCACTGCCCACCATGACGCACATTGCACACAGGGCAGCACCAGACAGGGCCCGCACTGGGAGACAGGTCAGTCATGGTGCACTGTTCCACTGCCACCGCAGATGTGTGGGTGGCCCCGCCATGACCCAACAGCACTGGCAGGCTGAGCAGGGGCCAGATGGGGTGGCACCAATGGACCACCAGGGGTCCCACTGCACGAACGGGATCTGTAGTATGCCAAACATACCTGCACCAGGGGTGCTCGAGATGCCCACAGCAGAACCCAGAATCGACAGGCTGGGTGTCGCACTACACTGGGAATGGGGAGTAGAGAGCGTACTGTGTGGGGTGCGCGGTACAGGGCACCTGCCTGTGTGCCCAATGCAGCCATGACAGTGACCAATGCCTGGGTCTGCCTGTCAGTGGCGGCGTCACATCTATCTGCATATGGACCATCTCTGCAGGATCAGAGCACAGTCCCTGCTGTGCCTCCACAGCCATGCACAGTGCCTCCACGGACGTTGCAACCCACCTTTGCTGCTGTACTCATTCCCGCAGCCAGCGGGTGTGCTCTTCAAATGGGTACTCTGCCACAACGCATCCTGTCCCCAGGGTATGGAAGGTCCTGATGCTCAACACCCCTTGAGGGTGGGTGCTGTTCACCAGGACCAGAAATGGGCATATCAAGGGTGGTGGGCATGTGCCACCGCTGGACACTGTGCCCCCAGACCTGGTGGGTGACTGCTGCTGCTGCTCCTCTAACCGCTGTGCCCCACGGACCACTCGTTCCACTGCTGTGGCTGCAACAGTGGCAAACACCTGCACAGCCACCGGTGCTGCTCCACCAGTGCTGACAGGCACAGCCTGGGACTGTGCTGACATGCTTGCATACACGTTGGAACGAGCTAGGCCCAGCGGCACGTGCTGGCCTGCTGTGTGTCCGTCATGGGACACACATGTCACTGCCCATTGCAGTCCTTGCATCATCAATTGTGCAGGTACGTGCTACAGCCACAGTCACAGTGTGCTGGCATGCTTGCATGCCAGACTGCTGAGACACAGGCCGTGCACCCCCCACACCCAACTCACCGACACCAGAGTTGGCAGCACAGTGTGCATGCTGGTGCAGTGCATGTTGGCTGGTGACAGAGGTGGATGAACCCTCCTCCAACTCCAGAAGGTCTTCCTCACTGCCTGGACCCACTACCACCACCATCCCCTGAAGATGAACAGGATCTGTAACCGAAAGTGAGGACATGTGAGTGCATGGGAACAACCTCCCCCCCAACACCACCACCATGTCATACCGTGCAGTGTAGGGCTTCCACCTGTCTGGAATCCACCTCCTGGTACGCCCTCAATAGCACTCCACTGCACTGATGCAGCCAGTCAGTCCTCAGCTGGGGTCAGCTCTGCCACCGCTGGCTGGCCCCCGCCTGTGCCAGCACATGCCACCCTGACAGCTGCCACCTTCTCCTTCACCCTGCTGCGGTCTGTCCCCATCTTCTTTTTGCATTCCTGCACAGAGCACTGGTGGCTTCCATGCAGGTTCACAGCCCGAGCTACCCCCTCCCATGCAGCCACACGGGCCTGAGGGGTGCCCCACCATCCACTCAGTAGTGGCTCCTCCTCCAGGTAGGCCTGGAAGAGGGCCTCTGTCTCTGCCGTGGTGAAGTTGGGCCTCCTCCTCCGCCCACCATCCTCACCCTCACCTTGGCTCTGCTCAGTCATGTCGATCTGTGTGGGTGGAAGTGGACACCTGTCACTGTGCAGTCTACAGCATTTCCCATGACCATTGTCCAGACCATCACACAGCATGCAACCCACCTCTCACCTGCAGTAACTGACTCTGGCCAGCGCAGCCCAATGTCGCACATTTATAGCGCAATGCATGCAAATTAGGAATGGAGCAACTGTAATGAGATGCAAATCATGCCACTGCACCTTTGAATGGCTGATCAGATGATTTTCATGTGTCGGCTGAATATTGTGCCATTGCGCTTTGCGCAATATGGTTGAGCCAGCTGAGCCAGTGGCGCATATCTGTGACTGTGTGGTACACTGAATTGCACATGCCCAGGTAGCTTACACAGGCGTCTGCCATGTTGATGATGTGCTGTGCGTGATCGGCAATTCAGGCCATGGCCACCATTGTGCTAATGGTGCTACAGCGCTTGTCACCACATGGCGCAGTGGCAGTACTGCGCAATAGTCCACTGTGGCACTGGCACGCAGGTGTCCAATCGCGCAGGATGTGTGGACGTCCGATGGCGCTGTGTGTAGCCTCGTGCCACTGACCCATGACCTTGTGCATGACCTTGCCCCTGGCGCTATGCGCCTGGCATGTCTGGCTCTATCGCGCTGTTCAGTGACATGCGCCGATGTGGACCGATGGCTCTGTCCAAACAGCACGAGCAGGGCAGCATGGAGTTGTATTGCACAACATTTGCTGTGGGGTTGCCGTGTTGCGGAGCACCATATTGCCACTGTACATTTTGACAATGGCACGCAGGAGAGCACCACAAAGGGGGCTTGGAGTTAGCTAACCTGGTGGCTGTGGTGGAGCCTCACCATGGCTCACTGTTTGAGAGTGTGCCTGCAGGTGCCACACGCCCATGTGTGGCAGCAGGTCGCTGTGGTGGAGCCCCACTATGGCTCCCTGTTCAAGGGTGTGCCTGCAGGTGCCATGCACCCATGTGTGGCAGCAGGTCGCCACTGCTCTGGAGCAGGCCACTGGGTGGAGGAGGACCCTGAACAGTGCAGGCACCACTACAGCAACCTGCAGAGGAGGGCATGCTCTGCTTGCACACCTCAGGTTGCGTGCAAGGAGGGTCATTGTGCCCAGGCCAGGGGTGTGCTGTGTATGCACCGTATGTCCACGGGTGACACTGTGTAATGTGACCTGTGCATGGTGGGATTGGGCTATGGTTTGCTGTGAAGGTGTTTGCAGGTGTGTGCTGTTTGGGTCTGGTTGTGTGGGCAGGCACACTCAATGGGGCAAGGGCTGTCTGCTTTGGGATCTCACTGATGTGTTTCTCTTCCTTTGTCTCCCACAGGCATGGAGAAGCAGAGGCGGGCACAGGCTGAAGCGTGGGATGGCGGTGCCAGGGTGGCTGGCAGAGGAGGGGTGCAACAGCCACAGCAGCAGCAACAGCAGCAGCCACAGCAGCACCAGCACCTGCAGCAGTGGCTTGATGAGGGTGAGTGTCATTACATCATGGATGCTATTGCATGCTGTGAGGGGGGCATGGCCACCATCCATGGACAACACTGCCATGCACGTGACGTGTGACAGTCAGCGCTGTCCAGTGGCACTGCATATCTGTGAGTGCATCAATGGTGGTCCATGCATGCACTGGGCACATGTCTGTGGCACTGCCTTCCCACCATGTAGCCATGTCACTGTACTGCCTTGGTTGTGCTGTGCTGGGCATGGGTGGGGTGTGTGTGCAGTGGCACACATGGCTGTGGCACTACCTTCCCACCACATAGCCATGTCACTGTACTGCCTTGGTTGTGCTGTGCTGGGCACGGGTGGGGTGTGTGTGCAGTGGCACACATGTGTGCTGCTTGGCTGGGCTTGTCTTGTGCACGTCACTGTGAGTGGGTGCAGTCCATCACAGGGCGGGGCACTTGGTGTATGCCATGCATATTGGTGGGTTTCAGGATTGTGTACAGTCCTAGCATTGATTCTGTTCCCTTGCCCTAGGTGTCGGGTCCTGCACAGGATTGAGCAGGCTGTCCACCGCCTGCTGGAGGTGTCCACAGCGTCCCTATCCATTCTGTGGGAGATGCCGGAGGGTGTCAGACGATGGAGAGGCCACAGGACCAGAGGCAAGCTGCTGCTGTGCAGCCTGGAGGACAGTAGCTGTCCCACACCTACCCCCTTTACCCTTCCCTCACACCCTGCCTTCCCTCTGTACATAGTTTATTGTTGTGTGTTCGTGTTGATATGCTTTTATAAATCTATTTTGTATGAGTACTGTGGTGGTCTCTGATTTGCAGCTAGCTATGGGTGCTCAGTTGCAGTGGTGTGCATAGCATCTGGTGTGGTATTGTCCTGGCATTGTGTGTGTGTGTGTGTGCATGGGGAGGTGTCCCTGGTGTGGTGGTGGCTTGCAGCCGGTCTGGCCGTGTGCTGCCACACACCGCTGGGTGCTGCTGGTGGGTCTGGTTTGTATGGTTTGGTGGTACACATGGTTGCATTGTGCCGGGGGGGGCCCAGGGAGTCCTGCAGTGACAGTCACAGTCACTGCTCATGGGTGGTGTCTTGGGGTCACAGTGCAGGGTGTGCTGTGCACACACAGGGGCTGCTGGACACTGGGGTGGTCCGCCCCTTAGTGTGGCAGTCTCAGCTTGCCAGTGGGTGTGCTGCAATAACGCGGCCAGGATGTGTTTTCTTGCTTGTCCCCATGGGCCGGTTGATATTCTGTCCCTCCCCCAGTTATGCTGTTCTTGGGGTGTGGGGGTGCATTGTTAGTTCTGCAGTGTGTCCCTGTGCCCATCTGTGGTATGGGTGGTGGGCCTCTGCCTACCTCCCTGGTTGTGCTATTCCATTGCTATGCTGCTGGGGGTGTCATTGCTTGCCCTATGGGCCTCTGGACTGCTCAGCTGGGCTGGTCTTGTTGCACTATGGCGCATCATATCTGCTCAGCTTCCCCTCCCTGGTTGCGCTATGGCGCAGTTTGTGCGATATTCAGATGTTGGCTGCTTGCGCTATTGGCCTTGCTCCATGTTTGAATATCGGCGGCGATTGCGCATGTCCGCAAGTGACTTGGCGCTGCCCTCGTTGTTGTGCAATTTTCGCGAGTTTGAATATCTGGCCCCAAAGGTTTGTGTTACTGCTGAGCATAGTCACTGTGGGAGGTAATAGAACAGCCATATTTCAGACAGGCAGCACACTCTGGAGGGCAGGCTGTGCTACTGCTGAGCATAGTCATTGTGCAAGAAAGTAGCACAGCCCAGTACACATGCTGGCAGCTCACTCTGAGCAGGGCGGCTGTGTTACTGCTGAGCATATTCTCTTGAGATGCCATAGCACAGCCCTATTTTCACACAGGCAGCACACTCTGAGAGGCAGGCCTGAGTTACTGCTGAGCTTAGTCACTATATGAGGTACCTAACACAGTGTCAAATTTAGAGTTGCAAGCACACTGTGGACGGGGGGCTGTGTTACTGCTGAGCACAGTCACTGCGAGGCACTGAGACAGCCCCACTTTCTGACAGGCAGCACACTCTGGTTGGGGCTGCTGTGTTACTGCTGAGTGTAGTCACTCTGCAAGGCACTGGCACAACCTCAAATTCATGAAGGAAGCACACTCAGGACAGGGCAGGGCTTTATTACTGCTGAGCGTAGTCACTCTGCAAGGCACTGGCACAATCTCATATTCATGCAGGAAGCACACTCTTAACAGGGCAGGGCTGTGCTACTGCTGAGCATAGCCACTGTGCGCAGGCACAAGCATAGTCCCATTTTCAATCAGGCAGCACAGTCTTGACAGGGTGGGCTCTATTACTGCTGAGCAAAGTCACTGTGCAAGGCACTGGCTCTGCCCTAGTCAGACAGGCAGCACAGTCTGAACATCAGGTGCTGTGTTACTGCTGAGCATAGTAAGTGTGCAAGGCACTAGCACAGCCTCAGATTCAGACAGGCAGCACCATCTGGACTTAGGAGGGTTGTTTTACTGCAGAGCATAGTCACTGTATGAGACACTGGCATAGCCCCATATTCAGGTATGCAGCACACTTCAGCAGTGTGAGGCTGTTACTTCTGAGCATAGTCACTGTGCAAGGGAAGAAAACATTCCATATTTAGACAGGCAGCACAATCTGGACAGAGCTGGGCTGTTTTGCTACTGAGCATAATCACTGTACAAGACACTAGTACAGCCCCATATTCAAAGAGGCATCACACTCTGGACAAGGTGGGATAGTGTTACTTCTCAGCATAGTCGTTGTGCGAGGGACTAGCAGAGCCCAAAAATCAGACAGGCAGAAGAGTCTGGATAGGGTGCAGCTGTGTTACTGCTGAGCATACTCACTGTGTTAGGCACTGGCACGCCCCATATTCATGCAGGTAGCACACTCTGGACAGGGTGTGTCTGTGTTACTGCTGAGTATTGTCACTATGTGAGGCACTAGCCCCAAATTTAGAGATGCAGCACACTCTGGATGGGGGGGGCTCAGTTACTGCTGAGCACAGTCACTGTATGAGGCTCTGGGACAGCCCCACTTTCTGACAGTTAGTACACTCTGGTCAGTGCGGCTGTGTTACTGCTAAGCATAGTCACTGCGCAAGGCACTGGCACACCCTCATATTCATACAGGTAGCGCACTCTTAACAGGACAGGGCTCTGTTACTGCTGAGCATAGTCTCTGTGTGGGTCACTAGCACAGCCCTCTATTTAGAGAGGCAGCACACTCAGGACAGGGTAGGGCTGTGTTACTGCTGAGCATAGTCACTGTGTGAGGCACTAGCTCAGCCCTGAATTTAGATAGGCAGCACACTCTGGTCATAGCAGGGCTGTGTTACTGCTGTGCATAGTCACTGTGTGAGGCACTAGAACAGCCCTGTATTTAGACAGGCAGCAAACTCTGGAAAAGGTTAGGATGTGTTACTGCTGAGCACTGTCACTGTGTGAGGCACTAGCACAGCCCTGTATTTAGACAGGCAGCGCACTCTTTACAGGGCATGACTGTGTCACTGTTGAGCATAGTCACTGTGTGAGGGACTAGCACAGCCCTGTATTTAGATAGGCAGCACACTCTGGACAGGGCAGGGCTGTGTTACTGCTGTGCATAGTCGCTGTACAAGGCACAAGAGCAGCCACATAATTTAGACAGGCAGCACACACTGGACAGTGTGTGTCTGTGTTACTCCTAAGCATAGTCACTGTGCAAAGCACAAGTACAGTCCCATTTTCAGACAGGCAGCTCATTCTGTTCAGGGCAGAGCTGTATTACTACTGAGAACAGTAAGTGTGTGAGGCACTAGCAAAGTCACTGTGCGATGTACAAGCACATACCCTTATTTACAGATGCAGCACACTCTGGACGGGGGCTCTGTGTTACCGCTGAGCAAAGTCACTGTGCGAAGCACTAGAACAGCCTCGTATTCAGACAGGTAGCCTCTCGACAGGGCAGGACTGTGTTTCTGCCAAGCTTAGACACTGTACAAGGCACTAGCACTGCCTCATTTTCAGTTAGGCAGCTCACTCTCAGCATGGCATTCCTGTGTTATTAGTGAGCATAGCACTGTACTAGCAGGGGGCAGCACACTCCGGGCGGAGTGGGGCTGTGTTCTGTTAAACATAGTCACTATGCGAGGCACTAGCACTGCCACTCATATTCAGTTAGGCAGCTCCACTCTCAGCATGGCATTGCTGTGTTATTAGTGAGCATAGCACTGTACTGTAGATCCCCATAATCACTGTGCGAGGCACTAGCAGCGCTCCATATTCAGGCAGGCAGCACACTCTGGACAGAGAGGGGCTGTGCTCCTGCTGTGCATAGTGAGCAGGTAATGCACTAGCTCAGCCTCATATTCAGACAAGCAGCACCCATTGGACATGGCAGGGCTATGTTACTGCTGAGCATACTCATTGTCGGAGACTCTGTTACAGTCCCAGATCTAGACAGGCAGGACACTGTTGACATCGTGGAGCAGTGTTACAGCTAAACATTGTCACTGCATGAGGCATTAGAACAGTCCCATGTTCAGACAGGCAGTACATTCTGGTCATGGCTGGGCTATGCTACTGCTGAGCACAGTAAGTGTGTGATGCACTAGCACAGCCCATATTCAGACAGGCAGCACAGTCTGAACTTGGAGACATGTGTTACTGCTGAAGCATAGTCACTGTACGAGACACTGGCACTGCCCCTTATTAAGATATTCAGTACACTCTGGACAGTGTGGGGGCTGTTACCACTGAGAGCATAGTCACTGTGGATGACAGTAGAACAGTGCCATAGTCAGACAAGCAACACACTCTGGACATGGTGGGACTATGTTACTGTTGAGCAGAGCCACTGAGCAAGGTACTAAAACATCCCATATTTAGACATGTTGCACAGTCTGGGGATGGCAGGGCTGTGTTAAAGCTGAGCATAATCACTGTCTAAAGTATGAGTATAGCCCCATATCTGGAAAGGCAGCACCCTCAGGACATGGTGGGGCTGTGTCACTGCTGATCACAGTCACTGTGTGAGGCACAAGCACAGCCCCATGTTCAGACAGGCAGCACACTCTGTTAAGGGCTGGGTTGTGTTACTGGTGAGCAAAGCCACTGTGAGATGAACTGGCCCACTGCCAAATTTAGGTAGGCAGCACACTCTAGTCAGGGTGGGGCTGTATTACTACTGAGCATAGTCACTGTGCGAGGCAGTATTACTGGTCATGAACTAGCACAGCCCCATATTTAGACAGGCAGCACACTGTGGACAGGGCAGGACTGTGTTAATGCTGTCCATAGTCACTGTACTAGGCACTGGCATAGCCACATATTCAGACATGCAGCATCCTTGGACATGGTAGGGATGGGCTGTGTTGTGTTACTGATGAGCACAGTCACTGTGAGCCACTGGCACAGCTCCATATTCAGACAGGCAGCACACTCTGGACAGGGTGGAACTCTGTTACTGCTGAACATAGTCACTATACAAGATACTAGCAGAGCCCCATATTTAGGCAGGCAGTACATTCTGAACAGAGCAGGGCTGTGTTACAGGTAAGCACAGTCACTGTGTGATTAACTTGCACAGCCCCATGTTCTGCCAGCAGCACACTCTGGACAGGGCAGGGCTGTGTTACTGCTGAGTATAGTCACTGTGCAAGGCACTAGCACAGCCCCACAGTCATGCAGGCAGCACACTTTAGACATGGCAGGTCTGTGTTACTCCTGAGCATAGTCACCATGCAAGGCACGAGAACAGCCCAATAGTCAGACAGGCAGCACACTCAAGAGAGGGCTGGCCTGTGTTAAATCTGAACATAGTCACTGTGCAAGGTACAAGCACAGCCCAATATTTAGAAACACAACACATTCTGGACAGGGCGGTTATATGTTACTGCTGAGCATAGTCATTAGAGAGGATCTGGCACAGCCCATATTCAGACAGGCAGCACATTCTGGTCAGGGTGGGGCTGTGTTACGGTGAGCATAGGCACTGTCGTCAAGAACTATCACAGCCCATATTTAGACAGGCAGCACACTCCGGACAGGGCAGTACTGTGTTATTGTTGACC
Source organism: Neoceratodus forsteri (assembly GCA_016271365.2). NCBI lineage: Eukaryota > Metazoa > Chordata > Ceratodontiformes > Ceratodontidae > Neoceratodus > Neoceratodus forsteri. The sequence goes on along the minus strand of CM057449.1, from coordinate 6,229,937 downwards.
ATAGTCACTGTGTGAGGCACTAGCACAGCCCTGTATTTAGATAGGCAGCACACTCTGGACAGAACAGGGCTGTGGTACTGCTGAGCATAGTCACTGCATGAGGCACTAGCACAGCCCCATATTTAGGCAAGCAGCACACTCTGGACAGGGTGGGGCTCTGTTACTGCTGTGCATAGCCACTGTGTGAGGGACTAACGCAGCCCTGTATTCATGCATGACTGCATTGTGTGGAGAGGCTAATGACCACATGATGGCTTGCAACTGAGGTCATTAGCAAGGCAGTCTCAGACTATGGCTTCAAAGTGCAAAGGTAGCTTCCTCTTTGGGATGCACACTCTCTCCTCTTGCTCCTTGGAGTCAGTTTACGGCATGCAGCTATGTTACCACTGAGCATAGTCACTGTTTGAGGTACTAGGACAGCCACATGTTCAGACAGGCAACACATCCTGGACAGAAAGGGTCTGTATTACTTTTATTAATTATTAATGCTGTGTTACTGCTGCGCATAGTCACTGTACGAGGCACTAGAACAGCCGCATGTACAGACAGCAGCAACACTCTGGACAGGGCAATGCTGTGTTACTTGAGCATAGTCATTGTGTGAGGCACTAGACCAAAGTCATATTCAGACAGGCAGAACACTCTGGACAGGGCGGGGTTATGTTACTGTTGAGCATAGTCACTGCAAGGCTCTAGCACAGCCCCCTATTTAGACAGGCAGCGCACTCTGGACAGGGCAGATCTGTGTTACTGCTTACCATAGTCACTGTGTGAGGCACTAGCACAGCCCTGTATTTAGATAGGCAGCACACTCTGGACAGGACAGGGCTGTGTTACTGCTGGGCATAGTCACTGTGCAAGGCACTAGCACAGCCCCATATTCTGACAGGCAGCACACTCCAGACAGGGAAGGGCTGTGTTACTGCTGAGCATAGTAAGTGTGTAAGGCACTAGCACAGCATTATATTCAAACAGGCAGATCACTCCAGGGAGGGCTGGGCTGTGTTGTGTTACTGCTGAGCACAGTCACTGTGTGAGGCACTGCCCCATATTCAGACAGGCAGCACACTCTGGACATGATGAAGATGTGTTACTGCTGAGCACAGTCACTGAGTGAGGCACTAGGACAGTTCCATATTCAAACAGGCAGCACACTCTCGACAGGGCACACTGTCGGAATAAAGTGTCCTAGCTGGCCATGTACAATATCAATTGTGCCACTCCAATTTATCGGTGTTAGAAATGTTCACCTCCACACCTCTTCAAAGAGATACCGTGTTGTTTTGTTTTCTGGTTTTAGCTGTATCTTGCGAATTTTCTTCATTTGTTTGCATCCCTGCAGAGATTGTAATTATTTTGATAGAGACACCATCTGGAAAGGATTAAACAGCTTCAACCTATGGGACATTTTATACCCAGGGGTATTAGTGCTATTCAAAATCCCTTTAGAAATGTATGTATCTTGTTAGGTTTTATTCTATTGAGAGAAATTCAGGTTCTGTGGGATTGGTGTATAATTTTAGTGTTACTGACTAACACTGTTTACTCTAAACTGATTTAATGTTGAGATAAAATATAAATAAGCCTGTTGGAAACAACCCGGAGACTGAAAGGTGTCAAAGACCAGAACTGGTGCATGTACACCTCAGATTAGAGTTAGTACATAACATTTTGGCTGGGTAGTTTCCTTAAACCACTTATCCAATGAAGAATTTCCTTCTCCAAATTTAGTAGGACATTTATTTTTGGTTTCAACTTGCTGCCTTTTTCATGCCAAGAAACCAGTATAATTTTGAGCAACACAATTTCAAAGTAACCTACTGATACGACTCCATGATTATGTAGGTGTTTCACATACAGGGTACTTCTTTTCAGTAATAACGCTCACCTTGTACAAAAGAGTCATTAGTATCCTTTCCTACAAGCAATGATGCCAAACATGTTTGTGCTGCTCATGTTCATTTCCGACCTCGCCTGAGACCTCCCATTCACAGAGGGTAGCACCAGCAAAGCCTGAGCTCCTCAGGTACAGAAGAGATGGAGGCATCATTATCGGAGGAATCCTTGCCCTTCAAGGTCCCAATGTTTCTGATACTACTTTTGACAATCCCTGTTTCAGGTAAGGTAACCATCTCTGATAACACTGCTGTATTATATGGGACTGCTATGGTGATTCTTGGTTCACTCTAAAATAAGAACACTCTGGTTTGGATGTGTAGATACAATATTTGCCAGTACTGTGGCACAGTGAGGGTTAAGCATTTAATCCTGCTGCTGAATGCAGAATGTATATACATGTGCGGGACTCAGTTCATGGGATAGAAAATAATGCTGGTATGCCAGGGCATCCTGAGTTACATTGCCAGCTAGAGGGCAACGTTTTCTTTCACTCTTTCCATTTTATTTATTGAGTTTCATGTAACAAATAGATGCAGAACAAAATATCAGCTAGAGTGATTCCTGACTCAACAACTGATGGGTGAAAGTACAACAATGTACATTGTGATGGCTGGTATCTTGATAAATAATAATGAATATTGTAAAATGGCAAGGATAAATCCTGGAAGCTGATTGGCTGAAACAGATTTCGACCTGTCATGATATCTCACAATATCATCACAGTCCCAAAACAGATTACCAAGATTAGCCATTTACTAACACTTTCAGGCCATTTTATAATTCCAATAATACACTCCAGGGTGTGGTATATCATGGGACATTGCCACTTCCCGGATGCATGAGACATTTGGCCTCTGGCATCGTGCCTCACAATGCACCTGAGGTGTGATGACGTCTCATGATATACTACACCATGTTGTGCATTATTATATGAAACACAATATGTGCATTATTATATGAAACAATATAACAGGCATGTCTTCTGTTGACTCCAATGCCAACCGCTATCCCCCTCACCCATATATCCTGCCCAGACAAGGACATTCCCTGATATTTCAGCAACCCCTTGTCATCTTCATAATTGTTTTGCCTAGTACATGATGATTATCAAAATATTTAAAATCCTAGCAAAAAAAAAGACTGATTGACATTTTATTTATCTTGTGAGACTTGATTTTTGTTAAAGGAAATAAATCTGTAAATGACTAAATTGTTTTATGTAGTTATGACATCAATGTTTTTGGTGTCAACATGAGTGTGAAAGAAAACACGAAACAAGGACACATCATTTGTGAGGATGTTTGCTTCATTTTATCCACAAATGCAATATTAATGAGTAAATTATCAATACTGCTATACAACCTTGAACTAACTAAGCGTAAAATCATTTCAGTCCCACGTCATTTGCATAAAACACTTTTGAAAGATGTAGGATATTGGTGTGAATATTGCAAAAGAAAGAAATACAGGCAATGCATGCATCCTTTGATTAAATCTCCTTTCAGTGCTGCAGTTTCACAGGTGTCTGGCCCAGGACAAAAATAATAGAAAAATCTGAATACAAATTTTCAGAAAGCTATTCAAATAAATAAAAGATACTTGCAGAATGACAAGGACATTCATATGAAAGAAACAGGGTAACCAAACTCAGATAGACAGACAGGCATGTACGTACAGCACCATGAATGCTGTCAAAAGCTGCAGTTGCAGGAGTCCGTTTCCTCACTGCCATCCTGGATATACTGTATTCTTCAAAGGACGTGACACAGGAGGCTGAATTATTATTCCAATAATGCTTCCATATATTTATGAATATACGTGAGCCAGGCATCACTTACAAGGTCATCACATTTGCCATGCCCTGCACTGTTCTAAATTCTCAAATCCTGAAATGGATTCCAGTATTGTGCTTTCTCTCTGTTACCAATCCAGCCCTTCTGAGTGTTCTTTCTTTTTCTCCTGGATTTTCTTAAATGCTCCTTGTGAGCTGAAGTACTGTGCTTTCCTCTCTGTTATTAATAAAGCTCTCAGATCCTGTGTCTGGAATACAGATGTTGCAAAATTAAATTTCACCTGTGATATTGCTGTTAAACCAGCAATTTTTCTGTGCAAAACATTTTGCTAAATTCCGCCATTCTGAGAAATTTTTCGCCGCCTGTGAAATTGTGAAATTTCACCCATGACACATGAAATTTCTCTGCAAAATGCAAAATTTCACCATATTTTGCCAAATGTCTGAATTTCACCATTTCACAGGTGAAATTTCATATTTTGCAGCAAAATTTTGCATTTCACTCGTGCAAATTTTGCACCTGTGAAATATTCTAGTTTCGTACATTTCTAGTCTGAAATTATTATGCCTCTGCCTATATTTGTTTTTAATTTGTTACCTTTAATGTGTCTAGATGGGCTAAAAGACAGATTTCCCTCTCCTAGGGTCAGATATTCCGAGCTCAGCACTGGGCGCAAAGCCATTGCACTGGACTAGCGCCAACCTTGCTCCCGACTGCAGTATTGAAATGTACTGTTAGCACCAGTGCTAGGTGTTAGCGCTGATTCTAAACTTAAAAGAATGCAGGGGTCGGACAGAGGGGAGGGGCCCTGAATGCTGGTGCACTGGCATATTCAAAAGCAAAGTGCCACGCTACTGGCATTAGCACGATCTGTAGTGTGGTGCTAGTTACTGCCGAAGAACAGCTGCTTTTAATGCAGCGCTAATAGCGGTGGTACCTTCCCGGCATGTATACCGATCCCTGTACCCTGTAGACATTCATACATACCCTGGTAGTCTTGTGGTCCCCCCTCCCAGGACATATCCCAACCCCCGTTCCCCGTAGAAACTCATAATTACCCTGGTAGTCCAGTGGTGCCTCCCACCCTCCAGCATGTTTCCCGACCCCCCTTCCCTGTAGAATGTAATGATTACCCTGGTAGTCTAGTGGTGCCCCTCACCCTCCAGCACCACTAGTCTACCAGGATAAATACTATCTTAAACATGTAAGGGGGTGGGAAATGTGCTGGAGGGTGGGGGCACCACTAGACTACCAGGAAATTATTAAATTCTGCTGGGAATGGGGTTGGGAATGTGCTGGAGGGTGGGGGGCACCACTAGACTACCAGGATAAATACTATCTTAAACATGTAAGTGGGGGTCGGAATGTGCTGGAGAGTGGGGGGAACCACTAGACTACCAGGATAAATACTGTCTTAAACATGTAAGGGGGGTCGGGAAATGTGCTGGGGAGCATACCTCTCAATCTCTTACCTCATGAATCAGGGACAAGGATTACAGATATCAGGGACAAACAATAAAAATCAGGGACATATCCTAACAAATGGTACTATGCACGCAGAAAGCTGATAGAATAAGGGAATTTGCAATGAGATGCATTTTCTGAAGAACAAGTCACTGTAATGTTTGACATTATTATGTGATTTTGTTCCTCACTGTTCTGACAAAACAACAAAAATGTTATGAGGGAGAGAGGAATATTCTGAGACAAAATCAGGGACAGTTGAGAGGTATGCTGGGAGTAGGAAGGACCACTGGACTACCAGGGTGTGCAGCAGGCACACAAGGCAACAGGGACTATAGAAACATAGAAACATAGACTTTGTGACGCAGATAAGGACCATTTGGCCCACCAGTCTGCACATTTCCTACCTACTGGTTAAGCTGCAGATTCTAGTTAACCAACAGCCTACTTCCTGCAACCCACAACTATAATTGCCTTGTGTCTGTCCCAAGCATGTTTGAATTCCCCACTGTTTTAGACCCAACAACCTCCTCAGGAAGGCTGTTCCATGAATCCACCACTCGCTCCATAAAAAATAATTTCCTCACATTACCCCTGAGCCGTCCCCCCTCTATCTTTGAATTGTGCCCCCTTGTTCTTACACATCTCTTTTTCTGAAAGATGCTACCCTCCTGGACTTTGTTGATTTCTTTGAGGTACTTTAACATTTCAATCATGTCCCCACTGTCCCTCCTTTCATCAAGAGTATACATATTAAGCTCTCTCAGTTTCTCTTCATATGGTTTCTGCTGCAGACCCTGCACCATTTTAGTCACCCTTCTCTGGACTGCTTCCATCCGGTCTATGTCCTTGCGTAGATGAGGTCTTCAAAACTGCACGCAGTACTCCAGATAGGGTCTCACCAACTGTCTGTACAGAGGGATAACCACTTCCCTTTTTCTACTTGTGATGCACCTTCCTATGCATCCCAGTATCCCCATGGCTCTCCTTACTGACTTTTCACATTGCTTACCCACCTTTAGGTCATCTGATATGACTACCCACAGGTTCCTTTCCATTTTTGTTGTTGTTAGTACCTCCCCTGCTATTGTGTACTCTTCTCCTGTGTTTTTGTTTCCCAGGTGCATTACTTTGCACTTCTTTGTATTGAATCTAAGTTGCCACATGTCTGACCATTCCTCCAACCTTGCCAAGTCCCTTCTCATCTTTTCTACCCCCCTTGTGTATCAACTCTGTTACAGATCTTTGTGTCATCTGCAAAGAGGCATACCTTACCTCCAGACCCTCTGCAATGTCTCCTATAAAGATGTTAAAGAGGACTGGACCCAGTACTGAGCCCTGAGGTACTCCACTAGTGACCCCCGTTTCTTCAGAATGTGTTCCATTCATCATTACCTTCTGTGTCCTGTTGTGCAGCCAGTTTGCTACCCAGGCTACCACCCTGGGACCCACTCCCAGGCTGGCTAACTTGATTATTAATCTTTTGTGTGGGACTGTGTCAAATGCCTTGCTAAAGTCTAAGTAGGCCAAATCCACAGCCCTTCCCTGATCAACTACTTTGGTCACCCAGTCGAAAAAATCAATTAGATTCATCTGACATGACCTTTCTGCTGTAAATCCATGCTGCTTTGGGTCCTGTACCCCGCTGGCCTCTAGGTACTCAACAATTCTTTCTTTCAGAAGTGATTCCAACATTTTCCCTACCACTGAGGTCAAACTTACAGGTCTGTAGTTTCCCGCTTCTGCCTTGCTCCCACTTTTGTGAAGGGGAATCACATCTGCCCTCCTCCAGTCCTCAGGTACTACCCCATCCTGCCATGATCTGTTAAAAAGTGTGGTCAGTGGTGTCACTAGGTCCTCCCTTAGTTCTTTTAGGATTCTGGGGTGAATACCATCAGGCCCCATTGTTTTGTCCACCTTGAGTTTTAGGAGTTCTTTCAGGACTCTTTCTTCTGTGAATGGACTGGTGTCTACCCCCCTACCCAGAGTGCTTCTATTGTCTGGTTTAGGTAACTCCTCCTCATCTTCTTTTGTGATTACTGAGCAAAAGTATTCATTCAGAATCTCTGCCTTTTCACTGTCCCTCTCTGCCCACCTCCCCTCTCCTTTATTAATCTTCACTATCCCTTCCTTAACCTTTCTATGCTCCCTAATGTACCTATAAAAGGTTTTATCCCCCTTCTTAACTGAGTTAGCCATTTTTTCTTCGGTTTGGGCCTTTGCTAGTCTGACTGCCTTCCCACTTCTTTCTGCTTTAATTGATACAGTTCCCTGTCATGCTCCTTCTGTCATTCCTTATACTTTATGAATAGGCCTTTTCTCCCTAACCTTCCCTGCACCTCGTTTGAAAACCATAGTGTTTTCCTCTGCTTTATTTCTTTATTGCTTCACACAAAGGCTTGTTGCCTCTATGATGGCAGTTTGATTTTCTCCATTGTTCTTCCACCCTCCTTTTGGTCCTTTGCTAGTGCATTTTTCAGGTATTCACCCATTTTGCCAAAGTCAGCTCTTCTAAAGTCCAGTATCCTTGTTTTTGTATGGCTTCTCTCATGGTTGTGCTCATTGTGAAGCACACTGTGCAGTGGTCGCTTGTTCCCAGATGTCTACTGACTTCTAAATTTGTGATCCTCTCTCCATTTGAGAGTACCAGGTCTAATGTTGCTCCCTCCCGGGTGGGTTCCAACACAAGCTGTCTAAGGTCTGCCCCCTGCAGGGCATCGAGAATGACCCTGCTCTTGGACGTGGCTGCAGTACCTGTTATCCAGTTAATATCTGGCATATTCAGGTCCCCCATCAACAGTATCTCCCCTTTTCAGCCATTTTGAGAATGTCCTCTATCATTTTGTTGTCCATTTCTCCCCTTGAGACGGGGGTCTGTATACAACCCCTGTGCAGATTGTGATGCCATTCCCTGTCTCCAAGGTGACCCAGAGTGCCTCTTGTCCTCCCTCCTTACTTTTTAGTTCTGTAGCTTTGATCCCTTCCCTTATGAATAGAGCTACTCCACCTCCTCTTTACCTTCCCTGTCCCTTCTGTAGATTGTGTACCCTGGTATGTTGACATCCAGTCATGGTTCTCAGTGTACCATGTTTCCGTGACTGCCACAATATCCAACTGTTCATCTTCCATCAGGGCTACTAGCTCAGGAAGCTTGTTTCCCAGACTACGGGCATTGGTACTCATTGTCCTCCATTTAATGTTGGCTTTATCCTTTTTCCCCATCCCTGCTCTTACTGTCCTTGTCTATTTTTCTATCTACCAGTTTCCTGCCTGTGTTGAGCTTTGTACCTCAGTGTTTACCTTATGACCAGCCATGTTTTGTGGGGGGAGACTTGAAATTTCCTTTCTTTTATCAGCGCCTCCCTCCTTGGCTAGTTTAAAAGCTTGCCAAGGAAGCATTTAAACCTATCACCTAGGAGCTTGGTTCCCTTCATGGACAGATGCAGACCATCATGCCAGAATAGACCTTCATCTCTCCAGGTGGCCCCCCCAGTCCCCAATGAAGCCAAAGCCCTGTGCTCTGCACCAGTTTTGCAACCATTCATTAAACTGCATGGTGTGCAGTACCTTATCCTCACTCCTGCCATGGACTGGTAGCACCTCTGAGAAAGTTACCATGCTTGCTACCTGTCTGAGGTCCCTCCCCAACTCCACAAATTCATTCTGCACTGCACTGGTCCCATGCCTAGCTAGGTCATTTGTCCCAAGGTGGACAATGATATCTAGTTTCCTCTCCTGTGATGCTGCTTCTGCAATCCTGAGGATTTGCTTCCTGTCCCTCCAAGCCATGGCACCAGGCATGTGCCTTATTTCCTTCTCCTCTCCCTTTCCAAGGTTTACCCCGTAATAATAGAGTCCCCTATCAAAAGCTGTTTCCTTCCCCTGTGGTGTCCCTTGCCTCCCTTTTGTGGGTCTCCCTTGTGGATGTCCTCAGCTTTCTTCTGGGTCTCAACTGAGGGTGCCATCATAGAGGAACCTTGCTCTGCCAGAATGGCATATGATTTGTGTGTAGAGGTACAGCAGGGCTTCACCTCTGGTCACCACCCGCACCCTCCCAGAACCCACTGTGGTCAACTGCTCTCTGCCAGCAGCCTCTGGAGGCAGTGGTTGTGGCAGTGGCGCTCTTTGGGTGGGGGAGGCCTCCTTAGTCCTTGCTAGTTCAACCTGGAGGTGGGCAACCTCCTCCCTCGGAGCTGACAGTTGCCTGCAAATAGGACAGCAATGCAGTTTCCAGAATGTCTCCCAGAAAACTCCTGCCCCACAGCCAGTGTGTTGCACCACTCCCACATGTCCCTCTCCTTATAATATACTATATATATATATATATATATATATATATATATTATTATTATTTGTGGTGTGTACCTACCCTTTTGCACTGTGCTGGGTTATTAAGGATATGACAGTTCTGCCCAAGACCTATTGAGGAAGTGATATCAGAACTGTGGCTATAAAAGGAAATGCCACACCTGGGGGTGGCTGTGGGTAGGTGGGTGGGTAGTCCACAGCCACTGGTGACTGATAGAAACAATTAAATACACAACTGCTCCACCACCTTGGTGAGTACTGCCCTTTATAGTTCTTCAACTAACACCACAATTTACTAGACCACGTCTCCTGCACAAATCACTCTACTAAGTCCAGGGATAAAAATTAACTCACTCCTCAGCCAACAGGACACTTTTAAAATGTTGCAAAAATATCCTTCCAAATCCTAGGTCTCAACCCCAACAATCAAGAAAATTCAGTTGTATCTCCCTCCCTCCCTCTGGTTATAAAATTACTACACTTTTAATGGAATCCTGCAATTCTCTGCTTAAAGCCAATAAGGATAACCATGATGACAAGGTGGACAGCCTGGCCCAGTCATTCTGCCCAGGTCTCTAATGTATGGATGTGCTGCATGCTCTACATAGCCTACTGTGTTCCACCAACACCTGCCGTAGGGTGCCTATGTTGTTGGGGGGGCATCTACAAGGATACATATGGCCATTGGACATGTGTGTGACTATCTCCCTCTCTATTTAGGTATATATATATCTATATCTTTATATATATATATATATATATATATATATATAGGGGGTACATGATGGGCATGAGTGTGATATGGCAAATATTGTCACTCCTGCAGAGTGAGCTCTGGATTTCTCATGAGTGCCAAAGGCACGTGTGAGATATCCAAGATCACAATGCAGGAGTGTTATGCTGCCTTGTGTTCTGTTCTTGTTAATGAATTTGCTCATTCTGTGTGTGAGCTTTTCTGAATGGGCTGGCAGTGTTATAAACTCTGAGAGACACATGAGTGTGTTTTGCAATGCTAAATGAGTTAGTTTTAGATAGGAATGAGAAACATACTTTTGGGAAGCTGTATTGTTTAGCAGTCTGGCTGCAGTGAAGTTAAAAGCATCACAGTAATTGTAATGAACTGAGAGGCAGAGTGTCAGAACAGCTGATACTGTTTTCAGTGGTAATTAAGTTAGCTGCAGGCAGAGTGCAGAATGTTCTGTGAAATTGTGCTCTTTAGGATTCTGGCTGCAGTGAAGCTGAGATTGTCACAGCAATTGTAATGGATGAGAATCCGAGTTTGAGGAACAAGTGAGAGTGTGTTTCAGTGGTAGTTGAGTTAGCTGCAGGCAGTAGTTTAGACTGTTCTGTGAAGCTGTGCTGTTTGGAATTCTGGCTGCATCAAGTTCAGAGCATCACAGTAATAGAAACATAGAAACATAGAAGTTGACGGCAGATAAGGACTGCAAGGCCCATCCAGTCTGCCCATTTCTTTTTCTACCTTATAAATGTGCCACCGTCCTTTGCTCTGTCAGTGGCCTATCTATTCATACTCATTTGTATTGCTCGCTCATGCCTATCCCATGCCTGTTTGAAGCCCTGCACTGTATTCATAGCCACCACTCCTTGAGGTAGGCCATTCCATGCATCCACCACCCTTTCTGTGAAAAAGAATATCCTTACATTCCCCCTTAATCGGCCCCCTATAATCTCATGCTGTGTCCTCTTGTCCTGCTATTTTTCTTATATTTAAACATGTTAGACTCTTTCACCTTGTTAATGCCGTTAAAGTGTTTGAATGCCTCGATCATATCACCTCTCTCCCTCCTTTGCTCAAGGATATACATATTGAGCTCTGTTAATCTGTCCTCATATGTCTTCTGATGCAGTCCCTGCACCATTTTGGTTGCCCTTCTCTGGACTGCCTCAATTTTGGTAAATGTCCTTGTGAAGGTGTGACCTCAATACTACCACAGTACTCCAGAGAGCCTAACCAGTGTCTTGTAAGAGGGATTATTACCTCTCTAACGACTTGTGATACCCCCTACTAATATACCCTAACACCCCCTAGCCTTACCTACTGCTTTAGAGGTCTGCTTGGATGATTTCAGGTCATCAGTGATGATGATGCCCAAGTCTCTTTCTTCCTTTGTGACTGCTAGCCCCTCCCAGCCTATCGGTGACTTCGGGGTTTCTCTTCCCTATGTGCATGATCTTGCACTTCTTTGCATTAAATCCCAGTTGCCACTCTTCTGACCATTTTGCTAGTTTATCTAGATCTCTTCTCATTCTGCCCACCCATCTGGATCATCTACTCTGTTGCAGATCTTGGTGTCATCTGCAAACAGACAAGCCTTACCCTCTAGTCCATCTGCAAGGTCACTAATGAAGATGTTGAAGAGGACTGGCCCCAGGACTGATCCCTGAGGTACCCCACTTGTGACTTGCATCTCTTCTGACTGTATACCATTTACCACCACTCTCTGTTTTCTGCCCGTCAACCACTTTGCCACCCAGTTGACCAACTTCTGACCCATCCCAAGCCTACCCAGCGTATTTATCAATCTTCTATGTGGAACAGTGTCAAAAGCTTTGCTGAAGTCAAGGTAGGCAACATCAACTGCTCCCCCCTTGGTCCACCACTCTGGCTACCCAGTCAAAGAAATCTATGATTAGTTTGACAGGACCTTCCTTTGTAAACCCATGCTGTCTTGGATCTTGCGCCCATGGATTCCAGGTGTTGCACTATCCTTTCCTTAAGGAGTGCCTCCATAATCTTGCCCACTACTGAGTAAGACTGACTGGTATGTAGTTCTGCTTCCTCCCTGCTACCACTCTTATGGAGCAGGATCACATGAGCCCTTCTCCAGTCTTCTGGGACCTCTCCTGTGCTCAGAGACTCACTAAACAGTTCTGCTAATGGCTCTGCTAGTTTCACCTTTAGCTCCTTAAGTACCCTGGGATGTATGCCATCAGGTCCCATTGCCTTATCCACCCTGAGCTTAGCAAGCTCTTGTAGGACCCTTTCTTTTGTGAAGGGAGTAGTGCTCACCTCCCTCCCCCTGTGTCCAAGGTGCTGAGCTGTGGGCTCCGACCTACCTTCTCTTCAGTAAATACTGAGCAAAAGTATCTCTTTAGGATATATGCTTTTACATGGTCCTCCTTCTCCTCACATGCTCCCTTTTCTCCATTAAACTTAGCAATACCCCCTCTGGACTTTCTCCTTTCACTAATGTATCTATAGAAAGTCTTGTCACCTTCTTTTACTGTTCGTGCTAGTGTTTTCTCAGTTTGGGACTTTGCCTGCCTTACTGCCTTCCCTGCTTCCCTTAGGACAATTTGATATGCCTCCCTATCTTCATCCTGCTGTGTTCCCTTATATTTCCTGAAGGCCAGCCTTTTGGCTCTGACCTTTTCTGCTACTGTATTTGAGAACCAAAGTGGTTTCCTTCTTATTTTGTACTTCCTATTCTGTCCAACACAATGGGATGTTGCTTCAAGTATTGCATCCTTAATGCTTGTCCACTTTGCCTGTACCCCATCACCTGTGTTTCTTTTTGCCAGGGCTAGCTTAACTCTGTTGGCCATCTTATCAAAGTCAGCTCCTTTGAAGTCCCATATTTTGCCTTGGAATGGGATGATTTAGATGTAGTAGCCAACTGAACCATACCATGTGATGGTCACTGGCTCAGGTGACCTTCTACCTGGAGATATGTGATCCCTTCCCTGTTAGTCAGTACTAGATCTAGGATAGCCCTGTCTCTTGTGGGTTGTTGTACCAGTTGTTTGAGGCCCACCCCCTTCAGGGAATCCACTATGTGTCTAGTTCTGGCAGATGTTCCTGCTGGTATTGACCAATCTGTATCCGGCATGTTGAAGTCTCCCATTATCAGAACCTCCCCTTTAGCTGTCATGTTTTGTATATCTTCTAACAGTAATGTGCCTATGTCCTCCCCCCTGGTCTGGGGGCCTGTAGACAATCCCAGTTCTTATGGCTGTCCCATTTCCTGTTTCCAGGGTGACCCACAGTTCTTCTGGATCCTTAGGTGTATTCTGAATTTCTGTAGCTTTGATATTTTCATTGACATACAGGGCCACTCCTCCCCCCCCCTTTTTGCACCTCTGTCACTTATGAACAATACATAGCCAGGTACTGAAGTCTCCCAAGTGTGGTTACAGGTAAACCACGTCTCATTAATTGCTACTATGTCCAGTTTAGCCTCTGACATTATTGCCTGCAGGTCTGGGATCTTATTTCCCAGGCTGTGAGCATTGTGTACATGATTTTCCATTGGCCAGATTTTGGTGTGTTAGTTGTTGGTGAGGTTTGGCATTACCCTGTGCATCGTGTGGGAGACAAACCTTTTTTTTACTTAGTGATGCAAATGAACTGCAAACATGTTGAATCCCTGTTTGACCACTAGCTGAGGGGGGAGAGGTGTTCTTCCCATTTGACACATGGGGTGCTGCACCCCTCTCCCCATTTGCTAGTTTAAATATTCTGCAAAGATATCAAACTTCTGCCCCAATGCACTGACTCCCTCCTTAGTCAGATGCAGTCCATCAAATTTAAATAACTTTCGCTCCCAGAACTGTTGTAGGATGCTGGGATGCATAGGCAGGGCATCACCAGCAGGAAAGGAGGTCATAATTCCACTATACAAGACACTAGTGAGGCCGCACCTGGGTACACTGGCAGTTCTGAGCCACCTACGTAAGGACATAGACAGGGTAGAGAAGGTTCAGAGGAGGGCAACAAAGATGGTGCATGGATTGCATCACAAGTCCTATGAGGACAGGTTGAAGGCACTGAACATGTACTCCCTGGAGGAGAGGAGGAGAGAGAGGATATGATAGAGACATACAAGTATCTTACAGGGAGGAACAGGGTGCAGGAATGCACTATTTTAAGTGAAAAATATGTTCCAGGACTAGGGCATGGGATGAAGTTGAGGGAGGACGATTCAGAGAAACATGAGGAAGAATTTCTTCACAGAACGGGTGGTGAACAAGTGGAACACCCTGCCAGAGGAAGTGGTGGGGGCTGAAACAATCACGGGATTTAAGAATGCATGGGATAGACATAAAGGAATTCTGGAGATCAGGGGTAAGGGGCAACAGGCTTCCTGGAAAACATAAACTGAACTTACAAACTTAAATGGGCAGACTGGGTGGGCCATAGGCCCTTATCTGCCAACACTGTCTATGTATCTATGTATGTTGCCAGTTCCCTACAAATCTGTGTCCTTTTTCTGGCACCAGCCCTTGAGCCACGTGTTTAGCTCCCCTATCTCCCCTTCTCTGACCTTCTGTCCATCTGCCGCCCTCTCCCAGATTGGCAGGACTCAGAGAAGGAGATACTGGACAAAATGGAAGATAGTGTGTCACCCAGCCTGGTCAGGTGTTCCTTGGTCTCCACAACTGACCAGCTGGTGAGATCATTAGTCCCTATGTGTACTAGGAAATCAATGTTTTCTCCTGCTTTGTGAACAATTTTAGCAATGCAGTCAGTGTCTCTCCATGCTGATGTACCTGGGAGACATCTGACCATTACCCCTGGCTGGAGATGGATATCAACTCCCCAAATCATGGAGTCTCCTATGATCAGAAGTTTTTTGGATTTCCTTTTTGCTTTTTTTGTTTTGGTTCCTGATTTGGGTGAGTTTTGTTGTGCTAGCTCCTGTGCCGCAGTGTTCTGCTATGCAGTGTCCTCTGCCCCTTTGTTTGATTTCAGAAATAGAGGCAGATACCTGTTTGTAGTGTTTATATGGTTTTGGAGGTAATATGTTGGAGAACAGAGAGTGATGGGGCACCCGATTTTCCCCTCTAACCACCTGCCAACCTCCTCGTCCAACTACCCTCTGCAGTCGAGGTTTTTCTGTTGGATGCTGGGGAAATGAGCGGGTGGTTCTTATAATGTATTCCTCTTCAATATGAAATTTGAGGCGTGGAATCTCTGCCCATGCTGCCCGGAGCTGAGCCCTAAGATCTCCAATGGCCCAGCATGTAGGACAGTGTCCTAAATCCTGTAAGACTGTCCTTCTGAAAATTGTTCCACAGTACCTGCAGTTAATGATATCCATTCCAGATAAGTTGCTGGGTCTATAACCTAGTCAGACTAATAAGAAGGAAAAAAATGCAAATAATGGTTTGATTGTGTTTTGTTTTTGTTTAACTTGTTATAACAAGTTAAATTACAATTCCCCTGTAAATGAGCTCACCTTGTGGATGCCCCACTGATCCGCCCCTTCCTGCTCTGCCACAGGAAATGTCACAACTGTGGTACCCTATAAAAGGAGTGTAGTGTGGGGTGGCTGGGCCCTTCCCCTGCTGAAAAAGAAGAACCACGGATGAAAGAACAATGAGGTAAGAGCAGAAACAATCAGTCAACAACAAATGCAGTAACCCTGAAAGCTTATCCTAATGTTAGATAAAACTGTAAAACCTGTAAAGCACCACCTGTAATAATTTCAGAGAAGATATATGCTGTAAGAAACACTTTGCTACAGAGAAAAATAAAGCAATGAAATGTTAGCAACAAACAGTAGCAATCCCTGTGAGTAAAAAGTGAAAACCACACCACACAGTAAATCTGCTTAGCCAAAATAAGTCTTAATTCTTTTCCCTTGCTCTGGTAAGGTTCTCTACTCTGCCTTTCAAGCAGTCTTGGAAGGAAATAGCTCAGGTAAAGCTAGGTGCCTTGGCCAGCAAACCAAATCTTCTACCTCCTGAGCTGGAAGTTGGGGGAGAGATAGGTGTTTTTGTAATGCTTACTGAGTTAGCTGTAGGCAGCAGTGAGACCTTCAGGTAGTTCTGCATTTGTGTCTATGATAACAGCACAGGTGTTTCTTTCATACTGAGAGGAAAGCTGCCTAGGGTGATGACACCAGTGACCTTTTGTGACCTGTGTGTGTAAATGTCTCATATCATCACAGTAGAGCAGAGGGTAAAAATATCACACTGCAGTGGATGATACACTGTTTTATCTCACTCATTTGCCACTCAGCCCTTTGTGTGTGTGTGTGTGTGTGTGTGTATATATATATGTATATGTATATGTATGTGTGTGTATATATATATATATATATATATATATAGATACAGTATATATGTGTGTGTATCAGTTGTATATCTAGCTATGTGACACATAGTTATCACTCTCTCCTGTGTCTCTCTCCCCTGTATTTGTACCTTGTATTTGTACAGCTTGCAGTACTGCATGGGCAAGATGTCTGCTCTGTTTGTGTCTGCCAGCTCACAGTTCCTGCTGCTTCAGCCTGTACTTCCCTGCTGACCAACAGGGGATGTTGTGAGGCATGCCTTGGCCAGCTGCATCCAGCCTGTGCTACCATTCCGACCACTAGGTGGCGCTGTGTGCTCCATGCAGTAGCACCGGGCAAATTGTGTGGTAATGTATGCTAAGCAGCACCTAATGAGATGCAAATATACCTGTTTGCCCAAGGATTACTAGGGTTGCCACTTGTCAGGTTTTTTACCTGGTGATCAGGTTTTCAGAGTCCCTATCAGGTAATCTGGTTTTGCTCTGTGCTGGTCAGATTTTTGAGCCATTTTGAGTGCTCACATACTTTTGAAACAGATTTTGTCACATCATTCATTGTTTCAGCTACAGGTCCAGGTTACAAACAAGTTTTGTTGTCAATATAGCCCTTTGTTTGTGAAAGCAGTCAACCTGGGATGTGTAAAGTATGGCCATTAGCTCTTACTTAACCTAATATTTCCACTGCATGTTAATGTGGCATGGCAGCTTTAACAGAGACAGTTGTCTTCCACTTTCATTTGCTAGTAAACATTTTTATCTCTTACAGAATGTTGGCATTTTTAAATGTTTTAAATTATTTTTTTGTTCTCAAGAAAAAGTAGGGTCACTTCTTTGGCTTTGAGATAGTACTGTGGACATGACAAAGGAAATGGAGCCAGAAAAAGATATAAAGTATACATTACAGGAAACAATTTCTTTATTATGTATCATATACCACATATACTGCTGTATGCTGTTTACAGTATTTCTCTTGTCTCCCCCCAAGATCATATCTGTAAATGAGATTTATTTTATCACTTTATGTTTATCTGGCAAACCAATGACAATAAATAAATATTTACATAAGTAAATAAATAACTAGGAAGAACCTAGGAAACTAAATTTACCAGGTACAGTACAGTATCTTAACATTTTTGTTGAACTGCTGTTTTAAGTCTTGTCTTTTACTGATATAACAAATGGCTTTCTAGGAGGAGCAATGCATTATGAGTCATGAAAAGGGGTGGAGCTAGGGGCAGGGCTTAGAATCCGTTTTTTGCCTCATCCAAAGGTGACAACCCTACGGATTACCTAAGTAGGCTCATTTGCATGGGAGCCTTGAATATAGCCCCAGTTTGCCCCAGGCTAACCAGATTGCACTGGGCTAATGTGCTACCACTGTGCAATCAGGTTAGCCTCAGCAAACCTCACTTCAGCATAGCACACTAAACACAGTTCTGCAGTGTGTGGCTTACATTGTTGTTTGCAGTCATACCTCTCAACTGTCCTTGATTTTCAGGGACATCCCTGATTTTACCTCAAAATTGTACTCTGTCCCTCCTAAAGATTGTGTTTCTGTGTCCAAACAGTGGGGGTTGTAAGCATACAATAATGTCAAACATTAATGTTACTGACATGTTCTTCCTTAGAAAATGCATTTTACACTAAACCACTTATTCTACCAGCTTTCCGAGTGGATATCGCCAATTTTTAAGGTGTGTCCCTGATTTTAAACTGTTGTCCCTGATTTATGAGGCAGGATGTTGAGAAGTGTTTGCAGTAGATGTGAGACATCTCTGTGCAGTCACACACAATGTTCTCCACCTGCAACACTGGGTTGCTACAGAGTCTAATGAGCTGCAGTTGCAGTTTGCATTTCCCTGTCGCTGTATTCAGTGCTGTCTTATTCCTGGGCTATTTTTGCCCTGCACTCCCAGACCAGTTTGCCCGGCTTCCTTAGATTGCTATATTCAGCGGGATTAGCACCGGGCTATCTCCCTTTGAATATAGCTTGCCTTGTGCTCCAGGATAAGTTTACCCTCTGGGCAGAGCTAATTTAGCCCCGGGGCAATGTTTTGAATATCTGGCCCTTAGTTTCTTGTCTCCTAACTTGTAGCACAGGTGATTCCTTTTTGTGGAGGTACTGTATATCAATTCCAGACAGAGGCTCGGAGGGCTCCATAGATAATCAGAGAAAGCACAAAACTGCAAACCCTGGATATCTGAGAATGAAGTACAGTGCAGGATGTGGTTTAAGTGGGATCTTGTAAGCAATCACCATACTGTGTGGGTCAACATAAGGACAGCTGCAGAATCAAATCGCACATGGTGAGAGTCCTCAGTTTCAGAAAGGCAGATTTTATAAAGATGGATAAATGCCAAAGAGATGATTTGGCAAGGAGGGGTGATGGGGGGTGAAAGGGGGGTTGAAAGTGAAAAAAGGAAGACACAAGGAGACAATGCTAGCTGTATCAATCTCAATTATCTCCAAAGTTGACTATGGTCTGATTTTCTATGGTGAAGCCTTGGACACAACCCTGAAAAAAATCAGCATTGCTCTCAACAAAGCATGTTGACTGGTTACCGGGGCCCACAGGTACACCCACACGGTGACCTTGACACGCAAACACTCTGGTTGAATCTCAAAAGTAGGATCACCTACCAACTTGTCTATTTGCAAAAAAAAAAAAATCTGCATGGGCAAAGACATACTGACTGCCCTGCCTCTATAGTCTGCAGCCCCAAACCCATGCAACACATGCAGAGCAGCCTCAGCTAAATATCTAGTTCTTTTCTGCTGGACAGCCCAATGTCAGTGATCATTTTGCTACAGAGCCCTCTTCTGGCTGAACAACCTCTCCCCAAGATATTAAACACCCCCTGATTGGCCCCTTCAAATTCAAACTGTGCCAGCACTTCCCCCAGGAAAGCAGTTCTGACTGCCCCCCATACCTAGACACTGTAAAGAATGGCTTGCTCCCAGCCACTACCTATCTAGCCCCCCCCCTTACCATACCTCACTCTTCCATTCACTGTCTAAAATGTTACCCACCTACTTCTATTCTGACAAGACAAGACAAGGCCACCTAGGTTCATAGGTGATTTCAAGCTAAGTAGACTTTAAAAGACAAAGACCCTCCTTGCATAAACACTGAGGCAAGGGTTACCCCAAAGGGCATTTGGCTGGGAAGCCAAGTTTCAAGAAAATACAAAATCACACATGCCCCCACAATGCAAAGCATCATGGACTACATATGCAAATCACCACAGAATGTTATGCTGGTCCAACTTTAAGCAGAATTGCATGGTGCCGAAAGGCCTGTCACACAGTTTGCAAAGGGTGCTAACAGAAGACATAGACCACGTGTTTCATCCTACCAGAGACTCATCAGTATGCCCGTGTCTATGTCTTCTCTTAGTACCCTTTGTAAAACTGTGTGAGAGGCCTTTTGGCACCATGCACTCTGCTTAAAGTTGAACAGCATAATATTCTGTGGTGATTTGTATAGCAGTCCATGATGCTTGCATTGTGGGGCATGTGTGATTTTGTATTTTCTTGAAACTTGGCTTCCCAGCCAAATGCCCTTGGGGTAACCCTTACCTCAGTGTTTATCGAATAAGAGGTTCTTTATCTTTTAAATAGTTTTTTTATTTTAATGGGTTCACCACAATATATCCCAGGCACACTGCCTTGGGGTAGCTGGTCCATTCCACTGGGGTGTCAAACAGATGAGGCATATTGATGAGTCCTGGTAGGACAAAACACATGTCTATGTTTTCTGTTAGCATCCTTTGCAAACTGTGTAAGAGGCCTTTTGGCACCATGCAATTCTGCTTAAAGTTGGACCAGCATAACATTCTGTGGTGATTTGCATATGCAGTCCATGATGCTTTGCATTGTGGGGGCATGTGTGATTTTGTATTTTTTTGAAACTTGGCTTCCCAGCCAAATGCCCTTTGGGGTAACCCTTGCCTCAGTGTTTGTGCACAGAGGTTCTTTGTCTTTTAAATATTTTTTTTATTTTAATGGGTTCACCACAATATATCCCAGGCACACTGCCTTAGGGGTAGCTGGTCCATTCCACTGGGGTGTCAAACAGACGAGGCATACTGATGAGTCCTGGTAGGATGAAACACATGTCTATGTCTTCTGTTAGCACCCTTTGCAAACTGTGTGAGAGACCTTTTGGCACCATGCAATTCTGCTTAAAGTTGGACCAGCATAACATTCTGTGGTGATTTGCATATGCAGTCCATGATGCTTTGCATTGTGGGGGCATGTGTGATTTTGTATTTTCTTGAAACTTGGCTTCCCAGCCAAATGCCCTTTGGGGTAACCCTTGCCTCAGTGTTTACGCACAGAGGTTCTTTGTGTTTTAAATAGTTTTTTTATTTTAATGGGTTCACCACAATATATCCTAGGCACACTGCCTTGGGGTAGCTGGTCCATTCCACTGGGGTGTCATACTGATGAGTCCTGGTAGGACGAAATACGTGTCTATGTCTTCTGTTAGCACCCTTTGCAAACTGTGTGAGAGGCTTTTCGGCACCATGCAATTCTGCTTAAAGTTGGACCAGCATAACATTCTGTGGTGATTTGCATATGCAGTCCATGATGCTTTGCATTGTGGGGGCATGTGTGATTTTGTATTTTCTTGAAACTGCTCCCAACCAAATGCCCTTTGGGTAACCCTTGCCTCAGTGTTTATGCACAGAGGTTCTTTGTCTTTAAATAGTTTTTATTTTAATGGGTTCACCACAATATATCCCAGGCACACTGCCTTGGGGTAGCTGGTCCATTCCACTGGGGTGTCAAACAGACGAGGCATACTGATGAGTCCTGGTAGAACAAAACACGTATCTATGTCTTCTGTTAGCACCCTTTGCAAACTGTGTGAGAGGCCTTTCGGCACCATGCAATACTGCTTAAAGTTAGACCAGCATAACATTCTGTGGTGATTTGCATATGCAGTCCATGATGCTTTGCATTGTGAGGGCATGTGTGATTAAGTAGACTTTAGTCCACAATGCTTGCCTTATTATTTATAACCCTTTTTCTATTCTAGCCAAAATGAAGTGATCAAGTTTGTTTTTAAAGGAGTCCATAGTTGTACTAGACACCACTTCTCAAGGCAGAGAATTCCATCCTACCACAATTCTGTTGCTGAACCAACATTTTCGTGATAAAATCTGCCATTTTTGAATTTCAAACTGGAAAGGGTGCTCCCTAGGTTCATATCTTGATTTCCTCCAGACTAGTCCAAGTTCTGACAAGAGTGCAGGATCATTTATACATCTGAATAGTAGGCAATAGTCCCCCCTAGTTCTTCTATACCACAGGGTAAACAAATTCAGCTCACTCAATCTCTCAGGGTAAGTCTTCTTTTCCAACCCTTCAACGGACTTAATCACTCTTTTCTGTATTCGTTCAATAGTATGTAATTCTGCTTTTTCATAAGGTGCCCAGACCTGAGCACAATATTCCAGGTTTGGTCTAACCAGAGCACCTCTCTGTCTGCTTCACCCCCTATTTAACTTTCTTTTCCCCTACTCTCCTGCTTCTCACTCTCTTTATACCGTTACCAGCTCTCCTCCCATCCCACCACTACCTATCCTACTCACTTAGCCCTAGCAGACAAAGTAATTTTTAACTGACTGCAATCCTCTGCTACTCTCCCTTCTCCTATCCTGCTCCCCCGTGACTGCACCTTCTCTACCTTACACTATACCTCGTCACAGACTGCCCCATGAACTATCACCTTCTTTACCTTACACTATACCCGGTCACAGACTGCCCCATGCAGTAGTCATTTCTTTACCTTACACTATACCCAGTCACAGACTGACCCATGTAGTATCCCATTCTTTCCCTTACACTATAACTCGTCACAGACTGCCCTATGTACTGTCCCCTTTTTTACCTTACATTATGCCTCATCACAGAATGCCCTATGTACAATTCCCTTCTTTACCTTACACTATATCTGGTCACAGACTGCCCCATGTAGTATTCCCTTCTTTACCTTACACAAAACCCGGTCACAGACTGCCCCAAGAACTATCCCCTTCTTTACCTTACACTATACCGCATCACAGACTGTCCCATGAACTATCCCCTTCTTAACCATACAATATACCCAGTCACAGACTGCCCCATGTACTATTCCCATCTTTACCTTACATTATACCTGGCCACAGACAGTCCCATGTACTATCCCTTTTTTACCTTACACTATACCTCGTCACAGACTGCCCCCTATAGTATTCCCTTCTTTACCTTACATTGTACTTCACCACAGACTGCCCCATGTACTATTCCCTTTTTTACCTTACACTATACCTCATCACAGACTGCCTCATGTACTATCCCCTTCTTTACCTTACACTATACCTCGTCACAGACTGCCTCATGTACTATTCCCTTCTTTACCTTAAACTATACTCGGTCAGAGACTGCCGCATGTACTTTCACCTTCTTTACCTTAAACTATAGCTTGATACAGACTGCCACAAGTACAATCCCCTTCTATACCTTAAAATATACCTCATCATAGACTGCCCATGTACTACTCCCTTCTTTACCTTACACTATACCTCATCACAGACTGACCCATGTACTACCCACTTCTTTACCTTACACTATATCCGGTCACAGACTGCCCCATGTACTATTCCCTTCTTTACCTGACACTATACCTCCTCAAAGACTGTCCCATGTACTATCCCCTTCTTTACCTTACACTATACCTCATCACAGACTACCCCATGTACTAGTCCCTTCTTTACCTTACAGTATACCTTATCACAGACTGTCCCATGTACTATTCCCTTCTTTACCTTACAGTATACCTGGTCACAGACTGCCCCATGTACTATTCCCTTCTTTACCTTACACTATACCTGGTTACAGACTGCCCCAAGTACTAACCCATTCTTTGCCTTACACTCTACCTCATCAAAGACTGCCCCATGTAGTATTGCCTTCTTTCCTTACACCATACCCGGTCACAGACTGCCCCATGTACTATCACCTTCTTTACCAAACACTATACCTCGTCACAGACTGCCCCATGTACTATCCCCTTCTTTACCTTACACTTTACATCGTCACAGACTGCCCATGTACTATCCCTTCTTTACCTTACACTATTCCCGTCACAGACTGCCCCATGTAGTATTCCCTTCTTTACCTTACACTATACCAGTCACAGACTGCCCCATGTACTATCCCTTCTTTACTTACACTATACCTCATCACAGACTTCCCATGTACTATCCCTTCTTTACCTAACACTATACCCGGTTACAGACTGCCCCATGTACTAACCCCTTCTTTACCTTACATTATACCTCATCACAGACTGCCCCATGTACTATCCTCTTCTTTACCTAACACTATACCTGATCACAGACTGCCGCATGTACTATCCCCTTCTTTACCTTACACTATACCTCGTCACAGACTGCTCCATGTACTGTTCCCATCTTTACCTTACACTATACCTCGCCACAGACTGCCACATGAACTATTCCCTTCTTTACCTAACACTATAGCTCGTCACAGACTGCCCCATGTACTATCCCCTTCTTTACCTTACACTATACCTCGTCACAGACTGCCCCATGAACTTTCCCCTTATTTGCCTTACACTATACCTGGTCACAGACTGCCACATGAACTATCCGCTTCTTTACCTGACACTATACCTTGTCACAGACTGCACCATGTACTATCTCCTTCTTTACCTTACACTGTACCTCGTCACAGTCTGCCACAAGTTCTATCCCCTTCTTTACCTTACACTATACCTGGTCACAGACTTCCCCATGTACTATCCCCTTCTTTACCTAACACTACACCCGGTTACAGACTGCCCCATGTACTAACCCCTTCTTTACCTTACATTATATCTCATCACAGACTGCCCCAAGTAGTTTTACCTTCTTTACCTAGCACTATACCTCATCACAGACTGCCGCATGTACTATCCCCTTCTTTACCTTACACTATACCTCGTCACAGACTGCTCCATGTACTGTTCCCATCTTTACCTTACACTATACCTCGCCACAGACTGCCACATGAACTATTCCCTTCTTTACCTAACACTATACCTCGTCACAGACTGCCCCATGTACTATCCCCTTCTTTACCTTACACTATACCTCTTGAGAGACTGCCCCATGTACTATCCCCTACTTTACCTTACACTATTCCTGGTCACAGACTGCCACATGAACTATCCCTTCTTTACCTAACACTATACCTCATCACAGACTGCCCCATGTACTATCCCCTTCTTTACCTTACACTATACTTGGTCACAGACTGACCCAAGTACTATCCCCTTCTTTACCTTACACTACACCCGTTCACAGACTGCTCCATGTACTATCCCCTTCTTTACCTTACACTGTACCTCGTCACAGACAGCCTCATGTACTATTCCCTTCTTTACTTTACACTACACCAGGTCACAGACTGCCCCATGTATTATCCCCTTCTTTATCTTACACTGTACCTCGTCACAGACCACCCCATGTACTATTCCCTCCTTCACCTTATACTATACCTCGTCACAGACTACCCCATGTACTATCCCCTTCTTTACCTTACACTGTACCTCGTCACAGTCTGCCACAAGTTCTATCCCCTTCTTTACCTTATACTATACCTCATCACAGACTGCCCCATGTAGTATTCCCTTTTTTACCTTACACTATACCCAGTCAGAGACTGCTCCATGTACTATTCCCTTCCTAACCTTACACTGTACCTCATCACAGACTGCCCCATACATTACTCCCTGCTTTACCTTACACTATACCTCGTGAGAGACTGCCCCATGTACTATCCCCTTCTTTACCTTACACTATACCCGTTCACAGACTGCTCCATGTACTATCCCCTTCTTTACTTTACACTGTACCTAGTCACAGACAGCCCCATGTATTATTCCCTACTTTACTTTACACTATACGTCATCACAGACTGCCCCATGTATTATCCCCTTCTTTATCTTACACTGTACCTCGTCACAGACCACCCCATGTACTATTCCCTCCTTTACCTTACACTGTACCTCGTCACAGTCTGCCACAAGTTCTATCCCCTTCTTTACCTTATACTATACCTCATCACAGACTGCTCCATGTAGTATTCCCTTTTTTACCTTACACTATGTTTGTTTGTTTGTTTGTTTATTCGCTTAACGGGTAAGCACACTGGAAACAAGTTCCTTTTACAGGTGTGACCCACATATATTGCATACAGACAATACATAATCAAACATACATATACAATGCAGCAAATTGCAGACAAAAATGTCTTTGTTACGTATAAAATTAATAAAAAATTCATAAAAAACAGTTACAATTAAATTGAGATTCGAAATACATCCTTAATGCATCGGCAAACTTTTTGACAGAACACAACCACCTAATATCTTGAGGAATTTCATTCCAAATGAATGGAGCAATATAAGCAAAGGATCTTTGTCCACTTTTAGATTTCATAAAAGGAATCTCGAGAAACCTACTGTCTGACCTATGTCTAGAATAATGACCATCAATATATGGTCTCAAAAACTTTGAAATACTATGTGGTCAGTCAGAGACTGCCCCATGTACTATTCCCTTCCTAACCTTACACTGAACCTCATCACAGACTGCCCCATATATTACTCCCTTCTTTACCTTACACTATACCTCTTGAGAGACTGCCCCATGTACTATCCCCTACTTTACCTTACACTATACCCCGTCACAGACTGCCACATGAACTATCCCCTTCTTTACCTAACACTATACCTCGTCACAGACTGCCCATGTACTATCCCCTTCTTTACCTTACACTATACCTGGTCACAGACTGACCCAAGTACTATCCCCTTCTTTACCTTAAACTACACCCGTTCACAGACTGCTCCATGTACTATCCCCTTCTTTACCTTACACTGTACCTCGTCACAGACAGCCTCATGTACTATTCCCTACTTTACTTTACACTATACCTCATCACAGACTGCCCCATGTACTATTCCCTTCTTTACTTTACACTACACCAGGTCACAGACTGCCCCATGTATTATCCCCTTCTTTATCTTACACTGTACCTCGTCACAGTCTGCCACAAGTTCTATCCCCTTCTTTATCTTATACTATAGCTCATCACAGACTGCCCCATGTAGTATTCCCTTTTTTACCTTACACTATACCTGGTCAGAGACTGCCCCATGTACTATTCCCTTCCTAACCTTACACTGTACCTCATCACAGACTGCCCCATACATTACTCCCTGCTTTACCTTACACTATACCTCGTGAGAGACTGCCCCATGTACTATCCCCTTCTTTAACTTACACTATACCCGGTCACAGACTGCCCCATGAACTATCCCCTTCTTTACCTTACACTACACCTTGTCACAGACTGCCTCATGCACTATCCCCTTCTTTACCTTACACCATACCTCGTTACAGACTGACCCAGTACTATTCCATTCTTTACCTTACTTTATACCTTGTCACAGACTGTCCCATGTAATATCCCCTTATTTACTTTAGACTGTACCTCATCACAGACTGCCCCATATACTATTCCCTTCTTTACCTTACACTATACCTCATCATAGACTGCCCCATATGTAACACCTAGATGGTGCTATCCCAGGGGCTACTACCCCTGCCTGATTTGCCACTAACAGGTTGAGGGGCCCAGATCCGATGTTGGGTGCCTCCACCCAGAGGTCAGGGTTTGCAATAGTAAAACTAACTTGGTCACAGCCCTCTGGGACACTGCAACCCCCCCTTTCTTCCCACTAGTGGCCCACACAGTATATCAGAATTACCTTCATAGTATACACTTACCCCCAGGACTGGTTCAGGCACTGGGACCCCTTGTAAAATAAGAAGATACAGTGCAACAATCACAGTACAATACTTCAACATAGACAAATACCTCAGGCAGTATAACTTTGATGAAACAAGCAGCTCTGATTTATTTAGGGGATATAACAAGGACAGGGGGAAATCAGGTTAATTAGCTTCTCACTTTACTCATCTACCTATGGCTCTGTGCACAGGCATTTCCCTACCAGTTACTGTCACTGAGTACCCAAGCCCTAGTGGCTAGTCCAAACCGTGGCAGCTGGTAGGGGCCCTTTCACACAGAGAAAAGAAAAATTAAACAGTCAGCAGTACAGTAATTCCATTTGGATTCAATGTGGCAATTCAACAGAGAGTGACCCTGAATTAGTACTCACAACCTCAAAACAAGATAGGGTCCTTCAACGTCAGCAGGGCTACCCTTGAGCTCCACGAGACTCCTCACACATTTATATGACAAACTGCAACAGGCAAAAGTCCTTTAATGGCAGCAGGATTCACTTGAGCTACACAAGCCTCTTCACACATTTATATGGTAAACAGTAACAGGCAAAAGTCCTTTAATGGCAGCAGGATTCACTTGAGCTACACAAGCCTCCTCACACATTTATATGGTAAAAAGAAAGTACTATACCAGGCAGGCTGCTTCTCTATCCTGATCGCAATTACTGCACAAAACCTGGGAGAACACCCAGCAGATTCAGTTCCTGACAGACCGAGCGCAATTCAGTAATTTCTCCAGTCTTTTATAGGGTGAGCCTGGTTTCTACTCTTCAGATATCCTTTGATTCTCTTCACAGGATGGATTCAGTCCTAACAAGAAGTTACACAAGCTGCAGACCAGAACTCGGGGGGCCTTTCACGAGTTTCCCGACTAAAACTGCACACAGAAAAAGCACAGGGCTCCTTCCCTCTTCACTGCCAGAGCTCAGCTGAAACTCCAGCAGACAAAACCGGGCACTTCCTTTGAGTTCCTCCCAGTTCTTGGCTGGATTAGCTGTCACTCACAATAAACTGTTCCTGTTGGTCCAAAAAGGCACCGAAGTCCAAACTACATCTCCCAGAGTCACTGCCCATAAAATTCTCTTGTGGCTGGCTCAGATTACGAGTCCAAGTTCTGATTCGTCCAAGGCACCACTTTAGAGCTACCTTAACCCACACTGATTGATCCAGTTCAGCAGTTCAAAACTAGAATGGGGAACTAGGCAAACACATTTCTGATTGCAAAGAAAGCAGGTTAGACAAACTGTATTTTTATTATTACTCTAAATGATTTCTGGCAAACAGTTACATCTTTCAGATAGGTTCCCTTTGCACTCCTAGTGGCAAAATGGAATGAATTGAGCAGCAGCTCGAGTGGTACTCAAGCAGAGAAACACACAGTCCCCCCATACAAACTAATTATGTCTGCAAGCAGACAGCTCTTAAAGAGACAGTACCAGAGGCTCTAAAAACACTCACAAATAAAAGGCTTAAACGCCAAACACCATTCAGGCTTGAAGCATTCAAGCAAGCTCCTGGAAGTCTTTTGGGAACCCCCATTTGCAGGGGGGTTACACATATACTACTCTCTTCTTTTCCTTACACTATACCTTGTCACAGACTGCCCCAAGTACTATTTAAATCTTTACCTCAAACTATACCCGGTCACAGACTGTCCCATGTACTATTTCCTTCTTTTCCTTACACTATACCTGGTCACAGACTGCCCCATGTACTATTCACTTCTTTACCTAACATAATACCTGGTTACAGACTGCCCCATGTACTGACCCCTTCTTTGCTTTACACTATACCTCGTCAAAGACTGCCCTAGGTAGTATTCCCTTCTTTACCTTACACTATACCCGGTCACTGACTGCCCCATGTACTTTCCTCTTCTTTACCTTACACTATACCCTGTCACAGACTGCCCCATGTACTATCCCCTTCTTTACCTGACACTATACCTCGTCACAGACTGCTCCATGCACTATTCCCATTCTTTACCTTACACTATACCTCGTCACAGACTGCCACATGTACTATTCCCTTCTTTACCTTACACTACTCTCAGTCACAGACAGCCCCATGTACTATCTCCTTCTTTACCTTACACTATAAATCATCACAGATTGCCCCATGTACTATCCTCTTCTTTACCTTACACTATACCAGGTCACAGACTGCCCCATGTACTATCCCCTTCTTTACTTTACACTTTAACTTGTCACAGACAGACCCAAGTATTACTCTATTTACTTTACACTATACCTCGTCACAGACTGCCCCATGTACTATTCCC
Source organism: Neoceratodus forsteri (assembly GCA_016271365.2). NCBI lineage: Eukaryota > Metazoa > Chordata > Ceratodontiformes > Ceratodontidae > Neoceratodus > Neoceratodus forsteri. The sequence goes on along the minus strand of CM057449.1, from coordinate 6,200,284 downwards.
TTCCTTACCTTACACTATACCTCATCACAGACTGCCCCTTGTAGTATTCCCTTCTTTACCTTACACTATTCCCGGTCACTGACTGCCCCATGTACTTTCCTCTTCTTTACCTTACACTATACCCTGTCACAGACTGCCCCATGTACTATCCCCTTCTTTACCTGACACTATACCTCGTCACAGACTGCTCCATGCACTATTCCCATTCTTTACCTTACACTATACCTCGTCACAGACAGCCCCATGTAATATCCCCTTCTTTACCTTCCACTATAAATCATCACAGATTGCCCCATGTACTATCCTCTTCTTTACCTTACACTATACCCAGTCACAGACTGCCCCATGTACTATCCCCTTCTTTACTTTACACTTTAACTTGTCACAGACAGACCCAAGTATTACTCTGTTATTTACTTTACACTATACCTCGTCACAGACTGCCCCATGTACTATCCCCTTCTTTACCTTACACTATACCCGGTCATAGACTGCCCCATGTATTATCCCCTTCTTTACCTTACACTATACCTCATCACAGACTGCCTATTGTACTGTCCCCTTCTTTACCTTACTCTATACCCGGTCACAGACAACTCCAAGTACTATTTCCTTCTTAACTTACACTATTCCTCATCACAGACGACCCCATGTACTATCCCCTTCTTGACCTTACACTATACCTGGTCACAGACTGCTCCATGTACTATCCCCTTCTTTATCTTACACTGTACCTCGTCACAGACAGCCCCATGTACTGTTCCCTACTTTACTTTACAATATACCTGGTCACAGACTACCCCATGTACTATCCCCTTCTTTATCTTACACTGTACCTCATCACAGACTGCCCCATGTACTATTCCCTTCTTTATCTTACACTGTACCTCATCACAGACCACCCCATGTACTATTCCCTCCTTCACCTTATACTATACCTCGTCACAGACTACCCCATGTACTATCCCCTTCTTTACCTTACACTGTACCTCGTCACAGTCTGCCACAAGTTCTATCCCCTTCTTTACCTTATACTATACCTCATCACAGACTGCCCCATGTACTATTCCCTTCCTAACCTTACACTGTACCTCATCACAGACTGCCCCATATATTACTCCTTGCTTTACCTTACACTATACCTCGTGAGAGACTGCCCCATGTACTATCCCCTTCTTTACCTTGCACTATACCTCGTCACAGACTGCCCCAAGTACTATCTCCTTCTTTACCTTACACTGTACCTCGTCACAGACAGCCCCATGTACTGTTCCCTACTTTACTTTACAATATACCTCATCACAGACTGCCTCATGTATTATCCCCTTCTTTATCTTACACTGTACCTCGTCACAGACCACCCCATGTACTATTCCCTCCTTTACCTTACACTATACCTCGTCACAGACTACCCCATGTACTATCCCCTTCTTTACCTTACACTGTACCATGTCACAGACTGCCCCATGTACTATACCCTTCTTTACCTTACACTGTACCTTGTCACAGTCTGCCACAAGTTCTATCCCCTTCTTTACCTTATACTATACCTCATCACAGACTGCCCCACATAGTATTCCCTTTTTTACCTTACACTATACCCAGTCAGAGACTGCCCCATGTACTATTCCCTTCCTAACCTTACACTGTACCTCATCATAGACTGCCCCATATATTACTCCTTGTTTACCTTACAGTATACCTCGTGAGAAACTGCCCCATGTACTATCCCCTTCTTTACTTTACACTATACCCGGTCACAGACTGCCCCATGAACTATCCTCTTCTTTACCTTACACTACACTTTGTCACAGACTGCCTCATGTACTATCCCCTTCTTTACCTTACACTGTACCTCGTTACAGACTGACCCAGTACTATTCCCTTCTATACCTTACTTTTTACCTCGTCACAGACTGTCCCATGTAATATCCCCTTATTTACTTTACACTGTACCTCGTCACAGACTGCCCCATATACTATTCCCTTCTTTACCTTACACTATACCTCATCACAGACTGCCCCATATGTAACACCTAGATGGTGCTATCCCAGGGGCTACTACCCTGCCTGATTTGTCACTAACAGGTTGAGGGGCCCGGATCCGATGTCGGTGCCTCCACCCAGAGGTCAGGGTTTGCAATAGTAAAACTAACTTGGTCACAGCCCTCTAGGACCCTGCAACCCCCCCTTTCTTCCCACTAGTGGCCCACACAGTATATCAGAATTACCTTCACAGTATACACTTACCCCCAGGACTGGTTCAGGCACTGGGACCCCTTGTAAAATAAGAAGATACAGTGCAACAATCACAGTACAATACTTCAACATAGACAAATACCTCAGGCAGTATAACTTTGATGAAACAAGCAGCTCTGATTTATTTAGGGGATATGACAAGGACAGCGGGAAATCAGGTTAATTAGCTTATCACTTTACTCATCTACCTATGGCTCTGTGCACAGGCCTATCCCTACCAGTTACTGTCACTGTGTACCCAAGCCCTAGTGGCTAGTCCAAACCGTGGCAGCTGGTAGGGGCCCTTTCACACAAAGAAAAGAAAAATTAAACAGTCAGCAGTACAGTAATTCCATTTGGATTCAATGTGGCAATTCAACAGGGAGCGACCCTGAATTAGTACTCACAACCTCCAAACAAGATAGGGTCCTTCAACGTCAGCAGGGCTACTCTTGAGCTCCACGAGACTCCTCACACATTTATATGACAAACTGGAACAGACAAAAGTCCTTTAATGGCAGCAGGATTCACTTGAGCTACACAAGCCTCCTCACACATTTATATGGTAAACAGTAACAGGCAAAAGTCCTTTAATGGCAGCAGGATTCACTTGAGCTACACAAGCCTCCTCACATATTTATATGGTAAACAGTAACAGGCAAAAGTCCTTTAATGGCAGCAAGATTCACTTGCGCTACACAAGCCTCCTCACACATTTATTTGGTAAAAGGAAAGTACTATACCAGGCAGGCTGCTTCTCTGTCCCGATCGCAATTACTGCACAATACCTGGGAGAACACACAGCAGATTCAGTTCCTGACAGACCAAGCGCAATTCAACAATTTCTCCAGTCTACTACAGGGTGAGCCTGGTTTCTACTCTTCAGATATCCTTTGATTCTCTTCACAGGATGGATTCAGTCCTAACAAGCAGTTACACAAGCTGCAGACCAGAACTCAGGGGGCCTTTCACACATTTTCCGACTAAAATTGCACACAGAAAAAGCACAGGGCTCCTTCCCTCTTCACTGCCAGAGCTCAGCTGAAACTCCAGCAGACAAAACCGGGCACTTCCTTTGAGTTGCTCCCAGTTCTTGGCTGGATTAGCTGTCACTCACAATAGACTGTCCCTGTTGGTCCAAAAAGGCGCCAAAGTCCAAACTACATCTCCCAGAGTCACTGCCCATACAGTCCTCTTGTGGCTGGCTCAGATTACGAGTCCAAGTTCTGATTCATCCAAGGCACCACTTTAGAGCTACCTTAACCCACACTGATTGATCCAGTTCAGCAGTTCAAAACTAGAATGGGGAACTAGGCAAACACATTTCTGACTGCAAAGAAAGCAGGTTAGACAAACTGTATTTTCATTATTACTCTAAATGATTTCTTGCAAACAGTTACATCTTTCAGATAGGTTCCCTTTGCACTCCTAGTGACGGCAAAAATAGAGTGAATTGGCAGCAGCTTGAGGGGTACCCAAGCAGAGAAACACACAGTCCCCCCATACAAACTAATTATGTCTGCAAGCAGACAGCTCTTAAAGAGACAGTACCAGAGGCTCTAAAAACACTCACAAATAAAAGGCTTAAATGCCAAACACCATTCAGGCTTGAAGCATTCAAGCAAGCTCCTAGAAGTCTTTTGGGAACCCCCATTTGCAGGGGGGTTACACATATACTACTCTCTTCTTTTCCTTACACTATACCTTGTCACAGACTGCCCCAAGTACTATTTAATTCTTTACCTCAAACTATACCCGGTCACAGAATTCCCATGTACTATTCCCTTCTTTTCCTTACACTATACCTGGTCACAGACTGCCCCATGTACTATTCACTTCTTTACCTAACATAATACCTGGTTACAGACTGCCCCATGTACTAACCCCTTCTTTGCTTTACACTCTACCTCGTCAAAGACTGCCCTAGGTAGTATTCCCTTTTTTACCTTACACTATACCCGGTCACTGACTGCCCCATGTACTTTCCTCTTCTTTACCTTACACTATACCCTGTCACAGACTGCCCCATGTACTATCCCCTTCTTTACCTGACACTATACCTCGTCACAGACTGCTCCATGCACTATTCCCATTCTTTACCTTACACTATACCTTGTCACAGACTGCCACATGTACTATTCCCTTCTTTACCTTACACTACTCTCAGTCACAGACTGCCCCATGTACTATCCCCTTCATTACCTTACAGTGTACCTCGTCACAGAAAACCCCATGTATTATCCCCTTCTTTTCCTTACACTATAAATCGTCACACATTGCCCCGTGTAGAATCCCCTTCTTTACCTTACTCTACACTTCATCACAGACTGCCCAATGTACTTTCCTCTTCTTTACCTTACACTTTACCCGGTCACAGACAGCTCCAAGTATGATTTCCTTCTTAACTTACACTGTTCCTCATCACAGACGACCCCATGTACTATTCCCTTCTTTACCTTACACTATACCTGGTCACAGACTGACCCAAGTACTATCCCCTTCTTTACCTTACACTACACCCGTTCACAGACTGCTCCATGTACTATCCCCTTCTTTACCTTACACTGTACCTTGTCACAGACAGCCCCATGTACTATTCCCTACTTTACTTTACACTATACCTCATCACAGACTGCCCTATGTACTATTCCCTTCTTTACCTGACACTATTCCTGGTCACAGACTGCCTCATGTACTATTTCCTTCTTTACCTGACACTATGCCTCGTCATAGACGGAGACATGTACTATCCACTTCTTTACCTTACACTATACTGGGTCACAGACTGCCCCATGTACTAGTCCCTTCTTTACCTTACACTATACCTGGTCACAGACTGCCCCATGAACTATCCCCTTCTCTACTTTACACTATACCTTGTCACAGACTGCCCCATGTACTATCCCCTTCTTTACCTTTCTCTATTCCCTGTCACAGACTGCCCCAAGTACTATCCCCTTCTTTACTTTACACTATACCTCGTCACAGACTGCCCCATGTACTATCCCCTTGTTTACCTTACACTATACACAGCCACAGACTGCCCCATGTAGTACTCCCTTCTTTACCTTACACTTTTCCTGGTCACAGACTGCCCCATGTACTATCCCCTTATTTAGCATACACTATACCCGGTCGCAGACTGCCCCAAGTACTATCCCCTTCTTACCTTGCACTATACCACGTCATAGACTGCCCCATGTACTACTCGATTCTTTACATTACACTATACCCGGTCACAGACTGCCCCATGTACTATCCCTTCTTTACCTTACACTATACCTCGTCACAGACTGCCCCATGTACTATCCCCTTCTTTACCTTACACTATACCTCGTCACAGACTGCCCCATGTACTATCCCTTCTTTACCTTACACTATACCTTGTCACAGACTGCCCCATGTAGTATTTCCTTCTTTACCTTACACTATACCCAGTCACAGACTGCCCCATGTACTATCCCTTCTTTACCTTACACTACACCCTGTCACAGACTGCCCCTTGTACTATCCCCTTCTTTACCTTACACTATACATGGTCACAGACTGCCCCACATACTATCCCCTTCTTTACTTTACACTATACTTGTCACAGACAGACCCAAGAACTACTCTCTTCTTTTCCTTACACTACACCTTGTCACAGACTGCCCATGTACTATCCTTCTTTTACTTACACTATACCTGTCACAGACTGCCCCATGTACTATCCCCTTCTTTCCTTACACTATACCTCGTCACAGACTGCCCCATGTACTTTCCCGTTCTTTACCTTACACTATACCTCGTCACAGACTGCCACATGTACTATTCCCTTCTTTACCTTACACTATACCTCGTCACAGACTGCCCCATGTACTATCCCCTTCTTTACCTTACACTATACCTTGTCACAGACTGCCCCATGTACTATCCCCTTCTTTACCTTACACTATACCTCGTCACAGACTGCCCCATGTACTATCTCCTTCTTTACCTTACACTATACCTCGTCACAGACTGCCCCATGTACTATTCCCTTCTTTACCTTACACTATACCTCGTCACACACTGCCCCATGTACTATTCCCTTCTTTACCTTACACTATACCTCGTCACAGACTGCTCCATGTACTATTCCTTTCTTTACCTTACACTATACCCAGTCACACACAGCTCCATGTACTATTCCCTTCTTAACCTTACACTATTCCGGGTCACAGACTGCTCGATGTACTATTCCCTTCTCCACCTTACACTATACCGGGACACAGACTGCCCCATGTACTATTCTCTTCTTTACCTTACACTATACCTCATCACAGACTGCCCCATGTACTATTCCCTTTACCGTACACTATACCTCATCACAGACTGCCCCATGTACTATTCCCTTCTTTACCTTATACTATACCGGGACACAGACTGCCCCATGTACTATTCCCTTCTTTACCTTACACTATACCTCATCTCTGATGGCCCCATGTACTATCCCCTTTACTGTAAACTATACCTCTTCACAGACTGCCCCATGTACTATGCCCTTCTTTACCTTACACTATACCTCGTCACAGACTGCCCCATGTACTATTCCCTTCTTTACCTTACACTATACCTCATCTTAGACTGCCCCATGTACTGTTCCCTTCTTTACCTTACACTATACCTAGTCACAGACTGCTCCATGTACTATTCCTTTCTTTACCTTACACTATACCCAGTCACACACAGCTCCATGTACTATTCCCTTCTTAACCTTACACTATTCCGGGTCACAGACTGCTCGATGTACTATTCCCTTCTACACCTTACACTATACCGGGACACAGACTGCCCCATGTACAATTCCCTTATTTACCTTACACTATACCTCATCTCTGATGGCCCCATGTACTATCCCCTTTACCGTACACTATACCTCGTCACAGACTGCCCCATGTACTATTCCCTTCTTTACCTTACACTATACCTCGTCACAGACTGCCGCATGAACTATCCCCTTCTTTACCTTACACTATGCCTCATCACAGACTGCCCCATGTAGTATTCCCTTCTATACCTTACACTATACCGGTTCACTGACTGCCCCATGTTCTATCCCCTTCTTTACCTTACACTATTCCACGTCTCAGACTGCCCCATGTACTATCCCTTTCTTTACCTTACACTGTACCCGGTCACAGAAAGCCCCATGTACTATTCCCTTCTTTACCTTACACTATACCTCATCACAGACTGCCCCATGTACTATCCCCTTTTTTACCTTACACTATACCTTGTCACAGACTGCCCCATGTACTATCCCATTCTTTAAATTACACTATACCTCGTCATAGACTGCTCCATGTACTATTCCAGTCTTTACTTTACACTCTACCCGGTCACGGACTGCCCCATGTACTATCCCTTCTTTACCTTACACTATACCTCGTCACAGACTGCCCATGTACTATTCCCTTCTTTACCTTACACTATACCCGGTCAAAGACTGCCCCATGTACTATTCCCTTCTTTACCTTGCACTATAGCTCATCTCTGATGGCCCCATGTACTATCCCTTTACCTTACACTATACCTCGTCACAGACTGCCCATGTACTATCCTTCTTTACCTTACACTATACCCGTCACAGACTGCCCCATGTACTATTCCCTTCTTACTTACACTATACCTCGTCACAGACTGCCCCATGTACTATCCCCTTCTTTACCTTACACTATACCTCAGTCACAGACTGCCCCATGTACTATCCCTTCTCTACCTTACACTTTAACCAGTCACAGACTGACCCATGTACTATTGACTTCTTTACCTTACTCTATTCCTTGTCACAGACTGCCCCATGTACTGTTCCTTTCTACCTTACACTATACCTTGTCACAGACTGCCCCATGTACTATTCCTTCGCCAGTTGACACTGTACCTCATCTCAGACTGCTCCTATTACTATTCCTTCTTTGCCATACACTATACCTCGTCACAGACTGACCCATGTTCTATCCCTTCTTTACCTTACATTATACCTCGTCACAAACTGCCCAAAATGGTATTCCTTCTTTATCATACACTACACCTGTCACCAGACTGCACCATGTACTATGCCCTTCTTTACCTTACACTATACCGAGTCACAGACTGCCCCATGAACTATTCTCTTCTTTACATTACACAATACTTCGTCACAGACTGCCCCATGTACTATTCCCTTCTTTACCTTACACTATACCCGATCACAGACTACCCCATGTACTATTCTTTTCTTTACCTTACACTATAACTCGTCACAGACTGCCTCATGTACTATTCCCATCTTTACCTTACACTACACCTGGTCACAGACTGCCCCATGTACTATCCCCTTCTTTACCTTACACTATTCATCGTCACAGACTGCCCCGTGTTTTATTCCCTTCTTTACCTTACACTGTTCCTCGTCACAGACTGCCCCATGTACTATTCCCTTCATTATCTTACACTATACCCGGTCACAGACTGCCCAAAGTACTATCCCCTTCTTTCCCTTACACTATACCTCATCAGACTGCCCCATGTACTATCCCCTTCTTTATCTTACACTATACCTCGTCACAGACTGCCCCATGTACTACTCGATTCTTTACATTACACTATACCCGGTCACAGACTGCCCCATGTACTATCCCCTTCTTTGCCTTACACTATACCTCGTCACAGACTGTCCCATGTACTATCCCCTTCTTAACCTTAAAGTATACCCGGTCACAGAGTGCCCCATGTTCTATACCTTTCTTAACCTAACACTATACCTCATAACAGATTGCCCCATGCACTTTCCCCTTCTTTACTGTACACTATGCCCGGTCACAGACTGCCCCATGTACTATTCCAGTCTTTTCCTTACACTATTCCTCATCACAGACTGCCCCATGTAGTATTCCCTTCTTTTCCTTACACTATAACCAGTCACAGACTGGCCCATGTACTATTCCCTTCTTTACGTTACACTGTACCTCATCACATACTACTCCTTATACTACTGCCTTCTTTACCTTACACTATTCCTCATCACAGACTGCCCCCTGCACTACACCCTTCTTTACCTTACACTATACCTTGTCACAGACTGCCCCATGTACTATCCCATTCTTTAAATTACACTATACCTCGTCATAGACTGCTCCATGTACTATTCCAGTCTTTACTTTACACTCTACCCGGTCACGGACTGCCCCATGTACTATCCACTTCTTTACCTTAAACAATACCTCATCCTAAACTGCCCCATGTACTATTCCCTTCTTTACCTTACACTATACCCGGTCAAAGACTGCCCCATGTACTATTCCCTTCTTTACCTTGCACTATAGCTCATCTCTGATGGCCCCATGTACTATCCCCTTTACCGTACACTATACCTTGTCACAAACTGCCCCATGTACTATTCCCTTCTTTACCTTATACTATACCCAGTCACACACTGCTCCATGTACTATTCCCTTCTTTACCTTACACCATACCCAGTCACACACTGCTCCATTTACTATACCTCGTCACAGACTGACCCTTGTACTATCCCCTTCTTTACCTTACACTATACCTCATTACAGATGGCCCCATGTACTATCCCCTTCTCTACCTTACACTTTAACCAGTCACAGACTGACCCATGTACTATTGATTCTTTACCTTACTCTATTCCTTGTCACAGACTGCCCCATGTACTGTTCCTTTCTATACCTTACATTATACCTTGTCACAGACTGCCCCATGTACTATTCCCTTCCTTGATTGACACTGTACCTCATCTCAGACTGCTCCATGTACTATTCCCTTCTTTGCCATACACTATACCTCGTCACAGACTGACCCATGTTCTATCCCCTTCTTTACCTTACATTATACCTCGTCACAGACTGCCCAAAATGGTATTCCCTTCTTTATCATACACTGCACCATGTCACAGACTGCACCATGTACTATGCCCTTCTTTACCTTACACTATACCGAGTCACAGACTGCCCCATGAACTATTCTCTTCTTTACATTACACTATCTCCTTGTCACAGACTGCCCCATGTACTATTCCCTTCTTTACCTTACACTATACCCGATCACAGACTACCCCATGTACTATTCTTTTCTTTACCTTACACTATAACTCGTCACAGACTGCCTCATGTACTATTCCCATCTTTACCTTACACTACACCTGGTCACAGACTGCCCCATGTACTATCCCCCTTCTTTACCTTACACTATTCATCGTCACAGACTGCCCCGTGTTTTATTCCCTTCTTTACCTTACACTGTTCCTCGTCACAGACTGCCCCATGTACTATTCCCTTCATTATCTTACACTATACCCGGTCACAGACTGCCCAAAGTACTATCCCCTTCTTTCCCTTACACTATACCTCATCAGACTGCCCCATGTACTATCCCCTTCTTTATCTTACACTATACCTCGTCACAGACTGCCCCATGTACTACTCGATTCTTTACATTACACTATACCCGGTCACAGACTGCCCCATGTACTATCCCCTTCTTTGCCTTACACTATACCTCGTCACAGACTGTCCCATGTACTATCCCCTTCTTAACCTTAAAGTATACCCGGTCACAGAGTGCCCCATGTTCTATACCTTTCTTAACCTAACACTATACCTCATAACAGATTGCCCCATGCACTTTTCCCCTTCTTTACTGTACACTATGCCCGGTCACAGACTGCCCCATGTACTATTCCAGTCTTTTCCTTACACTATTCCTCATCACAGACTGCCCCATGTAGTATTCCCTTCTTTTCCTTACACTATAACCAGTCACAGACTGGCCCATGTACTATTCCCTTCTTTACGTTACACTGTACCTCATCACATACTACTCCTTATACTACTGCCTTCTTTACCTTACACTATTCCTCATCACAGACTGCCCCTTGCACTACTCCCTTCTTTACCATACACTATACCCTGTCACAGACTGCCCCATGTACTATTCCCTTCTTTACCTTACACTGTACCTCATCACACACTGCCCCTTGCACTACTCCCTTCTTTACCGTACACTATACCCCATCACAGACTTCCCTTTATACCATTCCCTTCTTCACCTTACACTATACCTTGTCTCAGACTGCCCCATATACTATCCCCATCTTTGACTTACACTATTCCTCGTTATAGACTGACCAAAGTACTATCCCCTTCTTCACCTTACACAATACCTCGTCACAGCCTGCCCCATGTACTGTCCCCTTCTTTACCTGGCACTATACCTCATCTCGGACGGCCCCAAGTACAATTCTCTTCTTTACCTTACACTATACCCGGTCACAGACTGCCCCATGAAGTATCCCCTTCTTTTCCTTTCACTATACCTCATTATAGACTGCCCCAAGTACTATCCCCTTCTTTATCTTACACTATACCTTGTCACAGGGTGCCCCATGTACTATCCCCTTCTTTACCATACACTGTACCTCATCACAGACTGCCCCCTGTACAATCCCCTTCTTTACCTTGTACCTCATTACAGACTGCCCCATATAGTATTGCCATCTTTACTTTACACTATACCCAGTCATAGGCTGCCCCATATACTGTTCCCTCCTTTACCTTGCACTGTACCACATCACACACTGCACCATGTACTATTCCCTTCTTTACCTTACACTATACCTGGTCACAGACATCCCAAGTACTATTCCCTTCTTTACCTTACACTATACCTAGTCCCAAACTGCCCCATGTACTATCTCCACCTTTACCTTACACTATACCCGGTCACAGACTGCCCCATGTACTATTTTCTTCTTTACCTGACACTTCACCTCGTCACTGACTGCCCCAAGTTTTTTCCCTTCATTACCTTACACTATACCCCATCAAAGACTGCCCCATGTACTACTCCCTTCTTTACCTTACACTATACCACGTCACAGACTGCCCCATGTACTATTTCCTTCCTTACCTTACACTATACCTCATCACAGACTGCCCCATGTTCTATGCCCTTCTTTACCTTACAATGTACCTCATCACAGATGGCCCCATGTACTATCCCCTTATTTACCTTACACTATACGTTGTGGTAGACTGCTCCATGTCGTTTCCCCACATTTACCCTACACTATACTGCCAAAAACTGCCCCTTGTACAGTCCCCTTCTTAACCTTACACTATACCCAGTCACAGACTGCCCCTTGTACTATCCTCTTCTTTACCTTACTCTATTAATCATCACAGACTGCCCCCGGTACTATGCCCTTCTTTTCCTTACACAATACCTCGTCACAGACAGCCCTAAGTACTATTCCCTTCTTTATCTTACACTTTACCTCGTTACAGACTGCCCCATGTATTTTCCCTTTCTTGACCTTACACTATTCCTGGTCACAGACTGCCCCACGTACTGTCCCCTTCTTTACCTTAAACTATACCTCGTCATAGACTGCCCATTGACTATCCCCTTCTTTAACTTACACTATACCCCATCACAGGCTGCCCCATGTACTATCCCCTACTTTACCTTGCACTACTCAAGGTCACAGAAAGCCCCATGTACTGTTCCCTTCTTTACCTTACACTGTACCTCATCACTGACTGCCCCATGTTCTATGCCCTTTTTTACCTTACACTATACCTGGTCACAGACTGCCCCAAGTACAATTCCCATCTTTTCCTTTCACTATATCTCGTCACAGTCTGCCCCATTTACTATTCCCTTCTTTACCTTACACTCTATCTCGTCACTCACTGCCACATGTACTATCCCCTTCTTTACCTTACACTTTAGCCAGCACAGACTGCCCCATGTACTATTCTGTTCCTAACCTTACACTGTACCTCGTCACAGACTGCCCCATGTACTATCCCCCTCTTTCCCTTATACTATTCCTCGTCACAGACTGCCCCGTGTTGTATTCTCTTCTTTACCTTACACTGTTCCTCGTCACAGACTGCCCCATGTACTATCCCCATCTTTACCTTACACTATACCTCGTCACAGACTACCCCATGTTCTGTCCTCTTCTTTATCTTATACTATACCCGGTCACAGACTGCCCCATGTACTATTCCCTTCTTTACGTTACATTATACCTCGTCACATACTGCCCCAGGTACTATTCCCTTCTTTACCTTACACTACACCCTATACCTCATCACTGACTGCCCCATGTAGTAGTAGTAGTAGTAGTAGTAATGATTTTATTCATTATAATGAACAAGGTAAATAATCCCATTGAGTACACAAATACACTCATTTTCAAGGGACACCTTCTAAAATGTATAATCTGATTACAGTATAGGAGAAAATATACAAACATATAGAATACAAATATACAAATACACAATAAATAAGTTACACACACTTAAATCCAAAACATAACAAATCAACACTAATGAATAAACATTCACTCATTGCCCCGAACCCACAGCATTCATGACGTTGCACACTTTGCCTATGATACCAGGTTTAATGATCCAACCAACATTTTAGTACCATAACTTCTCAAGTCAGGAGGTAAACTATTCCAAATTTAGGACCCAAATAAAACAGTGTTGTACACCCATTCTTTGTCCTAAACTTTGGTACTTCAAACTCTATATATTGAGCTGATCTCAAACTCTTATTTGGCTGTTTAATTTTCAAATCTTTAGCAATATATTCAGGTAATTTATTTTCAAGAAACTTATTCATAATTCTAGCTACATGTTGATTTCTTCTAATATACAGATGATCCCATCCTATATTTTATATAACTCACAGTGATGTGTATACCTATGCATCCTCGTAATATACCTAGCCATCTTATTATACAAAATATCTAATTTTTTCAAATCAGCTCTGTTTGCACCCCCAAAAATTATATCAGCATAATCAATTACTGGCACTAACATTGTATTAATCACATGAAGCCTTATGTTCCTAGACAAGTTACCTCTTATTCTATATAACATCCCTAATTGTTGACTTAATCTCCTAACTAAATTTTTTATATGGACAGTCCATTTACAATACACATCTAGCCATAATCCTAAATATTTATACTCGTCTACTATCTGTAAATGAGCCATTTTCGCTGTTATTTCCAATAATTTTGTCTGTAAAATTTTATTCTTTTGTTGGAATAACATTACCTTAGTTTTAGTAGTATTCAATACTAATTTATTCTTAACATAGTATTCTTGTAAATCATCAAAAGCTAGTTGTAATGTATGTTGTATACTACAAATGTTCACATCTGAAACATATACAATAACATCATCAGCGTACTGATGATATTCCAACTTATCTTGTTTAAGATCTAAATCACTTGTATATAAATTAAATACATTACTAACATGTACTATTCCCTTCTTTACCTTATACTATTCCTCATCTCAGACTGCCCCATGTACTAGCCCCTTCTTTACCTTGCACTATACCCTGTAACAGACTGCCCCATGTACTATCCCCTTCTTTACCTTACACTCTACCTCTTCACAGACTGCCCCTTGTGCTTTCTCCTTTTTTACCTTACACTGTACCTTGTCACAGACTGACCCATGTTCTGTCCCCTTCTTAATCTTACACTGTACCCGGTCACAGACTGCCCAATGTCTATACCCTTCTTTACCTTACTCTTTACCCGGTCACAGACTGACCCATGTACTATTCCCTTCTTTCCCTTACATTTTACGCAGTCACACACTGCCCCATCTATTATCCCCTTCTTTACCTTACACTATACCCGGTCAAAAACTGCCCCATGTACTGCTCCCTACTTTACCTTACACTATTCCTCATCACAGACTGCCTCAAGTACAATTCCCTTCTTAACCTTACACCATTCCCGGTCACAGACTGCTCCGTGTAGTATTCTCTTCTTAATCTTACACTAAATCCGTTCATTGACTGCCCCATGTACTATTCCCTTCTTTGCCTTACACTATCCATCGTCACAGACTGCCCCATGTTCTATCCCCTTCTTTACCTTACACAGACCTCGTCACAGACTGCCCCATGTACTATTCCCTTCTTTACCTAACACGATACCTTGTCACAAGCTGCCCCATGTACTATCCCCTCCTTTACCTTACACTATACCCGGTCACAAACAGCTCCATGTACTTTTCCCTTCTTTACCTTACACTATACCTCGTCACAAACTGCACCATGTACTAGTCCCTTGACTTCCTTACAATGTATCTCGTCAAAGACTGCACCATGTACTATTCCCTTCTTTCCCTTACACAATTCCTCATCACAGACTGCCCCCTGTACTATCCCCTACTTTACTTTACACTATACCTCGTCACATACTGCCATATGTACTATTCCGTTCTATATCTTACACTATACCCCGTCACAGACTGCCCCATGAACTATCACTATCTTTACCATAGTCCATTCCTCGTCACAGACTACCCCAAGTAGTATTCCTTTCTTTTCCTTACACTATACCTTGTCATAGACTGCCCCATTTACCCTACCCTTCTTTACCTTACACTATACCTTGTCACACCGTGCCCCATGTACTACTCGCTTCTTTACCATACACTATACCTGGTCATAGACTGCCCCATTTACTATCCCCTTCTTTACCTTACACTATTCCTCAACACAGACAGCACCACATACTATTCCCTTCTTTACCTTACACTATACCTCGTCACAAACTGCACCATGTACTATTCCCTTGATTACCATGCAATGTACCTCGTCACAGACTGCACCATGTACTATTCCCTTCTTTACGTTACACTTTACCGCGTCACAGACTGCCCCATGTTCTATTCCCTTCTTTACCTTACACTATACCCGATCACAGACTGCCCCATGTTCTATGCCCTTCTTTATCTTACAATGTACCTCATCACAGATGGCCCCATGTACTATCCCTTTATTTACCTTACACTATAAGTCGTCACAGACTGCCCCATGCACGATCCCCCTGTTTACCTTACACTATACCTCATCACAAACTGCCCCTTGTACAGTCCCCTTCTTAACATTACACTATACCCAGTCACAGACTGCCCCACGTACTATCCTCTTCTTTACCTTACTCTATTACTCATCACAGACTGCCCCCGGTACTATGCCTTTCTTTTCCTTACACTATACCTCGTCACAGACTGCCCTAACTACTATTCCCTTCTTAATCTTACACTTTACCTCGTTACAGACTGCCCCATGTACTTTCCCTTTCTTGACCTTACACTATTCCCGGTCAGAGACTGCCCCACGTACTGTCCCCTTCTTTACCTTAAACTATACCTCGTCATAGACTGCCCCATGTACTATACCCTTCTTTACCTTACACTATACCCCATCACAGGCTGCCCCATGTACTATCCCCTACTTTACCTTGCACTACTCAAGGTCACAGAATGCCCCATGTACTGTTCCCTTCTTTACCTTACACTATACCTCGTCACAGACTACCCCATGTATTATCCCCTTCTTTACCTTACACTTTACCTCGTCACTGACTGCCCCATGTTCTATGCCCTTTTTTACCTTACACTATACCTGGTCATAGACTTCTTTACCTTACACTCTACCTCGTCACTCACTGCCACATGTACTATCCCCTTCTTTACCTTACACTTTAGCCTGTCACAGACTGCCCCATGTACTATTCCCTTCCTTACCTTACACTGTACCTCGTCACAGACTGCCCCATGTACTATCCCCCTCTTGACCTTACACTATTCCTCGTCACAGACTGCCCCGTGTTGTATTCCCTTCTTTACCTTACACTGTTCCTCGTCACAGACTGCCCCATGTACTGTCCCCTTCATTATCTTACGCTATACCCGGTCACAGGCTGCCCCACATACTTTCCCCTTCTTTACCTTACACTATACCTCATCACAGACTGCCCCATGTACTATCCCCTTGTTTACCTTACACTATACCCGGTCACAAACTGCTCCATGTACTATTCCCTTCTTAACCTTACACTATAGCTCGTCACATACTGCCCCAGGTACTATCCCCTTCTTTATCTTACACTATACCTTGTCACAGACTGCCCCATGTACTATTCCCTTCTTTACCTTACACTATACCTTGTCACATACTGCCCCATGTACTATTCCCTTCTTTACCTTACACTATACCCTATACCTCATCACTGACTGCCCCATGTACTATACCCTTCTTTACCTTACACTATACTTTGTCACAGACTGCCCCTTGTATTATTCCCATTTTCAATTCACACTACACCTCATCACTGACTGCCCCATGTACTTTCCCCTTCTTTACCAAACACCATACCTCGTTATAGACTGCCCCATGTGCTATCCCCTTCTTTACCTTACACTATACCTTGTCACAGACTGCCCCATGTTCTGTCCCCTTCTTAATCTTACACTGTACCCGGTCACAGACTGCCCAATGTCTATACCCTTTTTTACCTTACACTTTACCCAGTCACAGACTGACCCATGTACTATTCCCTTCTTTCCCTTACATTATACGCAGTCACACACTGCCCCATCTTTTATCCTCTTCTTTACCTTACACTATACCCGGTCAAAAACTGCCCCATGTACTACCCCCTACTTTACCTTACACTATTCCTCATCACAGACTGCCTCAAGTACAGTTCCCTTCTTTACCTTACACCATTCTTGGTCAAAGACTGCTCCATGTAGTAATCTCTTCTTAATCTTACTCTAAACCTGGTCATTGACTGCCCCATGTACTATTCCCTTCTTTGCCTTACACTATCCATCGTCACAGACTGCCCCATGTTCTATCCCCTTCTTTACCTTACACTGACCTCGTCACAGACTGCCCGATGTACTATTCCCTTCTTTACCTAACACTATACCTTGTCACAAGCTGCCCCATGAACTATCCCCTTCTTTACCTTATACAATTCCTCATCACAGACTGCCCCATGTACTATTCCCTTCTTTACCTTACACTATACCCGGTCACAGACTGCCCCATGTACCATCCCCTTTTTTACCTTACTGTATACCTGGTCACAGACTGCCCCATGTACTATCCCCTTCTTTACCTTACACTATACCCAGTCACAAACAGCTCTATGTACTTTTCCCTTCTTTACCTTACACTATACCTCATCACAAACTGCACCATGTACCATTCCCTTGACTTCCTTACAATGTACCTCGTCACAGACTGCACCATGTACTTTCCTTCTTTACCTGCACTATACCCTGTCACAGACTACCCTGTGTACTATTCCCTTCTTTCCCTTACAAAATTCCTCATCAACAGACTGCCCCATGTACTATCCCCTTCTTTACCTTACACTATACCCGTCACAGACTGCCCCATGTACTATCCCTTCTTTACCTTACACTATACCTGTCACAGACTGCCCCATGTACTATTCCTTCTTTACCTAACACTATACCTCGTCACAGACTGCCCCATGAACTTTCACCATCTTCACCATACACCATTTCACAATCACAGACTGCCCCAGTACTATTCCCTTCTTTACCTTACACTATACCTGTCACAGACTGCCCCATGTACTATCTCCTTCTTTACCTTACACTATACCTGTCACAGACTGCCCCATGTACTACTAGCTTCTTTACCATACACTATACCTGGTCACAGACTGCCCTATGTACTATCCCTTCTTTACCTTACACTATACCTAGTCACAAACTGCACCATGTAGTATTCCCTTGATTACCTTACAATATACCTGTCACAGACTGCACCATGTACTATTCCTTCTTTCGTTACACTTTACCTCGTCACAGACTGCCCATGTTCTATTCCTTTCTTTACCTTACACTATACCCGGTCAAGGAACTGCCCATGTTCTATGCCCTTCTTTACCTTACAATGTACCTCATCACAGATGACCCCATGTACTATCCCTTCTTTACCTTACACTATACCTCATCACAAACTGCCCCTTGTAGAGTCCCCTTCTTAACCTTACACTATACGCAGTCAAAGACTGCCCCACGTACTATCCTCTTCTTTACCTTACTCTATTAATCATCACAGACTGCCCCCGCTACTATGCCCTTCTTTTCCTTACATTATATCCGGTCACAGACTGCCCCATGTACTATCCCCTTCCTTACCTTTCACTATACCCCATCACAGACTCCCCCTTCTACTATTCCCTTCTTCACCTTACACTGACCTCGTCACAGACTGCCCCATGTACTATTCCCTTCTTTACCTAACACTATACCTTGTCACAAGCTGCCCCATGTACCATCCCCTTTTTTACCTTACTGTATACCTGGTCACAGACTGCCCCATGTACTATCCCCCTCTTTACCTTACACTATACCCAGTCACAAACAGCTCTATGTACTTTTCCCTTCTTTACCTTACTCTATACCTCATCACAAACTGCACCATGTACCATTCCCTTGACTTCCTTACAATGTACCTCGTCACAGACTGCACCATGTACTATTCCCTTCTTTACCTGCACTATACCCTGTCACAGATTACCCTGTGTACTATTCCCTTCTTTCCCTTACACAATTCCTCATCACAGACTGCCCCATGTACTATCCCCTACTTTACTTTGCACTATACCTTGTCACATACTGCCATATGTACTATTCCCTTCTATATCTTACACTATACCCCGTCACAGACTGTTCCATGTACTATTCCCTTCTTTACCTAACAATATACCTCGTCACAGACTGCCCCATGAACTTTCACCATCTTCACCATACACCATTCCTCGTCACAGACTGCCCCAAGTAGTATTCCTTTCTTTTCCTTACACTATTCCTTGCAAGTGACTGCCCCATTTACCCTCCCCGTCTTTACCTTACACTACACATCGTCACACCCTGCCCCATGTACTACTAGCTTCTTTACCATACACTATACCTGGTCACAGACTGCCCCATGTACTATCCTCTTCTTTATCTTACACTATACCTAGTCACAAACTGCACCATGTACTATTCCCTTGATTACCTTACAATATACCTCGTCACAGACTGCACCATGTACTATTCCCTTCTTTACATTACACTTTACCTCGTCACAGACTGACCCATGTTCTATTCCTTTCTTTACCTTACACTATACCCGGTCACAGACTGCCCCATGTTCTATGCCCTTCTTTACCTTACAATGTACCTCATCACAGATGGCCCCATGTACTATCCCCTTATTTACCTTACGCTATACCTCATCACAAACTGCCCCTTGTAGAGTCCACTTCTTAACCTTACACTATACGAAGTCAAAGACTGCCCCACGTACTATCCTCTTCTTTACCTTACTCTATTAATCATCACAGACTGCCCCCGGTACTATGCCCTTCTTTTCCTTACATTATATCCGGTCACAGACTGCCCCATGTACTATCCCCTTCCTTACCTTTCACTATACCCCATCACAGACTCCCCCTTCTACTATTCCCTTCTTCACCTTACACTATACCTTGTCTCAGACTGCCCCATGTACTATCCCCATCTTTACCTTACACTATTCCTCATTACAGACTGACTGAAGTACTATCCCCTTCTTTTCCTTACACTATACCTCGTCACTCACTGCCCATGTACTGTCCCCTTCTTTACCTTGCACTATACCTCATCTCGGATGGCCCCAAGTACAATACCCTTCTTTACCTTACACTATACCCGGTCACAGACTGCCCCATGAAGTATCCCCTTCTTTTCCTAACAATGTACCTCATTACAGACTGCCACAAGTACTATCCCCTTCTTTATCTTACACTATTCCTCATCCCAGACTGCCCCATGTACTATCCCCTTCTTTACCTTACACTGTACCTCATCACAGACTGCCCCATGTAATATCCCCTTCTTTACCTTACACTATACCTGGGAAACAAGAACCCAGGGGAAGAATACACAATGGGTGGGGAGGTAGTAACAACAACCAAACAGGAAAGGGACCTGGGGGTAATCATATCAGATGACCTTAAGGTTGGCAAGCAATGTGATAAGGCAGTAGGGGGGCCGGGGTGATACTGGGATGTATAGGAGAGGTATCAGCAGCAGAAAACAGGAAGTTGTTATCCCTCTGTACAGACAGTTGGTGAGACCCCATCTGGAATACTGTGTCCAGTTCTGGAGAACCCCATCTCCACAAGGACATAGACAGGATAGAGGCAGTCCAGAGGAGGGCACACAAAATGGTGCAGGGTCTGGCAAGAAGCCGTCAGATGAGAGAGACTAAAGGAGCTTATTATGTATACCCTGAGGGAAAGGAGAGGGGGGGAGGCGATAGAAACTTCAAGTAATCTCAAGGGAATCAACAAAGTCCAGAAGGGTAGCATCTTTCAGAAAAAGAGACTTGCAAGAACAAGGGGGCACAATTTAAAGATAGAAGGAGGGCAGTTCAGGGGGAATGTGAAGAAGTATTATTTCACAGAGAGGGTAGTGTGTGCATGGAACAACCTTCCTAAGGAAGTTGTGGGATCTAAAACTGTGGGAGAATTCAAGAATGCATGGGACAGACATAAGGCAATTCTTGTGGGGGGCAGGAAGATATAGGCTGTTGGTTAACTAGGATCTGCAGCCTATCCTGAAGGTTGGGAAATGGGCAGACTAGATGGGCCTGGCGGTCCTTATCTGCCGTCAAAGTCTATGTTTCTATGTTACTACCTCGTCACAGACTGCCCCATGTACTGTAACCTTCTTTACCTTGCACTATACCTCATCATGGACTGCCCCAAATACAATCCCCTTCTTTACCTAACACTATACCTCGTCACAGACTGCCCCATGAACTATCACTATATTTACCATAGTCCATTCCTCATCACAGACTGCCCCAAGTAGTATTCCTTTCTTTTCCTTACACTATACCTTGTCATAGGCTGCCCCATTTACCCTCCCCTTCTTTACCTTACACTATACCTCGTCTCACCCTGCCCCATGTACTACTCGCTTCTTTACCATACACTATACCTGGTCACAGACTGCACCATGTACTATTCCCTTCTTTATGTTACACTTGACCTCGTCACAGACTGCCCCATGTTCTATCCCCATCTTTACCTTACACTATTCCTCAACACAGACAGCCCCACGTACTATTCCCTTCTTTACCTTACACTATACCTCATCACAAACTGCACCATGTACTATTCCCTTGATTACCATACAATGTACCTCATCACAGACTGCACCATGAACTATTCCCTTCTTTATGTTACACTTTACCTCGTCACAGACTGCCCCATGTTCTATGCCCTTCTTTATCTTACAATGTACCTCATCACAGATGGCCCCATGTACTATCCCTTTATTTACCTTACACTATACGTCGTCACAGACTGCCCCATGCACGATCCCCCTGTTTACCTTACACTATACCTCATCACAAACTGCCCCTTGTACAGTCCCCTTCTTTACATTACACTATACCCAGTCACAGACTGCCCCACGTACTATCCTCTTCTCTACCTTACTCTAGTAATCATCACAGACTGCCCCATGTACCTCCCTTCTTTACCTTACACTATACCCGTCACAGACTGCCCCATGTACTATCCCTTCTTTACCTTACACTATACCCGTCACAGACTGCCCCAGTACTATCCCTTCTTTACCTTACACTATACCCTGTCACAGACTGCCCCATGTACTATCCCTTCTTTACCTTACACTATACTCGTCACAGACTGCCCCCATGTACTATTCTCTTCTTTATCTTACACGTTATCTCGTTACAGACTGCCCCATGTACTTTCCCTTTCTTGACCTTACACTATTCCCGGTCACAGACTGCCCCACGTACTGTCCCCTTCTTTACCTTAAACTATACCTCGTCATAGACTGCCCCATGTACTATACCCTTCTTTACCTTACACTATACCCCGTCACAGGCTGCCCCATGTACTATCCCCTACTTTACCTTGCACTACTCAAGGTCACAGAATGCCCCATGTACTGTTCCCTTCTTTACCTTACACTATTCCTCATCACAGACCACCCCATGTACTATTCCCTCCTTTACCATACACTATACCTCATCACAGACTACCCATGTACTATCCCTTCTTGACCTTACACTATACCCATCACAGACTGCCCCATGTACTGTTCCCTTCTTTACCTTACACTATAGCTGGTCACAGACTGCCCCATGTACTATCCCTTCTTTTACCTTACACTATACTCAGTCACAGACTGCCCAATGTACTATCCCCTTCTTTATCTTACACTGTACATTGTCACAGATAGCCCCATGTACTGTCCCCTTCTTTACCTTACACTATACCCGGTCACAGACTGCCCCATGTACTATTCCCTTCTTTATCTTACACTATATACCCAGTCACAAACTGATCCATGTACTATTTCCTACCTTTCCTTACACTATACCCGGTCACAGTCTACTCCATGTACTATCCCCTTCTTTACCTTACACTATACCTCGTCTTAGACTGCCCCATGTACTATTCCGTTCTTTACCTTACACTATAACTCATCACAGACTGCCCCATGTACTATTCCATTCTTTACCTTACACTTAGCCTCAGTCACAGACTGCCCCATGTACTATTCCTTCTTTACCTTACACTATAACACAGTCACAGACTGCCCATGTACTATCCCCTTCTTTACCTTACACTATACCTGGTCACAGACTGCCCATGTACTATCCTTCTTTACCTTACACTATACCTGGTCACAGACTGCCCATGTACTATCCCTTCTTTACCTTACACTATACCTCGTCACAGACTGCCCCATGTACTATTCCCTTCTTTACCTTACACTATACCTCGTCACAGACTGCCCCATGTACTATTCCCTTCTTTACCTTACACTATACCTCGTCACAGACTGCCCCATGTACTTTTACCTTCTTTACCTTACACTATACCCGTCACAGACTGCCCATGTACTATCCCTTCTTCCTTACACTATACCTCATCACAGACTGCCCGATGTACTATCCCATTCTTTACCTTACACAATACCTCATCATTGAATGCCCCACGTACTACTCCCTTGTTTACCTAACACTTTACCTCGTCACATACTGCCCCATGTACTATTCCCTTTACCTTAAACTATACCCAGTCACAGACTGCCCCATGTACTATTCCCTTTACCTTACACTATACCCAGTCACAGACTGCCCCATGTACTATTCCCTTCTTTACCTTACACTATACCTCATCACAGACTGACCCATGTACTATTCCCTTCTTTACTTTACACTATACCTCATCACAGACTGCCCCATGTACTAATTCCTTCTTTACCGGACACTATACTTCGTCACAGACAGACCCATGTACTGTACCTTCTTTACCTTACACTATACCCAGTCACAGACTGCCCATGTACTATTCCTTCTTTACCTTACACTATACCTCGTCACAGACTGCCCCATGTACTATTCCTTCTTTACCTTACACTATACCTCGTCACAGACTGCCCATGTACTATCCCTTCTTTACCTTACACTATACCAGTCACAGACTGCCCCATGTACTATTCCTTCTTTACCTTACACTATACCTGTCACAGACTGCCCATGTACTATCCTTCTTTACCTTACACTATACCCGGTCACAGACTGCCCCATGTACTATTCCCTTCTTTACCTTACACTATACCTGTCACAGACTGCCCCATGTACTATTCCTTCTTTACCTTACACTATACCTCGTCACAGACTGCCCCATGTACTATTCCTTCTTTACCTTACACTATACCAGTCACAGACTGCCACATGTACTATCACCTTCTTTACCTTACACTATACCAGGTCACAGACTGCCCCATGTACTATCCCTTCTTTACCTTACACTATACCTCGTCACAGACTGCCCCATGTACTATCCTTCTTTACCTTACACTATACCTCGTCACAGACTGCCCCATGTACTATTCCCTTCTTTACCTTACACTATACCTCGTCACAGACTGCCCCATGTACTATCCTTCTTTACCTTACACTATACCGGTCACAGACTGCCCCATGTACTTTCCCTTCTTTACCTTACACTATACCTGTCACAGACTGCCCCATGTACTATCCCCTTCTTTACCTTACACTATACCTCGTCACAGACTGCCCATGTACTATTCCTTCTTTACCTTACACTGTACCTCATCACAGACTGCCCATGTACTATCCTCTTCTTTACCTTACACTATACTCGGTCACAGACTGCCCATGTAAATTCCCTTCTTTACCTTACACTATACCTCATCACAGACTGCCCCATGTACTATCCTTCTTTACCTTACACTATACCTCGTCACAGACTGCCCCATGTACTATCCTCTTCTTTACCTTACACTATACCTCGTCACAGACTGCCCCATGTACTATCCCTTCTTTACCTTACACTATACCTCGTCACAGACTGCCCCATGTACTATTCCCTTCTTTACCTTACACTATACCTCGTCACAGACTGCCCCATGTACTATCCTTCTTTACCTTACACTATACCTCGTCACAGACTGCCCCATGTACTATTCCCTTCTTTACCTTACACTATACCTCGTCACAGACTGCCCATGTACTATCCCTTCTTTACCTTACACTATACCTCGTCACAGACTGCCCCATGTACTATTCCCTTCTTTACCTTACACTATACCTCGTCACAGACTGCCCCATGTACTATTCCTTCTTTCCCTTACACTATACCTCGTCACAGACTGCCCCATGTACTATTCCTTCTTTACCTTACACTATACCGTCACAGACTGCCCATGTACTATTCCCTTCTTTACCTTACACTATACCTGTCACAGACTGCCCCATGTACTATCCCTTCTTTACCTTACACTATACCTCGTCACAGACTGCCCCATGTACTATTCCTCTTCTTACCTTACACTATACCTTGTCACAGACTGCCCCATGTACTATTCCTTCTTTTTACACTATACCTCGTCACAGACTGCCCATGTACTATTCCTTCTTTACTTACACATCTCCGGTCACAGACTGCCCCATGTACTATTCCCTTCTTTACCTTACACTATACTCATCTCACAGCTGCCCATGTACTATCCCTTCTTTACCTTACACTATACCTCGTCACAGACTGCCCCATGTACTATTCCCTTCTTTACCTTACACTATACCTCGTCACAGACTGCCCCATGTACTATTCCCTTCTTTACCTTACACTATACCTCGTCACAGACTGCCCCATGTACTATTCCCTTCTTTACCTTACACTATACCCGGTCACAGACTGCCCCATGTACTATTCCCTTCTTTACCTTACACTATACCTCGTCACAGACTGCCCCATGTACTATCCTTCTTTACCTTACACTATACCTCGTCACAGACTGCCCCATGTACTATTCCATTCTTTACCTTACACTATACCTGGTCACAGACTGCCCCATGTACTATCCCCTTCTTTACCTTACACTATACCTCGTCACAGACTGCCCCATGTACTATTCCTTCTTTACCTTACACTATACCTCATCACAGACTGCCCCATGTACTATCCCCTTCTTTACCTTACACTATACCTCATCACAGACTGCCCCATGTACTATCCCTTCTTTACCTTACACTATACCGTCACAGACTGCCCATGTACTATCCCCTTCTTTACCTTACACTATACCTCGTCACAGACTGCCCCATGTACTATTCCTCTTTCTTTACCTTACACTATACCTGTCACAGACTGCCCCATGTACTATCCCTTCTTTACCTTACACTATACCTCATCACAGACTGCCCCATGTACTATTCCCTTCTTTACCTTACACTATACCTCGTCACAGACTGCCCCATGTACTATCCCCTTCTTTACCTTACACTATACCTCGTCACAGACTGCCCCATGTACTATCCCTCTTTACCTTACACTATACCCGGTCACAGACTGCCCCATGTACTATCCTTCTTACCTTACACTATACCTCGTCACAGACTGCCCCATGTCTATCCCTTCTTTACCTTACACTATACCTCATCACAGACTGCCCCATGTACTATTCCCATTCTTTACCTTACACTATACCTCGTCACAGACTGCCCCATGTACTATTCCCTTCTTTACCTTACACTATACCCAGTCACAGACTGCCCCATGTACTATTCCCTTCTTTACCTTACACTATACCTCATCACAGACTGCCCATGTACTATTCCCTTCTTTACCTTACACTATACCTCGTCACAGACTGCCCCATGTACTATCCCTTCTTTACCTTACACTACCAGTCACAGACTGCCCCAGTACTATCCCCTTCTTTACCTTACACTATACCTCGTCACAGACTGCCCCATGTACTATCCCTTCTTTACCTTACACTATACCCGGTCACAGACTGCCCCATGTACTATCCCTTCTTTACCTTACACTATACCTCACACAGACTGCCCCATGTACTATTCCTTCTTTACCTTACACTATACCCAGTCACAGACTGCCCCATGTACTATTCCTTCTTTACCTTACACTGTACCTCATCACAGACTGCCCATGTACTATTCCCTTCTTTACCTTACACTATACCTCGTCACAGACTGCCCCATGTACTATTCCCTTCTTTACCTTACACTATACCTCATCACAGACTGCCCCATGTACTATCCCCTTCTTTACCTTACACTATACCTCGTCACAGACTGCCCCATGTACTATTCCCTTCTTTACCTTACACTATACCTCGTCACAGACTGCTCCATGTTTTATTCCATTCTTTACCTTACACTATACTCAGTCACAGACTGCCCCATTACTATCCCTTCTTTACCTTCACTATACCCGGTCTCAGACTGCCCCATGTACTATTCTTCTTTACCTTACACTATACCCTCACAGACTGCCCCATGTACTATTCCCTTCTTTACCTTACACTATACCTCAGTCACAGACTGCCCCATGTACTATTCCTTCTTTACCTTACACTATACCTCATCACAGACTGCCCCATGTACTATCCCTTCTTTACCTTACACTATACCTCGTCACAGACTGCCCCATGTACTATCCCTTCTTTACCTTACACTATACCTGGTCACAGACTGCCCCATGTACTATTCCTTCTTTACCTTACACTATACCTCGTCACAGACTGCCCCATGTACTATCCCCTTCTTTACCTTACACTATACCTCATCACAGACTGCCCCATGTACTATTCCCTTCTTTACCTTACACTATACCCGTCACAGACTGCCCATGTACTATCCCCTTCTTTACCTTACACTATACCTCATCACAGACTGCCCCATGTACTATTCCCTTCTTTACCTTACACTATACCCGTCACAGACTGCCCATGTACTATCCTCTTTACCTTACACTATACCCAGTCACAGACTGCCCATGTACTATCCCTTCTTTACCTTACACTATACCCGTCACAGACTGCCCCATGTACTATCCCCTTCTTTACCTTACACTATACCTTGTCACAGACTGCCCATGTACTATTCCTTCTTTACCTTACACTACACCCGGTCACAGACTGCCCCATGTACTATCCTCTCTTTACCTTACACTATACCTTGTCACAGACTGCCCCACATACTGTCCCCTTCTTTACCTTACACTATACCTCGTCACAGACTGCCCCATGTACTATCCCTTCTTTACCTTACACTATACCTCGTCAAGACTGCCCCATGTACTATTCCCTCTTTACCTTACACTATACCTCATCACAGACTGCCCCATGTACTATCCCCTTCTTTACCTTACACTATACCCATCACAGACTGCCCCATGTACTATCCCTTCTTTATTACACTATACCTGTCACAGACTGCCCCATGTACTATTCTCTTTACCTTACACTATACCTCATCACAGACTGCCCCATGTACTATTCCTCTTTACCTTACACTATACCTCGTCACAGACTGCCCCATGTACTATCCCTTCTTTACCTTACACTATACCTCATCACAGACTGCCCCATGTACTATTCCCATTCTTTACCTTACACTATACCCTGTCACAGACTGCCCATGTACTATTCCCTTCTTTACCTTACACTATACCCCGTCACAGACTGCCCCATGTACTATCTCTTTACCTTACACTATACCGGTCACAGACTGCTCCATGTACTATACCTTTCGTTACCTTAAACTATAAATTGACACAGCCTGCCCATGTACTATTCCCTTCTTTACCTTACAATATACCCGATCACAGACTGCTCCATGTACTATTCCCTTCTTTACCTTACACTGTACCTGGTCACACACTGCCCCATGTACTATCCCTTCCTTTACCTTTCAATATACTTTGTCACAGACTGCCCCACATACTGTCCCCTTCTTTACTTTACACTATACCTCGTCACAGACTGCCCCATGAACTAACCCCCTCTTTACCTTACACTATACCTCATCACAGACTGCCCCATGTACTATTCCCTTCTTCACCTTACACTATACGTCATCACAAACTGCCCCATTTACTAACCCCTCTTTACCTTACACTATTCCTCATCACACACTGCCCCACGTACTGTTCCCTTCTTTACCTTACACTATACCCAGTCACACACTGCTCCTTGTACTATCCCCTTCTTTACCATACACTATACCACTTCACAGACTGCCACTTGTATTATTCCCTTCTTTATCTTACATTATTCCTCATCACAGACTGCCCCATGTACTAACCCCTTCTTCACCTTACACTATTTCTTGTCACAGAATGCCACATGTAATTTTCCCTTCTTTATTTTACATAATACCTCGTCACAGACTGCTCCGTGTACTATCCCTATCTTTACCTATCACTATACCTCATCACAGACTGCTCCATGTACTATCCTTTTCTTTACCTTGCACTATACCTCAGCACAGACTGCTCCATGTACTATCCCTTCTTTACTTACACTATACCTCGTCACAGACTGCCCCATGTACTATCCCTCCTTTACCTTACACTATACCTCGTCACAGACTGCCCCATGTACTATCCCTTCTTTACCTTACACTATACCTCGGTCACAGACTGCCCCATGTACTATCCCTTCTTTCCTTACACTATACCTCATCACAGACTGCCCCATGTACTATTCCCTTCTTTACCTTACACTATACCAGTCACAGACTGCCCCATGTACTATCCCTTCTTTACCTTACACTATACCCGGTCACAGACTGCCCCTAGTACTATTCCCTTCTTTACCTTACACTATACCTCATCACAGACTGCCCATAGTACTATTCCTTCTTTACCTTCACACTATACATCGTCAGAGACTGCCCCATGTAGAATTCCTTTCTTTACCTTACACTATACCTTGTCACAGACTGCGACATGTACTATCACCTTCTTTACCTTACACTATACCAGGTCACAGACTGCCCCATGTTCTCATCCCTTCTTTACCTCACACCATACCTGGTCACAGACTGCCCTATGTACTATTCCCTTCTTTACCTTACACTATACCTGTCCACAGACTGCCCCATGTACTATTCCCTTCTTTACCTTACACTATACCTCATCGTCACAGACTGCCCCATGTACTATTCCCTTCTTTACCTTACACTATACCTCGTCACAGACTGCCCCATGTACTATTCCCTTCTTTACCTTACACTATACCTTGTCACAGACTGCCCCATGTACTATCCCCTTCTTTACATTACTCTCTATCTCATCACAGACTGTCCCATCTTCTGTTCTCTTCTTTACCTTACACTATACCTCGTCACAGACTGCTTCATGTGCTATTGCCTTCTTTACTTTACACTATACCTCATCACTGACTGCCCCTTGTACTACCCCTTCTTTACCTTACTCTATACCTAGTCACAGACTGCCCCATGGACTGTCCACTTCTTTACCTTACACTTTACCTCATCAAAGACTGCCCCATGTACTATCCTCTTCTTTACCTTACACTATACCTATTCACAGACTGCCCTATGAACTGTCCACTTCTTTACCTTACACTATACCTCATCAATGACTGCCCCATGTACTACCCCTTCTTAATCTTACACTAAACCTCATCACAGACAGTCCCATGTACTATCCCCTTCTTTACCTTACATTATACCCAGTCACAGACTGCCCCAAGTACTATCCCCTTCTTTACCTTACACTATACCTCGTCACAGACTGCCCCATGTAATATTCCCTTCTTTACCTTACACTATACCTCGTCACAGACAGGCCCATGTATTATTCCCTTCTTTACCTTACATAACACCACGACACGGTCTGCCCCATGTACTATCCCATTCCTTCCCTTACACTATACCTCATCACAGACTGCCCAATGTGCTGTCCACTTCTTTACCTTACACTATACCTTGTCACAGACTGCCCCATGTAATATTCCCTTCTTTACCTTACACTATACCTCATCACAGACTGCCCCATGTACTATTCCCTTCTTTACCTTTCACAACACCTCAACACAGTTTGCCCCATGTACTATCCCATTCTTTCCCTTACACTATACCTCATCACAGTCTGCCCCATGTACTATTCCCTTCCTAACCTTACACTGTACCTCGTCACAGACTGCCCCATGTACTATTCCTTTCTTTACCTTATACAACACCTCGACACAGTCTGCCCCACGTACTATCCCATTCTTTCCCTTACACTATACCTCATCACAGACAGCCCTATGTACTATTCCCTTCTTTACCTTGCTCTGTACCTCGTCACTGACTGCTCCATGTTTTATTCCCTTCTTTATCATACAGTATAGCTCATCACAGACTGCCTCATATACTATCCCCTTCTTTACATTCCACTATACCTGGTCTCAGACTGCCCCATGTAGTATTCCGTTCATTACCTTACACAATATACCTCATCACAGACTGCCCCATGTAATATTCCCTTATTTACCTTACACTATACCTCATTACAGATTGCCCCATGTACTATTCCCTTCTTTACCTTACACTATAACTCATCACAGACTGCCCCATGTACTATCCCCTTCTTTACCTTACATTATACCTCGTCACAGACTGCCCCATGTACTATCCCCTTATTTACCTTACACTATACCTAGTCACAGACTGCCACATGTACTATCCCCTTATTTACCTTACACTATACCTATTCACAGACTGCCCCATGAACTATCCCTTCTTTACCTTACACTGTACCTCATCACAAACTGCCCCATATACTATTCCCTTCTGTACCATACACTGTACTTCATCAGAGTGCCCCATGTAGTATTCCCTTCTTTACCTTACACTATACCTCGTCATAGACAGCCCCATGTACTATACCCTTCTTTATCTAACATTGTATCTCGTCGCAGACTGCCCCATGTGCTGTTCCCTTCTCTTTGCCTTACACTACACCTAATCACAGGCTCTCCCATGTACAATCCCTTTCTTTACCTTACACTATACCTCATCAGAGACTACCCCATGTACTGTTCCCTTCTTTACCTTACAAAATACCTTGTCACAGATTGCCCAATTTACAGTCCCCTTCTTTAGCTGTCACTGTTGCTGGACAAAAACTGCCACATGTACTATTCCCTTCTTTTCCATACACTATACCCGGTCACAGTCTGCTCCATGTACTGTCCCCTTCTTTACTTTACACTATACCTTGTCACAGACTGTCCCATGTAGTATTCCCTTCTTTACCTTACATTATACCTTGTCACAGGCTGCCCCTTGTACTATTCCATTCTTTACGTTACACTATACCACTTCAAAGACTGCCCCATGTAGTATCCCTTTCTTTACCTTACACTATACCTTGTCACAGACTGCCCCATGTACTATTCCCTTCTTTACCTTACACTATACCTTGTCACAGGCTGCCCCTTGTACTATTCCCTTCTTTACGTTACAGTATACCACGTCAAAGAGTGCCCCAGGTACTATTCCCTTCTTTACCTTACACTATACCTGGTCACAGACTGTCCCATGTACTATTCCCTTCTTTATGTTATACTATAGCTCATCACAGACTGCCCCATGAACTATCCCCTTCTTTACCTTATGTAACCCCCCTGCAAGTGGGGATTCCCTAAAGACTTCCAGGAGCTTTCCTGAATGCTCCAAGCCTGAATGGTGTTTGGCGTTTAAGCCATTTATCTGTGAATGTTTTTAGAGCATCTGGTACTGTCTCTTTAAGAGTTGTCTGCTTGCAGACATAATTAGTTTGTATGGGGGGACTGTGTGTTTCTCTGCTTGAGTACCACTCGAGCTTCTACCAATTCACTCCATTTTTGCAGTCACTAGGAGTGCAAAGGGAACCTATCTGAAAGATGTATCTGTTTGCCAGAAATCATTTAGAGTAATAATGAAAATACAGTTTGTCTAACCTGCTTTCTTTGCAGTCAGAAATGTGTTTGCCTAGTTCCCCATTCTAGTTTTGAACTGCTGAACTCCAATCAGTGTGAGTTAAGGTAGCTCTAAAAAGGTGCCTTGGACGAATCAGAACTTGGACTCGTAGTCTGAGCCAGCCACAAGAGGATTGTATGGGTAGTGACTCTGGGAGATGTAGTTTGGACTTCGGCGCCTTTTTGGACCAACAGGGGCAGTCTATTGTGAGTGACAGCCAATCCAGCCAAGAACTGGGAGGAACTCAAAGGAAGTGCCCAGTTTTGTCTGCTGGAGGTTCAGTTGAGCTCTGGCAGTGAAGAGGGAAGGAGCCCTGTGCTTTTTCTGTGTGCAGTTTTAGTCAGAAAACGCGTGTAAGGCCCCGAGTTCCAGTCTGCAACTTGTGTAACTGCTTGTTAGGACTGAATCCATCCTGTGAAGAGAATCAAAGGCTATCTGAAGAGTGGAAACCAGGCTTACCCTGTAGAAGACTGGAGAAATTGCTGAATTAGCTCCGGGCTGTCAGGAACTGAATCTGCTGTGTGTTCTCCGGGTATTGTGCAGTAATTGCGATCGGGATAGAGAAGCAGCCTGCCTGGTATAGTACTTTCTTTTTACCATATAAATGTGTGAGGAGCTTGTGTAGCTCAAGTGAATCCTGCTCCCATTAAAGGACTTTTGCCTGTTACTGTTTACCATATAAACGTGTGAGGAGGCTTGAGTAGCTCAAGTGAATCCTGCTGCCATTAAAGGACTTTGCCTGTTGCAGTTTGTCATATAAATGTGTGAGGAGTCTCGTGGAGCTCAAGAGTAGCCCTGCTGGCGTTGAAGGACCCTATCTTGTTTGGAGGTCGTGAGTACTAATTCAGGGCCGCTCCCTGTTGAATTGCCACAATGAATCCAAATGGAATTACTGTACTGCTGACTGTTAAACTAATTTTTCTTTTCTCTGTGTGAAAGGGCCCCACCAGCTGCCATGGTTTGGACTAGCCACTAGGGCTTGGGTACGCAGTGACAATTACTGGTAGGGATAGACCTGTGCACAGAGCCATAGGTAGATGAGTAAAGTGATTAGCTAATTAACCTGATTTCCCCCTGTCCTTGTTATACCCCCTAAATAAATCAGAGTGGCTTGTTTCAGCAAAGTTATACTGCCTGAGGTATTTGTCTATGTTAAAGTATTGTACTGTGATTGTTGCACTGTATCTACTTATTTTACAGGGGTCCCAGTGCCTGAACCTGTCCTGGGGGTAAGTGTATACTGTGAAGGTAATTCTGATATACTGTGTGGGCCACTAGTGGGAAGAAAGGGGTTGCAGTGTCCCAGAGGTGCACTGACCAGCTATTTAACTATTGCAAACCCTGACCTCTGGGTGGAGGCACCGCCATCGGATCCAGGCCCCTCAACCTGTTAGTGGCAAATCAAGCAGGTTAGTAGCCCCTGGGATAGCACCATCTCGGGTTACATCTTGAGGCTCACCGCTGGGATTGTGTGTCCTCTAGTGGCCATATTTAGAACCACTGTTAAGAAAAATGGGTACCCCGACAGAGTGGCTGTGCACCGGCTGGTGGGTGGTGAACTGGGAGGAGATCGACCCCAAAATGCTATACTGATCCTGGACATCCCCTGGGTATCATCTAGGACACTGTACAGGGAGTACTTTCCAAGGTGGAAGGTTTACAAAACCCTGTGGTGGTGGGTCGGCATGCTAATCTGCTCACCCACACTTTCCTGGCCCTAGTAGAGTTTAAGGATCCATAGATAGCTCCAAAGTGCCACAGACCATTACCCCAGAGGGAGCCCTCACTGCCTGGAGAGGATAACTAGGATCAGAAGACCTGGGGAATGAGCCCCACCACTGTCTGAAACTTTTGAGGAGAAATTTGCTAAATGGTTGCGAGGGAAGGGAAAACTGTGGAGGACTTGAACAAACTATTCTTGCCACCTGGGGTGTTCCTCTCCAACACCCTCTCCCGCTCCAGTACCCATAATGGTGGCTGAACAATGCAGACTCTTTCTGTACCTGCCATTAGTCACGACTCTACCGAGGGTTGAGGATCTTCTCTGGCACCCTCCCCACCCCCCAAGGGGAGGATGACTGGGAGACCTGGATAGACTATGTTACCCCCCGAGTGCTAGAATGGCAATGCTCGGAAGCCGAAAAGTGAAAGAGGGTTAGTGAGAGACTCCGAGGTCCTGCCTTGGCTACCATCCGTGCTAAATGGGCCAGTAATCCTGAAGTGACTGCACAGGCCTATCTTGAGGCCTTGGAGAATGTGTATGGGAGCCCAGATTCTGATGAGGACCTATGGTGGAGAGTAAGAAATGCACAACAGTATGAAGGGGAGTTGTTGTCTGTGTATGGATCTCGACTGGAAAAATTGTTGCAAGAATGCCTCAGAAAGGGTAGTTTGCCAGCAATTGAACTTGACCGAACCAGGATGGACAGGATCCTTAAGTCTGCCTCCTTCTCAGAACTGCTGTTGCTTCAGTTACACCTGGTAAATCAACTGGAATCCCCACCCTCCTATGATGAGTTAATGAGAGAAATTCGAGGAGTTGAGAAAAGGCGACCTCGGGAGGGACCTGCACCAATAGCTGCAGCTACGACCCGAGTGACTGAGGGTGACCCAACAAGTGAAGTTCAGGGGCAGAGGTTGGCAGTCAATGAGTGCTCTGACAAGGATAAAGATATGCCACAATGGGTGAACTGTTGAGAGAGATCCGGGAATTCAAAAACAGTCCCTTTATGAAGGCCACGCCTGCAAGTACTGGCCCCGACCTATATCCGACTGCATCTGCTATGGGGTGGGTACCCACCCATGTATCTCCTGCTGATAACAGCTCCAAACTCAATTCCTTGACCATGGAAGTGGAGAAACTGATGAGATGTCTCCAAATGCTTATCACGCCACAGACAGAGATGGCACCAAGGTTTCCAGTTAGTAGTACCCCCGCCCTGGCTCCCAGTGTGGTGCCTCGGCCAGCTCAAACTCCATAAAGTATGTTTTGCTATAATTGTGGGAAGGATGGGCACAAGAAAAGAGAATGCCGGTCCCCAAAAGACACTGACAAAGTTGGATATAGGCTACAAGGAGAGCTTCGGAGAACAAATCAGTGGTTAAGAGGTGCACAAAATGATCCCAGTGAGGGCACCAAAATGCTAACTCACATCCTTTTGTGGCAAGGTCAGTTGCCCAGGCCCCCCTCACTCTCCAGACTGGTCCAGAATAGTGGGTCCTCCATGGAGACCACTGTAAAGGTGAATGGATTGTCTACAAGAGCTGTATTAGACAGTGGCTCCCAAGTGACAATTATGTTCCAGGATTGGTATCAGAAGCATTTGTCAGACGTACCCTTACAACCATTAGAAGGACTGCATGTGTGGGTTAAGTGAGAAGGCCTACCCCAATTCCGGGTATATCCGAATTTGGCTGTCTTTCCCCACCTCTGTGGCTGGAGTGGCAGAACAAGTAGAGACCTAGCCTTAGTGTGTCCCCACTGGACTGTATGATGGTGTCCCTTTGTTGATTGGAACAAATGCTCATATGTTCGAAGGCTGGCACAGTTATGTTATGAAAACAGGGGTCAAAGACTAGTAGAGCTTTAAGAGTTCGCTTTAATTAAGAAGGCCTATGAGGTGCAGAGATGCTGAAAAAATAGAACCAGAGGAACGGTTGAATTGTATGGAAGAAGGATCCTGAGTCTCTGATCCTGGCGCCAAATGCCCAGTGTACCTTAAGGAGAGGTCCATATCAGAAAGGATGTTAAGAATAAAATATTAATGTTGGATGCACGCAGCGATGGAGTAATTGCCAGAGGGACCCTGGTCAAGCCTAGTATTTTGCCCGCCAGAGCCCATGCTTATGCCAGAAGGGTAATGGTCTAATTTCATAATGTGTCTGAAAGAGACATTTGAGTAAATAGAGGTTGCATCCAGGCTAATGTGCATTGTGCAGACACTGCAGTGCTACCCCGCAGCAAGAGTTTGAGGAAGAATGACAGAGTAACATCTGACTTGTTTGATTTCGGCGACTCCCCGTTGCCAGCTGAATGGAAAGTGAGGATCAGTGAGAAGCTTGCCCAGAGAGACCAGGTGTTTTCTTTAAAGGAATGGGACGAGGGATGCGTAAGGAGCTGAGCACAATTTCCGCTGCATGATTAAAGACCATTTTGTGAGAGGTCTCGACGCCTGGCACCTGCTGACATAGATGATGTGAGACGGCATCTGCAAGAGATGTTAGCTGCTGGTGTAATACAAGAATCCAGAATTCCTTATGCTTCCCCCATTGTGGTAGTGAGGAAAAAGAATGGGACAGTAAGGATGTGCGTGGATTATCGCACCTTAAACTGGCGGACTATCCCTGATCAGTACACAATGCCCTGCATTCAGGGTGCTTTGGACTGCCTAAACAGGAGCAAGTGGTTCTCTGTGTTGGATCTACGCAGTGGGTACTACCAGATCCCGATGGCCCCAGGGGACCATGAGAAGACAGCCTTTATCTGTCCGCTTGGCTTCTATGAATTCATGAGGATGCCTCAAGGGATTTCAGGTGCCCCAGCCACTTTTCAATGATTGATGGAGCGTGCAGTGGGGGACATGAACTTACTAGAGTGCCTGCTATACCTAGATGATGTTATTGTGTTTGGCAGCTCACTGGAGGAACATGAGAGCAGATTATTTAAGGTATTGGACCGACAGGAGGACTTTGGCCTTAAACTGTCCCTTGATAAGTGTCAATTCTTTCAAACATCAGTAAAGTATGTGGGACACATAGTATCCACCGAGGGAATAGAGACCGACCCAAGTAAATTTACCTTACAGTGTATCCGGTCATAGACTGCCCCATGAACTATCCCCTTCTTTACCTTACACTATACCTCGTCACAGACTGCCCCATGAACTATCCCCTTCTTTACCTTACACTATACCTCGTCACAGACTGCCCCATATACTATTCCCTTTTTTACCTTACACTATACCCGGACACAGTCAGCCCCATGTACTATTCCCTTCTTTACCTTACTCTATACCCGGTCACAGACTGCCGCATGTACTATTCCTTTCTTTACCTTACACTATACCTCATCACAGACAGCCCCATGTATTATCCCTTTATTTACCTTACACTATGCTTCATCACAGTCTGCCCCATGTACTATCCCCTTCTTTACCTTATACTATACCTCGTCACAGACTGCCCCATGTAGTATCCCCTTTTTTACCTTACACTATGCCCCATCACAGTCTGCTCCATGTACTATTCCCTTCTTTATCTTACATTGTACCTCGTCACAGACTGCTCCATGTACTATTCCCTTCTTTACCTTATACTGTACCTCATCCCAGACTGCTCCATGTACTATTCCCTTCTTTACCTTACACTATACCTGGTCACAGACTCCCCAATGTACTATTCCCTTCTTTACCTTGCACTATGCCTCGTCACAGTCTGCCCCATGTACTATTCCCTTCTTTACCTTACACTATACCCGGTCACAGACTCCCCCATGTACTATTCCCATCTTTACCTTACACTATACCCGGTCTGAGACTGCCCCATGAACTATCCCCTTCTTTACCTTACACTATACCTCATCTCAGATTGCCCCATGTTTTATCCCCTTCTTTACTTTACACTGTACCTTGTCACAGACTGCCCCTTGTACTATTCCCGTCTTTACCTTACACTAAACCTCGTCACAAACTGCCCCATGTACTGTTCTCTTCTTTACTGTACACTATACCTCATCACAAACTGTTTGCCTTCCTGTATAATCTATGGAACTACTTGTCTCTGCAGCCATGCATCTGTGTTGCCTTCGATGATGTTTTACTTCCTTGATTTTGTGTTGAAAAAAAAATCACACATTTTGCATGTACCACCTTTGTATTCTGTTTCTGACATAGAACCTTTTAAAATGAACATCTGTCTCAAAGGTATATTTATCCTCACCATAAATAAATAAATGGTGGCATTGTAAGGTTAAGGGGGAGAGGGAATCTACGGTTGGCGAAGGGGCATTGTACACAGAGTGGCCAGAAAAACAGCAAATGTCTTGAGTAAATAGTTTTGCTCAGTGTTAACAGTGGCGGGGGAAGGAGAGGCACTGCAAAAAAGCAGTAGGAGCTTTGATAGGATGGCCAGGGACAGAAGTCCTATTTATGACGAGAGAGTCCTGAAAGCAGTGGCTAACTTGAAAGTAGACAAAGCTATGGGAGCAGATGGGGTACATCCAAAGGTATTGAGGGAAGTCAGAGAGGCACTAGTTGCACCTCTGACTGTGCTGTTTAACAGATCACTGGAATCCAGAGTGATTCCAGTGGCGTTGAGGAGGGCAAATTTAGTCCCTCTTCACGAAGTGTATCAGGGAATAGGCTTACAATCATAGCCCTATCAGCCTGACATTGGTAGTGGGAAACTTTATAGAAACACTGCTAAAGGAAAGGAATGAGGAATATCTTAAATCCAGCAGGTTACAAAATCCAAGGCAGCATGGATTCATGGGGGGTGGGATGGGGAGGTTATTTCAAGCAAATAGAGTAGATTTCTTTGACTGGGTGAAGAAGGAATTAGATCAATTAGGGGTGGTGGATGTGGACTATGTAGATTTCAGTAAGACTTGCAACACTGTTCCATGTACAGTAAGAGATTAGTAACTAAGCTAAGTAGCTTAGAGGTGGAAAACAAGGTGGTGACATGGGTAAGAAATTGATTAGGGGATAGACATCAGATGGTAGTGGAAATCAGAGTTTGCTCTATAGAAGGGAGGATGACCAGCGAGGTACCTCAGATTAGTCCTCTTTGTCTTTATAGGCATAACCCCCCTGCAAATGAGGGTTCCCAGAAGTCTTCCAGGAGCTTACCTGAAAGCTACAAGTCTGGGCAGTGTTCGGCGTCTGAGCTGTTTAAATGTGGTTCCAAGTGAGTGCTATTTGAGCCTCCACATACTATCTCTTTAAGAGCTGCCTACTTGCAGACTTAGTTTGTATGGGGGGGGACTGTGTATTTAATGCTTGAATCCTGCCCGGGCAGCTGTCAATGTGCTCCATTTCTGCCATTGCTACATGTGCAGAGAGAGCCTTGTTGAAAGATATAACTGTTTGCAAGAAATCATTTAGAGTGACTGAGAAAATGTAGCTTGTCTAACCTGTCTTTATTTTAGTACAAACTGTTTCAGTGTAACTCTTTCATTTTGGTCCTGAATAGCTGACTTGAACCAGTCAGGATGATAAGGAGACCCTAAAATGGAGCCTGTGGACAGATTGAAACTTGGACTCTCAATTTTGAGCCAGCCACAAGGGGATTGTATGGGCAGTGAGTTTCGGAAATGTAGTTTTAACCTTGGTGCCTTTTTCCACCAACAGAGGGAGTCTTATTGTGAGTGACAGCCGAACCAGCCAACAGAATGGTGTGGAGCTAAAGGAAATGCCCTGCTCTGTGACAGGAAAAATTAGATCAGTTGTGACTATGAAGAGAGAACGAGTTCTGTGCTTCTGCGGTGTATAGTTTTGCACGGGAAGCATGTGTGAGGCCTTAAGTTTCGGTCTGCAGCCTTTGTGAGTGCCAGTTTGGACTGAATCTGAGTTGTGAGGAGAAAGAAGCACTAGAAGTGTGGAAACCAGGTTCATCCTGTAGAAGTCTGGAGAAATTGCTGAATCGTGCTCGGTCTGTCAGAAACTGAAGCTGCTGTGTGTGCTCTCAGGTATTTTGCAGTAATTTTGATCACGATTGAGGAGCAGTCTGCCTGGTATAGTACTTTCCTTTTACATATAAATGTGCATAGTGCTTGTGGGGAATCGCTATTTCCAATCCCCTGTGCTGTGTGCAGTGTGTTGAAGCTGGAAGCAACCACCAGCTTGTCGCGGACTAAATCCGTTTGCTATCTCCTGCAGTGGAGTCCAGTCACAAGGACTTTGTCTCCATGCCTTGTTGTTCTGGCAACCCAGAAGAACATCCACTATCCGGTTCTCAGCTTGGGTATCGTGAGTACAAATCAGGGTATTCCCCTGCAGCCTGTTTTCAATCACAAGTGTGTCATCTAATTCTTGCTGTTTCACTGCTTCATGGACTGAGCCATCCGGCTCTGGATTACAATTGGGTGTTGTGCATATATTTTCTTATACAGGGCCCTATCCATCTGCACCTGCCAGGCAACAGACCTGGCTAGCCCCCCCCCCAACCAGGGTACTTATGGAAACAGTATTGTGTTGCTGAGTATGTTGTTTAACCTTATTTTACAGGGAGTCCTCAGAGACGTGCTGCAGAATCAGTCTCGAGGGTAAGTGGTATCTATATGAGTGAACAGTGTGTATACGTGGGGTATTGGGGCTGTAACTCTGTTGTACTGTGTGAGCCACTAGAGGGAATAAAAGGGTGTCTCAGTGTCTCAGAGGGCTGTGACCAAGCTAGTCTAACACTACAAAGCCTGACCTCTGGGTGGAGGCACCCGCCATAGGACCTAGGCCCCTCAATCTGTCTGTAGCTAAACAGGCAGGGGTAGTAGCCCTTGGAGTAGCACCACCTAGGGGTTACATCTTGTAGGCACTGCTGGGATTAGCATCCTCTAGTAGCCACATTTACGAATTACTGTTAAAAATAAATTGCTGAGTCGCGCTCGGTCTGCCAGGAACTGAAGCTGCTGTGTGTGCTCCCGGGTATTTTGCAGTAATTGCGATTGGGACTGAGGAGCAGTCTGCCTGGTATAGTACTTTCCTTTGCTATCAACTGCAGTGGAGTCCAGTCACAAGGACTTTGTCTCCATGTCTTGTTGTTTCTGGCAACCCAGAAGAACATCCACTATCCAGTTTTCAGCTTGGGTATCGTGAGTACAATGGACTTGGCTAGCCCCCCCAACCTGGGTATCCAGAGTGTGACTTTTCAGCCCCTGTATGTGTGCACAGTACTGTGATTTAATGCCATCAATTAACCTGATTCCCCCTCCTGTGTTGCTGCCCCCTAAATACGTCAGATTTGTTGTTGTTATACTATATACTGTCTGTGGTGTTGGTACTTATAGAAACAGTATTGTGTTTGCTGTGTATGTTGTTTAACCTTATTTTACAGGGGGTCCTCAGAGACATGTGGCAGAATCAGTCTCGAGGGCAAGTGGTATCTATATGAGAGAACAATGTGTATACGTGGGGTATTGCAGCTGTAACTCCTGTGTACTGCGTGAGCCACTAGAGGGAATAAAAAGGGGTCTCAGTATCCCAGAGGGCTGTGACCAAGCTAGTCTAACCACTACAAATGCTGACCTCTGGGTGGAGGCACCCGCCATAGGACCTAGGCCCCTCAACCTGTCCGTATTCAAACAGGCAGGGGTAGTAGTCCTTGGGATAGAGCCACCTAGGGATTACATGAGTGACACTGTAGAGTAGCAGGACGGGAAGGTCTGCCTCTTTGTAGATGACATCATAATCTGCAACAGGCTGGACTCTCTGTGGGTGGAAAGGATGAACAGAGATCTTAGAAAAGTGAAAGAGTGCAAAGTGAGCCACGGATGGCTCAGAAACCCAGGGGTGGAGTGCAAAATGATGCATGGGGTACAGAAACACAGGGGTGGAGTGCACAGTGATGCATGTGGGGCACAGAAACCCATGGGCGGAGTGTACAATGATGCACAAGGGGCACAGAGACCCAGGGGTGGAGTGCACAATGGGTGCAGTGTTATTGACAATGACCAAGCAAGAAAGAGACCTGGGGATAATCATACTGGACAACCTAAATGTGACCACGTAATGCAATAAGGCAGTAGGGAGGGTTGATAGGATGCTGGGGTACATAGCAAGGGGTATCACCAGCAGAAAGCGGGATGTGTTGTTACCTTTGCTTTTGCACCTGCGCCTGTATTGACTGCTTGTAAGACCCCACCGAGGGTGCTGAGCCCAGTTTTAGAGGCCACATCTCCATAAGAACATAGAGGTGAGACAGCCCAGAGGAGGGCAACAAAAATGGTGCTGGGTCTGCATCAGAAGCCCTACATACAGATGCTAAAAGATCTCAATACATACACCCTGGACCAGAGGAGGGAGGGGGGATGTGAAAGAGATTTTAAAATACTTTTGGATTACTTATAACAAAACCAAACAGGGTTTTCATTGTGTGAACTTAGTAAATAAATGTAAAAATATGAACATACGAACATGCAAAATTTGCCAGCAGATAAAGGCCTAGAAGTCTATCAAGTCTGCTCGAATGTGCAGCTAGCACCCCTTATTCTGCAGCTGCCCCTCCCTTCCACCCTTCCCCTTCATTAACCCTCCCCCTTGTCCTATCCCATCCCCTTTTGAAGCAGTCCACTATTCTACTGGATACCACTTCTGCCAGTAATGCATTCCACCCAGCTACCACCCTCTCTGTAACAAAGTGTCTCCTCATCTCCCTCCTGAAGCTTCCTTCCTCCAGTCTCATATCATGGCCCCCGGGTGTTCTTCCTCTCCCTTACTTTAAACAGCTCCTCTAGACCTGTCTTGTTTATTTCTTTCATGTGCTTAAAGGTTTCAATCATGTCACCCCTGTCCCTCCTCTCCTCCAGCGAGTACATCTTCAATTCCCTCGGCCTCTTCTCATATGATAAGTCCCCCAGCCCCTTGATCATCTTTGTTGCCCTGCACTACACCCCCTCCAGTAACTTGATGTCCCTCTTCAGATATGGACACCAGTACTGCACACAGTACTCCAGGTGTGGTCTAACTAATGACCTATTCAGTGGCAGAATCACCTCCTCCCCCCTCGAGGATATACCCATTGCAATGCAACCCAGCATTTTGTTGGCCTTTGCAGCTGCCTTCCTACATTGTGCCGAGTTGATCTTTGACCCTGTAATGAGCACACCCAGATCATTTTCCTCCTCTGTCTGGGCTAGCTGCACTTCCCCCAGCTGGTAACTCCTCCTTGGGTTCTTCATCCCAAAATGCAGCACCTTGCACTTTTTGGCATTAAACCCCAGTTGCCAGGTTTCTGACCAGGTTTCAAGTTTTGACAGATCATCCTGCAACCCCTGCCATCCCCCTAGGTTGTCCACCACTGCTCCCTTCTTGGTATCATCAGCAAACAGACTGATCTTGCTCTTGATGTCCCATGATTTGTCTGCAATGAATGTCCCAAACAACACTGGTCCCAACACTGAGCCCTGTGGAACACCGCTCATCACTGCCCTTGGGTGTGAGAGCTCCTCACCCACCACCACCCTCTGTTGCTTTCCCTGAAGCCAGTTCCCTACCCATCTCACCAGCTTTGCACCTGCCCCTGTGCCTACTAACTTCCTTCCCAGCCTTCCATGTGGCACCGAGTCAAATGCCTTACTGAAGTCCAGATACAGGACATCCACTGCATGGCCCCTGTCCAGTTGCCTAGTTACCCAGTCATAGA
Organism: Neoceratodus forsteri; assembly: GCA_016271365.2. Lineage (NCBI taxonomy): Eukaryota > Metazoa > Chordata > Ceratodontiformes > Ceratodontidae > Neoceratodus > Neoceratodus forsteri. The sequence goes on along the minus strand of CM057449.1, from coordinate 6,155,461 downwards.
ACTCCACCATGTTGGTTTGGCAGGATCTGCCATGTATGAAGCCATGCTGTCTGCTGTCCTGTAGTCCTTTGTCCTCTAGGAGGGCCACCAGCCTCTCCTTCAGGATAGTCTCTATTAGCTTACCCATGATGGATGTGAGGCTCACTGGTCTGTAGTTTCCTGGTTCATCCTTGGGGCCACTCTTGTGGAGGGGCACCACATGAGCCATCCTCCAATCTTGAGGTATACACCCTGAGTGTAGTGAGGCATTAAAATGGTCTGCCAAAGGTCCTGCAAGGACCTCTGCCAGCTCCTTCAGTACCCTGGGGTGGATGCCATCTGGGTCTGGTGCCTTGTCCACCCTCAGTGCCTTCAAACCCTTCTGAACTCTGTCCTCCATGATTTCCCCATCTGTCCCCCCTCCCCCCGTTTCTGCTGTTCCAACCCCCTTGGGTATCACCCCCCTCTTCTCCTTAGTAAATACTGAGCAGAAGTAATTTAGCATTTCTGCCTTATCACAACCTGCTTCCACCCAACCCCCCTCCTTCCTAATCCTTACTATGTGGTCCTTACAGCTCCTTTTCTCCCTGATGTACCTAAAGAAGTCCTTCTCCCCCTTCTTAATGCCTTGTGCAGCCTGAGTTCTGTAGATGCTTTGGCTCCCCTTACTGCCCTTGTCACCTCCTTCGATTCTGTCAAGTACTGCTCCCTGTCCTCCCCCTCCCTGTTTTCTTGTACTTCCTAAAGGCAGCTCTTTTCCCCCTTACCTTTTCCATGACCTCCTTGCTCAACCAGATCAGTTTCTTAGCCCTAGCCTTCTTGCTCTGGGCTTTGCAGCAGGTTTTGGTTGCCTCCACTATCCCCAGTTTTATGAGCTCCCATCTTTGGTTAGTGTCCATACTAGATTGAATTCTGGCCAGGTACTCTTTTACCACTTCCCCCATCCTCCCAAAGTCAGCCCTCCTGAAGTCCAGCACTCTTGTGCCAGATTCCACTCCTTCCTTGCCCATATCCAATATGAGCCATACTGAATGGTGGTCACTCCCCAACAGTGGTTCCTCCACTGTAAGTTCTCTCACAAACTCAAGACAAACAAGAAAATTCAAAAACCTATATATCTAATTCACTTGACTCAGTATCCAAAAATATAAAAATTGTTAAATCGTAAGAAATAACATATAAGCAGTTCATTTTTACATTTAGTTATAAAGTTGTGTATCTCTCCATCCTACTAAACATATCATGCTATAGAGACAAATAATAGTTTGTGTACGATCAACAGATCTTATTTCTCATTAATCTCATACAGATGATATAATAAAATAACGCCTGGGGGGGGCCTGGGTGTTGGGTGAAGGAGCAAACATGGTGTGGAGTACCTCTGTATACCAGAAGGAGAGCCAGAGAAACACATAGTAAATAGTTATTTGTTACTCAACATTGAATCTAACAAATTCATGATGAGAAGAGAAACATAGAATTTGACAGCAGATAAGGACTGCTTGGCCCACCCAGTCTGCCCATTTCCCTACCTAATGGATAAGCTGCAGATCCTAGTTAACCAGCAGCCTACTTCTTCCTACCCCCACCCCCTAGAATTGCCTTATGACTGTCCCATGCATGCTTGAATTCCACCACTGTTTTTGACTCCACAACCTTCCTCCGGAAGGCGTTCCATGCATTCACAACCTCTCTGTGAAAATGCTTCCTTAAATTACCTCTGAGCCTCCCATCTTCAAATTGTGCCCCTTGTTCTTGCACACCTCTTTGTTTTGAAGATGCTACCTCTTGGACTTTGTTGATTCCCTTGAGGTACTTAAAGTTTCTATCATGTCCCCTCCTCCTTTCCTCAGGGCTATAATATTAAGCTCCTTTATTCTCTCTTTATATGTCTTCCAGTGCAGACCCTGCACCATTTTAGTTGCCCTCCTCTGGACAGCTTCCATCCTGTCTATGTCTTTGTGGAGATTGGGTCTCCAGAACTGCACGCAGTACTCAGATGGGGTCTCACCAGCTGTCTGTACAGAGGGATAATAACGGATAAGGAAGGGGGGATCAGGGTCTGGACAGCACCAGTGGGCATCACCACCCTCAGTTATTAACAGGCAGTCCACTTTTCATCTTCATTCCTTTAAAGCTGTTAACTTAAACATTGGGTACCTCTCTCTTGTCCGATGTTATTTAGTCCAGTCACCCCCTCTGGTAGATTACTGTACCTCCTCTCTTTCCCAGAATGTTAGAGAAGCTACTGTATGTTCTGATCCATTAACATGAAGTGCAACAGGTGAACACCAGTCTTATGTCTAATAGCACTTTTCTGCTCACTAATCGTGATTTTTAAAGACCCAAGGCAGGATTCACAAACATCGGGGAAGGTCCCGCAGCTGCAGGAAAACCTTGGCGCTAGTGGGTTTCCATTTGTGAATCCACAGGTCACCTGCAGCTGGGGGTATTCACTAAGGTGGAGCCAGAGTACAACCAGTTCCAAAGATTATGGTAGCTTGCAGGTGCTGATGCCAGGGACAGCACTGCAGCTGCAGGAGGCTGCTACAGCCAGTGGGAACCACTGTAAGACCCTCCGCAACTGCTGCAGCTGTGGATCGGCTGCTCCACAGCTGCGGTGATTTTAAAGCGCAACTGGGGATGCAGAGTGGGACTTAGTCCCAAAATGCTTCATGAATCCTGCCCCTTGTTCTCTTTCCCACATAGTAGCTCAAACAGGGACATGGGATTAAATAGATCACATGGTGAAAAATCATAGTTAATTACAGACTTAATTTTATGACTCTTGTACCTAGTGGGGTGCTCAAATTCTTTCCGTCTTAAAGTATTATTAAACTAGGCACACCTGCCCCATGGTACCCTACCCAAGCTCAGTTGGCCAGGTGTTATTGGTTCTTATTCACACTTATATAATGCTCAGTGAGTACCAATCTTTCGTTCAGTGATTTAACCTTTCTTGATGCAATAATAGGTTGTTGCTGAAACCCTTTATTAGGTACATTCTGTAAAATTCCCCAGTGTTTAACACTAGCCTCTTGTGAGTGTTTTAAGCTTCCATGATGTAATAATAGGTGGTCACTGAAACCCTTTACAGGATTAGTACTGGGACATTTTACAGAAGTGACCTATTAAAGGGTTTCAGGGACCACCTATTATTGCATTAAATCAGGGGTACCTCAAGGGTCCGTATTAGGACCTGTACCTTTCATGTGTACACGAATGGTGCCGGACACCTATTGAGTGGTGTCCAGTACCATTTGTACACGGATGATACAGTTCTTTATATAGAAGGTAAGTCTGTCAGTCAAATACAATAAATTGCAGAAAAACTTTAATAAATTGCAGTACTATTTTCAAGATCTTGAGTTAATTTTAAACTCTTCAAAGTCAGAAGGCATGCTGTTTTCAAATCAACAATTACAAAATCTGTCGACCCTGAATATAAAAAAACTTTTTGCTGATAATAGTCTAACTTTTGTTGATTCCTATAAATATTTGGGAGTCTGGATAGACTGTCATTGTAAATGACATATATATATATATATATATTGACCTATTGACTAGGAAACATAACAACATATTGGGAGCTTTATATAAATATAAAAACTGCATACCTCCAGATATTATATTAAAAATAATAAACACTATGGTAATTCCACTGTTTGATTATGGGGGTGCTGTTTTGGGGGGCACAGCTGGAGGTGTTGTATACCAGTTTGATGTGCTATGTAACAGATTTTCACATTATGTTTTGGATGAATGCTGGCAAGCACACCACTGTTCCATCTATAGAGTCTTGGATTGGTTAGAACTATAGTAACAGAGTGATGAAAATTACATACATTACATTTCATCTACCATTGTCAACTACAAAAAAATGCCTAACTGTATGTTAGATTTAATAAGGAAATGGAATATTAGGGAGGGTTTATGTGCAGCAGGGGTAACAGAGTGCACAGTGCCAATGGCAAAAACTGTGAGGGGTAATTTTAGCTTTGTGCATATGGGCCTGAACTTTTGAATAGTCTGCCAGGTCATCTGAGGCAATGTAACAGTTTCTTATCTTGGAATGCTATAAGATCTTGGTTTATTGATGCTGCTAAATCTCCTAATACTTGCTGTGGCTGAGCTGTGTTTCTTATTTATTGATAAATGTACTGTAAGTTTTTGCTGAATTTGCACTGTATGTCATATATGTTTTGTGAATTTTATTGTGGGATGGTTACTTTTTGTACAATGGGTCCCCACTGAAAATAAGCTTCAGTTAAATTGGGCTATCCCTTTCTGATGTTTCAAAATAACATTTTTACTACTTCTTACTACTACTACTACCAGTACACCCAGAATTTGAGAAAACGTATGTTGTGCAGAGTGTTTTGATTCATAAAATTATTTTTGTCTTGAACAACTTCGCTGCTTGTTGTTTTTGTGTAGCTTGTAAAGTTTTCAAGATATTTACATTTGTTCGACATATGTGCAGATGCACTTGCAAACAGCAGATGCTTTATTTCTCTCAGAGTGAACACTCTAGTAGACATGCCAAACAAACAGAAATATCTCGAAGACCATTCAAGTTACACATATACAGGCTGGCCTGGTGACACAGAGGGTTGAGGTGTTAGCACCTTGCTTCAACCCATTCCAGCAACCTAGGTTCAGGAACGAGTCCGGGCCACCAGAGGTTGGCATGGAGGGAGGGCAGAGCTGGACAGAGCTGCCAGCAGGCAAGCTGTCCTCTCTGGGGAGGAAGCATGGCATCCCTCTGCTGATGGCGACCCCCAGTGGAGGTGGGGAGGGTAGCATGGGCTCAGAGGGTGCCCAGGCATTAGACCATGGGGTGGGGCAAAGGGGTCATAACTGGGGCTGTACAGTGCATGCACACCTCCATGCACATGCGTGCATACTTTTGGGGACCCTGGGAGAAAATTGGAGTGGAAAAATGCCAGTCAGCAGGATGCAGACTGACTCCCCACTGGTTCCACTCCTGGGCTAGGCAATGTGCGTGCTGGTAATTCTGGGGCTGGGGCTGGGGGGGTCTTTCGGATAGGGGCTGACCATCAAGGATCATAAACAGATAAAAAAAAGTTACACATACACAGCCAGCATCACAATTGTTTAAAACAAAAAGACCTTTACAATGATGGTAGTTTCCAAGCTGAACTGGTTCTATGTCATAATGGCGATTGCAGAATAGCAATCACTGTTTGGATGAGTGTACATTGCCAAAAATGAATTACAGTGATGTACACTCACAGCGACTAGAAAACCGGTGACTGGTTTTCTTTGTTATGCGAGGGAAGCCCCCTCACACTCCTCTACTTAAGGATTCTCAACTACAGGGGGCTGCATGTTGTGGGTGTAAACCTTAAAAAGATGAAAACCTCAACCTAATGCAAAAAACTATCATGCCCAGAACCAAACCCAGCACCCTACCAGTCACAGCCTGCCACCTACCCACCACACCACACAGCCAGCTCAGCAGCTGACAATTTCACTAACCCCCATATATCCTCCCTCCCTCCCTCCCATTCCACCTGTCATGTGACATGGTGCCTCCCCCATATACATGCATATATAGTGACATCCTGTCACTGTACTCACCTACCCCTGTATCCAGTTGCTACCCTGCCAGGTAGCCCAGAACATAAGTGCCATGACTGAGTCATGCTTTTTAAAAGCACTCAATTGTGGTCGCCTTGTTCACTTGATACCAGCTGAACTCTGTATATTATTTAAAATATAGCAATTTCTACAGTTGTGAACTGACTACAAAGCAAGTCTTTCTGCTGAATTTATGGTCCTGGCTTCATCACTGTCATGTGAAACAGGATGCATTGCAGGAACAAGGAAAGCAATAAACTGAACTGAGATGGAGAACCCCAGAGGTTGTAAAACTACTAAAGCAAGCAGACAAATTAAGGAAAATCTCCTAGTAGTAGACAGCGGGAAGGACACACTAGAACATCACACACAAAGAAAAACACTCTGCACAACATATGTTTTTGCAAATTCTGGGTGTACTACTGCTTTAATAGATAAGTTCTGTAAAATTTCCCAGTGTTTAACACCAGCCTCTTGTGAGTGTTCTAACCTTTCTTGATGCAATAATAGGTGGTTGCTGAAACCCTTTATTTATTTAATTTATTTAAGGTATCAGAATTGCAGACCTTTGACTCAAAGACTCATTTACAAAGGCTCCATATCATGGTACACAAGACATTGTAGACATACATTTAACATTATAAAGTACATTTAGCTATATACAGTACAGGTGCAAAGAATTATATGATAGTGTATAGTGGAGTGTTGTTTCGTTATAGGATTCCATCACTTTCAAAATGCTGTTCTACCCGACTGTGGTAGACCAGCATTCTAGAACCTCTAGAGACTGCACGAGTCAGTTTCATTTTGAAAGCAAAAGAACTCGCAAAACACATTTTTCACACAGCACGATAACACTATAAAAATTACTTTGGGGTTCTGATTCCCAAGGACCTCTTGAGCTTTGCACTCGCGGTCAGAGGGAGTCAGAATCCCTCTGTGGCAGAACACACTAGTTCTGCATAGCTGCCCATCCAGTATGACTATAAGCAGTTCAGGTGTAGATAATTCCTAAACATGGAGGTAGCTAAGTCACCCTTACAGTTTATACATCAGTACATATAGCGATATACAGTACAGGTGCAAATAATTCTATCAGCTATATGCAGTTCAGGTGTAGATAATTCCTATACATGGAGGTAGCTAAGTCACCCCTTACAGTTTATACTTCAGTACATATAGCGATATACAGTACAGGTGCAAATAATTCTATTAACTATATGCAGTTCAGGTATAGATAATTCCTATACATGGAGGTAGCTAAGTCACTCTTACAGTTTATACATCAGTACATACAGGTAGCAGGTGAAGAGAATTTCTAAGCAAGGTATTAGCTAGGGTTCTCAACACTGATTTCCAGAGAGAAAGTGGCACTAGAAGTGCATAGTAGTAACATGGGTATCTGCAGGGTTATTTTTTTTTGGGGGGTAACCTCAGTTATGGACTGTTACAGCAGTGGGAGGTGAAGAGATGGTGGTGGAGGGATGTTTTCAATGGCCAATCCTTCATTCTGAAGTGATTGCCACAGGGACAGACTTAAACCAGGTTGGTGCTCTGTAGTGAAAGGACCTCTGGGTCAGGGAAGTCTTGCCTCTAGGTATGTGGAGGGAGTGCTTAGAGGAGCTGCAGGTGGAGAAAGTGGGAGGAAAAGGGTGAATGACAGTGGACAGGCCAGGTGGGGCTAGGCATGCAACAATTTACTTGGTGAAGAGAAATGACTGGTAGAGCAATCTTACATTGAAATTGAGCACATTTGCAGGGGAGTACAGAGTACAGGTGTGGTTAAGCCTGCTGGTTCCTGTGAGCAGACGGCAGGCCTTGTTCAGTGACAGTTTGATTTTGTTGAGGTCAGTGTTGTCCACAGACACATATATCAGGAGGCTGTAGTCAACGAGATTATGGCCAGTTACAGGGCTTCAGAGGGAGACAGTCTTGCTGGTAGTAAAGCAGCCCAAATACATTCATTGACAGCAGAGCACAGAGTATGTAGATGGCTGTGGAAAGAAAGTGCAGGGTCAAAGGTTATACCTAGATATTTAAAGGAGTTAACTTGATAAAGAGGAATGTGAGAGTTGGACAGGACTTATTTATTTATCATGTCTAGGATTACAAATACCTTTGAGCCTTGGCTCTTTTACAAATGTTCCACATCTGAGAAATACAAATTATGGGGAACATCAAGACAGGCATTACAACAATGTGGACATTGCAAACAGAGTACAGATTAATACAGTTCAAGGGTAGCATTGTAACAAGGCAGTCAGTGGCATTTGTCAGAGAAAATAGACAACAGATAAGAAGTGTCAGAGTCATAGAGAGAGGGAAGAGGGGAGATGGGGAAGGAATGTAGGAAGGGTGGCAAGAGGGTGAAAAGTGCAGCATTGGGTATACCAAGATGTGAGGGTAGAATCCAGTGGGGAGGGGGGACCACTAGAGCAGGAAGGTAAGTGGAGAAACAAGGTTATGTTGGACAGTCACAGGAGCTGTTGGTAGTGAGATAGCCCCAGAGCCTAGTTTTAAACATACCAATTGTTGGGGAAGAGGAGATGGAGGGGCTGAGGCCACTGAACCAGAGTGGCACTCAGTAAGCAAAAGAGCACTGTCCCTGTGAAGTGTGACAGTGGGGGACTTTCAGTAGCTGTAGCGTGGATCTCCTAAGGCACCATTTGTTAATTCGGTTTTGTAATAGAGCTGAGACCCCAGAAGGTGCAAGGCCAAGGTAGATTTTTTTCACCATGGAGCAGGTGAGAAACTTTATGTGGTTTGATAGTTGGAGTCAGCCGGTCTGAGTGTACAGGTCACATGTGTTGGTGAGACGGTGAGCACCAGTGATGAGCCGACATGCCTTATTTAAGGCAGTTAAGAGGCGTCTAAGGGTTGTGGTTGTGGTCAAGCCATAAATGATGAGACCATAGTCTATTACAGAGATCACAGAGCTCAGGACTGCAACCTTCAAAGCTTCTGGCGTGAGGTGTGGTCTGTGTTTGTAGAGGAGACCAAGCCGTGTATTAGCAGCTCTAGCTACATTATCTACATGAGGTCCATAGGAGAGATTAGGGTCAAGCTGTCTCCCTAAGTATTTAAAGGATCCCACCTGATCTAGAGTGTTCCCCTGGGTGGTGGAGATAGCCAAGTGGTGTAGCTGTTCAGGCAATAATGGCAGAGGCTAATCTGGACATGATAGCAATTAGTGAGATGTGGTTTACCAGTAACCACACTTGGGAGACTTCAGTACCTGGCTATGTATTGTTCAGAAGAGACCGAGGTGCAAAAAGGGAGGGGGAGTGGCCCTGTATGTCAATGAAAATATCAAAGCTACAGAAATTCAGAATACACATAAGGAGCCAGAAGAATTGTGGGTCACCCTGAAACAGGAAATGGGGCAGCCTATAAGAACTGGGTTGTCTACAGGCCCCTCAGACCAGAGGGAGGACAGACATTACTGTTAGAAGATATACAAAACATGACAGCAAAGGGAGGTTCTGATAATGGGAGACTTCAACATGCGGATACAGATTGATCAATACCAGCAGGAACATCTGCCAGAACTAGACACATAGTGGATTCCCTGCAGGGAGGACTCAAACAACTGGTACAACAACCCACAAGAGACAGGGCTATCCTAGATCTAGTACTGACTAAGAGGGAAGGGATCACAGATCTCCAGGTAGAAGATCACCTGGGGGCCAGTAACCATCACACGGTATGGTTCAATTTGGCTACTACATCTAAATCATCCCATTCCAAGGCAAAAATATGGGACTTCAGAGGAGCTGAATTTGATAAGATAGCCAACAGAGTTAAGCTAGCCTTGCCAAAAAGAAACACAGGTAACAGGGTACAGGCAAAGTGGGAAAGCTTTAAGGATGCAATACTTGAAGCAACATCCCATTGTGTTAGACAGAAAAGGAAGTGCAAAAGAAGAAGGAAACCACTTTGGTTCTCAAACATAATAGCAGAAAAGGTCAGAGCCAAAAGGCTGGCCTTCAGGAAATATAAGGGAACACAGCAGGATGAAGATAGGGAGGCATACCAAACTGCCCTAGGGGAAGCAGGGAAGGCAGTAAGGCAGGCAAAGTCCCAAACTGAGGAAACACTAGCATGAACAGTAAAAGAAGATGACAAGACTTTCTATAGATACATTAGTGAAAGGAGAAAGTCCAGAGGGGGTATTGCTAAGCTTAATGGAGAAATGGGAGCATGTGAGGATGAGGACCATGTAAAAGCATCTATCTTAAATAGATACTTTTGCTCAGTATTTACTGAAGAGAAGGTAGGGCAGGGCCCACAGCTCAGCATCATGGACACAGGGGGGAGGGAGGTGAGCACTACTCCCTTCACAAAAGAAAGGGTCCTACAAGAGCTTGCTAAGCTCAGGGTGGACAAGGCAATGGGACCTGATGGCATACATTCCAAGGTACTTAAGGAACTAAAGGTGGAACTAGCAGAGCCATTAGCAGAACTGTTTAGTGAGTCTCTGAGCACAGGAGAGGTCCCAGAAGACTGGAGAAGGGCTCATGTGATCCCACTCCACAAGAGTGGTAGCAGGGAGGAGACAGGGAACTACAGACCAGTCAGTCTTACCTCAGTAGTGGGCAAGATTATGAGGCACTCCTTAAGGAAAGGATAGTGCAACACCTGTAATCCATAGGGCACAGGATCCAAGACAGCATGGGTTTACAAAAGGAAGGTCCTGTCAAACTAATCTCATAAATTTCTTTGACTGGGTAACCAGAGTGGTGGACCAAGGGGGAGCAGTTAATGTCGCCTACCTTGACTTCAGCAAAGCTTTTGACACTGTTCCACATAGAAGATTGATAAATAAGCTAGGTAGGCTTGGGGTGGATCAGAAGTTGGTCAACTGGGTGGCAAAGTGGTTGACGGGTAGAAAACAGAGTGGTGGTAAATGGTATACAGTCAGAAGAGATGCAAGTCACAAGTGGGGTACCTCAGGGATCAGTCCTGGGGCCAGTCCTCTTTAACATCTTTATTAGTGACCTTGCAGATGGACTAGAGGGTAAGGCTTGTCTGTTTGCAGATGACACCAAGATCTGCAACAGAGCAGATGATCCAGATAGGGTGGGCAGAATGAGAAGAGATCTGGACAAACTAGCAAAATGGTCAGAAGAGTGGCAACTGGGATTTAATGCAAAGAAGTGCAAGATCATGCATATAAGGAAGAGAAACCCTGAAGCCACCTATAGGCTGGGAGGGGAGTTGCTAGCAGTCACAAAGGAAGAAAGAGACTTGGGCATCATCATCACTGATGACCTGAAATCATCCAAACAGACCTCTAAAGCAGTAGGTAAGGCTAGGGGGTGTTAGGGTGTATTAGTAGGGGTATCACAAGTCGTAAGAGGGAGGTAATAATCTCTCATTACAAGACACTGGTTAGGCCCCATCTGGAGTACTGCGTGCATTACTGGAGGCCACACCTTCACAAGGACATTAACCAAATTGAGGCAGTCCAGAGAAGGGCAACCAAAATGGTGCAGTGACTGCATCAGAAGACATATGAGGACAGATTAACAGAGCTCAATATGTATACCCTAGAGCAAAGGAGGGAGAGAGGTGATATGATCGAGGCATTCAAGCATCTTAAGGGCATTAACAAGGTGAAAGAGTCTAACACGTTTAAATGTAAGTAAAATAGCAGGAGAAGAGGACGCAACCTGAGATTAGAGGGGGGCCGATCAAGGGGGAATGTGAGGAAGTTCTTTTTCACAGAAAGGGTGGTGGATGCATGGAATGGCCTACCTCAAAAAGTGGTGGCTATGAATACAATGCAGGGCTTCAAACAGGCATGGGATAGGCATAAAAGAGCAATACAAATGAGTATGACTAGATAGGCCACTGACAGAGCAAAGGCCAATGGCACATTTATAAGGTAAAACATAGAAACATAGAAACATAGACTTTGACGGCAGATAAGGACCGCTAGGCCCATCTAGTCTGCCCATTTCCCTACCTACAGGATAGGCCGCAGATCCTAGTTAACCAACAGCCTATATCTTCCTGCCCCCCACAAGAATTGCCTTATGTCTGTCCCATGCATTCTTGAATTCTCCCACAGTTTTAGACCCCACAGCTTCCTTCAGGAAGGCTGTTCCATGCATCCACTACCTCTCTGTGAAATAATACTTCTCACATTGCCCCTGAACCGCCCTCCTTCTATCTTTAAATCGTGTCCCCTTGTTCTTGCAAGTCTCTTTTCTGAAAGATGCTACCCTCTTGACTTTGTTGATTCCCTTGAGGTACTTGAAAGTTTCTATCATGTCCCCCCTCCCTTCTTTCCTCAAGGGTATGCATATTAAGCTCCTTTAGTCTCTCCTCATACTGGCTTCTCTTGCAGACCCTGCACCATTTTAGCTGCCTCCTCTGACTGCCTCTATCCTGTCTATGTCCTTATGGAGATGGGGTCTCCAGAACTGGACACAGTATTCCAGATGGGGTCTCACCAACTGTCTGTACAGAGGGATAACAACTTCCTGTTTTCTGCTGCTGATGCCTCCCTATACATCCCAGTATACCCTGGCCTCCCTACTGCCTTCCTCACATTGCTTGCTAACTCAGTCATCTGATATGATTACCCCAGGTCCCTTTCCTGTTTTGTTGTTGTCACTACCTCCCACCCATTGTGTATTCTTCCTGGGTTCTTGTTTCCCAGGTGCATTATTTTGCACTTTTTTGCATTGAATCCTAGCTGCTATACGTCTGACCATTCCTCCAACCTTGCCAAGTCCCTTTTCATTCTTTCCATGCCTCCTTGTGTATCAACCCTGTTGCAGATCTTTGTGTCATCTGCAAAAAGGCATACTTTTCCTTCCAGTCCCTCTGCAATGTCACTGATGAAGACATTAAAAAGGACTGGACCCAATACTGAACCCTGTGGTACCCCACTGGTAACCGCCCTTTCTTCAGAGTGGACTCCATTTACAATTACCTTCTGTGTCCTGTTGTCCAGCCAATGTTTTACCTAGGCCACCCTGGGACCCACTCCCAGGCTGGTTAATTTGACTAATAATCTTTTGTGGGACTGTGTCAAATGCCTTGCTAAAGTCTAGGTAGGCCATGTCCACAGCCCCTCCCTGGTCTACTACTTTGGTCACCCAGTCAAAGAAATCTATTAGATTCATCTGACATGACCTTCCGCTGTCGAACCCATGCTGCCTTGGATTCTGTGCTCCACTGACCTCTAGGTACTCAATTATTCTTTTCCTTCAGAAGTGACTCCATCACTTTCCTACCACAGAGGTCAGACTGACAGGTCTGTAGTTTCCTGCCTCTGTCTTGGTCCCACTTTTGTGAAGAGGAATTACATCCACCTTCCTCCAGTCCTCGGTACCATACCATCCTCCCATGATTTATTAAAAAGAGTAGCCAGTGGTTTCACTAGTTCCTTCCTTAATTCTTTTAGAATTCTGGGTGAATTCCATCAGGACCCATTGCTTTGTCCACCTTCAGTTTTAGGAGTTCTTGCAGTACCCTTTCTTCTGTGAAAGGACTGGGATTGACCCCCCCTATCAAGAGTGCTTCTGTTAATTGGATTAGGCACTTCCCCCTCCTCTTTTGTGAATACTGAGCAGAAATATTCATTCAGTAGAAAAAGAAATGGGCAGACAGGATGGGCCTTGCTGTCCTTATCTGCCATCAACTTCTATGTTCTATGTTTCTATGTAGCTTGTGTGGGTTATGAGAGCTGCAGAACAGCATAGATTTGGTTTTCTTGTCATTGAGGACCAGTTTATGATTAAGAAACCATGTCTCTACAGAACTGAAGCCAAGTTGAAGGTTGAGTTGAAGAATTGCAGGATCTCTGTGAGTGGAGAATACAACAGCATCATCGGCATATAGTATGATCTGCTCAGAGCAGTGGTAAGGGAGGGAATTGAGGAAAAGGCTAAAAAGGAGGGGACCCAGTATGGATCCCTGTGGGACACCCAAGTGAACAGGCAGGGTGTCAGAAAGAGTGTCTGCAATTTTTACTTTCTGCAACTGGTTTTCTAAGTAGGTTTTAAACCAGAAAGAAGAGTCAGGTGACAGCCCGGCATTCAGTAGTTGGTGAATTAGTAGTCCATGGTGTACTGTATCAAAGGCCTTGGAGAGGTCAACGAAAATGGCCCCTGTGAAAAGGCCGTTGTCAAGGGATTTGTGCAAAGCTCAAGTGAACTCAAGAAGGGTTGTGGTGGTGCTGTGACCTTTCCGGAAGCCGTGTTGTTGTGGACAATGTGTATTGTATTTATCCAAGTGGTTGGTAAGTTGATCAGCCACGATGTGCTCAAGTGCCTTAGAGAGTGGGGGCAGTATGGAGATATGGCAATAATCTGAGTGATTCATCTTATCCCCACTTTTATGGATGGGTGTCATGGTGGCTGTTTTCCATAGGTCCAGGAATTTTCCACAGCCAAGAGAGAGGTTTAGGATTTTTGTTATGAGATGAATTACCTCATCGAGGGTGAGCAACAAAAGCTTAAGGTCCAGGGTGTCGCTATTAGATCTAGATTTAGAGATAGCTGCAGCAATTTAGCAGTAAGCTTCATTCAGCCTTACCTCCCTGAAGTAGAAGAGGGGATGGTTAGACTGAGAGGCTGAGATATTTGGAGAGTAAGCCCTGTTTTCAAAAAAGTCGTGCGGTAGAACAGCACTAAGGTCTGAAAAAGTTGTGTTAAAGATGTTTGCGATCACCTTGGGGTCAAGGGTTGAGGACCCATCAACCATTAACATGGCCGGAGATGTTTTTGGCTGCTTTCCTGTGACATCCTTGATATTGTCCCACTCATGGGGGGGGGGGTCTTTGTGTCTACTTCGATTGTGTGAGAAGAGCATGATCTTTGTTTTTTTGGTGTTCAGTACCAACCTGCATTCAGCAAACCACTGTTTGGTTAGGCTAAAAGAATTTTGGGGGCATTTTGTAGGGAGGATCAGTAGGGGTGGGCTGAGAGCAGGACTGCATCATGAGCGTATAGAAGCATTTTACCAGGGCTGGAATTAGGGAGGGCATTTACATATAAACTAAAGAGCAGAGGCCCCAGTGTAAAGCCCTGTGAGACACCAGAGTGGACCTGGAGGGTACTATTAATTTTGGGACACAGAGTGGGATGAAAAATAGTTGGCAAACCAGGCATGAGAGTTCTGTGAAAAGCCTATTTGCACTAGCGTGGATAGGAGGAGGGGGTGACTGACAGTATTGAAGACTTTCAATAGGTCAATGAATACGGCACCGGCTAGGTACCCCTTGTTGAGAGTGGTGTGAATGTAGTTGGCTAATTTGAGGAAGGGAGTGGTGGTGCTATGTCCTTGGTGGAAGTTATGCTACTCTATGCAGAGGAGGTTGTGCATGGTGAGGTAGTTAGAGAGCTGATCAGCTACAATCTTTTCTAAGGCCTTAGAGAGGGCAGGGAGGATGGAGATTGGCCTGTAATTCCTGGAGGAGGTAGAGTCACCACTTTTGTGTGTGTGGGTAAAAACTGTAGTTTTCCAGGCATGCGGTAAATGGCTGAGGCAGATGGAGTAACTGAGCAGCATTGTGAGTGGTGAAGAGTACTACATCCAAGACCATGCAGAGTAGTTTCAGCTCTAGCAAGTCATTGCTGTGACTGGAGCCATTCAGGGCTCTGAGGAGGTAGTGCTTGGCTTCCTGGGGGGGAGAGGGCATGGAAATAGAAAGGTGGGTAAGAGAGGGTGGGGGAAGAGGTGGGGACAGGGTCAAAGAAATTAGAGGGGAGTACCATGCTAAGGTCTGAAAGGGCATTGTTTAGGTTGTCGGTGATGTACAGCAGGTCTGTGATTATTGAGCCATTAATGTTGAGTTGGGAGTGGGATATGGGTTTCCCATTGAGTTCCGTTAGGTTATCACAGAATTTCTGGGCTAAAACCCATGTGAAGACAAGGGATGAGCTGTAGTGGTCTGCATTGGCTTTGCGGATAGTCCAGGTGTATCTATTTCTTGCTGCATTGAAGGTCTGCCTATCTGAGGGTTTGCAAGAGTCACTGGCTCTATGCCAGATGTTGTCCTGGTGGACCGACTGGTTGATTAGGGCTTGGGTGATCCAGGGGGTGTCACAGTCCTTAATCAAGGATTTGGTGAGGGGAGCGTAAGTGTTGCAGGCTGAATTAAAAGAGTGGACAAAGTAATTGAAGGCACAGTCTATGTCAGGAGTGAGATTTATGGGTGACCAGTCCCAGTGTGCAAAGGACCAGGAGAAAATTATTGGGGAGTGATCACTTAGGGCATTGGATAGAACTGTGCTGTCAGTGATTTTGTGGAGCCTGTTAGATAGGACAATATCCAGGAGGGAGGAGGAGCCGTTGGTTGGGTTGGAGGGCAGCAATGGCATCTTTGGCTGGGAGGCAGAGCTGGAGAGCCAGTTGGTGTTAAAATTTGCTCAACTTTGTGAGGTAGTTGGGATAGGTGATCGAGTAGCCATTGGAGAGCCAAATGTTGGTGGCAAGGGGGGATATAGGTGACGGTGATTATAAGAGGGGCTCTGGAGGTGCCAAGGGTGACTCTGAGGGACAGAGATTGTACACCATGGTTCAGTTGGGGGGCATGTCCTTTTAGGGTGTCACGTAGGTATATGGCACATCCACCCCCTCGCTTCCTGACTTCATCTTCCCTGAAGAGAGTATACCCAGGCAGTACTATGAAGGAGTCAGGGGTGGACTACTAGAGCCATGTTTCAATGATTGCGAGGATGTCTGATTGGTGCTGGACAAGCCAGCCTTGGAAATCAGAGAACTTCTTAAGGAGACTGTAGATGTTCATGGAGGCGATGCGTAGCCCTGCTGTTGGTGGGATGTGGCTAGAGCTATGGGGGGGTTCTGGGTTAGGGTGAATGTTACCCAACAACTGGAGAAGGAAAGATATAATTCTGAATTATGCCAGGTGCTGCCTACAGTGGGGGGGCACTTAAGCAAGCTCATTTGTATTGGGTGGGAAACTGGGATGGTGATGGTGTGGAGGATAGGAATGGCCAGGAATAAGGGAGGCCAGGGAGAGTCTGGGATGGGAGACAAGAGGAGGGGGTACACTGGGGGATGCCATGGAGGGGAATAGGCAACAGTGGGGAAGTGGTGGAGGTGTGTGGTGGGACATGGTGACTGAGGTGTGGCACCAGAGGGGTCTGGGGGGCTCAAAGGGTAAGGATGATAAATGTGAGTGGGACTATGGAAGCAGTGACATGGGGGAGGATGGGGTAGTTATGGTAGGAAGTAAGGGGGTGGGGTGGAGGAGCTATAAGGAGGAAAAAGAGACTACCATTTGTTAGGCAGCCCATCTGGCACAGTGGTAGGGTCATGGACCGTGGTGCAAAAGGTACAAGGTTTGAAACCCAGGTGAGGGATAAGGCTAGGCAGGCAAAATTGACATGGTAGGGAGGAAGAAGTCCTAGAAAAAGGGGTGAAAAGAGGGTGGGAAGGGGTACAATAGTGACTCATAGTGGCCACCAGGATTTAAGGATAATTACGCAAGGGTAGTAGTAAAGTGGAGAGGTAGGGAAGAGGGCCAGTGAGCAATTCAGTCAGTAGGAAGGGAAGAGCACTGTACCACCATCTAGTGGATGTTCTCTATAACCTGAAAAGGGGGAAAGGAGCACTTAGAAAAAAGTTGGATGTTGGTCACGTGGTGGAGTGGACCATAAATTAAGGAACATCCCTGGGTGGGAGAGTGGCTAGAGCAGGTAGGGCAGATGACATGATGCATCAATGGGCTAACACCCCTCACAGAATGTCTGCTCAGGCAGGAAAAGCAGATTACTTTAAGGGGCTCTGCAGTCCTCTCTATTACCAGTGGAAGGTGTCCCGGTGCTGTGTGAGGTGGGGAATGGGGTCCCATGGCCTAAATAGGGAGCAGAACAAAGCATGTGAATTAGTAGGCATCACAAGGACTGGGCCAGGTACTGCTCTCCACAGAGCATGTGCGAGCTGGGAGCATCCCAAACTACCAGACGAGATCTGAGAGTGAGCAATAGGCCAAAGGGAAGAATGAGCAGGACAACAACAACCACATGGTGGGCCAAGGACAATCCTCAGCAGGCAGCTAACAAACACAGTGTAGGACCTTAAAATGTCTGACACTGCAGTAGAGAGTGAGAAAATGCACGAAACCGCTCGAAGCATTACGGTCGACACCAGCTGGCTCTGTCTAACACTGCAGCAAAGGGTGAGGAAATGCAGGAAATGGCCCAAAGCACCGCGCTACAGTAGCCACCAGCTGGCTATGTCTAACTCTGCCGCAGAAACTAAGAAAATGCGCGAAACAGCCTGAAGCACCGCATTAGGGTCACCATTAGCTAGCTGTCTTACACTGCAATAAAGAGTGAGAAAATGCATGAAACAGCACGAAGCACTGCGTTAGGGCCACAATTAGCTGGCTATGTCTAACACTGCAGCAAAGAATGAGAAAAAGCATGAAACAGAGCGAAGATCCGTGTTAGCGACAAAAGCTGGCTATGTCTAACACTGAGCAAAGAGGAGAATGCACTAAAAGAACCCGGCACTTTGGTTACGGTCGCCACCAGATGGCTCTGTCTATCACTACAGCAAAGAGTGAGGAAATGCAGGAAACATCCTGAAGCACCGCGTTACGGTAGCCACCAGCTGGCTATGTCTAACAGTGCAGCAGACAGTGAGAAAATGCAAAGAACAGCCAGAAGCACTGCATTACAGTAGCCACTAACTGGCTATGTCAAACAGTGCAGCAAAGGGTGAGAAAATGCACGAAACAGCCAGAAGCACCGCGTTACAGTAGCCACTAGCTAGCTATGTCTAACACTGCAGCAGAGAGTGAGAAAATGCACAAAAAAGCCAGAAGCACCGCATTACGGTAGCCACTAGCTGGCTAAGTCTAACAGGGCAGAAGAGAGTGAGAAAATGCACAACACAGCCCGAAGCACTAGGTTACAGTCACCACCAGTTGGCTCTGTCGAACACTGCAGCGAAGAGTGAGGAAATGCATGAAACTGCCCGAAGCACCGGGTTACGGTAGCCACCAGATAGCTCTGTCTAACACTGCAGCAAAGAGTGAGAAAATGCAGGAAACGGCCCGAAGCATCGCGATACAGTAGCCACCAGCTGGCTATGTCTAACACTGCAGCAGAGAGTGAGAAAATGCGTGACACAGCAGAAGCACTGCATTACGGTAGCCACCAGCTGGCTATGTCTAACACTGCAGCAGAGAGGGAGAAAATGCGTAAAACAGTCCAAAGCACCGCGTTACAGTCACCACTAGCTGGGTCTGTCTAACATTGCAGCAAAGATTGAGGAAATGCAGGAAACAGCCTGAAGCACCACATTACGGTAGCCACCAGCTGGCTATGTCTAACACTGCAGCAAAGAGTGAGGAAATGCATGAACCAGCCTGAAGCACAGTGTTACGGTAGCCACCAGCTGGCTATGTCTAACACTGCCGCAAAGAATGAGGAAATGCACGAAACAGCCTGAAGCACCGGTAACAGTTGCCACCAGATGGCTGTCTAACACTGCAGCAAAGAGTGAGGAAATGCAGAAAACATCCTGAAGCACCACGAGACGTTAGCAACCAGCTGGCTATGTCTAACAGTGCAGCAGACAGTGAGAAAATGCACAAAACAGCCTAAAGCACAGTATTACAGTAGCCACCAGCTGGCTATGTCTAACACTGAAGCAAAGAGTGAGGAAATGCAGGAAAGGGCCTGAAGCACCGCGTTATGGTAGCCTCCAGCTGGCTCTGTCTAACACTGCAGCAAAGAGTGAGGAATTGCAGGAAACAGCCCGAAGCACCACGATACGGTAG
The DNA here is from genome assembly GCA_016271365.2 of Neoceratodus forsteri. Classification (NCBI taxonomy): domain Eukaryota; kingdom Metazoa; phylum Chordata; order Ceratodontiformes; family Ceratodontidae; genus Neoceratodus; species Neoceratodus forsteri. Next base: position 6,136,107 of record CM057449.1, on the reverse strand, counting down.
CCACCAGATGGCTCTGTCTAACACTGCACCAAAGAGTGAGGAAATGCAGTAAACAGCCCGAAGCACCGAGTTACGGTAGCCACCAGCTGGCTCTGTCTAAAACTGCAGCAAAGAGTGAGGAAATGCAGGAAACAGCCCCAAGCACCGCGATACTGTAGCCACCAGATGGCTCTGTCTAACACTGCAGCAAAGAGTGAGGAAATGCATGAAACCGCCCGAAGTACCGGGTTACGTAGCCACCAGCTAGCTCTGTCTAACACTGCAGCAAAGAGTGAGGAAATGCAGGAAACAGCCTGAAGCACCGCGTTACGGTAGCCACCAGCCGGCTATCTCTAACAATGCAGCAAAGAGTGAGGAAATGCATGAAACCACCCGAAGTACCGGGTTACGGTAGCCACCAGCTAGCTCTGTCTAACACTGCAGCAAAGAGTGAGAAAATGCACAAAACAGCCAGAAGCACCGCATTATGGTAGCCACCATCTGGCTCTGTCTAACACTGCAGCAAAGATTGAGGAAATGCAGGAAACAGCCTGAAGCACCGTGTTACGGTAGCCACCAGCTAGCTATGTCTAACACTGCAGCAGAGAGTGAGAAAATGCAGGAAACAGCCCAAAGCACCGCACTACGGTAGCCACCAGCTGGCTATGTCTAACTCTGCTGCAGAAACTGAGAAAATGCACGAAACAGCCTGAAGCACTGCATAACGGTAGTCATCTGCTGGCTATGTCTAACACTGCAGCAGAGAGTGACAAAAAGCACAAACAGCCTGAAGCACCGCATAAGGGTTGCCATTATCTGGCTGTGTCTTACACTGCAGTAAAGAGTGAGAAAAGGTATGAAACAGCCCGAAGCACTGAGTTATGGTCAACACTAGCTGGCTCTGTCTAACACTGCAGCAAAGAGTAAGGAATTACAGGAAACCGCCTCAAGCATCATGAGCATTGTAGCCACCAGATGGCTCTGTCTAACACTGCAGCAAAGAGTGAGGAATGCATGAAACCGCCTGGCACGGGTTACGGTAGCCACCAGCTAGCTCTGTCTAACACTGCAGCAAAGAGTGAGGAAATGCAGGAAACAGCCTGAAGCACCGCGTTACGGTAGCCACCAGCCGGCTATGTCTAACACTAAAGCAAAGAGTGAGGAAATGCAGGAAAGAGCCAGAAGCACCCAATTACAGCAGCCACCAGCTGGCCATGTCTAACACTGCAGCAAAGAGTGAAGAAATGCAGGAAACAGCCTGAAGCACCGCCATACGGTAGCCACCAGCTGGCTCTGTCTTACACTGCAGCAAAGAGTGAGGAAATGCAGGAAAGAGCCTGAAGCATCGCGATACGGTAGCCACTAGCTGGCTAAGTCTAACAGTGCAGCAGAGAGTGAGAAAATGCGCGACACAGCCCAAAGCAGTGTGTCACGGTAGCCACCAGCTGGCTCTGTCTAACACTGAAGCACAGAGTGAGGAACTGCAGGAAACAGCCTGAAGCACCGCCATACGGTAGCCACCAGATGGCTCTGTCTAACACTGCAGCAAAGAGTGAGGAAATGCAGGAAACAGCCTGAAGCACCGTGTCACTGTAGCCACCAGCTGGCTCTGTCTAACACTGAAGCAAAGAGTGAAGAAATGCAGGAAAGAGCCTGAAGCACCACTTTACGGAAGCCACCAGCTGGCTATATCTAACACTGCAGCAAAGAGTGAGAAAATGCACGAAACAGCCTGAAGCACTGCATTACGGTAGCCACCAGCTGGCTATGTCTAACACTGCAGCAACGAGTGAGGAAATGCATGAAACAGCCAGAAGCGTAACGGTCGCCACCAGCTGGTGATGTCTTACACTGCAGCAGTGAATGAGAAAATGCGCGAAAAATCCTGAAGCACCGCTTTATGGTAGCCACCAGCTGGCTATGTCTATCGCTGCAGCAGAGAGTGAGAAAATGCTCGAAAGAGCCCGAAGTACCGGGTTACGGTTGCCACCAGATGGCTCTGTCTAACCCTGCAGCAAAGAGTGAGGAAATGCAGGAAACATCCTGAAGCACCACGTCTTGGTAGCCACCAGCTGGCTAAGTCTAACACTGTAGCAAAGAATGAGAAAAAGCAAGAAACAGCCCGAAGCACGTGTTATCGTAGCCAACAGCTGGCTATGTCTAACACTGCAGCAAAGAGCGAGGAAATGCATGAAAGAGCCCAAAGTACCAGGTTACGGTCGCCACCAGATGGCTTTGTATAACACTGCAGCAAAGAGTGAGGAAATGCAGGAAACTTCCTGAAGCACCGCGTTATGGTAGCCACCAGCTGGCTATGTCTAACAGTGCAACAGACAGTGAGAAAATGCACAAAACCGCCAAAAGCACAGTATTACAGTAGCCACCAGCTTGCTATGTCTAACAGTGCAGTAGACAGTGAGAAATTGCAAAGAACAGCCAGAAGCACTGCATTACAGTAGCCACTAACTGGCTATGTCAAACAGTACAGCAAAGGGTGAGAAAATGCAGGAAACAATCAGAAGCACTGCGTTACAGTAGCCACTAGCTGGCTAAGTCTAACAGTGCAGCAGACAGTGAGAAAATGTGTGACACATCCCAAAGCAGTGCGTTACGGTAGCCACCAGCTGGCTAAGTCTAACACTGCAGGAGAGAGTGAGAAAATACGCGACACAGCCCGAAGCACCAGGTTATGGTCGCCACCAGTTGGCTCTGTCAAACATGGCAGCGAAGAGTGAGGAAATGCATGAAACCGACCAAAGCACCGGGTTACGGTAGCCACCAGCTAGCTCTGTCTAACACTGCAGCAAAGAGTGAGGAAATGCAAGAAACAGCCAGATGAATTACGGTAGCCACCAGCTGGCTCTGTCTAACACTGCAGCAAAGAGTGAGGAAATGCAGAAAACTGCCTGAAGCACCGTGTTACGGTAGCCACCAGCTAGCTATGTCTAACACTGCAGCAAGGAGTGAGAAAATGCAGGAAACAGCCAAAAGCACTGCACTACGGTAGCCACCAGCTGGCTATGTCTAACTCTGCTGCAGATACTGAGAAAATGCACGAAACAGCCTGAAGCACTGCATTACGGTAGTCACCTGCTGGATATGTCTAACACTGCAGCAGAGAGTGAGAAAAAGCACGAAACAGCCTGAAGTACCACATTAGGGTTGCCATTAGATGGCTATGTTTTACACTGCAGTAAAGAGTGAGAAAAGGTATGAAACAGCCCGAAGCACTGAGTTACGGTCGACACTAGCTGGCTCTGTCTAACACTGCAGCAAAGAGTAAGGAATTGCAGGAAATAGCCCGAAGCACCGCGATACTGTAGCCACCAGATGGCTCTGTCTAACACTGCAGCAAAGAGTGAGGAAATGCATGAAACCGCCCGAAGTACCGGGTTACGGTAGCCACCAGCTAGCTCTGTCTAACACTGCAGCAAAGAGTGAGGAAATGCAGGAAACAGCCTGAAGCACCGCGTTACGGTAGCCACCAGCCGGCTATGTCTAACACTAAAGCAAAGAGTGAGGAAATGCAGGAAAGAGCCAGAAGCACCCAATTACAGCAGCCACCAGCTGGCCATGTCTAACACTGCAGCAAAGAGTGAGGAAATGCAGGAAACAGCCTGAAGCACCGACATACGGTAGCCACCAGCTGGCTCTGTCTTACACTGCAGCAAAGAGCGAGGAAATGCAGAAAAGAGCCTGAAGCATTACGATACGGTAGCCACTAGCTGGCTAAGTCTAACAGTGCAGCAGAGAGTGAGAAAATGCACGACACAGCCCAAAGCAGTGCGTCACGGTAGCCACCAGCTGGCTAAGTCTAACACTGTAGCAGAGTGTGAGAAAATACATGACACAGCCTGAAGCAGTGCGTTAAGGTAGCCACCAGGTGGCTATTTCGAACACTGCAGCAGAGAGTGAGAAAATGCGCGACACAGCCCAAAGCACCAGGATACTGTCGCCACCAGTTAGCTCTGTCTAACACTGCAGTGAAGAGTGAGGAAATGCATGAATCCGCCCGAAGCACCGGGTTATGGTAGTCACCAGCTAGCTCTGTCTAACACTGCAGCAAAGAGTGAGAAAATGCAGGAAACAGCCTGAAGTGCCGTGTTACGGCAGCCAACAGCTGGCTATATCTAACACTGAAGCAAAGAGTGAGGAAATGCAGGAAAGAGCCTGAAGCACCGCCTTACGGTAGCCACCAGCTGGCTATGTCTAACACTGCAGCACAGAGTGAGGAAATGCAGGAAACAGCCTGAAGCACCGTGTCACTGTAGCCACCAGCTGGCTCTGTCTAACACTGAAGCTAAGAGTGAGGAAATGCAAGAAAGCGCCTGAAGCACCACTTTACAGAAGCCACCAGCTGGCTATATCTAACACTGCAGCAAAGAGTGAGGAAATGCATGAAACAGCCTGAAGCACTGCGTTACGGTAGCCACCAGCTGGCTATGTCTAACACTGCAGCCGAGAGCGAGAAAATGTACAAAAGAGCCCGAAGCACTGCGTTAAGGTAGACAGTAATAGGCTCTGTCTAACACTGCATCGAAGAGTGAGAAAATGCATGAAACCACCCGAAGCACCGGGTTATGGTAGCCACCAGCTAGCTCTGTCTAACACTCCAGCAAAGAGTGAAGAAATGCAGGAAACAGCCTAAAGCACCACGTTAAGGTTGCCACCAGCTGGCTATGTCTAACACTGCAGCAAAGAGTGAGGAAATGCATGAAACAGCCTGAAGCTCCGCCATATGGTAGCCACCAGCTGGCTATGTCTAACACTGCAGTAGAGAGTGTGAAAATACATGAAACATCCCAAAGTTCTGCGTTATGGTCGCAAGCAGCAAGCTATGTCTAACACTGAAGCAGAGAATGAGAAAATGCATGAAACAGCCTGATGCAACCGCTTTACGGTAGCCACTAGCTGACTAAGTCTAACACTGCAGCAAAGAGTGAGAAAATGAGCCAAACAGTGCTAAGAACTGCTTTAGGGTCGCAACTAGCTAGCTATGCCTAACACTGCAGCAAATAATGAGAAAAATCACGAAACAGCCCGAAGCACCATGTTAAGGTAGCCAACAGCTGGGTATGTCTAACACTGCAGCAAAGAGCGAGGAAATGAACGAAAGAGCCCGGCACCGGTAACAGTTGCCAGCAGATGTCTCTGTCTAACACTGCAGCAAAGAGTGAGGAAATGCAGGAAACATCCTGAAGCACCGCCATGACGCTAGCCACCAGCTTGCTGCGTTCAACAGTGCAACAGACAGTAAGAAAATGCACAAACAGCCCAAACCACAGTATTACAGTAGCCACCAGCTGGCTATGTCTAACAGTGCAGCAGACAGTGAGAAAATGCAAAGAACAGCCAGAAGCACTGCATTACAGTAACCACTAACTGGCTGTGTCAAACAGTGCAGCAAAGGGTGAGAAAATGCACGAAACAGCCAGAAGCACCGCGTAGGCGCCACCAGCTGGCTATGTCTCAACACTGCAGCAAAGAGTGAGGAAATGCAGGAAACAGCCTGAAGCACCGGCGTTACGGTTGCCACAGCTGCTTGTCTAACACTCGCAGCAAAGAGTGATGAAATGCATGAAAGAGCCGAAGCACCGGGTTACTGTCGCCACCAGATGGCAAAGTCTAACACTGCAGCAAAGAGTGAGGAAATGCAGGAAACAGCCAGAAGCACCGCGTACGTAGCCACCAGCTGGCTATGTCTAACACTGTAGCTGAGAGTGAGAAAATTCACGAAAGAGCCCGAAACACCGTGTTACGGTTGCCACCAGCTGGCTATGTCTAACACTGCAGCAAAGAATGAGAAAATGCACGAAACAGCCCAAAGGAAGTGTTAGGGTCACTTCTTGCTGGCTATGTCTAACACTGCAGTAACGAGTGAGGAAACGCATGAAACAGCCAGAAGCGTTACAGTAGCCACCTGCTGGCAATGTCTTACACTGCAGCAGTGAATGAGAAATTGCGCGAAAGAGCACGAAGCACCGCTTTATGGTAGCCACCAACTGGCTATCTCTATCACTGCAGCAGAGAGTGAGAAAATGCATGAAAGAGCCCGAAGCACCACGTTACGGTACCCACCAGCTGACTATGTCTAACACTGCAGCCAAGAGTGTGAAAATTCACAAAAGAGCTCGAAGCACCGCGTACGATAGACAGTAGCTGGCTATGTCTGACACTGCAGCCGAGAGTGTGAAAATGCGTGAAAGAGTCCAAAGCGCCGCATTACGGAAGCTACCAGCTGGCTGTGTCTAACACTGCAGCAAAGAGTGAAGAAATGCACAAAACAGCCTGAAGCACCGCGTTATGGAAGCCACCAGATGGCTATGACTAACACTGCAGCAAAGAGTGAGAAAATGCATGAAACAGCCAGAAGCATTACGATAGCCTCCAGCTGGCTCTGTCCAACACTGCTGCAAAGAGTGAGGAAATGCAGGAAACAGCCCAAAGCACTGTGTTACGGTAGCCACCAGCTGGCTATGTCTATCACTGCAGCAGAGAGTGAGAAAATGCACGAAAGAGCCTAATGCTCAGCGTTACGGTAGCCACTAGCTGGCAAAGTCTAACACTGCAGCAAAGAATGAGAAAATGCACGAAACAGCCCAAAGCACCGTGTTATGGTAGCCAAAAGCTGGCTATGTCTAACACTGCAGCAAAGGGCGAGGAAATGCACGAAAGAGCCCGGAGTACCGGGTTACGGTCGCCACCTGATGGCTCTAACACTGCAGCAAAGAGTGAGGAAAAGCAGGAAACATCCTGAAGCACCGCGTTACGGTAGCCACCAGCTGGATATGTCTAACAGTGCAACAGACAGTGAGAAAATGCACAAAACAGCCCAAAGCACAGTATTACAGAAGCCACCAGCGCTATGTCTAACAGTGCAGTAGACAGTGAGAAAATGCAAAGAATAGCCAAAGCACTGCATAACAGTAGCCACTAACTGGCTATGTCAAACAGTACAGCAAAGGGTGAGAAAATGCAGGAAACAGCCAGAAGCACTGCGTTACAGTAGCCAATAGCTGGCTAAGTCTAACAGTGCAGCAGACAGTGAGAAAATGTGTGACACAGCCTGAAGCAGCGCGTTTTGGTAGCCACCAGTTGGCTAAATCTAACACTGCAGGAGAGAGTGAGAAAATGCGCGACACAGCCCGAAGCACAAGGTTACGGTCACCACCAGTTGGCTCTGTCTAACACGGCAGTGAAGAGTGAGGAAATGCATGAAACCGCCCGAAGCACCGGGTTACGGTAGCCACCACCTAGCTCTGTCTAACACTACAGCAAAGAGAGAGGAAATGCAGGAAACGGCCCAAAGCACCGCAATACAGAACCCACCAGTTGGCTATGTCTAACATTGAATCAGAGAGTGAGAAATTGCAGGAAACAGCCCAAGGCACTGCACTATGGTTGCCACCAGCTGGCTATGTCTAACACTGCAGCAAAGAGCGAGGAAATGCACGAAAGAGCCTGAAGTACCGCTAACAGCTGCCACCAGATGGCTCTGTCTAACACTGCAGCAAAGAGTGAGGAAATGCAGAAAACATCCTGAAGCACCGCGAGACGTTAGCCACCAGCTGGCTATGTCTAACAGTGCAGCAGACAGTGAGAAAATGCACAAAACAGCCCAAAGCACAGTATTACAGTAGCCACCAGCTGGCTATGTCTAACACTGAAGCAAAGAGTGAGGAAATGCAGGAAAGAGCCTGAAGCACCGCGTTATGGTAGCCTCCAGCTGGCTCTGTCTAACACTGCAGCAAAGAGTGAGGAATTGCAGGAAACAGCCTGAAGCACCGCGTTACGGTAGCCACCAGCCGGCTATGTCTAACACTGCACCAAAGAGTGAGGAAATGCAGTAAACAGCCCGAAGCACCGAGTTACGGTAGCCACCAGCTGGCTCTGTCTAAAACTGCAGCAAAGAGTGAGGAAATGCAGGAAACAGCCCCAAGCACCGCGATACTGTAGCCACCAGATGGCTCTGTCTAACACTGCAGCAAAGAGTGAGGAAATGCATGAAACCGCCCGAAGTATCGGGTTACGGTAGCCACCAGCTAGCTCTGTCTAACACTGCAGCAAAGTGTGAGGAAATGCAGGAAACAGCCTGAAGCACCGCGTTACGGTAGCCACCAGCCGGCTATGTCTAACACTGCAGCAAAGAGTGAGGAAATGCATGAAACCACCAGAAGTACCGACGATAGCCACCAGCTAGCTCTGTCTAACACTGCAGCAAAGAGTGAGAAAATGCATGAAAGAACCCGAAGCACCGCGTTATGGTAGCCAGTAGCTGGCTATCTCTAACACTGCAGCCAAGAGTGAGAAAATGCACAAAACAGCCAGAAGCACCGCATTATGGCAGCCACCATCTGGCTCTGTCTAACACTGCAGCAAAGATTGAGGAAATGCAGGAAACAGCCTGAAGCACCGTGTTACGGTAGCCACCAGCTAGCTATGTCTAACACTGCAGCAGAGAGTGAGAAAATACAGGAAACAGCCCAAAGCACCGCACTACGGTAGACACCAGCTGGCTATGTCTAACTCTGCTGCAGAAACTGAGAAAATGCACAAAACAGCCTGAAGCACTGCATAACGGTAGTCATCTGCTGGCTATGTCTAACACTGCAGCAGAGAGTGACAAAAAGCACGAAACAGCCTGAAGCACCGCATAAGGGTTGCCATTAGCTGGCTGTGTCTTACACTGCAGTAAAGAGTGAGAAAAGGTATGAAACAGCCCGAAGCACTGAGTTACGGTCAACACTAGCTGGCTCTGTCTAACACTGCAGCAAAGAGTAAGGAATTGCAGGAAACCACCCCAAGCACCGCGATACTGTAGCCACCAGATGGCTCTGTCTAACACTGCAGCAAAGAGTGAGGAAATGCATGAAATCGCCCGAAGTACCGGGTTACGGTAGACACCAGCTAGCTCTGTCTAACACTGCAGCAAAGAGTGAGGAAATGCAGGAAACAGACTGAAGCACCGCATTACGGTAGCCACCAGCCGGCTATGTCTAACACTAAAGCAAAGAGTGAGGAAATGCAGGAAAGAGCCAGAAGCACCCAATTACAGCAGCCACCAGCTGGCCATGTCTAACACTGCAGTAAAGAGTGAGGAAATGCAGGAAACAGCCTGAAGCACCGACATACGGTAGCCACCAGCTGGCTCTGTCTTACACTGCAGCAAAGAGCGAGGAAATGCAGAAAAGAGCCTGAAGCACTGCGATACGTTAGCCACTAGCTGGCTAAGTCTAACAGTGCAGCAGAGAGTGAGAAAATGCACGACACAGCCCAAAGCAGTGCGTCACGGTAGCCACCAGCTGGCTAAGTCTAACACTGCAGCAGAGTGTGAGAAAATACATGACACAGCCTGAAGCAGTGCGTTAAGGTAGCCACCAGGTGGCTATTTCTAACACTGCAGCAGAGAGTGAGAAAATGCATGAATCCGCCCGAAGCACCGGGTTATGGTAGTCACCAGCTAGCTCTGTCTAACACTGCAGCAAAGAGTGAGAAAATGCAGGAAACAGCCTGAAGTGCCGTGTTATGGCAGCCAACAGCTGGCTATATCTAACACTGAAGCAAAGAGTGAGGAAATGCAGGAAAGAGCCTGAAGCACCGCATTACGGTAGCCACCAGCTGGCTATGTCTAACACTGCAGCACAGAGTGAGGAAATTCAGGAAACAGCCTGAAGCACCGTGTCACTGTAGCCACCAGCTGGCTCTGTCTAACACTGAAGCTAAGAGTGAGGAAATGCAAGAAAGCGCCTGAAGCACCACTTTACAGAAGCCACCAGCTGGCTATATCTAACACTGCAGCAAAGAGTGAGGAAATGCATGAAACAGCCTGAAGCACTGCGTTACGGTAGCCACCAGCTGGCTATGTCTAACACTGCAGCCGAGAGCGAGAAAATGTACAAACGAGCCCGAAGCACTGCGTTAAGGTAGACAGAAATTGGCTCTGTCTAACACTGCATCGAAGAGTGAGAAAATGCATGAAACCACCCGAAGCACCGGGTTATGGTAGCCACCAGCTAGCTCTGTCTAACACTCCAGCAAAGAGTGAAGAAATGCAGGAAACAGCCTAAAGCACCGCCATATGGTAGCCACCAGCTGGCTATGTCTAACACTGCAGTAGAGAGTGAGAAAATACATGAAACAGCCCAAAGTACTGCGTTATCATCGCAAGCAGCAAGCTATGTCTAACACTGCAGCAGAGAATGAGAAAATGCATGAAACAGCCTGATGCAACTGCTTTACGGTAGCCACTAGCAGACTAAGTCTAACACTGCAGCAAAGAGTGAGAAAATGAGCCAAACAGTGCTAAGAACTGCTTTAGGGTCGCAACTAGATAGCTATGCCTCACACTGCAGCAAATAATGAGAAAAATCACGAAACAGCCCGAAGCACCATGTTAAGGTAGCCAACAGCTGGGTATGTCTAACACTGCAGCAAAGAGCGAGGAAATGCACGAAAGAGCCCGACGTACCGGGTAACAGTTGCCAGCAGATGTCTCTGTCTAACACTGCAGCAAAGAGTGAGGAAATGCAGGAAACATCCTGAAGCACCGCGTGACGTTAGCCACCAGCTTGCTATGTCTAACAGTGCAACAGACAGTGAGAAAATGCACAAAACAGCCCAAACCACAGTATTACAGTAGCCACCAGCTGGCTATGTCTAACAGTGCAGCAGACAGTGAGAAAATGCAAAGAACAGCCAGAAGCACTGCATTACAGTAACCACTAACTGGCTGTGTCAAACAGTGCAGCAAAGGGTGAGAAAATGCATGAAACAGCCAGAAGCACCGCGTTACAGTAGCCACTAGCTGGCTATGTCTAAAAGTGCAGCAGACAGTGAGAAAATGCACAAAACAGCCAGAAGCACCACGTTATGGTTGCCAACAGCTGGCTATGTCTAACACTGCAGCAAAGAGTGATGAAATGCATGAAAGAGCCCGAAGCACCGGGTTACTGTCGCCACCAGATGGCAAAGTCTAACACTGCAGCAAAGAGTGAGGAAATGCAGGAAACATCCCGAAGCACCGCGTTACGGTACCTAGTATGTGGCTATGTTTAACACTGCAGCTGAGAGTGAGAAAATTCACGAAAGAGCCCGAAACACCGTGTTGCGGTTGCCACCAGCTGGCTATGTCTAACACTGCAGCAACGAGTGAGGAAACGCATGAAACAGCCAGAAGCGTTACAGTAGCCACCTGCTGGCAATGTCTAACACTGCAGCCAAGAGTGATAAAATTCGCAAAAGAGCCCGAAGCACCGCGTACGATAGACAGTAGCGGGCTATGTCTGACACTGCAGCCGAGAGTGTGAAAATGCGCGAAAGAGTCCAAAGCACCACATTATGGAAGCCACCAGCTGGCTGTGTCTAACACTGCAGCAAAGAGTGAAGAAATGCACGAAACAGCCTGAAGCACCGCGTTATGGAAGCCACCAGATGGCTATGACTAACACTGCAGCAAAGAGTGAGAAAATGCATGAAACAGCCAGAAGCATTACGATAGCCCCCAGCTGGCTCTGTCCAACACTGCTGCAAAGAGTGAGGAAATGCAGGAAACAGCCCAAAGCACTCTGTTACGGTAGCCACCAGCTGGCTATGTCTATCACTGCAGCAGAGTGTGAGAAAATGCACGAAAGAGCCTAATGCTCAGCGTTACGGTAGCCACTAGCTGGCAAAGTCTAACACTGCAGCAAAGAATGAGTAAATGCACGAAACAGCCCAAAGCACCCTGTTATGGTAGCCAACAGCTGGCTATGTCTAACACTGCAGCAAAGGGCGAGGAAATGCACGAAAGAGCCCGAAGTACCGGGTTACGGTCGCCACCAGATGGCTCTAACACTGCAGCAAAGAGTGAGGAAATGCAGGAAACATCCTGAAGCACCACGTTACGATAGCCACCAGCTGGCTATGTCTAACAGTGCAACAGACAGTGAGAAAATGCACAAAACAGCCCAAAGCACAGTATTACAGAAGCCACCAGCTGGCTATGTCTAACAGTGCAGTAGACAATGAGAAAATGCAAAGAACAGCCAAAAGCACTGCATAACAGTAGCCACTAACTGGCTATGTCAAACAGTACAGCAAAGGGTGAGAAAATGCAGGAAACAGCCAGAAGCACTGCGTTACAGTAGCCAATAGCTGGCTAAGTCTAACAGTGCAGCAGACAGTGAGAAAATGTGTGACACAGCCTGAAGCAGTGCGTTATGGTAGCCACCAGTTGGCTAAGTCTAACACTGCAGCATAGAGTGAGGAAATGCAGGAAACAGCCTAAAGCACCACCATATGGTAGCCACCAGCTGGCTATGTCTAACACTGCAGTAGAGAGTGAGAAAATGCATGAAACAGCCCAAAGTACTGTGTTATGGTCGCAAGCAGCAAGCTATGTCTAACACTGCAGCAGAGAGTGAGAAAATGCATGAAACAGCCTGATGCACCGTGTTACAGTAGCCAGTAGCTGGCTAAGTCTAACACTGCAGCAAAGAGTGAGAAAATGAACCAAACAGCGCTATGAACTCCTATAGGGTCGCAACTAGCTGGCTATGCCTAACACTGCAGCAAATAATGAGAAAAAGCATGAAACAGCCCGAAACACCGTGTTATGGTAGCCAGCTGCTGGCTATGTCTAACAGTGCAGCAGACAGTGAGAAAATGCACAAAACTGCCCGAAGCTGCGAGTTAGCTTCACCACTAGCTGGCTCTGTCTAACACTGCAGCAAAGAGTGAGGAAATGCAGGAAAGAGCCCGAAGCTCCGTGTTACGGTAAGCACCAGCTGGCTATGTCTAACACTGCAGCAAAGAGCGAGGAAATGCACGAAAGAGCTCGAAGTACTGGGTTACGGTCGCCACCAGATGGCTCTGTCTAACACTGCAGCAAAGAGTGAGGAAATACAGGAAACATCCTGAAGCACCGTGTTATGGTAGCCACCAGCTGGCTATGTCTAACAGTGCAGCAGACAGTGAGAAAATGCACAAAACAGCCCAAAGCACAGCATTACAATAGTCACTAACTGGCTATGTCTAACAGTGCAGCAGACAGTGAGAATTTGCAAAGAACAGCCAGAAGCACTGCATTACAGTAGCCACTAACTGGCTGTGTCAAACAGTGCAGCAAAGGGTGAGAAAATGCATGAAACAGCCAGAACCACCGCGTTACAGTAGCCACTAGCAGGTTATGTCTAACAGTGCAGCAAACAGTGAGAAAATCCACAAAACAGCCAGAAGCACCGCGTTATTGTAGCCAACAGCTGGCTATGACTAACACTGCAGCAAAGAGTGAGGAAATGCACCAAAGAGCCTGAAGCACCGGGTTACTGTCACCACCAGAAGGCAAAGTCTTACACTGCAGCAAAGAGTGAGGAAATGCAGGAAACATCCTGAAGCACCGCGTTACGGTAGCCACCAGCTGGCTATGTCTGACGGTGCAACAGACAGTGAGAAAATGCATGAAAGAGCCTGAAGCACCGCGTTACGGTAGCCAGTATGAGGCTATGTCTAACACTGCAGCTGAGAGTGAGGAAATGCAGGAAAGCAGCCTGAAGCACTCGCTACGGTAGCCACCAGCTGGCTATGTCTAACACTGCAGCAAAGAGTGAGAAATGCAGGAAACAGCCTGAAGCACGCAGTTATGGTAGCCACCAGCTGGCTGTGTCTAACACTGCAGCAAAGAGTGAGGAAATGCATGAAACAGCCAGAAGCACGCATACGTAGCCACCAACTGGCTCTGTCTAACACTGCAGCAAAGAGTGAGAAAATGCAGGAAACAGCCTGAAGCACCGTGTTACGGAAGCCACCAGCTGGTTATGTTAAACACTGCAGCAATGAGTGAGGAAATGCATGAAACAGCCAGAAGCGTTACGGTCGCCACCTGCTGGCTATGTCTTACACTGCAGCAGTGAATGAGAAAATGCGTGAAAGAGCCTGAAGCACCACTTTATGGTAGACACCAGCTGGCTATGTCTATCACTGCAGCAGAGAGTGAGAAAATGCGCTAAAGAGCCCGAAGCACCGCATTACGGTAGCCACCAGCTGGCTATGTCTAACACTGCAGCCGAGAGTGAGAAAATGTGCAAAATAGTCCAAAGCACTGCGTACGGTAGCCAGTAGCTGGCTATGTCTGACACTGCAGCCGAGAGTGTGAAAATATGCAAAAGAGCCCGAAGCACCGTGTTACGGTTGCCACCCGCTGGCTATGTCTAACACTGCAGCAAAGAATGAGAAAAAGCATGAAACTGCCCATAGCAATGGGTTATGGTAGCCACCAGCTGGCTATGTCTAACACTGCAGCAAAAAGTAAGGAAATGCATGCAATAGCCTGAAGCACCGCGTTACAGAAGCCACCAGCTGGCTATGTCTAACACTGCAGCAAAGAGTGACAAAATGCATGAAACAGTCAGAAGCACCATGTTACGGTCACCACCAACTGGGTATGTCTAACATTGCAGCAAAGAGTGAGAAAATGCATGAAACAGCCAGAAGCATTACGGTAGCCACCAGCTGGCTGTGTCCAATACTGCAGCAAAGAGTGAGGAAATGCAGGAAAAAGCCTGAAGCACCATGTTATGGAAGCCACCAACTAGCTATGTCTAACACTGCAGCAAAGAGTGAGGAAATGCACAAAACAGCCAGAAGCACCGCGTTATGGTCGCCACCAGATGGCTATGTCTAAGATCGCAGCAGAGAGTGAGAAAATGTGCGACAGAGCCCGAAGCACCGCATTATGGTAGCCAGTAGCTGGCTATGCCTAACACTGCAGCAGAGAGTGAGAAAATGTACGACAAAGCCTGATGCACCGCATTACAGTAGCCAGTAGCTGGCTATGTCTGACACTGCTGCTGAGAGTGTGAAAATGCGCAAAACAGCCTGAAGCACTGCGTTACGGTAGCCACCATCTGGCTCTGTCTAACACTGCAGCAAGGAGTGAGGAAATGCAGGAAACAGCCTGAAGCACCGCGTTATGGTAGTCACCAGCTGGCTATGTCTAACAGTGCGGCAGAGAGTGAGAAAATGCACAAAACAGCTCGAAACACCGCGTTATGGTCGCCAGCAGCAGGCTATGTCTAACACTGCAGCAGAGAGTCAGAAAATGCATGAAACAGCCCGAAGCACTGCGTTAGGGTCTCCACTAGCTGACTATGTCTAACACAGCAGCAAAGAGTGAGGAAATGCAGAAAACAGCTAGAAGCACCGCATTATGGTAGCCATTATCATTTAAACTTATCAGTTTAAGTTTAGTGCTCTCGTCATAAATTTTTCCCCTTCTGAGATATTTCGCTGTTGCCCGCTAAAAGATCTTACCCCTGATGGTTTTCTGGCGGCAGCTGATTTATCAAGGGTGGGTGATGCATGCGTTGGAGCCGTTGATGCCGGGGTTGACGCCTATAATACGGTGTTATCTGGCGCCATTGACTCCCTCGCAGCTGTCCGTGTACGACCCAGAACCTCATACCTGAGATCGCCTTGGTATGATGGCGATCTCAGGGAGATGAAGAAACTGGGTCGGAGATTAGAGCGTCGCTGAAGGAAATCCCGTCTAGGGGCTGACAAACTGGTCCTGTGTGCACATTATTCTACATATCAGGAGGCAATCAACCAAAAGAAGGCAATTTTTTTTGTCTCTGGAGATTGCTGCCAGGAGAAGCCGACCAGCCTCATTCTTCTGGACTGTTGATAGACTTCTTCATCCATCTTGTCTCCAGCCCAGAAGAGTTTCCTCAAATGAGGATTGTGAGGAATTTGCTCGGTTTTTCTCAGACAGGGTGTCTGCGATCCGGTGGAGGTTTCCTCCCAATAATATCATTGCTGTCAGTGGTGGTCAGTTGTTTTCTGAGAGCACTCTCTGGTTAGGGAGAGTTTAGGCCAGTGGAGGATCGTGAGGTCATTGAGATAGTGGCTAATCTGAAGTATACCTTCTGTGAACTGGATCCCGTGCCAACACGCTTCTTGATGAGGTGTATTGACACTGTTGGCCCGGTGTTTGCCCTGATTGTCCGGTGTTCCCTGAGTCAGGGTGTCTTTCCAGATGCCTTGAAGGAGGCTCTGGTGAGACCCCTCTTAAAAAAAGCTTCTCTGGACCCGGAGTTTAGGGCAAATTACCGTCCTATCTCCAATCTTCCATTTTTGGGAAAGGTTGTAGAGAAGGTGGTATCACTTCAGTTGGGAGAACATCTCTCATGACTCACGAGTTATATGATCCTTTCCAGTCAGCTTTTGGGCCAGACATACTACGGAAACTGCATTGAGTTGGTGCAAAATGACCTTCTCAGGGCTAGAGATCGGGATAAGACAATTCTCGTTCTCCTTGATCTCTCTTCAGCATTGATACTGTGGACCATTGTGTGTTGCTTTTCCACCTGAGGGAGTTATGCGGACTCACCGGTATGTTATCAAATGGTTTGAGTCATTTCTTACTAACAGGAGGCAGCGGGTTGTGATGGGCAATTTCTCATCGGCACCCTGCCTCCTTTCGTGTGGAGTCCCTCAGGGTTCAGTATTGGCCCCAGTGTTGTTCGCAGTATACATGCTGCCCCTGGGGGGGATCATTAGGAGGTATGGCTTGAGTTTTCACTGTTATGCAGATGATACTCAGCTATACCTATCCTTTGCCCCAGGAACACCCAATGCAGTCGATGTGCTGAATACCTGTCTGGCTGAGATAAATGACTGGATGTCTTCCAGCTGGCTGCGACTGAACCCCAATAAGACTGAGGTACTGGTAGTAGAGTCGAACAGAGCTCGTGATGGGATGGCCTCTGATTCTGTGACTGGCATTGTGCTAGGGCAGCGTGTCATTGATAGCCTCCCCATGGGTCGAAATCTTGGTGTGATCTTTGACAGGAACTTGTCCATGGAGGTTCATATATCCTCCGTGGTTGGTTCCTGTTTTTTCCATCTTAGAAATATCGCCAGGATTAAGCCCCTTGTTCCGGCTCTGGACCTCCCTACCTTGGTACATGCCTTAGTTACCTCTAGACTTGACTACTGTAACGCACTCTATCTTGGGGTCTCTGGAACTTCTCTTCGCAGACTGCAGCTAGTGCAAAATGCTGCTGCCCGGCTTTTGACCGGGCAGAGTAAGTTTTGTCATATTACTCCAGTATTGCGTGAATTGCACTGGCTGCCTGTCAGGTGGAGAGTTTTGTTCAAGGTGGGTTTTCTCACCTATAAGACCCTACATGGTCAGGGCCCTGGTTACCTTTCTGATCTCCTGGTACCATACACCTCTGTCCGAGATCTCCGCTCCTCTTGTGGGGGCCTCCTCAAGGTTCCGAGAGCTAGGTTAAAATCTGCAGGGGATCGTTCATTTGGAGTTGCTGCTCCGGCTTTCTGGAACTCACTGCCAGTTGTAGTGAGAGAGACTCCCACTATAGAGGCCTTTAAGAGTCGTCTGAAGACTTTTTTATTTATGCAGGCATTTGGTGACTGAGTTTTATATATTTTAAATTTGTATGATATTTTAACTGAAATATACACAGTATGCCACACTGTACAGATTTTGTGTGGCGCCCAGAGCCTTCGGGATTGGGCGTCTTTTTAAATAAATTTGATTTGATTTGATTATCTGGCTCTGTCTAACACTGCAGCAAAGAGTGAGAAAATGCAGGAAACTGCCAGATGCATTACGGTAGCCACTAGCTGGCTCTGTCTAACATGGCAGCAAAGAGTGAGGAAATGCAGGAAAAGGCCCGAAGCACTGCGATACGGTAGCCACCAGCTTGCTATGTCTAACACTGCAGCAGAGAGTGAGAAAATGCAGGAAACAGCCCGAAGCACCGCACTACGGTAGCCACCAGCTGGCTATGTCTAACCCTGCTGCAGAAAATGAGAAAATGCGTGAAACAGCCTGAAGCACCACATTACGGTAGTCACCAGCTGGCTCTGTCTAACACGGCAGCAGAGAGTGAGAAAAAGAACGAAACAGCCTGAAGCACTGCATTAGGGTCGCCATTAGCTGGCTATGTCTTACACTGCAGTAAAGAGTGAGAAAAGGCATGAAATAGCCCGAAGCACTGGGTTATGGTCGCCACCAGCTGGCTCTGTCTAACACTGCAGCAAAGATTGAGGAATTGCAGGAAACAGCCCGAAGCATCGAGATATGGTAGCCACCAGATGGCTCTGTCTAACACTGCAGCAAAGAGTGAGGAAATGCAGGAAACAGCCCAAAGCACCGCGTTAAGGTAGCCACCAGCTGGCTCTGTTTAACACTGCAGCAAGCGGTGAGGAAATGCATGAAACAGGCCGAAGCACCGCGTTATGGTAATCACCAGCTGGCTATGTATAACACTGCAGAAGAGAGTGAGAAAATGCACGAAAGAGCCTGATGCACCGTTTTACAGTAGCCACTAGCTGACTAAGTCTAACACTGCAGCAAAGAATGAGAAAAAGCACAAAACAGCCAGAAGCACCGTGTTATGGTAGCCAACAGCTGGCTATGTCTAACACTGCAGCAAAGAGTGAGGAAATGCATGAAAGAGCCCGAAGTACCGGGCTATGGTCGCCACCAGATGGCTCTGTCTAACACTGCAGCTAAGAGTGAGGAAATGCAGGAAACATCTTAAAGCACCGCGTTATGGTAGCCATCAGCTGGCTAGGTCTAACAATGCAGCAGACAGCGAGAAAATGCAAAGAACAGCCAGAAGCACTGCATTACAGTAGCCACTAACTGGCTATGTCAAAAAGTACAGCAAAGGGTGAGACAATGCAGGAAACAGCCAGTAGCACTGCATTACGGTAGCCACTAGCTGGCTAAGTCTAACAGAGCAGCAGACAGTGAGAAAATGCACAAAACAGCCCAAAGCACCGTGATACGGTAGCCACTAGCTGGCTAAGTCTAACAGTGCAGCAGAGAGTGAGAAAATGTGCGACACAGCCCAAAGCAGTGCGTTACGGTAGCCACCTGCTGGCTAAGTCTAACACTGCAGCAAAGAGTGAGGAAATGCAGGAAAGAGCCGAGCACCGGTTATGGTTGCTCCAGCTGGCTCTAACACTGCAGCAAAGAGTGAGGAAAATGCAGGAAGCGGCCTGAAGCTCCGCAGACACGTAGCCACCAGCTGGCTATGTCTAACACTGCAGCAATGAGTGAGGAAATGCAGGAAACAGCCAGAAGCATCGATACAGTAGCCACCAGCTGGCAAGTGTCTAACAGTGCAGCAGACAGTGAGAAATGCAAAGAACAGCCAGAAGCACTGCACAGTAGACACTAACTGGCTATGTCAAACAGTGCAGCAAAGAGTGAGAAATGATACCGGCAATAAGGAGCTGCAGCTGGGCAGCCACTAGCTGGCTCTGTCTAACACTGCAGCAAAGAGTGAGGAAATGCACGAAAGAGCCCAAAGCACCGCATTACGGTAGCCACCAGCTGGCTATGTCTAACACTGAAGCAAAGTTTGAGGAAATGTAGGAAAGAGTCTGAGCAGCAGGAAAATCCCAGCCTCTCCCTACAAAACAGGGTACTAAATGAGAAAAAGACCGAGGTAGAAAGGTCAGTGGGGGATGCTGCAACAGAAAGTAAAGCCATCAAAAAATGGAGAGCAATGAGTACCAATGCACGTAGTCTGAGTAACAAGCTTCCTGAATTAGTGGCCTTGATGGAGGAGGAACATCTGGATATCGTGGCAGTCACAGAAACATGGTTCGCACAAAACCATGACTGGGACATAAACATACCAGGATACACTATCTACAGGAGGGACAGGAGGGTAAAAAGGGAGGAGGAGTACTCTTTACATAAGGGAAGGAATCAAGTAACTGAACAAAAAGAAAACAGGGAGGAGAAGAAGCACTGTGGGTAAATTTGGAGACTGGCAAAGGCACCACATGCCGCTGAGGGGTTAGAGTCAGACCCTTCTCAGGGGAGGAAATGGACAAGAAATGATAGAAAGTATACTTAGTATGGCAAAAAGGAGATATTGTTGATGGGTGATCTGAATATGCCAGATGTTAACTGGAGTGCAGTTGCCACAGCCACTGTGAAGAGTGAGGTTATTCTAGATGCCCTACAGGGGCATGCCTTAGACAACTAGTATTGGAGCCCACTCGAGAGGAGCAATCTTAGACCTGGTTCTCTCAAATGGAGATGAAGAGAGGATCACAGATGTAGAAGTGGGTAGCCATCTGGGAACTAGCGACAATTGAACAGTATGGTTCACAATAAACACAGCAATAGAGTCAAGCCATACAAAGGCAAAGGTACTGGATTTTAGGAGGGCTGACTTTGTCAAAATGGGTGAGTGACTAAGGAATGCACTAGCACATGGGCAGGAAGGAGGGGTGGAAGAACAATGGGGAATAATAAAAACTGCCATCACAGAGTAACGAGCCTTTGTTTGAAGCAAATAAACAAAACTAAACGATGTGAGAAACCACTATGGTTCTCAAAGGAAGTGGCAGTGAAGGTTCAAGAGAAAAGAAAGCTTCAGGAAGTACAAGGAATCTAGAAGGAGCAGGACAGAGAACTGTATCAGTTAAAGCAAAAGGAAGCTGAGAGGCAGTCAGAACAGCAAAGGCCCAAACTGAGGAAAGATAGCCAACTCAGTTAAGAAGGGGATAAAACCTTTTATAGGTACATCAGGAGCACAGGAAGATCAAGGAGGGATAGTGAGGCTTAATAAGGGGAGGGTGGGCAGAGGAGACTGTGAAAGGCAGAGATACTAAACAAATATTTTTGCTCAGTATTTACAAAGGAAGAGGGGTACCTAGAACAAACAGTAGAAACACACTGGATACAGAAGTTGATACCAGCCATTTATGGAAGAAGGGTTCTGAAAGAACTCTTAAAACTGAAGGTGGACAAAGCAATGGGGCCTGATGGGATTCATCCCAGAATTCTAAAAGAACTAAGGGTAGAATTAGTGACACCACTGACTACCCTGTTTAACAAATCATGGGAGGATGGGGTGGTACCCGAGGACTGGAGGAGGGCAGATGTGATTCCCCTTCACAAACGTGGGAACAAGGAAGAAGCAGGAAACTATAGACCTGTTAGTTTGACCTCAGTGGTAGGGAAAATGATGGAATCACTTCTGAAGGAAAGAATTGTTGAGTATCTAGAGGCCAGAGGGGCACAGGACCCAAGGCAGCATGGATTCACAGCAGGAAGGTCATGCCAGACAAATCTGATAGATTTCTTTGACTGGGTGACCAAAGTAGTAGATCAGGAGGGGCTGTGGACATGGTCTACCTAGACTTTAGCAAGGCATTTGACACAGTCCACAAAAAGATTAATATACAAGGCTAGCCTGGGAGTGGGTCCCAAGATGACAGCCTGGGTAAAAATTGGCTGGAAAATAGGACACAGAGAGTAATAGTAAATGGAGTCCACTCTGATGAAAGGGGTTACTAATGGGGTCACCACAGGGTTCAGTAATAGACTAGTCCTCTTCAATGTCTTTATAAGCGACATTGCAGAGGGACTGGAAGGAAAAATGTCTCTTTGCAGATGACACAAAGATCTGCAACAGAGTTGATACACAAGGTGGGGTGGAAAGGATGAAAAGGGACTTGGCAAGGTTAGAAGAATGGTCAAATGTATGGCAGCTTAGATTCAATGCTAAGAAGTGCAAGATAATGCACCTGGGAAACAAAAACCAAGGGGAAGAGTACACAATGGGGGGTGAGATACCAACGACAAAAAAAATGGAAAGGGACCTGGGGGTAGTCATATCAGATGACCTAAAGGTGGGCAAGCAATGTGAGAGGGCAGCAATGAAGGCTGGGGGGATATTGGGATGCATAGGCAGAGGCATCACCAGTAGAAAACAGGAAGTTATTATCCTCTGTACAGACAGCTGGTCAGACCCCATCTGGAGGCACTGCAGTTCTGGAGACCCAGTCTCGCAAAGACATAGACAGGATGGAAGCTGTCCAGAGGAGGCAACTAAATGGTGCAGGGTCTACACGGAAGACATATGTAGAGAGACTAAAGAAGCTTAATATGTATAGCCTCGAGGAAAGGAGGGAGAGGGGGACATGATAGAAACTTTCAAGTACCTCAAGGGAATCAACAAAGTCCAAGAGGTAGCATCTTTCAAAAAGAGGTGTGCAAGAACAAGGGGCACAATTTGAAGATAGGGGGCAGCTCAGAGGTAATTTAAGGAAGTATTTTCAAGAGAGGTTGTGGATGCATGGAATGGCCTTCCGGAGGAGGTTGTGGAGTCAAAAACTGGTGGAATTCAAGCATGCATGGGACAGTCATAAGGCAATTCTAGGGGATGGGGGTAGGAAAAAGTAGGCTGCTGGTTAACTAAGATCTGCAGCTTATCCAGTAGGCAGGGAAATGGGCAGACTGGGTGGGCCAAGCGGTCCTTATCAGCCGTCAAATTCTATGTTTCTATGTTTCTATGTTTCTATGTTACGGTTGCCACCAGCTGGCTATGTCTAACACTGCAACAATGAGTGAGGAAATGCATGAAACAGCCAGAAGCGTTACGGACACCACCAGCTGGCTATGTCTTACACTGCAACAGCAAATGAGAAAATGTGTGAAAGAGCCCAAAGCACCGCTTTAGGGAAGCCACAAGCTGGCTATGTCTATCACTGCAGCAGAAAGTGAGAAAATGCGTAAAACAGCCCAAAGCACAACATACGGTAGCCAGTAGCTGGCTATGTCTGACACGGCAGCTGAGAGTGTGAAAATGTACGAAAGAGCCCGAAGCACCGCATTACGGTAGCCAGTAGCTGGCTATGTCTGACACTCCAGCAGAGAGAAAGAAAATGCGTGAAACTACCCGAAGCACCGTGTTAGGGTCACCATTAGCTGGCTATGTCTAACACTGCAGCAAAGAGTGAAAAAATGAACAAAACAGCGTGAAGCACTGTGTTAGGATCGCCACTAGCTGGCTATGTCTTACACTGTAGCAAAGAATGAGAAAAATCATGAAACAGCCTAAGCACTGCGTTACAGTAGCCACCAGCTGGCTATGTCTAACACTGCAGCAAAGAGTGAGAAAATGCACAAAACAGCCCAAAGCACTGCGTGACAGACGCCACCAGCTGGCAATGTCTAACACTGCAGAAAAGAGTGAGAAAATGCACAAAAGAACCAGAAGCATTACGGTCGCCACCAGCTGGCTATGTCTAACACTGCAGCAAAGAGTGAGAAAATGTACGAAACAGCCAGAAGCACCGCATGACAGTCGCCACCAGCTGGCTATGTCTAACACTGCAACAAAGAGTGAGAAAATGCACGAAATAGCCAGAAGCACTACGGTAGCTACCAGCAGGCCCTGTCTAACACTGCAGCAAAGAATGAGGAAATGCACAAAACAGCCAGAAGCACCGCGTCAAGGTCGGTACCAACTGGTTATGTCTAACAGTGCAGCAAGGAGGGAGAAAATGCATGAATCAGCCCGAAGCACCGCATTACGGTTGACTCTTGCTTTCTATGTCTAACACTGCAGCAAAGAGTGAGAAAATGCAGAAACAGCCAGAAGCACTGGAGTTACGGTAGCCACCAGCTGGCTATGTCTAACACTGCAGCAAAGAGTGAGGAAATGCAGGAAACAGCCTGAAGCATCGCGTTACAGTAGCCACCAGCTGGCTATATCTAACACTGCAGCAAAGAGTGAGGAAATGCAGGAAACAGCCTGAAGCACTGCATTATGGTAGCCACTAGCTGGCTATGTCTAACACTGCAGCAAAGAATGAGAAAATGCACGAAACAGCCAGAAGCGCTATGATCGCCACCAGCTGGCTATGTCTAACACTGCAGCAAAGAGTGAGAAAATGCATGAAACAGCCAGAAGCACCACATGACAGTCTCCACCAGCTGGCTATGTCTAACACTGCAACAGACAGTGAGAAAATGCACAAAACAACCAGATGCACTGCATTACAGTAGCCACCAGCTGGCATTATCTAACACTGCAGCAAAGAGTGAGGAAATGCACGAAACAGCCTAAAGCATTATGATCGCCACCAGCTGGCTATGTCTAACACTGAAGCAAAGAGTGAGGAAATGCAGCAAAGAGCCTGAAGCACCGCCTTACGGCAGCCACCAGATGGCTATGTATAACACAGCTGCAAAGAGTGAGGAAATGCAGGAAATAGCCTAAAGCAATGCCATACGGTAGCCACCAGCTGGCTCTGTCTAACACTGCAGCAAAGAGTGAGGAAATGCAGGAAACCGCCTGAAGCACCACGTTACGGTAGCCACCAGCTGGCCATGTCTAACGCTGAAGTAAAGAGTGAGGAAATGCAGGAAAAAGACTGAAGCACTGCGTTACTGGAGCCACCAGCTGGCCATGTCTAACACTGAAGCAAAGAGTGAGGAAATGCAGGAAAGAGCATGATGCACCGGGTTAAAGTAGCCACCAGCTGGCTATGTCTAACACTGCAGCAGAGCGCGAGAAAATGCATGAAACAGCCCGAAGTACTGCGTTACGGTCGCCAGCAGCAAGCTATGTCTAACACTGCAGCAGAGACTGAGAAAATACAGGAAACAGCCTGATGCACCGCGTTACGGTAGCCACTAGCTGGCTCAGTCTAACACTGCAGCAAAGAGTGAAAAAATGAATAAAACAGTGCTAAGAACTGCGTTAGGGTCGCAACTGGCTGGCTATGTCTAACGCTGCAGCAAAGTATGAGAAAAAGCACGAAACAGCCCAAAGCACCGTGTTACGGTAACCAGCAGCTGGCTATGTCTAACACTGCAGCAAAGAGCGAGGAAATGCACGAAAGAGCCCGAAGTACTGGGTTACGGTAGCCACCAGATGGCTCTGTCTAACACTGCAGTAAAGAGTGAGGAAATGCTGGAATCATCCTGAAGCACCGCATTACGGTAGCCACCAGCTGGCTATGTCTAACAGTGCAGCAGAGAGTGAGAAAATGCAAAGAACAGCCAGAAGCACTGCATTACAGTAGCCACTAACTGGCTGTGTCAAACAGTGCAGCAAAGGGTGAGAAAATGCACAAAACAGCCAGAAGCACCGCGTTTCAGTAGCTACTAGCTGGCTATGTGTAACAGTGCAGCAGACAGTGAGAAAATGCACAAAACAGCCAGAAGCACCGCATTATGGTAGCCACTAGCTGGCTAAGTCTAACAGTGCAGGAGACAGTGAAAAAAAGCACAAAACAGCCCGAAGCACCATGATACGGTAGCCACTAGCTGGCTAAGTCTAACAGTGCAGGAGAGAGTGAGAAAATGTGCGACACAGCCCGAAGCAGCGCGTTATGGTAGCCATCAGTTGGCTAGGTCTAACACTGCAGAAGAGTGAGAAAATGTGCGACACAGCCCGAATCACCAGATTACGGTCCCCACCAGTTGGCTCTGTCTAACACTGCAGCGAAGAGTGAGGAAATGCATGAAACCACCTGAAGCACCGGGTTACGGTAGCCACCAGCTAGCTCTGTCTAACACTGCAGCAAAGAGTGAGGAAATGCAGGAAACAGGCTGAAACACCGCATTACGGTAGCCACCAGCTGGCTATGTCTAACACTGCAGCAAAGAGTGAGGAAATGCAGGAAAGAGCCTGAAACACTGCATTACGGTAGCCACCAGCTGGCTATGTCTAACACTGCAGCAAAGAGTGAGAAAATGCAGGAAACAGCCTGAAACACTGCCACACAGTAGCCACCAGCTGGCTATGTCTAACTCTGCTGCAGAAACTGAGAAAATGTGCGAAACAGCCTAAAGCACCACATTACGGTAGTCACCAGCTAGCTATGTCTAACACTGCAGCAGAGAGTAAGAAAAAGCACGAAACAGCATGAAGCACCACATTAGATTCACCATTAGTTGGCTATGTCTTACACTGCATCAAAGATTGAGAAAAGGTATGAAACAGCCCGAAGCACCGGGTTACGGTCGCCACCAGCTGGCTCTGTCTAACACTGCAGCAAAGAGTGAGGAAATGCAGGAAACAGCCAGAAGCACCATGATACGGTAGCCACCAGATGGCTCTAACACTGCAGCAAAGAGTGAGGAAATGCAGGAAACAGCCCAAAGCTCCGCGTTAAGGTAGCCACCAGCTGGCTCTGTCTAATGCTGCAGCAAAGAGTGAGGAAATGCAGGAAACAGCCCGAAGCACTGCATTACGGTAGCCACCAGCTGGCTCAGTCTAACACTGCAGCAGAGAGTGAGAAAATGCACGAAAGAGCCTGATGCACCGCGTTACAGTAGTCACTAGCTGGCTAAGTCTAACACTGCAGCAAAGAATGAGAAAAAGCACGAAACAGCCCGAAGCACCGTGTGATGGTAGCCAACAGCTGGCTATGTCTAACACTGCAGCAAAGAGCGAGGAAATGCATGAAAGAGCCCGAAGTACCGGGTTACGATCGCCACCAGCTGGCTCTGTCTAACACTGCAGAGTGAGGAAATGCTGGAAACATCCTGAAGCACCGTGTTACGGTTGCCACCAGCTGGCTATGTCTAACAGTGCAGCAGACAGTGAGAAAATGCAAAGAACAGCCAGAAGCACTGCATTACAGTAGCCACTAACTGGCTGTGTGAAACAGTGCAGCAAAGGGTGAGAAAATGAACGAAACAGCCAGAAGCACCGCATTTCAGTAGCCACTAGCTGGCTATGTGTAACAGGGCAGGAGACAGTGAGAAAAAGCACAAAACAGCCAGAAGCACCGCAATACGGTAGCCACTAGCTGGCTATGTCTAACACTGCAGCAGAGAGTGAGAAAATGTGCGACACAGCCCAAAGCAGTGCGTTACGGAAGCCACCAGCTGGCTAATTCTAACTCTGTAGCAGAGTGTGAGAAAATGTGTGACACAGCCCGAAGCACCAGATTACGGTCGCCACCATTTGGCTCTGTCTAACACTGCAGCGAAGAGTGAGGAAATGCATAAAACCGCCTGAAGCATCGGGTTATGGTAGCCACCAGCTAGCTCTGTCTAACACTGCAGCAAAGAGTGAGGAAATGCAGGAAACAGGCTGAAGCACCGCGTTATGGTAGCCACCAGCTGGCTATGTCTAACACTGCAGCAAAGAGTGAGGAAATCCAGGAAACAGCCTGAAACACTGCCACACGGTAGCCACCAGCTGGCTCTGTCTAACACTGCAGCAAAGAGTGAGGAAATGCAGGAAACGGCCCGAAGCACCGCACTACGGTAGCCACCAGCTGGCTATGTCTAACTCTGCTGCAGAAACCGAGAAAATGTGTGAAACAGCCTGAAGCACCACATTACAGTAATCACAAGCTAGCTATGTCTAACACTGCAGCCAAGAGCGAGGAAATGCACGAAAGAGCCCGAAGTACCGGGTTACGATTGCCACCAGACGGCTCTAACACTGCAGTAAAGAGTGAGGAAATGCTGGAAACATCCTGAAGTGCCGCGTTATGGTAGCCACCAGCTGGCTATGTCTAACAGTGCAGCAGACAGTGAGAAAATGCAAAGAACAGCCAGAAGCACTGCATCACAATAGCCACTAACTGGCTGTGTCAAACAGTGCAGCAAAGGGTGAGAAAATGTACAAAACAGCCAGAAACACCGCATTACAGTAGCCACCAGCTGGCTATGTCTAACACTGCAGCAAAGAGTGAGAAAATGCATGAAAGAGCCCGAAGCACCGCGTTATGGTAGCCAGTAGCTGGCTACGTCTAACACTGCAGCCGAGAGTGAGAAAATGCACGAAAGAGACTGAAGCACCGTGTTATGGTTTCCACCAGCTGGCTATGTCTAACACTGCAGCAAAGAGTGAGGAAATGCAGGAAACAGCCTGAAGCACCACGTTACGGTAGCCACCAGCTGGCTATGTCTAATACTGAAGCAAAGAGTGAGGAAATGTAGGAAAGAGCCTGAAGCACCGCATTACGGTAGCCACCAGCTGGCTATGTCTAACACTGCAGCAAAGAGTGAGGAAATGCAGGAAACAGCCTGAAGCACCGCCATAGAGTAGTCACCAGTGGGCTCTGTCTAACACTGCAGCAAAGAGTGAAGAAATGCAGGAAACAGCCTGAAGTACTGCGTTAAGGTAGCCACCTGCTGGCTATGTCTAATACTGCATCAAAGAGTGAGGAAATGCATGAAACAGCCAGAAGTGTTACGGTCGCCACCAGCTGGCTATGTCTTACACTGCAGCAGAGAGTGAGAAAATGCACGAAAGAGCCTGAAATACCGCATTACGGTAGCCACCAGCTGGCTATGTCTAACACTGCAGCAAAGAGTGAGCAAATGCAGGAAAGAGCCTGAAGCACCAGGTTATGGTTGCCTCCAGCTGGCTCTAACACTGCAGCAAAGAGTGAGGAAATGCAGGAAGCAGCCAGAAGCTCCGCATTACAGTAGCCACCTGCTGGCTATGTCTAACACTGCGCAAAGAGTGAGGAATGCAGAAAGAGCTCGAGCACCCGGTTAGGGTCACCAGCTGGCTACTGTCTAACACTGCAGCAAAGAGTGAGAAATGCAGGAAAGAGCCGAAGCACCGCGTTACGGTAGCCACCAGCTGGCTATGTCAGACACTGCAGCAGAGAGTAAGAAAATGTGCGAAACTGCCCGAAGCACCAGGTTACTGTTGCCACCAGATGGTTATGTCTAACACTGCAGCAAAGAGTGAGGAAATGCAGTAAACATCCTGAAGCACCGCGTTACGGTAGCCACCAGCTGGCTATGTCTAACAGTGCAGCAAACAGTGAGAAAATGTACAAAACAGCCAAAAACACCGCATTACAGTAGCCACCAGCTGGCTATGTCTAACACTGCAGCAGAGAGTGAGAAAATGCACGAAAGAGCCCGAAGCACCGCGTTATGGTAGCCAGTAGCTGGCTATGTCTAACACTGCAGCCGAGAGTGAGAAAATGCACGAATGAGACTGAAGCACCGTGTTATGGTTGCCACCAGCTGGCTATGTCTTACACTGCAGCAGAGAGTGAGAAAATGAATGAAACAGCATGAAGCACTGCGTTAGGGTCGCCACTAGCTGGCTATGTCTAACACTGCAGCAAAGAATGAAAAAAAGCATGAAACAGCCCGAAGCAATGCGTTACGGAAGCCACTAGCTGGCTATGTCTAACACTGCAGCAAAGAGTGAGGAAATGCACGAAATAGCCTTAAGCACCGCGTTATGGAAGCCACCAGCTGGCTAAGTCTAACAGTGCAGCAGACAGTGAGAAAATGCACAAAACAGCCCGAAGCACCGCGATATGGTAGCCACCAGCTGGCTATGTCTAACACTGCAGCAAAGAGTGTGGAAATGCAGGAAACAGCCTGAAGCACCGTCATACGGAAGCCTCCAGCTGGCTCTGTCTAACACTGCAGCAAAGAGTGAGGAAATGCAGGAAACAGCCTGAAGCACTGTCATATGGAAGCCTCGAGCTGGCTCTGTCTAACACTGCAGCAAAGAGTGAGGAAATGCAGGAAACAGCCTGAAGCACCACGTTACGGTAGCCACCAGCAGGCTATGTCTAACATTGAAGCAAAGAGTGAGGAAATGCAGGAAAGAGTCTGAAGTACCACATTACGGTATCCATCAGCTGGCTATGTCTAACACTGCAGCAAAGAGTGAGGAAATGCAGGAAACAGCCTGAAGCACCGCCATATGGTAGTCGCCAGGTGGCTCTGTCTAACATTGCAGCAAAGAGTGAGGAAATGCATGAAACATCCAGAAGCGTTACGGTCGCCACCAGCTGGCTATGTCTTACACTGCAGTAGGGAGTGAGAAAATGCACAAAAGAGCCTGAAGCACCGCATTACGGTAGCCACCAGTTGGCTATGTCTAACACTGCAGCCGAGAGTGAGAAATATGCTAAGAGCCAAGCACCGCGCTATGGCAGCCAGTAGCTGGCTATGTCTGACACTGCACCAGAGAGTGTGAAAATGCACGAAAGAGCCCGAAGCACTGCGTTAAGGTAGCCAGTAGCTGGCTATGTCTGACACTGCAGCAGAGAATAAGAAAATGCACGAAACTGCCCGAAGCACCGCTTTAGGGTCACCATTAGCTGGCTATGTCTAACACTGCAGCAAAGAGTGAGAAAATGAATGAAACAGCATGAAGCACTGCGTTAGGGTCGCCACTAGCTGGCTATGTCTAACACTGCAGCAAAGAATGAGAAAAAGCATGAAACTGCTCGAAGCACCGCATTAAGGTCACCACTAGCTGGCTATGTCTAACACTGCAGCAAAGAGTGAGAAAATGAACGAAATAGCGTGAAGCACCACGTTAGGGTTGATACCAGCTGGCTATGTCTAACACTGCAGCAAAGAATGAGAAAAAGCATGAAACAGCCCGAAGTAATGCGTTACGGTAGCCACTAGCTGGCTATGTCTAACACTGCAGCAAAGAGTGAGGAAATGCTCGAAACAGCCTGAAGCACCGTCATACGGAAGCCTCCAGCTGGCTCTGTCTAACACTGCAGCAAAGAGTGAGGAAATGCTGGAAACAGCCTGAAGCACCACGTTACGGTAGCCACCAGCTGGCTATGTCTAATACTGAAGCAAAGAGTGAGGAAATGCAGAAAAGAGCCTGAAGCACTGCTTTACGGAAGCCACCAGCTGGCTATATCTAACACTGCAGCAAAGAGTGAGGAAATGCAGGAAACAGCCTGAAGCACCGCCATACAGTAGTCACCAGCTGGCTCTGTCTAACACTGCAACAAAGAGTGAGGAAATGCAGGAAACAGCCAGAAGCTGCTACGGTCGCCACCAGCTGGCTGCGTCTTACACTGCAGCAGAGAGTGAGAAAATGCTTGAAAGAGCCCGAAGCACTGCATTATGGTAGCCACCAGCTGGCTATGTCTAACACTGCAGCAAAGAGTGAAGAAATGCAGGAAAGAGCCCAAAGCACCGGGTTACGGTTGCCTCCAGCTGGCTCTAACACTGCAGCAAAGAGTGAGGAAATGCAGGAAGCAGCCAGAAGCTCCGTATTACAGTAGCCTCCAGCTGGCAATGTCTGACACTGCTGCCAAGAGTGAGAAAATTCGCAAAAGAGCCCGAAGCACCGCGTACGGTAGCCAGTAGCTGGCTACGTCTGACACTGCAGCCAAGAGTGTGAAAATACGCGAAAGAGCCCGAAGCACCGCGTTAAGGTAGAAAGTAGCTGGCTACTTCTGACATTGCAGCAGAGAGTAAGAAAATGTGGGAAACTGCCCAAAGCACCAGGTTACTGTCGCCATCAGATGGCTAGGTCTTACACTGCAGCAAAGAGGGAGGAAATGCAGTAAACATCCTGAAGCACCTCGTTACGGTAGCCACCAGCTGGCTATGTCTAACAGTGCAGCAGACAGTGAGAAAATGTACAAAACAGCCAGAAACACCGGATTACAGTAGCCACCAGCTGGCTATGTCTAACACTGCAGCAGAGAGTGAGAAAATGCACAAAAGAGCCGGAAGCACCGTGTTATGGTAGCCAGTAGCTGGCTATGTCAAACACTGCAGCCGAGAGTGAGAAAATGCACGAAAGAGACTGAAGCACCGTGTTATGGTTGCCACCAGCTGGCTATGTCTAACACTGCAGCAAGGAGTGTGGAAATGCAGGAAACAGCCTGAAGCACCGTCATACGGAAGTCTCCAGCTGGCTATGTCTAACACTGAAGCAAAGAGTGAGGAAATGCAGGAAACAGCCTGAAGCACCACGTTACGGTAGCCACCAGCAGGCTATGTCTAACACTGAAGCAAAGAGTGAGGAAATGCAGGAAACAGCCTGAAGCACTGTCATACGGTATCCACCAGCTGGCTATGTCTAACACTGCAGCAAAGAGTGAGGAAATGCTGGAAACAGCCTGAAGCACCGCCATATGGTAGTCGCCAGGTGGATCTGTCTAACACTGCAGCAAAGAGTAAGGAAATGCGTGAAACAGCCAGAAGCGTTACAGTTGCCAAAAGCTGGCTATGTCTTACACTGCAGTAGAGAGTGAGAAAATGCGCGAAAGAGCCTGAAGCACCGCATTACGGTAGCCACCAGTTGGCTATGTCTAACACTGCAGCCGAGAGTGAGAAAATGTGCAAAAGAGCCTGAAGCACCGCGTACGGTAGCCAGTAGCAGGCAATGTCTGACACTGCAGCAGAGAGTGTGAAAATGCACAAAAGAGCCCGAAGAACCGCGTTAAGGTAGCCAGTAGTTGGCTATGTCTGACTCTGCAGCAGAGAATAAGAAAATGCGCGAAACTGCCCGAAACACCGCTTTAGGGTCACCACTAGCTGGCTATGTCTAACACTGCAGCAAAGAGTGAGAAAATGAATGAAACAGCGTGAAGCACCGCATTAGGGTTGCCACTGGCTGGCTATGTCTAACACAGCAGCAAAGAGTGAGGAAATGCACGAAACAGCCTGAAGCACCGCGTTACGGAAGCCACCAGCTGGCTAAGTCTAACAGTGCAGCAGACAGTGAGAAAATGCACCAAACAGCCCGAAGCACCATGATACGGTAGCCACTAGCTGGCTAAGTCTAACAGTGCAGCAGACAGTGAGAAAATGTACAAAACAGCCAGAAACACCACATAATAGTAGCCACCAGCAGGCTATATCTAACACTGCAGCAGAGAGTGAGAAAAATGCACGAAAGAGCCCGAAGCACCGCGTTATGGTAGCCAGTAGCTGGCTATGTCTAACACTGCAGCTGAGAGCGAGAAAATGCACGAAAGAGACTGAAGCACCGTGTTATGGTTGCCACCAGCTGGCTATGTCTAACACTGCAGCAAAGAGTGTGGAAATGCAGGAAACAGCCTAAAGCACCGTCATACGGAAGCCTCCAGCTGGCTATGACTAATACTGAAGCAAAGAGTGAGGAAATGCAGAAAAAGAGCCTGAAGCACTGCTTTACGGAAGCCACCAGCTGGCTATATCTAACACTGCAGCAAAGAGTGAGGAAATGCAGGAAACAGCCTGAAGCACCGCCATACAGTAGTCACCAGCTGGCTCTGTCTAACACTGCAGCAAAGAGTGAGGAAATGCAGGAAAGAGCCAGAAGCATTACGGTCGCCACCAGCTGGCTATGTCTTACACTGCAGCAGAGAGTGAGAAAATGCGTGAAAGAGCCCGAAGCACTGCATTATGGTAGCCACCAGCTGGCTATGTCTAACACTGCAGCAAAGAGTGAGGAAACGCAGGAAAGAGCCCAAAGCACCGGGTTACGGTTGCCTCCAGCTGGCTCTAACACTGCAGCAAAGAGTGAGGAAATGTAGGAAGCAGCCAGAAGCTCCGCATTACAGTAGCTTCCAGCTGGCAATGTCTGACACTGCTGCCAAGAGTGAGAAAATTCGCAAAAGAGCCCGAAGCACCACATACGGTAGCCAGTAGCTGGCTACGTCTGACACTGCAGCCAAGAGTGTGAAATTGCGCGAAAGAGCCCGAAGCACCGCGTTAAGGTAGAAAGTAGCTGGCTACTTCTGACATTGCAGCAGAGAGTAAGAAAATGTGCGAAACTGCCCGAAGCACCAGGTTACTGTCGCCATCAGATGGCTAGGTCTAACACTGCAGCAAAGAGTGAGGAAATGCAGTAAACATCCTGAAGCACCGCGTTATGGTAGCCACCAGCTGGCTATGTCTAACAGTGCAGCAGACAGTGAGAAAATGTACAAAACAGCCAGAAACACTGCATTACAGTAGCCACCAGCTGGCTATGTCAAACACTGCAGCAGAGAGTGAGAAAATGCACGAAAGAGCCTGAAGCACTGCGTTATGGAAGCCAGTAGCTGGCTATGTCTAACACTGCAGCCGAGAGTGAGAAAATGCACGAAAGAGACTGAAGCACCGTGTTATGGTTGCCACCAGCTGGCTATGTCTAACACTGCAGCAAAGAGTGTGGAAATGCAGGAAACATTCTGAAGCACCATCATAGGGAAGCCTCCAGCTGGCTCTGTCTAGCACTGCAGGAAAGAGTGAGGAAATGCAGAAAACAGCCTGAAGCACCACGTTATGGTAGCCACCAGCTGACTATGTCTAACACTGAAGCAAAGAGTGAGGAAATGCAGGAAACAGCCTGAAGCACTGTGTTACGGTAGCCACCAGCTGGCTATGTCTAACACTGCATCAATGAGTGAGGAAATGCATGAAACAGCCAGAAGCATTAGCGCCACTCAGCTGGCTATGTCTTACACTGCAGCAGAGTGAGAAAATGCGCGAAGAGCCTGAAGCACCGTGATACGGTAGCCACCAGCTGGCTATGTCTAACACTGCAGCCGAGAGTGAGAAAATATGCTAAAGAGCTCTGGCATCACAGCACGGTAGCCAGTGTGGCTGGCTATGTCTCGACTCTGCATCAGAGAGTGAAATGCACAAAGGGGCCCGGCACTATGCTAAGGTAGCCAGTAGCTGGCTATGTCTGACACTGCAGCAGAGAATGAGAAAATGCGCGAAACTGCCCGAAGCACCGCGTTAGGGTCACCTCTAGCTGGCTATGTCTAACACTGTAGCAAAGAGTGAGAAAATGAATGAAACAGCGTGAAGCACCGCGTTAGGGTCACCACTAGCTGGCTATGTCTAACACTGCAGCAAAGAATGAGAAAAAGCATGAAACAGCCCGAAGCACTGCGTTACGGTAGCCACTAGCTGGCTATGTCTAACACTGCAGCAAAGAGTGAGGAAATGCATGAAACAGCCTGAAGCACTGCGTTACGGAAGCCACCAGCTGGCTATGTCTAACACTGCAGCAGAGAGTGAGAAAATGCATGAAACAGTCAGAAATACAGCATTACTGTTGCCACTAGCTGGCTATGTCTAACACTGCAGCAGACAGTGAGAAAATGTACAAAACAGCCAGAAACACTGCATTACAGTAGCCACCAGCTGGCTATGTCTAACACTGCAGCAAAGAGTGAGAAAATGCATGAAACAGCCAAAAGCACCGCGTGACAGTCGCCACCAGCTGGCTATGTCTAACATTGCAGCAAAGAGCCAGAAAATGCATGAAACAGTCAGAAGCGCTACGGGCGCCACCAGCTGGCTATGTCTAACACTGCAGCAAAGAGTGAGAAAATGCATGAAAGAGCCAGAAGCACCGCATGACAGTCGCCACCAACTTGCCATGTCTAACACTGCAGCAAAGAGTGAGAAAATGCACGAAACAGCCAGAAGTGTTGCCACCAGCTGGCAATGTCTAACACTGCAGCAAAGAATGAGGAAATGCATGAAACAGCCAGAAGCACCGCGTCACAGTCGCCACCAGCTGGCTAAGTCTAACACTGCAGCAAAGAGTGAGGAAAAGCATGAAACAGCCTGAAGCACCACGCTACAGTCGCAACCATTATTAAGAATTATGTATTAAGCAGGTTAGCAAGAGGAAAAGGAAGAGGAGACCATTATGGTTTTCCAAAGAGGTAGCAAAGAAAGTGAAAGCCAAAAAGATTGCATTCAGGCAATACAAAAAGACACAGGCAGGAGGGGATAGGGAGAAGTACCAGGAGAATCAAAGGGAGGCAGGAGGTCAGTAAGGGAAGCCAAAGCTCAGACAGAAGAACACATTGCAAAATCAGTGGGTAGAGGGGACAAAACCTTTTACAGGTATATAAGGGAAAAAAGAAAGACAAAGGGAGGGATAGTGAGACTGAAGGGGGAGGATGGGGGCTGTGTGTAGGATGACAACAGTAAAGCGGACATATTGAACAGGTATTTCTGCTCAGTCTTTACTGAGGAAGAGGAGGGTAATGGGTCTGAATGGTGTACAAGAGGTGAGAATGGTGCAGAAATGGACACAAGTCCCTTTACACGAGAAAGGGTCCTGAAGGAACTGGAAGTACTAAGAGTTGATAAAGCAATGGGGCCAGATCGGGTGCACCCCAGGGTCCTTAAAGAACTAAGAGAGGTGGTGACTGAACCTCTTTCTATCCTGTTTAGCCGACCACTAGAAACAGGGGAGGTACCCAAAGACTGGAGGATAGCAGATGTAGTCCTCTTATACAAAAGTAGGAACAAAGAGGAAGCAGGGAACTACAGACCAGTCAGCCTCACCGGTAGCTGGGAAGACTCATGGAAGCACTACTGAAGGGAGATTGGTGGAACATCTGGTTGTCAATGGACTACAGGACCCAAGGGCAGCATGGTTTCACCAGGGGAAGGTCATGTCAGACCAACCTCATTGAATTTTTGACTGGGTGACTAGGGAGGTGGATCAGGGAGGGCAGTGACATGGCCTATCTGGACTTCAGCATGGCTTTTGACACTGTGCCACATAGAAGACTATTGCACAAAGTGGGGAATATGGGTGGGCAGGACAGTAGTGCGTGGTAGGTAACTGGCTGGGCAGCAGGACACAGAGGGTGGTGGTGAATGGCTGTCACCCACAGAGGGAAGAGCAACAAGTGGGGATCACAAGGATCAGTGCTGGGACCGGTACTATTCAACATCTTCATCAGTGACATTGCGCAGGACCTAGAAGGCAGAATTTCACTGTTTGCTGATGACACAAAGCTCTGTAACAGAGCAGACACACCAGAGGGTGTAGACAGAATGAGAAGGGACCTGCAGAAACTTGAAGAATGGTCAGGGTTTGGCAGTTGAAATTCAATGCAAGGAAGTGCAAGATAATTCATATGGGGCACAAAAACCCTGGCACAATATATCAGTTGGGGGGTGAGGATATAGCATGCACCAAGCAGGAAAGGGATCTTGGAGTTATCATCTTTGATGACCTCAAGGCAGGGAAACAGTGTGACAAGGCAGCAGGTAAAGCAAATAGGATGCTGGGATGCATAGGCAGGAGCATCACCAGCAGGAAAAGGGAGGTCATAATTCCACTTTACAAGACACTAGTGAGGCCGCACCTGGAGTACACTGTGCAGTTCTGGAGACCTTACCTATGTAAGGACATAGACAGGGTAGAGAAGGTTCAGAGGAGGGCAACAAAGATGGTGCATGGATTGCATCACAAGTCCTATGAGGACAGGTTGAAGGCACTGAACATGTACTCCCTGGAGGAGAGGAGGGAGAGAAAGGATATGATAGAGACATTCAAGTATCTTACAGGGAGGAACAGGGTGCAGGAATGCACTATTTTTAAGCGAAAAAGATGTTCCAGGACTAGAGGGCATGGGATGAAGTTGGAGGGAGGACGATTCAGAGGAAACGTGAGGAAGAATTTCTTCACAGAATGGGTGGGGGCAAGTGGAACACTCTGCCAGAAGAAGTGGTGGGGGCTGAAACAATCACGGGATTTAAGAATGCATGGAATAAACATAAAGGAATTATGGAGGTCAGGGGTAAGGGGCAACAGACTTCCTGGAAAACATAAACTGAACTTACAAACTTAAATGGGCAGACTGGGTGGGCCATAGGCCCTTATCTGCCGTCACTGTCTATGTATCTATGTATCCAGCTGGCTATGTCTAACACTGCAGCAGAAAGTGAGAAAACGCATGAAAGAGCCAGAAATACAGCATTACTGTTGCCACTAGCTGCTATGTCTAACACTGCAGCAGACAGTGAGAAAATGTACAAAACAACCAAAAATACTGCATTACAGTAGCCACCAGCTGGCTGGTGTCTAACACTGCAGCAAAGAGTGAGAAAATGCACTAAACAGCCCAAAGCACCGAAGTAACAGTCGCCACCAGCTGGTTCGTCTGACACTGCAGCAAAGAGTCAGAAAATGCACGAAACAGCCAGAAGCGTTATGGTCGCCACCAGCTGGCTATATCTAACACTGCAGCAAAGAGTGAGAAAATGCATGAAAGAGCCAGAAGCACCGCATGACAGTCGCCACCAGCTGGCCATGTCTAACACTTCAGCAAAGAGGAGAAATGCATTTAAACACAGGAAGTGTTACGGTCGCCACCAGCTGGCTATGTCTAACACTGCAGCAAAGAATGAGGAAATGCATGAATCAGCATAAAGCACCTGCTACGGTCGCCTAGCTTTCTATGTCTAACACTGCAGCAAAGAGTGAGAAAATGCACAAAACAGCCCAAAGCTCAGCGTTAGGGTCACCTCTTGCTGGCTAGTGTCTAACACTGTAGCAAAAGAGGAGGAAATGCAGGAAAACTAACACGGTAGCCACCAGCTGGCTATGCCAACACTGCAGCAAAGAGTGAGAAAATGCATGAAACAGCCAGAAGCACCCGCACATGACAGTTGCCACCAGCGGTTATGTCTAACACTAGAACAGACAGGAGAAAATGCACAAAACAGCCAGATGCACTGCATTACAGTAGCCACTAGTTGGCTATCTCTAACACTGCAGCAAAGAGTGAGAAAATACACGAAACAGCCAGAAATACAGCATTACGTTAGCCACCAGCTGGCTGTGTCTAACACTACAGCAGACAGTGAGAAAATGTACAAAACAGCTAGAAACACCGCATTACAGTAGCCACCAGCAGGCTATGTCTAACACTGCAGCAGAGAGTGAGAAAATGCACGAAAGAGCCCGAAGCACCGCGTTATGGTAGCCAGTAGCTGGCTATGTCTAACACTGCAGCTGAGAGTGAGAAAATGCACGAAAGAGACTGAAGCACCGTGTTATGGTTGCCACCAGCTGGCTATGTCTAACACTGCAGCAAAGAGTGTGGAAATGCAGGAAACATTTGAAGCACCATCATAGGGAAGCCCAGCTGGCTCTG
The DNA here is from genome assembly GCA_016271365.2 of Neoceratodus forsteri. Lineage (NCBI taxonomy): Eukaryota > Metazoa > Chordata > Ceratodontiformes > Ceratodontidae > Neoceratodus > Neoceratodus forsteri. Next base: position 6,097,707 of record CM057449.1, on the reverse strand, counting down.
TCTAGCACTGCAGGAAAGAGTGAGGAAATGCAGGAAACAGCCTGAAGCACCACGTTATGGTAGCCACCAGCTGACTATGTCTAACACTGAAGCAAAGAGTGAGGAAATTCAGGAAACAGCCTGAAGCACTGTGTTACGGTAGCCACCAGCTGGCTATGTCTAACACTGCATCAATGAGTGAGGAAATGCATGAAACAGCCAGAAGCATTACGGTCGCCACCAGCTGGCTATGTCTTACACTGCAGCAGAGAGTGAGAAATTGCGCGAAAGAGCCTGAAGCACCGCATTACGGTAGCCACCAGCTGGCTATGTCTAACACTGCAGCCGAGAGTGAGAAAATATGCTAAAGAGCCCGAAGCACGACGTACGGTAGCCAGTAGCTGGCTATGTCTGACTCTGCATCAGAGAGTGAGAAAATGCACGAAAGGGCCCGAAGCACCGCGTTAAGGTAGCCAGTAGCTGGCTATGTCTGACTCTGCAGCAGAGAATAAGAAAATGCGCGAAACTGCCCAAAGCACCGCGTTAGGGTCACCTCTAGCTGGCTATGTCTAACACTGCAGCAAAGAGTGAGAAAATGAATGAAACAGCGTGACGCACCGCATTAGGGTCACCACTAGCTGGCTATGTCTAACACTACAGCAAAGAATGAGAAAAAGCATGAAACAGCCCGAAGCAAGCGTTACGGTAGCCACTAGCTGGCTATGTCTAACACTGCAGCAAAGAGTGAGGAAATGCATGAAACAGCCTGAAGCACTGCGTTACGGAAGCCACCAGCTGGCTATGTCTAACACTGCAGCAGAGAGTGAGAAAATGCATGAAACAGTCAGAAATACAGCATTACTGTTGCCACTAGCTGGCTATGTCTAACACTGCAGCAGACAGTGAGAAAATGTACAAAACAGCCAGAAACACTGCATTACAGTAGCCACCAGCTGGCTATGTCTAACACTGCAGCAAAGAGTGAGAAAATGCATGAAACAGCCAAAAGCACCGCGTGACAGTCGCCACCAGCTGGCTATGTCTAACATTGCAGCAAAGAGCCAGAAAATGCATGAAACAGCCAGAAGCGTTACGGGCGCCACCAGCTGGCTATGTCTAACACTGCAGCAAAGAGTGAGAAAATGCATGAAAGAGCCAGAAGCACCGCATGACAGTCGCCACCAACTTGCCATGTCTAACACTGCAGCAAAGAGTGAGAAAATGCACGAAACAGCCAGAAGTGTTGCCACCAGCTGGCAATGTCTAACACTGCAGCAAAGAATGAGGAAATGCATGAAACAGCCAGAAGCACCGCGTCACAGTCGCCACCAGCTGGCTAAGTCTAACACTGCAGCAAAGAGTGAGGAAAAGCATGAAACAGCCTGAAGCACCACGCTACAGTCGCAACCATTATTAAGAATTATGTATTAAGCAGGTTAGCAAGAGGAAAAGGAAGAGGAGACTATTATGGTTTTCCAAAGAGGTAGCAAAGAAAGTGAAAGCCAAAAAGATTGCATTCAGGCAATACAAAAAGACACAGGCAGGAGGGGATAGGGAGAAGTACCAGGAGAAGCAAAGGGAGGCAGAGAGGTCAGTAAGGGAAGCCAAAGCTCAGACAGAAGAACACATTGCAAAATCAGTGGGTAGAGGGGACAAACCTTTTACAGGTATATAAGGGAAAAAAGAAAGACAAAGGGAGGGATAGTGAGACTGAAGGGGGAGGATGGGGGCTGTGTGTAGGATGACAACAGTAAAGCGGACATATTGAACAGGTATTTCTGCTCAGTCTTTACTGAGGAAGAGGAGGGTAATGGGTCTGAATGGTGTACAAGAGGTGAGAATGGTGCAGAAATGGACACAAGTCCCTTTACACGAGAAAGGGTCCTGAAGGAACTGGAAGTAATAAGAGTTGATAAAGCAATGGGGCCAGATGGGGTGCACCCCAGGGTCCTTAAAGAACTAAGAGAGGTGGTGGCTGAACCTCTTGCTATCCTGTTTAGCCGACCACTAGAAACAGGGGAGGTACCCAAAGACTGGAGGATAGCAGATGTAGTCCTCTTATACAAAAGTAGGAACAAAGAGGAAGCAGGGAACTACAGACCAGTCAGCCTCACCTCGGTAGCGGGGAAGATCATGGAAGCACTACTGAAGGAGAGATTGGTGGAACATCTGGTTGTCAATGGACTACAGGACCCAAGGCAGCATGGTTTCACCAGGGGAAGGTCATGTCAGACCAACCTCATTGAATTTTTTGACTGGGTGACTAGGGAGGTGGATCAGGGGAGGGCAGTGGACATGGCCTATCTGGACTTCAGCATGGCTTTTGACACTGTGCCACATAGAAGACTATTGCACAAAGTGGGGAATATGGGTGTGGGCAGGACAGTAGTGCGGTGGGTAGGTAACTGGCTGGGCAGCAGGACACAGAGGGTGGTGGTGAATGGCTGTCACTCCACAGAGGGAAGAGCAACAAGTGGGGTACCACAAGGATCAGTGCTGGGACCGGTACTATTCAACATCTTCATCAGTGACATTGCGCAGGACCTAGAAGGCAGAATTTCACTGTTTGCTGATGACACAAAGCTCTGTAACAGAGCAGACACACCAGAGGGTGTAGACAGAATGAGAAGGGACCTGCAGAAACTTGAAGAATGGTCAGGGGTTTGGCAGTTGAAATTCAATGCAAGGAAGTGCAAGATAATTCATATGGGGCACAAAAACCCTGGCACAATATATCAGTTGGGGGGTGAGGATATAGCATGCACCAAGCAGGAAAGGGATCTTGGAGTTATCATCTTTGATGACCTCAAGGCAGGGAAACAGTGTGACAAGGCAGCAGGTAAAGCAAATAGGATGCTGGGATGCATAGGCAGGAGCATCACCAGCAGGAAAAGGGAGGTCATAATTCCACTTTACAAGACACTAGTGAGGCCGCACCTGGAGTACACTGTGCAGTTCTGGAGACCTTACCTATGTAAGGACATAGACAGGGTAGAGAAGGTTCAGAGGAGGGCAACAAAGATGGTGCATGGATTGCATCACAAGTCCTATGAGGACAGGTTGAAGGCACTGAACATGTACTCCCTGGAGGAGAGGAGGGAGAGAAAGGATATGATAGAGACATTCAAGTATCTTACAGGGAGGAACAGGGTGCAGGAATGCACTATTTTTAAGCGAAAAAGATGTTCCAGGACTAGCGGGCATGGGATGAAGTTGGAGGGAGGACGATTCAGAGGAAACGTGAGGAAGAATTTCTTCACAGAATGGGTGGGGCAAGTGGAACACTCTGCCAGAAGAAGTGGTGGGGGCTGAAACAATCACGGGATTTAAGAATGCATGGAATAAACATAAAGGAATTATGGAGGTCAGGGGTAAGGGGCAACAGACTTCCTGGAAAACATAAACTGAACTTACAAACTTAAATGGGCAGACTGGGTGGGCCATAGGCCCTTATCTGCCGTCACTGTCTATGTATCTATGTATCCAGCTGGCTATGTCTAACACTGCAGCAGAAAGTGAGAAAATGCATGAAAGAGCCAGAAATACAGCATTACTGTTGCCACTAGCTGCTATGTCTAACACTGCAGCAGACAGTGAGAAAATGTACAAAACAACCAGAAATACTGCATTACAGTAGCCACCAGCTGGCTATGTCTAACACTGCAGCAAAGAGTGAGAAAATGCACGAAACAGCCCAAAGCACCGAGTAACAGTCGCCACCAGCTGGCTATGTCTGACACTGCAGCAAAGAGTCAGAAAATGCACGAAACAGCCAGAAGCGTTATGGTCGCCACCAGCTGGCTATATCTAACACTGCAGCAAAGAGTGAGAAAATGCATGAAAGAGCCAGAAGCACCGCATGACAGTCGCCACCAGCTGGCCATGTCTAACACTGCAGCAAAGAGTGAGAAAATGCACGAAACAGCCAGAAGTGTTACGGTCGCCACCAGCTGGCTATGTCTAACACTGCAGCAAAGAATGAGGAAATGCATGAATCAGCATAAAGCACCTCGTTACGGTCGCCTCTAGCTTTCTATGTCTAACACTGCAGCAAAGAGTGAGAAAATGCACAAAACAGCCCAAAGCTCAGCGTTAGGGTCACCTCTTGCTGGCTATGTCTAACACTGTAGCAAAGAGTGAGGAAATGCAGGAAAACGAACTACGGTAGCCACCAGCTGGCTATGTCTAACACTGCAGCAAAGAGTGAGAAAATGCATGAAACAGCCAGAAGCACCGCATGACAGTTGCCACCAGCTGGCTATGTCTAACACTAGAACAGACAGGGAGAAAATGCACAAAACAGCCAGATGCACTGCATTACAGTAGCCACTAGTTGGCTATCTCTAACACTGCAGCAAAGAGTGAGAAAATACACGAAACAGCCAGAAATACAGCATTACGTTAGCCACCAGCTGGCTGTGTCTAACACTACAGCAGACAGTGAGAAAATGTACAAAACAGCTAGAAACACCGCATTACAGTAGCCACCAGCAGGCTATGTCTAAGTGCAGCAGACAGTGATAAAAATGCACAAAACAGCCAGAAATATACCATTACAGTAGTCACTAGCTGGCTATGTCTAACACTGCAGCAAAGAGTGAGAAAATGAATGAAACAGCGTGTAGCACCGCATTGGGGCATCACTAGCTGGCTATGTCTGACACTGCAGCAAAGAATGAGAAAAAGCATGAAACAGCCCAAAGCAATGCGTTACAGTAGCCACCAGCTGGTTATGTCTAACGCTGCAGCAAAAAGTGAGGAAATGCACGAAACAGCCTGAAGCACCGCGTTATGGAAGCCACCAGCTGGCTATGTCTAACACTGCAGCAAAGAGTGAGAAAATGCACGAAAAAGTCAGAAGCAGCACGTTACGGTCGCCACCAGCTGGGTATGTTTGACACTGCAGCAAAGAGTGAGAAAATGCATGAAACAGCCAGAAGCATTACGGTCACCACCAGCTGGCAATGACTAACATTGCAGCAAAGAGTGAGAAAATGCATGAAACAGACAGAAGCGTTATGGTAACCACCAGCTGGCTCTGTCTAACACTGCAGCAAAGAGTGAGGAAATGCAGGAAACAGCCTTAAGCACCGTGTTACGGAATCCACCAGCTGGCTATGTCTAACACTGCAGCAAAGAGTGAGGAAATGCACAAAACCGCCAGAAGCACCATGTTACGGTCGCCACCAGTTGGCTATGTCTAACGTTGCAGTAAAGAGTGAGAAAATGCACGAAACAGCCAGAAGTACAGCGTTATGGTCACCGCCAGCTGGCTATGTCTAACAGTGCAGCAAAGAGTATGGAAATGCATGAAACAGCCAGAAGCACCGCGTTACGGTCACCAAAAGCTGGCTATGTCTAACACTGCAGCAGAGAGTGAGAAAATACACGAAAGAGACCGAAGCACCAAGTTACGTTAGCCAGTAGCTGGCAATGCCTTAAAAATTGTAGCAGAGAGTGAGAAAATGCACGACAGAGCCTGATGCACCGCGTTAGGGTAGCCAGTAGCTGGCTATGTCTGACACTGCTGCCGAGAGTGTGAAAATGCTCAAAACAGACCAAAGCACCGCGTTACAGTAGCCACCATCTGGCACTGTCTAACACTGCAGCAAAGAGTGAGGAAATGCAGGAAACAGCCCAAAGCAACACGTTAAGGTAGCCACCATCTGGCTCTGTCTAACACTGCAGCAAGGAGTGAGAAAAAGCAGGAAACAGCCCGGAGCACCGCATTACGGTCGCCAGCAGCAGGCTATGTTTAACACTGCAGCACAGAGTGAGAAAATGCATGAAACAGCCCGAAGCACTGCGTTAGGGTCTCCACTAGCTGGCTATGTCTAACACTGCAGCAGAGAGTGAGAAAATGCATGAAACCGCTCGAAACATCATGTTAGGGTCTCCATTAGCTGGCTCTGTCTAACACTGCGGCAAAGAGTGAGGAAATGCAGGAAACAGCCAGATGCGTTACGGTAGCCACCAGCTGGCTCTGTCTAACACTGCAGCAAAGAGTGAGGAAATGCAGGAAATGGCCCGAAGCACCACGATACGGTAGCCACCATCTAGCTATGTCTAACACTGCAGCAGAAAGTGAGAAAATGCAGGAAACAGCCCGAATCACCGCACTCTGGTAGTCACCAGCTGGCTATGTCTAACTCTGCTGCAGAAACTGAGAAAATGCGTGAAACAGCCTGAAGTACCACATTACGGAAGTCACCAGCTAGCTACATCTAACATTGCAGCAGAGAGTGAGAAAAAGCACGAAACAGCCTGAAGCACCGCATTAGGTTCGCCAGTAGTTGGCTATGTCTTACACTGAAGCAAAGATTGAGAAAAGGTATGAAACAGCCCGAAGCACCGGGTTACGATGGCCACTAGCTGGCTCTGTCTAACACTGCAGCAAAGAGTAAGGAATTGCAGGAAACAGCCCAAAGCACCACAATACGGAAGCCACCAGATGGCTCTGTCTAACACTGCAGCTAAGAGTGAGGAAATGCAGGAAAAATCCCGAAGCGCCGAGTTACGGTAGCCACCAGCTGGCTATGTCTAACACTGCAGCAGAGAGTGAGAAAATACACGAAAGAGCCTGATGCACCACGTTAAGGTAGCCACTAGCTGGCTAAGTCTAACACTGCAGTAAAGAATGAGAAAAAGCACGAAACAGCCCGAAGCACCGCGTTATGGTAGCCAAGAGCTGGCTATGTCTAACACTGCAGCAAAGAGCGAGGAAATGCAAGAAAGGGCCCGAAGTACCGGGTTACGGTCACCAGCAGACGGCTCTGTTTAACACTGCAGCAAAGAGTGAGGAAATGCAGGAAACATCCTGAAGCACCGCGTTATGGTAGCCACCAGCAGGCTATGTATAACACTGCAGCAGACAGTGAGAAAATGCACAAAACAGCCCAAAGCACAGTATTACAGTAGCCACCAGCTGGCTATGTCTAACAGTGCAGCAAACAGTGAGAAAATGCAAAGAACAGCCAGAAGTACTGCATTACAGTAGCCACTAACTGGCTATGTCAAACAGTGCAGCAAAGAGTGAGAAAATGCATGAAACAGCCAGAAGCTTGGCATTACAGTAGTCACTAGCTGGCTAAGTCAAACAGTGCAGCAGACAGTGAGAAAATGCACAAATCAGCCCGAAGCACCGCGATACGGTAGCTACTAGCTGGCTAAGCCTAACACTGCGGCAGAGAGTAAGAAAATGCAGGAAAGAGCCCGAAGCACCGGTTTAGCTTCGCCACTAGCAGGCTCTGTCTAACACTGCAGCAAAGAGTGAGGAAATGCAGGAAAGAGTCCGAAGCACCGGGTTACGGTTGCCTCCAGCTGGCTCTAACACTGCAGCAAAGAGTGAGGAAATGCAGGAAGCGGCCTGAAGCTCTGCATTATGGTAGCAACCAGCTGGCTATGTCTAACACTGCAGCAAAGAATGAGAAAAAGCATGAAACAACCCGAAGCACTGCTTTACGGTAGCCACCAGCTGGATATGTCTAACACTGCAGCAAAGAGTGAGAAAATGCATGAAACAGCCCAAAGCACAGCGTTAGGGTCACCTCTTGCAGGCTATGTCTAACACTGCAGCAAAGAGTGAGGAAAAACAGGAAACAGCCTGAAGCACCACGTTACGGTAGCCACCAGCTGGCTATGTCTAACACTGCAGCTGAGAGTGAGAAAATGCAGGAAACAGCCAGAAGCACCGCGTTACAGTAGCCACTAGCTGGCTAAGTCTAACAGTGCAGCAGAGAGTGAGAAAATGAAGGAAAGAGCCTGAAGCACCGGGTTACGGTTGCCTCCAGCTGACTCTAGCAATGCAGCAAAGAGTGAAGAAATGCAGGAAGCAGCCTGAATCTCCGCATTACGGTAGCCACTAGCTGGCTATGTCTAACACTGCAGCAATGAGTGAGGAAATGCAGGAAAAGGCCAGAAGCGTTACGGTAGCCAAAAGCTGGCTATGTCTAACACTGAAGCAAAGAGTGAGGAAATGCAGGAAATGGCCAGAAGCACCGCGTTACAGTAGCCACCAGCTGGCTATGTCTAACACTGCAGCAAAGAGTGAGGAAATGCAGGAAACAGCCTGAGGCACCTCCATATGGTAGCCAACAGCTGGCTCTGTCTAACACGGCAGCAAAGAGTGAGGAATTGCAGGAAACAGCCCGAAGCACCGAGTTACGGTAGCCACCAGCTGGCTCTGTCTAACACTGCAGCAAAGAGTGAGGAAATGCAGGAAACAGACTGAAGCACCATGTTACGGAGGCCACCAGCTGGCTATGTCTAACACTGCAGCAGAGAGTGAGAAAATGCACGAAAGAGCCTGATGCACCGCTTTACCGTAGCCACTAGCTGGCTAAGTCTAACACTGCAGCAAAGAATGAGAAAAACCACGAAACAGCCCGAAGCACCATGTTGTGGTAGCCAACAGCTGGCTATGTCTAACACTGCAGGAAAGAGCGAGGAAATGCACGAAAGAGCCCAAAGTACCGGGTTACGGTCACCAGCAGACGGCTCTGTCTAACAATGCAGCAAAGAGTGAGGAAATGCAGGAAACATCCTGAAGCACCGCGTTACGGTTGCCACTAGCTGGCTATGTCTAACAGTGCAGCAGACAGTGAGAAAATGCAAAGAACAGCCAGAAGTACTGCATTACAGTAGCCACTAACTGGCTATGTCAAACAGTGCAGCAAAGGGTGAGAAAATGCATGAAACAGCCAGAAGCTCCGCGTTACATTAGTTACTAGCTGGCTAAGTATAACAGTGAAGCAGACAGAGAAAATGCACAAAATGCCCGAAGCACTCATGGCGGTAGCCACTAGCTGGCTAAGTCTAACACTGCGGCAGAGAATGAGAAAATGCAGGAAAGAGCCCGAAGCACCGGGTTAGCTTCACCACTAGCAGGCTCTGTCTAACACTGCAGCAAAAAGTGAGGAAATGCAGGAATGAGTCCGAAGCACCGGGTTACGGTTGCCTCCAGCTGGCTCTAACACTGCAGCAAAGAGTGAGGAAATGCAGGAAGCGGCCTGAAGCTCCGAATTACGGTAGCCACCAGTTGGCTTTGTCTAACACTGCAGCAGTGAGTGAAGAAATGCAAGAAACAGCCAGAAGTATTATGGTAGCCACCAGCTGGCTATGTCTAACACTGAAGCAAAGAGTGAGGAAATGCAGGAATCAGCCAGAAGCACCATGTTATGGTATCCACCAGCTGTCTATGTCTAACACTGCAGTAAAGAGTGAGGAAATGCAGGAAACATCCTGAAGCACCGCCATACGGTAGCCACCAGATGTCACTGTCTAACACTGCAGCAAAGACTGAGGAAATGCAGGTAACATCCCGAAGCACCGAGTTACGGTAGCCACCAGCTGGCTCTGTCTAACACTGCAGCAAGAAGTGAGGAAATGCAGGAAACAGACTGGAGCACCACGTTACGGTAGCCACCAGCTGGCTATGTCTAACACTGCACTAGAGAGTGAGAAAATGCAGGAAACAGCCAGAAGCACCGCGTTACAGTATCCACTAGCTGGCTAAGTCTAACAGTGCAGCAGACAGTGAGAAAATGCACAAAACAGCCAGAAGCAGCACGATACGGTAGCCACTAGCTGGCTAAGTCTAACACTGTGGCAGAGAATGAGAAAATGCAGGAAAGAGCCCGAAGCACCGGGATAGCTTCGCCACTAGCAGGCTCTGTCTTACACTGCAGCAAAGAGTGAGGAAATGCAGGAAAGAGCCCGAAGCACAGGGTTACGGTTGCCTCCAGCTGGCTCTAACACTGCAGCAAAAAGTGAGGAAATGCAGGAAGCAGCCTGAAGCTCCGCATTACGGAAGCCAGCAGCTGGCTAAGTCTAACACTGCAGCAATGAGTGAGGAAATGCAGGAAACAGCCAGAGCGTTACGGTAGCCACCTGCTGGCTATGTCTAACACGGCAACAAAGAGTGAGGAAATGTAGGAAACAGACTGAAGCACCGTCTTACGGTAGCCACCAGCTGGCTATGTCTAACACTGAAGCAAATAGTGAGGAAATACAGGAAAGAGACTGGAGCACTGCGTAACGGTAGCCAGCAGCTGACAATCTCTAACACGGAAGAAAAGATTGAGGAAATGCAGGAAAGAGCCTGAAGCACCACGTTACGGTAGCCACCAGCTGGCTATATCTAACACTGCTGCAAAGAGTGAGGAATTGCACAAAATAGCCTGAAGCACTGCGTTACGGTAGCCACCAGCTGGCTATGTCTAACACTGCAGCAAAGAGTGAGGAAATGCAGGAAAGAGCCTGAAGCACCGCGTTATGGTAGCCACCAGCTGGCTATGTCTAACACTGCAGCAATGAGTGAGGAAATGCAGGAAACAGCCAGAAGCATTACGGTCGCCACCAGCTGGATATGTCTTTCACTGCAGCAGTGAATGAGAAAATGTGTGAAATACCCCGAAGCACTGCTTTAGGGTAGCCACCAGCTGGCTATGTCTATCACTGCAGCAGAGAGTGATAAAATGCATGAAAGAGCCCAAAGCACAGCGTACAGTAGCCAGTAACTGGCTATGTCTGACACTGCAGCTGAGAGTGTGAAAATGCACGAAAGAGCCCGAAGCACCGCGTTATGGTAGTCGGTTGCTGGCTATGTCTGACACTGCAGCAGAGAGAACGAAAATGCGCAAAACTGCCTGAAGTACCGCGTTAGGGTCGCCACTAGCTGGCTATGTCTTACACTGCAGCAAAGAATGAGAAAAAGCAAGAAACAGCATGCAGCACCGTGTTACAGTCGCCTCTAGCTTTCTATGTCTAACACAACAGCAAAGAGTGAGAAAATGCACGAAACAGCCCAAAAGCACAGCGTTAGGGTCACCTCTTGCAGGCTATTTCTAACACTGCAGCAAAGAGTGAGGAAAAGCAGGAAACAGCCTGAAGCACAATGTTACGATAGCCACCAGCTGGCTATGTCTAACACTGCAGCAGAGAGTGAGAAAATGCAGGAAACAGCCAGAAGCATCGCGTTACAGTAGCCACTAGCTGGCTAAGTCTAACAGTGCAGCAGAGAGTGAGGAAATGCAGGAAAAATCCCGAAGCACCGAGTTACGGTTGCCACCAGCTGGCTCTGTCTAACACTGCAGCAAGAAGTGAGGAAATGCAGGAAACAGACTGAAGCACCACGTTACGGAGGCCACCAGCTGGCTATGTCTAACACTGCAGCAGAGAGTGAGAAAATGCACGAAAGAACCTGATGCACCGGGTTAGCTTCGCCACTAGCAGGCTCTGTCTAACGCTGCAGCAAAGAGTGAAGAAATGCAGGAAGCAGCCTGAAGCTCCGCATTACGGTAGCCACCAGCTGGCTATGTCTAACACTGCAGCAATGAGTGAGGAAATGCAGGAAAAATCCCGAAGCACTGAGTCACGGTAGCCACCAGCTGGCTCTATCTAACACTGCAGCAAGAAGTGAGGAAATGCAGGAAACAGACTGAAGCACCACGTTACGGAGGCCATAGCTGGCTATGTTGAACACTGCTGCAGAGAATGAGAAAATGCACGAAAGAGCCTGATGCACCACGTACAGTAGCCAGTAACTGGCTATGTCTGACACTACAGCTGAGAGTGTGAAAATGCGCGAAAGAACTCGAACCACCGCGTTATGGTAGCCGGTTGCTGGCTATGTCTGTCACTGCTGCAGAGAGAATGAAAATGAGCAAAACTGCCCGAAGCACTGCGGTAGGGTCACCACTAGCTGTCTATGTCTAACACTGCAGCAAAGAGTGAAAAAATTAATGAAACAGCGTGAAGCACCGTGTTAGGGTCACTACAAGCTGGCTATGTCTTACACTGCAGCAAAGAATGAGAAAAAGCATGAAACAACCCAAAGCACTGCGTTACGGTAGCCACCAGCTAGCTATGTTTAACACTGCAGCAAAGAGTGAGAAAATGCACGAAACAGCCCAAAGCACAGCGTTAGGGTCACCTCTTGCAGGCTATGTCTAACACTGCAGCAAAGAGAGAGGAAAAACAGGAAACAGCCTGAAGCACCATGTTACGGTATCCACCAGCTACCAATGTCTAACACTGCAGCAGAGAGTGAGAAAATGCAGAAAACAGCCAGAAGCACTGCGTTACAGTAGCCACTAGCCGGCTAAGTCTAACAGAGCAGCAGAGAGTGAGAAAATGCAGGAAAGAGCCCGAAGCACCGGGTTAGCTTTGCCACTAGCAGGCTCTGTCTAACCCTGCAGCAAAGAGTGAGGAAATGCAGGAAAGAGCCCGAAGCTACGGGTTACGGTTGCCTCCAGCTGGCTCTAACACTGCAGCAAAGAGTGAAGAAATGCAGGAAGCAGCCTGAAGCTCCACATTACGGTAGCCACCAGCTGGCTTTGTCTAACACGGCAGCAAAGAGTGAGGAAATGCAGGACACAGCCTGAAGCACTGCATTATGGTAGCCACTAGCCGGCTCTGTCTAACACTGCAGCAAAGAGTGAGGAAATGCAGGAAAAATACCGAAGCACCGAGTTACGGTAGCCACCAGCTGGCTCTGTCTTTCACTGCAGCAAGAAGTGAAGAAATGCAGGAAACAGACTGAAGCACCACGTTACGGAGGCCACCAGCTGGCTATGTCTAACACTGCAGCAGAGAGTGAGAAAATGCACGAAAGAGCCTGATGCACCTCGTTACCGTACCCACTAGCTGGCTAAGTCTAACACTGCAGCAAAGAATGAGAAAAACCACGAAACAGCCCGGAGCACCGTGTTGTGGTAGCCAACAGCTGGCTATGTCTAACACTGCAGCAAAGAGCGAGGAAATGCACGAAAGAGCCCGAAGTACCGGGTTACGGTCGCCAGCAGACGGCTCTGTCTAACAATGCAGCAAAGAGTGAGGAAATGCAGGAAACATCCTGAAGCACCGCGTTATGGTAGCCACCAGCTGGCTATGTCTAACAATGCAGCAGACAGTGAGAAAATGCAAAGAAGAGCCAGAAGAACTGCATTACAGTAGCTATGAACTGGCTATGTAAAACAGTGCAGCAAAGGGTAAGAAAATGCACAAACAGTAAAAAGCTCACGTTACAGTAGTCACTAGCTGGCTAAGTGTAACAGTGCAGCAGACAGTGAGAAAATGCACAAAACTGCCCGAAGCACCGCGATACGGTAGCCACTAGCTGGCTAAGTCTAACACTGCGGCAGAGAGTAAGAAAATGCAGGAAAGAGCCCGAAGCACTGGGGTAGCTTCACCACTAGCAGGCTCTGTCTAACACTGCAGCAAAGAGTGAGGAAATGCAGGAAAGAGCCCAAGCACCAGGTTACGGTTGCTCCAGCTGGCTCTAACACTGCAGCAAAGAGTGAGGAAATGCAGGAAGCGCCTGAAGCTCCGATTACGGTAGCCACCAGCTGGCTATGTCTAACACTGCAGCAATGAGTGAGGAAATGCAGGAAACAGCCAGAAGCATTACGGTAGCCACCAGCTGGCTATGTCTAACACTGAAGCAAAGAGTGAGGAAATTCAGGAAACAGCTAGAAGCACCGTGTTACGGTAGCCAACAGCTGGCTATGTCTAACACTGCAGTAAAGAGTGAGGAAATGCAGGAAACAGCCTGAAGCACCGCCATACGGTAGCCACCAGATGGCTCTGTCTAACACTGCAGCAAAGAGTGAGGAAATGCAGGAAACATCTCGAAGCACCGAGTTACGGTAGCCACCAGCTGGCTCTGTCTAACACTGCAGCAAGAAGTGAGAAAATGCAGGAAACAGACTGAAGCACCACGTTACGGTAGCCACCCGCTGGCTATGTCTAACACTGCAGCAGAGAGTGAGAAAATGCAGGAAACAGCCAGAAGCACCGTGTTACAGTAGCCACTAGCTGGCTAAGTCTAACACTGTGGCAGAGAGTGAGAAAATGCAGGAAAGAGCCCGAAGCACCGGGATAGCTTCACCACTAGCAAGCTCTGTCTAACACTGCAGCAAAGAGTGAGGAAATGCAGGAAAGAGCCCGAAGCACAGGGTTACGGTTGTCTCCATCTGGCTCTAACACAGCAGCAAAGAGTGAGGAAATGCATTAAGCAGCCTAAAGCTCCGCTTTACGGTAGCCAGCAGCTGGCTATGTCTAACACTGCAGCAATGAGTGAGGAAATGCAGGAAACAGCCAGAGCATTACGGTAGCCACCTGCTGGCTATGTCTAACACTGAAGCAAAGAGTGAGGAAATGCAGGAAACAGCCAGGAGCACCGCGTTACAGTAGCCACCAGCTGGCTCTGTCTAACACGGCAGCAAAGAGTGAGGAAGTGCAGGAAACAGCCTGAAGCACCGTGTTACGGTAGCCACCAGCTGGCTATATCTAACACTGCAGCAAAGAGTGAGGAATTGCACAAAATAGCCTGAAGCACTGCGTTACGGTAGCCACCAGCTGGCTATGTCTAACACTGCAGCAAAGAGTGAGGAAATGCAGGAAAGAGCCTGAAGCACCGCGATACGGTAGCCACCAGCTGGCTCTGTCTAACACTGCAGCAAAGAGTGAGGAAATGCAGGAAACAGCCTGAAGCACTGCGTTATGGTAGCCACCAGCTGGCTATGTCTAACACTGAAGCAACGATTGAGGAAATGCAGGAAAGAGTCTGAAGCACTGCGTTACAGTTGCCACCAGCTGGCTATGTCTAACACTGCAGCAATGAGTGAGGAAATGTAGGAAACAGCCAGAAGCGTTACGGTCGCCACCAGCAGGCTATGTCTTTCACTGCAGCAGTGAAGGAGAAAATGTGTGAAAGAGCCCGAAGCACTGCTTTAGGGTAGCCACCAGCTGGCTATGTCTATCACTGCAGCAGAGAGTGAGAAAATGCAAGAAAGAGCCCAAAGCATCTGTACAGCAGCCAGTAACTGGCATGCGTCTGACACTGCAGCTGAGAGTGTGAAAATGCGCAAAGAGCCCGGCTAACCGCGCTATGGTAGCTGGTTGCTGGCTATGTCTGACACTGCAGCAGAGAGAACAAAAATGCGCAAAACTGCCCGAAGCACCGCGTTAGGGTCACCACTAGCTGGCTATGTCTAACACTGCAGCAAAGAGTGAAAAAATGAACGAAACAGCTGAAGCACCACGTTAGGGTCGCCACTAGCTGGCTATGTCTTACACTGCAGCAAAGAATGAGAAAAGCATGAAACAACCCGAAGCACTGCATTATGGTAGCCACCGGCTGGCTATCGTCTAACACTGCAGCAAAGAGTGAGAAAATGCACGAAACAGCCAGAAGCACGCATTACGTAGCCACCAGCTGGCTATGTCTAACACTGCAGCAGACAGAAATGCACAAACAGCCAGAAGCAAGGATACGGTAGCCACTAGCTGGCTAAGTCTAACACTGCAGCAGAGAGTGAGAAAATGCAGGAAAGAGCCCGAAGCACCTGTAGCTTCACGCCACTAGCTGGCTCTGTCTAACACTGCAGCAAAGAGTGAGGAAATGCAGGAAAGCAGCCAGACACCGGGTATGACTGCTCCAGCTGGCTCTAACACTGCAGCAAAGAGTGAGGAAATGCAGGAAACAGCCTGAAGCACCGCGATTACGGTAGCCACCAGCTGGCTACGTCTAACACTGCAGCAAAGAGGAGAAATGCAGGAAACAGCCAGAAGCATTACGGTAGCCACCAGCTGGCTATGTCTAACACTGCAGCAAAGAGTGAGGAAATGCAGAAACAGCCAGAAGCACCGTTACGGTGAGCCACCAGCTGGCTATGTCTAACACCGAAGCAAAGAGTGAGGAAAAGCAGGAAACACCCAGAAGCACCGTGTTACGGTAGCCACCAGATGTCTCTGTCTAACACTGCAGCAAAGACTGAGGAAATGCAGGAAACATCCTGAAGCTCCGCATTACAGTAGCAACCAGTTGGCTATGTCTAACACTGCAGCAAACAATGAGAAAAAGCATGAAACAACCCGAAGCACCGCGCTAGGGTCACCACTAGCTGGCTATGTCTAACACTGCAGCAAAGAGTGAAAAAATGAATGAAACAGCGTGAAGCACCGTGTTAGGGTCGCCACTAGCTGGCTATGTCTTGCACTGCAGCAAAGAATGAGAAAAAGCATGAAACAACCCGAAGCACTCGCCACGGTAGCCACCAGCTGGCTACGCCTAACACTGCAGCAAAGAGTGAGGAAATGCATGAAACAGCCTGAAGCAGCAGTTACAGTAGTAGCCTCCAGCTGGCTATGTCTAACACTGCAGCAAAGAGTGAGAAAATGCAGGAAACAGCCAGAGCACCAGCTTACAGTAGCACCAGCTGGCTAAGTCTAACAGTGTAGCAGACAGTGAGAAAATGCACAAAACTGCCCGAAGCACCACGATACGGTTGCCACTAGCTGGCGAAGTCTAACACTGCGGCAGAGAGTGAGGAAATGCAGGAAAGAGCCCGAAGCACCGGGTTATGCTTGCCTCCAGCTGGCTCTAACACTGCAGCAAAGAGTGAGGAAATGCAGGAAGCGGCATGAAGCTCCGCATTACGGTAGCCACCAGTTGGCTTTGTCTAACACTGCAGCAATGAGTGAGGAAATGCAGGAAACAGCCAGAAGCATTACGGTAGCCACCAGCTGGCTATGGTTAACACTGAAGCAAAGAGTGACGAAATGCAGGAAACAGCCAGGAGCACCGCGTTACAGTAGCCACCAGCTGGCTCTGTCTAACACGGCAGCAAAGAGTGAGGAAATGCAGGAAACAGCCTGAAGCACTGCGTTACGGTAGCCACCAGCTGGCTATGTCTAACACTGAAGCAAAGATTGAGGAAATGCAGGAAACAGTCTGAAGCACTGCGTTACGGTTACCGCCAGCTGGCTATGTCTAACACTGCAGCAATGAGTGAGGAAATGCAGGAAACAGCCAGAAGCGTTACGGTCGCCACCAGCTGGATATGTCTTTCACTGCAGCAGTGAATGAGAAAATGTGTGAAAGAGCCCGAAGCACTGCTTTAGGGTAGCCACCAGCTGGCTATATCTATCACTGCAGCAGACAGTGAGAAAATGCGAGAAAGAGCCCAAAGCACCGCGTACAGTAGCCAGTAACTGGCTATGTCTGACACTGCAGCTGAGAGTGTGAAAATGCGCGAAAGAGCCCGAAGCACCGCTTTATGGTAGCCAGTTGCTGGCTATGTCTGACACTGCAGCAGAGAGAACGAAAATGCACAAAACTGCCCGAAGCACCGCGTTAGGGTCACCACTAGCTGGCTATGTCTAACACTGCAGCAAAGAGTGAAAAAATGAATGAAACAGGTGTGAAGCACCGTGTTAGGGTCACCACTAGCTGGCTATGTCTAACACTGCAGCAAAGAGTGAAAAAATGAATGAAACAGTGTGAAGCACCGTGTTAGGGTCGCCACTAGCTGGCTATGTCTTACACTGCAGCAAAGAATGAGAAAAAGCATGAAACAACCCGAAGCACTGCGTTACGGTAGCCACCAGCTGGCTATGTCTAACACTGCAGCAAAGAGTGAGAAAATGCACGAAACAGCCAGAAGCTCGCGTTACAGTAGTCACTAGCTGGCTAAGGCTAACAGTGCAGCAGACAGAAAATGCACAACACTGCCCGAAGCACTGCGATACGGTAGCCACTAGCTGGCTAAGTCTAACACTGCGGCAGAGTGTGAGAAAATGCAGGAAAGACCCCGATGCACCGGGTTAGCTTCGCCACTAGCAGGCTCTGTCTAACACTGCAGCAAAGAGTGAGGAAATGCAGGAAAGAGCATGAAGCACCATGTTATGATTGCCTCCAGCTGGCTCTAACACTGCAGCAAAGAGTGAGGAAATGCAGGAAGCGGCCTGAAGCTCCGCATTACGGTAGCCACCAGTTGGCTATGTCTAACACTGCAGCAATGAGTGAGGAAATGCAGGAAACAGCCAGAAGCATTACGGCAGCCACCAGCTGGCTATGTCTAACACTGAAGCAAAGAGGAGGAAATGCAGGAAACAGCCAGAAGCACGGTTACGGGTAGCCACCAGCTGGCTATGTCTAACACTGCAGGAAAGAGTGAGGAAATGCAGGAAACAGCCTGAAGCAACGCATACGGTAGCCACCAGATGTCTCTGTCTAACACTGCAGCAAAGACTGAGGAAATGCAGGAAACATCCCGAAGCACCGAGTTACGGTAGCCACCAGCTGGCTCTCTCTAACACTGCAGCAGAGAGTGAGAAAATGCAGGAAACAGCCAGAAGCACCGCGTTGCAGTAGACACTCGATGGCTAAGTCTAACAGTGCAGCAGACAGTGAGAAAATGCACAAAACAGCCCAAAGCAACGCGATACGGTAGCCACTAGCTGGCTAAGTCTAACACTGCGGCAGAGAGTGAGGAAATGCAGGAAAGAGCCCGAAGCACCGGGTTATGCTTGCCTCCAGCTGGCTCTAACACTGCAGCAAAGATTGAGGAAATGCAGGAAGCGGCCTGAAGCTCCGCATTACGGTAGCCACCAGTTGGCTTTGTCTAACACTGCAGCAATGAGTGAGGAAATGCAGGAAACAGCCAGAAGCATTACGGTAGCCACCAGCTGGCTATGGTTAACACTGAAGCAAAGAGTGACGAAATGTAGGAACAGTTAGGAGCACCGCGCTACAGTAGCCACCAGCTGGCTCTGTCTAACACGGCAGCAAAGAGTGAGGAAATGCAGGAAACAGCCTGAAGCATCATGCTACGGTAGCCACCAGCTGGCTGTGTCTAACACTGAAGCAAAGATTGAGGAAATGCAGGAAACAGTCTGAAGCACTGCGTTACGGTTACCGCCAGCTGGCTATGTCTAACACTGCAGCAATGAGTGAGGAAATGCAGGAAACAGCCAGAAGCGTTACGGTCGCCACCAGCTGGATATGTCTTTCACTGCAGCAGTGAATGAGAAAATGTGTGAAAGAGCCCGAAGCACTGCTTTAGGGTAGCCACCAGCTGGCTATATCTATCACTGCAGCAGACAGTGAGAAAATGCGAGAAAGAGCCCAAAGCACCGCGTACAGTAGCCAGTAACTGGCTATGTCTGACACTGCAGCTGAGAGTGTGAAAATGCGCGAAAGAGCCCGAAGCACCGCTTTATGGTAGCCAGTTGCTGGCTATGTCTGACACTGCAGCAGAGAGAACGAAAATGCACAAAACTCCCAAGCACCGCTGCTAGGGTCACCACTAGCTGGCTATGTCTAACACTGCAGCAAAGAGTGAAAAAATGAATGAAACAGTGTGAAGCACCGTGTTAGGGTCACCACTAGCTGGCTATGTCTAACACTGCAGCAAAGAGTGAAAAAATGAATGAAACAGTGTGAAGCACCATGTTAGGGTCGCCACTAGCTGGCTATGTCTTACACTGCAGCAAAGAATGAGAAAAAGCATGAAACAACCCTTTGCACTGCGTTACGGTAGCCACCAGCTGGCTATGTCTAACACTGCAGCAAAGAGTGAGAAAAAGCACGAAACAGCCAGAGCTGCTGCATTACAGTAGTCACTAGCTGGCTAAGGCTAACAGTGCAGCAGACAGAAAATGCACAACACTGCCCAGCACTCGCTCACGGTAGCCACTAGCTGGCTAAGTCTAACACCGCGGCAGAGTGAGAAAATGCAGGAAAGACCCCGAAGCACCGGGTTAGCTTCGCCACTAGCAGGCTCTGTCTAACACTGCAGCAAAGAGTGAGGAAATGCAGGAAAGAGCATGAAGCACCATGTTATGATTGCCTCCAGCTGGCTCTAACACTGCAGCAAAGAGTGAGGAAATGCAGGAAGCGGCCTGAAGCTCCGCATTACGGTAGCCACCAGTTGGCTATGTCTAACACTGCAGCAATGAGTGAGGAAATGCAGGAAACAGCCAGAAGCATTACGGTAGCCACCAGCTGGCTATGTCTAACACTGAAGCAAAGAGTGAGGAAATGCAGGAAACAGCCAGAAGCATCGTGTTACGGTAGCCACCAGCTGGCTATGTCTAACACTGCAGGAAAGAGTTGAGGAAATGCAGAAAACAGCCTGAAGCACCGCCATACGGTAGCCACCAGATGTCTCTGTCTAACACTGCAGCAAAGTCTGAGGAAATGCAGGAAACATCCCGAAGCACCGAGTTACGGTAGCCACCAGCTGGCTCTATCTAACACTGCAGCAGAGAGTGAGAAAATGCAGGAAACAGCCAGAAGCACCGCGTTGCAGTAGACACTCGCTGGCTAAGTCTAACAGTGGAGCAGACAGTGAGAAAATGCACAAAACAGCCCAAAGCACCGCGATACGGTAGCCACTAGCTGGCTAAGTCTAACACTGCGGCAGAGAGTGAGAAAATGCAGGAAAGAGCCCGAAGCACCAGGATAGCTTCGCCACTAGCAGCCTCTGTCTAACACTGCAGAAAAGAGTGAGGAAATGCAGGAAAGAGCCCGAGGCACAGGGTTACGGTTGCCTCCAGCTGGCTCTAACACTGCAGCAAAGAGTGAGGAAATGCAGGAAGAAGCCTGAAGCTCCGCATTACGGTAGCCAGCAGCTGGCTATGTCTAACACTGTAGCAATGAGTGAGGAAATGCAGGAAACAGCCAGAGCATTACGGTAGCCACCTGCTGGCTATGTCTAACACTGAAGCAAAGAGTGAGAAAATGCAGGAAACAGCCAGGAGCACTGCGTTACAGTAGCCACCAGCTGGCTCTGTCTAACACGGCAGCAAAGAGTGAGGAAATGCAGGAAACAGCCTAAAGCACCGCGTTACGGTAGCCACCAGCTGGCTACATCTAACACTGCAGCAAAGAGTGAGGAATTGCACAAAATTGCCTGAAGCACTGCGTTACGGTAGCCACCAGCTGGCTATGTCTAACACTGCAGCAAAGAGTGAGGAAATGCAGGAAAGAGCCTGAAGCTCCGCGTTATGGTAGCCACCAGCTGGCTATGTCTAACACTGAAGCAACGATTGAGGAAATGCAGGAAAGAGTCTGAAGCACTGCGTTACGGTTGCTACCAGCTGGTTATGTCTAACACTGCAGCAATGAGTGAGGAAATGCAGGAAACAGCCAGAAGCCGCTACGGTCGCCACCAGCAGGTTATGGCCTTTCACCGCAGCAGTGAAGGAGAAAATGTGTGAAAGAGCCCGAAGCACTGCTTTAGGGTAGCCACCAGCTGGCTATGTCTATCACTGCAGCAGAGAGTGAGAAAATGCAAGAAAGAGCCCAAAGCAACGCGTACAGTAGCCAGTAACTGGCTATGTCTGACACTGCAGCTGAGAGTGTGAAAATGGGCGAAAGAGCCCGAAGCACCGCGTTATGGTAGGCAGTTGCTGGCTATGTCTGACACTGCAGCAGAGAGAACGAAAATGTGCAAAACTGCCCGAAGCACCGCGTTAGGGTCACCACTAGCTGGCTATGTCTAACACTGCAGCAAAGAGTGAAAAAATGAACGAAACAGCGTGAAGCACCGTGTTAGGGTTGCCACTAGCTGGCTATGTCTTACACTGCAGCAAAGAATGAGAAAAAGCATGAAGCAACCCGAGCACTGCGCTACGGGTAGCCACCAGCTGGCTATGTCTAACACTGTAGCAAAGAGAGAGGAAATGCATGAAACAGCCTGAAGCACCGCGTTACAGTCGCCCCTAGCGTTCTATGTCTAACACTGCAGCAAAGAGTGAGAAAATGCACGAAACAGCCCAAAGCACAGTGTTAGGGTCACCTCTTGCAGGCTTTGTCTAACACTGCAGCAAAGAGTGAGGAAATGCAGGAAAGAACCCAAAGCACCGGGTTACGGTTGCCTCCAGCTGGCTCTAACACTGCAGCAAAGAGTGAAGAAATGCAGGAAGCAGCCTGAAGCTCCGCATTACGGTAGCCACCAGCTGGCTATGTCTAACACGGCAGCAATGAGTGAGGAAATGCAGGAAACAGCCTGAAGCACTGCATTTCGGTAGCCACTAGCTGGCTCTAACACTGCAGCAAAGAGTGAGGAATTGCAGGAAACAGCCCGAATCACCATGATACGGTAGCCACCAGATGGCACTGTCTAACACTGCAGCAAAGAGTGAGGAAATGCAGGAAAAATCCCGAAGCACCGAGTTACGGTAGCCACCAGCTGGCTCTGTCTAACACTGCAGCAAGAAGTGAGGAAATGCAGGAAACAGACTGAAGCACCACGCTACGGGTGGCCACCAGATGGCTATGTTCTAACACTGCAGCAGAGAGTGAGAAAATGCACGAAGAGCCTGATGCACGGTACATCGGTAGCCACCAGCTGGCTAAGTCCAACACTGCAGCAAAGAATGAGAAACCACGAAACAGCCCGAATCACCGTGGTTATGGTAGCCAACAGCTGGCTATGTCTAACACTGCAGCAAAGAGCGAGGAAATGCACGAAAGAGCCCGAAGTACTGGGTTACGGTCACCAGCAGATGGCTCTGTCTAACACTGCAGAAAAGAGTGAGGAAATGCAGGAAACATCCTGAAGCACCGCGTTACGGTAGCCTCCAGCTGGCTATGTCTAACAGTGCAGCAGACAGTGAGAAAATG
This sequence comes from Neoceratodus forsteri, assembly GCA_016271365.2. NCBI lineage: Eukaryota > Metazoa > Chordata > Ceratodontiformes > Ceratodontidae > Neoceratodus > Neoceratodus forsteri. Next base: position 6,075,314 of record CM057449.1, on the reverse strand, counting down.
CAAAGAACAGCCAGAAGTTCTGCATTACAGTAGCCACTAGCTGGCTAAGTCTAACAGTGCAACAGACAGTGAGAAAATGCACAAAACAACCCGTAGCACCGCGAAATGGTAGCCACTAGTTGGCTAAGTCTAACACTCCGGCAGAGAGTGAGAAAATGCAGGAAAGAGCCCGAAGCACAGGGATAGCTTCTCCACTAGCAGGCTCTGTCTAACACTGCAGCAAAGAGTGAGGAAATGCAGGAAAGAGTCTGAAGCACTGCATTACGGTTGCCACCAGCTGGCTATGTCTAACACTGCAGCAATGAGTGAGGAAATGCAGGAAACAGCAAGAAGCGCTACGGTCACCACTAGCTGGCTATGTCTTTCACTGCAGCAGTGAATGAGAAAATGTGTGAAAGAGCCTGAAGCACTGCTTTAGGGTAGCCACCAGCTGGCTATGTCTATCACTGCAGCAGAGAGTGAGAAAATGCGCGAAAGAGCCCAAAGCACCGCGTACAGTAGCCAGTAACTGGCTATGTCTGACACTGCAGCTGAGAGTGTGAAAATGCATGAAAGAGCCTGAAGCACCGCGTTATGGTAGCCGGTTGATGTCTATGTCTGACACTGCAGCAGAGAGAGAACGAAAATGCGCAAAACTGTCCGAAGCACCGCGTTAGGGTCACCACTAGATGGCTATGTCTAACACTGCAGCAAAGAGTGAAAAAATGAACGAAACAGCGTGAAGCACCGTGTTAGGGTCGCCACTAGCAGGCTATGTCTTACACAGCAGCAAAGAATGAGAAAAAGCATGAAACAACCCGAAGCACTGCGTTACGGTAGCCACCAGCTGGCTATATCAAACACTGCAGCAAAGAGTGAGAAAATGCATGAATCAGCCTGAAGCACCACGTTACAGTCTCCTCTAGCTTTCTATGTCTAATACTGCAGCAAAGAGTGAGAAAATGCAAGAAACAGCCCAAAGCACAGCGTTAGGGTCACCTCTTGCAGGCTATGTCTAACACTGCAGCAAAGAGTGAGGAAAAGCAAGAAACAGCCTGAAGCACCACGTTACGATAGCTACCAGCTGGCTATGTCTAACACTGCAGCAGAGAGGGAGAAAATGAAGGAAACAGCCAGAAGCACCGTGTTACAGTAGCCACTAGCTGGCTAAGTCTTACAGTGCAGCAGAGAGTGAGAAAATGCAGGAAAGAGCCCGAAGCACCGGGTTAGCTTCGCCACTAGCAGGCTCTGTCTAACACTGCAGCAAAGAGTGAGGAAATGCAGGAAAGAGCCCAAAGCACCGGGTTACAGTTGCCTCCAGCTGGCTCTAACACTGCAGCAAAGAGTGAAAAAATGCAGGAAGCAGCCTGAAGCTCCGCATTACGGTAGCCACCAGCTGGCTATGTCTAACACTCAGCAATGAGTGAGGAAATGTAGAAAATGGCCAGAAGCACCGTGTTACAGTAGCCACCAGCTGGCTATGTCTAACACTGCAGCAAAGAGTGAGGAAATGCAGGAAACAGCCTGAAGCACCGCCTTACGGTAGCCACCAGCTGACTCTGTCTAACACGGAAGCAAAGAGTGAGGAAATGCAGGAAACAGCCTGATGCACTGTCTTACGGTAGCCACCAGCTGGCTATGTCTAACACTGCAGCAAGAAGTGAGGAAATGCAGAAAAGAGCCTGAAGCACTGCGTTACGGTAGCCACCAGCTGGCAATCTCTAACATGGAAGGAAAGAGTGAGAAAATGCAGGAAAGAGCCTGAGGCACTGCGTTACGATAGCCAACAGCTGGCTATCTCTAACACTGCAGCAAACAGTGAGGAATTGCACAAAATAGCCTGAAGCACTGCGTTATGGTAGCCACCAGCTGGCTATGTCTAACACTGTAGCAAAGATTGAGGAAATGCAGGAAAGAGTCTGAAGCACTGCGATACGGTTGCCACCAGCTGGCTATGTCTTTCACTGCAGCAGTGAATGAGAAAATGTGTGAAAGAGCCCGGAACACTGCTTTAGAGTAGCCACCAGCTGGCTATGTCTATCACTGCAGCAGAGAGTGAGAAAATGCGTGAAAGAGCCCAAACCACCATGTACAGTAGCCAGTAACTGCCTATGTCTGACACTGCAGCTGAGAGTGTGAAAATGCACGAAAGAGCCCGAAGCACCGCATTATGGTAGCTGGTTGCTGGCTATGTCTGACACTGCAGCAGAGAGAACGAAAATGTGCAAAACTGCCTGAAGCACCGCGTTAGGGTCACCACTAGCTGGCTATGTCTAACACTGCAGCAAAGAGTGAAAAAATGAACCAAACAGCATGAAGCAACTCGTTAGGGTTGCCACTAGCTGGCTATGTCTTACACTGCAGCAAAGAATGAGAAAAAGCATGAAACAACCCGAAGCACTGCGTTACGGTAGCCACCAGCTGGCTATGTCTAACACTGCAGCAAAGAGTGAGGAAATGCATGAAACAGCCGGTAGCACCGCATTACAGTTGCCACCAGCTGGCTATGTCTAACACTGCAGCAAAGAGTGAGAAAATGCACAAACAGCCCAAAGCAGTTGCGAGGTCACCTTTGCAGGCTATGTCTAACACTGCAGCAAAGAGTGAGGAAAAGCAGGAAACAGCCTGAAGCACCACGTTACGGTAGCCACCAGCTGGCTATGTCTAACACTGCAGCAGAGAGTGAGAAAATGCAGGAAACTGCCAGAAGCACCGCGTTACAGAAGACACTAGCTGGCTAAGTCTAACAGTGCAGCAGAGAGTGAGAAAATGCAGGAAAGAGCCCGAAGCACCGGTTTAGCTTCGCCACTAGCAGGCTCTGTCTAACACTGCAGCAAAGAGTGAGGAAATACAGGAAAGAGCCCAAAGCACCGGGTTACGGTTGCCTCCAGCTGGCTCTAACACTGCAGCAAAGAGTGAAGCAATGCAGGAAGCAGCCTGAAGCTCCGCATTACAGTAGCCACCAGCTGTCCATATCTAACACTGCAGCAATGAGTAAGGAAATGCAGGAAGCAGCCAGCAGCGTTACGGTAGCCACCTGCTGGCTATGTCTAACACTGAAGCAAAGAGTGAGGAAATGCAGGAAATGGCCGGAAGCACCGCGTTAAAGTAGCCACCAGCTGGCTATGTCTAACACTGCAGCAAAGAGTGAGGAAATGCAGGAAACAGCCTGAAGCACCGCCATACGGTAGCCACCAGCTGGCTCTGTCTAACACGGCAGCAAAGAGTGAGGAAATGCTGGAAACAGCCTGAAGCACTGCATTCCGGTAGCCACTAGCTGGCTCTGTCTAACACTGCAGCAAAGAGTGAGGAATTGCAGGAAACAGCCCAAAGCACCATGATATGGTAGCCACCAGATGGCACTGTCAAACACTGCAGCAAAGAGTGAGGAAATGCAGGAAAAATCCCGAAGCACCGAGTTACGGTAGCCACCAGCTGGCTCTGTCTAACACTGCAGCAAGAAGTGAGGAAATGCAGGAAACAGACTGAAGCACCACGTTACTGAGGCCACCAGATGGCTATGTCTAACAGTGCAGCAGAGAGTGAGAAAATGCACGAAAGAGCCTGATGCACCGCGTTACCGTAGCCACTAGCTGGCTAAGTCTAACACTGCAGAAAAGAATGAGAAAAACCACAAAACAGCCTGAAGCACCGTGTTATGGTAGCCAACAGCTGACTATGTCTAACACTGCAGCAAAGAGCGAGGAAATGCACGAAAGTGCCCGAAGTACCAGGTTACGGTCGCCAGCAGACGGCTCTGTCTAACACTGCAGCAAAGAGTGAGGAAATGCAGGAAACATCCTGAAGCACTGCGTTACGGTCACCACCAGCTGGCTATGTCTAACAGTGCAGCAGACAGTGAAAAAATGCACAAAACAGCCCGGAGCACCGCGATACGGTAGCCACTAGCTTGCTAAGTCTAACACTGCAGCAGAGAGTGAGAAAATTCAGGAAAGAGCCCGAAGCACCGGGAGAGCTTCGCCACTAGTACCCTCTGTCTAACACTGCAGCAAAGAGTGAGGAAATGCAGGAAAGAGCCCGAAGCACAGGGTTACGGTTGCCTCCAGCTGGCTCTAACACTGCAGCAAAGAGTGAGGAAAAGCAGGAAGCAGTCTGAAGCTCCACATTACGGTAACCAGCATCTGGCTATGTCTAACACTGCAGCAATGAGTGAGGAAATGCAGGAAACAGCCAGAAACGTTACGGTAGCCACCTGCTGGCTATGTCTAACACTGAAGCAAAGAGTGAGGAAATGCAGGAAACAGCCAGGAGCACCGCGCTACAGTAGCCACTAGCTGGCTATGTCTAACACTGCAGCAAAGAGTGAGGAAATGCATGAAACAGCCTGAAGCACCACGTTACAGTCTCCTCTAGCTTTCTATGTCTTACACTGCAGCAAACAGTGAGAAAATGCACGAAACAGCCCAAAGCACAGCGTTAGGGTCACCTCTTGCATGCTATGTCTAACACTGCAGCAAAGAGTGAGGAAAAGCAGGAAACAGCCTGAAGCACCACGTTACGGTAGCCACCAGCTGGCTATGTCTAACACTGCAGCAGAGAGTGAGAAAATGCAGTAAACAGCCAGAAGCACCGCGTTACAGTAGCCACTAGCTGGCTAAGTCTAACAGTGCAGCAGAGAGTGACAAAATGCAGGAAAGAGCCCGAAGCACCGGGTTAGCTTCGCCACTAGCAGGCTCTGTCTAACACAGCAGCAAAGAGTGAGGAAATGCAGGAAAAAGCCCGAAGCACCGGGTTACGGTTGCCTCCAGCTGGCTCTAACACTGCAGCAAAGAGTGAAGAAATGCAGGAAGCAGCCTGAAGCTCCGCATTACGGTAGCCACCAGCTGGCTCTGTCTAACACTGCAGCAATGAGTGAGGAAATGCAGGAAACAGCCAGAAGCGTTACGGTTGCCACCAGCTGGCTATGTCTAACACTGAAGCAAAGAGTGAGGAAATGCAGGAAACAGCTTGAAGCACCGCCATACGGTAGCCACCAGTTGGCTATGTCTAACACTGCAGCAAGAAGTGAGGAAATGGAGGAAAGAGCCTGAAGCACTGTGTTACGGTAGCCACCAGCTGGCAATCTCTAACACGGAAGGAAAGAGTAAGGAAATGCAAGAAAGAGCCTGAGGCACTGCGTTACGGTAGCCACCAGCTGGCTATATCTAACACTGCAGCAAAGAGTGAGGAATTGCACAAAATAGCCTGAAGCACTACGTTATGGTAGCCACCAGCTGGCTATGTCTAACACTGCAGTAAAGAGTGAGGAAATGCAGGAAAGAGCCTGAAGCATCGCGTTACAGTAGCCACCAGCTGGCTATGTCTAACACTGCAGCAAAGAGTGAGGAAATGCAGGAAACAGCCAGAAGCACCACCATACGGTAGCCACCACCTGGCTATGTCTAACACTGCAGCAAGAAGTGAGGAAATGCAGGAAAGAGCCTGAAGCACTGCGTTTCGGTAGCCACCAGCTGGCAATCTCTAACACGGAAGGAAAGAGTGAGGAAATGCAGGAAAGAGTCTGAAGCACTGAGATACGGTTGCCACCAGCTGGTTATGTCTAACACTGCAGCAATGAGTGAGGAAATGCATTAAACAGCCAGAAGCATTACAGTCGCCACCAGCTGGCTATGTCTTTCACTGCAGCAGTGAATGAGAAAATGTGTGAAAGAGCCCGAAGCACTGCTTTAGGGTAGCCACCAGCTGGCTATGCTTATCACTGCAGCAGAGAGTGAGAAAATTCGTGAAAGAGCCCAAAGCACTGCGTACAGTAGCCAGTAACTGCCTATGTCTGACACTGCAGCTGAGAGTGTGAAAATGCATGAAAGAGCCCGAAGCACCGCGTTATGGTAGCTGGTTGCTGGCTATGTCTGACACTGCAGCAGAGAGAACGAAAATGCGCAAAACTGCCTGAAGCACCATGTTAGGGTCACCATTAGCTGGCTATGTCTAACACTGCAGCAAAGAGTGAAACAATGAACAAAACAGCGTGAAGCACCGAGTTAGGGTCGCCACTAGCTGGCTATGTCTTACACTGCAACCAAGAATGAGAAAAAGCATGAAACAACCCGAAGCACTGCGTTACGGTAGCCACCAGCTGGCTATGTCTAACACTGCAGCAAAGAGTGAGGAAATGCATGAAACAGCCTGAAGCACCGCGTTACAGTCGCAACCAGCTGGCTATGTCTAACACTGGCAGAGAGTGAGAAAATGCGCGAAAGAGCCAGAAATACAGCATTACTGTAGCCACCAGCTGGCTATGTCTAACACTGCAACAAAGAGTGAGAAAATGCACGAAACAGCCCAAAGCACAACGTGACAGTCGCCACCAGCTGGCTATGTCTAACACTGCAGCAAAGAGTCAGAAAATGCACGAAACAGCCAGAAGCGTTACGGTCACCACTAGCTGGCTATGTCTAACACTGCAGCAAAGTGTGAGAAAATGCATGAAAGAGCCAGAAGCACCGCATGACAGTTGCCACCAGCTGGCCATGTCTAACACTGCAGCAAAGAGTGAGAAAATGCATGAAACAGCCGGAAGCGTTACGGTAGCCACCAGCTGGTTCTGTCTAACACTGTAGCAAAGAATGAGGAAATGCATGAAACAGCCTGAAGCACCGCGTTACAGTCGCCACCAGCTGGCTATGTCTAACACGGCAGCAAAGAGTGAGAAAATGCATGAATCAGCCCAAAGCTCCCCGTTACAGTCGCCTCTAGCTTTCTATGTCTAACACTGCAGCAAAGTGTGAGAAAATGCACGAAACAGACCAAAGCACAGCGTTAGGGTCACCTCTTGCAGGCTATGTCTAACACAGCAGCAAAGAGTGAGGAAATGAAGAAAACAGCTTGAAGCACCGCATTACGGTAGCAACCAGCTGGCTATGTCTAACACTGCAGCAGAGAGTGAGAAAATGCAGGAAACAGCCAGAAGCACCGCGTTATAGTAGCCACTAGCTGGCTACGTCTAACAGTGCAGCAGACAGTGAGAAAATGCACAAAACAGCCCGAAGCACCGCGATACGGTAGTCACTAGCTGGCTAGGTCTAACACTGTGCAGAGAGTGAGAAAATGCAGGAAAGAGCCCGAAGCACCGGGTTATGGTTGCCTCCAGCTGGCTCTAACACTGCAGCAAAGAGTGAGGAAATGCAGGAAGCAGCCTGAAGCTCCGCATTATGGTAGCCACCGGCTGGCTTTGTCTAACACTGCAGCAATGAGTGAGGAAATGCAGGAAACAGCCAGAAGCATTACGGTAGCCACCAGCTGGCTATGACTAACACTGAAGCAAAGAGTGAGGAAATACAGGAAACAGCCAGAAGCACCTCGTTACAGAAGCCACCAGCTGTCTATGTCTAACACTGCAGCAAAGAATGAGGAAATGCAGGAAACAGCCTGAAGCACCGCCATACGGTAGCCACCAGCTGGCTCTGTCTAACACGGCAGCAAAGAGTGAGGAAATGCAGGAAACAGCCTGAAGCACCGTCTTACGGTAGCCACCAGCTGGCTATGTCTAACTCTGCAGCAAGAAGTGAGGAAATGCAGGAAAGAGCCTGAAGCACTGCGTTACGGTAGCCACCAGCTGACTATATCTAACACTGCAGCAAAGAGGCAGGAATTGCATAGAATAGCCTGAAGCACTGCGTTACGGTAGCCACCAGCTGGCTATGTCTAACACTGCAGCAAAGATTGAGGAAATGCAGGAAAGAGTCTGAAGCACTGGGATACGGTTGCCACCAGCTGGCTATGTCTAAAACTGCAGCAATGAGTGAGGAAATGCATGAAACAGCCAGAAGCGTTACGGTCACCAACAGCTGGCGTTCCTTTACTGCAGCAGTGAATGAGAAAATGTGAAAGAGCCCAGGCACTGCTTTAGGTAGCCACCAGCTGGCTATGTCTATCACTGCAGCAGAGAGTGAGAAAATGCAAGAAAGAGCCAGAAGCACCGCGTACAGTAGCCAGTAACTGCCTATGTCTGACACTCCGCAGCTGGAGAGTGTGAAATGCACGAAAGAGCCCGAAGCACCGCTGCTATGGTAGCTGGTTGGCTGGCTATGTCTGACACTGCAGCAGAGAGAACTAAAATGCGCGAAACTGCCTGGAAGCACCATGTTAGGTCACCACTTAGCTGGCTATGTCTAACACTGCAGCAAAGAGTGAAAAAATGAACTAAACAGCATGAAGCACCGCGTTAGGGTCGCCACTAGCTGGCTATGTCTTACACTGCAGCAAAGAATGAGAAAAAGCATGAAACAACCGGAAGCACTGCATTATGGTAGCCACCGGCTGGCTATCTCTAACACTGCAGCAAAGAGTGAGGAAATGCATGAAACAGCCTGAAACACCGTGTTACAGTCGCAACCAGCTGGCTATGTCTAACACTGCAGCAGAAAGTGAGAAAATGTGCGAAAGAGCCAGAAATACAGCATTACTCTAGCCACCAGCTGGCTATGTCTAACACTGCAACAAAGAGTGAGAAAATGCACGAAGCAGCCCAAAGCACTGCGTGACAGTCGCCACCAGCAGGCTATGTCTAACACTGCAGCAAAAAGTCAAAAAATGCACGAAAAAGCCAGAAGCGTTACGGTCGCAACCAGCTGGCTATGTCTAACACTGCAGCAAAGAGTGGGAAAATGCATGAAAGAGCCAGAAGCACCGCATTACAGTTTCCACCAGCAGGTCATGTCTAACACTGCAGCAAAGAGTGAGAAAATGCACGAAACAGCCAGAAGCGTTACGGTCGCCACCAGCTGGCTATGTCTAACACTGCAGGAAAGAGTGAGAAAATGCATGAAAGAGCCAGAAGCACCGCGTCATAGTCGCCACCAGCTGGCTATGTCTAACACTGCAGCAAAGAGAGAGGAAATGCTGGAAACAGCTTGATGCACCGCGTCACGGTAGCAACCAGCTGGCTATGTCTAACACTGCAGCAGAGAGTGAGAAAATGCAGGAAACAGCCAGAAGCACCGCGTTACAGTAGCCACTAGCTGGCTAAGTCTAGCACTGCGGCAGAGAGTGACAAAATGCAGGAAAGAGGCCAAAGAACTGGGTTACAGTTGCCTCCAGCTGGCTCTAACACTGAAGCAAATAGTGAGGAAATGCAGGAAAGAGCCTGAAGCACTGCATTACGGTAACCAGAAGCTGGCAATCTCTAACACGGAAGGAAAGAGTGAGGAAATGCAGGAAAGACCCTGAAGCACTGCGTTACGGTAGCCACCAGCTGGCTATGTCTAACACTGCAGCAAAGAGTGAGGAAATGAAGGAAAGAACCCGAAGAACCGCATTATGGTAGCTGGTTGCTGGCTATGTTTGACACTGCAGCAGAGAGAACGAAAATGCTCAAAACTACCCGAAGCACCACGTTAGGGTCACCACTAGCTGGCTATGTCTAACACTGCAGCAAAGAGTGAAAGAATGAACGAAACAGCCGTGAAGCACTCGTTAGGTTGCCGCGCAGTTTTAAGTGTCTTTACACTGCAGCAAAGAATGAGAAAAAGCATGAAACAACCCGAAGCACTGCGTTACGGAAGCCATCAGCTGGCTATGTCTAACACTGCAGCAAAGAATGAGAAAATGCATGAAAAGAGCCAGAAGCAACGCATGACAGTTGCCACCAGCTGGCCATGTCTAACACTGCAGCAAAGAGTGAGAAAATGCACGAAACAGCCAGAAGCGTTACGGTAGCCACCAGCTGGTTCTGTCTAACACTGTAGCAAAGAATGAGGAAATGCACGAAACAGCCAGAAGCACCGCATCACAGTCGCCACCAGCTGGCTATGTCTAACACTGCAGCAAAGAGTGAGAAAATGCATGAATCAGCCCAAAGCACCCCGTTACAGTCGCCTCTAGCTTTCTATGTCTAACACTGCAGCAAAGAGTGAGAAAATGCACGAAACAGCCCAAAGCACAGCGTTAGGGTCACCTCTTGCAGGCTATGTCTAACACTGCAGCAAAGAGTGAGGAAATGCAGAAAACAGCTTGAAGCAACGCGTTACGGTAGCAACCAGCTGGCTATGTCTAACACTGCAGCAGAGAGTGAGAAAAAGCAGGAAACAGTCAGAAGCACCGCGTTATAATAGCCACTAGCTGGCTAAGTCTAACAGTGCAGCAGACAGTGAGAAAATGCACAAAACAGCCCGAAGCACCGCGATACGGTAGCCACTAGCTGGCTAGGTCTAACACTGTGCAGAGAGTGAGAAAATGCAGGAAAGAGCCCGAAGCACCGGGTTTGCTTCGCCACTAGCAGGCTCTGTCTATCACTGCAGCAAAGAGTGAGGAAATGCAGGAAGCAGCCTGAAGCTCCGCATTATGGTTGCCACCAGCTGGCTCTGTCTAACACTGCAGCAAAGAATGAGGAAATGCAGGAAACAGCCTGAAGCACCGCCATACGGTAGCCACCAGCTGGCTCTGTCTAACACGGCAGCAAAGAGTGAGGAAATGCAGAAAACAGCCTGAAGCACCGTCTTACGGTAGCCACCAGCTGGCTATGTCTAACTCTGCAGCAAGAAGTGAGGAAATGCAGGAAAGAGTCTGAAGCACTGGGATACGGTTGCCACCAGCTGGCTATGTCTAACACTGCAGCAATGAGTGAGGAAATGCATGAAACAGCCAGAAGCATTACGGTCTCCACCAGCTGGCTGTGTCTTTCACTGCAGCAGTGAATGAGAAAATGTGTGAAAGAGCCCTGAAGCACTGCGTTATGGTAGCCAACAGCTGGCAATCTCTAACACGGAAGGAAAGAGTGAGAAAATGCAGGAAAGAGATGAAGCACCGCGTTACGGTAGCCACCAGCTGACTATATCTAACACTGCAGCAAAGAGGCAGGAATTGCACAGAATAGCCTGAAGCACTGCGTTACGGTAGTCACCAGCTGGCTATGTCTAACACTGCAGCAAAGATTGAGGAAATGCAGGAAAGAGTCTGAAGCACTGGGATACGGTTGCCACCAGCTGGCTATGTCTAACACTGCAGCAATGAGTGAGGAAATGCATGAAACAGCCAGAAGCATTACGGTCTCCACCAGCTGGCTATGTCTTTCACTGCAGCAGTGAATGAGAAAATGTGTGAAAGAGCCCGAAGCACTGCTTTAGGGTAGCCATCAGCTGGCTATGTCTATCACTGCAGCAGAGAGTGAGAAAATGAGTGAAAGAGTCCAAAGCACCGCGTACAGTAGCCAGTAACTGGCTATGTCTGACACTGCAGTGGAGAGTGTGAAAATGCGCGAAAGAGCACAAAGCACCGCGTTATGGTAGCCGGTTGCTGGCTATGTCTGACACTGCAGCAGAGAGAACAAAAATGCGAAAAACTGCCCGAAGCACCGCGTTAGGGTCACCACTAGCTGGCTATGTCTAACACTGCAGCAAAGAGTGAAAAAAGGAACTAAACAGCATGAAGCACCGCGTTAGGGTCGCCACTAGCTGGCTATGTCTTACACTGCAGCAAAGAATGAGAAAAAGCATGAAACAGCCTGAAGCACCGCTATACGGTAGCCACCAGCTGGCTCTGTCTAACACTGCAGGAAAGAGTGAGGAAATGCAGGAAACAGCCTGAAGCACCGCTATACGGTAGCCCCCAGCTGGCTCTGTCTAACACGGAAGCAAAGAGTGAGGAAATGCAGGAAACAGCCTGAAGCACCGTTTTACGGTAGCCACCAGCTGGCTATGTCTAACACTGAAGCAAATAGTGAGGAAATGCAGGAAAGAGCCTGAAGCACTGCATTACGGAAACCACCAGCTGGCAATCTCTAACATGGAAGGAAAGAGTGAGGAAATGCAGGAAAGAGCCTGAAGCACCGCGTTACGGTAGCCACCAGCTGGCAGTGTTAACACTGCAGCAAAGAGTGAGGAAATGTGGAAAGAACCCGAAGAACCCATTATGGTAGCCGGTTGCTGGCTGCGTCTGACACTGCAGCAGAGAGAACGAAAATGCGCAAAACAGCCAGAGCTCACGTTAGCCACCACTAGCTGGCTCAGTCTAACACTGCAGCAAAGAATGAGAAATGCACGAAACAGCCAGAAGCACCGCGGCACAGTCGCCACCAGCTGGCTTGTCTAACACTGCAGCAAAGAGTGAGAAAATGCATGAATCAGCCCAAAGCACCCCGTTACAGTTGCCTCTAGCTCTCTATGTCTAACACTGTGGCAAAGAGGAGAAAATGCACGTAAACAGACCAAAGCACAGAGTTAGGGTCACCTCTTGCAGGCTATGTCTAACACTGCAGCAAAGAGTGAGGAAATGCAGGAATCAGCCTGAAGCACCGCTGTACGGTAGCCACCAGCTGGCTATGCTCTAACACTGCAGCAAAGAGTGAGGAAATGCAGGAAACAGCCTGAAGCACTGCATTATGGTAGCCACTAGCTGGCTCTGTCTAACACTGCAGCAAAGAGTGAAGAATTGCAGGAAACAGCCCGAAGCACCATGATAAGGTAGCCACCAGATGGCTCTGTCTAACACTGCAGCTAAGAGTGAGGAAATGCAGGAAAATCACGGCACCGAAGTTACGGTAGCCACCAGCTGGCTCTGTCTGACACTGCAGCAAGAAGTGAGGAAATGCAGGAAACAGACTGAAGCACCACGTTATGGTAGCCAACAGCTGGCTATGTCTAACACTGCAGCAAGAAGTGAGGAAATGCAGGAAACAGACTGAAGCACCACGTTATGGTAGCCAACAGCTGGCTATGTCTAACACTGCAGCAAAGAGTGAGGAAATGCACGAAAGAGCCCGAAGTACCGGGTTACGGTCGCCAGCAGACGGCTCTGTCTAACACTGTAGCAAAGAGTGAGGAAATGCAGGAAACATCCTGAAGCACCGCGTTATGGTAGTCACCAGCTGGCTATGTCTAACAGTGCAGCAGACAGTGAGAAAATGCACAAAACAGCCCAAAGCACAGTATTACAGTAGCCACCAGCTGGCTATGTCTAACAGTGCAGCAGACAGTGAGAAAATGCAAAGCAACAGCCAGAAGTACTGCATTACAGTAGCCACTAACTGGCTATGTCAAACAGTGCAGCAAAGGGTGAGAAATGCAAAACAGCCAGAAGCTGCCATTACAGTAGTCACTAGCTGGCTAAGCTCAACACCGCAGCAGACAGTGAGAAATGCACAAACTGCCCAAAGCACCGCTGATACGGTAGCCACTAGCTGGCTAAGTCTAACACTGTGGCAGAGTGAGAAAAAGCAGGAAAGAGCCCCACCGGGTTAGTTTCGCACACTAGCAGGCTCTGTCTAACACTGCAGCAAAGAGTGAGGAAATGCAGGAAAGAGCCCAAAGCACAGGGTTACGGTTGCCTCCAGCTGGCTCTAACACTGCAGCAAAGAGTGAGGAAATGCAGGAAGCCGGCCTGAAACTCCGCATTATGGTACCCACCAGCTGGCTATGTCTAACACTGCAGGAATGAGTGAGGAAATGCAGGAAACAGCCAGAAGCGTTACGGTAGCCACCAGCTGGCTATGTCTAACACTGAAGCAAAGAGTGAGGAAATGCAGGAAACAGCCAGAAGCACCGCGTTACAGTAGCCACCAGCTGGCTATGTCTAACACTGCAGCAAGGAGAGAGGAAATGCTGGAAACATCCTGAAGCACCGCGTTGCGGTAGCCACCAGCTGGCTATGTCTAACACTGCAGCAAAGAGTGAGGAAATGCAGGAAACAGCCTGATGCACTGCATTATGGTAGCCACTAGCTGGCTCTGTCTAACACTGCAGCAAAGAGTGAAGAATTGCAGGAAACAGCCCGAAGCACCATGATAAGGTAGCCACCAGATGGCTCTGTCTAACACTGCAGCAAAGAGTGAGGAAATGCAGGAAAAATCCCGAAGCACCGAGTCACGGTAGCCACCAGCTGGCTCTGTCTAACACTGCAGCAAGAAGTGAGGAAATGCAGGAAACAGCCCGAAGCACCACGTTATGGTAGCCAACAGCTGGCTATGTCTAACACTGCAGCAAAGAGCGAGGAAATGCACGAAAGAGCCCGAAGTACCGGGTTACGGTCGCCAGCAGACAGCTATGTCTAACACTGCAGCAAAGAGTGAGGAAATGCAGGAAACATCCTGAAGCACCGCATTACGGTAGTCACCAGCTGGCTATGTCTAACAGTGCAGCAGACAGTGAGAAAATGCACAAAACAGCCCAAAACACAGTATTACAGTAGCCACCAGCTGGCTATGTCTACGTGCAGCAGAGAGTGAGAAATGTAGGAAAGAGCCCGAAGCACCGGGAGATTGCCACCAGTAGGCTCTGTCTAACACTGCAGCAAAGAGTGGGGAAATGCAGGAAACAGCCTGAAGCACTGCATTATGGTAGCCACTAGCTGGCTCTGTCTAACACTGCATCAAAGAGTGAGGAATTGCAGGAAACAGCCCGAAGCACTGAGTTACGGTAGCCACCAGCTGGCTCTGTCTAACACTGCAGCAAGAAGTGAGGAAACGCAGGAAACAGACTGAAGCACCACGTTACGGTAGCCACCAGCTGGCTATGTCTAACACTGCAGCAGAGAGTGAGAAAATGCACAAAAGGGCCTGATGCACCGCATTATGGTAGCCACTAGCTGGTTAAGTCTAACACTGCAGCAAAGAATGAGAAAGAGCACGACACAGCACGAAGCACCGTGCTATGGTAGCCAACAGCTGGCCATCTCTAACACTGCAGCAAAGAGCGAGGAAATGCACGAAAGAGCCCGAAGTACCGGGTTACGGTCGCCAGCAGATGGCTTTGTCTAACACTGCAGCAAAGAGTGAGGAAATGCAGGAAACATCCTGAAGCACCTGCTGGTTATGGGAGCCACCGAATACAGCTAACGAACAGTGCAGCAGACAGTGAGAAAATGCACAAAACAGTCCAAAGCACAGTATTACAGTAGCCACCAGCTGGGCTATATCTAACAGTGCAGCAGACAGAGAGAAAATGCAAAGAATAGCCAGAAGTACTGCATTACAGTAGCCACTAACTGGCTATGTCAAACAGTGCAGCAAAAGAGGAGAAAATGCAAAACAGCCAGAAGCTCCGCGTTACAGTAGTCACTAGCTGGCTAAGTCTAACAGTGCAGCAGATAGTGAGAAAATGCACAAACTGCCTGAAGCACCGCGATATGGTAGCCACCAGATGGCTAAATCTAACACTGCGCAGAGAGTGAGAAAATGCAGAAAAGAGCCGAAGCACCGGGTTAGCTTCGCACCAGCAGGCTCTGGCTCCAACACTGCAGCAAAGAGTGAGGAAATGCAGGAAAGAGCCCGAAGCACCAGGTTACGGTTGCCTCCAGCTGGCTCTAACACTGCAGCAAAGAGTGAGGAAATGCAGGAAGCGGCCTGAAACTCCGCATTACGGTACCCACCAGCTGGCTATGTCTAACACTGCAGGAATGAGTGAGGAAATGCAGGAAACAGCCAGAAGCATTACGGTAGCCACCAGCTGGCTATGTCTAACACTGAAGCAAAGAGTGAGTAAATGCAGGAAACAGCCAGAAGCACTGCGTTACAGTAGCCACCAGCTGGCTATGTCTAACACTGCAGCAAAGAGCGAGGAAATGCACGAAAGAGCCCGAAGTACCGGGTTACGTTCGCCAGCAGACGGCTCTGTCTAA
Organism: Neoceratodus forsteri; assembly: GCA_016271365.2. Taxonomy (NCBI): domain Eukaryota; kingdom Metazoa; phylum Chordata; order Ceratodontiformes; family Ceratodontidae; genus Neoceratodus; species Neoceratodus forsteri. The sequence continues at coordinate 6,059,765 of CM057449.1, read as the reverse complement.
CACTGCAGCAAAGAGTGAGGAAATGCAGGAAACATCCTGAAGCACCGCATTACGGTAGTCACCAGCTGGCTATGTCTAACAGTGCAGCAGACAGTGAGAAAATGCACAAAACAGCCCAAAACACAGTATTACAGTAGCCACCAGCTGGCTATGTCTAACAGTGCAGCAGAGAGTGAGAAAATGTAGGAAAGAGCCCGAAGCACCGGGAGAGCTTCGCCACCAGTAGGCTCTGTCTAACACTGCAGCAAAGAGTGGGGAAATGCAGGAAACAGCCTGAAGCACTGCATTATGGTAGCCACTAGCTGGCTCTGTCTAACACTGCATCAAAGAGTGAGGAATTGCAGGAAACAGCCCGAAGCACTGAGTTACGGTAGCCACCAGCTGGCTCTGTCTAACACTGCAGCAAGAAGTGAGGAAATGCAGGAAACAGACTGAAGCACCACGTTACGGTAGCCACCAGCTGGCTATGTCTAACACTGCAGCAGAGAGTGAGAAAATGCAGGAAAGGGCCTGATGCACCGCGTTATGGTAGCCACCAGCTGGCTAAGTCTAACACTGCAGCAATGAATGAGAAAAAGCACGAAACAGCCCGAAGCACCGTGCTATGGTAGCCAACAGCTGGCCATCTCTAACACTGCAGCAAAGAGCGAGGAAATGCACGAAAGAGCCCGAAGTACCGGGTTACGGTCGCCAGCAGATGGCTCTGTCTAACACTGCAGCAAAGAGTGAGGAAATGCAGGAAACATCCTGAAGCACTGCGTTATGGTAGCCACCAGCTGGCTATGTCTAACAGTGCAGCAGACAGTGAGAAAATGCACAAAACAGTCCAAAGCACAGTATTACAGTAGCCACCAGCTGGCTATATCTAACAGTGCAGCAGACAGTGAGAAAATGCAAAGAACAGCCAGAAGTACTGCATTACAGAAGCCACTAACTGGCTATGTCAAACAGTGCAGCAAAGGGTGAGAAAATGCACGAAACAGCCAGAAGCTCCGCGTTACAGTAGTCACTAGCTGGCTAAGTCTAACAGTGCAGCAGATAGGGAGAAAATGCACAAAACTGCCTGAAGCACCGCGATATGGTAGCCACTAGATGGCTAAATCTAACACTGCGGCAGAGAGTGAGAAAATGCAGAAAAGAGCCCGAAGCACCGGGTTAGCTTCGCCACTAGCAGGCTCTGTCTAACACTGCAGCAAAGAGTGAGGAAATGCAGGAAAGAGCCCGAAGCACCAGGTTACGGTTGCCTCCAGCTGGCTCTAACACTGCAGCAAAGAGTGAGGAAATCCAGGAAGCAGGCTGAAGCTCCGCATTACGGTAGCCACCTGCTGGCTATGTCTAACACTGCAGCAATGAGTGAAGAAATGCAGAAAACAGCCAGAAGCATTACGGTAGCCACCAGCTGGCTATGTCTAACACTGAAGCAAAGAGTGAGGAAATGCAGGAAACAGCCAGAAGCACCGCGTTACAGTAGTCACCAGCTGGCTATGTCTAACACTGCAGCAAAGAGTGAGGAAATGCAGGAAACAGCCTGAAGCACCACCATACGGTAGCCACCAGCTGGCTCTGTCTAACACGGCAGCAAAGAGTGAGGAAATGCAGGAAACAGCCTGAAGCACCATCTTACGGTAGCCACCAGCTGGCTATGTCTAACACTGCAGCAAAAAGTGAGGAAATGCAGGAAAGAGCCTGAAGCACTGCTATGGTAGCCACCAGCTGGCTAGTGTCTAACACTGCAGCAAAGAGTGAGGAAATGCAGAAAGAGCCTGAAGCACTGTGTTACGGTTGCCACCAGCTGGCTATGTCTAACACTGCAGCAATGAGTGAGGAAATGCATGAAACAGCCAGAAGCGTTACGGTCGCCACCAGCTGGCTGTGTCTTTCACTGCAGCAGTGAATGAGAAAATGTGTGAAAGAGCCCGAAGCACTGCTTTAGGGTAGCCACCAGCTGGCTATGTCTATCACTGCAGCAGAGTGTGAGAAAATGCTCGAAAGAGCCCAAAGCACTGCGTACAGTAGCCAGTAACTGGCTATGTCTGACACTGCAGCTGAGAGTGTGAAAATGCGCGAAAGAGCCCGAAGCACCGCGTTATGGTAGCAGGTTGCTGGCTATGTCTGACACTGCAGCAGAGAGAATGAAAATGCGCAAAACTGCCCGAAGCACCGCGTTAGGGTCACCACTAGCTGGCTATGTCTAACCCTGCAGCAAAGAGTGAAAATGAACGAAACAGCAGAAGAGCTGCATTAGGGTCGCCACTAGCTGTCTAGTGTCCTACAATGCAGCAAAGAATGAGAAAACGCATGAACAACCCGGCACTGCGCTACGGTAGCCACCAGCTGGCTGCGTCTAACACTGCAGCAAAGAGTGAGAAATGCATGAAACAGCCTGAAGCACCGCGTTACGGTCGCAACCAGCTGGCTATGTCTAACACTGCAGCAGAGAGTGATAAAATGCACGAAAGAGCCAGAAATACAGCATTACTGTAGCCACCAGCTGGCTATGTGCTAACACTGCAGCAAAGAGTGAGAAAAGCAGAAACAGCCCAGAAGCACCGCGTTACTGTAGTCGCCACCAGCTGGCTATGTCTAACACTGCAGCAAAGAGTGAGAAATGCACAAAACAGCCAGAAGCACCTGCTATGGTAGCCACCAGCTGGCTAAGTCTAACACTGCGCGCAGAGTGAGAAAATGCAGAAAGACGGCACCGGGTTAGCTTCGCCACCAGCAGGCTCTGTCTAACACTGCAGCAAAGAGTGAGGAAATGCAGGAAAGAGCCCGAAGCACCAGGTTACGGTTGCCACCAGCTGGCTGCTCAACACTGCAGCAAAGAGTGAAAATGCAGGAAGCAGCCTGAAGCCCGTGACACGGTAGCCACCAGCTGGCTATGTCTAACACTGCAGCAATGAGTGAAGAAATGCAGAAAACAGCCAGAAGCATTACGGTAGCCACCAGCTGGCTATGTCTAACACTGAAGCAAAGAGTGAGGAAATGCAGGAAAGAGCCTGAAGCATTGTACGGCAGTCACCAGCTGGCTATGTCTAACACTGCAGCAAAGAGTGAGGAAATGCAGGAAACAGCCTGAAGCACCGTCTACACGGTAGCCACCAGCTGGCTCTGTCTAACACTGCAGCAAAGAGTGAGGAAATGCAGGAAACAGCCTGAAGCACCATTACGGTAGCCACCAGCTGGCTATGTCTAACACTGCAGCAAAAAGTGAGGAAATGCAGGAAAGAGCCTGAAGCACCGCGTTATGGTAGCCACCAGCTGGCTATGTCTAACACTGCAGCAAAGAGTGAGGAAATGCAGGAAAGAGCCTGAAGCACTGCGATACGGTAGCCACCAGCTGGCTATGTCTAACACTGAAGCAAAGATTGAGGAAATGCATGAAACAGCCAGAAGCGCTACGGTCGCCACCAGCTGGCGTCTTTCACTGCAGCAGTGAATGAGAAAATGTGGAAAGAGCCCAAGCACTGCTTTAGGGTAGCCACCAGCTGGCTATGTCTATCACTGCAGCAGAGAGTGAGAAAATGCGTGAAAGAGCCCAAACCACTCATGTACAGTAGCCAGTAACTGCCTATGTCTGACACTCGCAGCTGGAGAGTGTGAAATGCACGAAAGAGCCCGAAGCACCGCTGCTATGGTAGCTGGTTGCTGGCTATGTCTGACACTGCAGCAGAGAGAATGAAAATGCGCAAACTGCCCGGCACCGCTGTTAGGGTCACCACTAGCTGGCTATGTCTAACCCTGCAGCAAAGAGTGAAAATGAACGAAACAGCAGAAGAGCTGCATTAGGGTTGCCACTACTAGCTGGCTAGTGTCTTACACTGCAGCAAAGAATGAGAAAAGCATGAAACAACCCGAAGCACTGCGTTACGGTGAAGCCACCAGCTGGCTATGTCTAACACTGCAGCAAAGAGTGAGGAAATGCATGAAACAGCCTGAAGCACTCGCGTTACGGTCGCAAACCAGCTGGCTATGTCTAACACTGCAGCAGAGAGTGATAAAATGCACGAAAGAGACAGAAATACAGCATTACTGTAGCCACCAGCTGGCTATGTCTATCACTGCAGCAAAGAGTGAGAAAATGCATGAAAGAGCCAGAAGCACAGCATGACAGTCGCCACCAGCTGGCCATGTCTAACACTGCAGCAGAGTGAGAAAATGCACAAAACAGCCAGAAGCGTTACGGTAGCCACCAGCTGGCTCAGTCTAACACTGCAGCAAAGAGTGAGGAAATGCATGAAAGAGCCAGAAGCACCGCGTACAGTCGCCACCAGCTGGCTATGTCTAACACTGCAGCAAAGAGTGAGAAAATGCATGAAACAGCCGGAAGCGCTACGGTAGCCACCAGCTGGCTCTGTCTAACACTGCAGCAAAGAGTGAGGAAATGCACGAAACAGCCAAAGCACAGAGTTAGGTCACCTCTGCTGGCTATGTCTAACACTGCAGCAAAGAGTGAGGAAATGCAGGAAACAACCTGAAGCACTGCATTACGGTAGCCACTCGCTGGCTATGTCTAACACTGCAGCAAAGAGTGAGAAAATGCACGAAACAGCCCAAAGCCCACCGTTAGAGTCACCTCTTGCAAGCTATGTCTAACACTGCAGCAAAGAGTGAGGAAATGCAGGAAACAGCCTGAAGCACCGCGTTACGGTAGCCACCAGCTGGCTATGTCTAACACTGCAGCAAAGAGTGAGGAAATGCAGGAAACAGCCTGAAGCACTGCATTATGGTAGCCACTAGCTGGCTCTGTCTAACACTGCAGCAAAGAGTGAAGAATTGCAGGAAACAGCCCGAAGCACCATGATAAGGTAGCCACCAGATGGCTCTGTCTAACACTGCAGCAAAGAGTGAGGAAATGCAGGAAACATCACGAGCACTGAAGTTACGGTAGCCACCAGCTGGCTCTGTCTGACACCGCAGCAAGAAGTGAGGAAATGCAGGAAACAGACTGAAGCACCACGTTATGGTAGCCAACAGCTGGCTGCGTCTAACACTGCAGCAAGAAGTGAGGAAATGCAGGAAACAGACTGAATCACCACGTTATGGTAGCCAACAGCTGGCTATGTCTAACACTGCAGCAAAGAGTGAGGAAATGCACGAAAGAGCCCGATGTACCGGGTTACGGTCGCCAGCAGACGGCTCTGTCTAACACTGCAGCAAAGAGTGAGGAAATGCAGGAAACATCCTGAAGCACCGCGTTACGGTAGTCACCAGCTGGCTTTGTCTAACAGTGCAACAGACAGTGAGAAAATGCACAAAACAGCCCAAAGCACAGTATTACAGTAGCCACCAGCTGGCTATGTCTAACAGTGCAGCAGACAGTGAGAAAATGCAAAGAACAGCCAGAAGTACTGCATTACAGTAGCCACTAACTGGCTATGTCAAACAGTGCAGGAAAGGGTGAGAAAATGCACGAAACAGCCAGAAGCTCCGCATTACAGTAGTCACTAGCTGGCTAAGTCTAACACTGCAGCAGACAGTGAGAAAATGCACAAAACTGCCCAAAGCTCTGCGATACGGTAGCCACTAGCTGGCTAAGTCTAACACTGCAGCAAAGAGTGAGGAAATGCAGGAAAGAGCCCAAAGCACAGGGTTACGGTTGCCTCCAGCTGGCTCTCAACACTGCAGCAAAGAGTGAGGAAATGCAGGAAGCGCCTGAACTCGCATTACGGTACCCACCAGCTGGCTTGCGTATACACTGCAGGAATGAGTGAGAAATGCAGGAAACAGCCAGAAGCATTACGGTAGCCACCAGCTGGCTATGTCTAACACTGAAGCAAAGAGTGAGTAAATGCAGGAAACAGCCAGAAGCACTGCGTTACAGTAGCCACCAGCTGGCTATGTCTAACACTGCAGCAAAGAGCGAGGAAATGCACGAAAGAGCCCGAAGTACCGGGTTACGGTCGCCAGCAGACGGCTCTGTCTAACACTGCAGCAAAGAGTGAGGAAATGCAGGAAACATCCTGAAGCACCGCGTTACGGTAGTCACCAGCTGGCTATGTCTAACAGTGCAGCAGACAGTGAGAAAATGCACAAAACAGCCCAAAACACAGTATTACAGTAGCCACCAGCTGGCTATGTCTAACAGTGCAGCAGAGAGTGAGAAAATGCAGGAAAGAGCCCGAAGCACCGGGAGAGCTTCGCCACCAGTAGGCTCTGTCTAACACTGCAGCAAAGAGTGAGGAATTGCAGGAAACAGCCCGAAGCACAATAATACGGTAGCCACCAGATGGCTCTGTCTAACACTGCAGCAAAGAGTGAGGAAATTCAGGAAAAATCCCGAAGCACTGAGTTACGGTAGCCACCAGCTGGCTCTGTCTAACACTGCAGCAAGAAGTGAGGAAATGCAGGAAACAGACTGAAGCACCACGTTACGGTAGCCACCAGCTGGCTATGTCTAACACTGCAGCAGAGAGTGAGAAAATGCACGAAAGGGCCTGATGCACCGCGTTATGGTAGCCACTAGCTGGCTAAGTCTAACACTGCAGCAATGAATGAGAAAAAGCACGAAACAGCCCGAAGCACCGTGCTATGGTAGCCAACAGCTGGCCATCTCTAACACTGCAGCAAAGAGCGAGGAAATGCACGAAAGAGCCCGAAGTACCGGGTTACGGTCGCCAGCAGATGGCTCTGTCTAACACTGCAGCAAAGAGTGAGGAAATGCAGGAAACATCCTGAAGCACCGCGTTATGGGAGCCACCAGCTGGCTATGTCTAACAGTGCAGCAGACAGTGAGAAAATGCACAAAACAGTCCAAAGCACAGTATTACAGTAGCCACCAGCTGGCTATATCTAACAGTGCAGCAGACAGTGAGAAAATGCAAAGAACAGCCAGAAGTACTGCATTACAGAAGCCACTAACTGGCTTATGTCAAACAGGGGCAGCAAAGGTGAGAAATGCACAAACAGCCAGAAGCTCCGTTACAGTAGTCACTAGCTGGCTAAGTCCAACAGTGCAGCAGATAGGGAGAAAATGCACAAAACTGCCTGAAGCACTCGCGATATGGTAGCCACTAGATGGCTAAATCTAACACTGCGGCAGAGAGTGAGAAAATGCAGAAAAGAGCCGAGGCACCGGTTAGCTGCCACCAGCAGGCTCTGTCTAACACTGCAGCAAAGAGGAGGAAATGCAGTGAAAGAGCCCGAGCACCAGGTTACGGTTGCCTCCAGCTGGCTCTAACACTGCAGCAAAGAGTGAGGAAACCAGGAAGCGGGCTGAAGTCGTAGACACGGTAGCCACCTGCTGGCTAGGCTCAACACTGCAGCAATGAGTGAAGAAATGCAGAAAACAGCCAGAAGCGTTACGGTAGCCACCAGCTGGCTATGTCTAACACTGAAGCAAAGAGTGAGGAAATGCAGGAAACAGCCAGAAGCACCGCGTTACAGTAGTCACCAGCTGGCTATGTCTAACACTGCAGCAAAGAGTGAGGAAATGCAGGAAACAGCCTGAAGCACCACCATACGGTAGCCACCAGCTGGCTCTGTCTAACACGGCAGCAAAGAGTGAGGAAATGCAGGAAACAGCCTAAAGCACCATCTTACGGTAGCCAACAGCTGGCTAAGTCTAACACTGAAGCAAATAGTGACAAAATGCAGGAAAGAGCCTGAAGCACTGCATTACAGTAGCCACCAGCTGGCTATGTCTAACACTGCAGCAAAGAGTGAGGAAATGCAGGAAAGAGCCTGAAGCACTGCGTTACGGTAGCCACCAGCTGGCTATGTCTAACACTGAAGCAAAGATTGAGGAAATGCATGAAACAGCCAGAAGCGTTATGGTCGCCACCAACTGGCTATGTCTTTCACTGCAGCAGTGAATGAGAAAATGTGTGAAAGAGCCCGAAGCACTGCTTTAGGGTAGCCACCAGCTGGCTTTTCTTCATCACCGCAGCAGAGTAAGAAAATGCGTGAAAGAGCCCAAAGCACTGCGCACAGTAGCCATTAACTGGCTATGTCTGACACTGCAGCTGAGAGAGTGAAAATGCGCGAAAGAGCTCGAAGCACCGCGTTATGGTAGCAGGTTGCTGGCTATGTCTGACACTGCAGCAGAGAGAATGAAAATGCTCAAAACTGCCGGCACCGCGTTAGGGTCACCACTAGCTGGCTATGTCTAACACTGCAGCAAAGAGTGAAAAAATGAACGAAACAGCGAGAAGAGCTGCATTAGGGCCGCCACTAGCTGGCTATGTCTTACAATGCACCAAAGAATGAGAAAACGCATGAACAACCCGAGCACTCGTGCTGTTGTAGCCACCAGCTGGCTATGTCTAACACTGCAGCAAAGAGTGAGAAATGCATGAAACAGCCTGAAGCACTGCGTTACGGTCGCAACCAGCTGGCTATGTCTAACACGCAGCAGAGAGGATAAAATGCACGAAAGAGCCAGAATACAGCATTACTGTAGCCACCAGCTGGCTATGTCTATCACTGCAACAAAGAGTGAGAAATGCACAAACAGCCCAAAGCACCGCATGGCAGTCGACACCAGCTGGCTATGTCTAACAACGCAGCAAAGAGTCAGAAAATGCACAAAACAACCAGAAGCGTACGGTCGCATCCAGCTGGTTGCTCTAACACTGCAGCAAAGAGTGAGAAAATGCATGAAAGAGCCAGAAGCACAGCATGACAGTCGCCACCAGCTGGCCATTTCTAACACTGCAGAAAAGAGTGAGAAAATGCACAAAACAGCCAGAAGCGCACGGTAGCCACCAGCTGGCTCAGTCTAACACTGCAGCAAAGAATGAGGAAATGCACAACAGCCAGAAGCACCGCTGCGCGAGTCGCCACCAGCTGGCTATGTCTAACACTGCAGCAAAGAGTGAGAAAATGCATGAATCAGCCCAAAGCACCTTACAGTCGCTTTTAGCTCTCCTGTCAACACTGTGGCAAAGAGTGAAAATGCACGAAACAGACCAAAGCACAGAGTTAGGGTCACCTCTTGCAGGCTATGTCTAACACTGCAGCAAAAGAGTGAGGAAATGCAGGAAACAGCCTGAAGTACCGCTGCTACGGTAGCCACCAGCTGGCTATGTCTAACACTGCAGCAAAGAGTGAGGAAATGCAGGAAACAACCTGAAGCACTGCATTACGGTAGCCACTCGCTGGCTATGTCTAACACTGCAGCAAAGAGTGAGAAAATGCACGAAACAGCCCAAAGCCCACCGTTAGAGTCACCTCTTGCAAGCTATGTCTAACACTGCAGCAAGTAGTGAGGAAATGCAGGAAACATCCTGAAGCACCGCGTTACGGTAGCCATCAGCTGGCTATGTCTAACACTGCAGCAAAGAGTGAGGAAATGCAGGAAACAGCCTGAAGCACTGCATTATGGTAGCCACTAGCTGGCTCTGTCTAACACTGCAGCAAAGAGTGAAGAATTGCAGGAAACAGCCCGAAGCACCATGATAAGGTAGCCACCAGATGGCTCTGTCTAACACTGCAGCAAAGAGTGAGGAAATGCAGGAAAACTCAAGCACTGAGTTACGGTAGCCACCAGCTGGCTCTGTCTGACACTGCAGCAAGAAGTGAGAAATGAGAAACAGACTGAAGCACCACGTTATGGTAGCCAACAGCTGGCTATGTCTAACACTGCAGCAGAAGTGAGGAAATGCAGGAAACAGACTGAAGCACCACGCTATGGTAGCCAACAGCTGGCTATGTCTAACACTGCAGCAAAGAGTGAGGAAATGCAGAAAGAACCTGAAGCATCAATATCGCCAGCAGACGGCTCTGTCTAACACCGCAGCAAGAGTGAGGAAATGCAGGAAACATCCTGAAGCACCGCGTTACGGTAGTCACCAGCTGGCTATGTCTAACAGTGCAGCAGACAGTGAGAAAATGCACAAAACAGCCCAAAGCACAGTATTACAGTAGCCACCAGCTGGCTATGTCTAACAGTGCAGCAGACAGTGAGAAAATGCAAAGAACAGCCAGAAGTACTGCATTACAGTAGCCACTAACTGGCTATGTCAAACAGTGCAGCAAAGGGTGAGAAAATGCACGAAACAGCCAGAAGCTCCGCATTACAGTAGTCACTAGCTGGCTAAGTCTAACAGTGCAGCAGACGGTGAGAAAATGCACAAAACAGCCCAAAGCACCGCATGGCAGTCACCACCAGCTGGCTATGTCTAACACCGCAGCAAAGAGTCAGAAAATGCACGAAACAACCAGAAGCTGCGAGTCGCATCCAGCTGGTTATGTCTAACACCGCAGCAAAGAGTGAGAAAATGCATGAAAGAGCCAGAAGCACAGCATGACAGTCGCCACCAGCTGGCCATGTCTAACACTGCAGCAAAGAATGAGAAAATGCTCAAAACAGCCAGAAGCGCTATAGCCACCAGCTGGCTCAGTCTAACACTGCAGCAAAGAATGAGGAAATGCACGAAACAGCCAGAAGCACCGCGTCATGATCACCACCAGCTGGCTATGTCTAACACTGCAGCAAAGAGTGAGAAAATGCATGAATCAGCCCAAAGCACTTTCTGCCATAGCGTCGCCTCTAGCTTCTGGGCGTTCAACACTGTGGCAAAGAGTGAGAAATGCACTGAAACAGACCAGCACAGAGTTAGGTCACCTCTTTCAGGCTATGTCTAACACTGCAGCAAAGAGTGAGGAAATGCAGGAATCAGCCTGAAGCACCGGATTACGGTAGCCACCAGCTGGCTATGTCTAACACTGCAGCAAAGAGTGAGGAAATGCAGGAAACAACCTGAAGCACTGCATTACGGTAGCCACCGCTGGCTATGTCTAACACTGCAGCAAAGAGTGAGAAAATGCACGTAAACAGCCCAAAGCCCACCGTTAGAGTCACCTCTTGCAAGCTATGTCTAACACTGCAGCAAGTAGGAGGAAATGCAGGAAACATCCTGAAGCACCGCGTTACGGTAGCCACCAGCTGGCTATGTCTAACACTGCAGCAAAGAGTGAGGAAATGCAGGAAACAGCCTGAAGCACTGCATTATGGTAGCCACTAGCTGGGTCTGTCTAACACTGCAGCAAAGAGTGAAGAATTGCAGGAAACAGACTGAAGCACCACGTTATGGTAGCCAACAGCTGGCTATGTCTAACACTGCAGCAAAGAGTGAGGAAATGCAGGAAAGAGCCCGAAGCACCAGGTTACGGTTGCCTCCAGCTGGCTCTAACACTGCAGCAAAGAGTGAGGAAATCCAGGAAGTGGGCTGAAGCTCCGCATTACGGTAGCCACCTGCTGGCTATGTCTAACACTGCAGCAATGAGTGAAGAAATGCAGAAAACAGCCAGAAGCGTTACGGTAGCCACCAGCTGGCTATGTCTAACACTGAAGCAAAGAGTGAGGAAATGCAGGAAACAGCCAGAAGCACCGCGTTACAGTAGTCACCAGCTGGCTATGTCTAACACTGCAGCAAAGAGTGAGGAAATGCAGGAAACAGCCTGAAGCACCACCATACGGTAGCCACCAGCTGGCTCTGTCTAACACGGCAGCAAAGAGTGAGGAAATGCAGGAAACAGCCTAAAGCACCATCTTACGGTAGCCACCAGCTGGCTATGTCTAACACCGAAGCAAATAGTGACAAAATGCAGGAAAGAGCCTGAAGCACTGCATTACAGTAGCCACCAGCTGGCTAGTTCAACACTGCAGCAAAGAGTGAGGAAATGCAGGAAAGAGCCTGAAGCACTGCGTTACGGTAGCCACCAGCTGGCTATGTCTAACACTGAAGCAAAGATTGAGGAAATGCATGAAACAGCCAGAAGCGTTATGGTCGCCACCAACTGGCTATGTCTTTCACTGCAGCAGTGAATGAGAAAATGTGTGAAAGAGCCCGAAGCACTGCTTTAGGGTAGCCACCAGCTGGCTTTGTCTATCACTGCAGCAGAGTAAGAAAATGCGTGAAAGAGCCCAAAGCACTGCGCACAGTAGCCATTAACTGGCTATGTCTGACACTCTCGCAGCTGGAGAGTGTGAAATGCACGAAAGAGCCCGAAGCACCGCTGCTATGGTAGCTGGTTGGCTGGCTATGTCTGACACTGCAGCAGAGAGAACTAAAATGCGCGAAACTGCCTGGAAGCACCGCTGTTAGGTCACCACTAGCTGGCTATGTCTCAACACTGCAGCAAAGAGTGAAAATGAAACTAAACAGCGAGAAGAGCTGCATTAGGGCCGCCACTAGCTGGCTATGTCTTGCAATGCACCAAAGAATGAGAAAACGCATGAAACAACCCGGCACTGCGCTGTTGTAGCCACCAGCTGGCTATGTCTAACACTGCAGCAAAGAGTGAGAAATGCATGAAACAGCCTGAAGCACTCGCGTTACGGTCGCAACCAGCTGGCTATGTCTAACACTGCAGCAGAGAGGATAAAATGCACGAAAGAGCCAGAAATACAGCATTACTGTAGCCACCAGCTGGCTATGTCTATCACTGCAACAAAGAGTGAGAAAATGCACAAAACAGCCCAAAGCACCGCATGGCAGTCGACACCAGCTGGCTATGTCTAACAATGCAGCAAAGAGTCAGAAAATGCACAAAACAACCAGAAGCGTTACGGTCGCATCCAGCTGGTTATGTCTAACACTGCAGCAAAGAGTGAGAAAATGCATGAAAGAGCCAGAAGCACAGCATGACAGTCGCCACCAGCTGGCCATTTCTAACACTGCAGAAAAGAGTGAGAAAATGCACAAAACAGCCAGAAGCGCTACGGTAGCCACCAGCTGGCTCAGTCTAACACTGCAGCAAAGAATGAGGAAATGCACGAAACAGCCAGAAGCACCGCGTCACAGTCGCCACCAGCTGGCTATGTCTAACACTGCAGCAAAGAGTGAGAAAATGCATGAATCAGCCCAAAGCACCCCGTTACAGTCGCCTTTAGCTCTCTATGTCTAACACTGTGGCAAAGAGTGAGAAAATGCACGAAACAGACCAAAGCACAGAGTTAGGGTCACCTCTTGCAGGCTATGTCTAACACTGCAGCAAAGAGTGAGAAATGCAGGAAACAGCCTGAAGTACCCGGCGTTACGGTAGCCACCAGCTGGCTATGTCTAACACTGCAGCAAAGGTGAGGAAATGCAGGAAACAACCTGGAAGCACTGCATTACGGTAGCCACCCGCTGGCTATGTCTAACACTGCAGCAAAGAGTGAGAAAATGCAATTAAACAGCCCAAAGCCCACCGTTAGAGTCACCTCTTGCAAGCTATGTCTAACACTGCAGCAAGTAGTGAGGAAATGCAGAAACATCCTGAAGCACCGCGTTACGGTAGCCATCAGCTGGCTGCGTCTAACACTGCAGCAAAGAGTGAGGAAATGCAGGAAACAGCCTGAAGCACTGCATTATGGTAGCCACTAGCTGGCTCTGTCTAACACTGCAGCAAAGAGTGAAGAATTGCAGGAAACAGCCCGAAGCACCATGATAAGGTAGCCACCAGATGGCTCTGTCTAACACTGCAGCAAAGAGTGAGGAAATGCAGGAAAAATCCCGAAGCACTGAGTTACGGTAGCCACCAGCTGGCTCTGTCTGACACTGCAGCAAGAAGTGAGGAAATGCAGGAAACAGACTGAAGCACCACGTTATGGTAGCCAACAGCTGGCTATGTCTAACACTGCAGCAAGAAGTGAGGAAATGCAGGAAACAGACTGAAGCACCACGTTATGGTAGCCAACAGCTGGCTATGTCTAACACTGCAGCAAAGAGTGAGGAAATGACGAAAGAACCTGAAGTACGGTTAACACTGCAGCAAAGAGGAGGAAATGCAGGAAAGAGCCTGAAGCACTCATGCTACGGTAGCCACCAGCTGGCTATGTCTAACACTGAAGCAAAGATTGAGGAAATGCATGAAACAGCCAGAAGCGTTATGGTCGCCACCAACTGGCTATGTCTTTCACTGCAGCAGTGAATGAGAAAATGTGTGAAAGAGCCCGAAGCACTGCTTTAGGGTAGCCACCAGCTGGCTTTGTCTATCACTGCAGCAGAGTAAGAAAATGCGTGAAAGAGCCCAAAGCACTGCGCACAGTAGCCATTAACTGGCTATGTCTGACACTGCAGCTGAGAGAGTGAAAATGCGCGAAAGAGCTCGAAGCACCGCGTTATGGTAGCAGGTTGCTGGCTATGTCTGACACTGCAGCAGAGAGAATGAAAATGCGCAAAACTGACCGAAGCACCGCTGTTAGGGTCACCACTAGCTGGCTATGTCTAACACTGCAGCAAAGAGTGAAAATGAACAAACAGCAGAAGAGCTGCATTAGGGCCGCCACTAGCTGGCTATGTCTTACAATGCACCAAAGAATGAGAAAACGCATGAAACAACCCGAAGCACTCTGCTGTTGAGCCACCAGCTGGCTATGTCTAACCACTGCAGCAAAGAGTGAGAAATGCATGAAACAGCCTGAAGCACTGCGCTTACGGTCGCAACCAGCTGGCTATGTCTAACACCGCAGCAGAGAGTGATAAAATGCACGAAAGAGCCAGAATACAGCATTACTGAGCCACCAGCTGGCTATGTCTATCACTGCAACAAAGAGTGAGAAATGCACAAACAGCCCAAAGCACCGCATGGCAGTCGACACCAGCTGGCTATGTCTAACAATGCAGCAAAGAGTCAGAAAATGCACAAAACAACCAGAAGCGCACGGTCGCATCCAGCTGGATATGTCTAACACTGCAGCAAAGAGTGAGAAATGCATGAAAGAGCCAGAAGCACAGCATGACAGTCGCCACCAGCTGGCCATTTCTAACACTGCAGAAAAGAGTGAGAAAATGCACAAAACAGCCAGAAGCCGCACGGTAGCCACCAGCTGGCTCAGTCTAACACTGCAGCAAAGAATGAGGAAATGCACAACAGCCAGAAGCACCGCGCCACAGTCGCCACCAGCTGGCTGTGTCTAACACTGCAGCAAAGAGTGAGAAAATGCATGAATCAGCCCAAAGCACGTTACAGTCGCTTTTAGCTCTCCTGTCTCAACACTGTGGCAAAGAGTGAAATGCACGAAACAGACCAAAGCACAGAGTTAGGGTCACCTCTTGCAGGCTATGTCTAACACTGCAGCAAAAGAGTGAGGAAATGCAGGAAACAGCCTGAAGTACCGCGTTACGGTAGCCACCAGCTGGCTATGTCTAACACTGCAGCAAAGAGTGAGGAAATGCAGGAAACAACCTGGAAGCACTGCATTACGGTAGCCACCCGCTGGCTATGTCTAACACTGCAGCAAAGAGTGAGAAAATGCAATAAACAGCCCAAAGCCCACCGTTAGAGTCACCTCTGCAAGCTATGTCTAACACTGCAGCAAGTAGTGAGGAAATGCAGAAACATCCTGAAGCACCGCTGCTACGGTAGCCATCAGCTGGCTATGTCTAACACTGCAGCAAAGAGTGAGGAAATGCAGGAAACAGCCTGAAGCACTGCATTATGGTAGCCACTAGCTGGCTCTGTCTAACACTGCAGCAAAGAGTGAAGAATTGCAGGAAACAGCCCGAAGCACCATGATAAGGTAGCCACCAGATGGCTCTGTCTAACACTGCAGCAAAGAGTGAGGAAATGCAGGAAAAATCACAAGCACTGAGTTACGGTAGCCACCAGCTGGCTCTGTCTGACACTGCAGCAAGAAGTGAGGAAATGCAGGAAACAGACTGAAGCACCACGTTATGGTAGCCAACAGCTGGCTATGTCTAACACTGCAGCAAGAAGTGAGGAAATGCAGGAAACAGACTGAAGCACCACGTTATGGTAGCCAACAGCTGGCTATGTCTAACACTGCAGCAAAGAGTGAGGAAATGCACGAAAGAACCTGAAGTACCGGGTTACGGTCGCCAGCAGACGGCTCTGTCTAACACTGCAGCAAAGAGTGAGGAAATGCAGGAAACATCCTGAAGCACCGCGTTACGGTAGTCACCAGCTGGCTATGTCTAACAGTGCAGCAGACAGTGAGAAAATGCACAAAACAGCCCAAAGCACAGTATTACAGTAGCCACCAGCTGGCTGTGTCTAACAGTGCAGCAGACAGTGAGAAAATGCAAAGAATAGCCAGAAGTACTGCATTACAGTAGCCACTAACTGGCTATGTCAAACAGTGCAGCAAAGGGTGAGAAAATGCACGAAACAGCCAGAAGCTCCGCATTACAGTAGTCACTAGCTGGCTAAGTCTAACAGTGCAGCAGACGGTGAGAAAATGCACAAAACAGCCCAAAGCACCGCATGGCAGTCACCACCAGCTGGCTATGTCTAACACCGCAGCAAAGAGTCAGAAAATGCACGAAACAACCAGAAGCGTTACGGTCGCATCCAGCTGGTTATGTCTAACACTGCAGCAAAGAGTGAGAAAATGCATGAAAGAGCCAGAAGCACAGCATGACAGTCGCCACCAGCTGGCCATGTCTAACACTGCAGCAAAGAATGAGAAAATGCTCAAAACAGCCAGAAGCGTTACGGTAGCCACCAGCTGGCTCAGTCTAACACTGCAGCAAAAGAATGAGGAAATGCACGAAACAGCCAGAAGCACCGCCATACAGTCACCACCAGCTGGCTGCGTCTAACACTGCAGCAAAGAGTGAGAAAATGCATGAATCAGCCCAAAGCACTTTCTGCCATAGCGTCGCCTCTAGCTTCTGGGCGTCTCAACACTGTGGCAAAGAGTGAGAAATGCACTGAAACAGACCAAGCACAGAGTTGGAGTCACCTCTTTCAGGCTATGTCTAACACTGCAGCAAAGAGTGAGGAAATGCAGGAATCAGCCTGAAGCACCGTGATTACGGTAGCCACCAGCTGGCTTGTCTAACACTGCAGCAAAGAGTGAGGAAATGCAGGAAACAACCTGAAGCACTGCATTACGGTAGCCACTCGCTGGCTATGTCTAACACTGCAGCAAAGAGTGAGAAAATGCACGAAACAGCCCAAAGCCCACCGTTAGAGTCACCTCTTGCAAGCTATGTCTAACACTGCAGCAAGTAGTGAGGAAATGCAGGAAACATCCTGAAGCACCGCGTTACGGTAGCCACCAGCTGGCTATGTCTAACACTGCAGCAAAGAGTGAGGAAATGCAGGAAACAGCCTGAAGCACTGCATTATGGTAGCCACTAGCTGGGTCTGTCTAACACTGCAGCAAAGAGTGAAGAATTGCAGGAAACAGACTGAAGCACCACGTTATGGTAGCCAACAGCTGGCTATGTCTAACACTGCAGCAAAGAGTGAGGAAATGCACGAAAGAGCCCGAAGTACCGTGTTTCGGTCGCCAGCAGACGGCTATGTCTAACACTGCAGCAAAGAGTGAGGAAATGCAGGAAACATCCTGAAGCACCGCGTTACGGTAGTCACCAGCTGGCTATGTCTAACAGTGCAGCAGACAGTGAGAAAATGCACAAAACAGCCCAAAGCACAGTATTACAGTAGCCACCAGCTGGCTATGTCTAACAGTGCAGCAGACAGTGAGAAAATGCAAAGAACAGCCAGAAGTACTGCATTACAGTAGCCACTAACTGGCTATGTCAAACAGTGCAGCAAAGGGTGAGAACATGCACAAAACAGCCAGAAGCTCCACATTACAGTAGTCACTAGCTGGCTAAGTCTAACACTGCAGCAGACAGTGAGAAAATGCACAAAACTGCCCAAAGCACCGCGATACGGTAGCCACCAGCTGGCTCTGTCTAACACGGCAGCAAAGAGTGAGGAAATGCAGGAAACAGCCTAAAGCACCATCTTACGGTAGCCAACAGCTGGCTAAGTCTAACACTGAAGCAAATAGTGACAAAATGCAGGAAAGAGCCTGAAGCACTGCATTACAGTAGCCACCAGCTGGCTATGTCTAACACTGCAGCAAAGAGTGAGGAAATGCAGGAAAGAGCCTGAAGCACTGCGTTACGGTAGCCACCAGCTGGCTATGTCTAACACTGAAGCAAAGATTGAGGAAATGCATGAAACAGCCAGAAGCGTTATGGTCGCCACCAACTGGCTATGTCTTTCACTGCAGCAGTGAATGAGAAAATGTGTGAAAGAGCCCGAAGCACTGCTTTAGGGTAGCCACCAGCTGGCTTTGTCTATCACTGCAGCAGAGTAAGAAAATGCGTGAAAGAGCCCAAAGCACCTGCGCACAGTAGCCATTAACTGGCTATGTCTGACACTGCAGCTGAGAGTGTGAAAATGCGCGAAAGAGCCCGAAGCACCGCGTTATGGTAGCAGGTTGCTGGCTATGTCTGACACTGCAGCAGAGAGAATGAAAATGCTCAAAACTGCCCGAAGCACCGCGTTAGGGTCACCACTAGCTGGCTATGTCTAACACTGCAGCAAAGAGGGAAAAAATGAACGAAACAGCGAGAAGAGCTGCATTAGGGCCGCCACTAGCTGGCTATGTCTTACAATGCACCAAAGAATGAGAAAACGCATGAAACAACCCGAAGCACTGCGTTGCTGTAGCCACCAGCTGGCTATGTCTAACACTGCAGCAAAGAGTGAGAAAATGCATGAAACAGCCTGAAGCACTGCGTTACGGTCGCAACCAGCTGGCTATGTCTAACACTGCAGCAGAGAGTGATAAAATGCACGAAAGAGCCAGAAATACAGCATTACTGTAGCCACCAGCTGGCTATGTCTATCACTGCAACAAAGAGTGAGAAAATGCACAAAACAGCCCAAAGCACCGCATGGCAGTCGACACCAGCTGGCTATGTCTAACAACGCAGCAAAGAGTCAGAAAATGCACAAAACAACCAGAAGCGTTACGGTCGCATCCAGCTGGTATGTCTAACACTGCAGCAAAGAGTGAGAAAATGCATGAAAGAGCCAGAAGCACAGCATGACAGTCGCCACCAGCTGGCCATTTCTAACACTGCAGAAAAGAGTGAGAAATGCACAAAACAGCCAGAAGCGCTACGGTAGCCACCAGCTGGCTCAGAGTCTAACACTGCAGCAAAGAATGAGAAATGCAAAACAGCCAGAAGCACCCGGCGTCTGAGTCGCCACCAGCTGGCTATGTCTAACACTGCAGCAAAGAGTGAGAAAATGCATGAATCAGCCCAAAGCACCCCGTTACAGTCGCCTTTAGCTCTCTATGTCTAACACTGTGGCAAAGAGTGAGAAAATGCACGAAACAGACCAAAGCACAGAGTTAGGGTCACCTCTTGCAGGCTATGTCTAACACTGCAGCAAAGAGTGAGGAAATGCAGGAAACAGCCTGAAGTACCGCGTTACGGTAGCCACCAGCTGGCTATGTCTAACACTGCAGCAAAGAGTGAGGAAATGCAGGAAACAACCTGAAGCACTGCATTACGGTAGCCACTCGCTGGCTATGTCTAACACTGCAGCAAAGAGTGAGAAAATGCACGAAACAGCCCAAAGCCCACCGTTAGAGTCACCTCTTGCAAGCTATGTCTAACACTGCAGCAAGTAGTGAGGAAATGCAGGAAACATCCTGAAGCACCGCGTTACGGTAGCCATCAGCTGGCTATGTCTAACACTGCAGCAAAGAGTGAGGAAATGCAGGAAACAGCCTGAAGCACTGCATTATGGTAGCCACTAGCTGGCTCTGTCTAACACTGCAGCAAAGAGTGAAGAATTGCAGGAAACAGCCCGAAGCACCATGATAAGGTAGCCACCAGATGGCTCTGTCTAACACTGCAGCAAAGAGTGAGGAAATGCAGGAAAAATCCCGAAGCACTGAGTTACGGTAGCCACCAGCTGGCTCTGTCTGACACTGCAGCAAGAAGTGAGGAAATGCAGGAAACAGACTGAAGCACCACGTTATGGTAGCCAACAGCTGGCTATGTCTAACACTGCAGCAAGAAGTGAGGAAATGCAGGAAACAGACTGAAGCACCGTTATGGTAGCCAACAGCTGGCTATGTCTAACACTGCAGCAAAGAGTGAGGAAATGCACGAAAGAACCTGAAGTATCAGATATGGTCGCCAGCAGACGGCTCTGTCTAACACCGCAGCAAGAGTGAGGAAATGCAGGAAACATCCTGAAGCACCGCGTTACGGTAGTCACCAGCTGGCTATGTCTAACAGTGCAGCAGACAGTGAGAAAATGCACAAAACAGCCCAAAGCACAGTATTACAGTAGCCACCAGCTGGCTATGTCTAACAGTGCAGCAGACAGTGAGAAAATGCAAAGAACAGCCAGAAGTACTGCATTACAGTAGCCACTAACTGGCTATGTCAAACAGTGCAGCAAAGGGTGAGAAAATGCACGAAACAGCCAGAAGCTCCGCATTACAGTAGTCACTAGCTGGCTAAGTCTAACAGTGCAGCAGACGGTGAGAAAATGCACAAAACAGCCCAAAGCACCGCATGGCAGTCACCACCAGCTGGCTATGTCTAACACCGCAGCAAAGAGTCAGAAAATGCACGAAACAACCAGAAGCGTTACGGTCGCATCCAGCTGGTTATGTCTAACACTGCAGCAAAGAGTGAGAAAATGCATGAAAGAGCCAGAAGCACAGCATGACAGTCGCCACCAGCTGGCCATGTCTAACACTGCAGCAAAGAATGAGAAAATGCTCAAAACAGCCAGAAGCGTTACGGTAGCCACCAGCTGGCTCAGTCTAACACTGCAGCAAAGAATGAGGAAATGCACGAAACAGCCAGAAGCACCGCGTCACAGTCACCACCAGCTGGCTATGTCTAACACTGCAGCAAAGAGTGAGAAAATGCATGAATCAGCCCAAAGCACCCCGTTACAGTCGCCTCTAGCTCTCTATGTCTAACACTGTGGCAAAGAGTGAGAAAATGCACGAAACAGACCAAAGCACAGAGTTAGGGTCACCTCTTTCAGGCTATGTCTAACACTGCAGCAAAGAGTGAGGAAATGCAGGAATCAGCCTGAAGCACCGCATTACGGTAGCCACCAGCTGGCTATGTCTAACACTGCAGCAAAGAGTGAGGAAATGCAGGAAACAACCTGAAGCACTGCATTACGGTAGCCACTCGCTGGCTATGTCTAACACTGCAGCAAAGAGTGAGAAAATGCACGAAACAGCCCAAAGCCCACCGTTAGAGTCACCTCTTGCAAGCTATGTCTAACACTGCAGCAAGTAGTGAGGAAATGCAGGAAACATCCTGAAGCACCCGCTACGGTAGCCACCAGCTGGCTAAGTGTCTAACACTGCAGCAAAGAGTGAGGAAATGCAGGAAACAGCCTGAAGCACTGCATTATGGTAGCCACTAGCTGGGTCTGTCTAACACTGCAGCAAAGAGTGAAGAATTGCAGGAAACAGACTGAAGCACCACGTTATGGTAGCCAACAGCTGGCTATGTCTAACACTGCAGCAAAGAGTGAGAAATGCACAGAAAAGAGCCAATGCACGTGTTTCGTTAGCCAGCAGACGGCTATGTCTAACACTGCAGCAAAGAGTGAGGAAATGCAGGAAACATCCTGAAGCACCGCGTTACGGTAGTCACCAGCTGGCTATGTCTAACAGTGCAGCAGACAGTGAGAAAATGCACAAAACAGCCCAAAGCACAGTATTACAGTAGCCACCAGCTGGCTATGTCTAACAGTGCAGCAGACAGTGAGAAAATGCAAAGAACAGCCAGAAGTACTGCATTACAGTAGCCACTAACTGGCTATGTCAAACAGTGCAGCAAAGGGTGAGAACATGCACAAAACAGCCAGAAGCTCCACATTACAGTAGTCACTAGCTGGCTAAGTCTAACACTGCAGCAGACAGTGAGAAAATGCACAAAACTGCCCAAAGCACCGCGGTACAGTAGCCACTAGCTGGCTAAGTCTAACACTGTGGCAGAGTGTGAGAAAATGCAGGAAAGAGCCCGAAGCACCGGGTTATCTTCGCCACTAGCAGGCTCTGTCTAACACTGCAGCAAAGAGTGAGGAAATGCAGGAAAGAGCCCAAAGCACAGGGTTACGGTTGCCTCCAGCTGGCTCTAACACTGCAGCAAAGAGTGAGGAAATGCAGGAAGCGGCCTGAAACTCCGCATTATGGTACCCACCAGCTGGCTATGTCTAACACTGCAGGAATGAGTGAGGAAATGCAGGAAACAGCCAGAAGCATTACGGTAGCCACCAGCTGGCTATGTCTAACACTGAAGCAAAGAGTGAGGAAATGCAGGAAACAGCCAGAAGCACCGCGTTACAGTAGCCACCAGCGGGCTATGTCTAACACTACAGCAAAGAGTGATAAAATTCACGAAACAGCCCAAAGCACACCGTTAGAGTCACCTCTTGCAGGCTATGTCTAACACTGCAGCAAGGAGTGAGGAAATGCAGGAAACAGTCAGAAGCACTGCGTTACAGTAGCCACCAGCGGGCTATGTCTAACACTGCAGCAAAGAGTGAGAAAATTCACGAAACAGCCCAAAGCACACCGTTAGAGTCACCTCTTGCAGGCTATGTCTAACACTGCAGCAAGGAGTGAGGAAATGCAGGAAAAATCCCGAAGCACCGAGTTACGGTAGCCACCAGCTGGCTCTGTCTAACACTGCAGCAAGAAGTGAGGAAATGCAGGAAACAGACTGAAGCACCACGTTATGGTAGCCAACAGCTGGCTATGCCTAACACTGCAGCAAAGAGCGAGGAAATGCACGAAAGAGCCCGAAGTACCGGTTACGGCCGCCAGCAGACGGCTCTGTCTAACACTGCAGCAAAGAGTGAGGAAATGCAGGAAACATCCTGAAGCACCGCGTTATGGTAGTCACCAGCTGGCTATGTCTAACAGTGCAGCAGACAGTGAGAAAATGCACAAAACAGCCCAAAACACAGTATTACAGTAGCCACCAGCTGGCTATGTCTAACAGTGCAGCAGACAGTGAGAAAATGCAAAGAACAGCCAGAAGTACTGCATTACAGTAGCCACTAACTGGCTATGTCAAACAGTGCAGCAAAGGGTGAGAAAATGCACGAAACAGCCAGAAGCTCCACATTACAGTAGTCTCTAGCTGGCTAAGTCTAACAGTGCAGCAGACAGTGAGAAAATGCACAAAACTGCCCAAAGCACCACGATACGGAAGCCATTAGCTGGCTAAGTCTAACACTGTGGCAGAGAGTGAGAAAATGCAGGAAAGAGCCCAAAGCACAGGGTTACGGTTGCCTCCAGCTGGCTCTAACACTGCAGCAAAGAGTGAGGAAATGGAGGAAGCGGCCTGAAGCTCCGCATTACGGTAGCCACCAGCTGGCTATGTCTAACACTGCAGGAATGAGTGAGAAAATGCAGGAAACAGCCAGAAGCGTTACGGTAGCCACCAGCTGGCTATGTCTAACACTGAAGCAAAGAGTGAGGAAATGCAGGAAACAGCCAGAAGCACCTCGTTACAGTAGCCACCAGCTGGCTATGTCTAACACTGAAGCAAAGAGTGAGGAAATGCAGGAAAGAGCCCGAAGCACAGGGTTACGGTTGCCTCCAGCTGGCAATCTCTAACACGGAAGGAAAGAGTCAGGAAATGCAGGAAAGAGCCTGAAGCACCGCGCTACGGTAGACACCAGCTGGCTATATCTAACACTGCAGCAAAGAGTGAGGAATTGCACAAAATAGCCTGAAGCACTGCGTTACGGTAGCCACCAGCTGGCTGTGTCTAACACTGCAGCAAAGAGTGAGGAAATGCAGGAAAGAGCCTGAAGCACCGCGTTACAGTAGCCACTAGCAGGCTATGTCTAACACTGAAGCAAAGATTGAGGAAATGCAGAAAGAGTCTGAAGCACTGCGTTACAGTTGCCACCAGCTGGCTATGTCTAACACTGTAGCAATGAGTGAAGAAATGCATGAAACAGCCAGAAGCATTACAGTCGCCACCAGCTGGCTATGTCTTTCACTGCAGCAGTGAATGAGAAAATGTGTGAAAGAGCCCGAAGCACTGCTTTTGGGTAGCCACCAGCTGGCTATGTCTATCACTGCAGCAGAGTGTGAGAAAATGCGCGAAAGAGCCCAAAGCACTGCGTACAGTAGCCAGTAACTGGCTATGTCTGACACTGCAGCTGAGAGTGTGAAAATATGCGAAAGAGCCCGAAGTACCGCGTTATGGTAGCCGATTGCTGGCTATATCTGACACTGCAGCAGAGAGAACGAAAATGCGCAAAACTGCCCGAAGCACCGGGTTAGGGTCACCACTAGCTGGCTATGTCTAACACTGCAGCAAAGAGTGAGGAAATGCAGGAAACAGCCTGAAGCACCGCCATACGGTAGCCACCAGATGGCTCTGTCTAACACTGCAGCAAGAAGTGAGGAAATGCAGGAAGCAGACGGAAGCACCACGTTACAGAAGCCACCAGCTGGCTATGTCTAACACTGCTGCTGAGAGTGAGAAAATGCACGAAAGAGCCTGATGCACCGCGTTATGGTAGCCACTAGCTGGCTAAGTCTAACAGTGTAGCAAAGAATGAGAAAAAGCACGAAACAGCCCGAAGCACCATGTTATGGTAGCCAACAGCTGGCTATGTCTAACACTGCAGCATAGAGCGAGGAAATGCACGAAAAAGCCTGAAGTACCGGGTTATGGTCGCCAGCAGATGGCTCTGTCTAACACTGCAGCAAAGAGTGAGGAAATGCAGGAAACATCCTGAAGCACCGCCTTACGGTAGCCACCAGCTAGCTATGTCTAACAGTGCAGCAGACAGTGAGAAAATGCACAAAACAGCCCAAAGCACAGTATTACAGTAGCCACCAGCTGGCTATGTCTAACAGTGCAGCAGACAGTGAGAAAATGCAAAGAACAGCCAGAAGTACTGCATTACAGTAGCCTCTAACTGGCTATGTCAAACAGTGTAGGAAAGGGTGAGAAAATGCGCGAAACAGATAGAAGCTCCGCATTACAGTAGTCACTAGCTGGCTAAGTCTAACAGTGCAGCAGACAGTGAGAAAATGCACAAAACTGCCCGAAGCACCGCGATACGGTAGCCACTAGCTGGCTAAGTCTAACACTGCGGCAGAGAGTGAGAAAATGCAGGAAAGAGCCCGAAGCACCGGGTTAGCTTCGCCACTAGCAGGCTCTGTCTAACACTGCAGCAAAGAGTGAGGAAATGCAGGAAAGAGCCCGAAGCACCGGGTTATGGTTGCCTCCAGCTGGCTCTAACACTGCAGCAAAGAGTGAGGAAATGCAGGAAGCGGCAAGAAGCTCCGCATTACGGTAGCAACCAGCTGGCTATGTCTAACACTGCAGCAATGAGTGAGGAAATGCAGGAAACAGCCAGAAGCATTACGGCAGCAACCAGCTGGCTATGTCTAACACTGAAGCAAAGAGTGAGGAAATGCAGGAAACAGCCAGAAGCACCATGTTACGGTAGCCACCAGCTGGCTATGTCTAACACTGCAGTAAAGAGTGAGGAAATGCAGGAAACAGCCTGAAGCACCGAGTTATGATAGCCACCAGCTGGCTCTGTCTAACACTGCAGCAAGAAGTGAGCAAATGCAGGAAACAGACTGAAGCACCACGTTACAGTAGCCACCAGCTGGCTATGTCTAACACTGCAGCAGAGAGTGAGAAAATGCAGGAAACAGCCAAAAGCACCACATTACAGTAGCCGCTAGCTGGCTAAGTCTAATTGTGCAGCAGACAGTGAGAAAATGCACAAAACAGCTCAAAGCACCGCGATACGGTAGCCATTAGCTGGCTAAGTCTAACACTGTGGCAGAGAGTGAGAAAATGCAGGAAAGTGCCCGAAGCACTGGGTTAGCTTCGCCACTAGCAGGCTCTGTCTAACACTGCAGCAAAGAGTGAGGAAATGCAGGAAAGAGCCCGAAGCAGCGGGTTACGGTTGCCTCCAGCTGGCTCTAACACTGCAGCAAAGAGTGAGGAAATGCAGGAAGCAGCCTGAAGCTCCGCATTATGGTAGCCACCAGCTGGCTGTGTCTAACACTGCAGCAGTGAGTGAGGAAATGCAGGCAACAGCCAGAAGCACTGCGTTCAGTAGCCACCAGCTGGCTATGTCTAACACTGCAGCAAAGAGTGAGGAAATGCAGGAAAGAGCCTGAAGCACTGCGTTATGGTAGCCACCAGCTGGCTATGTCTAACACTAAAGCAAAGATTGAGGAAATGCAGGAAATAGTCTGAAGCACTGCGTTATGGTTGTCACCAGCTAGCTATGTCTAACACTGCAGCAATGAGTGAGGAAATGCATGAAACAGCCAGAAGCGTTACGGTCGCCACCAGCTGGCTATGTCTCTCACTGCAGCAGGGAATGAGAAAATGTGTGAAAGAGCCCGAAGCACTTCTTTAGGGTAGCCACCAGCTGGCTATGTCTATCACTGCAGCAGAGAGTGAGAAAATGCAAGAAAGAGCCCTAAGCACCGTGTACAGTAGCCAGTAACTGGCTATGTCTGACACTGCAGCTGAGAGTGTGAAAATGCTCGAAAGAGCCCGAAGCACCGCGTTATGGTAGCTGGTTGCTGGCTATGTCTGACACTGCAGCAGAGAGAACGAAAATGCGCAAAACTGCCCGAAGCACCGGGTTAGGGTCACCACTAGCTGGTTATGTCTTACACTGCAGCAAAGAATGAGAAAAAGCATGAAACAACCCGAAGCACTGCGTTACGGTAGCCACCAGCTGGCTATGTCTAACACTGCAGCAAAGACTGAGTAAATGCATGAAACAGCCTGAAGCACCGCGTTACAGTCGCAACCAGCTGGCTTTGTCTAACACTGCAGCAGAGAGTGAGAAAATGCGCGAAAGAGCCAGAAATACAGCATTACTGTAGCCACCAGCTGGCTATGTCTAACACTGCAGCAAAGAGTCAGAAAATGCACGAAACAGCCAGAAGCGTTACAGTCGCCACCAGCTGGCTATGTCTAACACTGCAGCAAAGAGTGAGAAAATGCATGAAAGAGCCAGAAGCACCGCATGACAGTTGCCACCAGCTGGCCTTGTCTAACACTGCAGCAAAGAGTGAGAAAATGCACGAAACAGCCAGAAGCGTTACGGTAGCCACCAGCTGGCTCTGTCTAACACTGCAGCAAAGAATGAGGAAATGCACGAAACAGCCAGAAGCACCGTGTCACAGTCGCCACCAGCTGGCTATGTCTAACACTGCAGCAAAGAGTGAGAAAATGCACGAAGCAGCCCAAAGCACAGCGTTAGGGTCACCTCTTGCAGGCTAGGTCTAACACTGCAGCAAAGAGTGAGGAAATGCAGGAAACAGCCTGAAGCACTGCATTACGGTAGCCACTCGTTGGCTATGTCTAACACTGCAGCAAAGAGTGAGAAAATTCATGAAACAGCCAGGAGCGTTACGGTCACCACCAGCTGGCTATGTCTAACACTGCTGCAGACAGTGAGAAAATGTACAAAACAGCCCGATGCACCGCATAACAGTAGCCACTAGTTGGCTATCTCTAACACTGCAGCAAAGAGTGAGAAAATGCACAAAACAGCCAGAAATACAGCATTACATTAGCCACTAGCAGGCTATGTCTAACACTGCAGCAGACACTGAGAAAATGTACAAAACAGCTAGAAAAAACGCATTACAGTAGCCACCAGCTGGCTATGTCTAAGTGCAGCAGACAGTGAGAAAATGCACAAAACAGCCCAAAGCACAGCATTGCAGTAGCCACTAGCTGGCTATGTCTAACACTGCAGCAGACAGTGCGAAAATGCACAAAACAGCCTGAAATACACCATTACAGTAGTCACTAGCTGGCTATGTCTAACACTGCAGCACACAGTGAGAAAATGCACAAAACAGCCAGATGCACTGCATTACAGTAGCCACTAGTTGGCTATCTCTAACACTGCAGCAAAGAGTGAGAAAATGCACGAAACAGCCAGAAATACAGCATTACGTTAGCCACTAGCTGGCTATGCCTAACACTGCAGCAGACAGTGAGAAAATGTACAAAACAGTTAGAAACACCGCATTACAGTAGCCACTAGCTGGCTATGTCTAACACTGCAGCAGGCAGTGAGAAAATGTACAAAACAGCTAGAAACACTGCATTACAGTAGCCACCAGCTGGCTATGTCTAAGAGCAGCAGACAGTGAGAAAATGCACAAAACAGCCAGAAAAACACCATTACAGTAGTCACTAGCTGGCTATGTCTAACACTGCAGCACACAGTGAGAAAATGCACAAAACAGCCAGAAATACAGCATTACAGTAGCCACTAGCCCTAGAGACTCATTCAGAGCAGTTATGAACTCTAGAGAGAAACAGTTAAAACCATAATAATCTTTACGGTGCTGTAGTAGAAGGTGTAAATGTCCAGACAAACAAGTGAGAGCTGGGAGGGAGTCTCAGCTGGATCCCAGTAGTATGGAGGCTGAGCTGGAATCTGTCTCAAAACCCAGCTGGTGGAGGGAGAAAGCAGGCAGCCAGAAACAGTCAGCCAATGTCAGAGGGCTGTAAATATGCAGTAAATTACCCCTCAAATAATGTCTGTTTAGGCAGAAAGAGAAAATTACCTTTAAGGATTCTGTGGTCCTCTCTGTCCCCAGTGGGAGGTCTTCTGGTGCAGTGCAAGATGGTTATGGGGTCCCATGACCTTGAGGAGCTCTGCAGTCCTCTCTGTCCCCAGTGGGAGGTCTCCTGGTGCTGTGCAAGATGGTTATGGGGTCCCATGGCCTTTAGGAGCTATGCTATCCTCCCTGTCCCCAGTGGGAGGTGTCCTGGTGCTGGAACCCTTTAATAGGTAGATTCTGTAACATTTCCCAGTGTTTAACACTGGCCTCTTTGTGAGTGTTCTAACCTTTCTTGACGCAGTAAGAGGTGGTTGCTGGAACCCTTTAATAGGTAGGTTCTGTAAGAGTTCCCAGTGTTTAACATTGGCCTTTTGTTGATGTTTTAAGAAGAGGTTAAAAGACCTCAATATGTACACATTGGAAGAGAGGACAGAGAGGAGCGATACAATACAGACTTTAAAATATTTTTTGATTAATTATAGCAACATTTAAAAACAAGGTTGTCATTATGTGAAGAACACTATTACACCTAGTAAGTAAAACCCTTGAGGAAAGAAGGGAGAGGGGGGACATGATAGAAACTTTTAAGTGCCTCAGTGGAATCAACAAAGTCCAAGAGGGTAGCATCTTTCAGAAAAGGAGATTTGCAAGAACAAGGGAACACAATTTATAGATAGAGGGGGGGCAGTTCAGGGGCAATGTGAGGAAGTATTATTTCACAGAGAGGGTAGTGTATGCATGGAACAGCCTTCCTAAGGAAGTTGTGGGATCTAAAAGTGTGGGAGAATTCAAGAATGCATGGGACAGACATAAGGCAATTCTTGTGGAGGGTAGGAAGAAATAGGCTGTTTGTTAACTAGGATCTGCAGCCTATCCTGTAGGTAGGGAAATGGGCAGACTAGATGGACCTAGCGGTCCTTATCTGCCATCAAAGTCTATGTTTCTATGTTTCTGTGTAAACAAAACCAGAAACATGAAATGCACTTCTCTCAGTATCTAAAAAAATATAACAATTGTTAAATAAATAACATATAACCACTCACCACTAAGTTCAGTTATAATGTTGTGCATCACTCTAGCCTGCTGAACATAAGCTATAGCGACAAATAATAGTTTGCGAACGATAAGGTGATCTATTTTCTCATTAATTTCATACATACAATACAATAAAATAATGGGGTGGAGCCCCGGGCATTGGATGAAAGAGCAAACAGAGTGTGGAATAGCATTGTACAGTATACCAGAAGGAGAGTCAGGGAACCATGTAGTAATTAATTATTTCTTATTCAACAACAAATATAACAAATCTGTGATGAGAAAATGGAGGGGGTTCAGGGGCCGTACAGCACCACTGGGTACCACCACCCTCAGTTACCAACAGACAGTCCGGTTTTCATTTTCATCGACCTAATGTTCTTAACTTAAATATCCAGTACATCTCTTTTTTCCGAAGTGTAGTAATTAATCAAATCACCACCGTCTGTTTCTTTATTATACCTTCTCACTTCTCCAGAATGCTAGAGAAGCTACTGAATCTCCTGATCCATTAAAATGAAGTGCAACATGTGAACCCCAGGCCTGTTTCTAATAGCGCTGTTATGCTCACTAATCATGATTTGTAAAGCCTGTGTTGTCTTTTCCCATTGTATCTCAAACAGGGACATGGGATTAAGTTGATCACATGGTGAGAGTCACAGTTAATTGCAGACTTCATTTTATGACTCTTGTCTCCACTGGAGTGCTTAAATTCTTTCTTTCTAAAAGTATCATTGCTCTGGACACACCTACCCCACAGTACCCTACCCAAGCTCAGTGGGCCCGAAAGTGATTGGTTCTTGTTCACACTTACATAATGCTCTTTGAGTACTAATCTCCATGGCCCTGGATTCAATTGCTCCAGTCTGTGTTCACCCTCTCTCCCTTTGCCCTTGGGTCCCTTGGTTTGATGAGGCACCGAGGGAGTTGCAGTGACTAGGATGAAGGTAACAGCTGCGCTGGCAGAAATCCTCCCTAGAGGCCAATCACCCCAGATTGGTAGAGCAATATCAAGTCTACCAATCAGTGATTTCCCGTAAGAAGGCAGAATTCCTGTCCAGGAAAATTGCTGCCATTCAGAACTGACCGGCTCAGCTCTTTTGAACTGTGGACAGGCTGTGCACCTCAGCCTGTTTGCAGCTCTGAAGAGCCTTTTCGCAAGTGGAGTATGATGATTTTGCTCAGTTCTTTGCGAATAAGGTAGCTGACATCTCGGCTGAGATCCTCTTAACTCGCTCTTTGGGGGATGCTATTTATCAGTGCCTGGTCACTTTCCCTCATGTTTCCTGGAGTACCTTTGACTGGCCAGAGTTCGTGGATGTCATGGAGGTTGTCCAGAGTATGCGCCCTACATGCTGTTTTTTGGATCCGGGCTCAACTTCCCTGATTACAGGTTGTTGTGATATTATCGGCCCAGTCCTGGTACAGATAGTCTGGTGCTCTCTTGATTAGGGTGAGTTTCCAAGCTCCCTGAAGGAGGTGGTGGTGACACCCCTCCTGAAGAAGGCTTCTTTGAACCAGGACTCTCTGGCCAACTACACAACAATCTCGAACCTCCCCTTTATAGGGAAGGTTATTGAGAAAGTAGTGGCAGTACAGTTGGAGAACCATTTGACCACCCATAACATCTACGAACCTCTCCAAGCCGGTTTTCGAAAGAGGCACAGTACCAAGACCGCTCTGGTTTGGGTGCTCAATGATCTCCCGATGGCAAGAGATCAGAGAAGCTGCTCCATCTTGGTGCTCCTTGATCTCTCTCTTTGGCTTTTGACACTGTGGACCATGGAGTACTGCTTGAGGTCCATCTGTGCCCTGACCAGTGCAGTCCTCAGGTGTTTTACATCTTTTTCTCACTGGCAGAACTCAGAGAGTGGTGTCTGGGATTTATTCCTGTAATCCACTCCCTCTGTCATGTGGGGTCCCTCAGGGCTTAGTGCTGTCCCCCATGTTTGCGATGTATATGCTGTCCCTCGGAGACATTGTAAGATGGTATGGGCTGAGGTTTCACTGCTATGCTGATGATACCAAGCTCTACCTGTCTTTTGAACCTGACCAAGATAGTGCTCTCTCGATATTTAGCAACTGCCTTGCTGAAATCCAGGACTGAATGAATTGGAGCTGGCTAAAGTTGAATATGGGAAAGCCTGAGGTGATGGTTGTGGATCCAGGTCACCAGATAGAGGAGTGCAGGGCTGGTCAGCCCTCTGGACTTTTTCTGGGGGGGCTCCCATATTCTTGCCTCAGAATGGGTGTGAGACCTGGGGGTGGTGCTTGAAGATGGCCTGACACTATGATCTCAGGTGTCAGCAGTCATCAAGTCTTCCTTTTATCATCTCAGAAACATTGCCAGAATCAAGAACCTTGTTCCATCTGGTGACCTGCCTATACTGATCCACACCTTTGTGACCTTGTGCCTTAATTAATGCAACTCCCTGTACTTAGGGCTACCTGGGGTTGATTTCCACCACCTACAGCTAGTGCAGAACACTGCAGCGACATTGCTGATGGGGTCTTCTTGATCTTCTCATATTACCCCTGTGCTGTGTGATCTGCACTGGTTGCCGATTCCATGGCGGATCACCTTTAAAGTCAGATTACTGACTTACAAAGTTTTACATGGACTTGGTCCTGACTACTTGAAAGAGCTCCTTGTTCCTATAGGAAACTCTTCTTAATGGGCGGTACTGGACCATCTCCACAGGACATCTAGGGAGGTGCCTCTAAGCGTGAATCCCACAGTGATATGATCTGACCAAGATACAGGATCCACACTGAGGTCAATCACATCTAGACCTAAAGAAAAGACCAAATCCAGTGTATGGCCACCCAAATGTATAGCTGTTTTTACATTCTGTGACTGGCCCTAGGGTTTATTCCATGCATTCTTGAACTCCACCACTGTTTTCACCCTTACCATTTCCACTGGAAGACTGTTCCGGGAAACCATCACTCTTTCTGCAAAGAAGTACTTCATAATATCTCGCCTGAATCTACCCCTTCTAGCTTCATAGCATATCTCATTTTGCTTGAGCACCTTCTCATCTGAAAAATACATCCCTCCTTTAATTTATTTACTCCCATGAGGTATTTCTTTTCTTTCTAATTATCACCTACTGTGGCGACTACTGGCGGGCGGATCCAGCCACCGGCCCTGCCCACTTGGATAACACCAGGCTCACTCACATGATGGGGAATCTAGTACAGCCATAGCCAGTCTGCAGTAGGGCCTCCCCATACCCTGTCCATCCAAGCTGGCTCCGGAGCCCCCCCCCAGTGTGATTCCACGTGAGTCCTCCCGTCAAGTCAGGGCATGGCTATCAAGCTGCACAGTCACACTCAGCCATTTTCCACTTAGTTTCTGAGCCCACTTGGAGCATAGGCGTGCAGTGATGTCCGGGCACTACATGTCGATGTCCGCCGTGCTTTACCCACATATCCACCAGCATGTAGTGTCTCCGAGCATCCCCAGGGGCCACTACAGCACGGTGGATTTCCCTAATCCTCCCCAGGATCAGGAGAGCAGTCTACAGATGCTCAATCCTGATCCTCCCCTACTGACCCACCGATGACCCGAGTCCGTTCCTGAACCTGTGTCACCACATAGCATGAGATGTGGCATCCAGTTCTTCAACCCTCAGCACCACCGGGCCGGGCCGGCTGCCCATGAGGTATTTAAAGGTCTCTGTCATACCTCTGCTTTCCCTCCTCTATTCTAGGGTGTACATAGAAACATGAAATGTGTCAGCAGAGAGGGTCCATGAGGACCATCTAGTCTGCCCATGTATATTACCTACACTGAGGTCCTTTAGTCTCTTCTCATAGGGCTTTTGTTGCAGACCCTGCATCATTTTAGTTGCTCTCCTCTGAACTGCCTCTGCTCTGGCTACGTCTATCCAAAGATGAAGTCTCCAGAACTCAACGCAGTACACTAGGAAGGGTCTTACCAGCGGTCTATACAGAGGCAACACCACTTCCTTCATTCTGCAGGTGATACTTGTCCCTATGCACCTCAGAATCCAACTAACTTTCCACAGAAGAAACATAGAAACACAGAATTTGATAGCAGATAAGGACTGCTTGGCCTTCCAGTCTGCCCACCTCTCCCTACCAGCACTATTACCACAGACTGTGCCCGATCTACAGCTCCTTTTCCCGCTTCTGTTCCACTATGATCCCATACTATACTATGATTACCTGTTCTCACTAAGCTTCAGGAGCACCTGGTCCTCTCCCAACTCTCCTCTTA
Source organism: Neoceratodus forsteri (assembly GCA_016271365.2). NCBI lineage: Eukaryota > Metazoa > Chordata > Ceratodontiformes > Ceratodontidae > Neoceratodus > Neoceratodus forsteri. The sequence continues at coordinate 6,026,193 of CM057449.1, read as the reverse complement.
TCTTTCAGACTTGGTCTTTTTCACTCCCAGCCAATCTGGTTTTAGGAAAGATCACTCCACTACCGCTTCCTTACTTAGGCCCACTGATTCCATACTCTCAGGTATGGACAGTAGCCTAATCACATCTGTGATCTTTGTCGACCTTGCAAAAGCTTTTGACACTGAATCCCATCCCCTCCTTATGGATAATCTTTAATCTGCTAGCCTGTCGGATTATCAGCCACAAACTGGTTTAGCTCCTGCCTAACAGGCCAGACACAGTCAATTAAAACTACTTATTCCACCTCCCCTCCACTCCAGATTAATGCTGGTGTATGCCAAGGCTCTGTCCTTGGTCCCCTACTATTCTCTGCATTCCTTAATGACCTCACATCAGTGTGCACCTTCTCCTCCTCCATCCACATTTTGCTGATGTTACTGTCCTTTTCTACTCTGACCAGGCACCAACTGATGTGGCTTCCACACTTCATCATAACTTTGAGAAAGTTCAGCAGTGGCTAAGCTCCCATTAGCTTTTCCTTCTTACCAGGAAAACAATCTCCATGACCTGCAGCACTAGGCAGAGATTCTCTAGGGTAACTAAATTGTCCTTGATGGCTCTGCTCTAAGGACTCCTCTTCCTTTATGTATCTCGGGGTCTGGCTAGACCAGCACCTAAACTTCACTGGACACATATACTCCTTGCTAAAAAAGTTGCACCACAAATTAGGTGCACTTTACAGGAACTGAAGCTCCCTACCTCTACAGGCCAGGTGGAAGATTGTCCAGAAAATGATACTACCCATCTTTGACTATTGTAACATAGTAAACAGTGTGGCACCAAAGTAATTCTTAACCAGAGTGGACACCATTTTCAATACTTTCTGTTGCTTTGCTCTGGTTGTCCCTTCCCTTACCCACCAATGTGCTCTATATCACTCTTGAGCTTTTCCTTCCCTGAAAAACTGCTGTCTACCCAATGCATAAAATTTGCTTCTAAATTCTGGTTTGATATGCTTCCTCCTTGCCTTACCTCCTCACTGTCCTCCCACCCCAGTGCTCCTTTCTTCCTCAGATCCAGTGACTCCCGCACCCTAGCTATACCATAGTGCATCACCTCTATAGGTCAATCGTCATTCTCCTATAGGTTCCCTAAGCTCTGGAACTCAGTGCCTCATCAAATGAGGCACTCCTCCTCCTCCCCACGGTCCATTTTGACCTCCCTCCTCAACTTATACTCTCCATCCTTCAGCTGTTCTTAATTTCCCCCTCTGACTCCTCACTCCTAAAAATTTCCTCTCTGGCTTCCTCATCCCCTTTCCTGGCCTAGCACTCGACGTAAGGAGAAACCAATGTACTTTATTGCACTTCCTTATCTGCATTGTATGTATTAAGTCTGCAGTGCTGTTGATTTGCTCATCTCACATCAAATCCCATTGTTTATCCAACGCTGCAGAGCTGATGTATTGTTTTTTAACTCTTGCTTCTCTGTTTTGTTTTACCTTTGCAAATATGTTGTTGATTATTGCACATATACTATTCTATAATACTGCATGGCAATGTGTTACTTATTATTGCACATATACTGTTCTATAATACTGCATGGCAATGTGTTGCTGATTATTGCACATATACTATTCTATAATACTGCAAGGCAATGTGTTACTTATTATTGCACATATACTGTTCTATAATACTGCATGGCAATGTGTTGCTGATTATTGCACATATACTATTCTATAATACTGCAAGGCAATGTGTTACTTATTATTGCACATATACTGTTCTATAATACTGCATGGCAATGTGTTGCTGATTATTGCACATATACTATTCTATAATACTGCATGGAAATGTGTTGCTGATTATTGCACATATACTATTCGATAATACTGCATGGAAATGTGTTGCTGATTATTGCACATATACTATTCCATAATACTGCGTTGAATTGTGTTGCTGATTATTGCACATATACTAGTCTATAATACTGCGTGGAAATGTGTTGCTGATTATTGCACATATACTAGTCTATAATACTGCGTGGCAATACGTTGCTGATTATTGCACATACAGCATACTATTCTATAATACTGCATGGCAACGTGTTGCTGATTATTGCACATACACTGTTCTATAATACTGCATGGAAATGTGTTGCTGATTATTGCACATATACTATTCTATAATACTGCATGGAAATGTGTTGCTGATTATTGCACATACAGCATACTATTCTATAATACTGCATGGCAATATGTTACTGATTTATTGCACATACTATTCTATAATATTGCATGTCAATGTGTTGCTGATTATTGCACATATACCATTCTATAATACTGCATGACAATGTGTTGCTGATTATTGCACATATACTGTTCTATAACACTGCATGATAATGTGTTTATTGCATATATACTAGTCTATAATACTGCATGGAAATGTGTTGCTGATTATTGCACATACAGTATACTATTCTATAATACTGCATGGCAATATGTTACTGATTATTGCACATACACTATTCTGTAATATTGTATCACAATGTGTTGCTGATTATTGCACATACACTGTTCTATAATATTGCATGTCAATGTGTTGCTGATTATTGCACATATACTATTCTATAATACTGCATGACAATGTGTTGCTGATTATTGCACATATACTGTTCTATAACACTGCATGATAATGTGTTTATTGCATATATACTATTCTATAATACTGCATGGAAATGTGTTGCTGATTATTGCACATACAGTATACTATTCTATAATACTGCATGGCAATGTGTTACTGATTATTGCACATACACTATTCTGTAATACTGTATCGCAATGTGTTGCTGATTATTGCACATACACTGTTCTATAATATTGCATAGCAATGTGTTGCTGATTATTGCATATATACTATTCTATAATACTGCATGGAAATGTGTTGCTGATTGTTGCACATATACTATTCTATAATACTGCATGGAAATGCATTGCTGATTGTTGCACATTTACTATTCTATAATACCATGCGTTGCTGATTATTACACATACTGTATACTATTCTATAATACCACATGGCAATGCATTGCTGATTATTGCACATACAGTATACTATTCTATAATACTGCATGGCAATGTGTTACTGATTATTGCACATACACTATTCTATAATACTGCATGGCAATGTGTTGCTGATTATTGCACAGACACTGTTCTATAATATTGCATGGCTATGTGTTGCTGATTATTGCATATATACTATTCTATAATACTGCATGGAAAGGTGTTGCTGATTGTTACACATATACTATTCTATAATACTGCATGGAAATGTGTTGCTGATTGTTGCACATATACTATTCTATAATACTGTATGGAAATGTGTTGTTGATTATTGCACATATACTATTCTATAATACTGCATGGAAATGAGTTGCTGATTGTTGCACATTTACTATTCTATAATACCATGCGTTGCTGATTATTACACATACTGTATACTGTTCTATAATACCGCGTGGCAATACATTGCTGATTATTGTGCATAATCTATTCTATAATACTACATGACAATGCGTTGCTGATTATTGCACGTATACTTTTCTATAATACTGCATGGAAATGTGCAGCTGATTATTGTACTTATACTATTCTATAATATTGCATGGCAATGTGTTACTGATTATTGCACATACTGTATACTATTCTATAATACTGCAAGGAAATGTGTTGCTAATTATTGCACATACAGTATACTATTCTGTAGTACTACATGGAAATGTGTTGCTGATAATTGCACAAATACCATTCTTTTATACAGTACGATATGGAAATGTGTTGCTAATTATTGCACGTGTACTATTCTATAATACTGCATGGAAATGTGTTGCTGATTGTTGCACAAATACTATTCTATAATACAGTACTACATGGACATGTGTTGCTGATTATTGCACATATACTATTCTATAATACTGCAAGGAAATGTGTTGCTGATTATAGCACATATACTTTTCTGTAATACTACATGGAAATGTGTTGCTGATTTTTGCACATATACTGTTCTATAATACTGCATGCCAATGTGTTGCTGATTATTGCATATATACTATTCTGTAATACTGTGTGGAAATGTGCTTATGAGTACTGTACTCCTAGGTCCCCCTTCCTCCAGGATGCTCCGAGAGATGAGCAGTTTTATATTTTTCCATGTGCCTATACTTGTGAAACTTTTCAATAAATAAATAAGTAAATAAAAAGTGCTCATCCCATGCATTCTTGAACTCCACCACTGTTTTTGTCCCCATCACATCCACTGAAAGGCAGTTCCAGAAATACACCATTCTTTCAGTGAAGAAGTACTTCCTCACGTCTCTCCTCACTCTAACCCCCCAAGCTTCATAGCATGTCCCACATTCTTAAACACCTTCTATTCTGTAAAATACTTCCCTCCAGTACCTTATTTACCACAGTGAAGCACTTAGAAGTGTCTATCATATCCCCTCTCTCCCTCCTCTGTTCAAAGGTGTACATATTGAGGTCCTTAAGTCTCTCTTTATAGGGCTTTTAATGCCGACCCTGCACCATTTTATTTGCCCTCCTCTGGACTGCCTCCACTCTGTTTATATCCTTCTCAAGATGTGGTCTCCAGAACTGGTCACCATCCTCTAGGTGGAGCCTTACTAGTGATCTATACAAAGGCAACGCCACCTGTCTTTCTGCTAGTGATACACCTTGGCATCCCATGAGCCTTCCCTACTGCCTTGTTGCACTACCTGGCCACTTTTAGGTGATCCTGTATGTTTACCAACAAGTCTCTTTCCTGCTTGGTGATTATCAATGCCACTCTGCCTATTTTGTACTCTGCCCTTGGGTTTCTGTTCTCCGAGTGAATTATTTCACACTTTTTTGCATTGAAACTCAGCTGCTATACTCCTGACCAAGTATCTTGTTTTCTCTTGTCTCTGATCCCCCGAATCTCCATCCTGCTGCAGATTTTGGTGTCATCCACAAAAAGGCAGACCTTGCCTTCCAGCTCCCCTGCAAAGTCACATACAAAAACATTAAAGAGGACCGGTCCAAGCACTGGCCGCTGATCTCTGAGGCACCACAATGAAACTCACAGCATCTACGATCCTCTCGAACCTGGTTTCGGGGAAAGGCGTAGCACTAAGACTGTCCTTGTTCAGGTGCTGAATTATCTGTTGGTGAGGGATCGGGGAAGATGTACCATCTTGAGCCTCTTCACTCTCTTAGCAGCATTTGACACCATGGACTAATGGGGTGCTGATGAGCACCTGCGGATTTGTTGTGGACTGGCTGGTACAGTCCACAATTGGTTTAAAATGCAGGTCACAGCAGGTGGTTTCTGGGATTTTCTGGGATATTTTTCTTCTGCAGCAGTCTTTCTGCCACAAGGGGTACTATGGGGCTTTGTCTTGTCCCCCATATTGTTCGTGGTGTATATGCTACCATTAGGAGATATTATAAGCTGGTATGGGCTGTGATTTTACTGTTACAGAGGATACTTAGCTATACCTGTCTTTTGTACTCAGGCAGAAGGAGCCGGTCTCAGTATTTAACAGTTGCATCAGTTACTAAAAAGCATAGCACACACTAACCTCAAAAGATAACCAGGGCATCAGTCTCATTAAGAAACATTTATTTCTACACAAACAACAAAAAAACGAGGCATTGCCTGATGCATTTTGGACGTGTTCCCATCCTTTATTAAGGACTAAAATCATTTACTATGATGTGGCCTTTATATATACATCCAGATAAGTTGCTAACTATTTCTGTTAGCAGCTTAGATACAAATGAATACATTTATAAAAACATCAGTATAAAGTAAGTGCTGATGTTTTTATTAATTTGTTTCTAAGCTAACAGAAATAGTAATATGTGTGTACATAATTGTTCTTGTTGCTGTTTGTTAAAAATTACTCATGTTTAGCTGTTTTTTTATTATTGATAGTTTCATATAAGAGAAGCATGTGGTTTTATATGTTTTAATATATGTTATAGGTGCTTTTTATTAATGATTGTTCTATACAAGATAAGCATGCAGTGTATATAAATGTGAGTACTGATGGGGTTAAAGATGTAATTAAGTAAGGATAACTTGCAAGTGATGACACCACAATGACATTTATCTGGAGATATATATATATATATATATATATATATAGATATATATAGATATATATATATACATATTATAGTAGCACGGTAGTGTTACCATAGTTAGGGTTGAGGAGCCATTTACATGCTGAACCCAAAATTTTGCACCTTAATAACTTAGCAACCGTTTGACGGATTTGCCTGAAATTTGGGATACATGATCAAGCCTAATATGCCTTGAGATCTGACACGTTTTTTACCAGTCAGATACACGGCTGCACAGTTATTAAGCGTGATCTGTGTGTGCATTTATGCTTTTTCTGGAATTCTACGGTCACACCTACAGGTTGCACGGTTTGTGTGACCAGCCCTAAGTCTCCAGGGAAAGTGCAGCCAGGGTCCCCAATGTGCCTTTTGAAGATTTTGTGAAAAAATATTAAACGGTTCAAAAGTTATTCAAAAAACAATTTCCCATTATAAGTCAATGGGAAAAGTTAACAAAAAGTTTGACAGTGTCGCAAATGCATTTTTACTATCGCAAATGGCCCTCTTACTTTCGCAAATCTGACATCTTGTTTTCAGTTACTGATCAGAAAAATGCTTGCCATTTAAATGTGAGAACCTCTAGCAACCTAATTATTTTTGTATTCACCTAGTCGGACACTGAGGATGCTAGCCATGTCTTTATTTTGGGGTAAAACACCCCAGAAATATGTTTTTCAGATTTCTGGAAAAAGTACTTTTACAAAGTAGTGTCGCACTCATGAAAGTGTCGCAAATTTGTGCTAAAGCTTTCACAAATTGCGGCAGTACTTTTCTAGGCTGTGGGAAAATGACAGCAATTCTTTGGCACCCCACTGCAAAAGAACAGTTTAGTATTTTGGGCTGAAATTTGGAGGGAACGCAGCCGACATCTCACAGATGTGCTTTTCAGTATTTTGCTGAAAAACTATTACATGGCAGCAAAGTTACGGTACTCCAAAGTTGACAATTTTTCCCATAGGATAACATTACGGCGTACAACGCATTGCAGCAATTGTTTGGCGCCCTGCTGCAAAATAACGGTTTGGTCTTTTGGGCTGAAATTTACAGGGAACGCAGCCAACATCCCACAGATGTGCTTTTCAGTGGTTTGGTGAAAAAATAATATAGGGAGGCAAAGTTATGGCAGTCTGAACTTCTGTTTCTTTCCCATAGGATAACATTACAGCATTCACCGCGCCATTCAGCTCCGTATCTCGAAAACAGTGCGAGACACAAACCTTTTGTTGAAAATTTCTTTGCCCCCTTATGGGAGCTAAGTACAAAACTACCCAGGAAAGTGATAATACATATGATTTTTACATTTTTTTTCTATGTCATACAGTTACTGAGATATAAGCAATTTACTATTCCAAGTCCTCATTTTTGTGTTCAGAGAGTCATTATTTTGCATACATTCTTTCTACTCACTGTCTTTCTCTATATAGCTTTTGGGGAAAACCACCTTCTGCACTTACATTACTGTTACCTTTACCGTTTCTGCTTGCGGTTCCGTACCCGTTTCACTTACCGTTCACGTTTACGCCACCATGTGCGTTACCCTATGCGTTTTCATTTGCGGTTGCATTTGCATTGTTTTTAACATTTCTGTCTACAGTACTGTTTCTCTTTCTGTTTTGCTTTGCGTCACCATGCGCATTATGATTTGTATTTGTGGGCACAATGTCACAATGTGACAAGACATGATGTGGCATTAGTGGGGGTCCCGCAGGGCCCTGCACTCCCTCCGTCACATTACATTCACTATTTCACATTATCATTCTTAAAAAGAAGGGGAATTAGAGACAAAAAACTCCATTTAATGCATCATTTAGGGTTGTTCCACAGTGACAAAAGTGAGGAAATTCGATGTTAGGGTTGAAACACCCTTTGCACCGCTCCAGCCCAGCCCCCCAAACTGGAATTGGGGTGTGCATTGGGGTCATCGGTCCTAACTGTCACCCCATTCTCCAATTCTTCAGCTTCTTTCCACATGTGATGGGGTGACAGTTAGGGCCGATGACCCCAATGTGCACCCCGATTCCATTTGGGGGGGTGGTCTGAAGGGGTGCAAAGGGGGTTTCAACCCTAACATCGAATATATATAAATATGTATGTATGTATATTTATATATATATAAATAGGCCACATCGTAGTCAATGATTTTAGCCTTTAATGAAGGATGGGAATACATCCGAAACCAATCAGGCAATGCCTCGTTTCTTTGCTGTTCGTGTAGAAATAAGTATTTTTTTAATGAGACTGGAGCACTGGTAATCTTTTGAGGTTAGTGTGTGCTCTGCTTTTGAGTAACTAATACAGTTTGTTTTATCTTTGTAGAACCGCAGTCCTTGTGCACACTCTGATTTGTTTTTTATTTAACAATTGCCTTGCGGAAATCCAAGGTTGGATGAGGACCAACTGGTTGAAGTTGAATACAGACAAGACTGAGGTGCTGGTTAAAGGGAGCTGAGAGAGTAATCTGGACAGATCTCTGTACTCTGGACTTTGGTTAGGGGACTCACAGTTGCTTACCTCATATGGGGTGAGGAATCTAGGCATTGTTTTGGACAACAGTTTGATACTTAAATATCAGGTATCAGCCATGGTCCAAACCTTATTTACTCTTAGAGGAACATAGCTAGAATTAAGCACCTGATTCCCCCTGGTGATCTGCCATCACTGGCCTACGCCTTGGAGACCTCTTGCCTTGATTACTGTAATGTCCTATACAGTACCTAGGGCTGTCGGTGGGGTAGATCTTCAACACGTGCTGCTGGTGGAGAATGTGATGGCCAGGTTATTAACTACCCTAACTACTGTAGGTCGTATCATAATACTCCTGTGCTCTGCAATCTGCACTGTCCTATGCCTCTGTGACCTCTTGCCTTGATTACTGTAATGTCCTATACAGTACCTAGGGCTGTCGGGGGGGGGTAGATCTTCACCATGTTCTGCTAGTGCAGAATGTGTCGGCCAGGCTATTGACTAGCCTAGCTACTATAGGTCATGTGTCAGTGGCTCAGTAGGCTCAGTAGGTAGCACACTCGCCTCTGAGGCCAGGAGATCAGAGGGCTGTGGGTTCAGTTCCCACATCTGGCACTTGAGTTAATATCCCAGTACTGACACTGTAATGCAGCATGAGAGGGGTGCTGCATTTCTGAGGTGACATCTTGCAGATGAGACATTAAACCGAGGTCCCATCTGCCTGGATTGGTGGTAGTTCAGGTGGATGTTAAAGATCCCATGGCACTTATCGAAAAGAGTAGGGAAATTTCCCCGGTGTCAAGGCCAAATGTCCATCATTCACTAAAAAAAATACCACCAACAGCTTAATCTGGTTCAAGGTCAGTTGGCATTCATCTGTTTCCCCCTCCCCCAGGTCGTGCCTGAAAATAGGCAGGATTTGTCTAGTGCACTTACCCGGTCAACAAAAGCTAAATAAATAAATAAAATAAATAAATGTCATATTACTCCTGTGCTTCACTAATTGCACTGGCCTATGCCTTTGGGCCTCTTGCCTTGATTACTGTAATGTTCTATACAGTCTCTAGGGCTGTCGGAGTCAGATTTTCTCCACTTGCTGCTAGTGCAGAATGTGACAGCCAGATTATTGACAGGCCTTTCTACTGTAGGTCGTGTCATATTACTGCTGTGCTGTACTATCTGCACTGGCCAGTGCCTTTGTGTCATCTTGCCTTGATTACTGTAATGTCCTATACAGTTCCAAGGGCTGTCGGGGGGGCAGACCTTCACCACGTGCTGCTAGTGCAGAATGTGATGGCCAGGTTACTGACTAGCCTATCTACTGTAGGTCGGGTCAATTATTCCTGTGCTCCACTATCTGCTCTGGCCTATTTCTTTGTGACCTCTTGCCTTAATTACTGTAAAGTCCTATACACTACCAAGGGCTGTCGGGGGGTAGACTTTCACCACGTGCAAGTGCAGAATGTGATGGCCAGGTTATTGACTGGCATATCTACTGTAGGTAATGTCATATTACTTGTGTCGTCTGCTATCTGCACTGGCCTATGCCTTTGTGGCCTCTTGCCTTGATTACTGTAATGTCCTATTCAGTACCTAGAGCTGTCTGGGGGGTAGATCTTCACCACGTACTGCTAGTGCAGAATGTGACGGCCAGGTTATTGACTGGCCTATCTGCTGTAGGTTGTGTACTCGTGTTGTCCGCTATCTGCACTGGCCTATGCCATTGTGACCACTTGCCTTGATTACTGTAATGTCCTATACAGTACCTAGGGCTGTCGGGGGTAGATCTTCATCACGTGCTGCTAGTGCAGAATGTTATGGCCAGGTTATTGACTAGCCTGTCTACTGTAGGTCGTGTCACGTTACTCCTGTGCTCCGCTATCTGCACCAGCCTATGTCTTGGTGACACCTTGCCTTGATTACTGTAATGTCCTATTCAGGACGTAGGGCTCGGGGGGGGTAGATCTTCACCACGTGTTGCTAGTGCTGAATGTGACGGCCAGGTTATTGACTGGCTTAGCTACTGTAGGTCGTGTCATATTACTCCTGTGCTCCTCTATCAGCACTGGCCTATGCCTTTGTGACCTCTTGCCTTGATTACTGTAATATCCTATACAGTACCTAGGGCTGTCATGGGGGTAAATCTTCACCATTTGCTGCTAGTGCAGAATGAGATGGCCAGATTATTGACTAGCCTATCTACTGTAGGTTGTGTAATATTACTCCAGTGCTCCACTATCTGCGCTGGCCTATGCCTTGGTGTCCTCGTGCCTTGATTACTGTAATGTTCTATACAGTACCTAGGGCTGTCGGGGGTAGATCTTCTCAACGTGCTGCTAGTGTAGAATGTAGTGGCCAGGTCATTGACTGTCCTAGCTACTGTAGGTTGTGTCAAATTACTCCTGTGCTCCACTATCAGCTCTGGCCTCTGCCTTTGTGTCCTTCTGCCTTGATTACTGTAATGTCCTATAGAGTTCCTAGGGTTGTCAGGGGTAGACCTTCACCACGTGCTGCTAGTGCAGAAAGTGATGGCCAGTTTATTGACTGGTCTATCTACAGTAGGTCATGTTAATTACTCCTGTGCTCCTCTATCTGCACTGGCCTATAACTTTGTGACCTCTTGCCTAGATTACTGAAATGTCCTATACAGTACCTACGACTGTCGGGGGTAGATCTTCACCACGTGCTGCTAGTGCAGAAGGTGGTGGCCAGGTTATTGACTGGCCTAGCTACTGTAGGTCATGTCATATTACTCCTGTGCTCTGCTATCTGCACTGGCCTATGCCTTTGTGACCTCTTGCCTTGATTACTGTAATGTCCTATTCAGTACCTAGAGCTGTCGGGGGTGGTAGATCTTCATTACCTGCTGCTAGAGTAGAATGTGGTAGCCAGGATACTGACTAGCCTATCTACTGTAAGTCATGTCATATTACTGCTGTGCTCCACTATCTGTACTGGCCTATGCCTTTGCGACCTCTTGCCTTGATTACTGTAATCTCCTATACAGTACCTAGGGCTGTGGGGGGTAAATCTTCACCACGTGCTGCTAGAGCAGAAATGAGGTGGCTAGGTTACTGATTAGCCTATCTCCTGTAGGTTGTGTCATATTACTCCTGTGCTCCGCTATCTGCTCTGGCCTATGAATTTGTGACCTCTTGCTTTGATTACTGTAATGTCCTATACAGTACCAAGGACTGTCAGGGGTAGATCTTCACCATGTGCTGCAAGTGCAGAATGTGGGGGCCAGGTTACTGACTTGCCTCTCTACTGTAGGTCCTATCATATTACTCCTGTGCTCCGCTATCCGCACTGGCCTATGCCTTGGTGATGTCTTGCCTTGATTACTGTTATGTCCTATACAGTACCTAGGGCTGTGGGGAAGGGGGGATCTTCACCATTTGCTGCTAGTGCAGAATGTGATGGCCTGGTTATTGACTGGCGTAGCTGCTGTAGGTCGTGTCATAGTACTCCTGTGCTCCGCAATCTGCTCCGGCCTATGCCTTTGTGACCTCTTGCCTTGATTACTGTAAAGTCCTATACAGTACTTAGGGTTGTCGCTGGGGTAAATCTTCACCATTTGCTGCTAGGGCAGAATGTGATGGCCATGCTGTTGACTAGCCTATCTACTGTAGGTCGTGTCATATAACTCCTGTGCTGTTCTCACGTTCACTGGCCTATGCCTTTGTGACCTCTTGCCTTGATTACTGTAATGTACTATACAGTATCTAGGGCTGTCGGGGGGGTAGATCTTCATCATGTGCTGCTAGTGCAGAATGTGATGGCCAGGTTATTGACTGGCCTAGCTACTGTAGGTTGAGACATATTACTCCTGTGCTCTGCTATCTGCACTGGCCTATGCCTTTGTGACCTCTTGCCTTGATTACTGCAATGTCCTATAGAGTTCCTAGGGTTGTCAGGGGTAGACCTTCACCACGTGCTGCTAGTGCAGAAAGTGATGGCCAGGTTATTGACTGGTCTATCTACAGTAGGTCATGTTAATTACTCCTGTGCTCCACTATCTGCACTGGCCTATGCCTTGGTGACCTCTTGCCTTGATTACTGTAATGTCCATTACAGTACCTAGGGCTGTCACGGGGGTAAATCTTCACCATTTGCTGCTTGTGCAGAATGTGCTGGCCAGGTTATTGACTAACCTATCTACTGTAAGTCATACGGTATAACTCCTGTGCTGTACTATATGCACTGGCCTATGCCTTGGTGACGTCTTGCCTTGATTACAGTTATGTCCTATACAGTGCCTTGGGCTATCGGGAAGGAAGATCGACACCACATGCTGCTAGAGCAGAATGTGACGGTCAGGTTATTGACTGGCCTAGCTACTGTAGGTTGAGACATATTACTCCTGTGCTCTGCTATCTGCACTGGCCTATGCCTTTGTAACCTCTTGCCTTGATTACTGTAATGTCCTATACATTGCCTAGGGCTGTCGGGGGCAGATCTTCACCATTTTCTGGTAGGGCAGAATGTGGTGGCCAGCTTACTGACTATCCTTGCTACTGTAGGTCGAGTCATGTTACTCCTGTGCTCAGCTATCTGCACTGGCCTATGCCTTTGTGACCTCTTGCCTTGACTACTGTAATGTCCTATTCAGTACCTAGAGCTGTCGGGGGTGGTAGATCTTCATTACCTGCTGCTAGAGTAGAATGTGGTAGCCAGGATACTGACTAGCCTATCTACTGTAAGTCATGTCATATTACTGCTGTGCTCCACTATCTGCACTGGCCTATGCCTTTGTGACCTCTTGCCTTGATTACTGTAATGTCCTATACAGTACCTAGGGCTGTGGGGGTTAAATCTTCACCATGTGCTACTAGTGCAGAATGAGGTGGCCAGGTTACTGATTAGCCTATCTCCTGTAGGTTGTGTCATATTAATCCTGTGCTCCGCTATCTGCACTGGCCTCTGCCTTTGTGACCTCTTGCCTTGATTACTGTAATGTCCTATACAGAACATAAGGCTTTCGGGGGTAGGTCTTCACCATGCGCTGCTAGTGCAGAACGTGATGGTCAGGTTATAGACTGCCCTAGCTACTATAGTTTGTGTCACATTACTCTGGTGCTCCGCTATCTGCACTGCCCTTGCCTTGATTACTGTAATGTCCTGTATAGTACCAGGGACTGTCGGGGGTAGATCTTCACCATGTGCTGCTAGTGTAGAATGCGGTGGCCAGGTTACTGACTTGCCTCTCTACTGTAGGTCCTATCATATTACTCCTGTGCTGCGCATCGCACTGGCCTATGCCTTGTGACCTCTTGCCTCGATTACTGTAATGTCCTATACAGTACCTAGGGCTGTCGGGGAAGGGGGATCTTCACCACGTGCTGCTAGTGCAGAATGTGACGTCCAGATTATTGACTGGCATAGCTACTGTAGGTCGTGTCATATTACTCCTGTGCTCCTCTATCAGCACTGGCATATGCCTTTGTGACCTCTTGCCTAGATTACTGTTATGTCCTATACAGTACCCTGGGCTGTTGGGGGGGTAGATCTTCTCCACGTGCTGCTAGTGCAGAATGTGGCGGCCAGGTTATTGACTACCCTAGCTACTGTAGATTGTGTCATATTGCTCCTGTACTCCACTATCTGCACTGGCCTATGCCTTTGTGACCTCTTGCCTTGATTACTGTAATGTCCTTTTCAGTACATCAGGCTGTCGGGGGTAGATCTTCACCACATGCTGCCAATGCAAAATGTAATGGCCTAGTTACTGACTAGCCTAGCTACTATAGGTCGTGTCATATTACTCCGGCGCTCTGCTATCTGCACTGGCCTATGCCTTTGTGACCTCTTGCTTTGATTACTGTAATGTCCTATTCAGCACCTCGGGCTGTCAGGGGTAGATCTTCATCACGTCCTGCTAATGCAGAATGTGGTGGCCAGGTTATTGACTGGCCTCTCTACTGTAGATCGTGTCATATTACTCCTGTGCTGTACTATCTGCACTGGCATATGCCTTTGTGACCTCTTGCCTTGATTACAGTAATGTCCTATACAGTAAATTGTGCTATCGGGAAGGAAGATCTACACCACGTTCTTCTAGTGCAGAATGTGACGGCCAGGTTATTGACTAGCCTTGCTACTGTTGGTTGTATCATATAATTCCTGTGCTCCGCTATCTGCACTGTCCTATGCCTTTGTGACCTCTTGCCTTGATTACTGTAATGTGCTTTAATGCACCTAGGCCGGTTGCTTAGGTAGATCGTCACCTCGTGCTGCTAGTGCAGAATGTGGTGGCCAGGTTATTGACTGGCCTATCTCCTGTAAGTTGAGTCATATTACTCCTGTGCTCCGCTATCTGCACTGGCCTTTGCCTTTGTGATCTCTTGACTTGATTACTGTAATTTCCTGTACAGTACCTAAGGCTGTCCGGTAGGGTAGATCTTCACTACATGCTGATAGCTTGGAATGTGATGGCCAGGTAATAGACTAGCATATCTACTGTAAATCATGTCATATTACTCCTGTGCTCCGCTATCTGCTCTGGTCTATGCCTTTGTGACCTCTTGCCTTAATTACTGTAATGTCCTATACAGTACCTAGGGCTGTCAGGGGTAGAGCTTGACCACGTGCTGCTAGTGCAGAATGAGATGGCCAGGTTATTGACTAGCCTATCTATTGTACATTGTGTCATATTACTCTGTGCTCTGCTATCTTTACTGTCCTGTGCCTTTGTGAACTCTGCCTTAATTACTGTAATGTCCTATACAGTTCCTAGGGCTGTCACCAGGGTAAATTGTCCCCATTTGCTGCTAGAGCAGAATATGGTGGTCAGGTTATTGACTAGCCTATTTACAGTACATCGTGTCATATTACTCCTCTGCTGAACTATCTGCACTGGCCTATGCCTTTGTGACCTTTTGCCTTGATTACTGTAATATTCTATACATTACCTAGGGCTGTCGGGGTTAGACCTTCACCAGGTGTTGCTAGTGTAGAATGTCGTGGCCAGGTTATTGACTAGTCTATCTCCAGTAGGTTGTGTCATATTACTCTGGTGCTCTGCTATCTGCACTAGACTATGACTTTGTGACCTCTTGCCTTGAATACTGTAATGTTCTTTACAGTACCTAGGGCTATCTATGGGGTAGATCTTCACCACGTGCTGCTATAAGAATGTGATGCCAGGTTATAGACTGGCCTAGCTACTGAAAGTTGAGTCATCACTCCTGTGCTCCGCTATCTGCACTGGCCTATTCCTTTGTGACCCTCCCTTGATTACTGTAATGTCCTTTACTGTACCCTAAGGCTGTCGGGGAGATCTTCACCACATGCTGCTAGTGCAGAATGTGATGGCCAGGTTATTGACTAGCCTAGCTACTGTAAGTCATGTCATATTACTCCTGTGCTCCGCTATTTGCACTGGCCTTTGCGACCTCTTGCCTTGATTAGTGTAATGTCCTATACGGCACCTAGGGCTGTCGCGGGGTACTTCATCACCACGTGCTGCTAGTGCAGAATGTGATGGCTGGGATACTGACTAGTCTATCAACTGTAGATTGTGTCATATTACCCAGTGCTCTATCTGCTCTGGTCAATGCCTTGGTGACCTCTTGTCTTGATTACTGTAAAGTAGTATACAGTACCGAGGGCTGTCGGGGAGGGTAGATCTTCACCACGTGCGGCTAGTGCAGTATGTGGTGGCCAGGTTATAGACTAGCCTTTCTCCTGTAGGTTGTGTCATATTATTCCTGTGCTCTGCTATCTGCACTGGCCTATGCCTTTGTGATCTCTTACCTTGATTACTGTAGTGTCCTATAGAGTACCTAGGGCTGTCACGGGGGTAAATCTTCCCCATTTGATGCTAGTGCACAATATGGTGGCCAGGTTATTGACTAGTCTAGCTACTGTACATTGTGTCATATTACTCCTCTGCTGAGCTATCTGCACTGGCCTATGACTTTGTGACCTCTTGCCTTGATTACTGTAATGTCCTATACAGTACCCTGGGCTGTCGGGGGTGTAGATCTTCTCCATGTGCTGCTAGTACAGAATGTGGCCGCCGGGTTATTGACTGGCCTAGCTACTATAGGTCGTGTCACATTACTCCTGTGCTCCGCTATCAGCACTGGCCTATTCCTTTGTGATCTCTTGCCTTGATTACTGTAATGTCCAATACAGTACCCTGGGCTGTCGGGGGAGGGGGTAGATCTTCTCTTGTTGCTGCTAGTGCAGAATGTTATGGCCAGGTTATAGACTGGCCTAGCTACTGAAGGTCGAGTAATATTACTCCTGTGCTCCACTACCTGCACTGACATATGCCTTGGTGACCTCGTGCCTTGATTACTGTAATGTCCTGCATAGTACCTAGGGCTGTCGGGGGTAGATCTTCACCATGTGCTGCTTGTGCAGAATGTGATGGCCAGGTTATTGACTGTCGTAGCTACTGTAGGTCGTGTCATATTACTCCTGTGCTCCTCTATCTGCACTGGCCTAAGCCTCGGTGACCTTTTTCCCCTTGATTACTGTAATGTCCTATACAGTACCTTGGGCTGTTGCAGAATTAGATCTTCACCACGTGCTTCTAGTGCAGAATGTGACTGCCAGGTTATGGAATAGCCCATCTACTGTAGGTCGTGTCATATTACTCTGGTACTCTGCTATCTGCACTGGCCTATGCATTTGTGACTTCTTGCCTTGATTACTGCAATGTCCTATACAGTACCTAGGGCTGTCAGGGGTAGATCTTCTCCACATGTTGCTAGTGCAGAATGTGCTGGCCAGGTTATTGACTGGCCTATCTAATGTAGGTCATGTCATATTACTCCTGTGCTCCACTATCTGCACTGGGCTTTGCCTTCGTGACCTCTTGCCTTGATTACTTTAATGTGCTATACAGTACCTAGGGCTGTCGGGGGAAGATCTTCACCACGTGCTGCTAGTACAGAATGTGACGGCCAGGTTATTGACTGACATAGCTACTGTAGGTCGAGTTATATTACTCCTGTGCTGTACTATCTGCACTGGCCTATGCCTTTGTGACCTCTTGCCTTGATTACTGTAATGTCCAATACAGAACCTAGGGCTGGCGGGTGTAGATCTTCACCATGTCCTGCTAGTACAGAACGTGGTGGCCAGGTTATTGACTAGCCTATCTACTGTAGGTCGTGTCACATTACTCCTGTGCTCCGCTATCTGCACTGGCCTATGCCTTTATGATATCTTGGCTTGATTACTGTAATGTCCTATACAGTACCTAGGGCTGTCGGGGGGAGATATTTCCCTTGTGCTGCTAGTGCAGAATGTGATGGCCAGGTTATTAACTAGCCTATGTACTGCAGGTCATGTCATATTACTTCTGTGCAGTACTATCTGCACTGGCCCATGCCTTGGTGACCTCTTGCCTTGATTACTGCTATGTCCTATACTGTAGCAAGGGGCTGCCACGGGGGTAGATCTTCATCACGTGCTGCTAGAGCAGAATGTGACGGCGGGGTTATTGACTAACCTAGCTACTGTACATCGTATCATATTACTCCTGTGCTGTACTATCGGCACTGACCTATGACCTTGTGACCTCTTGCCTTGATTACTGTAATGTCCTATACATTACCTAGGACTGTCGGGGGTTGATCTTCACCACGTGCGGCTAGTGCAGAATGTGATGGCCAGATAACTGATTAGTCTATCTACTGTAGGTCATGTCATATTACTCCGGTGCTCTGCTATGTGCACTGGCCTATGCCTTTCTGACCTCTTACCTTGATTACTGTAATGTCCTATACAGTACCTAGGGCTGTCGGGGGGTAGATCTTCCCCCACATGCTGCAAGTGCAGAATATGGATGCCGGGTTATTGACTAGCCTATCTACTGTAGGTAGTGTCATATTACTCCTGCGCTCCGTTATCTGCACTGACCTATGCCTTTGTGAACTCTTGCCTTAATTAATGTAATGTCCTATACAGTACCTAGGGGTGTCGCAGGGGTAGATCCTAACCATGCAGAATGTAACGGCCACGTTATTTCTTGCGAAGCTACTGCAGGTTGTATCATATTACTCCGATGCTCCGCTATCTACACAGGCCTCTGCCTTTGTGACCTCTTGCCTTGATTACTGTAATGTCCCATACATTACCTAGGGCTGTCGGGGATAGATCTTCACCTCGTGCTGCTAGTGCAGAATATGACGCCCGGGTTACTGACTAGCCTATCTACTGTAGGTCGTATAATATTACTCCTGTGCTCAGTTATCTGCACTGGCCTATGCCTTTGTGACATCTTGTCTTAATTACTGTAATGCCCTATGCAGTACCTAGGGCTGTCAGGGGGGTTAGATCTTCACCACGTTGGGCAAGTGCAGAATGTGCTGGCCAGGTTTTTGACTAGCCTATCTACTGTAGGTCATGTCATATTACTCCTGTGCTCCGCTATCTGCACTGGGCTTTGCCTTCGTGATCTCTTGCCTTATTTAGTGTAATGTCCTATACAGTACCTAGGGCTGCCAAGGGAGGCAGATCTTCATCATGTGCTGCTGGAGCCGAATGTGACGGACAGGTTATTGACTAGGCTATCTACTGTAGGTCGTATCATATTACTCCTGTGCTCCACTATTTGCATTGGCTTATGCCTTGGTGACCTCTTGCCTTGATTGCTGTAATGTCCATACATTACCTAGGGCTGTCGAGGGGTAGATCTTCACCACGTGCTGCTAGTGCAGAATGTGACAGCAAGGTTATTGACTGGCCTAGCTACTGTAGGTCGAGTCATATTACTCCTGTGCTCTACTATCTGCACTGGACTATGCCTTTGTGACCTCTTGCCTTGATTACTGTAATGTCCTATACAGTACCTAGGGCTGTTTTAGGTAGATCATCACCACGTGCTGCTAGTGCAGAATGTGATGGCCAGGTTATTGACCAACCTATCAATTTGTAGGTTGCGTCATATTATTCCAGTGCTCCGCTATCTGCACTGGCCCATGCCTTGGTGACCTCTTGCCTTGATTACTGCTATGTCCTATACTGTACCAAGGGCTGCCACGGGGGTAGATCTTCACCACGTGCTGCTAGAGCAGAATGTGACGGCGGGGTTATTGACTAACCTAGCTACTGTACATCGTATCATATTACTCCTGTGCTGTACTATCGGCACTGACCTATGACTTTGTGACCTCTTGCCTTGATTACTGTAATGTCCTATACATTACCTAGGGCTGTCGGGGGTAGATCTTCACCTCGTGCTGCTAGTGCAGAATATGACGCCCGGGTTACTGACTAGCCTATCTACTGTAGGTCGTATAATATTACAACTGTGCTCAGTTATCTGCACTGGCCTATGCCTTTGTGACATCTAGTCTTAATTACTGTAATGCCCTATGGAAGTACCTAGGGCTGTCAGGGGGGTTAGATCTTCACCACGTTGGGCAAGTGCAGAATGTGCTGGCCAGGTTTTTGACTAGCCTATCTACTGTAGGTCATGTCATATTACTCCAGTGCTCCGCTATCTGCACTGGGCTTTGCCTTCGTGATCTCTTGCCTTATTTAGTGTAATGTCCTATAGTACCTAGGGCTGCCAGGGAGGCAGATCTTCACCATGTGCTGCTGGAGCGAATGTGACGGACAGGTTATTGACTAGGCTATCTACTGTAGGTCGATCAAATTACTCCTGTGAACCGCTATTTGCATTGGCTTATGCTTGGTGACCTCTTGCCGTGATTGCTGAAATGTCCCATACATTACCTACGGCTGTCGAGGGGGGTAGATCTTCACCACGTGCTGCTAGTGCAGAATGTGACAACAAGTTTATTGACTGGCCTAGCTACTGGAGGTCGAGTCATATTACTCCTGTGCTCTACTATCTGCACTGGACTATGCCTTTGTGACCTCTTGCCTTGATTACTGTAATGTCCTATACAGTACCTAGGGCTGTTTTAGGTAGATCATCACCACGTGCTGCTAGTGCAGAATGTGATGGCCAGGTTATTGACCAACCTATCAATTGTAGGTTGTGTCATATTATTCCAGTGCTCCGCTATCTGCACTGGGTTATGCCTTGGCAACCTCTTGCCTTGATTACTCTAATGTCCTATACAGTACCTAGGGCTGTCAGGGGTAGAACTTCACCACGTCCCTGCTAGTGCAGAATGTGGTGGCTAGGTTATTGACTAGCCTATCTACTGTTGGTCGTGTTATATTACTCCTGTGCTCTCTATCTGCACTGGCCTATGCCTTTGTGACCTCTTGCCTTGATTTCTGTAATGTCTTATACAGTACCTAGGGCTGTCGGGGTAGATCTTCACCATTTCCTGCTGGGCAGAATGTGGCAGCCAGGTTATGGACTGGACTATCTACTGTTGGTTGTGTCATATTACTCCTCTGCTCCGCTATCAGCACTGGCCTATGCCTTTGTTACCTCTTACCTTGATTACTGTTATGTCCTATACAGTGCCTAGGGCTGTTTTGGGTAGATCATCACCACGTGCTGCTAGTGCAGAATGTGGTGGCCAGGTTATTGATTAGCCTATCTACTGTAAATCTTGTCATATTACTCCTGTGTTCTGCTATCTGCACTGGCCTATGCCTTTGTGACATCTTGCCTTGATTACTGTAATGTCGTATACAGTACCTAGTGCAGTCGGGGGTAGATCTTCACCACGTGCTGCTAGTGCAGAATGTGATGGCCAGGTTACTGACTAGCCTAGCTACTGTAGGTCGTGTCATATTACTCCTGTGCTCCACTATCTGCACTGGTCTATGACTTGGTGACCTCTTGCCTTGATTACTGTAATGTTCTATAGTACCTAGAGCTGTCGGGTTTATCTTCACTACGCTGGCTAATGCAGAATGTAACGCCAGATTATTGACTAGCCTAGCTACTGTTGTTTGTGTCATATTACTCCTGTGCTCTGCTATCTGCACTGTCCTTTGCTTTTGTGTCCTCTTGCCTTGATCACTGTAATGTCCTATACAGTACATTGGGCTGTCGGGGGTAGATCTTCACCACGTGCTTCTAGAGCAGAATGTGACGGCCAGGTTATTGACTAGCCTTGCTACTGCAGGTCATGTCGTATTACTCCTGTGCTCCGCTATCTGCACTGGCTGCCCGTTAGGTGGTGGGCAGGTTACTGACTAGCCTTGCTCCTGTAGGTCGTGTCACATTACTCCTGTGCTCTGCTCTCTGCACTGGCTGCCAGTTAGGTGGTGGGCAGGTTACTGACTAGCCTTGCTCCTGTAGGTCGTGTCACATTACTCCTGTGCTCTGCTATCTGCTCTGGCTGCCAGTTAGGTGGTGGGCAGGTTACTGACTAGCCTTGCTCCTGTAGGTCGTGTCACATTACTGCTGTGCTCCACTATCTGCACGGGCTGCCCGTTAGGTGGTGGGCAGGTTACTGACCGGCCTTGCTCCTGTAGGTCGTGTCACATTACTCCTGTGCTCCGCTATCTGCACTGGCTGCCAGTTAGGTGGTGGGCAGGTTACTGACTAGCCTTGCTCCTGTAGGTCGTGTCACATTACTCCTGTGCTCTGCTATTTGCATTGGCTGCCAGTTAGGTGGTGGGCAGGTTACTGACTAGCCTTGCTCCTGTAGGTCGTGTCATATTACTCCTGTGCTCCACTATCTGCACTGGTCTATGACTTGGTGACCTCTTGCCTTGATTACTGTAATGTCCTATACAGTACCTAGAGCTGTCGGGTTTATCTTCACTACGTGCGGCAAATGCAGAATGTAACGGCCAGGTTATTGACTAGCCTAGCTACTGTTGTTTGTGTCATATTACTCCTGTGCTCTGCTATCTGCACTGGCCTTTGCTTTGCCTTCGTGATCTCTTGCCTTATTTAGTGTAATGTCCTATACAGTTCCTAGGGCGGCCAGGGAGGAGATCTTCACCATGTGCTGCTGGAGCAGATGTGACGGACAGGTTATTGACTAGGCTATCTACTGTAGGTCGTATCATATTACTCCTGTACTCTACTATTTGCATTGGCTTTTGCCTTGGTGACCTCTTGCCTTGATTGCTGTAATGTCCCATACATTACCTAGGGCTGTCAAGAGGGGTAGATCTTCACCATGTGCTGCTAGTGCAGAATGTGACAGCAAGGTTCTTGACTGGCCTATCTACTGTAGGTCGAGTCATATTACTCCTGTGCACTGCTATCTGCACTGGACTATGCCTTTGTGACCTCTTGCCTTGATTACTGTAATGTCCTATACAGTACCTAGGACTGTCGGGGGTTGGTCTTCACCACGTGCGGCTAGTGCAGAATGTGATGGCCAGATAACTAGTCTATCTACTGTAGGTCATGTCATATTACTCCGGTGCTCTGCTATGTGCACTGGCCTATGCCTTTCTGACCTCTTACCTTGATTACTGTAATGTCCTATACAGTACCTAGGGCTGTCGGGGGGTAGATCTTCCCCACATGCTGCAAGTGCAGAATATGGATGCCGGGTTATTGACTAGCCTATCTACTGTAGGTAGTGTCATATTACTCCTGCGCTCCGTTATCTGCACTGACCTATGCCTTTGTGAACTCTTGCCTTAATTAATGTAATGTCCTATACAGTACCTAGGGGTGTCGCAGGGGTAGATCCTAACCATGCAGAATGTAACGGCCACGTTATTGTCTGGCGAAGCTACTGCAGGTTGTATCATATTACTCCGATGCTCCGCTATCTACACTGGCCTCTGCCTTTGTGACCTTATGCCTTGATTACTGTAATGTCCCATACATTACCTAGGGCTGTCGGGGATAGATCTTCACCTCGTGCTGCTAGTGCAGAATATGACGCCCGGGTTACTGACTAGCCTATCTACTGTAGGTCGTATAATATTACTCCTGTGCTCAGTTATCTGCACTGGCCTATGCCTTTGTGACATCTTGTCTTAATTACTGTAATGCCCTATGCAGTACCTAGGGCTGTCAGGGGGGTTAGATCTTCACCCGTTGGGCAAGTGCAGAATGTGCTGGCCAGGTTTTGACTAGCCTATCTACTGTAGGTCATGTCATATTACTCCTGTGCTCCGCTATCTGCACTGGGCTTTGCCTTCGTGATCTCTTGCCTTATTTAGTGTAATGTCCTATACAGTACCTAGGTCGAGGGAAGATCTTCTACGTGCTGCTGGAGCCGAATGTGACGGACAGGTTATTGACTAGGCTATCTACTGTAGGTCGTATCATATTACTCCTGTGTCCACTATTTGCATTGGCTTATGCCTTGGTGACCTCTTGCCTTGATTGTTGTAATGTCCCATACATTACCTAGGGCTGTCGAGGGGTAGATCTTCACCACGTGCTGCTAGTGCAGAATGACAGCAAGGTTATTGACTGGCCTAGCTGCTGTAGGTCGAGTCATATTACTCCTGTGCTCTACTATCTGCACTGGACTATGCCTTTGTGACCTCTTGCCTTGATTACTGTAATGTCCTATGCAGTACATAGGGCTGTTTTAGGTAGATCATCACCACGTGCTGCTAGTGCAGAATGTGATGGCCAGGTTATTGACCAACCTATCAATTTGTAGGTTGTATCATATTATTCCAGTGCTCCGCTATCTGCACTGGCCCATGCCTTGGTGACCTCTTGCCTTGATTACTGCTATGTCCTATACTGTACCAAGGGCTGCCACGGGGTAGATCTTCACCACGGCTGCTAGAGCAGAATGTGACGGCGGGGTTATTGACTAACCTAGCTACTGTACATCGTATCATATTACTCCTGTGCTGTACTATCGGCACTGACCTATGATTTTGTGACCTCTTGCCTTGATTACTGTAATGTCCTATACATTACCTAGGGCTGTCGGGGGTAGATCTTCAACTCGTGCTGCTAGTGCAGAATATGATGCCCGGGTTACTGACTAGCCTATCTACTGTAGGTCATATAATATTACTCCTGTGCTCAGTTATCTGCACTGGCCTATGCCTTTGTGACATCTTGTCTTAATTACTGTAATGCCCTATGCAGTACCTAGGGCTGTCAGGGGTTAGATCTTCACCACGCTGGTGCTAGTGCAGAATGTGCTGGCCAGGTTTTTGACTAGCCTATCTACTGTAGGTCAAGTCATATTACTTCTGTGCTCCACTATCTGCACTGGGCTTTGCCTTCATGATCTCTTGCCTTATTTAGTGTAATGTCCTATAGAGTACCTAGGGCTGCCAGGGGAGGCAGATCTTCATCATGTGCTGCTGGAGCCGAATGTGACGGACAGGTTATTGACTAGGCTATCTACTGTAGGTCGTATCATATTACTCCTGTGCTCCACTATTTGCATTGGCTTATGCCTTGGTGACCTCTTGCCTTGATTGCTGTAATGTCCCATACATTACCTAGGGCTGTCGAGGGGGGTAGATCTTCACCACGTGCTGCTAGTGCAGAATGTGACAGCAAGGTTATTGACTGGCCTAGCTACTGTAGGTCGAGTCATATTACTCCTGTGCTCTACTATCTGCACTGGACTATGCCTTTGTGACCTCTTGCCTTGATTACTGTAATGTCCTATACAGTACCTAGGGCTGTTTTAGGTAG
Organism: Neoceratodus forsteri; assembly: GCA_016271365.2. Classification (NCBI taxonomy): domain Eukaryota; kingdom Metazoa; phylum Chordata; order Ceratodontiformes; family Ceratodontidae; genus Neoceratodus; species Neoceratodus forsteri. The sequence goes on along the minus strand of CM057449.1, from coordinate 6,001,098 downwards.
ATCATCACCACGTGCTGCTAGTGCAGAATGTGATGGCCAGGTTATTGACCAACCTATCAATTTGTAGGTTGCGTCATATTATTCCAGTGCTCCGCTATCTGCACTGGCCCATGCCTTGGTGACCTCTTGCCTTGATTACTGCTATGTCCTATACTGTACCAAGGGCTGCCACGGGGGTAGATCTTCACCACGTGCTGCTAGAGCAGAATGTGACGGCGGGGTTATTGACTAACCTAGCTACTGTACATCGTATCATATTACTCCTGTGCTGTACTATCGGCACTGACCTATGATTTTGTGACCTCTTGCCTTGATTACTGTAATGTCCTATACATTACCTAGGGCTGTCGGGGGTAGATCTTCACACTCGTGCTGCTAGTGCAGAATATGACGCCCGGTTACTGACTAGCCTATTACTGTAGGTCGATAATATTACAACTGTGCTCAGTTATCTGCACTGGCCTATGCCTTTGTGACATCTAGTCTTAATTACTGTAATGCCCTATGGAAGTACCTAGGGCTGTCAGGGGGGTTAGATCTTCACCACGTTGGGCAAGTGCAGAATGTGCTGGCCAGGTTTTTGACTAGCCTATCTACTGTAGGTCATGTCATATTACTCCAGTGCTCCGCTATCTGCACTGGGCTTTGCCTTCGTGATCTCTTGCCTTATTTAGTGTAATGTCCTATACAGTACCTAGGGCTGCCAGGGGAGGCAGATCTTCACCATGTGCTGCTGGAGCCGAATGTGACGGACAGGTTATTGACTAGGCTATCTACTGTAGGTCGTATCAAATTACTCCTGTGAACCGCTATTTGCATTGGCTTATGCTTTGGTGACCTCTTGCCGTGATTGCTGAAATGTCCCATACATTACCTACGGCTGTCGAGGGGGGTAGATCTTCACCACGTGCTGCTAGTGCAGAATGTGACAACAAGTTTATTGACTGGCCTAGCTACTGGAGGTCAAGTCATATTACTCCTGTGCTCTACTATCTGCACTGGACTATGCCTTTGTGACCTCTTGCCTTGATTACTGTAATGTCCTATACAGTACCTAGGGCTGTTTTAGGTAGATCATCACCACGTGCTGCTAGTGCAGAATGTGATGGCCAGGTTATTGACCAACCTATCAATTGTAGGTTGTGTCATATTATTCCAGTGCTCCGCTATCTGCACTGGGTTATGCCTTGGCAACCTCTTGCCTTGATTACTCTAATGTCCTATACAGTACCTAGGGCTGTCAGGGGGGTAGAACTTCACCACGTCCTGCTAGTGCAGAATGTGGTGGCCAGGTTATTGACTAGCCTATCTACTGTTGGTCGTGTTATATTACTCCTGTGCTCCTCTATCTGCACTGGCCTATGCCTTTGTGACCTCTTGCCTTGATTTCTGTAATGTCTTATACAGTACCTAGGGCTGTCGGGGGTAGATCTTCACCATTTCCTGCTAGGGCAGAATGTGGCAGCCAGGTTATGGACTGGACTATCTACTGTTGGTTGTGTCATATTACTCCTCTGCTCCGCTATCAGCACTGGCCTATGCCTTTGTTACCTCTTACCTTGATTACTGTTATGTCCTATACAGTGCCTAGGGCTGTTTTGGGTAGATCATCACCACGTGCTGCTAGTGCAGAATGTGGTGGCCAGGTTATTGATTAGCCTATCTACTGTAAATCTTGTCATATTACTCCTGTGTTCTGCTATCTGCACTGGCCTATGCCTTTGTGACATCTTGCCTTGATTACTGTAATGTCGTGATACAGTACCTAGGCGTGGTCGGGGTAGATCTTCACCACGCATGTTAGTGCAGAATGTGTTGGCCAGGGTTACTGACTAGCCTAGCTACTGTAGGTCGTGTCATATTACTCCTGTGCTCCACTATCTGCACTGGTCTATGACTTGGTGACCTCTTGCCTTGATTACTGTAATGTTCTATACAGTACCTAGAGCTGTCGGGTTTATCTTCACTACGTGCGGCTAATGCAGAATGTAACGGCCAGATTATTGACTAGCCTAGCTACTGTTGTTTGTGTCATATTACTCCTGTGCTCTGCTATCTGCACTGTCCTTTGCTTTTGTGTCCTCTTGCCTTGATCACTGTAATGTCCTATACAGTACATTGGGCTGTCGGGGGTAGATCTTCACCACGTGCTTCTAGAGCAGAATGTGACGGCCAGGTTATTGACTAGCCTTGCTACTGCAGGTCATGTCGTATTACTCCTGTGCTCCGCTATCTGCACTGGCTGCCCGTTAGGTGGTGGGCAGGTTACTGACTAGCCTTGCTCCTGTAGGTCGTGTCACATTACTCCTGTGCTCTGCTCTCTGCACTGGCTGCCAGTTAGGTGGTGGGCAGGTTACTGACTAGCCTTGCTCCTGTAGGTCGTGTCACATTACTCCTGTGCTCTGCTATCTGCTCTGGCTGCCAGTTAGGTGGTGGGCAGGTTACTGACTAGCCTTGCTCCTGTAGGTCGTGTCACATTACTGCTGTGCTCCACTATCTGCACGGGCTGCCCGTTAGGTGGTGGGCAGGTTACTGACCGGCCTTGCTCCTGTAGGTCGTGTCACATTACTCCTGTGCTCCGCTATCTGCACTGGCTGCCAGTTAGGTGGTGGGCAGGTTACTGACTAGCCTTGCTCCTGTAGGTCGTGTCACATTACTCCTGTGCTCTGCTATTTGCATTGGCTGCCAGTTAGGTGGTGGGCAGGTTACTGACTAGCCTTGCTCCTGTAGGTCGTGTCATATTACTCCTGTGCTCCACTATCTGCACTGGTCTATGACTTGGTGACCTCTTGCCTTGATTACTGTAATGTCCTATACAGTACCTAGAGCTGTCGGGTTTATCTTCACTACGATGATGCAAAGAATGTAAATCGCCAGGTTATTGACTAGCCTAGCTACTGTTGTTTGTGTCATATTACTCCTGTGCTCTGCTATCTGCACTGGCCTTTGCTTTTGTGTCCTCTTGCCTTGATTACTGTAATGTCCTATACAGTACCTTGGGCTGTCAGGGGTAGATCTTCACCACGTGCTTCTAGAGCAGAATGTGACGGCCAGGTTATTGACTAGCCTTGCTACTGCAGGTCATGTCATATTACTCCTGTGCTCCGCTATCTGTACTGGATGCCCGTTAGGTGGTGGGCAGGTTACTGACTAGCCTTGCTCCTGTAGGTCGTGTCACATTACTCCTGTCCTCTGCTATCTGCACTGGCTGCCCGTTAGGTGGTGGGCAGGTTACTGACTAGCCTTGCTCCTGTAGGTCGTGTCACATTACTCCTGTGCTCTGCTATCTGCACTGGCTGCCAGTTAGGTGGTGGGCAGGTTACTGACTAGCCTTGCTCCTGTAGGTCGTGTCACATTACTGCTGTGCTCCACTATCTGCACGGGCTGCCCGTTAGGTGGTGGGCAGGTTACTGACCGGCCTTGCTCCTGTAGGTCGTGTCACATTACTTCTGTGCTCCGCTATCTGCACTGGCTGCCAGTTCGGTGGTGGGCAGGTTACTGACTAGCCTTGCTCCTGTAGGTCATGTCACATTACTCCTGTGCTCCGCTATCTGCACCGGCTGCCCGTTAGCTGGTGGGCAGGTTACTGACCGGCCTTGCTCCTGTAGGTCGTGTCACATTACTCCTGTGCTCCGCTATCTGCACTGGCTGCCAGTTAGGTGGTGGGCAGGTAACTGACTAGCCTTGCTCCTGTATGTCGTGTCACACTACACCTGTGCTCCGCTATCTGCACCGGCTGCCCGCTAGGTGGTGGGCAGGTTACTGACTAGCCCTGCTCCTGTAGGTCGTGTCACATTACTCCTGTGCTCTGCTATCTGCACTGGCTGCCAGTTCGGTGGTGGGCAGGTTTCTGACTAGCCTTGCTCCTGTAGGTCGTGTCACATTACTCCTGTACTCCGCTACCTGCACCGGCTGCCCGTTAGGCGGTGGGCAGGTTTCTGACTAGCCTTGCTCCTGCAGGTCGTGTCACAGTACTCCTGCGCTCCGCTACCTGCACTGGCCGCCCGTTAGGTGGTGGGCAGGTTACTGACTAGCCTTGCTTCTGTAGGTCGTGTCACATTACTCCTGTGCTCCGCTATCTGCACTGGGCTTTGCCTTCGTGATCTCTTGCCTTATTTAGTGTAATGTCCTATACAGTACCTAGGGCGGCTAGGGGAGGCAGATCTTCACCATGTGCTGCTGGAGCCGAATGTGACGGACAGGTTATTGACTAGGCTATCTAATGTAGGTCGTATCATATTACTCCTGTGCTCCGCTATTTGCATTGGCTTTTGCCATGGTGACCTCTTGCCTTGATTGCTGTAATGTCCCATACATTACCTAGGGCTGTCAAGGGGGGTAGATCTTCACCACGTGCTGCTAGTGCAGAATGTGACAGCAAGGTTATTGACTGGCCTATCTACTGTAGGTCGAGTCATATTACTCCTGTGCTCTACTATCTGCACTGGACTATGCCTTTGTGACCTCTTGCCTTGATTACTGTAATGTCCTATACAGTACCTAGGGCTGTTTTAAGTAGATCATCACCACGTGCTGTTAGTGCAGAATGTGATGGCCAGGTTATTGACCAACCTATCAATTGTAGGTTGTGTCATATTATTCCAGTGCTCCGCTATCTGCACTGGGTTATGCCTTGGCAACCTCTTGCCTTGATTACTGTAATGTCCTATACAGTACCTAGGGCTGTCAGTGGGGTAGAACTTCACCACGTCCTGCTAGTGCAGAATGTGGTGGCCAGGTTATTGACTAGCCTATCTACTGTTGGTCGTGTTATATTACTACTGTGCTCCACTATCTGCACTGGCCTATGCCTTTGTGACCTCTTGCCTTGATTACTGTAATGTCCTATACAGTACCTAGGGCTGTCGGGGGTAGATCTTCACCATTTCCTGCTAGGGCAGAATGTGGCAGCCAGGTTATGGACTGGACTATCTACTGTTGGTTGTGTCATATTACTCCTCTGCTCCGCTATCAGCACTGGCCTATGCCTTTGTTACCTCTTACCTTGATTACTGTTATGTCCTATACAGTACCTAGGGCTGTTTTGGGTAGATCATCACCACGTGCTGCTAGTGCAGAATGTGGTGGCCAGGTTATTGATTAGCCTATCTACTGTAAATCTTGTCATATTACTCCTGTGTTCTGCTATTTGCACTGGCCTATGCCTTTGTGACATCTTGCCTTGATTACTGTAATGTCGTATACAGTACCTAGTGCAGTCGGGGGTAGATCTTCACGACGTGCTGCTAGTGCAGAATGTGATGGCCAGGTTACTGACTAGCCTAGCTACTGTAGGTCGTGTCATATTACTCCTGTGCTCCACTATCTGCACTGGTCTATGACTTGGTGACCTCTTGCCTTGATTACTGTAATGTCCTATACAGTACCTAGAGCTGTCGGGTTTATCTTCACTACATGCGGCTAATGCAGAATGTAACGGCCAGGTTATTGACTAGCCTAGCTACTGTTTTTGTGTCATATTACTCCTGTGCTCTGCTATCTGCACTGGCCTTTGCTTTTGTGTCCTCTTGCCTTGATTACTGTAATGTCCTATACAGTACCTTGGGCTGTCAGGGGTAGATCTTCACCACGTGCTTCTAGAGCAGAATGTGACGGCCAGGTTATTGACTAGCCTTGCTACTGCAGGTCATGTCGTACTACTCCTGTGCTCTGCTATCTGCACTGGCTGCCCGTTAGGTGGTGGGCATGTTACTGACTAGCCTTGCTCCTGTAGGTCGTGTCACATTACTCCTGTGCTCTGCTATCTGCACTGGCTGCCAGTTAGGTGGTGGGCAGGTTACTGACTAGCCTTGCTCCTGTAGGTTGTGTCACATTACTCCTGTGCTCTGCTATCTGCACTGGCTGCCAGTTAGGTGGTGGGCAGGTTACTGACTAGCCTTGCTCCTGTAGGTCGTGTCACATTACTGCTGTGCTCCACTATCTGCACGGGCTGCCCGTTAGGTGGTGGGCAGGTTACTGACTGGCCTTGCTCCTGTAGGTCGTGTCACATTACTCCTGTGCTCCGCTATCTGCCCTGGCTGCCAGTTAGGTGGTGGGCAGGTTACTGACTAGCCTTGCTCCTGTATGTCGTGTCACGTTACTCCTGTGCTCCGCTATCTGCACCGGCTGCCCGCTAGGTGGTGGGCAGGTTACTGACTAGCCCTGCTCCAGTAGGTCATGTCACATTACTCCTGTGCTCTGCTATCTGCACTGGCTGCCAGTTCGATGGTGGGCAGGTTACTGACTAGCCTTGCTCCTGTAGGTCGTGTCACATTACTCCTGTACTCCGCTACCTGCACCGGCTGCCCGTTAGGTGGTGGGCAGGTTACTGACTAGCCTTGCTCATGCAGGTCGTGTCACAGTACTCCTACGCTCTGCTACCTGCACTGGCTGCCCGTTAGGTGGTGGGCAGGTTACTGACTAGCCTTGCTCCTGTAGGTCGTGTCACATTACTCCTGTTCTCCGCTATCTGCACTGGGCTTTGCCTTCGTGATCTCTTGCCTTATTTAGTGTAATGTCCTATACAGTTCCTAGGGCGGCCAGGGGAGGGAGATCTTCACCATGTGCTGCTGGAGCCGAATGTGACGGACAGGTTATTGACTAGGCTATCTACTGTAGGTCGTATCATATTACTCCTGTACTCTACTATTTGCATTGGCTTTTGCCTTGGTGACCTCTTGCCTTGATTGCTGTAATGTCCCATACATTACCTAGGGCTGTCAAGAGGGGTAGATCTTCACCATGTGCTGCTAGTGCAGAATGTGACAGCAAGGTTCTTGACTGGCCTATCTACTGTAGGTCGAGTCATATTACTCCTGTGCACTGCTATCTGCACTGGACTATGCCTTTGTGACCTCTTGCCTTGATTACTGTAATGTCCTATACAGTACCTAGGACTGTCGGGGGTTGGTCTTCACCACGTGCGGCTAGTGCAGAATGTGATGGCCAGATAACTAGTCTATCTACTGTAGGTCATGTCATATTACTCCGGTGCTCTGCTATGTGCACTGGCCTATGCCTTTCTGACCTCTTACCTTGATTACTGTAATGTCCTATACAGTACCTAGGGCTGTCGGGGGGTAGATCTTCCCCACATGCTGCAAGTGCAGAATATGGATGCCGGGTTATTGACTAGCCTATCTACTGTAGGTAGTGTCATATTACTCCTGCGCTCCGTTATCTGCACTGACCTATGCCTTTGTGAACTCTTGCCTTAATTAATGTAATGTCCTATACAGTATCTAGGGTGTCGAGGGTAGATCCTAACCATGCAGAATGTAACGCCACGCTATTGTCTGGCTAGCTACTGCAGGTTGTATCATATTACTCCGATGCTCCGCTATCTACACTGGCCTCTGCCTTTGTGACCTTTATGCCTTGATTACTGTAATGTCCCATACATTACCTAGGGCTGTCGGGGATAGATCTTCACCTCGTCTGCTAGTGCAGAATATGACGCCTGGTTACTGACTAGCCTATCTACTGTAGGTCGATATATTACTCCTGTGCTCAGTTATCTGCACTGGCCTATGCCTTTGTGACATCTTGTCTTAATTACTGTAATGCCCTATGCAGTACCTAGGGCTGTCAGGGGTTAGATCTTCACCACGTTGGGCAAGTGCAGAATGTGCTGGCCAGGTTTTGACTAGCCTATCTACTGTAGGTCATGTCATATTACTCCTGTGCTCCGCTATCTGCACTGGGCTTTGCCTTCGTGATCTCTTGCCTTATTTAGTGTAATGTCCTATACAGTTCCTAGGGCGGCCAGGGAAGGGAGATCTTCACCATGTGCTGCTGGAGCCGAATGTGACGGACAGGTTATTGACTAGGCTATCTACTGTAGGTCGTATCATATTACTCCTGTACTCTACTATTTGCATTGGCTTTTGCCTTGGTGACCTCTTGCCTTGATTGCTGTAATGTCCCATACATTACCTAGGGCTGTCAAGAGGGTAGATCTTCACCATGCTGCTAGTGCAGAATGTGACAGCAAGGTTCTTGACTGGCCTATCTACTGTAGGTCGAGTCATATTACTCCTGTGCACTGCTATCTGCACTGGACTATGCCTTTGTGACCTCTTGCCTTGATTACTGTAATGTCCTATACAGTACCTAGGACTGTCGGGGTTGGTCTTCACCACGCAGGGCTAGTGCAGAATGTGATGGCCAGATAACTAGTCTATCTACTGTAGGTCATGTCATATTACTCCGTGCTCTGCTATGCACTGGCCTATGCCTTCTGACCTCTTACCTTGATTACTGTAATGTCCTATACAGTACCTAGGGCTGTCGGGGTAGATCTTCCCACATGCTGCAAGTGCAGAATATGGATGCCGGGTTATTGACTAGCCTATCTACTGTAGGTAGTGTCATATTACTCCTGCGCTCCGCTATCTGCACTGACCTATGCCTTTGTGAACTCTTGCCTTAATTAATGTAATGTCCTATACAGTACCTAGGGTGTCGCAGGTAGATCCTAACCATGCAGAATGTAACGCCACGTTATTGTCTGGCGGCTACTGCAGGTTGTATCATATTACTCCGATGTTCCGCTATCTACACTGGCCTCTGCCTTTGTGACCTTATGCCTTGATTACTGTAATGTCCCATACATTACCTAGGGCTGTCGGGGATAGATCTTCACCTCGTGCTGCTAGTGCAGAATATGACGCCCGGTTACTGACTAGCCTATCTACTGTAGGTCGATAATATTACTCCTGTGCTCAGTTATCTGCACTGGCCTATGCCTTTGTGACATCTTGTCTTATTACTGTAATGCCCTATGCAGTACCTAGGCTGTCAGGGGTTAGATCTTCACCACGCTGGGCAAGTGCAGAATGTGCTGGCCAGGTTTTGACTAGCCTATCTACTGTAGGTCATGTCATATTACTCCTGTGCTCCGCTATCTGCACTGGGCTTTGCCTTCGTGATCTCTTGCCTTATTTAGTGTAATGTCCTATACAGTACCTAGGGCTGCCAGGGGAGGCAGATCTTCATCATGTGCTGCTGGAGCCGAATGTGACGGACAGGTTATTGACTAGGCTATCTACTGTAGGTCGTATCATATTACTCCTGTGCTCCGCTATTTGCATTGGCTTACGCCTTGGTGACCTCTTGCCTTGATTGTTGTAATGTCCCATACATTACCTAGGGCTGTCGAGGGGGGTAGATCTTCACCACGTGCTGCTAGTGCAGAATGTGACAGCAAGGTTATTGACTGGCCTAGCTGCTGTAGGTCGAGTCATATTACTCCTGTGCTCTACTATCTGCACTGGACTATGCCTTTGTGACCTCTTGCCTTGATTACTGTAATGTCCTATGCAGTACATAGGGCTGTTTTAGGTAGATCATCACCACGTGCTGCTAGTGCAGAATGTGATGGCCAGGTTATTGACCAACCTATCAATTTGTAGGTTGTATCATATTATTCCAGTGCTCCGCTATCTGCACTGGCCCATGCCTTGGTGACCTCTTGCCTTGATTACTGCTATGTCCTATACTGTACCAAGGGCTGCCACGGGGTAGATCTTCACCACGCTGCTAGAGCAGAATGTGACGGCGGGTTATTGACTAACCTAGCTACTGTACATCGATCATATTACTCCTGTGCTGTACTATCGGCACTGACCTATGACTTTGTGACCTCTTGCCTTGATTACTGTAATGTCCTATACATTACCTAGGGCTGTCGGGGTAGATCTTCACTCTGCTGCTAGTGCAGAATATGATGCCCGGTTACTGACTAGCCTATCTACTGTAGGTCATATAATATTACTCCTGTGCTCAGTTATCTGCACTGGCCTATGCCTTTGTGACATCTTGTCTTAATTACTGTAATGCCCTACGCAGTACCTAGGGCTGTCAGGGGGGTTAGATCTTCACCACGTTGGGCAAGTGCAGAATGTGCTGGCCAGGTTTTTGACTAGCCTATCTACTGTAGGTCAAGTCATATTACTTCTGTGCTCCACTATCTGCACTGGGCTTTGCCTTCATGATCTCTTGCCTTATTTAGTGTAATGTCCTATAGAGTACCTAGGGCTGCCAGGGGAGGCAGATCTTCACCATGTGCTGCTGGAGCCGAATGTGACGGACAGGTTATTGACTAGGCTATCTACTGTAGGTCGTATCAAATTACTCCTGTGCTCCGCTATTTGCATTGGCTTATGCTTTGGTGACCTCTTGCCTTGATTGCTGTAATGTCCCATACATTACCTACGGCTGTCGAGGGGGGTAGATCTTCACCACGGCTGCTAGTGCAGAATGTGACAGCAAGTTGTTGACTGGCTCAGCTACTGTAGGTCGAGTCATATTACTCCTGTGCTCTACTATCTGCACTGGACTATGCCTTTGTGACCTCTTGCCTTGATTACTGTAATGTCCTATACAGTACCTAGGGCTGTTTTAGGTAGATCATCACCACGTGCTGCTAGTGCAGAATGTGATGGCCAGGTTATTGACCAACCTATCAATTGTAGGTTGTGTCATATTATTCCAGTGCTCCACTATCTGCACTGGGTTATGCCTTGGCAACCTCTTGCCTTGATTACTGTAATGTCCTATACAGTACCTAGGGCTGTCGGGTAGAACTTCACCACGTCCTGCTAGTGCAGACTGTGGTGGCCAGGTTATTGACTAGCCTATCTACTGTTGGTCGTGTTATATTACTCCTGTGCTCCTCTATCTGCACTGGCCTATGCCTTTGTGACCTCTTGCCTTGATTTCTGTAATGTTCTATACAGTACCTAGGGCTGTCGGGGGTAGATCTTCACCATTTCCTGCTAGGGCAGAATGTGGCAGCTAGGTTATGGACTGGACTATCTACTGTTGGTTGTGTCATATTACTCCTCTGCTCCACTATCAGCACTGGCCTATGCCTTTGTTACCTCTTACCTTGATTACTGTTATGTCCTATACAGTACCTAGGGCTGTTTTGAGTAGATCATCACCACGTGCTGCTAGTGCAGAATGTGGTGGCCAGGTTATTGATTAGCCTATCTACTGTAAATCTTGTCATATTACTCCTGTGTTCTGCTATCTGCATTGGCCTATGCCTTTGTGACATCTTGCCTTGATTACTGTAATGTCGTATACAGTACCTAGTGCAGTCGGGGGTAGATCTTCACCATGTGCTGCTAGTGCAGAATGTGATGGCCAGGTTACTGACTAGCCTAGCTACTGTAGGTCGTGTCATATTACTCCTGTGCTCCACTATCTGCACTGGTCTATGACTTGGTGACCTCTTGCCTGATTACTGTAATCTCCTATACAGTACCTTGAGCTGTCGGGTTTATCTTACCACGTATGCTAATGCAGAATGTAACGGCCAGGTTATTGACTAGCCTAGCTACTGTGTTGTTTGTGTCATATTACTCCTGTGCTCTGCTATCTGCACTGGCCTTTGCTTTTGTGTCCTCTTGCCTTGATTACTGTAATGTCCTATAGTACCTTGGGCTGTCGGGTAGATCTTCACCACGTGCTTCTAGAGCAGAATGTGACGCCAGGTTATTGACTAGCCTTGCTACTGCAGGTCATGTCAGACATTCTGTGCTCCGCTATCTGCACTGGCTGCCCGTTAGGGGGTGGGCAGGTTACTGACTAGCCTTGCTCCTGTAGGTCATGTCACATTACTCCTGTGCTCTGCTATCTGCACTGGCTACCAGTTAGGTGGTGGGCAGGTTACTGACTAGCCTTGCTCCTGTAGGTCGTATCACATTACTCCTGAGCTCTGCTATCTGCACTGGCAGCCAGTTAGGTGGTGGGCAGGTTACTGACTAGCCTTGCTCCTGTAGGTCGTGTCACATTACTGCTGTGCTCCACTATCTGCACGGGCTGCCCGTTAGGTGGTGGGCAGGTTACTGACCGGCCTTGCTCCTGTAGGTCGTGTCACATTACTCCTGTGCTCCGCTATCTGCACTGGCTGCCCGTTAGGTGGTGGGCAGGTTACTGACTAGCCTTGCTCCTGTAGGTCGTGTCACATTACTCCTGTGCTCCGCTATCTGCACCAGCTGCCCGTTAGCTGGTGGGCAGGTTACTGACCGGCCTTGCTCCTGTAAGTCATGTCACATTACTCCTGTGCTCCGCTATTTGCACTGGCTGCCAGTTAGGTGGTGGGCAGGTTACTGACTAGCCTTGCTCCTGTAGGTCGTGTCATATTACTCCTGTGCTCCACTATCTGCACTGGTCTATGACTTGGTGACCTCTTGCCTTGATTACTGTAATGTCCTATACAGTACCTAGAGCTGTCGGGTTTATCTTCACTACGTGCGGCTAATGCAGAATGTAACGGCCAGGTTATTGACTAGCCTAGCTACTGTTGTTTGTGTCATATTACTCCTGTGCTCTGCTAACTGCACTGGCCTTTGCTTTTGTGTCCTCTTGCCTTGATTACTGTAATGTCCTATACAGTACCTTGGGATGTCGGGGGTAGATCTTCACCACGTGCTTCTAGAGCAGAATGTGACGGCCAGGTTATTGACTAGCCTTGCTACTGCAGGTCATGTCGTATTACTCCTGTGCTCCGCTATCTGCACTGGCTGCCAGTTAGGTGGTGGGCAGGTTACTGACTAGACTTGCTGCTGTATGTCGTGTCACATTACTCCTGTGCTGTGCTATCTGCACCGGCTGCCCGCTAGGTGGTGGGCAGGTTACTGACTAGCCCTGCTCCAGTAGGTCATGTCACATTACTCATGTGCTCTGCTATCTGCACTGGCTGCCAGTTCGGTGGTGGGCAGGTTACTGACTAGCCTTCCTCCTGTAGGTCGTGGTCACATTACTCCTGTACCGCTACCTGCACCGGCTCCGTTAGGTGGTGGGCAGGTTACTGACTAGCCTTGCTCCTGCAGGTCGCGGTCATAGTACTCCTGCGCCTCCGCTACCTGCACTGGCTGCCCGTTAGGTGGTGGGCAGGTTACTGACTAGCCTTGCTCCTGAGGTCATGTCACACATTCTGTGTTCGCTATCTGCACTGGGCTTTGCCTTCGTGATCTCTTGCCTTATTTAGTGTAATGTCCTATACAGTACCTAGGGCGGCCAGGGGAGGGAGATCTTCACCATGTGCTGCTGGAGCCGAATGTGACGGACAGGTTATTGAGTTGGCTCTCTACTGTAGGTCGTATCATATTACTCCTGTGCTCCGCTATTTGCATTGGCTTTTGCCTTGGTGACCTCTTGCCTTGATTGCTGTAATGTCCCATACATTACCTAGGGCTGTCAAGGGGGGTAGATCTTCACCACGTGCTGCTAGTGCAGAATGTGACAGCAAGGTTATTGACTGGCCCATCTACTGTAGGTCGAGTCATATTACTCCTGTGCTCTGCTATCTGCACTGGACTATGCCTTTGTGACCTCTTGCCTTGATTACTGTAATGTCCTATACATTACCTAGGACTGTCGCGGGTTGATCTTCACCACGTACGGCTAGTGCAGAATGTGATGGCCAGATAACTGATTAGTCTGTCTACTGTAGGTCATGTCATATTACTCCGGTGCTCTGCTATGTGCACTGGCCTATGCCTTTCTGACCTCTTACCTTGATTACTGTAATGTCCTATACAGTACCTAGGGCTGTCGGGGGGTAGATCTTCCCCACATGCTGCAAGTGCAGAATATGGGTGCCGGGTTATTGACTAGCCTATCTACTGTAGGTAGTGTCATATTACTCCTGCGCTCCGCTATCTGCACTGACCCATGCTTTTGTGAACTCTGCCTTAATTAATGTAATGTCCTATACAGTACCTAGGGGTGTCGACAGGGTAGATCCTAACCATGCAGAATGTAACGCCACTTTTATTGTCTGGCGAGGCTTACTGCAGGTTGTATCATATTACCGGTGCTCCGCCATCTACACTGGCCTCTGCCTTTGTGACCTCTTGTGCCTTGATTACTGTAATGTCCCATACATTACCTAGGGCTGTCGGGGTAGATCTTCACCGTTGCTAGTGCAGAATATGACGCCCGGTTACTGACTAGCCTATCTACTGTAGGTCGATAATATTACTCCTGTGCTCAGTTATCTGCACTGGCCTATGCCTTTGTGACATCTTGTCTTAATTACTGTAATGCCCTATGCAGTACCTAGGGCTGTCAGGGGGTTAGATCTTCACCACGTTGGGCAAGTGCAGAATGTGCTGGCCAGGTTTTGACTAGCCTATCTACTGTAGGTCATGTCATATTACTCCTGTGCTTCGCTATCTGCACTGGGCTTTGCCTTCGTGATCTCTTGCCTTATTTAGTGTAATGTCCCATACAGTACCTAGGGCTGCCAGGGAGGCAGATCTTCATCATGTGCTGGCGAATGTGACTGGACAGGTTATTGACTAGGCTATCTACTGTAGGTCGTATCATATTACTCCTGTGCTCGCTATTTGCATTGGCTTATGCCTTGGTGACCTCTTTGCCTTGATTGTTGTAATGTCCCATACATTACCTAGGGCTGTCGAGGGGTAGATCTTCACCACGGCTGCTAGTGCAGAATGTGACAGCAAGGTTATTGACTGGCCTATACTGTAGGTCGAGCATATTACTCCTGTGCTCTACTATCTGCACTGGACTATGCCTTTGTGACCTCTTGCCTTGATTACTGTAATGTCCTATACAGTACCTAGGGCTGTTTTAGGTAGATCATCACCACGTGCTGCTAGTGCAGAATGTGATGGCTAGGTTATTGACCAACCTATCAATTTGTAGGTTGTATCATATTATTCCTGGTGTCTGCCATCTGCACTGGCCCATGCCTTGCGTGACCTCTTGCCTTGATTACTGCTATGTCCTATACTGTACCAAGGGCTGCCACGGGGGTAGATCTTCACCACGTGCTGCTAGAGCAGAATGTGACGCCGGGGTTATTGACTAACCTAGCTACTGTACATCGTATCATATTACTCCTGTGCTGTACTATCGGCACTGACCTATGATTTTGTGACCTCTTGCCTTGATTACTGTAATGTCCTATACATTACCTAGGGCTGTCGGGGGTAGATCTTCAACTCGTGCTGCTAGTGCAGAATATGATGCCCGGGTTACTGACTAGCCTATCTACTGTAGGTCATATAATATTACTCCTGTGCTCAGTTATCTGCACTGGCCTATGCCTTTGTGACATCTTGTCTTAATTACTGTAATGCCCTACGCAGTACCTAGGGCTGTCAGGGGGGTTAGATCTTCACCACGTTGGGCAAGTGCAGAATGTGCTGGCCAGGTTTTTGACTCGCCTATCTACTGTAGGTCAAGTCATATTACTCCTGTGCTCCGCTATCTGCACTGGGCTTTGCCTGCGTGATCTCTTGCCTTATTTGGTGTAATGTCCTATACAGTACCTAGGGCTGCCAGGGGAGGCAGATCTTCACCACGTGCTGCTGGAGCCGAATGTGATGGACAGGTTATTGACTAGGCTATCTACTGTAGGTCGTATCATATTACTCCTGTGCTCCGCTATTTGCATTGGCTTTTGCCTTGGTGACCTCTTGCCTTGATTGCTGTAATGTCCCATACATTACCTAGGACTGTCGGGGGTTGATCTTCACCACGTACGGCTAGTGCAGAATGTGATGGCCAGATAACTGATTAGTCTATCTACTGTAGGTCATGTCATATTACTCCGGTGCTCTGCTATGTGCACTGGCCTATGCCTTTCTGACCTCTTACCTTGATTACTGTAATGTCCTATACAGTACCTAGGGCTGTCGGGGGGTAGATCTTCCCCACATGCTGAAAGTGCAGAATATGGATGCCGGGTTATTCACTAGCCTATCTACTGTAGGTAGTGTCATATTACTCCCTGCGTCGCTATCTGCACTGACCTATGCCTTTGTGAACTCTTGCCTTAATTAATGTAATGTCCTATACAGTACCTAGGGGTGTCGCAGGGGTAGATCCTAACCATGCAGAATGTAACGGCAACGTTATTGTCTGGCGAAGCTACTGCAGGTTGTATCATATTACTCCGATGCTCCGCTATCTACACTGGCCTCTGCCTTTGTGACCTCTTGCCTTGATTACTGTAATGTCCTATACATTACCTAGGGCTGTCGGGGGTAGATCTTCACCTCGTGCTGCTAGTGCAGAATGTGATGGCCAGGTTATTGGCCAACCTATCAATTTGTAGGTTGTGTCATATTATTCCAGTGCTCCGCTATCTGCACTGGCCCATGCCTTGGTGACCTCTTGCCTTGATTACTGCTATGTCCTATACTGTACCAAGGGCTGCCACGGGGGTAGATCTTCACCACGTGCTGCTAGAGCAGAATGTGACGGCGGGGTTATTGACTAACCTAGCTACTGTACATCGTATCATATTACTCCTGTGCTGTACTATCGGCACTGACCTATGACTTTGTGACCTCTTGCCTTGATTACTGTAATGTCCTATACATTACCTAGGGCTGTCGGGGGTAGATCTTCACCTCGTGCTGCTGTGCAGAATATGGCGCCGGTTACTGACTAGCCTATTCTACTGTAGGTCGTATAATATTACACCTGTGCTCAGTTATCTGCACTGGCCTATGCCTTTGTGACATCTTGTCTTAATTACTGTAATGCCCTATGCAGTACCTAGGGCTGTCAGGGGTTAGATCTTCACCACGTTGGAGCAAGTGCAGAATGTGCTGGCCAGGTTTTGACTAGCCTATCTACTGTAGGTCAGTCATATTACTCCTGTGCTCCGCTATCTGCACTGGGCTTTGCCTTTGTGATCTCTTGCCTTATTTAGTGTAATGTCCTATACAGTACCTAGGGCTGCTAGGGAGGCAGATGTTCACCATGTGCTGCTGGAGCCAAATGTGACGGACAGGTTATTGACTAGGCTATCTACTTTAGGTCGTATCATATTACTCCTGTGTCCGCTATTTGCATTGGCTTATGCCTTGGTGACCTCTTGCCTTGATTGCTGTAATGTCCCATACATTACCTAGGGCTGTCGAGGGGGGGTAGATCTTCACCACGTGCTGCTAGTGCAGAATGTGACAGCAAGGTTATTGACTGGCCCAGCTACTGTAGGTCTAGTCACATTACTCCTGTGCTCTACTATCTGCACTGGACTATGCCTTTGTGACCTCTTGCCTTGATTACTGTAATGTCCTATACAGTACCTAAGGCTGTTTTAGGTAGATCATCACCACGTGCTGCTTGTGCAGAATGTGATGGCCAGGTTATTGTCCAACCTATCAATTGTAGGTTGTGTCATATTATTCCAGTGCTCCGCTATCTGCACTGGGTTATGCCTTGGCAACCTCTTGCCTTGATTACTGTAATGTCCTATACAGTACCTAGGGCTGTCAGGGGGGTAGAACTTCACCACGTCCTGCTAGTGCAGAATGTGGTGGCCAGGTTATTGACTAGCCTATCTACTGTTGGTCGTGTTATATTACTCCTGTGCTCCTCTATCTGCACTGGCCTATGCCTTTGTGAACTCTTGCCTTGATTTCTGTAATGTCCTATACAGTACCTAGGGCTGTCGGGGGTAGATCTTCACCATTTCCTGCTAGGGCAGAATGTGGCAGCCAGGTTACGGACTGGACTATCTACTGTTGGTTGTGTCATATTACTCCTCTGCTCCGCTATCAGCACTGGCCTATGCCTTTGTTAGCTCTTACCTTGATTACTGTTATGTCCTATACAGTACCTAGGGCTGTTTTGGGTAGATCATTACCACGTGCTGCTAGTGCAGAATGTGATGGCCAGGTTATTGACTAGCCTAGCTACTGTAAATCTTGTCATATTACTCCTGTGTTCTCTATCTGCACTGGTCTATGCCTTTGTGACATCTTGCCTTGATTACTGTAATGTCGTATATAGTACCTAGTGCAGTCGGGTGTATCTTCACTACATGCTGCTATTGCAGAATGTAACGGCCAGGTTATTGACTAGCCTAGCTACTGTTGTTTGTGTCATATTACTCCTGTGCTCTGCTATCTGCACTGGCCTTTGCTTTTGTGTCCTCTTGCCTTGATTACTGTAATGTCCTATACAGTACCTTGGGCTGTCGGGGGTAGATCTTCACCACGTGCTTCTAGAGCAGAATGTGACGGCCAGGTTATTGACTAGCCTTGCTACTGCAGGTCATGTCGTATTACTCCTGTGCTCTGCTATCTGCACTGGCTGCCCGTTAGGTGGTGGGCAGGTTACTGACTAGCCTTGCTCCTGTAGGTCATGTCACATTACTCCTGTGCTCTGCTATCTGCACTGGCTGCCAGTTAGGTGGTGGGCAGGTTACTGACTAGCCTTGCTCCTGTAGGTCGTGTCACATTACTCCTGTGCTCCACTATCTGCACTGGGCTGCCCGTTAGGTGGTGGGCAGGTTACTGACCGCCTTGCTCCTGTAGGTCGTGTCACATTACTCCTGTGCTCTGCTATTTGCACTGGCTGCCAGTTAGGTGGTGGGCAGGTTACTGACTAGCCTTGCTCCTGTAGGTCGTGTCATACTACTCCTGTGCTCCACTATCTGCACTGATCTATGACTTGGTGACCTCTATGCCTTGATTACTGTTATGTCCTATACAGTACCTAGAGCTGTCGGGTTTATCTTCACTACGTGGCAAATGCAGATGTAACGCCAGGTTATTGACTAGCCTAGCTACTGTTGTTTGTAGCTATATTACTCCTGTGCTCTGCTATCTGCACTGGCCTTTGCTTTTGTGTCCTCTTGCCTTGATTACTGTAATGTCCTATACAGTACCTTGGGCTGTCAGGGGTAGATCTTCACCACGTGCTTCTAGAGCAGAATGTGACGGCCAGGTTATTGACTAGCCTTGCTACTGCAGGTCATGTCGTATTACTCCTGTGCTTCGCTATCTGCACTGGCTGCCCGTTAGGTGGTGGGCAGGTTACTGACTAGCCTTTCTCCTGTAGGTCGTGTCACATTACTCCTGTGCTCTGCTATCTGCACTGGTTGCCAGTTAGGTGGTGGGCAGGTTACTGACTAGCCTTGCTCCTGTAGGTCTTGTCACATTACTCTTGTGCTCTGCTATCTGCACTGGCTGCCAGTTCGGTGGTGGGCAGGTTACTGACTAACCTTGCTCCTGTACGTCGTGTCACATTACTGCTGTGCTCCACTATCTGCACGGGCTGCCCGTTAGGTGGTGGGCAGGTTACTGACCGGCCTTGCTCCTGTAGGTCGTGTCACATTACTTCTGTGCTCCGCTATCTGCACTGGCTGCCAGTTAGGTGGTGGGCAGGTTACTGACTAGCCTTGCTCCTGTAGGTCATGTCACATTACTCCTGTGCTCCGCTATCTGCACCGGCTGCCCGTTAGCTGGTGGGCAGGTTACTGACCGGCCTTGCTCCTGTAGGTCGTGTCACATTACTCCTGTGCTCCGCTATCTGCACTGGCTGCCAGTTAGGTGGTGGGCAGGTAACTGACTAGCCTTGCTCCTGTATGTCGTGTCACATTACACCTGTGCTCCGCTATCTGCACCGGCTGCCCGCTAGGTGGTGGGCAGGTTACTGACTAGCCCTGCTCCTGTAGGTCGTGTCACATTACTCCTGTGCTCTGCTATCTGCACTGGCTGCCAGTTCGGTGGTGGGCAGGTTTCTGACTAGCCTTGCTCCTGTAGGTCGTGTCACATTACTCCTGTGCTCCGCTATCTGCACTGGCTGCCCGTTCGGTGTTCGGCAGGTTACTGACTAGCCTTGCTCCTGTAGGTCGTGTCACATTACTCCTGTGCTTCGCTATCTGCACCCGCTGCCCGTTAGCTGGTGGGCAGGAGACTGACTAGCCTTGCTCCTGTAGGTCGTGCCACATTACTCCTGTGCTGTACTATCTGCACTGGCCAGTGCCTTTGTGTCATCTTGCCTTGATTACTGTAATGTCCTATACAGTTCCAAGGGCTGTCGGGGGTAGACCTTCACCACGTGCTGCTAGTGCAGAATGTGATGGCCAGGTTACTGACTAGCCTATCTACTGTAGGTCGTGTCAAATTATTCCTGTGCTCCACTATCTGCTCTGGCCTATTTCTTTGTGACCTCTTGCCTTAATTACTGTAAAGTCCTATACACTACCAAGGGCTGTCGGGGGGGGTAGACTTTCACCACGTGCTGCAAGTGCAGAATGTGATGGCCAGGTTATTGACTGGCATATCTACTGTAGGTAATGTCATATTACTTGTGTCGTCTGCTATCTGCACTGGCCTATGCCTTTGTGGCCTCTTGCCTTGATTACTGTAATGTCCTATTCAGTACCTAGAGCTGTCTGGGGGGTAGATCTTCACCACGTACTGCTAGTGCAGAATGTGACGGCCAGGTTATTGACTGGCCTATCTGCTGTAGGTTGTGTACTCGTGTTGTCTGCTATCTGCACTGGCCTATGCCATTGTGACCACTTGCCTTGATTACTGTAATGTCCTATACAGTACCTAGGGCTGTCGGGGGTAGATCTTCATCACGTGCTGCTAGTGCAGAATGTTATGGCCAGGTTATTGACTTGCCTGTCTACTGTAGGTCGTGTCATATTACTCCTGTGCTCCGCTATCTGCACCAGCCTATGTCTTGGTGACACCTTGCCTTGATTGCTGTAATGTCCTATTCAGGACGTAGGGCTCGGGGGGGGTAGATCTTCACCACGTGTTGCTAGTGCTGAATGTGACGGCCAGGTTATTGACTGGCTTAGCTACTGTAGGTCGGGTCATATTACTCCTGTGCTCCTCTATCTGCACTGGCCTATGCCTTTGTGACCTCTTGCCTTGATTACTGTAATATCCTATACAGTACCTAGGGCTGTCATGGGGGTAAATCTTCACCATTTGCTGCTAGTGCAGAATGTGATGGCCAGATTGTTGACTAGCCTATCTACTGTAGGTCGTGTAATATTACTCCAGTGCTCCACTATCTGCGCTGGCCTATGCCTTGGTGTCCTCGTGCCTTGATTACTGTAATGTTCTATACAGTACCTAGGGCTGTCGGGGGTAGATCTTCTCAACGTGCGCTTAGTGTAGAATGTAGTGGCCAGGTCATTGACTGTCCTAGCTACTGTAGGTTGTGTCAAATTACTCCCGTGCTCCACTATCAGCTCTGGCCTCTGCCTTTGTGTCCTCCTGCCTTGATTACTGTAATGTCCTATAGAGTTTCTAGGGTTGTCAGGGGTAGGCCTTCACCACGTGCTGCTAGTGCAGAAAGTGATGGCCAGGTTATTGACTGGTCTATCTACAGTAGGTCATGTTAATTACTCCTGTGCTCCGCTATCTTCACTGGTCTATAACTTTGTGACCTCTTGCCTAGATTACTGAAATGTCCTATACAGTACCTACGACTGTCGGGGGTAGATCTTCACCACGTGCTGCTAGTGCAGAAGGTGGTGGCCAGGTTATTGACTGGCTCTACTAGCTACTGTAGGTCATGTCATATTACTCCTGTGCTCCGCTATCTGCACTGGCCTATGCCTTTGTGACCTCTGCCTGATTACTGTAATGTCCTATACAGTACCTAGACTGTCGGGGGTAGATCTTCATTACCTGCTGCTAGTGCAGAAGGTGGTAGCCAGGATACTGACTAGCCTATCTACTGTAAGTCATGTCATATTACTGCTGTGCTCCACTATCTGCACTGGCCTATGCCTTTGTGACCTCTTGCCTTGATTACTGTAATCTCCTATACAGTACCTAGGGCTGTGGGGGGTAAATCTTCACCACGTGCTGCTAGAGCAGAATGAGGTGGCTAGGTTACTGATTAGCCTATCTCCTGTAGGTTGTGTCATATTACTCCTGTGCTCCGCTATCTGCTCTGGCCTATTAATTTGTGACCTCTTGCTTTGATTACTGTAATGTCCTATACAGTACCAAGGACTGTCAGGGGTAGATCTTCACCATGTGCTGCAAGTGCAGAATGTGGCGGCCAGGTTACTGACTTGCCTCTCTACTGTAGGTCCTATCATATTACTCCTGTGCTCCGCTATCCGCACTGGCCTATGCCTTGGTGACGTCTTGCCTTGATTACTGTTATGTCCAATACAGTACCTAGGGCTATCGGGAAGGAAGATCGACACCACGTGCTGCTAGAGCAGAATGTGACGGTCAGGTTATTGACTGGCCTAGCTACTGTAGGTTGAGACATATTACTCCTGTGCTCTGCTATCTGCACTGGCCTATGCCTTTGTAACCTCTTGCTTTGATTACTGTAATGTCCTATATATTGCCTAGGGCTGTCGGGGGCAGATCTTCACCATTTTCTGGTAGGGCAGAATATGGTGGCCAGCTTACTGACTATCCTTGCTACTGTAGGGCGAGTCATGTTACTCCTGTGCTCAGCTATCTGCACTGGCCTATGCCTTTGTGACCTCTTGCCTTGATTAATGTCCTATTCAGTACCTAGAGCTGTCGGGGGTGGTAGATCTTCATTACCTGCTGCTAGAGTAGAATGTGGTAGCCAGGATACTGACTAGCCTATCTACTGTAAGTCATGTCATATTACTGCTGTGCTCCACTATCTGCACTGGCCTATGCCTTTGTGACCTCTTGCCTTGATTACTGTAATGTCCTATACAGTACCTAGGGCTGTGGGGGTTAAATCTTCACCATGTGCTGCTAGTGCAGAATGAGGTGGCCAAGTTACTGCTTAGCCTATCTCCTGTAGGTTGTGTCATATTACTCCTGTGCTCCGCTATCTGCACTGGCCTCTGCCTTTGTGACCTCTTGCCTTGATTACTGTAATGTCCTATACAGTACATAAGGCTTCGGGGTAGGTCTTCACCATGCGCTGTTAGTGCAGAACGTGATGGTCAGGTTATAGACTGCCCTAGCTACTATAGTTTGTGTCACATTACTCTGGTGTTCGCTATCTGCACTGCCCTTGCCTTTGATTACTGTAATGTCCTGTATAGTACCAGGGACTGTCGGGGTAGATCTTCACCATGTGCTGCTAGTGTAGAATGTGGTGGCCAGGTTACTGACTTGCCTCTCTACTGTAGGTCCTATCATATTACTCCTGTGCTCCGCTATCCGCACTGGCCTATGCCTTGGTAACCTCGTGCCTCGATTACTGTAATGTCCTATACAGTACCTAGGGCTGTCGGGGGGGGGGGATCTTCACCACGTGCTGCTAGTGCAGAATGTGACATCCAGATTATTGACTGGCATAGCTACTGTAGATCGTATCATATTACTCCTGTGCTCCTCTATCAGCACTGGCATATGCCTTTGTGAGCTCTAGCCTAGATTACTGTTATGTCCTATACAGTACCCTGGGCTGTCGTTGGGGTAGATCTTCTCCACGTGCTGCTAGTGCAGAATGTGTCGGCCAGGTTATTGACTACCCTAGCTACTGTAGATCGTGTCATATTACTCCTGTACTCCACTATCTGCACTGGCCTATGCCTTTGTGACCTCTTGCCTTGATTACTGTAATGTCCTATTCAGTACATCAGGCTGTCGGGGGTAGATCTTCACCACATGCTGCCAATGCAAAATATAATGGCCTAGTTACTGACTAGCCTAGCTACTATAGGTCGTGTCATATTACTCCTGCGCTCTATCTGCACTGGCCTATGCCTTTGTGACCTCTTGCCTGGATTACAGTAATGTCCTATACAGTAAATTGTGCTATCGGGAAGGAAGATCTACACCACGTTCTTCTAGTGCAGAATGTGACGGCCAGGTTATTGACTAGCCTTGCTACTGTTGGTTGTATCATATAATTCCTGTGCTCGCATCTGCACTGTCCTATGCCTTGTGACCTCTTTGCCTTGATTACTGTAATGTGCTTTAATGCACCTAGGGCGGTTGCTTAGGTAGATCGTCACCTCGTGCTGCTAGTGCAGAATGTGGTGGCCAGGTTATTGACTGGCCTATCTCCTGTAAGTTGAGTCATATTACTCCTGTGCTCCGCTATCTGCACTGGCCTTTGCCTTTGTGATCTCTTGACTTGATTACTGTAATTTCCTGTACAGTACCTAAGGCTGTCCGGTAGGGTAGATCTTCACCACATGCTGATAGCTTGGAATGTGATGGCCAGGTAATAGACTAGCATATCTACTGTAAATCGTGTCATATTACTCCTGTGCTCCGCTTTCTGCTCCGGTCTATGCCTTTGTGACCTCTTGCCTTGATTACTGTAATGTCCTATACAGTACCTAGGGCTGTCGGGGGTAGAGCTTGACCACGTGCTGCTAGTGCAGAATGAGATGGCCAGGTTATTGAGTAGCCTATCTATTGTGCATTGTGTCATATTACTCTGTGCTCTGCTATCTTTACTGTCCTGTGCCTTTGTGAACTCTGCCTTAATTACTGTAATGTCCTATACAGTTCCTAGGGCTGTCACCAGGGTAAATTGTCCCCATTTGCTGCTAGAGCAGAATATGGTGGTCAGGTTATTGACTAGCCTATTTACAGTACATCGTGTCATATTACTCCTCTGCTGAACTATCTGCACTGGCCTATGCCTTTGTGACCTTTTGCCTTGATTACTGTAATATTCTATACATTACCTAGGGCTGTCGGGGTTAGACCTTCACCAGGTGTTGCTAGTGTAGAATGTCGTGGCCAGATTATTGACTAGTCTATCTCCAGTAGGTTGTGTCATATTACTCTGGTGCTCCGCGATCTGCACTAGACTATGACTTTGTGACCTCTTGCCTTGAATACTGTAATGTTCTTTACAGTACCTAGGGCTATCTATGGGGTAGATCTTCACCACGTGCTGCTATCGCAGAATGTGATTGCCAGGTTATAGACTGGCCTAGCTACTGAAAGTTGAGTCATCACTCCTGTGCTCCGCTATCTGCACTGGCCTATTCCTTTGTGACCCCTCCCCTTGATTACTGTAATGTCCTTTACTGTACCTAAGGCTGTCGGGGGGGGGAGATCTTCACCACATGCTGCTAGTGCAGAATGTGATGGCCAGGTTATTGACTAGCCTAGCTACTGTAAGTCATGTCATATTACTCCTGTGCTCCGCTTTTTGCACTGGCCTTTGCGACCTCTTGCCTTGATTATTATAATGTCCTATACGGCACCTAGGGCTGTCACGGGGTACTTCATCACCACGTGCTGCTAGTGCAGAATGTGATGGCTGGGATACTGACTAGTCTATCAACTGTAGATTGTGTCATATTACCCAGTGCTCTATCTGCTCTGGTCAATGCCTTGGTGACCTCTTGCCTTGATTACTGTAAAGTAGTATACAGTACCTAGGGCTGTCGGGGAGGGTAGATCTTCACCACGCATGGTTAGTGTAGTAGTATGTGGTGGCCAGGTTATAGACTAGCCTTTCTCCTGTAGGTTGTGTCATATTATTCCTGTGCTCTGCTATCTGCACTGGCCTATGCCTTTGTGATCTCTTACCTTGATTACTGTAGTGTCCTATAGAGTACCTAGGGCTGTCACGGGGGTAAATCTTCCCCATTTGATGCTAGTGCACAATATGGTGGCCAGGTTATTGACTAGTCTAGCTACTGTACATCGTGTCATATTACTCCTCTGCTGAACTATCTGCACTGGCCTATAATTTTGTGACCTCTTGCCTTGATTACTGTAATGTCCTCACAGTACCCTGGGCTCAGCCGGTGTGATCTTCTCCATGTGCTGCTAGTGCAGAATGTGGCCCTGGTTATTGACTGGCCTAGCTACTATAGGTCGGGTCACAGTACTCCTGTGCTCCGCTATCAGCACTGGCCTATGCCTTTGTGATTTCTTGCCTTGATTACTGTAATGTCCAATACAGTACCCTGGGCTGTCGGGGGGGGGGGTAGATCTTCACTTGTTGCTGCTAGTGCAGAATGTTATGGCCAGGTTATAGACTGGCCTAGCTACTGAAGGTTGAGTAATATTACTCCTGTTCTCCACTATCTGCACTGACATATGCCTTGGTGACCTCTTGCCTTGATTACTGTAATGTCCTGCATAGTACCTAGGGCTGTCGGGGGTAGATCTTCACCATGTGCTGCTTGTGCAGAATGTGATGGCCAGGTTATTGACTGTCGTAGCTACTGTAGGTCATGTCATATTACTCCTGTGCTCGTCTATCTGCACTGGCCTAAGCCTCGCTGACCTTTTTCCCTTGATTACTGTAATGTCCTATACAGTACCTAGGGCTGTTGCGGAATTAGATCTTCACCACGTGCTTCTAGTGCAGAATGTGACTGCCAGGTTACGGAATAGCCCATCTACTGTAGGTCGTGTCATATTACTCCTGTGCTCCGCTATCAGCACTGTCCTATGCCTTTGTGACCTCTTGCCTTGATTACTGAAATGTTCCATACATTACCTTGGGCTGTTAATGGTAGATCTTCCCCACGTGCTGCTAGTGCAGAATATGGTGGCCAGGTTATTGACTAGCCTATCTCCTGTAGGTCGTGTCATAATACTCTGGTACTCTGCTATCTGCACTGGCCTATGCATTTGTGACCTCTTGCCTTGATTACTGCAATGTCCTATACAGTACCTAGGGCTGTCAGGGGTAGATCTTCTCCACATGTTGCTAGTGCAGAATGTGCTGGCCAGGTTATTGACTGGCCTATCTACTGTAGGTCGTGTCATATTACTCCTGTGCTCCACTATCTGCACTGGGCTTTGCCTTCGTGACCTCTTGCCTTGATTACTGTAATGTGCTATACAGTACCTAGGGCTGTCGGGGGTAGATCTTCACCACGTGCTGCTAGTACAGAATGTGACGGCCAGGTTATTGACTGGCCTAGCTACTGTAGGTTGAGTTATATTACTCCTGTGCTGTACTATCTGCACTGGCCTATGCCTTTGTGACCTCTTGCCTTGATTACTGTAATGTCCAATACAGAACCTAGGGCTGTCGTGGGTGTAGATCTTCACCATGTCCTGCTAGTACAGAATGTGGTGGCCAGATTATTGACTAGCCTATCTACTGTAGGTCGTGTCACATTACTCCTGTGCTCCGCTATCTGCACTGGCCTATGCCTTTATGATATCTTGGCTTGATTACTGTAATGTCCTATACAGTACCTAGGGCTGTCGGGGGGAGATCTTCCCCTTGTGCTGCTAGTGCAGAATGTGATGGCCAGGTTATTAACTAGCCTATCTACTGCAGGTCATGTCATATTACATCTGTGCAGTACTATCTGCACTCTCCCATGCCTTGGTGACCTCTTGCTTTGATTACTGCTATGTCCTATACTGTATCAAGGGCTGCCACGGGGGTAGATCTTCACCACGTGCTGCTAGAGCAGAATGTGACGGCGGGGTTATTGACTAACCTAGCTACTGTACATCGTATCACATTACTCCTGTGCTGTACTATCGGCACTGACCTATGACTTTGTGACCTCTTACCTTGATTACTGTAATGTCCTATACATTACCTAGGTCTGTCGGGGATTGATCTTCACCACGTGTGGCTAGTGCAGAATGTGATGGCCAGATAACTGATTAGTCTATCTACTGTAGGTCATGTCATATTACTCCGGTGCTCTGCTATGTGCACTGGCCTATGCCTTTCTGACCTCTTGCCTTGATTACTTTAATGTCCTATACAGTACCTAGGGCTGTCGGGGGGTAGATCTTCCCCACATGCTGCAAGTGCAGAATATGGATGCCGGGTTATTGACTAGCCTATCTACTGTAGGTAGTGTCATATTACTCTTGCGCTCCGTTATCTGCACTGACCTATGCCTTTGTGAACTCTTGCCTTAATGTAATGTCCTATACAGTACCTAGGGGTGTCGCAGGGGTAGATCTTAACCATGCAGAATGTAACGGCCACGTTATTGACTGGCAAAGCTACTGCAGGATGTATCATATTACTCCTGTGCTCTGCTATGTACACTGGCCTCTGCCTTTGTGACCTCTTGCCTTGATTACTGTAATGTCCTATACATTACCTAGGGCTGTCGGGGGAAGATCTTCACCACGTGCTGCTAGTGCAGAATGTGCTGGCCAGGTTATTGACTAGCCTATCTACTATAGTTCATGTCATATTACTCCTGTGCTCCGCTATCTGCACTGGGCTTTGCCTTCGTGATCTCTTGCCTTATTTAGTGTAATGTCCTATACAGTACCTAGGGCTGCCAGGGGAGGCAGATCTTCACCATGTGCTGCTGGAGCCGAATGTGACGGATAGGTTATTGACTAGGCTATCTACTGTAGGTCGTATCATATTACTCCTGTGCTCTGCTATTTGCATTTTCTTATGCCTTGGTGACCTCTTGCCTTGATTGCTGTAATGTCCCATACATTACCTAGGGCTGTCGAGGGGGGTAGATCTTCACCATGTGCTGCTAGTGCAGAATGTGACAGCAAGGTTATTGACTGGTCTAGCTACTGTAGATCGAGTCATATTACTCCTGTGCTCTACTATCTGCACTGGACTATGCCTTTGTGACCTCTTGCCTTGATTACTGTAATGTCCTATACAGTACCTAGGGCTGTTTTAGGTAGATCATCACCACGTGCTGCTAGTGCAGAATGTGATGGCCAGGTTATTGACCAACCTATCAATTGTAGGTTGTGTCATATTATTCCAGTGCTCCACTATCTGCACTGGGTTATGCCTTGGCAACCTTTTGCCTTGATTACTGTAATGTTTTATACAGTACCTAGGGCTGTCAGGGGGGTAGAACTTCACCACGTCCTGCTAGTGCAGAATGTGGTGGCCAGGTTATTGACTAGCCTATCTACTGTTGGTCATGTTATATTACTCCTGTGCTCCTCTAACTGCACTGGCCTATGCCTTTGTGACCTCTTGCCTTGATTTCTGTAATGTTCTATACAGTACCTAGGACTGTCGGGGGTAGATCTTCACCATTTCCTGCTAGGGCAGAATGTGGCAGCCAGGTTATGGACTGGACTATCTACTGCTGGTTGTGTCATATTACTCCTCTGCTCCGCTATCAGCACTGGCCTATGCCTTTGTTACCTCTTACCTTGATTACTGTTATGTCCTATACAGTACCTAGGGCTGTTGTGGGTAGATCATCACCACGTGCTGCTAGTGCAGAATGTGGTGGCCAGGTTATTGATTAGCCTATCTACTGTAAATCGTGTCATATTACTCCTGTGCTCTGCTATCTGCACTGGCCTATGCCTTTGTGACATCTTGCCTTGATTACTGTAATGTCGTATACAGTACCTAGGGCAGTCGGGGGTAGATCTTCACCACGTGCTGCTAGTGCAGAATGTGATGGCCAGGTTACTGACTAGCCTAGCTACTGTAGGTCGTGTCATATTACTCCTGCGCTCCACTATCTGCACTGGTCTATGACTTGGTGACCTCTTGCCTTGATTACTGTAATGTCCTATACAGTACCTAGAGCTGACGGGTTTATATTCACTACGTGTGGCTAATGCAGAATTTAACGGCCAGGTTATTGACTAGCCTAGCTACTGTTGTTTGTGTCATATTACTCCTGTGCTCTGCTATCTGCACTGGCCTATGCTTTTGTGTTCTCTTGCCTTGATTACTGTAATGTCCTATACAGTACCTTGGGCTGTCGGGGGTAGATCTTCACCACGTGCTTCTAGAGCAGAATGTGACGGCCAGGTTATTGACTAGTCTTGCTACTGCAGGTCATGTCGTATTACTCCTGTGCTCCGCTATCTGCACTGGCTGCCCGTTAGGTGGTGGGCAGGTTACTGACTAGCCTTGCTCCTGTAGGTCATGTCACATTACTCCTGAGCTCACCTATCTGCCCTGACTGCCAGTTAGGTGGTGGGCAGGTTACTGACTAGCCTTGCTCCTGTAGGTCGTGTCACATTACTCCTGTGCTCTGCTATCTGCACTGGCTGCTAGTTAGGTGGTGGGCAGGTTACTGACTAGCCTTGCTCCTGTAGGTCGTGTCACATTACTCCTGTGCTCCGCTATCTGCACGGGCTGCCCGTTAGGTGGTGGGCAGGTTACTGACCGGCCTTGCTCCTGTAGGCCGTGTCACATTACTCCTGTGCTCCGCTATCTGCACTGGCTGCTAGTTAGGTGGTGGGCAGGTTACTGACTAGCCTTGCTCCTGTAGGTCGTGTCACATTACTCCTGTGTTCCGCTATCTGCACGGGCTGCCCGTTAGGTGGTGGGCAGGTTACTGACCGGCCTTGCTCCTGTAGGCCGTGTCACATTACTCCTGTGCTCCGCTATCTGCACCGGCTGCCTGTTAGGTGGTGGGCAGGTTACTGACCGGCCTTGCTCCTGTATGTCGTGTCACATTACTCCTGTGCTCTGCTATCTGCTCTGGCGGACAGTTCGGTGGTGGGCAGGTTACTGACTAGCCTTGCTCCTCTAGGTCGTGTCACATTACTTCTGTACTCCGCTACCTGCACCGGCTGGCCGTTAGGTGGTGGGCAGGTTACTGACTAGCCTTGCTCCTGCTGGTCGTGTCACAGTACTCCTGCGCTCCGCTACCTGCACAGGCTGCCCGTTAGGTGGTGGGCAGGTTACTGACTAGCCTTGCTCCTGTAGGTCGTGTCACATTACTCCTGTGCTCCGCTATCTGCACTGGGCTTTGCCTTTGTGATCTCTTGCCTGATTTAGTGTAATGTCCTATACAGTACCTAGGGCTGCTAGGGGAGGCAGATCTTCACCATGTGCTGCTGGAGCCAAATGTGACGGACAGGTTATTGTTTAGGCTATCTATTTTAGGTCGTATCATATTACTCCTGTGCTCCGCTATCTGCAGGCTGCCCGTTAGGTGGTGGGCAGGTTACTGACCGCCTGCTCCTGTAGGCCGTGGTCACATTACTCCTGTGCTCCGCTATCTGCACTGGCTGCCAGTTAGGTGGTGGGCAGGTTACTGACTAGCCTTGCTCCTGTAGGTCGTGTCACATTACTCCTGTGCTCTGCTATCTGCACCAGCTGCCTGTTAGGTGGTGGGCAGGTTACTGACCGGCCTTGCTCCTGTAGGTCGTGTCACATTACTCCTATGCTCTGCTATCTGCTCTGGCGGACAGTTCGGTGGTGGGCAGGTTACTGACTAGCCTTGCTCCTGTAGGTCGTGTCACATTACTTCTGTACTTCACTACCTGCACCGGCTGGCCGTTAGGTGGTGTGGGTATTGACTAGCCTTGCTCCTGCTGGTCGTGGTCATAGTACTCCTGCGCTCCGCTACCTGCACTGGCTGCCCGTTAGGTGGTGGGCAGGTTACTGACTAGCCTTGCTGATGTAGGTCGTGTCACATTACTCCTGTGCTCCGCTATCTGCACTGGGCTTTGCCTTTGTGATCTCTTGCCTTATTTAGTGTAATGTCCTATACAGTACCTAAGGCTGCTAGGGGAGGCAGATCTTCACCATGTGCTGCTGGAGCCAAATGTGACGGACAGGTTATTGACTAGGCTATCTACTTTAGGTCGTATCATATTACTCCTGTGCTCCGCTATTTGCACGGGCTGCCCGTTAGGTGGTGGGCAGGTTACTGACCGGCCTTGCTCCTGTAGGCCGTGTCACATTACTCCTGTGCTCCGCTATCTGCACTGGCTGCCAGTTAGGTGGTGGGCAGGTTACTGACTAGCCTTGCTCCTGTAGGTCGTGTCACATTACTCCTGTGCTTCGCTATCTGCACCGGCTGCCTGTTAGGTGGTGGGCAGGTTACTGACCGGCCTTGCTCCTGTAGGTCGTGTCACATTACTCCTGTGCTCTGCTATCTGCTCTGGCGGACAGTTCGGTGGTGGGCAGATTACTGACTAGCTTTGCTCCTGTAGGTCGTGTCACATTGCTGTACTCGCTACCTGCACCGCTGGAGCTGCTAGGTGGTGGGCAGGTTACTGACTAGCCTTGCTCCTGCTGATCGTGCCACAGTACTCCTGCGCCTCCGCTACCTGCACTGGCTGCCCGTTAGGTGGTGGGCAGGTTACTGACTAGCCTTGCTCCTGTAGGTCGTGTCACATTACTCCTGTGCTCCGCTATCTGCACTGGGCTTTGCCTTTGTGATCTCTTGCCTTATTTAGTGTAATGTCCTATACAGTACCTAGGGCTGCTAGGGGAGGCAGATGTTCACCATGTGCTGCTGGAGCCAAATGTGACGGACAGGTTATTGACTAGGCTATCTACTTTAGGTCGTATCATATTACTCCTGTGCTCCGCTATTTGCATTGGCTTATGCCTTGGTGACCTCTTGCCTTGATTGCTGTAATGTCCCATACATTACCTAGGGCTGTCGAGGGGGGTAGATCTTCACCACGTGCTGCTAGTGCAGAATGTGACAGCAAGGTTATTGACTGGCCCAGCTACTGTAGGTCTAGTCACATTACTCCTGTGCTCTACTATCTGCACTGGACTATGCCTTGTGACCTCTTGCCTTGATTACTGTAATGTCCTATACAGTACCTAAGGCTGTTTTAGGTAGATCATCACCACGCTGCTTGTGCAGAATGTGATGGCCAGGTTATTGTCCAACCTATCAATTGTAGGTTGTGTCATATTATTCCAGTGCTCCGCTATCTGCACTGGGTTATGCCTTGGCAACCTCTTGCCTTGATTACTGTAATGTCCTATACAGTACCTAGGGCTGTCAGGGGTAGAACTTCACCACGCCCTGCTAGTGCAGAATGTGGGGCAGGTTATTGACTAGCCTATCTACTGTTGGTCGCTCTTATATTACTCCTGTGCTCCTCTATCTGCACTGGCCTATGCCTTGTGACCTCTTTGCCTTGATTTCTGTAATGTCCTATACAGTACCTAGGGCTGTCGGGGTAGATCTTCACCATTTCCTGCTAGGGCAGAATGTGGCAGCCAGGTTACGGACTGGACTATCTACTGTTGGTTGTGTCATATTACTCCTCTGCTCCGCTATCAGCACTGGCCTATGCCTTTGTTAGCTCTTACCTTGATTACTGTTATGTCCTATACAGTACCTAGGGCTGTTGTGGGTAGATCATCACCATGTGCTGCTAGTGCAGAATGTGATGGCCAGGTTACTGACTAGCCTAGCTACTGTAGGTCGTGTCATATTACTCCTGTGCTCCACTATCTGCACTGGTCTATGACTTGGTGACCTCTTGCCTTGATTACTGTAATGTCCTATACAGTACCTAGAGCTGTCGGGTTTATCTTCACTACATGCGGCTATTGCAGAATGTAACGTCCAGGTTATTGACTAGCCTAGCTACTGTTGTTTGTGTCATATTACTCCTGTGCTCTGCTATATGCACTGGCCTATGCTTTTGTGTCCTCTTGCCTTGATTACTGTAATGTCCTATACAGTACCTTGGGCTGTCGGGGGTAGATCTTCACCACGTGCTTCTAGAGCAGAATGTGACGGCCATATTATTGACTAGCCTTGCTACTGCAGGTCATGTCATATTACTCCTGTGCTCCGCTATCTGCACTGGCTGCCCGTTAGGTGGTGGGCAGGTTACTGTCTAGCCTTGCTCCTGTAGGTCGTGTCACATTACTCCTGTGCTCTGCTATCTGCACGGGCTGCCAGTTAGGTGGTGGGAAGGTTACTGACTAGCCTTGCTCCTGTAGGTCATGTCACTTTACTCCTGTGCTCCGCTATCTGCACGGGCTGCCCGTTAGGTGGTGGCCAGGATACTGACCGGCCTTGCTCCTGTAGGTCGTGTCACATTACTCCTGTGCTCCATTATCTGCACTGGCTGCCCGTTAGGTGGTGGGCAGGTTACTGACCGGCCTTGCTCCTGTAGGTCGTGTCACATTACTCCTGTGCTCCGCTATCTGCACCGGCTGCCAGTTAGGTGGTGGGCAGGTTACTGACTAGCCTTGCTCCTGTAGGTCGTGTCACATTACTCCTGTGCTCCACTATCTGCACCGGCTGCCAGTTAGGTGGTGGGCAGGTTACTGACTAGCCTTGCTCCTGTAGGTTGTGTCACATTACTCCTGTGCTCTGCTATCTGCACTGGCTGCACGTTAGGTGGTGGGCAGGTTACTGACTAGCCTTGCTCCTTTAGGTCGTGTCACATTACTCCTGTGCTCCACTATCTGCACCGGCTGCCCGTTAGGTGGTGGGCAGGGTACTGACCAGCCTTGCTCCTGTAGGTCGTGTCACATTACTCCTGTGCTCTGCTATCTGCACCGGCTGCCAGTTAGGTGGTGGGCAGGTTACTGACTAGCCTTGCTCCTGTAGGTCGTGTCACATTACTCCTGTGCTCTGCTATCTGCACTGGCTGCCAGTTCGGTGGTGGGCAGGTTACTGACTAGCCTTGCACCTGTAGGTCGTGTCACATTACTCCTGTACTCCGCTACCTGCACTGGCTGCCCGTTAGGTGGTGGGCAGGTTACTGACTAGCCTTGCTCCTGTAGGTCGTGTCACATTACTCCTGTGCTCCGCTTTCTGCACTGGCTGCCCGTTCAGTGGTGGGCAGGTTACTGACTAGCCTTGCTCCTGTAGGTCGTGTCACATTACTCCTGTGCTCCACTTTCTGCACTGGCTGCCCGTTCAGTGGTGGGCAGGTTACTGACTAGCCTTGCTCCTGTAGGTCGTGTCACTTTACTCCTGTGCTCAGCTATCTGCACCGGCTGCCCGTTAGGTGTTGGGCAGGGTACTGACCAGCCTTGCTCCTTTAGGTCGTGTCACATTACTCCTGCGCTCCGCTATCTGCACCGGCTGCCCGTTAGGTGGTGGGCAGTGTACTGACCAGCCTTGCTCCTGTAGGTCGTGCCACAGTACTCCTGTGCTCCGCTATCTGCCACGGCTGCCCGTTCGGTGGTGGGCAGGTTACTGACTAGCCTTGCTCCTGTAGGTCGTGCCACATTACTCCTGTGCTTCGCTATCTGCACCGGCTGCCCGTTAGGTGGTGGGCAGTTTACTGACTAGCCTTGCTCCTGTAGGTCGTGCCACATTACTCCTGCGCTCCGCTACCTGCACCGGCTGCCTGTTAGGTGGTGGGCAGTGTACTGACTATCCTCGCTCCTGTAGGTAGTGTCACAGTACTCCTGTGCTCCGCTATCGACACCGGCTGCATGTTCTGTGGTGGGCAGGGTACTGACCAACCTTGCTCCTGTAGGTCGTGTCACATTACTCCTGTGCTCTGCTCTCTGAACCGGCTGCCCGTTAGGTGGTGGGCAGGGTTTTGACCAGCCTTGCTCCTGTAGTTCATGCCACAGTACTCCTGCGCTCCACTATCTGCCCCGCATGCCCGTTCTGTGGTGGGCAGGTTACTGACCAGCCTTGCTCCTGTAGGTCGTGCCACATTACTCCTGTTCTCCGCTATCTACCCTGGCTGCAGGTTCGGTGGTGGGCAGGTTACTGACTAGCCTTGACCCTGTAGGTCGTGCCACATTACTCCTGTGCTCCGCTACCTGCACCGGCTGCACTTTCGGTGGTGGGCAGGATACTGACTATCCCTGCTCCTGTAGGTTGTGCCACATTACTCCTGCGCTCCGCTATCTGCACCGGCGGCCCGTTAGGTGGTGGGCAGGTTACTGACTAGCTTTGCTCCTGTACGTCGTGTCAGATTACTCCTGCGCTCCGCTACCTGCACCGGTTGCCCATTAGGTGGTGGGCAGATTACTGACTAGCCTTGCTCCTGTAGGTCATGTCACATTACTCCCGCTCTCCGCTATCTGCACCGGCTGCCCGTTAGGTGATGGGCAGGTTACTGACTAGCCTTGCTCCTGTAGGTCGTGCCACATTACTCCTGCGCTCCGCTACCTGCACTGGCTGCCCGTTAGGTGGTGGGCAGGTTACTGACCAGCCTTGCTACTGCAGGTCTTGTCACAGTACTCCTGTGCTCCGCTACCTGCACCGGCTGCCCGTTAGGTGGTGGTCAGGTTACTGATTAGCCTTGCTCCTGTAGGTCATGTCTCATTACTCCTGTGCTCCACTATCTGCACCGGCTGCCCGTTAGGTTGTGGGCAGGTTACTGACTAGCCTTGCTCCTGTAGGTTGTGCCACATTACTCCTGCGCTCCGCTACCTGCACCGGCTGCACGTTCGGTGCTGGGCAGGTTACTGACTAGCCTTGCTCCTGTAGGTCGTGTCACAGTACTCCTGCGCTCCGCTACCTGCACCGGCTGCCCGTTAGGTGGTGGGCAGGTTATTGACTATCCTCGCTCCTGTAGGTCATGCCACATTACTCCTGCGCTCCGCTATCTGAACCGGCTGTCCGTTAGGTGGTGGGCAGGTTACTGACTAGCCTCGCTCCTGTAGGTCCTGCCACATTACTCCTGCGCTCTACTATCGGCACTGGCTGCCCGTTCGGTGGTGGGCAGGGTACTGACGAGCCTTGCTCCTGTAGGTCGTGCCACAGTACTCCTGCGCTCCGCTATCGGCACCGGCTGCCCATTCGGTGGTGGGCAGGAGCAAGGCTAACTGTCAGACCTCCTCCATCCTTACTGCCCGTCATGCGCCTTCTGCTCAATGCACAAGGGGTTGCTGCTGGCTCCTGGAATTCATTTAAAGATATCTGGTGCTAGTACATACAAACATAGAATTTGACAGGAGATAAGGACCACTTGGCCCTCCTACTCTGCCCATTTCCTTACCTAACGGATAAACTGCAGATCCTAGTTAACCAACAAGCTTCGCCCATGTGGTTCCAACCTTCCAGAATTCTCTGCCTTGCTCTATTCAAGAGACTCAGAAGATAGAGCACTTTAAGAGGAGGCTGAAAACGTATTTATTTAGTCTAGTATTCCCTGAGTAGAAATACTGTAGTAGTTTATTGTTTTAATAAAGATTATTTACTGTGTTATTTTATTTTAGTTGTTTTAATTGTTGTAATGAAAAGCACACTATATTGTAATAAGATTTGCACTCCTTGGGCTAGATATTCAGTGATTGCTTGTGGTGAAGTTGAATTTTCCCAGCACAACCCCAGAAATGCTCCTTGGGGCAATATTTAAAAAAGGGAATTGTACAGCACAATTCCCAGTGCGCCGGGGTGCAAAGATAATGTTTGCGGCACATCTCCAGGGGGCCTGCCCATGCATATGTTACACATCCTGATACTCAGCCCAAGATGTGCGGTGCATTTGCTGGCACAACCCTGAGATGGACTGCATACTGGGTACATGACTAAGCCCAGGAAAAAGGCTCAAATGGTGGCCACCCACAGGGGAGCTGCCTTAATGCAAGGCACATTACAGCAGCCATCAGCTGTGGGTGGCCACCCACAGGTGGAGCTGCCTTAATGCAAGGCACATCACAGCAACAATCAGCCGTGGGTGGCCACCCACAGGTGAGCTGCCTTAATGCAAGGCACATCACAGCAGCAATCAGCCATGAGTGGCCACCCTCAGGTGAGCAGCCTTAATGCAAGGCACATCACAGCAGCAATCAGCCCTGGGTGGCCACCCACAGGTGAGCTGCCTTAATGCAAGGCACATCACAGCAGCAATCAGCCGTGGGTGGCCACCCCCCAGAACACCGTGCACAATCACCCAAAATGTCCCTGGTGGTCCAGTGATTCCCTGTCTCTCCCTGTACCCCTGATCACTGAAAATAAAATATCTATATAGCCCTGGTAGTCTAGCGGTACCTGCTCCCTCCCCACATCATGGATCACTAAAAATTAAATAGTTATATAGCCCGGGTAGTCTAGCGGTACCTGCTCCCTCCCCACATCATGGATCACTAAAAATGAAATAGTTATATAGCCCAGGTAGTCTAGCGGTACCTGCTCCCTCCCCACATCATGGATCACTAAAAATTAAATAGTTATATAACCCAGGTAGTCTAGCGGTACCTGCTCCCTCCCCACATCATGGATCACTAAAAATTAAATATTTATATAGCCCAGGTAGTCTAGCGGTACCTGCTCCTTCCCCACATCATGAATCAGTAAAAATTAAATAGTGATATAGCCCAGGTAGTCTAGCGGTACCTCCTCCCTCCCCACATCATGGATCACTAAAAATTATATAGTTATATAGCCCAGGTAGTCTAGCGGTACCTCCTCCCTCCCCACATCATGGATCACTAAAAATAAAATATTTATATAGCCCTGGTAGTCTAGTGGTGCCCCTACTTCCCCATAGCCCTGATCAATAAAAATAAAACATTTTTACAGCCCTGATTTTCTATTGGTACCCCACAATCCTGTAG
Organism: Neoceratodus forsteri; assembly: GCA_016271365.2. Lineage (NCBI taxonomy): Eukaryota > Metazoa > Chordata > Ceratodontiformes > Ceratodontidae > Neoceratodus > Neoceratodus forsteri. Next base: position 5,963,229 of record CM057449.1, on the reverse strand, counting down.
CACAGATCACCAGAAATAAAATATTTATATAGCCCTGGTAGTCTAGCAGTACCTCCACTCCCCACAGTACTGATCACTAAAACTAAAATATTTATATACCCTGGTAGTCTAGTGGTACCCTTACACTTCCCATAGCCCTGAACAATAAAAATAAAATATTTATATAGCCCTGGTAGTTAGTGTAGAGGAGAGGTAAAATGAGAGAGATATATATGTGGAGAAAGAAGAAGGGGGAGGCTAAGGGAGAAGAAGTGATAAATGGTAAGATTAAGAGAGAATCTGTGAAACAAAAAGGTGATGATGGGAAAGATAAAGCAAAATGGGAGAGAAAGAGCTGGGGAAGTTCCCAGGTGGAGACTAATTAACAGGGCCTTGTAAGAAGGCTGAAAGGTGACAAATGTGTGGGAAGGGGACAGAAATAGAGACATACGGTGAAAATGAAAAATAAATGAGTACAAAAACAAATTGACTTTAGGGAAAAAAAGGGATGGCTGAAAGATGTTAGTGGAAAATAAGTCTATCATTTAAACCAGAGGGCTGCTGGGAGCCAAGTCGGATGATCAGCTTGGCTTCCATGTTTTTTCTATGGTTAGGATCCTGGAAGCCCTGCTGAAGGACACAAATAGAAAGGTCATTGACATTGTGGTCCCTGGAGATAAAGTGGGATACAATGAGTTTAGCAGTTTCACCATTCCTGACTGCTCTGTAATGTTCCCTGAAACGGGCAGCAAGACGCCTACCAGTTTCTCCGATGTAAGTAGCTGAACACCTCCTGCAAAGAATACAGTACACTACATTAGTGGAGGTGCATGAGAACTCCTTGGTGATGTGAAAACACCTGTAGGCCCCTAATCTCAGTTACACTGGAAATAAATTTGCAGGTGTAGCAGCGAGCCCTGTTGCAAGGTTTGGTACCTGGGGGAGGAACTGTTAGGAGTGGGTAGGCTGCTTTTTACCAGGAGATTGCGCAGGTTAGGTGGTCGTGTAGGAGGCAATAGGTGGTTCTGTAAAGGAAGCACCAATGTTAGGTCAGTTGCAAAATGGGAAAGTTACTAGTGATGATCCTGTGAAGAGAAGGTGTGCTCTGATGGAAAGGAAGAACTAGTGGAATTCATCGCTGTTCTTGTGTGACAGTATCCCTCCTGCGGGGGTCAACGTTATGGGGCATGTTACTGACCCAGGAGAGTGCTCTGTCCACTGTGCTTTTAGGGTATCCCCTGTTGATAAAAAAACTATGCATTATTTGGGACTGCTCAGCAAAATCATCCTCTTCACTGCATAACCTGCGAAGTCTAAGAAACTGTGAATAAGGCAGCCCATTCTTGACATGTTTAGGATGGAAGGAGCTATGGAGGAGGAAACTGTGAGAGTCAGTGGGTTTGTAATAGACTGATGTCTTCAGACCAGTGTTCTGGACTGAGAGCTGGATATCCAGGAAAGGCAGTGTAGAGGAGGATACTTCAAGAGTGTACTGAAGGGAAGGATGAGCCGTGGTGAACTTGTCAAGGAAGACTTGGAGGGTCTCCCTGGAGCAGGAGGTGGCCCCCACACAGTCATCAATGTAGCGTTTGTAGAGTTCAGGCACAGTCCCTGTGAATGAGAGAAAAAAATGTTCCTCCACCCAACCCACAAACAGATTAGCAAAGCTGGGCCCCATCTTGGTACCCATGGCAACTCCACTGACCTGCTGAAAAAAAATGTTATTAAAAGAAAAAGCATTGAGTGTTAGAACCAGTTCTGCCAGACAAGTTAGTGTGTGTGTGGATGGCTGCTGGACTTCCCGCTTGTTCAAGAAATGCTGCAAAGCTGTCAGACCATCATCATGGGGGATTACTGTGTAAAGAGATTTGATGTCCATGGTGAAGATGAGCTGATGAGAGTCGCTGAATCTGAACCTGTCAAATAACTGGAGAGCATGGTTAGTGTCTTTAACATAGGAGGGCAGGGACTCAACAAGGGGTCTCATGAGGCCATCCAAAAATGCAGAGATGTGGGATGTGGGGCAGGAGCAGGCAGACACTATGGGATGACCCGGGTTACCTGTTTTGTGGATTTTGGGAAGAAGATAAAACCTAGATGTCTGGGGATGCTGGACTATGAGTCTCTTAGCAGAAGCAGGGAGCTCATTGTTTTCAATAGCAGAGTGATGGTGGTGGTAACCTCCGCCTGATAGTCAGCAGTGGGGTCCTGTGGAAGAGAAGAATAAAACCTGCTGTCAGAGAGTTGCTGTGTGGCTTCCGTGATGTATAGCTCCTTTTGCCAGACCACAACAGCACCTCCCTTATCAGCTGGTTTAATAACAATGTCATTCCTACATTGTAGAGATCTGAGGGCTGCAAGCTCACCAGGTGTCAGGTTGGAATGGTTGTGCCTGCAATGAAGATTAAAGTTAATAGTGTTTTCCATGCATTGGTTAATAAAATAATCAACAGCAGCAAAACGTCCTGGAGGGGGTGTCCATGCACTTCGCTGGGGATTGATGTCATTGATAGTTCTGCTGATACCATCATCATCTGTGGGAAGAGGAGTCATATTAGAAAAATGAGCGGCAAGGCGTACTCTACGATAGAAGCACTGCAGATCAACTTGAACCTGGGGTGCATCAAGATATCTGGGTGTGGGCACAAAAGAGAGACCTTTGCTAAGGAGTGAGTGCTCATCTTGTGTCAGGGAAGGTACCGCCTCCCTCCCTGTAGCCCTGATTACTGATAATAAAATATTTATATAGCCCTGGTAGTCCTGTGGTTGGTGCCCCTTACCTCCCCATAGCCCTGATCACTAAAAATACAATTTTACATAGCCCTGGAAATCTAGTGGTACCCCATCCCTTCCCGTAGTCCTGATCACTAAAAGTAAAATATTTATATAGCCCAGGTAGTCCAGCAGTACCTCCTCCCTCCCCACATCATGGATCAGTAAAAATTAAATAGTTATATAGCCCAGGTAGTCTAGCGGTACCTCCTCCCTCCCCACATCATGGATCAGTAAAAATTAAATAGTTATATAGCCCAGGTAGTCTAGCGGTACCGTCTCCCTCCCCACATCATGGATCAGTAAAAATTAAATAGTTATATAGCCCAGGTAGTCTAGCGGTACCGTCTCCCTCCCCACATCATGGATCAGTAAAAATTAAATAGTTATATAGCCCTGGTAGTCTAGCGGTACCGTCTCCCTCCCCACATCATGGATCAGTAAAAATTAAATAGTTATATAGCCCAGGTAGTCTAGCGGTACCGTCTCCCTCCCCACATCATGGATCAGTAAAACTTAAATAGTTATATAGACCAGGTAGTCTAGCGGTACCTGCTCCCTCCCCACATCATGGATCACTAAAAATTAAATAGTTATATAGCCCAGGTAGTCTAGCGGTACCTCCTCCTTCCCCACATCATGGATCACTAAAAATTAAATAGTTATATAGCCCAGGTAGTCTAGCGGTACCTGCTCCCTCCCCACATCATGGATCACTAAAAATTATATAGTTATATAGCCCAGGTAGTCTAGCGGTACCGTCTCCCTCCCCACATCATGGATCAGTAAAATTAAATAGTTATATAGCCCAGGTAGTCTAGCGGTACTGCCTCCTCCCTACATCATGGATCAGTAAAATTAAATAGTTATATAGCCCTGGTAGTCTAGCTGCACTGCCTCTCCCTACATCATGGATCAGTAAAAATTAAATAGTTATATAGCCCAGGTAGTCTAGCGGTACCTGCCTCCCCACATCATGGATCAGTAAAAATTAAATAGTTATATAGCCCAGGTAGTCTAGCGGTACCTCCTCCCTCCCCACATCATGGATCACTAAAAATTAAATAGTTATATAGCCCAGGTAGTCTAGCGGTACCTGCTCCCTCCCCACATCATGGATCAGTAAAAATTAAATAGTTATATAGCCCTGGTAGTCTAGCGGTACCTCCTCCCTCCCCACATCATGGATCACTAAAAATTAAATATTTATATAGCCCAGGTAGTCTAGCGGTACCTCCTCATCCCCCACATCATGGATCACTAAAAATTAAATAGTTATATAGCCCAGGTAGTCTAGCGGTACCACCTCCCTCCCCACATCATGGATCACTAAAAATTAAATAGTTATATAGCCCAGGTAGTCTAGCGGTACCTCCTCCTTCCCCACATCATGGATCACTGAAAATTAAATAGTTATACAGCTCAGGAGGTCTAGTGGTACCTCCTCCCTCCCCACATCATGGATCAGTAAAAATTAAATATTTATACAGCCCAGGTAGTCTAGCGGTACCTCCTCCCTCCCCACATCATGGATCACTAAAAATTAAATAGTTATATAGCCCAGGTAGTCTAGCGGTACCTGCTCCCTCCCCACATCATGGATCACTAAAAATTAAATAGTTATATAGCCCAGGTAGTCTAGCGGTACCTCCTCCCTCCCCACATCATGGATCACTGAAAATAAAATATTTATATAGGCCAGGTAGTCTAGCGGTACCTCCTCCCTCCCCACATCATGGATCACTAAAAATTAAATAGTTATATAGCCCAGGTAGTCTAGTGGTGCTCCTTACCTCCACACAGCCCTGATCAAAAATAATTAAATATCTATATAGCCCTGGTGGTCTAGTGGTACTCCCTCCCTCCCCATAGCCCAGATCACCAAAAATAAAATATTTGTATATCCTTGGTAGTCCAGTGGTACCCCCCACTCTGTAGCCCTGATCACTGAAAATTAAATATTTATATAGCCCTGGTAGTCTAGTGGAAGCAGGGTTGTTGTTCAGGAGACAGTTAGCAGGCAGACATCAAAATCAATGCATAAAAATGCCAGGCTGGCATTTATCATTTTATTATTTGTAGCATAAAATTATAATTATTCAGAACAGAAAATAAGAAAATTAAGTCAATAACATCAATGCTGTCTAGGGTGTAGACACAAGCCTTCTAAACTTAAGGTCTTACACCTCTCACAGTCAGTTCTAGACTGACACCTTATCTAGTAAATCCACCCTAGTAGTAGGCTTATATATGTTTTTATCAATGACATCACTGTCATGCGACATCAATGCATTTCCAATTTAGTACATTTGGGTTTCTAAGCTCACAACTCGCTCCTATACATAGTACAACAAGTTGCTTTTAAGCATTATTACTCTAATAACTATTTCTTTCCAACATCTTTATTACACACCATAATCCTGGTTAGAAAGTGACTCTAAATGCTTGATTATCTTTTTAATTACTGTAAGCTCCTCCCTCAATCAATAATTAAAGCAGCTAGAATCTGTATGAATACAGACCTCTAGGGACTGTTGCTTCCCTATAGCAACAGATTGAGTGCAGAAGAAGAGTCACAGCAGCCGACACCCTGTCCTGCTGCAGAGAAGGCTGCAACTTATCAGGCCACCAAACAGTAGATTTTCTCTCTCTCTCTTTCTCTCCCTCTGCAGGACTGTTTACACACCAGCAAATTAACCTGAAGTAAGCTATTGGCCCAGCATTTTGCTACTTGCTAACAGAGCATCTAATAATGCTTTATCTTAGTAATATCCCTCTTATGTTATCTTTATATTTCTAGCAAGGCAGCACATGATGCATAATAAAGGAAAGGAAATGCTGCTTACTGGTTTATTTAATCCTGGGCTCATTTAACTAGCCAATAAGTAAAAATTGCCACTTGTGTTTTGGTTTATAACTACAAACTTCCCTTACATGAACCCTTTTACCTGGACCCAGAAGGAAGAGAACTTGAAAGAGGGTTTAGACAATGTAAAGGGGGGGGGGGGGTTCTGCTTAGAAGTGGCCTGTCTCCAACCAAGAAAGAAAGGGATAGCTGCACAGGAAAGGAAGATAGAGGTTGCAACCATAGAAAACTGATAATACAGATGGGTCCTTATGCAGTGGCTCCCTTTCTATATTTTATTATTACTGCAATTGAAGGCACAGATGCATTTTATATTTCTTACTTTCCTTCTTTGTACAGAAAGCACTATTCTGGCACTTTAACCCTATAATTTAACATATCCCTGCACTTTATTAGCTAGCACTTTTAATCTTTAACTATTTTTAAAGCCCTCCAGCACTTTCATCTATTCCTTCCATGTACTTTATATAACATAGGCATAAGGTAGGTTAATGGGGGGCAAGAAAAGACGCCTCTCTCCCTACCAGGGCACCGCACCAATGACAGGGGTTACCCATTCACAATAGCCATGGTAGTCTAGCGGTTCCTCCCCTTCCCATAGCCCTGATCACCTGAAATAAAATATTTATATAGCCCCAGTAGTCTAATGGTACTCTCCCTCCCTCCCCGAGCCCCGATCATGGAAAATAAAATACTTATATAGCCCTGGTAGTCTAGTGGTGTCCCTCCCTCCTCATAGCCTTGATCACTAAAAATAAAATATTTACATATGCCTGGTGGTCTAGTGGTACCCACTCCTTCCCCGTAGCTCTGATCACTGAAAATAAAATATATATATAAATCCCTGGTAGTCTAGTGGTACCCCCCTCCCCATAGCCCCAATCGCCAAAAATGAACTATTTATATATCCCTGGTAGTCTAGAGGTACCCTTCCCTCCCCATAGCCCTGATAATCAAAAATAAAATATTGATATAGCCCTGGTAGTCTAGTCATGCCCCCGCCTCCCCATAGCCCCAATCACTGAAAATAAAATATTTAGTTATCCCTGGTAGTCTAGTGGTACCCTCTCCCTCCCCGTAGTATTGATCACTAAAAATAAAATATTTATGTAGCCCTGGTAGTCTAGTGGTACCCTCTCCCTCCCTGTAGCACTGACCACCGAAAATAAAATATTTATATTGCCCTGGTTGTCTAGTGGTGCCCCTTACCTCCCTCCTCACAGCCCTGATCACTACAAATAAAATATTTATACATGCCTGGTAGTCTAGTGGTACCCCCTACCTCCCCGTAGCTCTGATCACCAAAAATGAAATATTTATATAGCCCTGGTAGCCTAGTGGTACCTCCTCACTTCTCCCAATGCTCCGATTACTAGTATGCCTGATGGAAAGACATACCTGGTGGTCCAGTGGTGCCCCCACCTCTCTCTCACACACAGGACCCCCTGCCCACCCAGCTCCCCTTCCCCAGTCATTGGCACACAGCAGCAAACCCACCTGCATACCTCCATGGCTGTCTGCTGAATGGCTACATTCAGTATGAGCTGTAAGCCCATTGGTCCACATGGTGGATAAATGGGCTTGCAGTGTATACTGTAATAGTCATTTACAAATATGTGAATGGTGTCAGAATTGGTGGCCAAATATTTAATTGAAATGTAGTTTTCAGTTATTTCCATCTAATTCTTAAAACTCTTATCCAAATATTTCCAAAGTGTTAAGCTGTAAATAAATGTGCAACATGGTTATTTGCACCAGGTGTTAAGTCCCAGGGCTTAAAGGGGACCGTACCATACGTAGCCAAACATTTTGCTCAAATTTTGATTTTAGTTATTTAAGTATAATTTTTAAACCATTTATCAAAAAGTTTGTACGCATCAGGATTATTATTTCATTTACCTTGTTTCTGATTTCTAGCTCTAGTGGTGCCTGAGCTATATGCGGTTAAACTTTTTTATTAAATTTCCCACACAAAAAATGAAATTACAGCCTTTGATCATGTATAACTTGGAGACATTGCATTCTAATGTCACGATATTTGGAACACTGCTAGAGCACCAATCAGCAAGTGATGATTCCACATTTCAGATATCTTAATTGACAGCTTAGTAAGAAACAAATTAATAAATGTCAATCTTTCTGTAAAAGTCTAATGAAATATCACAAATATTTGTGGAACGTCAGAAAACTCCATCAAAATTCCACTAGTTAAGAATTTTCAAATTCCATACAGCTTTATTCATAAGAGACGTGAGGAGGTATTTCTTCACAGAAAGCATGGTGGATTCTTGGAACAGCCTTCCAGCTAAGGTGGTGGGGGCTAAAACAGTGGTAGGGTCCAAGAATGTATGGGATAAGCATAAAGGAACCATAGTGGAAAGGGTATGCCCAGATGACATCGAAACCTCAACAGTGACCGACACTACAGTGACTGAAACCAGGTCGCTGTAGTGTCCGCACTGAAACCTGGCGCTGTCTTTCAGGGGACTTGCACCCCCCCAAACAGCTCCAACTCATAGTTAATTATATTTAGTGGGGGGTTTGGGGGGTGAAGGTCCCTGAAGAAAACATGCTGGTTTGTAAGAAACCGTATGCCAACTGCAAAAAGTGACTAAAATATGACTGTTTCACTGTCTGGTCATTCAACAAACTTTTTGTCAAGGACCAGTTGTAGATCTGTGGAAATGAAGTGGAAGGGAGAAAGTGCTGTAGATCAAGTAGAGTCCGCAATAATTGTGTACGGTAGGTAGGGAGAAATAGGCAGACTGAATGAGCCAAGTAGTCCTTATCTGCTGTGAAATTCAGTTCTACATTTTTATGGGCTAGCTCATGTAGCTGTCTCTGCTGCTTTTGGGCTAACACCTGGTAATGCTCCTGTTGCTTGCCACAATTTCACTGATGCCTTCTTCTGTTCCTCCAGTGCTTTTGCTTTCAGATTTGACTGCCTGGCTTGTACCCCCAAATCTGCTTTCCTTACTTAAGAAAAGATTTTGTGCATTTCTTTTCCCTCAATTGCATTTTTCCACCTTACTGTTCCAAATGTTATGCAGACACTGCCAGAACTCGTAATGTTTTTGTACATTAATGGGTGTTTACTCACCTGGTAAAGGTGATTGTGTTGGTTGACAATGAGATGCTATTAGGAAGAAACAAGCATAGCGAAGTGACTGTCAATTCGGGCCAAGGGCCCTTAATTTATTCCCCTGACAATACAATCTAGACTCAACCCCTAATGGGCTGACCGTGGACATCCTGGATGTCGGATGATACGGCAATAAAACAATCAGTTCAAATTAAAGTTGTTTACTATACCCTGGTCACCTCATGACTACTGTGTTGGGTGGGTCGTGGAGTGCCGTGGATGTCAACTAACACAATCACCTTTACCAGGTGAGTAAACACCCATTGTGTTTGGCTGATCATCCATGGCACTCCAGACATTACCTCATGGGTAGATAAGAAGCAGTACTGTACCAGTGGGAGGGAGACAGAGTGGTCTAGGGGTGAAAGGGAGTGGTGGTGGTGGTGGTCGCAGAGAGGACCTGTGTTGCAAAGGTAGGTTGCAACTGGAACAGGTGATCTAAACGATAATGTCTGGCAAAGGTATGGATCGAAGTCCACGTAGCTGCCTTGCAGATGTCTTCCACTGACACGTTGGCCCTCTCCACCCAGGAGGCAGCTACCGCTCGAGTGGAGTGCGCCTTGATCCCCCAAGGTGGTGTCCTTTGTTTTGCCATGTAAGCCTCCTGGATAGTTCTCCATAACCAACCAGCAATGGTGGTCTTAGAGGCTGTGTTCCCTTGTCTCTGGCCCCTCATGACTATGAATAATCTCTGTCTTTCGAAGAGGTTGTGTCCTGGTTATGTACGTGGATAGGGTGGTGCCTACATCCAGGTGTTGTTTGATGGCAGCACCTCCCGATTTGGAGTCTCCCCTGAAAGTGAGTAACTCTATAGTCTGCTCCCTGTGGAAGGGGGAGGAGACCTTAGGTTGAAAGGCTGGGACAGTGAGTAGGTGTATCCCGTGCGGCGTGAACACTGTGTAGGGTTCCCTGCAGGACAGTACACCTAACTCCCCGATTCTGCGGGCTGAGCATATCGCCACGAGGAAACAGGTCTTCAGACCAACCCAGAACAAGTCTACATTTTGAAGTGGTTCAAATGGGGCCGGGTTGAAGGAGTCCAGTACCAAGGGAAGGTCCCAAGGAGCGACGGATGGGTGCACTCGGTCATAGGATCTCGGCAGCTCTTAGGAAACGCAGGGAACCCGGGTGGGCACTGGGGCTGTGGCCCTCTATGGACCCAATAGCTGCTTCGATGGCTGACAGCTGTACCCTGAGGGACAAGTGGGACAGTCCCCTATCCAGGCCTTGCTGAAGAAATAACAGGATAGTAGTCATGTCAGCAAGTTCCGGGTGTGTCGTCCACTCTCGGCACCATCTGGTGAACACTGACCATTGCCTGCTATAGGTAGAAGTGGTTGAAGAACGTCTGGACTGCAGCATTGCTATGACTGAGTAGTGGTAACCCACGTTTCTTAGTCTTCTCCTTTCAGGAGCCAGGCTGTGAGTTTCAAGGTCCTGGGGGCCGGGTGTAGTACTGGGCCCTGGGTCAACATGTCTGGTCGGTAGGGCAATCTGAGAGTGGCCACTGTCATTGAAAGGATTGTTGCAAACCACATTCTCTGTGGCCAGTAGGGGGCCACTAGGATAATGGTCCATCTCGAGGAGTGGATTTTGGTGAGTACCTGAGGTAGTAGGGGAATGGGTGAGAAGATGTAGGAGTGGTCCTGGAGCCAAGGTTGTGACAGGGAGTCGGTTCCCCGTGATTGACTGTCCCTGTACCTCGAGAAGTAGTCCATGGCCTGTGTATTTTGTGCTGTGGCCATGAGGTCCATGGAAATGGGTTCCCAGGTGTCCTGGATCAGCTGGAAGAGACTTGTGTGGAGATGCCACTCCCCTGGGTGGACTTGTTGCTGGCTCAGCCAGTCTGCTTGAATGTTGATCTTTCTGGTGAGATGGACCACGCTGAGGTGGGCGAGATGGGTCTGTGCCCAGTTGAGGACCTATGCCGCCTCCCTCAGCATCGCTCTGCTTCTGGTGCCTCCCTGTTTGGCAATATATGCCACCGTTACTTGGTTGTGAGAGAGTATCAGCACTGATTGTCCTGAGATAGCGGACTTGAAAGCTGTTAGTGCATGGTAGACTGCCCGCATTTCCAGGACGTTGATGGATGGCCTGAATTCTGCAGCGGTCCATCGGCCCTGTGCCGTCCTGTTGGCCAAGCAAGCACCCCAACCCTGAAGACTCGCGTCCATCTCGATGGAGACCTGGGAGGGACCCTCCAGTGGGACTCCTCTGGTTAGGTTGGAGCGGACCGTCCACCAAGTTAGAGACTTTCTCACCGATGATGGTAACAGGAGGGTGGTCTCCAGGTTGTGTTTATTCGGGGATCCCCATGTGAGGATGTGAGTCTGCAATGGCCACATGTGCCATCTGGCCCAGGGAACCAGGTCAATACATGATGCCATGCATCCTAGTAGTTGGGCTAGGTTTGCCATGGATGCCTGATGGTTGGTGCGTACTCTGCATGCCAGCCTGATCAGGTTGAGGACCCTTGCCTCAGACGGTCTCACCCATCCCTGTGCTGTGTCTAGGCTTGTGCCTAGATTCTCTATCTGTTGCGTGGGTGTTAGGTGGCTCTTGTCCTGGTTTACTACCCAGCCATGCTGCTCGAGGGCTCTTAGAGCGAGGGTGGTGTGCAGGCGAGAGGTTTTCTTGGATCACACCCAGATCAGCCAGTCGTCTAGGTAGGGGATGATATCGAGACCCTGTTCTCGGAGTCTGGCCACCAGTACCACTGATACTTTGGTAAAGACTCTTGGAGCTGATGAAAGCCCGAAGGGTAGTGTCTGGTACTGAAAATGATGGCCGAGGATGTGGAATCGGAGGTACTGCCTGTGTTGGCCTGATGGGTATGTGAAGGTATGTGTCCTTGAGGTCTAAGAATGTCAAGAAGTTGCCCACATGAATACTGCGTAGTGTTGACCTCAGAGTGTCCATCTTGAACCTCTGGGGGATAACGTGTTGAATTAGGTGTTTGAGGTCCAGGATGGGTCAAAGGTCGCCATTTTTCTGTGGCACGAGGAAGAAGATGGAGTAGACTCTTAACCCCTGCTCATGTGGTGGTAAGGGCTGTATCGCCCTGTTGCTGATCAGGTTCCACAGGATCTGTTATACCTGATGAGCCGTGGCCCTTTTTTGTGAAAGGTGAGGTGATGAACCTGTGTGTCAGAGGAGCCTCGGATAATTCTATCGAGTATCCTTGTGACACGACTTCGTGAACCCATTTGTCGGAAGTGGTGTGTAACCATTGGTGGCTGAAGAGTGCTAATCTTTGGCCCACGGGGGGGCAGTGCCCTTGCTCCAAGGGGGTCCTGTGTGAGCAGTCATTGCGGCTTGCCTCGCTGACCCCTACCTCTTCCTCTGAACCTAGATCCATGGGCTCTGAAGGGTACAGGGTAGTAGGATTGGGTGGCGGGGGTGTGCAGTGAGGTGTAAGAGCCTCTACCTCGAAAGGAAGTGGTCTGGTGTGTGTCTCTGTGAGTTTGGTAAGATCTCTGCCCCCCCAAAATCTCCGTCTAGTGGAGGGTAGGTAGGAGTGCCTACTTTTGTTTCTAAGGAGTTCCTTGCCCTCGTCTTTCTGCTTCAGGAACTCTAACAGATCCTCCCCAAAAACATGTTTGCCCTTCAGAGAACGACTTTGCAGTAAGGTTTTGGACTCATTGTCGGCCTCCCATTACTTAAGCCACAAAGCCAGTCTAGCCCTGTTTGTGATGACTGTGGCCCTTGTGTTAAGTCTGAGGGTGTCAACCACCATATCGGCTAGATATCTTGCTGCATCGATGGTGCACTCTAATAACTCCATCTCTCTAGACTTGGGGTTGGCCTGTTCCAGGAGTTCCTCTAGCCAACGTATCTGTGCCTGTGCTGTATAAATGGCTGCTGTGGATGCTGTTGTCACCATGCCTTCTGTTTCAAAAGCCTTCTTTAACATGTCCTCAACCCTTTTGTCTGTAAGGTCCTTTAAGGAGATTGTTCCGCAGGGTAGGATAGTTCTTCTGCTAAGTGTGGCCACCTGAGGGTCGACTGTGGGGGCGGTGCACCAGGTGCTGGCCTTGTCTTCCTGAACGGGATAGATCCAGTCCAGGTTTCTCCTGTTTGGCATCCGGCATGGATCGGCGGATTGCCATTCCTTAGTAACAGTGTCTTTGATGGCCAGACAGACGGGAAAACTCTCTAACAGTAGACCTCTGCTGGATCAGAGGGTCCAATTTGGATTCAGGTTTGCTTTCCTCCATCTCGAACCCCATGGTGGTCTTGACGATCTTAATGAGGCCTGGGACCATGTCAAAGGAGCATAGCTTGCAGGCAAGTGAAAGAATGGCCTGTTGCTCCAAGTCTTCTTTGTCTGAGATTGCTCCATCTTCCTCCTTTGGCAGGTCAGCGTCCTCCCCGATGTCGGGTTTGTGGTTATCCAGGGTAGGCTCAGTCAGATCCTTGAGATCCTCGTTAGTCCCTCCCCCGACATCTTGTTCCAGAGGTTGGGTCACCAGCACTCTCTGTTGGGTGAGGTACTCCAATTTCTCCATCACCTTCAGCATAAAATTATGCTGACTCTCAATCATGGCTACAGTGGCCTGTTGGTTCTGTAGAAGAAAGGCACCTGGATCCAGCCAAGATGAGCTGCTAGGGCCAGGGTTGCTTGGGCCCATGCCGGCGGACTGACCCATGGATAGGTCGTCGTCATGGAGACATGCAGTGCACGGGGGCCAGGGGTGTAGGGCAGGAGGTTAGAGCTGCACGCTGTGCACTTCTTGGCTTTGACCATCTGGGGAAACAAAAGATGTACACGTTACAATGGGTGCCAAATGGGCCTGCACCGGGTGGTGGGCCCTGATAGGCAGCGTAGAGGACGCGGCCTAGAATGCAGACAGGCGAGAGAGTGAGAGAGAGGACAGAGATGCGTGCTGTCCTCAAATGGGGGTCGCTGTAGTGAGGGATCCACAGGGAGGCTGCAATTCTGGGGATTGCTATATAGAGAGGGAACCCAGTGGGAACTTGTAGCTGGAGACTCATATGGGCCACTGAGGGAGGAACCCATATGGTCAGACAAGAATAACCAAGCTTTCCCTTTTTTTTTTTCCTTCTTCTTCAGATGTAACAACACCCAGTAACTCTGGGGAAGGATGCAGCACCACGTGCATAGGCTGCTTCATGGGGGCTTGTTGGCCTACAGTGGAGGGAGTGTGGACCTGGCTTAGGCCCCAGACTAGGGAACTCTGCCCTGCAGATCACTCGGGGGGGGAGAGGCTCCTAGGCTGCGCCTGTACCAGCGACTGTCCGGCCTGCAGAGCAGCGAGGGACTGACCCCCTGGAGCCCCAGAGGCTGGATCCCACCCATGTGGAAACTGGAGCACCAGAAGGGAGAGGCCGGTGGCTAAGGCCCAGAGGGGGCAGGGATGTGAGGAGCCATGGCCACGTGGTCACGATAAAAGGCTCTGCATGAGTCCTGAGCCGATGCATCACTACCTTGTGGATTCCAGATGGTGGAGGGTGGACGCCGCTGAGCATTCCTATGCACGTATCTGCCTTTAAGCCGTAGGCACCTCTGGAATTCGCCCAATGTCCTCCTCTGGAACTGGACCCAGTATTGAGGCCCACAGTTCAAGCAGCAACTGCAGCTATCAGCTCTTACTGAGGGAGGGGTGGAAGAGACACCAGACGAGTGGCGCTGGGCCCGGCTGAGTAGGCCGCACCATGAAATGTCCTCCCCTGTGGGAATTGCAGAGGGTAGCGGAGTCGCAAGGCGAGTGGGGGGGTTCCAGACACTGCTACACAGCTAGCGATTACCACATCGCGCTAGACTGCTGGGGGTGTTCTCTACTGGAGTCGGACGTGGCTGTGGAGTGGGAGGTCGGGGGGGAGAGAGAGAGCAATGCGGTGTTCAGCCGGGAGCGTCTCCCGCAGTCATGTCCTGCCCTTCATAGAATGCTCAGGTGGCAAGGGATATCAACTAACAATTAGGGCAAAAAGGGCAATCGAAGCAGTGCCTAGACCCCGGAGCTTCCATTCAAGCAATATTGTCCCTGGCCTACACCAGCGGCCACTCGAGAAACTCGCATGCAAGAGCGTGTACTTTTTCTTTTTGTCAAAAAACAAATAAAACCAATAAAAACACAACCAGGCTAATACTAAGCTGGCTAACTGCAGGCTGCTAGCAACAACATTAGAGAGGGCACACAAGCAGGTTCCAGAAAGGGCTTGCTCCCTAACTGACTAACAGCACTGCCAAGCATTACAATCCTTTAAGGATAGGCAAGAAACAGGAAAATCCCCCTCAGAGTTTATCTGGAATCCTTTATAGCTACTGACTTAGGAGAATTATTTAGAAAACTAATTTATGGCCAAATAAGAAACCTACCTTGGTAATTAGGACAGCAGGGACCTGGTGTGCTAGCATGATCAGATGCAAAGTTTGAACTGGAGAGCAGGGGTTTCTGGGACCTGGATATGGTAGAAATCTGATCCTAGAGTCATGTGCATCACTAGCCTATCAGGTGGGTTAAAAGCCATGAGTTAATGTCTGGAGTGCCATGGGTGATCAACCAATCACAATGAGTCTGTTTTACATCAGGCGGGCTATAAAGTTGTCACTCACGAAAGGGTTCACAGCAGTACAATATTCATCTCATTTAGTAAATCACATGTATTTCTAAAATCAGCTTGTGTTTCTTTGCAGGTTTGATATCTTCTCATACAAGGTTGCTCTGGCAATGATGTTTGCAACTGAGGATGCAAACAGTAACCCACTGATACTGCCAAACATCACGGTGGGGTTTGAAATTTATGACTCATGTGCTAACTCATTCCTGTCTCTTCAAAGTACATTCTGGTTTCTGTCTGGGAGCAACAAGCCAGCTCCCAATTACAGCTGCCACAAAACTACGGCACCTGCCCTAATTGCAGAACGGTATCCAGAAAATTCTATACCTATTGCAAGATTGTTGGGACTCTACAGATTTCCACAGGTAACACAAGATTGATGCCATCATGCACTAAATGTCATGTAAATGTGTTTTGTCACTAAAGAATAGAAACAGTTCCTTATTCTCATCAGACAGACATGAGGTTAAGCTGAGTGCCTTTAAGCACATAGAGACCTGTTACTATGCCACCAATTACTGCAACCCAGTAATGTGTTTTTATATTTGTAAAATGGGACCTCTGAAAACTGTTACATTTTATGAGAGAGTTTATATTGAAATAAAAAAAATAGTGTGTGAAAGTACAGACAGGTGTCAGGCCAATTTGACATAGATTTTGTGTTTAACAATTCACTATTGTTTGCATCTCTCTTGGGTACGAAGCTTCCACATGTAATTAATGTCCTGTCTCTACTAAATGCTGGTCGGCAGACTATGGGCCCAATTCACATACAGGGTTGGAAATTCCATGACTCAAGCATATTTCATCCACAGTTGACACCCAAACTCAAACAAGCCCACCATGCTCTGCGGCTGCGTTGGGAGCATGAGGGCAGGAGGCAGTGGGGTACTGGCCCAGAATACGTAATACTGGATTGTAGATTATAGGCCGAGTCCACTCAGAGTTTCATGCTTTCCTCGATTCAGCATACTTCAGCCATGGCTGTGCACACCCTGATGCCCGTCATCAGCAGAAGGCACCTCCAAACCCCACCTCCCAAGCTCTGCCATTGAGAAGAAGAGTATTAGACCAGGGGGCAGTTGAGGAGAGGTGACCCCGACTTCTGGCATACAATAAGATACCCGTGCCAGTCTGTCAGTGGATCCCTGTATGACAGTATGCAGGGGCAGTGTGGGGTGAGCTGACCCAGACTTCTGGTATATAATAAGATACCCATGCCAGTCTGTCAGTGGATCCCTGTATGACAGTATGAAGGGGCAGTGTTGGGTGACCCAGACTACTGGCATATAATAAGATACACGTGCGAGTCTGTCAGTGGATCCCTGTATGACAGTATGCAGGGGCAGTGTGGGGTGAGGTAACCCAGACTACTGAATATCACAAGATACCCATGCCAGTCTGTCAGTGGATCCCTGTATGACAGTATGCAGGGGCAGTTGGGGTGACCCAGACTACTGGCATATAACAAGACACGGTGCTAGTCTGCCAGTGGATCCCTGTATGACAGTATGCAGGGGAAGTGTGGGGTGAGCTGACCCAGACTACTGGCATATAATAAGATACCCGTGCTAGTCTGTCAGTGGATCCATGAATGACAGTATGCAGGGGCAGTGTGGGGTGAGGAAACCCAGACTTCTGGCATATAATAAGATACCCGTGCTAGTCTGTCAGTGGATCCCTGTATGACAGTATGCAGGGGCAGTGTGGGGTGACCCAGACTTCTGGCATATAATAAGATACCCGTGCTAGTCTGTCAGTGGATCCCTGTATGACAGTATGCAGGGGCAGTGTGGGGTGACCCAGACTACTGGCATATAATAAGATACCGTGCCAGTCTGTCAGTGGATCCCTGTTTGACAGTATGCAGGGGCAGTGTGGGGTGAGGTAACCCAGACTTCTGAATAAAATAAGATACCCGTGCCAGTCTGTCAGTGGATCCCTGGATGACAGTATGCAGGGGCAGTGTGGGGGGACCCAGAATTCTGGCATATAATAAGATACCTGTGCCAGTCTGTCAGTGGATCCCTGGATGACAGTATGCAGGGGCAGTGTGGGTGACCCAGACTTCTGGCATATAATAAGATACCCGTGCCAGTATGTCAGTGGATCCCTGTATGACAGTATGCAGGGGCAGTTGGGGTGACCCAGACTACTGGCATATAACAAGATACCCGTGCCAGTCTGTCAGTGGATCCCTGTATGACAGTATGCAGGGGCAGTGTGGGGTGAGCTGACCCAGACTACTGGCATATAATAAGATACCCGTGCCAGTCTGTCAGTGGATTCCTGTATGACAGTATGCAGGGGCAGTGTGGGAAGAGCTGACCCAGTCTACTGGCATATAATAAGATACCCGTACTAGTCTGTCAATGGGTCCCTGTATGACAGCATGCAGGGGCAGTTTGGGGTGAGGTGAGCTGACTACTGGCAAATAATAAGATACCCGTGCCAGTCTGTCAGTGGATCCCTGTATGACAGTATGCAGGGGCAGTTGGGGAGAGGTGATCCCGACTTATAGCATATAATAAAATACCAGTGCCAGTCTGTAAGTGGATCCCTGTATGAGAGTATGCAGGGGCAGTTGGGGTGACCCAGACTACTGGCATATAACAAGATACCAATGCCAGTCTGCCAGTGGGTCCCTGTATGACAGTATGCAGGGGCAGTGTGGGTGAGGTAACCCAGACTTCTGGCATATAATAAGATACCCATGCCAGTCTGTCAGTGGATCCCTGTATGACAGTATGCAGGGGAAGTATGGGGTGAGCTGACCCAGACTTCTGGCATATAATAAGATACCCGTGCAAGTCTGTCAGTGGATCCCTGTATGACAGTATGCAGGGGCAGTGTGGGGTGACCCAGAATTCTGGCATATAATAAGATACCCGTGCTAGTCTGTCAGAGGATCCCTGTATGACAGTATGCAGCGGCAGTGTGGAGAGAGCTGACCCAGACTACTGGCATATAATAAGATACCCATGCCAGTCTGTCAGTGGATCCCTGTATGACAGTATGCAGGGGCAGTGTGGAGAGAAGTGACAGACTACTGGCATATAATAAGATACCCAAGCGAGTCTGTCATTGGATCCCTGTAAGACAGTATGCAGAGGCAGTATGGGGAGAGCTGACCCAGACTACTGGCATATAATAAGATACCCGTGCCAGTCTGTCAGTGGATCACTGGAAGACAGTATGCAGGGGCAGTGTGGGGAGAAATGACCCGACTACTGGCATATAATAAGATACCCGTGGCAGTCTGTCAGTGGATCCCTGTATGACAGTATGCAGGGGCAGTGTAGGGAGAGCTGACCCAGACTACTGGCAGATAATAAGATACCCATGCCAGTCTGTCAGTGGATCCCTGTATGACAGTATGAAGTGGCAGTGTAGGGAACGCTGACCCAGACTTCTGGCATATAATAAGATACCCGTGCCAGTCTATCAGTGGATCCCTGTATGACAGTATGCAGGGGCAGTATGGGGTGAGCTGACCCAGACTACTGGCATATAATAAGATACCTGTTCCAGTCTGTCAGTGGATCCATGAATGACAGTATGCAGGGGCAGTATGGGGTGAGCTGACCCAGACTACTGGCATATAATAAGATACCCGTGCCAGTCTGTCAGTGGATCCATGAATGACAGTATGCAGGGGCAGTGTGGGGAGAACTGACCCAGATTTATGGCACATAGTAAGATACCCGTGCTAGTCTGTCAGTGGATCCCTGTATGACAGTATGCAGTGGCAGTGTGGGGAGAGCTGACCCAGACTACTGGCATATAATAAGATACCCATGCCAGTCTGTCAGTGGATCCATGAATGACAGTATGCAGGGGCAGTATGGGGTGAGCTGACCCAGACTTCTGGCATATAATAAGATACCCGTGCTAGTCTGTCAGTGGATCCCTGTATGACAGTATGCAGGGGCAGTATGGGGTGAGCTGACCCAGACTACTGGCATATAATAAGATACCCGTGCCAGTCTGTCAGTGGATCCCTGTATGACAGTATGCAGGGGCAGTATGGGGTGAGCTGACCCAGACGTCTGGCACATAATAAGATACCCGTGCTAGTCTGTTAGTGGATCCCTGTATGACAGTATGCAGGGGCAGTGTGGGGTGACCTAGAATTCTGGCATATAATAAGATACTCATGCTAGTCTGTCAGTGGATCCCTGTATGACAGTATGCAGCGGCAGTGTGGGGAGAGCTGACGCAGACTACTGGCATATAATAAGATACCCATGCCAGTCTGTCAGTGGATCCATGTATGACAGTATGCAGGGGCAGTATGGGGAGAGCTTACCCAGAATACTGGCATATAATAAGATACCCGTGCCAGTCTGTCAGTGGATCCCTGTATGACAGTATGCAGGAGAACTGCAGGGAGAACTGACCCAGACTTCTGGCATATAATAAGATACCGGTGCCAGTCTGTCAGTGGATCTCTGTATGACAGTATGCAGGGGCAGTATGGGGTGAGCTGACCCAGACTTCTGGCATATAATAAGATACACATGCCAGTCTGTCATTGGATCCCTGTATGACAGTATGCATAGGAAGTATGGGGTGAGCTGACCCAGACTTCTGGCATTTAATAAGATACCCGTGCCAGTCTGTCAGTGGATCCCTGTATGACAGTATGCAGGGGCAGTGTGGGGTGACCCAGAATTCTGGCATATAATAAGATACCCGTACTAGTCTGTCAGTGGATCCCCTTGTATGACAGCATGCAGGGCAGGGAGAAGTGACAGATCATCATATAATAAGATACCCATGCTAGTCTATCATTGGATCCCTGTATGACAGTATGCAGGGCAGTGTGGGAGAGCTGACCCAGACTACTGGCAGATAATAAGATACCCGTGCCAGTCTGTCAGTGGATCCTGTATGACAGTATGCAGGGGGTAGGAAAGCTGACCCAGACTACTGGCATATAATAAGGTGCACCGTGCCAGTCTGTCAGTGGATCCCTGTATGACAGTATGCAGGGCAGTATGGGTGAGCTGACCCAGACTACTGGACATATAATAAGATACCTGCCCGACCGTCAGTGATCCATGAATGACAGTATGCAGGGCAGTATGGGTGAGCTGAGCCAGACTACTGTCATATAATATTATACCGGGCGCAGTCTGTCGGTGGATCCATGGATGACAGTATGCAGGGGCAGTGTGGGAGAATTGACCCAGATTTATTTCATAGTAACATACCTCTGCTAGTCTCGTCAGTGGATCCCTGTTTGACAGTATGCAGGGGCAGTGTGGGGTGAGATAACCCAGACTACTGGCATATAATAAGAGACCCGTGCTAGTCTGTCAGTGGATCATGAATGACAGTATGCAGGGGCAGTGTGGGGTGAGCTGACCCCGACTTCTAGCATATAATAAGATACCCGTGCCAGTTTGTCAGTGGATTCCTGTATGACAGTATGCAGGGGCAGTATGGGGTGAGCTGACCCCGACTTCTGGCATATAATAAGATACCCGTGCCAGTCTGTCAGTGGATCCCTGTATGACAGTATGCAGGGGCAGTGTGGGGTGAGGTAACCCAGACTACTGGCATATAATAAGATACCCATGCTAGACTGTCAGTGGATCCATGAATGACAGTATGCAGGGGCAGTGTGGGGTGAGGAAACCCAGACTTCTGGCATATAATAAGATACCCGTACTAGTCTGTCAGTGGATCCCTGTATGACAGTATGCAGGGGCAGTGTGGGGTGACCCAGAATTCTGGCATATAATAAGATACCTGCAAGTTAGTCTGTCAGTGATCCTGTATGACAAAGTATGCAGCGGCAGGTGGGAGAGAGCTGACCCAGACTACTGGCATATAATAAAATACCCATGCCAGTCTGTCAGTGGATCCCTGTATGACAGTATGCAGGGGCGGTGTGGAGAGAAGTGACAGACTACTGGCATATAATAAGATACCCAAGCGAGTCTGTCATTGGATCCCTGTAAGACAGTATGCAGAGGCAGTATGGGGAGAGCTGACCCAGACTACTGGCATATAATAAGATACCCGTGCCAGTCTGTCAGTGGATCACTGGAAGACAGTATGGCAGGGTGGGGAGAAATGACCCGACTACTGGCATATAATAAGATACCCGTGGCAGTCTGTCAGTGGATCCTGTATGACAGTATGCAGGGCAGTGTAGGGAGAGCTGACCAGACTACTGGCAGATGAATAAGACACCCATGCCGTCTGTCAGTGGTCCCTGTATGACAGTATGAAGTGGCAGGTAGGAACGTTGACTATGCAGGGGCAGTGTTGGGTGAGCTGACCCAGACTTCTGGTATATAATAAGATACCTGTGCTAGTCTGTCAGTGGATCCCTGTATGACAGAATGCAGGGGCAGTGTTGGGTGAGGTAACCCAGACTACTGGCATATAATAAGATACCCATGCCAGTCTGTCAGTGGATCCCTGTATGACAGCTTGCAGGGGCAGTATGGAGTGAGGTAACCAATACTTCTGGCATATAATAAGATACCCATGCCAGTCTGTCAGTGGATCCCTGTATGACAGTATGCAGGGGCAGTGTGGGGTGACCCAGACTACTGGCATATAATAAGATACCCGTACTAGTCTGTCAGTGGAGCCCTGTATGACAGTATGCAGGGGCAGTGTGGGGTGAGCTGACCCCGACTACTTGCATCTAATAAGATACCCATGCTAGTCTGTCAGTGGGTTCCTATATGACAGTATGCAGGGGCAGTGTGGGGTGAGGTAACGCAGACTACTGAATATCACAAGATACCCATGCCAGTCTGTCAGTGGATCCCTTTATGACAGTATGCAGGGGCAGTGTGGGGTGAGCTGACCCAGACTACTGAATATCACAAGATACCAATGCAAGTCTGTCAGTGGATCCCTGTATGACAGTATGCAGGGGCAGTGTGGGGTGAGGTAACGCAGACTACTGAATATCACAAGATACCCATGCCATTCTGTCAGTGGATTCCTGTACGACCGTATGCCGGGGCAGTGTGGAGTGAGGTAACGCAGACTACTGAATATCACAAGATACCCATGCCAGTCTGTCAGTGGAATCCTGTATGACAGTATGCAGGGGCAGTGTGGGGTGAGCTGACCCAGGCTACTGGCATATAAGATACCCATGCTAGTCTGGCAGAGGATCCTATGACAGCATGCATCGACAGAGTGGGGTGAGCTGGCCCAGATTATTGGCATATAATAAGATAGCCAAGCCTTCTGTCAGTGGATCCCCAATGACAGTATGGGGTGAGCTGACCCATTCTACTGGCATATAAGATACCCATACTAGTCTGGCAGGGGATCTCTGTATGACAGTATGCAGGGGCAGTTGGGGTGAGCTGAACCAGACTTCTGGCATATAATAAGATACCCATGCTAGTCTGCCAGTGGATCCCTGTATGACAGTATACAGGGGCAGTGTAGGGAAAGCTGACCCAGACTACAGGCATATAATAAGATACCCGTGCCAGTCTGTCAGTGGATCCCTATATGACAGTATGCAGGGGCAGTATGGGGTGAGCTGACCCAGACTACTGGCATATAATAAGATACCCGTGCCAGTCTGTCAGTGGATCCATGAATGACAGTATGCAGGGGCAGTGTGGGGTGAGCTGACCCCGACTTCTAGTGTAACCCCTAGATGGGCGCTATCCCAGGGCTACTACCCTGCCTGATTTGCCACTAACAGGTTGAGGGCCTGGATCCAATGGCGGTGCCTCCACCCAGAGGTCAGGGTTTGCAATAGTTAAACTAACTTTGGTCACAGCCTCTGGGACACTGCAACCCTTTCTTCCCACTAGTGGCCCACACAATATATCAGAATTACCTTCACAGTATACACTTACCCCAGGTCTGATTCCGTCACTGGGACCTCCTGTGAAATGAGATACAGTGCAACAATCACAGTACAGTACTTTAACATGAACAAATACCTCAGGCAGTATAACTTTGCTGAAACAAGCAGCTCGGATTTATTTAGGGATATAACAAGGACAGGGGAAATCAGGTTAATGCTTATCACTCTAATAATCTATCTATGGCTCTGTGTACAGGCCTATCCCTATCAGTTACTGTCCCTGGGCACCCAAGCCCTAGTGGCTAGTCAAACTGCGGCAGCTGGTAGGGGCCCTTTACACAGAGAAAAGGAGAATTAAACAGTCAGCAGTACAGTAATTCCATTTGGATTTAATGTGGCAATTCAACAGGGAGCGACCTGAATTAGTACTCACGACCTCCAAATAAGATAGGGTCCTTCAACGTCAGCAGGGCTCACTGGAGGTACACAAACCTCTTACACATCCATATAAAGAAAGCACTATACCAGGCAGGCTGCATCTGTATCCCGATGCATTACTGCACAATGCCGGGAGAACACACAGCAGATTCAGTTCCTGACAGACCGAGTGTAATTTTCAGCAATTCTTCCAGTCTTCTACAGGGTGAGCCTGGTTTCTACTCTTCAGAGATCCTTTGATTCTTTCACAGGAAGGATTCAGTCTAACAAGCTGCAGACCGGAACTCTTGGCCTTACACACGTTTTTTGACTAAAACTGCACACTGAAAAGCACAGGGCTCCTTCCTTCTTCACTGCCAAAGCTCAACTGAAACTCCAACCGACAAAACCGGGCACTTCCTTTGAGTTCCTCCCAGTTCTTGACTGGATTGGCTGTCACTCACAATAGACTGCTGCTGTTGGTCCAAAAGGTGCTGAAGTCTAAACTACATCTCCCAAGTCACTGCTCATACAATCCTCTTGTGGCTGGCTCAGATTATGAGTCAAGTTCTGATTCGTCCAAGGCACCATTTTAGAGCTAGCTACCCCACACTGATTGGTCCAGTTCAGCAGTTCAAACTAGAATGGGAACTAGCAGACACATTCTGACTGAAAAGAAAGCAGGTTAGACAAACTGTAATTTCATTATTACTGTAAATGATTTCTGGCAAACAGTTACATCTTTCAGATAGGTTCCTTTGCACTCCTAGTGACTGCAAAAATAGAGTGAATTGGCAGCAGCTTGAGTGGTACTCAATCAAAGAAACACACAGTCCCCCATACAAACTAATTATGTCTGCAAGCAGACAGCTCTTAAAGAGACAGTACCAGAGGTTCTAAAAACACTCACTGATAAATGGCTTAAATGCCAAACACCATTCAGGCTTGGAGCATTCAAGCAAGCTCCTGGAAGTCTTTTGGGAACCCCCATTTGCAGGGGGGTTACACTAGCATATATTAAGATACCCGTGGCCCTCTGTCAGTGGATTCCTGTATGACTGTATGCAGGGGCAGTATTGGGTGAGCTGACCCCGACCTCTGGCATATAATAAGATACCCGTGCCAGTCTGTCAGTGGATCCCTGTATGACAGTATGCAGGGGCAGTGTGGGATGAGGTAACCCAGACTACTGGCATATAATAAGATACCCGTGCTAGTCTGTCAGTGGATCCATGAAAGACAGTATGCAGCGGCAGTGTGGGGTGAGCTGACCCCGACTTCTGGCATATAATAAGATACCCGTGCCAGTATGTCAGTGCATTCCTATATGACAGTATGCAGGGGAAGTATAGGGTGAGCTGACCCCGACTTCTGGCATATAATAAGATACCCGTGCCCATACCTCTCAACCTCCTGCCACATAAATCAGGGACAAGGCTTAAAAAAATCAGGGACAATGGACCAAAATCAGCGACCCTTCTACAAAATTAGAGATATCTCTTCAGGAAGCTGGTAAAATAAAGGGCTTGGTGTAACATGCATTATCTAAGGAAGAACAAGTCTGTAACTTTAAAGTTTGTCATTATTTTTTGCTTATAACCCCCACAATTTGGTCACAGAAAAACAATTTTTAGGAAGGACAGAGTAAAATTCTGAGGCAAAATCAGGGATGTCCCTGAAAATCACGGACAGTTGAGAGGTATGCCCGTGCCAGTCTGTCAGTGGATCCCTGTATGACAGTATGCAGGGGCAATGTAGGGTGAGCTGACCCAGACTTCTGGAATATAATAAGATACCCGTGCTAGTCTGTCAGTGGATCCATGAATGACAGTATGCAGGGGCAGTGTGGGGTGAGCTGACCCCGACTTCTGGCATATAATAAGATACCCATGCCAGTCTGTCAGTGGATTCCTGAATGACAGTATGCAGGGACAGTTTGGGGAGAGCTGACACCGACTTTTGGCTTATAATAAGATACCCGTGCCAGTCTGTCAGTGGATCCCTGTATGACAGTATGCAGGTGCAATTGGGGAGAGCTGACCCAGACTACTGGCAAATAATAAGATACCCATGCTAGTCTGTCAGTGGATCGCTGTATGACAGTATGCAGGGGCAGTATGGGGTAAACTGAGCCAGACTACTGGCATATAATAAGATACCCATGCCAGTCTGTCAGTGGATCCCTGTATGACAGTATGGAGGGGCAGTATGGGGTAAACTGAGCTTAACTACTGGCATATAATAAGATACCCGTGCTAATCGGTCAGTGGATCTCTGTATGACAGTATGCAGGGGCAGTGTGGGGTGAGGTAACCCAGACTTCTGGTATATAATAAGATACCCATGCCAGTCTGTCAGTGGATCCCTGGATGACAGTATGCAGGGGCAGTATGGGGTGAGCTGACCCAGACTTCTGGCATATAATAAGATACCCTTGCCAGTCTGTCAGTGGATTCCTGTATGACAGTATGCAGGGGCAGTATGGGGTGAACTGACCCAGACTACTGACATAGAATCAGATATCCGTGCCAGTATGTCAGTGGATCCATGAATGACAGTATTCAGGGGTAGTGTGGGTAGAACTGACCCAGATTTCTTGCATATAATTAGATACCCATGCTAGTCTGACAGTGGATCCCTGTATGACAGTATGCAGGGGCAGTGTGGCGTGAGTTAACCCAGACTACTGGCATATTATAAGACACCCGTGCTAGTCTGTCAGTGGATCCATGAATGACAGTATGCAGGGGCAGTGTGGAGTGAGCTGACCCCGACTTCTAGCATATAATAAGATACACGTAGCCGTCTGTCAGTGGATCCCTGTATGACAGTATGCAGGGGCAGTGTTGGGTGATCTGACCCAGACTTCTAGTATATAATAAGATACCTGTGCTAGTCTGTCAGTGGATCCCTGTATGGCAGTATGCAGGGGAGTGTTGGGTGAGGTAAACTAGACTACTGGAATATAATAAGATACCCATGCCAGTCTGTCTGTGGATCCCTGTATGACAGCATGCAGGGGCAGTATGGAGTGAGGTAACCCAGACTTCTGGCATATACTAAGATACCCGTTCCAGTCTGTCAGTGGATCACTGTATGACAGTATGCAGGGGCAGTGTGGGGTGACCCAGACTACTGGCATATAATAAGCTACCCGTACTAGTCTGTCAGTGGAGCCCTGTATGACAGTCTGCAGGGGCAGTGTGGGGTGAGCTGACCCCAACTACTGGCATATAACAAGATACCCATGCTAGTCTGTCAGTGGGTTCCTGTATGACAGTATGATGGGGCAGTGTGGGGTGAGGTAACGCAGACTACTGAATATCACAAGATACCCATGCCAGTCTGTCAGTGGATCCCTTTATGACAGTATGCAGGGGCAGTGTGGGGTGAGCTGACCCAGACTACTGAACATCACAAGATACCAATGCCAGTCTGTCAGTGGATCCCTGTATGACAGTATGCAGGGGCAGTGTGGGGTGAGCTGACCTAGGCTACTGGCATATTAGATGCCCACGCTAGTCTGGCAGAGGATCCCCGTATGACATCATGCATCGATAGAGTGGGGTGAGGTGGCCCAGATTATTGGCATATAACAAGATAGCCAAGCCATCTGTCAGTGGATCCCCAATGACAGTATGGGGTGAGCTGACCCATACTACTGGCATATAAGATAACCATACAAGTCTGGCAAGGGATCCCTGTATGACAGTATGCAGGGGCAGTTGGGGTGAGCTGACCCAGACTTCTGGCATATAATAAGATACCCATTCTAGTCTGTCAGTGGATCCCTGTATGACAGTATGCAGGGGCAGTGTGGGGAGAACTGACCCTGACTACTGGCATATAATAAGATACCCGTGCTAGTCTGTCAGTGGATCTCCGTATGACAGTAAGCAGAGGCAGTATGGGGAGAGGTGACAGACTACTGGTAAATTACAAGATACCCATGCCAGTCTGTCAGTGGATCCCTGTATGACAGTATGCAGGGGCAGTGTTGGGTGAGGTAACCCAGACTACTGAATATCACAAGATACCCATGCCATTCTGTCTGTGGATCCCTATATGACAGTATGCAGGGGCAGTGTGGGGTGAGCTGACCCAGACTACTGGCATAAAATAAGATACCCGTGCTAGTCTGTCAGTGGATCCCTGTATGACAGTATGCAGGGGCAGTGTGGAGTGAGCTGACCCAGACTACTGCATATTAAGATACCCATGCCAGTCTGTCAGTGGGTTCCTGTATGATAGTATGCAGGGGAAGTGTGGGGTGAGGTAACCCAGACTACTGAATATCACAAGATACCCATGCCAGTCTGTCAGTGGATCCCTGTATGACAGTATGCAGGGGCAGTGCGGGGAGCACTGACCCAGACTACTGGCATATATTACGATACCCGTGCCAGTCTGTCAGTGGATCCCTGTATGACAGCATGCATCGACTGAGTGGGGTGAGCTGGCCCAGAATATTGGCATATAATAAGATAGCCAAGCTATCTGTCAGTGGATCCCCAATGACAGTATGGGATGAGTTGACCCATTCTACTGGCATATAAGATACCCATACTAGTCTGGCAGGGGAACCCTGTATGACAGTTTGCAGGAGCAGTTGGGGTGAGCTGACCCAGACTTCTGGCATATAATAAGATACCAATGCTAGTCTGCCACTGGATCCCTGTATGACAGTATGCAGAGGCAGTGTGGGGAGAAATGACCCCGACTACTGGCATATAATAAGATACCCATAACAGTCTGTCAGTGGATCCCTGTATGACAGTATGAAGGGGCAGTATGGGGTGAGCTGACCCAGACTTCTGGCATATAATAAGATACCCATGCCAGTCTGTCAGTGGATTCCTTGAATGACAGTATGCAGGGGCAGTATGGGGTGAGCTGACCCAGACTACTGGCATATAATAAGATACCCGTGCCAGTCTGTCAGTCGATTCCTGTATGACAGAATGCAGGGGCAGTGTAGGGAGAGCTGATACAGACTACTGGCATATAATAAGATATCCGTGCCAGTCTGTCAGTGGATTCCTGTATGACAGTATGCAGGGGCATTGTAGGGAAATCTGACCCAGACTACTGGCATATAATAAGATACCCGTGCCAGTCTGTCAGTGAATCCCTGTATGACAGTATGCAGGGGCAGTATGGGGTGAGCTGACCCAGACTACTGGCATATAATAAGATACCCGTGCCAGTCTATCAGTGGATCCATGAATGACAGTATGCAGGGGCAGTATGGGGTAAGCTGACCCAGAATACTGGCATATAATAAGATACCCATGCCAGTCTGTCAGTGGATCCATGAATGACAGTATGCAGGGGCAGTGTGGGGTGAGCTGATCCCGACTTCTGGCAAATAATAAGATACCCGTGCCATTCTGTCAGTGGATCCCTGTATGACAGTATGCAGGGGCAGTGTGGGGTGAGCTGACCCAGACTTCTGGTATATAATAAGATACCCGTGCTAGTCTGTCAGTGGATCCCTCTATGACAGTATGCAGGGGCAGAATGGGGTGAGCTGACCCCGACTTCTGGCATATAATAAGATACCCGTGCCCATACCTCTCAACCTTCTGCCTCATAAATCAGCGACCCTTCCACAAAACTAGAGATATCTCTTCATGAAGCTGGTAAAATAAAGGGCCTGGTGTAACATGCTTTATCTAAGGAAGAACAAGTCTGTAACTTTAAATTTTGTCATAATTTTTTGCTTCTAACCCCCACAATTTGGTCACAGAAAAACAATTTTTAGGAGGGACAGAGTAAAATTCTGAGGTAAAATCAGGGAAGTCCCTGAAAATCAGGGACTGTTGAGAGGTATGCCCGTGCCAGTCTGTCAGTGGATCCCTGCATGACAGTATGCAGGGGCAGTGTGGGGTGAGCTGACCCAGACTTCTGGTATATAATAAGATACCCTTGCTAGTCTGTCAGTGGATCCCTGTATTACAGTATGCAGGGGCAGTATGGGGTAAACTGAGCCAGACTACTGGCATATAATAAGATAACCGTGCCAGTCTGTCAGTGGATCCCTGTAAGACAGTATGGAGAGGCAGTATGGGGTAAACTGAGCATGACTACTGGCATATAATAAGATACCCGTGCTAATCTCTCAGTGGATCTCTGTATGACAGTATGCAGGGGCAGTGTGGGGTGAGGTAACCCAGACTTCTGGTATATATTAAGATGCCCATGCCAGTCTGTCAGTGGATCCCTGGATGACAGTATGCAAAGGCAGTATGGGGTGAGCAGACCCAGTCTTCTGACATATATTAAGATACCCGTGCCAGTCTGTCAGTGGATTCCTGTATGACAGTATGCAGGGCCAGTATGGGGTGAGCTAACCCAGACTACTGGCATACAATAAGATACCCATGCCAGTATGTAGGTGGATCCATGAATGACAGTATGCAGGGGTAGTGTGAGGAGAACTGACCCAGATTTCTGGCATATAATAAGATACCCGTGCTAGTCTGTCAGTGGATCCCTGTATGACAGTATGCAGGGGCAGTGTGGGGTGAGGTCACCCAGACTACTGGCATATAATAAGATACCCGTGCTAGTCTGTCAGTGGATCCATGAATGACAGTATGCAGGGGCAGTGTGGGGTGAGCTGACCCAGACTTCTGGCATATAATTAGATACCCGTGCCAGTCTGTCAGTGGATCCCTGTATGACAGTATGCAGGGGCAGTGTGGGGTGAGTTAACCCAGACTTCTGGTATATAATAAGATACCCGTGCTAGTCTGTCAGTGGATCCCTGTATGACAGTATGCAGGGGCAGTATGGGGTAAACTGAGCCAGACTACTGGCATATAATAAGATACCCGTGCCAGTCTGTCAGTGGATCCCTGTATGACAGTATGCAGGGGCAGTATGGGGTAAACTGAGCTTGACTACTGGCATATAATAAGATACCCGTGCTAATCTGTCAGTGGATCTATGTATGACAGTATGCAGGGGCAGTGTGGGGTGAGGTAACCCAGACTTCTGGTATATAATAAGATACCCATGCCAGTCTTCAGTGGATCCCTGGATGACAGTATGCAGGGGCAGTATGGGGTGAGCTTACCCAGACTTCTGGCATATAATAAGATACCCGTGCCAGTCTGTCAGTGGATTCCTGTATGACAGTATGCAGGGGCAGTATGGGGTGAGCTGACCCAGACTACCTGCATATAATAAGATACCCGAGCCAGTTTATCAGTGGATCCATGAATGATAGTATGCAGGGGCAGTAAGGGGTGAGCTGACCCAGACTACTGGCATATAATAAGATACCCGTGCCAGTATGTCAGTGGATCCATGAATGACAGTATGCAGGAGTAGTGGGGGGAGAACTGACCCAGATTTCTGTCATATAATAAGATACTCGTGCTAGTCTGTCAGTGGATCCCTGTATGACAGTATGCAGGGGTAGTGTGGGGAGAACTGACCCAGATTTCTGGCATATAATAAGATACCCATGCTAGTCTGTCAGTGGATCCCTGTATGACAGTATGCAGGGGCAGTGTGGGGTGAGCTGACCCCGACTTCTAGCATATAATAAGATACCCAAGCCAGTCTGTCAGTGGATTCCTGTATGACAGTATGCAGGGACAGTATGGGGTGTGCTGACCCCGACTTCTAGTTTATAATAAGATACCCGTGCCAGTCTGTCAGTGGATCCCTGTATGACAGTATGCAGGGGCAGTGTGGGGTGAGCTAACCCAGACTTCAGGCCTATAATAAGATACCCGTGCCAGTCTGTCAGTGGAATCCTGTATGACAGTATGCAGGGGCAGTATGGGGTAAACTGAGCTTGACTACTGGCATATAATGAGATACCCGTGCTAATCTGTCAGTGGATCTCTGTATGACAGTATGCAGGGGCAGTGTGGGGAGAGCTGACCCAGACTTCTGGTATATAATAAGATACCTTTGCTAGTCTGTCAGTGGATCCCTGTATTACAGTATGCAGGGGCAGTATGGGGTAAACTGAGCCAGACTACTGGCATATAATAAGATACCCGTGCCAGTCTGTCAGTGGATCCCTCATGACAGTATGCAGGGGCAGTGTGGGGTGAGGTAACCCAGACTTCTGGCATATAATAAGATACCCGTGCCAGTCTGTCAGTGGATCCCTGTATGACAGTATGCAGGGGCAGTGTGGAGTGAGCTGACCCCGACTACTGGCATATAATAAGATTCCCGTGCTAGTCTGTCAGTGGGTTCCTGTTTGACAGTATGCAGGGGCAGTGTGGGGTGAGGAAATGCAGACTACTGAATATCACATGATACCCATGCCAGTCTGTCAGAGGATCCCTGTATGACAGTATGCAGGGGCAGTGTGGGGTGAGCTGACGGACTACAGAATATCACAAGATACCCATGCCAGTCTGTCAGTGGATCCCTGTATGACAGTATGCAGGGGCAGTGTGGGGTGAGCTGACCTAGGCTACTGGCATATAAGATACCCATGCTAGTCTGGCAGAGGATCCCCGTATGACAGCATGCATCGACAGAGTGGGGTGAGGTGGCCCAGATTATTGGCATATAATAAGATAGCCAAGCCATCTGTCAGTGGATCCCCAATGACAGTATGGGGTGAGCTGACCCATACTACTTGCATATAAAGTACCCATACTAGTCTGGCAGGGGATCCCTGTATGACAGTATGCAGGGCAGTTGGGGTGAGCTGACCCAGACTTCTGGCATATAATTAGATACCCGTGCCAGTCTGTCAGTGGATCCCTGTATGACAGTATGCAGGGGCAGTGTGGGAGAACTGACCCTGACTACTGGCATATAATAAGATACCCGTGCTAGTCTGTCAGTGGATCTCTGTATGACAGTAAGCAGTGGCAGTATGGGGAGAGGTGACAGACTACTGGTATATTACAAGATACCCATGCCAGTCTGTCAGTGGATCCCTGTATGACAGTATGCAGGGGCAGTGTGGGGTGAGCTGACCCAGACTTCTGGTATATAATAAAATACCCGTGCTAGTCTGTCAGTGGACACCTGTATGACAGTATGCAGGGGCAGAATGGGGTAAACTGAACCAGACTACTGGCATATAATAAGTTACCCGTGCCAGCTGACAGTGGATCCCTGTATGACAGTATGCAGGGGCAGTGTGGGGAGAACTGACCCTGACTACTGGCATATAATAAGATACCCGTGCTAGTCTGTCAGTGGATCTCTGTATGACAGTAAGCAGTGGCAGTATGGGGAGAGGTGACAGACTTCTGGTATATTACAAGATACCCATGCCAGTCTGTCAGTGGATCCCTGTATGACAGTATGCAGGGGCAGTGTGGGGTGAGCTGACCCAGACTTCTGGTATATAATAAGATACCCGTGCTAGTCTGTCAGTGGATACCTGTATGACAGAATGCAGGGGCAGAATGGGGTAAACTGAACCAGACTACTGGCATATAATAAGTTACCCGTGTCAGCTGACAGTGGATCCCTGTATGACAGTATGCAAGGGCAGAATGGGGTAAACTGAGCTTGACTACTGGCACATAATAAGATACCC
This sequence comes from Neoceratodus forsteri, assembly GCA_016271365.2. Classification (NCBI taxonomy): domain Eukaryota; kingdom Metazoa; phylum Chordata; order Ceratodontiformes; family Ceratodontidae; genus Neoceratodus; species Neoceratodus forsteri. The sequence continues at coordinate 5,930,135 of CM057449.1, read as the reverse complement.
GTGCTGATCTGTCAGTGGATCTCTGAATGACAGTATGCAGGGACAGTGTGGGGTGAGGTAACCCAGACTTCTGGTATATAATAAGATACACATGCCAGTCTGTCAGTGGATCCCTGGATGACAGTATGCAGGGGCAGTATGGGGTGAGCTGACCCAGACTTCTGGCATATAATAAGATTCCCGTGCCAGTCTGACAGTGGATTCCTGTATGACAGTATGCAGGGGCTGTATGGGGTGAGCTGACAAAGACTACTGGCATATAATATTACCCGTGCCAGTATGTCAGTGGATCCATGAATGACAGTATGCAGGGGTAGTGTGGGGAGAACTGTCCCAGATTTCTGGCATATAATAAGATACCCGTGCTAGTCTGTCAGTGGATCCCTGTTTGACAGTATGCAGGGGCAGAGTGGGGTGAGGTAACCCAGACTACTGGCATATAATAAGATACCCGTGCTAGTCTGTCAGTGGATCCATGAATGACAGTATGCAGGGGCAGTGTGGGGTGAGCTGACCCCAACTTCTGGCATATAATAAGATACCCGTGCCAGTCTGTCAGTGGATTCCTGTATGACAGTATGCAGGGACGGTATGGGTGTAGCACGACTTCTGGCTTATAATAAGATTCCCGTGCCAGACTGTCAGTTGATCCCTGTATGACAGTATGCAGGGGCAGCGTGGGGTGAGCTGACCCAGACTTCTGGTATATAATAAGATACCCGTGCTAGTCTGTCAGTGGATCCCTGCATGACAGTATGCAGGGGCAGTATGGGGTAAACTGAGTCAGACTACTGGCATATAATAAGATACCAGTGCCAGTCTGTCAGTGGATCCCTGTATGACAGTATGCTGGGGCAGTATGGGGTAAACTGAGCTTGACTACTGGCATATAATAAGATACCCGTGCTAATCTGTCAGTGGATCTATGTATGACGGTATGCGGGGCAGTGTGGGGTGAGGTAACCCAGACTTGTGGTATATAATAAGATACCCATGCCAGTCTTCAGTGGATCCCTGGATGACAGTATGCAGGGGCAGTATGGGGTGAGCTGACCCAGACTTCTGGCATATAATAAGATACCCATGCCAGTCTGTCAGTGGATTCCTGTATGACAGTATGTAGGGGCAGTATGGGGTGAGCTAACCCAGACTACTGGCATATATTGAGATACCCGTGCCAGTATGTCAGTGGATCCATGAATGACAGTATACAGGGGTAGTGTGGGGAGAACTGACCCAGATTTCTGGCATGTAATAAGATACCCATGCTAGTCTGTCAGTGGATCACTGTATGACAGTATGAGGGGCAGTGTGGGGTGAGGTAACCCAGACTACTGGCATACAATAAGATACCCGTGCTAGTCTGTCAGTGGATGCATGAATGACAGTATGCAAGGGCAGTGTGGGTGAGCTGACTCCGACTTCTAGCATATAATAAGATACCCATGCCAGTCTGTCAGTGGATTCTTGTATGACAGTATGCAGGGACAGTATGGGGTGAGCTGACCCCGACTTCTGGCTAATAATAAGATACCCGTGCCAGTCTGTCAGTGGATCCCTGTATGATAGTATGCAGGGGCAGTATGGGGTAAACTGAGCCAGACTACTGGCATATAATAAGATACCATGCCAGTCTTTCAGTGGATCCCTGTATCACAGTATGCAGGGGTAGTATGGGTTAAACTGAGCTTGACTTCTGGCATATAATAAGATACCCATGCCAGTCTGTCAGTGGATCCCTGGATGACAGTATGCAGGGGCAGTATGGGGTGAGCTGACCCAGACTTCTGGCATATAATAAGATACCTGTGCCAGTCTGTCAGTGGATTCCTGTATGACAGTATGCAAGGGCAGTATTGGGTGAGCTGACCCAGACTACTGGCATATAATAAGATACCCATGCCAGTATGTCAGTGGATCCATGAATGACAGTATGCAGGGGTAGTGTGGGGAGAACTGACCCAGATTTCTGGCATATAATAAGATACCCGTGCTAGTCTGTCAGTGGATCCCTGTATGACAGTATGCAGGGGCAGTGTGGGGTGAGGTAACCCAGACTATTGGCATATAATAAGATACCCGTGCTAGTCTGTCAGTGGATCCCCGTATGACAGTAGGCAGGGGTGGTGTGGGGTGAGGTAACCCAGACTACTGGCGTATAATAAGATACCCATGCCAGTCAGTCAGTGGATCCCTGTATGACAGTATGCAGGGGCAGTGTGGGGTGAACTGACCCAGACTTCTGGTATTTAATAAGATACCCGTGCCAGTCAGTCAGTGGATTCAGGACAGTGCAGGGGCATAAGGTAAACTGAGCTTGACTACTGGCATATAATGAGATACCCATGCTAATCTGTCAGTGGATCTTTGTATGACGGTAAGCAGGGGCAGTGTGGGGTGAGCTGACCCAGACTACTGGCATATAATAAGATACCCATGCCAGTCTGTCAGTGGATACCTGTATGACTGCATGCAGGGGCAGTGTGGGGTGAGGTAACGCAGACTACTGAATATCACAAGATACCCATGCCAGTCTGTCAGTGGATCCCTGTATGATAGTATGCAGGGGCAGTGTGGGGTGAGGTAACGCAGACTACTGAATATCACAAGATACCCATGCCAGTCTGTCAGTGGATCCCTGTATGACAGTATGCAGCGACAGTGTGGGGTGAGCTGACCTAGGCTACTGGCATATAAGATACCCATGCTAGTCTGGCAGAGGATCCCCGTATGACAGCATGCATCGACAGAGTGGGGTGAGCTGGCCCAGATTATTATCATATAAAAAGAAAGCCAAGCCATCTAAGAGTGGATCCCCAATGACAGTATGGGGTGAGCTGACCCCTACTACTGGCATATAAGATACCCATACTAGTCTGGCAGGGGATCCCTGTATGACAGTATGCAGGGGCAGTTAGCGTGAGTTGAGCCAGACTTCTGGCATATAATAAGATACCCGTGCTAGTCTGTCAGTGGATCCCTGTATGACAGTATTCAGGGGCAGTGTGGGGAGAACTGACCCTGACTACTGCATATAATAAGATACCCGTGACAGTTTGTCAGTGGATCACTGTATGACAGTAAGCAGTGGCAGTATGGGGAGAGGTGACAGACTACTGGTATATTACAAGATACCCATGCCAGTCTGTCAGTGGATCCCTGTATGACAGTATGCAGGGGCAGAGTGGGGTGAGCTGAACTAGACTACTGGCATATAATAAGATACCCATGCAAGTCTGTCAGTGGGTCCCTGTATGACAATATGCAGGGGCAGTGTGGGGTGAGGTAACCCAGACTACTGGCATATAATTAGATACCCATACTAGTCTGGCAGGGGATCTCTGTATGACAGTATGCAGGGGCAGTTGGGGTGAGCTAACCCAGACTTCTGGCATATGATAAGATACCCATGCTAGTCTGCCAGTGGATCCCTGTATGACAGTATGCAGGGGCAGTGTGGGGAGAAATGACCCCAACTACTGGCATATAACAAGATACCCGTGCCAGACTGTCAGTGGATGCCTGTATGACAGTATGCAGGGGCAGTATGGGGTGAGCTGACCTAGGCTTCTGGCATATAATAAGATACCCATGCAAGTCTGTGAGTGGATTCCTTGTATGACAGTATGCAGGGGCAATATGGGGATAGCTGACCCAGACTTCTGGCATATAATAAGATACCCGTGCCAGTCTGTCAGTGGATCCCTGTATGACAGTATGCAGGGGCAGTATGGGGTGAGCTGACCCAGACTACTGGCATATAATAAGATACCCGTGCAGTCTGTCAGTGGATCCATGAATGACAGTATGCAGGGGCAGTGTGGGGAGAGCTGACCCCGACTTCTAGCATATAATAAAATACCCGTGCCAGTCTGTCACTGGATTCCTGTATGACAAAATGCAGGGACAGTATTGGGTGAGCTGACCCCGACTTCTGGCATATAATAAGATACCCGTGCCAGTCTGTCAGTGGATCCCTGTATGACAGTATGCAGGGGCAGTGTGGGGTGAGCTGACCCAGACTTCTGGAATATAATAAGAAACCCGTAGCTAGTCTGTCAGTGGATCCCTGTATGACAGTATGCAGGGGCAGTGTGGGGTGAGGTAACCCAGACTACTGGCATATAATAAGATACCCGTGCTAGTCTGTCAGTGGATCTTGAATGATAGTATTCAGGGGCAGTGTGGGGTGAGCTGACCCCGACTTCTGGCTTATAATAAGATACCCGTGCCCATACCTCTCAACCTCCTGCCACATAAATCAGGGACAAGGCTTAAAAAAATCAGGGACAATGGACCAAAATCAGTGACCCTTCTACAAAATTAGAGATATCTCTTCAGGAAGCTGGTAAAATAAAGGGCTTGGTGTAACATGCATTATCTAAGGAAGAACAAGTCTGTAACTTTAAAGTTTGTCATTATTTTTTGCTTATAACCCCCACAATTTGGTCACAGAAAACAATTTTTAGGAGGACAGAGTAAAATTCTGAGGCAAAATCAGGGATGTCCCTGAAAATCAGGGACAGTTGAGAGGAATGCCCGTGCCAGTCTGTCAGTGGATCCCTGTATGACAGTATGCAGGTTCAGTGTGGGGTGAGCTGACCCAGACTTCTGGTATATAATAAGATACCCGTGTTAGTCTGTCAGTGGATCCCTGTATGACAGTATGCAGGGGCAGTATGGGGTAAACTGAGCCAGACTACTGGCATATAATAAGATACCCGTGCCAGTCTGTCAGTGGATCCATGAATGACAGTATGCAGGGGCAGTATGGGGTGAGCTGACCCAGGCTACAGGCATATAACATGATACCCGGGCCAGTCTGTCAGTGGATCCATGAATGACAGTATGCAGGGGCAGTGTGGGGTGAGCTGACCCCGACTTCTAGCATATAATAAAATACCCGTGCCAGTCTGTCACTGGATTCCTGTATGACAAAATGCAGGGACAGTATTGGGTGAGCTGACCCCGACTTCTGGCATATAATAAGATACCCGTGCCAGTCTGTCAGTGGATCCCTGTATGACAGTATGCAGGGGCAGTGTGGGGTGAGCTGACCCAGACTTCTGGAATATAATAAGAAACCCGTACTAGTCTGTCAGTGGATCCCTGTATGACAGTATGCGGGGGCAGTGTGGGGTGAGGTAACCCAGACTACTGGCATATAATAAGATACCCGTGCTAGTCTGTCAGTGGATCTTTGAATGATAGTATTCTGGGGCAGTGTGGGGTGAGCTGACCCCGACTTCTGGCTTATAATAAGATACCCGTGCCAGTATGTCAGTGGATTCCTGTATGACAGTATGCAGGGGCAGTACGGGGTGAGCTGACCCCGACTTCTGGCATATAATAAGATACCCGTGCCCATACCTCTCAACCTCCTGCCACATAAATCAGGGACAAGGCTTAAAAAAATCAGGGACAATGGACCAAAATCAGTGACCCTTCTACAAAATTAGAGATATCTCTTCAGGAAGCTGGTAAAATAAAGGGCTTGGTGTAACATGCATTATCTAAGGAAGAACAAGTCTGTAACTTTAAAGTTTGTCATTATTTTTTGCTTATAACCCCCACAATTTGGTCACAGAACACAATTTTTAGGAGGACAGAGTAAAATTCTGAGGCAAAATCAGGGATGTCCCTGAAAATCAGGGACAGTTGAGAGGAATGCCCGTGCCAGTCTGTCAGTGGATCCCTGTATGACAGTATGCAGGTTCAGTGTGGGGTGAGCTGACCCAGACTTCTGGTATATAATAAGATACCCGTGCTAGTCTGTCAGTGGATCCCTGTATGACAGTATGCAGGGGCTGTATGGGGTAAACTGAGCCAGACTACTGGCATATAATAAGATACCCGTGCCAGTCTGTCAGTGGATCCATGTATGACAGTATGCAGGAGCAGTATGGGGTTAACTGAGCTTGACTACTGGCATATTATAACATACCCATGCTAATCTGTCAGTGGATCTCTGTATGACAGTATGCAGGGGCAGTGTGGAGTGAGGTAACCCAGACTTCTGATATCTAATAAGATACCCATGCCAGTCTGTCAGTGGATTCCTGTATGACAGTATGCAGGGGCAGTATAGGGTGAGCTGACCCAGACTACTGGCATATAATAAGATACCCGTGCCAGTATGTCAGTGGATCCATGAATGACAGTATGCATGGGTAGTGTGGGGAGAACTGACCCAGATTTCTGGAATATAATAAGATACCCGTGCTAGTCTGTCAGTGGATCCCTGTATGACAGTATGCAGGGGCAGTGTGGAGTGAGGTAACCCAGACTACTGGCATATAATAAGATACCCGTGTTAGTCTGTCAGTGGATCCATGAATGAGAGTATGCATGGGCAGTGTGGGGTGAGCTGAACCGACTTCTGGCATATAATAAGATACCCATGCCAATCTGTCAGTAGATTCCTGTATGACAGTATGCACGGACAGTATGGGGTGAGCTGACCCCGACTTCTAGCTTATAATAAGATACCCGTGCCAGTCTGTCAGTGGATCCCAGTATGACAGTATGCAGGGGCAGTGTGGGGTGAACTGACCCAGACTTCTGGTATATAATAAGATACCCGTGCCAGTCTGTCATTGGATCCCTGTATGACAGTATGCAGGGGCAGTTTGGGGTAAACTGAGCCAGACTACTGGCATATAATAAGATACCCGTGCCAGTCTGTCATTGGATCCCTGTATGACAGTATGCAGGGGCAGTATGGGGTAAACTGAGCTTGACTACTGGCATATAATAAGATACCCGTGCTAATCTGTCAGTGGATCTCTGTATGACAGTATGCAGGGGCAGTGTGGGGTGAGGTAACCCAGACTTCTGGTATATAATAAGATACCCATGCCAGTCTGTCAGTGGATTCCTGTATGACAGTATACAGGGGCAGTATGGGGTGAGATGACACAGACTACTGGCATAAAATAAGATACCCGTGACAGTATGTCAGTGTATCCATGAATGACAGTATGCAGGGGTACTGTGGGGAGAACTGACCCAGATTTCTTGCATATAATAAGATCCCCATGCTAGTCTGTCAGTGGATCCCTGTATGACAGTATGCAGGGCAGTGTGGTGTGAGGTAACCCAGACTACTGGCATATAATAAGATACCCGTGCTAGTCTGTCAGTGGATCCATGAATGACAGTATGCAGGGGCAGGGTGGGGTGAGCTGACCCCGACTTCTAGCATATAATAAGATACCCATGCCAGTCTGTCAGTTGATTCCTGTATGACAGTATGCAGGGACAGTATGGGGTGAGCTGACCCCAACTTCTGGTTTATAAAAGATACCCGTGCCAGTCTGTCAGTGGATCCCTGTATGACAGTATGCAGGGGCAGTGTGGGGTGAGCTGACCCAGACTTCTGGTATATAATAAGATACCTGTGCTAGTCTGTCAGTGGATCCCTGTATGACAGTATGCAGGGGCAGTATGGGCTAAACTGAGCTTGGCATACTGGCATATAATAAGATACCCGTGCTACTCTGTCAGTGGATCTCTGTATGACAGTATGCAGGGGCAGTGTGGGGTGAGCTGACCCAGACTACTGGCATATAATAAGATTCCCATGCCAGTCTGTCAGTGGATCCCTGTATGACAGCATGCAGAGGCAGTATGGGGAGAGGTAACCCAGACTTCTGGCATATAATAAGATACCCGTGCCAGTCTGTCTGTGGATTCCTGTATGACAGTATGCAGGGGCAGTGTGGGGTGGCCCAGACTACTGGCATATAATAAGATACCCGTACTAGTCTGTCAGTGGAGCCCTGTATGACAGTATGCAGGGGCACTGTGGGGTGAGCTGACCCCGACTACTGGCATATAATAAGATACCCATGCTAGTCTGTCAGTGGGTTCCTGTATGACAGTATGCAGGGGCAGTGTGGGGTGAGGTAACCGAGACTACTGGCATATAATAAGATACCCGTGCTAGTCTGTCAGTGGGTCACTGTATGACAGTATGCAGGGGCAGTGTGGGGTGAGGTAACCCAGACTACTGAATATCACAAGATACCCATGCCAGTCTGTCAGTGGATCCCTGTATGACAGTATGCAGGGGCAGTGTGGGGTGAGCTGACCCAGGCTACTGGCATATAAGATACCCATGCTAGTCTGGCAGAAGATCCCCATATGACAGCATGCATCGACAGAGTGGGGTGAGCTGGCCCAGATTATTGGCATATAATAAAATAGCCAAGCTATCTGTCAGTGGATCCCCAATGACAGTATGGGGTGAGCTGACCCATACTACTGGCATATAAGATACCCATACTAGTCTGGCAAGGGATCCCTGTATGACAGTATGCAGGGGCAGGTGGGGTGAGCTGACCCAGACTTCTGGCATATAATAAGATACCCGTGCTAGTCTGTCAGTGGATCCCTGTATGACAGTATGCAGGGGCAGTGTGGGGAGAACTGACTTGACTACTAGCATTTAATGAGATACCCGTGCCAGTCTGTCAGTGGATCTCTGTATGACAGTAAGCAGTGGCAGTATGGGGAGAGGTGACAGACTACTGGTATATTACAAGATACCCATGCCAGTCTGTCAGTGGATCCCTGTATGACAGTATGCAGAGGCAGTGTGGGGTGAGGTATCCCAGACTACTGAATATCACAAGATACCCATGCCAGTCTGTCAGTGGATCCCTGTATGACAGTATGCAGGGGCAGTGTGGGGTGAGCTGACCCAGACTACTGGCAAATAATAAGATACCCGTGCTAGTCTGTCAGTGGGTCCATGTATGGTAGTATGCAGGGGCAGTGTGAGGTGAGGTAATCCAGACTACTGGCATATAATAAAATACCCGTGCTAGTCTGTCAGTGGGTCCCTGTATGACAGTATGAAGGGGCAGTTTGGGGTGAGCTGACCCAGACTACTGAATATCACAAGATACCCATGCCAGTCTGTCAGTGGAACCCTGTATGACAGTATGCAGTGGCAGTGTGGGGTGAGCTGACCCAGGCTGCTGGCATATAAGATACCCATGCTAGTTTGGCAGAGGATCCCCATATGACAGCATGCATCGACAGAGAGGGGTGAGCTGGCCAAGATTATTGGCATATAATAAGATAGCCTAGCTATCTGTCAGTGGATCCCCAATGACAGAATGGGGTGAGCTGACCCATTTTCCTGGCATATAAGATACCCATACTAGTCAGGCTGGGGAACTTGTATGACAGTATGCAGGGGCAGTTAGGTGAGCTGACCCAGACTTCTGGACATAATAAGACACCCATGCTAGTCTGCAAGTGGATCCCTAGGACTGACAGTATGCAGGGCAGTGTGGGGAGAAATGACCTCGACTACTGGCATATAATAACATACCCGTGCCAGTCTGTCTGTGGATCCCTGTATGACAGTATGCAGGGGCAGTATGGGGTGAGCTGACCCAGACTTCTGGCATATAATAAGATACCCATGCCAGTCTGTCAGTGGATTCCTTGTATGACAGTATGCAGGGGCAGTATGGGGATAGCTGACCCAGACTTCTGGCATATAATAAGATACCCATGCCAGTCTGTCAGTCGATTCCTGTATGACAGTATGCAGGGGCAGTGTGGGGAGCTGACCCAGACTACTGGCATATAATAAGATACCCGTGCCAGTCTGTCAGTGGATCCCTGTATGACAGTATGCAGGGGCAGTGTAGGGAAAGCTGACCCAGACTACTGGCATATAATAAGATACCCATGCTAGTCTGTCAGTGGATCCCTGTATGACAGTATGCAGGGGCAGTATGGGGTGAGCTGACCCAGACTACTGGCATATAATAAGATACCCGTGCCAGTCTGTCAGTGGATCCCTGAATGACAGTATGCAGGGGCAGTATGGGGTGAGCTGACCCAGACTACTGGCATATAACAAGATACCCTGGCCAGTCTGTCAGTGGATCCATGAATGACAGTATGCAGGGGCAGTGTGGGGTGAGCTGACCCCGACTTCTAGCATATAATAAGATACCCGTGCCAGTCTGTCAGTGGATTCCTGTATGACAGTATGCAGGGCAGTATTGGGTGAGCTGACCCCGACTTCTGGCATATAATAAGATACCCGTGCCAGTCTGTCAGTGTATCCCTGTATGACAGTATGCGGGGCAGTGTGGGGTGAGCTGACCCAGACTTCTGGTATATAATAAGATACCCGTGCTAGTCTGTCAGTGGATCTCTGTATGACAGTATGCAGGGGCAGTGTGGGGTGAGGTGACCCAGACTACTGGCATATAATAAGATACCCTTGTTAGTCTGTCAGTGGATCCATGAATGACAGTATGCAGGGGCAGTGTGGGGTGAGCTGACCCCGACTTCTGGTATATAATAAGATACCCGTGCCAGTATGTCAGTGGATTCCTGTATGAAAGTATGCAGGGGCAGTATGGGGTGAGCTGACCCCGACTTCTGGCATATAATAAGATACCCGTGCCCATACCTCTCAACCTCCTGCCACATAAATCAGGGACAAGGCTTAAAAAAATCAGGGACAATGGACCAAAATCAGGACCCTTCTACAAAATTAGAGATATCTCTTCAGGAAGCTGGTAAAATAAAGGGCTTGGAGTAACATGCATTATCTAAGGAAGAACAAGTCTGTAACTTTAAAGTTTGTCATTATTTTTTGCTTATAACCACCACAATTTGGTCACAGAAAAACAATTTTTAGGAGGGACAGAGTAAAATTCTGAGGCAAAATCAGGGATGTCCCTGAAAATCAGGGACAGTTGAGAGGTATGCCCATGCCAGTCTGTCAGTGGATCCCTGTATGACAGTATGCAGGGGCAGTGTGGGGTGAGCTGACCCAGACTTCTGGTATATAATAAGATACCCGTGCTAGTCTGTCAGTGGATCCCTGTATGACAGTATGCAGGGGCAGTATGGGGTAAACTGAGCCAGACTACTGGCATATAATAAGATACCCGTGCCAGTCTGTCAGTGGATCCCTGTATGACAGTATGCAGGGGCAGTGTGGGGAGAAATGACCCCGACTACTGGCATATAATAACATACCCGTGCCAGTCTGTCAGTGGATCCCTGTATGACAGTATGCAGGGGCAGTATGGGGTGAGCTGAACCAGACTTCTGGCATATAAAATGATACCCATGACAGTCTGTCAGTGGATTCCTTGTATGACAGTATGCAGGGGCAGTATGGGGATAGCTGACCCAGACTTCTGGCATATAATAAGATACCCGTGCCAGTCTGTCAGTCGATTCCTGTATGACAGTATACAATGGTAGTGTAGGGAGAGCTGACCCAGACTACTGGCATATAATAAGATACCCGTGGCAGTCTGTCAGTGGATCCCTGCATGACAGTATGCAGGGGCAGTGTAGGGAAAGCTGACGCAGACTACTGGCATATAATAAGATACCCGTGCCAGTCTGTCAGTGGATCCCTGTATGACAGTATGCAGGGGCAGTATGGGGTGAGCTGACCCAGACTACTGGCATATAATAAGATACCCGTGCCAGTCTGTCAGTGGATCCATGAATGACAGTATGCAGGGGCACTATGGGGTGAGCTGACCCAGACTACTGGCATATAACAAGATACCCGGGCCAATCTGTCAGTGGATCCATGAATGACAGTATGCAGGGGCAGTGTGGGGTGAGCTGACCCCGACTTCTAGAATATAATGAGATACCCGTGCAAGTCTGGCAGTGGATTCCTGTATGACAGTATGCAGGGGCAGTGTGGGGTGAGGTATCCCAGACTACTGAATATCACAAGATACCCATGCCAGTCTGTCAGTGGATCCCTGTATGACAGTATGCAGGGGCAGTGTGGGGTGAGCTGACCCAGACTACTGGCAAATAATAAGATACCCGTGCTAGTCTGTCATTGGGTCCCTGTATGATAGTATGCAGGGGCAGTGTGAGGTGAGGTAACCCAGACTACTGTCATATAATAAGATACCCGTGCTAGTCTGTCAGTGGGTCCCTGTATGACAGTATGCAGGGGCAGTGTGGGGTGAGTTAACCCAGACTACTGAATATCACAAGATACCCATGCCAGTCTGTCAGTGGATCCCTGTATGACAGTATGCAGGGGCAGTGTGGGGTGAGCTGACCCAGGTTGCTGGCATATAAGATACCCACGCTAGTCTGGCAGAGGATCCCCATATGACAGCATGCATCGTCAGAGTGGGGTGAGCTGGCCAAGATTATTGGCATATAATAAGATAGCCAAGCTATCTGTCAGTGGATCCCCAATGACAGTATGGGGTGAGCTGACCCATTTTCCTGGCATATAAGATACCCATACTAGTCAGGCTGGGGAACTCTGTATGACAGTATGCAGGGGCAGTTGGGGTGAGCTGACCCAGACTTCTGGCATATAATAAGATACCCATGCTAGTCTGCCAGTGGATCCCTGTATGACAGTATGCAGGGGCAGTGTGGGGAGAAATGACCCGACTACTGGCATATAATAACATACCCGTGCCAGTCTGTCAGTCGATTCCTGTATGACAGTATGCAGGGGCAGTGTAGGGAGAGCTGTCCCAGACTACTGGCATATAATAAGATACCCGTGCCAGTCTGTCAGTGGATCCCTATATGACAGTATGCAGGGGCAGTGTAGGGAAAGCTAACCCAGACTACTGGCATATAATAAGATACCCATGCCAGTCTGTCAGTGGATCCCTGTATGACAGTATGCAGGGGCAGTATGGGGTGAGCTGACCCAGACTACTGGCATATAATAAGATACCCGTGCCAGTCTGTCAGTGGATTCATGAATGACAGTATGCATGGGCAGTATGGGGTGAGCTGACCCAGACTACTGGCATATAACAAGATACCCTGGCCAGTCTGTCAGTGGATCTATGAATGACAGTATGCAGGGGCAGTGTGGGGTGAGCTGACCCCGACTTCTAGCATATAATAAGATACCCGTGTCAGTCTGTCAGTGGATTCCTGTATAACAGTATGCAGGGGTAGTATTGGGTAAGCTGACCCCGACTTCTGGCATATAATAAGATACCCATGCCAGTCTGTCAGTGTATCCCTGTATGACAGTATGCAGGGGCAGTGTGGGGTGAGCTGACCCAGACTTCTGGTATATAATAAGATACCCGTGCTAGTCTGTCAGTGGATCTCTGTATGACAGTATGCAGGGGCAGTGTGGGGTGAGGTAACCCAGGCTACTGGCATATAATAAAATACCTGTGCTAGTCTGTCAGTGGATCCATGAATGACAGTATGCAGGGGCAGTGTGGGGTGAGCAGACCCCAACTTCTGGCATATAATAAGATACCCGTGCCAGTATGTCAGTGGATTCCTGTATGAATGTATGCAGGGGCAGTATGGGGTGAGCTGACCCCGACTTCTGGCATATAATAAGATACCCGTGCCCATACCTCTCAACCTCCTGCCACATAAATCAGGGAAAAGGCTTAAAAAAATCAGGGACAATGGACCAAAATCTGCGACCCTTCTACAAAATTAGAGATATCTCTTCAGGAAGCTGGTAAAATAAAGGGCTTGGTGTAACATGCATTATCTCAGGAAGAACAAGTCTGTAACTTTAAAGTTTGTCATTATTTTTTGCTTATAACCCCCACAATTTGGTCACAGAAAAACAATTTTTAGGAGGGACAGAGTAAAATTCTGAGGCAAAATCAGGGATGTCCCTGAAAATCAGGGACAGTTGAGAGGTATGCCCATGCCAGTCTGTCAGTGGATTCCTGTATGACAGTATGTAGGGGCAGTGTGGGGTGAGCTGACCCAGACTTCTGGTATATAATAAGATACCCGTGCTAGTCTGTCAGTGGATCCCTGTATGACAGTATGCAGGGGCAGTATGGGGTAAACTGAGCCAGACTACTGGCATATAATAAGATACCCGTGCCAGTCTGTCAGTGGATCCCTGTATGACAGAATGCAGGGCAGTGTGGGGAGAAATGACCCCGACTACTGGCATATAATAACATACCCGTGCCAGTCTGTCAGTGGATACCTGTATGACAGTATGCAGGGGCAGTATGGGGTGAGCTGACCCAGACTTCTGGCATATAAAATGATACCCATGACAGTCTGTCAGTGGGTTCCTTGTATGACAGTATGCAGGGGCAGTGTGGGGTGAGCTGACCCCGACTTCTAGCATATAATAAGATACCCGTGCCAGTCTGTCAGTGGATTCCTGTATGACAGTATGCAGGGACAGTATGGGGTGAGGTAACCCAGACTTCTTGTATATAATAAGATACCCATGCCAGTCTTCAGTGGATCCCTGGATGACAGTATGCAGGGGCAGTATGGGGTGAGCTTACCCAGACTTCTGGCATATAATAAGATACCCGTGCCAGTCTGTCAGTGGATTCCTGTATGACAGTATGCAGGGGCAATATGGGGTGAGCTGACCCAGACTACTGGCATATAATAAGATACCCGAGCCAGTTTATCAGTGGATCCATGAATGATAGTATGCAGGGGCAGTAAGGGGTGAGCTGACCCAGACTACTGGCATATAATAAGATACCCGTGCCAGTATGTCAGTGGATCCATGAATGACAGTATGCAGGAGTAGTGGGGGGAGAACTGACCCAGATTTCTGTCATATAATAAGATACTCGTGCTAGTCTGTCAGTGGATCCCTGTATGACAGTATGCAGGGGTAGTGTGGGGAGAACTGACCCAGATTTCTGGCATATAATAAGATACCCAGTTAAGATACACGTGCCAGTCTGTCAGTCTATCCCTGTATGGCAGTATGCAGGGGCAGTGTGGGGTGATAACCCAGACTACTGAATATCACAAGATACCCATGCCAGTCTGTCAGTGGATCCTGTATGGCAGTATGAAGGGCAGTGGGGTGAGCCGACCTAGACTACTGAATATCACAAGATAACCATGCCAATCTGTCAGTGGATTCCTGTTTGACAGTATGCAGGGGCAGTGCGGGTGAGCTGACCTTAGGCTACTGGCATATAAGATACCAATGCTAGTCTGGCAGAGGATCCCTATGACAGCAGCATGCATTGACAGAGTGAGGTGAGCTAGCCAAGATTATTGGCGTATAATAAGATAGGCCAAGCAATCTGTCAGTGGATCCTCAATGACAGTATGGGGTGAGCTGACCCATACTGGCATATAAGATACCCATACTAGTCAGCAGGGGATCTCTGTATGACAGTATGCAGGGGCAGTTAGGTGAGCTGACCCAGACTTCTGGCATAAAATAAGATACCGTGCCAGTCTGTCAGTGGGTCCCTGTATGTCAGTATGCAGCGGCAGTGTGGGGTGAGCTTCCCAGACAACTGGCATATAATAAGATACCCATGCTAGTCTGACAGTGGATCCCTGTATGACAGTATAAGGGGCAGTGTGGGGTGAGGTAACCAGACTACTGAATATCACAAATACCCATGCCAGTCTGTCAGTGGATCCCTGTATGACATGCATGCAGGGGCAGTGTGGGGTGAGGTAACCCTGACTACTGGCATATATTAAGATACCCTTGCTAGTCTGTAAGTGGATGTCTGTATGACGGTAAGCAGTGGCAGTATGGGAGAGGTGACAGACTACTGGTATAATACAAGATACCAATGCCAGTCTGTCAGTGGATCCCTGTATTGACAGTATGCAGGGGCAGTGTGGGTGAGGTAACCCAGACTACTGAATATCACAAGATCAGCATGCCAGTCTGTCAGTGGATCCTCATGACAGTATGCAGGGTCGGTAGTGGGTGAGGTATCCCAGGCTACTGAATATCACAAGATACCCATGCCAGTCTGTCAGTGGATCTCTGTATGACAGTTTGCAGGGGCAGTATAGTTAGAACTGACCCAGGCTACTGGCATATAATAAGATTCCGTGCTAGTCTGTCAGTGGATCCCTGTATGACGGTAAGCAGTGGCAGAATGGGGAGAGGTGACAGACTACTGGTATATTACAAGATACCCATGCCAGTCTGTCAGTGGATCCCTGTATGACAGTATGCAGGGGCAGTGTGGGGTGAGCTGACCCAGATTTCTGGCAATAATAAGATACCCGTGCTAGTCTGTCAGTGGATCCTGTATGACAGCATGCAGGGGCAGTATGGGCTGAGCTGACCCAGACTACTGGCATATAATAAGATACCCATGCAAATCTGTCAGTGGATCCCTGTATGACATATGCAGGGGCAGTATGGTGTGAACTGAGACAGACTACTGGCATGTAATTAAATACCCGTGCTAATCATGCTGTGGATCTCTGTTTGACAGTATGCAGGGGCAGTGTTGGGTGACCCAGACAACTGGCATATAATAAGATACCAATGCTAGTCTGTCAGTGGATCTCTTGTGACAGTATGCAGGGCAGTGTGGGTGGCCTGACCTTACAACTGGCATATAATAAGATACCGTGTTAGTCTGTCAGTGGGTCCCTGTATGACACTATGCAGGGCAGTATGGGGTGAACTGAGCCAGACTACTGGCATGTAATAAAAATACCCGTGCTAATCTGTCAGTGGATCTCTGTATGACAGAATGCAGGGTCAGTGTGGAGTGAGCTGACCCAGACTACTGGCATATAATATGATACCCATGCCAGTCTGTTAGTGGATCCTAGTATGACAGCATGCAGGGCAGTGTGGGTGAGCTGACCCAGACTACTGGCATATAATAAGATACCCGTGCCAGTCTGTCAGTGGATCCCTGTATGACAGTATGCAGGGCAGTGGGTGACCCAGACCTCTGGTATATAATAAGATACTCGCCAGTCTGTCAGTGGATCCTGTATGACAGTCATGCAGGGGCAGTGTGGGATGACCAGGCTATTGGCATATAATAAGATACCCATACTAGTCTGTCAGTGGATCCCTGTATGACAGTATGCAGGGGCAGTGTGGGGTGAGGTAACCCAGACTTCTGGCATATCACAAGATACCTGCCAGTCTGTCATGGATCCCTCAAAGGACGTATGCAGTGTGCAGTGTGGGGTGACCCAGACTACTGGCGTATAATAAGATACCCATGCCAGTCTGTCAGTAGATCCCTGTATGACAGTATGCAGGGCAGTGTGGGGTGAGGTAACCCAGACTACTGAAGATCACAAGATACAGATGCCAGTCTGTCAGTGGATCCCTGGCGACAGTATGCAGGGCAGTGTGGGTGAGCTGACCCAGGCTACTGGCATATAAGATACCCATGCTAGCCTGGCAGAGGATCCCCGTGTGATAGCATGCATCGACAGAGTGGGGTGAGCTGGCCCAGATTATTGGCATATAATAAGATAGCCAAGCCATCTGTCAGTGGATCCTTAATGGCAGTATGGGGTGAGCTGACCCATACTACTATCATATAAGATACCCATACTAGTCTGGCGGGGATCCCTGTATGACAGTATGCAGGGGCAGTTGGGTGAGCTGACCTGACTTCTGGCATTTAATAAGATACCTATGCCAGTCTGTCAGTGGGTTCCTGCATGACTGTATGCAGGGGCAGTATGGGTGAGCTGACCCAGACAACTGGCATATAATAAGATACTGACGTGCAAGTCTGTCAGTGGATCCTTGTATAGTGGCATGCAGGCAGTGTGGGGTGAAGTAACCCAGACTACTGAATATCACAAGATACCCATGCCAGTCTGTCAGTGGATCCCTGTATGGGCATGCAGGGGCAGTGGGGTGAGCTGACCTAGACTACTGAATATCACAAGATACCCATGCTAATCTGTCAGTGGATCCCTGTTTGACAGTATGCAGGGGCAGTGCAAGAGCTGACCCAGGCTACTGGCATATAAGATACCTGCTAGCCCTGCAGAGGATCCCGTGATGGTAGCATGCATCGGCTGAGTGGAGTAGAGCTGGCCCAGATTATTGGCATATAATAAGATAGCCAAGCCATCTGTCAGTGGATCCTTAATGGCAGTATGGGGTGAGCTGACCCATACTACTGGCATATAAGATGCACCCATACTAGTCTGGCGGGGATCCTCTGTGACAGTATGGCAGGGCAGTTGGGGTGAGCTGACCAGACTTCTGGCATTTAATAAGATACCCGTGCCAATCTGTCAGTGGGTCCCTGTATGACAGTATGCAGGGCAGTATGGGGTGAGCTGACCCAGACAACTGGCATATAATAAGATACACGTGCCAGTCTGTCAGTCTATCCCTGTATGGCAGTATGCAGGGCAGTGTGGGGTGAAGTAACCGAGACTACTGAATATCACAAGATACCCATGCCAGTCTGTCAGTGGATCCCTGTATGGCAGTATGCAGGGGCAGTGTGGGGTGAGCCGACCTAGACTACTGAATATCACAAGATACCCATGCCAATCTGTCAGTGGATCCCTGTTTGACAGTATGCAGGGGCAGTGCGGGTGAGCTGACCTAGGCTACTGGCTATAAGATACCAATGCTAGTCTGGCAGAGGATCCCCTATGACAGCATGCATTGACAGAGTGGGTGAGCTAGCCCAGATTATTGGCATATAATAAGATAGCCTAGCAATCTGTCAGTGGATCCCCATGATAGTATGGGTGAGCTGACCCATACTACTGGCATATAAGATACCCATACTAGTCAGGCAGGGATCCCTGTATGACAGTCATGCAGGGCAGTTAGGGTGAGCTGACCCAGACTTCTGGCATAAAAATAAGATACCCGAGCCAGTCTGTCAGTGGGTCCCTGTATGTCAGTATGCAGCGGCAGTGTGGGGTGAGCTTCCCAGACAACTGGCATATAATAAGATACCCATGCTAGTCTGGCAGTGGATCCCTGTATGACAGTATAAGGGCAGGTGTGGGGTGAGGTAGCTAGACTACTGAATATCAAGATACCCATGCCAGTCTGTCAGTGGATCCCTGTATGACAGTATGCAGGGGCAGTGTGGGGTGAGGTAACCTGACTACTGGCATATAATAAGATACCCTTGTAGTCTGTAAGTGGATGTCTGTATGACAGTAAGCAGTGGCAGTATGGGAGAGGTGACAGACTACTGGTATAATACAAGATACCCGTGCCAGTCTGTCAGTGGGTGCCTGTATGACAGTATGCAGGGGCAGTGAGAGGTGAGGTAACCCAGACTACTGAATATCACAAGATCACGCATGCCAGTCTGTCAGTGGATCCCTGTGACAGTATGGCAGGGTCAGTGTGGGGTGAGGTATCCCAGGCTACTGAATATCACAAGATACCCATGCCAGTCTGTCAGTGGATCTCTGTATGACAGTTTGCAGGGGCAGTATGGTTAGAACTGACCCAGGCTACTGGCATATAATAAGATTCCGTGCTTGAGTCTGTCAGTGGATCCTCAGAAGGACAGTAGCAAGCAGTGGCAGAATGTGTGAGTAGACTACTGGTATATTACAAGATCACCCATGCCAGTCTGTCAGTGATCCCTGTATGACAGTATGCAGGGGCAGTGTGGGGTGAGCTGACCCAGATTTCTGGCACATAATAAGATACCCGTGCTAGTCTGTCAGTGGATCCCTGTATGACAGCATGCAGGGCAGTCTGGGTTGAGCTGACCCAGACTACTGGCATATAATAAGATACCCATGCAATCTGTCACAGTGGATCCCTGTATGACACTATGCAGGGGCAGTATGGTGTGAAGTAACCCAGACTACTGAATATCACAAGATACCCATGCCAGTCTGTCAGTGGATCCTGTATGGCAGTGCAAGGGCAGTGTGGGGTGAAGTAACCGAGACTACTGAATATCACAAGATACCCGCCAGTCTGTCAGTGGATCCCTGTATGGCAGTATGCAGGGGCAGTGTGGGGTGAGCCGACCTAGACTACTGAATATCACAAGATACCCATGCCAATCTGTCAGTGGATCCCTGTTTGACAGTATGCAGGGCAGTGAGCGGTGAGCTGACCTAGGCTACTGGCATATAAGATACCAA
The DNA here is from genome assembly GCA_016271365.2 of Neoceratodus forsteri. Lineage (NCBI taxonomy): Eukaryota > Metazoa > Chordata > Ceratodontiformes > Ceratodontidae > Neoceratodus > Neoceratodus forsteri. The sequence goes on along the minus strand of CM057449.1, from coordinate 5,910,284 downwards.
TGCTAGTCTGGCAGAGGATCCCCTATGACAGCATGCATTGACAGGTGGGTGAGCTAGCCCAGATTATTGGCATATAATAAGATAGCCAAGCAATCTGTCAGTGGATTCTCAATGACAGTATGGGGTGAGCTGACCCATACTAGCTGCATATAAGATACCCATACTAGTCAGGCAGGGGATCCCTGTATGACATTATGCAAGGGCAGTTAGGGTGAGCTGACCCAGACTTCTGGCATAAAATAAGATACCCGTGCCAGTCTGTCAGTGGGTCCCTGTATGTCAGTATGCAGCGGCAGTGTGGGGTGAGCTTCCAGACAACTGGCATATAATAAGATACCCATGCTAGTCTGACAGTGGATCCCTGTATGACAGTATAAGGGCAGTGTGGGTGAGGTAACCCAGACTACTGAATATCACAAGATACCCATGCCAGTCTGTCAGTGGATCCCTGTATGACAGTATGCAGGGGCAGTGTGAGGAGGTAACCCTGACTACTGGCATATAATAAGATACCCTTGCTAGTCTGTAAGTGGATGTCTGTATGACAGTATGCAAGGGCAGTATGGGAGAGGTGACAGACTACTGGTATAATACAAGATACCATGCCAGTCTGTCAGTGGATCCCTAGTAAGACAGTATGCAGGGGGCAGTGTGGGGTGAGGTAACCCAGACTACTGAATATCACAAGATACGTATGCCAGTCTGTCAGTGGATCCCTGTATGACAGTATGCAGGGTCAGTGTGGGGTGAGGTAACAGGCTACTGAATATCACAAGATACCCATGCCAGTCTGTCAGTGGATCTCTGTATGACGGTTTGCAGGGACAGTATAGGGAGAACTGACCCAGGCTACTGGCATATAATAAGATACCCGTGCTAGTCTGTCAGTGGATCCCTGTATGACAGTAAGCAGTGGCAGAATGGGGAGAGGTGACAGACTACTGGTATATTACAAGATACCCATGCCAGTCTGTCAGTGGATCTCATATGACAGCATGCAGGGGCAGTATGGGTGAGCTGATCGCAGACTACTGGCATATAATAAGATACCCATGCCAATCTGTCAGTGGATCCCTGTATGACAGCATGCAGGGGCAGTATGGAGTGAGCTGTCCCAGACTACTGGCATATAATAAGATACCCGTGCTAGTCTGTCGTGGAACCCTGTATTACAGTATGCAGGGGCAGTGTGTTGTGAGCTGTCCCATACTACTGGCATATAATAATATACCCGTGCTAGTCTGTCAGTGGATCCCTGTATGACAGTAGGCAGGGGCAGTTGGGAGAACTGACCCCGACTACTGGCATATAATAAGATACCCGTGCCAGTCTGTCAGTGGATCCCTGTATTACAGTATGCAGGGGTAGTGTGAGAGCCAGACCCAGACTTCTGGCATATAATAAGATACCCGTGCCAGTCTGTCAGTGGAACCCTGTATGACAGTATGCAGGGGCAGTGTGGGGTGACCCAGACTACTGGCACATAAGATACCCGTGCCAGTCTGTCAGTGGATCCCTGTATGACGGTATGCAGGGTCAGTGTGGAGTGAGCTGACCCTGACTACTGGCATATAATAAGATACCCGTAGTTAGTCTGTCAGTGGATCCCTGTATGACAGTATGCAGGGGCATTGTGGGTGAGCTGACCCAGACTACTGGCATATAATAAGATACCCGTGCCAGTCTGTCAGTGGATCCCTGTATGACAGTATGCAGGGGCTGTGTGGGATGAGGTAACCCAGACTACTGGCATATAATAAGATACCGTGCCAGTCTTTCAGTGGATCCCTGTATGACAGTATGCAGGGGCAGTGGGTGACCCAGACAACTGGCATATAATAAGATACCCGTGCCAGTCTGTCAGTGTATCCTGAATGACAGTGTGCAGGGGCAGTATGGGGTGAGCTGACACAGACTACTGTCAGATAAGATACCCATTGAAGCCTGTCAGAGGATCCCTGTAGGATAGTATGCCGGCCAGGTGTGGGGTGACCTGACCAGGACTACTGGCATTTAAGTTCCCCATGCCAGTCTGTCAGGGATCCCTGTATCACAGTATGGGGTGAGCTGAGCCAGGCTGGTGGCATTTAAAATACCCATATCAATCTATCAGTGGATTCTTTAATGATAGTATGCAGGGCAATGTGGTGTGAGCTCTCTCAGATTACTGGCATATAATAAGATACCCATGCCGGTCTGTTAGTGGGTCCTGTATGACGGTAAGCAGTTGCAGTATGAGGAGAGGTGAGCCAGACTACTGGCATATAAGATACCCATGCCAGTCTGTCATTGGATCCCTGTATGACGTATTCAGAAGGCAGTATGGGTGAGCTAACCCAGACTACTGGCATATAATAATATACCCATACCAGTCTGTCAGTGGATTCCTGTATGACAGCATGCAGGTCAGTGTAGGGTGAGGTGACTCAGACTACTGGCATATAGAGTTACCCATGCCAGTCTGTCAGTGGATCCCTGTATGACAGTATGCAGGGGCAGTATGGTGTAAACTGCCAGATTACTGGGCATATAATAAGATACCCGTACCAGTCTGTCAGTGCATCCTGTATGACGGTATGCAGCGGCAGTGTGGGGTGAGCTGACCCAGACTACTGGTGTATAATAAGATACCGTGCCAGTCTGTCATGGATCCGTATGACAGTGTGCTTCGGCAGTGTGGGGAGAGTTGACCCAGATTTCTGGCATATAATTAGATACCCATGCTAGTCTGTCAGTGGATCCTGTATGACAGTATTCAGGGGCAGTGTGGGGTGAGCTGACCCAGACTTCTGGCATATAATAAGATGCCCGTGCTACTCTGTCAGTGGATCCTGTATGACAGTATGCAGGGCAGTATAGAGGGTAAACTGTACCAGACTACTGGCATATAATAAGATACCCGTGCTAGTCTGTCATGGATCCCTGTATGACAGCATGCAGGGTCAGTGTGGGGTGAGCTGACCCGACTACTGGCATATAATAAAATACCCGTGCCAGTCTGTCAGTGAATCCTGTTTGACAGTATGCAGGGCAGTGCGGGGTGAGCTGACCCAGGCTACTGGCATATAAGATACCCATGCTAGTCTGGCAGAGGATCCCCTATGACAGCATGCGATTGACAGAGTGGGTGGAGCTAGCCCAGATTATTGGCATATAATAAGATAGCCAAGCCATCTGTCAGTGGATCTCCAATGACAGTATGGGTGAGCTGACCCATACTACTGGTATAAGATGCCCATACTAGTCAGGCAGGGGATCCCTGTATGACAGTATGCAGGGCAGTTAGGGTGAGCTGACCCAGACTTCTGGCATATAATAAGATACCCGTGCCTATTTTGTCAGTGGGTCCCTGTATGTCAGTATGCAGCGGCAGTGTGGGTGAGCTTCCCAGACAACTGGCATATAATAAGATACCCATGCTAGTCTGTCAGTGGATCCCTGTATGACAGTATGCAGGGCAGTGTGGGGTGAGGTAACCCAGACTACTGAATATCACAAGATACCCATGCCAGTCTGTCAGTGGATCCCTGTATGATAGTATGCAGGGGCAGTGTGGGGTGAGGTAACCTGACTACTGCCATATAATAAGATACCCGTGCTAGTCTGTAGTGGATGTCTGTATGACAGTAAGCAGTGGCAGTATGGGAGAGGTGACAGACTACTGGTATAATACAAGATACCCATGCCAGTCTGTCAGTGGATCCCTGTATGACAGTACATGCAAGGGCAGTGTGAGGTGAGGTACCCAGACTACTATCTCAAGATACGCATGCCAGTCTGTCAGTGGATCCCTGTATGACAGTATGCGAGGGTCAGTGTGGGTGTGAGGTAACCCAGGCTGATGAATATCACAAGATACCCATGCAGTCTGTCAGTGGATCTCTGTATGACAGTTTGCGAGGGACAGTATAGGGAGAACTGACCCAGGCTACTGGCATATAATAAGATACCGTGCTAGTCTGTCAGTGGATCCCTGTATGACAGTAAGCAGTGGCAGAATGGGGAGAGGTGACAGACTACTGGTATATTACAAGATACCATGCCAGTCTGTCAGTGGATCCCTGTATGACAGTATGCAGGGGCAGTGGGGTGAGCTGACCCAGATTTCTGGCACATAATAAGATACCCGTGCTAGTCTGTCAGTGGATCCCTGTGAGGCATGCAGGAGGCAGTATGGGGTGAGCTGACCCAGACTACTGGCATATAATAAGATACCCATGCCAATCTGTCAGTGGATCTCTGTGACAGCATGCAGGGGCAGTATGGGTGAGCTGTCCCAGACTACTGGCATATAATAAGATACCCGTGCTAGTCTGTCAGTGGAACCCTGTATTACAGTATGCAGGGGCAGTGTGTTGTGAGCTGTCCCATACTACTGGCATATAATAAGATACCCGTGCTAGTCTGTCAGTGGATCCTGTTGACAGTAGGCAGGGGCAGTTGTGAGAACTGACCCATCTACTGGCATATAATAAGATACCCGTGCCAGTCTGTCAGTGGATCCCTGTATTACAGTATGCAGGGGTAGTGTGTGGAGAGCTGACCCAGACCCCTGGCATATAATAAGATACCCATGCCAGTCTGTCAGTGGAACCCTGAATGACAGTATGCAGGGGCAGTTTGGGGTGACCCAGACTACTGGCACATAATAAGATACCCGTGCAGTCTGTCAGTGGATCCTGTATGACAGTATGCAGGGTCAGTGTGGAGTGAGCTGACCTGACTACTGGCATATAATAAGATACCGTGCCAGTCTGTCAGTGGATCCTGTATGACAGTATGCAGGGGCATTGTGGGGTGAGCTGACCAGACTACTGGCATATAATAAGATACCGTGCCAGTCTGTCGGTGGATCCCTGTTGACAGTATGCAGGGGCAGTGTGGGATGAGGTAACCAGACTACTGGCATATAATAAGATACCCGTGCCAGTCTGTCAGTGGATCCCTGTATGACAGTATGCAGGGGCAGTGTGGGGTGACCCAGACAACTGGCATATAATAAGATACCCGTGCCAGTCTGTCAGTGTATCCCTGAATGACAGTGTGCAGGGCAGTATGGGGTGAGCTGACACAGACTACTGTCAGATAAGATGCCATTGAAGCCTGTCAGAGGATCCCTGTAGGATAGTATGCGGGCCAGTGTGGGGTGACCTGACCAGGACTACTGGCATTTAAGTTCCCCATGCCAGTCTGTCAGGGGATCCCTGTATCACAGTATGGGGTGAGCTGAGCCAGGCTAGTGGCATTTAAAATACCCATATCAATCTATCGGTGGATTCTTTAATGATAGTATGCAGGGGCAGTGTGGTGTGAGCTCTCTCAGATTACTGGCATATAATAAGATACCCATGCCGGTCTGTTAGTGGGTCCCGTAATGGCGGTAAGCAGTTGCAGTATGAGGAGAGGTGAGCCAGACTACTGGCATATAAGATACCCATGCCAGTCTGTCATTTGGATCCCTGTGATGACAGTATTCAGAGGCAGTATGGGTGAGTAACCTAGACTACTGGCATATAATAATATACCCATACCAGTCTGTCAGTGGATTCCTGTATGACAGCATGCAGGAGTCAGTGTGAGGTGAGTGACTCAGACTACTGGCATATAAGTTACCCATGCCAGTCTGTCAGTGGATCCCTGATGAGACAGTATGCAGGGCAGTATGGTGTAAACTGTACCAGACTACTGGCATATAATAAGATACCCGTGCCAGTCTGTCAGTGGATCCCTGTATGACAGTATGCAGCGGCAGTGTGGGGTGAGCTGACCCAGACTACTGGTGTATAATAAGATACCCGTGCCAGTCTGTCAGTGGATCCTGATGACAGTGAAAGCCGGCAGTGTGGGGAGAGTTGACCCAGATTTCTGGCATATAATTAGATACCCATGCTAGTCTGTCAGTGGATCCCTGTATGACAGTATTCAGGGCAGTGTGGGGTGAGCTGACCCAGACTTCTGGCATATAATAAGATACCCGTGCTAGTCTGTCAGTGGATCCCTGTATGACAGTATGCAGGGCAGTATAGGTAAACTGTGCCAGACTACTGGCATATAATAAGATACCCGTGCTAGTCTGTCAGTGGATCCCTGTATGACAGCATGCAGGGGCAGTGTGGGGTGAGCTGACCCCACTACTGGCATATAATAAAATACCCGTGCCAGTCTGTCAGTGAATCCTGTATGACAGTATGCAGCGGCAGAGAGGTGAGCTGACCCAGACTATTGGCATATAATAAGATACCCGTGCTAGTCTGTCAGTGGATCCCTGTATGACAGTATGCAGGGGCAGTATGGGAAGCTGACCCTTACTACTGGCATATAATAAGATACCCTTGCTAGTCTGTCAGTGGATCCCTGTATGACGGTATGCAGGGGCAGTGTGGGGTGAGCTGACCCAGACAACTGGCATATAATAAGATAGCAGTACTAGTCTGTCAGTGGATCCCTGTATGACAGTATGCAGTGGCAGTGTTGGGTGACCCAGACAGCTGGCATATAATAAGATACCAATGCTAGTCTGTCAGTGGATCCTGTTGACAGTATGCAGGGGCAGTGTGGGGTGGCCTGACCCTACTACTGGCATATAATAAGATACCCATGCTAGTCTGTCAGTGGGTCCTCTGTGACACTATGCAGGGGCAGTATGGGAGTGAACTGAGCCAGACTACTGGCATGTAATAAAATACCGTGCTAATCTGTCAGTGGATCTCTGTATGACAGTATGAAGGGCAGTGTGGGTGAGCTGACCCAGACTACTGGCATATAATATGACGCATGCCAGTCTGTTAGTGGATCCCTGTATGACAGCATGCAGGGGCAGTGTGGGGTGAGCTGACCCAGACTACTGGCATATAATAAGATACCCATGCCAGTCTGTCAGTGGGTCCCTGTATGTCAGTATGCAGCGGCAGTGTGGAGTGAGCTTCCCAGACAACTGGCATATAATAAGATACCCATGCTAGTCTGTCAGTGGATCCCTGTATGACAGTATGCAGGGGCAGTGTGGGGTGAGGTAACCCAGACTACAGAATATCACAAGATACCCATGCCAGTCTGTCAGTGGATCCCTGTATGATAGTATGCAGGGGCAGTGTGGGGTGAGGTAACCTGACTACTGGCATGTAATAAGATACCCGTGCTAGTCTGTAAGTGGATGTCTGTATGACAGTAAGCAGTGGCAGTATGGGGAGAGGTGACAGACTACTGGTATAATACAAGATACCTGTGCCAGTCTGTCAGTGGATCCCTGTATGACGAGTATGCAGGGGCAGTGAGGGGTGAGGTAACCCAGACTACTGAATATCACAAGATACGCTGTGCCAGTCTGTCAGTGGATCCCTGTGTGACAGTATGCAGGGGTCAGTGTGGGGTGAGGTAAGCCCAGGCTACTGAATATCACAAAGATACCCATGCCAGTCTGTCAGTGGATCTCTGTGTATGACAGTTTGCAGGGACAGTATAGGAGAACTGATCCAGGCTACTGGTATATAATAAGATACCCGTGCTAGTCTGTCAGTGGATCCTGTATGACAGTAAGCAGTGGCAGAATGGGGAGAGTGACAGACTGCTGGTATATTACAAGATACCCATGCCAGTCTGTCAGTGGATCCCTGTATGACAGTATGCAGGGGCAGTGTGGGGGTGAGCTGGCCCAGATTTCTGGCACATAATAAGATACCGTGCTAGTCTGTCAGTGGATCCTGTGCGACAGCATGCAGGGGGCAGTATGGGGTGAGCTGACCAAGACTACTGGCATATAATAAGATACCCATGCCAATCTGTCAGTGGATCCCTGTATGACAGCATGCAGGGCAGTATGGGTGAGCTGTCCCAGACTACTGGCATATAATAAGATACCCGTGCTAGTCTGTCAGTGGAACCCTGTATTACAGTATGCAGGGGCAGTGTGTTGTGTGCTGTCATACTGCTGGCATATAATAAGATACCTGCAGTCTGTCAGTGGATCCCTGTATGACGGTAGGCAGGAGGCGGTTGGGAGAACTGTCCCGACTACTGGCATATAATAGATACCCGTGCCAGTCTGTCAGTGGATCCCTGTTACAGTATGCAGGGGTAGTGTGGGGAGAGCTGACCCAGACTTGGCATATAATAAGATACCCGTGCCAGTCTGTCAGTGGAACCCTGTATGACAGTATGCAGGGGGCAGTGTGGGGTGACCAGACTACTGGCACATAATAAGATACCCGTGCCAGTCTGTCAGGTGGATCCCTGTATGACAGTATGCAGGGTCAGTGTGGAGTGAGCTGACCTGACTACTTTCATATAATAAGATACCCGTGCTAGTCTGTCAGTGGATCCCTGTATGACAGTATGCAGGGGCATTGTGGGGTGAGCTGACCCAGACTACTGGCATATAATAAGATACCGTGCCAGTCTGTCAGTGGATCCCTGTATGACAGTATGCAGGGGCAGTGTGGGATGAGGTAACCCAGACTACTGGCATATAATAAGATACCCGTGCCAGTCTGTCAGTGGATCCCTGTATGACAGTATGCAGGGGCAGTGTGGGGTGACCAGACAACTGGCTTATAATAAGATACCCGTGCCAGTCAGTCAGTGTATCACTGAATGACAGTGTGCAGGGGCAGTATAGGGTGAGCTGACACAGACTACTGTCAGATAAGATACCCATTGAAGCTGTCAGAGGATCCTGTAGGATAGTATGCCGGGTCAGTGTGGGGTGACCTGACCAGGACTACTGGCATTTAAGTTCCCCATGCCAGTCTGTCAGGGGATCCCTGTATCACAGTATGGGGTGAGCTGAGCCAGGCTAGTGGCATTTAAAATACCCATATCAATCTATCAGTGGATTCTTTAATGATAGTATGCAGGGCAATGTGGTGTGAGCTCTCTCAGATTACTGGCATATAATAAGATACCCATGCCGGTCTGTTAGTGGGTCCCTGTATGACAGTAAGCAGTTGCAGTATGAGGAGAGGTGAGCCAGACTACTGGCATATAAGATACCCATGCCAGTCTGTCATTGGATCCCTGTATGACAGTATTCAGAGGCAGTATGGGGTGAGCTAACCCAGATTACTGGCATATAATAATATACCCATACCAGTCTGTCAGTGGATTCCTGCTATGACAGCATGCAGGGTCAGTGTAGGGTGAGGTGACTCAGACTACTGGCATAAAGTTACCCATGCCAGTCTGTCAGTGGATCCCTGAATGACAGTATGCAGGGGCAGTATGGTGTAAACTGTGCCAGACTACTGGCATATAATAAAATACCCGTGCTAGTCTGTCAGTGGATCCCTGTATGACAGCATGCAGGGGTAGTGTGGGTGAGCTGACCCGACTACTGGCATATAATAAGATACCCGTGCCAGTCTGTCAGTGGATCCCTGTATGACAGTCATGCAGCGGCAGTGTGGGGTGAGCTGACCCAGACTACTGGTGTATAATAAGATACCCGTGCCAGTCTGTCAGTGGATCCCGTTTGACAGTGTGCTTCGCAGTGTGGGAGAGTTGACCCAGATTTCTGGCATATAATTAGATACCCATGCTAGTCTGTCCAGTGGATCCCTGTATGACAGTATTCAGGGGCAGTGTGGGTGAGCTGACCCAGACTTCTGGCATATAATAAGATACCCGATGCTAGTCTGTCTGTGGATCCTGTATGACAGTATGCAGGGCAGTATGGGGTAAACTGTACCAGACTACTGGCATATAATAAGATACCCGTGCTAGTCTGTCAGTGGATCCCTGTGTGACAGCATGCAGGGGCAGTGGGGTGAGCTGACCCGACTACTTGCATATAATAAGATACCCGTGCCAGTCTGTCAGTGAATCCCTGTATGACAGTATGCAGCGGCAGTGAGGGTGAGCTGACCCAGACTATTGGCATATAATAAGATACCCTGCTAGTCTGTCAGTGGATCCCTGTATGACGGTATGCAGGGCAGTATGGGAAGCTGACCCTTACTACTGGCATATAATAAGATACCCTTGCTAGTCTGTCAGTGGATCCCTGTATGACGGTATGCAGGGGCAGTGTGGGGTGAGCTGACCCAGACAACTGGCATATAATAAGATAGCTGTACTAGTCTGTCAGTGGATCCCTGTATGACAGTATGCAGGGGCAGTGTTGGGTGACCCAGACAACTGGCAATAATAAGATACCAATGCTAGTCTGTCAGTGGATCCCTGTATGACAGTATGCAGGGCAGTGTGCGGTGGCCTGACCCTTACTACTGGCATATATAAGATACCCATGCTAGTCTGTCAGTGGGTCCCTGTAGACACTATGCAGGGGCAGTATGGGTGAACTGGGCCAGACTACTGGCATGTAATAAAATACCCGTGCTAATCTGTCAGTGGATCTCTGTATGACAGTATGCAGGGCAGTGTGGGTGAGCTGACCCAGACTACTGGCATATAATATGATACCCATGCCAGTCTGTTAGTGGATCCCTGTATGACAGCATGCAGGGGCAGTGTGGGGTGAGCTGGCCCAGACTACTGGCATATAATAAGATACCCGTGCCAGTCTGTCAGTGGATCCCTGTATGACAGTATGCAGGGCAGTGTGGGTGACCAGACTTCTGGCATATAATAAGATACTCGTGCCAGTCTGTCAGTGGATTCCTGTATGACAGTATGCAGGGGCAGTGTGGGATGACCACAGGCTATTGGCATATAATAAGATACCCGTACTAGTCTGTCAGTGGATCCCTTTATGACAGTATGCAGGGGCAGTGTGGGGTGAGTAACCGACTTCTGGCATATAATAAGATACCGTGCCAGTCTGTCAGTGGATCTCTGTATGACGAGTATGCAGGGGCACTGTGGGGTGACCCTGACTACTGGCATATAATAAGTACCCGTGCCAGTCTGTCAGTGGATCCCTGTATGACAGTATGCAGGGGCATTGTGGGGTGAGCTGACCCAGACTACTGGCATATAATAAGATACCCGTGCAGTCTGTCAGTGGATCCCTGTATGACAGTATGCAGGGCAGTGTGGGATGAGGTAACCCAGACTACTGGCATATAATAAGATACCCGTGCCAGTCTGTCAGTGGATCCCTGTTTGACAGTATGCAGGGGCAGTGTGGGTGACCCAGACAACTGGCATATAATAAGATACCCGTGCCAGTCTGTCAGTGTATCCTGAATGACAGTGTGCAGGGCAGTATGGGGTGAGCTGACACAGACTACTGTCAGATAAGATACCCATTGAAGCCTGTCAGAGGATCCCTGTAGGATAGTATGCGGGCCAGTGTGGGTGACCTGACCAGGACTACTGGCATTTAAGTTCCCCATGCCAGTCTGTCAGGGATCCCTGTATCACAGTATGGGGTGAACTGAGCCAGGCTAGTGGCATTTAAAAATACCCATATCAATCTATCAGTGGATTCTTTAATGATAGTATGCAGGGGCAATGTGGTGTGAGCTCTCTCAGATTACTGGCATATAATAAGATACCCATGCCGGTCTGTTAGTGGGTCCCTGTATGACGGTAAGCAGTTGCAGTATGAGGAGAGGTGAGCCAGACTACTGGCATATAAGATACCCATGCCAGTCTGTCATTGGATCCCTGTATGACAGTATTCAGAGGCAGTATGGGGTGAGCTAACCCAGACTAGTGGCATATAATAATATACCCATACCAGTCTGTCAGTGGATTCCTGTATGACAGCATGCAGGGTCAGTGTAGGGTGAGGTGACTCAGACTACTGGCATATAGTTACCCATGCCAGTCTGTCAGTGGATCCCTGTATGACAGTATGCAGGGGCAGTATGGTGTAAACTGTACCAGACTACTGGCATATAATAAGATACCCATGCCAGTCTGTCAGTGGATCCCTGTATGACAGTATGCAGCGGCAGTGTGGGGTGAGCTGACCCAGACTACTTGTGTATAATAAGATACCGTGCCAGTCTGTCAGTGGATCCCGTATGACAGTGTAGCCCGGCAGTGTGGGAGAGTTGACCCAGATTTCTGGCATAATTAGAATACCCATGCTAGTCTGTCAGTGGATCCTGTATGACAGTATTCAGGGGCAGTGTGGGGTGAGCTGACCCAGACTTCTGGCATATAATAAGATACCCGTGCTAGTCTGTCAGTGGATCCCTGTATGACAGTATGCAGGAGGTATGGGATAAACTGTACCAGACTACTGGCATATAATAAGATACCCGTGCTAGTCTGTCAGTGGATCCCTGTATGACAGCATGCAGGGGCAGTGTGGGGTGAGCTGACCCGACTTGGCATATAATAAAATACCCGCGCTAGTCTGTCAGTGAATCCTGTATGACAGTATGGAGCGGCAGTGAGGGTGAGCAGACCCAGACTATTGGCATATAATAAGATACCCGTGCTAGTCTGTCAGTGGATCCCTGTATGACAGTATGCAGGGCAGTATGGGAAGCTGACCCTTACTACTGGCATATAATAAGATACCCTTGCTAGTCTGTCAGTGGATCCCTGCATGACAGTATGCAGGGGCAGTGTGGGTGAGCTGACCCAGACAACTGGCATATAATAAGATAGCCGCATTTAGTCTGTCAGTGGATCCCTGTATGACAGTATGCAGTGGCAGTGTTGGGTGACCCAGACAACTGGCATATAATAAGATACCAATGCTAGTCTGTCAGTGGATCCTGTATGACAGTATGCAGGGGCAGTGTGGGGTGGCCTGACCCTTACTACTGGCATATAATAAGATACCCATGCTAGTCTGTCAGTGGGTCCTCTGGTGACACTATGCAGGGGCAGTATGGGCTGAACTGAGCCAGACTACTGGCATGTAATAAAATACCCGTGCTAATCTGTCAGTGGATCTCTGTATGACAGTATGAAGGGCAGTGTGGGTGAGCTGACCCAGACTACTGGCATATAATATGATACGATGCCAGTCTGTTAGTGGATCCCTGTAGACAGCATGCAGGGGCAGTGTGGGTGAGCTGACCCAGACTACTGGCATATAATAAGATACCCATGCCAGTCTGTCAGTGGGTCCCTGATGTCAGTATGCAGCGGCAGTGTGGAGTGAGCTTCCCAGACAACTGGCATATAATAAGATACCCATGCTAGTCTGTCAGTGGATCCCTGTATGACAGTATGCAGGGGCAGTGTGGGTGAGGTAACCCAGACTACTGAATATCACAAGATACCCATGCCAGTCTGTCAGTGGATCCCTGTATGATAGTATGCAGGGGCAGTGTGGGTGAGGTAACCCTGACTACTGGCATATAATAAGATACCGCGTGCTAGTCTGTAAGTGGATGTCTGTATGACAGTAAGCAGTGGCAGTATGGGGAGAGGTGACAGACTACTGGTATAATACAAGATACCCATGCCAGTCTGTCAGTGGATCCCTGTATGACAGTATGCAGGGGCAGTGTGGGTGAGGTAACCCAGACTACTGAATATCACAAGATACGATGCCAGTCTGTCAGTGGATCCCTGTATGACAGTATGCAGGGTCAGTGTGGGGTGAGGTAACCCAGGCTACTGAATATCACAAGATACCCATGCCAGTCTGTCAGTGGATCTCTGTATGACAGTTTGCAGGACAGTATAGGAGAACTGATCCAGGCTACTGGTATATAATAAGATACCCGTGCTAGTCTGTCAGTGGATCCCTGTATGACAGTAAGCAGTGGCAGAATGGGAGAGGTGACAGACTACTGGTATATTACAAGATACCCATGCCAGTCTGTCAGTGGATCCCTGTATGACAGTATGCAGGGGCAGTGTGGGGTGAGCTGACCCAGATTTCTGGCACATAATAAGATACCCGTGCTAGTCTGTCAGTGGATCCCTGTATGACAGCATTCAGGGGCAGTATGGGGTGAGCTGACCCAGACTACTGGCATATAATAAGATACCCATGCAATCTGTCAGTGGATCCCTGTATGACAGCATGCAGGGGCAGTATGGAGTGAGCTGTCCCAGACTACTGGCATATAATAAGATACCCGTGCTAGTCTGTCAGTGGAACCCTGTTTACAGTATGCAGGGCAGTGTGTTGTGTGCTGTCCCATACTGCTGGCATATAATAAGATACCCGTGCTAGTCTGTCAGTGGATCCCTGTATGACAGTAGGCAGGGGGTTGGGAGAACTGACCCCGACTACTGGCATATAATGATACCCGTGCCAGTCTGTCAGTGGATCCCTGTATTACAGTATGCAGGGGTATTGGGGAGAGCTGACCCAGACTTCTGGCATATAATAAGATACCCTGCCAGTCTGTCAGTGGAACCCTGTATGACAGTATGCAGGGGCAGTGTGGGGTGACCAAGACTACTGGCACATAATAAGATACCCATGCCAGTCTGTCAGTGGATCCCTGTGACAGTATGCAGGGTCAGTGTGGAGTGAGCTGACCCTGACTACTGGCATATAATAAGATACCCGTGCTAGTCTGTCAGTGGATCCCTGTATGACAGTATGCAGGGGCAGTGTGGGATGAGGTAACCCAGACTACTGGCATATAATAAGATACCCGTGCCAGTCTGTCAGTGGATCCCTGTATGACAGTATGCAGGGGCAGTGTGGGGTGACCCAGACAACTGGCATATAATAAGATACCGTGCCAGTCAGTCAGTGTATCCCTGAATGACAGTGTGCAGGGAAGTATGGGGTGAGCTGACACAGACTACTGTCAGATAAGATACCCATTGAAGCCTGTCAGAGGATCCTGTGGGATAGTATGCCGGGTCAGTGTGGGGTGACTGACCAGGACTACTGGCATTTAAGTTCCCATGCCAGTCTGTCAGGGGATCCCTGTATCACAGTATGGGGTGAGCTGAGCCAGGCTAGTTGCATTTAAAATACCCATATCAATCTATCAGTGGATTCTTTAATGATAGTATGCAGGGGCAATGTGGTGTGAGCTCTCTCAGATTACTGGCATATAATAAGATACCCATGCCGGTCTGTTAGTGGGTCCCTGTATGACAGTAAGCAGTTGCAGTATGAGGAGAGGTGAGCCAGACTACTGGCATATAAGATACCCATGCCAGTCTGTCATTGATCCCTGTATGACAGTATTCAGAGGCAGTATGGGGTGAGCTAACCCAGATTACTGGCATATAATAATATACCCATACCAGTCTGTCAGTGGATTCCTGTATGACAGCATGCAGGGTCAGTGTAGGGTGAGGTGACTCAGACTACTGGCATATAAGTTACCCATGCCAGTCTGTCAGTGGATCCCTGAATGACAGTATGCAGGGGCAGTATGGTGTAAACTGTACCAGACTACTGGCATATAATAAAATACCCGTGCTAGTCTGTCAGTGGATCCCTGTATGACAGCATGCAGGGGTAGTGTGGGAGTGAGCTGACCCCGACTCACTGGCATATAATAAGATACCCGTGCCAGTCTGTCAGTGGATCCCTGTATGACAGTATGCAGCGGCAGTGTGGGGTGAGCTGACCCAGACTACTGGTGTATAATAAGATACCCGTGCCAGTCTGTCAGTGGATCCCGTTTGACAGTGTTGCTCGGCAGTGTGGGGAGAGTGACCCAGATTTCTGGCATATAATTAGATACCCATGCTAGTCTGTCAGTGGATCCCTGTATGACAGTATTCAGGGGCAGTGTGGGTGAGCTGACCCAGACTTCTGGCATATAATAAGATACCCGTGCTAGTCTGTCTGTGGATCCCTGTATGACAGTATGCAGGGCAGTATGGGTAAACTGTACCAGACTACTGGCATATAATAAGATACCCGTGCTAGTCTGTCAGTGGATCCCTGTATGACAGCATGCAGGCAGTGTGGGGTGAGCTGACCCCGACTACTGGCATATAATAAGATACCCGTGCCAGTCTGTCAGTGAGATCCCTGTATGACAGTATGCAGTGGCAGTGAGGGGTGAGCTGACCCAGACTATTGGCATATAATAAGATACCCGTGCTAGTCTGTCAGTGGATCCCTGTATGACGGTATGCAGGGCAGTATGGGGAGCTGACCCTTACTACTGGCATATAATAAGATACCCTTGCTAGTCTGTCAGTGATCCCTGTATGACAGTATGCAGGGGCAGTGTGGGGTGAGCTGACCCAGGCAACTGGCATATAATAAGATAGCTGTACTAGTCTGTCAGTGGATCCCTGTATGACAGTATGCAGGGCAGTGTTGGGTACCCAGACAACTGGCATATAATAAGATACCAATGCTAGTCTGTCAGTGGATCCCTGTTGACAGTATGCAGGGCAGTGTGGGTGGCCTGACCCTTACTACTGGCATATAATAAGATACCCATGCTAGTCTGTCAGTGGGTCCCTGTATGACACTATGCAGGGCAGTATGGGGTGAACTGAGCCAGACTACTGGCATGTAATAAAATACCCATGCTAATCTTTCAGTGGATCTCTGATGACAGTATGCAGGGCCAGTGTGGGTGAGCTGACCCAGACTACTGGCATATAATATGATACCCATGCCAGTCTGTTAGTGGATCCCTGTATGACAGCATGCAGGGGCAGTGTGGGTGAGCTGACCCAGACTACTGGCATATAATAAGATACCGTTCCAGTCTGTCAGTGGATCCTGTATGACAGTATGCAGGGGCAGTGTGGGGTGACCCAGACTTCTGGCATATAATAAGATACTCGTGCCAGTCTGTCAGTGGATTCCTGTATGACAGTATGCAGGGGCAGTGTGGGATGACCACAGGCTATTGGCATATAATAAGATACCCGTACTAGTCTGTCAGTGGATCCCTTTATGACAGTATGCAGGGGCAGTGTGGGGTGAGGTAACCCAGACTTCATATAATAAGATACCCGTGCCAGTCTGTCAGTGGATCTCTGTATGACAGTATGCAGGGGCACTGTGGGGTGACCCAGACTACTGGCATATAATAAGATACCCATGCCAGTCTGTCAGTAGATCCCTGTATGACAGTTTGCAGGGCAGTGGTGGTGAGGTAACCCAGACTACTGAAGATCACAAGATACCATGCCAGTCTGTCAGTGGATCCCTGTATGATGGTATGCAGGGCAGTGTGAGTGTGACTGACCCAGGCTTCTGCATATAAGATACCCATGATAGCCTGGCAGAGGATCCCGTATGATAGCATGCATAGACAGAGTGGGTGAGCTGGCCCAGATTATTGGCATATAATAAGATAGCCAAGCCATCTGTCAGTGGATCCTTAATGGCAGTATGGGTTAGCTAACCCATACTACTGGCATATAAGATACCCATACTAGTCTGGCAGGGGATCCCTGTATGACAGTATGCAGGGGCAGTTGGGGTGAGCTGACCAGACTTCTGGCATATATTAAGATACCCATGCCAGTCTGACAGTGGGTCCCTGTGTGACAGTATGCAGGGCAGTATTGGGTGAGCTGACCCAGACAACTGGCATATAATAAGATACACGTGCCAGTCTGTCAGTGGATCTCTGTATGGCAGTATGCAAGGGCAGTGTGGGGTGAATAGCAGACTACTGAATATCACAAGATACCCATGCCAGTCTGTCAGTGGTCCCTGTATGGCAGTATGCAGGGCAGTGTGTGGGAGCAGGCCTAGACTACTGAATATCACTAGATACCCATGCCAATATGTCAGTGGATCCTGTATGCCAGCATGCAGGGGCAGTGTGGGTGAGCTGACCCAGGCTACTGGCATAAGTTACCCATGCTAGTCTGGTGGAGGATCCCTGTGACAGCATGCATTGACAGAGTGGGGTGAGCTAGCCCAGATTATTGGCATATAATAAGATAACCAAGCCATCTGTCAGTGGATCCCAATGACAGTATGGGGTGAGCTGACCCATACTACTGGCATATAAGATACCCACTACTAGTCAGGCAGGGGATCCCTGTAGACAAGTATGCAAGGGCAGTTGGGGTGAGCTGACCCAGTCTTCTGGCATATAATAAGATACACCGCCTCAGTCAGTCAGTGGGTCCCTGTATGTCAGCATGCAGCGGCAGTGTGGGTGAGCTGCCCAGACAACTGGCATATAATAAGATACCCATGCTACTCTGTCAGTGGATCCCTGTATGACAGTATGCAGGGGCAGTGTGGGGTGAGGTAACCCAGACTACTGAATATCACAAGATACCCATGCCAGTCTGTCAGTGGATCCCTGTATGACAGTATGCAGGGGGCAGTGTGGGTGAGGTAACCCTGACTACTGACATATAATAAGATACCCGTGCTAGTCTGTGAGTGGATGTCTGTATGACAGTAAGCAGTGGCAGTATGGGAGAGGTGACAGACTACTGGTATATACAAGATACCCATGCCAGTCTGTCAGTGGATCCTTCAGACAGTATGCAGGGGCAGTGAGGGGTGAGGTAACCAGACTACTGAATATCACAAGATACGATGCCAGTCTGTCAGTGGATCCCTGTATGACTGTATGCAGGGTCAGTGTGGGGTGAGGTAACCCAGGCACTGAATATCACAAGATACCCATGCCAGTCTGTCAGTGGATCTCGTATGACAGTATGCAGGGGCAGTATGGGAGAACTGACCCAGGCTACTGGCATATAATAAGATACCCGTGCTAGTCTGTCAGTGGATCCCTGTATGACAGTAAGCAGTGGCAGAATGGGGAGAGGTGACAGACTACTGGTATGTTACAAGATACCCATGCCAGTCTGTCAGTGCATCCCTATGTGACAGTATGCAGGGCAGTGTGGGTTGAGCTGACCCAGATTTGTGGCATATAATAAGATACCCGTGCTTGTCTGTCAGTGGATCCCTGTATGACAGCATGCAGCAGGGCAGTATGGGGTGAGCTGACCCAGACTACTGGCATATAATAAGATACCCGTGCCAATCTGTCAGTGGATCCTGTATGACAGCATGCAGGGGCAGAATGGGGTGAGCTGACCCAGACTACTGGCATATAACAAGATGCCGTGCTAGTCTGTCAGTGGAACCTGTATTACAGTATGAAGGGCAGTGTGTTGTGAGCTGTCCCATACTCCTGGCATATAATAAGATACCCATGCTAGTCTGTCAGTGGATCCTGGCATGACGGCATGCAGGGGCAGTGTGGGATGAGCTGACCCGCTACTGGCATATCATAAGATACCCGATGCCAGTCTGTCAGTGGATCCCTGTATGACAGTATGCAGCGGCAGTGTGGGGTGAGCTGACCCAGACTACTGGCATATAATAAGATACCCTGCTAGTCTGTCCAGTGGATCCCTGTATGACAGCATGTGTGTGGGGGCAGTATGGGGTGAGCTGACCTTCTACAGGCATATAATAAGATACCCTTGCTAGTCTGTCAGTGGATCCCTGTATGACAGTATGTAGGCAGTGTGGGTGAGCTGACCCAGACAACTGGCAAATAATAAGATACCCGTGACTAGTCTGTCAGTGGATCCTGCATGACAGTATGCAGGGGCAGTGTTGGGTGACCCAGACAACTGGCATATAATAAGATACCAATGCTAGTCTGTCAGTGGATCCCTGTATGACGGTATGCATGGGCAGTGTGGGGTGGCCTGACCCTTCTACTGGCTTATAATAAGATACCCGTGCTAGTCTGTCAGTGGGTCCCTGTATGACAGCATGCAAGTGCAGTATGGGGTGAACTGAGCCAGACTACTGGCATGTAATAAGATACCAAAGCAATCTGTCAGTGGATCTCTGTATGACAGTATGCAGGGGCAGTGTGGGTGAGCTGACCCAGACTACTGGCATATAATATGATACCCATGCCAGTCTGTTAGTGGATCCGTATGACAGCATGCAGGGGCAGGTGTGGTGAGCTGACCCAGACTACTGGCATATAATAAGATACCCGTCAGAGTCTGTCAGTGGATCCCTGTATGACAGTATGCAGGGCAGTGTAGGTGACCCAGACTTCTGGCATATAATATGACACTCGTGCCAGTCTGTCAGTGGATCCCTGTATGACAGTATGCAGGGGCAGTGTGGGATGACCCAGGCTATTGGCATACGTAAAAGATACCTGCATTAGTCTGTCAGTGGATCCCTGTATCACAGTATGCAGGGGCAGTGTGGGGTGAGTGCAGACTTCTGATATATAATAAGATACCCGTGCCAGTCTGTCAGTGGTTCTCTGTGACAGTATGCAGGGGCAGTGTGGGGTGACTCCAGACTACTGGCATATAATAAGATACCCATGCCAGTCTGTCAGTAGATCCCTGTATAACAGTATGCAGGGGCAGTGTGGGGTGAGGTAACCAGACTACTGAAGATCACAAGATACCCATGCCAGTCTGTCAGTGGATCCGCATGACAGTATGCAGGGGCAGTGTGGGGTGAGCTGACCAGGGCTACTGGCATATAAGATACCCATGCTAGCCTGGCAGAGGATCCTGTATGATAGCATGCATCGACCGAGTGGGGTGAGCTGGCCCAGATTATTGGTATATAATAAGATAGCCAAGCCATCTGTCAGTGGATCCTTAATGGCAGTATGGGGTGAGCTGACCCATACTACTGGCATATAAGATACCCATACTAGTCTGGTAGGGGATCCCTGTATGACAGTATGCAGGGCAGTTGGGGTGAGTTGACCCAGACTTCTGGTATAACAGATACCATGCCAGTCTGTCAGTGGGGTCCTTTATGACAGTATGCAGGGGCAGTATGGGGTGAGCTGACCCAGACAACTGGCATATAATAAGATACACGTGCCAGTCTGTCATTGGATCCCTGTATGGCAGTATGCAGGGTCAGTGTGGGAGGAGGTTCCAGATAACTGAATATCACAAGATACCCATGCCAGTCTGTCAGCGATCCCTGTATGACAGTATGCAGGGGCAGTGGGGTGAGCTGACCCAGGCTACTTGCATATAATATACCCATGCTAGTCTGGCAGAGGATCCCTGTATGACAGCATGCATTGACAGAGTGGAGTGAGCTAGCCCAGATTATTGGCATATAATAAGATAGCCAAGCCATCTGTCAGTGGATCCTCAATGACAGTATGGGTTGAGCTGACCCACACTACTGGCATATAAGATACCCATACCTAGCTGTGTAGGGATCCCTGTATGACAGTATGCAGAGGCAGTTGGGGTGAGCTGACCCAGACTTCTGGCATATAATAAGATACCCGTGCCAGTCTGTCAGTGGGTCCCTGTATGTCAGCATGCAGCGGCAGTGTGGGTGAGCTGCCCAGACAACTGGCATATAATAAGATACCCATGCTAGTCTGTCAGTGGATCCCTGTATGACAGTATGCAGGGGCAGTGGGTGAGGTAACCCAGACTACTGAATATCACAAGATACCCATGCCAGTCTGTCAGTGGATCCCTGTATGACAGTATGCAGGGGCAGTGTGGGTGAGGTAACCCTGACTACTGGCATATAATAAGATACCCTGCTAGTCTGTAAGTGGATGTCTGTATGACAGTAAGCAGTGGCAGTATGGGGAGAGGTGATAGACTCTGGTATATTACAAGATACCCATGCCAGTCTGTCAGTGGATCCCTGTATGACAGTATGCAGAGGGCAGTGGGGGTGAGGTAACCCAGACTACTGAATATCACAAGATACCCATACTAGTACTGTCAGTGGATCCCTGAATGAAGTATGGAGGGGCAGTGTGATGAGGTAACCCAGACTACTGAATATCACAAGATACCCATACCAGTCTGTCAGTGGATCCCTGTATGACAGTATGCAGGGGCAGTGTGGGGTGAGGTAACCCTGACTGCTGGCATATAATAAGATACCCGTGCTAGTCTGTAAGTGGATGTCTGTATGACAGTAGCAGTGCAGTATGGGGAGAGGTGACAGACTACTGGTATATTATAAGATACCCATGCCAGTCTGTTAGTGGATCCTGTGCGACAGTATGCAGGGTCAGTGTGGGGTGAGGTAACCCAGGCTACTGAATATCACAAGATACCCATGCCAGTCTGTCAGTGGATCCCTGTATGACAGTAAGCAGTGGCAGAATGGGGAGAGGTGACAGACTACAGGTATATTACAAGATACCCGTGCCAGTCTGTCAGTGGATCCTGTATGACAGTATGCAGGGGCAGTGTGGGTGAGCTGACCAGATTTCTGGCATATAATAAGATACCCGTGATAGTCTGTCAGTGGATCCCTGTATGACAGCATGCAGGGGCAGTATGGGGTGAGCTGACCCAGACTACTGGCATATAATAAGATACCCGCGTCAGTCTGTCAGTGGATCCCCGCATGACAGTATGCAGGGGCAGTGTGGGTGACCCAGACTACTGGCACATAATAAGATACCCTGCACAGTCTGTCAGTGGATCCCTGTATGACAGTAGGCAGGGCGCGGTGGAGGTGAGCTGACCCTGACTACTGGCATATAATAAGATACCCGTGCTAGTCTGTCAGTGGATCCCTGTATGACAGTATGCAGGGGCAGTGTGGGATAGGTAACCCAGACTACTGGCATAGAATAAGATACCCGTGCCAGTCTGTCAGTGGATCCCTGTATGACAGTATGCAGGTGCAGTGGGGTGACCCAGACTACTGGCATATAATAAGATACCCGTGCCAGTCTGTCAGTGTATCCCTGAATGACAGTGTGCAGGGGCAGTATGGGGTGAGCTGACACAGACTACTGGCAGATAAGATACCCATTGAAGCCTGTCAGAGGATCCCTGTATGATAGTATGCCGGGCCAGTGTGGTGACATGACCAGGACTACTGGCATTTAAGTTCCCCATGCCAGTCTGTCAGTGGATCCCTGTATCACAGTATGGGGTGAGCTGAGCCAGGCTAGTGGCATATAAAATACCCTATAATATCTATCAGTGGATTCTTTATGATAGCATGCAGGGGCAATGTGGTGTGAGCTTCTCAGATTACTGGCATATAATAAGATACCCATGCCGGTTCTGTTAGTGGGTCCCTGTATGACAGTAAGCAGTTACAGTATGAGGAGAGGTAGCCAGACTACTGGCATATAAGATACCCATGCCAGTCTGTCATTGGATCCCTGTATGACAGTATTCAGAGGCAGTATGGGGTGAGCTAACCCAGACTACTGGCATATAATAATATACCCATACCAGTCTGTCAGTGGATTCCTGTATGACAGCATGCAGGGTCAGTGTAGGGTGAGGTGACTCAGACTACTGGCATATAAGAAACCAGTGCCAGTCTGTCATTGGATCCCCTGATGATAGTGTGGGCTCAGCTGACCCGCACTACTGGCATATAACAAGATACCCATGCTAGTCTGTCAGTGGATCCCTGTCTGACAGTATGCAGGGACAGTGTGGGGTGAGCTGATCCAGGCTAGTGGTATATAAAATACCCATATCAGTCTTTCAGTGGATTCTTTTATGATAGTATGCAGGGCAAAGTGGGGTAGCTTTCTCAGATTACTGGCATATAATAAGATACCCATGCCAGTCTGTCAGTGGATCCCTGTATGACAGTATTCAGGAGGCAGTATGGGGTGAGCTCACCCAGACTACTGGCATAAAATAAGATACCCATGTATGTTTGCCAGTGGATCCCGGAATGACAGTTTGCAGCTGCAGGTGGGTTGAGGTGACAGTGACTACCGCTTATAAGATTCCCATGCCAGTCTGTCAGTGGATCCCTGTATGACAGTACGGCGTGAGCTGACCCAGACTACTGGCATATGTTACCCATGCCAATCTCAGTGGATCCCTGTATGACAGTATGCTGGGCAGGTGGGGTGAACTGACCCAGACTACTGGCATATAATAAGATACCGTGCTAGTCTGACAGTGGATCCCTGTATGACAGTATGCAGGAGCAGTGTGGGTGAGCTGACCCAGACTACTGGCATACATAAGATACCCATGTCAGTCTGGCAGTGGATCCCATATGACAGTATGGGGTGAGCTGTCTGAGAATACTGGCATATAATATGATACCCATGCTAGTCTGTCAGTGGATCCCTGTATGACAATATGCAGGGCAGTATGGGGAGAGGTTACCCAGACCACTGGCATATCACAACATACCCACACCAGTCTGTGTTGATCCCCACATGACAGTATGCATGGGCAGTATGGGGTGAGCTGACCAGACTACTGGCATATAATGAGCTACCCATGGGATTCTGTCAGTGGATCCCTCGTATGACAGTATGCAGGGCAGTGTGGTAAGAGGATGCCCAGACTACTGCTATAAAATAACATGCCCATGCTAGTCTGTCTGTGGATCCCTGTATGACAGTATGCAGGGCAGTGTGGGTGAGCTGACCCAGACTAATGGCATATAAGAAACCCATGCCAGTTTGTCAGTTGATCCCTAAATGACTGTATGCAATGGCAGTATGGGGAGAGGTGACCCAGACCATGGCACTTAAGATACCCATGCCAGTTTGTCAGTGCATCCCAGTGTGACAGAATGGGGTGAGCTGACCCAAACTACTGGCATATAATAAGATACCCATTCTTGTCTGTCAGTGAATCACTGTATGATGGTATATAGGGGCAGTATTTGTTGAGCTGACCAGACTACTGGCATATAATAAGATACCAATGCCAGTCTGTCAGTCGATTTCTGCATGAAAGCACGAGGTGAGCTGGCCTAGACTACTGGCATATAATAATAAGATACCCATGCTCGCTTCAGTAGATCCTGTAGGAAAGTTGGCAGGAGCAGTGTGGGGTGAGCTGACCAGATTACTGGCATATAATAAGCATACCCATGCCAGTCTGTCAGAGGATCCCTGCATGACAGTATGAAGGGGCAGTGTAGGGTGAGCTGACCCAGACTACTGGCATATAATAAGATACCCGCCATTCTGTCAGAGGATCCCTGCATGACAGTATGAAGGGGCAGTATGGGGTGAGCTGACCCAGACTACTGGCATATGATAAGATACCCATGCCAGTCTGTCAGTGGATCCCCATATGACAGTATGCAGGGGCAGTGTGGGTGAGCTGACCCAGACTACTGGCATATAATAAGATACCCATGCTAGTCTGTCAGTGGATCCCTGTATGACAGTATGCAGGGCAGTGTGGTGAGCTGACCCAGACTACTGGCATATAATAAGATACCGTGCCAGTCTGTCCGAGGATCCCTGTTTGACAGTATGAAGGGCAGTATGGGGTGAGCTGACCCAGACTACTGGCATATAATAAGATACCCATGCCAGTCTGTCAGTGGATCCCTGTATGACAGTGCATGGGGGCATTGTGGGGTGAGCTGACCCAGACTACTGGCATATAATAAGATACCCATGCTAGTCTGTCAGTGATCCCTGTTTGACAGTATGCAGGGCAGTGTGGGTGAGGTAACCCAGTCTACTGGCATATAATAAGATACCCGTGCCAATCTGTTAGTGAATCTCCACTTGACAGTATGCATGGGCAGTATAGGGTGAGCTGACACCCACTACTGGCATATAAGCTACCCATGGAAGTCTGTCAGTGTATCCGGGTTGATAGAAAGTAAGGGCAGTATGGAGTGAGATGACCCAGACTATTGGCATATAATAAAATACCCATGCCAGTCTGTCACTGGATCCCTAAATGAAGGTATGCAGGAGTAGTTTGGGGTGACATAACCCAGACTACTGGCATAAAATAAGATTCCTGTGCTAGTCTGTCAGTGGATCCCCATTTGACAGTAGCATGCGGGCAGTGTGGGGTGAGCTTACCCAAACTACTGGCATTCAATAAGATATCCATGCAAGTTTGCCAATGGATCCCGGATGACAGTATGCAGGGCAGTGTGGGTGAGCTGACCCAGACCACTGGCATATAATAAGTAACCCGTGCTAGTCTGTCTGTGGATTGCTGTATGACAGCATGCATGGCAGCATTGGGTGACCTGAACCTGACTACTGTCATATAGTCAGATATTCATGCCAGTCTGTCAGTGGACACCTGTATGGCAGATGGGTGAGCTGACTCAAACTACTGGCATGTAATAAGATACCCATGCCAGTCTGTCAGTGGATCCCTGTATGATGAAAGTAAGGGCAGAATGGGTGAGATGACCCAGACTATTGGCATGTAATAAGATACCCATGCCAGTCTGGTAGTGAATCCCAGTATGACAGTATGCAGGGGCAGTGTGGGGTGAGTTGACCAAGATTACTGGCATATAATAAGATACCCATGACAGTCTGTCAGTGGATCCTTGTATGACAGCAGGCTGAGAAAAGAGTGCGTGAGATGACCCAGACTACTGTCATGAAATAAGTTACCCATACCAGTCTGTCAGTGGATCCCTGTATGACAGTATGCAGGGACGGAGTGGGGTGAGCTGGCACAGACTACTGGCATATGTAGGACTGTATCTAAGATTAGTGGGGACCTGATTAGCAGTAGGGTGTGTCTTGGCCTAGGGGGAATCCTGGTGGCTCACCCAAGGAAACCTACTTGGAAGGGATGGAACCACAGCATTAGGGCCGCATCTTTGGGCGGGTGGTGGGGTGAACAGGGTGTGGAGTAGCCATGATACTGGACTGAGCTTGGAAGTTTGGTGGTTTCAGTGTGCTACCAGCTGGCACAGCTTAGGGAAGAGGTTGCAGGATTAGGAGACAGCTGGTGGAAGGGGTGAGGTATGGTTGGGGAAGGGGCAGGGATCTCCCATGGTTGCACCAAGCACTGGGGGGGGGCATAGGGAAAGAAGTGCAGGAGAATATTCAGGGTCACATAGGGACCCTGGCAGAGGGGTCCAAGGACACTACCATGGAAGCAGGCAGGCAACTGGGGACCCTCACAAAGGAGGGACAGAGGGACAACATTCTCAGGGAAGTAGGCAGATGGCCAGGGCTGGACAGAAGGAAGCAAGGCAGGGAGGTGGATCAGACCTTACACTCAGTAACTGCTTCCATTCCTCTTCTTCTGCTCGAGGATGAGGGGGTGATGTAGCCATGACAGGGGTGGTTAGAGATGGAAAGGGAGTGGGAGGCAGGAGGCAGGGACCAGATAGCAGGAAGAACAGGGGGCATCTGGAATGCAGTAAAATGGGAGGAGCAGTGAATCAGAGCAGGAGACATTGGGAAGAGGGAGGAAAGCGCAAGGAGAAGGACCAGTTAGGGAGGAAGGTAAAGGAGAAGGACCAGAAGTACAGGAGGATTCAGTAAAGGGAGCTGAGGGTTTAGGCGTAGGGGAGCACTGCAGAGCAAGGAGGAACTAAATAGAGACAGGAAGGAAGGGAGAATGGCCAGGCTAATTTAGCAGATGGGGAAAAGGACCAGTCACGAGCAGTGAGGGAGTTAGGGTACAGAAGGATACTCAGGAGGAGAGAGGCATAGGATTTGGGGGAGGGGTGGTATGTGGCACCCAGATAGGGGAGGAACAAAGAGCTGGGTGGAGGGGCCAGAGAAAGGATGAGGAACATGGAAGGGGCAAATGGAGGGAAAGGAGTGGTCAGAGTGCTCCTGTTGGGGATTCTATAATCTAGGGGTATCAAATTGGATAGGAGGGAGAAGCCTGGCCAGTTTGAACAAAATGCTCCCTGGACTAATGGTGCACAAGGCTAAGCATGAGGTATATCAGCTGGAAAAGGATTGTGGGGGTTCCCCGGACATACTGGTCCACCTGGGTACAAATGACATTGAGGGAAATAGCGAGCTAGAGATACAGGCAAGATTCAGGGAGCTTGCCAGGGTCTGTCATGACATAGGATGCACAGTTTCCTTCTCAGAAATCTTGCGATACCAAGGGCTAGTGGGAACACAAGGAAGATTAGGGAGATAAACCAGTGGCTCAGGGAGGGTGTGAGGCCAGAGGGTATGGGTTGATGGGGATTGGGGGAGAACTGGGAGGATAAGGAGCTGTATGCTAGAGATAGGCTCCATCTCAATTTGGAGGAAGGGGAACTTAAGTTGAAAATAGAGGGGTTCATTGGTGAAAAGTGGGGTTTAAACTTGAGAAGGAGGGAGGATGGGAGAAAAGGCTGTCAAGGGGTGCCGATAAAGGGAGGGACTCTGCTCCTACCCCACTGGGAGCTGGAGGATTGCGGAAAAGGCCGACTGGTAAAGTGCAGACCAGGGTAAAACAGAATCCCATGGGAACACAGAGCAGGAAATGGAAGTATAGGGAAAGGGTGGAAGGTAGTCCTGCTGAATTCCAGGAGCTTGGGCAATAAAATGCCTGAGCTCCAGACGATGCTAACTGAGGCAGCAATCGATGTAACAGTGGTCACTGAGACCTGGGCCACTGCAGGACATGACTGGGACCTGAACCTGGAGGGTTACACTATGTTCAGGAAGGACGGGGGAAGGCGGGAGGGGTAGCAATGATGGTCAAAAACTGCATTGGTATAGGGGGGTAGAGGAGGCAGAGGGAACCCTGGAGGTAATTTGGGTCACCTTGATAACAAGGGGGGCAAGACAGTAAAAATAGGAGTGGTGTATAGACCCCTGCTCCTGGCGGAGGAGCTGGAGGAGAGTGTGGTGGCAGATGTTGGGAGACACTGCAGACTGGGCAGAGGAACGGTGGTGGTCTTGGGGACTCAAACATGCCAGGAACAGACTGGCAGACTATGACATCCTCTGTGACCAGGGAACAGAGGTTGTTGGATGCCTTTCAGGACGCTGCCCTAACTCAGCAGGTGAGGGAATTAACCAGGAAGGCATGGGTACTGGATGTGGTCCCTGGCAGACAGTGACCAGATTGGGGGCCTGGAGGTGAAGGGACCTCGTTGGTGGGAAGTGACCATGCCACAGTCTGGTTCTGCCTGGACCTAGGAGGGCTAGAAGGCTGCACAAAGATGGAGGTAACTGACTTCAGGGGACAGATTTTAAGGAAATGGGAAGGATCCTTAAGGAGCATTTGGATGTGATTGGGTCAGACATGGATGCTGATAGTAGGTGGAAATCAGAAGAAGGGTACAGGATGCTACCAGCACCTGTGCAAGAGTAAGACAAAATGCGGTAGGGCCCGAAAACCCTGCTGGTGGACTAGGGAGGTCCAGGAGGTGGTGCGGGAAAGAAGGCAGCCAATAGGCATTCAAGTGCTCAAGGAGTGAAAGGGATCGAGTGGAGTAAGGAGCTGATGGCTAGAAGGGCCACAAGGGTGGTGAGGGCAGCTAAGGCAAGGAAGGAGCTGAACCTGGCTAGGGAAATTAGAGAGAGGAACAAGGGTTCTTTAGATACATTGGGGAAAAAGCAAGGGCTTAAGGGGCAGATTAGCAGGATTAAATCAGGGGAGAGATGGCACAAGACCGGGGAGCAGGCTGAGGTACTAAATGAGTACTTCACCTCCGTTTCACCAGGGAAAATGGGGTGCTGCATCATACATGGAGGAGACAGAGATACTGGAGGAGGGGGACCTTACCGATCGTGGTCTGGAGAGAGGGGAGGCATCACTGGCAGGAGGGGAGGGCTAAGCAGGAAGAAGAGGTACCAGAAGTGGAAATCACAGCAGAGAGAGTGAGGAAGCCCTCAGCTCCCTTAAGACAGCCAAAGCACCAGGGCCGGAAAAATTACATCCCAGAGTGCTGAAGGAACTTGTGGATGTCCCAGAAACCCTGGTGGAGGTTTTCCATCTCTCTGAGGACAGGGTGGGTTCCCCAGGACAGGAAGCTGGAAAATATAGTGCCTATCCTATGGCAAGGGGGACTGGGAGGTGGCAGGGAACTGCAGGCCTGTCAGCCTGACATCGGTGGTGGGCAAGGTGATGGAGGCATTGTCAAGGAGAGGCTAGGGGGACCTGGAAAGTCAGGGTGCCTGGACAATAGACAGCATGGATTCATCCCGGGAATCATGTCAGACAAACCTGGTGGAGTTCTATGACTGGGTGATGAGTGCCTTGGATCTGGGTAGACCAGTGGATGTCATCTTTCTAGACTTCAGCAAGGCATTTGACTCTGTTCCTCACGTGGGCATGTTGGATAAACTGGGAGAAATGGGGTGGGGAACCAGATGATCAGATGGATGGCAATTGGCTCCAGGACCAGACCCAAAGGGTCATAGTTGGGATAGTCTCATCTCCAAGGAGGGTCATTAGTGGGGTCCCACAGGGATCAGTCCTTGGGCCCCTCATCTTCAACGCCTCACGATCTGACATAAGGACAGGAATCAGGTGTGAGATGAGTCTCTTATGGATGACTCAAAACTGGGGGGTGGTGGATAGGGAGGAGGGAGGGTGGCCTCACAGGGGACCTGAGGCTCTGGAAGATGGTCTAGAAAGTGGAAGCTGAGGTTCAGTGCTGGGAATGCAAGGTACTCCACCTTTGGGCCAGAAACCCAGGCCAAGTGTACACCCTGGGGAAATGCTACAAGTCTCAATGGCTGAGAGGGACCTGGGGGTGGTGGTGGATGTCAAGATGAACAATTTGGAGACTTGTAGGAGGGCAGCAACCAAGGCAAACAGGATGCTGGGATGCATCGCTGGGGATCACCTCCAGAAGGAGGAAGTGATACTCCTCTGTATAACTGCTTGGTGAGGCCGCAGCTTGAGTACTGCATGCAGTTTTGGAGGCCACGCTTAAAGAGGGACATCTTGTTTTACATTGTTTTTCATGGATTCTACTTGGTAGAATGTTTATTTTCTTACTACTAAGGGGCTAGCAGGGTATTGTTTGGGGCTGTTGGAATTTTGAAACCTGTTTTGGTAGCTAAAGTGGGCTCATTGTTTGGTGTCTGGGTGTGGCAGGCTGCATTTGTAGAGGCCTATTTCTTTCTTTTAAACATAATTGGTGTAATTTAACTGGTCTGTTTCTTTGAATTGGAGACCTATATCTTATAATTCCAAACCTATTTTGATGTATTGTTGGTGAAGCTGTTTGAATTGGTGTCCTGTTTCTTTGGGTAGAATTGATTCATTGTTGCTGGCTTCACTAGCTGCAAAGTTTTGAATGGGGGAAGGGTGCTAATTGTCTGACTAGAGGCCTCAGCTACCTGATTGTTTCGGAGGACTTGGAACAGAGGAGGTAGGACATAAAGAATGTTTTGCACTGATAGAGGGGAGGTGGGACTTGGGGAGTGTTTGGTATCCTGCATCTGGAAGGGTGGGGGTGGCTGGTGGGCAACGAAGCAATGGGTAGGGTGGTAGGCTGCAACAACTCGGTGCACCAATCTTTCTAAACATTGCCTGGAGGTGGGAGGATGTTTAGTGTGCAACCACATAGAAAAACTTGGAAAGGAGATTGAGGGTCTGCAGGAGGAACTAAGACAGGCAAGGCAGATTGGGGTGGGTTTAGCCCAATACTGGAGGGAGGAAGAAGGGAGATGAGGGAGGCAATTTAAGCCAACAGTGGTGAGGAGAGGCTCAGAAGAAGGAAGCAGAGACAAAGGGCCCAGGCCAGGAAGAGCGATTGCGGGAAACCAGGTCAGGAGACAAAAGTCAAATGGAAGGAGGCAATAGGGACTTGTGAGGGGAGGCGAAGAAGTGGCAAAAGTCATGGAGTGGAAAGGAGAGAACAGGTTACTATGCAGAGAGAGGGAGCGGGCATTTGTGAAGGATCTTCAGAAAATAGTTTTGACTGCTAGAGAGGAAGAAGGTGGAGGAGGAAGTGATGAAATTAGAGGAGTAATTGATAAATGCCTGGACCAAACTGGAGCGGGGGAAGTTCTGCTGGGAGAACTGCAACAGGGTAAAAGGGCATAATAATGTGCAGGAGGAAGAAGAGGAGCTGGAAAGGAGGGAGGAGATGAAAGGAAGCAAGCAGGAGTAAGAGGGTGGAATCTTAGTGCTGGGGGACTCAATACTAAGAGGAGTTAGGTGGGGTAGCAAGGCGGAGAGGCATAGTTGCATTTGGGTGGAGGCCTTGCCAGGAATGACAGCGGAAAGGGTGGGACAGTCTGTTCTGAAATATGCTAGAAGGGGTAGGGACAAGCCTCATTTAATTATACATCTTGGGACAAACGACCTGGCTGACAAGACAGTGGATATAGTCAGAGGAGGTTTGAGGAACTAGCACAATTATGTGAGGGGCAGGAAGATCAGTAACTTTTTCCGAGATACTCCGTGCCAAAGGCAAGCACAACAAGAAAGCTGAGAATAGAGGAATTTAACAGATGGCTAAGAACCTGGTGTTGCGCTAAAGGGTATAGGGCTGTTGGTGGGGTGGGAGGGACCTGGGAGGACAGTAGTCTCTATGCCAAGGACAGACTACACTTGAGTGAGGAGGGAGAGAAGTGTTGAAGCAGAGGATGGAAGAATACATAGAGGAAGTTGGGAATTTAAACTAGGAGTGGGGGGTGGCAGTTGGGAATAGATATGCAGAGACCACAGGTTGGGAAACCATATGAGCTTACCCCCATAACAGTGACAAAGGACAAATGGCAAGTGCTGTTGGTGATGCTAGTAAAGGGGGCAGGATAGGAGGGGAGGGTGGAGGTGGTTACCCTTAATGCTAGGAGCCTTGGGAGGAAAACTGCAGAGTTACAGGTGCTCATGGCAGAGGGAGGGTGGACATTGCAGCCATCACGAAACATGGGCCACCAATATAATGACTGGGACCTGTCTGTACCAGGGTACAGATTATTCGTAGGGACAGGGTGACTGGGAAAGGAGGGGTGGCACTATATGAAGGGAAGGACTGAAGTGTGTAAGGAGGAAGGGAGGAGGGTAGTACAGAGTCACTTTGGGTGCAAATCCAGGATTCAAGAATAGGAGTCTTAGAATGGGAGTGGTGTACAGGCCACCATCTCAGATGGAGGAGTTAGACAGGGAACTAGCGGGACAGATCAGGAGGACCTGCGAGAAGGGTAGTGTGGTGATTGTGGGGGACTTCAACATGCCAGAAGTGGACTGGAGCACCCAACAACCAGGAACTGAAGGGCAGGTACTGCTGGATGCCTTCAGGACAGCTTCCTGCTGCAAATGGTCAGTGAACCAACCAGGTTAGGGAATACCCTTGACCTTGTGCTGGCAAATGGGGACTTTGTGAGAGAACTTACAGTGGAGGAACCGCTGTCAGGGGTGACCACCACTCAGTATGGCTCACATTGGATATGGGCAAGGAAGGAGTGGAATCTGGCACAGAGTGCTGGACTTCAGGAGGGCTGACTTTGGGAGGATGGGGAAGTGGTAAAGGGTACCTGGCCAGAATTCAATCTAGTATGGATACTAACCAGAGATGGGAGCTCATAAAGTTGGGGATAGTGGAGGCAACAAAACCTGCTGCAAAGCCCAGAGCAAGAAGGCTAGGGCTAAGAAACCGAGCTGGTTGAGCAAGGAGGTCATGGAAAGGTAAGGAGGAAAAGAGCTGCCTTTAGGAAATACAAGAAACAGGGAGGGGGAGGACAGAGAGGAGTACTTGACAGAATCGAAGGAGGTGACAAGGGCAGTGGGAGCCAAAGCATCTATGGAACTCAGGCTGGCACAAGGCATTAAGAAGGGGAGAAGGACTTCTTTAAGTACATCAGGGAGAAAAGGAGCTGTAAGGATCACATAGTAAGGATTAGGAAGGAGGGGTTGGGTGGAAGCAGGGTATGATAAGGCGGAAGCACTAAATGAGTACTTCTGCTCAGTATTTACTAAAGAGAAGAGGGGGTGACACCCAGATGGGTGAAATGGCAGAGGGGGGAAGTGGTGACAGATGGGAGATCATGGAGGGCAGAGTTCGAGGGTTTGAAGGCACTGAGGGTGGACAAGGCACCAGGCCCAGATGGCATCCACCTCAGAGTACTGAAGGAGCTGGCAGAGGTCCTTGCAGGACCTTGGCAGACCTATTTAATGCCTCACTACATTCGGGGTGTGTACCCCAGGACTGGAGGATGACTCATGTGGTGCCCTCCACAAGAGTGGCCCCAAGGATGAACCGGGAACTACAGACCAGTGAGCCTCACATCCATCGTGGGTAAGCTAATGGAGACTATCCTGAAGGAGGCTGGTGGCCCTCTTAGAGGCCAAGGACTACAGGACAGCAGACAGCATGGCTTCATACGTGGCGATCCTGCCAAACCAACCTGGTCGGGTTCTAGACTGGGTAACTAGGCAACTGGACAGGGGACATGCAGTGGATGTCCTGTATCTGGACTTCAGTAGGCATTCGACCAGTGCCACATGGAAGGCTGGGAAGGAAGTTAGTAGGCACAGGGGCAGGTGCAATGCTGGTGAGATGGGTAGGAAACTGGCTGCAGGGAAGGCAACAGAGGGTGGTGGTGGGTGGGAGCTCTCACACCCAAGGGCAGTGAGCCGGTGTTCCACAGGGCTCGGTGTTGGGACCAGTGTTGTTTGGGATATTCATTGCAGACATATCATGGGACATCAAGAGCAAGATCAGTCTGTTTGCTGATGATACCAAGGTTGGCGCGGTGGTGGATGACCTAGGGGATGGCAGAGGTTGCAGGATGATCTGGCAAAGCTTGAAACCTGGTCAGACACCTGGCAACTGGGCTTTAATGCCAAAAAGTGCAAGGTGATGCATTTTGGGATGAAGAACCCAAGGAGGACTTACCAGCTGGGGGAGTGCAGCTAGCCCAGACAGAGGAGGAGAAGGATCTGGGTGTGCTCATCACAGGGTCAATGAACAACTCTGCACAGTGTAGGAAGGCAGCTGCAGAGGCCAACAAAATGCTGGGTTGTATTGCAAGGGTATATCCTCAAGGAGGGAGGAGGTGATTCTGCCACTGTATAGGTCATTAGTTAGACCACACCTGGAGTACTGCGTGCAGTTCTGGCGTCCGTATCTGAAAGGGACATTAGTTACTGGAGGGAGTGCAGCGAGGGCGACAAAAGATGATCAAGGGTCTGGGGACTTATCATATGAGAGGAGGTTGAAGGAGTTGAACATGTACTCACTGGAGGAGAGGAGAGACAGGGGGACATGATTGAAACTTTTAAATACATGAAAGGAATAAACAAGACAGGTACAGAGGGGCTGTTCAAAGTAAGGGAGGGAGGGCCACCAGGGGCCATGATATGAGACTGGAGCGAGGAAGGTTCAGGAGGAGATGAGGAGACACTTTTTACAGAGAGGGTGGTGGCTGGGTGGAATCGTTACCTGCAGAAGTGGTATGCAGTAGAACTCTTCAAGCGAGGATGGGACAGGACAAGGGGGAGGGTTAATGAAGGGAAGGGAAGGGAGGGCAGCTGCAGAAAGGGGTGCGAGCTGCACATTCGAGCAGACTTGATAGACCTCTAGGCCTTTATCTGCTGGCAAATTTCGATGTTCAGTATGTTCATATTATTCTCCTGGAGAGGGTCCAGAGGAGGGCAACCAAAATGATTTGGGGCTTGGGGACAGGACCTATGAGGAGAGGTTCGAAAAGCTAAAGATGTACACATTGGAAGAGAGAAGGGACTGGGGGACATGATAGAGGTCTTCAGGTACTTGAAGAGGGTAAATAGAGGAGGAACAGTTGGGGTGCTTCAAGGAAGGAGGAGGAGGGGCCACTAGAGGGCATGGGTGGAAGCTGGAGGGGAAGATTCAGGAGAAAGGAGGAGGTGCTGCTTCACTGAGAGGGTGGGGAGCCATGGTATCGCTGCCTAGGGGGCTGGTGGAAGCAGAGACAGGGAAAGGTTCAAGAGGGGCTGAGACCGGCACAGGGAAGGGTTCTGGAAGCAAAATCCAATGCAGTAAGAATATCCAGAACTGGGAAGGGAGAAGCCAGAGGAGGTGAGGGCAGCAAGGTCAGCACCCAGGGTGGGACTGACCAAACGAGCAGACTCGAAAGACTGTTAGGCCTATTCTGCTGGCATTTTAGTGTTAGTATAAAATTCCATTCCAGTCAGTCAATGCATCCCTGTATGAAAGTATGGGAGAACTGACCACTACTGGAATATAATAAAATACCCTTGCCAGTCTGTCATTGGATCCTGCATGACAGCATGCAGGGCAGTGTGGGGTGAGCTGACCCAGACTACAGGCTTATAATAAGCTACCCATGCCAGTCTGTCAGTAGATCCCTGTATGGCAGTATGCTGGGGCAGTGTGCAGTTAGCTGACCCAGACTACTTGCATATAAGATACCCATGCCAGTCTATAAAGTCGATCCCTGTGTGACAGTATGGGGTGAACTGACCCAGACTACTGGCATATGTTACCCATGCCAGTCTGTCCAGTGGATCCTGTATAACAGCATGCAGGGGCATTGTGGTGAGCTGACCGACTACTGGCATATAAGATACCCATGCTAGTCTGGCAGAGGATCCCATATGACAGCATGCATCGACAGAGTGGGGTGAGCTGGCCCAGATTATTGGCATATAATAAGATAGCCAAGCCATCTGTCAGTGGATCCCCAATGACAGTATGGGGTGAGCTGACCCATACTACTGGCATATAAGATACCCATGCTAGTCTGGCAGGGGATCCCTGTATGACAGTATGCAGGGGCAGTTGGGGTGAGGTAACCAGACTACTGAATATCACAAGATACCCATGCCAGTCTGTCAGTGGATCCCTGTATGACAGTATGCAGGGGCATTGTAGGGTGAGCTGACCCAGGCTACTTGCATATAAGATACCCATGCCAGTCTATAAGTCGATCCCTGTATGACGGTATGGGGTGAACTGACCCAGACTACTGGCATATGTTACCCATGCCAGTCTGTCAGTGGATCCCTGTATAACAGCATGCAGGGGCATTGTGGGGTGAGCTGACCCAGACTACTGGCATATAAGATACCCATGCTAGTCTGGCAGGGGATCCCTGTATGACAGTATGCAGGGGCAGTTGGGGTGAGCTGACCCAGACTACTGGCAAATAAGGAGATACCCATACTAGTCTGTCAGTGGATCCCTGTATGACAGTTTGCAGGGACGAGTGGGTGATCAGGCCCAGACCCCAGGCATGTAAGATACCCATGCAAGTCTGTAAGTCGATCCCTGTATGAAAGTATGGGGTGAGCTGACCCAGACTACTGGCATATAATAAAATACCCATGAAAATCTGTCAGTGGATCGCTGTATGACAGTATGCAGGGCAGTGTGGGGTGAGCTGACCAAG
This sequence comes from Neoceratodus forsteri, assembly GCA_016271365.2. Lineage (NCBI taxonomy): Eukaryota > Metazoa > Chordata > Ceratodontiformes > Ceratodontidae > Neoceratodus > Neoceratodus forsteri. Next base: position 5,873,526 of record CM057449.1, on the reverse strand, counting down.
ACTACTGGCTTATAATAAGCTGCCCATGCCAGTCTGTCAGTGGATCCTGAATGACAGTATGCTGGGGAAGTGTGGGATGAGGTGACCCAGACTACTGGAAAATAAGATACCCATGCCAGTCTCAGTGGATTCCTGTATGACAGTATGCAGGGGCGTTGGGAGGAAGCTGACCAAAACTACTGTATAAGATACCCCTGCCAGTCTGTTAGTGGATCCCGTATGACAGCATGCAGGGACAGAGTGGGGTGAGCTGGCCCAGATTATTGTCATATAATAAGATAGCCAAGCCAGTCTGTCAGTGGATCCCCAATGACAGTATGGGGTGAGCTGACCCAGATTACTTGTATATAATAAGATACCCATGCCAATCTGTCAGTGGAACCATGTATGACAGATTGGGGTGAGCAGACCAAACTACTGGCATGTAATAAGATACCCATGCCAGTCTGTTAGTGGATCCCTGTATGACAATATGAGGTGAGTTGAACCAGACTACTGGCATATAAGATACCCATGCTGTTCTGTCAGTGGATCCTGTATGACAGCAGGCTGGGAAAAGTGGCATGAGATGAGCCAGACTAGTGGCATGAAATGAGATACCCATGCTAGTCTGTCCATGGATCCCTATATGATAGTATGCAGGGGAAGTGTTGGGTGAGCTGTCCCAGACTACTGGCATATAAGATACCCATGCCAGTCTGTCAATGGATCCCTGTATGACAGTAGGCAGGGGTAGGGTGAGGTGAGCTGGCCCAGACTACTTGCATACAGTAAGATACCCATGCCAGTCTGTCAATGGATCCCTGTATGACAGTAGGCAGGGGCAGGGTGGGGTGAGCTGGCCCAGACTACTGGTATATAAGATACCCATGCCAGTCTGTCAATGGATCCCTGTAGACAGTAGGCAGGGGCAGGGTGCGGTGAGCTGGCCCAGACTACTTGCATACAGTAAGATACCCATGCCAGTCTGTCAGTGGATTCTTGTATGACAGTAGGCAGGGGCAGGGTGGGGTGAGCTGACCCAGACTACTGGTTTTTAAGATCCCCATGCCAATCTGTCAGTGGATCTCCTATGAAAGTATGGGGTGAGCTGACCTAGTCTAAGGCATATAAGATACCCATGCAGGTCTGCCAGTGGATCCCTGTATGACAGCAGGCTGGGAAAAGAGTGGTGTGAGATGACCCAGGCTTCTGTTGTGAAATGAGATACCTATGCTAGTCTGTCCGTGGATCCCTGTACCACAGCATGCAGGGGGCAGTGTGGGGTGAGCTGACCCAGACTACTGGCATATAAGATCTCCATGCCATTCTGTCAGTGGATCCCTACCTTAAAATATGCAGGGGCAGTGTAGGATGAGCTGTCCCAGACTTCTGGCATATATGATACCTACTGTACACCAGTCAGACAGTGGATCCCTGCGACAGCATGCAGGGGCAGTGTGGGGTAAGCTGATCCAGACTACTGGCATATAGTAAGATGCCCATTCCAGTCTGTCAGTGGATCCCTGTATGATAGTATGGGGTGAGCTGACCCAGACTACTAGAATGTAGCAATACCCTTGCCAATCTGTCATTGATCCCTGTATGACAGTATGCAGGGGCAGTGTGGGGTGAGCTGACCCAGACTACTGGAATATAATCCACCCATGCCAGTCTGTCAATCGATCCCTGTATGATGGTATGTAGCAGCAGGGTTGGGCTGAGTTGACCCAGACTACTTGCATATAATAAGGTCCCCATGCCAATCTGTCATTGGATCCCTGTAGGACAGTATGCAGAGGCAGTGTGGGTGAGCTGACCCAGACTAATGGCATGTAATAAGATACCCATGCCCGTCTGTCAGTGGATCCTTCTGTGACAGCATGGGGTGAGCTGACCCAGACTTCAGGCATATAATAAGATACCCATACCAGTCTGTCAGTGGAACCCTGTGACAGAATGGGGTGAGCTGACCCAAACTACTGGCATGTAATATGATACCCAAGCCAGTCTGGCGGTGGATCCTGTATGACAATATGAGGTGAGCTGACCAGACTACGTGCATATAGATACCCATGCTGTTCTGTCAGTAGATCCCTGTATGAAAGCAGGCTGTGAAGAGTGGCATGAGATGACCCAGACTACTGGCATGAAATGAGATACCCATGCTAGTCTGTCCGTGGGTCCCTGTATGACAGTATGCAGGGGAAGTGTTGGGTGAGCTGTCCAAGACTACTGGCATATATTAAGATACCCATTCCAGTCTGTCAGTGGATCCCTGTATAACAGCATGCAGGGGCATTGTGGGGTGAGCTGACCCAGACTACTGGCAAATAAGATACCCATGTCAGTCTGTCAGTGGATCCCTGTATGACAGTATGCAGGGGCAGCGTGGGGTGAACTGACGCTGACTACTGTCATGTAGTAAGATATCCATGTCAGTCTGTCACTGGATACCTGTATGACAGCATTAGGTGAGCTGACCCAGGCTATTGACAAGATACCCATACCAGTTTGTCAGTGGATCCCTGTATGACAGCAGGCTGAGAAAAGAGTGGCGTGAGATGACCCAGGCTACTGGCATGAAATGAGTTACCATGCTAGTCTGTCAGTAGATCCCTGTATGACAGTATGGGGTGAGCTGACCCAGACTACTGGCATATAAGAAGATACCCACGCTAGTCTGTCAATGGATCCCTGTATGACAGCAGGCAGGGGCAGTGTGGGGTGAGCTGGCCCAAACTACTTGCATACAATAAATACCCATGCTTGTCTCCAGTACATCTCTGTATTACAGCATGCAGGGTCAAGTGGGGTGAGCTGACCCACTCTACAGGCATATAATAAGATAACCATGCCAGTCTGTCAGTGGATCCCATATGACAGTATGGGGTGAGCTGACCCAGTCTACAGGCATATAATAAGATACTCATGCTAGTCTGTAAGTAGATCCCTGTATGAAAGCAGGCAGATCGCAGAGTGGGGTGAGATGACCCTGACTACTGGCATATAATGAGATACCCATGCCAGTCTGTCAATGGATCCCTGAATGACAGCATGCAGTGGCAGTATGGGGTGAGCTGACCCAGACTACTGCATATAAGATACACATGCCAGTCTGTCAGTGGATCCCTGTGACAGCATGCAGGGGCAGTTTGGGAGAGCTGACCCAGACTACTGGCATATCATAAGATACCCATGCCAGTCTGTCATTGGATCTCTGAATGATAGTATGGGGTGAGCTGACCCATACTACTGACATATAATAACATACCCATGCTAGTCTGGCAGTAGATCCCTGTATCAACAGTATGCAGGGACAGTGTGGGGTGAGCTGACCCAAAGTACTGGCATACAATAAGATGCCCAAGCCAGTCTGTCAGTGGATATCTGTATGACAGTGCATAGGGCAGGATGGGGTGAGGTGCCCCAGACTACTGGCATATGACACCCATGGCAGTCTGTCAGTGGATCCCTGTATGACAGTATGCAGGGGCAGTGTAGGGTGAATTGACCCAGATTACTGGCATATAATAAGATATGCATGCTAGTCTGGCAGTGGATCCATCTATGACAGTAGGCAGGGGCAGTGGGGTGAGCTGAGCCAGGCTAGTGGCATATAGTAAGATACCCATGCCAGTCAGTCAGTGAATGCCTGATATAACAGGATGCAGGAGCTGAGAAGATAGGATAGGCCACACAGGACTGGCTTATCTGCTCCATGTGTGCAGAATATGTAACAAGCAGCGTGGCCAATAACTCCTCCAGGCCATGGTGGAAGATCTTGGGGCCTAGGACACTGAGTTATGATAGTCCACCAATGACTGCCATAACCCCTCCATAATGAGCAGGTAAGTAACAAGTACAGTGGCTTGTACTTCCTCCAGTCCATGGTAGAAATTCCACTACTTTCAGTGCAGTTTAACCCTGCAAGGTATATAGTTTTTAAACCAAGGATGGAAATGAGAAAGGAAATGTGGCGCACTGGATTTGAACTCCGGACCTCTGGTATGCCTGCTCCAGCACTCTAACCATTAAGCTACAGGCCCACTGGTTACAGCGTCCGAAGAACTTCCTATTTCACAGTCACACATTTCTTTCTCTCAAGTGTTGCTTAATCTGCAACCAGAAACCAATTTAAAAATTCCACTACTACTACCACCATGGACTACTACACCAGTCCATGGTGGAAGATTTCTGGACCTAAGAACTAAGATCTTCCACGGAGTGGTCTCCTGCAGCAAGTAATAAACTTGGGCCATTGCCAGATGTTACTGTGGCATATGGCAGCTCTTCGAGCAGTGATTTCCAGGGCTGTCCATACATGACAACAGCTTCATGTTTCCTATATAAGGGTGGGCTGTCCCTGGTATCCTCAGTTCATTTTCCCACCATCTTCAGCTCACACACAACATGCTGGAGCAACTTATAAACAGCAGTAATTGACAAGAAAACAGAATAATCTATAATCAAGAAATTGTCTCTCATGGAGACCGGGGCTCACCTCAAAGCTCCCACATCCACTGATTCTCATCACTGGCACAAATAGAGCAGGAGAAACCCTCCTCAACTCTATGCCTCCATTGCTCATTGACAGTTGCCTTTATAGGTGCCCCACCATCAATGATACATTCATATTCTTCCTCCTCATCGATGGGCGGTTACCTCGCTTGTCAATGGTGCTTTGCAGCACTTCACAGGCAGTCTATGAATAACCCTTTCTGGGTTCCATCGATGGTACAGAGCAGGAGAAGTCTTCCTCAACGTTCGTGCCTCAACGCCCATCAATGGCCACCATGACATGTTCCCCACTGTCGATGTGTTACATACTGCCTTCCTGTTGATGGGAAGCTGCACCTCTCATTGATGGCACTTTCCAGCACATTTCTTGTAGTCTGTAATGAACCTTTGATGGTTCATTTGATACTCCATTGATGAGGGCTCCTCTCCTGTCAATGGGATGTACGAACATATTAACGTTCTGAAATTTGCCAGCAGATAAAGGCCTAGAGGTCTGTCAAGTCTGCTCAATGTGCAGCTAGCACGCCTTATTCTGCAGCTGCCCCTCCTTCCACCCTTCCCTTCATTAACCCTCCCTTGTCCTGTACCATCCCCTTTGAAGCAGTCCACTGTTCTACTGGATACCACTTGCAGGTAACACATTCCACCCAGACACCACCCTCTCTGTAAAAAAAGTGTCTCCTCATCTCCCTCCTGAATCTTCTTCCCTCCAGTCTCATATCATGGCCCTGGTGGCCTTCCTCCTTTCTTTGAACAGCCCCTCAGTACCTGTCTTGTTTATTCCTTTCATGTATTTAAAGGTTTCAATCATGTTTCCTGTCCCTCCTTTCCTCCAGTGAGTACATGTTCTCTCTCTCAGAAGAAGCCAGAATGAGAAGGAAGGAAACATATTCAATTCAGTGCTTTAGAGCAACTGGTAATTGTATTTTCTTTTAAACTTAGATTGTGGGCTTGTAGGTGACACTATACTTTTTTCTTTCTTGTCTACTTATAATTGTTTTTGGGCTGTTGGAAATTTAAAACATAGTGGTGGTGTAATTCTGTGCTGTCTTTAATTGCTGCAGATTTTATCTTGGCTTGTCTGACTGTCCTGTAGCTGGATGAAGGGTGTTAATTGTCTGGCCTCTGACCTCAGCTACGTGATAACTGGAGGTGGGGCTTAGTCAGAGTTAAAGTAGCAAGCAGAGGTTGATTTTCTCAGAAGAAGCAGAAGGAGAAGGAAGAAACATATTCAATTCAGTGCTTTAGAGTAACTGGTAATTGGTATTTTTCTTTTAAACTAGGATTGTGGGCTTGCAGCGACACTATACTTTCTTTCTTTGTTGTCTTTACTTATAATTGTTTTTGGGCTGTTGAAAATTTAAAACATAGTGGTGGTGTAATTCTGTGCTCTTTAATTGCTGCAAATTTTATCTTGGCTTGTCTGACTGTCCTGTAGCTGGGTGAAGGGTGTTAATTGTCTGGCCTCTGACCTCAGCTACGTGATAACTGGAGGTGGGGCTTAGTCAGAGTTAAAGTAGCAAGCAGAGGTTGATTTTCTCAGAAGAAGCCAGAAGGAGAAGGAAGGAAACATATTCAATTCAGTGCTTTAGAGTAACTGGTAATTGGTATTTTCTTTTAAACTTAGATTGTGGGCTTGTAGTGACACTATACTTTCTTTCTTGTTGTCTTTACTTATAATTGTTTTGGGCCATTGAAAATTTAAAACATAGTGGTGGTGTAATTCTGTGCTGTCTTTAATTGCTGCAAATTTTATCTTGGCTTGTCTGACTGTCCTGTAGCTGGGTGAAGGGTGTTAATTGTCTGGTCTCTGACCTCAGTTATGTGATAACTGGAGGTGGGCTTAGTCAGAGTTAAAGTAGCAAGCAGAGGTTGATTTTCTCAGAAGAAGCCAGAAGGAGAAGGAAGGAAACATATTCAATTCAGTGCTTTAGAGTAACTGGTAATTGGTATTTTCTTTTAAACTTAGATTGTGGGCTTGTAGTGACACTATACTTTCTTTCTTTGTTGTCTTTACTTATAATTGTTTTGGGCCATTGAAAATTTAAAACATAGTGGTGGTATAATTCTGTGCTGTCTTTAATTGCTGCAAATTTTCACTCGACCTCCCTTCCCCAACTCTTAATTATATGCCCTGATAAATCTGATTGACAGGAGCTAAACACAGGGTATAGTAAGAGGTGTGAAGTAGGAGGGCATAAGGGGAAGAAGCCCACCCTAGCACGATAAGTGTTTGACTCATTTATTTATTTATTGGTTTCTTTTTCCTAAAAAATATCTGAGGATCAGTTACAGAATTTTAGTACTGTAAATTAATAAAAAGAGAACTAAGAGTTTCAAGCAGACAAGTAGTGGATTTGCAGTATAATGTGGGGGAGTGGTGCAATGCAGTGGCTGTGGGCAGCCATATTCAAGGCAGACCTTCTGACACTGAGGTGCTGCCCTATCTGCATGCATCTCTGGACTGTGGGATGAGGTAACCAGACTTAGAGTGGAAGTAAACTGGGTCAGGAGTACCATCACCCTATCCAGGGACCACCCAGTCCAATGCAGCTGCCTCAAAGGATGCCGAGAACGAGAAGCACTTGGATAACAGTGTGCTCAGGAAGGGTTAGAGCAGTCAGGGCAGAGGCACATCCCAGATCCTATTCCTTCCTCAAGAACTCATATGCTACACTGGCAAATGAGGACAACCAAATAGAGGTACCCAGAGAAGTGGAAGGAAAGGATGTGGAGGTTAGCCAAGGAGGTGACCTCAGTGGGGAAAGCAGTGGACCCCAGAGGAGGAGGAGGAAGTGAATCCTGGTGGGGACTCCATCGTAAGAGGGATCCAGCTATGAACACAGGAGGGGAGGACAGGGAGGTGATTTGCCTACCAGGTGCCACGGCATGGAGGGATGGAAGGAAGATACTGGGGATCACTGGGAAGGCAAGACAGGAGGGTGAGCTGGATGTCATTATCCACCCAGGTACTAATGACTTGGCAAATGGGAGCCAAAGGAAGTTCAGGAAGAGTTTAGGAAACTGGGAGGGGTCTCAAGCAAGTAGCTACTTCTGTCACTTTCTCAGAAATACTACCTGTGAGAGGCAAGGAGAGCATAGGAGTGCATGCACCAGGAACTTTAACTCATGGTTGAAGAACTGGTGCTGTGAGAAGGGATTTGGATTCATTGGTGACTGGGGACCCACCTGGAGGGATGGAGGTTTGTTCAAGCCTGATGGCCTGCGTCCATCCTGGAGGGAATCCAAGACTCAATTATAAGTTTAAATGCTACATTGACAAGCATTTAAACTAGCAAAGGGGGGTGGCAGGCCAGCAAGGAGGGTACCTACTTGCTCACCCCCACAGCTAGCAGTGGAACCAGTGAACCAGAGGAGTGGCTATCTCGCAAAGCAGTGTACAAAAGATGGAGATTAGTGTCCAAAAGGTGGATAAGCAGAAAAGGGCAAAATTCAGCAGAGAGGCAGACAGCAAGGAGAACCAGGGATAAATGACAACCAAGGAAGGGGCTGGAGAGAACAGTGAAGCAGTCTAGGAGGTCAAATCATGGAAAGCCATGTGTGTAAATGCCAGGAGCCTTAGCAACAAGATGGAAGATCTGAGGCTGTCATGGTACAGTCAGACCTGGACATTGTGCCATCACTGAAACCTGGTGTAATGATAACCATGACTGGGAGATGGCCATACCTGGCTAAGCAACATATTCAGAAGAGACAGAGCAGGCAGGAAGGGAGGAGGAGTGGCACTGTGCGTGAAAAATGACATAAGGGCCACAGAGATCCAGGAGGAACAAAATGGGGAGAGATACTGTGGGTTAAGTTGGAAAGGAAAATGGGGCCAGCCATCCGCATACAGGTGTGGTCTATAGACCACCTGCCCAGGAGGAAGAAACAGATAGGAGTTGATGCTAGCCATCCAAAGGATGGCAGACAAGCGAGAGGTACTACTGGTTGAGACTTCAATATTCCAGACGTGGACTGGAGCATCCCAGCAGCAGCATCAACTAGAGCAGATTTATCCTGGACTCCCTTCAGGTGCCTTCCTCAAGCAACTGGTCATGGAACCAACCCGGCAGAAGGCAATACTGGACCTTCTGCTCACAAACAGGGACAGTGTGATGAGGGTAACAGTGGGGAGCACCTGGGGAACAGTGACCACCAGTCATTGTGGTTTGAAATCACAGAAAGAGCAGAACCAAACCACACAAAAACACGATCCTGGATTTTAGGGGGCAGACTTTGGGAAAATGGGGAGATACTTGAAAGAGGCATTAAGGGAATGGGACAGGAATCAGGGTTGAGGAACAGTGGGCAGTATTTAAAATGGGGATTATAAGAACAACAGAATTATGCATTAGGCAGGTTAACAAGAGGAAAAGGAAGAGGAGACCATCATGGTTTCCAAAGAGGTAGCAAAAGAAAGAAAGCCAAAAAAGATTGCATTCAGGCAATACAAAAAGACACAGGCAGAAGGGGATAGGGAGAAGTACCAGAAGAAACAAAGGGAGGCAGGGAAGTCAGTAAGGGAAGCCAAAGCTCAGACAGAAGAACACATTGCAAAATCAGTGGGTAGAGGGACAAAACCTTTACAGGTACATAAGTGAAAAAAGAAAGACAAAGGAGGGATAGTGAGACTGAAGGGGAGGATGGGAGTCGGTGGATGACAACAGAAAAGCTGACATATTGAACAGGTATTTCTGCTCAGTCTTTACTGAGGAAGAGGGGGTAATGGGTCTGAAGGGAGTACAAGGGGTGAGAATGGTGCAGAAATGGATAGAAGTCCCTTTACAAGAAAGGGTACTGAAGGAACTGGAAGTAATAAAGAGTTGACAAAGCAATGGGGCCAGATGGGGTGTACCCCAGGGTCCTTAAAGAACTAAGAGGGTGGTGGCTGAACCTCTGGCTATCCTGTTTAGCCAATCACTGGAAACAGGGAGGTACCCAAAGACTGAGGACAGCAGATGTAGTCCCCTTATAGAAAAGTGGGAACAAAGAGGAGGCGGGAACTACAGACCAGTCAGCCTCACCTCGGTAGTGGGAAAGATCATGGAAGCACTTCTGAAGGAGAGATTGGTAGAACATCTGGTTGTCAATGGACTACAGGACCCAAGGCAGCATGGTTTCACCAGGGGAGGTCATGTCAGACCAACCTCATTTAATTTTTGACTGGGTGACTAGGGAGGTGGATCAGGGGGGCAGTGGACATGGCCTATCTGGACTTCAGCAAGGCCTTGACACTGTGCCACATAGAAGACTATTACACAAACTGGGAATATGGGTGTGGGCAGGACAGTAGTGTGGTGGGTAGGTAACTGGCTGGGTGGCAGGACACAGAGGGTGGTGGTAAATGGCTGTCACTCCACAGAGGGAAGAGTGACCAGTGGGGTACCACAGGGATCAGTGCTGGGACCGGTCCTATTCAACATCTTCATCAGTGACATTGCGCAAGATCTAGAAGGCAGAATTTCACTGTTCGCTGATGACACAAAGCTCTGTAACAGAGTAGACACACCAGAGGGTGTAGACAGAATGAGAAGGGACCTGCAGAAACTTGAAGAATGGTCAAGGGGTTTGCAGTTGAAATTCAATGCAAAGAAGTGCAAGATAATACATATGGGGCACAAAAACCCTGGCACAATACATCAGTTGGGGGTGAGGATATAGCATGCACCTAGCAGGAAAGGGATCTTGGGGTTGTCTTCTGATGACCCTCAAGGTAGGAAATAGTGTGACAAGGCATCAGGTGTAGCAAATAGGATGCTGGGATGTATAGGCAGGGACATCACCTGCAGGAAAAAGGAGGTCATAATTGGCTATACAAGACACTAGTGAGGCCCCACCTGGAGTACAGTGTACAGTTCTGGAGACCATACCTACGTAAGGGACATAGACAGGGTAGAGAAGGTTCAGAGGAGGGCAACAAAGATGGTGCATGGATTGCATCACAAGTCCTATGAAGACAGGTTGAAGGAACTGAACATGTACTCCCTGGAGGAGAGGAGGGAGAGAGGGATATGATAGAGACATACAAGTATCTTACAGGGAGAAACAGGGTGCAGGAAAACACTATTTTTAAGCGAAAAGATGTTCCAGGACTAGAGGGCATGGGATGAAGTTGGAGCGAGGACAATTCAGAGGAAACATGAGAAAGAATTTCTTCACAGAACGAGGTGGTGGACAAGTAGAACACCCTGCCAGAGGAAGTGGTGGGGCTGAAGCAATCACGGATTTAAGAATGCATGGGATAGACATAAAGGAATTCTAGAGGTCGAGGTAAGGGGAACAGACTTCTAGGAAAACAAACTGAACTTACAAGCTCAAATGGCAGACTGGTGGGCCATAGCCCCTTATCTGCTGGCACCTGTCTATGTATCTATGTATCTATGTTCAACTCCTTCAATCTCCTCCTGTATGATAAGTTCCCAGCCCCTGATCACCTTTGTCATCCTGTGCTGCATCCCTCCAGTAAATTAATGTCCCTCTTCACATACTGGTGCCAGTATTGCACGCAGTACTCCAGGTGTGGTCTAACTGATGACCCATACAGTGGCAGAATCACCTCCTCCCTCCTCAATGTATATACCCTTGCTGTACAACCCAGCATTTTGTTGGCCTTGCAGCTGCCTTCCTACATTGTGCCGAAGTTGTTCATTGACCCTGTAATAAGCACACCCAGATCCTTCTCCTCCTAGCTGGTAACTCCTCCTTGGGTTCTTTATCCCAAAATGCAGTACCTTGCACTTTTTGGCATTAAAGCCCAGTTGCCAGGTGTCTGTCCAGGTTTCAAGCTTTTCCAGATCATCCTGCAACCCCTGCCATCCCCCTAGGTCATCCACCACCGTGTCTTCCTTGGTATCATCAGCAAACAGACTGATCTTGCTCTTGATGTCCCATGATATGTCTGCAATGAATATCCCAAACAACACTGGTCCCAACACCGAGCCCTGTGGAACACCACTCATCACTGCCCTTGGGTGTGAGAGCTCCCACCCACCCCCTCTGTTGCCTTCCCTGCAGCCACTTTCCTACCCATCTTACCAGCTTTACACCCGCCCCTGTGCCTACTAATTTCCTTCCCAGCTCTTCCTTGTGGCACAGAGTCGAATGCCTTACTGAAGTCCAGACACAGGACATCCACTGCATGGCCCTGTCCAGTTGCCTAGTTACCCAGTCATAGAACTCAACCAGGTTGGTTTGGCAGGATCTGCCACATATGAAGCCATGCTGTCTGCTGTTCTGTACTCCTTTGGCCTCTAGGAGGGCCACCAGCCTCTCCTTCAGGATAGTCTCTATTAGCTTACCCATGATGGATGTGAGGCTCACTGGTCTGTAGTTTCCTGGTTCATCCTTGGGGCCACTGTTGTGGAGGGCACCCATGAGCCATCCTCCAGTCCTGAGGTACACACCCAGAATCTAGTGAGGCATTAAATAGGTCTGCAAAGGTCCTACAAGGACCTCTGCCAGCTCCTTCCAGTACACTAGGGTGGATGACATCTGGGCCTGGCGCCTTGTCCACACTCAGTGCCTTCAAACCCTCTCGAAGTCTGCCCTCCATGATTTCCCACCTGTCACCCCGTCCCACCTGTTTCTGCCATTTCTCCCACCTTCAGTGTCACCCCTCTTCTCTTTAGTAAATACTGAGAGAAGTACTCATTTAGTACTTCTGCCTTATGCACCCTCTTCCACCAACCCTCTCCTTCCTTATCCTCATGTGTATTGCATAATACTGTTTCCCAGATGGCTCCATTAATGAGGAGCTGCATTCCACTGGGACAACCAACTGCATTTGCAATGCTTGCTGTCCCTCCACCCTCACAGGTGGACACTCATAGGGTCAGGGGACAGGGACCAGGACCCTGAATTTACCACCCAGGGGCAAGACCTGCTCAGGCTACATGTCCAGTGACCTCCAAAACAATCTCCCTGGTTTCCAACAACCCCTCAGCTTCCCAACTGAATGTTACTTCAGTAGTACAGAAGGTCTTGCATACCATGCAGCATACGTTACCCTCCTTTCCAGGATTGTCGAGCTACCTATCCGTTCCCTACTCCTCTGCCTAGACTCTTCCAGGGTGACAGAGACCCTTCACCACCCTGGTCACCTCCTTCATATGGGAATGACTACCTATCAGACGAGGCTGAATTCACAGTAGATTTTACTGGGATCTGTAGGATGAGGAATTCCAGGACATGGATTCTCAGTCCCACTCTCCCCTATTGGAGATTTCCTCTATAAATAAGGATTTATCCAGGCAAGTGACTACCTCTCTTCCGGATGACTCATCCTTCCATAAGACAATGGTCCAAATTGGAAAAAGTTATGGGATTCTCTATGATCAAACTTGACAAACAACGTAAGTGTATAGCAGACTATCTAGAGTCAGCAGAGAGCCTAGGCTTAGTGGTACTCCCACTAATCCAAACCTATCGATATATACTGTTCTTGCAGCCTGGAACCGCCTTCCACTGTTCCAGCTATCCCTGCAAGACAGATCACCTCTACCAGGCTCCTCTGTATCATCCTTTTCTATCCACCACTCCTGAAATGGATTCAGTGATGTTTACTGCCACTCGTGATCATCCTAAGTGATGAAACACATGAGCTTCTTACCTCCAGATAATGGGACATGTGGTCAAATACCAGCATACACTCTGGACCTTAGCCACTCACTCACTCAGTCAATAAACTACCTCCTTCTCAGAAACAGGAAAAGTTATTGCCCTCTATAGCTACTGGCAATTGTATTTTCTAGACACCCACTTCACTTGACATATGACGTAGTCGCATCCTTTGTCCCACATTGCACAACTGGCATTACTCTGCATTGCCATGCTTGGCTTTGCATCTCAGGCTTCACCCCTGATGTACAACATAGAGTGATCAATGCCCTTTAATGGGTCTGACTATTTAGGCCAGAACCCAAGCTTTGATATGTGACTTCAAAGTTCAGGAAGAATCCTAGGTACGGTTCATGGCACATACCATGCTTCCCAGCCTTCCTACCATTGTCAGTCCTTCTTTACACCAAAAGAGGTGGAAAATACAGAGGCTCTGATAGAGGCAACTTCTTAGGTTGTTCCCAGCTTACTAGAACCAACACCTCTGCTGCCAATGGCTCCTGTTCCCACCACCTGGTGGGACTGGTCAGCCCGCCTCCCAGTGACTTACGGGGCTATGTCCATATTTCCTTGACCAGGCCTCAGAAGTGGTGGGCAGTAATTTTGCCTCCACTTGGAGGCCTGGAAAATGATCACATTGGAAGAGTGGGTTCTACAGATCATTCAGATGGGTCATATTTTGAAATTACTTTTCAGGCCAACCACCCCATCCTCCCTCTCTGTCCAATATCCACCAGACCATTATCCTATTCTCCAAGAAGAACAACAAACCCTTCTCCCAAAAAGGCCACTTACACTGTACCTCCTACAGAATGCAAAAATGGATTGTACTCCACTCTTTCTGGTGTCCAACCGAACTGGAGATCTCAGGACAATACTGACTCTCAGTCTACTGAACCTACACATCCAGTACAAAAAGGTTCTACACGGTCATCCTAAACTCTATTCTCCCAATTTTACAACAAGGGGATTGGATATGTGGCCTTGTTATGCAGTCAAAATTGCACAATTGTAATAGTGCATGTCAATATAACTGGTACATCTCAGCGCAAGGTATAAATAGCGCAATACATAAAGGAGCAAGGATTTAATAGCACAGTGCCATCTAGCAGTCCTACCCTCTTGCTGTATACTAAGTTAAATTCCCTGGTAGCTTTGCTCACCTCTAGCCTTATTCTGACATCACAAAATGTCTTCTTGGCTGGCAGCCTCATGTCTTCACTCCCCGACTCCTGTTGTACATTAGGGCAGAAGAGCACAGGAAAAGTTAAATACTGTTTTTCTCAGCTCCCAGAAAAGCAGCATTTTCTCCTTTCCTGCTCCTAGAGACATTCAAACAGTAGGGGTGGGGAACATGCATCGGCAGTGTTCTTGCATCGGAGACAAGCAGTCGGTATCAGATTTCTGCCACGTAACAAGGACCACAGCAAACCAGGAGGGTAAATTTTCACAGTAAGGTTCCAGTAGGAAAAAGAAAAATGCAGCCAGCGATTGGGGAGCTGAACAATTATACTTTTTGAGTAAGTGGCATTTACTGTACAGAGTATGGGCAGTCTCTACAGCATTTGTGTATACTGCCGCTGTAGTTATTTAGATTTGAAAGTTCAATGTGGCATGTTTTGTGTAATGTACAAATTGCCTGTTGCTGTCAGAACAGTTTCAGCACTGAATGCAATGCCAAACACTGGTTTCACTTGCTTCCCAGGCACAGGATCAGTTGATGACATAGAAAGTAGTACTCAGAAATTATTTAAAAGTTGCTGTTGTGGCTTACGCTGTAGTGCTCTATCGCTATTATTGCAGAAATGAATATGTATGCGCTGTAATGATGTGCACTATTATAGATGCGTGATATTGACAATGATCCGTGCCCTCAATATGAAAGGTACTTAACTATAGTACATATTCCTATCTATCCATCCCATCACAGGTGCCTTCATTTCCACCTGTTGGGTCAACACTACTAATTTTGGGCACTCCCATTCAGCCTCTCATCGACCCTGGGAGTGTTCACCAAATGCCAAACAGTAATAACAGCAGCCTATGGAGGAATGGGTACTTTATCTTTCCATACCTTAATGATTGGCTCATCAAAGCAGAATCCAAACCTGCTCTGCTTTCCTCCCTATAAGAAACCTTAACTCTGTTTCAAGCTGTAGGTATTAGTCTATTGGCCACAGTGCAATTTGACCCCTACACAGTCACTCCAATATAGGAGTGGTTCTAGACACTGTCTCCACCAAAGCCTACCTCCTGGCTGACAGGCAAGACAAGCTTCTATCTCTGGCATCACAGATACAAGCCCAAATGTGGTCACAGCCAGATACATGCTATGTCTCCTGGGTCACATGGCAGGACCATCCCTACGTAGCTTTTTCCCATCTTCATATGAGACTAGTCCAGTGGGTTCTCCAGAACTATTGGTCTCCATGAACAGGAAATTTCAAAATCAAAATCAGAGTCACTCTCACGTTGGGCTCTGCACTAGTCTGGTGGACACTCCATGCAAACCTATGCCAAGACATGCCCCTCCAGTTCCCCCTTTCACACAGATGTTGACCATGGATGCATCCCTGGAAGGGTGGACTGCATGCCTGGGTCCTTACAGGACACAAGACAAGTGGACCACCTCTATCCTCATCCCACATCAACTTACAGGGGCTGAGGGCAATTTTCTTAGCTCTTCAGGCTTGTTAACCTCATCTATCTCCAGACCATTGCTGATTCAATCAAACAACACTGCAATAGTATTCTACCTCAAGAAACAAGTAGGTTTGAAGTTCCGTTCTCTATGCAAAGAGACCTTTGCAGTCTGGCAGGAAGCCATTAGGCAAAATCTAGTACTGACAACTGTTCATATGTCAGGATGTTACAATCTCCTGGCTGACCTTCTCAGTTGCCAGTCATCAGCACATGAATGGACATGTCATCTGAAAGTACCCACAAAATGGGAAAGGTCATGTCAGACAAATCTAACTGATTTCTTTGACTGGGTGACCAAGGTAGTAGACCTGGGAGGGTTTGTGGACATAGCCTACCTAGACTTCTAGACTTTAGCAAGGCAATTGACACAATCGCACAAAAGATTAATAGACAAATTAGCCAGTCTGGGAGTGGGTCCCAGGGTGGTAGCCTGGGTAAAACACTAGTTGGACAACAGGACACAGTGGATAATAATAAATGGAGTCCACAGTGAAGAAGCGGAGGGTTACTATGGGATATTTCAGGGTTCAGTAGGACCGGTCCTTTATAATGTCTTTATGAGAGACATTGCAGCGGGACCGAAGGAAAGTATGTCTCTTTGCAGATGACACAAAGATCTGCAACAGGGTTGATACACAAGGTGGGCTGGAAAGGATGAAAAAGACTTGGCAAGGTTGGAGGAATGGTTAAATGTAAGGAAGCTTAGATTCAATGCAAAGAAGTATAAAGTAATGTACCTGGGAAACAAAACCCAGAGGAAGAGTACACAATGGGGTGAGATACTGACAACAACAATAATGGAAATGGACCTGGGGGTAGTCATAGCAGATGACCTTAAGGTGGGCCAGCAATGTGCAAAGGCAGAAAGGAGGGCTGGGGATACTGGGATGTATAGGGAGAGGCATTACCAGAAGAAAACAGGAAGTTGTTGGCCCCTGAGACAGTTGGTAAGACCACATCTGAGTACTGTGTACAGTTCTGGAGACCCTATCTCCACCAAGACATAGACAGGGTGGAGGCTGTCCAGAAGAGAGGCAACAAAATGATGCAGGGTCTGCATCAGAAGACATATGAAGAAAGACTAAAGGAACTAAAGATGTATAGCCTCGAGGGAAGGAGGGAGAGGGGACATAATAGAAACTTTCAAATACCTCAAGGGAATCAACAAAGTCCAAGTGGGTAGCATCTTTCAGAAAAGAGATGTGCAAAACAAGGGGCAGAATTTGAAGATAGAGGGGATGGCTCAGAGGTAAGATGAGGAAGTATTCCTTCACAGAGAGGGTTGTAGATACATGGAACAGCCTTGCTGAGGAGGTCGTGAGAGTCAAAACAGTGGGGAAATTCAAGAATGCATGGGACAGACATAAGGCAGTTCTAGGAGTTGGGTAGGAGGAAGTAGGCTGATGGTTAACTAGGATCTGCAGCTTATACATTAGGTAGGGAAATGGGCAGACTTGGTGGGCCAAGTGGTCCTTATCTGCCATCAGATTCTATATTTCTAAAATCTTCCATCTGTGGGGACCCCCAACTGGGTCTGTTCTTCACCAACCATCATCTCTCCAGATACTATTCCATTATCCTGAGCACTGCTGTGGTCTCAGAAGGTGTGGTTCCTTCTACTTCAGCAGTTATCAGTGGAGGAACCCATTCCATTGCCAATCAGACCAGATTCTTGACTCAGAATCAAGGGACCCTTCAGCATCCCAACCTGAGAGCTACACCTTCACGCTTGGCTCTGAGTATGATTTCTCAACACGATTACAAGTGTCCCTTGTCCCTCCTGCCACATGTATATTACTGGCTTTATGTAAACCAGTGACCAGGAAACATATAATGCCAAATGGAAATGTTTTTCCATTTGAGTGGCTTCTCAATCATTGAACCCCTATTCCAGTCCACTGACAAGTCTTGAATTACCTGGCCTCAATTACTGAGACTGGATTAAACTATTTCTCTGTCAAAGTCCACTTAGCTTCTATTATGGCTCTCCATGAACCTCTAGATGACAGACTACTGTTTCAACATCATCTAGCAAACTGTTTATAACAAGAATGTTACACATGAAACCACCTATCAGAAGACCCACTCCTTCATGGGATCTCAATTTTCTAAAAGAGAAAGTAACACTTGAGTCCTTTAACCAGCAGTCACATGTGCCCCTGTTTTCTCTTGGAAAACACTATTCTTAGTGGCCGTCACTTCAGCTAGATGCACTCCGAGCTCCATGCCCCTCATGTGTAGGCAATGCAAATTTTATTTTTAGGTGCCCAATCCCAGAGGCTCTGGATGCCGTATAGAATACATCAAAAATAATTAAAACACAACAATTAAAATACAAAATTGTCAATTAAGAATACTTAAAAACAGACCACTCAAAATCAGAGGCGTGACCTAGCAGCAGATTCCTAAAATGGGCCATTCTTCCAGAATGTCTCAGAAGCAGTATCTAAAGGACAGAGTCTGGAATGCCTGATTGAATAAAAAGGTCTTGAGGCAGGCTTTAAATACTTCATCTGAAGGGCCTCCTTAACTGATGGAGAGTGCATTCCACAGGATAGGGCCACCAACACTAAGCTCTGTCGCTGGCTTGTCCTGGGAATTGCAAAGACCCCTAGAGGAGGGCCAGAGGGAACAAACCAAGGCAACAGGTGTTAGAAGGTCAAACAGCTAGCTAGGGCTCAGTCCTTGTACAGCCATAAATGTGAGCAAGCCCACCTTAAAGAGACCCTCCACTGAATTGACAGCCAGTGCAGTTAAGCAGCACTGGGGTGATGTGACAGTATTTTGGCTGACCAATCAATAGCCTGGCAACTGTGTTCTGCACTAGCTGCAGTCAGCGGAGGTACCTCCAGAGACTCTGAGGTAGACAGCATTACAGTAGTCAAGCCTTGATGTCACGAAAGCATGTATCAAGGTGGGAGGTCCATGGCAGGAACCAAGTGTTTGATCCTAGTGATACTACTCATAAGGTAGAAGCTGATCAGACAATGGACGACACCTGAAATTGAATTGTCAGTCCACTGTCAAGGATAACACCAAGACCGCTCACATTAGAAGAGGCCTTCAGTGGCACAGACTCTAGAAAAATCCAGTCTCAGCACCACAGGCTATCCTATCAAGCCTCCTGTTTGACTCCACCACCAGTACCTCCATGTTATCTGGGTTTAGTCACAACCAGCTAGAGAATATCCAGTCATTAATCTCGGCCAGGCAGTTGTTCAGTGCATCCACCACATTGGATGTCCAAGAGCAAAGGAAAGATACAGCTCGTGTATCATGGGCATAGCAATGAAACTCCAGACTATACTTCCTAATGATCTCACCCAGGGAAGCATAACATGACAAACACTGGTGACAAGACAGCCCTAGAGGAGGAGGAGAATTCCCCATCACAACCCCTTGCCTTCTGTTTGACAGATAGGATTCAAAACAGCAGATGGCAGTGCCGGAAAGTCCACAAAATTCCCTAAGTGATCAAGCAACACAATGGCCCACCATGTCAAAAACTGAGGAGCAATAAAGGAGAACAAGAATTGTCCCTCCTCTCGATCTCTCACCCTGAGATCATTATGCACCCAAACTAATGAGGTTACAGTACAATGCCCAGCATGAAACCCAGACTGGACAGGCCTGTAGATATCAAAGGCCACAAGGTGTTCTCGAGCTGCTGCACCACACTTTCCAAAAATGGAAGGTTGGAGACAGGACAGGACAGTAATTCGTCTTGACATCAGGGTATAAAGATGGTTTCTTCATAATGGGTCTCATCAGTACCTCCTTCAAGGCATCAGGGAAGACCCCTTTCAACAAAGGCACCAGACAATCGAGGCGAACACTGGGTCTAGAGATTCAACACATCCCATTAAGTAACAAGTTGGCACTTGGGTTTACAATATGTGTGCTTCAGCCTAGAAATAACCTCAAATACTTCTTCCACTTACACTGGTTTAAATCCCCCAACCAGGTGGAGGGCTCCTCTGACAATCAAGCGACCACTGTCTGCCCCACTGTGGCTCGCTGGTGGAATTCCCTGCCTAATAGCGGATGCTCTGTCTGAGAAGTACCAAGCAAACTCATTGCATAAAGCACCTGAAAAGCTTTTTTCAACTGTGGAAAACCTGTAGAGAACCTTTACTTAATCTTTCACAAAGACAGAGTGTCACTGTGACCACCCTTCCTTTCTACGTAAGGTAATGTCTGAACACATCTTAAATCAATCCCTGGAGGGATAAAAGCAACTGAATGAAATAGTACACAGGGAGGAGAGGAGGCACTGTGGGTCACCTTGGAGACTGGAAAGGGCGCCACAATCTGCATAGGGGTTGTGTATGGACCCCATGTCAGGGGAGGGAATGGACAAGGATATGATAGAAGGCATTCTTAGAATGGCAGAGAAAGGGAGATACTGTTGATGGGTGACCTGAACATGCCAGATGTTAACTGGAGCACATTTGCTGCAGCCACATCCAAGAGCAGGGCCATTCTTGATGCCCTACAGGTGGCAGGCCTCGGACAGCTAGTTTCAGAACCCACTCATGAGGGAGCAATCTTAGACCTCATACTCTTAAATGGGGCAGTGAGAGGATCTCAGATCTAGAAGTGGGTTGCCATCTGGAGACAAGTGACCATCAAACAGTGTGGTTCACGTTAAACTCAGCTACAGAGTCAAGCCATACAAAAGTGAGGTTACTGGACTTTAGGAGGGCTGACTGGCAAGATGGGAGAGTGCCTCAGAAAAGCACTAGCAAACAGGCTAGAAGGAGGTATGGAGCAACAATGGGAATTATCAAAACTGCCATCACAGAGGCAACAACTCTTTGTGTGAAGCAACTAAACAAATCAAAATGAAAGAAAAAGGCACTATGGTTCTCAAAAGAAGTGGCTGTGAAAGTCAGGAAGAAAAGATAGCATTCTGGAAGTATAAGAAACACAGAAGGAGCAGGACAGAGAGCTGTATCAGTTAAGGCAGAAAGAAGCAGGGAGGAAGTCAGAATAGCAAAGGCCCAAACTGAGGAAAAGATAGCCAACTCAGTTAAGAAGGGGATGAAACCTTTATAGGTACATCAGTGAGTGCAGAAAGACAAAGGGAGGGATAGTGAGGCTGAATAGAATGAATGGTGGCTGGGCAGAGGGACAGTGAAAAAGCAGGGATACTGAATGAATATTTCTGCTCAGTATTCACAACAGAGAAGGGGAAGTGCCTAATCCAATTAACAGAAGCACTCTGGAACAGGGGTGATCCCAGTCCTTTCACAGAAGAAAGGGTTCTGCAAGAACTCCTAAACCCAAAAGGTGGACAAAGCAATGGGTCCTGATGGAATTCACCCCAGAATTCTAAAAGAATTAAGGAGAAACTAGTGAAACCACTGGCTACTCTTTTAATAAATCATGGGAGGATGGTGTGGTATCCGAGGACTGGAGGAAGGCAAATGTGATTCCTCTTCACAAAAGTGGGACCAAGACAGAGGCAGGAACTACAGACCTGTCAGTCTGACTTCTGTGGTAGGGAAAGTGATGGAGTCACTTCTGAAGGAAAGAATAATTAGTACCTAGAGGTCAGTGGAGCACAGGATCCAAGGCAGCATGGGTTCTAGCGGAAGGTCATTTCAGATGAATCTAATGGATTTCTTTGACTGGGTGACCAAAATAGTAGACCAGGGAGGGACTGTGGACATGGTCTACCTAGACTTTAGCAAGGCATTTGACACAGTACCACACAAAGAGACATTAGTCAAATTAACCAGCCTGGGAGTGAGTCCCAGCATGGTAGCTGGATAAAACATTGGTTACACAGCAGGACACAGAAGGTAATTGTAAATGGAGTCCACTCAGAAGAAAGAGGGGTTACTAGTGGGATACCACAGGGTTTAGTATTGGGTCTAGTCCTTTTAATGTCTTCATTAGTGACATTGCAGAAAGACTGGAAGGAAAAGTATGCCTTTTGCAGATGACACAAAGATCTGCAACAGGGTTGATACACAAGGAGGCGTGGAAAGGATGAAAAGGGACTTGCAAGGTTGGAGGAATGGTCAGAGTATGGCAGCTAGGATTCAATGCAAAGAAGTGCAAAATAATGCACCTGGGAAACAAGAACCCAGGAGAAGAATACACAAGGGTGGGGGTAGTAACAACAAAAAAAAGGAAAGGGACCTGGGGTAATCATATCAGATGACCTTAAGGTTAGCAAGTAATGTGAGAAGGCAGTAGGGAGGGCTGGGAGTATACTGGGATGTATAGGGACAGGCATCAGCAGCGAAAACAGGAAGTTGTTATCCTGTGTACAGACAGTTGGTTAGACCCCATCTGGAGTACTGTGTCCAGTTCTGGAGACTCCATCTCCACAAGGACATAGACAGGATAGAGGCAGTCCAGAGGAGGGCAACTAAAATGGTGAAGGGTCTGCAAGAGAAGCCGTATGAGGAGAGACTAAAGGAGCTTAATATGTATACCCTTGAGGAAAGAAAGGAGAGGGGACATGATAAAAACTTTTAAGTACCTCAGTGGAATCAACAAAGTCCAAGAGAGTAGCATCTTTCAGAAAAGAGACTTGCAAGAACAAGGGGACACCATTTAAAGATAGGAGGGTGGTTCGGGGCAATGTGAGGAAGTATTATTTCACAGAGAGGTAGTGGATGCATGGAACAGCCTTCCTGAGGAGGTTGTGGGGTCTAAAACTGTGGGAGAATTCAAGAATGCATAGGACAGACATAAGGCAATTCTTGTGGTGGGTAGAAGAAATAGGCTGTTGGCTAACTAGGATCTAGGCCTATCCTGTAGGTAAGGAAATGGGCAGACTAGATGGGCCAAGTGGTCCTTATCTGCTGTCAGTCTGTTTCTATGGAGTTACTGATATATTATCCTGAGCACTCCAATTGCGGTGATCACCTCTTGCATGCTAAAATGCACATTGTATATTACGGTACTACTGATCAAACAAAATCGATTATGACACCTTCTCAACTCTGTCACCTATTCTGCAGCTAGACAAGGTCATCAGATCAATAAACGGACTCTCTCTAATTGGTGAGCATACCATTTGATATTTTGTTAGACAAAGTACAAGCCATTACCCAAACCTGTCCAAGCCTATTCTATCAAAGCTATGGCCACCACAGCGGCTCTGATTTACAGGGCCTCTATTGCAGATATCTGTAATGTGGCTACCTGGTCCATGATCCATAGTTTCATGAAGCATACAATTTGATATTGCTCACACAGAGGACGGCCTTTTGGCAGAGCTGTTCTAAAAGCCATCAGTCATCATTCATCCATTATTTGGGTTTACTGCTTGGAATTAATCCCAAGTGTGTTATCTGCTGCAAGAGACTACTGCAAGGAAGATAGTACATTTGCGTAAGAGCTTACCATAACAGTAGCTCTTTGAGGAGTGTCTCTTGCAGTAGGTGCATTCCCACCCTCTGTCACCCTCCTTCTCTAGGAGAACAAATTCTGGTCCAATGATGTATGGGTTGGGTTACTCACAGTACCTCAGCTTCCCTCAGTCCTTGCTTAGTGAGCTGAATCCAGTGGAGGAAATTGAGGATACAGGGACCACCACACACTTGTATAGGGAAACAGGAAGCTGTTGTCATGTGTGGGTGGCCCCTAGAAAAGACTGCTAGAAGAGCTTCCGTGTGCCATACAGTACCTCTAGTGATAGCCCAAGTGTATTACCTGCTGCAAGAGACACTCCTCAAAGATCTACTGTTAAGCTAAGGTTTTACATAACTACTCTAATGGTTGTCCACTAAGGACTGCCATATCATCCCCAAAATGTGCAGATATGTAATAACACAGTGGCTTGTACTTCCACCAGCCCATGGTGGAGCATCTGAGGGCTTAGGAAACTGAGTTATTGTAGTAGCTGCCCCTCCCCATGTCTAGGTGCCAGATGTTAAGGAGGTAAGGCATACCAGGCTGTAGAATATCAAGTTCTCCTTTAGCTTAAATCAGAATAAAACCATGGGTGTCTTACCTTGAGACATCTTCAGATCCATGACACTGATCCCCAGCGGTGTTAGCATCTTCTCACCCAGCAGGAAATCAGGAAGGCTGACAGTTCAATTCATCTTCAAGTTTCTCCAACTCAATGAACCAGGAGGAGGAGGGCGTATGGATTTAGATACTTCAGAGCCCAGGAAAACTGAGAACCCTAAAACCAATGTATTTATAATTCATTAAAATCTCTTTCGACAATAATCAAACTGCACTCCAACATCTCCAAACAAGTCAAGTTTATTCTCTGTAGCTTCTAAATAAGAGTTCAATGTTTCAGCTGCTTAAAACTTGAAATAATACAGCTCCATGGAGTTACATGTTTACACCAACAGATTTGTTGAGAGAGATATACAGGCATTTTTAGGTATGGATGTTCTGTACAACAGAAATATCAGCAAAACTTTACCCCAGGACCAGAGATTACTGTGAAGACTCCTAAGCTCCCGAATGACCCACTAGCACTTGAAGAGCCTTAAACTGTTAGCACATCAATTATACTGAGACTTTTCCTTTTCTTTTCTCCTCCTCAGGGGAGCTAAGTGGTCCTCTGCAACCAATTGAGTTTTTCATGCTCTGGGTGAGAATTTAGCAGCTAGAATCCTCTGCAACAGCTCACAAGAATGGATCTCCCTTTAGTCCTTGTTCCGCCTAGTCCCTGATTCTCCCTCCCTCATTCATTCTCCATGGCTCTCCCCAGAGCTGATATCTCCACACAGTTACAGTGGCTCCTTCCTTCCAGCAGAAATCCTGTTGCCCAAGATAGGTGCAGCCTATATTGGTCTAAAAGCCTACCCAAAGGTAAGCCCCATGGCCTGCCGTAGATATGGCACATTGCAAGCCCCATTAAGTCCAGGCCACCACCCACTCACCTGCCACCTTCCATCCCCTGCACCAACCTGACATGTGAAGAACTGAAATCAGGAGGAGCTCCTCCATCCCCAATTCCCTGTAAAGGCCCAGCCACCACCTCCACCAATCCCCGACTGCCTAAAAGCAACACTTCCACAGGCTGGGCCCAGTTGCTCCCCTGAGTCCTCCACCTCCTGCTGTGCAAACTCCTAGGCTATCAATGGATGCTTTCACCCCACCCCACCCCAAGGGAACCGGGACCCAATCAACCACAACTGCCTGTCTGCTCCACCTCAACATGAAGACCCAAAAACCCAGGGTGGTGCACCACCATCGAAACTGTTTACCTGCCTTAGGGATGGGGAACAACCCTGCCAACTACCCTAAAACAACGCCTGCCAGTCTCTCTCCCACTCTCTCCACTTGTTGCAAATTGCATTTGTTGTTGAAGTTTGTATAAGCTAATTGGGTGACTGTGACTTTAAATATTCAAAGAACCCTTTTTACCCAGAAGTCTTGCTTGCTAGATGGGAGGAAAAGAAGAGAAGTAAAGGTCAGTGTGAGCTAGCTATAGAGAATGAAGCTGAACTTGACAAGAGAAATAGAAATGACATTTTAAAAGCTGAACATCCTGCTGGGACTTACTCCCTTAATTATGAATAATGAAGTTTAAAGTAAGACAATAAACAAGTTCAATTTAAGAGAAATTGTTCAAGCTCTTTATTCATAAGAAATAAAAGAAAAAAGTCTTGTGCTAAAACTCAGGAAAGATGGAGAAAATGGCAGAACAATAGGAAAGAATGAAGAAAAATCTGGGCGTCAATTCACACTTTTACCACCAAGATATTGCAGAGAATAGAAGGTGAATTGAGAAATGAAAGTCCAGTTGCAGACAGGCTAGAAGAATGCTTGGATTAATCAATGAAAGTCCAGTTGCAGACAGGCTAGAAGAATGCTTGGATTAATCAATGGCAGTTTTAATTGGAAAAGACCATAACTGGAGGATGATTTCCAGTAAAACTGAATGCTTTGAGGGTGCTCTCATGGCACTAGAGAGCATTTTTATGGTTTATTCAAGGCCCAGTTTCAGTCTCAAGCACAGTAAATGGCATATCTATTGGGACTATGCACATCAGTGTGAATGAAGATACTCTAGTCTCTGAACAATTATGTTCATTTTGGGAACTGGAATCCCTGGGAATTTCTGGAGACCAAGACATAAATTCAAAAATGGATCTGAAGGCTTTGTAATCCTTTGGTCGTGCAACGAAATACCAAAGGGAGCTATATATCTAGACAGACACTTTATTTTTATAGCTCCCATTCTGGAGACCAGGCGCTTCACAATTATAATATAAAAGCACACTGAAACAGATTAAACATTCAGTTCACCAATAATCCAATTGAGCAGACAGCAATATCCATAAAACTACTGTAGCTATCTGTACTATTAAAACAGTAAATCAGAATATTTATATATTTATCCATTAAAAGCCTGGTTGAATATAAAACTTTTAATCCCTTTTACAGGTTTCCACTAAGGGTGCCTCACGCAGTTGTTTTGTGAAACAGTTCCACAGGGTGGGTCGGGAAAATGAAAACTCTTGATCACCAGAGTGCTGCAGCCCGACCCTGGGAAAGCTAAGGAGGCAACCCTCTGTGGAATGGAGAGTCCTGTATGGACGATGGGGCAAAAGAAATCTTGCAGATAGCTTTGTCTCCTTTCATGTAGGGCCTTATAAGTCAGTAATCCTACCTGGAATGCAGTCCTCCGCCTGACTGGCAGTTGGTGCAGTTCACAGAGGACAGGCGTAATATGATCACACCTCTACATGCCGTCAGTAATCTTGCTGCCACATTCTGCTCTAGCTGCAGCTGGTGGAGGTTGCCTCCAAATAGCCCTAGTTACAGGGCATTACAGTTATCCAACCTGGATGTGACGAAAACATGTACCAGTGAGATCAGGTCCTTAGGAGGGAACAGGTTCTGGATCTGTGCAATGTTCCTCAGATGGTAAAATCCATTCTTAATGATGGCAGACACCTGAGCATCAGCTATCAGGTTGTTGCTGCGGGCCTGCTGGTGCAGAGGTAGCACTGCCCTTGCATGCCAGCAACTTGGGGTCTGAAGCGACCTCAAGATGTTGGAGGGTCAACCGGGGGATTGAGCACCTGGAGGGCTGATGTCCTCCTCAGGGG
Organism: Neoceratodus forsteri; assembly: GCA_016271365.2. Taxonomy (NCBI): domain Eukaryota; kingdom Metazoa; phylum Chordata; order Ceratodontiformes; family Ceratodontidae; genus Neoceratodus; species Neoceratodus forsteri. Next base: position 5,846,659 of record CM057449.1, on the reverse strand, counting down.
ATTGCTGCATCCCACTGCTTTGCTGCCTCCTGGTTGACCACAGGTGGAGGTGTGGTGGGAATGCAAAATACATGGGGAGAAGACATTGTACAGAGTTTGGAAGTGGTGGCATGTCTCAGCATGTCCCACCTCCTTGACTCCATGAGTGCTGGTCCTCTCATGAGAAAAGATAAAAATACTGTGCTCCGGCTGCCAGTGGAGGAGACTCAGCTGCCCCTAGCCTCCAGAAACAGGCTCTCTGATGAATGACCCAGATCACCCGATGCACACTTACGGACTGTGGTAAGAGTTCCTCCACACCCCCCCAGGGGCAAACTGCAACTGGATGGGTAGTCAGTCTAGTGGGGTTCAGAGGTAGGAACCTGGAGTGAAGCAGAGGGATCCACACATAGGGTCTCTGAAGAGTGGCAGTTGGGGAGTGAGAAAAGGAGGCTATAAAAAGAATAAATATTAAACAAAACAATGTCAAGTCCTCGTTGAGGATCACACCCAGATCTTTCACCCAAACAGATGGGATCAGTGATGCACCCAATACAAGACCATGGGGATCCCACATACTACCATCTCCCCCACCAGCACCTCTGTCTTGTCCTGGTTGAGTCTCAACTAGTTATGAGTCATTCAAGTCTGGATCTCTGACACAGTTGTTAAATATGGCATCTACCAACTGATCACCCAGTGCACAGGACATGTATAGCTGGGTATCATCTGCATAGTAGGAAAACCCACCCATACCACCTGATAATGTCTCCTAATGACAGCATGTACACGTAAACAGCAAGGATGACAAGACTGATCCCTGTGGAACTCCATATGTCCGAGGCTTTGGGCTAGATGAGGCTACTCCCATCACCATCCTCTGCACCATAGATGTCATGTGTAACCTGAACTACTTGATGACATTACCAGACAGGCCACACCAGTAACGCAGTCAGTCAAGCAGCACCTCGTGATCCATGGTGTCAAATGCCACCAAGAGATCCAGAAGGATCAGGATGATACGCTCTCCTGTCTCTCTCCGTAGATCATTAAGCACCTTCACCAAGGCTGTCTCCATACCATGTCTGGCTCTGAACCCACACTGGAGCAGGAGGCAAGCCATCTCTTGAGCTGAGTTGCCACCACTTTCTCTATAATCTTCCCTAAAATGTGAGGTTAGAGACCAGTCTGCAGTTACCCAGACAATCCCGGTCAAATGAGTGTCTCTTTAATAGAGGTCTAACCAAGGCCTCTTTCAAGGGCAATGGGAAGACCCCACTCCTTTTTTCCATTTTGTAACTTTAAATATGAACAGTACATGAAACTAGATGTTGGCTTAACAAAGAAACATAGAAAATTGAAGTTGGTGGCAGATAAAGACCACAAGGCCTATCCAGTCTACCCATTTATTTTTCTACCTTATGATATGCCACTGGCCTTTGCTCTGTCAATGGCCAATCAATTCATACTCATCTGTATTGCTCCCTTGCCTATCCCATGCCTGTTTGAAGCCCTGCACTGTATTCATATCCACCACTTCCTGAGGTAGGCCATTCCATGCATCCACCACCCTTTCTGTGAAAAGAACTTCCTCACATTACCCCTTAATCTGCCCCTCTCTAATCTCATGCTGTGTCCTCTTGTCCTGCTATTTTTCTTATATTGAACCATGTTAGATTTTTTCACCTTGTTAATGCCCTTAAGGTGTTTTAATGTTTCGATCATATCATCTCTCTCTCCTCCTTTGCTCTAGCATATACTAAAGGAATAATGCACGACAGGGTGTGTGTCCTCCTGGGATAACATCACACCTAGGTGATTAGGCATGAGGCAGCAGGCATAGTGCGATTAATCACCCCAGAAGCACGCTATCCCAGCATGACACACACCCTTGAGTGCATTATACTTATTATACAATGTCTCTGTTTTATACGTATCAGGAAGAAAGATTAAAATAATGCATTTTAAAATATATTTTTGGGTTTATTTTTGGTTCATTTGATGTGCTGTCTATAATGAGTATATCTGTGTTTTATTCCCTCACTTTATGCTTATTTTCCTGTGTTGTGAAGATAGCTCTAGCCCTGGGGGTTGGAACCTCTGGACCTCTGTCATGTTCTATACGATGTTACTCCATCCTCTTCCTCTGATTGCATTGCCCATCCCATCCATCTGGCTAAGCATTTCTCCATTTTATCTCATACAGAGAGTTCATCTTTCCATTTGTTTTATATTTTCTACGGTTTCCTCCAGTCTTGTTTACTTGGGGAGGGAGCAGTCAGCCACCTACATGTGATGGATTTAGTTATGGCAGCTATACATATTGCCCACAGATACTTGGTGTTTGGTCTTCAAATTTCAGCTGGGGAACCCCTACTATTGTATCTTAGAGATATTAAAGGCACTGCAAAGGAACTAGGGAACTAGCAGCACCTCTGGTGGCCCTGTTCACAGAGTCACTCAACATGGGTGTAGTTCTTGAGGCCTGGAGGAGGGCACATGTAGACCCACTGTACAAAATGACAAAAGGGAGGAGGTGGAGAACTACAGACCAGTCAGTCTCACCTCAGTGGTGGGAAAAATCATGGAGACGCTGTAGAAAGAAAGGATGGTGATACATTTGGAATCCAGCAGTTCTCAGCATCTGAAGCAACTCAGATTCACAGCAAGAAAGTCATGTGAAATGAATCTTAGTTTTTTTTGATTGACTAGTGAAATAAGTCAGGGAGGAGCTTTAGATCTTGTCTATCTAGATTTTAGCAAAGCCTTCCACACCGTCCTACATAGAAGGCTGATTTAACAATATGGGTAGCCTGGGCATGGGAGATAAGGTATGAACTGGGTTAGGAACTGGTTAACAGACAGGAGACAGAGGGTGGTGGTAAATGTGGAACAGTCTGGGGAGAATGGATGACCAATGGGGGACCTCAGGGATCAGTACTTGGACCAGTCCTGTTCAAGGTCTTCATTAGTGACATTTATTTATTTTGCATTGATTTTATAATATCAGATTTACTAACCTTTGAGTCAAGGACTCGTTTACAAAACACCTCGTCATGGAGTACAAAGACACAGTGTTACATAGTTCAATCGCATGATAATAGTTACAGGTTACAGGTTTCAAGCTATTGGTTTCAAGCAATAGATACAAGGTTTTAACAGGTGTCACAGGAGCACAATGCCTCAGTGATACATGAATAAAATACAGATACATGACGGAATGAGGCTATACAGAGGAGGAGAGCACCTCAGTGATACATGAATAGAATACAGATACATGACAGAAGGGGTAATGCATTAGGACAACGCCTTAGTGATACATGAATATAATACAGTTACTTGACTGAATGAGACAATATAGGAGGACAGTGCCTCAGTGATACATGAATAGAATACAGTTACTTGACTGAAGGAGGCTATACAGGAGGACAGCGCCTCAGTGACACATGACTAGAATACAGTTATATGACTGAAGGAGGCTATACAGGAGGACAACGCCTCAGTGATACATGAATATAATACAGTTACATAACTGACGGAGGCAATACAGGAGGACAGTGCCTCAGTGATGCATGAATAGAATACAGGTGCATGACTGAAGGAGGCTATACAGGAGGACAATGCCTCAGTGATATGAATAGAATACAGTTACATGACTAAAGGAGAATATACAGGAGGACAGCGCCTCAGTGATACATGAATAGAATACAGTTACATGACTGAAGGAGTCTATACAGGAGGACAGCGCCTCAGTGATACATGAATAGAATACAGTTACATGACTGAAGGAGTCTATACAGGAGGACAGCGCCTCAGTGATGCATGAATAGAATACAGGTGCATGACTGAAGGAGTCTATACAGAAGGACAATGCTTCAGTGATATGTGAATAAAATACAGTTACATGACTGAAGGTGGCTGTATGGGAGGACAACACCTCAGCGACTCAAAAAATATGAGGAGAGACTAGCGACCTCAGTTTGTACTCACTGGAGGAGAGGAGACAGTAGGGGACAAGACTGAAACTTTCAATTACCTCAAGGGGCTAAAGAAGGTGCAGGTGGGGACCTTTTCCAATGTAGAAAAGTATTAGAACAACAGGGCACAATATGAAATTCTAAGAGGGTAGATTAAGAGGTAATGTGAGAAACTTTTTCTACACAGGAAGGATTATCAACTCTTGGAATAATCTGCCACAGGAGGTAGTGTGGGAAAGCACTGTGGAGGGGTTTAAGCGTGCCTGGGGCAGGCACAAGGGAAACAGGGGAGGAGTGATGAAAAGCTTTTGATCACATAGGGTCAGTGGCCATATACCATGTATAGGGCCTACTGGCAGACTGGATGGGCCTAGCAGTCCTCATCTACCAACAATCTCTGTTTGTGTGTTGTATTCCAAGTTCCAGTGTACAGGAAACTGAAACAAATTCCTAAGTGCAGGCTCCACCTCTCTAATGAAATCCTGTATTTTAGGGCATGGGTAGAATATGTGAGTGGGAGACTGGGAGAGTGTGAAGTTATTACTATTGTGTTTGCACCTTAAATTCTGTTTGCGTGGAAGCATTCAGAACTATGAAGAGAAAATAGGAGTGCAGGCCAGACAGAAGTAATTAAGTGGTTTTGTGGGTACATTTGTCTACTGGGGTGGGAAAAACACATGAGTTCCCATTGGTATGTGTGCTAAAGTTCAACTGTGAAAATGAGATGAGGGAAGAAGAAACTGAAATAACAGAGGCTACAAGCATGCTGCATATTTGCAGATGTATTCAGATACAGTATGTATTGACGTAAAACAGAGCCAGATGTATTCAGACAGTATGGCTTAGTGGTTAAAGGCACTGAACTGCAGGCCAAGAGACTTGAAACATGAAGACCTGGGTTTGAATCTCATCAACCCCCATGTGTTTATGGTGTGATCCTGTGCAAGTCACCTAAATGTTATGAGTGCAGTGACCACTTGCTTTTTGCATGCACACCACATGCATGCAGTCATAGAAACATAGAAACACAGACTTTGATGGCAGATAAGGACCACTTGGCCCACCTAGTCTACCCATTTCCCTACCTACTGGATAAACTGCAGATCCTAGTTAACCAACAGCCTATTTCTTCTTACCCACCGACAAGAATTGCCTTATGTCTGTCCCATGCATTCTTGCATTCCACCACTGTTGTTGTTCACACAACCTCCTCAGGAAGGCTATTCCATGCATCCACCACCTCTCTGTGAAAACAATCTCCTCACATTGCCCCAGAGCCATCCTTCCACTATCTTCAAATTGTGTCCCCTGTACTTGCACATCTCTTTTTCTGAAAGATGCTACCATCTTGGACTTTGTTGATTCCTTGAGGTACTTGAAAGTTTCTATCATGTCCACCCTCTCCTCCTTTCCTCAAGGGTATTCATATTAAGCTCCTTTAGTCTCTCCTTGTATGGCTTCTGTTGCAGACCCTGTACCATTTTAGTTGCCCTCCTCTGGTCTGTCTCCATCCTGTCTATGTCCTTGCATAGATGGGGTCTCCAGAACTGGATGTAGTACTCAGATGTCTGTACAGAGGGATAACAACTTCTTGTTTTCTACTGGTGATGCTTCTCCTATATTTTTCAGTATCCCTGCAGCCATCCTTGCTGCCTTCTCACATTGCTTGCTAACCTTTAGGTCATCTGATATGATTGCCCCAGGTCCTTTCCATTTTGTTGTTGTTACTACCCCCCATTGTGTACTCTTCCCTGGGTTTTTGTTCCCCAGGTGCATTACTTTGCATTTTTTTGGATTGAATCCAAGCTGCCATATTTGAGCATTCCCTCCAACATTGCCAAGTCCTTTCTCATCCTTTCCATCCTCCCTTGTGTATCAACCCTGTTACAGTTCTTTCGTCATCTGCAGCCACTCCCACACTGGCTAATTTGTTTATTAATCTTTTGTGTGGGGCTGTGTCAAATGCCTTGCTAAAGTCTAGGTAGCACACACAGTATCCTCCTCAGAGGTGTTGCCTGTCAGTGGCATGGGTGAGGCGAGTACTTTGCACCATGCAGTTTAATGAATGGTTGAAAAAATGATGTGGAGCACAGGGTTTGGCTTCATTGGGGACTGGGGTTCCACCTGGAGGACACCAACCTATACTGGCAGGATGGTCTGTATCTGTCCAGGAAGGAACAAGTCTTTTGGGCAATTGGTTTAAATGCTTCATTGGCAAGCTTTTAAGCCAGTTAAGGGGAGGCATCGATAAGCAGCAGGAAAATCCCAGCCTTCCGCTACAAAACAGGGTACTAAATGAGAAAAAGACCAAGGTAGAAAGGTCAGTGGGGATGCTGCTACAGAAGGTAAAGCCATCAAAAATGGAGAGCAATGAGTACCAATGCCTGTAGTCTGGGTAACAAGCTTCCTGAATTAGTAGCCTTGATGGAGAAAGAACATCTGGATATCGTGGCACTCACAGAAACATGGTACACACAGAACCATGACTGGGACATAACATATCAGGATACACTATCTACAGGAGGGACAGGGAGGGTAAAGAGGAGTAGGAGTAGCTCTCTACTTAAGAGAAGGAATCAAAGCAACAGAACAAAAAGGGTAAACAGGGAGGAGAAGAAGCACTGTGGGTCAATTTGGAGACAGGCAATGGCACCACAATCCGCACGGGGTTGTATACAGACCCCTCTCTCAGGGGAGGAAATGGACAAGGAAATGATAGAAAGTATACTTAGAATGGCAGATAAAGGGAGATATTGCTGATGGGTGATCTGAATATGCCAGATGTTAACTGGAGTGCAGTTGCAGCAGCCATTTCTAAGAGTGGAGTTATTCTAGATGTCGTACAGGGGCATGCCTAAAAAACTAGTATTGGAACCCACTCAAGAGGAGCAAACTTAGACCTGGTCTTCTCAAATGGATATGGAGAGAGTATCACAGATGTAGAAGTGGGTAGCCATCTGAGAACTAGTGACCATTGAAAAGTATGGTTCACAATAAACACAGCAACAGAAGTCAAGCCATACAAAGGCAAAATGATTGGACTTCAGGAGGGCTGACTTTGCCAAAATGGGTGAGTGCCTAAGGAATGCACTAGCAACTGGGCAGGAAGGAGGGCAGTAGAACAATGGGGAATAATAAAAACTGCCATCACAGAGGTAACAAGCTTTTGTGTAAAGCAAATAAACAAAACGAAACGAGGTAAGAAACCACTATGGTTCTCAAAGGAGGTGGCAGTGAAGGTTCAAGAGAAAAAAAAGCATTCAGAAAGTACAAGGAATCACCAAGGAGCGGGACAGAGAATTGTATCAGTTAAAGCAAAAGAGCTGGGAAGGCAGTCAGAACAGCAAAGGCACAAACTGAGGAAAAGAGAGCCAACTCAGTTAAGAAGGGGATAAAACCTGTTTTAGGTACATCAGGGGCGAAGGAAGACTGAGGAGGGATAATGAGACTTAATAAAGGGAGGGGTGGGCAGAGAGTGACTGTGAAAAGGCAGAGATACTAAACAAATATTTTTGCTACATTTACAAATGAAGAGGAAGGTACCTAAAACAAACAATAGAAACACTCTGGATACGGAAGTTGATACCAGCCCATTTACAGAAGAAAGAGTTCTGAAAGAACTCTTAAAACTGAAGGTGGACAAAGCAATGGGCCCTGATGGGATTCATCCCAGAATTCTAAAAGAACTAAGGGTAATACTAGTGACACCACTGACTACTCTGTTTAACAAATCATGGGAGGATGGAGTGGTACCTGAGGACTGGAGGAGGCTGATGTGACTCCTTCACAAAAGTGGGAGCAGGACAGAGCGGGAAACTACAGACCAGTTAGTTTAACCTCAGTGATAGGGAAAATGATGGAATCACTTCTGAAGGAAAGAATTGTCAAGTACCTAGAGGTCAGAGGGCACAGGACCCAAGGCAGCATGGATTCACAGCAGGAAGGTCATGCCAGATGAATCTAATAGATTTCTTTGACTGGGTAACTAAAGTAGTAGACCAGGGAGGGGCTGTGGACATGGTCTTCCTAGACTTTAGCAAGGCATTTGACTCAGTCCCACACAAAAGATTAATATACATATTGAGCCAGCCTGGGGTGGGTCCCAAGATGATAGCATGGGTAAAAATTGGTTAGAAAAGGACACAGAGGGTAATAGTAAATGAGTTCACTCTGAAGAAAGCGGGGTTACTAGTGGGGTGCCGCAGGGGTTCAGTATTAGGACCCGGTCCTCTTCAATGTCTTTGTAAGTGACATTGCAGAGAGACTGGAAGGAAAAGTGTCTCTTGCTTATGACACAAAAATCTGTAACAGAGTTGATGCAAAAGGTGGGGTGGGAAGGATGAGAAGGACTTGGCAAGGTTAGAGGAATGGTCAAATGTATGGCAGTTTAGATTCAATGCAAAAAGTGCAAAGTAATGCACCTGGGAAACAAAACCCAGGGAAGAGTACACAATGGGGTGAGATACTAACAAAAAAAAAATGGAAAGGGACCTGGGGGTAGTCATATCAGATAACTTAAGGTGGGCAAGCAATGTGAGAGGGCAGTAAGGGGGCTGGGGGATACTGGGATGCATAGGGAGAGACATCACCAGTAGAAAACAGGAAGTTGTTATCCCTCCGTACAGATAGCTGGTGCGACCCCATCTGAGTACTGTGAGTGAATGAGACCCAATCTCCTGAGGACATAGACAAGATGGAAGCTGTCCAGAAGGGGGCAACTAAAATGGTGTAGGGCCTGCACGGAAGACATATGAAGAGAGACTAAAGGAGCTTAATATGTATAGCCTCAAGAAAGGAGGAGGGGGACATGATAAACATTCAAGTACCTCAAGGGAATCAACAAAGTCCAAGAGGGTAGCATCTTTCAAAAAGAGGTGTGCAAGAACAAGGGGCAGAATTTGAAGATGGGGAGGCTGAGAGGTAATGTGAGGAAGTATTTTTTTCACAGAGAGGTTGTGGATGTATGGAGCGGCCTTCCAGAGGAGGTTGTGGAGTCAAAAATAGTGATTGAATTCAAGCATGCTTGGGACAGCCGTAAGACAATTCTAGGGTGGGGGTAGGAAGAAGTAGGCTGCTGGTTAACTAGGATCTGCAGCTTATGCATTAGGTAGGGAAATGGGCAGACTGGGTGGGCCAAGCAGTCCTTATCTGCCATCAAATTCTATGTTTCATGTCCACAGTCCCTCTGGTCTACTACTTTGGTCACCCAATCAAATAAATCAATTAGATTTATCTGACATGACCTTCCTGCTGTAAATCCATGCTGCCTTGGGTCCTGTTCCTCACTGATCTCTAGGTACTCAACAATTCTTTCCTTCAGAAGTAATTCAGTCATTTTCCTACCACTAAGGACACACTGACAGGTCTGTAGTTTCCTGCCTCTGTCTTGCTCCCACTTTTGTGAAGGGGAATTATATCCACCCTCCCCAGTCCTCAGGTACCAGACCATCCTCCCATGATTTGTTAAAAAGGGTAGTCAGTGATGTCACTATTTCTCCCTTAATTCTTTAGAATTCTAGGTGAATCCCATCAGGCTTCATTGCTTTGTCCACCTTCAGTTTTAGGAGTTATTCCATAACCCTTTCTTCTGTGAAAGGACTGGTATCAACCCCGCTATCCAGAGTGCTTCTATTGACTGGATTAGGTACCCCCTCCTCTTCTTTTGTGAATACTGAGAAGAAGTATTCGTTCAGTATCCCTGATTTTTCACTGTTCCTCTCTGCCCACCCACTGTCCCCTTTATTCAGCCTCACTACCCCTCCCTTTGTCTTTTTACACTCCCTAATCTACCTACAGAACTGTTATATTTGTGTTCTTTCCTTTAATTTTATTTTGTTTAATGTACTTCTTTTCAAATGCCTTTTGATCTGTAATTTGTTTTGATGTTTTCAATAAAATATTCCCTACTGTTTTTGACAAGTGCCACGGAATCTCTAACATCCACCTGAACTACCACCAGAAGAGGCAGATGGGACCTCAGTTTAACATCTCATCTGAAAGAGGCACCTCAGGAGTGTAGCAAACCCATGTGCCTGGTGTGGGAGAAAACCCACAGCCTTTTTTTTTGGGGGGTTGATGGCTCTGGTTCCCAACCTCACCCACCCTCCGCTCATCTCCAGGCTTTTGAACCTGGATGGGGTCGCTGGGCTGGTGACCCCAGCACTCTCGATATGGGGGTTGATATTAGTCCTTTCACAGAAGAAAGAGTTCTGAAAGAACTCTAAAACTGAAGGTTGAGAAAGCCATGGGGCCTGGTGGAATTCACCCCAAATTTTAAAAGAACTAAGGTTAGAACTAGTAACACCACTGACTACCCTTTTAATAAATCATGGGAGGATGGGGTGGTACCTGAGGACTGGAAGAGAGAGCAGATGTGATTCCCTTCACAAAAGTGGGAGCAAGACAGAGGCAGGAAAATATAGACCTGTCAGTTTGACCTCAGTGGTAGGAAAATGATGGAATCACTTCTGAAGGAAAGAATTGTTAGTACCTAGAGGCCAGAGGGCACAGGACCCAAGGCAACATGGGTTCCAGTAGGAAGGTTGAGTCAGACAAATCTAATTGATTACTTTGGCTGGGTGACCAAAGCAGTAGACCAGGGAGAGGCTGTGTACATGGTCTACCTAGACTTTAGCAAGGCATTTGACACAGTCCACACAAGATTAATAAACAAATTAGCCAGCCTGGGAGTGGGTCCTAGGGTGGTAGCCTGGGTAAAAGACTGGTTGGACAACAGGACACAGCAGGTAATAGTAAATGGAGTCCACAGTGAAGAAAGGAGGGTTACTAGTGGGGTACCGGGAGTTCAGTATTGGGGCGGTCCTTTTAATGTCTTTATAAGTGACATTGAAGAGTGACTGGAAGGAAAGTATGTCTCTTTGAAGATGACACAATGAGCTGCAACAGGGTTGATACACAAGGTGCGTGGAAAGGATGAAAAGGGACTTGGCAAGGTTGGAGGAATGGTCAAAAGTATGGCAGCTTAGATTCAATGCAGAAAAGTGCAAAGTAATGCACCTGGAAACAAAACCAGGGAAGAGTACACAATGGGGGTGAGATACTGACAACAAAATGGAAAGGGACCTGGGTGTAGTCATATCAGACAACCTAAATGTTGGCCAGCAATGTGAGAAGGCAGTAAGGAGGGCTGGGGGATACTGGGATGTACAGGAGAGGCATCACCAGTAGAAAACAGGAAGTTGTTGGCCGTCTGTACAGACAATTGGTAAGACCACATCTGGAGTACTGTGTACAGTTCTGGAGACCCCATCTCAGCAAAGACATAGACAGGGTGGAGGCTGTCCAGAGGAGGCAACAAAATGATGCAGGGTCTGCATCAGAAGACATATGAAGAAAGACTAAAGGAACTAAAGATGTATAGCCTCGAGGGAAGAAGGAGAGGGGAACATGATAAAAACTTTCAAATACCTCAAGGGAATCAACAAAGTCCAAGAGGTAGCATCTTTCAGAAAAGAGATGTGCAAAACAAGGGCACAATTTGAAGATAGAGGGGACAGCTCAGAGGTAAAGTGAGGAAGTATTTATTCAGAGAGGGTGGTGGATGCATGGAATAGCCTTCCTGAGGAGGTTGTTTGGACAACAAGCGGTGACATTCAAAAATGCATGGGACAGACATAATGCAATTCTAGTGGGGGAGGAAGTAGGCTGTTGGTTAACTAGGATCTGCAGCTTATCTGTTAGGTAGGAAATGAGCAGACTAGGTGGGCCAGCGCTCCTTATCTGCCATCAAATTCTATGTTTCCATGAGAATGTGGGTCACAAGACCTGGTTTACTCCCCAGGGTGGGGTCACAGGAGAGGGATCCTTCTGGTCTCCCAGCCTCAGAGGCAAGGGTGCTACCTGCTGAGCCACTGGCACTGACCATATAATGAATATGATGCTAGAACTCGAATAGAGTACATCAGTTATATGGAGCAATTACCACAGACTATGCATAACATCTACTGCTATAATGAGACCTGGTGGACTGTTTCAATCAAATACACAGGGTTGTCACTAAAGTGGAGCATTGCAAAAAGCATAGACATCACTCATCTTTCCATTATGTTAGAGGAAAAGGAAATCTCACACTATGTGTAAGTGGAAAAAACCTAAAACCTTCAGTTTATATTGGTGCCAACTTGCCTATGCTCCTCGGTGTAACCATAGATTTTATTCAGCTATCTTGTGGTCCAGAATAGGAAGAACCCTTTCCTCTCACTGGTCACTCAGGAAACATGAGGTCTGGACAGACCATGCCCCAAATTGCCAAGCCATATGCTTTCCCAGTAAGACTGAAGATTCAACAAAGTCAGCTGATGCCTGGTAATAAGAGTCTTTTCAGGCCTGCGGCCTTACCCCAGGTCTTAGGTCTGCTCATCCATGGTGAGTCCTACCTGGAAATTATGGGGCCAGCCATCCATACCCTCATAACCAGTCCTAATCCTAGAGATATCATTTCTGCCTGCACACAACTAGTATTGCATCCATGTACTGGTAACCAATCTTTACCTAGATATATCATTTCTGCCTCCACACAACTAGGATTGCATCCATGTACTGGTAACCAGTCTTAACCCTAGAGTTATCATTTCTGCCTGCACACAACTAGGATTGGATCCATGTCCTGGTAACCAGTCCCTACCCTAGAGATATAATTTCTGCCTGCACACAGCTAGGATTGCATCCATGTCCTGGTAACCAGTCTAACCCTAGAGATATCATTTCTGCCTGCACACAACTAGGATTCTAGTGGGGACTCTTCTTATGGCTTTGAACTGCTGGTGTGTGTCATTGGCCTGCCCCCTGACCTACATGGAGGGAAGGCTGAGGCATCATACTACACTGGCCCTCTGGGAATAATTGCTGTACACTCTATTCTTAATGAAGATGTACGAGCCATGACCCACCCCAGTGGAAAGTACCGCTTGTCACAAACCCAATCCTTGGTTCAGGCCCTCTGCTACCACAGTGTCTAACCTTTAAGTGTGATTTGTGAACAGGGGACAAACATCAGTGCATCGCTCACCTCAGGCATAGTCCCAGACATCTAGAAGATGGCCAAGGTGATACCTGTACTCAAGCAAGGGGACACAGAAGACCTCAAGAACTACTGTCCTATTGCAATCCTATCAGCAATCAGCAAGGTCCTGGAAAAGGTAGCCGCCTCTCAGGTCATCCACTACCTTCAGATCCTCAACCTTCTCTCCCCTGCACAACATGGGTTTAGAGGGCATAGCACCTCCACAACCCTAGCAGTTGTTACGTCGGAGATCAGGTCTGCTGCTGACCGAGGTAGACGTGCCGGGACCATCTTTGTTGATCTTTCAAAAGCCTTTGATCGGATTGACCACCCATTACTGTGCTCCTCTCTCCTGTCACTTGGCTTCTCCTCTCCAGCGTTTGCATGGATCAGTAATTACCCACCAGCAGACACCAGTACTCCAAATTCAACAAGGTCCTGTCTGAGCCTGCCCAGGTTAACTGTGGAGTCCCCAGGGGCTCTGTCCTGGGGCTTCTCTGTTCTCTCTCTTCTTAAATGAGCTACCCTTGGCTCCGGCTCTAGGGTCCTCAGTGCTGTCATGAACAACCTAGTCATCATGGCCAAATCCCAGGACATCACCATCATTAACACCAAACTAAACTCGGACTTCAACCACATCCAAACTTGGTTACAGGACCACAAACTTGTTGTTAACCTACAGAAGATGCAGGCCATGCTATTTGGCTCAACAGCCAAGTTAAAGCTGTCCCAGATTCACTACAGATCTCTGGGGCTGATGGGTTACCGCTGACTGTCGTGGAGGCTTGGTCAAGTACCTGGGGGTAACACTTGACCCGCAACTGGATATGAACCTGCACATCTGAAATACATGCAAGAGCCTCAAACTGCAAGCTGGGTCAGGCTCACAGAGCAAAAAGCTGTCTAACTCCAGCTGCCCATCTTGCTCTAGCCAAGGGAGTCCTCCACCCACGCTTTGCTACCAACTAATCACCTTTGCCCACATTGCAAAAACTAGTGTAACCCTCACCCCTGGCTTTTTACTAAACGACAGGTGGCATGCTGTTGGCATTGGCAGCAATACCTGGTGGGGACCTGGGTTCAGGAGGATGAGGTTACCTGGCACAAGGGACCTAGGTTTGGCCACTCTGCACCAGGGCACCCAAGTACATCCAACTACAGGAAGCAATAACTGTAATGTCCAGAACCAGGATTGGGATTTTTCAGTGTGGCTTTTATTCATAAACTAGCTGAACATAACAAAGCATAGATGGTCCCCAAAGGGCTATGTTCACTGTAAATGCAGATTAGAGACTACAAGGTGGTCCACTTGAGGAATGAACCCATTTCTACTGTGGTCTGGCTCTGGACCCACCAGGCACTCAGCCGGACTTGCATGCGCTTTGGATACACAGCCCAACTGGCCGGCTCCCCTGCCGGCCACTTGACTAGCGGTCCATTTGAAGAATGAACCCAACTTGCCTGGAGTGACTCCCATCAAACAAGGAGTATATTTCCCAAACTGTGGCTCCCCACACCACTTAGAGTCTGCGACTCTTAGAGAGATTTTCCAATTTACGACCCACTTCTGGGTACCTACCTCATCACTGGCCAGGAGCATGAGGCAAGTAGCAATCACAGTAGAAATCCGTAGAGGTGGACCTGGTTACTAAAGATGGGGTGTTTCCACCTCCAGCTCCCATAGCCATATCGGCCATTTCTCTGTACAAACAGAAACTTAAAACTTTGAAATGTGGATGACCTGAAGCACCTCTACAACAGTACTTGAAATCCATTCAGACTTTAAACTTTAAACTACTCCATTTGTTTGTCCTAGTACAATAGGCCTTCCAAATAGTAGTTCACATCCCAGCTTTTCTTCATATTTTCCAAACTGAAGAAAACATATTGTTTGCCCTCTCAAATAGAGCACAACACTCACTCTTCGTTGCAGGTGCCCACAGGCGAGTACCACTTCTTTCACTGTTATACCAGAACAGAAACTGTAAACAGGCAGCTTTCTTCTGTAGTGGAAAATTAGAGGATTGCCCTGGAATTCACAGAGGGACTTTTCTTACCCCGGAGAAGGGGCACTGAGACCTGGACAGCAGTCTCCACCACTTTAAACTGGACTCTAACTTTCTCCCAAGAAGGTAAACGAAAACACTTCCTTCTACTTGTAAACAAAACAGTAGACTTCCTTCTTGCTTTAAGACAAACAGAAGACTCACCTTGAAAACTCCCAAAGTTCTAACTCACTCCCTGTGCTGCAGATTCCAATGTGTCGTATGCAGCTCGACAGTTCTATGGTGATGTCATCTCTTAAGTCTCAGCTGTGACTGAACAGACTGAGACAGTGTGAAACCATTTAACTGGAGTTTCACAAGCTGCCTTCCTGACTACCACTAGGTCTTACTGGGATTCTAGTAACCCCGGATAACAAGTGGGTTACACTTGTAAAGTGGGACTCAGCGTGCAACAACATATGCCATTTTGCGCTCTTAGCCCCCCACCTCACTCACTGCTGTGAGCTTTACACCCGGCTAGAGTGGCTCACCGAAACTCACCACTCTTATGTCGTGGGCAACTTCATTGACAATGCTGTCAGAACTGTTACCCCTCAAAACCTTGCTGAGACCCTTGTTCTTGCTACACCCTCCTACAACCTGCGATCAGCGGCTCCCATGCCCTCCTGGTACCTAAAACCTGCACACAAATGGGTGACAGAGCCTTCCGTGCATATGCCCCCAGGGTTTGAACTCTCTTCCAACTAGCTTTCGCTCCTCTCTCTCGCACCAGAGCTTTAAAGCCTCACTCTGGGGTTTTCTAAAGCAGCTGCCACCTGTCTCTGCACTAGCAAACCCTCTCAGCCTGAGATGCCCCAACTGACTGAGATGCTACTAAACATTACGACTTGGGCAGAGCACAACTGTGCTCATACTCCTCCTGTTCTCACAGCATATATAAAATAGACCATTTAGGCCCACCGGCAAAACAGGGTGAGCACTATAACTGTACACTCTTTTCTCTCGCATCTGGCCCCTCTATCCCAACTGTGACTCCTCCTCCTACAGTAACTGCTAGCCTTACAACTTGCTGCCTGGAGCGATGAATTCCACGGCAATTCTTCCTACTGACTGCAATGTTTAATACTGTATTGTAATACCTGTTTTTGGTATTGTTGTCTTACAGTGTCCCTGTGTTCTGGTCACTTATATTAACTGTTTACTACTATTTGCCTGATGAAATCTGTTGCTTGTAAAGTCCCTGTTGTGTTAATTCCATGTAATGTAATCCTCCACTTGTATTTGCTTGATGCTCATGTATGTACCTTGTAATGAACCTTGTAATCTCCAGGTCGCACCTGAAAATAGGCACTTGGCTGTCTAGTGTGCTTGAGGTTAACAGAAGCAAATAAAAAAACAGGGACACTCTCCTGTTTGTTTTGAGTTTGAGAAACTGCTAGTCTCGAGTCCTGGGGTCAGTTAGTTAGCTACACACCCATGTTATAGCACATGAGGTCACTCTCAATTCTGTAATTAATTTGAAGCATAACCAGATTTTCCAGCTTACTGCCTGTTTGAAATCTGCAAAGACAAATAATATTTTATCTGTAACAAGACAAACTGTCTTCATCAGAGTATGATTTATGGCAGGTTACAATACCCTTTGATATTCCAGAGAAACATGTTGGAAACACTTCTAATAGCTTGGTTGAATTTTTTCACAGGTATCTATCAGAAACTGCTTCCCTCTTGATGTGCCATAAAAGTCAATATTATATGACAAGTTGCCTGGGTTCAAAGCAGTGGTTGATTTATGGCCTTTATTTTATTACAGTCCCAGGAAGTCATCTTTGCAAGCTAGCTGTGATAGCAAGCAAGGCCAGAACATAGAAAATGTTTTTCTTTTAAAATCCAATGTCCCATGATGCTTTGTGCTGAATGCTGAGAGTCACAAGCAGAATTCAAAACATATATTTATATCAAAATTTTATGCACATTGCTGGCAGATGGTGATTCCTGTCACACCTCCTCCTAGACTGAAATTGGGATCAATTTATAGGCATGGGATGAGTTCCTAAATTCAGTTCACTGCTCTAATTGTTGGGATAACCCTTCTGCGTTCGTGTTTGCTGACTCTGCTCTGTGGGTGGTAGTCATATTGTAACCTTTAGGCAAGACTCCATCTTAGAAGTCACCATTTGTCTTACCCATCTGTGACAGACAAATTAGGAGGTTATGATCTGTCTGCACCTCAAAGTGCCTCCTGTACAGGTATGGCTCCAATTTCTACAGTGCCGCATTGGTGAAGGCAATCCTTCTCCACTGGAGTAAGACTGTTCCCTGGGAAGTAATTGGTGCCTGATGTATACTATTGAGTGATCCTTCCTTGGTTAGAAATCTAAGTACTACCCGATACCCATGTCTGAGGCATCTGTCTAAATTACACATGGATTACTGCAGTCTGCACTGGTTAACTCAGGAGCATCACGCAGTGCCTCCTTTAGCTCTGTAAAGGCTCATTCACAGGCTGGCTCCCATTTTGCCTTCATGGGCATTCTTTTCTTTAGCAGGCCAGATAGTGGAGCTGCCAGGGCACTGTAGTTTGATACAAATTTTTCGATGGTACCCTAGGTCCCTAGAAAACTTCAGACCTGCTTCTGTGTTTCAGGTCTGGGCCAAGCCTCTATTGACTCAATCTTTGCTTGATTAGTATGGAACTGTGCCCTGCTTACCACATGCCCTCGTGTCATCTCAGCAATGGTGACCTGGCACTTTCAGCTTTCACAGTGAGCCCAGCCATAGAAACATATAGAAACATAGACTTTGACAGCAGATAAGGACCGCTTGGCCCATCTAGTTTGCCAATTCCATACCTACAGGATAGGCCGCAGATCCAACCAACTAGCAGCCTATTTCTTCC
Organism: Neoceratodus forsteri; assembly: GCA_016271365.2. NCBI lineage: Eukaryota > Metazoa > Chordata > Ceratodontiformes > Ceratodontidae > Neoceratodus > Neoceratodus forsteri. The sequence continues at coordinate 5,828,776 of CM057449.1, read as the reverse complement.
TACCCCACAAGAATTGCCTTATGTCTGTCCCATGCATTCTTGAATTCTCCACAGATTTAGACCCCACAGCCTCCTGAGGAAGGCTGTTCCATGCATCCACTACCCTCTCTGTGAAATAATACTTCCTCACATTGCCCCTGAACCACCTCTATCTTTAAATTGTGTCCCTTGTTCTTGACGTCTCTTTTCTGAAGGATGCTACCCTCTTGGACTTTGTTGATTCCACTGAGGTACTTAAAAGTTTCTATCATGTCCCCCTCTCCTTCTTTCCTCAAGAGTATACATATTAAGCTCCTTTAGTCTTCTTTAGCCTTCAATCTAGCCCAATACTTCCTTAAGGTGGGACAGGTGTTCCTTCCACCTGGCACTGAAGATAGCAATATCATCCAGATACGCCATGGCATAGTTTTCAGTACTATGTAACACCTGGTTCACCAACCTTTGGAATTTGGCAGGGGTGTTCTTCATTTCAAAGGCATTACCTTGAACACAATAACCCTTTGGCGTGATAAAGGCCAACCTCTCCTAGCTCTGGCAGTTAACAGCACCTGTCAATAACCATTCTTCAGGTCAATAGTGGTGCGGTATGTCACCTGTCCCAACTTGTCCAGTAGTTCATCTGTCCATGGCATTGGGTGGGCATCGGACTTCGTGACTGCATTCAGTCCATGACAGTCCTCACAAAAATCAGTAGAGCCATCCGGCTTGGAGACAAGGACTATGGGTGATGCCCAGGGGCTGGGGTTTTAGGGATTACCCTAAATCCAGCATTTCCTTCACCTCCTTCTAATGTCCTTTTGGATGGCCTCTGACACCCAATATGCTATCCACTATATGGGCACTTTCATCCTGTGTCTAAATCATGCATTTCTAAAGGGGTTAGTCCAGGCTTGGCATTAAACAGTGGGGCAAAGCAGAAGTAAAAGAACCCAGGGCACTCTTTGCAAAAGTAGGGACCATCCGGTGTCCTGGACAACATTCCTTCCTGTAAACCAGTTCATGCAATTATCCAGGCTGTGTGTGGGTGTGATGTGCGATATGGCTCCCACTACACATTCAGTCACTTCACTGCCGGTCTAGCATTGCTTGTAAAGTGCTTTGGGATACACTGTGTATGAAAACGCTATATAATGCTGCTTCTTCTTCTTCTTATCTTTCTGGATGGGGATTAGGACCATGTCTTCCTGAACCACAGAGTACGAGCATGTTCCAGTTCTGTGGTTGTACCATATCGTTTATTTCTGCTGGGCAGCTGCCAGGTTACTCTGGGCTATTCCATAAGCTCCTTCAGCTTTCCCTAAATGTAAAGACATAATCCACAATGGGAGTTCCTTGGGTGGCATGCTTGCCTTCCCAGTCCTCTCGGATCAAGTCTATGGACCCACGTACCCTGCATCCATATAAGAGCTCCAGGGAAACCCTTTGACTCTTGGGGCACCTCCTGTATGTGGTTAACAGGTGAGAGGTATTTCTCCAGTCCCTCCATGCTGTTCAGCAAATGCTTAGAGCATTGACTTCAGGGTACCATTAAAACTTTCCACAAGCCCATTGACTTGGGGTGATAAAGTGTCGTGCATCTCTGCACTACCCCACACTTCTCCCACAAACACTTCATCAGGTCTGACATGAAGGAATCCCTTGATCAGTGATTACCTCCTGTAGAAACCCAACATGAGAGAAAATTCCTAGAAGGCATCTGCCACTTTGTCTGTCCTCAGCAAGGATAGGGCAATTGCCTCTGGGTACCAAGTGGCATAATCCATTAATGTTAGGATAAACATCTTCCCAGAGGAGCTGGGGTATTAAAAGGCCCCACAATATCCATTCCTACCCCTTGAATGGCTCCTCCACTATGGGCAAGTGGAATTAGGGGCAGCTTGGGTTTTACTACTCACCTTCCCTATTTCTTGGCACCAGTGACAAGATCCACAATATTCCTTCACATGCTATGTGAAGTTGGGCCTTTTAGAAATGCTAAATAATCACAGCATAGTGTGCATGATTCCTAAATGTCTGGACATGGGGATATCATGAACAATCTTGAGCAACCGCTCATGGTACCCCTGAAGAGCGACAAGCTGCCTGCCCATCACCCTCTGTCCTTACATCTTGCATATACAGCAGCCCATTCTCCCAATACCTCTATCTTCCATCATGTCTCTGTGTCCTGTCAGATTCTGCACAAGCCCTCAGTCTCTCTAAACTAGGGTCATGTTTCTAAGCAGCTACGAAATCTTTGCATATTCCTCAGGCATGGGACAGGACCCTTCAGTTTCTTAACTAGGGTCCCTGGCTCTAGCATCATGGCATTCAGGGTCACTGCCATCTGTAGCCCTCTGACCACTGGTTACCCTCCCTCCCTCCCAGAGTAACCTTCTGTAGCTGTTTTGTTAACTGGTACCTGAGGAATTTCTACCCCCTTCACTGTTCTCCATGTCAGGAGACACAGGCTGGGGAACCAGCCTCCCAGTGTTTTCCACAGGGCTTCTATGGGGTCCAGGAACCAAAATTGATCTTTGCCATTTGACTGCAGGTAACCACACATGCTATCCCTTTTGAGATTGTTCCTATAATCACATCAGGACAAGATTTTCTGCGCTACAACTTTTGCACAGTCTCTCTGGTCTCACCCAGTCCAGGAGAACACTAGCAACTGGCAGACTTTTCTCCTCCCTGTGAATCCCCATACTATAATTAACTGATTAGGTATAAGCTATTTAGCCTCAGCCAAGTCCTGTTTACCAAAGTAGGGACTTTCCCCATGTCCCTCAACCATGGGTTTGCACCCATTTACAGTAATGGGGTGAATGTGCTTCCTCATGTTTGCATGCTTTAAGGATACAGTGCACCCTTCTCTGTCTGAGCACCACTCTGGGCCTTTTAGTACACTGTCTTGCAAGATGCTCTGGTTGCTTGCAAAACCAACATTCATCATTTCTTTTATCAGGCAAATCCTTTATTTGTAAACTGGGGCTGCTTGCTTTCTGAGAATACAGTGATGGTCTTAGCTGCCCTGAAGGCACGCTTTTCCCTTTCTGTGCTGCCACAACTGTTCTACTCCTTTCATAGCAGGCCTGATCCTGGCATAGCATTGTCCAATACCTCAGCAACTTCCTGCACTGTTTTTGAATTGCTGTCTTCTAGCCAGGTTTTCAGCTGTGCTGGGAAAGCCCAAATAATTGCTCCAAAAGTACACCTTTCTCAATTTTCTGTACAGAGTCTGCTTTGCCCTCCTCCTGCTAACACTTCAAAACTGATGTTGCTTTGTGGCTAATTCCTCATAGCTCATGTCAGGGCTTCTCCTGAATTTATGGAACTTAACTCTAAATGCTTCAGGTGCCAGTTCATACTTTTAAGCAATGCAGTTTTAAGTTTCTCATAGTTTTACTGTACTATCCTGATTGTCTATGTGACCCAAGGTGTCATGAGCTTTACCGGTAAGCAGTGGGGATAGCTAGAAACTCCAGAGCTCTCTGGGAATCTTTGCCTGAATGCATACCTTTTCAAATGAATTTACAAATACATCTATATCCTCCCCTCTTTAAATTCAACTATCAATTTTGAATTTAACTTGTAACCCAGTCCTGGAGGTCCAGGTTCAAAGCCACTTACTTGCTCTGGCACTGGTTGTTTGAGTTCTAGCTTCTCCAGTTCAAATTTCCTCTGTCCTCTCTCTCCCCTCTTGCTTGGCCTTTCTCTGAAGCTGTTGCTCTTTCTTCTGCCTCTCTCCAAAGCTGATTTTCACCTTCCTTGGCCTCTGGCACTGTTTTTCATTTCATGCTTTTCCAGCTCCATCTGAAATATTCTCTGTTTAAATTCCAGCTCCATTCTCCTCAACTCTGTCTGCAGCCTGATCCTTCTGGCTCCAGCATTGTGGTGACCTTCCCTGCTGCTGTGGTTCTGTTTCCACTGGTCCTGCTGTCCTCCTGCCTTGGACTGGACACAGCATTGGACCCTGGCACCTGAAGCAAGGTCTGGCCCTTTCAGTTGCCAGCTGTGACTCGAGGCCTTGGGCAGTCACTTGTGCATCGGCTCCAAAGAGCCTCCACAAGGTGCTGTTTGTTTTACCCTCACAACAGACTCCTCTTTCCTGGCACAACTGCCTCAGATATTCCACAGTTTTCTCACTGGAGGTGGAAGCCATCTTCTTCCATAGTCTATGACTACACTAGCTTGCATTTGGGGGAACAAACAGGCAGGAACTGACAGCAACAAAACTATATATTTCTTTTTTTTTAATTTAGTATACTTTATTCACCTTTTCCAACATCCATAATACACAATGGGTTGCAAGGCATAAGCATTATTGTATAAGAACATGGAAAATACCATAATAGCCTTGTGGTTACAACAGCTAAAATAATCACGTTCTATTCTAAAATCTACTTTATCCCAATCTAATAACCCACCCTCTTCCAATGAATCCACCCCTTACCACTCTACCCTCCCCACATCAAGTGTGTACATATTCTTTCCAGCATAGCTCCCAAATTGAGTTCCACCTGTAGAGCAAAGAATCCACTAACTTTGGGTCATTATGGGTTACATGCAATAAGCAAGGCCTCCAGGAGCCCCATCTGAGGCTGATACAAGTGTGTCGGTTACTCATATACAGAATATGCTTTTCTAATTGCAAAGCAGTGAGCATCTCTTATACCACTCCCTCACAGACAACCATTTTTCTTCCTTCCAGTGTCTCGTAATAATGATTTGGCTACTGCCGAGACTAAAACAATATATGCCTTCCTGGCTTTGGGAATACCCTCGGCAAAAATATGACATATTTCCGGGTGAAGAGGAATCAAGCCCAAGCCACGGATCCGATAGTTGTTTAATAGCCTGCCAAAGGTCTGGACCAGTGAACAACCCCACAACATATGATATAGAGAGCCAGGGCGAGGTGACACCTAGTACACACAGGTGAAGGGCGTGTCCCACCTTATGTAACTTAACTGGTGTGAAATGTAAATTGTTCATGATATTGAACTGTATCATTCAGTAGCCTGTCCTGTTTAACAAAGGTATAACTGCTCCTCCAAGCTCATCCCAAGTCACTGCCACAGGTGAAATTGACAGCTCTTGGGCCCAATGATAGCAAATCCCGGGGTAGGCTAGCGTCCATAGAATGTAACTCTTTGTAGGTTTTGGACACTGCATGCGATTCACCCGCTATCTGCAAGAGCCTAATCAATTTCTCCATGTGTGACCAATTGGTGTTGCCCTTCCCATATGGTTTTTAATTGCTTCTATGACCTGCTTATGTTTGAAAAATCTGCACAGAAAGTTGAGAATGATATCAACTGGTTGTTCTCAAGGAAATCAGTGACCTTCTTATCGGTCAGGAGTGGCCAAAATGTGGGCAAGATGGGTTGACAATCTATTTGAAAATGGGGGTTACCCACAATAGGTTGTTCAGGGATGCATGCCAGTTACATGAAAGGAATGTTTGTATTTGCTGGAGGGCCGAACCGACAATCCTATAGGGTGTTTTTCAGATTACTGGGAGTTTCGTGGGGCTGACATAAATCAAGGGTGAGTTTACCCTGGAACTGGAATATTAGTGATTTTCTACATCCAGCCACAGGGGTATATGCCTGATTCTCATTTTCTAAACCTGCCCTTGGCCAGTGGGCTACTCTGCTAAGGTGATGGGCACAGTAGTAGGTGAAGAAAGAGGATAATGCTAGTCCACCCTGTCTTTTGGGCCCTGTAAATTTATAATACATTGGCCTAACTTTTTACCCTTCCACAGAAAGGCATTCATCATCGACTGTAGGTAGTTGAACCACTTTTTGGGAGATAGCACCCTAGCATCCCAACCGGATATAGAACCCTGGGCAGGGCATTCATTTTACGACGTTAGCTCTCCCATAATGTAAGCGGAAGATTGTCCCATCTTTCTAGATCCAATCGAATAACCCTGAGTAGCTCTGTGAGGTTCAGTCTCATCATGGTGGGAGATCTTTGGCCACCTGAATGCCTAAGTAGGTAAGGATATGTGGTGCCCATTCCAAACTGGTGCCATTTATGATTGCCGGGTGGTCTTATCATTCAGGAGGAAAACCTTGGATTTTGATACATTTAGTTTGTAGTGGAGACCTCTCCAAAGGATTTAATCACCTTCAGAAGTGCTGGGATCCCAACTACCAGTTCCTCAATATGTATCAGCAAATCATCCATGAAAGCAGACAGCGTATACGTTGTTCCCCTAGTTTTATACCTCTAATTTGAGGGAAGCAGTTATTTTCCTGAGGAGGGCTCCAAGTAGAGATTGAACAGGAGAGGGATGAAGGCACCCCTGCCTGGTCCCCTCTGAAGCTGAAAAGGGCCAGACAGGGTGCCATTGCACCAAACCTATGTGGATGGGGAGGAATACAGGATCTGAACCCATTTAATAAATCCTGCTGGGAGGCCATATCATGCCATTTCTAGAAATAAGAAGTCCCAAGAGACCATGTCGAGTGGCCTTCGGCATCCAGGACACCAACACCGCTGCGGAGTCTGAGTCCCTGACACCAGAAAATATGCATGATCTTCTGCATGTGGTCAATGGATGATCTCCTGTCATGAACCCAATTTGTTCCTGCCCAATAAGAGTAGCTAACACAGGGCTTAGTCTGTTGGCCAAGATCTTGGCTAAGATCTTGATGTCTGGAGTTAATCAATGAGATAGGTCAGTAACTAGCAGGATTAAGGGGTCCTTCCCGCTTGGGATGAAAGTGATCAACGCTTTTGAAAACTATCATTTGACATGCCCTACAGTACCAATAATTGAAAATGTCTGTTAGCAGGGGACAAGTTCTAGCGTACACACTTTGTACAAGCTATTGGAGAGACCATCTGTTCCAGCAATCTATCCATTACGAGTTGCTGGATGGCTTGTGTGACCTCCTGTACCGTTACCGATTACCCAGTGTGTTGACACTCTGAGGGGTCACTGTCGGTAGCTCTATTGAGGTTAGATAACTGAGGATGGTCTGAGCCTTGGGACGGTCTGCCTGATCGACTGAATACAGTCTCGTGTAGTAGTTCTTTATCCTCCACCATGTCTCTAGGTGACATTATGATTTGATTGCCCACTTTAAGACCAGCACAATGAGGCGTGAAGCCTCTACCTGCCTGAGCCTCACAGCTAGCAATTTTTCATCTTTTCCCGGCATCTAGATATTTGATTTTGGTATGCCTCAATGACAGTTCTACCTTTGATTAATCAGGGCTGAGTACTGGGCTTGTAATCTATGTAGCGTTGCCCATTCTGCTACAGGGGACTTATTATGAGAGTGGCTTCCAACCATCGGATGTCTGAAAGCAAGTTATCTTGCTGGGCTTTATGTAACCTAGATCTAACTGACGCCAAATGTAGGCACTCCTCTCAAAGCACACTTTGCTGCCACCCAGACTATGTCAATTCTCATAACTGAGCCCCTATTTATTGAAAGGAAGTTGGTGAGGAAATCTCTTATCTACTGTATGGTCTCAGACTTCTGGAGCAGCTGGTTATTCAGCCTCCAGACAAAATCCCTCCTATATCCTTTCCCAAAATGGAACATTAGTGAGACAGGTGAATGGTCAGATATGACCCTCTCATGAATCTCAGAGCACACTACATTTGGAAGTAAGTGGGAACTTAATAAAATAAAATCAGTACGGGATAATGATTTGTGCGGGGTGAGTAGCACATATATTGGTGCTCCATAGGGTGTAACACCTGCCATACATCAAGGATATTTACACCATTCATTAAATCGTACAGTGCCTCTGTGATGGGGAAGGTTCCGTCTCCGAGGATCAGATCTGTCCACCAGCGTGTCTGGCACCACATTCCAGTCCTTCCCAATATAGTTGCTACCGGTAGATCCCTACAGTGACTACCATATTTAATAGATGAATAAAGAATGCAGGGCTTCTCCATTTGGACCATATAATGCACCCAGTAGAACTGGTTTAGTCTCTGTACTACCCAGCAAAATAATATATCTCCCATTGAGGTCATATTTCTCACTCTTTAATATAAAGGGATATTTTATTTATGAGAACGACCTCCTCCACTGTACTAGATCTCCCGGCACCAAAGGCCTGTCCTACCCAGGCTTTGATGAACAAATGGGTGTCTTCCTGTTTCATGTGCATTTCTGAAGGCAAACTATCCCAGCTTTTAAATGCTGCAAGTGTCTGAGAATAACCAGCCTTTTGCTCTTGTCCTGGGCACCTTGATGTTCCAACTAATAACCTTGTATTGATTACTCATTACCTGCAGTTATGTTGCTGTGAGGATCTGCTCCCTTTCTTAACCGAAATACGACTGGACCTAGAAAGATATCCTCTCCCATGATATGTAGCATCATCCGCCTAGTCACACCTGACATCCTCCCCTCTCTCAAAGAACCCTTTTCATTATCTGTTACCTTGATTTCTCCTAGTAGTAGTAGTAGTGGTAGTAGTAGTAGTAGTAGTAGTAAGTAGTAGTAGTAGTAAGTAGTAGTAGTAGTAGTGGTAGTAGTAGTAAGTAGTAGTAGTAGTGGTAGTAGTAGTAAGTAGTAAAATGTTTTTATTCAAAATGAATAAAGGATAATCTCGATTGAGCATAGCTCATTTTCAACGAGGTCCCAACATTAATACACATTAAAAAGGAAAATGTTACAATCACATACAATACACATTTTCTATAGAACTCACAACAACATACATACATCTTTAAATTATGCAAATAGATGATAAATAATATCCTCCTAAGACATAAAAATACTTTATAAATCACAGCATTGCCTTTTTGTTGAGAACTGGTATGATACCAATGTTGAATCAGAGACCAGCAATTATTCTTATGCAACATAAACTCAGATTTAGGAATTTCATTCCAACTCATGGCTCCTCTATAATACAAAGATTGCCATCCTATCATTACAATTGGGCAATTCCAAACTAGGTACATTACAGTTCCTCAAGGAGGCCAGTTTGTCCCTATTTTTCAAATTTGCTACCACATACTGTGGATATTTCCCTGCAATCCTTTATAAATAAAGGCTAACACATATTCACCACTATGTTCATAAAGGTCAACCAATTCAATTGGTCATAAAGCACACAGCTATGTGTTAATCTAGGAACCCCAAAATAAATCTGGCCAGATTATTATAGCTTACTTCAACTTCCTCAAATCCTGCTTTCTCCCACAAGAATAAAATATATCCCCATAGTCAATCATGGGGATAACTATCATGATTACTACTTTTCCCTTACTTCCTTACTCATTAACAGATCGAACCCTATAAAGAGCCCCTATTCTTTTATTTAAGTTTTCAACCAATTTCTCAATGTGTATATTCCAACACAAAGAGTCATCTATCCAAAGACCCAAATATTTATACATATTTGTCTGCTGGATCAGGCCCCCCAAGGTAACCAATCCCAAGGCCATATTTCCCTGTTGTTCACGTTTCCAGTGTATTAACATGGACTGTGTCTTCTTCACATTCAGACTTAACCTGCTGTCTTTCAAAAAGTTTGCAAATCATCAAAGGCAAGCTGAAGCCTATTTTGAATTACCTTAGTGGATTCACGTGAGGTGTAAATAAAAGTATCATCAGCATATAAATGGTACTTTATTTCTGGATCTGAGAAAGACAGTCCATTTATATACATATTAAACAACAAAGACCCTAGGGTGGAACCCTGGGGACCCCGACACAACAGGAAAAAACTAGAGTCCTGACCCCCAATGACACCCTTTGACTCCTATTCAACAAATATGATTCCAACCATTTTCCTCAAAACCCACCACCCCCATGGATGCAGCCCTGGGCAAGAGGACACCGTGGTCCGAAGAATCAAAAGCTTTAGACAAGTCCACAAAATGGCCCCCACTGGTGTCCTCCTGTCCAGGGCTACCTGCACATCCCCACCACTTTAGCAAGTGCTGAGGTTGTACTATATGATTTTCAAAAGCCAGACTGCGTTTCATTCATTAACCCAGAGAAATCCAAATGTCTCTTCCAATGTACTACCGCTAGTCTTTCTAATACCTTGGATACATGAGACAAAAGCAACTAGGTCTATAATTATTCATATCTGTTCTACTTCCTCCCTTAAAAATAGGTATAACCTTGGACTGTTTCCATGCCGATGGATATTCACCTGTTTTAAAGATATATTACATAAATACCTTAAAGTGCACTAATATTGGGGCTGCAAATTTTAATAATTTAGGTGAAACACTATCTAATCCACTAGCTTTAGCAATGTTTAATTTTAATAATTAACTTTTCACAGATTCCACTGTTATAACTTAAAAAACAATAATTTATGTAATCCCTTAACCTCTGAGCAAACTTGATCTCTAACTCCAGCGGAACAATAAGGCCCAGACAAACCTGGGGCTACTCATCAAATTTGCATTTAACTTATCCAGTATGTTCTGTGATATCGGTGTCACTTGACCATCCATATTTAATGCTTTTATATCATCACAACCATGGCCCTTGACTAAAGCATTTATTGTTTTCCAAAATCTTTAGAGTTTTTAAAATATTTGTGTCCAAGCAATGAGCATAATGACATTGTTTTTTCTCCGAACCTGTTTTACATATTTATTCCTTAACATTTTAAATGTATCCCAATCCTGCTTGCTGCCCTTTTTTAGCCAAGAACCATGCCTTATCCCTTAACAGTTTTAACTTTCTAAGCTCTTTTGAATACCATAACTTAGAATTTTGTTTCAAAAATCTGGTTTTAATTAGGGCATGTTTATTACAAATTAATATAAACTATCCCAAAAATAATTCTATAAATCATCTACTGAAGGAATTAAATACATACGCTCCCAGTCAATAGAACCCAGGTCCATCATAAATCCAATATAATCAAAATCCCTAAAACTACACCAACTAACTTTCCTTTTCTCAACTAATTTAGTAGAATAGGCCTTATTACAGAAAACAATTTGATGGTCTGTTTTGCATCTGGAAGAACCCACTATCAGTAATATTATCAACAACATTAGTAAAAATCAAATCCAGAATTGGAAACTGATACCATATTAATTCTTGTAGGTTCTTTAATTAACGGAGTTAAACCTAAATTATTCTGCAACTCAGTCAAAGGGTGTGTTCCATTTAAATGTTGCCAGTTAAATTAAAATCACCTGCCATCACTATTTCATGGCTATCTTTATAATTGAACAGCCAATTCTGTAAACAATTAACAACCTGGACTTTTATCTTAGGGGGCAATATATCCCTACTATCAACATTTTCTTTAAATAGGGCATTTTTAACTCTAAAGCCAGTACCTCCAACCCCCCATGTCTATTTTCACTTCTAATTGGGTCAAATTCAAACTAAGTTTCCCATAAACCAAAAGACCTCCCTCCTTTTTATTCCTATCATTTCGCCATATATTGTATTTTGTATATTTAAATAGGTATCCTCTATTCTATGATTTAATGAAGTTTCAGAAATTATCACAATCTCAGGGTCACGATCAAGCACCACGGACCAATCAAGTCCATTTTTTAACCATACTCCTTGCATTGAAATGTATTAATCCCAAACCTTGTTTAATGTAAGAATCATCATTTTGTTTAACATTCAGGTTTTTCATTAACATTTCATGTCCTGTAACAATTTGTACTATGTGTGCAGTATCTCTGCCCTTATACAAGCGTTGTTATAGTTGTTTTTACTGTATCATGCTGTTTCTCCAATGTTGCCATGTATGTATACTGTATGTTTTGTGCTCTCCCAGATCATTCCTGAAAATAGGCATACTGCTTGTCTAGTGTACTTACCTGGTAAACAAAAGCTAAATAATAATAATAAATTTCCCCAAAGTCCTGATTTATAGTATGTAAAGAGGCTTTGTGTGTCCGAGGGTCCTGGGTTTGGGTGTATATCCCACACAACATTAACCACATTATTAAGAGTGACTTAATAACTCTAATAAATTTACTTTTGTAACAGGTCCCCTCAAAGTTTTAATTAACCAACTTATCCCATTTAATGTTATTATCCTTTCAGGTTTTACACTACCAAGGAAATAGTACACCTTATATAATGCACTATTAAAGCTGTTAGACCATATGTGCACCCCAACAATGATTTGTCTATCTACATGTATTTTACTCACACACAATGTGTTTGATCTATGCATAGCATATTCCTGCATAGCTCTATATCCCTCCCAATCATAACCTCCATCTCCCCAAACCCAAGAACCCCAACCCAATAATACAACACTAAATATGAACAATCTAAAAATATTTTCCTTGTGTATATCATTTAACCCACTTAGAATATCAAAACATACCACTGAATTATATAATATAAATTCAGAATGCTACTTACCTGTCGTCATATACCAACCCTTCCCACCAACTAACACTTTTTCTGTGCAGGAGTGGGGCTCACTTCCACTCACATCACTCTCACCTTGCAGCACTGGGCTTTAGTGAAGACAATCGCCCCCACCCCCAGCTGTTTGTAATTACACTGGTGCACCGCTGCACCCCTCAGCCAAGCAGTGCTTCAGAAAAATTAATCAAATATTATTGCAGGCACAATGAATGAATGAATGAATGAATAGGAGGCAGTTCTTACAGGCAGCAGTTTTAAAAGTCACTGGTCCTTTGTTTATTAGACCCTCCTCTACTGAATAAAACATTTTCTTTTATCCCTACGTTTTCCCCAGTTCCAAGGAACTGCAACTCCCAAACCACCACAGTGTGCAATGTCTTTTCACAGAGTAATACGCACCAAGCTCCCCCACTCCCCATCCTCCATTAAACAAACAGTATGCCCAACCCACGATATTGAAATGTCTAACTCTCTAAATCTTGAACAGAAAAATTAAGTAATATTAACAGGTAGATCATAGCACTGTATGATAATTCCAAGGCTCCTAGGATCATTTGCTTCATCCTGGCGAGGTCCTCTAGTAGGGGATGGCAACAGGAGGAACAAGGTGACCGTGCTGAAGGAAAGAAATTAGAGGTTAGTAGTATACAGTAAGTCCCCAGATAGTAATTAACATTGTTATTGGTAACTAGACTAGACTGAGCTAATGCAGTTAATGTAGTCCCCATGTCTCTGGTCGCTGTGTCACAGCCGAAAACCACAGAAACCATCAAGTGGCCCAAATGTCCCATGAAGTATATGCCATTCCAAAGGTAGATACTGGATCAGTCCCATTGCTGTTCCCACCGTCTGTGCATTCAATTTAGGTGGGCCTCTAGGTAACCGGAAAGAACCCAATCGAGTTGGTAAATGGAACAAAGCACTCATCTCATGATTAAGGAGAAGCCCATGAAGGAATAAAGCAGCCAAAATCGACAGGAAAGAAGCTGAATGAGAGGCTAGAATATCTAGTAAATGATATAATTTGCGGTACTTCTTCGGGCTCATGTCCCTACCACTGCAATCAGGGTACTCCCTTATATCTCCAGTCACAGTCTCTCATAGCCAAAGAAAATGAAACCCTTGAGTGATCAGCATGCATTTCAAGGTGTGCATCCAGGCAAGCCTGGCTCAGGAAGCAGTTCCCTCAATGTTCGATGATATTTAGTCCAAGAACACCTCCAGTGGCCTCCCATGGCCTTACTTGTAGGACACTGACCACTTATTGAATGTCCACATTACTTTAATATCCTGATGACTATTTAGTGAGCCCACAAAGATCTCGTTACCACAACTTTGTCACTATGATGTCTGTCAGTTGTAGCATAATACCCTTCCTCATTCCATTCCCTTGAACAGGCCGAAGTAATTCTCAGAGCTCCGTCAGAGCTTGCTCTTTGTTTTCAGAGGGATCCATTTGTTCTGATGTTTGATCTGAAGCACTGTGGGGTATCTCATTTTGAAGGGTTTCCCAGCTGCTATCAATTTGGAGACAATTGGATGCATTTCTTGCCATTTGCTCTGACCGACTGAGGCAGATCCTGCGCAATCCTAAGCTGGTGTCCTTCCCAGAGTATTTCTCATAGGTTTTAACTTTAGCCAGGATATGTTGTTTATCTAAAATATTGAGCAGGCGACAGATCAGGTGTCATGGGTGGGAGTTGGGGAGCAGGGGAGGGCGCAGTGCCCAGTGTGCTCGCTCAATAACATATGCGGCTCCATTTGGAGAAGGGCCGCTATCTTTTCAAAGAATTTCTGCAAGAATAAGATCGAGTTCGAGCCTTCTTCTTTTTGGGCACACCAAATATCAGTAGGTTGTTTCTCCTACTCCCCTCAAGATCTTCTAACTTCTCCAAGCTTTTCAGCCTTCTCCCCAACTGTGTGATTGTCGATTCATTTTTGTCTTGTTTTCTCTCTATGAAAGAGTCTTAACTCGGAGTCTCCACTATCATAGTCAGGGCCTGCACTGAGGTTTTGATCTGCTACATATCTTCTGCCATCTCCGATATATGCTCTTGGGCGGCCTCATTACCTCAGAAATCTCTCCTCCGAGAGACCAGTAGTGGTGGCTGGATTTTTACTGTCTCTCGATTGCTGGTGCCTAGGCTTCTTTCGGCCTGCTCTTTTCTGGCATCGTTGGTGGAGAGTGTCTCAGCATTGATTTCTTCATGAAAATGTACATTTTAGGCAGACAATTGTCCACTGTGAGATTCTAGCGACCTTATGATGTAGGTAAGGCACACCATTTAGGTGAAATATATCAGAAATCAGTGTTTTATAGGCGGAGGTGCGGAGCTGCAGGAGATTGCTGCTGCCCTTCACCTGTCATCATGTGACCTCCTCTATATATTTCTTTTAAAATCTTGGACTTGTTTTGATGTGAACTTAGTTTATCAATCCAACACACTGGACTGTTAATGTTCCTGTTACCAAATAATTGCACAGTATGCAAACAAATCTTTCAGATCCCAGCACTGTGCAACAAATCTATCATAAACCTACTCCTGGAGTCAGGCCCTCTGCTCCCACAGTGCCTAACCTTTAAGTGTAATTCATAAACAGAGGGCAAACAGAGACACTGTCCCATTTGTTTTAGATCCAAGCAACTACCGGTCTTGAGTCTTGTGGTCAATTATGAACCATTTTAGCCAGCACACACAGGGTAACAGGTCCAAATATCACAGACTCTTTGGGAAAAGTAGTGCAATATTTGACACAGTGGGCATACAGCCAACCTGGTTCATAACTCCCTACTGACTCTGTGGAGACACTGGTAATTTCTTACCTTGCTGGAAAATAGTTCTTCCTACACCTACTATATCAGGTTGGTGATGTCACATTGGTTATTGCTGCAACCACACATGAATACTTGACCAATTTGAGACAACATTTACGCAACATTTGCTTTTGCTCAAGATACTCTAGAGAAAGGTGTCAAAGATAGGAAGGCATACTATGACCAGAAAACTACCCCACAAGAATATCAAATGGGGACAGAGTTTTCTACTTCAACTACAGTTTCCACCCAAAAGGTTTGTCCTTAATTTGACAGACCCTTATGAAAACACTGAAAACTCTCAACAGTTATTTATCAACTCAAAATTCATACAGGATATGGAAAACTGATCTATAAATGGATTTACATCAGTTAACTAAGAATATATCACCCTACAAGGAAGCTGCAGATATTCCTGAGGGAGACCAGTCCTCAGCCTATCCTCATAAACCTTGTACATCCGTCAGACAAATGCTTTGCTATAATGTACATAGCTGACAGCATAAATGTAGGTACAGTTAAGATACAGGTATAGTAGATACATTTATGGGAGGCTGGGATAGGCATGGGGAAGGTAAGGATCATTGGTAGGGAGGATGGGAGGAGTGGGGAGGTGGCAGGGACAGTAGTTCAAGCTGTGGACCCTGCAATATGAGCAAACTAGATAGACCAAATGGCCACCTTCTGCTGGATTCATCAGATGTTTGTACTGTACGTTACTGTACATATGCATAAATGGAAAAGGCTTTTCAGATTATTATTAGGTTAACAAGGAGGTACATTAGATGGGTGCCATTGTTTTTTCTCATTAATCCTATTTACGTATTCATATACCTGTATGGACATGCTTACAAAATCTCTAGACTCCACTCTGATTGATAGTACCACCAGCTATGCAATATTTGTAAATCTAGGTCAGGCAAAGAAAAAAGGGATCATCTCCAATCACTACAGAAACACAGCTCCACCCCAAATGTTTCTGGAAGGAAATCAACGACTTCTAAAGGGTAATGAAAGGATCTTCCCCAGTCAATGACAGCTAAAGGCTCCACACTGTTCTCACACATGGAGACAATGACAGGGCTGAAACACTTCTTTATGGACCTTGCCTACAAAGCTGTCCTTCCTGTTAATTGTCCTCGCCACCAACTAGCTGCCTAGAATTTCCACCCACTCTTCCACTTAAAACTACCAACTGAAAAGAAGGGTTTTGTGAATACTTGTGGATATAAGAAAACAGAAGGCTAGTGAGCTGAGATTAGCACAGGGAATTGGAGGAAAGACTTTTCAGATACATTAGGAAAAAGGAAGTGCAAGGAGACAATTGTGAGGATAAAAAGGGGTGGGAGTGGACAGAAGAGGGATAGGAGCAGGCAGAAGCCCTGAATGAATACTTTTCTCAGTGTTCACAGATGGAGGGGACCACTACCAGCATGGGCTGGGAGGGTGGGGACAGGGGAGATCAGGTGACAGATGGAAGAATTGAGGCAAGTAAAGTCATAGAAGGACTGAGGCACTGAAGGAAGACAAGGCACTAGGGCCAGATGGTATCCACCCTAGAGTACTGAGGGAGATGGTGGAGGTGTTGGCGGAGCCACTGGTGGATCTGTACAGCACCTCACTGGAGTCGGGATGTGTGCCACTGGACTGGAGGATGGCACATGTAGTACCATTACACAAGAGCTGGCCAAGGGATGAACTGGGTAATTATCATCCAGTAAGTCTCACATCCATAGTGTGCAAACTCATGGAAATGATACTAAAGGAAAGGCTGGTGTCATACCTGAGGACAATGGCCTCCAGGATGTGAGCAGCATGGGTTTGTTTCAGGGATGTCTTGTCACACCAACCTGATACAATATTATGACTAGATGACAGGTGAGCTAGATAAGGGTCATGCGGTGAATGTTCTTTACTTGGACTTCAGCAAGGCCTTCAATTCAATACCTCATGGGTGGCTTGTGGAGAAGCTAACTGGTATAGGGATGGGACAAAAATGATGAACTGAATTACAAGCTGGCTGAATGGCAGGCTACAATGGGTGGTGGTGAGAGGGCTCTCAACTCCAAGGCTGGTGATGAGGGGTCCACAGGGCTCTGTGTTGGGGCCAGTATTGTTTGGGCTGTTCATATCAGACATTGCATATGGGGTGGTGAGCCAGGTAAGTCATTCCCTGATGACACCAAAATCAGAGCAGTGGTGGATGAAGAGGAAGGACAGAAGCAGCTGCAGGTGGACCTACACACAAGCTAGAGGAGTGGTCAGAGAGGTGGCAGCTGGGATTCAATGCAAAGAAGTGTAAGGTTATGCACTTTGGGGTGAAGAACCCAGGAAAGAATACTGGCTGGGAGGGTTAAGTTGGGGTCACTGAGGAGGAGAAGGACCTAGGGGTAATGATAACAGGGACCATGAACAACACTGCCCAGTGCAGGATAACGGCTTCAAATGCAAACAGTGCTGGGGTACACAGCAAGGGTTTTCATCCAGGCAAAGAGAGGTGATCTAGCCCTCTACAGGTCCCTGGTAAGGCCACACTTACAGTACTGTGTGTGTTTTGGAGGCCATACCTAAAGCGTGATATCAGGCTACTGGAGGGGTGCAGAGGAGGCAACAAAATGATATGTGGAATGGAGGAGAGAGACTATGACAGCAGGCTGGGAGACCTGAATATGTACACCCTGTAGGACAGAAGGGACCATGATAGAGACATTCAAGTATCCGTGGAGAATCAGTAAGGATGGGGCAGATGGGGTCTTTAAGTTAAGGAGGGGAGGATCACCAGGGGCATGGGCTAAGAATAGAGGCGTGAAGATTTAGGAAGGAAATGAGGAGACACTATTTCACAGAGAGGGTGGCAGCAAAATGGAATGCCCTTCCAGAATGGGTGGTATCATGTCAATCGGTGAACAGCTTCAAAAGGGCATGGGACAGAGAACAGGGAAGAGTCAGGGGTGGGGAGGTGGGGTGGCAGTGGGATGACAAAGGGAGGGGGTTGGAGCAGCTGCAAACTAGATGTGTTGACTGTACACTCGAACAGACTTAGATAGACCGGGTGGTCTGTTTCTGCTGGCACATTGGTATGTTTGTATGTTCGTAGTTCCATATTAGTTTTCCCCACTACACAGTGGAAGTAGCAGAGTTACTGACCTCTAGAAACCTATCTAGTCTTTGTTTGAAACCCTGGAATGTTTCTGCATAATCCACATCCCTGGTAGTTCATTCCACCATCTTACAGTTCTTGATACAAAACTATATTTCCATATCTCAGATCTATAACTGTTTTCTTTAATCTGAAGTTTATGCCCTCTCATGCTATATTTATGGCCTTTTATTGCCAATCCCAAATTCTTCTTTAATATATCCTCCCTCAAGATTTTATACAGCATTAAATGGTCTACTCATCTTCTTAGTGCTACTGACCATAGTTTTAGATATTTTAATCTCTCCAAGTATAATTTCCCTTGCAACCTTAACATTAAGTTAACACTAAATAATGACAAATGTATGGTAATGCATTTGGGAAAACATAACCCACACTTTTCATACAGGTATAAGTTGGTGAATGAAACACTACACCAGACTATTGAAGAAAAGGACCTTGGTCTACTCATTACCTCCGATTTAAAATTTAATTTGCATTGTAACAGAGAAGTTAAAAGGCAAACCAAAATCTGAATTGTATATTTAGACATGTGGCCAGTTGGTCAGTGGAGGTGTTATTACCGTTATATAATGCTCTAGTGAGACCACATCTTGAATATTGCATACAAGTATGGTCCCCATATACAAAGGATGACATACATAAAATTGAAAGAGTCCAGAGAAGATTTAGTAGGGCAATAGTAGGGGTGAAAGGGAAAACTTAAGAGGATAGGTTAAATGACTTAAATTTATAAACTATGAGATACAGAAGGCTAAGGAGATCTGTGTCTTATTTAGGGCTTATTACAGGATTCAACCCTTACTAAGGGATGGGACTAATAGAATCCAAATTCAGACTTAGTAGCCGTAAACATAAAAGACAGCTATTGATCAGAAAATGGAACTCACTAAGGAGGAAAAATTGGTTCGGTGTAAGATCAATCCCAATGTGAAACACCTTTACTATATTTGTAGTAGAGTCCAAATATGGATATGTTCAAAAGCCAACTTGGCTCTAGTGATGTTGGACACAGATAAATATGTATAATTATAGAAAGAGATCATAGATACATAGATACATAGATACATAGACAGTGTCGGCAGATAAGGGCCTATGGCCCACCCAGTCTGCCCATTTGAGCTTGTAAGTTCAAGTTTGTTTTCCTAGAAGTCTGTTGCACCTTACCCTGACTTCCAGAATTCCTTTATGTCTATCCCATGCATTCTTAAATCCTGTGATTGTTTCAGCCCCCACCACTTCCTCTGGCAGGGTGTTCCACTTGTCCACCACCTGTTTGGTGAAGAAATTCTTTCTCATGTTTCCTCTGAATCATCCCTCCAACTTCATCCCATGCCCTCTAGTCCTGGAACATCTTTTTCGCTTAAAATAGTGTTTTCCTGCACCCTGTTCCTCCCTGTAAGATACTTGTATGTCTCTATCATATCCCTCTCTCCCTCCTCTCCTCCAGGAGTACATGTTCAGTTCCTTCAACCTGTCTTCATAGGACTTGTGATGCAATCCATGCACCATCTTTGTTGCCTTCTCTGAACCTTCTCTACCCTATTTATGTCCTTATGTAGGTATGGTCTCCAGAACTGTACACTGTACTCCAGGTGGGGCCTCACTAGTGTCTTGTATAGCGGAATTATGACCTCCTTTTCCTGCTGGTAATGCCCCTATCTGTACATCCCAGCATCCTATTTGCTTTACCTGCTGTCTTGTCACACTGTTTCCCTACCTTCAAAGACAAGTATTATGGACTTGTTCTTAGCTTGACATACCTATGAAACCTCCTAGCAGTTTCACATAGGATCTCTGAGTTCTTTCAATGATTTATTTATTAAGTCTAGGATAACAAATACCTTTGAGCCTTGGCTCTTTACAAAGGTTCCACGTCAGTAAAGGTTCCATGTCAGAAAGGTTCCACGCATTTGTCTTTCACAAGATAAGGACTCCAGCATGGCGTAACCATAATCAAGGATTTACCTTATATAAATATTGTATAGTGGCAGCAAAAATACTCTTTCATTTCTAGAAAAACTTCTAACACTGTTAGTTAAATACATGGCCTGATTTGATACATATTTAAAGCAAGATTCAGATTTTACAGCGTCCCTAATACAAATTTCTAGATCTTTCTCACACCTTGATATCCTCAAAGCAATTTCCATTATATAATATTCCTGCTGAATATTCCCTTCCAAATATATATTAAGCTACACTTCTCCAAATTCATCCTCATCCTATTTTTCTCCAACCAGTCAACTATTGTTAAAATATCCTGACCAAATTTTAGCCTATCATCAGAGGTGTCAAATACTCCTTCAAGTTTTACATCGTCTGCAAATTTAATTCATTTGTTTCACTGTTGATGTTAAGATTGTATATATATATATATATATATATATATTTATTATATATATACATTATAATTTATTTATTGAATTTTGATGACTGGTTGGACAGGGGCAACCTGAAACAGAAGCAATACAATACATACAATCAGGTGATCCAGAAGCAATACAATAATACAGTCATGTGATACAGGGTTACTAGAAGTAGACAAGATAATAAGGATAACAGTACAGGCAATTATTCAAATTGTAGACCATAAGTGCAACACTTGAAAGATTTAAGGATTTAAGGCATGCTTTAATGTAGGTTAAGGTGAGGAGGGGGGATGGTGTTGTGATTAGGTATAAATATATAATCAGTAGAGGCCCAGCACTGACCCCGAGGCACTCCACTCCCATCACTCTCCTGTGACATATATCCATGTATACGCACTCACCTGCTTCCTCTACTAACCAATGCTCAAGCCATCATATTATGGTTTTATTGAATCCTAAGTGATGCATTTTCAAAATTATCCTCTGTTGTCCTCTTTGTTCTGATGCAACAAGCCTTCTCTTTCAGCCCTTAGAAAAGCCTGTTTTCTAGTTTATTTCATTGATCCAGTGAGCCTTGATCAGGCCAATTACCCCTCAGTTTCTTTCACCTAACCAGTGGTTCAGGAATCCTTTAGCAAATTATATCTTCTAGCCACTAGAGGGCTATATCTCTGGTAGCAGTGACATTTTCTGTGCTGCTCCACTCTTAACAGCTTATACTCAGCTGCCACTAGGGGCTCCTATCCTATCTGGCACATCACACACATTCTGTTCCCTGCTGTTATCATTACAACTCTGAGTATATTTGCCTGCTTCCTCTGCCTCCTAAGAAACCAGGGCTACATGCAAGCTCTTCCTCCAGTGAACATGGGCTGTGTCCACCTCCTCCAATCTCCCTCTCTTTCATACTGCTGTTGATTCTAAGCAGTGGCACTTCGAAAGTGATATGCTGGTTCCACTGTCCTGCACTGCCATCGAGCTGTACATCCATTATGAAACGACTTTATTACAGGAAATTTTAAACTGTTAACTAAGGGTCACTGGTCCTGCTACTGGCTTCTGCTGCCTTCACAGTGGTGACTTACCACTGGGGTCCCTGACTCATATCTCACCTAATTACTCCACTTAAGCTCACGGTACACAGAATGTGCCTCAGCCCCAGAAGATCCAATAAGCTTTTCCACAAACAGTTTAAATGAAGCATGCTCAGAATCATCCTGCTTCTACTGCTTATGTCAGGCAATGTTCACCTAATACTGGCCCTGCTGGACATGTATCCAGACACAACCATCCAAAAAAATGAACTATTACATCCTGAAACCTTCCCTTGACTCCTGGACAAGCTCATACTCTATGAAAGGGCACCCCACGTATTGTCCCCAGGACCACAGGCATAATAGCCTCCTGCCAGTCTGAGAGAGGGGCAGATGGACAGAAGGTCAAAGAAGAGGAGATAGGGAGCTAAACATGTGCCTCAAGGGCTGGTGCCAGGAAAAAGGCACTCAAATTTGTGGGGAACTGGCAACAGTTTTGGGAGTGAAACTTCTTTAAATTTTATGGATTGCATTTTACTAAGGAGGAGTCAGTGCATTGGGGCAGAAGTTTGATGTCTTTACAGAATATTTAAACCATCAAATAAAGAGAGGGGGCGCAGCACCACATACGTCAAATGGGAAGAACACCCCTCCCCTCAGCTAGTGGTCAAACAGGAGTTCAGCATGTTTGTAGTTCATTTGCATCACCAGGTAAGGAAAAAGTCTGTCTCTAGGGTTACCACCTGTCCTGATTTTCGTGAGGACAGTCCTGATTTGGGCAGCTGTGTCCTGCAAAAAACATGAAAATACTACATGTCCTGATTTTATAGTAGAAAAATATTTCTTAATTTTCCACTAAATGTTGCAGAAAACTACAATACCTTAACTAAAATACCTTAAATGATAAGAAACAATACAAGCAACTATAAAACTACAATACTTAGCCTTAATACTGGTTATATAGAAAACAAGTCTGTTGCATTGGTCGAGGTTATGTACTGTCCTCTGAAACATCATGTTTCAGTAAGAAATGTCCCACTTTGGGCTTCTTAAAAGGTGGTAACCTATCTGTCTCCCATACAATGCACAGGAGAAATGCCAGACCTCGCCCAACAACTAACACACTGAACTATGGCCAATGGAAAATCATGTACATTAAATGCTCACAGTCTGGGAAACAAGATCCCAGACCTGCAGGCAATAATGACAGAGGCTAAACTGGACATAGTAGCCATTAGTGAGATATGGTTTATCAGTAACCACACTTGGGAGACTTCATTACCTGGCTATGTACTGTCAGAAAAAATGAGGTGAAAAAAGGAGGTGGAGTGACTCTATATGTCAATGAAAATATCAAAGCTACAGAAATTCAGAATATGCATGAAGAGCCAGGAGAACTGTGGGTCACCCTGGAAACAGGAAATGGTACAGCCATATGAACTGAGGTTGTGTACAGGCCTCCAGACCTGGGGGAGGTCATAGACACACTACTGCTAGAAGATATACAAAACATGACAGCTAAAGGAGGTTCTGATAATGGGAGACTTCAACATGCCAGATACAGATTGGTCAATACCAGCAAGAACATCTGCCAGAACTAGACACATAGTGGATTCCCTGCAGGGAGGGCCTCAAACAACTGGTACAACAACCCACAAGAGACAGGACTGTCCTAGATCTAGTACTGACTAACAGGGAAAGGATCACAGATCTCCAGGTAGAAGGTCACCTGGGGGCCAGTGATCGTCACATGGTATGGTTCAATTTAGCCACTACAACTAAATCATTCCATTTAAAGGCAAAAATATGGGACTTTAGAGGAGCTGACTTTGATAAGATGGCCAAAAGAGTTAAGTTAGCCCTGGCAAAAAGAAATACAGGAGAGGGTACAGGCAATGTGGGCAAGTATTAAGGATGTAATACTCAAAGCAACATCCCATTGTGTTAGAGAGAAAGGAAGTGCAAAGAAGAAGGAAACCACTTTGGCTTTTAAAACAGTAGCAGAAAAGGTCAGAACCAAAAGGCTGTCCTTCAGGAAATATATGGGAACGCAGCAGGATGAAGATAGTGAGGCATACCAAACTTCTGTAAAGGAAGCAGGGAAGGCAGTAAGGCAGACGAAGGCTCAAACTGAGGAAACACTAGCACAAACAGTAAAAGAAGGTGACAAGACTTTCTATAGCTATGTTAGTGAAAGGAGAAAGTCCAGAGGGGTTTTGGTAAGATCAAAGAGGATAAAGGGGCATGTGAGGAGGAGGACCATGTAAAGCATCTATGCTAAATAGATACTTCTGCTCAGTATTTACTAAAGAGAAGGCAGGGCAGGGCCACAGCTCAACACCATGGAAACAGGGGAAGGAGGGTGCACTAGTCCGATCACAAAAGAAAGGGTCCTACAAGAGCTTGATAAGCTTAGGTTGGACAAGGCAATGGGACCTCATGGCATGCATCCCAGTGCACTAAAGGAGCCAAGGGTGGAACTAGCAGAGCCATTATCAGAACTGTTTAGTGAGTCTCTGAACACAGGAGAGGTCCAGGAGACTGGAGAAGGGCTCATGTGATCCCATTCCACAAGAGTGGTGGCAGGGAGGAGGAGGCAGGGAACTACAGACCAGTCAGTCTTACCTCAGCAGTGGGAAGATTATGGAGGCACTCCTTAAGGAAAGGATAGTGCAACACCAGGAATCTTTAGGAGCAGGGATCCAAGACAGCATAGCTTTACAAAATGAAGGTCCTGTTAAACTAATCTCATAGATTTCTTTGACTGGGTAACCAGAGGGTGGACCAAGGGGAGAAGTTGATGTCGCCTGTCTTGATTTTAGCAATGCTTTTGATACTGTTCCACATAGAAGATTGATTAATAAGCTGGGTAGGCTCGGGTGGTAATCCAGAAAATGTGGGTTCCCTCCAGTATAGCATTTATCAGTTGGGATCTGGTGGATGGACAGTCATAATAGCTAAATGAAAAGAAATAGCGAGCCACACCTAGAAAAGTTCTAACCATTGTTTCTTTTATTTTTCTTATTTTGTCTTTCAGTAAGATCCTTGTAACCCAACATTTCACCTTAATAGGCTTCTTGAGGGAAGGATCTATTTTGTAGACATATAAAAGTATTTTATTATATGATTATACATTCTAACGTCATTTCTATTTGACATTTCATCAATTATTTCATGTAATTTTAATTTATGCCACTAGGTGGCAGATGCCTAGAGCCACTGATTCATGTTTTGCATTCTTCTGGTCTAACATGATCAGAATTCTTTTTATAAAAGCATTATATACATAACATAAATTAAACTAAAGTTATGCAGCAGAAAATGTACAATTCACAGTGACAGCCAGTGTAACAGAGATTCCATTCTTAGATCTCCTGATTTACAAAAGTCAGTATGCTTTAGAACAATGTCTTTATAGAAAAGAAACAGACTGCAATACTTTGCTACATGCTCAGAGTTACTATCCACCTCACCTCATTAGAAGTATTCCCTACTCACAAATGCTGAGAGTTGACAAACAGTGGTGAGCCAACACTAAAAAGACAAGGGATCCAGAAAATGTCTGCAAGGTTTGCTAACCGGGGTTATGGTCATAGAACAATCCACAAAGCAGTACAGAGAATAGATACACCACGCTCCAACACATCTACAGATACAGCTGCTGGCAATAGATTGGTGTTGCCCTTAATAATGTCAGGATTTACTGAATCTATTAAACAGAGCATAAACAAACATTGGGACACTCTAAAACCTATGGGCATCACTGACTTAATGCAAAACCTATAATTGCTTCCAAAGAGTTAACACCATTAGATATGTTGGTACACTCAAAACAAAAGAACAGAACTGTACAAACTCGACAATTACTATTGGGCCTCTACTTCCCAGTAGCTTCACCCTTGACACGGGTGCCTCTGCTGCTTCAAGCAGCCGGGCGGACCCTTCTGTCTGCCTGCTGCCTTCCTCGCTGCACTGCCCGCTGATCACCAGACTGAAGCTTCACCCTTGACACGGTGCCTCTGCTGCTTTGAGTAGCCGGGCGGACCTTCTGTCTGCTATCTGCCTTCCTCACTGCACAGCCGCTGATCACCAGACCGAGCTTCACCTTGACACGGGTGCCTCTGTTGTTCTAGCAGCCGGGCGGACCCTTCTGTCCGGGCTGCCTTCCTCGCTGCACTGCCCGCTGATCACCAAACCGAAGCTTCACTCCTTGACACGGGTGCCCTCTGTTGCTTTGAGCAGCCAGGCGACCCCTTCTGTCCGCCGGCGCCTTCCTCGCTGCACTGCCCACCGATCACCAGATTGAAGGTACACTGCAGAAACTGGACTGTCCAGAACCATCACTGCCTGCTGACAGTTCTTTAATTCTTTGCTACAGCTGTTTCCTCTCTGGACCTTAAGCTAATGTTATATTCTGATTGTGGTACTTTGTTAAGTCTCTCCAAATTGTCTTGTAAATCCTAACTTAAGCGCGAACCTAAGCCTGTTTACAGCAATTTTGCACTCTAAGGTAGTTTGAAGTCAAGTTCATTTAGGCTGCAGGTTTATAGATTGTAAAATATTACAGCTCTCTTTGTTTTAAGGTCCAGTGGTAAGCTACCCTGGACCAGAAAGTAAGTTTAAAGTGATACAGTTTTTTCTGTTTAGACCAGATTCCATTTGGGTCACAGTTGTAAGCTTTGCCCTGCAAATAATTCAATTCTCTTTCACTTTCTGTCCTTCTGTCTCCTTTCTGCTTTAATTTTTACACTCACCCTCAAGCCTTTATTAAATACTCTCCTCCACCCTCGACAACACCCCTAGCAATGGTCATCTCTCTCTCTCTAATATTGCAACTCCTCTTAAAGATACAGAGTGCAGCTATTAGGCCTAACACTTGACCTGTCTTGCCTTTAAAGACATCTTCTCTTTTCACTATCTGCTTGCCTATCAGCTTTGCTTACCGCCTGCCTCTGCTATCTACTGTGCAGTTCCAAACCTGGGCTTCCTCTCTTGCTACCCCTAGTATTTTCAAGTTGCCTTGGCACCCCTGCCCTAGCTAATAATTTCCTATCTTAACCTACATTTTATATCTTAAAATAGATCCACTGTGCCGGATCGTGCTCCCAGTAAGCGTGGCTAATCCTGCCAGCTGCCCGTAGCTCTATCCCTGATGAATAGGACACTCAAATCTGGTTAAGTGTCCGGCTAGCACTGTGAGGTTTGATAGGTGGCCACCTGCTGCCACCCTCCTCTAATTGGACTGCTGCTCTCTGCTCACCCACTGTTTGGCCCTGCCTTTTCTCTGTTGGATTATCAGTCTCTGGGCTTTGGCGCCTCTGCTTTGCATTGACTCTTGCTGAACATTACAGCTGTCTAGTCTCCCATTGGTTCCTTATAAAATTCTGTCACTAGGGGTGCCGTCTAACATCTTAACTAGGTCTTCATTTAGTCACTGTAATCTTTACCACAAGTAGAGCCTCCGGTTGGTCTGCTTTTAATTAACCTTTGTGTGGCTTTACTTTCTGCTTTTCTGATTCACTTCTTCTAAATAATTGTTACACTAGCAGGAAACAATTCATTGTTTTTGCCTATCTCTAATTTCGCCAAGGGTTAAAACGGTGGAACACTGTCACCCTTGGCTGTCTTAATTTTACACACACATCTCTCTTTATCCCTAAGAGCTAATCCTCTGTCTCAGTATACCACTAGCCTTCCTACCCAAGTCAAATAGTAACACTATGGCGTAGTATAATCTGCTGTGGCACTCTTGTCATTTGTCCTTTTACTCAGCCTGGACACTTCCACATGGGTTCTTCCATGTAACCAATGGCAAAAGACTCCTCAGAGGCTTACTGTAACTATATTTTCTCTAACTTGATTGCAGAGACAAAGCCTGATCTTCAACCTAACCCTATCCTCCTTGTTAGAGGCAGCATCTATTACCCTCTACATGCCAGGAGGAAGCCACCATGGAGATGTGCTTTCACCCTAATCTGCCACTGTGCAAGGCTTTGATTCCTAGCCATGATCATTATTCTGCTATCTGGGGATGTCAAACTAAATCCTGGTCCACCTACCTGTTTCTTTTCCCCAAATGAATATTCTGGCATGTCCAGGAAAGGATTAATTGCCCATATCAGTATCAGAAGTCTTACCTGTCACCATGCGAAACTCGAGACCTGGGTGAAACTCTACAATCCTGATGTACATTGTCTCACACAGAAACTTGGCTAAAACCCAGAATACCTGATGAAGTATGCCTTGCCTAACTACTCCCTGTTCTGGTGGGATAGATCCTCATCCAAGCGTGGAGGTGGAGTTGCCCTATTCTTCAAAAACCACCTCAACATCTCTATTGTCCCGCATCTGCCTCCTCCGCTGTGTGTGAATTCATACAGGCAACTATTGTATTGGGGAAAGATGCTTCATATTATCTGTGCCTATAATCCCCTGCTGGTGGACTAGTAGGTCTTCAAGAACTCCTTGACATCACCTCCCAGACTGTAAATCATAATGAGGCTGTCATCCTAGGTGATCTTAACCTCAGTTGGTTAGTGTCAGCTCAAATATCCTGCAATCACTCACGCTTAGTTATAATTTTCACCAGTTGATCTCTGAAGCAACTACAGCCATGTCATCCCATCAAACGGTACACTCTAGACTGGGTGATGGTTAACCGTATGGAACATGTGTCAAAAGCAGGAATCCTTGCAGATGCACTAACAGACCACTCACTCACTTTTTTGTATCCTATCTATGGTTGCGCCTCCATCTCTCCATCCAGACTAATCACGTTTACAAATCTAGCTCATATTGACCAGGATGCATTTCTATGATGTCTCCATATCGACTGGGCAGGTATCTATCAAACAAAGGATGTGGAGGTTGCCTCACAGATATTCATAAATGAATTTCTTACCATTCAATATAAACATGCCCCAAGACTACTAGGAGGGTCAGAGGAAAACAGGCGAGGTGGCTGCATAAAGACCTCCTTGCTAATCTGCGCCAGAGGACAAGCTTTGGATTGCTACAAACAAACTGGTCTACAGTCAGATCTTATTGTCTATCCTGAACTAAGGAAGGGATGTAAGAGACAAGTTAGAGTTGCTAAAATCAAATACTGTAAGGACCTTCTACAAAGCTCAGCCTGCACCCGAGGAAATTTTGGGCCCATGTCAAAACATTTCTCGCACCTCGCAGTCGGTCACCCTGATGAAATGATCATAAATGGGGCACATTGTAATGACCCTACTACTATCTCAAAGAGTTTTAACAATCTTTTCTCTGATCTTTCATACTATACCTTGGCTTTACAACCTAGTGGATGCAACTCAATCTACCTACCACACTACCATCAGACGTCCATACTGCCCCATTGTATGATGCTCCTCCAGCGCCACCATTTTATTTCAAGACTATATCAAGAACGGAAGTTCTGAAATTCCTGAGATCCATATCTGCCAATACCAGCTCTGGTTCTGACTCACTGGAACATCGTATTCTTAGCTGGCTGCTCCACTCATTGCCTCCGATTGCCAGAACTACACTTTATCCCTTATCCATAACACTGTGCCAGACCTATGGAAATCTGCAAGACTAAAGCTATCTTTAAAAAGGTGACCCAAAAGACATGGCCAATTACAGACCTATAGCAATTCTCTCTGTCCTTAACAAGATCCTAGAGAAAATAGGTTGTATCACAGACCATTACATAGATACATAGATACATAGACAGTGTTGGCAGATAAGGCCTAGGCCCACCCAGTCTGCCCATTTGAGCTTGTGTTAAGTTAATGTTTAACTAGAAGTCTGTTGCCCTTACCCTGACCTCCAGAATTCTTTATGTCCATCCCATGCATTCTTAAATCCTGTGATTGTTTCAGCCCCACCACTTCCTCTGGCAGGGTGTTCCACTTGTCCATTCTGTGAAGAAATTCTTCCTCATGTTTCCTCTGAATCGTTCTCCCTCCAACTTCATCCCATGCCCTCTAGTCCTGGAACATCTTTTAGCTTAAAAATAGTGTATTCCTGCACCCTGTTCCTCCCTGTAAGATACTTATATGTCTTTATCATATCCCTCTCCTCTCCTCTCCTCCAGGAGTACATGTTCAGTTTCTTCAACCTGTCTTCATAGGACTTATGATGCGATCCATGCACCATCTTTGTTGCCCTCCTCTGAACCTTCTCTACCCTGTCTATGTCCTTACATAGGTATGGTCTCCAGAACTGTACACTGTACTCCAGGTGGGGCCTCACTAGTGTCTTGTATAGCGGAATTATGACCTCCCTATTCCTGCTGATGATGCCCCTGCTAAACATCCCAGCATCCTATTTGCTTTACCTGCTGCCTTGTCACACTGTTTCTACCTTGAGGTCATCAGAGATGATAACCCCAAGATCCCTTTCCTGTTTGGTGCATGCTATATCCTCACTTCCAACTGATGTATTGTGCCAGGGTTTTGTGCTCCATATGCATTATCTTGCACTTCATTGCATTGAATTTCAACTGCCAAACCCTGACCAATCATCAAGTTTCTGCAGGTCCTTCTCATTCTGTCTTCACCCTCCGTGTGTCTACTCTGTTACAGAGCTTTGTGTCATCAGCGAACAGTGAAATTCTACCTTCTAGGTCCTGTGCAATGTCACTGATGAAGATGTTGAATAGGACCGTCCCAGCACTGACCCCTGTGGTACCCCACTGGTCACTCTTCCCTCTGTGGAGTGACAGCCATTTACCACCACCTCTGTGTCCTGCCACCCAGCCAGTTACCTACCCACCACACCTACTGTCCTGCCCACACCCATATTCCCAGTTTGTGTAATAGTCTTCTATGTGGCACAGTGTCAAAGGCCTTGCTGAAATCCAGATAGGCCATGTCTACTGCCCTCCCCTGATCCACCTCCCTAGTCACCCAATCAAAGATTCAATGAGGTTGGTCTGACATGACTCCCCCTGGTGAAACCATGCTGCCTTTGGTCCTGTAGTCCATTGACAACCAGATGTTCCACCAATCTCCTTCAGTAGTGCTTCCATGATCTTCCCACTACCGAGGTGAGGCTGACTGGTCTGTAGTTCCCTGCTTCTCTTTGTTCCCACTTTTGTATAAGGGGACTACATCTGCTGTCCTCCAGTCTTTGGGTACCTCCCTGTTTCCAGTGATCGGCTAAACAGGATAGCCAGAGGTTCAGCCACCACCTCTTAGTTCTTTAAGGACCCTAGGGTGCACCCCATCGGCCCCATTGCTTTATCAACTCTTATTACTTCCAGTTCCTTCAGGACCCTTCCTCGTGTAAAGGGACTTGTGTCCATTTCTGCACCATTCTCACCCTTGTACTCCTCTTCAGACCCATTACCCTCCTCTCTTCCTCAGTAAAGACTGAGCAGAAATACCTGTTCAATATGTCAGCTTTACTGCTGTCATCCTCCACTCGGCCCCGTCCTCCCCTTCAGTCTCACTATCCCTCCTTTGTCTTTTCTTTTTCACTTATGTACCTGTAAAAGGTTTTGTTCCTCTACCCACTGATTTTGCAATGTGTTCTTCTGTCTGAGCTTTGGCTTCCTTACTGACCTCCTGCCTCCCTTTGCTTCTCCTGGAACTTCTCCTATTCCTTCTGCCTGTGTCTTTTGTATTGCCTGAATGCAATCTTTGGCTTTCACTTTCTTTGCTACCCGTTGGAAACCATAATGGTCTCCTCTTCCTTTTTCCTTTTGCTAACCTGCTTAATGCATAATTCTGTTGTTCTGTAATCCCATTTTAAATACTGCCCACTGTTCCTCAACCCTGATTCCTGTCCCATTCCCTTAATGCCTCTTTCAAGTACTCCCCATTTTCCCAAAGTCTGCCCCCTAAAATCCAGGATCGTGTTTTTGTGTGGTTTGGTTCTGCTCTTTCTGTGATTTCAAACCACAATGACTGGTGGTCATTGTTCCCCAGGTGCTCCCCACTGTTACCCCATCACATTGCCTACCTTACATGCTACAATCTCCTCTCAGACACTCGGCCATGGTTTCAAAAAGGTCATAGCACCACCGGCTCTTCTTCAACTAACTACTGATATTCTGTCCAACATGGATATTGGAAAACTCACGGTGCCATCTTCATTGACTCACTAAGGCTTTAGACCTTGTTGACTATCCCTGCTTCTCTCCACTCTCCATAAATTCCATTTCTCTACCCTGTTGTGGACTGGTTCTGTAGCTACCTGTCAAACAGGTCGTAAGCTGTCAAATTTAACTCCTCTCTGTCCAACACGTCTACTATCAATCTTGAGGTCCCTCAGGGCTCTATCCTGGGCCTCTTCTGTTCTCAATTTTTATCTACAATGCAGCTGAGGTCCTGGAATCCTGCTCAGCTATTCTCTATACTGATGACCTGATCATCTACACTAGTTCTTCTAGTATTGCCTGCATCAACACATCACTTACTTCAGACTTCAATAAGGTCTTAGACTGGCTACTAGACCGTAAGCTTGTACTAAATGAAAAGAAAAGAAAAGCCATGCTCCTAGGTTCTGCACTCAAGATTAAGTCCTGTTCTAGTTTGTTGAGGTTCTTTACCAGGAGGATTTCCACTTGAAAATGTTACTTCCTTCAAGTACCTTGGGATCCTCCTGGACCAGTCCCTGGTTTTAATCACATTCAGTCCTCGTGCAAAGCTGTAAACTCGAAACTAGGAGTAGCTTACAAACTGAGCTAGCTTACACCCTTGGGCCAAATTAGCAATTGCCCAAGGTATTCTGCTCCCAGTCCTTACTTACGGTGCCTCTATTCTTACCTCTGCCCATAAAACCTCCCTACTAAAATAGGACATAACTTATAACAAAATATGCCGATTGCCTCTTTGTCGCCTCGACTCAAACATCACTGCCTTCTTCATAAGGATCTGAATTGGCTCTCACCCTCTTCCAGTAGACAATACTACCTTGGATCATTAATGGACTCGATCATCTGGGAAAAAACCCATCCCAGCTGGCGGTGTTGCTGGTCCTTCAACCATCCTCTCATGGCCTACGATCAGCTGACAAATCCTTGCTCTATGTTCCGAGTTGTCGGATGGTTAAAGGCACAGGAACCTTCCACTCTGCCCCAGGCTATGGAATGCTCTTCCACTCAACCTCCAACTGTCTCAGTCTCACTTTGGATTTAAAATTTATTGTTGTAATTATTACCTTGCTTTTCTTTTTCTTTTTTTTGTATATGTATTATGTTTTTATGTATGTATAGTGTTTGTATCTGTATGTATTTAAAAATGAAACTGATATTTCTTCTGTACAGTAGGACCCCATTGTAAATTAGCTGATGCTAAATTGGGTTTTATCCTGTTTCTGATATCAGAAATAAACTTTTACTACTACTACTAAAAGTGAATATCATCATTATCTATCCTTGGCTGATGCTTGTACATGCTTTGACCCAACCTGAAGCTCCTGAGACTTACCAGTAATGTCACCACTGCTCTAATCCAGCTCCAAGACTGTCTCCTCTTCCCCTCCCATATTTTTCCTTCTCTTTGTAAATAACTTCTTGACTACTAGCTCTCTTCCTTCTTGAATCTTGTTGCTGACCATCCACTGTTTTGCCAATTACCACCCCTGACCTTCCTTCTGTCAGTCTTTCTTGTTATGTTTGAACATTCCTCACATTTCTCTCTGTATAACCTTACTATCTTGTTAACCCTTTCATCCACAGGTCAGTCCATGGTTTCTGCACTAATTGTATATCTTACTACCATTATCTGTATAATGCTTGCCATTATTTGTTGTTGTTTCTACCCATTGTATTTTTGTAGCACTGCTGTACTGTTCCTCTGTGTTTTATTGTACCCATGTTGCTGTTGTTCAACTGTTGTTGTACTCTCCCAGGTCGTGCCTGAAAATAGTCATTTTATGGCTAGTGCACCTACCCGGTTAACAAAAACTAAATTAAATAAATAAATACATAAAATGTGGATGTTGTTGCCACTGTAGTAATACTTTCAAAAAACAGAATTTAATAATTTAATGGTAGTAAGACATGCAAAATCAACAGCAACATCAGCTGTGACACTGGTCATGTCATTTAACTGTTAACTTGCCCCATTCCAAACATTATGTAGGTATGGCCATGAGACCTTTAAAACAGCATATTTCTGAACATAAGAGCAACATAAGGCTAAGAAACTAAATGTCACCAGTGGCTATCCACTTCTCAGAAGCAGGTCACAATCCATCTCCTCTAAAATTTTGGGGAACTGAGCATGCGAATCCTCCAAATAGAAGAGGCGATTGAACACGGCAGCTGAAATGTACTGGATATACACACTAAATACAACCAGTGACAGATACAGCCTGAATGAGGAAGAAAACTGGGGTGCTACCTGGTAACTCTTTAATTTTAAGCAGGCTATCATGACTTTACTAAATACATCTCTGTAACCAACTTATAACATTTATTTGGAACACCCTGTGGAGTGTGGGTTCCAATAACAGATCTTACAACCAGTTTAAGATGCATAAAAATGCATACTTCTGCGTTTATCATTTTATTGTCTCAATAAATAAAAAAAATACTTGTATACAGAAAGGAAAATAAATGGTGTTAGTCCTTCACACCTTCAGAACTCAGGATATTATTCTTCTTCCTTCAGACAACATAAAAGAATTCCTGCAGTCTCTCCTTTCCATGGAAGGATGTGAAAACTGGCACACTCTCACTAGAACCTTCTCTCACTGTGATCAGCAAGCTACTGATCACCACACCTGTCTGAGCCCCTAGAGGAGCACTTTTAAGTCAATCAGGGGTGACCTCATAAGTCATGTGACACCCTTATTAAGGCAAAAGATCTACTGGAGCCTTTGGACACACCATACATATGTTTTACATCATTAAACACTGTGTTCAAGTCCTTATCATTTGAACATATGTTCATTTAATGCAGCACACCAAAACTGAAGGGAGTTAAATGCTTAATTATAGGGCTAATGATGTCAGAGCATTAGCTTAGCTCCTCCCCTCATGACATCACTCTCTTGGGTCTATAAAACCTGTCAGTCTGTGGGCAGCCAGCCCTGTAGCAGTACCTGTCTCAGCTACTGAGGACCTATCTCACTAAACAGGGTAACTATACTTGATATTTCTATGGAATCATGTTACCTTTTATACCTTTTTCTTTTTACTAGAAGAAAAGGACATTTATCTTGGAAACCCAAACAGACAAGGGAGAGTTCCTTTATCTGTTTGTTTTGCAAGGTATGACTTTCTATTCCAGAACCATTAAGAAGACAGAATCAACATTTTCATTTGCAAAGGACTTAGGATACACACGGCAGCTTAACTAAACAAAACCATGTCTCCTTTCTTCATTTGGAAACAGAAACCTAATGATAACTTTTTGAACAGCAGCCTTGGACTCTTAGTACACAGATACCTTTGTTTTCTTAATTATGGCTAAGGAACTTGTGTAATGGGAACATGGTTTAAGGATGTCTTTAAGACAAAATGGGGGGTGGGAGTTCAGGCTGCAGGCAGCCTGCATGGGATAGACATAAAGGAATTCTGGAGGTCAGGGTAAGGGCAACAGACTTCTAGGAAAACAAAGTGAACTTACATGAGCTCAAATGGGCAGACTGGTGGGCCATAGGCCCTTATCTGCCAACACTGTATATGTATCTATGTATTTCAGACAAGGGATAGATAAGAATGAAGAGTATCAGGTTGGCCACCCTGATATGAATAAAAGGATAGTCAGAAAAGGAAAGAAGATAGGTGAGAGTGAAAGGAAGTTGAAATTTAAGCTATGCCTGATGTTTGTTTATTAACATCCTTGCACGCTCCTCCCACACAAGAAGGCAACCAACTAGTTGTCGCTTTAAGACCTCCCACCCTGTGAAGGGTTGGAACTTCTGCCCACCCACTCCAGAAGTTCCCCCAGGGACCTCTTAAGATAAACAGTATTCAACACATTACTATACCTATAATAATACTGTTTGTATTCATTCTTTACCTAGGGTTGTGCCTTCTTGGCACCATGCATTCCATTTTAATTCTATTTTCATACCCGAATGGATGCACTACCTTGATCAGCACCAAAGCTGATAGAAAATCCATGTTCTGATGCTGAGAACCAGTTCTATGTTTTACAACAAATTTATAAGGTTGTAATGACAGATACCACAGTAAAATACATGCGTATTTATCTTTCATTAAGTTCAGCCAGCATAATGGGTTGTGGTCTGTTATTATTGTAAACTGATTTCCCATAAATAATATTTAAGGGCCTCTACTGCCCATTTGATGGCTAAACATTCTTTTTCTACAGTGGAATATTTTCTCTCCCTTCATGCAATTTTCTGCTAAGGAACAATATGAGTGTTCTTCTCACTGACTATGCTGGGTTAGTACGCTCCTACACCAGTGTCGGAGGCATCAGTTTGTATTAACATACTAACATACTATTTGCCAGCAGATTAGGCCTTACGTTCATCGAGTCTGCCTCGAACTTTAGATCCTTAATTGGGTGCCGAGACCCTCCCATCCCTTGTGCTCCAGAAACCAGATCATCCCTCCCCACCCCTGGGATAGGACATCATCTGATACATCCACTTTCTGTGTCTGTCCCATCCTCTCTGAAGCCCTCCACTGTGGATATCTGAACTAGCTCACCAGGCAGTGCATTCCAAGGGTTCACCACCCCTCAGTGAAAACCTCCTCCTCTTTCCCCTTACCCTTCCACCTTCCAGCTTCAAACCATGCCCTCTGGTGATGCCTCCCTGCTTTAGTCTAAAGATCCCTCCATGTTTACCTATGTATTCCCTTGAGGTACTTGAAGACCTCAATCATGTCCCCCTGTCTCTCCTCTCCTCCAGTGAAAACAGGCAGAGCTCCTTAAGTCTGTCCTCATATGTCAAATCCCTAGCCCTCGTGATCATCTTTGTTGCCCTCCTCTGTACCCTCTCTAGGAGCTGTATGTCCCTCTTTAAGTGTGGTCTCCAGTACTGTACACAGTACTCAAGGTGTGGTCTAACCAGTCCATTGTACAGCGCAGAATCACTTCCTTGCTCCTAGAGGTGATCCCCTTACAATGCATCCCAACATCCTGTTTGCCTTGCTACCGCTCTCCTGCACTGCTCAGAGTTATTCATCATGCATCCACCATGACCCCTAGGTCTTTTCCCCTATTGAGGCCTCCAGCGCCTCCCTCCCAGGGTGTACCTGTGTTTAGGTGTTTCCGACCAAGATGCAACACCTTGCACTTGGTGATATTGAATCCACCTCCATGTGTGAGCCTAGCTTTTACAGGGTGTCCAGGTCCTCTTGCAGGCCAACCTCCCTCTTCTCCCTCAACTACTGCTCCCATCTTGGAGTCATCCGTGAAGAGACTCATTTCACACTCTAATACCCTCCCTGATGTTCGATATGTATGCATTAAACAGGATCGGACCCAGGACCGAGCCCCTCGGTACCCCACTACCAACCTCTCTAGGGTTCGAGGAACTCCCCACAGACCACTACTCTCTGAGTGCATCCAGCTAGCCAGTTTTCAATCCATCTGACCATCAAAGGGCCTACTCCTAACCCCATCAGTTTCTCCAAAATCTGCAAAATACTCCAAGACATGATCAATCTCTTCCTTTGTACTGGGTCAATTCTGTATTAATCTGAATTTCAGTCTCATTCCTGTTTTATCCAGCCTGTCATATGCCATGTCTAATTCTGTCCTCCTTGTTCAGGATGTATGAATAACACCGTGGTTGATGTTTTTCTACCACTTCCTTAAAAGATTGGCATGGTAAATTTGTTTAAGTGGCCTATGTCCTGGCATTTCAATTACAAAGGGTTTAGAGAATCGGACTACTCAACACTGGAACTGAACACAGAATTGCCTTGATCTTTTGACGGCCTCTTCACAGGCTGGACTCCATTTACTTTGTTTGGAAATTTGTTTTAGTGAGGTCAGTAAGTGTGTGGCAATTGTTGAGAAATCTGGGATGAACCGCGGTAATAACTCGCCAGTCCAAGAAAAGATCTGACATGTCGCTTGGTGGTGGGTATGGGACTATTTGCTACCACTTCAACTTGTCCACTTCAGGTTTAACCACCTCATGTCCAATTATGAGCTTAGATAGCACATTTAAGTTTTGGCAATAGCACATTTAGACGGGTTGATGGTAAGACCAGAGTCTTTAATGCTTTGTATGACAGCACTAAGCTGTATTAAGTAAGAGTCCCAGTCTGTACTCTAAATGACAATGTCATTCAAATAGGCTGCGCTGTAACATTTATGTGGTCTTAAAACATGATCCATGTACCTTTGGAAAGTAGCTAGCCCCATGAAGACCAAATGGCATAGTGGTAAAATGGTATAAACCTAGTGGAGTACAAAAAGCAGTGAGTTCTTGAGCTTGGGATGCTATGGGTATCTGCCAATACCCTTTAGTCAAATCAAGTGTGCTAATATACTTGGTAGAACCTATCTGGTCTAACAGATCATCAACGCCTGGCATTGGATACCCATTGAATTCTGAAATTCATTAATTTTCTGGAAGTCTAGGCAAAGCCTGATTCCTCCTTTTTTGTACCACTACCAGTGGTGAAGACCAGGGCTATGGGATGGAACAACAACTCCTGCTTGCTCCATTCTTTTAACTTCTGTAACTACATCTGGTCTAATCTTTTCGGGCAATCTATATGGTTTTGATGGATTGGTTTCAATTGTATAACCCTTATCTCATGTACCACCTCTTTTGCTTTCCCTGTTTTTCTTGTGAATGTATCTGCAAAATACTCCAAGAGATGATCAATCTCTTCCCTTTGTACTCGGTCAATTCTGTATTAATCTGAATTTCAGTCTCATTCCCTGTTTTATCCAGCCTGTCATATGCCATGTCTAATTCTGTCCTCCCTTGTTCAGGATGTATGAATAACACCGGGGTTGATGTTTTTCTACCCACTTCCTTAAAAGATTGGCATGGTAAATTTGTTTAAGTGGCCTATGTCCTGGCATTTCAATGGCATAATTTACTGAGCCAGTCTGATGTAATACTATATGGCCCTTGCCAACGATCAGCAATTTATTCTCAGTGGCAGGTAGTAGCAATAATACTTTTTCTCCTGGTACAAATGTTTTGGTTTTAGCCCTACATCATATAATCTCTTTGTTTCATTTGCCGTTGGTCTACATTCTGGTGTGCTATGGACACGCATTTTACAAATCATTTTCTTAAGGAGGTCAAATATTCTAATATGTTCTTGCAGGCCACATTATCCTTTTGTTCCCAATGCTCCTTAACAACATCCAGTGGGCCCCTAGGGTTATGTCCATACAGCACTGTAAAGGGACACCCCAGTGGTGGCTTGAGCACCTCCTTGTATGCAAAGAGTAAGTAAGGTAAAACTTATCCCAATCTCGACCTTCCTCCTGCACATGTTTCTGCAACATACTAAAAGCTTATCCCAATCTCGACCTTCCTCCTGCACATAATTCTGCAACATACTAAAAGCTTATCCCAATCTCGACCTTCCTCCTGCACATATTTCTGCAACATACTAAAACTTATCCCAATCTCGACCTTCCTCCTGCACATATTTCTGCAACATACTAAAACTTATCCCAATCTCGACCTTCCTCCTGCACATGTTTCTGCAACATACTAAAAGCTTATCCCAATCTCGACCTTCCTCCTGCACATATTTCTGCAACATACTAAAAGCTTATCCCAATCTCGACCTTCCTCCTGCACATAATTCTGCAACATACTAAAAGCTTATCCCAATCTCGACCTTCCTCCTGCACACATTTCTGCAACATACTAAAAGCTTATCCCAATCTCGACCTTCCTCCTGCACATATTTCTGCAACATACTAAAAGCTTATCCCAATCTCGACCTTCCTCCTGCACATAATTCTGAAACATACTAAAAGCTTATCCCAATCTCGACCTTCCTCCTGCACATATTTCTGCAACACACTAAAAACTTATCCCAATCTCGACCTTCCTCCTGCACATATTTCTGCAACATACTAAAAACTTATCCCAATCTCGACCTTCCTCCTGCACATAATTCTGCAACATACTAAAAGCTTATCCCAATCTAGACCTTCCTCCTGACATGTTTCTGCAACATACTAAAAGCTTATCCCAATCTCGACCTTCCTCCTGCACATGTTTCTGCAACATACTAAAGCTTATCTCAATCTCGACCTTCCTCCTGCACATGTTTCTGCAACATACTAAAGCTTATCCCAATCTCGACCTTCCTCCTGCACATATTTCTGCAACACACTAAAAGCTTATCCCAATCTCGATCTTCCTCCTGCACATATTTCTGCAACACACTAAAAGCTTATCCCAATCTCGACCTTCCTCCTGCACATATTTCTGCAACATACTAAAACTTATCCCAATCTCGACCTTCCTCCTGCACATATTTCTGCAACATACTAAAAGCTTATCCCAATCTCGACCTTCCTCCTGCACATATTTCTGCAACATACTAAAAGCTTATCCCAATCTCAACCTTCCTCCTGCACATAATTCTGCAACATACTAAAAACTTATCCCAATCTCGACCTTCCTCCTGCACATGTTTCTGCAAACACATTTCATGGTTTTGTAAAACGCTCAACTAACCCATCAGTTTGGGGATGGTACAGTGATGTTCTTACAGCAGATACCCTAATAAACTGTATAATTCCTGTAACATTATAGACATGAAATTACTACCACGATCTGTCAAAATAACCTTAGGTATACCCATCCGCTAAATACTTTAGCCAATTCCTCAGCGATATGAGGGCAGTGACTGTTCTCATTGGTATCACCTCAGGGTATCGGTGGTGTAATCACATATAACCAAAATGTACTGGTTCCCTTTTGAACTCTTTAATAAGGGACCTACCACATCCATTGCTATTCTATCGAATGGAGTGGTTACATAGGAATAGGCTGTAAAGGTACCAAATCCTTCTTTTCCTTTTGCTACTAACTGACATTGTGTACATGACTGACAATAAGCAGCAACATCCTGATGTACTCCAGGCCAGCAAAACCAGGATAAGATCTGTTGCACTGTCCTATCTCTGCCCTCATGTCCAGCCATGGGATGTCATAGGTCAGGTGCATTATCTGCTCCCTGTATTTGCTAGGTACTACCAATTGTTCAATCTCTTCAGCTGTATCAGGATCTATAACTCTATACAGTATCTCATGGTTAAGTATAAAACAAGATTGTCCAGGATGTCCAGCCTTGTCTACCTGTGAAAATAAAGGTTGTAAAGTTTTATCACATTTTGGTCCTGTACAATGTCTTGTACTGTAGTCCCTGGAATACAAAATTGACCTTAAGTATGTTGCTGTTCCTTCCAGACCTTTTTCTCTTCTCTTCTCTTCACCTTTCTGGATTTCTTGGTTGCACTAACAGTTTCAAAATAGTCCTCCTCAAAGGAAAAACTTCCTGTAAGGGCTGTGTTTTGGCCTGGGATCTAGTGACCACATTGTCTGTTTCTGGAAAGGTTTTATGTTGTTGCATTAATAAATCAAAATGGGGAAAGTCTTGTTCAACAATTATGGGTACAGGAAGGCGTGGAACAAGGCCTACCAACATGTCATGGCTTTCTTTGTTTACAGTTATGTTTAGACGTGTTGTGGGTATTTATGTATGTCTCCATGAACACAATGGACAGTGGTAGCTGAGTCAGTTTGAGGCATACCATGAGCTAAATCAGCTCAAACCAAAGTCTGTATACTCAGAGGTCCAGCAGGCCCAAGTCTGTTGTTCCCAATACCCACTGAGGTCACATACCCAAAATTAGCTAGGGCAAGATGTGCCAAATCAGTTCTTTTATTGGGGCAGTTCCTCACAATATGTCCTTTTCAGGCAACTATGGCATACAATCTCAGTGTAAGGGTTCTCCCACTCTCTCTTTGGATAACATTGTCTTTGATTATGAGAAGTATAAAAGATGGCCTTACCAGTGTGCTGGACAGTCCTGGGTTGTTCTGGTTACCTCTAGTTCGAGTGCTTCATGCTGCCAAGTAGTCCTCCGCCAACTTGATGGTGTTTTCAGCTGTCTCGGGTTTATGCTCCTTCACCCACAATTGAACATCCCTGGTAGTATCTGGATGAACTGTTCTATTATTATCAGTTCCATTATTTCTGCCATGGTTTTGGAGGTGGGCTGCAACCACTTACCACAGTAGTCCTTCAGACGAGCATAAGTTTCCCTTGGGGTGTCCAGGTTGGCCAGTTTCTGGGACCCAAACCGCTGTCTATACATTTCTGCACTTATATTATATCTATGTAATATTTCTTCTTTGACTCTGTCATAGTTGGTACTGTCAGCTCCATTTAGCTGACTATAAAATATCTGTGCCCATCCAGAGAGGTATGGGACCAAATGAATCACCCATTGATCTCTGGGCCAGTTGCAGGTTTGAGCCACCCTCTTGAAGGTTGTCAGGTAGGCCTCGATGTCATCATCCTCCATTAATTTAGTTAATTTTATGTCTCTAGGGACAGTACTCTCTGTCTGCCCCTGTGTCATGTCCTGTATAGCTTTTAGAGTAGCTGTCCATTTTCATCCTGTCTCCATCTTTCTTCTGCCTGTATCCTCTGATCTTCATCTCTGTCTCTGGTCTTCTTCTTCTGCCACTCCATCTCAATTTGGCACAAACAAAGTCATTTCAATAATTTGCTCGGGTCCCTGGTGATGGGGTCATGTGGCTTTCTCACTTTTTGAAGTACCAGCCACTGCCATGGCTTCTCCTTTTATCTTTTGAACTGGTGGTAGGTTCAATCCCGGACAACAACTGCACTCCAGTATTCAATCTGACCAACCTGGTCAAATGTACTGCATCCATCTCCACTTATTCTGGTTGTTGCATCTGCCAGGGTATTTACAGTGCAACACCCCTCTAGAGTACCTTCTGATACCCCTGAGGTTGAAATCCCACTTCTGACACCAGTTGTGGTAGCGTGGGTTCCAATAACAGATTTTACAACTAGTTTAAGATGCATAAAAATGCATAGTTCTATGTTTATCATTTTATTATCTCAATAAATAAAAAAAAAAAAATACTTGTATACAGAAAGGAAAATAAATGGTGTTAGTCATTCACACCTTCAGAACTCAGGATATTATTCTTCTTCCTTCAGACAACATAAAATAATTCCTGCAGTCCTCCTTTCCATGGAAGGATGTGAAAACTGGCACACTCTCACTAGAACCTTTCTCACTGTGATCAGCAAGCTACTGATCACCACACCTGTCTAAGCCCCTAGAGGAGCACTTTTTAAGTCAATCAGGGGTGACCTCTAAAGTCATGTGACACCCTTATTAAGGCAAAAGATCTACTGGAACCTTTGGATACACCATACTTATGTTTTACATCATTAAACACTGTGTTCAAGTCCTTATCATTTGAACATATGTTCATTTAATGCAGCACACCAAGACTGAAGGAGCTAAATGCTTAATTATAGGGCTAATGATGTCAGAGCATTAGCTTAGCTCCTCCCCTCATGACATCACTCTCTTGGGTCTATAAAACCTGTCAGTCTATGGGCAGCCAGCCCTGTAGCAGCACCTGTCTCAGCTACTGAGGACCTATCTCACTAAACAGGGTAACTATACTTGATATTTCTATGGAATCATGTTACCTTTATTCCCTTTTTCTTTTTACTAGAAGAAAAGGGCATTTATCTTGAATCCAAACAGACAAGGTGCACTCCTTTATCTGTTTGTTTTGCAAGGGTATGACTTTCTATTCCAGAACCATTAAGAAGGCAGAATCAGCATTTTCAGTTGCAAAGGACTTAGGATACACATGGCAGCTTAACTAAACAAAAACCATGTCTCCTTTCTTCATTTGGAAACAGAAACCTAATGATAACTTTTTGAACAGCAGCCTTGGGCTCTTAGTACACAGATACCTTTGTTTTATTAATTATGGCTAAGGAACTTGTGTAATGGGGAACATGTTTTAAGGATGTCTTTAAGACAAAATGGGGGTAGGAGTTCAGGCTGCATTTCTGACAAGGGACAGATAAGAATGAAGAGTATCAGATTGGCCACCCTGATATGAACAAAAGGATAGTCAGAAAAGGAAAGAAGATAGAGAGAGTAAAAGGAAGTTGAAATTTTAAGCTATGCCTGATGTTTGTTTATTAACATCCTAGCACACAACCCTCCACTCCAGAGCCTCCTTTTAGCCCCTTAACTCCACCTAACCATGAACCTCATTCTATAGATGAGTCTAGCACTTACATAACTACCTTGCTGGCCATCTGAAAGATGCTTTCTATTTTGACCTCCCGTGACCTAGGATGACCTCCCACTATGTCCATTCATTAAGAACTTTAAAATGTATTTCTAAAGTAATACCAACAAGAATAAAATAAAAGGCAATTGATACAGGGTACACAAAATAACAAATATATATTTTAATAACTAGTACTGAACGTTTATTCCTGACCGTATACTGCCATAATTGAATCCTTATACACATCTTAAAATAGTTATTAAAT
The DNA here is from genome assembly GCA_016271365.2 of Neoceratodus forsteri. NCBI lineage: Eukaryota > Metazoa > Chordata > Ceratodontiformes > Ceratodontidae > Neoceratodus > Neoceratodus forsteri. Next base: position 5,784,556 of record CM057449.1, on the reverse strand, counting down.
ACTTTTTGAATAATGAATTATTGGTTATGACTCATGAGAGACAACCAAGAACAATTATCTAACATACTTGTCAAAAACTAAGGTATTTAGAATATTAGTATAGCATCTCACAAAGTGTTCTATCTTTTAAATTATGGCATCAGTTTAAACACAGACTGCACAAGCAGAGGCTAGCAATAGCAACTCGAATCCTTTACTGAACATCTCTTAAGGCTTATCTAAACAAGCATTTGTCAATGCTGAATGTTGCTTGCTTCTATGTGCTGTTTAGGTATTTGAAGTCATCGGAGTGCAAATATTGAAAATTTGCGGACTTACGAGCGTGTCTAGGAACTGTGCAAGACGCCGTAAAATAGTCATTTTAGGAATTTTTTACACAAATTTTCAACATAGCCATTTTAAGACCTCTGCTCATGAACAGTGTCACTGTGATTTTGTTAATGTGTCCCATACATTGAGTTTGCACACCGACTGTGCCATTGTGCGCTACATGGGCGGAAACACATTTTGGGCAGGATGTCAAAATGACAGCTGTACTACCATAAGCAGGTATGGTAAATGGCAGTGTTGAAAATCTGGAGTGAAAATATTGAAAATTTCATAACTTACGAGTTTCGGCGAGGGAACCGCGCAAGATGCTCAGAAATGAAACAGCTTGAGCCTTTGCACCAAATTTCCAACATAGTTTTTGGGACCCTCTTTTCTGAATGATAACATTGTCATGAGAGCTCAGGCCCAAAGGGTGATTTCACAGTGACTGCGCAGTGACTGGCATGAAATCACCTCGAGCCTGAATAACACCCATGACAGTGACATCATTCATGAGAAGGGGTCCCAAAACCCGATGTTGAAAATTTGGTGCAAAATTCCCAAAATGCCTAAGATATGCAATAAGTTGAACCCCCATCCTAGCCCATTATACAGCTTACCGGCATTTCCTCAGTTCACGGTCGGCTTTGAAGAGTGCAAGCGTGTTCCCGGTCCTTGAAGGTCATCGTGCAAGTCCAGAGGTAAGTATGGGGTGAGTGGGGGGTGAGTAGGCTGGTGCACAGTGGTGGGCGCTGGTTGTGGGAGGGGGGAGACGCTCTGTGGGGCGGTTTATGGTTTTCAGGTGAAAAAAAAAAAGACAACGTGGGGCGTTTGCCACGCTGGGGTGGGCTCCCAGCATGAGACAAGGACTTGGGGGCGTTCAGCCGACGGGAGATTAGGCACCCCATTGGCTACATAAGTGATTGCCACGCTGGGGTGGGCTCCCAGCGTGGCACCAGCTATGGGGGATGACAGCAGCTTAGCCGACGGGATTGGGCACCCCTATCGGCTATACAGTGCATGCGGAGCACGACACCTGGGAGTTGCACTTGAGCAGCGCCTTATCGCTGCTCACTCAAGCATAGCTCCCCTCTTCAATCAGAGTGCCACGTATCTGGAGCGTGTCATAGACAGCTCCAAATGCATTGACTTACAGGGCCGTGTTTGCCACAGCCCAGTGCCTGAATTCGAGGAGGAGGTGACACACCTCCGAATCTCCATTCATGGCACTATGTTTCTTGCACATGCATGCAAGCAACATAAAAAATCGGCAGTAGGTCAGGAGCACACAAGTTCAGTCATACTTAAAGGAAGCCATGGATATTCACAGACTGATGCAACATTGGGCTTTCAGTATTACATTATTACCACTACCTAGCCCATGTAACTTTCAACTCAGTGAATTACTTTTTGAGTGATTTCTGTTCCCCTGCACTGTGCCATTCTCAGTCAGAGCACTGATCTGGCTGAGAGCTCCTGGTATGCTAATTTTCTTCACCCTATGAGAGACGTTTCAGGTGACCAGTGCAGTCAAGCAGGCACAACAAATAAAAATGTCTTTCACACAGCACACTAGTTAGTTCTTTATTGCTCCCACAAACGTGCAGTGATCCCTCAAGAGTCCTTTCCTGGTCAATAAAATAAAATTTTAAAACTTGAGATCACATGATGAGCTAGCGAGGGGACGATTGAGTGTTGCTCCTCAGCCTGCCTGATCTAAATAAGTCTATTAAACATCTCCATTTGCCATGAGGGTAGTGGAAAACACTGTCTGGTTTGGCGCTTTAATGCTTTCTCTCCGGCGAGCTTGCTGGAGTGGATACCCGCTTAGCCGACGTGTTTAAATTTTCAAGCGGTATACCATTCACCATGGAGTGCGGAAGCCCCGAATTTTCTGACGCCGAGCACCGCCTCTAAATGCCCGAAACCCCATCACCAGTGCCAGAGGAGCAGGACCCATATCCGGGTGGGGAGGAGAAAGGCCAGTCTCCTCCGGATGACTTAGCTGAAATCAAATCTCTGCTGCGAGGGCTGGTTGCAGATTTCTCAACAATCAAGCTGGCTCTGAATGCCCTGGCAACGAGGATAGGGGATTTAGAAGCTAGAACCTCCTCACAAGAAAGAAGATGACAGCTCACGAGCAGGAGCTGGTGGTTTGAGGAGACAAGTGAAAAAACTGGAGGAAAGGGTGGACGATCAAGAATCCGTGAGCGGAGAAATAATTTAATTTTGGCAGGCTTGCCAGAGCGATCGAAGAGCCCGGACTGTATTTCCTTCATCCAGGGGCTGCTACTTAGGTCCTGGGCCCAACACCCTATGGAGGCGTATAATATTGAGAGGGCTCATCGCTCCCTAAGGGAAGTTCCTCCCCTGGAGCTCACCCCAGGGTTATTATAATGAGGTTCCTGAATCATAGGAGAAGGCCCATGTTCTTATGAAGGCAAGAGCTCTTAAGAACCTGCACTGGAATGGAGCTGCAATTTGGCTTTTCCAGGACCAGACGCCGCCATTCGGGAGAAGCAGAGAGAATATGTGGATATTAAGAAAAAGCTGTATCTTGCAGGAGTGAAGTTTCGTATGCAGCATCCAGCTACTTTGGCGGTCAAGCTCCAGACAGGGATCGGAGATTCCTGACAGCGAGGACGCTGCAGAGGGTCTGAAAGTTGAATTTCTAGATTTATTTAGAGCAGCAACTTGAGTCTGTAAGGCAGAAAGGTGTTCTTGGATACAGTGGAGAACTGAATTGTTTGCCTATAAATGACTCTTTACTACACTTTGGCCATGTTGGAATGACTGAGCTTCCCCCCTTGGCGATTTTGTGCCTGCTATGGACTTGAGGATGTCCACATGGGGGGGAGGGGATTGTTATACTTTAAACATTTTCTGTAGAGGAGACAAGTAATTTTGTTTAACCTCGCTATAGGTCTGGGGCCTAGGGCACGCTCTTGGTGGCTGGCTCATTTCATTTTTGACGCTGGATAGGAGGGAAGACTGAAGGATTGGGGGTTGTTTAAATGGGTTAGGGTTTGGGGAGGGGAAGAGAGAGACTTTTCCACACTGGCAGTCTTGGCTGGGTGATGGGGAGGAGTATGGTATGCCTTGATGTTTACGCTTAATATGCTATCTTGGAATGTTAAAGGTCTCAGAGGGAGGAAGAAGAGGTTAGTTGTTTTAAAGCATATTTCGAAATTGGGGTTCAAATAGCTTTCTTGCAGAAACCCACTTGCTTAGGAAGAGTTGGCGTTGTTGAGGAAGCTTTGGGTGGGTCAAGTTTTGGAGAGGAATGCCAAAGCTTCAGGGGTGTAGCGATTTTGATTGTTAGGGGATGCCTGTTCACCCCCTGCGATATCAGGTGCGGAGGATGCTCGGGGAGTCTTTGTAATGGGCACCATTTTGGGAGGTTATTAACAATAACTTCTGTTTATGGTCCCACTCCACCTAATCCAGATTTTTGTCCTCATTGGAACAGGACTTATCCAGCCTTTCATCCCACTCTTTAATAATAGCAGGGATTGGAATCTTTGTTCCAACAACTCTCTCAATAGGATACCCCCTTCTAGGAAGCCGCCCTCCAAGGCGCGAATAGCAATGGCTAGATTCCTTGAAGTTGCGCGTGACAGACCCTTCTGGCGATTTAAGCAAGTGATTGCAATATGACCTTTTATTCTGGGGCTCATAAAATCCAAACACGTATTGATTTCTTTTTGGTAAATCAGGAGGCTCTGAGGGGTTAAGAGTTTGCTGGTTTATGGTAGAATTCTGTCTGACCACTCTCCAGTTCGGTCTCTCTTGGGCAGTGGAGTCCGTCCAAATGAAGCCCTTCAGATGGAGGCTGGATGAATCCTTCTTCTGACGATAATATGCTACCTCATCTGGAGGAAGCTTTTAAGGATATTATCCTAACTCAGATTCCTTCCTTGACAATAAGGCCTTAGCTTGGCCCACATGTAAAGTTCTGTATACTAGTGTAGCTCAGACCCTCACTATCAGGAGGAATAGGATGAGAAAAGCCAGGAGGAATTTATATGGGAGCTATTAACTCTCTTCTCCCCTGGAGGGATCTAGTGAGAAGGTAGATCGGGAACTTCAGGATTTAAGAGGTGAGATGGCAGATATTTTATTTAGTAAACTGGAGGCTAGGGCAGAAAGGATTCAAGCTGAGTATCTCTTACAAGGGATTTTCCCAGTAAACTTCTTGCTGCTAGAGTTAAAGAATGGAAGGCCACCCAGACAATCCCTTTTTGGAACACCAGGGGAGGTGGTTACGGATCCGCAGACTATGGCGGATACTTTTGCAGATTACTTTGTTGAATTATATCAAGGGCTCCAGGTGTCCCTGAGGAAAGAGGCGTGGGCTTCTGGATGATATATGTTTCACAAGGCTAGACTCAATGCAATCTCAGGCTTTTAGCAGCCCCTATATCAGAGGCTGAAATAAGGGATGTGATTAATATGTTGCCCAGGGCAAAACGCTGACCAGACGGCCTTACGGCTCAGTTTTACAAGACTCATGTCCAAACTTTACCCCTTTGCTTTTGGAGTTTTTTTCTAATATTATGTCAGATGGGGTTCCACACTTACCATTATATCAGGCTTACATCGCACTTATTCTTAAGCCAGATAAACCGGAGAATTAGTGGGGAGCTATAGGCCCATTGCGCCCTGATCCAAGATATTAAATTATTATCTAAGATACTTGCTAATAGAATATTAAAGATTGCCCTCTAATTATTAGTCAGGATCAGGTTGGTTTCATCCCAGGCAGGGGACCCCATGATGCCTCATGGAAGCTTCATCATGTGCTTTTGGAGGCCGCTGACTCTTCCTCAGATTTGGCGCTTTTCTCCCTTGATGCTGAGAAAGCCTTCGATAGGGTCTCCCACCCTTTCTATTTGCTACTATGGAAAGGATGGGCTTTCGAGGGCCTCTCAGGGCATTAAGAATCTTTATGCCCTGCCCACGGCCAGAGTCCTTTGCAATGGTTTCTTATCAAGAGAATTTCATCTTGGTAATGGAACCAGACAGGATGTCCCTTTCCCAATCCTATTTAATATTTATTTGGAACCCTGTTGAGGGTTATTCAATCTGACCCTGAAGTACGGGGATTGTAGTCAAGGAAGGGAGTTGAAGCTCTCGGTTTTTGCAGATGACATCCTTTTGCACCTCCTAGACCCGTGTTGAGTTTTGGGAGAGTCCTTGAGATTATTAGTAGTTTTTCGGTGGTCTCGAATTATAAATTGAACCTGAATTAGACTCAGGTTCTTCCTCTTACCCTGCATCTATATAAGGCAGATCTGGAGTTCTGGCAACTGAAATGGGCTCCAGATGGTATCAAATATTTGGGTATCTGGGTTATGCCTAATTTGCACCAAGGTGTGGAGGTAAATTTGAATAATATTCTGGTAGCAGTTAGAGCGGACTTGGATAGGTGGAATAAGCTCCTTAAATCTTACGGCCAGATTGGGGTTAATTAAGATGAACTTATTGCCTAGGTTTCTGTATCCCATATATCTGTCCCCTTATGTAATTCCCAAAATCTGGTTCATCAGAATAAAAAATATTTTCTGACTTCTTATGGAATTTTAAACTCCCAAGGAGGAAACACTGTTCTTCGGCTTCCTCTAGTTTAGGGGTCTTAAGATTCCAGATCTTATTTGTACTATGTAGCTGGGCAATTATCTATAATGATTCGATGGAATAGTTCCTCTGAGGGAGAGGGCTATACTCCAGTCTGGCTGCATATTGAAAAGCAAATTTTGTTGGATAAGGGTATTTCCTGATTCACTGCTTTTTATTAACCCAGCTGATTTGCTGGATATAGGTAAAGATTCCCCAATATTTAAGACAGTCCTGGCTTGGTGGTCCCTTTATCCCCAACTTACAAAAAGATCCAAAGGGGCTGTAGAGATCAACCTATTTCTGGTAATCCCAATATGAAGATTGGTGGCCAGGTAATTAGGAATTACTGGGTCAAACTTTCTAATCTTGTCTGGGCAGACTTTATTTTAGATGGTAAATTGGTGTTTCCTCAGTGTAGTGACATTAACTTTAAGAAGATTCAGGTTGCTAAAATGTTGCAGAAATTACAAAGGGATATCTTACCTCCTTCAGGAACCCCATTTACTTGGGATAACCTTAAGGATCTTAAGGATGCGATAGACCTTGTCAGCGCGTATAATGTACTTCTGACCTTTTAGAAAAGGAGGTCTCTGTGAGAGGTTGCGTACTGGGAAAAAAGGTTTCTCCTCTGAGACCAGATTGGGATGTGATCTGGAAGAGCGCAGCTTACATACCTATTCCCAAGTATAGAACCATGCAATTTTTATATCTTCTAATTTGTACTATACCCCTCTGAACTCTGTGCTAGGAGGCTTAGACAGACAGACCAATGTTTTAGGTGTGGATTGAGTCCGGGAGATACGTTGCATATATTCTGGGATTGCCCCAGGATATATCCGCTTGGGTTCAGGTTAAGCAGAATATGGACCCCTTTAAATTATGTGGAGTTTATTCTCCTGAGATTTGTATTTTAGGGACATGGCCCAAATCTCACGGTTGCAGGCTAGATGTCATATAGCACTGATGTCTGCTTTGATTAAAGCTTTTGTCTTGAAGCATTGGAAGAGTGATTGTATTTATACATATGGCCAGTGGATAGCCGATCTTATGAGGTCTTTAGCAGGCTTAGGCGGCAAATGTATCGGGACGGCAGAAAAGGAACATATATTAAGAAATGGAGAATTTTAGAGGTAATATATTCGCTTCAACTTAACCCACCCATTTGTCGGTCTGTCTGTCTAAGTGTAGATCATTGTGGTGACGAGTTAACAAACCAATAATTTTTGATATTTATATTTGGCTTAAACGGATCCTTCTTCTATTAATCTTCTGTTTAGAGGGTTTGGTGCATCAGGGTGTCTACCCAATAGGTGTACCTTAGTGTGGACAGGTATAAGACTGCCAACAGAGTTTTCTAGGGCTCTCTCTCTTCCTCGGGACACAGCTGCAGGTCTGACCCCATTAGATTATAGGGCTCTGGAACAATAGGCCCTTTGGCTTAGCTCAATTCTTATGTTTAGTGGTCTTTGTTTTGTTTTCCCTAGCATGAGCCGATATTTATCTTGGATATTGTTATGACTGAATAAATGTTTGGATATGGGGAGGGTGTTCTCTGCAGCTGTGATTGTACATAGATACTGTATATAGTTGACCTACCCAGTTTTGGGGTGGTACCCCGGTTGCCGGGGGCTATGGTTTGTCTCTCTGTATTTTCTCCTTTGTCTTGTCCGTTTTTCTTCTCTGAAAGTAAAATCTAATAAAGATGGGTTTAAAAAAAAACTTTGCTTACTTTTTGTGTCACCTTCTTGGTTGCTTGTCTCACTGGTCTCGATTCCTTTGCTGTGCGCGCGCCATTACTATTTGTCTCTAGACCTTTCACGATGCAGGAACATGCTTCAATTACAGTTCCCTGCTTGTGTGTCATAGCAACCCTGTGTTGCTATGTCAACTCTTAAAGAAACAGCGCCCTCTAAAGGTTCTTTTCATGCGACTCCGATTTTCTACATTTCCATTGATGAGTCACACACTTCACTATATGGGCACAGCAGACAGATTACGTACACATATTGCACAGACTCATGCTAATGCCATGCAAATTTGCTTCTTGCAGTACAAAGTCATGGAGGTGGGCAGTGATGTTGCAGTCTCAGTCCCACATCACCACACATTACCACCATACCAATCAACACCCAAGTGTTCAGTGGCAACATAACACCCTCCTGTCGCTCATTGCAGTACCATTCCAGTGGCATCCCATATCCAGAATCTGATCCATTCTGGGACAGTTTAAAAATAGCCTCAATCTGTAATATATGTCCCTCATCTAGTTGGTACTGTCTACAGAAGTTTATTGAACTACTTCCAAACTCCTCTCCAGCAATTTTGCAGTGTTGGAACAAAGAATTAAATTCTGATTACAGTGAAGAGTTATGGAACTAATATGCTTCAACCAACTATAGACTGACATCCTCTCTAAACTGGCAGGATTTGTTCTGGAGTGCAGAACATGCTATTTCCTCATGCCTGCAATATAGGCAGCCTATGTGGAACATGTTGAAGGGGTTGTGGGAAAACAAGGCAGATCACTAGTATGCTTTTGGTCTTGTCCAATGTTTGGCACCTATTGGTATGATATAAATAATGTTTTAATATACTTTTCTTGGAAAGTGACCTCCTTACACCATCTTTGCTTCTCTTGTCAATACCTACTAAAGATATTAGAGGGCAAGTCATGAAATGAATACTTACATCAGTGCTGGCAGCAAAAGGCAATTACTAAAAGGTAGTTGCAGAAGTCTCCTCCACAAGTATCTTTTCGGTGAGGATGGTAAATGCTACATACTGGATGGAGACTCTAATAGCTAACACTCAAAGGAACAAGGAAAAGAATGAGATATTCTAGAGGAGATGGATAACCTATCAACTTGAGGCAGATCCAGATTCATCCCCTAATTGTTAGGATGGCAGATCATGCCACCTTATTCCAAAGCTGGTCTAAGATGCAGGAGACAGACATGGACACTTTGAAATATGTGATTTTCAGCTCTGTCACATTTTGCTGACTAATTTGCACAAATATGCTGTAATGCAGCTGACTCCTGGAGCCGAATGAAGGGGTTCGGGCAGCATGTTGGCTACCCAGGATTGTGCGCTGGACCTGGGTGCCAGGAGCGGAGACTGGTAGGAAGGGATCCAGATCATCCACTGGACACTTCCTCCTGGGGGTCGGGCCTTGGCAACTAATGGTGGAGTAGGAGATGTGCTGGGGTGTGATGCCTCGACATGTCCCCATGCAGGCCTATCAGGATATCATAGGGGGAGCAGAAAATGGAAAAAGCCCCTGACTGACCAGATGATGGTCACCGCCCCCAGCACCACTGTAGCCCTGGATAGCCCTGTACTGAGTTCCCACTGGCCCCTAGGCTAAGTAGTTGTGCCTACAGGCACCTCTCCCTAGAGGGTGGAGACCCATCTGACAAAGGGTTATGCCGGGTTACCAGGGAACAACTGGCGGTAGCGGGGGGCAGTGGATGGAGACTGAGGAGGAGAGTGGCTGGTCCTAGGTAGCTCAAAGGAGTGGCTGATCAGGAGTGCAGGGAGGAGCAAAAAATATATGTTGTGATGCATATTATCTTGAAATATGCTATTACAGTCTGTCTAAAAGCTCTACTGATATGTAGCCATTGCGCCATGTACTACACTATGATAACAATAAACTTCTTTTACATTAAAAAGAAGGTACAAGGAGACCCAGTGAAAGAAGGATAGGAAAGTGTATCTAAGAAAACAAAGGGAGGCAGGCAAAGCAGTAAGGAGTGCAAAGGCGCAAACTGAGGAAAGAGTAACTCAGGAAGTATCAAAGGGGACGAGACTTTTTTAGGAATGTTAGCAGGAAAAGGAAGACCAAGGAAGGGGTGGTAAGGTTAAATAGTGAAAGGGGTGACTGCATAAAGAGGATCAAGAAAAGGCAAACGTCTTGAACAAATACTTCTGCTCAGTATTAACAGTAGAAGGGATGGGGAGGGACTACATAAAAGTGCTAGGAGCTTCGAGAGGAAGGAAATGGACACTAGGCAGCTTGTTGAGGAGAAAGTCTGGGAAGCACTCGCTAGCCTGAAGGTGGACAAAGCTATGGGGCCAGACAGTGTACATCCAAGGGTGCTGAGGGAGCTACAGGCTGCACCTCTGACAGACCTATTTAACATGTCACTGAAGATTGGCATGATTCTGGGGACTGGAGAAGCAATGAGGTTGCCCGTTTACAAAAGTGGGAGCAGGAAAGAGGTGGGCAATTATAGGCCTGTCAGTCTGACATCAGTGTGGGGTAAATTAATGGAATCACTACTAAAGGAAAGGTAGCAGATTTTCTTGTATCCACTGAATTACAGGATCTAAGGCAGCATGGTTTCACAGGAGGGAGGTCATACCAAAAAATCTAATAGATTTCTTTGACTGGGTGACCAAGGAGTTGGATCACAGAGGAGCAGTGGATGTGGCCTACCTGAATTTCAGTAAGGTGTTTTGCACTGTTCCACATAGGAGACTAGTAGGCATGTTCAGGACTTGGGTGCTGGGTAATGGTGGTATCCAGGGCAAGAAACTGATTAGGGATCAGACACAGAGGGTGGTGGTAAATGGAGTTTGCTCAGAAGAAGGGAAGGTGACCAGTGGGTTACCTCAGGGATCCGTGTTGGGACTGGTTCTCTTCAGTGTCTGTATAAGTGACATTGTGGAGGAACTGGAAGGAACGATCTGCCTCTTTGCAGATGACACCAATATCTGCAGCAGAGTGGACACTCTGTGGGTGTGTGTGGAAAGGATGGGGTAGTGATCTGAAAGGCTGGAGAAGTGGTCATGGGTATGACACCTGGGTTTTAATGCAAAAGTGCAAAATAAGGCAATTGGGCCATAGAAATCAAGGAGCAGAGTACAAAATGGATGGAGGATACTGACAAAGACCAAGCAGGAAAGAGACCTAGAGGTAATCATATCAGACAACCTAAAAGTGGCCAAGTAGTGTGACAAGGCAGTCAGAAGGGCTAGTGGCTGCTAGGGTGCATGGGAAGGGGTATCGCCAGCAGGAAAGGGAGGTGGTGCTGCCCCAATATAGACTGCTAGTAAGATCTCACCTTGATTAGTGTGTTCAGTTCTGGAGACCCCAAGTTTGATTCTCAAAGGGCCCTTAGATTGATGAGAACCAGTCCAATCCGAAAGAATGGTGGCACTGAAATCAATCAAAAAGTATTCCACAGCTTCTGTAGTGCATAAAGTGAAAGTTGTGGAATACTTTTTGGGTTGGTTTTGAGTGCCACCATTCTTTGGATTGATTGGTTCTATACTACATCTGGAGTTGGCAGCCCCACATGGTGAGAACCATTCTGAACACTAGCAGGTCACGGAAATCCTTGCTGGACTTTCCTTAGATTGATGGCAAGCTGCAGCAACAGGCAGCTTGCATCAAAGCCTGGTGCACCAGGGACCCCACACCCGATTCTCTTATCAGGCAGGGTCTTAATGGGAAAGTCCTGCTGCTTGGGGCAACGGTGACCATGCGCTAAACAGATGGCACATCTGGAGGATTTGCCATGAGGTGCAGGGTTGCTGTGTATCACTCCATGATATCCTTGATGGTCTAGCAGCCCCAATCCCCATATTAGTAGCTCAGCAGTCCCTGGTGGTCTAACGCCCCTAAGCCCTGATCCCTTATTAGTATATCAAGCAGGCCCTGGTGATCTGAGCCCCCAGCCCCATTCCCTTAATATGCTATCAAGCAGACCCCCATCCCTGATGTGTCCGTAAAGTATAGTGTGAATAGAACGCATTCCTGGTGATCTAGTGCACCCCCAATCTTCTCATAAATCAACATGTTGATACAATCATTTCCTGTTGGTCTAGATGGACCTCACCTCGGCAGGTAGTGCCCACCGTCCCACACCCCTATCCTGAACTCCATGCTGGTGACTGGCACAGCCCTTCTCTCACCACCATGACTGGAGCTGACTGAGCTCTCACTGAAAGCGTTCTGTATACAGTACATGCCCAGTGACAGTTCAGTGTACGGAGGGCCATGGTGGTGAGAGGAAGACTGTGCTGGTCGCCAGCATGGGTTTGAGATGGGGAGCAGAGTGGTGGGCACTACCTGCCGGGATGGGGTCAACTTAGACCACCAGGGAATGATTGTGTCAACATGTTAATTTAAGGGCAGATTGGGAGGGTCCACTAGACTACCAGGGAATGATTGTATCAACATGTTAATTTATGGGCAGATCGGGGTCAACTTAGACCACCAGGGAATGATTGTAGCAACATGTTAATTTATAAGATTAGAAGGTCCACTAGACCACCAGGGAATGATTGTATCAACATGTTAATTTAAGAGCAGATTGGGGGTCCACTAGACCACTAGGGAATGATTGTATCAACATGCTAATTTAAGGGTAGATCGGGGGCGTCCACTAGACCACCAGGAATGATTGTATCAACATGTTAATTTAAGGGCAGATCGGGGTCCACTAGATCTCCAGGGAATGAGTTCTATTCACATTATACTGTATGGGCACATCAGAGATAGGGAAGGGGTTTGCGAGACCACGAAGGACTGCTTGATAGAATATTAAGGAGACTGGGGCTTGTGGGGGCTGCTAGACCACTGGGAAATGAGTTTATAAACATTGTACAATATGGGCACATCAGGGCTGGGTGGGGCTGCAGCACATGGTGAAGGAGGACTCAGAGTGCTAAGTGGTCAAACCCTCTCAGAGGGTGAGCAGGTCTAAGGGTCTAAGGTCCCCTCCTCCCCCACCACATATTTCCCACCTCCTCGTCTAAGCCTTCCCTGGCTGCTCTCCCCCACGCACTTATTCTTGACTAATCCTTCTCCGTTGCTACCCATCTGCATCAAGCACTTAGTAACAAAAATATTTGTCTTATTATTTCTGAAACCTGTATTTTGATTACAGAGTCTGATAGTCCTACTGCACATGTTGTTGAATCTTTAGTTCCAATTAGTGACTCTGGTAACTGCATTGTCAGGTGCAACCTCTTTAATGTCATGCTCTTGTACTGTAATGTTTGTACTTGTATTGGTTTGCTGTTCATCCACTGACTTGGAGCCTTTGTAAAGAGCTATGTTGTCTCAAAGGTTGTAATTCCCAAACTGAAATAAATAAAATTAAATAAATGTCACCTCCGGAGGGTTTTGAGATCCTGATCTAGGCAATGTGGCAGCTATGCACTGCCACATGCCCTTTAATGTCATGCCACAGCCCATTTTATGGTGCATGGATGGCAAAAACGCTTTTGAGCATGCAGCCTGCGACTGATGCAGACTGCGCTTAGAATCACTCTGGTGCATGTTTTGGAGCAAGCGGCTCATTGGGCCATTCTTTGTGGCACAAGCCCCTTGCACCATGCTGGGAGCTTTGAGAATCGAGCCCCACATCTTAGAGGGACGACAGCTTGGAGGTGATCCAAAGGAGGGCTACCAAAATTATGCAGAGTCTGCATCAAAAGCCCCACCAGGAGAGGCTTAAGGAGCTAAATAGGTACACCGGGAGGAGACAGGGATATGATATAGACCTTTAAATACCTCATGGGGTGGTCACAAGATTTTTGGAACACCAGTGTTAACCAAACATTATAATCATCCAACCAACACTTGCTGGTGGGTACGTGACGAGAGAGGCACACATGAGCACATTTTTTGAGTTGTCCAAAGCTTAGGCCATTCTGGACAATGGTAGTCAAGAACATGACTAAGATACTAGGCATACAGATCCCTGACAGCTGTGACACACTAGTACTGGTAAAACTACCTCATGAGATTCTCATTTCTGGGGAGAAATATTTGTTCAATATACCTGTAGCCCCTAGGCAGCACTACTCCAAGGGATACTACCCCTGCCTGCGTGACTAACTGCAGGTTGAGTGGCCTGAGCTCATGAAAAGGTGCCTCCACCCAGAGGACAGGGTTGATGGCAGGTGACTGCTCTGGGTAAAGCTCTCTGGGACACTAATACCCCCATCTTTCCCTTCTAGTGGCCAAAGGAAGTCTGAAATAACACAATCTCAATATGCACTGTTAACCCCTCTTGTAACACACTTACCACCAGGGTTGGATTATCTGGGATGACCCTGGAGACCCCTGTAAAACAAGTCCTGCAACAGTAGACAGCAGTATCACAATACTTTCTATAAAGAGGTACACCACAGCCAGTTTAGATGCAAAAGATTTAGATCTGATTTATTAGGGGGACAGGAACAAGGCAAGGGCAGTAAACTAGTGGTTGATTTTAGATCTGATTGAGTCAGGCTATAAGGCATGCACTCAAAGGTCCCTGTCATACAGTCAGACACACTCTGGGTACCCAGTTGCAACTACAGGCTAGCCTGAAGCGTTGCCCAGGGTAGGCTGGCATTGCAGCTGTTGGGGCAGTTTGGAAGGAAGAAAACACAACATGCATTTTAACCCTTTAATTTATAACCGAGAGCTGGATGGTTCAGTCCAAAATGATTAGAAACAACAATTAAATCAGTTGACACACTCTGATTTGATTTTTATTTGATTTTATTTTATTCATTATATCAGAGACTGACATCAAAGAACACTTGGTTCCAAGGCATAGCAATGAATATAGGTACATAGACAAAGCAAGATTATATTCTTATCTCCCTGAGTTGCAACATGGGAGGGAAGTACAACTGCTATGGTCTTGTATTATAAAAAATATATCAAATGCTTATACAGCCAAGACCATGGACTATATAACTTTAATGAAAAGTGTCTGAAAAGTCCTGGGGTGTAAAACCCATTAAGTCAAAAATGTTGACATTTATAAATTCCATTAGTACAATTAAATCTATGACAAGGCTAGCTACTGTCAAGCCTTCACTCCCACTTAAACGGCAAAACCCCCACAGTTTTAACTATTAGAGAAACTGCTCAGACTTTAATTGATTTACTGAACTAGAAATGTCCTAGAAAGTAGCAGAGGGCTTATACCCTGGATATTATTAAATTATAAGTCAATTAAAGAACCACTGCTCAAGTTTCATTAAGGACCTCAGGCATTGCTTCACCCTGTACAAAGTCTGCTTTGACCTTGAGCAATCACTTTCCAGACTTAGAGGATTGGTAAAAGGAAGGTTTACCTGCACTCAGTCACCTCACATTCATCTTCCTCCTTCACTCTCCACCCTACTCAGCCATACATACTCCCACCATGTACTCCACCACCCCTTCTTCCCATCCCATCTCCCCATGCACACAGGACCACCAGATCATCCCACTGAGTCCCCACAAATCCCTTCTCCACCCGTGCCCTAGAGACTGAACTCTTCAGGCTCTCTGTATCTGACAACATCCACTTGGACTGCCTCCCCACCCTCTAGTCCATGGTAGATATACTGTATCAGGCCCATTACACTGTCTTGAGAAAGTTTGGTTGAATCTGTAATTAATTGCAAACCAATTTTCTTCTATGTATTATCTGGAACTGCTGTGTATATTTCCTGCTGTACCACACCTGTATCACCCTCCATTTTTTCACTGTCATGTGTTGTCTACCCTCCCTGCGATGAGGTGCCTTTGTAAATAAGTCTCTGAATCAAAGGTAGTAAATCAATTTATATGTAAATAAAAATAAACAAAGAAGAAATTGTCATTGTTGTCGTACATGGTTTCCACACTTAAACTATGGGCACACTGCCTGGGTTTCAGAGCGACACATTCTGTACTTGGACAGTCACATACTGGACTCCAACACTGGTAACTTACTGATTTGATTCCAAGAAGGAGTGGTGGTCTCTTGGTATTCACTGCAGGGCCATGCAGTGAAATCACCCAGCTAGCAACGTTGAGGTAGACCACCCTTCAGCTGGGTCCCTACTCTAAACTGCATCTGCCTAGAATGGCATATCTCTTGTGTGCAACTGCCATAGATGACACCAGCCAATTTGCAGGTAAAAAGTGTGAGACGAACTAGTTAACAGTGAAATCCATACTCGACATGTACAAACTGCATCCAATGATCTTTACTCATCCAATGTGATTTTGAGTGGTGCTAGTATTTGTGTTATACATCAGCTAAACAAAACAAAAGAGGAGCTGTGATTGATTAGAGTAGCACTTTAGTGGCCAATCAGTGTGCAGGGCATCAGCTTTAAATGTGCACTTGCCCCACACCACCCACCACAGCGGAGCAAAATGAGATACATCCCATGGTGCTGAGGGAATTGGCTGATGTCCTAGCAGTCCTCCAGGTGGAGCTCATCAACATCTCTCTGAGGACTGGATGGCTGCCCCAAGACCAGATGGTGGCTCATGTCATGCTAATCCGCAAAGGGGGTCAAGGAAGAGGCGGGAATTAGCAGGCCAGTTAGCCTGACTTCAGTGGTAGGCAAGGTGATGGAGGTATCGACAAGAAAATTAATTTGAGGGAGTTACTAGAGAAAACTGAGAATTTGGAAAATAGGCACCATGCATTGTCCCAGGAAGATCATGTCAGACAAACCATTGGGAGTTGTATGACCGGTGACAAGGGCCCTGAACAGAGTAGGCCATTGGATGTCCTCTTTCTGGACACGCTGGTGCTCAAAATCAAGGAGACTATGAAGAACATTAGGCCTATTCTGCTGGCATTATAGTATGTTACTATAAATACAAGTCAAAGAACACCGCCCCCAAACCTAACCCAGACATTGGTAAATGTAACAAACATTTTGCAGCGTGCATTGGCAAATTGCTGGTTCGATTGCAAAAGGAGACAATGTGCACATAGTTGTGGCCTTATAAATGGAGCTGTGTACTTCACCACTATTAAGCTGCTTAGCTGTGCATTGCTAGGGGCACCCCAAGTAAGCATATTTTTGCCTGTGGAACCCTAACAAGCTAAGCCATTTTATGCGGATGCAGTTTCAGAGGAGGGACCACGCTGATGGTTTGTTTACATCAACGGTGGTTGGTGGGTTACTGTATAACTTGTCCCAGAAGTCTATTGCAATTCCATTAGCAATCAAATCAGTAACTGTCCAATCCAGTCTGAAAAAATGTCTATGGTTGAATGAGTTAGTATATCTCGCCAGACTAGTGTTAAAGTGCTACAGTGCAGTATAAGAATTGTCTTATGGCAGCTAAAGCATCGTACTGTAATCGGTTTAATAGATACCTAACACTTAAGTTTCACAACCAACTTTTATTAATGGTTAGATTCACCTATTTTAGTTGTGGATGGGCCTATTGTGTGTGAGCTTGTGCTCAGACTTGTTGATCATGTATGCCATATATGTAACCCCTAGATGGCGCTATCCCAGGGCTACTACCCTGCCTGATTTGCCACTAACAGGTTGAGGGCCTGGATCCAATGGCGGTGCCTCCACCCAGAGGTCAGGGTTTGCAATAGTTAAACTTACTTGGTCACAGCCCTCTGGGACACTGCAACCCCCTTTCTTCCCACTAGTGGCCCACACAATATATCAGAATACCTTCACAGTATACACTTACCCCAGGGCTGGTCCAGGCACTGGGACCTCCTGTAAAATAAGATACAGTGCAACAATCACAGTACAATACTTTACCATAGACAAATACCTCAGGCAGTATAACTTTGCTGAAACAAGCAGCTCTGATTTATTTAGGGGAATATAACAAGGACAGGGAAATCAGGTTAATTAGCTTATCACTTTACTCATCTACCTATGGCTCTTGTGCAGGCCTATCCTACCAGTTACTGTCCCTGGGTACCCAAGCCCTAATGGCTAGTCCAAACCATGGCAGCTGGTAGGCCCTTTCCACAGAGAAAAGAAAATTAGTTTAAACAGTCAGCAGTACAGTGATTCCATTTGGATTCAATGTGGCAATTCAACAGGGAGCGACCTGAATTAGTACTCACGACCTCCAAACAAGATAGCGTCCTTCAATGTCAGCAGGGCCACTCTTGAGCTCCACAGACTCCTCACACATTTATATGGCAAACTGCAACAGGCAAAAGTCCTTTAATGGCAGCAGGATTCACTTGAGGTACACAAGCTCTTCTACACATTTATATGGTAAAACAGAAAGTACTATACCAGGCAGGCTGCTTCTGTATCCCGATCGCAATTACTGCACACTACCCGGAAGAACACACAGCAGATTCAGTTCCTGACAGACCGAGAGCAATTCGGCAATTTCTCCAGTCTTCTACAGGTGAGCCTGGTTTCTACTCTTCAGATATCCTTTGATTCTCTTCACAGAACGGATTCAGTCCTAATAAGCAGTTACACAAGCTGCAGACCGGAACTCTGGGCCTACACACGCTTTCCCGACTAAAACTGCACACTGAAAAGCACAGGGATCCTTCCTTCTTCACTACCAGAGCTCAACTGAAACTCCAACAGACAAAACCGGGCACTTCCTTTGAGTTCCTCCAAGTTCTTGACTGGATTGGCTGTCACTCACAATAGACTGCTCCTGTTGGTCCAAAAGGCGCCAAGTCTAAACTACATCTCCCAGAGTCACTGCCCATACAATCCTCTTGTGGCTGGCTCAAATTATGAGTCCAAGTTCTGATTCGTCCAAGGCACCATTTTAGAGCTAGCTTACCCCACACTGATTGGTCCAGTTCAGCAGTTCAAAACCAGAATGGGGAACTAGGCAGACACTGTTCTGACTGCAAAGAAAGCAGGTTAGACAAACTGTAATTTCATTATTACTCTAAATGGTTTCTGGCAAACAGTTACATCTTTCAGATAGGTTCCTTTGCACTCCTAGTGACTACAAAAATGGAGTGAATTGGCAGCAGCTCGAGTGGTACTCAATCAAAGAAACACACAGTCCCCCATACAAACTAATTATGTCTGCAAGCAGACAGCTCTTAAAGAGACAGTACCAGAGGTTCTAAAACACTCACTGATAAATGGCTTAAACGCCAAACACCTATTCAGGCTTGGAGCATTCAAGCAAGCTCCTGAAGTCTTTTGGGAACCCCATTTTCAGGGGTTACATATATAGTAGCACCCTCTTTACAATCACATTTCAAGCTAGGTGAGCAGTTACCATTGGATAAAGAGACATAGGGTGGACACTCACTCTAGGAAGCAATGCAGATGGACACGGACAGAGTGAGAAGTCGACTGATGAGAGAGAGAGAAGAGAGAGACAGTCTGTATGTTCACGGCAATGGCTGAGGGTTGGCAACAAGCGTTCTTGTGTGGGACATAGACCATTGCTTACTCTTCAACTGACTATCAAGGCTTGAAATGCGTATAATTGTTCTGCAGAAGTTCTTCCCTTGTGGTCGCTCAACAGGAGCAATGTTCGGTGGTATGCTGGGTGCATAAAGCGAGAGCTATTGTCAAGCTGGCCCTGCTTAAGATCAAGCACGAATGCAGCAACATATCAACAAAGTGATAAGTTTTGTCCTCTGCTATGGGTTTGGTGACCCACTATTTGCTGTTCTTCGAGAATGGAAATTGATACCTAGGTTGTCCTTAGTTCACGCCTTTATCACAGCTTGCTTGACATTACAATTTCATTGTAGTCCATTAGGGCAAGTTGTGTAAGCACTGCATGCCCATGTAGGGAGAAATGCTGCCTCTTGGGGCAGTACTTGTTAATTAGCGAATGGAACACCTCAAGGTTTCCCGTGGTGGCAAAATTTGGTTATCTTCTTAATGTCATTCAGGAGCCTTGTGTCCATGACTATCTTCCTGAGTGCCCTCATACGCTGGTTCTCCTTTTCAGCCATAATGTGCTTTCAGTGTATTCTTGGGACAGTGGGGCATGTACATTGAAGGAACTCTAGTCCAACTATCCAGGAGTGGTTATTAACAACATGCTCCAAAACAGAAATCCACTTCTCCTCAGCAGTACTTCATCTCCCAAACACGTTGCACCACACCACCACAAATGATTCATCACAGACCGATCCAAGGTGATAATTCCTCATGGTGCTTCTGTTTTGCCTTTGCACATAGTTTTTGACAGTAGATTTAGCAAAGTGCCAGACGTCATATTGATGTTCCACGCTTGGAAACTTTTCGGCTTTTTCATAAGATTTGACGATCTGGGGGTATCGGGTCGGTCGCAATTATCTTTATGTTTAGACCAGCATTTAATATGCTACTCATTGCTCTTATAAAACCCTCCTTCTCCATAACATTAGAATTTGCAATGTCTGACACCTGAATCAGGGTTGATTCCAACACTTTCCATGAATCAGAATCCATGATAGTGTATGTGCAATATTTTGCTGAATATCCCAGAGAATCACACCTCCATCTCTCAAGACTGTGAGCACCTTCCCATGCAGCGAAGTCCAGTTTGATGTCTTGCATGTCTGCAATATGTGATTCACAACGAAGTAAATATTTCTTCTCTACATCACCATACTGTGCTGCACACATTAGTGGTACATATGCAGAAGATCATAATGCGACGATAGCTGTTACCGCTAAATAGTATGCATCCACTACAAAGATTTCGGCACCCATCTTTCCCACCATTGGCTGTGACTGCCAAGAGAAACTGTGTGCATTAGCACAACAAAATTCAATAACAAACATCGTTCCATGGGTATAGTTTTGACAATTAGCAGCGGCAAATGGCATAGCTGACACAGCAACATCTGGAAAAGTGAGAACAGGGATGAGCAAAACACTAAGTATTTTGCTTCTGTTACTGGTGTCTCAGCCTGAAGAAATGACTGTTGGTCTGATATATCATCAGCACTTTCAGTGTACGATTCGCAAGAAGATCGCGGTTCAAACATAAACACATTGCTTTCATTGACAGCATGTTCAGAGGATGAAAAGGAAGATGTTTCTGTACCGCGACTTATGTTTATCAATGAAGGCTTGTTTGGTGTGGAAGTGCATCCAGGACGTGTGTCGAAACACACTTACTGTTGATCCCAGGGTTTGCAGTGTGTGGATGGTCTGTGGAAATCACAGTATCATTCAACCATTCAACTACCAGTATGGCTTGAGTATCCATGGTCTTTGTATACATCATCCGGCAATTCAGGCCACTGACAGGAAAAGTCATGCATCACAGGTTTCTGCTGACAGGCAAAGTCTTGCACTGCTGGTGTGTGCTGTGTTGCAACTGAAATCACATGTACTGCTTGTAAAGAGATTCCCGCTGCAGTACTGTGTCATTGTTCTGTGAATTGGTAACTGGCATCTCCATTCTCTGCCGCTGAAATACAAATCATAACATCAGTACATGCAAAACCACATGGAAGCCAAACAATCAGTGAAGAGTTGGTGCCTCACACCAAATCACCATACCTTGTTACTATCATTGAGTGATAAATGGACTTCAGAGGAGTAAGATGCATGCTGGATGGATGGAACAGCTTCCTCATTTAGTCGTTGTGTTGGATTTCCCAGATCTAAGAGATTAGATCCACAACCCTTCATTAGGATTTCTGCACATTGTCAAAACTAGCACTATCAATCTAAACGCAATATTTTACTGCTTATTTTGTTTGAAAATCATGCTTACACTCCCCTCGCACAGTGACAAAATGCTTGTGCGTTTTGTATTGGTCTAACAAGATTTTCATTTTAGTGGCCTTGAGAGTTGCACTGTACAAGGCAACACTTCAGTATGTCCACCAAAGTGCCAGTAGAAAGGGATCTAGTGCTCATTGATATTCCCAGTTTCTATACCTGCTCATTAGTGTTAGCAAAACATAATTTCTACCAATTTCATGCCCTAAATGAAAATGTAACAACAGAACGTTGTATCTGGAGATAGACAATATCTACCAATATACAGTTGCATTCAACTTGAATAGTATAGTCAAATCACACTATGCAGATGGGAAGGGGAAAAAGGAATAATCAGCAGCAGGCAATTATATGATACTCTAGCCTCACGTAACAAAGGTTCATTTCACCACTAAATTTTTTGTGTGTGTGTTCTGTCGAACATACATTCAGGAACAGGTTTGTGCTGCTGTGAGTTCCATCCAGCACCAGGAGGCCTTTACTGTATGCTTAGCACAGATGCATTACAAAGAATGATCAACCCAGCCTGGGCAGCGACTCTGTTGACCGGTCGTTCACTGACTTGGCAGTGTTTGTTGCCAACTGCCCTGCACCTTACCCTACAACACAGCACAAACTGTGTGCCATCCTGTGTGATGGCAAATTGTTTCCAATACTGGATGATACTGCATTGCAAATTACACCTCAGAATACCATCAACATACAAACCAAATAAATATTCAACGCAGACAACTATGCAATGTGCAAACTATAATTGTATAGATGAGAATGAGAAAGCAGCTCCACACATCTGGGTGGAACTGCAAAGTATAAGATCAACCAAAGCATCAATGAGAGGGTGATATTCATGGAAAAGGCTTCCAGTGGAAGAGACTGCACTTAAACAATAATAGAACTTCATGTAGCATATGACAGACTGTACTGCTTTGATGGAACAATTAAAAAGGATGGGAGTAGCGACCATGTGCTGACTAGACTGAGCAATTGGTCCCCATCTTCAGACAACATTCTAATATTCTTATGTGACTAGAGTGCAATGCAGTTGCAAACACATAGCTGTGAATATAAAAGCAATTAACACAGCTGAAGTCAGATTGGAATTCACTTACTCTTTATAACCAGTGTCCAGGTGGTATGGTAGACTGCGTCGGTGAAGTGGTCAGAGCACACCACATTATGCCGTGTTGGAGAAAATGTGTCTAAGTCTATGCTAGACCGATCAAGGAATAACAGCCATTGCCTCGGAGATCATCTTTCATAGGGATGCGGTGATATGATGGCTTTGCGACCTGTGTTAGTTTTCCGCTGTTGGTGTGACAACCTCGCACAGTGCAGGTTGGCATTTCTTCTGAAGCAAATGAATGCACTGAGACGGTGCTGGGTCTCGAAACAATGACTGAAGGCAACACTAAACAGTTGGAAAAGGAACATTAATTAGACACGGTCCAATTGCATGCACCAGCACAGTGCAGGACAAGGAAGAACAAATGATAAAGGTTGTCACTTGATAATGGCATATACAACGTTATATGGCACAGTTGAGTATAGAACTATATTTTCATTGGTAAAAGTGGCACTCTGTTGCCATTTTATCTCTGAGTCAACACCATTGCAGTTGTTTTGTTGTAATGCAACATAACAAATGCTTCAAGGACAACATGAAACTGTGGTATGGCAGTGCCCACACACAGGTCTCCCACAATCAAGAAAGTAACATAGGCTTGACATAGAATCCACTATTCAAATCTGAACACCACTGACCCACTATTCGTGTAGTCTGTCAGAACAAAGGTTCCAATGAAAGTCTACTGCGAGACTGTTTGTTGGCCAATGCAAATCACTGTTCTCAATGCTGTTTGCTGTTTAATCAGTTAAGGAAATGGATGCATTCAGGAACATGTCACTAGCGACTTTATTTATTTAGTTGTTTAACCAGGTATAGCACACTAAGCTGAAAGCTTTTTACAGGAGCGACCTGGGAGCACAAGGAGGTTAAGTGACTTGCTCAGGGTCACACAGTATGCAAGTGGAAGCTGTGGGATTCAAACCCAGTCTGGTCTGCTGGATGTCACCAGATTTGCTCAGAGCCTTATTAAAGGTACACTGTGCAATGAAGATTCAACATCACTGTGGTTGTAATCAGTCTTGTTACATAAGCCAAGTTCTTTGATACCCGGTAAGCACCACTTATAACATATTGCATGTCTCATTGTTCAAATGCTCCATCTGTAAGGTACATTACTAGAAATGTCGTGCAATGGTAGTCCAAGTC
Source organism: Neoceratodus forsteri (assembly GCA_016271365.2). Taxonomy (NCBI): domain Eukaryota; kingdom Metazoa; phylum Chordata; order Ceratodontiformes; family Ceratodontidae; genus Neoceratodus; species Neoceratodus forsteri. Next base: position 5,760,924 of record CM057449.1, on the reverse strand, counting down.
CTAATTATCATGTGAACAGTACATGGAGCATTGCTTCTTAGAAGTCATGGAGCTATGTGTGTGCCAAAGCCTCATCACTGTCTTCATCCGCTTCCGTGAAACCCGTGTACACTCCACTAGCCTTGGGCCACTTTGCACAAATGGATGTCACAATGCAAGCTGGGATGACACGATGCACCTCATTCCCAAAATGAAATGCACCCAGTGTGTATACTGTATGAACACAGCAAGCCACATGGACCTGTAGGAAGATAACAAAGCAGACATGACCATGTAGCAGTACCAAACAGTGGGTGTGTGGTTTCTTAATTTTTCTCATAAAGCAAGTTGACTGATCACAACAGTAAGCAAAAGTGGTCAACAGAACAGCACACAGTACTCAAGAGGGGTCTCAACAAGTTTCTGAGCACAGGTATGCAAATGTCATGCTGCCTACTTCTGATATCTCTCTCCATGCATTCCAGTATACCCTCCACACTCTGTACTCACCTCACAGTGCCTGCCTGCTTACCTCTAGATCATCTGGTATGACCACCCCAAGGACCCTTTCCATGTTAGCTACTACCACCCACGCCCATCACTCGGTACTCTCCCACCTTGTTTTTGTTTCCAAGATGCATCACGCACATGCTTGGGCATCATTGACAGTCTACATGGCAGCATAAAAGCAGTAGAAATCTAATACAAAGTTAGCAGTGTTACCTGTTCTGAGGGAGATTAGATGGCTGTGGATGCCTGTAACAAGAACATATTGATATCAGAGCCAGCTGTACAACTGAAGGGTCAAGACATCCAGTAAGGAACTGTGTGGAAAGAGATGCACTGTAACCCCTCAAGCTTGTCACCAACTAATGGGACAGTTCCTGGCAGCATAGACACTGTCTTATTGTTGGCATCACAGAGCAATTTCCACAGTGACACAATGATGTCACATCATGTAATCTCAAACACATGGAGTCATCATCGGTCTCCTCGATGTCGTACTCTGGTATGCTGCACTCCACTTGTCACTGTACAGGGCAACTCTGAATGTCTTTGGGTTTGAACATATATGCTGAATGCCATTTCTGACAGTCAATACTAGCGTGTCCTCTAGCACATCCGATGGGTCACTGTCTGTGCCACTCTCATCATCAGTGTCATTCACTTCTGACATTGCCGAAATGTTTTCCTCATCTTCAATTCTTCCTCCACTTGATATGTTCTGGCGTTGTGTGAAACAGGGTTGAACAAGCAATGTTGTAGGCAAAATAGAAACACACACTATGGCAACCTCAACGATGATGTTGTTAAAATATCTTATGTAAAGTCTCCTGCCTAAAAAGTGAGAAAGGTGACACCATCAACACGGTAATCAATGCATGCTTCACACTACAAATGCTGGCACAAGTGCTCTTCTCTACCTTTTGCTTTCATTTCCTACTTCTAATTAATCGGGAAAGGTTCTAAACTCGACAGCTCAACTCGAATGGATATTATTAACAGCAGGCACTGCGTGACACTTTTCAAAAGGGCAGTTATACAGGACTTTATTGCATGACTCAAATCACATATTTAGGGCAAAATATAGACTAGTTTCCATTTTCCTAACATCCAAATGCAGCACCTCGACCTCAGAGGATAGTTTGTTCTGGAGGTTGGCAGGTGGTTAGGAGAGGCAAATACAGTGCACCATCAATCAGTGCTGTCCAACGTAGCAGTTCCCCAAACCACATAAAAAATGGAAACAAACCAGAATCTGACTATCTCCACAGCATAACAAAGGGTAAAGGAAACTGCAGAGCAGTAAACTGTAGCACAGGAAGTAAAACTCAAAAGTCAACAAAACAGGAACCAAAACAGGAAGAAAAAGCAAAAGGCAATCCAAAAATTGTATGCTTATAGGAGACTCTATGATTAGGGATGTTTATACCACAATCTTAGATTTCTTTGATGGGGGTAACCAGAGTGTTGGACCAAGTGGTTTCAGTTGATGTTGCCCACCTTCACTGCATCAAAGCTTTCGGTACTGGTCCACATAGAAGATTGATTAAGAAGATGGGTAGGCTGAGGGTGGGTCTGAGGTTGGTCAACTGGGTGGCAAACTGGTTGGCATGAAAGACACAGAGAGCAGTTGTAAGTGGCATACAGTCATAACAGATGCAAGTCACAAGTTGGTTCCTCATGGGATCAGTCCCAGGGCCCGTCCCTCCTCAATGTGTTCAGCAGTTACATTACAGATGGACTGGAGTGCATGGTTTGTCTGTCTGCAGATGACACCAAGATCTGCAACAGAGCCAAAGATCACAATGGTGTGGGCAGAATGAGGAGCAATCTGGATAAAGTGGCAAAATGGTCAGAAGAGTGGCAACTGGCATTTCACTCAAAGAAGTGCAAGACCTTGTGCATAGTTATCACAGATGACATGAAACCATCCAAGCAGACCACTAAAGCAGTATTTAAGGCAAGGGGATGTTGGGTTACTGGCAGCAGTATCACAAGTCGAAAGAGTGAGATAATAATCACACTTGCCAAGACAGTGGTTAGGCCACATCTGGAGTACTGCATGCAGCTCTGGGAGGCCATACATTCAGAAGGACAGTAACAAAATGGAGGCAGTCCATAGAAGGGCACCCAAAAGTGAAATAGTTCTCAAGACAATGTAAATGAGTGCATTCACATCAAAGAATAGCTTGGTTACATATAGTTTTCCGTGCGCCACTTATCTATCGCGTTCCTTGTCACAGTATTTTGCTACTCATTCGGGAGTTATAATTAGAAGCTGGGTCTCTTTTGGCTTGATGGTTATAAGTACCACTCCACAGAATTGCAAACCACCTAACCCACCAACCACAAACACAACCCGACAGAGACCCACTGAAATTAAATCTAGACACCACAAAGAGTATGAATAGTGGCGGTTGCCCCATCCCATCTTTACATTGTGCTATTTATTATATACGATACAGATCCAGGTTAACCAACAGCCTACTTTCACCATCTGAACTGCATTATGTCTGTCCAAAGTGTTCTGAGGTTGCCCATAGTTTTGTGGCTTCATTTGGCCACAAGGACAATTACACATTATTACTATTGAACACATACCTAGAAACTAAACAATTGCAGGTACACCCAAGGAAAAGCACACACTAAACACTGTACTGAAACAGCATGCAACAGTTAGCTCCTCTTTACAGTCAGAGTAATCACTGACATTACCACACAAGAGTGATGACCGAAAAGGTGCAGATTACTATTCAGTATTTTATATCAGTATATTATGGAGTATATAATTGTCTTATAACACCAACTTTTCCTGTGTGGGCAATCGGCCAGCAACACATACCTGCAATACAGTTAATAAAATAATATACTGAAAACAAAATGTCTGTATCAGCCTGTTATACAGTGATAGACTGCATTTTTTAAAAGGTTTATATTACCATACATGTGCCTTGTAACACTATAATTTAGATATGTTACAGCACCTTTATGCATAATACATTTAATTCATCACTAGCAACACATCCCCTTTTCAGACATTTAGCCAGTTGCTTCAAATAGAATGGGAGACTTCACCAAAGAAGTGAAGCAATTCCAAACCCAAACCCTAATTCTCACAGCTCTGGTGGCTCTCTAGCTCTGTGCGGTGCTGAACAAAGAAGGTGACACAACTAAGGCCTCAGCCTTCCCCACCACCTGCATAAGAGAATAAAAATAGAACAAGCATGGAACTGCCACCAGAGGACAAAGGAACTTCCTCTGTCATCCTCCTGAAGCCTGGTGGAGACCTCATGGCAAGATACTGTGGGGTATACCTTCTTTACCATGCCCGGAGGGAGGGAGGGAGGGAGAGAGACAAGGCTATGAGGAGGATGGCACATTGGCACAAACAGGATGTGACCAGCAGGCGACCATAATTATAGGGGGCCCAGGCGGCAATCATGTGCAAAGAGCAAGGGCCATAAAAAATGTATAATTAAAAAACCTATGAACACAGGGTGGGAAAATGGCAACATGTACAAGGGACTCAATACATTGGATATCTACCTAGAAATATATGAAACATACACTGGGGCATTAGACTTCTGACATGTCCAAATCTGTAACACACACACACACACACTCACCGGCACAAAACACAGACAGACACGCACATACACACACACACACACACACACACACACACACACACACACACAATCCAACTGATGAGAGCTTAGCCCAGCCCATTCTGTCCCTTTCCATTGCCCCTGAGCCACTCAGCTACTTTGCTGAGCTGCATCCACCGCCATCTCCTTGCAGAAGTCCCTCACCATCTTCAAATTGGGATCTCTTGATGCTGCACATATATTTTCAAATATGGTGATCATGACATGCCAACCACCACCAGTGTCTCTCCTTTCCTTTTGGGTATACACTAGCCACCATCCTCCCCAAAACAACGCACAGACACAACAACCCCTGCAGCCAGCTTGATAAGCTAACCCCCAACACACACCACACCCCTACAGCCAAACAAATGCAGATGGAAAGTGCATACTTGCAGATGCAACAACATGATACAGCCCAGGTCTGAAGAACTTACCTGGCACACAAATGGGCAAGGATGGCAGGAAGGCAGTGAGGACTTCGTGTGCTGTCTTGATTAAAGCAGTCACAGGGAAGGAGACAGGAAGAATAAGTGATTGCAGCTCTTCCGTGAAAGGTACAATGCTGTTGTGGCGACTGGCATCTCAGGCAGGACACAGAAGGCGCATTTTGTTGCCAGGCACTCTCTGCTAGGTAGCAGCACTCAGGAAATCGGCAGCAATCAACTTGTTCGATCGGAACATGCAGAACATGCAGCTTCTCCCAAATTCGTGACTTTTTCCGGCAACTGTGTCTCCTTTCTCGAGCAGTACTATGCTGAAACCAAGGGAGAATGACTGCTTATATGGGCTAAGCACAGACCAGAGTAGGAACTGAGTGGCTTAGGTAGGGGTGAGCAGAGGTGCAAAAACATCATTGCGCCGGCAGAAATGTGATAAAGGGATTGGTCAGGATAGTTTCGTCAGCATCTGTGGCGTACACCATAGTCTGTGCAGCGAGAATGGTAGAACAAAGAGCAACAACAGCAGCAAACAGACAGTCAGAGTGGGGTACATGTAATGGCACATCAGCGGGTGATACCACGGAGAGAAATACAGAAGTGGAATCGAACAAACAATGTGAAGCACCTGGAGGCATGTGGGCACTCACAGCCAAGGAGAGCACGCGAAGAAGGTTAAATTAATAGTAAGGAGGCGTATGCGTGCGCGTGACACATGGAAGCTGTGGCCGGGATGTATATTGTGCAACAACCACAATGCAACTGTGCCATGCCGTGACCCCAAGCAGAGGCCATGCAGGGACATGGAGAGGAAAGATGGTGACCCGCATCTCAGAGGCTGCCCAGAACGTGGAAACATAAAAGCAAACTTCATTAAGGTGAGTGAAAGGCTAAAAATAAAACACAGGGGTTTCTAATAAGGTTGATTAAGCAACGCTAGACTACTTTGGACTGAAATATCCACGGTTTCCTTTAACATTTCAGTGCCTTAGGGCAGAAAGCACCCTCTGTGCCTTTAGAAACATAGAAACATAGACTTTGATGGCAGATAAGGACCGCTAGGCCCATCTAGTCTGCCCATTTCCTACTACAGGATGAGCCGCAGATCCTTGTCAACTAACAGCCTTTATCTTCTGCCCCACAAAGAATTGCCTTATGTCTGTCCCATGCATTCTTGAATTCTCCCACAGTTTTAGAACCCACTAGCTTCCTCAGGAAGGCTGTTCCATGCATCCACTACCTAATAATCTTCCTCACATTGCCCTGAACCGCCCTCCTTCTATCTTTAAATTGTGTCCCCTTGTTCTTGCAAGTCTCTTTTCTGAAAGATGCTACCCTCTTGGACTTTGTTGAATCCTTGAGGTGCGTGAAGTTTCTATCATGTCCCCCTCTCCCTTCTTTCCTCAAGGGTATACATATTAAGCTCCTTTAGTCTCTCCTCATACGGCTTCTCTTGCAGACCCTGCCCATTTAGTTGCCCTCTTCTGGACTGCCTCTATCCTGTCTATGTCCTTGCAGAGATGGGGTCTCAGAACTGGACACAGTATTCCAGATGGGGTCTCACCAACTGTCTGTACAGAGGGATAACAACTTCCTGTTTTCTGCTGCTGATGCCTCTCCTATACATCCCAGTATACCCCCAGCCCTCCCTACTGCCTTCTCACATTGCTTGCTAACCTTAAGGTCATCTGATATGATTTACCCCAGTCCCTTTCCTGTTTTGTTGTTGTTACTACCTCCCCACCCATAATGTATTCTTTCCCTGGGTTCTTGTTTCCCAGGTGCATTATTTTGCACTTTTGCATTGAATCCTAGCTGCCATCGTCTGACCATTCCTCCAACCTTGCCAAGTCCTTTTCATCCTTTCCACGCCTCCTTGTGTATCAACCCTGTTGCAGATCTTTGTGTCATCTGCAAAAGGCATACTTTTCCTTCCAGTCTCTCTGCAATGTCACTGATGAAGACATTAAAAAGGACTGAACCCAATACTGAACCCTGCGGTACCCCACTGGTAACCGCCCTTTCTTCAAGGTGGACTCCATTTACAATTACCTTCTGTGTCCTGTTGTCCAGCCAATGTTTTACCAGGCTACCACCCTGGGACCCACTCCCAGGCTGGTTAATTTGACTAATAATCTTTGTGTGGGACTGTGTCAAATGCCTTGCTAAAGTCTAGGTAGGCCATGTCCACAGCCCCTCCCTGGTCTACTACTTTGGTCACCTAGTCAAAGAAATCTATTAGATTCGTCTGACATGACCTTCCAGCAGAACCCATGCTGCCTTGGATCCTGTGCTCCACTGACCTCTAGGTACTCAATTATTCTTTCCTTCAGAAGTGACTCCATCACTTTCCCTACCACAGAAGTCAGACTGACAGGTCTGTAGATTCCTGCCTCTGTCTTGGTCCCACTTTTGTGAAGGGGAATTACATCCGCCTTCCTCCAGTCCTCGGGTACCACACCATCCTCCATGATTTATTAAAAGAGTAGCCAGTGGTTTCACTAGTTCCTTCCTTAATTCTTTTAGAATTCTGGGTGAATTCCATCAGGACCCATTGCTTTGTCCGCCTTCAGTTTTAGGAGTTCTTGCAGAACCCTTTCTTCTGTGAAAGGACTGGGATCGACCCCCTATCAAGAGTGCTTCTGTTAGTTGGATTAGGCACTTCCCTCTCCTCTTTTGTGAATACTGAGCAGAAATATTCGTTCAGTATTCCTGCTTTTCACTGTCCCCCTCTGCCCACCTCCGTTCATTCTATTCAGCCTCACTATCCCTCCTTTGTCTTTCTCATCGCTGATGTACCTGTAAAGGTTTTATCCCCTTCTTAACTGAGTTGGCTGTCTTTTCCTCAGTTTGGGCCTTTGCTATTCTGACTTCCCTCCTGCTTCTTTCTGCCTTAACTGGTACAGCTCTCTGTCCTGCTCCTTCTGTGTTTCCTTATACTTCCAGAATGCTATCTTTTCTTCCCTGACTTTCCAGCAACCTCTCTTGAGAACCATAGTGGCTTTTCTTTCATTTTGATTTATTTGCTTCACACAAGGCTTGTTGCCTCTGTGATAGCAGTTTTGATAATTCCCATTGTTGCTCCACACCTCCTTCTAGCCTGTTTGCTAGTGCTTTTCTGAGGCACTCCCCATCTTGCCAAAGTCAGCCCTCCTAAAGTCCAGTACCCTCACTTTTGTATGGCTTGACTCTGTAGCTGAGTTTAACGTGAACCACACTGTTTGATGGTCACTTGACCCCAGATGGCAACCCACTTCTAGATCTGAGATCCTCTCACCGCCCCGTTTGAGAGTCGGTCTAGATTGCTCCCTCACAGTGGGTTCCGAACTAGCTGTCTAATGCCTGCCACCTGTAGGGCATCAAGAATGGCCCTGCTGTTGGATGTGGCTGCAGCAAATGTGCTCAGTTAACATCTGGCATATTCAGGTCTCCATCAACAGTATCTCCCTTTCTCTGCCATTCTAAGAATGCCTTCATCATATCCTTGTCCATTTCCTTCCCCTGACATGGGGTCTGTACACAACCCCTGTGCGGATTGTGGTGCCCTTCCAGTCTCCAAGGTGACCCACATTGCCTCCTCTCCTCCCTGTTTACTCTTTTGTTCAGTTGCTTTTATCCCTTCCTTTACATGAAGAGCTACTCCTCCCTCTTCTCCCCTGCCTGTCTCTCCTGTAGGTTGTGTACCCTGGTATGTTAACATCCCAGTCATGGTTCTCTGTGTACCATGTTTCTGTGACTGCTACATATCCAGGCATCGCTCTTCCATTAAGGCCACCAGCTCAGGGGCTTGTTGCCCAGACTTCGGCATTGGTACTCATTACCTCCATTTCCTGATGGCCTTACCCCTTTGCCCCATCCCTGTCCTTCTTGCCTTTGTCACTTTCTCCATTTACCCCTGCCCTTCTCCCAATCGACACCTCCATGTTGATGTTTGCCACACTTACTGCCGTGATTGTTTGGGGACTAGGATTTTCCTGCTCCTTTCCAGTGCCTCCCCTTGGCTGGTTTAAAAGCTTGCCAATGAAGCATTTAAACCTATCACCTAGGATCCTGGTCCCCTCCTGGACAGATGCAGCCCATCATGCCAATATGGGCTTGCATCACTCCCAGGTGGACCCCCAGTCCCAATGAAGCCAAATCCCTGAGCTCCACACCAGGTTTTCAACCACTGATTGAATCATGATACGGAACACCCTAGCTTCTCCTATGCCATAGATAGAGTAGCACCTCCGAAAAGGTTACCGTGCATGCTACTTGACTAAGCGGCCCCTCCTATTCCACAAACTCTTCCTGCACTTCTCTAATCCCTCTTAGCCAGGTCATTTGTTCCTAGGTGGACAATGACATCCAGCTCCCTCCTGTGCAGCTGCTCCGGCAATCCTGAGGATTGCTCCCTGTCCCTCAAGCCATGGCGCCAGGCAGGCACTGCCACCTCCCCCCTTCCTTGCCCAGTTCTAACTTCCTAACAATGGGTCCCCCACCAGGAGTTGTTTCTTCCCCTGCAGGGTCCCCTGCCACCCTCCCGTGGATCTCCTTTGTGGAGGTTCCCAGCATCCTCCTTGGTCTCCACTGTGGGTGCCTCCATAGAGGAACCACACTTTGCCAGAATGGCATAGGGATTGTGGAGAGGTACAACTTAAAAGCACAAGGTGTGTTTGGTTGCCTCGGCAACCTTGCCTGACACCAGTTGGTCCTTTCCACCTGTGATCATCTGTGTCAGCAAGTTCAGTTCCCCTTGGCCTAAGCCTCTATTTCAACTGCAATGTTACAAAACACAGTGCAGCAGAGGATGCCCAAGCACACACAGTAGGAACTAGGAGGTAAGACTTTAAAACACCCTGAACTAGTGAATGAGCACTGTATACAGAGATTTGGTTTGATACTGACTGGCACAGTTTTCTAAAATGCAGGAAGAAAACCTGCATGTACTGCATAAACAGAGCCACACCTGAACCTGGGTGAAGCAGTAGTAAAACTAAGCGTGAGTATATTGTTGTAGGTAATGCAGTGTAGCAATTACACCAGGTGTAATTAAGTGAATGCTTTCAGGCTAGAAACACTTACAGAATATATTCCCTTATTGTTTGCACACTGGCTCACATACCGGTTAGGAAGTCAGAGGAGAGTGATACAGTTCCTACAAACTTGTGAGTTCTCATGTAATTAGTAACTTGCTTCAGAACAAATATGGCTGCAGGCTTTTCAAAAAAGCATTGTTTAAAACTGACATCATGTGCTGCGCTTTCTTTATTACAGAAGGGCACAACTGTAACTGTTAATTTCAAGTTCTGAGAATTCAAGGAAGGTTAGAGGCAGATAATTGTTGAATACATTCTGCAATAGTAGCACCACTGAATGTTTACTTTATGCAATAAAAGCACTTCTTGAATTGAATTCCAGACAAGAAAAGTTTCTTTAAACAGAGCCTAATACACTGACAGACAACAGTGGGGAAACAGGAGAAAAAATCGGAGGTCAGTCAGGACTGTTTACTTCATCAGTTTATACTCAAAATAAGAACTGAATGCTGAATACAGAACTTTCAATATAAAGACATAGGATAAAGTCTGCCTGCCTACATGGAAAGTCTGTAAAAAGTCTGAACCACTATATCTATTTAATTTAAGGATGTGTGTTTTACACACATGTAAACAAAGTGACAAATAAGATTTTAAATGAAATAGAATTTATACTGAGTTTCCTTGGTGTTGGGTGTTTAACGTTGTATCCAGAAGGTATATGGGAGGTCATACTTCAGCTGAGAAACTGCATAACTTTAATTTAATTTATGTATATAATGCTTTTATATAAAATAATTCTGATCATGTTAGACCAAGAGAATCAGAACACACGAACATATGAAATTTGCCAAAAGATAAAGGCCTAGAGGTCTATCAAGTCTGCTTCAATGTGCAGCTAACACCTTTAATCTGCAACTGCCCCTCCCTTCCCTTCATTAACTCTTCCCTTGTCCTGTCCCATCCTCGTTTGAAGCATTCCACTGTTCTACTGCATACTACTTCAGCAGGCAACGATTCCACCCAGCCACCACCCTCTCTGTAAAAAAAAGTGTCTCTCATCTCCCACCTGAACCTTCCTCGCCCAGTCTCATCATGGCCTCTGGTGGCCCTCCTTCCTTACTTTGAACAGTCCCTCTGTACCAGTCTTGTTTATTCCTTTCATGTATTTAAAGGTTTCAATCATGTCACCCCTGTCTCTCCTCTCCTCCAGTGAGTTCATGTTCAACTCCTTCAGCCTCCTCTCGTGATGATAAGTCCCCAGCCCCTTGATCATCTTTGTTGCTCTGTGCTGCACCTCCTCCAGTAACTTAATGTCCCTCTTCAGATGTGGACTCAGTACTGCACAGTACTCAGGTGTGGTCTAACTAATGACCTATACAGTGGCAGAATCACCTCCTCCTCCCGAGGATATACCCCTTGCAATACAACCCAGCATTTTGTTGGCCTTTGCAGCTGCCTTCCTACATTGTGCCGAGTTGTTCATTGACCCTGTAATGAGCACACCCAGGTCCTTTTCCTCCTCTGTCTGGGCTAGCTGCACTCCCCTAACTGGTAACTCCTCCTTGGGTTATTCATCCCAAAATGCAGCACTTTGCACTTTTGGCATTAAAGCCCAGCTGCAGGTGTCTGACCAGGTTTCAAGCTTTGCCAGATTACCCTGCAACCCTGCCACCCCCTGGGTCATCCACCACCACGCCTACCTTGGTATCATCAACAAACAGACTGATCTTGCTCTTGATGTCCCATGATATGTCTGCAATGAATATCCCAAACACTGGTCCCAACACTGAGCCCTGTGGAACACCACTCATCCCTGCCCTTGGGTGTGAGCTCCCCACCCACCTCCACCCTCTGTTGCCTTCCCTGCAGCCAGTTTCTTACCTATCTCACCAGCTTTGCACCAGCCCTATGCCTACTAACTTCCTTCCCAGCCTGCCATGTGGCACTGAGGTCAAATGCCTTACTGAAGTCAGACACAGGACATCCACTGCATGGCCCTGTCCAGTTGCCTAGTTACCCAGTCATAGAACTCAACCAGGTTGGTTTGGCAGGATCTGCCACATATGAAGCCATGCTGTCTGCTGTTCTGTAGTCTTTTGGCCTCTAGGAGGGCCATCAGCCTCTCCTTCAGGGTAGTATCCATTAGCTTACCCATGATGGATGTGAGGCTCACTGGTCTGTAGTTTCCTGGTTCATCCTTGGGGCCACTCTTGTGGAGGGACACCACATGAGCCATCCTCCAGTCCTGAGGTACATACCCGAATGTAGTGAGGCATTAATTAGGTCTGCCAAAGTCCTGCAAGGACCTCTGCCAGCTCCTTCAGTACCCTGGAGAGGATGCCATCTGGGCCTTGTCCACCCTCAGTGCCTCTCAAACCTCTCAAACTCTGCTCTCCATGATTTCCCCATCTGTCACCACTTCCCCTGCTTCTGCCATTTCTCCCTCCTTGGGTGTCACCCCTTCTTCTCTTAGTAAATACTGAGCAGAAGTACTCATTTAAAGCTTCCGCCTTTATCATACCCTGCTTCCACCCAACCCCCTCCTTCCTAATCCTTACTATGTGGTCCTTACAGTCCTTTTCTCCTGATGTACTTAAAGAAGTCCTCTCCCCCTTCTTAATGCCTTGTGCCAGCCTGAGTTCTGTAGATGCCTTGGCTCCCTTACTGCCCTTGTCACCTCCTTCAATTCTGTCAAGTACTCCTCTCTGTCCTCCCCTTCCCTGTTTTCTTGTACTTTCTAAAGGCAGTTCTTTCCTCCTTACCTTTCCATGACCTCCTTGCTCAACCAGCTTGGTTTCTTAGCCCTAGCCTTCTTGCTCTGGGCTTTGCAGCAGGTTTTGGTTGCCTCCACTATCCCCAGCTTTGAGCTCCCACCTCTGGTTAGTGTCCATACTAGATTGAATTCTGGCCGGAACCCTTTACCACTTCCCCATCCTCCCAAAGTTGGCCCTCCTGAAGTCCAGCACTATTGTACCAGATTCCACTCCTTCCTTGTCGCTTGTCCCAAGATGTATAATTAAATGAGGCTTGTCCCCACCCTTCTAGCATATTTCAGAACAGACTGTCCCACCTTTCCATTTTCACAAACATGAATCAGTTGTCTTAGGCATCTGCCACCTAGTGGCAGGAATTAAAATTACATGAAAGAATTGATGAAAAATGTCAAATAGAAATTGTTAGATTGTATAATCATATAAAATAGATTATATATGTTTACAAATAGATCCTTCCCTGAAGTAGCCTATTAAGATGAAATGTTGAGTTACAAGGATTTTGCTGAAGAAAAATAAAAATGAAAGAAACAATTTTGGAACTTCTACTAGCGTGGCTGGCTATTTCTTTTCATTACCTATTAGGCTTGGGGTGGGTCAGAAGTTGATCAACTGGGTGCAAACTGGTTGATGGGCAGAAAATAGAGAGTGGTGGTAAGCGATATACAGTCAGAAGAGATGCAAGTCACAAGTAGGGTACCTCAAAGATCAGTCCAATGGCCATTCCTCTTCAATATCTTCATCAGTGACATTGCCGATGGTATAGAGGGTAAGGTTTGTCTGTTTGCAGATGACACCAGATCTGCAACAGAGTAGATGATCCAGATGGGGTGGGCAGAATGAGGAGAGATCTGGAAACACTAGCAAAATGTTCGAAAGAGTGGCGAAAAGGGGTTTAACGCAAAAAGTGCAAGATCATGCACATAGGAAAGAGAGACCCTGAAGCCACCTATAGGCTGGGAGGAGTTGCTAGCAGTCACAAGGGAAGAAAGAGACTTGGTCATCATCATCACCGATGACCTGAAATCATCCAAGCAGACCACTAAAGCAGTATTTAAGGCTAGGGGGATGTAGGGTGTATTAGTAGTGGTAGCACAAGTCAGAAGGGAGATAATAATCCTCTTTACAAGACACTGGTTAGGCACCATCTGGAGTACTGAATGCAATACTGAGGCCACACCTTCAGAAGGACATTAACCAAATTGAGGCAGTCCAGAGAAGGGCAACCAAAATGGTGCAGGAACTGTATCAGAAAACATATGAGGACAGATTAATCAAGCTCAAAATGTATACCCTTGAGCAAAGGAGAGAGAGAGGTGATATGATCGAAACATTCAAAGATCTAAAAGGTATTAACAAGGTGAAAGTCTAACGTGTTTCAATATAACAAAATAGCAGCACAAGAGGAAAAGCATGAGATTAGGGGAGGCCAATTAAGGGTAATGTGAGGAAGTTCTTTTCACGGAAAGAGTGGTGGATGCATGGAACAGCCTACCTCAGGAAGGGGTGGCTAGGAATACTGTCTGGGGGTTTCTAACAGGCATGGGATAGGCATAAGGGAGCAATACAGATGAGAAATAGGACACTGACAGAGCAAAGGCTGGTAGCACATTCATAAGGCAGAAAAGAAATGGGCAGACTGGATGAGCCTTATGGTTCTTATCTGTCTTCGACTTCAAGTTTCTATTAGTCTGGCACATCTATGGATTCCTAGCCCACTACATCTCCTCTAAAATGCTGATTTCTGGGACACAGCAGCACTAAAGAAGCTAAAGACTCCTTCTGAACCACATTACCTGCCTACTACCACTACTGCCACTACTACTGCTACTACTACCACTACTACTACTACTACTGCTACTACTACTACTGTAACCACTACTGCTACTGTTGCTGCTACTGCTGCTATTAATGTTATCGGGTAACCTACACCCTAACCCTGGCCCTCCTCACCTCAGAGACTAGCCTACAACAAAAATCTACATTACCTTCCTGCTACTGCTACTACTAATGTTATTGGGTAACATACACCTAACCCTGGCCCTCCTCACTCTCAGAATAGCCTACACAAAAATCTACATTACCTGCCTACTACTGCTACTACTAATGTTATTGGGTAACATACAACCTAACCCTGGTCCTCCTCACTCTCAGACTAGCCCACAACAAAATCTGCATAACATACAGCCCAACCAGGTCATCTGTGCAGGACTATTTGCAGGATGGCGGCTGAGCTGAGCCAACTTTAACACTGATCTTTACAACTTGCTGTTTCTGTTTTGTTTTTAGTTAATTAATTTTGAGTAGATTTTGAGTTTCTTGCACATTTTAGTTTGGATTGTAGTAACATGAGGTTCAGGACACTCTGTTGGTTTTGTGACTGGCGTTTTTGTGGACTGTCTCTTGGAGCTCCGTTCAGTCATTTTCTGAGCCCCACTCCTTTTGCTTGAGTCCTGCATTCGTTTTGCTCTCTGACGTTCTTCTTGGTGACTGTTTAATATTCTTTGCTGTCTTCGACCTCCGACTGCAGTGTGAGAGGCTGTGAGTCGGGCGGGGCTATTGGCAGGAGCAGCACAGAACAAGGAAAGTAAGACTTCAGGAAAGTTTTATATTGTTTGCCCCAGTGAGTTTGTTTGACTTTCATGATTGAAATCTGCCTGGATTACTGATGTGGGAAGCTGTGGTATTGGGGGCAACTGTGGAGAAACTTTATTTGGGCATTGACTCTGCATTGTTTTTAGTGACACTGCTCTGTTTTAGTGATTTGAGTCTCCTTGGTCACAGCGTGATGGGCTGTGGAGACGAAAAGATTGAAGGAGGCTTTATTAAACTTGGACTTGAAACGTTTGGATACTAGTGGATCCAAGGAAAGGCGCGTGTCTTTTGTTGTTTACTTTGTTTGCTCCCTGTTTGGAATCAGTGGACCGCAGGATTTAAAGTTGAATTCTTTGGTCAGGGAGTTTTGACTGTGGAGTGTCGGAAGGAAGAGAGAGGAAGAAGGACCTGAGTGGTTGGCCCCAGTTGTCCTGAAGGTGAGTGCAGGGTGCTGCTGTCTGTACCTGGGAGGGCTAGGGGTGCCTGCGGTGGGTTGGTATTCTCGGGAGGGGCCTCCAGGTGGTGCTGGAATAGCCTGGCAGAGGCCAGGCTGTCTCTGGCATCCTAAGTAGGGGGCAGTTTGCATATCCTCATCCTGGGGTTCATTGGGTGAAGAATGCTTCCTTCCCGGTGAAATTTTTTAATGGTTGAATGCCAGAGTATGAAGAAAATATATTGACTCTGAGACTTTACAAACTTCTGTTATGCGGGGCTTATGATTAATGTTAAGTTCAATTACTTTTTAGTTGGGGGGCTTTTAATAATCGACAGCCTCAGACCTATGTTTTGTTTTATTTGTTTGTATGTGATTTTCATTTTATCTTGCAGTGAGAGTGCTAAGATTGTTTTTCCCTCACCTTTGCTGTGAGAGGTTGAAGGAGGGGAATTTTTGTGTTTGGGATAGTGAGAGTTCCCCTTATATTTATATTTACTTTATAATTATTTTGTTTTATTATTTTATTATTTATATTTATTTTTGTGTTTTTGTATGGGTTTTGAGGATTAGATTTTGTTTAATTTGATGTATTTTGCTTTAGTTTTAGCAGTAATATGTGTTGGCCTGTAGGTTCCATGGGGTGCGCTATTCATCCTCCTCTTTGTGCCCTCCACCCTTTTATACCCCTCCTTTGCAATTTGAGACCTACCAGCACTGTAGAGCACTGGGGATTGTTCGTAGGAGGGTGGGGAGGGTGGGGTGGTAGAACAGGTGAGGATGCCGAGCGTAGCCATCGTATCAGGGTTATTAAGTCCAGAAGGCACCCTGGGTGAAATGGAATCCAGACAGGGTTTCCCATGTCTGGTGCCTATACCCAAGGGCTCTGCGAATTTGCTGTGCAGATAGGTTGGACAACTTCCGAGGTTTGTCCAACTCGGATGATGTTATGCAATGCCAGGTCTGTTGGAACAAGACTGCTATTATTGCCGATCTTGTTGGTTCAGCTGATCTGGCTTGCATCACCGAGACCTGACTGGATGAAAACTCTGGCCCCATATTGGAGGCCATGGTTCCGCTGGTATTCCGTGATACACGGCCCGAGATTGACCGCAGGGGAGAGGGGTTGCAGTCTGTTTTAAGACTAAATTGGGCCTCATGAATGTAGTAGTAGGTGAGGCTGAATCTTTTGAGTGCATAGTTGTAGCAGGTGTAGGCGTTGAATCATTCTCATCTACCATCCACCGGACATGGAAATGTTTCTTACAGGAAGTAGCAGACTTCCTCGTCGAGATGTCATTTGCGTCTCCCAGATTGATGGTTCTGAGTGACTAATGCTTGGGTCGAGAACTCTCACAATTTGGTAACCACTTCCTCCAATTTATGTCTTCTTTGGGCCTTACACAGGTAGTTTCCACTACTACACATAGATCTGGGCACTCTCTGAATTTAGTCTTCCTCTAGGGATTGATTCATCCAACGTGGGAGTGGAACCAGTCGCTGGTCAGAACACCACACCATGAGGTTCAATTTTTTACCTTAGAAGGCCTTCCCGTGGGGATGGTCGGGTACCACCATTGCGAAATGTTACTTCTCAGGGCCTTGCTGTGGTCCTTGATCTCTCATCCTCGTGTTGGCTAGCAGTAATCCAGGGAACTGGCATCTGCTTATAATACACAGACGCAGTGGCCCTGGATTTTATTGCTCCTGTTCAGTGAGCCCCTTATCCCTTCGCCCCAGGTCCCTTGGTTTGTTGGTACACTGAGGGAGTTTGGAGATGGGGCGAAGGTTAGAGCAGTGCTGGCGCAAGTCTGCCCTTGATGCCGACCGCCTTAGATTCATGGAGCATTATTCTGTATATCAATCTGCAATCACCCATAAGAAGGCAGAATTTCTGTCCAGGGAGATTGCAGTTGCACAGAATCGACCGCTCAGCTGTTTCAGACAGTGGACAGACTGTGCAACCCAGCCTGTCTACAAGTCCGGAGAGCCTTTTGCAAATGGAGGCGAGAAGCTCGCCTCGGTTCTTGCAAATAAGGTGGATGACATCAGGGTGGGCTTGTGCCCAGCAATCTCTAAGGGTGAAGTTGTGGAACAATGCGAGCTCACAATGCCTAGCTTTTCTTGGGGTTCATTTTGCCAACCGGAGATCATGGATATTATGAGGATCATCCATAGTGTGCGGCCTACGAGCTGTAGTTTAGATCCTGAACCAACTCCCATAATTTTGGGTTGTCTTGAGATCATTGGCCCAATTATGGTGCAGATAGTCTGGTGTTCCTTAGAGTCAGGTGAGTTTCTAACTCCCTGAAAGAAGCAGTGGTTACACCTTTACTGAAGAAAGTTACTTGGACCCAGACTGTTTTCAAACTACAGATCTATCTCTAACCTTCCCTTTTTGGGAAGGTTATTGAGAAAATAGTGGCAGCCCAATTGGAAGACCATTTAACCATCCATAATATCTACAAATCCTTCCAGTCTGGTTTTCGTAAAGACACAGCACCGAGACTGCGCTGGTTCGGGTGCTAATGATCTTCTCAGGGCGAGGGATCAGAAGAAATGTTCTATTCTAGTTCTTCTTAATCTCTCATCAACTTTTGACACTGTGGATCATCTGGTGTTGGCACGCTTGAGGCAAATATGTGGAATGTCTGGAACTGCTTTAAAATGGTTCACTTCATTCCTTACGGAGATCACACAGAGTTGTGTCAGGGGTTCATTCCTCTACCCCAACTTCTTTGTGTAGGGTGCCTCAGGGTTCAATGCTGTCCCCATGTTATTAGCAGTGTATATGCTGCCCTCGGACACATTATAAGACTGTATGGGCTGAGGCTTCACTGCTATGCAGATGATACCCAGCTATACCTGTCTTTGAGCATGACCAGGATGGAGCTCTCTCGGTGTTTAATAACTGTCTGGAAGAAATCCGTGGATGGATGGATTCTAGTTGGTTGAAGTTGAACTCTGAGAAGACAGAGGTATTGGTGGTGGATTCTGGTGGTCGGATAATAAACGAAAGATGGCTCGCCCTCTGGAATTTTTCTTGATGGCGTTTCACTTTCAACATCTGAGCAGGTGCGCAGCCTGGGGATTGTCCTAGATGACAAGCTGTCCCTTCAATCTCAAGTGTCAGGCGTTGTCAGGACTTCCTTTTATCATCTTAGGAACATTGGCAGGATCGTCACCTTGTTCCGTCTGACTCTTCTTAGCGTTGGTCCATGCCTTCATGTCCTTGCGCTCAGACTACTGCAACGCCCTTTACTTTGGGCTTTCTGGGGTTGAAATCCATTGCCTTCAGCTGGTGCAGAATGCTGCAGCCAGGGTGCTGACTGGGACAAGGTGATCCAGTCACATCACCCTGGTACTTCATAAACTGCATTAGCTTCCTATCGGTGATGGATCACCTTTAAAGTCCTTTTTATTGACTTTTAAAGCCCTTCACGATCAGGGTCTGACCTCTGAAAGAACTTCTGGTGCCTTACTGCCTCGGCGATCGCTACGTTCGGCTGACGAGGGTTGTTAGAGATTCCAAGAGTGAGTTTAAAATCTTCAGGCAGTAGAGCTTTTTCTAATGTAGGTCCCACTCTTTGGAATTCTTGACCTCACCAGTTAAGAGTGCACCTCCTTGGAGGTATTTAAGAAAAATTTGAAAACCTACTTGTGGTGGAGCCTTTTGTGATGATTAATTGATATTGAAGTGTTTAATTTTATTCTTTGGATAGTATGGATGATTTTATTGTAGGTTTTAATATGTGATATGTATTTATTGTATTTATGTTTTTGTGATATTTTATATTGTGCTTTTGACTTGTAAAGCGCTTTGAAATTTTGAAAAGTGCTTTAAAAATAAGTTGTTGTCGTCGTCCTGGCCCTCCTCATTCTCGGACTAGCCACAACAAATATCTACATTACCTGCCTCTACTGCTACTTCTAATGCTATCGGATAACATACACCCTAACCCTGACCCTCAACGCTCTCAGACTAGCCCACAACAAATATCTACATTACCTGCCTACTACTAATGCTGTCAGGTAACATACACTCTAACCCTGGCCCTCCTCACTCTCAGACTAGCCTACAACAAAATCTACATTACCTTCCTACTACTGCTACTACTTATGTTATTGGGTAATATACACCTAACCATGGCCCTACTCACACTCAGAATACCCCACAACAAAAATCTACATTACCTGCCTATTACTGCTACTGCTAATGCTATCTGGTAACATACTCCCCAACCCTGGCCTTCCTCACTCTCAGACAAGCACACAACAAAAATCTACATTACCTGCCTACTACAGCTACTACTAATGTTTTTGGGTAACATACACCCTATCCCTGGCCTCCCTCGCTCTCAGAATAGCCCACAACAAAAATCTACATTACCTACCTAATACTGCTACTTCTAATGCTATCTTGTTACATACACCCTAATCCTGGTCCTCCTCACTCTCAGACTAGCTCACAACAAAATCTACTTTACCTGCTTACTAGTGCTACTAGTAATGGTATTGGTAACATACACCGTAACCCTGGCCCTCCTCCCTCTCTCACTAGCCCACAACAAAAATCAGTTACCTGAATACTACTGCTACTACTAACGTTTTGGTAACATACACCCTACCTCACTCTCTAAATAGCCCACAAGAAGCATTTACATTATCTGCATTATTACTGCTACTAGTAATGCTATTGGGTAACATACTCCCTAACCATGGCCTTACACTCTCGGACCAGCCCACAACAAATATCTACTTTATCTGCCTAGTACTGCTACCAGTAATGCTAACAGGTAACATATACCCTAACCCTGGCCCTCCTCACTCTCAGAATAGCCCATAACAAAAATCTGCATTACCTGCCTACTACTGCTACTACTTATGCTACTGGGTAACATACATAACAACCCTTATCCTCCCCACTCTCAGACCAGCCGTCAACAAAAATCGACATTATCTGCCTACTGCTGTTACTATGAATGTTATTGGGTAACATACACTAATCCTGGCCCTCCTCACTCTCAGAATAGCCCACAACAAAAATCTATATTAACTGCCTACTACTACTGCTACTACTACTACTACTGTTGTCAGGTAACATACACCGTAACCATGGCCCTCCTCACTCTGAGTAGCCCACAACAATATCTACATTATCTGTCTGCACTGCTACTTCTAATACTATTGGGTAACATACACCCACACCCTGGCCCTCTAACTCTCTGACTAGCCACAACAGAAATCTAGGATACCTGCCTTCTACTTCTACTACTAATGCTATCGGTAACATACATCACAACCCTGGCTCTCCTCACTCTCAGAATACCCACAACACAAATCGACATTACCTGCCTACTACCACTACTACTGATATTGGGTAGCATTCACTAACCCTGGCTCTCCTCACTCTCAGAATACCCACAACACAAATCGACATTACCTGCCTACCACTACTACTGATGTACTGAGTAACATTCACCCTAACCCTGGCTGTCCTCGCTCTCAGAATACCCACAACACAATCGACATTACCTGCCTACTACCACTACTACTGATATTGGGTAACATTCACCCTAACCCTGGCTCCCCTCACCTCAGAATACCCACAACACAAATCCGACATCATCTGCCTACTACCACTACTACTGATACTGGAGTAACATTGCACCTAACCCTGGCTGTCCTCGCCTCAGAATACCCACAACACAAATCGACATTATCCCTGCTCACTACCACTACTACTGATACTGAGTAACATTCACCCTAACCCTTGCTGTCCTCGCTCTCAGAATAGCCCACAACAAAAATCTACATTACCTGCCTACTACAGCTACTACAAATATTGTCAGGTAATGTACACCTTAACCAGCCCTCCTCAGTCTCAGAATAGCCCACAACAAAATCTACATTACCTGCCTACTACCACTACTACTAATGCTATCGCTTAACCTATACCCTAACCCTGGCCCTCCTCCTCTCGGACTAGTCCACAACAAAAATTTATGATACCTGCCTATTACTGCTATCTGGTAACATACACCCTAACCCAGGCCATCCTCACTCCTCAGACCAGGACACAGCAAAATCTACATTACCTGCCTACTACTGCTACTACTAATGCTATCTAGAACGTACACCCAACCCTGGCCCTCCTTACTCTCAGACTAGCTCACAACAAAAGAAACATAGAAACATAGAATTTGACGTCAGATAAGGACCATTGGCCCACCTAGTCTGCCCATTTTCCTACCTAACAGAAAAGCTGCAGATCCTAATTAACCAACATCTTACTTTCTCCTACCCCCCACTAGGACTGCTTATGTCTGTCCCATGTATTCTTGAACTCCCCACTGTTCTTGACTCCATGACGGCCTTAGAGAGGCTGTTCAATGCATCCACAACTCTCCCTGTGGAAAAATACTTCCTCATATTACTTCTGAACCGTCCCTTCTATCTTCAAATTGTGCCCCTTGTTCTTGCACATCTTTCTGAAATATGCCACCCTCTGGGACTTTGTTGATTCCTTCAGGTACTTGAAAGTTTCTATCATGTCCCTCTCTCCTTCTTTCCTCAAGGGTATACATATTAAGCTCCTTTAGTCTTTCTTCATATGTCTTCTGGTGCAGACCCTGCACCATTTGATTGCCCTCCTGTGGACAGCCTCCACTCTGTCTATGTCTTTGTGAGATGGGGTCTCCAGAATTGAACACAGTACTCCAGATGCGGTCTCACCAACTGTCTGTACAGAGGATAACAACTTCCTGTTTTCTACTATTGATGCCTCTCCTAATGCATCCCAGTATCCTCCCAGTCTTCCTTTATGCCTTCTCACATTGCTTGCCCACCTTTAGGTCATCTGATATAATTATCCCCAGATCCCTTTCCATTTTTACTGTTGTCAGTATCTCACCCCCATTGTGTACTCTTGCCCTGGGTTTTGTTTCTCAGGTGCATTACCTTGCACTTCTTTGCATTGAATCTGACCATATTTGACCATTCACCAATCTTGCCAAGTCCTTCTCATCCTTTCCACTCCATCTGGTGTATCGACCCTGTTGCAGATCTTTGTCATCTGCATAGAGACATACTTTTCCTTCCAGTTCCTCTGCAATGTCACTTATAAAGACATTAAAAGGACTGGTCCCAGTACTGAACCCTGCGGTGCCCGCTAGTAACCCTCCTTTCTTCACTGTGGACTCCATTTACTACTACCCTTTGCATCCTGTTGTCTAGACAATTTTTTATCCAGGCTACCACCTTGGGACCCACTGCAAGGCTGGCTAGCTTGTGTATTAATCTTGTGGGGACTGTATCAAATGCCTTGCTAAAATCTAGGTAGGCCATGTCCACAGCCCCTCCCTGGTCTACTACTTTGGTCACCCAGTCAAAGAAATCTATTAGATTCGTCTGACATGACCTTCCCATTGTGAATCCATGCTGTCTTGGGTCCTGTACCCACTGGCCTCTAGATACTCAACAATTCTTTCCTTCAGAAGTGATTCCATCATTTTACTTTCCACTGAGGTCAAACTAACTGGTCTGTAGTTTCTTGCCTCTGTCCTGCTCCCACTTTGTGAAGAGGAATCACATCTGCCCTCCTCCAGTCTTCAGGTATCACCCCATCCTCCCATGATTTGTTAAAGAGGTAGTCAGTGGGTGTCACTAGTTCTACCCTTAGTTCTTTTAGAATTCTTGGGTGGATCCCTTCAGGCCCCATTGTTTTGTCCACCTTCAATTTTATTAGTTTTTTCAGAACCTTTCTTTTGTAAATGGACTGGTATCGACCCCATCTTTAGAGTGTTTCTCTTGTTTGGTTTAGGTACCTCCCTCCTCTTCCTTTGTGAATAGTGAGCAGAAATATTCATTCAGTATCCCTGCTTTTTCATTGTCACCCTCTACCCACATTCCCTCCCTTTATTAAGCCTCAGTATCCTTTCTTTGGTCTTTATTAGCTCCCTAATGTACCTATAAAGGTCTTATCCCTTTCTTAACAGAGTTGACTACCCTTTCCTCAGTTTGGGCCTATGCTATTCTGACTGCCTTCCCAGCCTCTTTCTGCTTTACCTGATAAAGTTCTCTGTCCTTCTCCTTCTGTGTTTCCTTATATTTCCTGAATGCTATCCTTTTCCCTTAACCTTCCTGCCACCTCTTTTGAGAACCATTGTTTACCTTCATTGTGTTTTGTTGATTTGCTTTACACAAAGGCTTGTTGCCTCTGTGAACTGTTTTGATTACTCCCATTGTTCCTCCACCCTCCTTCTTGCCTGTTTGCTAGTGCTTTCTCGAGGCACTTTCTCATTTTCCCAAAGTCAGCCTCCTAAAGTCCAATACTTTGCTTTTGTATGGCTTGATTATATGGCTGTGGTTTATCGTGAGCCACACTGTTTGGTGGTTGCTTGTTCCCAGATGGCTACCCACTTCTAAATCTGAGATTCTTTCTCTGTCCCCATTTGAGAGTACCAGGTCTAAGATTGTTCCCTCCAGTGGGTTCCAATACTAGCTGTCAGAGGCATGCCCCTGTAGGGCATCAAGAATGACCCTGCTCTTGGATGTGCCTGCAGCAAAGGTGCTCCAGTTAATATCTGGCATATTCAGGTCCCCATCAACAATATCTATCCTTTTCTGCCATTCTAGAAGCCTTCTATCATTTCCTTGTCCATTCCTCCCTCCCCTGAGATGGGGTCTGTATACAACCCCATGCGGATTGTGGTGCCATTTCCTGTCTCCAGGGTGACCCTGAGTGTCTCATCTGCTCCCTGTTTACTCTTTAGTTCTGTTGCTTTGATCCCTTCCCTTACATAGAGAGCTACTCCTCCTCCTCTTTTACCCTCCATGTCCCTCCTGTAGATTGTGTATCCTGGTATGTTGACATCCCAGTCATGGTTCTCTGTGTACCATGTTTCTGTGACTGCCACAATATCCAGGCAACCCTCTTCCATTAAGGCCATTAGTTCAGGGAGCTTGTTACACAGACTATGGCATTGGTACTCATCACCCTCCACTTTTGATAGCCTTACCCCTTTTAATCCCATCCCTGTCCTTACTGCCTTTGCTTTTCTTTTTTTTTTTTACATTTACTTCTGTCCTGCTCCTAATGACTTCTCTACCTTGGTGTTTACCTCACTAATTACTGTTGCTTGTGGAGGCTGGGATTTCCCTGCTCCTTTCAATGCCTCCCCTTGGCTAGTTTAAAAGCTTGCCAGTGAAGCATTTAAACCTCTCCTGAGATCCTGGTTCCCCCTGGACAGATGCAGACCATCGCACCAGTATAGGTCTGCATCCCTCCAGATGCTCCCCAGTCCCCAATGAAGCCAAAACCTGAGCTCCACACCAGTTTTCAGCCATTCATTGAAGTTCCTGGTGAGGGTACTAGCATCACCCTTGCCATAGACAGGTAACCTCTGAGAAGTTTACCCTATCGCTACTTGTCTAGAGCCCATCCCCAACTCTACAAACTCCTCTTGTACTGCTCTGATCCCATTCCTAGCCAGGTCATTTGTCCCTAGGTAGACATATCTAAATCATAAAATCTACATTACCTGCAACTACTGCTACTACTAATGCTATCGGGTTACATACACCCCAACCGTTGCCCTCCTTACTCTGTCTAGCCCATAACAAATCTACATAGCACACACCTAACCATGTCCTTCATGCTCTCAGAATAGGCTACAACAAAAATCTACATTACCTGCCTACTACTGCTACTGCTAAAGCTATTTGGTAACAGACACCCCAGTCCTGGCCTCCTCACTCCAGACTGGCCCTCAAGAAAAGTCTTCATTACCTACCTACCACTGCTACTACTAATGCTATCGGAAACATACATTACAACCTGGCCCTCCTCGCTCTCCAGAAAACCCACAACAAAAATCTACATTTCCTAACTACTACTGCTACTACTAATGCTATTGAGTAACATATTCCCTAACATTGGCCCTCCTCACTCTCACTAGCCCACAACAAAAATCTTCATTAGCTGCCTACTTCTACTGCTGTTAATGGTATTGGTTAACGTACAGCCTAACCCTGGCCCTTCTTGCTCTCAGAATAGCCCATAACAAAATCTACATTATCTGCCTTCTAGTACTAGAACTAATGCTATGGGGACCTTACACCCTAATACTGGCCTTCCCACTCTCAGAATAGCCCACCACAAAAATCTCCTGTAGCTGCCTACTACAGCTACTATTAATGATATCTGGTAACACACCATAAAATTGGCCCTCCTCACTCTCAGAATAGCCCACAACAAAATCAACATTACCTGCCTACTCGCTACTACTAATGTGATTGGTTAACATACACCCTAACAATGGCCCTCCTCACTCTCAGACTATCCCATAACAAAAATGTACATTCCCTACCTACTAAGGTTACTACTAATGCTATCGGGTAACATACTCCCTACCCTGCCCTCCTCCCTCTCAGACTAGCCCACAACAAAATTTAAATGCCTGTCTACTACTGTTGTCGGGTAACATACACCCTAACCCTGGCCCTCCTAACTCTCCAGAATAGCCTGCAACAAAAATCTACATTCCCTGCCTACTACTGCTACTTCTAATGCTATTGGGTAACCTAAACCCTAACCCTGGCCCTCCCTCACTCTCAGACTAGTCCACAACAAAACTTTACATTATCTGCCTACTACTGCCACTACTAATGGTATCGGGCAACATACACCCTAACCCAGGCTCTCCTCTCTGACTAGCCCGCAAGAAAAATCTAAATTACCTGCCTACTACTAATGCTGTTGGGTAATATACCCTAACCTGGCAGTCCTCACTCTCAGAATAGCCCACAACAAAAATCTATATTACCTGCTACTTCTGCTACTACTAATGTTATCTGTTACAAGCACCCCAACCCTTGTCCTCCTTCCTCTCACACTAGCCCACTATAAAATCTACATTACCTGCCTACAACTACTGCTACTAGTAATACTATCGGGTAACATACACCTATCCCTGGCCCTCCTCACTGTCAGAATAGCCCACATCAAAAATCTACATTCCTGCCTACTACTGCTACGCCAAATCTATCAGGTAACACACACCCTAACCCAAGCCCTCCTCACTCTTGGACTAGCCCACAACTAAAATCTATATTACCTGCCTACTACTGCTACTACTAATGCTATTGGTTAGCACTCACTCCAACCCAGGCCCTCCTCACTCTCAGAAAAGCCTTCAACAAATTCTACAGGACTCAAGCCACACCTTAAACATCTGCAATCAGCTTCCCAAACTGGACAATCTAAAGGTAATGAATTACCATACATAACCCAGATATCCTCTCAATCATGAAAATGAGCCATCGTCCCAGGTTCCAGACTCTGCCAATGTGCTGCCTGGATGCAGCCTTTTGAGCGGACCATACCTCAAAGCGATGGGGTTGTAGTCTGCGTATAGGACACACATCAATAGCATATCTTTTCCTCCCCAACAGAAGCACCAGTCTTGCAAATCCTACCTATCAAAATCCTACTGGGTGCTAACAAAGTGCCTACAATCCTCTGATCTACATCCCATCTAAAGAACAATTTCTGGTGCAAGAGACCTCATGGAATTTATTACCACCACGCATCTTAACTCTGATCATTCTTCTCAGGGATTTCAACATCAGTTGGCCGTCTCTGGCAGCTGCCATGGTGAGAGATGCCCTAGCGACTATCCACTTTTCCCATATGGTGCCAACAGCCAGGTCAGCTATAAAACTGGTACTAGTACAGTGCTGGATTGGATCCTCTCAAAACAACCAGCCCACATCACCAATACCACTGTCCTCCTTATTCACTGGTGATCATTCACCGTTACTTGCACCTGGCAAAACAACTTCAGCAAGCCCCGCCCAGAGCCATAACCAGGCATGTAGTTCTCAAAGGGAACCTTCCAGAACTCGAGGCCTAGACTGGACTGATCTGCATGAAACAAGCCGGCGTGATATTGCACTCTAATGTGTTATCGCAAAATGTGATGCCACTTGCGATAAACATGCCGCTCGAAAACAAGAAAATCGAAGCTCCCTGCACCCCTGGATACTGCCAGAACTCCAGCTACAACTTTGTGCTCTGGACCAACTCTGGATAAAGTTACATGCAAACATGGTACAGCTGCCAGTATCCAACTATGTAAAAAGCTAGAAACAAGTGCACAGAAGCTACTCACCTAGCAAAATGCTCCTACTATAAGGGAGCTCTCTCCAACTCCTGGAACTGCAGCAAATCCTTCTGGGCCAACTTCAGCAAAATTACTGGCAGGATCCCAAACCACCCCTCCATGCCCCAGGTCAACGATGTACCCACAGTGGATCCCTCCAAACAGCAAATGCCCAAAATACTGCCTTCACAGACCTAAGTGGAGTGCTCCCAGCAGACTACTTTGACCTTCCAGTGCAGAATCACCCAGTGGGTGATCAGTCCTCTATGAGGAACTGCCCACTTTTTACTTTAAAGAAGTCAGCACTACTTAGGCTAGAAGTACCTTAAGAAGGTGCTGTGCAAGTCAATGCACAGTGGAGACACCCTGGACTTTAGGTTTATCACTATGGCACTTGGGGAAGTACTAAACCCCTCTGACTACCATCAACAACCTATCCCTCCACCACTCTCCGTTCCCCAGCTCTGAAGTTGGCTTCCATAACACCAGTTTGGCTCCCCTTACTGCTCTTGTCATCTCCTTCGATTCTGTCAAGTACTCCTCCCTGTCCTCCCCTCCCTGTTTTCTTGTACTTCCTAAAGGCAGCTCTTTTCCTCCTTACCTTTCCATGACCTCCTTGCTCAACCAGATCGGGTTTCTTAGCCCTAGCCTTCTTTCTCTGGGCTTTGCAGCAGGTTTTGTTTGCCTCCACTATCCCCAGCTTTATGAGCTCCCACCTCTGGTTAGTGTCAATACTAGATTGAATTCTGGCCAGGTACCCCTTGCCACCTCCCCCATCCTCCCAAAGTCGGCCCTCCTGAAGTCCAGCACTCTTGTGCCAGATTCCACTCCTTCCTTGCCCATATCCAATGTGAGCCATACTGAGTGGTGGTCACTCCCTGACAGTGGTTCCTCCATTATAAGTTCTCTACAAAGTCCCCATTTGCCAGCACAAGGTCAAGGTATTCCCTAACCTGGTTGGTTCACTGACCATTTGCAGCAGGAAGCTGTCCTGGAAGGCATCAGCAGTAACTGCTCCCTTCTGTTTTTGGTTGTTGGGGTGCTCCAGTCCACTTCTGGCATGTTGAAGTCCCCCACAATCACCACACTACCCTTTTCACAGGTTCTCCTGATCTAACATGCTAACATACTATTTGCCAGCAGATTAGTCCTTACAGTCTATCAAGTCTGCTCGAACCTTAGATCATTAGTTGGGTGCTGAGGCCCTCCCATCCCTTGTGCTCCAGAAACCCTATCATCCATCCCCACCCCCGGACAGGCCATCATCTGATGCATCCACTTTCTGTGTCTGTCCCACCCTCTTGAAGCCCTCCACTGTGGATCTCTGAACCAGCTCGCCAGGCAGTGTATTCCAAGAGTCCACCACCTTCTCAGTGAAAACCTCCTCCTCTTTTTTCCCCACCCTTACCTTCCACCTTCCACCTTCAAACCATGCCCTCTGGTGATGCCTCCCTGCTTTAGTCTAAAGATTCCTCCATGTTTGCTATTTATTCCCTTGAGGTACTTGAAGACCTCAATCATGTCCCCCGTCTCTCCTCTCCTCCAATGAAAACAGGCAGAGCTCCTCAAGTCTGTCCTCATCGTCAAATCCCTAGCCCTCATAATCTTAGTTGCCCTCCTCTGTACCCTCTCCAGGAGCTGTATGTCCCTCTTCAAGTGTGGTCTCCAGTATTGTACACAGTACTCAAGGTGTGGACTAACCAGTTCATTGTACAGTGACAGAATCACTTCCTTGCTCCTAGAGGTGATCCCCCTTGATGCATCCCAACATCCTGTTTGCCTTGCTAGCCACTCTCCTGCACTGCTCAGTTATTCATACAGCCATCCACCAGCCCCTAGGTCTTTTCCCTATTGAGGCCTCCAGCGCCTCCCTCCCTCCCTCCATGGTGTACCTGTGTTTAGGGTTTCCCACCAAGATGCAACACCTTGCACTTGGTGATATTGAAATTTAATTTCCATGTGTGAGCCCAGTTTTTCAGGGTGTCCAGGTCCCCTGCAGGGCCAACCTTCCCTCTTCTCCTCAACTTCTGCTCCCATCTTAGAGTCATCCACGAAGACTGTTCACACCCTATACCCTCCCTGATGTCTGATATGTATGCATTAAATGGGATCGGACCCAGGACGAGCCCTCGCGGTGCCCCTGCCAACCTCTCTAGGGTTCAAGAGCTCCCACAGACCACTACTCTCTGGTGTGTCCAGCTAGCCAGTTTTCAATCCATCTGACCATCAAAGGGCCTACTGCTAACCCCATCAGTTTTTCCACCAGACCATTGTGGGGACAGAGTCAAACGCCTTGCTGAGTTCAAGAATAATACATCCTCAGGCTTTCCCTGTCCAGTTCTGATGTTACCCATCGTAGAACTCCACAAGGTTGGTTTGACATGATCTACCTGGCACAAACCCATGTTGCCGACTATCCAGACCTCCCACCTCCTCCAAGTACACCCCCAGTCATTCCTTTACTATACTGTCCATTAATTTTCCCACCACCGAGGTCAAACTGATGGGTCTATAGTTACCTGGTACTTCCCTCGACCCCCCTTTATGGATTGGCACTGCATGTGCTCTCACCAATCCCTAGGTACCCTCCCTGTCTCAAGCGACCTGTTGAAGAGCTCCGCCAGAAGTGCAGCAGTATGTCCACCAATTCCCATAGTACTCTCGGATGAATGCCATCAAGCCTAGGAGATGTCTTTCTTTAGGGCCTTGAGGGCTAACCACACCCTTTGGCGGAGATGGCATCATCCGTCCCCTCCACCTTACTGGCCTTTTTATCCTTACCCAGATATGATACCCTGGGTTCCCTCCCTCCCTCTTGCTCCATTTCTGTTGATCCCTGATCCCACTTACCGCTGCTCTGTCCCTTTGTGCCTTGCTTTGTAGATATCCCATCCCCTCCCTAGTGAACACAGAGGCAAAGTACTCATTAAATACCTCTGCCTGGTCCTCGCCTCTTCCACCCACCCACCTCCTTCTGATCTCAATATGCTGAGATGGCCTTAGTTTTCTCCCTCCCCAATGTACCAGAAGAACCCCTTTTCCCTCCATGCCTCTCTGTGCCAACCGTTGCTCTTTACTGGACTTTGCTCCCCCACCATATGCGGTTGACTGACTTTTTCTAGATGCAAGCTGGTACATTTCCTTATCCCTATCCCCTCTTGTTGTTTTATATTTTTGTAGGCCGCTGCCTTTTCTCTGACTGCTACCTGTACCTCACTGGACCACCAGCATGGTTTATGTGACCTTGCTCCTACGTTTCAGCTTAGTGCAGATCCTGACTGCCTCATGAAGTCCCGTTTATGACCTCCCATCTCCTTTCCACACTTGTCATTGAGGTAATCCCCATCAAGCGATCCTTGAGAATATTTCCCATGCCCATGAAGTCTGTCCCCTGAAGTCCACTGCCAGTGTCCTAGATCTCCCCTCCCCCATGCTTATTTAAAACCAGACAGTATTGTGGTCGTTCCCAGGCAAGGGTCCTGTACAACTATGTCCTTACCAGATCCCCATCTGCCAGAACCACATCCAGGATATGACCCTCCTTGTGGGCTCCATCACATGCTGTGTTAAGAACACATCCTGGAAGCCATCCAGCAGCCTCTGCTCCTTGGCCACCTTAGAGGACATGGTTCCCCAGTTTGTACCTGGCATATTAAGGTCCCCATCAACAACTCCTTCCCTTTTGGGCCCTAGACAGTGATGTTGTTCCAGCAAACCATCCTCTAGAACATCACTGATCCCAGGGGCTATATACTACACCCAGCTTGACCTTATCTCCTGCTGGGGATCGTAGAGTGACCCATAAGGCCTCCATGTTTCCCTCTGCCTCTTCTACCCTAGCAATTTCTATGTCATCTCTAATGAACATAGCCATTCCACTCCTCTGCCCTCCTTTTTATCCTTCCTAGCATAGTGTACTCCCATATGCTTAGGTCCCAGTCATGGTTTTGTGGCCCACGCCTCCATGACTGCTGCCACATCCACCCCCCAAACAGCATGGCCTGGAACTCTGGCAACTTGTTTCCCAAGCTCCTGGCATTTACTAACACCAACCTCCACCCTTATCCCTGATTCTCTTTGTTGAACCCCAGCCAGATTCCTTATACTTCCATCCTCCCTCTGCTCCTCCTGAAACCTCCACCCCAGTCTGTTTCCTCCTCCCCCTTGGGCTTGAAGGCTACTCCCCTCATCTGGAGGAGGGCTTCTGGTCGTCACTCCCTTATCCCTTTGCCCTCTCACAAGTTTAAACGCACCTTTCTTGAATGTAGTCGGCCATCCCTGTTTAAGGACTTCCTTCCCTAATGGGGCAAGATGAAGCCTGTCCTTGGCATACAGATCCCTTATCTACCAAACTCCATTTCCAGTTCCCTAACACCCCCTACCCCTCTTCACCCCACTTCCTGAGCCAGTCATTAACCTCTGTGATCTTCTTTTATTTTCTCCACTGAGGCCTTTGGTATTGGCAATATCTTGAAGAATGTCGCATCCATTATCCGACAGACTCTGGCAAGTTCTTGGAACCTTGCTTGGATTTCCAAACGCTTATTTCCTCTAGATCATTAGTTCTCAAATGCACCAGAAACCAGTTTCCTCCACAATCCCTAACCATTTTGTACACCATGAACTTTGCTCTGTGCACTGTCAGCCCAGAGATACTCACTACCTTCACCTGGCTATGGCATCCACCCCCTGTCCCTCCCACTGGATACCCCTAATCATCGAGTCTCCCAACAACAGAACCTTAACACCGCCATCATCCTTATGGTTACCCCACTATGCCCCTCAGCCCCCGTCCCCACTTTATTCATGATCTCAATTTCATGGGAGTCTTCCTGCCTTATTAGATACCCCTGTCACCCTCCCTTTCTGCCTCCCTTGCTATTTGCCCACTTAACTCAAACCCCTCTGAATAGGTGTCCCTTTAACCTCTCATATCCGAACCATTTATCCTGCCCTGATGGTTTCCCCTTCCCCACGCCATCCTCCCCCTTGTAATAATGCCCCTGCCTCAGAGGATCTCTGTGTGTCCCCTTTAGCTAGTAATAGTACCCTGCCTCCAGAGACTCTCTGTGGGTCCCCTTAGCTAGGGCCTCATCCTTGGTACTGACCCCTGCTGAAGGGGGCCTCTTCCACCTCCTTGTCTCCCAGTTTCTCTCCAGTCATGCTGTCCTCCTCATGTCTGGAATACGTTGCATCTCCCCATTTGCTTAACATATATGTTCCTTCTCCCTCTGGGACTATGTCTATCCTTTCCATAGCCGGTCTGTGATGCCCTATGGGTATCCGACTCCTCTCCCAGCCTCTGTATAAGTTTTCTCATTTCTACCAACCCTTCCTCCCCTCTAGGTTGCTTAGTAGCTCAAATTTATTGTGACACTCTATGTCAGCTCCATCAAGTAACCCGAGTTTCCTGACTGCCCTCTAAACTGCCCCTCTTCTTCCCTCTTGCTCTGTTCGCCTTAGGAGCTCCCTTCCCACAGTCTGCTGTTTTAGGCTTCCGCACAACAGCCCCTCCTGACTCTTCCCCTCCACTCTCTTTGTATTCGGAATGTTCACCCTGTACTCTTCCCTTAGTGTCAACATCCCTATCTAAGGGTCCTCTGTCCCTAATATCCCCCTCCTGCTTGCTGTAACATAATGTCCTGTAATTTCAGGCGTTGCCCCAGCCTCCCCTCAGCCCCACCCTTCTGCTGCCCATATCCACACCCTTATCCTTGGACACCCCCAGCTTACTCCTTAACCAATATACCTCACTCCTGATACAAGATAGCTGTCTCACAGAGTGGGCAGCCTCCATCTCTCCAGGCCCAATTGAGAATGATTGCCATCCCACAGCCTGTGCAGCCTACAACCCTTCCAAAGATGCCTGCCATGGTGGAATTTGCCACCCTGTTTATCCCCTCTGTTTATAATGACACCCCTTTCTCAGTCTCTTTCCCTGGAATACAGTTTCTCTCTATACTGACTGCAGTTATTTACAAACCCAATTACAACCCCACCAATAAAGTTCCCAAGTCTCACAACACATCAGTCCAGTGTGTTTCAGTCCCACTAACAGTGTGTGTATGCAGACATCCGGTACCAGATGATGTCAAGGGCCCACCAGCTCCTGTTGCTTGAATTTCAGACCCAAACAGAAATACTCAGCCTTCAATCCCAACCCCAGTGGCTTTTCAGTATTTAAGAAAGCCTACAAAACAGGGTGGGTGGGATGCTCACCAAACACCTGGCAAACACATTTAAATTTCACTGTAATTATCACTGCCAAACAACTGTTCCCAAGCCTCCAAAGGTACAATATCACAGCCCAAGTAACAGTTCTAACTCAAGGTAATAATTCTTAACACACAGAACTAATTTCACTTACAAAACTAT
The DNA here is from genome assembly GCA_016271365.2 of Neoceratodus forsteri. Lineage (NCBI taxonomy): Eukaryota > Metazoa > Chordata > Ceratodontiformes > Ceratodontidae > Neoceratodus > Neoceratodus forsteri. Next base: position 5,726,995 of record CM057449.1, on the reverse strand, counting down.
TCAAATATTTCAGTTAAAACAGAATATAACCCCAGACCTCTGTCCTTACCAGCCTGCTGCTTATGTTCCCAAGTGATCTCTTCTGCTTGTTCCCTGTCTAACTCCTCCATTTGAGATGGTAGCCTGTACACCACTCCCATTCTAAGAATCCTATTCTTGGAATCCTGGATTTGCATCCAAAGTGACTCCGTACTACCCTCCTCCCTTCCTCCTTACACACTTCAGTCCTTCCTTCACATATGGTGCCACCCCTCCTTTCCCAATCAAACCATATCAATGTACATTCTATATATACCCCTTTAATTCAGCATCCATGTAAATGCAAATCAGTATCAATGTACATTCTGTATATACCCTTTAATTCAGCATCCATGTAAATGCAAATCAGTATCAATGTACATTCTGTATATACCTTTAATTCAGCATCCATGTAAATGCAAATCAGTATCAATGTACATTCCATATATACCCCTTTACTTCAGTATCATTGTACATGCTGTTGATAATCCTGCACCTCAGTATCATTGTGCATACTGTATATTACCCTACACCTCAGCATCTATGTACATGCCATATATACCTCTGTACCTCAGTATCTATATATAAATGCCATATATACCCCTGTACCTCACTATCAATGTACATGCCGTATACATAGACTTTGACTTTGGCGGCAGATAAGGACGCTAGACCCATCTAGTCTGCCCATGGTATATACCCTTTATCACAGTATCTATGTTACATGCCGTATATACCCCTTTATCACAGTATCTATGTACATGCCATATATACCCCAGTACCTCAGTATCTATGTACATGCCATATATCGCCTGTACCTCAGTATCTATGTACATGCAGTACATGCCCCTACCTCCAGTATCAGTGTACATGCTGAATCAATCAATCACTTTATTTAACAGGCATAAACACCATTGAGCAAGCTCGTTTTCAAGGTGGTCCTGGGCATTAATACAATACAGTACACTTCATAAGATTACAATTCACGGTGGACAATAGTGCAAAAAAAAAAAGAAAAAACATTGTGAAGGTGCCGGTCAATACGGGCCTATACATACCGTCAACATAATTAACATGCAAGGTACATAATGATAAGCCTTACTGAAATGAGAAGAGACAACAATCCCATATAGTCTCCGTGAGTAAGAGCTCATACCTAAACGATAAAAAATAAGGAGGTATTAAGGAATAGGGTAGAAATTGAGGTGAAAGAGTAGGTGGCCAAAAGGAGGCCAGAATAGGTAAAAGGTAGAGAATAGGCAGGGCCATCTTGGATTAAGGAACTAGGCTTGTGGGTCCTAGGTTTCTGTTATTAGGAATGTGGAGTGGATGAGATTTTTTTTTAACTAATTTATTTTTGTTGACGGTAAGTGCACTAGACAAATCCTGTCATTTGGCATTCATCTGTATCTCCTTTCTGTGGGTCATGCCTGAAAATAGACAGGAAGTTGTTATCCTCTGTTCATACAGTTGGTGATACCCCCTCTGGCGTACTGTGTCCAGTTCTGGAACCCCATTACCACAAGGACATAGGCGGGATGGAGGCGGTCCAGGAGGAGCAACTAAAATAGTGTAGCTTCTGCAAGAGAAGCCATACGAAGATAGAATAAAGGAGCTTAATATGTATACCCTTGAGGAAAGGAGGGAGAGGGTGGACATGATAGAAACTTTAAGCACCTCAGTGGAATCAGCGAAGTCCAAGAGGGTAGCATCTGGCAGAAAGATGTGCAAAACAAGGGACACAATTTGAAGATAGAGGGGGATGGCTCAGGGGCAATGTGAGAAAGTATTTTTCAGAGATGGTGGTGGATGCATGGAACCTCCTTCCTGAGGAGGTTGTGGGGTCTCAAACTATGGGAAAATTCAAGAATGCATGGGAAAGACAGAAGGCAATTTTGTGGGAGTAGGAAGAAATAGACTGTTGGTTAAATAGGATCTGCAGCTTATCCGTTGGGTAGGAAAATGGGCAATTTGGTGGGCCAAGTGGTACTTATCTGCCGTCAAAGTCTATGTTGCTATGCAGGCAGTGCAGGAGTAGTTTGTGGAGTTGGGGAGGGCCTTTGAAAAAGTAGCACATGGTAACCTTCCGGAGTGCTCCCTGTCGAGTTTTACTATGGCACTTCAACAGCTGAAGCACTGACATCCCCCAAAGCGACAGGCTACCATGCCGACTGAGCAGTGTAGCTTATGGGATGTTGGTGCTTCCTATTGGGGGTTGCACATCTTGAACCCCTGGTCTCTAGGATTCTAACTCTGAGTTGGACCAGGGGTGCTACACTGAAACGCGACCATTGGTGTCTTCTGAGCACCAGAACAGTGATTCGCCACAGACAGATGGTTTCTGTCACTGTGCTGGCATGTGCTGTGGTGGTGCTGCACTGGGAAATGCACTGCTGGTATCTTATGAGCACCAGAACAGTGATTCACCACAGACAGGTGGTTTCTGTCACTGTGCTGGCATGTGCTGTGGTGGTGCTACACTGGGAAATGCACTGCTGGTATCTTATGAGCACCAGAACAGTGATTCGCCAGACAGGTGGTTTCTGTCACTGTGCTGGCTTTTGCTGTGGTGGTGTTGGCCATGTCTTTCCCTGTCTATGGCATTGGTAAGGCTAGGGTGCTCTGCACCATGAGATTGAATCAGTGGTTGAAAACTGGTGCAGAGCTCAGAGTTTTGGCTTCATTTGGGACTAGGGTCTACCTGGAGGAATGCAGGTCTATATAGGTGTGGTGGTCTGCATTTCTCCAGAAGGAGAACCAGGATCCTAAATGATAGGTTTAAATGTTTCATTAGCAAGCATTTAAACTAGCCAAGGGTGGTACAAAAAGGAGCAGGAAAATCCATGGCCCTCCCCAAAAATCAGGGTAGTTAGTGAGGTAAATGCCTAGATAGAGAAGTTGAAATGGAAAGGACAGGGCAAATGAAACAGAACTTAACAGCAGATAAGGACCACTTGGCCACCTAGTCTGCCCATTTCCCTGCCCTAATGGATAAGCTGCAGATCCTAGTTAACCAAAGGTCTACTTCCTCCTACCCCAACTAGAATTGTCCTATGTCTGTCCCATGCATTCTTGAATTCCCTCACTGTTTTTGACTCTGACCTCCTCAAGAAGGCTGTTTCATGTATCCACAACCCTCTCTGTGAAGAATACTTCCTTCACGTTACCCCTCTCCTCTATCTTCAAATTGTGCCCCTGTTCTTGCATTTTTTTTTTTGAAAGATGCTACCCTCTTGAACTTTGTTGATTCCCTTAAGGTATTTGAAATTTCTATCATGTCCCTCTTGTCCTCTTTCATCAAGGGTATACATATTAAGCTTATTTAGTCTTTTCGTAAGTCATGTGATGCAGACCCTGCACCATTTTGGCTGCCCTCCTCTGGACAGCCACCATCCTGTCTATGTCTTTGCAGAGATGGGGTCTCCAGAACTGTACACAGTACCCCAGATGTGGTCTTACCAACTGTCTGCACAGAGGGCCAATAACTTCCTGTTTTCTACTGGTGATGCCTCTCCATGCATCCCAGTATCTGCCCAACCCTCCTTACTGCCTTCTCACATTGTTGGCCCACCTTTAGGTCATCTTATATGACTACCACAGATCTCTTTCCATTTTTGTTGTTGTCAGTATCTCACCCCATTGTGTACTCTTCCCCTCGTTTTGTTTCTCAGGTGCATTACTTTTGCACTTCTTTGCGTTGAATCTAAGCTGCCACACATTTGACCATTCTTCCAACCTTGCCAAGTCCCTTTCATCCTTTCCACCCCACCTTGCATATCAACCCTGTTGCAGATCTTTGTGTCATCTGCAAAGAGACATACTTTCCCTTCCAGTCCCTCTGCAATGTCACTTATAAAGACATTAAAAGGACTGGTCCCAGTACTGAACCCTGCAGTACCCCACAAATGACCCTCCTTTCTTCACTGTGGACTCCGTTTACTATTATCCACTGTGTCCTGTTGTCCAACCAGTGTTTTACCCAGGCGACTACCATGGGACCCACTCCCAGGCTGGCTAATTTGTTTCTTAATCTTTGTGTGGGACCGTGTCAACTGCCTTGCTAAAGTCTAGGTATGCAGAAAAAGGCGAAGGCTGTAAGGATAGGGATGGGGGAAAAGGGGTAGGCCATAAAAACAAGCATTTGTCAATGTCAAATGTTGTCTCATTGGCATTGGCATGGTAGTGCAGGAGTTAGAGATGCATTATAGGAATGGCAGTGAAGGACTGAACTGATGCCAGCCCCACCTCCAGCCTGCAGAGACTGACAGGTGTTGGGGTGTGTCTTTGGGTTGTCAGCTGTAATGCTCATGCCATTTTACCTCACCCTACCCTGTGGTGTGCTTATGGGTCCTTAGGCATTATACTAACCCATTCCATAAGGAAATGCATTGAGGTGGGTGCAGTATAGGAAAATGGGGTGAACTTTGGAGCTGAACACCCAAGGCACTCCTCAATGCCTGCCACTGGCTGCAGGGTGGGGGTGGAATGGGGGACATTACAGCTGATGATCCCAAGTCACACCCCTGATGTCTGTCAGTCTCTACAGGGTGGGGTGTCACAGCTGGAAACCCTAATGCCATAGGTGTGTGTTGATATTTTCACTCCAAATTATCAACATGTGTGTATGTTTTTGTTTTTTCTGACCCTACCTTATAAAAAGCAGCACTACAGGTATGGAAACACATTTTGGCCAGGATGTGAAAAATTACAACTGAACTGTTCATGAGAACGTGTTTTTAAAAAAAAAAAAAAAAAAAAAGCAAAGCAATGTTGAAAATCTGGTGAAGCCATGAGCATGGATAGAAACTCGCAATGCACATCCGTAACTCAATTATTTTGGGAATTTTTGTAACTATATTTTCAACATAGACATTTTGTGACCTCCCTCATGAACAGTGGCACTGTGATTTTGTTAACCTGTGCCAAAAGTTGATTTCCCACAGCAACCTCCTCAGAAAGGCTGTTTCATGTATCCACTATCCACTCTGTGAAGAAATACTTCCTTACATTACCTCTGAGCCATCCCCCTCTGTCTTCAATGGTCTTGGTACTGAACCCTGCAGTACCCTACTAGACCCTCCTTTCTTCAGAGTGGACTCCATTTGCTATTACCTTCTGTGTCTGGTTCTCCAGACAATTCTTTACCCTAGCTACCATCTTGGGACCCACTCCCAGGCTGGTTAATTTGATTATTTATCTTTTGTGCGGACTGTCAAATGCCTTGCTAAAGTCTAGGTAGGCCATGTCCACAGCCCCTCCCCGATCTACTACTTTGGTCACCCTGTCAAAGAAATCTATTAGATTCATCTGACATGATCTTCCCACTGTGAATCCATGCTGCCTTGGGTCCTGTGTCCCTCTGGCCTCTAGGTACTCAAGAATTCTTTCCTTCAGAAGTAATTCCATCATTTTCCAATCACTGATGTTACACTATCGGGTCTGTAGTTTCCTGCTTCTGCACTGCTCCCACTTTTGTGAAGAATACCATCTGTCCTCCTGCAGTCCTCAGGCACCACCCCATCCTTCCATGATTTGTTAAAGAGGGTAGTCAGTGGTGTCACTAGTTCTCTGCTGGTTCTTTTAGAATTCTGGGATGAATCCATCAGGCCCCATTGCCTTGTCCACCTTCAGTTTTAAGAGTTCTCAGAACCCTTTCTTCTGTGAATGGGCTGGTATTAATCCCTCATATCCAGCATGTTTCTATTGTTTGGTTTAGCTACCGCCTCTCTTCATTTGTGAATACTGAGCAAAATACTGCACAATGCACGCTCAAGTCATTTTTATTTTTGGATTTTTTTTTTGCCAAATTTGCAACTTGGGTTCTTTTGAGAGCCCACCTAATGAACAGTGGTGCTATCATTTTGTTAACATCCTAAAAGGTAATTTCATGCAGTGACCACAAAATCACCTTTAAGGGCAGAATAACACAATGACAATGACTGAATGTATGAGGAGGGTCTTAGTAACCCCATGTTGAAAATTTGGTGGAAAAATTGCCAAAAATGGCTGAGATATTAGCAAAGTTGAAAAACCCTAATTATGCCATTGTACAGCTTACCAGCATTTCTTAAATTCACGGTCCGCTTTGAAGAGTGCAGGCGGTTCCAGTCCACCGAATTGTCGTGCTGGGCTCCAGAGGAAGTATGGCATGGGGGTGTGGGGATGCGGTGCGCAGAGGGTGGGTGCAGGTTAGGGAGGGAGTAGAACAGACTGCGAGGGACCATTTTCTGTTTTACAGGTTAAAAAGAAAAAAACATTGTGGGACTTTTTTTTTTTACAGGGACCTTTAGCACACTGGGTGGGCTCCCAGCATTCCACCTGAGTGTTTTTGGGGGACTGTAGCTGAAGGTGGATTGGGAACCACCATCGCACATACCAAGGGCAAGAGCTGAGGGGTTTGGGCACCCCTTCAGCACACAAAGAAAGGGGGGACATGGAGTGGGCTCCTCATTGGCAAATTAAACTGGAAAGGGGTGACTGAAGCTGACTGGGATTGAGCCCCTGTCAGCAAAGAAAGACTGTTTGAGGCGCATGATGCTAAGGGATTGGACACCCCTCAGCACACACAATTGAAGTGGGCATTATGCCGATGGGGGTGGGGTCCCCATCAGCAAATAAAGTGGGTCAGGGCATGACAGGGGATTGGGCACCCCTGAAATTGGGCGGCAAAAGTCACGTCACCATGTTTGGTGAAAACTTCACCAGTAAAGGCATGTCAGGAGGTGTTATTGTGCGCCCATGAGGAGCTTGCCACTCATTGTAGTGCCACTTTGTTAGATGTGGTGGCCACTTTACATATAGCTGGTGTCGGTGCCTGCATGCTGGCTTACTGGGGAATGAGGGATGCACCTACTGGTGCGTACCTGCATTCACCCACAGTGACCGCACTCTCTAGATCTGCTACAGTATTACTGCAATATGTTGGCTGGCATGCTAGTGTGAGCCAACATAATAATGGAGGGTAATGTGTACCAATGCCCATAGTCTAGGTAACAAGCTCCCTGAAATGGTGACCTTGATGGAAAGGATACCTGGATACTATGACAGTCACAGAAACATGATACACAGAGAACCATGACCGGGATGTCAACATGCCGGGTACACAATCTACAGGAGGGACAGGAAGGATGAGGAGGAGGTACTCTCTATGTAAAGGAAGGGATCAAAGCAATGGAACAAAGGGTAGCAGGGAGAGGGAGGCACTGTGGGTCACCCTGGAGACTGAAATTGCACCATAATCCACACAGGGTTGTATGCAGGCCTCTATCTCAGGAGGAGAAAGTAGAAAAGGAATGATAGAAGGCATCCTTAGGATGGCAGAGAAAGTGAGATGTTATTTATGGGAACCTGAATATGAAAGATGTTAACTGGCACACCTTTGGTGCAGTCAAGTCAAGAGAGAGATATTCTTGATGCCCTATAGAGGCATGCCTCTGACAGCTACTGTTTGAACCAAGTCAGGAGGGAGCAATCCTAGACCTGGTACAGTCAAATGGGGATGGAGAGGATCTCAGATTTATAAATGGGTGGCCACCTGAGAACAAGTGACCACAAACCAGTGTGGTTTACAATAAACTCAGCTGTAGAGTCAAGCCATACAAAGGTGAGGGCACTGGATTTCAGGAGGGCTGACTTTTCAAAATGGGAAAGTACCTCAGAAAAGCAGTAGTAAACATGCAACAAGGAGGGTGAAGCAACAATGGGGAAACATAAAACTGCCATCATAAAGGCAATAAGCCTTTGTGTAAACCAAATAAATCAAAACAAAAGAAACACGCATTTGTCTATGCTGAATGTTGTCATGCTGGCATTGGCAGTGCTGGAGCTAGAGATGCATAATAGGAATGGCAGTGAAGTATTGATGCCAACTCCACCCCACCCTGTAGAGAGTGACAGGCATTGGGGTGTGCCTTTGGGTCATCAGCTATAACACTCATGCCATTGAACCTAACCCTATGCTGTAGACAATGACAAGTGTTGGGGTGTGCTTTGGGGTCTTTGGGCATTATACTTACCCCATTCCATAAGAAAATACTTTGATGTGGGTGCAGTATAGGAGCATAGGGTGAACTTTGTGGTTGAACAGTGTATGGGAGATGGACCTTTTTCTTACCTGGTTTTGCTTTTTGTTTTGGTTCCTGATTTGGCAATTTTGTTGTGCTAGTTCCTGTGCTTCAGTGCCCTGCTCTGCAGTGTCCTCTGCCCTTTGATTTCGGAGATAGAGGCAGATACCTGTTTGTAGTGTTTATATGGTTTGTGGAGGTAATATGTTGAGAGCACAGAGTGATGGGGCACCCAATTTGCCCCCTCCTAACCACCTGCCAACCTCCTGGACTGACTACCCTCTGCAGTTGAAGTTCTTCTGTTGGATGTTGGGGAAATGGCGGTGGTTCTTATAATGTATTTCTCTTGAATATGAAATTTGAGGGAAGGTCCTTCATAGCTGGTTGCATTTCCTCTAAAGAAATGCTTTCCCTAACATCCCTCTATCCTCCTGTTGTAGGGAGGGTAGTTTAATTTTCTTTTAAAGTCATCTAACTTATCAGGTGGCAGTGTTTCTTTCCTCAGTATATACTCTGAAAGAAGTCATGGAACTCGTTATCAATTTCCTTACTTCTTGTGACTGTTATTCCTAGCTTATTTTTAATACCTGTTATAATATTTTGTTGCTGCATTTTTGAGTCTAAGAGCTAGTAACTTGCCTGCTCTAGCCTCCCAGTATTTTTGTCTTATTCTGAAAAGTGCACACTCTGTTTTTGTGATAGTATAGTGTTTGTTGCTCCTTTTAGCAGACATTTTGTGCCACGTTTCACTTATTGGTGGTCTTTGTTTTAGATAGCTAAAATAACTTTACTAGTTCATCTACTTTCTGTTTAAGAACTTATCTCTCTCCTCTTCCTACTAGATGAATATTTTATTTCCCTGAAATATATGCCTTATGTGCTTCAAAACTGATTCCTGTGAGGCCTCTCCGTTATTATTATTATTATTATTAATAATTTGGAAGTAATCTTGTTTCTTTCTGAACCCATGTAGTAAAATCTTTATCTTTGAATAAGAGCATTAAACTTCCATCTCTGTATCCTCTCCTTAAGCCCCTATTACCAGATCTTAGGTTAGTAGGGTATGGTCAGAAATAACAATTGTATCCAGATTAGCCTCTAAAGTATTAGTTATCAGTGAGAAATAAAAAATAATCAATCCTACTATAAATTAAATGCCTATTTGAGAAAAGGAGAAGTCCTTATGAGTAGGATGTAATGTGCTCATGAATCTGTAAGGCCTGCATCTTTTAACATTTTCTTAAGTGATTCTCTTGAATTTGTTTTCATCAGTACTTTTTGGCAGAGGATCTATCAGAATGGGGTCTAATAATTCATTATAGTCCCTCTACAAAACAATTTCATAATTTGTAAAAGAGTTCAGTATCACCATAAGTGTGTTAAAGAACTCACTCTTTCTGTCATTAGGTGCATACACATTACATAGGAAACCCTTTGTTGGTCTAATAAACCAGATGGAATCTGATAATGTCCTTCTGCATCAGAAATGTGATTATGTTAATGTAGTTAATTCCTTTTCTAATCAAAATAGATGTGCCTCTCTTTTTTTGAAGAGTGACATGCACTGTCAGCTTGCCCTACCCAGCCCCTTTTAAGTTTCAGATTCTTCAAATGTTAAATGAGTTTCTTGAATAAAACAATGTCTGCTTTCCTTTTGGTCAGATGACATAAAACTTTTTACTTTTGATCAGAGGCCCAAGACCATTGGCATTCAAGAAGCAAATCTGTAATGAGTCATTTTCAAGCAGGATTAAATCTTATTCACACCTTACGTAAGGCAATATAATAGTTTTAGTCAGGTGAAAAAGAACACACAAATGGGTAGGTTATAAATTCACACTGCAAGACTCAGCTGTTAAATCCCACCGCCCACCCATTCACGCACACTTTCCTAATAAAGAAATATTTTCTTGACCTCAACTCTACTGAACTTGTCTAAAACTTATTACTTGTAATTTGAACTTCTGTTTTAAAATATTGTGTTAGTTTCTAATTTAAACTACAAAAATATTTTATAATTTCTCCCTTATTGAATACAATTAACTAAATATAAGAAAAATCAATTAAGACTAATGCAATAGTGTGTTTATAGGGTAAATTGGGTATTCTGGATTTCTACCTCTGTTGCCCAATATGCACTGGACTCAGAGTCCAAGGTTATGGGTACCTAAGGTGGCTTCAACTGAATGAAGACGTGGATCCCAGCTTCCTATACTCGTAAGCATATTATCATATATGAGAAGGGTACTTGATAAAAAAACTGTTCTCTACATACTGATAACCAAAGAAGTGTAAAATTTATTCCCAGACTTCAGTGCATAACTCAGTAGGATAGTAGATAGCTCGTTTAGCACAAACATAAGTGAAACACGTAGATAAAAAGGAATAAGGTAGTGAGAGAAAAAAGCAAGGAAAGAAGGGAGGCAGTTCAAAAGCATCAAAATTACTTTAATGGATTTATTTCAGTGTCACCAGGCTAGCTTATAAACACTGGATCCTGGAAGTATAGCTTTGTTTGTGGCATATTTGTCTCATACATATTACATAATAGGAGTTCTTCTGCCTCCTACTTGTTAATTCTCACTTTAATTTAATGGCCATTCTTATAATATGAAAGAAAAGAAGAATAGAGTATCAGATTTAGTGGTGTAGTTTTGTACATACTGTACAAGTTATTGCAGCCGAACAGTCCCATGGGTTTATTCCTTAAACAAAGTACCTGCAAGTCTCCATCTCGGTATGTTGTAAGGCAAACAGCACTAGTTCCTATACAGGGTAAATATAAATAATTTATATCTTTCTAATGTTCTCCATTTAAAAAAAAATATTCAAAAGCATTTCCACTCTTTCCACTATATGCAAGGTCTAATGGAGATCAACAAAACTACAAGGCAATGCATTTGTACAACAGGATTAGAACCCCAGCCAGAGTATTAGCACGGTAAACAATCCTGCTTTCCTGTCATATTTCAGACCCCACTGCACAGGGAAGCATTTTTTTATCGTATGTTTTATTGGGTATTTTCTTTTTAAATACCATGATACACTGCACAATGTTACAGCTGATATAGCCATTGAGCCAAGGTCAGGCCTATATGATGCAATATTATAGTTTCTTTTACACATGATTCTTATAAATGTATCCTTATACACATCGGTATGTTGTAATTATCCCCAAGTTCAGTCCACACGATAGTAATAGACTATCACTAAATTACATTTCTATCACCCACTATAGCTACCACCATCCTGCACTATTTGTGCTTCCACTTCTGTCTTCAGTTTCACTCCACCCTGACCACAATAGGCCCAGAAGGATAGTGGGGAGAGAAAGGAGAAAAAGGATAATCACCAATCCTATTGGCCATCACCTAATTGGGGCACTCAAGGGGGACTCTTACCTACTTATGCAATATGCAGATAGTCAGACTGAAGGTATGGTACCCATTTAGCTGTAAATGGCGCATATTTGGTCCCGTAAAGCCAAGAGGTTTTCAAACAAGGATAAGCTAGTTAAGGCTTCATGCCGATCTTTCTGGTGGGTATGGAAGGCTGTCTCCATGACCTGAGCAAGAGGCGCTTTTTCTAAGATGGAGACCACCCAATGGTGCAGAGATTTAGAAAGGAAGTAATTATGCCTAGTATCTCCTAAAAGTACCAAAGAGGCACATAAGGCCAGCCTAATGCCTAATACTTGTGACAAATCCTCAGCTACCATATCCCAGAATGATGCCAAGAGGGAGCAGGACCAAAGTGTGTGTGCAATATGTGCATCTGGCTGCAAACAGCGCCAGCAAGGCTATGTCCCAGTGGGCCCCTCTTATGTAGCATTGCTGGGGTACGATACCAAAGCAACAATATTTTTAATTGTATGAAATGGCTATTAGGATCTTTATACGAGTAATGAATATTTTTGCAGTTGGACTACCATTGTTCCTCTGACACGGCTACCCCCAATAGTGACTCCTGCTGCATTTCTACATCTATGCATCGGATCAGGCTATGAGTCCCTCCAGGTGCTATAAACCCTCCCATAAGGCCTTTTCGAGAGTCTCACCAGCGAGTGTCAGTGAGCCACTGCCATTATACTGACTGGGATTCGAAAACAAAGGTGTTGGTGCACTATGGATCTGCAAATAGCACCAAAATCTCTATGTGGTAGACTACATTTTCCTGTATTTGCTCAAAGGAAAGCAGATGGGACCCCTCTTGATCGCTCAAGTATTGGACTATTTGTATACCTTTTGTTTCCATTGTTTCCAATTTACACTCATCCCTTCAATCTGGATTAATTTATTATGCCATATTGAGGCCAGCTGCAATGGGGAAACCAGTCTTGTTTTGACATGTGAGATTTGACACCTAATAATCTCAAGCCTTGGCGGTATTGGCGATTATAGGGAGAGCTGTATGTCCATCTTATAGTGGGCCACTAACAGAATGTATAGCAAGGAGGGCCTTGCAAATCTAGCTCCAATTGCACCCAGAGAGGTGTGCCCCACTTTGTGGCATAAACCATCTGGTGGCCATACAGGCCAAATGATATCCATAGAATCCAAGTACATTAAGGGTGCCCCAGCCCAATGCGCCTTATTTTTGCCTACTCCACCTAGGTGGTTTACCATCCCATGTGAAATTAAATGCTAACTTATCTAATGTTTGAAAAAGTTTTTGGATAGGGGTATGGGTAAATTATTTAATAGAAATAAGACCTGCAGTAAAAACAGCATCCGGATTGTAGCTACCCTTCGAGGAGAGGATAGTTTAATTGTTCCGCCATCTCTCCACTTCCACAGTCAGCTGAGCATATAAGGGGAAAATTAGCCATTTCAAGGGCTGCCCACTTAAAGGTAACTTGAATTCCTAGATACTGGAAACTATGGTCTGCCCACGCCAGGTTAGTGCCCGACATGCACTCCCTTGTGCACAGGAGGTTTAGAGGTAATGATAGTCTTTTTTGATTGATCCTAAGCCCAGAGATTGTGATAAACTCTTCCAGAAGCAAAAGTACCTCCAGAATTGCTTTTGAGGGTTGGTCATAGTTAGCAATAAGTCGTCTGCATGTGCCATTGCCACATCGACTGCCCCCAATTCAATACCCTGAATCAATGGATCTGAGCCAATAACCTGTATAAGCAGGTTTAAGGCAATCAAAAACAAGAGTGGAGAGAGCAGGCACCCCTGCCTTGTGCCCCTTTGTAATGAGAAGTGGGAGAGATATCCCCATTTGTAAGCGATGCATGCCCTGGGTGATTCATACAAGGTGTGAATCCATTGTCGAAAGTATGACCCAAAGCCAAACACCTTTAAGGTTTCATGCAGGTACACCCATTCAATAGAATTGAAAGCCTTGGCAAAAGTCTATTTCCATGGGGTGGGGCGACCTAGGCGCTATCCACTTGGGGGCGGTAATAGGCGTGTGTTATCTGCACTGTCTTTCCCTCATAAAACCGGCTGGTGCTGCGTGAATAATAGAGGAAGCTGGCAGCTCAATCTGGTGGCGGCGCTTAGCTATAATCTTAGTATCGACTGGCAAAGATGTTGGCCTAAAATTAGCACAATCCAATGGATCAGATGACTTTTTGGGCAGCAGAGTAATAAGTGCATCCCTCATTGATGGTGAGGGAAGTCTTGTTATGAGAGTCAAAAGGGCTTGTTGAAGCGGAGGAGTATATCTGAACCTAACGCCTGATATAGCTCGACCGACATACCGTCCAGTCCGGGGCTTTTCCCTCGCCATCTTTCCTAACGTGAGTCGTAATTCTTCACAAAAACCGGGCATCTAATTGTCCCACCTGCTCCGCTGAAAGGGATGGGAGATGCATTTGGTACAAAACTCTAACTTCTGGTTCACCTCCATGAGGTTAACCACGGGTGGGATTTATATGGAGATTCATAAAATGATTGCATGGTATGATTCACCTCTTTGGGGTAGAAGTTGATGATCCGAGAGGGTACAAAGGAATATATCCTCATGGCCACCTGCTGTTTATGTAAATAAGCCAGAAGCTTCGCTCTTTCTCCATTGGCCCATTACTCCTGCTTAAATCGAAGGATGAGTCACTCAGCCTTTTGTTATAAGCTTTCATTAATCTAATATTTTAAATCAATGATTTTACGGTATAGCTCCTGTCCATATCGCTCCCAGGGTCACCTTAAAGGATTGTTCCAACCTAACTAGGTCTGCTTGCTTGGTTTTCTGTACTTTATCTCGGTTTGCCAAGAAGGCGATAATACGCCCCTGCAGCACCGGTTTAAAAGCATCCCAAACCATGCTGAGGGACACACCACAGTCTGAGTTCAGCGTGAAATACTCTTTCGTGGCTCTAGAAAGCATACTCTTAAAATCTGGGTCTTTGAACAGCAACTGGTTACTTCACCATCGGACTTTGAGGAAGATTGTTTAGTGGGAGATATGTCAACCATACCGGGAGTGGTCCGAAATTATAATTGAACCTATCCCAGTCCTAGAAATACCCTTCCCTGCCAGGTAATTCACTAACCAGAAGTCTATATGACTATGGGTTTGGTACGGTGTGGAAAATAGTCTCTAGCAGTGGGGTGCTGCCTCCGCCAGGCATCAACTAAGGCCCATTCTTTTTGTAGCTCAGTAAGAGAGTGCCCACCTTAGGATTAGTCTGTGCCGGGAATGGACTTATCCAAATGTATATCCCACCATATTGAAGTCTCCTCCTAAGATAATGGGAAGGGGCATCTGTTTGTTGCTCTGAGATTGCCTGACATTGCTGGGAAGAAATCCGTGTGTTCCCCATTAGGGGCATACAGATATGTTACCCAAAATCATAACTCCTTCTGGAGAGTCGGTCTTACCACTATCCACCTACCTTGATTATCTTTTTTTTACCCTGTCTATCTTCCAGACAGAAGACCGGTGAAAGCAAAATTGCTACCTCCTTAGATTTGGTAGGGGCAGAGCTTGCCACCATTTCCCAACCCATGCTTTCCTCAGCCAACTATTAGCTCTGGATAGAAGATGTGTTTCCTGCAGTACTGCTATTTCTACCTTCAGAGACCTTAAGTGCTGCAGAACTTTTGTTCTTTTCACAGGGGTGATGAGCCCTTTACATTCCATGATATCCATCTAAGAGCCTTGGTTGCATTGACATCTTATTCCCTCGGTAAGGAAGTAAGAGTTACTTACTGTGAGTCCTGGGGAGGGGGAATCTATAGCTGGGTTCAATACCTTAATACTGTACCCTGCCCACAACAGCACTATCCAACCACAGATTAGAGCAGACAGAGGTGGAAGCATCGCCTGAAATAGATAACGCCTTGACCTTGGTCTCTTAATATGTCACTGTGCTAAAACAGAGAAGAAAATGACTATATATGTAGTTATGACTTATAACTAAGTTGCAATCAACAAACTTTTTAAGACACACAATAATGCCCCATAAAAGGCACTACAATGTCTTCTGTCTATGAGAGTGGAGATCACAGCACACGAGGGTTATTCTGGCACCCTACAGCTATGTTGGCTCCAAGCGCTCAGTAAGGGTCGTGTACTGGGAGTAGTCCTCAATACAAGTTAACCCAACCCCTGTATTGTACATCCCTGGTTGGTCACCCCGACTCCATAGAGGGGGATAATGGGTCCAAAAGAAAGGCAATAGGAAAAGAGAACTCTAGGGGAGGTTGTGTCCCCCACCCACTCAATGACATCATCCCTTAAGAAAAAAACAGGGAGACCAATAAGGATAGTGGAGGAATGGGGACACCTACATTCTGATTACTGCCATATCCCTGAGGCCATGTTCACTGCCCATTACATTACGGAGAAGAAAATTAGGAATCGCCAACCACCACCCCTAGTACCTCACACACTCCTACTAGAAAGAAAAAACAAAAACTTTCAACCTTGATTTAAGCAGTGATTGAAAAAGAAGCTGGGGAGTATTCTTCTTCCTTTCATAATCAAAAGGAGATAAAAGGAGAGGAAATAAGAGGAATAATCCTAGCCCCTTACAATCCTTCACTCCTTGAAAGTTCAAGTATTGAAGCCTTGACCCGCTCGGGTGGTCCCGAGATAATCCCAGTATCAGGAGTAGCCTTGGTGGCTGCCGCTGCGTGCGACAATAGGCGCAGGTTTCAATCTTGATGGGGCCTCCACAGCTTTCATTAGAGTGCTGTTCAGATAATCAGCCTAGTCCCTGAAACGTCTATCTCCATATCCACATGGTAAGAGGCTTCCAAGTTCCTGTGTTCTGCTGCCTAGGGAATTGCCTCATGAAATTTTGCAGGAGGGTCTTTACTTGGCGACTGCAGCGGTCCACTTCATGCTGTGTGTCTGGATTTAGTAAAGGAAATGTCTGACCTCTGTGGCAAGGAGCTAGTGTGACTCATTTGTCACGGGATTTGGTTTTGGATGGCCTGCTCTCCTTCACCGGGGGTTCCCAACTGTTGCACGGTCCCGTTACATTATTGTGCTCCCAGACATGCTTCACCCAGCCAAGAGGTTCCAACTGAAGATGTAGGCGCATGAGGTTCCCAGAGCTTTTTGGGTAATGTAGTTTGGTATTACAAACCAGGCCAAGACCATCCAACCAACACTCCAGCTCCTCTGGACAATCCACCACCACCTCTTGCCCCTTTGCTGACCCAGAGTCTGGTAAGGTTCTTAAACCTGAAACGTAACTCATTCTGGTACAGAAATCTCTTGATGGGCCAAATGCTCCTCTCTTTGCTGCCATTTCTTGTATAAGTCCCTATAGATTTGAATTGGAACCCCTTGTCAGTACAATCTCCCAAATCCCTCGCTGCCTCAGTATCCTCTCCTTGGTTGAATAGCAGAGAAGGTACACCACTATAGGCAGTGATGGTCCATTTGCTTTGATTTCAAGCGGTCACTCTATGGGCCCTTTCAACTTTAATGGGGCCCTGCCATCTTTCACCCAGTATCATCGGGATGTTTATCCATATCCTGCCATTCTGCTCCCTCAGGCAGGCTGATGATAAGCAGATAGTTGCATCGGTTTCTATTTTCAAGATCCTCTGCCGTGCTCCATAAGGTTTTGAGGCTCTTCTCATGCTGTCTCATCCTCTGCCACAATCGCGACTGTTGGTCCTCACAGTGTTCTGCTTTTGCTCCAGTACATTAACCATGTCCTGTAATTGTTTGACCTCTGTAACTGCATTTGAGAGTGACAAGCTTATTCCATCCACCCTTGTAATTAAGGTATCCAGCAGGTATGTAATATGACGAGGGACTCCTCTACTGCAGGGGCTTGTCGGGCTTACCAGTGCTGCATTCTGTTCCCTGATGGTGACTGCAAAGCTTGTCATTACTGAAACATTTTTCTTTTTTTTCCCCACATGTATGAAAGAAAACCGCAGTCCTAGTTTGAGTTATTCTGTAGCCTGTCTTCCTCGTAAGCTCAGCCACCATCTCCACTGCTCTGCCATGCACACAAGTCCAGGGTTCGAGCTGGGCCTACTCGGCCTCTCAATACTCTGCCAAGTCATGAACACATGGTCCTCAAAAATGCCACCTGTCCCCGAACTCCACTTGAACAGATGTCGCTTGGAAGGTGCATAACTGTCACCCGCTCGGAGTGTTTTTTTTGTTTTGTTTTGTTTTTAGGGCGGCCCATGGGATCATGGCAATTAAGCAATTGGATGGCACTTTCAGTGGGTGAGAGCTCTTTTTAGGCTCCCATCTTCCTGGTGGCCAAACCATGTCTCAGGGGAAGCATTTTTTTTATTTTAAAACAATCTATTTATTTTGCTTCAAATTAATAACCCTTCTAAAGGATATGCCCTTGACTGACTTCTGAAAGAATCATGTTTTGTGATTACATCCCCATTTCTACGTTGTTTATAAGCTTTACTGTGTTAGAGCTTCAGCAAAAGCAGCTAAAATGGATAAATTTTATGTAAGTTCAAAGCAGCAGCTACTGCAAACTATCTTGATAATTATCCTTCTGTTTATCTCCCAGCAAGCATGATGAGAAAACACAAAGAAGCCCTTTTCAACAATTGTTTAGATCCTATATCATGGTAATGGAGAAAAGGTGAGACGTCAGTCATCAGCCAATCAGAGCCTTTACATTTTGGATACGCCTAACACACTGTTAGGTTAAAACCTAACCTCCATAGCAACAAGATAGGAAATGGCGCTGCATAACCAATTGGAGGCTTAATTCCATCAAGAGTCATTTTAAGTAAAATGCTGCCTAGGTTGTAGTAATTGAAGAAACAATGTTGGGTTGCATATCCAGATGCTCTTGCGCAGATGTGCCTAACAGTCTCATGATCTGCTGCTTCCTCTACTCCTCGATCTACTTCTAATTCTTTGAGCTTTAGAGTGAAGAACCGGGAGATGGCTTTGTCTGGCTAGTGCTCTCGATTTCCTGGTGATCGATGAGGTATGTTTTTCTCTGGGCTCTAGTTTCCTTGTGCACTTAGAGAATAGAGAAGAGGGTTGACGTTTGGGCTCAAGTTCTTCTAACTTATTGGCACTAATACCCTTCCCAGAGTTGACATGTGTGCCTGAATGTGTCTGAGACTGTACATTCAGTCCTGTTGCTTTTGTGATGCCTCACAATTTAAAAATGCTCTGGTGAGGCTCGAGCAGTGTTTTCTAATCACCGTTCATTTGAAATCGGCTGATATGTCCATTTTGAGGAGAAATTCAAACCATCTTTTCACACAGTAGCACAAATGATAAAGCCTCTCTAGTGCTGGCAAATGATCAAATTCTCCCATCTGGTTCAATCGTGTTCAGAATTGCAGGGTATTTAAAATAATATTTAATGTCCAACATGACTAGTCTCTGTTTTTAATTAAAAACTTTCCTTTTTCAATAATCAACAAAGAAAGTCCTGAGAAACTAGGATTTTGTTCCCCTCCAGCTTATTTGTTTCTTTTCTCTAGACTATCTTAAAATCTGTTCTTTGGCTGAGAATCTTAGAAGTGAGCAATTATGGGTCTGGGTCTCTGCCTGGCTTTTGGATAAGGACCCAAAGCATGATGGGCTGTTCAATTTCAAGAGTCCAGGGCCATTGATATTCTAGCATAGAGGGAGAATTTGTTGTAAAAATTCAATCAAGTTATTTCCCTCAGACCCTTCTGGTACACCCAATATTCTCAGGTTATTTCTTCTACTTCTGTTTTCAAGATCATCTATTTTCTCTGTCAAAAGTGAATTTCTTTATTTTGCATTAGGTCCTGATCCTCTAAGCTGGCCACTGTCTCTTTAAATATTTCAATTTGCTCTTCAGAGTGGTCTAATCTCTTAGCAACTAAGACTGGATCTTGCCTGCTATCTGCCACAGTCAGCTTGACATCTCCAATCTCAATTTTAATGTCGTTTAGCATTTAACAGCTGGATGTCTGTTTTGTCAGCCATTTTAGTGTGGTCTGAGCGAAGAGCTGTACTTTTCTGATCCATCCTTGCATTTATGAGAGTGCTTTGCTCTTTTTTTTTTTTTAAAACAGTGAAAAATGTATTAATCATACTTCAAAGTACTGTTAAGTGAAATAGTAATCCTTGGTATTTCTGATTTCTTTTACAATATATTTTAGATGCGAACTTGGACAAATAAATGTGTTTTATAAAAAAGAAAATTAAAGCTGTGGAGCTGATCTTCTATGCTGCCATCCTCACAGCACCAGTGCACTCAGTCTGTATAGTCACATTATTAGAGACAACAAAAATGATTTATGGAGACTTGACATGCAGGACTTTACAGGCTGAGTAGGGGTAGAAGATTACACTCAAAGGCGCTGGAGATACAGATGGAAAATCATTGCCTTCTTGGTTTAATTTAGCCATGTCCTTAAAAGTACTTCACGAAGGGTCTGTTGTTTAAGTTTTGCTGGAACATTCCTTGTTCCTTCAATTGATCCTTTGAAAGTGATTAGACTGAATTCTTAGCAAAGTGTTTGGCAGATTGTTTAGCCCTTCTTCTCTTATCCTTGGGTTTAGCACCAGTTAAAGCACTATCTGGGGAATGGAAACCACCAATGCCAGTAACACCCATAATTGGCACAGAAACACAATTAGTGCCAGAAATTGGTTCAATATGGTCTATATTACCCATGGTAATTGGATCCTCACTGGATTCTACCCTCACATCTTGGTATACTCAATGCTGCACGTTTCACCCTCTCCCCACCCTACTTACAGTCCTACTTCCCCTCCCTATGACTCCGCACTTATCTCTTGTCTTTTTCTCTGACAAATGCCACTGGCTGCCTTGCTTACAATGCTACCCTTGAATTGTATTAATCTGTAATCTGTTGGCAATGTCCACATTGTTGTAATGTCTGTCTTGATGTTCCCATCATTTGGTATTTCTCGGTCATGGAATCTTTGTAGAAGAGCTTTGGCTCAAAGGTATTTGTAATCCTAGACTTGATAAATAAAAATAAAAAAATACCATTAGTTGAGATGCATTGATTCCCAGTAACATCATTTTCATCACCTTAACTTAGCACCTTCACTTGTGACAGAAATGTGTGATTAGGATTAAGAATGACACTGTAAAAAAAAAAAAGTGCTGGCTATAGTGTTTTTTTTTTTATAATATATATGGTGGGCTTCACTCATGTGGAAGATCAGGAGCTTTAAGGGCATGGAGGCAGTAGGAAAGTAGGACAAATGTATAAATAAACAAACAGTAAGTATAGAAAATAGTTAAGGGACCACAAATAAAGACATGATGGGAGTGGTGCAGTGCAGTGACTGTGGAGCAGCAGTCTTCCAGCAGACATTCTGGAGGATGCAGTGTTGTCCCATCTGCGGGTATCTCTCTGGGCTAAGAAGAGGTTGTTCCTCTCTAGGCTGAATTGGCCAGGATTCAGGGACCACATTTCCCACCGAGGGACCATCAGGGCCACTGCCACAGTATCAGAGGGGCTAAGAAAGAGAAGTGGTTGGTCCACAGTGGACTCGGGGAGGGCGAGGGTAGTGGAACAGAGGTACATCCTCCAGCTGTACCTCTCCACAATTCATATGCCATTCTGACAGTGTGGTTCCTATATAGAGAGGCACCCACAGTGGAGACCAAGGAGGATGCTGGGAACCTCTACAAGGGAGACTGGCAGGAGGGGGCATGGGACCCCACAGGAAGGAAAGAACTCCTGGTGGGGACAATATTAATAAGAGGGTAGAACTGGGGAGGGAGATCAGAGGAGGTAGGGTGCCTGCCTGGAACCATGGCTTGGAGGGACAAGGAGCAAATCCATGGGATCACGGAGCAACTGCACTGGGAGGGAGCTACATGTCCTGGCTGGGAAAGGTTGGAGCAGTGCAAGAGGAGTTTGTGGAGTTGGGGAGGGCATTAGACAAGTAGCATGCACGGCAACCTTCTCAGAAGTGCTGCCATTCTATGGTATGGTTGAGGCTAGGCTACGCCACACAATGGGATTCAATCAGTGGTTGGAAAAACAGTGCAGAGCTCAGGGTTTTAGCTTCATTGTGGACTAGGGCTCCACCTGGAGAGATACAGGCCTATAATGGGTGGTGTAATGGGTATAATTCTGGTGGGTGACTTAAATGTCAACTGGCTCCAGCCCTCCTCCTCTTCTGCCGAAACTCCTTTTCTGCAATAGACCCTACAAACAAGTTACCCACCCTACCAGGACTAACCCCAAGAGAGGCTCCAGTACCCTGCTTGATGTGGTACTCACCAACCGCCTAATCGGATCCCCAATGTACAAGTCCTCCCAGACTCTCTCAGCGATCACTCCCCATTCTATTCCACTGGTCAACCTCAGTCCCCAAACCCATAGCACAGTCCACATGCCGCAGTGTCTAATACCTGTGGACTGATAAAACTTAAGGAACTTCTGTCCCAAATTGACTGGTCTCCTATACAGGCAACTCCTGACATTGACACAGCTCTCTCCTCTTTACCCAAACTTTTAATAATGCCTGTGATATCTCTGCCCCAGTGTTGACCCGCCATTCTAAAAGGAAGACTGCCCCTAGGTTACCCCAGCTTTGATCCGCCAGCTCAAACATAGGGACAACCTATGGCACCGTGCCATTGAGACTGGCTGGCCTAATGACAGAGCAGTTTATATGCTGCCGCCTGGAAACAAGTGCACCAGGCCATCAGAAAGGCCAAGTCTGAGCACTATCGGTCCTCACTCCTGCCTCATGGGAACCCCAGAACATTCTGGGATAACATTAAACAGTTAAATGGGAGTGCACACTCCCCACCCAGATCAACATTAATGGTGTGATCTCCTCAGACCCAGCCCTCATAGCCAACCACCTCAACACCTAATTCACTGACCTTAGCCCTATCCTCCCCACAAATTTTTTGACCTCCTCCCCAGCACCTGCCATAAATCTTTCTCACCCTTATTTTCTCCCTCTGCAGTGTTTCTGCCCAAGAACTTAGGGCGCACCTTATCACTGCCCTCAAAGTAATAGTACAGGCGGTGACACCTGGAATCCGTGTATCCTCGGCTGGTCTTGGACACAGTCCTTACCCTGATGACATGCCTCATCAACCACTCTCTTTGCCTGGGGAAGGTTCCAACTGCCTGGAAAGTCGCCACTGTCACCCCTATCTTTAAAGGTGGTGATTGGTCGATAGTTTCCAGCCACAGTCCTATCTCCATTCTCTCTCCTCTCTCCAAGGCCTTGGAAAAAGTGGTGGCCTCTCAAATCTCTGACTACCTCTCCGCCTACAATGTCCTTTGTCCTGAGCAGCATGGCTACAGGCAGGCCACAGTACCAACACAGCCCTCCTAGAGTTCTCCAACTTTCTCCACTCCTCCTTAGACACTGGTTCTCTGGCTGGTGCTGTCTTCATTGACCTCTCGAAAGCTTTCGACACTGTCTCCCACCCCTCCTTCTTGATGTCCTTAGGCCCAGCAGCAAAACCAGAGAGCCTATCTCCTGGTGCACCAGTTATCTGTGTCTGATCGCTCACAGCATGTAAAAATTAATGGGACCTACTCTGACATCTGTTCCATCTTTTCTGGGGTTCCCCAGGGCTCCATTCTGGGCCCTTACTATTCTCCCTTTACCTTAACACCCTTCCACTCTTGCTCGGGAACATTCTATTGTACGCTGATGATGCAGTCATCTTTGCCTCAAATCGTAACCCTACTGCCCTCCAGGACTCGCTGCAGAAGTCCTTCACTGAAGCCGAGGGCTGGTTCAAGGAACATAGATTGGTGATAAATCTTAAAAACAAAAACCATGTTCTTCACTCATCCCAAAACAAGTCCTGCAACTTCAAACTCCTCATTCACTCTGGGTCCTCATTTCCACTCGAACAAGTTTGCTCCTATAAATACCTAGGGATCCATTTTGACCCTCCCTCTCCTTCCATGGACACATCGCTGCCTAGCCACTGCCACTAATATCTGATTGGGCATCTTGCGTCGGTATAAACACTGCCTCCCCGAGGCTCTTTGACTTACAGTCACCTGCTCTATCCTGTCCCTAGTGGACTATGGTCTGCTGGTGTATGGTGCTGCTGATCAGACCGCACTCCATAAAATTTGCACTACTCTGAATAAGGCCTGCAGGTTAATTACTGGAGCACCTGGGATGACACACACCTGTCTACTGTATGCTAAACGCTGGTACTTGATCTCGATGAGTGCCTAAAATATCTTACCTGTACCCTTACAAAAAGACCCTCCTTGGGCTTTCCCACCAGGATTGACCACCACCATATGCCGCTCCTATCCCACTAGTTCATACTTGGACCTCTGGGAAAACCTGTCGTTATCCCTAGAGCTAGGACTCTCTCACGGCCAAAGAGCCTTCAGCTTTTAGGGCCCCTCCTGGTTCAACACACACCCCTCCATCTCAAGCTCCAACTATATCGTGGCTTCAAAACTTCCTTACGTAACCACCTTAACACCCGATGCTGTAACTGCTACTAGTCAAAGCTGTACTAATACTTATGAAAGCTTATTACTAAGCTGCTAAGGACGACATAACTCTGGTATTGTTTGCATCCATCCTACCTGTACTAGCTTGTTTGTATCAATGTCTTAATTTTACTGTTATACTTATGTGTTGTACTGCTATACTGTGTATTTTGGTTTGTCTTACTGTGACAGGTACCTTTGTAAACTAGCCTATGGCTCAAAGGTTTTCAAACTGCTGTTTAAATAAAACAAAAAAATGGGATGATGGTCTACATCTGTCCAGGAGGAACCAGGATCCTGGGTGATAGGTTTAAATGCTTCTTTGGCAAGAATTTAAACTAGCCAAAGGGGTGACACTGAAAAGGAGGAAATCTAGCTCCCATCAAAAATCAAGGTAGTTAGTGAGGTTAACACTAAGATAGAGCAGTCAATAGGGAGAAGGGCGGGGTAAATGCAGAAAAGGCAAAGGAGTGAGGACAGGGATGGGGCAAAAGGATAAGGCCATCACAAAATGGAGGTAATGAGTACCAATGCCCATAGTCAGGTACCAAGCTCCCTGGAAAGGTGGACTTGATGGAAGAGGGATGCCTGGATTGTGTGGCAGTCACATAAATAAGGTACACAGATAACCAGTGACTGGGATATCAACATACCAGGGTACAAAATCTACAGGAGGGACAGGGAGAGTAGAAGAGGAGTGGCTCTCTGTAAGGGAAGGGATCAAAACAACAGAACTATAGGGTAAACAGGGAGGAGAGTGGGCACTATAAGTCAGCCTGGAGACTGGAAATGGCACCACAATCTGCACAGGGGTTGTATACAGACCCCCATCTCAAGGGAGAAAATGGACAAGGAAATGATGGAGGCATCCTTAGGATGGCAGAGAAAGGGAGAAATTACTGATGGGGTTCTGAATATGCCAGATGTTAACTGGAGCACCTTTGCTGCAGCTACATCCAAGACCTACAGGGGCATGCTCAGACAGCTAGTGTTGGAACCCACTCAGAGAGAGCAATTTTAGACGTGGTGCACTCAAACGGGAATGGAGAGAGTATCTCAGATCTTGAAGTGGATAGCCATCTGGGAAAAAGTGACCACCAAACAGTGTGGTTCACGATAAACTTAACTGTAGAGGCAAGCCATACAAAAGTGAAGGTACTTGACTTCAGTAGGGCTGATTTTGTCAAAATGGGAGAGTGCCTTAGAAAAGCACTAGCAAACAGGCAAGAAGGTGGATGGAGCAACAATGGGGAAACATCAAAACTGCCATCACAGAGGCAACAAGCCTTTGTGTGAAGCAAAAAATCAAAATGAAAGAAAAAACACTATGGTTCTCAAAAGAAGTGGCGGGAAAGGTTAAGGGTTCTGACATCACTTCCCCAAAATTGCTAACCTGTTCATAGCCTTAAAGGCATAGCACACTGACTAGGGATAAAGTCGCTCACAAGTTTGAGCACACTAAAACAAGAACTAAAAAAAAGAAAAACATCTTAAACAGGAGGGAGACAGACATGTGGAGTGGTACAATGCACTGGCTAGGGATCAGCAGTCTTCCGGGAGACATTCTGGAGACTGAGTTACTGCGCTATTTGCAGGCACCTCTCTGGTCTGGGGAGGAGGCTGTTCGTCTCCATGCTGACCTGGCAAGGATTCAGAAACCTGCTCCCCACCCAGGGACCACCCAGGCCACCACCACTATCTCAGAGGTTGCAAAGAAAAAGAGTGGTTGGACCACAGCAGGCTCAGGGAGGGTGGGGTGGTAGAACAGAGTGCACCCCTCCAGTTGTGCTTCTCCACAATTCATTCCACCATTCTGGAAGGGCATGGTTCCTCAACAGAGGCACCCACAGTAGAGACCAAGAAGGATGCTGGGAACCTCCACAATGGAGACCCACAGGACCCAACAGGGAAGAAAACCACTCCTGGTGGGGACTCAATTGTTATGGAGGTAGAACTGTGGAAGAAAGGGAAACAAATCCTCAGGATCGTGGAGCAGCTGCAAGGGGAGAGCTGGATGTCATTATCCACCTAGGGACAAATGACCTGACTGGGAATGTGATCAGAGCAGTGCAACAGAAGTTTGTGGAATTGGGAGGGCCTAAAATAAGTAGTACACATGGTAACTTCTCAGAAATACTACCAGTCTATGTCATGGATGAGGCTAGGATACTCTGCACCATGGAATTCAATGATTGGCTGAAAAACTGGTGCAGAGCTCAGGATTTGGCTTCATTGGGGACTGGGGCTCATCTGGAGGGATGCAGGCCTATACTGGTGTGATGGTCCGCATCTGTCCAGGAGGGTAACCAGTATCCTAGGTGATAGGTTTAAATGCTTCATTGCCAAGCATTTAAACTAGCTAAGGGAGACACTGAAAGGAAAGAGAATCCTAGCTCCCCAAAAAAAAAAATTAGGGTAGTTAGTGAGGTAAACACCAAGACAGAGCAGTTAATAGGGAGAAGGGCAGGGGTAAATGGAGAAAAGGACAAAGGCAGTAAGGACAGGGATGGGGCATAAAGAAATAAAGCCATAAAAATGGAGGGTAATGAGTACCAATGCCCATAGTCTAGGTGACAAGCTCTCTGAAATGGTAGCCTTGATGGAAGAGGGATACCTGGATATTACAGCAGTCACAGACACATGGTACACTGAGAACCATGACTGGGATGTCAACATACCAGGGTACACAATCTACAGGAGGGACAGGAAGGATGAAGAGGAGGAGGTGCCTCTCTATGTGAGGGAAGGGATCAGAATGGAACAAAAGGGTAAACTGGGAGGAGAGGAGGCACTGTGGGTCACCCTGAGACTGGAAATGGCACCATAATCCACACAGGGTTGTATACAGGCCTCTGTCTCGGGAGGAGGAAGTGAAAAGGAATGATAGAAGCCATCCTTAGGATGACGGAGAAAGTGAGATATTGTTAATGGGGAATCTGAATATGAAAGATATTAACTGGAACACCTTGCTGCAGCCACATCCAAGAGCAGAGATATTCTTGATGCCCTACAGGGGCATGCCTCAGACAGCTAGTGTTCGAACCAAGTCAGGAGGGAGCAATCCTAGACCTGATACTCTTAAATGGGGACAGAAAGGATCTCGTATCTAAAATGGGTGGCCACCTGAGAACAAGTGACCACCAAACAGTGTGGTTCTGATAAACTCATCTGTAGAGTCAAGTCATAAAAGGTGAGGGCACTGGATTTCAGGAGGGCTGACTTTGTCAAAATGGGAGAGTACCTCAGAAAAGCAGTAGTAAACATGCAAGAAGGAGGGTGAAGCAACAATGGGGAAACATAATAACTGCCATACTAAAGGCAATAAGCCTTTGTGTAAAGCAAATAAATCAAAACAAAGAAAAAAAAACACTGGTTCTCAGAAAGGTGGCGGGAAGGTTAGGGAGAAAAGATAGCATTTAGGAAGTATAAGGACACACAGAATAAGTGACAGAACTGTACCAGTTAAGGCAGAAAGAGGCAGGGAAGACAGTCAGAATAGCAAAGGCCCAAACTGAGGAAAAGATAGCCAATTCAGTTAAGAAGGGAGATAAAACCATTTATTGGCACATTAGGGAGTGAAGAAAGACCAAGGAGGGATAATGAGGCTGAATAAAGGGGATGGTGGGAGGGAAGAGTGGGACAGTGAAAAATCAGGGATACTGAATGAATACTTGCTCAGTATTCACAAAGAAGAGGATGGGAGGTACCTATTCCAATCAATAGAGGCACTCTGGATATGGGGGTTGATGTCAGTCCTTACACAGAAGAAAGGGTTCTGAAAGAACTCCTAAAACAAAGTGGACAAAGCAATGGGACCTGATGGAATTCACCCCAGAATTCTAAGAGAATTAAGGGGAAAACTAGTGACACCACTGTCAGGAGGTTTAAACCTCACACTCAGGTTTTTGCAGTATTGGGAATGTAAGAAATCAGACACATTGCATAAGAGTAATAAACTTGTTTATTTACTACAATGGGATAAATCACAGTTGCCCTAAGCAGTTCTTACCAATATGAACTGAAAGCCAATGCTAAGCGTTCCCTGTACCTCGAGGTTCCTTTGTGTCTCTTGGGGTCTCCGAGGTATAAGATTCAGGCCCAGATATTCAAACTGCACCCAAAAAGTGCACAACAGCAGGGAGCAAGCGCAAGTCCACTGCAACCATGCTAAGAAGAGTGATATTCAAAAACCGCGAGAGGTTAAGATGCGCCCACGGCAGATGACTGAATATCACACCACCTGCGCCATACAGCAACCAAGGATGTGAAGTTGTTGCACCATGGTGCATCAGATATGCACAAGGGATGCTCAGTGGAGCAGTCCAGCTGCGCCATAGCGCCAACCAGGGACACCCCTTGAGCAGGGCAGCAATGCACTGCACAACCAGGGATGCAGGGGCCCACCACCCATGCCACAAATGGGCAGAGGAGCACACAGCAGAACAGACATCATCCCTCCTGCCCCATGCACTGCACAACCAGGGATGCAGGGGCCTACCACCCATGCCACAAATGGGCAGAGTAGTACACAGCAGAACAGACATCATCCCCCACACGCCATGCACTGCACAACCAGGGGAGAGCTAGAATAACCACCAGCCCATGGATACCAGCAACCAACCCACAGCCGGGCTATAGTGCCCCAGCACACCACCTGGCAAGCTGTGACAGCACACAGTAGGGCTGACCACCCCATGCCACACCATCCCATCAATGCAGAGCACACCTGCACCACAATCACCATTCACGCTTCCCAGGAGTAGCGCCAACAGTGCAGGACAACCCATGCATGCCACCACCCTCACTGTGACAATGCAACCCTGTGCACCACGGAGCCATGCAAGGTGGCAGCCCCACCATGTGCACCCTGCTGTGTGGCAGCAGACAGCAATACAACAGCATACACAGTGCCACCCTGCATGTCCCCCGAGGTACTGCTGAGAGGCTGACCATGCGTCGCCACGAGGTACCCCACATGCGATAGGGGCATGCCCCAGACCCCACTCACCAGTGGTACAGCACCCTGCACACCCTCCCAAGGACACATACCATCCCAGCACTGGCCACAACAGCAAGCACAGACATGCACAGTGTTGCATGGAAGCATGCGCCACACAGGATGCAACACACTGCATGGACAAACACCCACCCATACCCAAGGGCACACTAACACAGGGACACAGTAGTGGATCAGCCAAGCCCCGGCATGTAGCCACGGCTGGCCGTGTACACGGCCATCACCCCTACATTGCACAGGCATGCCAGCCATCCTGCGCAGGAACCATGAAGCTGTATGCCACCAGCATGCTGCCGGAGCACAAGTGACAGACACTGGAGCACAGCCCCTGCAACAGACACAAGCGACAGCATGGAGGGGACAAGCGGAGGCCACAGTGCCACCGGAGGCAGACATGCACCATACTGGTGATGGCTGGCAACCTGGCATTGTGCCTGGTAATGTTGCTATCCAGCTTGGACAGCCACCTCTGACATGCCAGCAGACCGCATATCACAGACATGCAAGTGTCAGCTGCACAAGCCATGGACGGTCTGGCAGGGTGCCATGCACACAGTGCATACGCTGTGGACCACTGCACACAGGCATACAGAGAACACACAAACCACAGACAGTGACTGATTTCTCCCCTGCCCACACCATAGGTGGTTCCCTACTGGACACACACACACACCCATGCATGCACCACCCCTGACATTATGCACACCACTGCAGCTGAGCACCTGTAGCCCACTGCAAAGCAGACCACCACAGTTGTCATAACAAAACTAATGTATTTAAAATAGGTAATACAAAACTATATACAACTATGTACAATGGGGAAGGGCCACATAGCAGGTGGGGTGGGTAGGGGCAGGGTGAACATATATGGGAGAGGGAAGAAGGGGTGTGAGGGTGGGTCCGGGGAAGGTATAATTAGGGCATGGATGCTTTATCATCTACCCCAGTCTTCCCTCTATGTGGTGCTGATTTCTCCGTCCCTCCTCACCCCATGGTGGTCCATTCATTGCAGGAGCTCCAGGGTTGCCCTCGCCATCTTTAGCAGCTCCTGCAGTCCACGCTCCAGTGCCTGGAGTCACCGTCCACCCTAGGGACGAGGGAGCAGAGTCAGTAAGCGTGACTGTCCAGCCCCTGCAGCCCACCCATTGTGCATGGCATACAGCCATGTGCCATGCCTGTGATGGTGTGTGACCACCCACAGTGACTGTGTCCACAAGACCTGTCTACCCAGGCAGCCACAGCCATGTGGACCACTGCACACCTAGTGCCCGGTCTAGCACAGCACCACCGTGGCCATACAGTGACTTGGCCATGCGGTGTGAAGCAGTTCCATAGCCATGTGCCCGGTGCATGCATGGACCACCATTGACACTCCCAGACATGCAGTATCACTGGACAGTGCTGACTGTAACAAGTTGCATGCATGGCAGTGGTGTCAATGGATGGTGGCCATGCCCACTGCCTGCCCAGTTATACAGCATGCAATAGTAATCATGGATGTAAGGCACTCACCATCATCAGGCTGGTCCACGCACCACGGACCACCATCACCCATCCTGTCCTGCTGCTTCTCCATGCTGCAGACCTTCACCCTCTTGTCCTGCTGGTCCTCCAGACAGTGCCTCCGCTCGCTCACTTGCCTGCACTTTTCTGGGCCTAAGGTGCAAACATGGAGAGAGAACATCAGACAATCTGGTAGTAAAGTCCCCCACCCCTCACATGTGTGCAATCCCACACCACCATACCCATCCACCCCACACCCATATACCACCACCACGGCCAACACTGGATAGCCCCCATGTGCCGGACACATGCAACTGCGATACCTGTGTGGACAATAAGTGTATGGGTGGGGCACCACCTGGCTGTGGAACCGTGCCCCTCCTGGCATGTGCCCGCAGGTGGGCAAGCAGGTCCAGGTCCCTGAGCCTGAGATCACCGTACTGGTGGTGACATTGCTCTGCTGTGCCCCATTCAAGTGGCCTCCTCAGCGTATCAGCCACCTTCTGCAAACTGCACTCCTGGCCCTGTCCAGGTGCATCATATAGAGCCCCAGCATGGGCCTGCAATAACCCTCAGGTTCACAAGCTCCACCTTACTCCACATCACCGCCTTTCTCCCGCCATCTCAGCAGATAGTTGGATTCAAAATGGCGCCGGCAGTGCAGTCCTGCTACGCAGATGCTGTGCGGTACAGCGTTGTTATTCCTTATCACGCTGTCACCAAACAGCGGATAGTGGATGCACCCATGCCTGACACATGGTGCCTAGGGGCAAGGTCTGGCACAGGGTCAAGGGTCTCTCACGTAGAGACAACCACAGCGATTGGAACCCAATGCATGTAGCTTGATTGGTACCTGTGTGCCACCCTCCTATAGCGACCTACAGCGCTGTGGCCCCAGTGTGCCTCTGACACCCCAGTGCCACAGTGCTATATATGTGAACAGTGCAGTAGCGCCACTGGCACAATGGTGGCCATTCTCTGCATTGCCTCCCGCACAGCACATCATCAGCGCGGCAGGCGCCTGCGTTATCACCGGACATGCAGTTAGGTGTGTACTGCACATGTCACAGAACTGCGCCCTTGGCTCAGCACATTCAACACAATTGCGAAAGCGCAACAGCGCGATATTCAGGTGGCATATGCAAATCGGCTAATCAGCCATTTAATGGTGCATCCACTTAAAAATCCCCGCCTTATTTGCATGCATTGTGCAATAAAACTGCGACACCTGGCTGCACTGGCCAGAGTTGGTCACTGAAGTCTATTGTGGTGAGTTGCATGCTGTTTGGGAGTATGGACTGTGGTGTTTGGGACATGCATGGGACTGCACAGTCACAAGTAATACCTGTCATTCTCACAGGAGAATAATGACCGATCATTAAGTGGAGGAAGAGGAACAGATGTGGGAGGAAGAGGAGGCTGAACTTCACCGAGGCAGAAACAGATGCCTCTTTGAGGCCTACCTTGACCAGTTGCTGCTGCTCAGTGGATGCCAGGGAACACCACAGGCCCATTCTGCTGCATGGGAAGAGGTGGCGATGCTGTCAACCTGCATGGCAGTCACCAGTGGCCCATGCAGGAGTGCAAAGAAGATGGACACGGACAGATGAAGAATTAAGGAGAAGGTGGCTGCCATCAGGGCAGCATGGTCTGCGACCGTGGGGACAGCCGGAGATGCAATGCCTGACCCCACAAGAAGAGCGGGTTGCTGGCAGCATGCAGCATTGTACCATTGAGGGTGTTCTGGGTGGTGGATTCAGAAGGATGGTAGCCTGTCCTCTGCATGGTAGGTCCTGGTCTGTCAATGGGGGGAACAGAGTAGGTCACATACATTGATGCTACTGTTTTTCCCTTACAGCTCCTGAGCATCTACATGGGTCAGCGGTGGTGGGCTTCTCCACTAAGGGTGGTAGCATAGAGATGGAGGAAGGCCCGTCCACCTCCACAGGCATACGAGGTCAGGGTGACAGTAGGCCCGCCTGGGACGCCTGGACTAATGTTGGTGGAGCAGCTGCGGAGGCCCTGCCCATGTCCCAGCGTGCCATGCCAGTGTCCATGGATGCCAGCATGCTGAGACTCAGGCTGGTGCTGGATCCATCACTGATGATGATGGAGCTAATGTCATGGGCAGTGAGATGTGGGCCGACAAGATGGCCACACAGCGAGCATCATCACTGGCATGGCTGTGGGTGGTGCCGCCGTGGAGGCCTGTATGACATCACAGTCCCAGCCTGTGCCTGTCTGCACCAGTGGGGCAGCGCTGGTGTGTGTCCAGGACAGTGGGACTGTTGCAGCCACTGCAGCGGCACCATTGAGCCCTGGAGAGTGGCAGCCGGAAGGGCAGCATCAGCAGTTAGCCAATGGCCATGATGGTACAGTGACAGGGGCGGTGTCAGTGCACCACCTGTGGACATGCCCAGGCCTGTCCCTGGTGTGCAGCACCCACCCTCAAGGGGTGATGAGCATCAGGGCCATGAAACCCTGAGGGACAGCATGCCGATCAGGCAGATGACCTCTTGGATGAGCACCCGCATACTGAAAGCATCAGTCAATCAACAGATGCGGCTTGTGATGGCGGTGGATGCACTGAGTGTGGCTATGTGCCAGGCAGAGGAGCAGTGCAGCAGAGACACTGCTCTGCTCCCTGGCAGGATTGACCGGTTGTGGGAGGATGTGACCACCATTGACAGGCAGACAC
Source organism: Neoceratodus forsteri (assembly GCA_016271365.2). NCBI lineage: Eukaryota > Metazoa > Chordata > Ceratodontiformes > Ceratodontidae > Neoceratodus > Neoceratodus forsteri. The sequence continues at coordinate 5,693,832 of CM057449.1, read as the reverse complement.
AGGCAATTAGTTGTCATGGCCACAATAGGCACACAGTTATTTGCCCATGCATCAGACACCGTGCAGTACAATGTCCACCTCCATTCCGGCATCATGCAAGACCATCATTGTCAACACGGGTTCAGCTGTGGGCATCCGAGCATGCCTGGCGCAGGCATGTTCAGTGTGCTGCAGACCCTGCGTGAGCATGGTCGCGCTCACATAGTGGAACCCCTGGGGACCGTCGGTGCCACCCCATGAGGCCATTGATCAGCCTGTCACTGCTGGCAGGTCCGGGGCCACCCACATCCATGGTGGCCATGGCACTGTGGCGCATGACCGACCTGTCTTCCAGTATGGCTACTGTCTCATGCTGCCCTGTGTGCGTGTGTTCAATGTGCAATGCATGGGTGGGTGACCTGCGCGCGTGCGGCGCACACACCACACACCACGTTTCATCTGCACCCTGCGTGGCTGATGTCTGCTGTGGCGTGTGCGTGATGATGCCTGCGTTGCGCTGTCCACCACTGTGTAACGGTGCCCAGTGTCTGACATATGCACAATGACAGGCACTGGGTGGTGGTGTGTGTGTGTGTGACTAGGGTGGCGGTTGGGGTTGGTGTACCTCCTACCCTGTGTGTGTGTGTGTGTGTGTGTGTGTGTGTGTGTGTGGTGGGGTGGGGGGTGTGACTAGGGGTGCGGTTGGGGTTGGTGTATCTCCTACCCTGAGTGTGTGTGTGTGTGTGTGTCTGTGTGCCATGTTAGACATTGCCCATCCCTGATGGCATGTGCAGTTCCATGCTCGGCCACTTCCCTTGATGACGAGGCACCCTGGGGTTTGTTCATGCATGTTTGTGGGTTGTGCCTTTTCCACTGGTGGTTGCACATGGCCCCATGACTTACCTGGGTTGGGAAGTGCTCCTCTGTGATGGTGTCCCGTGCAGCTGTGCCAGCCAGAGCAGTTGGGGGTCCTGTCGCCCAAGGTGGGCTGCCCATCACCATCTTCACCAGCGCCCTCATCATCCCCATCACTGTCCCCTCTTCAACCTGTATGGCTATCCCACAGTCATTGGCCATGTTGTGCAGGATGCAACAGGCCAGAATAGCCCACAGGCCTTTGGAGGCTGTGCTGCAGGGCACCGCCAGCGTGTCAGCAACGGAAGCGTGCCTTCAGCATCCCAAACACCCACTTGATGACATTGCATGTGCCTCATTGTAGCATTGCTGCGATGGGGTCACGGGCCACCGGTATGGTGTGAGCAGTCAGGGACGGAGTGGGTATCCACTGTCACCTGTGTGTAGAGGGGAAGTTAGTTTGGTGATCAGTATCGCCTGCCTTGGGCCATCTAGACCAATACCCATGTCACCTGACTATGCCCCTCCCAAGCTCTGTCTTTCCATGTGGTTTGCATACTCACCCACTAGGTGGCCAGTGGGGATGTCCCCACTCTCGAATCTGTGGCACAGTGCTGACTGGTGCCAGAAGAAGGTATCATGTGCTCCCCAGGGTGCATGGCACAGACATTGATTATGCACCCTGGCATCGCACACACCTGGCAGTTGATGCTTGCATACCCCTTCTGATTATCGTATGTGGCCCCTTGGGGGCCAGGTAGTGTGCAGATGGCCACATGGGTGCAGTCTATTGCCCCTAGCATGCCAGGTATACGTGCTACCCTGTGGAACTCCTGTATGTTTGCTGTTGCTTCACTGGTGTGCTGGGGAAATGGATGTACTCCATAGCATGTGGCAGCAGTGCGCTGAGGAATTGGGTGAGGTGGCATGATGCGGATGACTGGGCTATGCCTATCGTGTCCCCTGTTGGTCTCTGGAAGTTACCCGTGGCAAACAGGCACATACAAGCTGTCACTTTTGTTTCCACTGACAGAGCATGGCTCCGTTGTGTGGATGCCTACATCACATCACTGTACAGCCCACAGAGCTGCCTCAGAATTGCCCGTTTAGCAGTGCACCGCCCACGATCTCGGTATCGTGTACAGCCTGAAGCCGGTGAGCTCGGTACTGCCTATTGGGGCATGCCACTGACTGGCCCTTCCACGGCCACGCCCCTGCTGCCTGCCTTCTCACCCCTTCATAACTGCCTCCATCTGGATGGTGGCACTGGCCATGTCCCTTGCTTGTGTTTTTCCCTCCCTGGGCAGCTGTTTCTGTGTTTCCCTCGTTGTCCAGGCTGCTACTTCCCTGCACTGTGAACACCTTCCTGTGGTGGCCTCAGTGCTGTGTGGCACTTCCCCTTCTGCACTGGCTGTGGCTCCCCACACCTTCCTGTGCCTCTCTGTTCAGGGTGCCCTTTCTGTGGCCTGCCCTGTGTTTGTGTGTTGCCTGTGTGGCTGGCTATGGTTCAGCAACATATGCCTTCCTGTAACATTCTTGCACCTCTCTTGTTCCTTTTATTTTGGCTCATTTCATTGTGCAACTTCCGCTTGTTTCCACCTATTATGCATGGCGATATTGTTGAATAAAGCACTGTGCCATTTATGCATGGTCCCGCCTCTTCAGTTGTGCAGGCATTCATTATCATTGCGCTTCTTGCGAGTGTGAATGGGGGACACCTCTGCCTCCTGCTGAATATCACATATAATGGCACATTTTAGAACTTGCACTGTGCAACCCTATTGTGCATGGCGAACCCTTTTGAATTTCTGGCCTCAGTGTCTTTTACATTATACACATATGATAATTACTATGGTTACTGTAAGACAGATCTCTTTCTAGTTAGAGATGAGCCTTATTGGCTAAATTAGAGGTGGCTCCACGGTCCAAGATAACATTATACAATTTTGTAGTCATCACTTTGTGAAACAAAAAGGTACAGTGTGCATATAGTTGTACATGGCCATGTAATAACACAAATCATCAGAAGATGGCATATCATAATCATTACAAGGACACAGATGTCCTAACATCTTGGAAACAAGAAATACTCATATATTTTCTATATGTATTAGAAAGCAAAGTGTATAACAATAATATGCATACATATCCTGACATCTATTCTTGTATAATAGATGCCCTTAGCCTATATGTTAGTATATCATATGCCTAAGTACTAGCTGTCTATGGTGTACCTCTGAGAGTACCAATTAGGTGCAGGGACCTCATGTTACACCACGACTACCCATTTTTAAAACATGGGAGGATGGTGTGGTACCTGAGGACTGGAGAAAGGTGGATATGGTTCCCTTCACAAAAGTGGGAGCAAGACAGAGACAGGAAAGTATAGAACTGACACTTTGATCTGAGTTGAAGGAAAATTATGGAATCACTTCTGAAGGAAAGAATTGTTGAGTACCTAGAAGCCAGTGGGCACAGGACCCAAGGCAGCATGGATTTGCAGCAGAAAGTCTGTGTCAGATGAATCTAATTGATTTATTTGACTGGTGACCAAAGCAGCAGACCAGACAGGGTCTGTGGACATGGCCTACCTAAATTTTAGCAAGGTATTTGACACAGTCCCACACAAAAGATTGATGAACAAATTAGCTAGCCTGGGGAGGGGTCCCAGGGTGGTAGCCTGGGTAAAACATTGGCTGGACAACAGGACACAGAAGCTCTAAGTCCAGTCCAAGGAAAGGGTGGTTACTAGTGTGTTACTACAGGGTTCAGTACTGAATCTGGTCCTTTTAATGTCTTTATAAGTGACACTGCAGAGGACTGAAGAAAAGTATGCCTCTTTGCAGATAACAAAGATCTGCAATAGGGTTGATACACCAGGGGTGGAAAGGATGAGAAGGGACTTGGCAAGGTTGGAGGAATGGTCAGAAGTATGGCAGCTTAGATTCAATGCAAAAGAAGTGCAAAGTAATGCACCTGGTAAACAAAATCCCTGGGGCAGAGCACACAATGGAGTGGAGGTAGTAACAACAACAAAATGGAAAGAGAACTGGGGTAGCCATATTAGATGGCCTAAAGGTTATCAAGCAATGCAGAAGGCAGTAAGGAGGGCTGCTGGGATACTTGGATGTATAGTAAGAGGCATCACCAGTAGAAAACAAGAAGTCATTATTCCTCTGTACAGACAGCTGGTGAGACCCATCTTTGAGTATTGTGTGCAGTTCTGGAGACCCCATCTCTGCAAGGACATACACAGGATAGAGGCTGTCCAGAGGAGGGCAACTAAAATGGTGCAGGGCCTGCAACAGAAGCCATACAAAGGAGTCTAAAGGCTTAATAGCATGTTTGAAGGAGGAGGGTGGGCCATGATAGAAACTTTCAAATACCTCAAGGGAATCAATAGTCTAAGGGGTAACATCTTTCAGAAAGAGATGCGCAAGACTAAGGGGACACAATTTGATGATAGAGGGGTGGCTAAGAGGTAATGTGAGGAAGTATTTTTAACAGAGAGCTGTAGATGCATTGAACAGCCTTCCTGAGGAGGTCATAGTCAAAAACAGTGAGGAATTAAGAATACATGGGACAGACATAAGGCAATTCTAGTGGGGTGGTAGGAGAGTAGGCTGTTGGTTAACTAGGATCTGCAGCTTATCCAGTAGGGAGGAAATGGGGAGACTAGGTGGGCCAGCGGTCCTTATCTGCCATCAATTATTCCCTATTGCACAATGGTTAATTTGTAATGAAGAAAAAAGAGATTAAAAAGTAAATTGAAACTTTTTTCTTTGCCATTTTGAGTTCATCGTGGACGTGCAGGTGCAGACAAACTCATTGCTCTAATGTGCTCTACAGGGGTGCGCCAATGGAGAGCTCCATTTCTAGAGCAGGTCAAGGTAGGCAAATCAATCTGAAGGCTGTCGATGACTCACTTTCAGCTGTTTGGGCTGATTTGAACAACTTTTCAAAGGACTGAGCTGCACCAATAGTGGCGTGGCTCGGTCGCTGAAGTTGCATTCCTGATTGGGTGTTGACATCACTGTAGCTTACAGCAGTGTGAATACGCTGTCCCAGGACTTCAGTGTGTTCCCACACTATTAAAATAGAAAACATAAATGGACAGGGTGCCTAATCTCCTGTTGTCATGCCTCCTCCAGTTTATTTGGCTAACGGAGAGCCCACTCCCCGTCCAGCATAATGTCCCCTTCTCAAATTTTTTGTTTGCTGAGGGGTGCCTAATCCCTCCTCTCTTGCCTCCAGGACTTATATGTGCCAATGGGTGCCCAATTCCCTCGTCAGCATGTCCTCCTAGTTAATTTTCTCCCAATGGGTGCCCACCTCTCCTGTCGGCATGCCTCTCCTAGTTAATTTTCCCAATGGGGTGCCCAATTCTCCTGTCAGCATGCCCTCTCCTAGTTCATTTTGCTGATGGTGGAGCCCACTCCCCATTGGCATAATGCCCCCACAATTTGTGTGCTGGGGAGATGCCCAATCCCCCTCGGATATTACTCCCCCCTAACCCTTCTGTGTGCTGGCAGGTGCCCAATCCCCATTGGCTACAGCCCCTTCCTCAAACCTCAGGTGGCATGCTGGGAGCCCACCCAGCCTGCTGTAAGACTCCTGTAAAAAAGAAAAAGCCTTCCCACAAAGTTCTAACATTTCTTAAAACCTGTAAACTAGAAAACAGTCCTTGTGGAGTCTGGTGGCACCTCCCAACCTGCAACCACCCACTGCACACCCCACCTCCCCACACACACTTTCACCCCATACTTACCTCTGGAGCCTGGCACTACGATCTGCTGTGGACAAGGAACACATAAGCACTCTTCAAAGCTGACCTTGAACTGAAGAAATGCCAGTAAGCTGTATAATGGCATAAATGGGGGTCAACTTTGGTGCATATCTTGTCCATTTTGCAAATTTTGGTAACCCATTTTCAATATGGGGTTCTTGAGGACCCCACCTCATGAATGCAGTCACTGTCATCTGGTTATTCGGGTCCCGAAAGGTGATTTCAGAGTCACTGCATGGAATCACTTTTGGGACCAATTAATAAATTGACAGTGTCACTGTTCATGAGGTGGGCTCCCAAAAGCCTATTTTGAAAATTTCGTGAAAAATTAAAAAAAAATGACTTATGAATATGCTTTGCACAGTTTCAATGCTCATTTGTGACATTGCGGATATGTAATATTTTCACTCCAGATTTTCAACATTGGTATTTTTTTTACACTTCTCTTGAACAGTACAGCTGTCACTTTTCACATTCTGGCTGAAATGCGCTACACTTCCGGGGCAGAATAGCGTATCACTGTGGGAAATCAGTGTTTGAGACAGATTACGAAAATCACAGTGAAACTGTTCATGAGCAGAGGTCTTAAAATACCTATGTTAAAAAGTTGATGACTCAGTCCATATAATTACTGTGGTATGAGTGTGCATTGTGCAGTTCCAATGCACACTTGTAACATCACAAATATGTAGTATTTTCACTCCAGATGAACAGTACAGCTGTCATTTTTCACATCCTGGCCAAAATGTGTTTCTGCAGTTCTGGCATTGAATAGCGCCATCACTGTGGGAAATCAATGTTTGGGGCAGATTATGAAAATCACTGACACTGAGTGGAGGTCCCAAAATACTTATGTTGAAAATTTGGTGACAAATGTCCTAAAATGACTATTTTACAGGTGTGCATTGTGTAGTTTCAATGCATACTTGTAACCTCGAGGATTTGTAATATTTTCACTTAAGAGTTTCAACATTGTCAATTTGGACACCCCTCATGAATAGTACAGCTGCCATTGTTCACATCCTGCCCAAAATGTGTTTCACACATCTGATGCACTATGGACCAATTGCTGTGGGAAATCGACGTCTCGTTAGAGTAAGAAAATCGTAGTAACAGTGTTCATGAGCAGAGGTCACAAAATGCCTGTGTTGAAATTCTGGAGAAATTATTCCACTAAATGACTGTTACAAGTGTGCATTGTGCAATTTCCACATGGAGCCTACCTTCTAGCATTTTTATATTTCCTCCAGATGTTCAACACTGCCATCTCATGAGCAGAGGTCATAAATGCTTTCATGAGGTGGGGGTCATAAAAGGCCATGCAGAAAATTTGTAGTGTAAGTTCAAGTTTATTGCAGGAAAGACTCCGTGAGCAAGCTCATTCACAAGGAGGTCCTGAGGCACATACACATACAGTTCGCAATTACATAGACAGGAGATATAATGTAGAACAAAGAAAAATATATAATACAAGAGGTATACACAATAGAAGTCCTTATGCTATATATGCAGTACATTCCAGCTTTAACCTTGCCTAAATTATGCAACACATTTCAGCTTAATAAGTAGAGGGCCAGTTGGTACCTAGGGAAGTTGGCTTGGTGTTGGGGCCTAGTAGCACCTACATATGTCTTTTAATTTAGAGATAGCTAGTGTTTTGTAGGAGTTAATTGATATGATGCTGGTTAGCTTCAGCATGGCTTGTAGTTGGTTCCAAATGTTTGGGAGGTGTATGAGACAGCTTATTGGCCAGCTGTGGTACGTGTCCTGGGAACATCTAGTAGGATAAGGTAGGATTTCCTTAGGGAGTAGGCGCTATGCAGATGTGTATGGGAGACATTAAATAAGCAGTTTATGGAGTAGTAATTTGAGGATCCAAATGCCAGCATGCAGGAGGCGCCTGGTGGCAAGAGAGGTCCACCCAACTGCTACATAAAGATCACAGTGGTGGGTCCTGTATGCAGAGTTAGTAATGAAGTGAAGAGCATGGTGATAGAGTATGTCCAGTTTAGATAGGCTCAAGATTGGTGAGGAGATGAAGACAATGTCTCCATAGTCAAGCAAGGAGGAATGTTGCTTGGACAAGTCTTTTGCAGGTTACGAGAGAAAAGAGGGTCCTATTTCTAAAGAAGAAACCCAAAGCGTGCTTTTAAGCCTCTTTGATAGATCCTTGATGTGGTCATTGAAGGAAAGCTTGTTGTCTATCCATATACTGAGATATTTAAATTTAGGTACGACTTCCAAGGGTTCACCTAGGAGGTAATTATGAAGTTTTAGGTGGGGTAGGTAGGGCTCCAGACAAGGCAAGTCTCGAGAAAATCATTGTCTTGGCATTTAAGAGAAACTTGGCATTGATAAAGTTGCTTTCTAACTGGATAGTCAGCTTGGAGTGCTTTCCTGACTTCAGTTAAGGACGAGCCTGATGTGACAAAACCATATATCGTCCAAGAAAGAAATGTATATGCTAGTTCTTTATGTGGGAATCAACATTGTTGATGTACAGGGAAAAAAGGATTGGTCCAAGGATGGAGCCTTGAGGGACTCCTCTGGCAATTGGAAGGGGGGCAGATAGTAGGCCATCAGCTTTGATGTTTTGTATCCTTCCCATGAGAACTGTTAGAGCACTGTAAGTGGAGTGGGCACCTATGTAGGCAAGACAGGTGATTAGGAGGTGATGGTCTACAGTGTCGAAGGCCTTACTGAGGTCTAGAAAGACTGCACCAGTAACCTTCTTGGTGTCCATAGCATGGATCCAGTCATTAGAGACTTTAGCCAAGGCTGAGATGGCACTGTGCTTCAACCTGAAGCCAGATTGGGCCGGGTTTAGGAGTGAGTGCGCTTCAAGGTGATTTTTTAGTTGGTTGTATATAATTTTTTTCCAACACTTTGGAGAGAACGGGCAAGACAGAGATAGGACGGTAGTTGTTTAAGTCACAAGGATCTCCTGATTTGAAGAGAGGAAGAACATAGGCAGATTTCCAGCAAGATGGAACAGTGGCTGTGGTAATAGAGAGGTTGAAAATGTGAAGGATGGGGACTGTGAGCTGGGCATAGCCTAACAGCAAGAAAAATGATTCAAGACCATCGCCCCTGCACTTTTCTTGGTGTCAAGGCTAAAATTATGTATTCGACTTCTTTGTAGCTAAACAGGCACAACTGGAAGGGATGAGGTGAGTAGCATGTGTAGTATCTGGGCTAGTGTTGCTATTCACTTGGCTAGTGTATGGGGAGGAGTCAGAATGCCAACCCGGCAGTGGCAAAGTGAAGGTTAAGTTCTTTGAGGATTCGCAGTTTATTTTCAACCATCCTGTCCTTGGCCAGAATCTTGTGGGAAGGAGGAAGCAGCAGGATGGCCTTCAATGAATCTCGTGTCTTCCAGATTTTTGGGATTTCCTTTTGGCCTGCTCCACAGTGGAGATGTAGAAGTTTGCTTTAGTAGCATGTACACTTAACACAGGCATTTCTGGCAGTTCTAAATGCCTGCCAGTCTGCCAGGTTCTTTGTGTGCCTGGCCCTAGCCCATAGCTTGTCTCTATTGGTAAGTGCAGATTTGAGCTCTTGGGTGAACCACGGAAGTTTAGATTTTCCACCCTCATTTTAATAAGAAGTATGCTTGTTAATTAGGGAGGTGAGGTTGTCATTTAGGACAGAGATGGCAGCATCAGCAGATTTGGCAAGATATAGGTCTTGCCACCCCTGATCAGTAACTAGATCGGTTAGGAAGTTTACTGAGTTGAATTTATGGAACAAGCGTTTGATTCTGAATTTAGGGTGCTGCAGGGTTTTAGATTGGAATCTTGTACATATGATACTGTGGTCACTCATGTCGTTATGGAAAACTGCAGAATGTGAGATTTTATGGGGATCTGAAGTTAAGATGACATCTAAGAGTGAGCTGTTGGCAGAGTTGGAAGCATTGATTCTTTTGGGTTCAGTTACTATCTGTACAAGACCCAGCTCATCACAGATGGCTTTTGGGGAGTGGGATTTAGCAGGAGACGATCCATATTAAAGTCCCCTAAGATTGTTGTTTCCGTGTTAGCACCAAAGTTATGGATTTCAACATACTAAGAATTTCTGTGTCACGGACGGGGTCTATAGCCACCAATGATTGTGATGCACTCTGAGGATGGAAAGTGAAGTTTAAGTGAGACAATCTGCGTATTCCTTGGCTTAGTTTTACAGGAAATGCTGCTAACATCAAATTTTGATTTGGCATATACAACCACTCTTCTCTCCCCAATCCCTATCAGCCCTAAGAGCTTGAAGCCAGGTATAGTAATTTGCGGATCAGTGTTGGTCTTTTTAGCCATGACTCAGTAATTATAATCAGATCTGGGTCAGTGTGGCTGCCCAAACTTGAAGATCAAGTTTTTTTTTATGAACTTAGAATTTGGACCATCAGTTTCATCCAAGAGCAGCTGCAAATTCTGACGGAGAAGATGATTGAGTTGGGGGACCAGGATTTAGTTCGACATTGCCTGAACAAAAAGGAGAATTAGAAACATGTTCTTGAGGCATTTATCAGGTAGAAGTGGGCTCTTTTGCATGGGGTTCTTGTGTGGTGTTCAGTCATTGAGGTATGTCTAGCCAGGAATAGGAGATGACATGGCCATTCAAGGCTAGCAGGGGAAGTGCATGGAAATACATTGGTGAAGGAAGGAGGGCCAGCGGAGAGGATGAGAATTAAAATGGAGGCAGTATAGCACAGTGGTCTAAGGCTCTGAGCTGCAAATCTGGTGACATCCAGCAGACCAGACCTGGGTTTGAATCCACAGCTTCCACTTGCATACTGTGTGATCCTGAGCAAGTCACTTAACCTCCTTGTGCTCCCAGGTCGCTCCTGTAAAAAGCTATCAGCTTAGTGTGCTATACCTGGTTAAACAACTAAATAAAAAAAAAAATGAGAACCTGGCAGATTAAGAGTAGGGAAGCAATATGAAGATGCAGCAGGAACTATGATTGTGGTTCCCAGGCTGGGATGACTTCTGATTTGGCATGGATCAGTGATTTGAGTCATACTTTTGCCAGGATTAGAAGTAGAATGATAATGCAGGCCATATTGCCCACGATTGAGTACAGTGATTTGTGTAGAAAGACCAAGAATCCTCTAGTAGGCAGGTCTGTATAACCTGCTACTGGAAAACTAGCCACTTAAAAGTTTTTTTTTTTTTTATTACACACTTGAAATGTGCTTAGTTCTATCGAAAATCTATTTGTAAAAAGTGCCAGGTGGCAGAAGCAGAGGAAAAGTCCTGACCAATCAGAGCGGGTTTGCTGGAAGCACCCATGTTCCCATTGGCTGCGCCTGTCCCATACCTTCCAAGGAGCTACAGGTGGGCGTCCTGGTCTCGGTCGGGTGCCTGGCTGGGTGCCGGCTGACCGTTGGAGCTGAAGCAGCTCCGTTCAAGAAGCAGACAGCTTCCAAGGAGCTGTAGGCGGTGCGTCCTGGTTTTGGTCGGTGGCTGGCTGGTGCTAGTCAACTGTGGGAAGCTGAAGCAGCCCTGCTCAGGGCAGGCAGCTGGGAAGTACCAACAAATGCCCAGGCATTAGGGTTTCTAACCATAACACCCCCAACCCAACCCATGGTGGGGCTCCAGTGCCCTCATCTTCTCTGAACCATAGACCCATTTCACTCTTCAAAACCAGATCACGAACTGAGGAAATGGGTATGCACTTCACTGTATTACAATGGGAATGTGAACTGGGTGGCATAACTTCTTGTTTCTGCTGGGAACTGAAGTCCGCCAATCTGTGCATACCAACAACAATTCCAAACAATGAACTTTGCCATTGACAAATGCTTGTTTTATATGCGTATGGCTGCTTTATGGAGAAATAGTGCTGATTTTCCTCCCAGCCACCAGGGGAGCTGTGCTTCTGCAGTTCTCATAATGCTAAGTACTCTTCTTGGCATACTATGGGACCTTTGTTGTTATTGCTCTCTGTTTGCTAATGAGTCCTTTTCTGTTGTAGTTTTTCTCTTTTATTCAGGTTTTAATTTTCTGCAGTGAGTAAATGATGGTGGCAACTTGAACTGTAAGCATCCCTCCTTGTCTTTCATCATACGACTCACTGTCTGCCTTCAAGACAACATTCCTGTGAAGAGGAGAGCAGAGACATAGAAACTGCCAGCAGATAAGGACTATTAGGCTTATTCAGTCTGCCCATGGGCACTACACATTGTACACTGTGTGGCCGCTGACCCTCTGTGATCAATGGTTTGTCATCACTCCCTCCCCTCTCAGGCTTCCCTTGTGCCTGTTCCAAGCATGCTTAAACCCTTCACTGTGCCTGACCCCACTACCTCCTGTGGCAAACTATTCCAAGTGTCGACTACCTTTTCTATGTAAAAAAAAAAAATCCTCATGTTGCCTCTTAATTTACTCCCTTCCAATTTTTTTTTGTGTTTTGTTAAGTATGTGTTGATACCTGTCAGTTGAACTAGCTAGTTTAGAGTGTATAATCTGAAATGTGCTTGCTACTGTATGTTTCCCTAAGCGTCAAATGATGTATTTCCACATGTTTGTTTACTGTGACAAAAAATTTCTCTCTTAGCCATGTCTCCTTGACTGTTGTTCCTCATGTTGTACTCTCCCGGCCATTCCTGAAAATAGGCACAATACTTGTCTAGTGTAGTTACCTGGTAAACAAAAGCTAAATAAATAAATAATTTCAGGAGAAAAAAGCATAGTTTAGACAACAGGATAATGCTGAGGCAATCTATAGGCAGTACAATCTAGGTAAGTGAGGATACAAGCATACCCACTTCCGGTTTCATATTGTGCCATTTGTTCTAGTACTTTTCTACACTGGAAAGGTCCACACCTTCACCTTATTTATGCCCTTGAAGGACCTGAAGGTTTCAGTCATGGGAAGGAGGGCCAGGACATTAGCTCAAGCTCTGGACCCTGCAATATGAGCAGACTTAACAGACCAAATGGCCTTCTCCTGTTGGTTTCTTCATATGTTCGTATGCCCCCTGCTGTCTCTCTCCTCCACTGAGTACACATTGAGTTCCCTTAGTCTCTCCTGATAAGTTTGTGGTGCCGTCCTGAGCCATCTTTGTTACCCTTCTCTGGATAGTCTCCACCTTATCTATGTCCTTACACAGGTATGGCCTCCAGAACTGCATGTAGTACTCCAGGTGAGGCCTTACCAATGTTTTATACAATGGCATCACCACGCCACACCTCCTGCTAGTTATACCCTGCCTATGCACCCAGCATGCCACTGGCCCCCTATGTCACCTCTGTGCACTGCTTTGATACCTTAAGGTCATCAGAGAAGATAACACCTAGATCTCTCTCCTCTTTGGAGGTTGGGAAATAGCAGAGGATAATGTTTTTTGTGTATTTTGTTTACATGGTGGCAGTGAACAAAGAGTGGCTTTGAAAGCAAGTGAGGAGGCGGTTTGAAGAGACATATGCAGTGTATGTTAATGACATGCTCGCTCCCCTTACTCACTGGGTGAACTTAGTCTGTGAAAAGAGTTTGTTGGTTTACTTTTAACATGAAAAAGACAGTTGGACCATTTGGGGGAATGTGTGAGGCTTATTGATTGTGTTTGTGACTAACAGTCCTGTTCACAGGAATCTTGTGGTTTGCTGAGCACAGATCAGGCTGGGTTAGAAGTGAGCTGCATAAAGTGCTTCCAGGAATCAAACTGGTTTCACAGAGGTAATTTAAAAATAAGAAATAAAGTTTGGGGGTTAATGTATGTCATGGTTGTGGGTTGGGTTTTGGTGGTTTCTGTGCTAAAGAGGCAGGGATTTATTGCACTGGGAAGCAACTGAAATGCTGCATGGTTTTCTGCAGTGTGGTGAAGGGTGACACTTGGACAGCTGGTTCTGATCGCTCTACGATTTTGTAACACAAAATGAAGTGTGATTGTCATCATGAGAAATCCTGTGCCTTGGGATACCCCCAACCAGGGATCACTTCAAAGGACAGGATATGTTAAATAAAACAGATCTCTGGAATGTGATTAACTTCCAAAAGTCACATTTTATGGCTTGTTGTTGAGCTACGCCTCCTTTGAAGTCAGTATCTAAAATATCCGTTTTATGCGTCCTCAGGAAGGGCAGTTACTTTCAACTGGTGCTGAAAAACATGTTATAGCTGAGTGAGAAAATTGCAGAGCTGTAAAGGTTCTTTGATGTCTTTGAAAAGCAGAAACTGCTCTTGGATGAAAGAAAGAACTGAAAATCAGACTTGATTGGGAAGCCATATGGGGAAGAGAGTTTGCTGATGTCACCGTATTTAATTTACCTCCTGCTTGATAAGACATCCTGGTTGTACAATGTTTAATAAACAGAGGAGGAGCTGGTGACATCATGGAGAGAGCAGGTTCAAGACAGTCTTTTAATTAGCGTGGCTGACCTTTAGATAGAGACATACATGTTTGGACTCTGAAGAAGAAACTTCTACAGTAGCACTATTAGAAGAGATACATTAGATAGATAAGTCTAATTGTCTGGTGGTAGGAATTTTGCACTTTTGACCTTGTTCTTTAAGTGATTGCATGTTTTGTGATATATCATTCTCGTTCACATTTTACATTTTTATCTATTTTAAAGTAAACCCTTATTTGAAGGAGACTACTTGGTGTGCTGTCTAAATTCTTTCTTTGACAAGTGAAGCATATATCGTTAAAGTTGACACTGTGCACACGCTAATGGTAAAACCAAACTGGGAAAAAGGTAAAGTTTATCTGAGGTCTTTCATATAGAGTTTTAAGGGTTCATTTTGTACACCTGATTAGGTGCCCATAGGCAAAAGATATCTGGCATTTCCCAAAGAGCAGAATTATCTCAGCCTGTACAACTGGGTACACTAGCAAGAAGTTCACAGTTTGAATCCTCCAGAACTTGAGACCAAAGGTTGATTCAAACCCACAAAACAGACAGGAGGGTTACCCTGTTTCTGTTCCTGTTCACAATATTACGCTTGGAGGTTGGCACTGTGGGAGGGCCTGACCTGCTGAGTGGGGTTGTGACAAAGGGACCGTAGGAAGAGTTGTGCAGTGATTTTGTTTTGTTTTGACACTTTATGCAGTCACTAGGTGTGCTGGGACTAGATCCATGATGTTATGCCAGGATAACATCACGGCTCCGGTCCCCACTGACCAATCGAGTACTAGATTCTTTCTTGTCATTGTATAATAGTGGGATGATTATGATCAGCTTCTGTCATTTGTCTTGTTAATGCACTGTACGTTAAAATTATAACATTTATTTCAGATCAGTTATGGAGCTGTGGATTTGCTGCTAAGTGACCGTTCTCAGTTTCCCTCTTTCCTCCGAACTGTTTCAAGCAGCATGAATGTTCTCGATGGAGTAGTCGGTGCTGCTGCACTTGCAGTGGACATGGTCGTGATTCTTGCTCCAATGGATTTCTCTGGTCAGGAGACCAGCCTGGTCTTAAAGAACAAGTTAATAAATGCGGTATCTGTATCGAGCTGTATCAAGCTGTCCCAGTTGACAGTGTACAAAGACAGCATTTAACATAGATGGTCAAATGTTATCTTCAAAGTTATAATTGTTGCTTCTTATTATGTTGGCTTATATCACTTTCTGGATAATATGGCAAGCAAAAACATCACTGGGATAACTTGGATAGGATTGGATTAGTGGCCTCAGTCTGCAGTGTTTACTGATGATGGAAATTCCATGAACTGTTATGTGGCACAATTTGGTTTTCAGTTCTACCAAACAGTTTACCGGATTTGATAATTTCCTGTACAGAATTCATCCATCAAATGATCCTAATGACGTGTTCGCTAGAATGTTTTGGGAAGCGGTTTTTGGATGCAAATGGCCTAAACCTAATTACTCACAAGTTATAACTAATGAAACAACAACTCTCTGTACAGGGAGAGAGAATTTAAAGATCTTAACAACAACAAACTTAACTTCTTCCCAATAGCCTATCATTATCTGTTTTCATCGTTATAGGCGCTGCATGTGCAATTGTGAATGCATTACATGACCTGCAAGGCTGCCGACCAGGAGAGGGACCCTTTCTAAATGGATCGCTGTGCCAGATTTCCCACATTTCCAGCCCTGGCAGGTAGGTGGAATCTGCGGTCCTGTGACATTTAGTATGCTTCGAACTCCGTGCTCACAATGCAAGTGATGGGCAACTTTGGTTCACTTAAAAATAATCTCTGGCTTAACCTTCCTTATCTTCAGACCATACAATTTCCGAGAGAAATGTCTGGACAAATTAAAAACGCCTTGCAAAGACACAACCACTTTTGTGAGATCTGTTACATAGAAGGTCTCACAATAGTTACTGTTTCCTCATATTACAGAACTGTGAGTCCTGAGTGAAGAATTCAAACCAACAGTAGAAACTACCTGCCAGGGTCACACCCAAACTTCTCATAGTTTGCCAGCCGGTGGATAATTATGTTAACCACGTGTGTTGGAATGACAGAAGGTTAAACCATGCAATTAAAAAGAGGTTCAATCATCAGCAGCAATATTTATAACACAGGAATTTAATCATATCATTTTTTGATTGTATAGTTTTGTCAAATACATCAAAATTCATGTCTTTCCCTTTTATTCTATTCTTTAACTATGATATGTGGTTTGAAGTTCTAAGAGTTCCTGTTCCCCTGCCATGACCACCTGAAAAAATATTATGTTTCCTAGTGTGGTGTTTTGCAGTCTATTATTAGAATCTGGAACTGTCTGTCTCCTTTCATTTGCTGTGAACTTTCAGGAGGGAGGAGGAAACATTTTATTCACATGAAGGGTGGTGGATACATGGAACAGGGAGGTGTCGGGGACAGAATCACTTATTATCTTGTGTGGACATGCACATGGGTGTCAATAAAAGGAAGAAGTTGGGGAGCTGAGGGGCCATAAAGGGGCCCTTGTCACTACACTGGATAGGGAGGTTAGGGCAGACTAGATGGGCCTTGTGGTGCTTTCCTGTAAACCAAGTCTGTTTCCATTTCCTACCACCTTCTCCTCTGCAACCTCCCCCTCCTTTTTAGAAGCTATTGATCAAGCTTCACCTTGCCCCTCTTTCCTATTATACTGATAGAGTTACCCTCTTTACTGAGGCTATACACTCTCATTCCTCCAACAACCCATTCCTAAACTGTGGATACCAGACTCATTCACATCTCTGACTCATGACTAGACCCTGTAAAACCCATAGAAGAATTCAGTGAGGTTTGTCTGATAGTCTACCACTCAGAAATCCTGCATCTGCTGGCCGGTGGCACTAAGTGTTGAGGCACTGGACACCACATCTCATGCAGTTCCAGTAACCCCTCAGAAATCCATGCATTTGCCAGCCTGGTAGCACTGAGTGATGAGGCATTGGACAGCACACTTCATGCTGTGGCGGTAGCCCTTCAGAAAACATTGCATCTGGAGGCCCAGTGGCACTGAATGTTGAGGCACTGGATGCCACATCTCATGCTGCTCCTGTAACCCTTAGAAATCAATGCATCAGCAGGCCTGGTGGCACTGAAAGCTGAGACACTGGATGCACACCTCATCCGCTCCATTAACCCTTAGAAATCCATGCATCTGCTGGCCTGGTGGCACTGAAGGTTGAAGCACTGGACGCCACACCTCATGCTGCTCTGGAAACCCCTCAGAAAGCCATGCAGCTGCCATCCTGGTGGTACTGAGACACTCTACTCCACACCTCATGCTGCTCTGCTAACCCCTCAGAAATCCATGCATCTGCCAGCCTGCTAGCACTGAATGATGGCGCTGGACATACACCGCTGACTGCTCCAGTAACCCCTCAGAAATCATTGCATCTGCTTGCATGGTGGCACTGAGTGTAGAGGCACTGGACACCACTTTTCATGCTGCTCCGGTAACCCTCAGAAAATCAAGCATCTGCCAGCCTGGTGGCACTGAGTGTTGAGGCACTGGATGCCACACCTCATGCTGCTCTGGTAACTCCTCTGAAATCCAGGCATCTGCTTGCCTGCTGGCACTGAGGATTGAGGCACTGGACACCACACCTCATGCTGCTCTGCTCCCGCTCAGAAAAACATGCATCTGCCGGCTTGGTGGCAATGAGTGTTGAGGCACAGGTGCCACACCTCATGCTGTGCCGGTAACTCGGCAGAAATCATTGCATCTGCCAGCCTGGTTGTCCTGGTGAGGCACTGGACTCACAACTAATGCTGCTACTGTAAGCCCTCTGAAAACCATGGATCTGCCAGCGTGGTGGCACTGGTGAGGCACTGGGCCTGCGCGTCATGTTGCACCTGTAACCCCTCAAAATCCATGCATCTGCCAGCCCAGTGGCACTGAGTGTTGAGGCACTGGATGGCGCACCTCATGCTGCTCTGATAACCACTCAGAAATCCATGCATCCGCTGGCCTGGGGCTGTCAGTCTTGAGGTACTGGATGCCACCGTGCATACAGCTCCAGTAATCACTCAGAAATCTAGTCAGCTGTCAGCCTTGTGGCACTGGTGTTGAGGCACTGGACACCTCACCTCACGCTGCTCTAGTAACCCCTCAAAAATCCATGCATCTGCCAGCCCGGTGGCACTGTGAGTAGAGGGACTGGCGCCACATCTCATGCTGCTTTGTAACCCTCAGAAATCCATGCTTCTGCGGCCTGGTCGCACTGGGTGAGGCACTGGACACTACACCTCATACTGCTCCAGTAACCCTTCAGAAATCCTTGCATCTGCGGCCAGTAGCACTGGCGAGGCACTGGACGCCCACATCTCTTGCTGCTCCGGTAAACCTTTAGAAATCCATGCATCTGTGGCGTTGAGGCACTGGATGCAACACCTCATCGACTCTGGTAACTCCTCTGAAATCATTTGTCTCCGACATGGTGGCACTGAGTAGGAGGCACTGGACGCCTCACCTCATGCTGCTATAGTAACCCCTCAGAAATCCATGCATCTGCCAGCCTGGTAGCATTCAGTGATGAGGCACTGATGCCACACCGCACACTGCCCAATAACCCCTCAGAAATCAATGCACCTAACGGCCTGGTGGCACTGAGTGTTGAGGCACTGGACGCCACATTATGCAGCTCCACTAACCCCTCAGAAATCCATGCATCTGCCAGCCTGGTAGCACTGAATGATGAGGCATCGGATGCCTCACTGCAGGCTGCTCAGTAATCCCCTCAGAAATCCATCGTCTGCCGGCCTGGTGGCACTCAGTGTTGAGGTACTGGACGCCACACCTCATGCTGTTCCGGTAACCCTGAGAAATCATTGCATCTGCCGGCCGGTGGCACTGAGTGTTGAGGCACTGGAGGCAACACCTCATGCTGCTCTTTTAACCCCTCAGAAATCCATGCATCTTCTTGCCAGGTGGCTGTGAAGGTTGAGGAACTGGATGCCACACCTCATGCTGCTCGGTAACCCCTCAGAAATAAAAGCATCTGCCGGCTTGGTGGCACTTAGTCTTGATGCACTGGGCACCACACCATATGCTGCTCTGGTAACGCCTCATAAATTATTGCATCTGCCGGCCTGGTTGCATAGGTGTTGAGGCACTGGACACCACAACTCATGCTGCTACAGTAACCCTCAGAAATCAATGCATCTACCAGCCTGGTGGCACTGAGGCTGAGGCACTGGACGCCACCTCATGCTGCTCCAATAACCCCTCAGAAATCCATGCATCTGCCGGCCGGTGGCACTACGTCTTGAGGCACAGGATGCCACACCTCATGCTGCTCTGCTAACAACTCTGGAAAAGAAGCATCTGCTGGCCTAGTCACACTGAGCGTTGAGGCACTGGATGCCACCTCATGCTGCTCTGGTAAAGCCTCAGAAATCCATGCATCTGCGGTGTGGTGGCACTATGTGTTGAGGCACTGGGCGCCATACTAACATACTAAAATGCCAGCAGAATAGGCCTAACGGTCTTTCGTGTCTGCTCGTTTGGTCAGCCCCACCCTGGGTGCTGACCTTGCTATCCCCTCACCTTCTCTGGCTTTTCCTTCCCAGTTCCGGATATTCTTGCTGCATTGGATTTTACTTCCAGAACCCTTCCCTGTACCTGTTCCACCCCTCTTGAACCCCTCCACTGTCTCTGCCTCCACCAGCCCCCTAGGCAGTGCATTCCATGGCTCCACCACCCTCTCAGTGAAGTAGCACCTCCTCCTTTCTCCCTGAATCTTCCCCTCCAGCTTCCACCCATGCCATCTAGTGGCCCTTCCTCCCTCCTTCAAGCACCCTGACTGTTCCTCCCCTATTTACCCTCTTCATGTACCTGAAGACCTCTATCATGTCCCCAGGTTCCTTCTCTCTTCCAATGTGTACATATTTAGCTCTTGAGCCTCTCCTCATAGGTTCTGTCCCCAAGCCCCAAATCATTTTGGTTGTCCTCCTCTGGACCCTCTCCAGGAGGTTAATGTCCCTCTAGTGTGGCCTCCAAAACTGCACGCAGTACTCAAGGTCTTGGCCTCACCAAGCAGTTATACAGAGGAGTATCACTTCCCTTCTTCTGGAGGTGATCCCCTAGCAATGCATCCCAGCATCCTGTTGGCCTTGGCTGCTGCCCTCCTGCAAGTCTGAGTTGTTCATCTTGACATCCACCACCACCCCCAGGTCCTCTCAGCCATCGAGACTTGTAGCATTCCCTCCCCAGGGTTGTACACTTGGCCTGGGTTTCTGGCCTTACAGGTGGAGTACCTTGCATTTCCTGCATTGAACCTCAGCTTCCACTTTCTAGACCATCTTTCCAGAGCCTCCAGGTCCCCTGTGGAGCCACCTCCCCTCCTCCCCATCCACCACCGCCCCCAGTTTGAGTCATCTGCAGAGACTCATCTCACTCCTGATTCCTGTCCTTATGTCAGATCGTGAGGCGTTGAACAGAAGGGGCCCAGGACTGATCCCTGTGGGACCCCACCAATGACCCTCCTTGGGGATGAGACTATCCCACCAACCTCGACCCTCTGGGTCCGCCTCGAGCCAATTGCCTATCCATCTGATCATCTGGTTCCCCACCCCCATTTCTCCCAGCTTATCCAACAGGCCCATGTGAGGAACAGAGTCAAATGCCTTGCTGAAGTCTGAAAGAGGACATCCACTGGTCTACAGGTCCAAGGCACTTGTCACCCAGTCATAGAACTCCACCAGGTTTGTCTGACACGATTTCCTGGGATGAATCCATGCTGTCTATCGTCCAGGCACCCTGACTTATCCAGGTCCCCCCCAGCCTCTCCTTGACAATGCCCTCCATCACCTTGCCCACCACCGATGTCAGGCTGACAGGCCTGTAGTTCCCTGCCACCTCCCTTGATTCCCCTCCCTTGTGGATAGGCACCTATGTGCGCCACCTTCCAGTCTTGGGGCACCCACCCTGTCCTCCGAGAGATGGTGAAAAGCTCTGCCAGGGGTTTCGCCAGGACATCTGCAAGTTCCTTCAGCACTCTGGGATGTAATTTATCCCAGCCCTGTGCTTTCTCCGTCTTAAAGGGCTGAGGGCTTCCTCCTCTCTGCTGTGATTTCCACTTCCGGTACCTCTTCTCCCTGCTTAGCCTCCCCCACCTGCCAGTGATGCCTCCCCTCTCCCTAGACCTGCCGATTGGTAAGGGCCCCCTCCTCAGTATCTCTGTCTCTCCCATGTATGATGCAGCACCCCATTTTCCCTGATGAAAACTGAGGTGAAGTACTCATTTAGTACCTCAGCCTGCTCCCCCGGTCTTGTGCCCATCTCCCCTGATTTAATCCTGCTAATCTGCCCTTCACCCTTCGTTTTTCCCCAATGTATCTAAAGAACCCTTGTTCCCTCTCCTAATTTCCTGGCCAGGTTCTGCTCCTTCCTTGCCTTGCTGCGCCTCACCACTCTAGTGGCCCTTCTAGCCATCAGCTCGTACTCCTCGATCCCTTTCACTCCTTGAGCACTTGAATTGCTTATAGGCTGCTTTCTTTCCTCACCACCTCCTGGACCTCCCTGGTCCAACAGGATTTTGGGCCCTACCGCATTTTCGTCTTACTCTTGCACAGGTGCTGGTAGCATCCTGAACCCCTCTCCTGATGATTTCCCACCTACTATCAGCGTCCATGTCTGACCCAATCCCATCAAATGCTCTTAAGGATCCTTCCCATTTCCTTAAATCCGCCCCCTCATAAGTGGTTACTTCCGTCTTTGTGCAGCCTTCTACCCCTCCTAGGTCCAGGCAGAACCAGACCATGGCATGGTCACTTCCCGTCAATGGGTCCCTTACCTCCAGGCCCCAATCTGGTCACTGTCTGGCAGGACCACATCCAGTACCCGTGCCTTCCTGGTCGGTTCCCTCACCTGCTGAGTTAGGAACGTCTTGAAAGACATCCATCAACCTCTGTTCCCTGGTCACAGAGGATGTCATAGTCTCCCAGTCTGTTCCTGGCATGTTTAAGTCCCCAACACTGCCACCGTTCCTCTGTCCAGTCTGCAGTGTCTCCTAACATCTGCCACCAGACTGTCCTCCAGCTCCTCCGCCGGGGCAGGGGTCTACACCACTCCTATTTTTACTCTCTTGCCCCCTTGTTATCAAGGTGACCCAAATCGCCTCCACGGTTCCCTCTGCCTCCTCTACTCCCTATGCCAATGCAGTTTTTGACTATCATTGCTACCCTCCCCCCTTCCCTCCCCGTCCTTCCTGAACATAGTGTAACCCTCAGGTTCAGGTCCCAGTCATGTCTTGCAGTGGTCCAAGTCTCAGTGACGCTGCCACATCCACTGCTCCCTCAGTTAGCATCGCCTGGAGCTCAGGCATTTTATTGCCCAAGCTCCTGGCATTTAGCAGGACTACCTTCCACCCTTCCCTATAGTTCCATTTCCCTGCCGTGTTCCCATGGGGATTCTGTTTTCCCTGGTCTGCACTTTGCCAGTCGGCCTTTTCCTGCAATCCTTCTGGTCCCCAGGGGTGGAGACAGAGTCCCTCCTTTATCGGCACCCCCTTGACAGCCTTTTCTCCCATCCCACCCCATTCACAAGTTTAAACCCCACTTTTCACCAATGAACCCTCTATTTTCAACTTAAGGATTCCTCCCTCCAAATTGAGATGTAGTCTATCTCAGTGCAGTCTCTTATCCTCCCAGGTCTCCCCAATCCCCCATCAACCCATACCCTCGGCCTCACACCACTCCCTGAGCCACTGGTTTATCTCCTAATTTTCCTTTTGTGTTCCCACTAGCCCTTGGCACTGCAGGATTTCTGAGAAGGAAACTGTGCATCCTATGTCATGACAGACCCTGGCGAGCTCCTGAATCTTGCCTGTATCTCTAGCTCGCTATTTCCTCAATGTCATTTGTACCCAGGTGGACCAGTATGTCTGGGGAACCCCACAATCCTTTGCCAGCTGATATACCTCATGCTTAGCCCTGTGCACTGTTAGTCCAGGGAAGCATCTTGTTCTAACTGGCCAGGCTTCTCCTCCCTATCCCATTTGATTCCCCTGATCTTAGAATCCCCAGCAGGAGCACTCTGACCGCCTCCTTTCCTCCATTCCCCCCTTCCATGTCCCTCATCCTTTCTACTGGCCCCACCCAGCTGGCTCCTTGTTCCTCCCCTATCTAGGTGCCACATGCCACCCCCTCCTTATTTACCATGGCCACCCCTCCTCCAATCCTATGCCTCTCCTCCTCCTGAGTATCCTTCTGTTCCTTGCTAATTCCCCTCACTGCTCTAACTGGTCCTTCTCCCCATCTGCTAAACTAGCCTGGCTCATCCTCCCTTCCTTCCTGTCTCCATTTAGTTCCTCCTTGCTCGTCGTGCTCCCTGGCCTAAACCCTCAGCTCCCTTTACTGAATCCTCCTTGTACTTCTGGTCCTTCTCCTTTACCTTTCCTCCCAACTGGTCCTTCTCCTTGCGCTTTCCTCCCTCTTCCCCTGCCCCTCCTGCTCTGATTCACTGCTCCCCATTTCCTGCATTCCAGGTTCCCCCCTGTTCTTCCTGCTATCTGGCCCCTGCATCCTGCCTCCCTCCCTTCCTTCTTCTAACCACCTCTGTCGTGGCTACATCACCCCCTCATCCTTGAGCAGAAGAGAATTGAAGTGGTTACTGAGTATAAGGTCTGATCCACCTCCCGCCTTGCCTCCTTCTGTCCAGCCCTGGCCATCTGCCTACATTCCCTGAGAATGTTGTCCTCTGTCCCTCCTTTGTGAGGGTCCCCAGTTACCTGCCTGCTTCCTTGGTAGTGTCCTTTTGGACCCCCTCTGCCAGGGTCCCTATGTGACCCTAGTATTCTCCTGCACTCCTTTCATATGCCCCCACCCCCAGTGCTTGGTGCAACCCTTGGCAAATTCTAGCCCCTTCCCCAACCATACCACCCCCTTCCCCCAGCTTTCTCTAATCCCCGCAACCTCCTCCCTAAGCTGTGTGCTGGCTAGTAGCACACTGGGCAACCAGTGAACTTCCAAGCCCAGTCAGTATCATGGCTGCTCCCACCCTGTGCACCCCACCACCCTCCCAAAGATGCCGGCCCTAATGATGTGTGGTTCCATCCCTTCCAAATAGGTTTCCTGGGTGAGCCACCAGGTTCCCCCAGTCCATGATACCCCTACTGCCTAATCAGGTCACCCACTAATCTAGAGACAGTCCCACTGTACACTAGTAACTCTGTTACTAGGTGCAGTACAACACATTAAACTTATAAGGGAAATGAACAACTCCCTAAGCTCCTCTCTCCCAGCCTTTAAATCCAACCCCCAGTGGCTAGAACTACATGAGCTGCACCTGCAGCCTTTTCCTCCAAATGCAGGGCAGGTGTTCCCCTATAAATTCGCAGACTTCAGGGGAGGGAGGGTCCTGGGCAGACACCTGGAGAGGGGAGGAGGGGAGAGGAGAGATCCCACCAAATTGGTATTAAATCAGAAGAAATAGTCCTCTACCAGTGCAGCCTGTTACACAGTGAAACATCCACAAAATGAGCCCCACCCCACAGCCACCAAATCAGTTTACAAACATCCTGCTAGCCCCTTAGAAGTAAGAAAGAAAAGAACTAACCTACCAAGTACAATCCACAAGAACCCTATGAAACAGCAGCAGCTACTGTCTTGGAACACAACTGATCCTGTCCATACCTCATGCTGCTCCAGTAACCCCTCTGAAATCATTGCATTTGCCGACATGGTGGCACTGGTGAAGCACTGGATGCCACACATTATGCAGCTCCTCTAACCCCTCAGAAATCCATGCATCTGCAGGCATGGTGGCACTGAGTGCTGAGGCACTGGATGCCACACTTCATGCTGCCTAGGTAACCCTCAGACATCTTGAATCTGCCATCCCAGTGGCAGTGGTGAGGCACTGGATGGCTCACATCATGCTGCTCGGTAACCCCTTAGAAATCATTGCATATGCTGGCCTGGTGGCACTGTGTGTTCAGGCACTGGACGCCACACCCATGCTGCTACAGCAACCTTTCGCAAATCCATGAATCTGCTGGCCTGGTAGCACTGAGTGTTGAGGCACTGGATGCTACAACTCATGCTGCTCTAGTAACCTTCAGAAACCATGCCTCTGCAGGCCTGGTGGCAGTGAGGGTTGAGGCACTGGACTCTTCACCTCATGTTGGTCCAGTAATCCCTTGGAAATCCATGTATCTGCTGGCCTGTGGATCTGAGTGTTGAGGCACTGTATGCCACACCTGCTGCTCTGTTAACCCTCAGAAATCATTCCATCTGCCGGCGGGTGGCACTGAGTGTTGCGGCACTGGATGCAGCACCTCATGCTGCTCCAGTAACCCCTTACAAATCCAAGCATCTGCCAGCTAGGTTGCATTGAATGATGAGGCACTGGATGTGACACCAAACGCTGCTCCGTAACCCTCAGAAATCCATTCACCTGCCAGCCTGGTGGCAGTGAGTGCTGAGGCACTGGATGCCACACCTCATGCTGCTCTGGTAACCCTCAGAAATCAATGCATCTGCCTGCCTGATGACACTGAATGTTGAGTACAGGATGCCAAACCTCATGCTGCTCGGTAACCCTTCATAAATCCATGCACCAGGTGGCCCAGTGGCAGTGAATGTTGAGTGTACTGGATGCCAAACCTCATCCTGCTCTGGTAACCCTCAGAAATACATGCATCTGCCATACTGCTGGCACTGAGGGTTGAGGCAGTGGACTCCACACCTCATGCTGCTCCAGTAAAACCTTGGAAATCGATGCATCTGCTGTCCTGGTGGCACTGATGGTTGAGGCACTGGATGCCACTCCTTCTGCTGCCTGGAAACCCTTCAGAAATCCATACATCTGCTGGCCAGTGGCACTGAGGTGTGAGGCACTGTACACTACACCTCATGCTGCTCAGGTAACCCTCAGAAATCCATGCATCTGCTGGCCTCGTGGCACTGAGGGGTTGAGGCACTGGACGCCACACCTCACGCTGCTCCAGTAACCCTCAGAAATCCATGCTTCTCCCTGTCTAGTGGCACTGGGTGTTGAGGAACTGGATGCCACACCTCATGCTGCTCTGGTAAACCTTCAGAAATCCATGCATCTGCCGGCCCAGTGGCACTGAGTGAGGCACTAGACACCACACTCATTCTGCTCTGGTAACCCCTCATAAATCCATGCATTTGGTGGCCTGCTGGCACCAAGTGTTTAGGCACTGCCGCCACTCCTCATGTTGCTCCTTTAACCACTTAAAAATCCATGCATCTGCCAGCCCAGTTTCACTGAGTGAGGCACTTGGTGCCACATCTCATGCTGCTCAGATAACCCTCACAAATTCTTGCATCTGCAGCCTGCTGCTGGCACTGAATGTTGAGGCACTGCGTGCCACACCACCCCTGCTCTGTTAATCCCTCAGAAATCCATGCTTCTGTAAGCCTGGTGGCACTGAGTGTGGAGAAACTGGATGCCATACCTCATGCTGCTCTGGTATCCCTCAGAAATCCATACATCTGCCAGCCTGATGGCACTGAGGGTTGAGGCAGTGGACTCACACCTCATGCTGCTACGGTAACCTCTCAGAAATCCATGTATCTGCTGTCCTGGTGGAACTGAGTGAGGCACTGGATGCTGCACCTCTTACTGATCTGGTCACCCTCAGATATCCATGCATCTGCTCTCCAGGTGGCACTGAGTTTTGAGGCTCTGGGCAACAGCTCATGCAGCTCTGGTAAACCCTCAAATTCATGCATATGGCGGCTTGGTGGCACCGAGGGTTGAGGCACTGGATGCCACATCTCATGCTGCCAGGTAACCCCTCAGAAATCCATGAATCTGCCAGCCCAGTGGCACTGAGAGTTGAGGCACTGGATGCCATACCTCATGCTCTCGGTAACCCCACAGAAATCCATGCATCAGCCGGCCGGGTGGCACTGAGGGTTGAGGCACTGGAGTCCACTCTCATGCTGCTCCAAAACCCTTTGGAAATCTGCATCTGTGGGCCTAGCGGCACTGAGGGTTGAGGAACTGGACTGGACACCTCATGCTGCTCCAGTAACCCCTCAGAAATCCATGCATCTCATGGCCTAGTGGCACTGAGTGTGAGGCACTGCATGCCACACCTCATGCTGCTCTGGTGACCCCTCAGAAATCGATGCATCTGCTGGCCTGGTGACACTGGGTGAGGCACTGGACACCACCTCACTCTCTAAGGAAACCCTCAGAAGTCCAAGCTTCTGCCAGCCTGGTAGCACTGAGTGAAGAGGCACTGGATGCCACACCACACGCTGCTCCAGTTACAACTCAGAAATACATGCATCTGCCGGCCTGGTGGCAGTGTGTGAAGTAGTGGACACCACACCTCATGCTGCTCCAGTAACCTCTCAGAAATCCCTGCATCTGTCAGCCTGGTGACTCGAGTGTTGAGGCACTGGATGCCCCACCTCAAGCTGCTCTGGTAACCCCTCAGAAATCCATGCATCTGCAGGCCCGGTGGCACTGGTGTTGAGGAACTGTATGTCACAGCTCATGCTGCTCCAGAAACCCCTCAAAAATCCATGCATCTGCCAGCCCAGTTGCACTGAGTGTTAAGGCACTGGATGCCACACCTCAGGCTGCTCTGCTAACTTCTCAGAAATCCTAGCATCTGCCAGCCAGGTGGCACCAGGTGTTGAGTACTGGATGCCACACCTCATTCTGCTCTGGTAATTCCTCAGAAATCCATGCATCAGGTGGCCTAGTGGCACTGAGTGTTGAAGCACAGGATGCCACACCTCAAGCTGCTCTGGTAACCCCTCAGAAATCCATGCATCTGCTGTCCTTGATGGGACTAGGTTTGAGGCACAGGACTCCACATCTCATGCTGCTCCGGTAACCCTTCAGAAATCCATGCCTCTGCAGACCTGAGTGGCACTGAGGGTTGAGGCACTGGACTCTTCACCTCATGTTGGTCCGGTAATCCCTTGGAAATCCATGCATCGCCTGCCTGAGGATCTGAGTGTTGAGGCACTGTATGCCACATCTCTTGCTGCTCTGTTAACCCCTCAGAAATCATTGCATCTGCCAGCCTGGTGGCACTGAGTGTTGAAGCACAGGACGCCAGACCTCAAGCTGCTCTGGTAACCCCTCAGAAATCCATGCATCTGCTGTCCTTGATGGGACTAAGGTTTGAAGCACAGGATTCCACACCTCATGCTGCTCTTGTAACACCTCAGAAACCCATGCATCTGCTGGCCCAGTGGCACTGAGTTTTGAGGCACTTGATAACACATCTCATGCTGCTCCGGTAACCCCTCAGAAATCCATGCTTCTGCAGGCCTGGTTCCACTGAGTGTTTAGGCACTGGATGCCACACCTCATGCTGCTCTGGTAACCGCCTCAGAAATCCATGCATCTAGTTGCCGGTGGCACTGAGGGTTGAGGCACTAGATGCCACACCTCATTCTGCTTTGGTAACCCCTCAGAAATCTATGCAACTGCCGGCCCAGTGGCACTGGGTGAGGCACTGGGTGCCACACCTCATGCTGCTCCAATAACCCATCAGAAATCCATGCATTTGCCAGCCTAATGACACTGAGTGAGTCACTGGACGCCACAGCTCATGCTACTTAGGTAACCCTCAGAAATCCATGCATCTGCCGACCTGGTGGCAATGAGTGTTGAGGCACTTAATGCCACATCTCATGTTGCTCTGGTAACCCCTCAGAAATCCATGCATCTGCCAGCCTAGTGGCACTGAGCATTGAGGCACTGGACTCCACACCTTATGCTGCTCAGTAAACCCTCAGAAATCCAAGCATTTGCCAGAATGGTATTACTAAGTGTTGAGGCAAAGGACGCTACACCTCATGCTGCACCGGTAACCCTCAGAAATCTATGCATCTGTCGGCCTGGTGGCACTGAGGGTTAAAGCACTGACGCCACACCTCTTGCTGCTCTGGTAACCCCTCTGATATCCATGCATCTGCTCTCCTGGTGGCACTGATTGTTGAGGCACTGGGCGGCATCTCACACTGCTCGGTAAACCCTCCAAAATCCATGCATCTGCCGGCCCGGAGGCACTGAGGTTTGAGACACTGGATGCCACACCTCATGCTGCTCTGGTAACCTCTCAGAAATCGGTGCATCTACTGGCCTGCTTTCACTGAGTTTTGAGGCTCTGGATGTCACACCTCATGTTGCTCCAGTAACCCCTCAGAAATCCATGCCTCTGCAACCTGGTGGCACCGAAGGTTGAGGCACTGGATGCCACACCTGACTGCTCTAGTAACCCTCAGAAATCCCCTGCATCTGTTGGCCCAGTGGCACTGAGTTATGCACTGGACATCACACCTCATACTGCTGGTATCCTCTCAGAAATCCTTGCATCTGCCAGCCTCGTGGGACTGAGTGCTGAGGCACTGGATGCCACACATCATGCTGCTCCTGTAACCTCAGAAATCCATGCATCTGCTGGTCTGGTGGCATTGAGTGTGGGGCACTGGACTCCACACCTCATGCTCTCTAGTAACCCCTCAGAAATCCATGCAACTTTTGGTCATTGAGCCACTGTGCATTCAGGAAGTCTGCCAGTGTTTCCTTTATTATTGGCTCCAGCAAATTTTCCAGAATGGATGTCAGGTTTTTCAGCCTATAGTTTCCTTCATACCCTTATCCCCACTTTTGTGGAGGGATGAACACCTATTATCATATCCCTGGAAGCTCACCTATGTCTAGGGACAGTTGACTGTGTCTGCCAGTGGCTCTACCATGGATCCTGCTGTTCTCTCAACTCTTGCGGGTGCAGACCATCTGGTCATGGGGGACATGTCTACCTTTAACCCAGTAATCCTTTGAGCACCCTCTTCTGTGATATGGACATACTGGTCCATGTTATGACCTCTTACCTCTGGATGCCACTGTCTCAGAATGGCGGCTTTCTTTGCCATAAAAGCTGAGCAGAAGTATTCATTGAGGACTTGGGCTCTTTTCCAACTTACTGCCACCCTTCTCTACCCAGGATTTACCTTCTTTCATTCTCCCTATTCCATTGTTTCTTTTTCCTCTTAAAGATAAACTTTGCCATAGTATTCTCCTTTATTTGCAACCCATTTGCTTTCTTTCTAAACTTAGTGTCATCCCTGGCACAGTTAAGATACGTTCCCTACAGGCTTCTGACTGGGAAGTCCTGTAGTCTGAAAGCATGTAACCGCCTTTGCTGTTACTGGTTCCTGGCTATCTTTTGGGACCCAAGTTGGCTATTTTCTCTTCCTGTTTACCAACTGCCTAATGCAAATATTTAATAAAATTCATAACCCTGTTCTATAGTAAATTAATTCCTTTTGTCTCCCACTGCCTCCATCTACTGATATCCCATTAGACTCACCCATAGTTATTCCACCATTCCACTGCCTCCATCTGCTGATATCCCATTAGACTAGCCCACGTTATTCCTATCCATACTGCCTGCCTTCTTAGCTGATGTCCATTGGGACTGCCTGAATTATTCCCCTATTCCTACTGCCTCTATCTGCTGATATCCTATGAGACTAGCCCTGAATTTTTCTCTCATTCCTACTGCCTCCATCTGTTGATATCCCATTAGACTAGCCCCAAGTTATTCCTCCATTCTAACTGCCTCCATCTACTGATATGCCACTGGACTAGCCCTGAATTATTCTCCCATTCCTGCCTCCATCTACTGATATCCCATTAGACTAGCCCCAAGTTATTCCCCCATTCCTACTGCCTCCATGCAAGCAATAATAGCTGACAGGGTGGGTGGTATTGGCAATACCAGACCACCCAGTGGTGTAATGAGGCCTGACACTGCAGGGGAGGGCCTTATAGCCCCTGGAAGGTCGGTATTGCCCAATATTGCCCACCCTAAAGGGTATTATGCGCTTAGAAAAGGCACAGTACAAAAGTTTGATAAAATATTAATATAATAATTAATTTTCAATATGTTTTGTAATTAAATGGTTCCTCTGCCTTCATTATAATGATGGCCTTTTGCAGTTACCGCTGCTATAGCAGACTGTTCTTTTTTTTTTTTTTTTTGTTGGAACCCCTGCCCCCTGTCGTCATGCAACAGTTTTGTAACCCTCGCCTCCAGTTTGTTTTGTTCTCTGTAAATGGAAGAGAGCACTGGTTTATCCCTGACCCCTCCCCATCCATGCTCTGTTTAACTAATTTTCTCAATTTTTAAAGGGACTGTACCTGTAATTGGCAGGACCTGAAACACACGAGCTTCACCAGAGTAGAGACAACTTCAGCAAATTTACTCTGCTGTTCAGTTAGCAATCTTTCATTTTAAAACTGCAAGTATTCACTTTCTGTTGGCTGGAGGTGAAGTGAACATGAGCTGGGATGTGTCAGTGTAGCACCAATTCGTGAGGTGCTAGCGCTAATGTTTTCATTTACAAAGCTTATTTTTTATGTCAAAGAGGAAAGATCACTGTGTTCACTCGGTTTAGTTTTTTTAAATTCAGAATACTAGCGGGAATCAGAAATTGTTGGTGGCTTGTTAGTGTGGTGCGGCAAAGAGTGAAGTGGGACTTTGCGTGAAGATCAATCGGCACTACCAGCTCTAGCGGCACTTGAGAGTGGATGTTCATTCTCATGACCGCTTGAGTCGGGTTCAGACTAGGAAAATAAATAAATAAAACAGATGTTGCTGTGGTATTACTGGGGCTGCCATTTTAAAACTAGCAAATGTTTTGGCAATCAGCACCGAGATTAGACAGGAAGACTGCAGTCAGGAGAGGAGCTGCGGGGTGTACTTTCATTTTCCAGGCAGGTGTGATCTCTGGAGCTGATTCCTTGTTTGGTGGCAGGCAAAACTTTGTATTCTACAGAGGAGCAGTGTGGGGAGCCATTTGAGGGCTAATGAATGGCACTCTACATGTGGAGTTTATACGAACACGGTTGCCCACGAAGGCAGAGCACTTAGGGAGATATCCGATGAAGGGCCAGTGGCAGCAGGGATTTTACTCACAGAACAAAAATAAAAACTTAAAGCCTGACTTATAACCAGAAACCTGTACACTGATCTTTTGGTCAGTTACTGGATGGAGTCTTTGTCTTTCTAGTCTAGGGAATGAGTGTATGGGTGGGGGCTCTCACTCTCGCTAAGCAATGAAATAAAAATGGTGGCAGTTTGAAATTGTGAGACCAGTGCTTCAGCCAATGAGGAAACAGGCAGGGTACAAGGATACTTGGCTTCTTATTTGGTGGGCATCTGTTGTCTGATAGATGCCCACCTAACAAGTGTCTCACCAATCAGAAGAGGACATTGTCTTTGCCCATTTTTTCTAACTGCTGATATCCCACTGGACTAGCTCTAGAGTTATTCCCCAAATCCCACTGCCTCCATTTGCTGATATCTCTTTAGACTAACCCCAAGTTGCTCCCCATTTCCACTGCCTTCATCAACTAATATCCCATTAGACTATGTTTAGGGGTTGTGGGATAACAGATGGACCAGACACCAAACTTCAGGTTCAACACACAATTTCTTTGTGATGTTTGCTCAGAATACAGGAAATGAGCTCCAGCAATAGCACATTCCTTCTTCAGTACATCAGTTTGCAGCAACAGACTAGAAAGACCTTTCTCTGCACTTAGCCAACACCTACAGACACTGATCTCTGACCTAACCACTTTTTCAGTGAAAACCCTTCATCTTTATGTGAGCCCGTTTGCTTAGGTAGTGCAGAAACATAGAAAAAGATATACCCCAAAAGGTTGGTAATGAATCAAGTTTCAAAGAAATACGTACTGTACATACTTCCATCATGCAAAGCTTTGAGATGCATGCAAATCACCATGACATTTTAGACTTGTTCAGTGTACAATAGTAGTCAAGCATTTTAAGCAGGACAACTAACTTAATTTCTGTAATAGTCAGCTAGTAATTTTACCATTATGAAAAACACCCAGTGCCATGGTATTTTCAACAGTTACAGGTTTCATAAACATAAGGTATATACATCAAGGTATTTTATGACATAGTGCTATTGCATACTAAATCCAATAATGATAAACACAACCTGTTTTAAGTATGCATGGAGGTCACCCAATAACCTCCCTGTATGAGGACCTGAGAGGGAAAAGTAAAATTAAAGAGGACACTATAGCATAGTCAAGAAAGGGCGAGGTGCTTATAGGTGGCCAACCTGATGGACTAGAAATTGTAAAGGATAGAATAGACTAAGAAATAGAAGAATCCTTGCAACAGATTTAAGAAAAGGTTGGTCCTCAAGAGTGGCAGGAGCTCCCTGTCACATTTCCCCCACCTTAAGAGGAAGCAGTTATTGCAGACTGCTTACGACCTTCCTGTCAAGGAAGGGATGTAGCTCCACCCATCCATCTATAGACACTGTCTCTTGGTCCTTATTAACGTTAAACACTCTATCATAAACATAGTGGATATCATCATTCTTTACCCTCAGGCATTAACACATTTCTCAAAGAGACTAACAGTACCTTTCCTGAACCATCTCCTTTTAGGAAAGTACATCAGATTTCTTTATCAAAATCGGGACAACTGAAAAGCCCAGTACCATACATAGACTTTCTCTGGGGTGAGCAATTTCCTGCTCCAACCCCACCAGACATACCAGTTTTAAGCAGGGCCCAGTCCTAGAGTTCAACCTCTATTAAACTACAGTGTGTCTTGATTTATTCCACTTGCTCCAGATACAGGCATCTGAGGGTAGACATTCTAGGTGTTACCCCAACACAGGTTCCTATCAATTGAGGAGGCAGTATAGCACAGTGGTTTAAGGCTCTGAGCTGCAAATCTGGTGACATCCAGCAGACTAGACCTGGGTTTGAATCCCACCGCTTTCACTTACATACTGTGTGACCCTGAGCAAGTTATTTAACTTCCCTGTGCTCCAGGTCGCACCTGCAAAAACGTTCAGCTTAGTGTGCTACTTCTGGTTAAACAACTAAAAATAAAAAGAAATAAAATGCCCACCACCTCCTCCTTTGTAGGTTTTTCATAAAATAATAAAACACATGTACCACCTCCTTGACCTTAACATATTGTACCATTCTGGCAATATTAGCATTTTTGCATGCAGTATACCCCAGTCAATACAGTTAATAGATTTAGCTGCATTGATATCAAGAAAAAGTCCTTCAGCCTCATAGGCTTCTTCTTACTACTTGGAGTTTTCAACCCCAGCACGATATCACTAAGCCCAGTCTTACCTGGGGTCTCATATTCAAGTTCTAGACTTGCATCTCCAACTTCCAACAGGTAACATCCTGGGAACACAAGAAACAAAGGAATATCCTGCTCATTTAGAGGTCCTCCTCAAATTGAGACCATGAAAATTCCTCCTATGACAATTTATCCAAACTCCCTGGTGGGAACCTTTAGAGCACCTGGCAGCAGTTTTCCACCCTCTGCATAGGCAGTCTGCCTCCAGCCATTGCCCTCTCATCCAGCGGATCGTCCTCATCAGGGTCTCCACCTCCAGGGTGTTGTCTATCGCACCTCAGTCTGCTTGACCTGTATCTCTTTGTTGTCTTAAGGCTTGGCATTCTTCTGAGCTCCCAGGTACAGTCAAGGCAGCAGCTTCTCTGTCTGCCAGTCATGGTTCTTTTCTAGAACTCCATGGACTTTTCTCCAGCAATTCCTGGTGCATTGGTCCAATTGGGATATCTGGGCAATAGCCACCAGAAAACATCCCTCTTGGCCAGTCCAGAAACTTCCAGCAGTTATCCCACTTCTAACACCATGTCTGTGGAGGGATTGGGGGATAACAGATGAACCAGACACCAAACTTCAGGTTCAACCACAATCTCTGTGTGATGTTTATTCAGAATCCAGGAAATAAGCTTCAGCAAAGCCATATTCCTTCTTCAGTACATCAGTTTGCAGCAACAGACTATGAATGTCCTTTCTCTGCACTTAGCGAGCACCTACTTATACTGACCTTTGATCTAACCACTTTTCAGTGAAACCCTTCATCCCTATGTGGGCCCCATTTGCTTGGGTAGTGGAGCTCAAACAGAAACAGAAAACTAAAAGAAAGACCCTAAGTGCAGAAGCACTGAAAAGAGATACCCGAAAGGCACTGGCACCAAATCAAGTTTAAAAAATACATAATCATACATACTTCCATCATGCAAAGCACCATAGGATATGCAAATCAATATGACATTTCAGACTTGTTCAGTGTACAGCAATTTTCATGCATTCAAATAGCACAACTAACTTAATTTCTATAATAGTAACCTAGTACTTTTACCATTATCAAAAACACCTAGTGCCATAGGTATTTTCAACATTTAGTTTCATAAACATAAAGGTATATGCATCAAAGTATTTTATGACATAGTGCTGTTACATACTAAAGCCAACAATGATAAACATGACCTGTTTTACATCTGCTTGGGGGCACCACAATAACCAACAATGATAAACACAACCTGTTTTACATCTGCTTGGGGCACCACAATAACCTCCCTCTATATGAGGACCTGAGAGGGAAAAGGAAAAATTAGAGGACACTACAGCATAATCAAGAAAGGGTGGGGGTGCTCAGGTGGCAACCTTATGGACTAGAAATTGTGAAGGATAGAATAAACTAAGAAACAGAAGAACCGTTACAATAGATTTAAGAAAGGTCAGTTCTCAAGAGTGGCGGGGCTCCTGTCACAGACTAGCCCTGTGTTATTCCCATTTCCACTGTTTCCTTCTGCTGATATCCAATTGGACCAAGCCAGAGTTTTTCCCAGGGAGACCTGGAGGCTCTGGAAAGATGGTCCTAGAAGTGGAAGCTGAAGTTCAATGCAGGTAAATACAGGTACTCCACCGGGGCCCAAAACCCAGGCCAAGTGCCACACCCTGGGGGAATGCTACAAGTCTCGATGGCTGAGAGGGACCTGGGGGTGGTGGATGTCAAGATGAACAACTCTGAGACTTGTAGGAGGGCAGCAGCCAGGGCCAACAGGATGCTGGGATGCATCGCTAGGGGGATCACCTCCAGAAGAAGAGTGATACTCCCTCTGTATAACTGCTTGGTGAGGCCGCACCTTGAGTACTGCGTGCAGTTTTGGAGGCCACATTAGAGGGACATTAACCTCCTGGAGAGGGTCAGAGGAGGGCAACCAAAATGATTTGGGGCTTGGGGGACAGAACCTATAAGGAGAGCCAGAAGAGCTAAATATGTACACATTGGAAGAGAGAAGGGACCGGGGGACATGATAGAGAGCCTTCAGGTACATGAAGAGGGTAAATAGGGAGGAACAGTCAGGGTGCTTGAAGGAAGGAGGGGCCACTAGAGGCATGGGTGGAAGCTGGAGGGGAAGATTCTGGGGAGAAAGGAGGAGGTGCTACTTCACTGAGAGGGTGGTGGAGCCATGGAATGTACTGCCTAGGGGCTGGTGGAGGCAGAGACAGTGGAGGGGTTCAAGAGGGTGGGACATTGTACAAGGGAAGGGTTCTGGAAGCAAAATCCAATGCAGCAAGAATATCCGGAACTGGGAAGGAGATCCCAGAGAAAGCGAGGGGACAACAAGGTCAGCACCAGGGTGGGGCTGACCAAATGGCTGAACAAGAAAGACCGTTAGGCCTATTCTGCTGGCATTTTAGTATGTTAGTATGATTCCCACTGAATTCATCTGCTGATATCCCATTGGACTAGCCCTGAGTTATTCCCACATTCCACTGACACCATCTGCTGTTATCCCATTAGGCTAGTCCCGAGTTATTCCCCCATTCCACTGCCTCCAAATGCTGATATCCCATTAAATCATCCCTGAGTTATTCCCCCATTCCACTGATGCCATCTGCTGATATCCAATTAGATTAGCGTGAGTTAGTCCTCCATTCCCTGCCTCCATCTGCTGATATCCCATTAGAATAGCACTGAGATATTCCCCTATTCCACTGCCTTCATTAGCTGATGTCACATTAGACTAGACCGAAGTTATTCCCCCACTCCCTGCCTCCATCTGGTGATATCCCATCAGACTATCCCAAAGTTATTCCCCCACCCCACTGCCTGCATCTGGTAATGTCCTATTAGACTGGCTCAGAGTTATCTCCCTAATTTCCACTGTCACCATCTGCTGATATCCCATTTGATAAGCCCTGAGTTATTTCTCTATTCCCACTACCTCCATCTGCTGATATCCCATTAGACTAGCCCTGAGTTTTCCCCTTTCCTGCTGCTTCCATCTGCTGATATCCCATTAGACTAGCACTGAGTTATTCCTCTATTCCACTACCTCCATCTGCTGATATCCCATTAGACTAGCCCCAAGTTATTCCATGATTCCCTGTCTCCATCTGCTGATGGTGAGACGGATCTGGAGTTTTGCATCCAGTTCTGGAGAACCCATCTCCAAGCACATAGACAGGATGGAGGCTGTCCAGAGGAGCAATCTAAATGGTGTAGGGTCTGCACCAGAAGACCTATGAAAAGAGATTAAAGAAGCTTAATATGTATACACTCAATGACAGGAGGGAGAGGGGACATGATAGAAACTTTCAAGTACATCAAGGAAATCAACAAAGCCCAAGATGGTAGCATGTTTTGGAAAAAGAGATGTGCAAAAACAAGGGGGCACAATTTGAAGATAGAGGCGGGGACAGATGAAAAATAATGTGAGGATGTATTTTATCACACAGAGAGGTTGTGGATACATGGAACATCCCTCCTGAGGGTAAGTGGTCTCAAAAACAGTGAGGGAATTCAAGAATGCATCGGACAGACATAAGGCAATTCTAGTGGAGGTAGGGAAGAAGTAGGTTGTTGGTTAACTAGGATCTGCAGCCTATGCATTAGGTAAGAAATGGGCAGACTAGGTGGGCCAAGCGGTCCTTATCTGCCCCTCAAATTCTATGTTTCTATCCCATTAGACTAGTCCCAGGTTTTCCCCCATTCCCACTGGCTCCATCTGTTAACATCCTATTAGACTATCCCCGAGCTTCCCCATTCCCAGGTCTTCCAACTGTTGATATCCCAATTGACTAACCTCAAGTTATTCCTCCATTCTTACTGCCACCACCTGCTGATATCCCATTAGACTGGCCCGAGTTATTCCCCTTTCCATTGCCTCTATCTGCTGATATCCCATTAGACTATCCGAGGCTTGTCCCCATTCCCACTTCTTCCAGCTGCTGATGTCCCATTAGACTAGCCCAGAGTTACTCCCCATTCCTACTGCCTCCATCTGCTGATACCCCATTAGACTAGCCCCGAGTTACTCCCCATTCCTACTGCCTCCGTCTGCTGATATTCCATTGGATTAGAGTTATTCCCCAATTTCCAGAATTCTGTGGTCTGGAGGTTTAGCCTAATGTTCTGGCTGCTTGCCTATGTATCCATAATGTTGTACTAAACCATACCATGAAATTATAGCTTACATTCAGTCCGGGGTTCTGAGAGATTGTAAACTTGGAAGGGGGGCTGAAGATGAGAAAGGACACTTACTGCAGTCTGAAGGGTTATTTTTGGAAACCAGATTTGATGTACAGAAATTCAGTAACTGCACATTCTCTGTGGAGAAAGTAATGTAACGGATAAATGTACACTATACTGGAATATGTAATACAGAATAACAGTACTTGCATGGGTTAAATATTTGCACAATGGGATATGCATGATACTGAGTTCATATATTGGGGCAGAAAAGGGAGGAGGAGGCAATACATTTATGGATTCTTCCATTTAAAATCCATAACAGTTCATCCAACCATTTTCTATGCTACAAACATCAATTTATTTTAATAATCAATCTTCGTGTATTCAATTTAATGTTAAGTCGTGATGCATTCCATATTTACTGCTGTACTCCTAGGCTCAGATATTCAGAAGGCAGGCGCAAGTCCAGTGCAGTGCAAATTTGATGCATCATGACCAACAAACGCCATATTCAGAGGATGCACTGGTGTCACTTTAGCACAACCCTGCTGAATATGGCACAGTTGCACCATGGTGCAACCATGGTTTTGCCATGGTGCAACTGAGGATGCATCATGGCACAACTAGAGGTACACCATGGCACAAACACAGGTGTGCATTGGGCAGAACAGGGAAGCCCTAGGGCAACTGTGTGAGCAGAGCAACGAAGGGGGCATGGCACAGAGGTGACCCAGGGACAGAGCCAGAGAAGTACAGTGACAGGCCACAGGAGGCCACCACCAGCTGGGCACAGCAGGGCAAACACAGGCACCCAGCCCCCACCTCAGAACACAAGTGGCACAGACAGGCAACAGGAGGTGCCAATGGTGTACAGAGGGGCCACCAAGGGGTCCCCTGGCTACAGACCGTGCCCCCTGCACAGCTAGACCAGGGCAGGCCATGCCCGGGACCACAGGCAAGACACAAACACCCACCACACTCCTGACAGCTGCCCCATGGACATCGTAAGGCACAGTCACCGACCAAGGGAAGGGACACCACCACAGTGGACACTCCACAGCACACAGAAGTGAACCACAGAAGCACAACACATGCCCCAACACATGCACTCCACATAGGCAGGCACTGGGCCACTGCATGGCTCTCTCGCAGCACCTGCAAAGCAGACAGACACCGGCAGGTATGGCAAATAAATTGTTGTGGCAAAACTATATACAAGAGAAGGGTATGGGAGGGTAGAAAGCAAGGAGAGGGATAGGGACCAGGGATTGTACAGTGGGAAGGGGACTGGAGGAGGAAGGTATGGCTTGAGAAACAGAGGAAATCAGGGTCTCGACTAGTGGTACTCACGGCCCACCACCCCCTGCAGATGTTGCTGCCTCCTGTCCGCCAACAGCATCTGCCTGTTCTGCAGCATGGCTTCCATTGTTGTAGAGGTGATCAAGATTAACTGTCGCAGAAGCCAGGAGTAGAGGGCCTCCTACACCTGTTTCTGGACACCTAGGGCATGGGACAGGCAGGTGGTCAGTGCAACATCACAAGGAACCATGCTTATCCACAGTGCACAATGGGCAGCGGGAACACCCCCAAAGGGTCCATAGAGCCACCCCAAGGGGGTGGGCCAATAACTGCTAACAATGTGGTACGCCACAACAGTGCACAGGTCCCCACCACGCAGTGATCACCCAACTGTGCCATAGCAGTCACATGGCACAGTTCCCCTGGCAGGATCACAGCAACATCAGTGGCAGCCAGGCGACACCAACCCCACCAACAGCTGGCACACATGTCCAATAACTGTGTCATAGCAGTGACATGGCACAATGCCCTGGCAGGATCACAGCAACATCCGTGGCAGCCTGGCACACCATCCCACCAACAGCTGGCACCGTGTCCAACAAATGTGCCATAGCAGTCACATGGCACAGTGCTCTGGCAGGATCAGAGCAACATCAGTGGCAGCCAGGTGCACACCCACCCCACCAACAGCTGGCACACGATGTCCAATAACTGTGCCATAGCAGTCACATGGCACAGTGCCCTGGCAGGATCACAGCAACATCAGTGGCAGCCTGGTACACCCACTCCACCAACAGCTGGCACACGTGTCCAATAAATGTGCCATAGCAGTCACATGGCACAGTGCCCTGGCAGGATCACAGCAACATCAGTGGCAGCCAGGCACACCCACCCACCAACAGCTGGCACACGTGTCCAATAACTGTGCCATAGCAGTCACATGGCACAGTGCCCTGGCAGGATCACAGCAACATCAGTGGCAGCCAGGACACACACCCACCAACAGCTGGCACACGTGTCCAATAACTGTGCCATAGCAGTCACATGACACGTGCCCTGGCAGGATCACAGCAACATCAGTGGCAGCCAGGCACACCCACCCACCAACAGCTGGCACGTGTCCAATAACTGTGCCATAGCAGTCACATGGCATAGTGCCCTGGCAGGATCACAGCATCAGTGGCAGCCAGACACACACCCACCCCACCAACAGCTGGCACACGTGTCCAATAACTGTGCCATAGCAGTCACATGGCAGTGTCCTGGCAGGATCACAGCAACATCAGTGGCAGCCAGTGGCACATACCCACCCCACCAACAGCTGGCACACGTGTCCAATAACTGTGCCATAGCAGTCACATGGCAGGTGTCCTGGCAGGATCATAGCTACATCAGTGGCAGCCTGCACACCCACCCCACCAACAGCTGGCACATGTCCAATAAATGTGCCATAGCAGTCACATGACAGTGTCCTGGCAGGATCACAGCAACATCAGTGGCAGCCAGGCACATACCCACCCCACCAACAGCTGACACACGTGTCCAATAACTGTGCCATAGCAGTCACATGGCAGTGTCCTGGCAGGATCATAGCTACATTAGTGGCAGCCTGGCACACACCCACCTGCCAACCGCTGGCACACGTGTCAATAAATGTGCCATAGCAGTCACATGGCACAGTGTCCTGGCAGGATCACAGCAACATCAGTGGCAGCCAGGTGCACACCCACCCCACCAACAGCTGGCACACATGTCCAATAACTGTGCCATAGCAGTCACATGGTACAGTGTCCTGGCAGGATCATAGCAACATCAGTGGCAGCCAGGCGCACCACCCACCAACAGCTGGCACACGTGTCCAATAACTGTGCCATAGCAGTCACATGGCAGTGTCCTGGCAGGATCACAGCAACATCAGTGGCAGCCTGGCACACCCACCCCACCAACAGCTGGCACACGTGTCCAATAACTGTGCCATAGCAGTCACATGGCACAGTGTCCTGGCAGGATCACAGCAACATCAGTGGCAGCCAGGCGCACTCCCTACCCACCAACAGCTGGCACGCGTGTCCAATAACTGTGCCATAGCAGTCACATGGCACAGTGCCCTGGCTGGATCACAGTAACATCAGTGGCAGCCTGGCACACACCCACCCCACCAGCTGGCACACGTGTCCAATAAATGTGCCATAGCAGTCACATGGCACAGTGTCCTGGCAGGATCACAGCAACATCAGTGGCAGCCAGGCACACACCCCCACCAACAGCTGACACACGTGTCCAATAACTGTGCCATAGCAGTCACATGGCAGTGTCCTGGCAGGATCATAGCTACATCAGTGGCAGCCTGGCACACACCACCCGCCAACAGCTGGCACCGTGTCCAATAACTGTGCCATAGCAGTCACATGGCAGTGTCCTGGCAGGATCATAGCTACATCAGTGGCAGCCTGGCACACACCCACCCGCCAACAGCTGGCACACGTGTCCAATAATGTGCCATAGCAGTCACATGGCACAGTGCCCTGGCAGGATCACAGCAACATCAGTGGCAGCCAGGCGCACCCTACCCACCAACAGCTGGCACACGTGTCCAATAACTGTGCCATAGCAGTCACATGGCACAGTGCCCTGGCTGGATCACAGCAACATCAGTGGCAGCCTGGCACACCCACCCACCAGCTGGCACGCGTGTCCAATAAATGTGCCATAGCAGTCACATGGCACAGTGTCCTGGCAGGATCACAGCAACATCAGTGGCAGCCAGGCACACCACCCCACCAACAGCTGACACACGTGTCCAATAACTGTGCCATAGCAGTCACATGGCAGTGTCCTGGCAGGATCATAGCTACATCAGTGGCAGCCTGGCACACACCACCCCACCAACAGCTGGCACATGTGTCCAATAAATGTGCCATAGCAGTCACATGGCACAGTGCCCTGGCAGGATCACAGCAACATCAGTGGCAGCCAGGCGCACTCCCTACCCACCAACAGCTGGCACACGATCTAATAAATGTGCCACAGTAGCAGACGCTTTGTACAGTGTGACACACACAGCTGCCACAGCACACAGCACAGGTGGCCAGGCCCACTCATGCATCTGCCACCCCATGGACAGTGAGAAGGACAATGTCAGTGCCTATCTGCTCTCCATGGCCCCTGGTGCAGGGGCCACTCCACCACCTTGGCGCTGCAGCCTGGTGTCCTGCCCTCACCACCTGTCTGCAGTCTTCAGGTCCTGGGAGTAGAACAGAAACAGGTACACATCAGTGATCACCTACAACAGCTGCCCACCACCCCACCCCTGTGCACAGGGTGTGCCCTTTCTGACACGCCCTGCATAGCGGCATCACAATCTAAGTGGTGGAGGGCGATCCACCCCACAATGCACATGATGGCAGTACACTGCCCTGCAGGACATGCCAGGCAGCCTCGCTAAAATTACAGTACAGCACCAGGGCACACATGGATTTTGGGCCTACTCACCTGGCTGAGGCACAGCCCCATGCCTGACACACACCTCTAGCCTCCTGAGGCACTCTGGGTCCCCCGAACCAGATCCCTATAATGGTGGTGACACTGCTTCCTGTCCTGGCCACCCATGTGTGCTGCCGCAGTGAGGCAGCAATGGCCTGCCACACAGCCACCCGGCACTGCTGCAGTGGCACCTGCCCAAACAGTTGCGGTGCGTGGGGCTGGACACAGGTGACAAGGCTGACTACCTCAACCTGTGTCCAGTTGGCTGCTTGTCCTGCTCGCTGCTGTGCCATGCCTCTGGAGTGAGCTACTGAGCAAAATGGTGGTGGTAGGTGCACATGGCAAAGCATGCACCAGATGCATGGTCGAGGGACATGCGCTGTGTCTAATCATAGAAACATAGAAGTTGACTGCAGATAAGGACCGCAAGGCCCATCCAGTCTGCCCATTTCTTTTTCTTCCTTATAAATGTGACATCGGCCTTTGTTCCTTCAGTGGCCTATCTATTCATACTCATTTGTATTGCTCCCTTATGCCTATCCCATGCCTAATGAAGCCCTGCACTGTATTCCATAGCCACCACTTCTTGAGGTAAGCCATTCCATGCACCCACCACCCTTTCTGTGAAAAAAGAATTTCCTCACTTTCCCCCTTAATCGGCCTCCCTCTAATCTCATGCTGTGTTCTCTTGTCCTGCTATTTTTCTTATATTTAAACATGTTGCTCTTTCACCTTGTTAATGCCCTTAAGGTGTTTGAATGCCTCAATCATATCACCTCTCCCTCCTTTGCTCAAGGGTATACATATTGAGCTCTGTTAATCTGTCCTCATATGTCTTCTGATGCAGTCCCTGCACCATTTTGGTTGCCCTTCTCTGGACTGCCTCAATTTGGTTAATGTCCTTGTGAAGGTGTGGCCTCCAATACTGCATGCAGTACTCCAGATGGGGCCTAACCAGTGTCTTGTAAGAGGATTATTACCTCTCTCTTACGACTTGTGATACCTCTACTAATACACCTAACACCCCCTAGCCTTACCTACTGCTTTAGAGGTCTGCTTGGATGATTTCAGGTCATCAGTGATGATGATGCCTAAGTCTCTTTCTTCCTTTGTGACTGCTAGCAACTCCCTCCCAGCCTATAGGTGGCTTCAGGGTTTCTCTTCCCTATGTGCATGATCTTGCACTTCTTTGCATTAAATCCCAG
The DNA here is from genome assembly GCA_016271365.2 of Neoceratodus forsteri. Classification (NCBI taxonomy): domain Eukaryota; kingdom Metazoa; phylum Chordata; order Ceratodontiformes; family Ceratodontidae; genus Neoceratodus; species Neoceratodus forsteri. The sequence goes on along the minus strand of CM057449.1, from coordinate 5,649,515 downwards.
TTGCCACTCTTCTGACCATTTTATTAGTTTATCCAGATCTCTTCTCATTCTGCCCACCCCATCTGGATCATCTACTCTGTTGCAGATCTTGGTGTCATCTGCAAACAGACAAAGCCTTACCCTCTAGTCCATCTGCAAGGTCACTAATGAAGATGTTGAAGGACTGGACCCAGGATTGATCCCTGAGTTGCCCCACTTGTGACTTGCATCTCTTCTGACTGTATACCATTTATCACCACTCTGTGTTTTCTGCCCGTCAACCAGTTTGCCACCCAGTTGGCCAACTCTGACCCACCCAAGCCTACCCAGCTTATTTATCAATCTTCTATGTGGAACAGTGTCCAAAGCTTTGCTGAAGTCAAGGTAGGCGACATCAACTGCTCCCCTTGGTCCACCACTCTGGTTACCCAGTCAAAGAAATCTGAGATTAGTTTGACAGGACCTTCCTTTTGTAAACCCATGCTGTCTTGGATCCTGTGCCCTATGGATTCCAGTTGTTGCACTATCCTTTCCTTAAGGGTGCCTCCAAATCTTTCCCACTACTGAGGTAGGACTGACTGGTCTGTAGTTCCTGCCTCCTCCCTGCTACCATTCTTGTGGAGCGGGATCACATGAGCCCTTTTCCAGTCTTCTGGAACCTCTCCTGTGCTCAGAGACTCACTAAACAGTTCTGCTAATGGCTCTGCTAGTTCCACCTTTAGCTCCTTAAGTACCCTGGGATGTATGCCATCAGGTCCCATTGCCTTATCCACCCTTAGCTAGCAAGCTCTTGTAGGACCCTTTCTTTTGTGAGGAGTAGTGCTCACCTCCCTCCCCTGTGTCCATGATGCTGAGCTGTGGGCCCTGCCCTACCTTCTCTTCAGTAAATACTGAGCAAAAAGTATCTATTTAGGATAGATGCCTTTACAGGGTCCTCCTCCTCACATGCTCCCTTTTCTCCATTAAGCTTAGCAATACCCCTCTGGACTTTCTCCTTTCACTCATGTATCTATAGAAAGTCTTGTCACCTTTTTACTGTTAGTGCTAGTGTTTCCTCAGTTTGGGACTTTGCCTGCCTTACTGCCTTCCCTGCTTCCCTTAGGGAAGTTTGGTATGCCTCCCTATCTTCATCCCGCTGTGTTCCCTTATATTTCCTGAAGGCCAGCCTTTGGCTCTGACCTTTTCTGCTACTGTATTTGAGAACCAAAGTGGTTTCTTCTTCTCTTGCACTTCCTTTTCTGTCTTACACAATGGGATGTTGCTTCAAGTATTGCATCCTTAATGCTTGCCCTTTGCCTGTACCCCTCACCTGTGTTTTTCTTTTGCCAGGGCTAGCTTAACTCTGTTGGCCATCTCATCAAAGTCAGCTCCTCTAAAGAGTCCCATATTTGCGCCTTAGAATGGGATGATTTTAGATGTAATGTATGGAATTGAACCATACCATGTGATGGTCACACTGGCCCCAGGTGACCTTCTGCCTGGAGATCTGTGATCCTTTCCCTGTTAGTCAGTACTAGATCTAGGATAGCCCTGTCTCTTGTGGGTTGCTGTACCAGTTGTTTGAGGCCCTCCCCTGCAGGGAATCCACTATGTGTCTAGTTCTGGCAGATGTTCCTGCTGGTATTGACCAATCTGTATCCGCATGTTGAAGTCTCCCATTATCAGAACCTCTCCTTTAGCTGTCATGTTTTGTATATCTTCTAACAGTAACGTGTCTATCCTCCCCTGGTCTGGGGGCCTGTAGACAACCCCAGTTCTTATGGCGGTCCCATTTCCTGTTTCTAGGGTGACCCACAGTTCTTCTGGCTTCTTATGTGTATTCTGAATTTCTGTAGATTTGATATTTTCATTGACATACAGGGCCTCCCTCCCTCTTTTTGCACCTCTGTCTCTTCTGAACAATACATAACCAGGCACTGAAGTCTCCCAAGTGTGGTTACTGGTAAACCACATCTCACTAATCTTACTATGTCCAGTTTAGCCTCTGACATTATTGTCTGCAGGTCTGGGATCTTATGTCCCAGGCTGTGAGCATTTGTGTACATGATTTTCCATTGGCCAGATTTGTTTGTGTTAGTTGTTGGGTGAGGTTTGGCATTACCTCTGTGTGTCGTATGGGGAGACAAACCTTTTTTCTTACCTGGTGATGCAAATGGAACTGCAAACATGCTGAATCCTTGTTTGACCACTAGCTGGGGGAGGGTGTTCTTCCCATTCAATGTTTTGGGTACTGCCCCTCTCCCCATTTGCTAGTTAAATATTCTGCAAAGGCGTCAAGCGTCTGCCCCAATGCACTGACTCCTCCCTAGTCAGATGCAGTCCATCAAATTTAAAGAACTTTGCTCTCAGAACTGTTGCCAGTTCCCTACAAATCTATGTCCTTTTTCCTGGCACCAGCCCTTGAGCCACATGTTTAGCTCCCTATCTCTCCCTTCTCTGACCTTCCGTCCATCTGCTCCCTCTCCCAGACTGGCAGGTTCTCAGAGAAGGTGATGTCGGATGAAATGGATGTTAGTTTGTCACCCAGCCTGGTCAGGTGTTCCTTGGTCTCCACAACTGACCGGCTGGCAGGATCATTAGTCCCTATGTGTACCAGGACATCAATGTTTTCTCCTGCTTTGTGAACAATTTTAGCAATGCGGTCAGTGTCTCTCCATGCTGATGTACCTGGGAGACATCTGACCATTACCCTGGCTGAGATGGGTATCAACTCCCCGAATCACGGAGTCTCCTATGATCAGAAGTTTTTGGATTTCCTTTTGCTTTTTGTTTTGGTTCCTGATTTGGGTGAGTTTTGTTGTGCTAGCTCCTGTGCTGCAGTGTCCTGCTCTGCAGTGTCTTCTGCCTCTTTGTTTGATTTCAGAGATAGAGGCAGATACCGGTTTATAGTGTTTATATGGTTTTGGTGGTAACATGTTGGAGAACAGAGGTGATGGGGCACCCGATTTGCCCTCTAACCACCTGCCAACCTCCTGGACCTACTACCCTCTGCGGTCGAGGTTTTCTGTTGGATGCTGGGGAAATGGCGGGTGGTTCTTATAATGTATTTCCTCTTGAATATGAAATTTGAGGCATGCAACCTCTGCCCATGCTGCCCGGAGCTGAGGCCTAAGATCTCCAAAGGCCCAGCATGTAGGACAGTGTCCTAAATCCTGTAAGACTGTCCTTCTGAAAATTGTTCCACAGTACCTGCAGTTAATGATATCCATTCCAGATAAGTTGCTGGGTTTATAACCTAGTCAGAGTTATTAGAAGGAAAAAAGGAAAAAATGCAAGTAATGGTTTAATTGTGCTTTGTTTAACTTGTTATAACAAGTTAAATTACTAGTGCCCTATAAATGAGCTCACCTTGTGGAGGCCCACTGATCCGCCCTTCCTGCTCTGCCACAGGAAATGTCAACTGTGGTACCCTATAAAAGGAGCATAGTGTGGGGTGGTTGGGCATGGGGGTGGGTGGCTGGGCCCTTCCCCTGCTGAAAAGAACAACCACGGATGAAAGAACAAGGAGGTAAGAGCAGAAACAATCAGTCAACAACAAATGCAGTAACCTGAAAGCTTATCCTAATGTTAGATAAAACTGTAAAACCTGTAAAGCACCACCTGTAATAATTTCAGAAGATAAACCTTGTAAGAAACACTTTGCAGTCTCAGATGTGCAGCATGCACATGGCTTAACAGGTTTATGGGTCACCCAGGGGCAGAGGTCACGTGCAATAGCAGGCATGGCGCCATGCATCATGACCCATATCACACAGTCTGCACACAGTGCACAGTTAGCGATAACATGCCATCTGGTACATGTGCACTGCAGTCCTGCACACCAGCGTATGCATGCACGTTGCACATTGAGTTGCTCCAGAGCAAACACATTGCTCAGAAAGCAAAATCATGATATTCAGCCACCACATGCAAACGAACTTATCTACATTGCATGGCACTGAGAAATTATCATGTCATTACCATTGCGCCAAAAGCTCACTTGCATGCGATGCACTACAAAAGTGCCACAGATCAGCACAGCCATGAACCGGTACTGCATCCTTTTGAGGTAAGTTGGAAAGGTGCTGCAGCACACTGGGCACAGCCAGCACAGCAAGGGGGACAGAATGGGAGCTGCTGCCACTTACACACTGTGCTATCCATGTCCACAGGAAGTGAGGTGTTGGAACCAGAGGAGGGTGAGGCGTGGGCCTGCTGCAAGCGCAGGCCCAACTTCACTAAGCAGAGACAGAGGCCCTGTTTCAGGCCTACCTCAACAGGAAGCCTTCTGAGTGGTGCCACAGGCACACCACAGGCCAGGGCTGGGGCCTGGGAGGAGGTGGCAGCATGTGTGAACCAGCAGGGCAGTCACCAGTGATCAGTACAGGAGTGCCACAAGATGGTGGGCATGGACAAGCAGCACATAAAGGAGAAGGTGGTAGCCATCCATGCCTCCCAGAATGCCACTGGAGGGGCCTTCAGGTGCACCACAACTCGCAGCGCAGGAGGAGTTGGTGGCAGCCACCATGTGCCACATCACCATGGAGGGAGTGCCTGGAGGAGGATTTCAGATGGGTGGCAGTCCATCACTGCATGGTATGTATGTCAGCCACGCATAGCCAGTGGCATGGAGGGTGCATATACTGGACATGCTGCCACCATGCATGTCCAGTGCATATGTGCCCAACACTGCACATGCCATGTTGCCAGACACATGCAGTGGCTCTTTGGGGGGCCATCTGTGGACAGTGTTTCACTAACACACTTATTTTCTCTTCAGCACCAGCACACCTGTGGGCTGAGGATGAGGCAATGGCAGCAGCCGTGGATGCGGACCAGCCCTGGAGGATCAGCCATCCACCTCCACAAGTGTCTGGGGGCCTAGTAGGCTGCAGTTCACCAACACAGTCCAGGCAGATGACCTGGGCATGGGGTAAGAGGGGCCCTGGATGTGTTTCTGCGTGATGCCAGTCTCTGTGTCCTCTGTGGGCAGCAGTCAGTGGCTGGATGGGCAACAGCAGCAGGAAGTGGTTGCCACAGGGCAGAAAGACTCTGGGTCCACTGCCGGGTGCCAGCTAAGGACATATCCTATGAGGACCTCACTGTACAGTGTCCACTTGAGAGGGGGCTGTGCAGAGTGGCAAGTCACCACAAGAGGGAAGGCATCCCACCCAGGATCCCCAGGATGCTGACCCACTGAGCACACCAGTCTCAATGCGGGCCTCCATGGAGCAATAGGTGCAGCTTCCTACAGAAGTGTGTGCACTGTGCGCAAAGAAACAAAGAAACATAAAATATAGAATTTGATGGCAGATGAGGCCCACTTGGCCCACCTAGTCTGCCCATTTCCTTACCTAATCGTTGGCTGCAGATCCTAGTTAACCAACAACCTACTTCCTCCTACACCCCACTAGAATTGCCTTATGTCTGTCCCATGCATTCCTGAATTCCACACTGTTTGAGTCCACCACCCCTCAGGAAGGCTGTTCCATGTATCCACAACCCTCTCTGTGAAAAAATATTTCCTCAGATTACTTTTAATACATCCCCTCTATCTTCAAATTGTGCCCCTTGTTCTTGCACATCTCTTTTCTGAAAGATGCCACCATCTCGGACTTTGTTTATTCCCTTGATGTACTTGAGAAAGTTTCCGTTTATGTTCCCCTCTCCCTCCTCTCCTCGAGTGTATACATATTAAGTTACTTTAATCTCTCTTCATATGTCTTCTGGTGCAGATCCTGCACCATTTGAGTGCCCTCCTCTGGACAGCCTCCATCCTGTCCTTGTCCTTGTGGAGATGGGGTCTCAGAACTGCACGCAGTACTCCAGATGGGGTCTTGCCAACTGTCTGTACAGAGGATAACAACTTCCTGTTTTCTGCTGCTGATGCCTCCCTATGCATCTCAGTATCCCACCAGCCCTCCTTACTGCCTTCTTACATTGCTTTCCCACCTTAAGGTCATCTGATATGACTACTCCCAGGTCCCTTTCCATTTCTCTAGTTATTATCTCACCCCCCATTGTGTATTCTTCCCTTGTATTTTTTTTCCCAGGTGCATTACTTGCACTTCGTTGCATTGAATCTAAGCTGACATATATTTGACCATTCCTCCAAACTTGAAAAGTCCTTCACATCCTCTCCACCCACCTTCCATATCAACCCTGCTGGAGGTTTGCCAGCTGGCTGACCCAGCATTGGAGGGGCGTTGTGCAGCTCCTGGCAGGATGCTGCACATGCAGGAGGCCATGGCTGCATGGCTGGATAGCATTGCAATCACGATCATGGCTGGCTTTGCACTGCTGGCTGCGTGGCTGGCCACAGCAAACCCCATGCAATGCACTGTCCTCCCCATGATCCCAGTGTCATGTGACACCCACACTGTCAATGCTGGGCTCTGCTGTAGATATCCCAGGCATGGCTGAGGCAGGCCTGTTTTGGTGCCTACACACCTCGGCGTGGACCTGGTCATGGTCCCGCAGGTCAAACCAGAGGTCTGATGCTAACACCTCCTGGGGCTGATGAGCAGTCTGTGGCTGCCAATCAACCTGGTGCAGCTGCCCCTGTGGTCACAGCGGCCATGGTTATGTGCGGCAACCCTGATGTATGTCCACTCTGACCGCAGTCTGCTGCTGCGGCCCTGTGCATGCATGGGTGGCGTGTGTGTGTGTGTGTGTGTGTGCATGCCACTGGTGTGGCACCAGTGTGTTGCACTGCATGCTACCTGTGTTCGTGCTTGCCTTGCCACTAGACCATGTGGCGTGGTGTGATGAGGGAAGTTTATCATTGGTTGTGCCTGTGCACTGGTGCAATGCTTCTGATCCCCACCACATGCCAACACCTGGGTATGTGGGTGCATGCGTGCCTGTGTGTGTTGCTGTGTGTGGTTCTGTGCCATTGCCTTCCTACCACTGCACCAGGCCATGCACACCCCTGCAGGTGTGTTGCATCTGTGTGGCCCATGCATAGTTTACGCCCACCTACCCGCGTGTGCCATAGTGCTCCCAAAGCGATGGTGTCACAATGTTGGTATGATATCTGTTGCAGCCAGAGATCCCTCTGCCTGGGGGCTGTCCACCACCTTCAAGCACATTGCCTCCATCGTCCCTACTACTGTTGCCCCTGTCGGCCTCAACAGCTATCCCATGGTCAATGGCCATGTTGTGCAGTGTGCAGCAGGCCAGAACAGGCCACAGGTTTTCCAGTGGCTGTACTGTAGGGCACCACCTGACCTGTCTTTACACCAGAAGCATGCCTTCAGCATGCCAAATACATGCCCAGTGATGTTGTTCGTGCTGGCGTGTCCCTTATTGTAGCATTTCTGTGCTGGGGATGACAGGTGCTGGTAGGGGTGAGCAGCCAGGGCCTCAGTGGATAGTCACTGTCCCCTGTGTGGATAATGACATGGATAGCTCCCTGACATACTTTGCCATGCCTCTTGCCTGTCCCTTGTGCCCTCGCCAGTATGCCCACCCTGCCCTCCCCATCCCATGGCCTGCTCTGCCCATCAGCCCCTGCCCATGCCACACTCTCCCACTAGATGGCCTGTGGGGATATCCCCATGTTCAAACCTGTGGCACAGCACAGACCTGTGCCAGATAAATGCATCATGTGCACTCTCAGGGGTGTGTGGCACAGACATTGATGCGCCCCTGGCAGTGCACACCACCCGGCAGTTGATGCTCGGGATCCCCTTCCTGTTGTTGTAGGCCACACCCTCGGGGCCAGGTGGCATGTAGATGCCCATGTGGTGCAGTCAATGGCCCCGAAGCATGCGAGGCATACGGCTGCCCTGTGGAAGTCAAGCATGTTTGCTGTATGCTCTGCCAGTGTGCTGGGGAAATGGATGTATTCCAAAGCATGTGGCAGCAGAGCATTGAGAAACTGTGTGAGGAGGTGTGACATGTCCGACTGGGTTATGTCTGTGCCTCTGGAAGGTGCCCGTGGCAAGTAGACACATGATAGCTGTCAATTTTGTCTCCACGGATGTTGTGTGGGCTCCGCCTTGTGGATGCCTGCATCTCCTCACTGCACAGCTCACAGAACTGCCTCAGAATGGTCGTGTTCAGGTAGGTACCAGCACACAAATGTCCATGTCGGAGCAGTTCTCAAAGGTGGTGCATGGACAGTAACACCTATATCGGGCATACCACCAACAGACCCTTTCTCGGCCACGCCATTGTTCCTCCTGCCCCTTCAGACCCCTCATTACGGCCTCTATCATGAAGAGTGCACTATCCATGACCCCTGATGTCCACTATCCCCTGGATGGTTGGCTGCTGCAGGCTGTGTGCCACCCTGATGCAATGGCTGGCATTGTGCCCGCCTGACCCTCTCACTCTCTGCCCCTGCCCCTCTGCTGCCACCCCTGTTCCCTCTCTCTGTGGCTGCCTCTGTCTGTCTCTCCATAGCTCTGTCTCTCTCTCTTTCTTTCTGTATTTGCTTTTTTCTGTTTTTCAGTCCCTCTCTCTCTCTCCCCTCTCCTCTTGCCTGGCACAAGTGATGTCCCTGTGCTTTTACCCTGTATTTATAGGCACAAGTCAGCTTGGTGCATTTTGATTAGTCTGCACTTGCACCATGGTTCCACGGGTTGAATATCGCACTGTGCAGGATATTCCTGGGCATGCCCCTGGCACTTGCACCTGCATTCACTATAGTTGCACATTGGCACAATGGTTTGCACTGCACACTGGCTCCCACTGAATATCACTCCTTGGTGCATTTCCACACTTGACCAGTGCAACGCCAGTTAACTCCATGAGCAGCTGCTTTGAATATCTAGGCCTAAGTCTAAAATAATTCTTTATATTGTATTTAGGGTACTGCAGTTGTAAGTAGATGACCTCTGGTAACAATGTTCCCTTGTTTGAAATTTAAACCAAGTCACTAAACAAATGGGTGTTATTTATAATAACCCTAGTAAAAGTGGATCCCCTCAGTCTCCCTCCTTTCTAGTGGCAAAAGATTAGATTTATTCAGCCTAGCACTACAATTTAAAATGTTTTAAACCCTGGACCTGTCTCATAAATGTACATTAAACTCTTTCCAGTTGGTTACTATCAGTTCTTTTGTGAGAATTTGAGAACTGCAAGCAATAGAATAGGGCCCACATTTTCAAAGGAGATGCACAGCTCAAAATGGAGATGCACAGCACATCTCAGAAAATGTGCAAAAGCATGATATTTGAAAGGAGAGATGCATCACGTATTTCAAAATGTACCATCACACAGTAATAATTTCTTTATTTCTTTATTTAAGTTTATTGACTGGGTATGTGGTGCAAATAAAGGGGTTGGTTCCATGAGTATGCCACACATCACTGTAGTCGGCCAAATTGTCTGGTGCATCTGCCACACTTCTCAGAAATGAGACATCCAAAGTTAAACAAACAAAGGTTGGCTTAAAGCAGCCAGCCACCCACAAGCAGGCCACAGAACTGTAGGCAGGCCATCTGGAGACAGCCCTTGGAGGTTCACCAGGACATGATCCAGGCACCTACTCACATCAGTCATGCCAGGATGGATGTACCCAGAGCCACAGGTGCTCTGTCACCACCAGCACTGTCCAGAGAGCAACTCCCACACCACACCCTGGACATAGACATCTAGTAGCCACATGCCAGTGCTGTCAGGTGACCCCTGGCATACCAGTGGAGAGGGACAGCCACAATGTGGCAAATGTGTCGGGGCTACAGCCAGCACCCATGTGGCCAATGGGGGGCACCATAAGGTGGTGGCATGCACCCATGGTGTTTATTGAGGCAATGGTGCTGGGTATCCTGGTGTGCCAGTGAAGGCATGGCAGTTGCCTAGGACTGACCTGTGGCACACACCCAAGACAGTACACCACAGGTAGACACAGTGTGCCCATGCCAGACCCACATAACGGGTGCCACAGACATGTCTCTGTCTGCCATGCAGTGTGCACCACCACAGGGGCACTGTAGTGAGTTGGTGTGGTGTCCTGTGGTGGATGTAGCACAACAGTGAGCAACACAAGGCAGGGAGCACAACCTGCAGTCTGTGGGTGCCATGGACATGTCCTATCGACATCTAACCCCACCAGTGGTGAGCATGTGGCCACTATGTGCACATTCATGGCCAGTGTCAGGCAGACCTACCAAGGCACCTGGTGTGGTACAGGTGAGACCCACACACTAGGGTACCCAGTCACCTCCTGCATGCTGTAAATCCCTGCAATCATCACCATGTTCCTATCATAAGGGAGGGTGTGTGTTGGGCACTGCAGATGGGAGCCACACACTCGGGTACCCATTCATCTTCTGCACACTAAGTCCCTGCAATCATCACCATGTTATCATAAGGGTGTGTTTGGGCACCTGGTGTGGTACAGGTTAGACCCACACTCTTGGTACCCAGTCACCTCCTGCACACTAAGTCCTTGCAGTCATCACCATTTTCCTATCATTAGGGTGTGGTTGGGCACTGCAGTGACTGTATGCTGCAAGGTAGCTAGTAGGACACAATCCTGTAGTATACTGATCAGAGTGTCACCCTGTGCCTCCCAATTGCATGTCCATGTGGGCTCCTGTGGCACCTGTCATGATGGGTTCCCTGTTGTGACAGGGAGCTCCTGCCACTCTTGAAGACTATTTCTTAAATCTGTTACAACAGTTCTTCTATTTCTTAGCCTAATCTATCCTTTACAATTTCTAGTCCATAAGGGTGTACACCTGTTGCTCCCCATCTTCCCTTTCTTGACTATGCTGTAGTATCCTCTTTAATTTTCCTTTTCACTCTCTGGCCCTCATATAGGGAGGTTATTGTGGTGACCTCCAAGCATATGTAAAACAGATTGTGTTTATCATAGTTGGATTTAGTATACAATAGCACCATGTCATAAAATAATGTATATACCTTATGTGTATAAAACCCTGTAAATGTTGAAAATACCATGGCACCAGGTGTTTTTGATAAAGGTAAGCAGTATAGGTGATAGCACAACTAACTTAATTTCTATAACATACTATTTAAAATGCATGAAATTGTCTAACATGTCATGGTGATTTACATATCTATCCCATGATGCTTTGCATTATGGAAATATGTGTAATGTTGTGTTCTTTGAAACTTGATTATTGCCAATGCCTTTTGGGCAACGTTTGCTTCAGTGCTTCTTCACTGATGTTCTTTGCATTTAGCTTGTTTTTATTTTTATTTGAACCTCCAGCAACCAAGCAAACAAGGCCTGCATCGGGTGGAGCTGAATCTCCACTCTAAATTAGATCCTGAGATCAGTGTCAGTAGGTGCTGGCTAAGTGCAGAGAAAGGACACATGATAGTCTGTTGCTGAAAACTGATGTACTGAAGCAGGGATATGCCATTGCTGATGGTTCTCTACTGTATTTTAAATAAACATCACACACAGATTGTGTGTTGAACTTGAAGTTTGGTGTCTGGTCCATCTGTCATCCACAACCCTTCCACAGACTTGGTGTCAGAAGGGGATAACTTGCTGGAAGTGTCTAGACTGGCCTAAGAGTGATGTTTTCTGGTGGATATTGCCCAGATATCATAGGGTGGACTGATGCACCAGGAGTTGCCAGAGAAGAAAGTCTGTGGAGTTCTGAGCATAACCATGACTGACAGACTGGGAGAGAAGCTGCTGCCTAGACTGGACCTGGGAGCTTGGAGGACAGCCAAGCCTGAAGATAGCAAAAGATGCATGAGGACATGGAAGAATCAAGGTAAATGCCTCCTCTTGAAGATGCTTCACCTGAGGACATAGGACAGTTGTCAAAATGGCTCTGCAAAAACAGATGCAGATGGAAAAGAAAGAGGCATTGAGCAGAGAAGTCAAGATGCCAAATGGGTGGATACCATGAGGATCTTGCATGTCAGCAATACAGGGCAAACAGAAAGAGTCAGTATCCCAAAAGACATTAAACTGTCTAAACTTTGGACAGTGATGACACTGAGGCCTACTCACAACATCTGAGAAGATCACTTGAACATGCACATGGCCAAGAGGCAAGTGGTTTATCTGACTCACTGCACCTGCCAGGCAGTATCCAGCTGGTTTATAGCCACATGGACTCCTGAGAGGTAGAGGACTACAACCATGTGAAGCAGGAGGATCAGGTGCAATGGCATAAACTCTGAAACCTATTGCCAGAGGTTTAGGTTTCTTAAAAGCAGTCACTGGATACCACCCACAAGATTTATGCCCATCTCAAGGAGCTATGCTACAAATGATTACAACTGGAGAACAAGAGCAAGGACCAACTTCAGGTGGTGATTATTGAACAGTTTATTAAAGTGTTACCCCAGGATGTACAGCTTTGGGTTCTGGAGCATAAGCAGGATTCCGCTGATAAAACTTTCACATTGGCAGAAGACTTCCTGGCAGTCGACCATCCAGACTCTGAGGGTTCCAAGAGATCAGCAGCTGCAACCACCAGCAATCTGGTAAGGAACCATTTTACTTATAAACTGTCTAATCCAGCCCCAGAGAAAAAAGCAGAGACAAGGGGTACATTCCAGTTGCTGAGTGTATGTCAGGGTTCCAAAGAAAGGACATTATCTAAAGACTATATCCCTATTACAACGAGAGACTGCTCACAAAGCCTTAGTGAACCTGGGTCACTTTATGGCTACTGTGAAGATTGGATGATGGCAGATGATGAGACTGATTGATTTAGGAACCACCAGACTCTTGAGTGAGCCGATCTGGTGCCTGGGAGTAATAAAGGACCAAATACAGCAGTCATCCGTGTGCACGGTGATACCCATCGCTACCCTACAGCCACCATACAAATGACTGTTCAAGAAAAGACACATAAAGGTAGAAGTGGAGTTGGTGCCTCACCTATCTGTGCCAGTTATTATTGTGAATGATCACTCAGACTTTGCTTCATTTATACATGACATGCCACCCTGGACTCTACTGTAGTTGCTGTAACCACCAGAGCTCAAGTGAAGAAAGGACATTTACCATCTGTGTTCCTATTTGATGATGTTTTGAGGATCCTGGCAAGGACCATAAAACTAAGGCAGAGAAGAGAAGCTAAAGAACGGCTGGCTTGATACTCATGCTGGTGCACAGCCAGGCTTGGGACATACTTTGAAATGTGATATGCAGCATGAGCAACAAGCAGACCCTTCACTTAACCCATCTTTCACAGGTGGGAAGGGAGTGAAAAAGGTGCCCCTCAGTTTGCTATAAAATAGGGAATACTGTATCGAGAATACATGTATCCTGTGATGAGGGCTAACCGCAAGTGGCGACTACAAAATGGTAACCCACTTTCAGCACAGGAATGACAGGGCGAAGGAGTGAGGAAGGTGAGATGATGGGGTTGGTGTGAAATAGCGACAGGATGTTGCTGTATGTACACGATGGGGGAGAAAGCACAGTGAGTGGAGGTGGAGGGTTTGTGAGGGGTGGTGCCACGGTGAGCTGCCGAACTGGCTCCATGGCCTGTTGGGTGGGTGCTGGGCTGCGGTGGCTGGGATGCTGGGTTCAGATCTGGAGCAGGCATGTTTTGCTGCACCTGGCCAGAGTACTTTATTTATTTTTTGTCCAGTGTTGCACCCCCACAACATTCACCCTCCTGGAGTTCAGAATGCTAAGGTAGAGGGTGCTGGGGCACAGCCCTCTTATAAAATGTAGGGTTAGTTCTGCCCTTTGTTTGTTGCAGGGAGGGTACATTGCAAAACTGAATGTCGGTGATGTAGCCTCGCCATAATGATGGTTGCCTTTGGCAATCGCCATTATGATGTGAACCGAGAATACACCAATCCCAAAACTGGAGAAGTAGTTGACCAATTAATGGTTCTAGAAACATTCCTCTCCCAAATCATGTATCTTACTATTTTTTATTTCTTTATTTCAATCTAGGATTACAATACCTTTGAGCCGAGGCTCTTTTACAAAAGGTTCCACGTCAGTGTGTGCAACAGTCATCATTTTAGTTACAAACATAACGTCACTGACTTAGACATGTAATAACCAGTACAAAGACTTGAGCTATAGGTAAGATTAGAAAGGAGAGGGTTGATGGGAGAGTGAGGGTAGGAGATCGACAGGGTAGGAGGTGCAGGGGAGTAAGGGAGAGTATGAGGGTGGGTGGGGGCAGGGGCAGGAGTAGAGAATAGGGGGAGGTGGGTGAGGTGGGAGACAGTGCAGCCAGGGGCCTTGTCGAGGAAATGCAGGTAAGGTGTTAGGGGTGCAAAGACTGATTGAAAGTGCTGGGTGCTGGGGCATGTGCAGCTGAAATGGTGGAAATGTTAAGATGGGCAATCGTAGGATACAAGCAGAGAGGCACTGCTTGGACTTGAAAAGGCCGAGTATTGAAGCGGTCACTATGTCACTGCCAAGAGAGTTGAGCCAGTTGGATGCCCGATAGGCAAATGATGATCTTTTGTCCTTGGAGTGGAGTGCTGACCGTGGGATATGTAGTAGATGAATTGGATCTCCTTGTAGTGACATTCCTATGTCTAAGCTTAAGGAGGGCACAGACACCAGGTGGGGCAAGTCTCATTATGATTTTCTTGTGGCCATGATGCAGGTTTTGGTATTTATGCATTTGTCCAGTTAAAGCCATCAGATTGGGAATAAAGGTCTAGGAGTGTGGGTATGGCGATGTGAGCCAGTGATGAGGCGACAGGTCTTATTCAGGAGGTCATGATCGTTTGAGAGCAGTGGTAATTGCAGACCCATATATGATAAGTCCAGAGCCTATGATGCTGACAATGGAGCTTGGACGGCCACTGACAGTGCTTCTGGGGTTAGGTGTTTCCTGTGCGGAATAATATACCTAACCTCGCATTGTGCAACTTTGCCACATTGCTAATATGGACAACATATGAGAGGTGGGGATCAAGGGTGATGCCAAGGTACTTGAATGATTGTGTTTGCTCTAGGATGGCTCCTTGTTCGGTTGCAGTGGACAGGTGGGGAGTTGTTTGTTTTGTTGGGGGCTGCAAAAAGACCATAGACTTGTTTTTTTTTCTGATTGAGAAGCAGTTTATGATTTAGGAACAGGATTCGATGGAGGAGAGGCCCGTTGAGTTTATTTTGTAACTGGTTTGGATCAGGGTCTAGGCGAGGATCACAGCATCGTCGGTAAGAGAATTATTTGTTCTGGGCAGCTATCTTGTAGTGAGTTTAGAATAAAAGTTTGAAGAGGAGGGTCCCAGAATGGAGACCTGGGGAGACTCCTGAGCAGACTGGTCTAGGGTCCGAGAGTGTATCAGCAGTTCTTACTGTTTGGGACCATTCTTCAAGGTAGTTCTTAAACAGCCAATGGTGTCAGTTGACAGCCCAGTGTTCTGAAGCTGGACAAGTGGGAGGTGGTGATTCACGATTAGCCGAAGGCTTTAGTTAAGAATCAATGTAGATTGAGCCTAGTAGTTCACGGAATCAAGTGCATTGTGGATTAAGCTGGTGAATTCAAGTAGGGCTGTGGAGGTGCTGTGACCTTTGTAGAACCCATGTTGTTGCTTGCATGGGATAGTTATATGTATCCAGGTATTCTGTGAGCTGAGATCCAGTCAGTCGTTCTAGTGCCTTGGAGGGAGTGGGGTAGTAGGAGATAGGTCTGCTTAGTTGTGGGCAGTTTTGTCACCACTTTTATGGACTGGGGTGACAGTGGCAGATTTCCATCTGTCCAGGAACTGGCTAAGGCTGAGGAGGAAGGAAAATTCTGGTCAGAGGACTAGCACTTCATCAAGTGTGAGACAGGATTTTGAGATCAAGGGAGTCATTATTGAATCTTGATTGACCAAAGACTATGGTAGCAAATTGCGTACTTGGTGAGCCTTGACTGCTTTTGAAGTAGAAGCAAGGGGAGCTGGTGGGAGTAGTGTTCATTCCTGACAGGGGACTACATAAATCTTTGAGATCCTGAGTGAAACAGCCTGAGGTCGGTAAAAGAGGCTTTAGTTACAAGGTATCCATAATGGTTTTTGGGTTGGGTGTGGTTCCGTTGATGAGTATTGATGGGGGTTTGGGTGGATTCCCAGTGAGTTTCCTTGTTCTTCCAAATTCCTGACCATTGCCCCAGGAGTTTGTCGAGGGCATGCTCATAGTAGGTGGACTTCATTTGCCAGATGGTTTTGGTGCAGTCATTGCGAGCACGTTTATGGTTTGGTTGTTGTTTTGCTTTCCAGAGTTTCTGACGCTCCATAGGTGGTCTCTTGCTTTTAGCATCCTGAGGAGGTCACCTGCAACAGGCCAAGGATACTCAGTGATTTGACTTTGCATTTCTTAATAGGAGCATATATGCAGGCCACAGTGAAGATGTTTATGAGTGGTCAAGGCCAGTGTTTTACGTTGGTTGCATTGAAGATAGGGGACCAGTCTTGGTGGAGGGGTGGGATTTGAGTCGGAGAACGTGACCCTGGTGAGAACCCTGCTGGTGATTGTTTTGGTGGTTGTTTGATGAATTTATTTGACCAGGTGCAGCTAACAGGGGAGTGATCGCCTGAGAGAGTCAGGAGGACATTGGTGTTAGATATCCACGATAGGTGACTGGTAAGGATCCAGTCCGAAGTGTGCTGGTGCTGGTCCTGTAATTTTTCCCGGTTGGTGAGTCAACCATTTGTGTGAGGTTCCACGCAGCAACGGTATCCCTGTGTGCACCAGCATCAGCCAGAGGCCAGTTGATGTTGAAGTCGCCTAGGAGGATGGATTCGTGTCTGGTGGGAGTGACTTGACAAAGTCACAGCTGTTAGACCAGTTCCATGTTCTTTGGGATGGATGTAGATGGTGGCAACAGTGAAGGTTTTGTTTGGACACCGAGGAGGATTCTCACTCGCAGTATCTGAAAAGACAGTTGTGGGTTGGATTGAAATTAATGATGTGGTGCCCTTGTATGGGTCTCTTGGGTGAGAGCGCAGCCCCACTCTTTTGGAGGGCGATCAGCCTAAAAGATGTTGTAGCCATGAAGGCTGATTGCATGGTCTGGCACCGATGGCATGAGCCAAGTTTCGCCAACTGCCAGGATGTCAGGGCAGTGTTGGCTGGTGAAGGCCTGTGGGCATCCATTTTGGGAAGGAGGCCGCAGATGTTGATTGATATGAATGAGAGGGCACCAAGGCTTGCTCAGATTAGTGGTTTTAGAGAAACCCAGAATGGGCCAGGGTTTTGGGTGCCGTTGTCTGGCAACGACCAGGAAGGAGGACTAGCCTCAAGGGCTGGCGTGTTCTTTAAGGAATGTTTTCGCCTGCTGGCATCTCGGAAGTGCCGCAGCATCGAACGATAGTGGGTGAGGAGCACTAGTGACAGGAGACCAGAGGTGGAGGGCTAGGTACTCAGTGTGGGTGTAGGACAGTTTCATGGTGGTAGGAAGGACCATGGGCAAGGGCAGTGACCAGTGTGCAGCGTGCCTATGTGGAGGAAGGATGTAGGAATGTGGAAGCTGTGGGGAGGAGGAAAGCAGGCTTTTGGGGATGCAGTAGGGGAGGAAGACAGGCAGAAGAAATAGAATAGAGGGTAGAGAACTGGTGGAGTGCATGATTAAAGTATGATTCGAGTTCGAGAGAACTCTTCACCGGTTCGAGAGGATCTCGAGGGTGGGAAGGAAGGAAGGATATAGCAAGTAAAGAAACTGTGTCTTTCAGAGGGTAGACTTTTTTTCCCTTCCAAATGAAAGAACAAGAATCCTTCAGTGGCAGGTCTGTATGACCTGCTAATGGAAAACTAGACATTTAAAAAAACAAAACAAAACAAAAAAAAAAAAAAAACCTCCTATTACAGCTTTAGTGTGGCAAAGCAGGGGAAAAGTCCTGGCCAATCAGAGCGGGTTTGCTGGGCGCCGCTGCCGTACTCTCCAAGGAGCTGCAGGTGGGTGTCCTAGTCTCGGCTGGTGGCTGTCTGGGTGCCGGCTGACCGTGGGGAGCTGAAGCAGCCCTGTTCAAGGGCAGGCAGCTTCCAAGGAGCTGCAGGTGGGTGTCCTAGTCTCGTTGGTGGCTGTCTGGGTGTCGGCCGACCGTGGGGAGCTGAAGCAGCCCTGTTCAAGGGCAGGCAGCCTCAAGGAGCTGCAGGTGGGTGTCCTAGTCTCGGTCAGTGGCTCTCTGGGTGCCGGCCGACCATGGGGGAGCTGAAGCAGCCCTGTTCATGGGCAGGCAGCTTCCAAGGAGCTGCAGGCAGGTGTCCAGTCTCGGTCGGAGGCTGTCTGGGTGCCGCCGACCATGGGGAGCTGAAGCAGCCCCTGTTCAGGGCAGGCAGCTTCCAAGGAGCTGCAGGTGGGTGTCCTAGTGTCTGGCACATGATATCCCTTTAACTGGCCATGCAAGCAGAGATAGAACCCTGAATAGGATATTACCCAGGTGTTGTTAGCCCTCTATCCACAAGAACATAGCTGAGTATTGTAAAGCATGTGCTAAGTGTCATAAGGTAGCTCAGGCAGCAAAATGGGATTGAGTACCATTGCAACCCATCCTCATTGTGACTGACCCCTTGACAGGATTGCCATGGATATAGTGGGCCCCTGGTAAAGAGCTCCAAGGGTAACAGATTTGCAATGGTCAAGTATGATTACGCTACCCACTCCCAGAAACTATCCCTATGGGAACTGTACACTGCCCCAAGGATAGCAGATGAGCAAGAAAAGGCATTTATCTGCAAGGGAATCCACCAAGAAATGCTTACTGGTCAGAGTCATTTTAACGCACAGCTGGTAAAAGGAATTGTACAGTCTGGTGGGCGTGCTTATAGTGCATAGTCACCATACCACCTGCCGACTGGTGGCCTCAAAGAGAGGTTTAATCAGACATTAAAGAGAATGTTGAGGAAATATGTGTTAAAAAAAAAAAAAGTAAAGATCGATAGGTTCCTCCACAATTTACTTTTCGCTACAGAGAACTCCTCAAGCATCCACTGGTTTCTCGCCTTTTCATTAATGTATAGGAAGAACCTGAGGCAGCCACTGGATGTGGTTAAATTTTATTTATTTATTTATTTATTGCAATTGTTTCACCAGGAAAGGCACACTGAGCAACAAGATGCTTGTCTCCTGGTGTGACCTGGGAATACATGGATATGATAACATGCAGGCTATCATGTGAACAGTTAACAGAAGCAAATAAAAAGCGGTATAAGGACACACGATTGTATGAATATACAAGCAGTGCACATTGAATGCTTAGGATGCTATAGTATCAAATAACAAAGCATTTGTCAATGCCAAATATTGCTTTGTTTCTATGCGCTCGTTTAGGTATTTGGAAGTCATTGAGTGCAAATATTGAAAATTTGAGAACTTACGCGTGCGTAGGAACTCGCAATGCACGCTCATAAAACAGTCATTGTTAGAAATTTTCACGAAATTTTCAACATAGCCATTTTAAGACCTCTGCTCATGAACAGTGTCAGTGTGATTTTGTTTATGTGTCCCATACATTGAGTTTACACACAGACTGCGCCATTGTGCGCTACATGGAAGCAGAAACATGTTTTGGGCAGGATGTGAAAAATGACAGCTGTACTGCTCATGAGGAGGTGTGGTAAAATGGCAATGTTGAAAATCTGGAGTGAAAATATTGAAAGTTTAGAATTTATGAGCCTGCGTAGGAACTGCAACGCACGCCTCATAAAACAGTCATTTTAGGAATTCTTTCACCAAATTTTCAACATTGCCATTTTAAAATCTCTGCTCATGAACAGTGACACTGTGATTTTCTTAATGTGTCCCATACACTGAGTTCGCACACTGAATGCGCCATTATAAGCTACATGGGCGGAAACATGTTTAGGCAGGATGTGAAAATGACAGCTGTACTGCTCGCGGGGAGGTGTGGTAAAATGGCAATGTTGAAAATCTGGAGTGAAAATATTGACATTTCACGAACTTATGAGCCTCACGTGGGAACTGCGCATAGCATGCTCATCAAGAACAGTCATTTTGGAATTTTTGGACCAAATTTTCAACATGGGGTTTTGGGACCCTTCATCAAAAGATGTCACTGTCATGGTGGTATTTGAGCCTCGAAGGGTGATTTTGCAGTCACTGCGCTAAATCACCCTTCGACCCATGTTGAAAATTGGTGCAAAAATCCCAAAAATGCCTGAGATATGCAATAAAGTTGAACCCCCCATCTAGCCCATTATACAGCTTTCCGGCATTTCCTCAGTTTGCGGTCGGCTTTGAAGAGTGCAGGCGTGTTCCCGTCCACGAAGATCGTCGGGCGGAGTCTGGAGGTAAGTATGGGGTGAGGAGGTGTGGGAGGCTGGGTGCACAGTGGGTGGAGTGCGGGTTGTGGGAGGGGGTGGGAGATGCGCCTTGAGACCATTTTAGTTTACAGGTTTAAAAAAAAAAAGACGTGGGACCATTTGCCACGCTGGGTGGGCTCCCAGTGTGGCACAAGGATGAGGGGCCGTTCAGCTGACGGGATTGGGCACCCCATGCCCAAAGGACTGATTGCCATGCTGGGGTGGGCTCCAGCATGGTGCCAACTCTGAGGGGGCGCAGCTCAGCGGTGGGGATTGGGCACCCCTTCGCTACACAGTGCATGTGGGGGCATGCGCCTGCGTGGGGGAGCTACGCTTCTTATCAGTGCTCACTGAAGCGTGAAATTTCATCCGGAGTGTTACGCATTTTGAGCATGTCATAGACAGCTCCAAAATGTATTGGTTACAGGGCCGCACTCCCAGCTCACTGACTGAATTGGAGGAGGAGGCACACCTCCCTAAATCTCTGATGGCACTATGTTTCTTGCACATAGGCAAGCAACATAAAAAAATGTTGTGACAAGAAGCGGAAGGCAAGGTAAATTAGCACAGTAGTAACAGCTGCAAACAGAGGACTATATCACAGTTGTACAGTTATAAAAGTTATACACAGTACATAGGGCAAAATAGGCCTAGGACATAAGTGCAAGGTTAGGTTATATGCCAGCTTCTGTAGCAAGGCTAAGGCCGCTGGTCAGGCATTGGGGAGGAGGTAGTGGGGCATGGCAGGTTCAGGGACGGGAGCAATTTGTAGTAAGGAAGTTTGCTAGGGTGGTAGACAGAGTAGGAGGAGGAGGAGGCCGAGTTTTTGGTGGGAGGGCATTCCAGAGCTTGGGTAGCCGGTGTGGGAAGGCAACCTTGACCAGCAGAGCTTCGCCTAGGTACTGAAAGTTGGCGGGAGTCACTGGATCTAAGATGATGGGAGGGGGTGGGGGCATCTGTGAGCATGGTGGCAAGGCAGGAGGGGATGGCCCAGCTCATAGGTTGGAGACAAATTTAGCACACTGAGAGATGTGACGGTGGTTTTCAAGGGACGGTAGTGCAAAGGCTCAGTACAGGTCACAGTGGTGGGGTGAGGGAGAGGCACGAGAGCAAAGCAGCAGAAGGCATTATAAAGTGTGTCTAGCTTAGATAGGGTGGACTTAGGGGTTGCACTGTATACAGTGTCGCAGTAGTTGATGGAGGGAGTATCATCTTCAGGACCAGTTCACGCTGGACTCTGGAAGAGAGGCTGCTGTGGTTCCTATATAGTGCACTGAGCATGGGGCATAGTTTTTGAGACAGCATCGATGTGGTCAAAGAAGGAGAGATGGCTGTCATGCCAGACCCCAAGCAATGGAATGAGGAGACATTTTCAAGTTTTTGGCCATCCAGAGTGGTGAAGTAGGGAAGGGAGGGGAGTCTGGCAGGCATTGTCATGTGCCAAAGGTCACAGTGACAGTTTGTTTTGCATTCAGGAGAGCTGGTATGAGCTAAACCATTGCTGTGCCTTGTTGAAGTCAGCTTGAGGTTTGATTGTACCACAATCAGGGCAGAGCCAGAGTAGTAGATTACAGTATCATCTGCATACATGTGGATTGAGGAAGTAGAGCTGATGAGTGGCAGGTCATTTAGGAATATAGAGAACAGAATGGGACCAAGAACCGCACTGTGGGACTCCGTAGTTAAGGGAAGGGGTGTGGAGATCGATTTGAGACTCTAACGGACTGAGTTCCATCAGAGAGGTATGATCTGAACCAGTTTGTGGCTGCAACAGAGAGGCCTGATTCAGCGAGACTCGAGAGCAACATGGGGTGGGAGACAGTGTTGAAGACTTTTGGCAGATTCGACAAAATGGCTGAGGTGATCAGTCCACTGTCCATGACTGTCAGGATAGTGTCTGAAGCCTTATCAGTGAGGAGGTGGTGGAGTGTTCCTTCCTGAAGCCAGACTGGAATAGTGTGTGAAGAATTTGGAGTCAGTGAGGAAGGGGTAAGTTGGGTGAGCACAAGGTGCTCTTGGAGTTTTGCTAGGGCTGGGAGGAGGGAGATAGGGTGGTTTTAGAGGGGAGGTAGTGACACCTCCTTTTGACAGAGGGATGACAATGTCATGCTTCCATGCATGGGGAACAGCAGCGTCGCAAAGGATTGGTTTAGGAGTTTGGCAAGTAGAGTTGATATAGCGGGGCGGAGAGGTATAGAAGTTTGGGGTCTAATCCACGCCGGGATTTGCCTTTTGAAGGGTTGAAAGAAAGTAATGCATCTAGGGCCTCAGTTGCAGAGATGTCTTTGAAGGAAAAGGAGCGAGGCCTAGTCTGGGTCTTTATGTCTGTAGGGTGCGAGAGGTGTAGTGTTGGGCAGGGAAGAGAGAAGGTGGCAGCACAAGTGGAGAAGTACACATTGAAATCAGTGGCGACTGCTGTGGGCTCTGATAGGAGAGTATTAACATTTAGCATTGGAGTGGGATTGGTAGCCGTGGGGTGAAAAGGGAGTCAATGACCTTCCAGAATTTTGAGGGTTTATTGAGGTTTGACTGGAGGGAGCTGCTGAAGTACTCTGCTTTTGCAAGATGAGTGGCTCTGGTGCACTTGTTATGGAACATGCGGTATGTGGAGAGGTGTTGCGGGAGGCGTGAGGATTTGTTTTCCAAGCTTTGTCCCATGCTATTTGACATACAGTCAGTTCTTGGGTGATCCAAGGTAGGTGGTTTCCTCGTACTCTTGTACAACGCAGTGGGGTGTGTTTCCAGGCAGCTGAGGGATGTGTTTTTAAAGTGTAGGAAGGCATCATGAATGGAGATCGCAGGAGGGCAAGGGCCCAGTTTGCTAGTGCAAGGTCATCTAATGCAGGGGAAAGATTGAGGGATTTATAGGAGCGTTAGACTATAAATTTAATGGGGATTTTGGTGTGGATTTTACGACAAAAAGGTTACGTGGTGTTCACTGAGAGAGTCAGAAAAGAATACTGGCTTGTTTGACCCAGTGGAGGTGTGTGGTAAGGACCCAGTCGATGAACAAGTGGTCACTAGATTTTAGGTTGTCGGGTGGGCTCAGTAATGATTTGTGAGAGGTTTAGGGTGGAAATTTCAGTCCTGGTTTTGTTGAGGGCAGGAGCTAGCCAACTGTGGTTAAGATTACCCATAATGTAGAGTTCCCCTGTCATGGTTAGGCAGGAGATTTACTTGAGGAGGTCGGTGACAGCAGAAGCTGGTGTACCAGGTCAGTAGTATATCCCAGCAATGTAGTTTGGTAGTGAGAAGGGCAGGACAAGCTGAATTATTAGTATTATTTCGAGGACTTTTGGTTCAGACTTGGTCAGGACCACTGAATAGTGCAAGTCCGAGTTTATGTAGATGGCTGTTCTGCCGCCTTTAGAGGCTCTATCATATTACAGACTAACATACTAAAATGCCAGTAGAATAGGCCTAATGGTTTTTGTGTCTGCTCATTTGGACAGCCCCCACCCTGGGAGATGACCTTACTACCCCTCGCTTTCTCTGGCTTCTCCTTCCAAGTTCGGATATTCTCGCTGCACTGGATTTTGCTTCCAGAACCCTTCCCTGTACCTGTCCCACCCCCTCTTGAGCCCCTCCACTGTCTCTGCCTCTACCAGCCCCCTGGGCAGCACATTCCATGGATCCACCACCCTCTGTGAAGTAGCACCTCCTCCTTTCACCCTGAATCTTACCCCTCCAGCTTCCACCCATGCCTTCTAGTTGCCCCTCCTCCTTCCTTCAAACTACCCTGACTGCTCCTCCCTATTTACCCTTCATGTACCTGAAGACCTGTATCTTGTCCCCTGGTCCTTTCTCTCTTCCAATGTGTACATATTTAGCTCTTTGGCCTCTCCCCATAGGTCTTGTCCTCCAAGCCCCAAATAATGTTGGTTGCCCTCCTCTGACCCTCTCCAGGAGTTTAATGTCCCTCTTTAAGTGTGGCCTCCAAAACTGCATGCAGTACTCGAGGTGCAGCCTTACAAGCAGTTACACAGCTGGAGTATCACTTTCCTCCTTCTGGAGATGATCCCTTAGCGATACATCCCAGCATCCTGTTGGCCTTGGCTGCTGCCCTCCTACAAGTCTCTGAGTTGTTCATCTTGACATCCACCACCACCCCCAGGTCCCTCTCAGCCATCGAGACTTGTAGCATCCCCCCAGGGTGTACACTTGACCTGGTTTCTCGCCCCCAGGTGCAGTACCTTGCACTTCCTGCATTGAACCTCAGATTCCACTTTCTAGACCATCTTTCAGAGCCTCCAGGTCCCTCTGTAGGGCCACCCTCCCCAGTTTTGAGTCCTCCACAAGAGACTCATCTCACTCCTGATACCTGTCCCACGTCAGAGACGCAGCGCTGTAACAGGAGAGGCCCAATAACTGATCCCTGTGGGACTCCACCTAATGACCCTCCTTGGGATGAGACTATCCCACCAACTACAACCCTCTGGGTCCAGTCCTGGAGCCAATTCCTATCCATCTGATCATCTGGTTCCTACCTATCCTAGTGGGCCATAGTGTAGCCTGGGATTGCTACAAAGGAGTTGTTGATGTTTTTGTTGAGACAGGTTTCAGACCGGGTGAGGACATCTGGAGCATAGTTGGCGGCAAGAATCTGAAGGAAGTCAAGCTTGTGGATGAAGCTACTTGTAGTTAAGTGCAGAGGCACAGGCCTTGTCGAAGGTCCCCAGGTGAGGTGGAAGAAGAGGCCGATGTTGGAGAGGGGCATGATGGGTGGTAGTATTGGGGCCGGGGTTAGGTGGATGTCACCTGCTGCAAGGAGCAGGAGAGCGAGAAAGAGTTAGGAAGTGAGCGAATAGCTGTATGTGACTGACTGTGAATGGTCATCTCTTAGATTGATGGTGTGTATGAGCTGGGCATTGGGGAATAAGTTGAAAATGACCCAGGTGAGTGATGAGTTGAAAAGAAATGGGCTGGGACGTGTGGCAGAGTGTGTCCATGCTTGGGTGAAAGGAGAGGTGGATGCCAGTCTGGAGGGGTGTGAGAGCTCAGCGAGGTTTGGCAGGATTTGTGAGGGGCATGGGAGAGGTTGGTGGCATGTTGGAAAGGGAGGAGAAGAGAATAGGGATGATCATGGTCAGGTGGCCTGGTAGAAGGATCATGGTGCAGATCAGGTGCTTGTAGGACCCTACTGCTGTGGTTACTTAGCAGGGAAGGTACTGCAGGCGGGAGTCCTGGTCTCAGTCGGTGGCTGGCTGGGTGCTGTCTGACCGTGGGGAGCTGAAGCAGCCCAAAGAACACTGGTAAGAAGGGAAGGAGGTGAGACATCTTAATGTCATAGAGTACATGACTCAGTTACACAAACTGGTGAGGTAAGGCAAGGCAAATTTTATTTAAAAAAAAAAAATGCTCATCCGGAGGCTCTGGGCACCGAACATACTAAAATTCCATCATACAAATCATAACAGATATATAAACAGCATACTATAAGCATAGAATACAGTATTCCAACAGTTAAAACAGATATTATAGATACTACCCCAGCAACAGCAACTAGACTCAAGAGTCCAGGGTTAATTTAAATCTAAATTCTGATACCAGATAAGGGCTATAATATACAGTCTGGGAAGGCCTGATTATATAGAAAGGCATTGAGTATAGCTTTAAATACCTCAATAGAAGGGGCCTCCTAACCACTGGAGGAAGAGAATTTCACAGGATGGGGAGGCGTCACTAAATGCTCTGTCACCTGCTGTTTTAAAAGCTCATCCTGGGAATCGTAAGGAGACGCCCTAGAGGAGTGACAGAGGGAGCTGACCGAGACAGCAGGTGTGAAGAAAATCCTTTAGGTGACCAGGGCCCAGGCTGTGTAGGGCCTTAAAGGTGAGCAAATTCACCTTAAAGAGATCCTCCACCTAACCAAAAGCCAGTGCAGTGGATGCAGCACCAGATTGATGTGACAGTACTTGAGGCTGTCCTGTCAACAGCCTAGCTGCCATGTTTTGCACCAGCTGCAGTCAGTGCAGGTACCCCCAGAGACCCCAATACAGAGTGCATTACAGTAGTCAAGCCTGGACATCATGAAGGCATGTACCGAGGTGGGAGGTCCAGTGGCAGAACTGTGGACTTTATCCTGGCGTATATTCCCTCAGATGATAAAAACTAGTGTGGACAATGGATGCCACCTGAAACTCAAGTGTCAATTGACTGTCAGTAATGCCCAGACCACGCACCCTGGAGGAGGCCTTCAATGGTACAGATCCAAGAAAAACCCTGTCTCTGCATCAGATGCCAACCTATCATGCCTCTGCTTGACTCTACCATAAGCACATCTCTTATCGAGGTTCAGTCCCAACCAGCTGGAGGCCATCCAGTCATTGATCTCAGCAAGGCAGCTGTTAAGCACTTCCACTGCACAGGAAGTTCCAGGGCAAGGAAAGATACAGCTGGGTATCATCACCATAGCAATGAAAACCAAGCTGTACTTCCTAATGAGCTTTCCAGGGCAGCATATACACAACAAATAACATCGGTGACAAGACTGAACCCTGGGAACTCCACACAACAGGATGCCAGAAGAGGAGGAGAAATTCCCATCACTATGCTCTGCCTCCTGTTAGATAGAAAGACTCAAACCAGCAGATAACAGTGCTGGCGAGGTCCAGCAGAATTCCCTTAGGTGGTCCAGTAACACCCGATGGTCAACCTGGCACATCAGAGCTTAGAACAAGCAAGACTTGCAGAAAGAAAGATACGATCAGGATTTGAAGACAAAAACATTTCAAAGTGTTACTCCTTCCCTCCACGGAGAACAAACTACTCATGAAATTGCAGAGCCCCTTCACCATTTTGAGGCAAACAGAAGCAGTGAACTATGAGATTATCATGCCCGGAAAGAGTCCACCCAGAACATTTACCATGTAAACCTCCTTAGGGAATGACATGAGAAACCTAACCCCTCCTTTTTATCTATCCTGAAGTAAGGGAGTGGGAGCTGGAGGTTGCCTATAAAAGGCTAAAGCAGTCGGGACCATTGAAGGAGATTCAGATAAACCCCAAATTGGAGATTCAACAACAGAAAGAGTTGCAGGGGTATTACATGAGACCATATTCACAAACATGGTGTGCACAATTCCTTTAGCTCACCCAGGGATAACTGCCATGCAAGACAAGCCCATACACCAAAAAGTCCTACAGACTGCCCATGAAGGTAAGGGATGAGGTGATTCAAGAGTCAAAATAATAAAGCAGTTAAGCATAATTGTGCCCTCAGAGTGCATGGTCTTCACCCATGGTCATAGTGGACAAGAAAGAAGGTGGGGTATGTCTATACCTAGCTTTTAGAAAGCTTAACAATGTGTCATTATTTGGTGGCTACCCAGTGCCCGAATAGATGACATAATTGACAGGCTAGGCAATGCACAGTATATCTCCACCCTGGATCTCACTAAGGATATTGGAAAATCCCTTGTCACCTGATTCACAAGATAAAACCGCATTTAGCCCCCAATCGCATTATACCAGTTTGTCACAATGCCATTTGGACTACATGAGTCCACAGCCACTTTTCAGCATTTTATGGACCACATTCTAAGATCACACACATTGAGTACTGTGAGGCTTATTTGGACAATGTAGTCATATTCAGTCCTGACTAGGAAACCCGTGTTAGATGCTTGTCCCAGGTATTGCAAGCAATAAAAGAATCAGCAGTGACTATTAACCCTGCTAAGTGTGCCCTAGCAAAGTCCGAGACAAGATACCTTGGGTTCATTTTAGGAAATGGACAAGTGAATCCCAAGGTAGAGAAGGTTACAGCAGTAGCAAACAGCCCAATACCTACCACAGAAAAGCATGGTAGATCTTTTCTAGGCAGCTGATTATTACCAGAGATTTATTCTAATGTCTCAGCCATTGCTAGTCCTTTTGACTGATCTCACTAAAAGAGATGCCGAATAAGATTCAGTGGACCCCTGTTTGTGATGTGGGTGAGGCATTTAGGACTATCAAGGCAATTCTGTGTACAGCTCCTGTAAGGAAAAGCCCTGACTTCAACCAAGTGTTTGAGGTTCAAATTGAGGCATCAGAGAATGGTATTGGGGCAGTCTCAGAAAATACATAGGAAGAACATTCGATCATGTATGTCAGCAGGAAGCCACATGAGATGGAGAGAAGATATGCTACCATATAGAAAGAACGCGTAACTCTGAAGTGGGCAATTGAGTCTCTGAAATATTACTTGTGGGGTCTGAATTTAAGGTTGTAACTGATCAGAACTCCCTCTGCTGGTTGTATCAAATGAGGAAAAAAAATCCAGGTATAATACGGTGGTACTTGACTCTTCTGCCTTATTGATTTAATGTGTCCCACAGGCAGGGACAAACATGTAAATGCTGATTTTGTCTAGATATAGTGCAGGAATTAATGTCAGTGAAATGTCATACTTTCCTTAGAAGGAGATAGTTCAGGAAGGTACCATCAGTCTCTATTGAGAAATGAGTTAATGCCTCAAGGTAAAGAAAGATGATATCCACTATGTTTAAGACAGAATGTTTATTATTAATAGGGACCCTGAGACGGAGATTCTAAAGATGCATGGGTGGAAGTTCCATCCCTTCCTGGGACAGGAAGGTGGTAAGCAGTGTGCAATAACTGCTTCCATCTTAAGGTGTGGGATATGTGACAGGAGCTCCTACCACTTGAGGACCTACCATTTCTTAAATCTGTTGCAACAGTTCTATTTCTTAGCCTAATCTGTTCTTTACAATTTTTAGTCCATAAGGTTGGCCACCTATGGGCACCCCTTCCTTTCTTGACTATGCTGTAGTGTCCTCTTTAATTTTACTTTTCCTTCTCAGGTCCTTGTACAGGGAGGTTATTATGGTGACTCTAAGCATATGTAAAACAGATTGCTTTATCATTATTGGATTTGGTATGTAATAGCACTATGTCATAAAATACTCTAATGTGTATAAAACCTAGAAATGTTGAAAATACCATGACGCTAAGTGTTTTGATAAAGTTAAACAGTACTAGGAGACTTATATTATAAAAATTAAGTATGTTGTGCTATTTAAAATGCATGTAAATTGCTGTCAATTGAACAAGTCTGAAATGTCATGGTGATTTACATACATCCCATGATGCTTTGCATTGTAGAAGTATGTGTGATGTTGTGTTTCTTTGAAACTTGGCTTATTGCCAGTGCCATTTGAGGTCTTTAGCTTGTTTTCTTTTTGTATTTGAGCCCCACCACCCAAGAAAACAAGGCCCACACAGGGTGGAGGCTGACTGTCAACTGCTAAGTTAGATCAAGGATCAGTGTCAGTAGATACTGGCTAAGTGCAGAGAAAGGACATACATAGTCTGTTGCTGAAAACTGATGTACTGAAGAAGGGATATGTCATTGCTTAAGGGTATCTCCTGTATTTTGAATAAACATCACACAGAGATTGTGTGTTGAACTTGAAGTCCATGTCTGGTCCATCAGTCATCCCACAACCCTCCACACCTGTACCATAGTCTGACCCAGTCCATGGCCATGGGTCATAGCACTGTACTCAGGCCACTGCAGTCAACCCACCCACAAACATACATCATCATTATACCTGCCTGCAAGGCTGCAGTGCCTCCTGTCCATCATTGCCAAGTGATGGGCAGCTCAACACACCTGGAACTATGAATTTCTTGGGTAAGTAAATGGACTGAATACATTCCCATAATGAGCTCTGGCAAGTGGGGTTTGGGCTCGCAATGTGCAATGAGGCCATTTGCATATCGTGATTGAATATTTCAGAGTTGCACCATGCTCATCTCACCTGTCCCACCATATTTCCATATGTTCCTGCCTGTGGTGCACAGTTCCCCAGCCTGGGATGCATCACACATCTCAGATGAGCGATCGTGCATGTTGGGATATTCAACCTAACATGGGTGATCACATCTCAAGGTACATCTTCTGAACATATCATTATTTAGTGCCAGCACATCTCAGTTGCAGCATGGGCACTTGCATAATGCAGCCTGGGACATTTGAATATTGACCCTAGGTGTGGACAATACTTCAGCTGCTGTTAATAGTCCAAACAATTTTATTAGCTTTGTTTATGAAAAATGTAATGTTATAGAGGATGGCAGCTATGTGTGTTGAGTTTTTGGTACTGCTAACTGTAGGAGAAATTAGCAGTTATGCCAAACAACCAGCAACATGACAGCCTCTCAGTTGGGGAAAATAACTTTACAAAGATTTTATTTATGAACGAGTCTCTCCTCTTTTCATGGACAGGAGCTACGTTATCCAGGAACATGTGACCTATTGCAAATTAGAAAAGGTAGCCCTGTCACGTTACAATAGATTGATACAAATTAGAAAAGGTAGCCCTGTCATGTTACAATAGATTGATACAAATTAGAAAAGGTAGCCCTGTCACGTTACAATAGATTGATACAAATTATCAACGGTAGCCCTGTCACGTTACAATAGATTGATACAAATTATCAAAGGTAGCCCTGTCACGCTACAATAGATTGATACAAATTAGAAAAGGTGGCTCTGTCATGTTACAATAGACTGATACAAATTAGCAAGGGTAGCTCCATCCTGTTACAACAGATTGGTGCAATTAGCAAAGGTGGCTCTGCCCTTTACCACAGAGTGATGCAAATTAGCAAAGGTAGAATGACTTTGAATGACTAAACACACCAGCAGCCACCACAAAGCACACCAGCAGCCACCACAAAGCATATCAGCAGCAGCCACAAGCGCACCTGCAGCTGCCACAAAGCGCACCTGCAGCTGCCACAAAAGCGCACCTGCAGCCGCCACAAAGTGCACCGCAGCCACCACAAAGTGCACCAGCAGCAGCCACAAAGCACACTGGCAGCAGCCATGAAGCGCACCAGCAGCAGCCACAAAGCACACCGGCATCAGCCACAAAGCTCACCAGCAGAGTCACAAAGCACAGCAGGAGCAGCAGCAGCAAAAAGCACAAAAGCAACTTCCAGAAAGCACACCATCAGCCACAAAGGCACCAGTAGCAGCCACAAAGTGCACCAGTTCTGCATCAAGAGACAGCTGCAAGTACCTCAACAGCCACCGTTTCAATCTTGTGAATTGCACCTTCCACTCTCCAAACAACTTTAATTCATTAAATAAGTAGCAGTTTCACTTTTTCATTTTAAAACTCCTTTAGAGAGTGCAACTATGTGATCTCTGTATGTGGGAGGCAGCATAGCACAGTGGTTTAAGGCTCTGAGCTGCAAATCTGGAGACCTGGGTTTGAATCCACAGCCCCACTTGCATACTGTGTGACCTAAGCAAGTCACTTAACTTCCTGTGTCTCAGGTCACGCCTGTAAACAGGCTTCCAGCTTAATGTGTGTCTCCTGGTTAAATAATTGAAAAAGGATAATAAGTATTTTATCTTAAACTCAGTTAAACAGTTCTGAACAGTTCAATAATTTGTTCTTGTTGTTTCAAAACTTTACAAAGCATGTCTGTGTTGTTATTCCATTTACTAACCACAATAATGCCCTCCAGTGTGGGCTTTTGGGAACTACTAGACTATCTGGGATCTATAAGGCCCTCGGCATTTGGTGTTGGGCCTCATTAGGCCCTGGGTGGTCCAGTCTTTCCCAATAAAGCTTACCCTGTTAGATATTATTGCTTATATATTCCTTACCATGTTTCTGCATTTCCAGTTATTTGCTCATGCCTGAGTATTGGTTCTGTCTAAATGCACAATAAAGACTGAATTAAAATCACTTTTAATATTACTACATCTTAAGAGGTAATTCCCTCTTTGGTGAAACAGGAAATAAAGAA
The DNA here is from genome assembly GCA_016271365.2 of Neoceratodus forsteri. Taxonomy (NCBI): domain Eukaryota; kingdom Metazoa; phylum Chordata; order Ceratodontiformes; family Ceratodontidae; genus Neoceratodus; species Neoceratodus forsteri. The sequence continues at coordinate 5,617,612 of CM057449.1, read as the reverse complement.
CCCAGGAATATCTTCTTTTGGAGCATATAAGCTGTCCATTATCAGTTCAGCTCCATCTATTTATGTTTTGTGAAATTTGCCAAAGTTCAGTTTGATTTTTCCATGTAGAAATCATACTGTACATTTACTAAATCTGGATTTTTGCCATGAAACAGTTTACTAATATCACACACGATACAGAGAGCATGGATTCATGGCCCAGAATTCATTGGTTGGAACAGTGTCATCCTGAGTATTCACACCACTGTACAGCTGTAGTCTTTGACATATCCTAATATTCCCAGAAATATCGGGAATAGCTCTTTATTTTGTAATCTTGACATTTGGCCCCTGTCTGCTACAATGCACCTGCTTCAAGTATATTACCCAGTGCCCAACCCCAGGGCCACCAGCACAGAAACACATATATGAACAATCCTATCTGTAATACCTCTGGAGAAATCTTCTGCCCTACCTCAATTAAGTGTCGTACCATGGTATGGTTAACAGAGTAGAGTTCCAGTGGGTGGTCCCATCTGTAATATCTCTAGAGAAATATTTTACATACTGTACCTGAAACAAGTGCAATGCCAGGGTATGATCAACAGAGAGTTTAATTGGTGGCCTATCTGTAATATCTAAAGAGACAATGTCTGCCTGCCTGAATTAGCTGCAATACCAGGGCAGGGCCACCAGAGATTTCCATTAGTGGCCCTATCTATAATATCTGTAGAGAAAATGGCTGCCTGCCTGAATTAGCTGCTATACCAGTGTATGGTTACCAGATATATTTCAATTGGTGGCCCTATCTGTATTATCTCTAGAGAAAATGACTGCCTACCTGAATTAGCTGCTATGCCAGTGTATGGCTACCAGATATATTTCAATTGGTGGCCCTATCTGTAATATCTCTGCAGAAAACATCTGTCTGCCAGAATTAGCTACAATACCAGGTAGGGCCACCAGAAAATTTAAATTGGTGGCCCAATCTGTGATATCTCTAGAGAAATGACTGCCTACCTGAATTAGCTGCAGTATGAATGTATGGCCTCCAGAGAGCATTTCAGAGGATCTCTGACAATATCTTGACATACCTGGTAATTTGTGGAGAGCGGAATAGCTATGTCTGTCTCTCCTGTCTTAGCAATGGTTTGCTCAGCACACGTGGAAGAGAACCACCTGTATATCAGCTCATTGAGGATTATTAATTTGTATTCTTTACTTTCTCCATCTATTTATCCTGTATACCTGCTTTCACTGTATGTATTCTTTACTGTCTCCATCTACTACTTATCCTGTATACCTGCTTCTGTATGTATTCTTTACTGTCTCCATCTACTACTTATCCTGTATATCTGTTTTCGCTGTATGTAACCTTTATTGGCTTCCATTTTTGAATGAAGCAATAACTGTATGTATCCTTATGGTATATTTTCAACCCAAAATGGAACCTTTGCAAATAAACTACTAGCTCCAAGGTTGTAATCTGAATAAATAAATAGATAAATAAATAAATAAATCAATAAATAGTGCCTTTCACAATGGTCAGCCCTTTGTGTGTGGCAGAAAGTGCAAAGATAAGGCTAGACACACAATATTAAGGCTTCTTCTGAGGGACTACTCTCTGGATTTTAGCCATTTTATTCTGAGCCTCTCTAATGGTTTTCTTGAGGATACCCCTCGATTTTAAACTTATCACAAGTGATTTTCTTCTTTCTGGTAATCCACACTACAATTTCTTTATGTTCTTAATAGTTGTGAGAAAGGATACTGTGTTAATTTTGTTGGATGAAAACTTCGATTGTGAAAGGAGTGGCACACAGAGACAAAGCGTGGCCAGTAATTTAGCAGGTAGCCATTTGGGCTAGTAAAGATTTGTTTGGCATAAGTATTATATATTGATGGGATTACTTTTTAGCACCTTATTTGGCAATAATTTTGTGTGAACTTTATTAAAATGTCGTGGTGGTATTCTTAAAACTATAAAAAAACACCTTAGGGTTTAAAAAGATCCTTTGTGTAAAAACTTTAATATATGATCAAAAATCATTTTATCTTTTATTATACATATTTACCAGTCCCCAGAAGAATCCTTAATATTGGCGAAACATTGGGGAACAGCAAAATATATGTTGAAATAAAGAAAAAAAAACATCAAGCTTCATTTATTCAACCGAAAGAAGTCATTATTTTTGTCTTGGGAGATTGCTGCTGGGAGAAACTGATCAGCCTCACTCTTCCGGACTGTCAACCGACTTCTTCATCCTCTGTCTTCAGCCCGAAGAGTTTCCTCAAATGAGGATTGTGAGGATTTTGCTAATTTTTCTCGGACAGGGTGTCTTTGATCCAGCGGGAGGTTTCTGCAGCCAGCAATACCATTGCTGTCAGTGGTTGCCAGTCATGTGCTGAGTGGACTCCGCCTAGTTGGGGAGAGTTTAGGCCAGTTGAGGACCATGAGGTTATTGAGGTGGCAGTCAATCTGAAGCATACCTTCTGTGAACTGGACCCAGTGCCAATGCGTTTCTTAATGAGATGCATTGAGTCTGTTGGCCCGGTGTTTGCCCTGATTGTCAGGTGCTCCTTAAGTCAGGGTGTCTTCCAAGATGCCTTGAAGGAGGCTCTGGTTAGACCCTTTTAAAGAAATCTTCTTTGGACCCAGAGGTCAGGGCAAATTACCATCCTATCTCCAGTCTCCCATTTTTGGGGAAGATTGTTGAGAAGGTGGTATCGCTTCAGTTGGAGGAACATCTCATGACTCACGAGTTATCAGATCCCTTCCAGTCAGCTTTTTGGGCCAGATAGCACTGAAACTGCGTTAGTTTGGGTGCAAATGACCTCCTCAGAGCTAGAGACTGAGGGACAAGACAATTCTTGTTCTCCTTGATCTCTCTTCAGCATTTGATACTGTGAACCATTGTGTGTGCTTCTCTGCCTGATGGAATTATGTGGACTCACTGGTACTGTCATCAAGTGGTTTTGTCCTTTCTCACCAATAGAAGACAGCGGGTTGTGATGGGAAATTTCTCAACACCCAGTCTCCTTTTGTGTGGAGTACCTCAGGGCTCAGTGTTGGCCCCAATGTTGATGCAGTATATATGCTGCCCTGGGGGATCATTAGAAAGTATGGTCTGAGTTTTCATTGCTATGCTGATGATACTCAGCTATACTTATCTTTTGCCCCAGGAACACCCAACGAGTAGATGTGTTAAATATCTATCTGGCTGAGATTAGTGACTGGATGGCTTCCAGTTGGCTTCGACTGAACCCTGACAAGACTGAGGTATTGGTAGTGGAGTCAAACAGAGTTCGTGGATGGGATGGCTCTGACTCTGCAACTGGCCTTGTGCTAGGAGTTGCGCATTGATGTCCTCCCCTTGGGTGCAAAATCTTGGCTTGATGTTTGACAGGAATTTGTCCATGGAGGTTCAGATATCTTCCATGGTTCATTCCTGTTTCTTTCATCTTCGTAACATTGCCAGGATTAAGCCCCTTGTTCCGTCTCTGGACCTCCCTACCTTGATACACGCCTTAATCACTTCTAGGCTTGACTACTGTAATGCCCTCTATCTCTGGGTCTCTGGGGCTCTATCCGCAGACTACAGCTATGCAGAATGCTGCTGCCTGGCTGTTAACTGGGCAGAGTAAATTTTGTCACATTACACCTGTGTTGCACGAACTGCACTGGCTGCCTTTCAGGTGGAGAGTGCTCTTCAAGGTGAGGTTTCTAACCTATAAGGCCCTACACGGACAGGTCCCTGTTACCTGTCAGCTCTCCTGGTACCTTCCTCCTCTTCCCGTAATCTCCGCTCCTCCAGTGGTGACCTCCTAACTGTTCCAAGAGCGAGATTAAAATCTCGTGATGAAAGCATTTAGTGTTGCCGCCCACTTTTTGGAATTCTTTTGCCAGCTGCAGTTAGGAGGCCCCACTATAATTGTCTTTAAGGTCTGCCTTAAAGACCTACCTATTTTACAAGCTTTTGGGGTTTAATTTTGATGATTTATATGTATTATATTATTTTTTTTATGTATTTATGTGGTATGAAATGCTATAAATTTTCTTTTTGTGGTGCCCAGAGCCTTTGGGATTGGGTCTTTTAAATAAACATGACTTGACTTGACATTTACGTTTGGTTTGTACCTGAGATGGTAATTGACCTTATGATTGCATCATCACACAACCACCATCTCCCGCAATGTAAGATTTTCATATAAGGAAATTCCAGATCTCCCTTGATAAACTGCATGGAATAAAGACACACTATGTAATTTTATATAAAAATACTGATATTGGACAGAAATGCATGTTTCAATTGTTGATGCAATTGTTTGTTTCTCTGTAGCTCTTCCATTACCTGCAATGTTCACTTTACAACACAGTCAAACGAAGAGATATTTTTAATGAGGGAGGATCTACACCAGCAAAATATACTATTGGCAACTGGCAAGTGAGGAAAGAAGGATATGTTTTTCTGAAAGTTGTTGGTACATACGACCCCAGGAAGCCTGTTAACATGAGTTTATCCATCACAGATAACGGAATCATTTGGAATGGAGGCCATAAACAGGTGAGAGAATAAAATCTATCTAATTATTTGACTTTTATAATCCATTTGCCTGGTTGCATACCATCTGTTCTGATCAAAAGATATTAAAATTGTGCAGAAACATTCAAGTTAGAGTGTAGAAAAACTGGACCCTGACTTTGAATTGTAAAGGTCAGGCACTTATCTGCTTCCCATGTGTCTCCCATTATAAATGCTTTCAATATTTCTGTTTTGATATGACACGTTTAACAGCCTAGTGGCAAGTTGAAGTCTGCTGTCATATCAAGACAGACTGAGGGAACTCAGCATGTACTCCCTGGAACAGAGGAGGGTGAGGGGTGATAAGATTGACATTTTCTAAATATATGAGGGGCTTAAATAAGGTTCACATTTATGAGCTTTTCCAATTCAAAGAGAGGCAGAATAAGAGGGCATGACAGGCGGCTGAAGGGAGGGAGGTTCAGGAGTAGCACAAGGAAATTCTTCTTAACAGAAAGGTGGTGGACCCAGTGAATGGCCTACCCCAGGAGGTAGTGGAGGCCAAAATGATAAGCGAGTTCAAAAAGCATGGGATAGATACAAAGGTGGCTTACAGATAGGCAAAAGAGGAGGAGGAGGAATAGCACCAGATACTGTAGGTTCTTGGGAAGACTAGACGGATCTTGTTCCCTTCTGCCATCTCTTTCTATGTTCCTATGAGTCCAGTCCAGTCCAAGAACAATATGGGCAAAGAGGTGTTGGCTGAATGTAATGCCCACACTATCTAAAGCAAAAGTGGACCAGGTGCAATGCAACAGATTCTTGATACCAGACACCATCCATGGTGGCAGACACAACCACAGCTATGGGGAATCAAAAATAAAACAAAACTATGAACAACCTGCTACCCAGTGTAACTATAAAACCAACCAAGGGAAAGGACAAGGGGTTACACCTGCAGGGTTGGGAGGTGCTGTACTATGTACAACATGCTACCTAGAGTTACACTGTCAGGGGTTGGGAGGTGCTGGAAAAACAAGGGTTATGCCATAAGGGGTTGGTAGGTACTGTACTAAGTACACCATGCTATCCAGTGTAGCTATAAAAATGAGCATTTGTCAATGCCGAATGTTGCTTGCTTCTATGTGCTGTTTAGGTATTTGGAAGTCATAGGAGGAAAATATTGAAAATTTAGTGGACTTTAGGCTGCCTAGAACCGCGCAGCGCATACCTGTGAAACAGTCATTTTTAGAATTTTTTCAATTAATTTCAACAACATAGCCATTTTAAGACCTCTGCTCATGAAGAGTGTCACTGTGGTTTTGTTAATGTGTCCCATACATTGAGTTTGCACACCGACTGCACCATTCTGCGCTACATGTGCGAAACACATTTTGGGTGAGATATGAAAATGACAGCTGTACTACTCATAAGCAGGTATGGTAAAATGGCAATGTTGAAAATCTGGAGTGAAAATATTGAAATTTCGCAACTTACAGCCTAGTAGGAACTGCGTAACACGCGCATAAAACAGTCATTTTTTGGAATTCTTACGCAAATTTTCAACATGGGGTTTGAGACCTTCTCTTGAATGATGTCACCGTCCAGTGGTTTGGCTTGTTGCAGGTGATTTGCAGTGACTGCACAGTCACCGCGAAATCACCCTTCAAGCCCGAATAACGCCAGACCGTGACATCATTCATGAAAGGGGTCCCAAAAATCCATGTTAAAAATTTGGCAAAATTCCCAAAATGCCTGAGATATGCAATAAAGTTGAACACCCCATCTAGCCCATTATACAGCTTACGGCATTTCCTCAGTTCGCGGTCGGGCTTTGAAGAGTGCAGACGTGTTTCGGTCCACCGAAGATCATCGCGCGGAGGTAAGTATGGGGTGGGGGTGTGGGGAGAGCTGGGTCACAGTAGGTGGGCGCAGGTTGTGGGAGGGGTCGGGAGAAGCTCCGTGGGATGGTTTTTTGGTTTTCAGGTTAAAAAAAAAAAAACTAAAGACAACGTGGGACCGCTTGCCATGCTGGGGTGGGCTCCCAGTGTAGGCACAAGCACTTTGAGGCGTTTAGCCGACGGGGATTGGGCACCCCGTCGGCTACAAAGTGATTGCCACGCTGGGGTGGGCTCCCAGCGTGCATCCAGCTACTGGGGGACGGACGACGACAGCAGCATCGCCGATGGGGATTGGGCAGCCCGTAGGGTTATACAGTGCGTGAAGGGAGCGCGCGACGCCTTTGGGGATTCGCGGCTGCGAGCAGCGCCTATCGCTACTCACTCAAACATAGTCTCTTTCAATCAGAGTTACTGCATTTTGCGTGTCATACAGCTCCAAAATGCATTGGCTTACAGGGCAGCGCCTTCGCCAGCACAGTGCCTGAATTGGAGGAGAGGTGACACACCTCAAATCTCCGTTTCACGGCACTATGTTTTGCACATGCGCAAGCAAACATAATAACCAAGAGGAAAGTGCAGTGGGTTACAAGCAGGGTCAGAGATGCTGTACTATGTACAACATGCTATCAAGTGTAACCATAAAAACAACTAAGGAGAAAGGACAAAGGGTTACATCATCAGGGGTTGGGAGGTACTGTACTATGAACAATATGATACCGCAGTCTAACTATAAAACAATAGAGGAAAGCAGAAGGGGTTACAGCATCAGGGGTTGGGAGGTGCTGTACTATGTACATCATGGTACCTAGTGTAACTACAAAACAACCAAGGGGAAAGGACAATGAGTTACACCATCAGGGGTGGGAGGTGCTGTACTATGTACAGCATGCTACCTGATGTAACTGTAAAACAACCAAGGGAAATGACAAGGGGTTATACCTTAAGGGTTGGGAGGTGCTGTACTATAGAACAGCATACTACCTCATCTAACTATAAAAGCAACCAAGGGGAAAGGACAAGGGGTTACACCAGCAGGGGCTCAGAGGTGCTGTACTATGTACAACATACTACCTCATGTAACTATTAAAACAACCAAGCTGGAAAGGACAATGGGTTACACCATCAGGGGTTGGTTGGTTGGTTTATTCATTTATTCATTTATTCATTTATTCATTTATTTTATTTTATTTTATTTTATTTATCAGTTTAGAAACCTTTGAGCCAGAGGCTCATTTACAAAGGTACTGTCACAAAGAGACATCAGAACAGTAGTACAAGGACACAGTACTTACAAACAAAAAGTTACAATTTTGTTACAATAGAATACAATCTCCAATGAAGCAAAAGATAACAAAAGGTGCAAAACTTATGGTAGGGGAGAACTGGTGGGGCAGAAGGGAGGAGATAGGGAGGAGGAATTAGTAGGGAAAGGAAGGGGAGCTGAGTGAGCATTGTCAAACAGAGTGTGTGTGTGTGTGTGTGTGTGTGTGTGTGTGTGTGTGTGTGTGGGTGGTGGGGTAGGTGTGTATATATATATATGTGTATATTTGTATAATTTTTACACTAGGCTAGCGTGCAGTTGCATTTGCAGAGAGCTAAGCAGGAAGTTTCTGAGCCTGGGCTTAAAGCAAGCTAAGGTTAGTGAGTTTGAGACACTGGCAGGAGGGAGTTATACCAGTGGGGCGACGGTGGGGAATGCCCTCTGACCTTGAGAGGTCCTGGCTCTCGGAATAACTAGGGTAGCTCCTTGGACGAGCCGCCATGATCAGGGTCGGTGCAGCACGGCAATGGAGTTGGATAGGCCTATGGGGGATAGGCCACGTGAGGGCTTTAAAGGTGAGCTGGCATGTCTGATACATGAGTCGCTCTTCCAGGTTGAGTAGGGTGAGCTAGGTGTACAACTCACATGTGTGAGTGAGTCTGGGAGCACCAGTGGTAAGTCTGCAGGCCTTATTAACTGTGAGGTGAACCTTGTTGAGGGCAGTCTGATCTGCTGAGCCATAGACCGAAGGCCATAGTCAATGAGAGACATGACAGAGGAGGTGACAGCCAGGCGGAGGGCATCAGGAGGAGGCATTTCTTGTGCTGGTAAAGAATGCCTAGCCATGAGTTAGCGACAGAATTTAGGGCAGATATATGTCCATGGAATGAAAGTGCAGGGTCAAAGGTTATACCAAGATATTTATAGGACTGCACCTGGTCAATGATGAGATTGGTGTGGAGTGGACAGCTAAGGAAACTTGCTGTACTTATTTTGGGGGTGGGAGAAGAGCATCGCTTTTGTTTTCTTAAGGTTGATAACAAGTCGTGTGCTCAGTGAACCAGGTAGCTGCAGAGTCAAAGACTAGTTGGAGGGAGTTCTGTAGCAGCATGGGGTCATTGTGGGAGGCAGGAGAACAGCATCATCAGCATAGAGAAGCATCTTACCCATACAACTGCTGGGTAGGGAGTTAAGAAAGAGTGAGAATAGTAGGGGTCCAAGAATTGAGCCCTGCAGCACCCCAGAGCCAATGAGGCATGTTTCAGAGAGAGTACTGTTGACTTTCACACATTGGGAGCGGGCAGAGAGATAGCTGGTGCACCAGGAAACTGGTCCTGAGGCAAAGCCTATTAGGTCGAGGGTGGAGAGCAAAGAGGATGCGAAACAGTATCGAATGCTTTAGACAGGTCAATGAATATAGCACCAGCCAGGGCACCAGAGTCCAAGGAGGCATGGAGGAAGTTGGAAAATTCCAGGAGTGCTGTATTGGTACTATGACCTGCTCTGAACCCGTGTTGTTCAGGGCAGAGAACATTGTACTTAGAGGTAGTCAGAGACTTGGGATGCCACAATTTTCTCTAACGCCTTAGAGAGGGGAGAGGATTGAGATGGGTCAGAAGTTACCCGGAAGAGTCCTGTCACCCCTTTATGGACAGAGGTAACTGTGGCAATCTTCCAGGCAGAGGGGAATTGTCCGAGACAGAGTGAATTGTTGAAAATGCAAGTAATAGGTGAGAGGACCTGATCCAGGACCTGACGTAAAGGCAGGGATCAAGTGAGTCATTACCGATGGTGTTACCTTTTAGGGCTTTTAGCAAGTAAGGCCTAGCTTCTTGCATGGTGACAGACGCAGGTGGAAAGAGAGGCGGGCAATGGGTGGTGGTACAGATGGAGGAGGTGGACTGAAAAGTTACCAGGAAGTACTGAGCTAAGGTCTGTAAAGGAGTTATTGAGGTGGGAGGCAATGAGGGCAGGGTCAGAGGAGACGGTACCATTGATGTTGAGAAGAGAAGGAGAGGGGACTGGGAGTGACCATTCAGTTGCTTGATGTTGTCCCAGGAGCACCTGGGGTTCCCCAGGAGGAGGTAAGAGAGCTTGGTAGTATTCCGCCTTCTGCTGCGGATGGCCCAGGTGCACTGGTTGCAGGCGGCAGCATAGGACTGCCTGTCGGCTGAACGGCCAGTAGCAACAGCAAGGTGCCAAAGATTGTCGCGTTGCTTAAGTTGCCACAGTAGGGCAGGGGTGATCCAAGGCATGTTTCACTTTGGACCTCCTAGCAGTTATGGGAGCAAAGATATCACAGGCAAAGTTGAAAGTGCTTACAAAGAAGGCCAGGGCCAAGTCAATGTTGGTTGCCCTGCGTCAGAGGGACCAATCAGTGTGGGCAAGGAAGGCAAGGCCTATGAGTCCCTCAGGCCTAAGCCACCTTCGAGAGGTGGTTTTGACTGGGGATGAGGCCGAGGGTTTCCCAGTTGAAAGCACAGGAGTGGTCACTGAGGCAGTCAGGAGGATTTGGATGTTGTGGATACAGATTGGCCTGTTGGTGAGGACCACATCCAGGAGGGCGCTTGTCCCCCAAGGGTTGGGAGGAGCTGTACTATGTACAACAGGCCACCTGATGTAACTATGAAAACAACCAAGGGGAAAGTGAAGGGGTCACCCTTTCTGGGGTTAGGAGGTGCTGTACTATGTACAACACGCACCTAGTGTAACAGTACAAACAGCTAAGGGAAAGGACAAAGGGGGTTATGGTACCAGTGGCTGGGAGGTGCTGTACTATGTACAAGATGCTACCTCATGTAACTATAAAACAACCAAGGAGAAAGGACAATGGAGTTAAACCATCAGGGCTCTGAGGTGCTATACTATGTACAGCATGCTACCTAGTGTATCAATAAAAACAACCAAGGGGAAAGGACAATAGGGTTACACCATCAGGGGTTGGGAGGTGCTGTACTATGTACAACCTGCTACCTCATGTAACTATAAAACAACCAAGGGGAAAGGACAGGGGTTACACCATCAGGGTTGGGAGGTGCTGTACTATGTACAACCTGCTACCTCATGTAATTATAAAACAACCAAGGGGAAAAGACAATGGGGCTACACCATCAGGGGTTGGAAATGCTGTAATATGTACAGCATCTCCTTTGTAACTATAAAAACAACCAAGGGCAAAGGTCAAGAGGGTTACACCATCAAGGGATGGGATCTGCTTTACTATGTAGAACATGCTACCTATGTATCTATAAAAACAACCAAGGAGAATTTACAAGGGGTTACACCATCAGGTGTTGGAGGTGCTGTACTATGTACAACATGTTACCTAGCATATTAATAAAACAACCAATGGGAAAGGACAAGGATTACACCAGCCTGAGTTGGGAGGTGCTGTACTATGTACAACATGCTACCTAGTGTAACTATAAAACAACCAAGGGAAAAGGGCAAAGATGTTACACCAATGGAGGCAGCGAGGTGCTGTACTATGTAAAACATGCTACCTGGGTAACTATAAAACAACCAAGGAAAGGACAAGGGGTTACACCATTAGGGCGGGAGGGTGCTGTACTGTGTACAACCTGCTGCCAAATGTAACTCATAAGCACAACCAAGGAAATGGACAATGGGGTTACACCATCAGGGGTTGGGAGGTGCTGTACAATGTACAACATGCTACCTCATGTAACTATAAAAACAACATGGGGATAAGATGATGGGGCTACACCATCAAGGGTTGGGAGATGCTGTAATATGCACAGCATACTACCTTGTGTAACTATAAAAAACAACCAGAGCAAAGGTCAAGAGAGTTGCACCATCAAGGGATGGGATCTGCTTTACTATGTACAACATGCTACCGTGTGTCATATAAAACAACCAAGGAGAATTTACGAGGTTACACCATCAGGTGTTGGGAGGTGCTGTACTAGGTATAACATGCTACCTAGTGTATCAATAAAACAACCAAGGGGAAAGGACAGGGTGTACACCATCAGGGGTTGGGAGGTGCAGCACTATGTACAATCTGCTACCTCTTGTAATTATAAAAACAACCAAGGGGAAAAGACAATAGGGTTACACCATCAGGGTTGGGAGGTGATGTACTCTGTCCAACATGCTATTGTAACTGTAAAACAACCAAGGGAAAGGAGAATGGGGTTACACCATCACTGGTTGGTAGGTGCTGTATTATGTATAGTATGCTACCTAGTGTAACTATAAAAACAACTGGGGCTACTAAAGGACAGTAGGGTTACACCATCAGGGGTTGAAGGTGCTGTACTATGTACAACATGCTACCTAGTATAACTATAAAAAACAAACAAGGGAAAGGACAACGGGGTATACTATCAGGGGATATGAGGTGCTGTACTGTGTATAACATGCTACATAGTTTAGCTATAAAAACAACCAAGGGAAAGGACAGAGCTACACCATCAAGGGTTGGAAGGTGCTGTACAATGCAGAACATGCTACCTAGTCTAACAATAAAAACAACTGAGGGAAAAACAATGGGGTTACACCATCAGGGGTTGGAAGGTGCTATACTATGTACAGCATGCTACCTCATACAACTATAAAAACAACCCAGGGAAAGGACAAGAGGGTTACACCATCAGGGGCTGGGAGGTTCTGTACTATGTACAGCATGCTACCCAGTGTAACTATATAAACAATCAATGAGAAAGGAGAAGGCCATTACACCATCAGGGCTTGGGAGGTGCTGTAGAATGTACAACATGCTACCTAGTGTAACTATAAAAACAAACAAGGGAAAGGTCAGGGGTTAAATAATCAGGGGCTGGGAGGTGCTGTATTATCGTAACCTGCCACATCGTGTAACTATAAAAACATACAATGGGAAAGGTGAATGGGGTCACACCATCAGGGGTTGGGTGGTGCTGTACTGTGTACAACATGCCACCTAGTGTAACTATGAAAACAACCAAGGGGAAAGGACAGGGGGTTACACCATCAGGTGTTGGGAGGTGTTGTACTATGAACAACGTGCTACTGTCATGTAACTATAAAAACAACCAAGGAAAATGACAATGGGGTTACACCATCACTCCATCACTGGTTAGTAGGTGCTGTACTATGTATAGCATTCTGCATAGAGTAATAATAAAAACAACCAAGGGGAAAGGACAAGGAATTACTCCAACAGGAGTTGGGAGGTGCTGTACTATATAACATGCTACCTAGTGTAACTATAGAAAGCAACCAGGGGAAAAGGACAGGGGGTTACACCATCAGGGGTTGGGAGGTGCTGTGCGGTGTACAACCTGCTGCCAAGTGTAACTATAAGCACAGCCAAGGAAATGGACAATGGGGTTACACCATCAGGGGTTGGAGGTGCTGTACAATGTACAACATGCTACCTCGGTAACTATAAAGACAATGGGGCTACACCATCAAGGGTTGGGAGATGCTGTAATATGCACAGCATACTACCTTGTGTAACTAAAAAAACAACCAAGGGCAAAGGTCAAGAGGGTTGCACCATCAAGGGATGGGATCTGCTTTACTATGTACAACATGCTACCCTATGTAGCTATAAAAACAACCAAGGAGAATTTACAAGGGGTTACACCATCAGGTGTTTGGATGTGCTGTACTAGGTATAACATGCTACTTTGTGTAACTATAAAACAACCAACAGGAAAAGAATAAAGGGTTATACAAGCATGGGTTGGGAGGTGCTGCACTATGTACAACCTGCTACCTTTGTGTAACCATAAAAACAATGAAGGAGAAAGGACAACAAGGTTATAAAATCAGGGATGGGATCTGCTGTACATATGTACAGTATGCTATCATATCCATCTATAAAAACAACCAAGGGAAATTACAAGGGGTTACACCATCAGGGTTTGGGAAGTGCTGTATTATGTACAACATGCTACTTGGTGTAACTATAAAAACAAAGGGAAAGGACACTGGGGTTACACCATCAGAGTTTGGGAGGTGCTGCACTATGTACAATAACTACCTAGTGTAGCTATAAAAACAACTAAGGGTAAAGGACAATTGGGTTACACCATCAGGGGTTGGGAGGTGCTGTACAACATACAACATCCTACCTCGTGTAACTGTAAAAACATTCAAGGGAAGAAGTCTGTTACACCATCAGGGGTTGGAGGTGCAGTACTATGTACAATCTCTATCTTGTGTACCTATAAAACAGCCAGGAGAAAGGACAATGGAGTTGCACCATCAGGGGTTGGGAGGTGTGGTACTATGCATAAAATGCTATCTAGGGTTACTATAAAAACATTCAAGGGGAAAGGACAGCAGGTTTACACCATCAGGGGTTGGGAAGTGCTGTACTATGTAAAACATGCTACCTAGTATAACTATAAAAACAACAAATGCTAAAAGACACTGAGGGATACACCATCAGGGGTTGGGAGGTGTTGTACTATGTACAACATGCTTCCTATTCTAGCTATAAAAACAACAAAGGGAAAGGTGAAGGGTTACAGCATCAGGGGTTGGAAGGTGCTGTACTATATACAACATGGTACCTAGTGTAGCAATAAAACAACCAAGGGGAAAGGACAAGGGGTTACACCATCAGGGTTGGGAGGTGCTGTACTATGTACAACATGCTACCTGAGTATCTATGAAAACAGCCACGAAGAAAGGACAATGGGGTTACACCATTAGTGATTGAGAGGTGCTGTACTATGTACAATATACTACCTAATGTAAGTATAAAAATAACCAAGGGGAAAGGACAATGGTGTTACACCATCCGAGGTTTAGCAGTGGTACAGTATCTACAACATGCTACCTCAAGTAACTATAAAAACTACCAATTGTAGAGGTCAAGGGGTTACACCATCAAGGGCTGGCAGGTGCTCTTCTATGTACTACATGCTACCTCATGTATCTATAAAACAACCAAGAAGAAAGGAAAGTGGGGTTACACCATCAGGGATTGGAGTTGCTGTACTATGTACTACATGCTACCTAGTGTAACTCTAAAAATAACTCCGAGCAGAAGTAAACTGGGTCAGGAGTACCATCACCCCTATCCAGAGACCACCCAGTCCAATGCAACTGCCTCAAAGGATGCCGAGAACGAGGAGCACTTGGATGACAGTGGGCTCAGGGAGGGTTAGAGCGGTCAGGAAGAGGCGCATCCCAGATCCTACTCCACTCAAGAACCTGTATGCCACACTGGCAAATGGGGACAACCAAATAGAGGTACCCAGAGAAGTGGAAGGAAAAGGATGTGGAGGTTAGCCAATTAGGTGACCTCAGCGGGAAAGCAGTGGACCCCAGAGGAGGAGTAAGTGAATTCTGGTGGGGACTCCATCATAAGAGGGATCCAGCTAGGAACACAGGAGGGGAGGACAGGGAGGTGAGGTGCCTACCAGGTGCCATGGCATGGATGGAAGGAAGATCCTGGGGATCACTGGGAAGGCAAGGCAGGAGGGTGAGCTGGATGACATTATACACCTAGGTACTAATGACCTGCAAATGGGGAGCCAAAGGAAGTTTAGAAAGAGTTTAGGAAATTGGGGTGGGGTCTCAAGCAAGTAGCTACTTCTGTCACTTTCTCAGAAGTACTACTTGTGAGAGGCAAGGGAGAACATAGGGTGCATGCACCAGGAACTTTAACTCATGGTTGAACTGGTGCTGTGAGGAAGGTTTGGATTCATTGGTGACTGGGGACCCACCTGGAGGGATGGAGGTTTGTTCAAGCCTGGCGGCCTGCATCGATCCTGGAGAATCAAGCATTCAATGAAAAGTTTAAATGCTACATTGACAAGCATTTAAACTAGCAAGGAGTGGCAGACCAACAAGGAGGGTACCTACTTGCTCACCCCCACAGCTAGCAGTGGAACCAGTGAACCAGAGGTGGCTATCTCTACAAAGCAGTGTGCAAAGACAGAGATTAGCTCCCAAGACGTGGATAGGCAGAAAAGGGCAAAATTCAGCAGTAGGGCAGACAGCAAGGAGAACCAGGGATAAAGAACAACCAAGGAAGGGGCTGGGTGGAACAGCAAAACAGTCTAGGAGGTCAAATCATGGAAAGCCATGTGTGCAAATGCCAGGAGCCTTAGCAACAAGATGGAAGATCTGGAGGCTGTCATGGTGCAGTCAGACCTGGACATTGTGGCCATCACTGAAACCTGGTGTAATGATAACCACGACTGGGAGATGACCATACTGGCTACAACATATTCAGAAGAGACAGGGCAGGCAGGAAGGGAGGAGGGTGGCACTGTATGTAAAAAATGACATAAGGACCACAGAGATCCAGGAGGAACAAAATGGGGAGAGATACTGTGGGTTAAGCTGGAAAGGAAAATGGGGCCAGTCATCACACAGGTGTGGTCTATTGACCACCAGCCCAGGAGGAAGAAACAGATAGGGCTGATGCTAGCCATCCAAAGGATGGCAGACGAGAGTGAGTGAGTACTGGTTGGAGACTTAAATATTCCAGACGTGGACTGGAACATCCCAGCAACAGCATCAACTAGGAGCAGATTTATCCTGGACTTCCTTTAGGTGCCTTCCTCAAGCAACTGGTCATGGAATCAACTCGGCAGAAGGCAATACTGGACCTTGTGCTCACAAGGGGGACAGTGTGATGGCGGTAACAGTGGGGAGCACCTGGGGAACAGTGACCACCAGTCATTGTGGTTTGAAATCACAGAAGAGCAGAACCAAACACACACAAAACAGGTATCCTGGATTTTAGGAGGGCAGACTTTGGGAAAATGGGGAGATACTTGAAAGAGGCATTAAGGGGAATAGGTCAGGAATCATGGGTTGAGGAACAGTGGGCAAGTATTGAAAATGGGGATTACAAGAGCAACAGAATTATGCATTAAGCAGGTTAGCAAGAGGAAAAGGAAGAGGAGAACATTATGGTTTTCAAAGAGGTAGCTAAGAAAGTGAAAACCGAAAGATTGCATTCAGGCAACACAAAAAGACACAGGCAGAAGGGGACAGGGAAGCACCAGGAGAAGCAAAGGGAGGCAGGGAAGTCAGTAAGGAAGCCAATGCTCAGACAGAACAAGACATTGCAAAATCAGTGGGTAGAGGGACAAAACCTTTTACTGGATACGTAAGTGAAAAAGAAAGGCAAAGGGAGGAGATAGTGAGATTGAAGGCGGAGGATGGGGCCACATGGAGGATGACAACAGTAAAGCTGACATATTGAACAGGTATTTCTGCTCAGTCTTTTACTGAGGAAGAGGAGGTAATGGGTCTGAAGGGGTACAAGGAGTGAGAATAGTGTAGAAATGGACACTAGTCCTTTACATGAGAAAGGGTCCTGAAGGAACTGGAAGTAATAAGAGTTGATAAAGCAATGGGGGCAGATGGGGTGCACACAGAGTCATGAAGAACTAAGAGGTGGTGGCTGAACCTCTGGTTATCCTGTATAGCCGATCACTGGAGACAGGAAGTACCCAAAGACTGGAGGAGAGGAGAGGTGTCCCCTTATGCAAAAGTGGAACAAAGAGAAGTGGGGAACTACAGACCAGTCAGCCTCACCTCGGTAGTGGGAAGATCATGGAAGCACTACTGAAGGAGAGATTGGTGGAACATCTGGTTGTCAATGGACTACAGGACCCAAGGCAGCATGGTTTCACCAGGGTAGGTCATGTCAGACCAACCTCATTTAATTTTTGACTGGGTGACTAGGGAGGTGGATCGGGGAGGGCAGTGGACATGGCCTATCTGGGCTCAGCAAGGCCTTTGACACTGTGCCACATAGAGACTATTACACAAACTGGGGAATATGGGTGTGGGCAGGACAATAGTGTGGTGAGTAGGTAACTGGCTGGGTGGCAGGACACAGAGGGTGGTGGTAAATGACTGTCACTCCACAGAGGGAAGAGTGACCAGTGGGGTACCTCAGGGATCAGTGCTGGGACTGGTCCTATTCAACATCTTCATCAGTGACATTGCACAGGACCTAGAAGGCAGAATGTCACTGCTCGCCGCTGATGACACAAAGCTCTGTAACAGAGTAGACACTCCAGAGGTGTGAACAGAATGAGAAGGGACCTGCAGAAACTTGAAGAATGGTCAGGAGGTTTTGGCAAGTGCAAGATAATGCATATGGGGCACAAAAACCCTGGCACAATATATCAGTTGGGGGGTGAGGATATAGCATGCACCAAGAAGGAAAGGGATCTTGGGGTTATCATATCTGATGACCTCAAGGTAGGAAAACAGTGTGACAAGACAGCAGGTAAAGCAAATAGGATGCTGGGATGCATAGGCAGGCATCACCAGCAGGAAAAGGAGGTCATAATTCCACTATACAAGACACTAGTGAGGCCCCACCTGGAGTACAGTGTACAGTTCTGGATACCTTACCTACGTAAGGACATAAACACAGTAGAAAGGTTCAGAGGAGGGCAACAAAGATGGTGCATGGATTGCATCACAAGTCCTATGAGGACAGGTTGAAGGAACTGAACATGTACTCCCTGGAGGAGAGAGGAGGAGAGAGGGGATATGATGGAGACATACAAATATCTTACAGGGAGGAACAGGGTGCAGGAATACACTATTTTTAAGCAAAAAGATGTTCAAGGACTAGAAGGCATGGGATGAAGTTGGAGGAGGACAATTCAGAGGAAATGTGAGGAAGAATTTCTTCACAGAACGGGTGGTGGGCAAGTGGAACACCCTGCCAGAGGAAGTGGTGGGGGCTGAAACAATCACGGATTTAAGAATGCATGGGATAGACATAAAAGAATTCTGAGGTCAGGGATAAGGGGTAACAGACTTCTAGAAAACACAAACTGAATTTACAATCTCAAATGGGCAGACTGGGTGGGCCATAGGCCCTTATCTGCCAACACGGTCTATGTATCTATGTATCTAGTACACAGGAGAAGAGCCATAGCAACATAATGCATGCACACGTGTGTGAAATGGTCATGTAGTAATCAGGAGATGAGAGCCACAGTGGCATGATGCATGAACAAGAGTGAACTGGTCATCTAGCACTTAGGAGCTGAGAGCCAAAGCAGCATGCTGCATGCACACATGTGTGAAATGGCCATGTAGTGTCTCAGTAGATGAGAGCCATAGCTGCATAGTGCACACACCGTCTGAAATGGCCATGTAGTGCACAGGAGACGAGCCATAGCAGTGTGCACACACATGTGTGAAATGGCCATGTAGTGCTCAGTAGATGAGAGCCATAGCAACATAGTGCATGCACACATGTATCCATGACCGCTGAGCTTAACAATGAGGTCCCAAACCATCCATTTGTAAGCAACCAGTGCAGTTAATTAGATATACTTGTTAAAGTTCAAAATAAACTGCTGTACCTGCCTGGTAGTGCAGAGACAAAGCAGCATAAACGAAAAAAGCTATAGTCTCACACTCATCAACTCACAGTAAAACCACCCACAACATCTGTATTACGTGCAACTATCCTTATTAAGGTGCAATAAAACCACCACTCCTCACGCTTTGACATGTTTTTGGATCAAACCTCTGTCCAAAATGCATAAGGATCTAAATGAGTGATGCACCTTAAATACATCCAAATGACTTCATCAGTGAGGACACAAAACATGCACAGACAATGGACATGTATATATTTAATAGATAAACCACTCTGAGGTGTGCAGTACGACTTCATCAGTGAAGGACACAACATGCATAGACAATGGGCATGTATATATTTAATAGATAAACCACTCTGAGGTGTGCAGTCGCACTCTGATATAAACAGCCTTGTGATTTATCCATCTTATAAAATGTCAAAATTGCTTTGGAGGGTGATAAAATGCAGGTGTGGCTCTGATATATGCATAGTCATGTGATGCTGTTCAGCTAATTTTATTGCTGCCATTTCCTACTCTTTGACACATTTAGAATACAGCTGATATTACTCAGTTACATTTTATATTCCATCATTTTAACTTAACAATACTAAAGCGTATTTAAAAATCTGAGAATATCCTGGTTTTGCATACATTATAAGGTCTTGTGTCGACACAGAGACTTGCAAACTTAGGGTCCACTCAAAGATATTACTTTTTTTTTTTTCATTTCACTGTAAAAATCAAAAAGAGCATCTGAGTGTAAATAAATAACTAAAAGGAATTTGTCCTGTAACCCCAGAGCACTTTATAATCTGAAATGTTAATTTTCTCTTGTAGTTCAGAAATATATCTCTGGAGCTATTACTTTTCATATCCTGATATTTTATTTCTGTAGAGAGGGACAGGTCAAATCTGTCATTCAAACCTGGGTAACATAGAAACATAGAATTTGACAGCAGATAAGGACTGCTTGGCCCACCCAGTCTGCCCATTTCCCTACCTAGGGATAGGCTGCAGATTCTAGTTAACCACAGCCTACTTCTTCCTGCCCCACCCCTAGAATTGCCTTATGACTGTCCCATGCATGCTTGAATTTCCACCACTGTTTTGACTCCACAACCTCCTCGAGGAAGGCGTTCCATGCATTCCAACCCTTTCTGTGAAAAATACTTCCTTAAAATTACCTCTAGACCACCCCCATCTTCAAATTGTGCCCCTTGTTCTTGCACACCTCTTTTTTTTTTTTTGAAAGATGCTACCCTCTTGGACTTGATTCCTTGAGGTACTTGAAAGTTTCTATCATGTCCCCCTCTCCCTCCTTTCCTCGAGGCTATACATATTAAGCTCCTTAAGTCTCTTCATATGTCTTCCAGTGCAGACCCTGCACCACTTTAGTTGCCCTCCTCTGGACAGCTTCCATTCTGTCTGTCTTTACTGATTGGGTCTCCAGAACTGCACGCAGTACTCAGATGGGGTCTGACCAGCTGTCTGTACAGAGGGATAATAACTTCCTGTTTTCTACTGGTGATGCCTCTCCCTATGCATCCCAGTATTCCCCAACCCTCCTTGCTGTCCTCACATTGCTTGCCCACCTTTAGGTCATCTGATATGACTACCCCAGGTCCCTTTCCATTTTGTTGTTGTTAGTATCTCACCCCATTGTGACTCTTCCCTGGATTTTTTGTTTCCCAGGTGCATTACCTTGCACTTCTTAGCATTAATTTAAGCTGCCATACATTTGACCATTCCTCTAACCTTAGCAGTCCTTCTCATCCTTTCCACCCCACCTTGTGCATCAACTCTGTTGCAGATCTTTGTGTCATCTGCAAAGAGACATACTTTCCTTCCAGTCCCTCTGCAATGTCGCTAATAAAGACATTGAAGAGGACCAGTCTAATACTGAACCCTGTGGTACCCTACTAGTAACCCCCTTTCTTCAGAGTGGACCCCATTTACTATTACTCTCTGTGTCCTATTCTCCAGCCAATTCTTTACCCAGGCTGTCATCTTGGGATCCACTCCCAGGCTGGCTAACTTGTATATTAATCTTTTGGTGGGACTGTGTCGAATGCCTTTAAAGTCTAGGTAGGCCATGTCCACAGCCCTCCCTGATCTACTACTTTGGTCACCCAGTCAAAGATCTATCAGATTCATCTGGCATGACCTTCCCACTGAGAATCCATGCTGCCTTGGGTCCTGTGTCCCTCTGGCCTTTAGATACTCGACAATTCTTTCCTTCAGAAGTGATTCCATCATTTTCCCTACCACTGAGGCTAAACTAACGGTCTGTAGTTTCCTGCCTCTGCCTTGCTCCACTTTTGTGAAGGAATCACATCTGCCCTCCTCCAGTCCTCGGTACCACCCCATCCTCCCATGATTTGTTAAAGAGGGTAGTCAGTGGTGTCAGTGAGTTCTACCCTTAGTTCTTTTAGGATTCTGGGATGAATCCCATCAGGCCCCATTGCTTTGTCCACCTTCAGTTTAAAGTTCTTTCAGAACCCTTTCTTCTGTAAATGGCTGGTATCAACTTCTGTATCCAGAGTGTTTCTACTGTTTGTTTTAGGTACCTCCCTTCTTCCTTTGTAAATACTGAGCAAAAATATTTGTTTTAGTATCTCTGCCTTTTCACAGTCTCCCTCTGCCCCCTCCTCCCTTTATTAAGCCTCACTATCCCTCCCTTGGTCTTCCTTGGCTCCCTGATGTACCTATAAAGGTTTTATCCCCTTCTAACTGAGTTGGCTGTCTTTTCCTTGGTTTGGGCCTTTGCTGTTCTGACTGCCTTCCCAGCTTCCTTCTGCTTTAACTGATACAGTTTTCTGTCCTGCTCCTTCTGTGATTCCTTGTACTTCCTAGATGCTTTCTTTTCTCTTGAACCTTCACTGCCATTTCCTTTGAGAACCATAGTGGTTTCCTACATCGTTTTGTTTTGTTTATTTGCTTCACACAAAGGCTTGTTACCTCTGTGATGGCAGTTTTATTATTCCCCATTGTTCTTCCACCCTCCTTCCTGCCCATTTGCTAGTACATTCCTTAGGCACTCATCCATTTTGGCAAAGTCAGCCTCCTAAGTCCAGTACTTTTGCCTTTGTGTGACTTGACTCTATTGCTGTGTATTGTGAGCCATACTGTTCGATGGTCGCTAGTTTCCAGATGGCTACCCACTTCTACATCTGTGATCCTCACTTCATCTCCTTTTGAGAGAACCAGGTCTAAGATTGCTCCCTCTTGAGTGGGCTCCAGTACTAGTTGTCTAAGGCATGCCCCCTGTGGGGCATCTAGAATAACCCCACTCTTCAAGTGGCTGCAACTGCACTCAGTTAATATCTGGCATATTCAGATCACCCATCAGCAATATCTCCCTTTTCTGCCATTCTAAGTATACTTTCTATCATTTCTTTGTCCATTTCCTCCCCTGAGGAAGGGTCTGTATACTGACCCTGTCGGATTGTGGTTCCTTTGCCAGTTCCAAATTTACCCACAGTGCTTCTTCTCTTCCCTGTTTTCCCCTTTGTTCTGTTGCTTTGATTCCTTCCTTATGTAAAGAGCTACTCCTCCTCTTTTACCCTCCCTGTCCCTCCTGTAGATAGTGTATCCTGGTATGTTTATGTCCCAGTCATGGTTTTGTGTGTACCATGTTTTTGTGACTGCCATGATATCCAGATGTTCCTCCTCCATCAAGGCCACTAATTCAGGAGCTTGTTACTCTGACTATGGTATTGAAAGGCTTTCAACATTATATATCCAGTTTCCTTCCTTTTTCAATTAAATTATTATAATCACCACCAGAAGGCCAGGACACTCTCCCATGGTCACTTTTATACCAGCTTGCTGCATACAGTATGTAGAGCAGTAGCATAAGTCATGTCCTGGTTCATAATGGATCTCCTATTTTCCCCAACCCTTGTTTTCAGTTGTCTTTTCGTCTTTCCAAAATAGAAAGCCCCACATTTACAATCGACTTGACATATTACACCAACAGTATTGCATGTAATAAGTTGATGAATGCCAAACTATTTTGTACATTTGGACTTAAACTCCTTGTCTTGTTTAATAATCTGGCAATTAATACATTGTTGGCACTTTAAACATCCTGTCTACTTGTTAGTGAGCCATGTATTTTGTGTGGGTAAAGTCTGTCTACTATCTACTACTGTAAGAAGAAGATTACTGAGGAATATAGGAATTTCTTGTCCCAGAACAGGAAGAGTTGGAGATTTAAGGGCATGGAGGCAGTAGGAAAGTAGGAAAAAAAAAAATAAACAGAGGAAAGAGTAAGTATACAAAACAGTTGCGGTATTGTCAGGCTGAGGAGGTTGCTCATTTCAGACCGGGTTGGCCAGAATTTGGGGACCTCCTCTCCACCCAGGGACCACTAGGGCCACCACCACTGCTGCCTCAAAGGTTGCAAAGAAAGAGGAGGGTTGGACCACAGTGGGCTCCGGGAGGTGTGAGTGGTGGAACAGAGGCACATCTCTCCTGCTGCACCCTTTCCACAATTCCTATGCCATTCTGTCAGTGTGATTCCTCTATGGAGATACCTGCAGTGGTGACCAAGGAGGATGCTAGGAATCACAAGGAGACCCCACAGGAGGGTGGCATGGGACCCCATGGAGTCAAGGAAATAACTTCTGGTGCAGGACTCCATTGTTAGGAGGTGGACCCGGGGGAGGGAGGAGAGGGAAGGAAGTGCCTGCCAGGGAGCAAATCCTCAGGATCATGAGAGAGCAGCTGCACAGGGAGGTTGATGGATGTTGTTCACTTAGGGACAAGTGACCTGGCTTGGAAAGGAATCAGAACAGTGGAGGAGGAGTTTGTGGAGTCAGAGAGGGTCTTAGACAAGTAGCACACATGGTAACCTTCTTGGAGGTGCTGCCTGCTTATGGCATGGGTGAGGCTACGGTGCTCCACCCATGGAATTCAATCAATGGTTGAAAAACTGGTGCAGAGCTCAGGGGTTGCCTTCATTGGGACTGGAGGTCCACCTGGAGGGATGCAGGGCCTATACTGGTGTGATGATCTACATCTGTCCAGGAGGGAACCAGGATCCTGGGTGATAGGTTTAAATGCTTCATTGGCAAGCATTTAAATTAGCCAATGGGAGAGGCACTAAAAGGAGCAGAAATCCTAGCCCCTCTCAAAAATCAGGGTAGTTATTGAGGTAAACACCAAGATAGAGAAGTCAAGAGGAGAGTGGGGTAAATGGAGAAAAGGCAAAAGCAGTAAGGACAGGGATGGGGCAAAAGGAGTAAGGCCATCCAAAAGGAGGGCAATGAGTACCAATGCCTGTAGTCTAGTAACAAACTCCTGAACTGGTGGTCTTGATGGAAGAGGATGTCTGGATATTGTGTGATCACAGAAACATGGTACACAGAGAACCATGATTGGGATGTCAACATACCAGGGTACACAATCTACAGAAGTGAAAGGGAGGGTAGAAGAGGAGGAATAGCTCTCTATGTAAGGAAGGATCAAAGCAATGGAACAAAATGGTAAATAGGGAGGAGAGGAGATACTGTGGGTCACTGTGGAGACTGGAAATGACACCTCAATCTGCACAGGGTTGTATACAGACCCCTATCTCAGGGGAGGAATTGGACAAGGAAATGATAGAAGGCATCCTTAGGGTGGCAGAGTGAAGAGAAATATTGTTGATGGGGGACCTGAATATGCCTATATGTTGACTGGAGCACCTTTACTGCAGCCACATCCAAGAGCAGGGCCATTTTCAATTGCCTTCAGGGGCATTCCTCAGACAGCTAGTGTTGAAACCCACTCAGGAGGGAGCAGTCTTAGACCTGGTACTGTCATTTAGGGATGGAGAGGATTTTGGATCTAGAAGTGGGTAGCCATCTGGGAACAAGTGACTGCCAAACAGTGTGGTTCACGATAAACTCAGCTGAAGAGTCTAGCCACACAAAGGTGAGGGTACTGGACTTCAGGAGGTCTGAGTTTGTCAAAATGCGAGCCTGTCTCATAAAAGCACTACCAAACAAGCAAGAATGAGGGTCTAGCAACAATGGAGAAACATCAAAACTGCCATCACAGAAGCAACAAGCCTTTGTGTAGCAGATAAGTCAAACGTAAGAAAAAGCACTATGGTTCTCTAAAGAAGTGGGGAAGGTTAGGGAGAAAAAGATAGTATTTAGGAAATATAAGGAAACACAGAAGGAGCTGGACAGAGAAATGTACCAGTTAAAGCAGAAGGAAGTGGGGAAGGCAGTCAGATAGCAAAAGCCCAACC
Source organism: Neoceratodus forsteri (assembly GCA_016271365.2). Lineage (NCBI taxonomy): Eukaryota > Metazoa > Chordata > Ceratodontiformes > Ceratodontidae > Neoceratodus > Neoceratodus forsteri. The sequence continues at coordinate 5,592,386 of CM057449.1, read as the reverse complement.
CAAGGAAAGATAGCCACCACGTTTAAGAAGGGACAAAACCTTTTATTGTACATTAGGGCCAGTGAAAAAGCAGGAATACTGAACAAATACTTCAACTCAGTAGTCACAAAAGAAGAGAATGGGAGGTACCTAATCCAATCAATAGAAGCACTCTGGATAGGGGTCAATCCCAGTCCTTTCATAGAAGAAAGGGTTCTGAAAGAACTCCTAAAACTGAAGGTGGCCAAAGCAATAGGTCCTGATGGAATTCACCCCAGAATTCTACAAGAATTAAGGGGAGAACTAGTGACACCACTGACTAGCCTTTTTAACAAACCATGGTAGGGCGGTGTGGTACCTGAGGACTGTAGGAGGGTGGATGTGATTCCCTTCACAAAAGTGGGAGCTAGACAGATGCAGGAAACTACAGGCCTGTCAGTTTGACCTTGGTGGTAGGGAAAATGATGGAATCACTTCTGAAAGAAAGAATTGTTGAGTACACAGAGGTCAGTGGGGCACAGGACCCAAGGCAACATGGATTAACCCTAACCCACTGTAATATAATGACTGCACCCAAACTGTTAGGGTCCCCTGTGTCTTGGTCTCAATGATGTAATATTTTGCTGTAGCTAATCACATTGTATAGGCCTACTCACTGTAATATAATGTTTGTACTTGCTGAACTCCCATGTTGTTCCACCTGTCTCTGTCATATCACTGTACATGTTTGTCCTTTGTTATCTGATGTGGTGCCTTTGAAATGAGTCCCTGACTCAGAGTTGTAATTCTGATACTTCATAAAATAAATAAGATTCAAAGTGGGAAAGACATGTCATATGAGTCTAATCGATTTCTTTGATTGGGTGACCAAAGTAGTAGACCAGGGAGGGGCTGTGGACATTTCTACCTAGACTTTAGCAAAGCATTTCACACAGTTGCACACAAAAGATTACTAAGCAAATTAGCCAGCCTGGGAGTGGGTTCCACGGTAATATTGTCAGGAGGTCTAAACCTCACTTTCAGGTTCTTGGCAAAATGGGATTGCAAGGAATCTAGACACATTGTATAAGAGTAATAAAGCTTGGTTAATACTACCAAAGGAAAATCACAGTTGCCCTAAGCAGTTCTTACCAATGGGAACTGGGAGCCAATGCTAACATTCCCTATACCTAATGGAATCTCTGTGTCTCCTGGGGTCTCGAGGTAGAAGACGTGAGGGCCAGATATTCAAAACCTTAGCCCAGCAAAAAGCATTTAGCAGGTTTAGCGGGATTAGCCTGGTCTGCCATATTCAAAGGCCAAACAGCGCTGCCAAACTGCAGTAGCGCTGGGCCAACCAGTAATGTACAAAGGGCAAAAGGATGGGCAGGGTACGCAGAGAGACGCCATAAGGGATATTCAAAGGTCCAGCACCAGGCTAGATACATAGCGCAGCCTTTAGCGCGGGCGCTAGTTACCGCCCATAAAAGGTCTGGTCTAAACACAGGGCAAAACAGAGGAGGAGGAGGGAGCAGCACAGGAAGTAGGAATGTGTGCAGTCCCAGTAGCAGTGATCCTGCCATTGATGGCAGCTGTAGTGGAGGAGGAGGAGGTGGAGAAGGGAGCAGGCACAACATGGGCCTGGCATGAGCACAGGAGGCGGTATGCTGCAAACAGGCTGTACGGACCCAGGGTCTCCTTTGAGACCCTGCCTGATGACCACATCGTTGGCGTGCACCGGATGAACAGGGGAATGTTGAGGCAGCTCTGGGAACTCCTGCATGAGCAGCTGCAGTCAAACACCAGGCGCAGTCATGCCATGACAGTGGAGGAGAAGGTGACCGCAGCGATGTGCTTCCTTGCCACAGGGGACGTTCCAACGACCAGCAGGGGACACCATTGGGGTAACACAGTCTGCCACCTCGCATCCTGACCCAGTTCCTAGAGGCTCTCCTGCCACATGCTTGAATTCATAGTATTCCCCAGCACAGCAGCAGGCGCAGTGAAACAATGCAGCAGTTCCATCGAGTTGTGCACCTACCATCTGTACTGGGTGCCATTGACTGTACCCATGTCCCCATCCGTGCACCACCTGGAGATGGCAGTGGTGTATGTGAACAGGAAGGGTACCACCCATCAACTGCCAGGTGTGTGCGACGCGGCGGGGCGCATCACCAATGTATATGCACAGTACCCCGGGCAGTGCCCACGACGCCCTTCATCTGGCACCAGTCTCAGCTGTGTCAGGCCTTGAGGAGGGCAGAATACCCAGTGGACAACTAGTCGGTGAGTTGTAGCACACAAGGAAAACACACAACAGCATGGATGGGGCAGGCATTGCAGGCCAGGGAAGGGATGTGGGAGGCCACAGACAGGTGCAGGACAGCAGCTGACAGACCACAGTACAGCACTAACAAGTTATATGTTTTGACAGGAGACAGTGCCTATCCTCTGTGGCCCTAGCTACTCACACCAGTACTCCGACCGCCACAGTGGCGGAGGAGCTCTACAATGAGGCACATGCCAGAACAAGAAACATTATAGAGAGGGTGTTTGGCATCCTGAAGATGCGATTTAGATGCCTTGACACATCGGTGGTGCCCTGACAATACACACTCAGAAGGTATGCAGTATCTTCCTAGCCTGTTGTATGCTGCACAACATGGCAATGAACCGTGGGATACAGGCACCTGAACCTGAGGGACAGTCTGACAGTGAGCCAGAGCCAGTGGTCAGGGGATAGTGGAGCAACTGGAGAGGAGGACCCTCGCATGGCATGCAGGGCCATACAGCACCGGGGACGACATCATCAGGATGCCAACAGACCAGAGGGTAAGTACAGACTGCACAACAACCAGAAGAGTACAAGTGAGCAACAATTTTAATGTGCACAGACTAACATTACAGTGAAAACCAGAATCACAACAGCAAACAAACCCAGTGTAATACAAATAGTGTGTGCATGTGGTGTGACTCCATGATTGTGCAGCACATATGTGGTGGGATACACACAAACGGTGTAATCATGATGGGGAGGTGCAATGTGTGCTGTGAGGGAAAGGGGCAACTGTGTTGGTGGGAGTGTGTGTGTGTGTGTGTGTGTGTGTGTGTGTGTGTGTGTGTGCACAGATCTGCCCATGCATGACAGGAAGCACCTAGAGTCACCAGTCTGTGGGCATCACCGAGCGCAACTGCGCATCGGCGTGCTCCGTACCATGGGTTACGGACCTGCAATTACTGTGCAGAGGACACAGCTGAAGTGGAAGGTGAGGCAGGCACGGTTGGCCTCCTGTGCCCCGGGGTTGGTGGAGGCAGATAGGGGATATGGATGGCCACGGCACCGCTGGGTTGCAGGTGGAGTTTGTGATGGCTCTGAACTGGTAACAGTGGCAGCCCTCGCCCACAGTGTGCCTGCCTGTGTGCCCCTCTGCCATGTGCACCAGAGCCAACAAACCCATGTTGCCAACTAATAGGCACACCCTGCATGACACCACCGATTGCCACCACTGCAGCAGTCAACCCCAGAAGCCACGGTCTATAGGCACCCACCAGGCGGCCAAACCTGTCCTCTGCCTGCTGCTCTCAGCAAGAGCAAAGCCCACTCTGTGCCTCCCGTATCTGACCCAGCTCGTGCCGCAGCTCACGCCGCATGGCATGCAGGTCAGGCGGACCTCCTGCTGTGATGTGACAGCAGCCTGCAGGAGTGGCCGGGCACCATGGCCTTCATGGACCAGAGGCACAGGACCCACAGCAGCAGCTGGCAGTGGTGCCTGTGGCACTGCACCAACTGCTACAGCTGGCTGCTGCGTACGAGTGGCAGTGGGCCGTGGCACCATATGGACTGGAACCTCAGCAGTTGTCAGAAAATGCACGCCTTTCTGTCCTGCAACACCACCCACACCACCCACCACCATGTGTTCAGCCACACTGCCGACACCTACAGAAGCACTCAGACCTGTTCCATGGCCTTCAGCAAGCCCCACCCCTACATCCCTGGCACAGGAATGTCCAGCTGATGTGCATATGTAGAGACATCACTGTCATCTGCACTGGTGACAGTGACCAGCAATACCTCTCCCACCCCATCACTCTCCAGTTGGGGCAACATCCAGAGTGCCCACTGTCTCCTAACAGCCCTGGTGAGGTGTGCCCCTCCTCCCAAAAGCAGTTACATGCCCCTGTCCTGGGCATGCTCAACATGCATTGGGCCCCATGGCCCTGAGATACACAATGTCCAGATGTTGTTGCCGATCATCTTCAAACTCCTCCACAACCTCAGGAACCTGGCTAGACATCTGTGGCCCATGCTGTGGTGGTGCAGGCCTGTCCGAGAGTGCTGAGGAGAGAATAGGGACAGGGTCAGTCATCCATCCATGGACACTGTGGCAAACCACCACCACTACCACCACCACCACCACACCATGCAGCCCTCAGGGCAGGTACCCACCTCACACAAGCCTGTGCCAACATGCACCCACCCACCCACAGTGATCTTGACCATGCCAGCCATCATTTCTGCAGGATACAGTGCAGCCTGTGCAGGACACAAAAGCAGGACCATGCACCCTTGCCTGCACCACATACAGGGTTGCACATGTGAATACAGACCTGGCCTTGGAAGTGCAAGGGATGTCTCACAACCACCACCTGGCACACCTGCCACTGTCACCATCCGCAATGTGGATGCCACCACCGCCATGTGTGGCTCCTGCACACGTTGCTGGTGTTCCTGTGGACCACCACCAGTTCTGGTCCTGTCTCTGTGGCGCTGTGCCACCTCCTCCTCTCGCCGCGGGAGGTCATTCCAATGCTTCCGGACTGCCTCAGTCGATCTCCCGACCACCAACCGCATTACCGCTGCAGTCACCTCCTCCCAAGCCTGCCCGCACAGCAACATCGGTGGCCCTATGTGCGCATAAACACATGTTCTCTCACCTTTACCTCATGTGCCAGGGTGTTTAGCTCATCTTGTGAGAATTTTGGTGCACGGATGCGCCCGGTTGAGCCTGCACACCTATGGGATAATAAAAGTGGACAGGTGTCGGTGGCTGCATCGGTGCTGCACTGCATCACACAGTGGACAGCATGATATCACCCCTCAGTGCTACAGGCCACATGGACATATCAGATGGCTGCATGTGCCTGTCGTTCACCTGCCCACATTGCCACTGTCTGTCCTCGTCTGGAGTGGTGTGCACACATGTGCCATGAACCCCATGACTGTTTGTGGCATGGGAGCGCATTACTGGTACATTGTTTACTCCGGTGGGGCAGAGGCCATCACTCCACATGCAGGAAGACAAGGCGGTGCACTGTCATGGTACAGCAGCAGTGCACCTGGGCGCAGACACAAATGTGCAAACATTGGCACATGACACATTGTACTGCAGGGGATGAGCACAAGCAGTGGATGTATGTTGTCCCACGGTGGTCATACATACCAGGATGTACACAGTCTCCAACCGTCCCCATTACACAGCCTACACGGCCCATCAAAACTGCACCCCTTCCAAACAATTGTCAGATGATTCCTCACACTCTAAGAGATCATACATGCATGACACAGTCCACAGTGGCCAACACTAACCCAAATACCACAGATTAGATTGATAATTGGTTTGTGACAAGCAGTCGACCAAACTGGACACAACTGTGTACAATGAATATGCCTATCCACACCCTTGATACATACCTGGCTGTTGCCTCCTCCCCTATTGCATGTCTCTCTCCATGTTGTTCATGCTGTATTCCACCGCAGTTCCACAATACAACACTGGTGGTGCACTGCTTGCCCTTTATAGCCCGGCCAGGCAATCCTGCCTGTTAGTCATGCAAATGAGCGAATAATTATATACTAATCACACGTTTGCCCCATGCATACACAAGTACCCTCATTTGCATACAGCCGTTGAATATGGCTCTGAATAGCCCAGGCGCTAGCACAGCAAGCTATTTGAGGAACAGCGCCCGCTATGTGCAGCATGCATGCTCATGTTACCCTTGTCACCGCAGCGGTCCAGCGCTGCGCTTAACCAGCTTTAGCACTGGCGCTAACCAGCTGCAGCGTGGCGCTAACCAGCTTCAGTGGCGGCGCCACGCATACATGCAATATCGGACCAGGGTGATGGTAGGGGTCACGCCTGTGCATTGAAATCACTTCCTGTTAGTGCGGCGCTCACGGCATATGTCAGCGGCGCTGCACTTCAGTTGTACTGTGTGTCAGGGGTGTATGCACAGTTGTTGCACTGTTGTTCAGTTTAGTTGCCCCCTTCCACAGCACAAATATGTCTGGGCGAGCTGGGCAAAGGGCAGTGGTGGGCGTGACGAAGCGGTGGGATGAGGTTGAGACTGCCAACCTCGTGCAGTTCACAGAAAGGCACCATCACCGCCTATTTGGACCTGTGCTGGAGGGTGACTTGCCCATGACACAGGTCTGGACTTCCATTGCCCGCAGACTAAGTGCCATCACAGGTATCCCGCGTGATGGTGAAAAGTGCCGGGCATCAGTTATGCTGACCTCAGGCGCGGGCAGCGACCACTGCTAGAACGCTGCAGGGCCATGGTTCATGAAGGGACTGTGCCTGTGCCAGGTAAGGATGACTGTGCATGACTGCTGGCATGGGTGGTGGGGCAGTGTGTTCGTGGTGTGCTTATGTGTTGCTGAGCTACATGTTGCTCATGAGTCCATGAAGCCATGTGTGTACTGTGTGGGATAGGGGTAGACAGTGTGCATGGACCCCTGTCATGCTTGGCATGGCTTGTGGTGCACTGCACCCGTCTGCCACTGCGTGTGTTGTGCTGCACCACTGGGGTACAGGGTGGTCTTTAGCGTACCGTGGTGGCTGATATTGTACTGACGATGCTGTACCCTCTTCTCACTGCAGGCGCCGACAACAAACCACAGGCAGGAGAGGCGTGCCTGAAAGCCAGACAGGGGCCATCATCCGACGAGCGCGGGTGCCTCCACTGGCACAGGCGTGCAGCAGAAACCGCAGACGGTGATAGTGGTGTTGTGCGTGAGTACTGTGCAATGTTATGCTTTTCCACTATGAGTCTGGCTTTACAGGGCAGGCAGTTGAGCAAGTGTGTATGTAGCATACGCACTGTACACAATAGTGTACACTTTGGTGTACTGCATGTCTGTCAACTGTTCTAGGTACACCAGACGTTTTGGGTCACTATGAGCCACTGGGGTGTGGCCCTGTTTTAAACTGCTGTTGTGTAGGACAGAGGTCGGACTGGGGTGCAAAGGGCCCACCTGGACAGATGATGCAGGGCCCTGGAACATCAATAGAGGAGGCCCAGGTTGACACACTTATATCAATATTCCACTTCATTCGGATACACTAGTTCTGTGTTTGCATCTCACATTTATCAACAGTGTCCCAGATACCCTATTTAATAAGGGAACACGATACTAAATGCAAATGTTTTCAGAGTTCAGGCGGTAACCACTTACTCAACTGAGGGGCCCACCTGGGAATGTACAACCTCATTACAGAGTGGGGAATTATCAGATAGACATCATTACCCTTTTGGAAGGGGTTTACCGTTTGGGGTTGCTGAGTACAGCATTTATGAGGGGGGCGTGCTGTTTGGGATTGTATGTAGAACATGTGGATGTCTGGCTACACCCTGCCTGTGGGCTCATGCTCTGATGTGGGGGCCATTGTCCCTAAGAGTGCTGTCCCTCTGTCCCTGTAGTGCACACTGTTTGTGCACATGTTATGCAGGTGCTGCAGGAGTTGTTCTGTGGTAGCATGGTGTGCTGGTTGTCAGCCCCTATGGCAGATGCTGCTCCCACAGGTGTGTGTGCCTCGCCATGCCTTGACCACCAGGGTGACACTGTCCTGTGCATGCCTTTGCCACCGCTGCAGTGCCACTGGTGGACCAGGCCCAGTGGCTGTGTTTCACATGTGTGTGTCTTCTTGCATGGGTGGTGTCACGCGGCACTGTGCCATTCTGTACACCATTGTGGGCCCCTCACCCTTCTGTTGCAGCAAGTGGTGTGGCTGGGCATTGGCACTTCCACTGGTTGTGTACTGCTTGGTTACCTGTCCTGCAGTCCCTACTGTTCTGATGCCAGTGTCATTGTTCTCTGTGGTCATTGTCGAGTCTTTATCTGTGTCCTTGCCACTGTTGCACACTATGTCAGTCACCCACCCACCTGTTCAGGGTTTCTGTCATCATTTGTACAGCTGCTGTATTATGGCATCGTGGGTGGCAGTTTGGCTGGGTGTCAACAGTTCTTGTGGAGGCAGCAGTGAGGGTGGGCCACTGTTGGGGTGTACATGACAGGCATGTGTGGTTACACACGTGGTTGGGGCTGTGGCAATTTCTCCAGTTGGTGTCATCTAGTTTGTATCATAGCTGTGTGACCGTGGGCGGCATGTCCCACCATGTGTCATCCCATGTGCATATCAGTCAGTGTCCACTTGTTGTTCACATCTCTGGAGGTGGCTGTCTGTTGCACTGTTACAGTCTGCACGCCACTGTGCTGGCTGGCCTCCACGTTGTTGGGTTTCCAGCATACTTCCATGCATATCGATGTACACTGGGGTGTTGCATGCTGCCTGTTACTTACTGCCTTGTCCTGCAGGCACATGTTAGTGTATGTTGTAGTTTGTTACATACTAGCACATGGGCATGGTTGTTGGGGCATGCTGTCCACCGTGTGGTGGTACATGGCACCTTTGTGTCATTATCATGCCCTGATGTGGTCCCCTTTCACCTGTGGGTCCACGAGGGTCATCACTGTGGGCCAGCCGTCCAGAGGAGGGTGAGGGAATGGAGGAGCTTCTACGGAGGATAGTGCGCCAGCAGCGCACCCTGATTGAACAACAGGCTGTACTCATATCTGAGAGCGAGACGTGTTGCAGCTGTCTTAGAGGAACATCTGCGGCACCTGCCCGCACCTAACCCCTGCATTCTGTGTACCTTATCCTGCTTCCTGTCCCTGGCCCAGTGTCCCTAGCCCTGTTCCTGCCATCCTGTTCCCCATCATTGCTTTTGCATTCCACATCCCTCTCACAACCACATTCTTACCCCATTGTTCTGTTGCTTCATTTACCATTTGACTGTTTGCACTATTACTGTTGTTTTCCCATTGTTTTCAATCCCTTTGTTACGCCTGCCCTTTCCCTTCCATTAGTTTTTCTTGCACCATTTGTACAGAAAAGTGTTCTGCTATGTTTTGATTTTTGTTTCTGTATATATGTTCATGTTGCCTTTACTTCTTTGTATTTTCATTTTACATTATACTTTTTGAAGTTGACATTCCTGTGTCCTGTGTCTTTTTAGGGGTGGACTTGGATTTGACAATGTTCTGTGGCGTTCTGATTTCACTTGTGGTTGTAGGTTATTCCATTCCTTTCACTGGTACTGTAGTTGTGTCTGGCTGGGCTCTTCTGCTTTCCTGTGTTCCTGGACAGCTGCTTACACCTCTGTGACACTTTTGTTTTGTGGGTGTTTGCACTGCCCTCTGTCTGATTACTATATTCAGTGCTGTCTTCTCTGCTATATTTAGTGCTGTCTTAATCCTGGGCAATGTTTGCCCTGCACTCCTGGGCCTGTTGCCTGGCTTCCTTAAGCACTATATTCAGCTGGGTTTGCACCGGGCTATTCATTTTGAATATGGCTATGTTTTTGCTCTGGGCACAGGTTGCCCGCGGGCAGTGCTAATTTTGCCCCTGGGCAGAAGTTTTGAATATCTGGCCCGTAATGTCTTACATTATATACCTAATATAATTACCTTGGTTACTAAAGATAGAAATATTTCTAGTTACAGAGATGAGCCCTTTTAGCTAAATTAGAGGTGGCTCCACAGTCCAAGATAACATTATACAGTTTTGTCATAGTCATCACTTTGTAGAAACAAAGGGTATAGTTGAACATAGCCGTGAAGTAAAACAAATCAAAATCATTACAAGGACACAGATGTCCTAACATCTTATAAGCAAGAAATACATGTGTATATTGGAAAGTAAAGTGTGTAACAATAATGTGCATATATATCCTGACATCTACTCTTATACGGTAGATGTCCTTAGCTATATGTCAGTATAACACATACCTAAATTCTAGCTTTCTGCGGTGTACTTGTGGGGGTACCAATTAGTGTGTGGGGACCTTGGTAACATTCCTCCCTTTGTTGCCCCATGGGGCAACACAAAGTAACAGTAAGAAATGGATAGGGAGCAGGGTCCGCTTACAGACCCAATGCTAAGCCTTGTAAAGGAACCCCAGCTGCTCACGGAGTTGGCGAATGTGCACCATTGGCAGCAAAGCATAATAATAATAATAAGAAATATTAAAATGCTTGTATAGTAACAAAACCTTTAAAGGTAATCTCTAACCAAGTGTTAGTAAGTGCACTATTCCGTCACCATCATTAATGAGGGTGAGTACGCCTCATCTGCTTTGGAGATATTATTGCTGATGTGGATGAGATGGGTGTCTTTCCTGTCTAATAGTGATTTTAATGTCAAAGTTAAAGGATCAATGTGTACAATAAAGTACGGTAAATACTCTGAAAGGGTGAGCAGATAATCAGTTACCATCAATGATATCAGGTCCATAATGGGGACAGGGTAATAACTGTGCCCAATAATAGTTGTCTGATTCAGGACAAAGCAGAAATTGGGAGCATCAATGGAACATGTTTGTTCTCCATACTTAAAATGTTTGTAATTAGTTACCATACAATATTCACCACCTGAATTATATTGCATTTTCACTGTCGGCAGTCTCCATTTTGCAACTGTACTGGGAAGTATATGTCTGTTTGAAAGCCACGTTGACAGGTAGTGAACCTCCTTCAAATAAGACTGGTACAATTTGGAATCGTCTGGAGCAGATGTTGAGTCCTGGTATTCTGTGCCATTAGTGGTGATGTCATCGTCCATGGAAAGGACCAATCGATACTGTCTGGGGAATAGCCACATACAGGTTTAATAACATCTAATATATCACATTGACACAAAATATACCTTTCTTCACACAGCAGTCCATGTGTGGCAAGACCCATGCGTCCAGAAGAGGATGGAAGACCAATAGAGGAGGCAAATCAAGGCGTTCTCTGTAGATGTCATCAAGGTGTCCAATGGAGTGTTCAGATGCGAGTTTATCAAATATAGCTGTAGTAGGATAAAAACATGGTAAAGGAACAGTGAAAGACACAAACATGGTATCCTTAATGGAACATTTCTTAGAAGTAAAGAAGGCCAGTATTAGAGTGCCTGGTCACAAAACCCAAATTCCTAGCTGTAGAAATAGGAATGGTTAAAGACTGTAGCATACACATGGCAACACAGTTAGGGGATTTGCAATGGGGACATTACCTTTAGAGATACGTCTGTCATGTATGATGTCGGATTCTTCCGGATTCTAGATCATGGAAGAGATTGTTGATGGTAATGATAATATAAGAGCCATAGGTGGAGCATAAGATTTCACAGGCAATGTATTGCTTATCTGCTTCTTTATTGTTTTGTGCAATTAGTGTGTTAATTTTATCTTTAAAATCTGAAAATGCCTTAGCAATGTCGTGCATATTGTATACAGTGTATCTTTCTTCCTAAGGCCATCCACACCATGCAATAATGGGGTATAATATCATTCACCAGACCACTTTGAAACTTCTGTGAATGTAATTTGATAGCAGCAATGTTGACCTTACTCCAGATGGACATTTCTGTACCAAAACACCAGTGATTGTGCCTGTGGCACCAGTGACATCAGATGTGTCACGGGTATTATGTTTAAACATTTATGACTTTGATCACCTGTATTAGGTTTTCTCCTAAAATTGCCTCTATGCTCAGTGGTGTGTACCCTGGCAATAGGGTCTTGGTTATGAATCTGAAAGCTGCTAAGCTATCAAGTAACAAAGTACTATAAAACAGTGATGCATTAGTAGTATGACGCATACCAAATTCTTTCATATTCCAGTAAATCAAGTTAAACAAAATAGGTACATACATAAATTCTAAGTTAATCTGTGTACCAGGTAGAGCAGTGGCTGTGAGACCACTACGAGGACGAGGGGTTTGTTTTGGACATTCCAAAACCTGTTTCTCAGTAGGGGGTAACACAGATAAATACATGGCAGCTGAGTCCATGTTGTATACAGCACAACATTTCCTTGCAGAGTCTTTAGACAATGAATCACAATATGAGGGGTCAATTTAGGCAGTGATATTGTATAACCCAGAATGTCTAAGAGAGTTTGGAGCAAGGACAAAGTACCATTTGGGGATAACTTTGTGTTGGGTCATCCATGGAAAGTTCCTTGGAAAGCTTGGCAAGGGGAGTATTTGTCCTTGAGATTTAGTTTGCCACTCAATTTATAGGGTAGATTTATCAGGAGCAACAACCGAGGCAGTGAGATAGGCATCCAAACCTTTCTGGACAGTAATCAAATTTTCGGGAATATTGATGGAGACTCCCTCTTAGGTAGTTGCAGGTGGATCAAAGGGAGGAAGGAGGTGCTTTACCATGCCTTGGATGCAGGGGATAACTCCTGAGATGAGGAGGAAATGGAACAGATAGCCATCTTTTCAGTATATCTGAAAAGGAAAATCAAACATTAGTAAATTGGTACTATTCCACTCAATGGGGTGAGGAAAATAATTATACTCCTTTATACAGTTTCAGCTGGTTTGCATGTAACCATTTGTCAGTCAATTTGTTGTTTTGCATGAGTCTAACCTGAAAGACTGCTGGACTGAGCTTGTTGACAATGCAGTAGGGTCCTTTCCACTTATTGGAGAAGGAATGTGGGATGTGCAAATCTGAGAACCATTACCTGATCCCCAATTTGCCAATCTACTTCCTGTGCACATTTATCAAACTGAATTTTGACTGTTGCTTGGCCTTGCCCATGCAGTTAGCAACATACAAATGAGTGTGCATGAGGCCTTGTCTGAGGTTTTCCACATATTGGTCCTCTGAGACATGGTCTGCAGTGGGGTGTGCAGGTCAAACAGGTGTTGAGATAATCTCATTTGTCTACCAGCCATCCCTCAAATGGTGCCAACTGGGTGGTGGCTGATGATGTACCTAATTGCCATAGAAGTAATGGCAGTAGGGAATCCCAAACTTTGGGATTGTCCTCAATGAATTTGGAAAGCATTTGCTTAATCCATCTGTTGGCTTTTTCTACTTGACCTGAGGATTGTGGATGGTAAGGTATGTGGAACTCTAATGAACTCTGAGGAGTTTAAGGGCTTCTTTCATCAACTAACCTGTAAAACTGGTTCCTTTGTCAGAGTCTACCTTGAGAGGTAGGCCCCACCTGGAGAAAATCTGTTCCACCAGGATTTTGGCAGTGATTTTCGCAGTGTATGTTAGTGTTGAAAGCTTGTTCAGTTACCACAAGGGTGTCCTTGTTGTTTCTACTGGTATTGGTCAGGGGACCAATAAAATCAATCTGTATGGCATGCCAAGGGCCAGAATGCCTTTGTGGTAGCAGCTTGGCATTACATTTGGTAGGATGGGTTGTTTTGTGCACAAACAAGGCAGTTGTCTATGTATCATTTGAAAACTTGTGACACCAGGCCACCAGGCAGTGGTCTTGAGTCTTGGAGTGTGTTTTCCACTCCCTGGTGTCCACTAGTAGGGGTGTCATGCACCTGGTGCAGAAATGCAGACCTAAGATGATGAGAAACCACCCACAATTTAATGGTGGTGTCATCTGGTTTATAGCAGATGAGCTTGTCATCAGGGGACAGGTGTAACTTACCTTCATGCCTTGATAGGGTTGTGGGTATGTAGATTCTTCTCAGTACCTTTGTCCAAGAATCTGAACACATCTTTGAGTTAAGAGTCAGTATGTTGGGCTTCTGATAAATCCAAGGGGAAAAGGTTCAGGTTTTGTCCTGACTGCTGCAATGTGTACGCCACTCTGGCCTCCAGATGGTCCATCATCCAGGTATCCCTCCTTGGGCCCCTTCCTTTGCAAGGGTGTCAGCAGTGTCATGAAGGCATGATAGGGGTCATGTATTGGAGTGGGCCTTTACATTGTGTACTTAGAGTTTGTGTGCAAACTTCTGTGCCAGTGAATGAATGTATATTACCAGTTCCTTGTGTTTCACTGAGCTACCTTCAGAGGAGGTAAAGGAGTTCTTCTACCAGAAGGAAGAAATTCTGTAAGGAACAACAAACCCAGTTAGAGTCTGTGAAAATGATGATATCCTTGGTTCCATGCTGGGTGAACTTGAGGGCACAGGCCACCACTGCCATCTCTGCATACTGTGATGATGCCACACTGCAATGCTTAGAAATCTTAACAGTGTTACCAAAAGGGTAAATGACTAATATGCCCATTCCTGCTGTCTGTTCTCCCTGGTAGTAGGAAGCTGAGCCATCTGAAAGACACAACACAGTGAGGTATTCTCAAGTAGTTGTGTGTAGCAGGAAGAAAAGGACCTGGGTATGGTAGATCAGGTGGCTGCAGTGTACAGTCATGGAGTTCTCCTTGGAAGAGGAGACCATGCGCCAGCAAGGATGGCATTTTGGTTTGTTGGACCTTAATGTCTCTGTCCTGGAGAAGAAGGGACCAATGTGTCAATCTGGTATTATAGACTGACCCATCCTTTACTCTGTATAATAAGAAAAAGGTTGTGGGAATGTGGTTTGTATTGATGATCAGTGGGGAGTACCCAATGATATACAGAAAGTACATGACAGCCCAGTAGGTGGCCAGAAGGTTCCTTTCACAAAGGCTGTACTTCTGTTCCACTGGGGTCAAGAGTTGTGATGCATATACAGTGGGTCTCAGGGTGCCATGGACCTTCTGGGCCAACACTGCAGACAGCAATGTCAGAGGTGGTGCACTCCAGATGGAATGGAAGGGCTGGATTGGGGTTAACAAAGCTGGAGCTGAGGCCAAGACCTGTTTCAGTGATGTCACAGCTTGGGTGTGAATAGGGCCCCAATTCCAGGAGACATCCTTTTCAATAATTCATGCAGAGAGAGGCTTTCTGAGCAAAATCACAAACAAAATCTCTAGAATAGTTTACTATACCTAGAAACTTTCTAAGGAGGCCACACTGGTAGGTAGTGGCAGATCTTGCAAACCTTGTATCTTCTTCCAGGTAAGGCTTCAGCCTTGGTCTCTTATCCTCAGACCCAGAAAAGTACCTCTTTCTGACATAGTTGTGCTTTGCAGGGTTACATTTGAGCCTGCCCTCTAGATGAAGGTCAGTTCATCTAAGAGAGCCAGATATTGTTCCTGTATGGCTGTGGCCAACAACAGGTCGTTCACAAACTGCAAGAGACACTAGGGTGTAGAGAACCTCAAAGGTGTCCATCATGTGTAAAGGAACAGGAAGGGCTGTTATGGAACCCTGTGGTAAGCAGGTCCACGTGTACTGCCTGCCCTCAAAGGTGAAGGCAAACTTATATGGACTCTTGGGGACCAATGGCAATGACCAGAAACCAATAGAGATGTCCAGGGCATTAAACCATTGTTGGTCAGGGGTCAGTAATTATAGCACATCAGGTGCTGATACCACAGTTGAAGCACAACTGGGGTGACCTGATTTAGTCTCCTGTAGTCGATAATAAGTCTCCAGGCACCTGTGGGTTTTCACAGCCCACACTGGAGAATTCACAGTAGAGACACATGTCCTGATTACACCTTGCTTGAGGGTGATTTAATTGTTTCCTAAGAGAAGACAAGGCCTCAGGTGGAAAGGGTACTGCTGTTGTGGGAGGCCCCATCTCCGCAAGGACATAAACAGGATAGAGGCAGTCCAGAGGAGGGCAACTAAAATGGTGCAGGGTCTGCAAGAGAAGCTGTATGAGGAGAGACTAAAGGAGCTTATATGTATACCCTTGAGGAAACAAGGAGAGGGGGAGCATGATAAAACTTGTAAGTACCTCAAGGAATCAAAAAGTCCAAGAGGGTAGCATCTTTCAGAAAGAGACTTGCAAGAACAAGGGACACAATTTAAAGATAAGAGGGCGTTCAGGGCAATGTGAGGAAGTATTATTTCACAGAGAGGGTAGTGAATGCATGGACAGCCTTCCTGAGGAAGTTGTGGGTCTAAAACTGTGGAGAATTCAAGAATGCATGGGACAGACACAAGGCAATTCTTGTGGGGGCAGGAAGATAAAGGCTGTTGGTTAACTAGGATCTGCGGCCTATCCTGTAGGTAGGGAAATGGGCAGACTAGATGGCCTAGTGGTCCTTATCTGCCATCAAAGTCTATGTTTCTATGTTGCCTCTCATGTGCTGGGCCTGTCACTTCAAAGAGTGTGCATCCTGCCACAGTCATGCTTGTTAGTGGCAAATGCCTCCAGATGTCTTTGTAGAATGGGAGGAGCTTTGGGAAAAGCTCATGGTTATTAAACAAACCTAAGATGTCATACTCCTTGTTGTTCACAGAGATTGTTGAACCACATGTGAGTCCGGGATCATGATGGGGTGATATTGTCCCTGAATCTGTATCAGTAACGTGTTGGCTATGTCCACCATACAGCTGTGTGGTGCCAAAAAGTCAATTCTGATTATACTTGGGTGATCATGCAGTACCATTATCTGAAAAGTATGATATGCCTTCAGGTGTCCCAGTGTCACAGGTAGTGGCAGGAGTGGTATGCAGGTAGCCTAGTTCCATCTACCCCAGACATATTGGTCCTCTGTCCAGTGGACCAAGGTGATGTGTCCAGGTTGTCATCCTGTAATACAGACACAGCCACACCTGTATCCAGCAGTACTGCTGCAGGTGGCCCCAACCTCGGCTCAGTGCAGGGCCTTCCATTTGTATCAAAGACCAGCTTGTTTACAATATGGACTAAGGCCTGTAATTGTCAATCGGTAGCAGTGGAAGCATGGTGGAGCTCTTGAGAGTCTGGACCTGGTTCCTTTGAACCATCTCACCATGCTGCACTGATGCTATATGAGAGCCACTTCCAGGTTCAGGCCTGTAAGGGCCTGAGAACTTGGACTTCCAGTATCTCCACAGCCTGTTGAGGCCTGTTCTCCTGGTTGTATTGCTGCAAGGGCCCAAATGGGGATGGCGTCTGTTACAGCGCTATACTGCCGAGAAGATCTCAAATTTCTGTTTCATCGGCTATTTCCTATCCCCAGGGGGCCTGATCTTTGTTGTTTACCCATGTTGTTTTATGGTGTTTCTTATTTTGTAGTAATTCCAGTTTCCCACCCCAGGGTTGTTTTGTTGTTGTTGTGTCTGTTGGGGTGTTGGTGGTCTGTGAGGAGGAATGTTTCTCTTGGCCTGCCCCACAACCACGTAGTGTGTTGTGTGGCCTCGAATAGCTTCCCATGCAGCTACTTTCTTGGAACCGGAGCCTGAATCATGGATGTAGAGTTGATAAACTCTCTGTTTTCTGAAGAATATCGGCAAACCTCTCCATGTTGGGATTAGTGGTTGGCTCTACCTTTTCTCTTACTGCAGGGATCATGTTCCTAAGGAACAGGGTCTTGTATTCAATGAGGTCCACATCTGTGGCTTCTCCTGCAAGGTGTTTCCTGCTCGGTAGGCCATCCAAAGCCTCTGGTGGAAAGTCGCAGAACTTTTTTTCATTCTGTTCACTGGTATGCAAGTATCACTCCTACTACACCTGGGTTGTGTGCAGAAATGAGCTCCGATGCTACTTCATCAAAGGTGGCGTGGCCATCCTGGTGGACGACATCAGGGAGTTTCACCCCACAGGCCAGGATCGATGGTCTGACATAGGATCTGGACCTGGTAGTCTGCAGCGAGACCAAGCATTTCACATTTAGCATGCACCTTTTCCAAGTGGCAACTGAGGTTGTCAGACAGACTTATCCTACCAATGCTGTCAGCTATTTGCTGAACAGAGTAGGCCATTTGTAGGAGATTATTGGGATGATCAAGCAGAGATAGATGGCCTTGGGCACCCTCTAGGGCTGCCTGAGCCATGGCTTCAGCCACAGAATGAACCATGCCCTCCTGAGTTCCAGCCTCTGTAGAAGCTGCCAAATCTGGGTCAAGAACCCATTTGTTCTCGGAGAAAATGATTGAGA
Organism: Neoceratodus forsteri; assembly: GCA_016271365.2. Lineage (NCBI taxonomy): Eukaryota > Metazoa > Chordata > Ceratodontiformes > Ceratodontidae > Neoceratodus > Neoceratodus forsteri. The sequence continues at coordinate 5,574,415 of CM057449.1, read as the reverse complement.
GTGCCTTAGGCACCATGCCCATCTCTATCTCCTGCCTGTCTTCCACATTAATAACAGCTATTGTTGGTGCTGTCAGGACTTGGCCTAGGGCCTGTTCCCCCTATCATGGGGATCGCCATGTTGGTGTCACCCATAATGTGCTTCATGCCATCAATGGCGTAGGACATGGTGTCATGTGACAGGGCTCGCCGTGTTGTGGATGGCAGGGAGGGTGTCTGGGCCATAGGCATCATGCCATCGATGACGTAGGGATATGGTGTCATGTGACAGGGCTCACCGTGTTGTGGATGGCAGGGAGGGTGTCTGGGCCACAGTAGGGATGTGACTGGCGTTGTACTCAAGAGATGTCATCATCTGACTCCTCCCTCAGACGACATTGACAAGGCAGGGCCATGTCTCCCATTGCCTTTGATGTGACCAGCCAACACCTCTCCGCTGTTGTCGGTTTTGCCATTTTAGATTCACATTTATCATGACTAACTTTTGCAACACTCTGATCCACCCCATCCTGCATCTGCTTCTGTAACACTGTATACATGGCGCTAATTTGAGATTGTCCTAGTAGGTAATCCCAAGTCATTACATACCTTGTTTATTTCTTCCTGTAACTCTCAAACTCCTCATGCATTTGTTCATTTGTTCTACTTAACAAGTTATTCATTTGCAAAGCCTGCCCTTTATCCTGTCTCAAATTTTCATACCCTGCTTCAACAAAGTTCCTACTCGTCTGCCTGAGCAGAGTGATGCAAAGGGAATCCTTTTCATTTTGCAAGTTTGGAGCTTGGACTCCAAATCCTGCCCTTGCCAGGACTGGAAGGTGGCGGATATAGTGCCTATCCACTGGGGATCAAGGGAGGTGACGAGAACTACAGACCTGTCAGCCTGACATCAGTGGTGGGCAAGGTGATGGAGGGCATTGTCAAGGAGAGGCTGGGGGTCCTGAAAATGTCAGGGTGCCTGGATGATGGACAGCATGGATTCATCCTGGGAAATCGTGTCAGACAAACCTTGCAGAGTTCTATGACTGGGTGAGTGCCTTGGACCTGGGTAGACCAGTGATGTCCTCTTTCTAGACTTCAGCAAGGCATTTGACTCTGTTCCTCATGAAGGCCTGTTGGATAAGCTGGAAAAATGGGGTAGGGAACCAGATGATCAGATGGATAGAAAATTGGCTCCAAGACTGGAACCAGAGGGTCGTAGTTGGTGGGATAGTCTCATCCCCAATGAGGGTCATTAGTGGGGGTCCCACAGGATCGGTTCTTGGGCTCCTCCTGTTCAGCGCCTATGTCTCTGGCATAAGGACAGGTATCAGGAGTAAGATGAGTCTCTTTGTGGATGACTCAAAACTGGGGGCAGTGGTGGATGGGAAGGAGGGAGGGTGGCCTACAGGGGAACTGGAGGCTCTGGAAAGATGGTTAAGAAAGTGAAAGCTGGATTCAATGCAGGGAAATACAAGGTACTGCACCTGGGGCCAGAAACCTGGCCGAGTGTACACCCTGGGGGTGAAATGCTACAAGTCTTGATGGCTGAGAGGGACCTGGGGTGGTGATGGATGTCAAGATGAACAATTTGGAGACTTGTAGGAGGGCAGCAGCCAAGGCCACAGGTTGCTGGGATGCATTGGTGAGGGATCACCTCCAGAAGGAGGAAGTGATACTCCTCTGTATAACTTCTTGGTGAGGCCCATACCTAGAGTACTGCATGCAGTTTGCAGGCCACACTTAAAGAGGGACATTAAACTCCTGGAGAGGGTCCAGAGGGGGCAACCAAAATGATTTGGGGCTTGGAGGACAGGACCTAATGAGAAGAGGCTTGAAGAGCTAAATATGTACACATTGGAAGACAGAAGGGACCAGGGGGACATGATAGAGGTCTTCAAGTACATGAAGGGGGTAACCAGGGAGGAGCAGTCAGGGTGCTTTGAAGGAAGGAGGAGGGCCACATGAGGGCATGGGTGGAAGCTGGAGGGAAGCTTTAGGGAGAAAAGGAAGAGGTGCTACTTCACTGAGAGGGTGGTGGAGCCATGGAATGTGCTGCCTAGGGGGCTGGTGGAGGCAGAGACGGTGGAGGTGTTCAAGGGGGGTGGGACAGGTACAGGGAAGGATTCTGGAAGCAAAATTCAATGCATCTAGAATATCCAGAACTGGGAAGGGAGAAGCCAGAGAAGGCGAGGGAGGCAGCAAGGTCATCTCCACGGTGGGGCTGACCAAACAAGCAGACGTGAAAGACAGTTAGCCTATTCTGCTGGCATTTTAGTATGTTAGTATGTCTCATACATTCAGTTTCCTGCAACCCCATCTTCTGCTTAAGAGATGAGATTTGCAGTTCAACGGAATGAAACCTCACTTTGGAGGCTTCCAGAGCAGCATAAAGAGATGCGACCAACAGCCCTTTAACTTCTCACTTTCTGGCCATTTGTCCATGTCTGTGTACTGTGTTGAAACTCAGTACAGGGTTTTGGATTGACTTATGTACACACGGAAGTCAGCCCATCCTCCATGGGAGGCAAGAAGTTTAAGACATTGAGTCTCAGTTCCTGCAAATATTTGTACAGTGGCCATTGGTGGGAGGGAATGAAAATCGAAATGTGAAAAGGCACTGTGCTGTGTCGATCCACAATAGGTGCACTAGTTCACAGCTGGGCTACTGTGCACTTGTAAGCTTGCAAGTCAAAACTACTGTTGGGTGAGTTGAGTCAGCATCACCCACACCCAGTAAGCAGCCAGACTTGGCAAGTGATTACAAAGTGGGTGAAAAATGGGATAGGTGGTGTGGGAATGCACACCTACAGTCCCTGTTGGTAAAGGAAAAGGTTTTAGCAACAAGAGAAACTTTGTAAACACCAAATATTGCCTGCACGTGGTAGCCAATCATCAGGAGGTCTAAACCTCACTCTCTGGTTCTGCTAATAATGGGCATGCAAGGCATCCCAGACATATTGCATAAGGGTAATAAAGCTTGTTTATTACTACCAAAAGGAAAATCACAGTTGTCCTAAGCAGTTCTTACCAATAGGAACTGGGAGCCAATGCTAAGCATTCCTATACCTCGAGGAAACTCTGTCTCCTGGGGTCTCCGAGATAGAAGATGTAATGACTTGCATTATATACCTAAGATAATTACTGTGGTTACAAAGAAAGAAACATTTCTATTTACAGAGATGAGCCCAATTGGTTAAATTAGAGGTGGTTCCACAGTCCAAGATGACATTATATAATTTTGTTTTAGTCATCACTTTGTAGAAACAAAGAGGTACTGTTTGTACTTAGTGGTGTAGTAATACAAATCATCAGAAGATGGCAATGCTCACTCATATCATCATTACAAGGACGCAGATGTCCTAACATCTTATAAGCAAGAAATACATGTATATATTGGAAAGTAAAGTGTATAACAATGTGCATACATATCCTGACATCTACTCTTATACGGTAGATGCCTATAGCCATATATGTTAGTATAACATATACCTCCTGTAAATGCTAGTTGTTCATGTGTACCCATGAAGTACCCAATTAGAGCGGACACTGTGTAACAGTATCCTGGTAAAAAAAATGACTGGACAACAAGGACACAGAAGGTAATAGTAAACAGAGTTCATTCTGAAGAAAGGGGGGTTACTAGTGGGGTACTGTAGGGTTCAGTCCTGGGTACAATCCTTACATGTCTTTGTAAGTGACATTGCAGAGGGACTGGAAGGAAAAGTATGCCTGTTTGCAGACAACACAAAGATCTGCAACAGGGTTGATACACAAGGGAGGTGGAAAGGATGAGAAGGGAATTTACAAGATTACAGGAATGTTCAGAAGTATAGCAGTTTGGATTCAATGCAAAGAAGAGCAAAGTTGTGCACCTTGGAAACAAAACCCAGGGAAGAGTACACAATGGAGGGGGTTAATAAGAACAAGCATTTGTCAATGCCGAATGTTGTCGCTGGCATTGGCATTGGTAGAGCCGAGTTAGAGATGAATAATAGGAATGGCAGTGAAGTATTGAAGGATGCCAACCTACCCCACCTTGTAGAGACCGACAGGCATTAAAAGCTTGGGTCATCATTATATATATACAGGTGAATTCATTGCAGCGCACACATTATGGTGCTCTAATGAAGTCACTGTTCTGATGTTGTATGGCTTCAGAAAATGCATTCAGTTTGCATGTGGTACTACCAGTATAAATCTTTCTTACAAAGTACACAAACTAATACTGTAGAGACATATATCGCTAGCCAAGAGTAAACTGTATAAAACATTAATTCAGGCTTTTTGATCATTCAATGCTTGTATTTGTTATCTGAAACACACTAACAAGGCAGATACATTCATTTATTGACTGTATATTCCCAGTGTAGTGGCATCCTGTCTCATTGCCTAATTACTGATAACAATTAATAGCACAATCAAAGAGGGCAAAAGGGAAAAATATATTATAAGCATATATTTAGCATTTTCTGTCCCTAATGTTACTAAACTGCATAACACAAAACTATTCCAATCTATTTGTGCTGTGAAATGTTTCTCTTCTTGTGTACAGTGTGCTCACATTTAGTTTGGGTGACAGAAAATGATGCAAAGTTGAGCAGTTTTGACTGACCAGACTACAGCATGTGAATTAATTCTCTATCAAAATTTGAGAGAGGGTCTCACAGCAGATGAAAAGCCATTTTGGTACATTATTAGGATTTTCCCATATGAAAACTGCAAGTTCCCACCTAAAACACAAAATAAATGAATAAAGAATGACATAATTCATTAAACTCCTTGTAAGCACAGGTTTATCATAAATCCAAACACATGGTTATGAACATACCAATAAAGTATTCTATCAATTATATCACCAGCTGACATTTTAAAATTGCACTGTGTGATCTTTCACAACTCCCTTGCCCTCCAGGGCTCCAGTCTATACAGCTGAGGAAATGGATTCAAAGGGGACCTGTGATGAGAATAAATAGTTACATCTCAGCTGGGTATATTTAAATTAAAAACAATGTAAAATATATGACAACACATTTTAGAAGCAGTTCATATTTCAGCCTCAGACCCAAGGCATCATCCTGCAGTGACTCAGTACAAATAACGTGATTCACCACAGTATAGACAGCTGGATGGGAAAGGCTCTAGCCTGAAGATATACTGAATGCTTTAAAAATAACTAGCAAACATCTTGAAACGCCCTGGATCAAAAGTTATACTCCGCTGCTCATTTTAACTTCACATACAACGTACACAAACTCAGTAGAATAAATGTTATGTGCCACGAAATGGGCCTGTTGACAGAAAAGGGCACTAACCTGAAAATAGATGCTTGAAAACTGAACTAGCACAGCAGATTAAAACCCCAGCAAACTCAAAGAATCCACTTGCTGTCCTGCTGCTCAGTCACATGTCCACTGATTAATGTCCAGCTCAGTAAGCAGTAATTAACACCATAGAAACACTCAACAACAAGCATTTGTCAATTCCGAATGTTGTCTTGCTGGCATTGCATTGGTAATGCTGGAGTTAGAGATACATAATAAGAATGGCAGTGAAGTATTGAACTGATGTCAACCCCACCCCACCCTGCAGAAGTGACAGGCATTGGGGTGTGCCTTTGGGTAAGTCGTTATAACGCTCATCATTTTACCTCACGCTACCCTGTAGACTCTGACAAGTGTTGTGGTGTGCTTTGGGGTCTTTGGGCATTATACTTACCCATTCCATAAGGAAATATGCTGAGGTGGGTGCTGTATAGGAGAATGGGGTGAACTTTGTGGCCAAACAGTAGAAGGCACACCACGATGCCTGTCACTGTCTGCAGGGTGGGGGTGTAATGGCGTGAGCATTACAGCCGATGATCCCAAGTCACACATGCCCATCAGTCTCTACAGGGTGGGTGCTACAGTTGAAAACCCTAACACCATAGGCGTGTGAGGTATTTTCACTCCAAATTTTCAACATGGGCTTTTGTGAGCCCAACTCATGAAAAGGCACAAGCAGTTTGTTAGCTGAAAGGTGGTTTTGCTAGCGGCTATGCCATTTTGTGACACAGGGATGAACACATATTGGGCAGGATGTGGAAAATGACAACTATGTTGTTCATGAGGAGGCTAAAAAATGGCAACACTGAAAATCTGGAGTGAAAATATGAAAAATTGGTGAAGTCATGAGCATGCATAGAAACCGCGCAACACGCCTATAACCCAATTATTTTGGAGAGTTTGTTAGCCACATTTTTAAGATAGGCATTTTGGGACCTCTTCTCATGAACAGTGGCACTGATTTTGTTACTCTGTCCCAAAATTGATTTCCCACAGCAACTACACCATTGTGTGCCACAGGTGCGAAATGCATTTTGGGCAGGATGTGAAAAATGACAGCTTACTGTGTATAAGGAGGTGTGAAAAATACCAGTGTTAAATCTGGCATGGAAATATTGCAGATCGAAGTTACAAAGTAATGGTGGAGAAGTACACAACACACGCTTGTAACACATCATTTTAAGGACTTTCGGCACAAATTTTCAACAGAGGCATTTTAGGATCCTCTGCTCATGAACAGTATCACCGTCATTTTCTCAAACTGTCCAAAAACTGATTTTTCACAGTGACCTTGCTATTCTGCACCAGACGTGCAGAAACACATTCGGCCAGGATATGTAAAATGACAGCTGTACTGTTCATCAGAGGTATGGAAAATGCCAATTTTGAAAATCTGGAGTGAAAATATTATAAATTCACGAAGTTCTGGCGTGCACGGAAACAACACATTGCATGCTTATAAAACAGCCATTAGAATTTTTTCCACTAAATTTGCAACATGGGCTTTTGAGAGCCCCCTCATGAACAGTGGGACTGTCATTTTGTTACTGTGTCCCAAAAGATGATTCGTGCAGTGACCGCAAAATCACCTTTTGGGACCAAATAATGCCATGACAGTGACTGAATTCATTAGGAGGGTCCCAATAACCCCATGTTGAAAATTTTTGCAAATAAAAAAAAAAAAGAGAGATATGCACAGAAGTGGAAAAAAAAAATCTTATACCGTTATGCAGCTTACTGCCATTTCTTCAGTTTGCAGTCAGCTTTGAAGAGTGCAGAAATGTTCCTGGTCAACTGAAAATCATCACACTGGACTCCGAGGCAAGGCATGAGTGGGGTGGGGGAGGTAGGGTATGCAGAGGGTGGGCACGGGTTGCAGGAGAGGTGCAAGGAGACAGCAAGGGATGTTTTCTTTTTCACAGGGTTAAAAAAAAAAAAAAATTGCGGGATGTTTTTATTTTCAGGGATTTGGCATGCTGGAGTGGGCTCCCAGCATGCCACCTAAGTGTTTTGGGTGGGGATAAATGCTGTAGCTGATGGGTGATTGGGCACCCCCTCAGCACATAACAAATAGAAGTGGATATGCTGATGGAGAGTGGCCCTGTCTAGGCTGCATTGGGGCAAAGCATGCCGACAGGGGATTGTGCACCCCCAAGTTGGCATTATGGCAGGCAGTGTGCCAGTGTTAAATTTTCTTTCTCACCAGGAAAGCACATCGGGAGGTCCGATGCCTGTGATGAGCTTGCTTGCATTGCAGAGGACCTTTCCTTAGATGTGCTTGCCACGTTATGTATGCATGGTGTGGCGCTGGCATGCAAGCCTAATGGGGAATGAGGGACGACTACTGATGCATGCCCTGCATTCACCCAACAGTGACCATGCCTCCAAATCTGTTACTACCACAATATGTTGGCTGCACATGCATGACCCAACATAAAATGGAAAGGACCTGGGGGTAATCATATCAGATGACCTAATGGTTAGCAAGCAATGTGAGCAGAGAGGGATGGCTGGAGGGATACTGGGATGTATAGGAGAGGCATCACCAGTAGAAAACAGGAAGTTGTTATCCCTCTGTACAGACACTTGGTGAGATCCCATCTGAGTACTGCATCCAGTTCTGGAGACCCCATCTCCACAAGAACATAGACAGGATAGAGGCAGTCCAGAGGAGGGCAACTAAAATGGTGCAGGGTCTGCAAGAGAAGCTGTACAAGGAGAGACTAAAGGAGCTTAATATGTACACCCTAAGGAAAGGAGGGAGATGGGGGACATGATAGAAACTTGTAAGTACCTCAAGGAATCAACAAAGTCCAAGAGGGTGGCATCTTTCAGAAAAGAGATGTGCAAGAACAAGGAAACAATTTGAAGATAGAGGGGAAATGGCTCAGGGCAATGTGAGGAAAGTATTTTTTCAGAGGGTGGTGGATGCATGGAGCTGGCTTCCTTAAGTGTTGTGAGGTCAAAACAGTGGAGAATTCAAGAATGCATGGGACAGACATAAGGCAATTCTAGTGGGGGTAGGTCGAAACAGAATGTTGGTTAACTAGGATCTGCAGCTTATCCAGTAGGTAGGAAATGGGCAGACTAGGTGGGCAAAGCGTTCTTTATCTGCCATCAAAGTCTGTTTCACCACAGAAATGGGAGGACAGAGCAGTGGAGGAGTCCTGGTGTAGATAAGACAGACTCCTCCTTTCTTGCCCCTTCTATCAATTATGAAGGGTTGGTATCCTGTCAGTGATATCTTATTTTTTTTCTTGTCTGACAGCCATGTCTCTGTAAGGCAGATTATATCCGGACCATGCAGGGCCAACCAAACCTGGAATTGCACAAATTTGGCAGGGAGGCTGCAGATGTTTAAGGCGGCAATACTAAGGCCCTTGGTCTTTCACCTACCAGCTCGGGAGAGGATGGAGGGCCTGGATTGGAGTGTATATTCCCTGAGGTGTAGGAGAACCATTAGGATTAGTTTCTTGCCATGATGCAGAGGGTTATAGTGGTGTATTTCTAGTGGTGTCTTATTTTGCCAGCAGAGGGATGATTTATTTCACCAGGGTAGTTGTTGTGGCTGGTAGCATGTAGATGCAGGGGCATGGTGCTGAGTATTGGCTCCTGGAATAGTCAGAGGTGTTAGGTACCCTGGTCACCCTGCGCTGAGGAGGCTTCCTGGTACTTGAACCAGGTTGGGGTGGTAATTGGAGAGTGGAATGGGATAGTGGAGGGAGGGACGTGGGAGTGAAGAGCAGTGGGACACAGGTAAGAATAGGAGCAGCATGATTCTGTCTGTCTATCTATCTATCTATCTAGCTAATGTATCTCGTATCTATTGTATCTATGTATCGATCTTATCAATCTATCGTAGTTATCTAATATCTATCATATAAATCTGTCTATCACATCTATCTATATATCATAAATATCTATCATCTGTCTGTCTTTCTATTTATCGGTCTATCATATCTATCAATTGTATATCTCTCTCTCTCTCTGTCGTATCAATCTATCATATCTATCTTATATCTATACCTATTTATCTATCTATTGTTTCTATCGTATCTATCTATATTTTGTGTCTATCTATATTTTGTATCAATCGCATCAATCTATCGTATCTATCTATATATTGTATCTATCTTATATCTCTACCTATTTATCTACCTATTGTTTCTATTGCATCTATCTATCGTATCAATCTATAGTATCTGTCTGTCTATCTATTGTATCTATCATAACTTTCTATATATTGTATCTATCATATCTATTTATTCTACCTATTGTATCTATCTAGCCATCCATCCATCAATCAATCTACTTACTTACCTACCTATCTGTCTCTATTTGCCTATCAACATATCTATTTATCCATACATTTAGGCAATATGAATGTAAATTTTCAAACTAGATCTTTTACTAATATATTTTAGACTAATTATGTTAAACACCTGTCAACGTGAAAGAGGCAGTTAGTCAGTTCTCAGAAAGAAATACTTTAGTGTTCTTTAAATGTATAATAGAAGGTATATATCCTCTTTCTTTACATAACGACTCAAGCAATATAACTAGGGACCGAATCAGTTCGGCACTTTGTTAGAACCACAGACCATTCCTTAGATAACTGACCCAAGCAATATAACCAGGGACCGAATCGGTTCTGCACTTTGTTAGAAACACAGGTCAAGGTTCTTGTGATTCAGTCTGCAGTTGTTTCAAGGCTCTCAAACTACATTGGATAGGCTGCAGAGACCAGCCAGATCAAGTCTAGCTTCCTGACTGGATATCCTGTAGCAGCACACTTCTGTGATGCCATCCATAGAGTAGATCAAACAACAGACGTCATGTTGTTATCTCAAGCCTGAGGTGAAGGACAGTTGCCAACTGAAAGTCATTTGAACAATCCACAGAATTTGACACTTTATTATTCAGGTCTTTTAGTGGAAGAAGAGGAGGTATCATAACAAATTCTTGCCCTGAGCTTCAGGTTATATTGGCTAGCATCAGTCAAAATTTCTAAACTATGACTCACTGATCTTTCACCATACTGCAATCTGCACCTTTCAAAGGTGCACACTTCTCCTATTACATAGGGCTTGAGCCGAAATTGATAACATTCGTTTGCTCTATAGTCAGAGAAGTTCTGCAGAGGACCACTTACATTGAAATCTAGACAGCTAGGCCATGTCATACTTGTTACTTATTTGTATACCTGGGTAGTCAGAGAATTTCAATTACAAATGTAGTATAAACCGTGCTGTTCCTCCCTGCCCAGAAACCAGCTTGCATCTTGAGTTGTTAAGTCACTTACCACCTTAAGTAATAAACTTGATAACATTTAGCCTTCTTAAACAGAGGGCTTGCATTTTAAAGAAAAATAAGTGAGACATATATAAGTATGCAGTATGTGCATTTGTGTAACTGAGCATGACTTTATACATACAGTAAAGCACTATTATTCCCACAATTGCAAATAGTGAGAGGTAGCCCCATCAGAAGATAGGTCAAAAGTGACGCGAGTACAGCTCTTACGTAGATGTTAAATTGTAACAGAAAACTGTTGTTATAACAGTCGTGGACAATGCACTCACACAAGAATGAAGTATGGACTACTTCTACTGGTTTATAAGGACAGTCCAGACTAGTTCACAGAGGGACTTCAGGATCTTTAGTAATGGAGGAAAGGACCAAAGAGTCACATAACATTGCAATCTTACCTTCAGAAAGACATACCAAGATAAAGAAGGGTCTCCTGAAGTAAAAACAATAGAAAGGATCTGCATTCAAAGGAAAACCCACATTTCATCCAGACAAAGTTATGTACAGAGGAACAAATAGCATCCGATAGCGATCAAGGCTTCATTGATGGACTTGCACTGCACTGAATAAATAACAACCTTTCTGGACACCGTAGTGGGGCATTATACAATGGCAAGAAAAATGTCCTGGTTTCTGATTGGTCAATCTTGAGGCTGGACCGTTATGACCTCCCAGCACAACATCTGCGGGTCTAGTCTCAGCCTCACTATATGATGAGCTAGATGACCTCTTTTTGCATCTCCTCTTAAGAAACAAAAATATTTTTCCACACTAAAAACATTCTTTAAAATTATTTTTTCTTTTATATATAACAATGAGCCATTGTATAATAGCAATAATACCCTCCAGGTGTGTGTCGTTTGGGATAACGTCACGCCTCAGTTGTTGGACGACTCAGCCTGTGGCCTTGTGCCCAACCACCTGAGGCGTGATGTTATCCCACCAGCACGAACACCCTGTTGGAAATTATTGCTTAATTCACTGTTGATGAGTTGCAAGCTTCAGGAAGTGACCAGTGTGATGTGTAAATGTGTACTCCTGAGATTGCAGCAGGAGCAGGATGTTTAACAGAACTACTTAAGCACCCTTTATTTCAGGGAACCGTTTGATTTAATCCGGTGCAGTATGCTTTAAGAAACAGTGTGCTCAGTTGATGATGCACTGGAGCAGTCCAAGTCTTCACGTCTGCCTTCCCGACTTCTGCTATGGGATCTTTGTGGGGCAATTGTACCTTATTTTGTGGCAACATAGTAGTTCTTGTTCTGGATATAAAGCCAGTTTTCCTTTGCTGTTTATTGTGCCATTTAGGAGATAGCCTGCTCTTTAAGTGCTTGTTCTACCACTTGACTCTTACATTGTACCTCCATTGGTTTTCAGATTCTGGTTCTAAAGGTGGCTTAATCCTGTGGACAGTCTTGAGCCTGTTCGAGAAAGGTCGGCAGCTGAAGGAGACCTGTTGGCTCAAGCCTTCATGAGTGCCATAGAGTTCTGAGAGGATTTTAAATTATTCACAGTTGGAGTATTATGGGCTGGCCTACAGTGTTCAATAAACTCATATGCTGACTCTGGGGTTTCACAATTAAACTGTCCATCAGCCCTAGTATAACCAAAGTAGCCACATATTTCAACATGCATTTGTCAATGCTGAATGTTTGCTTGCTGATATTTGAATTGGATGTGCAGGAGTTAGACAGATGCAGAATCAGAATGGCAGTGAAGTATTAAACTTACGCTAACCCGCCTCCACCCTGTAGAGATGGACAAACATTGGGATGTTCCTTTATGTCATCACCCATAACATACCTCTCAACCTCTTAACTCATAAATCAGGGGCGATGCTTAAAGCAATCGGGGACAAAGACCCAAAATCAGAGACACATCTTAAAATTGGTAATATTCCTCAGAAAGCTGACAGAATAACAGAATTAATGTAAGAAGCATTTTCTGATGAAGAACTAGTCTGTAACTTTAATGTTTAACATTCATTTTGCATATAGTCCCCACTGTTCCGTTACAAAAATATAAATTTCACGAGAGACCAAGGAAAATTGTGAAGGCAAAATCAGGGACGTCCCTGAAATCAGGGACAGTTGAGAAAGTATGACCCATAATGCTGATGGCATTTCACATCACCCTATCCTGTAGACACAGACAATTGTTGATGTGTGCCTAGGTGTTCGACTTCATAGTCACCCTATTTCATTTCACAAGGGCATACATTGAAAGGGTGCAGTATAGGAGAATGGGGTGAAGTCTGGGGCCGAAGAGTCCAAGGCACACCTTGATGCCTGTCACTGGCTTCAGCATGGGGGTGGAATGGTGTGAGCATTACAGCCGGCAATCCAAGGCACACCCCAGATGCCTGTCAGTCTGTATAAGGTGGGACGTTCTGGTTAGAAACCCTAATGCCCAGGGCATTTGTTGGTATTGCACTACAAATTTTCAACATGGCCAATTTGTGGCCCCACCTCATGAAAGCATTTGAGAACCTCTGCTCATGAACAGTGGCACTGTTATTTTGTTAATGTGTCCCAAACTTTGATTTCCCACAGCGACCGTGTCATTCTGTACCAAATGTGTGAAAACACAGATCAGGCAGGATATGAAGAACGACAGCTGTACCATTAAGAAGGGTGGTGTGAAGAGATAGCAATGCTGAAAATCTGGAGTGAAAATATTAAAATGCTTGAACCACCAGCGTGCGTGAAACTGCTAGAACGCATGCTTGGTAACGCAGTCATTTAGTGGAATTGTTTAATCAGATTTTCAACATAGGCATTTTGTGACCCTGCTCATGAACACTGTCACTCTAATTTTCTTAATCTGTCCTGAGCATTGATTTCTCACAGCAACTGTGCCATTGTGCATGAGATGTGCAACACACATTTCATCAGGATGTAAAAAGGCAGCTGTACTGTTCATAAGAGGTGTGAAAAAATACCAATGTTGAAAATCTGGAGTGAAAATATTACAAATTTATGACGATATGAGGTGTGTGGAAACTGCACAATGCACGCCAGTAACACAGTCATTTTATGGACTTTTCTTTGCACTTCAGCCACTGCACCCTCCTGATTAAATATAACCACTCCATGGGATGCATGTCGGGAGGGACGAGAGCCTGCAAAACCCAAAAATAAATAACACTAGCCTGCAACAAAATATTTCCCTGTCCCACACCTGAACCCAGTACCAGCTGTACCAAAGCAAGCCACCCCACCATTACACCACATGGCTAGCTCAGTGGCAGCACAGTACAATAATCTACACAAACCCTATTCCCCTATCCCTCCCCTTCTCATCCATCATCTCTAACACTCCCCCCTGCTCATCCATCATCTCTATCCCTATCCTTCTCCTGCTCATCCATCATCTCCATCCCTCCCCCCAATTCACATCCACCATCAATTTCCCTACCCTCCCTTCCGGTCACCCTCCCTTCTCATCCATCATTTCTATCCCTACCCCTTCCTTCCCTTCTCATCCATCATCTCTATCCCTATCCCACCCTTTCTCATCCATCATCTCTATCCTCCCCTCCCCTGCTCATCCATCATCTCTATCCCTATCCTCCTGCTCTTCCATCATCTCTATCCCTTCCCTCCCTGCTCATCCATCATCTCTATCCTACCCCTCTCCTGCTCTTCCATCATCTCTATCCCTACCCCTCTCCTGCTCTTCCATCATCTATCCCTACCTTCCCCTACTCATCCATCATCTCTATCCCTACACTCCCCTTCTCATCCATCATCTCTATCCTACTCTCCTCCTGCTCATCCATCATCGCTATCCCTCCCCTCCCTTCCATCCATCATCGCTATCCCTCCCCTCCCTTCTCATCCATCATCTCTATCCTCCCTCCCTTCTCTTCCATCATCTCTATCCCTATCCCTCCCTTCTCATCCATCATCTCTATCCCTCCCCCTCCTTCTCATCCATCATCTCTATCCCTCCCTCCCCTTCTCATCCATCATCTCTATCCCTACCCCTCTCCTGCTCATCCATTATCTCTCTCTACCTCACCCCACCTCATCCAACATGTTTCCATACCCTCCCCTTCTTATCCATCATCTCTCCCTCCCCTCCCCTTCTCATCCATCATCTCTATCCCTTCCTTCTCATCCATCATCTTTATCCCTACACTCCCCTGCTCTTCCATCATCTCCATCTCCCCCTCCAATTCCATCCACCATCAATTTCCCCACCCTCCCTTCCAGTCACCCTCCCTTCTCATTCATCATCTCTATCCCTATCCCACCCTTTCTCATCCATCATCTCTATCCCTACCCCTCCCTGCTCTTCCATCATCTCTATCCCTACCCATCCACTTCCAGACACCCTCCTCTCATCCTTCATCTCTATCCCTCCCTTCCCTTTTTTTATTACAATTTAAGCTTTATTGATACATTTCCATTATAAAGGGCAGTTACAGCAAGTCTGGTTGTGACGTAGCATTTGAACAGTGAGAACTGCCGGCCCACCCTCCCAATCTCCATCCCCCCCTTACAAAAGCAACAAAATCTAATTGCCCCAACGCAGAAAAGTAGATTCAATGGTATGGATGGGTAGAACCAGAATATGATATAACTTCAATGAGGTAACAAGAGTAAGGAATGAAGGAGATCCCATATCTTACTGTATGCCTCTAGTCTGCTATGAGGAATTTAATTGCCTTCTCTGTTCAAGCTTAGCAATGATTTCATGTAACCATTCCTGGAAGGAAGGAGCCGATTGTTCCTTCTAATGACATAGTATAAGTTTCTTAAATTAGTGCACAAACTACAGAAATATGTATTTTAATTTACACTGACCAGGGACATATCCAATAGAAGACACACTCCGGGAGAAATTCTCCTGTAGGCCCAGTAGGGGATCAAGAGACAACTTAATTGAATTCCATAAGGAAGAAACTTTGGGACAGGGCCAGAACATATGCAAGAGAGTACGCCTTCTTGCAAGCACTGGTACATGTACTGGAGTTAGAAGCCCCATTTTTAATTTAGTTGGGGTATAACACATGTTGGTAGAATGTGATATTGCATGAGACACAGCCTATCTTGGGAAACATACTTATGACAGGATCTCCATAGGATTGCCAGTCCAACTGGTATTGAGGAGGAGTGAGTTCCAGAAACTAGTAGGTCCAAAGAGTCCCCATATTTTTATAGTACAACACCCTGTATATCCCCTTCCCATTCTTATCGATCATCTATTTCTCCCCTTCTCATCCATCAACTGTATCCCTATCCTCCCTTCTCATCAATCGCCTCTAACCCTCCCCTCCCCTTGCTCAACCATCATCTCTATCACTATCTCTCCTTCTCATCCATCATCTCAATCCTCTTCCTCCCCTCCTTCTCATGCATCATCTCTATCCTCCTCTCCCTTCTAATCCATCATCTTTATCCTATCTCTCCCCTTCTCATCCATCGATCTAACCTTCCACCACCCCTTTCTCATCCATCATCTCTATCCTCCACCTCCCGTTCTCATCCATCATCTCTATCCTCCCTCTCCCATTCTCATCCATCATCTCTATCCTACCTCTCCGCCACTCTATCCATCATCTGTACCCTCCCCTTCTCATCTATCATCTCTATCCCTATCCTCCCTTCTCATCCATCTTCGCTTTCCAACCCCTCCTCCCTTTCTAATCCATCATCTGTCCCTCCCTCCCATCTCATCCATCATCTCATCCATACCCCTCCCCACTTCTCAGCCATCATCTCTATCCCAACCCCTCCCCTTTTCGGCTGTCTCCCTTCTCATCCATCATTTCTATCCCCACCCCTGCCCTACTTATCCATCATCTCATCCCTACCCTCCCCATCTCATCCATCATCTCTATCCCTAACTCTTCCTTTCTCATCCATCATCTCTATCCCTACCCTCCCCATCTCATCCATCATCTCTATCCTCCCTCCCTTTGTAACTCATAATCTGTCACCCCTCCCATCTCATCCATCATCTCTTCCCTACCCCTGCCCCACTTTATCCATAATCTCTATCCCTACCCTCCCATCTCATCCATCATCTCTGTCCCTCACCTCCCTTTCTCATCTATCTCTATGCTACCCTCCCTTCTAATCCATCTCTCTAGCCCTCCCTCCCCTTCTCATCCATCATCTCTATCTCCACCTCCCTTCATCCATCATCTCTATCCCTCCCTTCTTCATCCATCCCCCTCCTTCTCATCCATCATCTCTATCCCCCTCCTTCTCATCCATCACTCTTCCTCCCCTCCCTTCTCATCCATCATCTCTATCCCTCCCTCCCATCTCATCCATCATCTCTATCCTAACTCTTCCTTTCTCATCCATCATCTCTGTTCCTCACCTTCCCTTTCTCATCTATCTCTATACCACCCTCCCTTTCTAATCCATCTTCTCTAGCCCTCCCCACCCCTTCTCATCCTTCATCTCTATCCCTCCCTTCTCATCTATCATCTCTATCAATCCCACCTCCTTCTTATCCATCATCTCTCATCCCTTCTCATCCCTCTCCTCTCCTTCTCATCCATCATCTCTATCCCTCCCTCTCCTTCTCATCCATCACCTCTTTCCTCCCTCTCCCTTCTCATTCATCATCTCGATCCCTCCCTTCTCATCCATCATCTCGATCCCTCCTCCCCTACTCATCCATCATCTCGATCCCTCCTCCCCTTCCTCATCCATCATCTCGATCCCTCCTCCCCCTTCTCATCCATCATCTCGATCCCTCCCTCCCTTCTCATCCATCATTTCTATCCCTCCCTCCCCTTCTCATCCATCTTCTCTATACCTACCCTCCCTTCTCATCTATCATCTCCATCCCTCCCTCCCTTCTCATCCATCATTTCTATCCTCTCAGCTCCACTTTCATCCACATCTCTATCTCTATCCCTACCACCCTTCTCATCCATCATCTCTATCCTTCACCTCCCTTTTCAGTCACCTCCCTTCTGATCCATCATCTCTATCCCTCACCCTCCCTTCTCATCCATCATCTCTACCCTACCACTCCTCCCTTCTTAACCTTCATCTCTATCCCAACCCAGACCCCTTCTCATCCATTATCTCTATCCCTACCCTCCACACCTCATCTATCATCTCTTTCTGTACCCTCCTCCTCATACATTATCTCTATCACTACCACCCCTTCTCATCGATCATCTTTATTCCTACCACTCCATTTTCATCCATCATCTTTATCCATATCCTCCCTTCTCTTCCATCATCTCTTTCCTTCTCAACCCTCCTTTTCTAATTCATCATCACCATCCTTCTAATCCATCATCTCTTTCCCTACCGCTTCTCATCCATCAACAATATCCTTCGCCCTCCTTCAAATTCATCTTCTCTATCCTTCCCCCTCCTCTTCCATCATCTCTATCCCTTCTCATCCATCATCACCTCTATCCCTCCTCTCCTCTCATCCATCATCTCTATCCTACCCGTCCTTCAGGTCACCCTCCCTTTCTCATTCTTCATTTCTATCACTACCCCATTCCTCCTTCTCATCTATCATCTTTCTCCCTCCCTCCTCCTCATCCTTCATCTCTATCCCTACCCTTCCTTCCGGTCATCCTCCTTCCATCCATCATCTCTCATCCCTATCCCATTCCACCCTTCTATTCCATCATCTCTATCCCTACCCTCCTCCCTTCTCATATATTATCTCTATCTGTCATCCTCCCTTCTCATCAATCATCTCTCATCCACCCCTCTCAAATTCTCATCCATCGTCTCTATCCTCCCTCCCTTCTCATCCATCATCTCTATCCCTACCCTCTCTCTTCTGATCCATCATCTCTGTTCCTCCAACTCCCCTTCTCATCCATCTTCTATATCCCTCCTCCCAATCTCATCCATCATCTCTATCCACCCTCTCTAATTCTTATCCATCGCTCCTATCCTCCCTCCCCTTCTCATCCATCATCTCTATCCCTACCCCTCTCTTCTGATCCATCATCTCTGTTCCTCCAACTCCCTTCTCATCCATCTTCTCCTCCCCTCCCAATCCTCATCATCTCTATCCCTATTACTCCAACTTCTCTTCCATCATCTCTCTCCCTCCTCCTTCAGGTCACACCTCCATTGTCATCCATCATCTCTTTCCTACTCGATTCCTCCTTCTCATCCATCATCTCTATCCTTACCTTCCCTTCTCATCCATCATCTCTATTCCTACCCCCTCCCTTCCAGTGACCTCCCTTCCATCAATTATTTCTATTCCTAGCGCTTTTCCCCACCTTCTCATCTATCACCTCTCCACCTCCCTTCTCATCAGTCATCTCTCACCCTACCCCTCTTTTTCTGGTCACCATCTTCTTATTATATATCATCTCTGTCCTAACCCTTTCCTCCATTTTCTTCAATCATCTCATGCCCAAACCTCCCTCCCTTTATTATCCATTTTCTATCCAGTCCCCAACCCTCTTCTAATCCATCATCTCTATATCCTCCTCCTTCTCATCCATCTTATCTATTCCTTCCATCCCCATCTCATCTATCGCCTCTATCCCTATCCTCCACTTCTCTCCATCCCTCTATCTCTATCCCTATTCCCTCTCATCCATCATCTCTATCCCTATTCATTCCTTCTCATCCATCATCTCTATCCCTCCGCCTCCTTCTCCATCCATCAACTCTATCCTACCTCCCTTCTCATCCATCATCTCTATCCCTCCCTCTCCTTCCTCATCCATCATCTCTTCCCCTCACCCCACCCCTCCCTTTCTCTCAAACATCTCTATCCGTATCTCCCCTGCTCATTAATTATCTCTATCCCTATCCCCTCCACCTCATCCATCATCTTATCCCTACCCCTCCCCTCTCTTCCATCATCTCTATTCCTACACCTCCTCTTCTCATCCATCACTCTCTATCCCTATCCCTCCCATCCCATCCATCATCCCTATCCTACCTCTTCCATTCTCATCACATCATCTCAATCCTCCCCTCCCTTCTCATGCTTAATCTCTATCCTCCTTTCCTTCTCATCCATCATATCTATCCTACCCTCCCTTCTAACCCATCATCTTCCTCCCTCCCTTCTCATCCTTCATCTCTATCCTTACCTCCCCTTCTCATCCATCATCTCTATCCCTCCTCTCCCCTTCTCATCCATCAACTCATCCTCCCCCTTCTCATCTATCATTTCTATCCTCCTCTCCCTTCTCATCCATCATCTCTGTCCTAATCATTCCTTCTCATGCTTCATCTCTGTCCTACCCCATCCTTCTCATTCATTGTATCTGCATCCCTACTGACCCTCCTCATCATCAGCTCTATCCCTCCTCTCACCTCCTCCTCATCCATCATCTCTATCCCTCTCTCCCTTCTCATCCTTCATCCTCTTCCCTCACCCACCTCCCATCTTCAAACATCTCCATTGCTCACTCTGTCATTAATTATCTGTATCCTATCACTTCCACCTCATCCATCATCTTTCCTACCCCTCCCCATCTCATCCATCATCTCTATGCCGCCTCTCCTTCTCATTCATCCTCTTCCTACCCCTCCCTTCTAATCATTCAACTCTATCCTTCCCTCCTTCTCATCCATCATCTCTATCCCACCCTAACCTTCTCATCATCATCTATCCTATCTCTACATCCATCCATCATCTCTTCCCTTCCACTTCCATCTTCCATATCTCCCCTTGCTAACCCCCTTCTCATCCTCTCCATCTCTATCCCTACCCCTCCCCTTCCAGTCACCCTCCCTTCTCATCCATTTCTCTATCCATCCCCACCCTTTTAGCCATAATCTCAGTACCACCCTCCACTTCTCATCCATCTTCTATATTCCTCCCCTCCCATTCTCCAACCATCTCTCTATCCTCCACTCCCTTCTCAATCATCGTCTCTATCCTATCCCTCCTTCTCATCCATCATCTATCCCTACCCCATCCCTCCCCTACTCTTCAATCATCTCTATCCCTACCCTCCAATGCTCATCCATTATCTCTATCCCACCCCGCCTCCCGCCTCATCCATAATCTCTATCCCTACCCCAATTCCTCATCTCATCCATCGCTTTATCCTTCCTCCTCTCCCTTCTAATCAATCATCTCTAATCCTATCCTCCACTCTTTCTCATCCATCTTTATTCCTACCCTGCCCTTTCTCAGTATCATCATCTCTTCCTCTTCCCTTCTCATGCATCATCTCTGTCCTACCCATCCCTTCTAATCCATCAACTCTGTCCCTCCCTCCATTTCTCATCCTTCATCTCTATCCTCCCTTCTCTTCCATAATCTCTATCCCTCCCTCCCTTCTCATCCATCACCTCTATCCTCCATTTCCTTCTTATATCATCTCTATCCTACCTCTCCCCTGCTCATCCATCATCTTTCCCTACCCTCCCACCTCATCATCCTTCATCTTCCCCCCTCCCACCTCATCCATCTCTAGTTCCTACCCTCCCATCTCATCCATCATCCTTATTCCTACATCTCCTTCTCCTCCATCATCTCTATCCCTACCCTTCTCTTCTCATTAATCATTCTATCCCTCCCTTCCCTTCTCAACCATCACCTCCATCTCTCCCCTCCCTTCTCATCATCATCTTTATCCCTCCCTCTCCTTCTCATCCATCAGCTCTATCCCTACCTCTCCCTGCTCATCCGTTAACTCTTCCCCACCCGCCCACCTCATCCATCATCTCTTCCCTACCCCATCCCCACCCTCATCTTTCATCTCTTCCCTACCTCCCTTCTCATCCATCATCTCTATCCCTACCCTCCCTCACCTCCAATTCATCTCCGTCCCTCCCTCCCTTCTCATCCATTATCTCTATCCCCACCCCAAACCTTCTCATCCATCCATCGCTATCCTTATTCCTCCCTTCTCATCCATCATCTCTATCACTCCGCCTCTCTTCTCATCTGTAATCTCTATCCTCCCTCCCCTTCTCATCCATCATTTCTGTCCCTCCTTCTTCCCTTCTCACCCATCATCTCTATCCCTACCCTCTCCTCCCTTCTCAACCCTCATCTCATCCCTACCCTGCCCCATTCTCAACCATCATCTCTTCCTTCCCCGCCCTCCCTTCTCTTCAATCATCTCTATCCCTACCCTCCCTGTTCATCCATTATCTATCTCATCCCACCTCATCCAACATCTGTTTCCACCCCTCCCTTCTCATCCATCTTCTCTATCCCTACCCTCCCCACCTCATCCATCATCTTTATCCCTATCCTCCCATCTCATCCATCATCTTTTCCCCACGCCCACCCTTCTTATCCATTATTTCCCATCCTCCCCTCCCCTTCTCATCCATCTCCTCGATCCATCCTTCTCCCTTCTCATCCATCATCACTATCCTCCCTCCTATTCTCATGCATGAACGCTATCCTTCCACCTCCTTCTCATCCAACATCTCTATCCCTCTCCTCCCTCTCCCTTCTCATCCATCATCTCTATCCTCCCTCACATGCTCATTCACCATCTCTCTACCCCTCCTTCCTTTCTAATTCATCATCCCTATCCCTCCCTCCTTCTTATCCCTCATCTCTATCATTCCCCTTCCTTCTCATCAACATCTCTATCCACACCTCTCCTTCTCATACATCTTCTCTATCCCTCCTCACTAACATCCACCATCTCTATCCCTACCCTCCTTTGGGTCACTCTCCCTTCTCATCCATCATTTCTATCCCTACCCTTTCTCCCCTTCTCATCTATCACCTTTCTCCCTCCCTCCCTTCTCATCATTCATCTGTCCTACCCTTCCTCCTCCCTTCTCATCCATCATCTCATACCTACCCTTTCCTCCTCTTCTCTGCGTCATCTCTACCTCAACCCCTCCCTCCCATTCTCTTCCATCTTCACTCTCCCTCCCACTCCCCTTCTCATCCATCCTCTCTATTCCTATCCCTTCCCTTCTCACCCATCGTCTTTATCCCTATTCCTCCACTTCATCCATCATCTCTGTCCCTCCCCTCCCCTTCCTCAGCCATCATCTCTATCCCAATCCTCACCCTCCCTTCGGTTCAATCATCTATCCCTACCCCCTTTCCCTGCTCATCCATTATCTATATCCCTACCTCCCCATCTCATCCATCATCTTTCCCTACCCTCCCTTCTCATCCATCATCTCCAACCTACCCCTTTCCTCCTCTTCTCTTCTCGTCATCTCTACCCTACCCTCCCTCCCTTCTCATCCATTGATCTCTATCCCTCCCCTTCTTGTCAGATCTTCTCAATATTGTATCCCTCCCTTCTCATCCACCTTCTCTGTTCCTATCACTCCCTTCTCATCCATCATCTCTTGCTCCCCTCACACTTTCATCCATATCTCTATCCCTACATCTCCCTTCTCATCCATCTTCTCTATCCTTCTTCTCATCCATCGTCTCTTTCCCAATCCCACTCCTTCTCATCCATCTTCTCTATCCTATTCCTCCCCTTCTCATAAATCATCTCTCCTATTCCTCCCTTCTCATGCATCACTCTATATCTCCCTCACCTTCCCTTCTAATCCATCATCTCGATCAATCCCCTCCCTTCTAATCCATCATCTCTATCCTTCCTCCTTCTCATTCACCTTCTGTATCCCTCCCTCCTTCTCATCCACCTTCTCTATCCTCACCCTCCCCTTCTCATCCATCATCTCTACCCTACACTCCTCCCCTTCTTAACCTTCATCTCTCCCAACCCAGCCCCACTTCTCATCCATTATCTCTATCCCTACCCCTCCACACCTCATCTATCATCTTTTCTGTACCCTCTCCTTCTCATACATTATCTCTATCACTCCACTCCCTTCTCATCAATCATCTTATATTCCTACCACTCCCATTTTCATCCATCATCTTTATCCATATCCTCCTTCTCATCCATCATCTTTTCCTTCTCAACCCCTCCTTTTCTAATTCATCATCACTATCCTTCTAATCCATCATCTCTTTCCCTACCGCTTCTCATCCATCAACAATATCCTTCGCCCTCCCTTCAAATTCATCTTCTATCCCTTCCTTCCTCCTCTCTTCATCATCTCTATCCCTTCTCATCCATCATCACCTCTATCCCTCCTCTCCCTCTCATCCATCATCTCTTCCTACCCGTCCTTCAGGTCACCCTCCCTTTCTCATTCTTCATTTCTATCACTACCCATTCCTCCTTCTCATCTATCATCTTCTCCCTCCCTCCCTCCTCATCCTTCATCTCTATCCCTACCCCTTCCCTTCGGTCATCCTCCCTTCCCATCCATCATCTCCATCCCTATCCCATTCCACCCTTCTATTCCATCATCTCTATCCCTACCTCCCTCCCTTCTCATATATTATCTCTATCTGTCATCCTCCCTTCTCATCAATCATCTCTATCCACCTCTCAAATTCTTATCCATCGTCTCTATCCCTCCCTTCTCATCCATCATCTCTATCCCTACCCTCCTCTTCTGATCCATCATCTCTGTTCCTCCAACTCCCTTCTCATCCATCTTCTATATCCCTCCCCTCCCAATCTCATCCATCATCTCTATCCACCTCTCAAATTCTTATCCATCGTCTCTATCCTCCCCTCCTTTTCATCTGTCATCTTTCCTTCTACCTCCCTTCTCATCCATCATCTCTATCCCACCCCTCCTCTTCTGATCCATCATCTCATCCCTATTGCTCAACCTCCCATCATCTCTATCACCTCCCTCCTCTGGTCACCCTCCATTGTCATCCATTATCTCTTCCCTACCTGATTCCTCCCTTCTCATCCATCATCTCTATCCTACCTTCCCCTTCTCATCCATCATCTCTATTCCTACCCTCCCCTTCCAGTGACCCTCCCCTTCTCATCAATTATTTCTATCCTAGCACTTTCCTCACCTTCTCATCTGTCACCTCCTCCTACCTCCCTTCTCATCAGTCATCTCACCCTACCCCTCTCCTTCTGGTCACCATCTCCTTATTATATATCATCTCCATCCCTAACCTTTCCTCCTTTTCTTCAGTCATCTCTATCCCAAACCTCCCTCCCTTTATTATCCATTTCTCTATCCGTCCCCAACCCTTCTTATCCATCATCTCTATATCTCTCCCCCTTCTCATCCATCTTCTATTCCTTCCACTCCTGTCTCATCTATTGTCTCTATCCTATCCTCCACTTCTCTTCCATCCTCTCTATCCTATCCCTATTCCCCTTCTCATCCATCATCTCTATCCCTATTCCTTCTTCATCATCATCTCTTTCCTTACCCCACCCTCCTTTCTTCAATCATCTCTATCCCTACTCTTCCCCTGCTCATTAATTATCTCTATCCCTATCCCTTCCCCACCTCATCCATCACCTTTATCCCACCTCCCCTTCTCTTCCATCATCTCTATTCCTACACCTCCCTTCCTCATCCATCATCTCTATCCCTATCCTCCCCATCTCATCCATCATCCCTATCCCTACCTCTTCATTCTCATCCATCATCTCAATCCCTCCCCTCCCTTCTCATGCTTCATCTCTATCCTTCCTTTCCTTCTCATCCATCATATCTATCCTACACCTCCCTTCTAACCCATCATCTTCCCTCCCCTCCGTTTCTCATCCTTTATCTCTATCCCTCCTCCTTCTTTTTGATCATCTGCATCGTCCTTCTCATGCATCATCTCTGTCCTGCCCCTCCACTTCCCATCCATCATCTCTATCCCTATCCCTCCTTCATCCATCATCTCTATCCCTACCCCATCCCTTCTCATTCATTATCTGCATCCCTACCCCAACCCTCCTCATCCAGCATCTCTATCCCTGCCTCCCTTCTTATCCATCCTTCATCCCTACCGTCCCATTCTCATCCATCATCGCTATTCCTACCATCCTCTCCCTTCTAATTCATCTTTATCTCCCTCCTTCTTATCCATCATCTCTATCCCCATCCATCCTTCTCATTCATTATCTGCACCTCATCCCAACCCTCCTCATCCATCATCTCTATCCCTGCCCTCCACTTCCATCCATCATCTCTAGCCCCTATCCCTCCCTTCATCATCCATCATCTCTATCCCTACTCCATCCCTTCTCATCATTATCATCCTATCCCTCTCATCCACATCTCTATCCTCCCTCCACTCTCATCCATCATCTCTATCCCTCCCTCCCCTTCTCATCCATCATCTCTATCCTCCCCTCCCCTTCTCATCCATCATCTCTATCCCTATCCCTCCCTTCTCATCATTATCTCATCCCTACCATCCCTCCTCATCCATCATCTCTATCCCTGCCCTCCATTCTCATCCATCATCTTTATCCCTACCCTCTCCTTCTCATCCATCATCTCTATCCCTACCCTCCCCTTCTCATCCATCATCTCTATCCTCTCCTCCCTTCTCATCAATCATCTCTATCCTCCTCCTCCATTCTCATAAATCATCTCTATCCTATTTCTCCCCTTCTCATCCATCATCTCTATCCCCACCCCTAACCTTCTCATCCATCATACTATCCTTCCTCCTCCTCTCTCATCCAACATCTCTGTCCTCCCTCCTTCTCATCCATCATCTCTATCCCTCCCTCCCTTCTCATCCATCATCTCTATCCCTCCCCCTCCCTTCTCATCCATCATCTCTATCCTTCCCTCCCCTTCTCAACCATCACTATATCCCTCCTCTCCCTTCTCATCTATCAGCTATCCTGCCACCTCTCCTTCTCATCCATCATCTCTATCCTTCCCTCTCCCTTCTCATCCTATCATCTCTATCCCTCCACATTCTCATCCACCATCTCTACCTCCCTCCTTCCGTATCCTCCCCTTCTCATCAATCATTCTATCTCATCCTATCCTCCCTTCTCATCCATCATCTCTATCCCTACCCTCCCTTCTCATCCATCATCTCTTCCCTACCTCTCCCTTCTGTCACCCTCCTCTTATTATCCATCATCTCTGTCCCTAACCCTTTCCTCCTTCTCATCCATCATCTCTATCCCAATCCCTCCCTCCACTTCTCATCCATCTTCTTTTCCTCCTCATCCCCTTCTCATCCACTTTCTCTATACTGTCCTCCCTTTCTCATCCATCATCTCTATCCTCACCTCCATTCTCATCCTATTCTCTATCCCTATCCTCCTTCTCCCCTTCATCTCTATCCCTCACCTCCCTCTCATCCATCTTCTCCATCCTTCCTCCAATCTCATCAATCATCTCTTTCCTCTCCCTCCCTTGTCATCCATCATCTCTATCTCTCCTCCTCCCTGCTCTTCTCATCCATCATCTCAACCTCCCGTCCCCATCTCATACATCATCTCTGTCCCTCCCCTCCCTTCTCATCCATCAACTCTATCCCTCCCTTCATCTTCTCATCCATCTTCTCTATCCCACTCCTCCCTTCTCATCCATCATCTATCCCTATTCCTCCCTCCAGTTTCATTCATCAACTCTATCCTTCCACCTCTCCTTCTCATCCAACATTCATCCTCCTTTTCCCATCCATTCTCATACATCTTGTCTATCCTCCTCCTACCCTTCTTTCCATCATCTCTACCTCCCTCCCTTCTCATCCATCATCTCTATCCCTCCTCCTCCCTTCTCATCCATCATCTCTATCCCTCCCTCCCTTCTCATCCATCATCTCTCCTTCCTCTCATCCATTATCTCCATCCCTACCAACACTCCTCATCCATCATCTCTATCCTCCTCCTTTATAATTCCAGCATTTCAATCCTATCCCTCCCTTCTCATCCATCATCTCTATCCATTCCCTCCCTTCTCATCCATTATCTCCATCCCTACCCCAACCTCCCATCCATCATCTCTATCCTCCCTCCTTCATCATCATCTCTATCCTTCCCCTCTCCTTCTCATCCATCATCTCTTACTCCTCTCCCTCCCTTCTCATCCATCATCTCTATCCCCTCCCTCCCTTCCATCCATCATCTCTATCCTACCCTCCCTTCCATCCATCTCTCTATCCCTCCCCTCCCCTTCCATCCATCATCTCTATCCCTACCCCTCCCCTACCTCATCATCATCTCTTCCCCTCCCCTTCTCATCCATCATCTCTATCCTATCCCTCCCATTCTCATCCATCATCTCTATCCCTATTTCTCCTTTTCATCCATCATCTCTATCCATCCTTGTCTTCTCATCCATCTTAGCTATCCCTATCCCTCCTTCTCATCCATCAATCCTATCCCCCCTCTCACTTTCATCCATCATCTCTATCCCCACCACTCCCTCACTCTCTAATCCATCATCTCCATCCCTCCCTCCCTTCTCATCCATCATCTCAATCAATGCCTCTCCTTCTCATCCATCATCTCTATCCCTGCCCTCCCTTTCTCATCCATCTCTCTATCCTTCTTCTCCCTTCTCATTCATCCATCTTTCCCTACCCCTCCTTTTCTAATCCTTCAACTCTATCCCTCCATTCCCTTCTCATCCATCATCTCTATCCCACCCTAACCTTCTCATCCATCATCGCTATCCCTGCCCCTCCCTTCTCATCCATCATCTCTGTTCCTCCCCTCCCACTTCATCCATCATCTCTCCTCTCCCTTCTCATCCATCATCTCTATCCCTCCCTCTCCCTTCTCATCCATCATCTCTATCCCTCCCTCCCTTCTCATCCATCATCCCACCCATCCCTTCCTCTTCTCATTCATCATCTCTATCCCTCCTCCCCTTCTCATCCATCTTCTCTATCCCTCCCCTCCTTGTCATCCATCATCTTCTATATTATTCCCCACCCCTTCTCATAAATAGTCTCTGTCCTATTCCTCCCATTCTCATCCATCATCTCTATCCCACCCTAACCTTCTCATCCATCATCTCTCCCACCCCTAACCTTCTCATCCATCATCTCTATCCCACCCTAACCTTCTCATCCATCATTTCTATTCATCCCCTCCACTTTTAGCCATATCTCTATCCTACTCCCCTTCTCATCCATCATCTCTATCCATCCCTCCTTCTCATCCATCATCTCTATCCTTCCTCCCTTCTCATCCATCATCTCTATCCCTCCTCCTCCTTCTCATCCATCATCTCTATCCCTCCCTCTCCCCTTCTCATCCATCATCTCTATCCCTCCCTCCCTTCTCATCCATCATCTCTATCCCTCCTTCCTCTCATCCATCATCTCTATCCTCCCCTCCCTTCTCATCCATCATCTCTATCCACCCCTCCCTTCTCATCCATCATCTCTATCCCCACCCTACCTTCTCATCCATCTTCTCTATCCTTTATCCCTCCCTCCATCATCCCTATCACTCCACCTCCCTTCTCATCCATATTTCTCACCCTATCCCTGCCATCCTGATCCATCATCTCTATCCCTACCCCTCCCTCCTTCTCAGATCTCTTTCCTATTCACTCCCCCCTCTCATCCATCAGCTCTATCCTTCCCCTCCCTTCTCATCCAACATGGCTATCCACTCATTCCCTTCTCCATCTTCTCTTTCTCTCCTCCCTTCTCATCCATCTTTCTATCCTCTATCTCCCTTCTCATACATTTCTCTACCTCCCCCTCCTTCTGAGCCATCATCTCTATCCCTACCCTCTTCTCATCTATCATCTCTGCCATCCTCCTCTTCTCATCCATCATCTCTTTCCTCCTCCTCTTCTCTTCCATTTCTCTATCCCTATCCCTACCCTTCTCATCCTCATTTCTATCCCTCCCTTCTTGTCCATCATCTCTATCCCTCCCTCCATTCTCATCCATCGTCTCTTCCCTTCGCTCCTCCCTTCTCTTCAATCACTCTATCCTACCCCTCCTGTTTCATCCATTATCTCATCTCTCCTCATCCCTCCTCATCCAACATCTGTTCCATATCCCTCCTTCTCATCCATCTTCTCTATCCCTACCCCTCCCACCTCATCCATCATCTTTATCCCTATCCCTCCCATTCTCATCCATCATCTTTTCCCCTACCTACCCTTCTTATCCATTATTTCTATCCTCCCTCCCTCCCTTCTCATCCATCTCTCATCCATCCTTCTCCCCTTCTCATCCATCATCTCTATCCTCCTCTATTCTCATCCATCATCGCTATCCTTCCACCTCTCCTTCATCCAACATCTCTATCCTCTCCTCCCTCCTTCTCATCCATCATCTCTATCCCTCCCCTCCACGTGCTCATTCCATCATCTTCTCCATCCCTCTCCCTTCTCATCCATCATCTCTTTCCATCCCCTCCTTCTCATCCATCTCTCTAATCCTTCCCTCCCATTCTCATCCATCATCTCTATCCCACCCTCCCCTCTCATCCATCTTCTCTTCCCTCCTCCATTAACATCCACCATCTCTATCCTACCCTCCTTTGGTCACTCTCCCCTTCTCATCCATCATTTCTATCCCTCCCTTCTCCCCTTCTCATCTATCACCTTTCTCCCTCCTCCCCTTCTCATCATTCATCTCTATCCCTCTACCCTTCCCTCCTTCCCCTTCTCATCCATCATCTCTCATACCTACCCTTTCCTCCTCTTCTCTTCATCATCTCTACTACCCCTCCCCCATTCTCTATCCATCTTCCTCTCCCTCCCACTCCCTTCTCATCCATCATCTCTATCCCTATCCCTCCTTCGGTCACCCTCCCTTCTCATCCACTCATCTCCATACCTACCTTTCCTCCTCTTCTCTTCCATCATCTCTACTCCCTCCCTCCCATTCTCATCCATCATCTCTATCCTCCTCCCCTTCTTGTCGATCTTCTCTTCGTATCCCTCCTTCTCTATCCTATCACTCCCTTCTCATCCATCATCTCTTTCGCTCCCCTCCACTTCTCATCCATATCTCTATCCCTACCACTCCCTTCTCATCCATCTTCTCTATCCTTCCCTCCTTCTCATCCATCGTCTCTTCCCAATCCATCCTTCTCATCCATCATCTCTGGCCTTTCCTCCCTTCTCACCCATCAATCTGTCCTTCACCTCCTTCTCATCCAACATCTTTCCCTCCTCTCCTTCTCATCATCTTCTCTATCCCTCCCCTCCCTTCTCATCCATCATCCATTATCTCTATCCTCCTCTCCCTTCTCTTCCATCATCTCTATCTGTCCCATTCCCTCTCATCCACTATCTCTTCTGTTCACCTCCCATTCCTATCCATCATCTCTATCCCTGCCCACCCCAATCATCCATCATCTCTTTCTACCCTCCCATTATCATCCATCTTCTTTATCCCTACCCTCCACTTCTCATTCCATCATCTCTATCCCTACCCATCTCTTCTCATTCCATCATCTCTATCCCTACCCTCCTTTCTAATTCATCATCTCTATCCCTCCCTCAACTCCTCATCCATCATCTCTGTCCCTACCCTTCTCATCCATCAACTCTATCCTTCCCACTTCTCATCCATCATCACTACTCCCTCCACTCCATCTCATCCATCATCAATATCCCTCCACTCCCTTTCTCATCCAACATCTCTATCCTCTCCCTCCCTCCTGTCTCATCATCATCTCTATCAATCCCTGCCCTTCTCATCCATCACATTTATCCCTCCCTCACCTGCTCATTCACCATCTCTATCCTCTCTCCCTTCTCATCCATCAATGCTGTCCTTCCACCTCCTTCTCATCCAACATCTTTCCTCCCCCTCTTTCTCATCATCTTCTCTATCCTCCCCTGACCTTCTCATCCATCATCTTCTCCCATCCCTCCTCCAATTCCATCCACCATCTCTTTCCTACCCTCCTTCGGTCACCCTCCTCTTCTTATCCATCATTTCTATCCCTACCCTTCTCCCTTTTCATCCATCATCTCTATCCCTACCCTCCCCTTCTCATCCATCATCTCCATCCCTCCTCCTCCCCTTCTCATCCATCTTCATCCTCCCCACCCCTCTCCTCCTTCTCATCCATCATCTCTATCCCTACCCACCTCCCTTCTCACCCATTATCTCTATCCCCCCTCCTTCTTATCCATCATCTCTATCCCTCCCCCCTTCTCATCCATCTTCTCTATCCTTATCCCTCCCTTCTCATCCATCTTCTCTATCCCTCCCCTCCCTTCTCATCCATCATCTCTATCCTACCTCTCCCTGCTCATTCATCATCTCTTTCCTCCCCATCCCATTCTCATCCATCTTCTCTATCCTATCCCTCCTTCTCATCCACCTTCTCTATCCCTATCACTCCCATTCTCATCCATCATCTCTATCCCTCCTCCCTCTCCTTCTGATCCATCATCTTTATCCCCAACCATCCCTTCTCATCCATCATCTCTATCCCTATGCTCCCATTCTCATCCATCATCTCTATCGCTCCCCTCCCACTTTCACCCATATCTCTATCCTACCACTCCCTTCTCATCCATCTTCTCCATCCCTACTCCATTCCTCCTTTCTCAACCATCATCTCTCTCCTTCATTCCCTTCCATCATCTCTATCCCTCCCTCCCTTCTCATCCATCATCTCTATCCCTACCCTCCCTGCTCATCCATCATCTCTATCCCTACCCTCCTTCTCATCCATCATCTCTATCCCTACCCCTACCTGCTCATCCATCATCTCTATCCCAATCCCTCCTCCCATTCTCATCCATTTTCACTATCTGTCCCACCCTTCTTATCCATCATCTCCTACCTCCCTCCTTCTCATCCATCATCTCTATCCCTCCCTGTTCATCCATCATCTCTATCCTCCCTGCTCATCCATCATCTCTATCCATACTCATTTCTCCCTTCTAATCCATCATCTCTTTCCTCCCTTCCATTTCATCCATCATCTTATTCCTACATCAACCTTCTCATCCATCATCTCTATCCTACCACTCCCTCTCTAATCCATGATCTCTATCCCTCCCCTCCTTCTCATACATCATCTTTATCCTCCTCTCTTCTCATCCATCAACACTATCCTTCCACCTCTACTTCTCATCCAACATCTCTATCCTTCCCTCTCCCCATCTAATACATCATCTCTATCCCTCCTGCAGTTCTTATCCACCATCTCTATGCCTACCCCTCCCTTCCAGTGAGCCTCACCTTCTCATCAATCATTTCTATCCCTACCGCTTTCCTCCTTTCTTATCTATCACCTCTTCCTACCCTCCCTTTCTCATCCTTCATCTCTATCCCTACCCCTCTCCTTCTGGTCACCCTCCTTATTATACATCATCTCCGTCCCATACCCTTTCCTCCTTCTCTT
The DNA here is from genome assembly GCA_016271365.2 of Neoceratodus forsteri. NCBI lineage: Eukaryota > Metazoa > Chordata > Ceratodontiformes > Ceratodontidae > Neoceratodus > Neoceratodus forsteri. Next base: position 5,541,749 of record CM057449.1, on the reverse strand, counting down.
CCATCGTCTCTATCCCAATCCCTCCCTCCCATTCTCATCCATTTCACTATCTGTCCCCACCCCTTCTTATCCATCATCTCCATACCTCCCCTCCCTTCTCATCCATCTTCTATGTTCCTCCCCTCCATTCTCTTCCATCTTCACTCTCCTCCCTTTCTCATCCATCATCTCTGTTCCTATCCCTCCCTTCTCACCCATCGTCTCTATCCCTATTCCTCCACTTCTCATCCATCATCCTGTCCTCTTACTCCCCCTTCTCATCCAACATCTCTATCCAACCTCACCCCTCCCTTCTGTTCAATCATCTCTTCCCTACCTCTCCCTGCTCATCCATTATCTATCCCTACCCTTCATCCATCATCTCTATCCCTACCCTCCTCCCTCTCATTCATCTTCTCCATCCTCCCTCCCTTCTCATCCATCATCTATCCCTCCCCTCCCTCTCATTCATCTTCTCTATCCCTTCCCTCCCATCTCATCAATCATCTCTTTCCCTCTTCCTCCTTGTCATCCATCATCGCTATCTCTCCTCCTCACCTGCGTTCTCACCCATCATCTCCAACCCTCCCTCCCCATCTCATACATCATCTCCATCCCTCCCTCCCTTCTCATCCATCATCTCTACCCCCCCCTCCCCATCTCATACATCATCTCTGTACCTCCCTCCTTCTCATCCATCATCTCTAACCCTACCCTCTATTTCTCATCCATCATCTCTATTCCTACCCCTCAACTTCTCATCCATCATCTCTATATCCTTCCCCTTCCTCTCTCATCCATCATCTCTATCCCTCCCCTCCTTTCTCATCCATCATCTCTATCCCTTCCCTCCCTTCTCATCCATCATCTCTATCCTCTACCTCCCTTCTCATCCATCATCTCTATCCTACCCTCCCTTCTCATCCATCATCTCTATCCTCCCTCCCCTTCTCATCCATCATCTCTGTCCTCTTCTCCTTCCATTTCATCCTCTCTTTCCTCCCCTCCATTTCATCCTTCAACTCTATCCCTCCATTCCCTTCTCATCCATCATCTCTATCCCCACCCTAACCTTCTCATCCATCATCTCATCCCTACCCTCCCCTTCTGGTCACCCAGTGCTTCTCATCCATCATCTCTATTCCTCCCCTTCACGCTTCTTATCCATCATCTCTAACTGTCCCCTTCCCTTCTCATCTTTCATCGCCACCATCCCCTTCCCCTTCTTATCCCTCATCTCTATCATTCCCCTTTCTTCTCATCCATCATCTCTATCCCTCCCCTCCCTTCCATCCATCTTATCTATCCCTACTCTCTCCTGCTCATCCATCGCCATCCCTCCCCTCCCTTCTCATCCATCATCTCTATCCCTACCCTCCTTCTGATCCATCATCTCTATCCCTCCCTCTCCTTCCATCCATCATCTTTATCCTTCCCTCCCTTCCATTCATCTTCTCTATCCCTTCCCTCCCCATCTCATCAATCATCTCTTTCCTCTTCCTCCTTGTCATCCATCACTATCTCTCCTCCTCACCTGCCATTCTCACCCATCATCTCCAACCCTCCCTCCCCTTCTCATACATCATCTCTATCCCTCCCCTCCCTTCTCATCCATCATCTCTAACCCTCCCTCCTTCTCATTCATCATCTCTATCCCTTCCTCTTCCTTTCTCATCCATCATCTCTATCACTTGCCCTCCTTTCTCATCCATTCTCTCTCACTTGCCTCTTTCTCATCCATTCTCTCTATCCTTCTTCTCAGTTCTCATTCATCTCTCTTTCCTACCCCTCCTTCTAATCCTTCAATTATATCCCTCCAGTCCCTTCTCAACCATCATCTCTATCCCCACCCTAACCTTCTCATCCATCATCCTATCCTATCCCTCCCTTCTCATCCATCATCTCTATCCCTCCTCCCTCTCATCCATCAACTCTATCCTTCTCCTTTCTTCTCATCCATCTTCCTATCCTCCCTTCTCATCCATCATCTCTATCCTTCCTCCTTCCATTCATCTTCTCTATCCTTCCTCCCATCTCATCAATCATCTCTTTCCCTCTTCCTCCTTGTCATCCATCACTATCTCTCCTCCTCACCTGCCATTCTCACCCATCATCTCCAACCCTCCCCTCCCTTCTCATCCATCATCTCTATCCCTCCCTCCCTCCCTTCTCATCCATCAACTCTATCCTTCCCCTCCCGTCTCATCCATCTTCTTTATCCCTATCCCTCCCTTCTCATCCCTTCATCTCTATCCCTTTTTCCCTTCTCATCCATCATCTCTATCCCTCCTCTGACCTGCCCTTCTCATCCATCATTTCTATCCCTCGACTCCCCTTCTCATCCATAATCTCTATCCTTCCCTCTCTTCTCATCCAACATCTCTATCCCTCCTCTCCCATCCACTTCTCATCCATCATCTCTATCCCCCCTCCCTTCCATCCATCATCTCTATCCCTAATCCTCCCATTTCCATTCATCTTCTTTATCCCTCCCTCCCCATCATCCATCATCTCTATTCCTACCCTTCAATTGTAATACATCATCTCTACCCCTCCCTTCTCATCCATCTTCTCTATCCCTCCCTCCCTTCTCATCCAGCATCTTTCCCTACCCATCCCTTCCGGTCACCCTCCTCTTCCCATGAATCATTTCTATCCCTACCCCTTTTCTCCCTTTCTCATCTATCGCCTCTCTCCTCCCCTCCTTCTCATCCATCATCTCCATCCCTACCCCTTTCCTCCCCTACTCTTCCATCTTTTCTATTCCTACCCACCCCTCTCCTCCCTTCTCATCATCATCTCTTTCCATCCCTCTCCTTCTCATCCATCACCTCTTTCCATCCCTCTCCTTCTCATCCATCACCTCTTTCCATCCCTCTCCTTCTCATCCATCTTCTAAATACCTTCCCATCCCATTCTCATCCATCTTCTCTGTCCCTCCCTCTCCCTTCTCATCCATCGTCTCTGTCCCTCCCTCTCCCTTCTCATCCATCGTCTCTGTCCCTCCTCTCCCCTTCTCATCCATCATCTCTGTCCCTCCCTCCCCTACTCATCCATCATCTCCATCCCTACCCCTTTCCTCCCCTACTCTTCCATCTTTTCTATTCCTACCCCACCCTCTCCTCTCCTTCTCATCCATCATCTCTTCCATCCCTCTCCTTCTCATCCATCACCTCTTTCCATCCCTCTCCTTCTCATCCATCTTCTAAATACCTTCCCATCCCATTCTCATCCATCTTCTCTGTCCCTCCTCTCCCTTCTCATCCATCATCTCTGTCCCTCCCTCTCCCTTCTCATCCATCGTCTCTGTCCCTCCCTCCCCTTCTCATCCATCGTCTCTGTCCCTCCCTCTCCCTACTCATCCATCATCTCCGTCCCAACCCCTTTCCTCCCTACTCTTCCATCTTTTCTATTCCTACCCCACCCTCTCCTCTCCTTCTCATCCATCATCTCTTTCCATCCCCTCCTTCTCATCCATCACCTCTTTCCATCCCTCTCCTTCTCATCCATCTTCTAAATACCTTCCATCCCATTCTCATCCATCGTCTCTGTCCCTCCCTCTCCCTTCTCATCCATCATCTCTGTCCTCCTCTCCCCTACTCATCCATCATCTCTCTCTCCCCTACCCTTCCCTCCCTTTCTCAGCATTCATCTCTTTCCCTAACCATCCACTTCTGGTCACCCTTCACTTGCACATCCTTACTGTCGTATTCACATTCTGTTGCTACCCTTATAGAGTAGTCCAACAGTATAGCACCCTACACCCCACTGTGGGGCATCCCACCCATATACCTTGCAGCAATAATATAATCACCTCCACATTGGAAGTGTATGGAAACAAAGGCACAACACCCTTACAATCCAATCCATGTTGAGCCCAAGAAATCCAGTTCACCAACATTACAGGTGAATTCATTGTGGTGCACACATTATGGTGCTCTAATGAAGTCACTATTCTGATGTTATATGGCTTAGAAAATGCATTCCAGTTTGCATGTGATACTACCAGTATAAATCCTTCTTACAAAGTACACAAGCTAATACTGTAGAGACATATATACGCTAGCCAAGAGTAAACTGTATAAAACATTAATTCAGGCTTTTTGATCATTCAATGCTTGTATTTGTTATCTGAAACACACTAACAAGGCAGATACATTCATTTATTGACTGTATATTCCCAGTGTAGTGGCATTCTGTCTCATTGCCTAATTAGTGATAATGATTAATAGCACAATCAAAGAGGGCAAAGGGAAAATATATTATAAGCTTATTTTTAGCATTTTCTGACCCTTAATGTTACTGAACTGCATAACACAAAACTATTCCAATCTATTTGTGCTGTGAAATGTTTCTCTTCTTCTGTCACAGAGTGTTCATCGATTTAGTTTGGGTGACAGAAAATGATGCAAAGTTGAGCAGTTTTGACTGACCAGACTACAGCATGTGAATTAATTCTCTATCAAAATTTGAGAGAGGGTCTCACAGCAGATGAAAAGCCATTTGGGTACATTATTAGGATTTTCCCATATGAAAACTGCAAGTTCCCACCTAAACACAAAATAAAATGAATAAAGAATGACATAATTCATTAAACTCCTTGTAAGCACAGGTTTATCATAAATCCAAACACATGGTTATGAACACACCAATAAAGTATTCTATCAATTATATCACCAGCTGACATTTTAAAATTGCTGTGTGATCTTTCACAACTCCCTTGCCCTCCAGGGCTCCAGTCTCTATACAGCTGAGGAAATGGATTCAAAGCGGGACCTGTGATGAGAATAAATAGTTACATCTCAGCTGGGGTATATTTAAATTAAAAACAATGTAAAATATGACAACACATTTTAGAAGCAGTTCATATTTCAGCCTCAGACCAGGCATCATCCTGCAGTGACTCAGTACAAATAACGTGATTCACCACAGTATAGACAGCTGGATGGGAAAGGCTCTAGCCTGAAGATATACTGAATACTTTAAAAATAACTAGCAAACATCTTGAAACGTCCTGGATCAAAGTTATACCACAGCTGCATATTTTATCTTCACATACAATGTACACAAACTCAGTAGAATAAATGTTATGTGCCACGAAAGGGCCTGTTGACAGAAAAGGGCACTAACCTGAAAATAGATGCTTGAAAACTGAACTAGCACAGCAGATTAAAACCCCAGCAAACTCAAAGAATCCACTTGCTGTCCTGCTGCTCAGTCACATGTCCACTGATGAATGTCCAGCTCAGTAAGCAGTAATTAACACCATAGAAACACTCAACAACAAGCATTTGTCAATTCAGATGTTGTCTTGCCGGTATTAGCATTGGTAGTGCTGGAGTTAGAGATGCATAATAGGAATAGCAGTGAAGTATTGAACTGATGTCAACCCCACCCCCACCCTGCGAGAGTGACAGGCATTGGGGTGTGCCTTTGGGTCGTCAGTTAATGCTCACACCATTTTACCTCACCCTGCCCTGTAGACACTGACAAGTGTTGTGGTGTACTTTGGCTTTATACTTACCCCATTCCATAAGGAAATATGCTGAGATGGATTCAGTGTAGGAGAATGGGGTGAACTTTAGGCCAACACTCCAAGGCAGACCTCTGTCTGTCACTGGCTGCAGGGTGGGGTGTAATGGCGTGAGCATTACAGCCAATGATCCCAAGTCACATGCCCACTCGTCAGTTCCCAGTGGTGCTACAGTTGAAACCCTAACACCATAGGCGTGTGTTAGTATTTTTACCCAAATTTTCAACATAGGCTTTTGTGACACAACCTCATGAATAGCGGCACTATCAGTTTGTTAGCTGAAAGGTTGTTTTGCACAGCGGCTATGCCATTTGGTGACACAGGGATGATAACACATTTTGGGCAGGATGTGAAAAATGACAACTGTATTGTTCATGAGGAGGTGTAAAAATGGCAACATTGAAAATCTGGAGTGAAAATATGAAAAATTGGTGAAGTATTCAGCATGCTTAGAAATTGTGCAACACACATCCGTAACCCAATTATTTTGTGGATTTTTAACCACATTTTCAACATAGGCATTTTGGGACCTCTTATCATGAACAGTGACACTGATTTTGTTAATCTGTCCCAAAGTTGATTTCCACAGCAACTACACCTTTATGCCACAGGTGCGAAACACATTTTGGGCAGTGTACAAAAATGGCAGGCACACTGTTCATAAGTGTGGAAAAAAAAATGTCAATGTTTAAAATCTGGCATGAAAATATTGCAAATTTCCAAGGTTACAGGGTGCGTGAAAACTGGGCAATGTATTCTTGTAACACAGTCATTTTATGGACTTGCATCACCAAATTTTCAACATAAGCATTATAGGACCTCTGCTCATGAACAGTGTCACCATCATTTTCTCAAACTGTCCTGAAAACTGATTTCTAGATAGCAAACGTGCATATTCTGCGCCAGACATGCGAAATGCATTTTGGCCAGGATATATAAAATGACAACTGTACTGTTCATAAAGAGGTGTGGAAAAATACCAATTTGAAAATCTGGAGTGAAAATTTACAAATTCAGGAAGTTATGAGCATGCATGGAAACTGCATAACGCATGCTCATAAAACAGCTTTCTTGGATTTTCCACCAATTTTGCAACATAGGCTTTTGAGAGCCCCCTCATGAACAGTGGCACTGTCATTTTGTTAATTGGTCCCAGAAGGTGATTTCAAGCAGTGACCGCAAAACCACCTTTTGACTCTGAATAATGCCATGACAATGACTGAATTCATGAGGAAGGGTCCCAATAATGACATGTTTAAAATTTGGTGCCAAAATTCCCAAAATATCTAAGATATGCACCAAAGTTGAAAAACAAACCTATTTATGCCATTATACAGCTTACGTTTCTTCAGTCAGCTTTGAAGAGTGCAGATGTGTTCTGGTCCACTCAAGATCATTGCGCCGTGCTCCAGAGGTAAGTATGGGGTGAGGGGTGTGATAGGCAGGATGCACAGAGGGTGGTTGTGGATTGGGAGGGCCACCGGACTTGACAAGGGACCGTTTCTGCTTTGTAGGTTAAAAAATAAATTATGGATGGTTTTGTTTTGCAGGGGTATTTGACATGCTGAGCTGGGCCCCAGCTTGCCAACTGAGTGTTTTGGGGTGCCTGTAGCTGACGGAGGATTGGGCACCCCATTGGCAAATATCAAGGGGCACAAGAGCCAAGGGGATTGGGCACCCCTCGGCACACAACAAAGCAGGTGGGACATTATGCCAATTTTGGCGGGCCCCCATCAGCAAATTAAATGGGGAAGGGGGACTGAAGCTGATGGGGATTGGGCCACCGCTGGCAAAGAATTACTGTTTGGGAGATGATGCCTAGGGGAATAGGAACCCCTTGGCATACACTTTAAATGGGAGGGAGGTCATTATGCTCACAGGAGGGCGCCCTGCTGGCAAATGAAGAGGAGGATTGGGCACTCTGCATGGCAGCAGCAAGTGCCACCATGTTTATTGAACTGCTTCACCAGGAAAGGCACATCGAGGGCATGTTATTGTGCCTCTGAATGACAAGCTTGCCTCTCTCATTGCAGTGGCACTTTCCTTAGATCTGGTGGCCTATATGTCAGCAGCTGCATGCTACCTTATTGGGGAATGAGAGATGCACCTACTGATGCATGCCCTGCATTCCCCACAGAGACCACACCTCCAAACCTGTTGCTAACATGATATGTTGATAGCGCATGCAGGAGCCAACATAAAAATAATTACATAATATGAACTACTAACCATCCCAAATGTATGAGGCCACAAAAATCTATCCATTTTGGCTAGGAAGCCACTTATCAACCATCTAGATATATTGTAATTTACATACAAAAGGGGAGGCCTCTACACTTGGAGAATAACTGCAGTCTGGGGTAAATAAAGTTTGATTATGCCACTCTCTCTCCTGGCTTACAGCTGATCCTCTTGTTAAACTAATTGCTTGAATGATTTTCCTCATAAACCAGTCTGTCCCTAAAATGTATTCTATTAGTAATGTATGGCTATCCTAATAATACCATCATAACTCACACAGTGCATTCCTCTAATCCTGTCATAGAAATCCACTGACAGCATTACGAAATCCCATAATACTATTGGTGCTCCTATACCCTTCACAAGCACAGTAAGAAAGGAAGGATTAGGAGTTAAACACATTGTTGGTAGAATGGTGTTGAACTAAGGGTATGGGGTTGTGGGCAGCTGGAGCAGTACCTGGTATAATAATCTGTCTGCAAGGGATAAGGCGGCACCTGAGTGGGGAGAGGAAGGAGCTGTTAAAGCAAAGACTGAGAGGTATGTTGCAACAAAGGTGGATTTAAACTAGATGGGGGCTGCCAAGTGGACAGCAGGTAGCAGGGATCTGATAGAGTGGAGTCACAGGCTGCCCTCCACACTAGCAGACAAGGACTTGAGGTGGTTAAAAGGAGGGAGTAGAAGGAGGAGAAAGAGGCCAGTGAAGGAAGGGAAGGGAACAGGATGGAGGGTGGTCTCCTTGAATGCAAGAAGTTTAGGAAACAAATCAGCTGAGCTATAGGCACTCTTAGCAGTGTGGAGGGTGGATATTGCAGCTGTCACAGAAATGTGTGCAACTGAGCACAGGACTGGGATCTGGCAATCCCAGGATAGAAATTATACAGGAATGACCTAAGAAAGGGGGGTGTGGTCTGTGTGAGGGACGGGATCAAATGCACAATGGATGAGGGGAAGAAAGGAGAACAGAGGCAATCTGGCTCTAGCTCTTGGACTCAAGAGGTAGGAAACTGAGGTTTGGGGTGGCAGAGCCACCGTCCCAGTCTGAGGAGGTTGACAGGGAATTAGCAGGACAAATCAGAAAGGTTTGTAGAAAGGGAAGGTGGTCATCGTGGGGATTTCAACTTGCTGTGGGTTGACTGGAGCATTCTGGTCACCTCCAGTGCTAGGGAGAAGTGCTTCTGGATGCGATCCAGGAGGATCTCCTGACACAGTTGGTTAGTGTACCTACTAGGCTAAAGAACACTTTAGATCTGGTATTGTTGAATGGGAGGCAGCAAGGAAATAAAGGTGGAGGACCCACTAGCCGGCAGCGATCACCAAACGGTGTGCTTTATTATCACGATGTGGGAAAGCCAGAGAAATCAGTTACTCAGGTGGTAAACTTCAGGGTGCGGCCTTTGGGAGGATGCAGGAAGTACTGAAAGGAAACTAGAGGGCATAAGGCAATAGATGAGCACTGGAGCAGAAATGGATATTATTAAATTGGGGATTGCAGAGGCAACAGAAGCCTGCACCAAGACACAGAGTAAGGGGAGCAGAGCAAGGAAACCATGCTGGTTGAACAGCGAGGTAGTGGAGGTGGTGAGAGCAAACCCAGAGGCGCATCAGAGGTATAGGAGGATGGGGAAGGAAGGGACAGGGAGGAGTATGCAAGATAGTCCAGGGAGGTGACCAGAAAAGTGAGAGAAGCCAAGGCCCAGAGGACGGAGATTAGCGTGGGGAATTAACGGGAGAAAGTCTTTTCAGATACATCCGGGAGAAAAGGAAGTGCAAGGAGACAATAGTGAGGATAAAAGGTGGTGAGTGAACAGAAAGAGGAAGGAGCAGGCAGAAGCACTGAATGAATACTTTTGCTTGGTGTTAATGGAAGAAAAGGGGTGATCACTACCAACATGAGCTGGGAGAGTGGGGACAGGGGAGAGGAGACGATAGATGGAAGAATTGAGGCAAGTAGAGTCCTAGAGGGCCTAATGGCGCTGAAGGTAAACAAGGCATCAGGGCTAGATGGTATCCACCCCAGGGTGCTGAGGGAGATGGCAGAGGTGGTGGAGCCACAGGCAGATCTGTACAGCACCTCACTGGAGTCGGATGTGTGCCAATGGACTGGAGGATGGCACATGTACTACCATTACACAAGAGCTGGCCAAGGGATGAACTGGGTAATTATCATCCAGTAAGTCTCATCTCCTTAGTGTGCAAACTCATGGAAACAATACTGAAGGAAAGACTGGTGGTGTACCTGGAGGACAATGGCCTCCAGGATGTGAGGCAACATGGGTTCATTTTGGCGAAGTCTTGTCAAACCAACTTGATAGAATATTATGACTAGGTGACAGGTGAGCTGGATAAGGGTTATCTGGTGATGTTCTTTACTTGGACTTCAGCAAGGCCTTCAATTCAGTGTCACTGGTAAGGCCACACTTAGAGTATTGTGTGCAGTTTTGAGTCCATACCTAAAGCGTGATATCGGGCTACAGAAGGGGAGCAGAGGATGGCAATGAAGATGATATGTGGAATGGAGGGAGAGACTATGAAAGCAGACTGTGAGACCTGAATATGTACACTCTGGAGGACAGAAGAGACAGGGAGGACATGATAGAGACGTCTCAAGAATCAGAGGAAATCTATAAGAATGGGGCAGACTGGATCTTTAAACTAAGGAGGGAGAGACAATAGGGGGCATGGGCTAAGAATGGGGAAGATTTAGGAGGAAATAATGAAACACTATTTCACAGAGAGGGTGGTAGCAAAATGGAACACACTACCAGAATGGGTGGTATCATGTAAATCTGAACAGCTTCAAAAGGGTATGAGACAGGGAACAGAGGAAAGTGGGGCTGGCAGTGGGATGAGAAAGGGCAGAGGGTGGGGAAGCTGCAAACTAGGAGTGCTACCTGCACACTCGAGCAGACCTAGATAGTCAGATGCTTCATTTCTGCTGGCACATTCGTATGTTCATATTGTTGGTTGTTCAATGATTGTATTACGAGATCTCAGTACAAGCGACAGACTTTGTAAAGCAGTGTTGCTAGACAACAGGCTTTACTCAACTACGAACACTCACCAGACCTGTAGTGATCTGTCACTGTTGTGAACAGTGAAAGCTGACCAGCATGCAGGGTGGGAACACACTGACTGCGCTCCCTGCTTAATGTCAACAACTTCCTGGTGCACTGTGCAGTGTGAACTGCAATCAAAGCTAGTGCTGTTACTTTTCCTTGGCTCTTCCCACTTGCCAAAACTGCCAAAAGCAAAACCAGCAAAAATCCTGTCAGTGTGAGCCAGCATTTATTGGGCCTGCTGTACACAGTGAACTCTGATTTACCAAATCCTCAGGGTCAGTGTGAGCCAGCTTTTATTGTACCTGCTGTATACAGTAAACGCTGATTTGTCAATTCCTCAGGGTCAGTGTGAACCAGCTTTTATTGTACCCGATGTATGCGGTGAACGCTCATTTACCAAATCCTCCGGTCAGTGTGAGCCAGCTTTTACTGTACCTGCTGTATACAGTGAATGCTGATTTACCAAACACTCAGCGCCAGTGTGAGCCAGCAATTATTGTATGCTGTATACAGTGAACGCTGAATTACCAAATCCTCTGGGTCAGTGTGAGCCAGCATTTATTGTACCTGCTGTATAGAGTGAGCACTGATTTACCAAATCCTCAATCTGTGTGAGACAGCTTTTATTGCACCTGCTGAATACATTGAACGATGATTTACAAAATGCTCATGGACAGTGTGAGACAGCTTTTATTGAGCCTGCTGTATACAGTGACGCTGATTTACCAAACCCTCAGTGTCAGTGTGAGCCAGCATTTATTGTGCCTGCTGTATAGAGTGACTGCTGATTTACCAAATCCTCAGGGTCAGTGTGAACCAGCTTTTATTGTACCTGCTGTATGCAGTGAACGCTGATTTACCAAATCCTCTGGGTCACTGTGAGCCAGCATTTATTAAAACTGCAGTATACAGTGAATGCTGATTTACCAAATCCTCTGGGTCAGTGTGAGCCAGCTTTTATTGTACCTGCTGTATAGAGTGAACGCTGATTTACCAAATCCTCAGTCTGTGTGAGACAGCTTTTATTGCACCTGCTGAATACATTGAAAGTGATTTATAAAATGCTCATGGACAGTGTGAGCCAGCTTTTATCGAGCCTGCTGTATATAGTGACTGCTGATTTACCAAATCCTCAGGGTCAGTGTGAGCCAGCTTTTATTGTACCCAATGTGTGCGGTGAACGCTCATTTACTAAATCCTCAGGGTCAGTGTGAGCCAGCTTTTATTGTACCTGCTGGCCCAGATATTCAAAAGGTTGCGCCATTGCGCAACAGGGTTCTTACGCGCAACTCCCAAAAATGCGCCATTCTGCGATATTCAGAAGGGCCAGTTGCGTCACTGAAAACATGCTGAGCAACAGCGCAATGGAAATGAAGGCATGCGCGGCTCCGAAGGCGGGTCCATGCATAAAGTGTGCAATGTGATATTCAACACCTATGCGAATGCGCAAGAGCGGCTCAGCCGGAAGTTGTATTAGTAGCTGGAATTTGAGCCAAAACAAAAGGCTCAAGGAAGCGGCGCAAGAACCCTAGCAGGCCGCAAACTGGGGAGACAGAGACAGAGAGAGACAGAAGCTGGAAGGGCAGACAGAGACAGTGGGTCCAGGAGGACAGAGAGGCCAGCGGGGTGCCTGGTGCAGTGGAAGCAGCAGTGGGGGCAGCGGGGTAACACAGGAACAGCAGCTGGGGGCAGAAGCCAGGGAAATGGACAGTGCCAGCTTCACATGGAAGCTGTAATGAGGGGTGAGACATCATGCTGCAGGGGGCGTGGTCGCGGAGGGCCTGTGGCGGCGTGCCCCGACAGGCGGTGGTCGTGCCCACCTCAGCTTCGAGCTGTACAGACGTCGATCATGGCCCGGTACCACCTGAACAGGGCAATACTGAGATGGCTCTGTGAGCTGTGCAGTGATGATGCAGACACCCTCACGACGGAGTCACGCTCTGTCTGTGGAGACCAAGGTGACAGCCTGCATGTGCCTGCTCACCACGGGCACCTTCCAGAGGCCGACAGGGACACCACAGGCATTACACAGTCGGCCACGTCATGCATCCTCACCCAATTCCTCAGCGCACTGCTGCCTCATGCCGCGGAGTACATCCATTTCCCCAGCACTGCGGCAGAGCATACAGCAAACATGCAGGAGTTCCACAGGGTAGCACGTATGCCTGGCATGCTAGGGGCCATAGACTGCACCCATGTAGCCATTCGCACGCCACCTGGCCCCAATGGCCAGGCATATCGAACCGAAGGGGTTTTCCAGTGTCAACTGCCAGGTGGTGTGTGATGCCACTGGGCGCATTATCAATGTCGATGCCACACACCCTGGCGGAGCACATGATGTTTCATATGGCACCAGTCTGCACTGTGCCATCGATTCAAGAGTGGGGACATCCCCACGGGTCATCTAGTGGGTGAGTACATGCATGGAATGCAAACTCTGGGCAAGGGTGGGAATGACACAGGTGCCATGGTGAGTGGCACACAAGGATATGGGCAATATGGACCTGACATGACACTGCTCTCCACCATCTCCACACAGGTGACTGCGGATACCCTCCGTCCCTGGCTGCTCACACTGTACGGTGCCCCGACCCCAGCGCAGCTATGCTTCAATAGGGCACATGCCGCAACACGTAACATCATAGGCGGGTGTTTGGGATGCTCAAGGCATGCTTCTGATGCCTAGACACCCCGGCGGTGCCCTACAGTACAGCCCCCAAAAGGCCTGTGGTATATTCCTGGCCTGTTGCATCCTGCACAACATGGCCAAAGACCATGGGATAGCCGTACAGGTCGAAGAGGGGACAGCGATGGGGACGTCAGTGGCGCCGGTGATGTTGGTGATGAGCAGCCCCCAGGACGGAGGACTCCCGACTGACCGGCAGGCCCAGCTGCACCGGGACACCATTGCAGAAGAGCACTACGCCCAACACAGGTAAGTCAAGGGGCACACAGGGGAACACACCGTGCATGAAGGTCAGGGGAGTTGAAGGTTCCAGGCATACCAGCACACCATCAGAGAGGGGTGAGCACTCATATGGACACACACACAGACCAGGCAGCGTACATGGGCAGAAGCACAGCACTGCAGAAATGACATTGCCAATACACTGCACCACCGACCACCCCCACCACCTGTACTGTCCAAGCACGTGTGTCAGGACCTGGGCCCTGCACCTTGGTGTACAGTGCAATGCAGGCATCATCATGCACACGCACCTGTGGACAGCAGTTGGGAGAGTGCAGGTGGACCGTGTGTCAGCGTGGTGAGCAAAGCACCCAGCAGTGCACTGCCCACCATGACACACATTGCACACAGGGCAGCACCAGACAGGTCCCGCACTGGGAGACAGCTCAGTCATGTAGCACTGTCCCACAGCCACCATGGATGCATGGGTGGCCCCGCCGTGGCCCAGCAGCACTGGCAGGCTGAGCAGGGGCCACATGGGTTGGCGCTGTTGCACCACCAGGGGTCCCACTGCGTGAACGCCGACCTTGCCCACAGGGGTCTGCATCATGCCGAACAATTGTGCACCAGGGGTGCTCGGGATGCCCACAGCAGAACCTGGCATCGACAGGCCTGGTGTCGCACGACGCCGGGAATGGGAGGGAGCACACCATGTGGGTGTGCGGTACAGGGGCACCTGACAGTGTGCCCAATGCATCAGCGACAGAGACCACTGCCTGGGTCAGCCTGTCAATGGCGACGGTCACCTCTGTCCGCATAAGGACCAGCTCAGCTCAGTCCCAAGCACACTCCCTGCTGTACCACTCCACGGACACAGACAGTGCCTCCATGGACCTTGCAACCCGCCCCTGCAGCTGTACTGATTCCTGCAGCAGGTGGGTGTGCACATCCAATGGGTACTGTGCCCCAATGGCATCGTGACCCCAGGGTGTGGGCGGTCCCGTGCACAGCACCCCTTGAGGGTGGGTGCTGTTCACCAGGACCAGGTTTGGGTGGATCAAGGGCGGTGGGCATGTGCCACTGCTTGACACTGTACCCCAGACCTGGTGTTCGACTGCTGCTGCTGTCCCTCCAACTGCTGAGCCCCATGTCCACCTGTTCCACCTCCGTGCTGGCAACAGTGCGGACACCTGCACAGCCACCAGTGCTGCCCCACCGGTGCTGACAGGCACAGCCTGGGACTGTGCCAGCATGCTGGTACACAGGTGTGAACCAGGAAGGCCCAGGGCATGTGCTGGCCTGCCATGTGTCCGTCATGGGACACACACCTATCACTGCCCATTGCAGGCCTGCTATCATCAATGGTGCAGGTGCACGTGTCACTGCTATAGGCACAGCATGCTGGCATACCTGCATGCCGGACTGCTGAGACACAGGCTGTGCACCCCCGCACCCGTATCACTGACACCAGAGTTGTTGGCCCAGCGTGCATACTGCTGCAGTGCCTGCTGGCTGGTGGCAGAGGTGGATGGTCCTCCTCCATGTCCAGCAGGTCTGCATCACTGTCTGGACCCACCACCACCACTGTCTCCTGAAGACGAACAGGATCTGTAACAGAAAGAGTACATGTGAGTGCATCTGAACAGCCCCCAACACCACCACCATGTCATACCGTGCAGTGATGGGCTTCCACCTGTCTGGAATCCTCTGCCTGGTACACCCGCAATGGCACTCGGTTGCATGGCGCGACCAGTGTCTCCTCCATTGGGGTCAGTTGCAACACCACTGGTGGACCCCCACCAGTGCCAGCACGCGTGCCGCCCTGAAGGCTGCCACCTTGTCCTTCAGCCTCCCGCGGTCAGTCCCCATCTTCTTCTTGCATTCCTGCACGGAACGCTGGTGGCTTCCGTGCAGGTTGATGACCGAGCTACCCCTCCCATGCAGCTGCACGTTCCTGAGGGTGTCCCTCCGTCCACTCAATAGTGGCTCATCCTCCAGGTAGGCCTGGAAGAGGGCCTCCGCCTCTGCCGCTGTGAAGTTCGGCCTCCTCCTATGCCCACCGTCCTCACCCTCAGCTTGGCTCTGGTCAGTCATGGTGATCTGTATGGGTGGAAGTGGACACCTGTCACTGTGCAGTCGACAACATTTCCCCATGAGCATAGCTGCCGCCCGGTGCCGGAAGCCCCCGTTCCTCTCTGCATGGCAGATACTGATAGAAAGGGTGCCTTTGTCCCTTTCTAAGTGCCCTTTTCATGCTCAGCCCCTCAGCCTTTATCATCCTCCGCACCCTGCCCATGAGCATTGTCCTGAGCATCACACAGCATGTAACTCACCTCTCACCTGCAGCAACCAAATCTGGCCAGCACAACCCACTGTCACATTTTTATAGCGCAACATGCAAATGAGGTGTGGCGCTACTTTAATGACCTGCTAATCGTGCCACCGCGCCTTTGAATGGCTGATCGAATGATTTGCATATGTAGGCTGAATATCACGGATTTGCACTTTGCGCAATACGGAAGGGCTGGCTGAGCCAATGCGCAGATTTGTGCCTGCATACTACACTGCATTGCGCATGCCCAGACAGCTTACATGCGTCTATCACGCTGCAGATCTGCTGGCGCTATAGGCAATTCAGGCCATGGCCACCATTGTGCCAGTGGCGCTACAGCACTGGGCACTATATGGCGCTGGCACTACTGCGCAATGGTCCACTGTGGCACTGAGTACGCGGCTTGGCAGTCGCGCGGGATGCCTATCATCCGATGGCGCTGTGCATATCCTGTGTCATTGCCGTGACCTGTGTATGCCCTTTGCCCCTGGCGCGGTTCGCATGCCATGTGTATAAATCCTTACTGCGCTGTCTGGTGACACAGCGTGAAGTGACGGCACTGTTCGAACAGCGCGATTGGAGCCTGTGGTGGTCTATTGCGCAACATCTCCACCTGGGGTTACAGTGCAGTGGAACGCCATATTGCCTGCTGTAAACTGGCTGAGATGGCTAGGAGGAGGGCAGTGAGTTGGAGCCCACTGGAGGTGGCCAACCTGGTGGCCCTGGTGGAGCCCACTGTGAGGCACTCTATGGTGAGGCCCCCTCACCATGCCTAGGACCCACGTGTGGCAGCAAGTGGCCACTGACCTGGTGGAGGTCACTGGATGGGGCCGGTCTGCTGAGCAGTGCCGGCACGGCACAGTGACCTCCACCTGAAGACCGGACATGTTGGCCAGACTGCAGGCATGTGCCAGGCGGGGCATGGTGCCTAGGCCAGGTGAGTGTACCATCAATGCACCTATATTTTCTGTAGGGGTGTGTGTGCCTTGGGTGGCTGTGCATAGGTGCCGGCTCGGACACCGGTTGGCTGTGCCAGTGTGTGCAGCTGTGCGATGGATGGTTATGGCTGTGTGGGCAGGCACTCTCACTGGGGCAGGGGCACTCTGCTTTGAGTCACACTGATGTTTGTCTCAACATATGTCTCCCACAGGCGGGATGTGAGGATGCAGGGCCAGGATGAGGAGGGCCGTGCCAGGAACCCGTGCCAGCAGTTGTTCCACCCCAACAGCAGCAGCAGCAACAGCAACAGCGGCAGACAGAGCTGCTTGAGCAGTGTGAGTATCATGACTTCATGGATGCTATTGCATGCTGGGGAGACCAGTAGCCCTGCACAATACAACCATGCAGGAAAGGGGAGGTCATGATTCCACTATACAAGACACTAGTGAGGCCCCACCTGAGTACAGTGTACATTTCTGGAGACAATACCACGTAAGGACGTAGAGTGGGCAGAGAAGGTTCAGAGGAGGGCAACAAAGATGGTGCATGGCTTGCATCACGGGTCTATGACAGGTTACAGGAACTGAACATGTACTCGCTGGAGGGAGGGTGGAGAGAGGGATATGATGGAGACATACAGGTATCTTACAGGGGATCAGGGTGCGGGCCACACGTTTTGAAGTGAATGTTCCAGGACTAGAGGGCATGGGATGACGATGGAGGAGGACGATTCAGAGGACATATGAGAAGGACTGTCTACACAGAGCGGGTGGTGGACAGGTGGAACCCCTGCCAGAGGAAGTGGTGGGGGCTGACACAATCACAGGATTTCAGACTGCAGGGGACAGGCGTGAAGGAGATCTGGAGATCAGGGGTAAGGGGCAACAGACCTCCAGGGAAACAAAGTGAACTGACAAGCTCATATGGACAGACTGGGTTTGCATAGGCCCTTATTTGACGACACTGTCTATGTATCTATGTATGTAGGCACGACACAGGTGACATGCATCACTGTGCAGTATCACAGCACGTCTGTGTATGCGTCATTGGTGGTACAGGCATGAACTGGGCACATAGCGTGTAACTGGCATCGCACCACGTTGCCACATCACTTGCCAGCCTTGTCTGTACTGTGATGGACGTGGGCAGTGTGTGTGGGCAGTGGTGCACATAGCTGGTGCCACCTGTTTGTGATGGCCATGTGCATGTTCACTGTGGTGGGTGTACACCATCACAGGTGTGGGACATTGGGCTATATGGCTTGCAGGTTGGGTGGTGTTCAGGGTTGTGGTCAGTCACAGCCATTGACTGTGTTCCTTTTCCTAGGCCTCATTGTGCTCAGCAGAATGGAGCAGTCACTGCATCGGATGACCGGGTGTCCCAGGAGAACCAGAACATCCTCCAGGACATACAGCGCCATGGGCCAAGGAGGAGGCACAGCCAAGAAAGATGGCACCAGGCAGCAAGGACCAGTCTGCTAGGCCTTAGGCCAGATCCCCTTCTCTCTCCACCATCCCTCCACTCTGCCTTCCCTCTCCCAGTTGTTCATCCTACCCTTGCCCACCCCCTTGTACCCCTACCCCCCCTTGTAAATAGTTGTTTGATGTTGATTTTAGAATTTACACATTTTATAATACACATTTATATTTTGTTATGAATACTGTGTTGGTCTCTGATTTGCAGCTGGCTATAGTTGCTCAGTTGCAGTGGTGTGCATGCCATCTGGGGTGGTGTGGTCCTGGGTATATGTGTGTGTGTGTGTGTGTGTGCATGGGGAGGTATCACCAGCATGGCATTGACTTTCTGTTAGTCTTGTTGCCTGCTGCCACCCACTGCTGGGTGCACAGGGTGGGTCTAGCTTGTATGCTTCTCTGCAGCACTGGGTTGATGTGTGCCAGGGGAATGCATGGTGTTTCCTGCAGTGCCAGTCACTGCACATGGGCGGTGTCTTGGGGTCACGGTGCAGGGTGTGCTGTGTGCATACGGGGGCTGATGTGCACTGTGGTTGTCAACCCCTGTGTGTGGCACTCTCTGCCTGCCAGTGGTTGTGCTGGGGTGTCAGGGCTCTGCTATGCTTTGTTGGCTTGTCCCATGCGCACGTGGATCATCTGTCCCACCCCCAGTGCTGCTGTGCTTGGGTGTGCAGGTGTGGTGTGGGTTCTGCAGTGTGTTCCTGTGCCCATGTGTGGCATGGCTGGCGGTGGGCCCCAGCCTGCCTCCCTGGATGTGCAGTTCCATTGCTCTGGGGGCTGTGCTTTCACTATGGCAGCTCTGGAATGCTCAGCTGAGCTTCCTGGTTGCTCCATAAGCGCAACATTTTGGCTCAGCTTCTCCTTCCTGGTTGTGCCGATAAGCGCAGTATGTGCGATATTCAGGCGTTGGTTGATTGCGCAATTTGCTCTGCTCCATGTTTGAATATCGCACCATTTGCTCAACTGGTTGTGCTTGCTCCTGCTGTTGCGCTAGTTTTGAGCGCAGTTTGAATATCTGGCGCTGATATAATGAACGCTGATTTACCACATCCTCAGGGTCAGTGTGAGCGGCTATTATTGTACCTGCTGTATACTGTGATCGCTGATTTATCAATCCTCAGGGTCAGTGTGAGCCAGCTTTTATTGTACCTGCTGTATACAGTGAGCAGCTGAATTACCAAATCCTCTGGGTCAGTGTGAGCCAGCTTTTATTGCACCTGCTGTACAGAGAGGTTGATTTACCAAATCCTTAGGGTCAGTGTGTGAGCCAGCTTTTATTGTACCTGCTGTATAGAGTGAGCACTGATTTACCAAATCCTCAGTCTGTGTGAGACAGCTTTTATTGCACTTTGCTGAATACAGTGAATGCTGATTTACCAGATCCTCAGGGTCAGTGTGAGCCAGCATTTATTGTGCCTGCTGTATAGAGTGACCGCTGATTTATGAAATCATCAGGGTCAGTGTGAACCAGCTTTTACTGTACCAGCTGTATGCAGTGAAGCTGATTTACCAAATCCTCAGGGTCGGTGTGAGCCAGCATTTATTATACCTTCTGTGTACAGTGAACGCTGATTTACCACATCCTCAGGGTCAGTGTGAGCCAGCTTTATTGTACCTGCTGTATACAGTGAATGCTGATTTACCAAATCCTCAGGGTCAGGGTGAGCCAGCTTTTATTGTGCCTGCTGTATAGAGTGAGCACTGATTTACCAAATCCTCTGAGTCAGTGTGAACCAGCTTTTATTGTACCCGATGTGCGGTGAACCCTCATTTACCAAATCCTCAGGGTCAGTGTGAACCAGGTTTTATTGTACCTGCTGTATGCAGTGAATGCTGATTTACCAAATCCTCAGGGTCAGTGTGAGACAGCTTTTATTGTACCTGCTGTATACAGTGAACGCTGATTTACCAAATCCTCTGGGTCAGTGTGAGCCAGCTTTTATTACCTGCTGTACACAGTGAACACTGATTTTATCAGATCCTCTGGACAGAGAGAGCCAGTATTTGTTATACCGCGAGTATACAGTGAACACTGATTTACCAAATCCTCAGCGTCAGTGTGAGCCAGCTTTTATTGTACCTGCTGTATACAGTGAATGCTGATTTACTAAATCCTCAGTGTCAGTGTGAGACAGCTTTTAGTGTACCTGCTGTTACAGTGAAGGCTGATTTACCAAATGCTCAGGGTCAGTGTGAGCCAGCATTTGTTGTACCTGCTGTGTACAGTGATCACTGATTTATCAAATCCTCGATGTCATTGTGAGCCACCTTTTATTGTATCTGCTGTATACTGTGACCATTGATTTACCAAATCCTCTAGGTCAGTGTGAGCCAGCTTTTATTCTCCCTGCTGTATACAGTGAACGCTGATTTACCAAACCTCAGGGTCAGAGCAAAACAGCTTTATTGTGCCTGCTGTATAAAGTGACCGCTGATTTACCAAACCCTCAGGGTCAGTGTGAACCACTTTTATTCCACCTGATGTATACAGTGAATGCTGATTTACAAAATCATCTGGGTCAGTGTGAGCCAGATTTTATTGTACCTACTGTACACAGAGAAGGCTGATTTACCAAATCCTTAGGGTCAGTGTGAGCCAGCCTTTATTGCACCTGCTGTATACTGTGAACACTGATTTACCAAATCCTCAGCGTCAGTGTGAGCCAGCTTTTATTGTGCCTGCTGTATACAGTGAACGTTGATTTACCAAATCCTCTGAGTCAGTGTGAGACAGCTTTTATTGTACCTTGAATACAGTGCCCAATGAATTACCATATCCACAGGGTCGGTGTGAGACAGCTTTTATTGTAACTGCTGATACAATGAGCGATGATTTACAAAATGCTCATGGACAGTGTGAGCCAGCTTTTATTGTACCTGCTGTATACAGTGAACGCTGGTTACCAAATCCTCTGGGACAGACAGCCAGTTTTGTTGTGCCTGCTGTATAAAGTGACCCTGTGATTTACCAAATCGTCCAGGGTCAGTGTGAACCAGCTTTTATTGTACCCGATGTGTGCGGTGAATGCTCATTTACCAAATCCTGGGGTCAGTGTGAACCAGCTTTTGTGTACCTGCTGTATGCAGTGAAGCTGATTTACCAAATCCTCTGGGTCAGTGTGAGCCAGCTTTTATTGTACCTGCTGTATACAGTGACGCTGATTTACCAAATCCTCTGGGTCACTGTGAGCCAGCATTTATTGAAACTGCAGTATACAGTGAGCTGATTTACCAAATCCTCTGGGTCAGTGTGAGCCAGCTCTTGTACCTGTTCCATACAGTGAATGCAGATTTACCAAATCCTCAGGGTCAGAGTAAGACAGCTTTTATTGTGCCTGCTGTATACAGTGAACGCTGATTTACCAAATCCTCAGGGTCAGTGTGAGACAGCTTTTATTGTACCTGCTGTATAAAGTGACCGCTGATTTACCAAACCATCAGGGTCAGTGTGAGGCAGCATTTATTGTACCTGCGAATACAGTGAGCAGCTGATTTACAAAATCCTCAAGGTCAGTGTGAACCAGCTTTTATTCTGACTGCTGTGTACAGTGAATGCTGATTTACCAAATCATCTGGGTCATTGTGAGCCAGATTTTATTATACCTGCTGTACACAGAGAGGCTGATTTACCAAATCCTTAGGGTCAGTGTTAGCCAGCTTTTATTGTACCTGCTGTATCTGTGAACACTGATTTACCAGATCCTCAGTGTCCGTGTGAGCCAGCTTTTATTGTGCCTGCTGTATACAGTGAATGCTGATTTACCAAATCCTCTGAGTCAGTGTGAGACAGCTTTTATTGTAACTGCTGCATACAATGAGCGCTGATTTACAAAATCCTCAGGGTCAGTGTGAACCAGCTTTTATTGTACCTGCTGATACTGTGAACACTGATTTACCAGATCCTCAGTGTCCGTGTGAGCCAGCTTTATTGTGCCTGCTGTATACAGTGAATGCTGATTTACCAAATCCTCTGAGTCAGTGTGAGACAGCTTTTATTGTAACTGCTGTATACAATGAGCAGCTGATTTACAAAATCCTCAGGGTCAGTGTGAGCCAGCTTTTATTGTACCTGCTGTATACAGTGAGCGCTGATTTATCAGATCCTCTGGACAGAGAGCCAGTATTTGTTATACGGAGTATATAGTGAACACTGATTTACCAAATCTCCAGCGTCCAGTGTGAGCCAGCTTTGTTGTACCTGCTGTATACAGTGAATGCTGATTTACTAAATGCTCAGGGTCAGTGTGAGCCAGCATTTATTATAGCTTCTGTGTACAGTGAATGCTGATTTACCAGATCTTCGTGGTCAGTGTGAGCCAGCTTTTATTGTGCCTGCTGTATACAGTGAACGTTGATTTACCAAATCCTCTGAATCAGTGTGACCAACCTTGTATTGTACCAGCTGTATACTGCGACCACTGACTTGCCAAATCCTCTAGGTCAGTGTGAGCCAGCTTTACTGTACCTGCTGTGTACAGTGAACGCTGATTTTAATAAATCCTCAGGGTCAGTGTGAGCCAGGTTTTATTCACCTTACTGTATACAGTGAGCGCTGATTTACCAAATACACCGGTCAGTGTGAGCCAGCTTTTATTGTACCTGCTGTATACAGTGAACGTTGATTTACCAAATCTTCAGGGTCAGAGGAACCAGCTTTTATTTTACCTATTGCTTGTAGTGAATGCTGATTTACTAAGTCCTCAGGGTCTGTGTGAGGCAGCTTTTATTGTACCTGCTGAATACAGTGAGCGGATTTACCAAATCCTCAGGGTCAGTGTGAGCCAGCTTTATTGTACCTGCTGTATACGAGAACGCTGATATATCAAATCCTCAGGGTTAGTGTGAGCCAGCGTTTATTGTACCTGCTGAATACAGTGAACGCGATTTACCAAATCCTCAGGGTGAGAGTGAATCAGCATTTATTGTACTTGCTGTATACAGTGAACGATTTACCAAATCCTCAGCCAGCGTGAGCCAGCTTTTGTTGTACCTGCTGCTACAGTGAATGCTGATTTACTAAATCCTCCGTGTCAATGTGAGACAGCCTTCATGACCTGCTGTATACAGTGACGGCTGATTTACCAAATGCTCAGGGTCAGTATGAGCCAGCTTTTGTTGTACCTGCTGTATACAGTGAAGGCTGATTTATTAAATCCTCAGGGTCAGTGTAAGCCAGCTTTTATTGAACCTGCTGTATACAGTGAACGCTGATATACCAAATCCTCAGGGTCAGTGAAAGCCAGCTTTTATTTTACCTACTGCTTGCTGTGAACGCTGATTTACTAAGTCCTCAGGGTCAGAGTGAGCCAGCTTTTATTGTACCTGCTATATACAGTGAACGCTGATTTACCAAATGCTCAGGGTCAGTGTGAGCCAGCGCTTATTATACCTTCTGTGTACAGTGAACTCTGATTTACCAAATGGTCAAGGTCAGTGTGAGCCCGCTTATTGTACCTGCTGTATACGCTAAACGCTGACATATCGAATCCTCAGGGTTAGTGGGAGCCAGCGTTATTGTACCTGCTGAATACATTGAACGCGGATTTACCAAATCTCAGGGTCAGTGTGAGCCAGCTTTATTGTACCTGCTGTATACAGTGAACGCTGATTTAGCGAATCCTAAGGGTAAGAGTGAATCAGCATTTATTGTACGTGCTGTATACAGTGAACGAGATTTACCAAATCCTCAGGGTCAGTGTGAGCCAGCCTTATTGTATCTGCTGAATACAGTGAAGGCTGATCTACCAAATACCGGGGTCAGTGTGAGCCAGCTTTATTGTACCAGCTGTACACTATGAATGCTGATTTACCAAATCCTCAGGTCAGTGTAAATCAGCTTTTATTGTACCTGCTGTATACAGAGTGCTGATTTACCAAATCCTCAGGGTCAGTGTGAGCCAGCTTTTATTGTACCTGCTGTATACAGTGAACACTGATTTACCAAATCCTCTGGGACAGAGAGACAGTTTTTGTTGTACCTGCTGTATACAGTGAAAGCTGATTTACCAAATGCTCAGTCCGTGTGAGCGTGCTTTTATTGTACCTACTGTGTACTGTGAACGCTGATTTACCAAATGCTCAGGGTCAGTGTGAGTCAGCATTTATTATTCCTTCTGTGTACAGTGAACGCTGATTTACCAAATCCTCAGGGTCAGTGTGAGCCAGCTTTTATTGTACCTGCTATATACAGTGATTGCTGATTTATCAAATCCTGGAGGAGAGGAGGGAGAGAGGGATATGATGGAGACATACAAGTGTCTTACAGGGAGGAACAGGGTGCAGGAATGCACTATTTTAAGTGAAAAGATGTTCCAGGACTAGAGGGCCTGGGATGAAGTTGAGGAGGATGATTCAGAGGAAACGTGAGGAAGAATTTCTTCACAGAACGGGTGGTGGACAAGTGGAACACCCTGCCAGAGGAAGTGGTGGGGCTGAAACAATCACAGGATTTAAGAATGCATGGGATAGACATAAAGGAATTCTGGAGGTCAGGGTAAGGGCAACAGACTTCCTGGAAAACATAAACTGAACTTACAAACTTAAATAGGCAGACTGGTGGCCATAGGCCCTTATCTGCCAACACTGTCTATGTATATCTATGTATGTCAGTGTGAGCTAGCTTTATTGTGCCTGCTGTATAGAGTGACCGCTGATTTACCACATCCTCAGGGTAAGTGTGAGCCAGCTATTGTACTTGCTGTATACTGTGATAGTTGTTTTATCAATCCTCAGGGTCAGGGTGAGCCAGCTCTTATTGTACCTGCTGTGTACAGTGATTGCTGATTTATCAAATCCTCAGGGTCCGTGTGAGGCAGCTTTTATTGTACCTGCTGTATACCACGAATGCTGATTTAATAAATCCTCAGTGTCAGTGTGAGCCAGCTTTTTTGTACCTACTGTATACACTGAACGGATTTACCAAATCCTCAGGGTCAGTGCGAGCCTGCTTTTATTGTGACTGCTGTATAGAATGACCGCTGATTTACCAAATCCTCCGGGTCAGTGTGAACCAGCTTTTATTGTACCAGATGTGCGGTGAATGCTCATTTACCAACCTCGGGTCAGTGTGAGCCAGCTCTTATTGTACCTGTTCCATACAGTGAACGAGATTTACCAAATCCTGAGGGTCAGAGTAAGACAGCTTTTATTGTGCCTGCTGTATACAGTGAACGCTGATTTACCAAATCCTCAGTCTGTGTGAGACAGCTTTATTGTACCTGCTGTATACAGTGAATGCTGATTTACCAAATTCTCTGGGTCAGTGTGAGCTAGATTTTATTGTACCCTGCTGTTCACAGAGAAGGCTGATTTACCAAATCCTTCGGGTCAGTGTGAGCCAGCTTTTATTGTACCTGCTGTATACTGTGAACACTGATTTACCAAATCTTGAGGGTCAGTGAGAGCCAGCTTTAATGTACCTGCTTGTATACAGTAAGCTGACTTAATAAATACTCTGGATCAGTGTGAGCCAGCTTTATTTTACCTACTTCTTGCAGTGAACGCTGATTTACTAAGTCCTCAGGGTCTGTGTGAGGCAGCTTTTATTGTACCTGCTGTATACAGTGAATGCTGATTTACCAAATCTTCTGGGTCAGTGTGAGCCACAGTTTATTGTACCTGATGTATACAGTGAGCGCTGATCTACCAAATGCTCAGTTTTAGTGTGAGCCAGCTTTTATTGTACCTGCTGTATACAGCTAACGCTGATTTACCAAATCCTCAGGGTCAGTGTGAGCCAGCATTTATTGTACCTGCTGAATACAGTGAATGCGGATTTACCAAATCCTCTGGGTCAGTGTGAGCCAGCATTTATTGAAACTGCAGTATACAGTGAATGCTGATTTACCAAATCCTCAGCGTCAGTGTGAGCCTGCTATTATTGTACCTACTGTATACAGTGAACGTTGATTTACCAAACCTCAGGGTCAGTTTGAGACAGCTTTATTGTACCTGCTGTATACAGTGAATGCTGATTTACCAAATCTTCTGGGTCAGTGTGAGCCAGAGTTTATTGCACCTGCTGTACACAGAAGGCTGATTTACCAAATCCTCTGAGTCAGTGTGAGACAGCTTTATTGCACCTGCTGAATACAGTGCCGAATGAATTACCAAATCCACAGGGTCGGTGTGAGACAGCTTTTATTGTAACTGCTGTATACAATGAACGATGATTTACAAAAAGCTCACTGACAGTTTGAGCCAGCTTTTATTATACCCGCTGTATACAGTAAACGAGATTTATCAAATCCTCAGATTCAGAGTGAGCCAGCTTTTATTGTAACTGCTGTATACAATGAACGCTGACTTAACAAACTCAGGGTAAGTGTGAATCAGCATTTATTGTACCTGCTGTATACAGTGAATGCTGATTTACCAAACCTCAGGGTCAGTGTGAGCCAGCTCTTATTGTACCTGCTCCATACAGTGAACGCTGATTTACCAAATCCTAAGGGTCAGTGTGAGCTAGATTTTATTGTACCTGCTGTTCACAGAGAAGGCTGATTTACCAAATCCTTCGGTCAGTGTGAGCCAGCTTTTATTGTGCCTGCTGTATACAGTGAACGCTGATTTACCAAATCCTTCGGTCAGTGTGAGCCAGCTTTTTATTGTGCCTGCTGTATACAGTGAACGCTGATTTACCAAATCCTCAGGGTCAGACTGAGCCAGTTTTTTGTACCTGCTGTATACAGTGAACGTTGATTTACCAAATCTTGAGGGTCAGTGAGAGCCAGCTTTATTTTACCTACTTCTTGCAGTGAACGCTGATTTACTAAGTCCTCAGGGTCTGTGTGAGGCTGCTTTTATTGTACCTGCTGTATACAGTGAAGGCTGATTTACCAAATGCTCAGGGTCAGTGTGAGCCAGCTTTGTTGTACCTGCTGTATACAGTGAATGCTGATCTACCAAATGCTCAGTTTCAGTGTGAGACAGCTTTATTGTACCTGCTGTATACAGTGAATCGCTGATTTACAAAATCCTGAAGGTCAGGGGTGAGCCAGGTTTTATTGTACCTGCTGTATAGAGGAACACTGATTTACCAAATCCTAGGTCTCTGTGAGACAGCTTTTATTGCACCTGCTGAATACAGTGAACGAGATTTACCAAATCCTCAGGGACAGTGTGAGCCACCTTTTATTTTATCTGCTGAATACAGTGAAGGCTGATTTACCAAATCTCAGGGTCAGTGTAAATCAGCTTTTATTGTACCTGCTGTATACAGTAAATGCTGATTTGTCAATTCCTTAGGGTCAGTGTGAGCGTGCTTTTATTGTGACTGCTGTATAGAATGACCGCTGATTTACCAAACCTTAGGGTCAGTGTGAGACAGCTTTAGTGTTCCTTCTGTATACAGTGAATACTGAATTAACAAATCCTCAGTCAGTGTGAGCCAGTTTTATTGTACCTGCTGTACACTGTGAACGCTGATTTATCAAACCTCAGGGTCAGTGTGAGCCAGCTTTTATTGTACCTGCTGTTTACAGAGAACACTTATTTACCAAATCCTTATGGACAGTGTGAGACAGCTCTTATTGTACCTGATGAATAAAATGAATACTGATTTATCAAATCCTCAGGGTCAGTGCGAGCCAGCTTTTTTTGTACCTACTGCTTGCAGTGATCGCTAATTTTAAATAATCCTCAGTGTCAGAGTGAGCCACCTTTTATTGTGCCTGCTGAATACATTGAAGGCTGATTTAAAAATCCTCAGGGTCAGTGAGCCAGCTTTTATTGTACATGCTGTATACAGTAAGCGTGACTTAATAAATCCTCAGGATCAGTGTGAGCCAGCTTTTATTTTACCTACTACTTGCAGTGAACGCTGATTTACTAAGTCCTCAGTGTCTGTGGGAGGCAGCTTTATTGTACCTGCTGAATACAGTGAACGTGGATTTACCAAATCCTAAGGGTAAGAGTGAATCAGCATTTATTGTACCTGCTGTATACAGTGAACGCTGGTTTACCAAATCCTCAGGGTCTGTGTGAGCCAGCTCTTATTGTACCTGTTCCATACAGTGAACGCAAATTTACCAAATCCTCAGGGACACTGTGAGCCACCTTTATTTTATCTGCTGAATACAGTGAAGGCTGATTTACCAAATGCTCAGGGTCAGTGTGAGCCAGCTTTTATTGTACCTGCTGTACACTGTGAACGCTGATTTACCAAATCCTCAGGGTCAGTGGAGCCAGCTTATATTACACCTGCTGTATAGAGGAGCTGAATTGCCAAATCATGAGGGTCAGTGTGAGCCAGCTTTATTATACCTGGTGTATACAGTGAACACTGATTTACCAAATCTCAGGGTCAGTGTGAGCCAGCTTTATTGTACCTGCTGTATACAGTGAACGCTGATTTACCAAATGCTCAGTCAGTGTTAGCCTGCTTTTCTTGTACCTTCTGTGTACTGTGAACGCTGATGTACCAAATGCTCAGGGTCAGTGGAGCCAGCATTTATTATACTTTCTGTGTACAGTAAATGCTGAATTACCAAACCTCAGTCAGCGTGAGCCAGTTTTTATTGTACCTGCTGTACATTGTGAACGCTGATTTACCAAATCCTCTGGGTCAGTGTGAGCCAGCTTTATTGTACCTGATGTATACAGTGAGCGCTGATTTACCAAATCTCATACTGTGTGAGACAGCTTTTAATGCTTATGCTGAATACAATGAACAATGATTTACAAAATCCTCAGGGTCAGCATGAGCCAGCTTTTATTGTACCTGATTTATACAGTGAACGCTGATTTACCAAATGCTCAGTCAGTGTGAGCCTGCTTTTTGTACCTACTGTATACTGTGAACGCTGATTTGCCAAGGATGAGGGTCAGTGTGAGCCAGCTTTTATTATACCTTCTGTATACAGTGAACGCTGATTTAAAAATACTCAGGGTCGGTGTGAGCCAGCTTTTATTGTACCTACAGTATACAGTGAACACTGATTTCCAAATACTCAGGGTCAGGGTGAGCCAGCTCTTATTGTACCTGCTGCATACAGTGATCACTGATTTATCAAATCCTCAGGGTCAGGGGAGCCAGCTTTATTGTACCTGCTGTATACAGAGAGCGCTGATTTACTAAATCCTCAGCAGTGTGAGTCAGCTTTATTGTACCGCTATATACAGTGAACGCTGATTTACCAAATCTTCTTGGTCAGTGTGAGCCAGCTTTTTAGTACCTGCTGTATACACTGAACGCTGATATATATAGAATCCTCAGGGTCAGTGTGAGCTGGCGCTTATTGTACCTGCTGTTTACTGTGAAGATTGATTTACCAAATCCTCAGGGTCAGTGTGAGCAAGACTTTATTGTACTTGCTGTATACAGTAAACGCTGATTTGTCAATTCTCAGGCCAGTGTGAGCGTGCTTTTATTGTGACTGCTGTATAGAATGACCGCTGATTTACCAAACTTTAGGGTCAGTGTGAGAAAGCTTTATTGTACCTGCTGTATAGCATGAATGCTGATTTACCTAACCCTCATGTTCAGTGTGTGACAGCTTTTAGTGTTCCTTCTGTATACAGTGAATGCTGATTTATCAAATCCTCAGGGTCAGTGGGAGCCAGCTTTTATTGTACCTGCCATATACAGTGAACGCTGATTTACCAAATTACAGGGTCAGTGGGAGCCAGCTTTTATTGTACCTGCCATATACAGTGAACGCTGATTTACCAAATCCACAGGGTCAGTGGGAGCCAGCTTTATTGTACCTGCCATATACAGTGAACGCTGATATACCAAACCTCCAGGTCAGTGTGAGCCAGCTTTTATTCTACCTACTGTTTACAGTGAGCACTGATTCACCAAATACTCAGGGTTAGTGTGAGCCAGCTTTTATTGTACCTGCTGTATACAGTAAACGCTGATTTACCTAACTCTCAGGTTCAGTGTGAGAAAGCTTTATTGTGCCTACTGTACACAGTGAACTCTGATTTACTAAATGCTCAGGGTCAGTGTGAGACAGCTTTTATTGTACCTGCTGTATACAGTGAAGGCTGATTTACCAAATCCTCAGGGACAGTGTGAGACAGCTCTAATTGTACCTGATGTATACAATGAACACTGATTTACCAAATCCTCATGGTCAGTGCAAGCCTGCTTTTATTGTGACTGGGGTATAGAATGAACCGCTGATTTACTAAATCCTCCGGGTCAGTGTGAACCAGCTTTATTGTACCTGATGTATGCGGTGAATGCTCATTTACCAAATCCTCAGGGTCAGTGTGAACCAGCTTTTATTGTACCAGCTGTATGCGGTGAACGCTGATTTACCAAATCCACTGGGTCAGTATGAGCCAGCTTTTATTATAACTGCAGTATACAGTGAATGCTGATTTACCTAATCCTCAGGGTCATTGTGAGCCATCTTTATTGTACCTGCTGTATACAGTGAATGCTGATTTACCAAATCCTTGGGTCTGTGTGAGCCAGCTTTTATTGTACCTGCTGTATACAGTGAATGCTGATTTACCAAATCCTCAGCGCCACTGTGAATCATTTATTGTACCTGCTTTATACAGTGAACGCTGATTTACCAAATCCTTGGGGTCAGTGTGAGCAAGATTTTATGGTATCTGCTCTATAGCATGAACGCTGATTTACCTAACCCTCTGGTTCTGTGTGAGACAGCTTTTAGTGTTCCTACTGTATACAGTGAATGCTGAATTACCAAATCCACAGGGTCAGTGAGCCAGCTTTCATTGTACCTGCTGTATTCAGTAAACGCTGATTCATCTAACCCTCAGGTTCAGTGTGAGACAACTTTTATTGTGCCTACTGTACACAGTGAACTCTGATTTACTAAATCCTCAGGGTCAGTGTGGAGACAGCTTTTATTGTACCTGCTGTTTACAGTGAAGGCTGATTTACTAAATCTTCACTGTCACTGTGCTCCAGCTTTTATTGTACACGCTGTATACAGCGAATGCTGATTTATCACATCCTCGGGTCAGTGTGCACCAGCTTGTATTGTACACACTGTATACAGTGAATGCTGATTTATCAAATCCTCATAGACAGTGCGAGACAGCTCTTATTGTACCTGATATATACAATGAACACTGATTTATCAAATCCTCCGGTCAGTGTTAACCAGCTTTATTGTTCTTGATGTATATGGTGAATGCTCATTTACCAAATCATCAGGGTCAGTGTAAACCAGCTTTTATTGTACCTGATGTATGCGGTGAATGCTCATTTACCAAATCCTCATTGTCGGGTGAGCCAGCTTTTATTGTACCTGCTGTATATAGTGAACGCTGATTTACCAAATCCACTGGGTCAGTAAGAGCCAGCTTTTATTATAACTGCAGTATACAGTGAATGCTGATTTACCACATCCTCAGAGTAAGTGTGAGCCAGTATTTAATGTGCCTGCTGTATACAGTGAACGCTTGATTTGCCAAATCCTCTGGGTCTGTTAGAGCCAGCTTTATTGTACCTGCTGTATACAGTGAATGCTGAATTACCAAATCCTCAGTCAGTGTGAGCCAGTTTTTATTGTACCTGCTGTATACAGTGAACGCTGATTTGTCAAATCTTCAGTCCGTGGAGCCAGCTTTATTGTACCTTCTGTATAGACTGAACGCTGATATATCGAATTCTCAGGGTCAGTGTGAGCCAGCGTTTATTGTACCTGCTGTATACTGTGAAGACTGATTTACCAAATCCTCAGGGTCAGTGTGAGCAAGACTTTATTGTACCTGCTGTATAGCATGAACGCTGATTTACCTAACCCTCGGGTTCAGTGTGAGACAGCTTAGTGTTCCTTCTGTATACAGTGAATGCTGAATTACCAAATCCTCAGGGTCAGTGGGAGCCAGCTTTATTGTACCCGCCATATACAGTGAATGCTGATTTACCAAATCCACAGGTCAGTGTGAACCAGCTTTTATTGTACCTGCCATATACAGTGAACGTTGATATACCAAACCTCCGGTCGGTGTGAGCCAGCTTTTATTCTACCTACTGTTTACAATGAGCGCTGATTTACCAAATACACAGGGTTAGTGTGAGCCAGCTTTTACTGTACCTTCTGTATTCCGTGAATGCTGATTTACCAAATCCTCAGGGTCCGTGTGAACCCTCTTTTATTTTACCTGCTGTATACAGTGAACGCTGATTTACCAAATCTTCAGGGTCAGTGTGAGCCAGCTTTTAGTGTACCTGCTGTATACACTGAACGCTGATATATCGAATCCTCAGGGTCATTGTGAGCCAGCGCTTATTGTACCTGTGTACACAGTGAAGGCTGATTTACTAAATCCTCACCGTCGGTGTGCTCCAGCTTTACTGTACATGCTGTATACAGTGAACGCTGATTTACCAAATCCTCTGAATCAGTGTGAGCCACCTTTGTATTGTACCAGCTGTATACTGCACCACTGACTTGCCAAATCCTCTAGGTCAGTGTGAGCCAGCTTTACTGTACCTGCTGTGTACAGTGAACGCTGATTTTAATAAATCCTCAGGGTCATGTGAGCCAGGTTTTATCTACCCTACTGTATACAGTGAGCGCTGATTTACCAAATACTCCGGTCAGTGTGAGCCAGCTTTATTGTACCTGCTGTATACAGTGAACGTTGATTTACCAAATCTTCAGGTCAGAGTGAACCAGCTTTTATTTTACCTATTGCTTGTAGTGAATGCTGATTTACTAAGTCCTCAGGGTCTGTGAGGCAGCTTTATTGTACCTGCTGAATACAGTGAACGCGGGATTTACCAAATCCTCAGGGTCAGTGTGAGCCAGCTTTATTGTACCTGCTGTATACGCTGAACGCTGATATATCAAATCCTCAGGGTTAGTGTGAGCCAGCGCTTATTGTACCTGCTGAATACAGTGAACGCGGATTTACCAAATCCTCAGGGTGAGAGTGAATCAGCATTTATTGTACTTGCTGTATACAGTGAACGAGATTTACCAAATCCTCAGCCAGCGTGAGCCAGCTTTTGTTGTACCTACTGTATACAGTGAATGCTGATTTACTAAATCCTCGCTGTCAATGTGAGACAGCTTTTCATGTACCTGCTGTATACAGTGACGGCTGATTTACCAAATGCTCAGGGTCAGTATGAGTCAGCTTTTGTTGTACCTGCTGTATACAGTGAAGGCTGATTTATTAAATCCTCAGGGTCAGTGTAAGCCAGCTTTTATTGAACCTGCTGTATACAGTGAACGCTGATATACCAAATCCTCAGGGTCAGTGAGAGAAAGCTTTTATTTTACCTACTGCTTGCTGTGAACGCTGATTTACTAAGTCCTCAGGGTCTGTGTGAGGCAGCTTTTATTGTACTTGCTGAATACAGTGAACGGAGATTTACCAAATCCTCATGGTCAGAGTGAGCCAGCTTTTATTGTACCTGCTATATACAGTGAACGCTGATTTACCAAATGCTCAGGGTCAGTGTGAGCCAGCGCTTATTATACCTTCTGTGTACAGTGAACTCTGATTTACCAAATGGTCAAGGTCAGTGTGAGCCCGCTTTATTGTACCTGCTGTATACGCTAAACGCTGACATATCAATCCTCAGGGTTAGTGGAGCCAGCGCTTATTGTACCTGCTGAATACATTGAACGCGGATTTACCAAATCCTCAGGGTCAGTGTGAGCCAGCTTTTATTGTACCTGCTGTATACAGTGAACGCTGATTTAGCGAATCCTAAGGGTAAGAGTGAATCAGCATTTATTGTACATGCTGTATACAGTGAACGAGATTTACCAAATCCTCAGGGTCAGTGTGAGCAGCTCTTATTGTATCTGCTGAATACAGTGAAGGCTGATCTACCAAATACTGGGGTCAGTGTGAGCCAGCTTTTATTGTACCAGCTGTACACTATGAATGCTGATTTACCAAATCCTCAGGGTCAGTGTAAATCAGCTTTATTGTACCTGCTGTATACAGAGTGCTGATTTACCAAATCCTCAGGGTCAGTGTGAGCCAGCTTTTATTGTACCTGCTGTATACAGTGAACACTGATTTACCAAATCCTCTGGGACAGAGAGACAGTTTTTGTTGTACCTGCTGTATACAGTGAAAGCTGATTTACCAAATGCTCAGTCCGTGAGCGTGCTTTTATTGTACCTACTGTGTACTGTGAACGCTGATTTACCAAATGCTCAGGGTCAGTGTGAGTCAGCATTTATTATTCCTTCTGTGTACAGTGAACGCTGATTTACCAAATCCTCAGGGTCAGTGTGAGCCAGCTTTATTGTACCTGCTATATACAGTGATTGCTGATTTATCAAATCCTGGAGGAGAGGAGGGAGAGAGGGATATGATGGAGACATACAAGTGTCTTACAGGGAGGAACAGGGTGCAGGAATGCACTATTTTAAGTAAAAGATGTTCCAGGACTAGAGGGCCTGGGATGAAGTTGGAGGGAGGATGATTCAGAGGAAACGGAGAAGAATTTCTTCACAGAACGGGTGGTGGACAAGTGGAACACCCTGCCAGAGGAAGTGGTGGGGGCTGAAACAATCACAGGATTTAAGAATGCATGGGATAGACATAAAGGAATTCTGGAGGTCAGGGTAAGGGCAACAGACTTCCTGGAAAACATAAACTGAACTTACAAACTTAAATAGGCAGACTGGTGGGCCATAGGCCCTTATCTGCCAACACTGTCTATGTATGTATCTATGTATGTCAGTGTGAGCTAGCTTTATTGTGCCTGCTGTATAGAGTGACCGCTGATTTACCACATCCTCAGGGTAAGTGTGAGCCAGCTATTGTACTTGCTGTATACTGTGATAGTTGTTTTATCAATCCTCAGGGTCAGGGTGAGCCAGCTCTTATTGTACCTGCTGTGTACAGTGATTGCTGATTTATCAAATCCTCAGGGTCCGTTGAGGCAGCTTTATTGTACCTGCTGTATACCACGAATGCTGATTTAATAAATCCTCAGTGTCAATGTGAGCCAGCTTTTATTGTACCTACTGTATACACTGAACGGTGATTTACCAAATCCTCAGGGTCAGTGCGAGCCTGCTTTTATTGTGACTGCTGTATAGAATGACCGCTGATTTACCAAATCCTCCGGTCAGTGTGAACCAGCTTTTTTGTACCAGATGTGCGTGAATGCTCATTTACCAAACCTGGGTCAGTGTGAGCCAGCTCTTATTGTACCTGTTCCATACAGTGAACGAGATTTACCAAATCCTGAGGGTCAGAGTAAGACAGCTTTTATTGTGCCTGCTGTATACAGTGAACGCTGATTTACCAAATCCTCAGTCTGTGTGAGACAGCTTTTATTGTACCTGCTGTATACAGTGAATGCTGATTTACCAAATTCTCTGGGTCAGTGTGAGCTAGATTTTATTGTACCTGCTGTTCACAGAGAAGGCTGATTTACCAAATCCTTCGGTCAGTGTGAGCCAGCTTTATTGTACCTGCTGTATACTGTGAACACTGATTTACCAAATCCTGAGGGTCAGTGAGAGCCAGCTTTAATGTACCTGCTGTATACAGTAAGCGTGACTTAATAAATACTCTGGATCAGTGTGAGCCAGCTTTTATTTTACCTACTTCTTGCAGTGAACGCTGATTTACTAAGTCCTCAGGGTCTGTGTGAGGCAGCTTTATTGTACCTGCTGTATACAGTGAATGCTGATTTACCAAATCTTCTGGGTCAGTGTGAGCCACAGTTTATTGTACCTGATGTATACAGTGAGCGCTGATCTACCAAATGCTCAGTTTTAGTGTGAGCCAGCTTTTATTGTACCTGCTGTATACAGCTAACGCTGATTTACCAAATCCTCAGGGTCAGTGTGAGCCAGCATTTATTGTACCTGCTGAATACAGTGAATGCGGATTTACCAAATCCTCTGGGTCAGTGTGAGCCAGCATTTATTGAAACTGCAGTATACAGTGAATGCTGATTTACCAAATCCTCAGCGCCAGTGTGAGCCTGCTATTATTGTACCTACTGTATACAGTGAACGTTGATTTACCAAATCCTCAGGGTCAGTTTGAGACAGCTTTTATTGTACCTGCTGTATACAGTGAATGCTGATTTACCAAATCTTCTGGGTCAGTGTGAGCCAGAGTTTATTGCACCTGCTGTACACAGAAGGCTGATTTACCAAATCCTCTGAGTCAGTGTGAGACAGCTTTTATTGCATCTGCTGAATACAGTGCCGAATGAATTACCAAATCCACAGGGTCGGTGTGAGACAGCTTTATTGTAACTGCTGTATACAATGAACGATGATTTACAAAAAGCTCACTGACAGTTTGAGCCAGCTTTTATTATACCCGCTGTATACAGTAAACGAGATTTATCAAATCCTCAGATTCAGAGTGAGCCAGCTTTTATTGTAACTGCTGTATACAATGAACGCTGACTTAACAAATCCTCAGGGTAAGTGTGAATCAGCATTTATTGTACCTGCTGTATACAGTGAATGCTGATTTACCAAATCCTCAGGGTCAGTGTGAGCCAGCTCTTATTGTACCTGCTCCATACAGTGAACGCTGATTTACCAAATCCTAGGGTCAGTGTGAGCTAGATTTTATTGTGCCTGCTGTATACAGTGAACGCTGATTTACCAAATCCTTCGGGTCAGTGTGAGCCAGCTTTTATTGTGCCTGCTGTATACAGTGAACGCTGATTTACCAAATCCTCAGGGTCAGACTGAGCCAGTTTTTTTTGTACCTGCTGTATACAGTGAACGCTGATTTACCAAATCCTGAGGGTCAGTGAGAGCCAGCTTTTATTGTACCTGCTGGATACAGTAAGCGCTGACTTAATAAATCCTCTGGATCAGTGTGAGCCAGCTTTATTTTACCTACTTCTTGCAGTGAACGCTGATTTACTAAGTCCTCAGGGTCTGTGTGAGGCTGCTTTTATTGTACCTGCTGTATACAGTGAAGGCTGATTTACCAAATGCTCAGGGTCAGTGTGAGCCAGCTTTTGTTGTACCTGCTGTATACAGTGAATGCTGATCTACCAAATGCTCAGTTTCAGTGTGAGACAGCTTTATTGTACCTGCTGTATACAGTGAATGCTGATTTACAAAATCCTGAAGGTCAGGGTGAGCCAGGTTTTATTGTACCTGCTGTATAGAGTGAACACTGATTTACCAAATCCTAGGTCTCTGTGAGACAGCTTTTATTGCACCTGCTGAATACAGTGAACGAGATTTACCAAATCCTCAGGGACAGTGTGAGCCACCTTTATTTTATCTGCTGAATACAGTGAAGGCTGATTTACCAAATCTCAGGGTCAGTGTAAATCAGCTTTTATTGTACCTGCTGTATACAGTAAATGCTGATTTGTCAATTCCTTAGGGTCAGTGTGAGCGCTTTTATTGTGACTGCTGTATAGAATGACCGCTGATTTACCAAACCTTAGGGTCAGTGTGAGACAGCTTTTAGTGTTCCTTCTGTATACAGTGAATGCTGAATTAACAAACCTCAGTCAGTGTGAGCCAGTTTTATTGTACCTGCTGTACACTGTGAACGCTGATTTATCAAATCCTCAGGGTCAGTGTGAGCCAGCTTTTATTGTACCTGCTGTTTACAGAGAACACTTATTTACCAAATCCTATGGACAGTGTGAGACAGCTCTTATTGTACCTGATGAATAAAATGAATACTGATTTATCAAATCCTCAGGGTCAGTGCGAGCCAGCTTTTTTGTACCTACTGCTTGCAGTGATCGCTAATTTTAAATAATCCTCAGTGTCAGAGTGAGCCACCTTTTATTGTGCCTGCTGAATACATTGAAGGCTGATTTAAAAAATCCTCAGGGTCAGTGAGCCAGCTTTTATTGTACATGCTGTATACAGTAGCGTGACTTAATAAATCCTTCAGGATCAGTGTGAGCCAGCTTTATTTTACCTACTACTTGCAGTGAACGCTGATTTACTAAGTCCTCAGTGTCTGTGGGAGGCAGCTTTTATTGTACCTGCTGAATACAGTGAACGGGATTTACCAAATCCTAAGGGTAAGAGTGAATCAGCATTTATTGTACCTGCTGTATACAGTGAACGCTGGTTTACCAAATCCTCAGGGTCTGTGTGAGCCAGCTCTTATTGTACCTGTTCCATACAGTGAACGCAATTTACCAAACCTCAGGGACACTGTGAGCCACCTTTATTTTATCTGCTGAATACAGTGAAGGCTGATTTACCAAATGCTCAGGGTCAGTGTGAGCCAGCTTTTATTGTACCTGCTGTACACTGTGAACGCTGATTTACCAAACTCAGGGTCAGTGTGAGCCAGCTTATATTACACCTGCTGTATAGAGGAGCGCTGAATTGCCAAATCATGAGGGTCAGTGTGAGCCAGCTTTATTATACCTGGTGTATACAGTGAACACTGATTTACCAAATCTCAGGGTCAGTGTGAGCCAGCTTTATTGTACCTGCTGTATACAGTGAACGCTGATTTACCAAATGCTCAGTCAGTGTTAGCCTGCTTTTCTTGTACCTTCTGTGTACTGTGAACGCTGATGTACCAAATGCTCAGGGTCAGTGTGAGCCAGCATTTATTATACTTTCTGTGTACAGTAAATGCTGAATTACCAAATCCTCAGTCAGCGTGAGCCAGTTTTATTGTACCTGCTGTACATTGTGAACGTTGATTTACCAAATCCTCTGGGTCAGTGTGAGCCAGCTTTATTGTACCTGATGTATACAGTGAGCGCTGATTTACCAAATCCTCATACTGTGTGAGACAGCTTTTAATGCTTATGCTGAATACAATGAACAATGATTTACAAAATCCTCAGGGTCAGCGTGAGCCAGCTTTATTGTACCTGATTTATACAGTGAACGCTGATTTACCAAATGCTCAGTCAGTGTGAGCCTGCTTTTTGTACCTACTGTATACTGTGAACGCCTGATTTGCCAAGGATGAGGTCAGTGTGAGCCAGCTTTATTATACCTTCTGTATACAGTGAACGCTGATTTAAAAATACTCAGGGTCGGTATGAGCCAGCTTTATTGTACCTACAGTATACAGTGAACACTGATTTCCAAATACTCAGGGTCAGGGTGAGCCAGCTCTTATTGTACCTGCTGCATACAGTGATCACTGATTTATCAAATCCTCAGGGTCAGGGGAGCCAGCTTTTATTGTACCTGCTATACAGAGAGCGCTGATTTACTAAATCCTCAGCATCAGTGTGAGTCAGCTTTATTGTACCGCTATATACAGTGAACGCTGATTTACCAAATCTTCTTGGTCAGTGTGAGCCAGCTTTTATTGTACCTGCTGTATACACTGAACGCTGATATATATATAGAACCTCAGGGTCAGTGTGAGCATGCTTATTGTACCTGCTGTTTACTGTGAAGATTGATTTACCAAATCCTCAGGGTCAGTGTGAGCAAGACTTTATTGTACTTGCTGTATACAGTAAACGCTGATTTGTCAATTCTTAGGCCAGTGTGAGCGTGCTTTTATTGTGACTGCTGTATAGAATGACCGCTGATTTACCAAATCCTTAGGGTCAGTGTGAAAGCTTTTATTGTACCTGCTGTATAGCATGAATGCTGATTTACCTAACCCTCATGTTCAGTGTGTGACAGCTTTTAGTGTTCCTTCTGTATACAGTGAATGCTGATTTATCAAATCCTCAGGGTCAGTGGAGCCAGCTTTTATTGTACCTGCCATATACAGTGAACGCTGATTTACCAAATTCACAGGGTCAGTGGGAGCCAGCTTTTATTGTACCTGCCATATACAGTGAACGCTGATTTACCAAATCCACAGGGTCAGTGGGAGCCAGCTTTTATTGTACCTGCCATATACAGTGAACGCTGATATACCAAACCTCCAGGTCAGTGTGAGCCAGCTTTTATTCTACCTACTGTTTACAGTGAGCACTGATTCACCAAATACTCAGGGTTAGTGTGAGCCAGCTTTATTGTACCTGCTGTATACAGTAAACGCTGATTTACCTAACTCTCAGGTTCAGTGTGAGAAAGCTTTTATTGTGCCTACTGTACACAGTGAACTCTGATTTACTAAATGCTCAGGGTCAGTGTGAGACAGCTTTTATTGTACCTGCTGTATACAGTGAAGGCTGATTTACCAAATCCTCAGGGACAGTGTGAGACAGCTCTAATTGTACCTGATGTATACAATGAACACTGATTTACCAAATCCTCATGGTCAGTGCAAGCCTGCTTTATTGTGACTGGGGTATAGAATGACCGCTGATTTACTAAATCCTCCGGTCAGTGTGAACCAGCTTTTATTGTACCTGATGTATGCGGTGAATGCTCATTTACCAAATCCTCAGGGTCAGTGGAACCAGCTTTTTATTGTACCAGCTGTATGCGGTGAACGCTGATTTACCAACCACTGGGTCAGTATGAGCCAGCTTTTATTATAACTGCAGTATACAGTGAATGCTGATTTACCTAATCCTCAGGGTCATTGTGAGCCATCTTTTATTGTACCTGCTGTATACAGTGAATGCTGATTTACCAAATCCTCTGGGTCTGTGTGAGCCAGCTTTATTGTACCTGCTGTATACAGTGAATGCTGATTTACCAAATCCTTGGGGTCAGTGTGAGCAAGATTTTATGGTATCTGCTCTATAGCATGAACGCTGATTTACCTAACCCTCTGGTTCTGTGTGAGACAGCTTTTAGTGTTCCTACTGTATACAGTGAAT
Organism: Neoceratodus forsteri; assembly: GCA_016271365.2. Classification (NCBI taxonomy): domain Eukaryota; kingdom Metazoa; phylum Chordata; order Ceratodontiformes; family Ceratodontidae; genus Neoceratodus; species Neoceratodus forsteri. The sequence goes on along the minus strand of CM057449.1, from coordinate 5,500,659 downwards.
GCTGAATTACCAACCACAGGGTCAGTGAGCCAGCTTTATTGTACCTGCTGTATTCAGTAAACGCTGATTCATCTAACCCCAGGTTCAGTGTGAGACAACTTTTATTGTGCCTACTGTACACAGTGAACTCTGATTTACTAAATCCTCAGGGTCAGTGGAGACAGCTTTATTGTACCTGCTGTTTACAGTGAAGGCTGATTTACTAAATCTTCACTGTCACTGTGCTCCAGCTTTTATTGTACACGCTGTATACAGCGAATGCTGATTTATCACATCCTCGGGTCAGTGTGCACCAGCTTGTATTGTACACGCTGTATACAGTGAATGCTGATTTATCAAATCCTCATAGACAGTGCGAGACAGCTCTATTGTACCTGATATATACAATGAACACTGATTTATCAAATCCTCCGAGTCAGTGTTAACCAGCTTTTATTGTTCTTGATGTATATGGTGAATGCTCATTTACCAAATCATCAGGGTCAGTGTAAACCAGCTTTATTGTACCTGATGTATGCGGTGAATGCTCATTTACCAAATCCTCATTGTCGGTGTGAGCCAGCTTTTATTGTACCTGCTGTATATAGTGAACGCTGATTTACCAAATCCACTGGGTCAGTAAGAGCCAGCTTTATTATAACTGCAGTATACAGTGAATGCTGATTTACCACATCCTCAGAGTAAGTGTGAGCCAGTATTTAATGTGCCTGCTGTATACAGTGAACGCTGATTTGCCAAATCCTCTGGGTCTGTTAGAGCCAGCTTTATTGTACCTGCTGTATACAGTGAATGCTGAATTACCAAATCCTCAGTCAGTGTGAGCCAGTTTTTATTGTACCTGCTGTATACAGTGAACGCTGATTTGTCAAATCTTCAGTCCGTGTGAGCCAGCTTTTATTGTACTTGTATAGACTGAACGCTGATATATCGAATTCTCAGGGTCAGTGTGAGCCAGCGCTTATTGTACCTGCTGTATACTGTGAAGACTGATTTACCAAATCCTCAGGGTCAGTGTGAGCAAGACTTTATTGTACCTGCTGTATAGCATGAACGCTGATTTACCTAACCCTCGGGTTCAGTGTGAGACAGCTTTAGTGTTCCTTCTGTATACAGTGAATGCTGAATTACCAAATCCTCAGGGTCAGTGGGAGCCAGCTTTTATTGTACCCGCCATATACAGTGAATGCTGATTTACCAAATCCACAGGTCAGGTGAACCAGCTTTATTGTACCTGCCATATACAGTGAACGCTGATATACCAAACCTCCGGTCGGTGTGAGCCAGCTTTTATTCTACCTACTGTTTACAATGAGCGCTGATTTAGCAAATACACAGGGTTAGTGTGAGCCAGCTTTTACTGTACCTTCTGTATTCCATGAATGCTGATTTACTCAACCTCAGGGTCCGTGTGAACCCTTCTTTTATTTTACCTGCTGTATACAGTGAACGCTGATTTACCAAATCTTCAGGGTCAGTGTGAGCCAGCTTTTAGTGTACCTGCTGTATACACTGAACGCTGATATATCGAATCCTCAGGGTCATTGTGAGCCAGCGCTTATTGTACCTGCTGTACACAGTGAAGGCTGATTTACTAAATCCTCACCGTCGCTGTGCTCCAGCTTTACTGTACATGCTGTATACAGTGAACGCTGATTTACCAAATCCTCAGGTTCAGTGTGAGTCTGCTTTATTGTGACTGCTGTATAGAATGACCGCTGATTTACCAAATCCTCCGGTCAGTGTGAACCAGCTTTTTATTGTACCTGATATATGCGGTGAACGCCATTTACCAAATCCTCAGGGTCAGTGTGAACCAGCTTTACTGTACCAGCTGTATGCGTGAACGCTGATTTACAAAATACCTCAGGGTCAGTGTGAGCCAGCTTTATTGTACCTGCTGTATTCCAGTGAATGCTGATTTACCAAATCTCTCAGGTCAGGTAGCCATCTTTTATTGTACCTGCTGTATACACTGAACGCTGATATATCGAATCCTCAGGGTCAATGTGCTAGCTGCTATTGTACCTGCTGTATACTGTAAAGATTGATTTACCAAATCTTCAGGGTCAGTGTGAGCAAGACTTTATTTTACATGCTGTATACAGTAAACGCTGATTTACCTAACCTCAGTTTCAGTGTGTGACAACTTCTATTGTGCCTACTGTATAAAGAGAACTCATTTACTAAATCCTCAGGGTAAGTGAGAGCCATCTTTTATTGTAACTGATGGGGTTAGGAGTAGGCCCTTTGGTCAGATGGATTGAAAACTGGCTAGCTGGATGTTCTGTAGAGTAGTGGTCTGTGGGAGCCTTGAACCCTAGAGAAGTAGGTAGTGGGTACCACAGGGCTCGGTCCTGGGTCTGATCCTGTTTAATGCATACATATCGGACATCAAGGAGGGTATAGGGTGAAATGAGTCTATTTGTGGATGTCTCCAAGATGGGAGTAGTAGTTGAGGGAGAAGAGGGAGGTTGGCTCTGCAAGGACCTGGACACCCTGGAAAGCTGGGCTCACACATGGCAATTAAATTTCAATATCACCAAGTGCAAGATGTTGCATCTTGGTCTGGGAAATCCTAAACACAGGTACACCCTGGGAGGGAGGCGCTGGAGGCCTCAATAGGGGAAAAGACCTAAGGGTCATGGTGGATACATGTATGAATAACTCTGAGCAGTGCAGAAGAGCAGCTAGCAAGGCAAACAGGATGTTGGGATGCAGCGTGAAGGTGGATCACCTCTAGGAGCAAGGAAGTGATTCTGCCGCTGTACAATGGACTGGTTAGACCACACCTTGAGTACAGTGTAAGTACTGAAGACCACACTTGAAGAGGGACATACAGCTCCTGGAGAGGGTACAGAGGCGGGCAACAAAGATGATACGAGGGCTAGGGATTTGACTTATGAGGACAGACTTGAGGAGCTCTGCCTGTTTTCATTGGAGGAGAGGAAGATGGGGGACATGATTGAGGTCTTCAAGTACCTCAAGGGAATAAATAGGGTGAACATGGAGGGATATTTAGACTAAAGCAGGAGGTGTCACCAGAGGGCTATGGTTTGAAGGTGGAAGGGTGAGGGGGAAAAGAGGAGGAGGTTTTTCACTGAGAGGGTGGTGGACCCTTGAATGCACTGCCTGGTGAGCTGGTTCAGAGATCCCCAGTGGAGGGCTTCAAGAGAGGGTAGGACAGACACAGAAAGTGGAAGTACAGATGATGGCTTGTCCTGGGCTGGTGGGGATGGATGATAGGAGTTTCTGGAGCACAAGGGATGGAGGGTCTCGCACCCAACTAAGGATCTAGGTTCAGCAGACCTGGATAGACCGTAGGGCCAATCTGCTGGCAAATAGTATGTTATGTTAGTACCTGCAGTATACAGTAAACGCTGATTTACTAAATCCTCACCGTCAGTGTGCACCAGCTTTATTGTACACACTGCATTCAGTGAATGCTGATTTATCACATCCTCAGGGTCAGTGTGTGCCAGGTTTTATTGTACACGCTGTATACAGTGAACGCTGATTTGTCAGTTCCTCAGGGTCAGTGTGAGCATGCTTTATTGTGACTGCTGTATAGAATAACCGCTGATTTACCAAATCCTCAGGGTCATGTGAATCATCATTTATTGTGCCTGCTGTATACAGTGAACGCTACTTTTCCAAATCCTCAGGGTAAGTGTGAATCATCATTTATTGTACCTGCTTTATACAGTGAACTTAATTTACCAAATCCTCAGGGTCAGTGTGAGCAAGATTTTATTGTATCTGCCGATAGCATGAAAGCTGATTTACCTAACCCTGAGGGTCAGAGTGAGCCAGCTTTCATTGTACCTGCTGTATACAGTGAACGCTGATTTCGAAATCCTCAGGGACAGTCAGCCTGTTTTTATTGTGACTGCTGTATAGAATGACCGCTGATTTACCAAATACTCAGGGTCAGTGTGAGCCAGCTTTATTGTACCTTCTGCATTCGGTGAATGCTGATTTACCTAACCCTGTGTTCAGTGTGAGACAGCTTTATTGTCCCAGCTGTACACAGTGAAGGCCTGATTTACCAAATGCTCAGGGTCGGTGTGCCAGCCTTTATTGTACCTGCTGTATACAGTGAATGCCTTACCAAACCTCAGCGCTGCGTGAGCCAGTTTTATTGTACCTGCTGTATACAGTGAACGCTGCTTTCCCAAATCCTCAGGGTAAGTGTGAATCATCATTTATTGTACCTGCTCTATACAGTGAACGCTTATTTATAAAATCCTCATGGTCAGGGTGAGCCAGCTCTTATTGTACCTGCAGTGTACAGTGAATGCTGATTTACCAAATCCTTAGGGTCAGGGTGAGTCAGCTTTAATGTACCGGCAGTATACAGTGAACGCTGATTTACCAAATCCACAGGGTCAGTGAACCAGCTTTTATTCTACCTACTGTTTACAGTGAGCTGATTTACAAAATACTCAGGGTTAGTGTGAGCCAGCTTTTATTGTACCTTTTGTATTCCGTGAATGCTGATTTACCAAATCTTCAGGGTCAGTGTGAGCCAGCTTTTATTGTACCTGCTGTATACACTGAACGCAGATATATCGAATCCTAAGGGTCAGTGTGAGCCAGCGTTTATTGTACCTGCTGTATACTATGAAGACTGATTTACCAAATCCTCAGGGTCAGTGTGAGCAAGACTTTATTGTACCTGCTGTATACAGTAAACACTGATTTACCTAACCCTCAGGTTCTGTGAGAGAGACAGCTTTATTGTGCCTACTGTACACAGTGAACTCTGATTTACTAAATCCTCAGTGTCAGTGTGAGCCAGCTTTTATTGTACTCCATATACAGTGAACGCTGATTTACCATACCTCTGGGTCAGTGTGAGCCAGCTTTTATACTACCTACTGTTTACAGTGAGCACTGATTTAACCAAATCCTCCAGGGTCAGTGGGACTCATCTTTTATTGTACGTGCTATATACAGTGAATGCTAATTTACCAATTCCTCGCGTCAGTGTGAGCCAGGTTTTATTGTACCTGCTGTATATAGTGAGCGCATATTTAACAAATCCTCTGGGTCAGTGTGACCCAGTTTTTTTGTACCTGCTGTATACAGTGAACACTGCTTTACCAAATCCTCGGGTAAGTGTGAATCATCATTTAATATACCTGCTTTATACAGTGAGCGCTGATTTACCAAATCCTCAGGGTCGGTGCGAGCCTGCTTTTATTGTGACTGCTGTGTAGAATGACTGCTGATTTACCAAATCCGGGTCAGTGTGAACCAGCTTTTATTGTACCTGATGTATGCAGTGAACGCTCATTTACCAAATCCTCAGGGTCAGTGTGAACCAGCTTTTATTGTACCAGCTGTATGCGGTGAACACTGATTTACCAAATCCTTCGGTGTGAGTCAGTTTTATTGTACCTGCTGTATAGAGTGAACGCAGATTTACCAAATCCACTGGGTCAGTGTGGGCCAGCTTTTATTATAACTGCAGTATACAGTGAATGCTGATTTGCCACATCCTCGGAGTAAGTGTGAGCCAGTATTTAATGTGCCTGCTGTATACAGTGAACGCTGATTTACCAAATCCTCTGGGTCAGTGTGAGCAAGCTTTTATTGTTCCTGCTGTATACAGTGAACTCTGATTTACCAAATCCTCAGGGTCAGTGTGAGCCAGCTTTTATTGTACCTGCTGTATACAGTGAGCGCTGATTTACCAAATACTCAGGGTTAGTGTGAGCCAGCTTTATTGTACCTGCTGTATTCCGTGAATGCTGATTTACCAAATCCTCAGGGTCAGCGCCAACCATCTTTTATTGTACCTGATGTATACAGTGAACGCTGATTTACCAAATCTTCATGGTCAGTGTGAGCCAGCTTTATTGTACCTGCTGTATACACTGAACGCTGATTTATCGAATCCTCAGGGTCAATGTGAGCCAGCTGTTATTGTACCTGCTGTATACTGTAAAGATTGATTTACCAAATCCTCAGGGTCAGTGTGAGCAAGACTTTATTTTACATGCTGTATACAGTAAACGCTGATTTACCTAACCCTCAGGTTCAGTGTGTGACAGCTTTTATTGTGCCTACTGTATACAGAGAACTCTGATTTACTAAATCCTCAGGGTCAGTGTGAGCCATCTTTTATTGTAACTGATGGGTTTAGGAGTAGGCCCTTTGATGGTCAGATGGATTGAAAACTGACTAGCTGGACGCTCTGAGAGTAGTGGTCTGTGGGGAGCTCTAACCCTAGAGAGGTAGGTAGTGGGTACCACAGGGCTCGGTCCTGGGTCCGATCCTGTTTAATGCATACATATCGGACATCAAGGAGGGTATAGGGTGTGAAATGAGTCAATTCGAGATGTCTCCAAGATGGGAGAGTAGTTGAGGGAGAAGAGGGAGGTTGGCCTTGCAAGGGGACCTGGACACCCTGGAAAGCTGGGCTCACACATGGCAATTAATTTCAAATATCACCAAGTGCAAGATGTTGCATCTTGGTCTGGGAAACCCTAAACACAGGTACACCCTGGGAGGGGAGGCGCTGAGGCCTCAATAGGGGAAAAGACCTAAGGGTCATGGTGGATACATGTATGAATAACTCTGAGCAGTGCAGAAGAGCAGCTAGCAAGGCAAACAGGATGTTTAAATGCATCGTAGGGGATCACCTCTAGGAGCAAGGAAGTGATTCTGCCGCTGTACAATGGACTGGTTAGACCACACCTTGAGTACTGTGTGCAGTACTGGAGACCACTCTTGAAGAGGGACATACAGCTCCTGGAGAGGGTACAGAGGCAGGCAACAAAGATGATATGAGGCTAGGGATTTGACTTATGAGGACAGACTTGAGAAGCTCTGCCTGTTTTCATTGGAGGAGAGGAGAGAGGGGACCTTATTGAGGTCTTCAGGCACCTCAAGGGAATAAATAGGGTAAACATGGAGGGGATCTTTAGACTAAAGCAGGGAGGTATCACCAGAGGTCATGGTTTGAAGGTGGAAGGGTGAGGGGGAAGGGAGGAGGTTTTCACTGAGAGGGTGGTGGACCCTTGGAATGCACTGCCTGGTGAGCTGGTTCAGAGATCCCCAGTGGAGGGCTTCAGGAGAGGGTGGGGACAGACACAGAAAGTGGAAGTATCAGATGATGGCTTGTCCTGGGGGTGGGGATGGATGATAGGAGTTTCTGGAGCACAAGGGATGGGAGGGACTCGCACCCAGCTAAAGATCTAGGTTCGAGCAGACCTGATAGATCATAAGGCCTAATCTGCTGGCAAATAGTATGTTACGTAAGTACCTGCTGTATACAGTAAACGCTGATTACTAAATCCTCACCGTCAGTGTGTGCCAGCTTTTATTGTACACACTGCATTCAGTGAATGCTGATTTATCACATCCTCGGGTCAGTGTGTGCCAGCTTTATTGTACACGCTGTATACAGGGAACGCTGATTTGTCAATTCCTCAGGGTCAGTGTGAGCGTGCTTTTATTGTGACTGCTGTATAGAATGACCGCTGATTTACCAAATCCTCAGGGTCAGTGTGAGCAAGTTTTATTGTATCTGCTGTATAGCCTGAACGCTGATTTACCTAACCCTCAGGTTCAGTGTGAGCCAGCTTTTATTGTACCTGCTGTATACAGTGAATGCTGATTTATTAAATCCTCAGGGTCAGTGGGAGCCAGCTTTTATTGTACCTGCTGTATACAGTGAATGCTGATTTACCAAATCCACAGGGTCAGTGTGAGCCAGCTTTTATTGTACCTGCCACATACAGTGAATGCTGATTTACCAAACCTCCGGTCAGTGTGAACCAGCTTTTATTCTACCTACTGTTTACAGTGAGCGCTGATTTACCAAATACTCAGGGTTAGTGTGAGCCAGCTTTATTGTACCTTCTGCATTCCGTGAATGCTGATTTACCTAACCCTCAGGTTCAGTGTGAGACAGCTTTTATTGTGCCTACTGTACACATGAAGGCTGATTTACCAAATGCTCAGGGTCAGTGTGAGCCAGCTTTTATTGTACCTGCTGTATACGGTGAACGCTGATTTACCAAATCTTCTGGGTCATTGTGAGCCAGCTTATTGTACCTGCTGTATACAGTGAATGCTGATTTACCAAACCTCAGCGTCCGTGGTGAGCCAGCTTTATTGTACCTGCTGTATACAGTGAACGCTGATTTACAAAATACTCAAGGTCAGGGTGAGCCAGCTCTTATTGTACCTGCTGTATACAGTGATCACTGATTAATCAAATCCTCAGGGTTAGTGTGAGCCAGCTTTTATTGTACCTTCTGTATTCCGTGAATGCTGATTTACCAAATCTTCAGGGTCAGTGTGAGCCAGCTTTTATTGTACCTGCTGTATACACTGAATGCTGATATATCGAATCCTCAGGGTCAGTGTGAAGGCGTTTATTATTTTCCAGCTGTATGCGGTGAACACTGATTTTCAAATCCTCAGCGTCAGTGTGAGCCAGCTTTATTGTAACTGCTGTATATAGTGAACGCTAATTTAACAAATCCTCTGGGTCAGTGTGAGCCAATTTTATTGTACCTGCTGTATACAGTGAACGCTGAATTCCAAATCCTCAGGGTCAGTGTGAGACAGCTTATTATACTTTGCTGTATACACTGAACGCTGATATATCGAATCCTCAGGGTCAGTGTGAGCAAGACTTTATTGTACCTGCTGTATACAGTAAACGCTGATTTACCCTTACCCTCAGGTTCAGTGTGAGACAGCTTTTATTGTGCCTACTGCACACAGTGAACTCTGATTTACTAAATCCTCAGTGTCAGTGTGAGCCAGCTTTTATTGTACCTGCCATATACAGTGAACGCTGATTTACCATACCTCTGGGTCAGTGTGAGCCAGCTTTTATACTACCTACTGTTTACAGTGAGCACTGATTTACCAAATCCTCAGGGTCAGTGGGACTCATCTTTATTGTACGTGCTGTATACAGTGAATGCTAATTTACCAATTCCTCCGCGTCAGTGTGAGCCAGCTTTATTGTACCTGCTGTATATAGTGAACGATATTTAACAAATCCTCTGGGTCAGTGTACCCAGTTTGTATTGTACCTGCTGTACACAGTGAACACTGCTTTACCAAACTCCTCCGGTAAGTGTGAATCATCATTTATTATACCTGCTTTATACAGTGAACGCTGATTTACCAAATCCTCAGGGTCGGTGCGAGCCTGCTTTTATTGTGACTGCTGTGTAGAATGACTGCTGATTTACCAAATCCTCGGGTCAGTGTGAACCAGCTTTTATTGTACCTGATGTATGCAGTGAACGCTCATTTACCAAATCCTCAGGGTCAGTGTGAACCAGCTTTTTATTGTACCAGCTGTATGCGGTGAACACTGATTTACCAAATCCTTTCGTGTGAGTCAGTTTTTATTGTACCTGCTGTATAGCGTGAACGCAGAGTTTACCAAATCCACTGGGTCAGTGTGGAGCCAGCTTTTATTATAACTGCAGTATACAGTGAATGCTGATTTGCCACATCCTCGGAGTAAGTGTGAGCAAGCTTTTATTGTTCCTGCTGTATACAGTGAACTCTGATTTACCAAATCCTCAGGGTCAGTGTGAGCCAGCTTTATTGTACCTGCTGTATACAGTGAGCGCTGATTTACCAAATACTCAGGGTTAGTGTGAGCCAGCTTTATTGTACCTGCTGTATTCCGTGAATGCTGATTTACCAAATCCTCAGGGTCAGCGCAACCATCTTTATTGTACCTGATGTATACAGTGAACGCTGATTTACCAAATCTTCATGGTCAGTGTGAGCCAGCTTTTATTGTACCTGCTGTATACACTGAACGCTGATTTATCGAATCCTCAGGGTCAATGTGAGCCAGCTGCCATTGTACCTGCTGTATACTGTAAAGATTGATTTACCAAATCCTCAGGGTCAGTGTGAGCAAGACTTTATTTTACATGCTGTATACAGTAAACGCTGATTTACCTAACCCTCAGGTTCAGTGTGAGACAGCTTTTATTGTGCCTACTGTATACAGAGAACTCTGATTTACTAAATCCTCAGGGTCAGTGTGAGCCATCTTTTATTGTAACTGATGGGTTTAGGAGTAGGCCCTTTGATGGTCAGATGGATTGAAAACTGACTAGCTGGACGCCTGAGAGTAGTGGTCTGTGGGGAGCTTCTAACCCTAGAGAGGTAGGTAGTGAGGTACCACAGGGTCGTCCTGGGTCCGATCCTGTTTAATGCATACATATCGGACATCAAGGGAGGGTATAGGGTGGAAATGAGTCAATTCAAGAGATGTCTCCAAGATGGGAGCAGTAGTTGAGGGAGAAGAGGGAGGTTGGCCTTGCAAGGGGACCTGGACACCCTGGAAAGCTGGGCTCACACATGGCAATTAAATTTCAAATATCACCAAGTGCAAGATGTTGCATCTTGGTCTGGGAAACCCTAAACACAGGTACACCCTGGGAGGGGAGGCGCTGGAGGCCTCAATAGGGGGAAAAAGACCTAAGGGTCATGGTGGATACATGTATGAATAACTCTGAGCAGTGCAGAAGAGCAGCTAGCAAGGCAAACAGGATGTTTGGATGCATCGTGGGGGATCACCTCTAGGAGCAAGAAGTGATTCTGCGCTGTACAATGGACTGGTTAGACCACACCTTGAGTACTGTGTGCAGTACTGGAGACCACTCTTGAAGAGGGACATACAGCTCCTGGAGAGGGTACAGAGGCAGGCAACAAAGATGATATGAGGGCTAGGGATTTGACTTATGAGGACAGACTTGAGAAGCTCTGCCTGTTTTCATTGGAGGAGAGGAGAGACGGGGACCTTATTGAGGTCTTCAGCACTTCAAGGGAATAAATAGGGTAAACATGGAGGGATCTTTACACTAAAGCAGGGAGGTATCACCAGAGGTCATGGTTTGAAGGTGGAAGGGTGAGGGGAAAGAGGAGGAGGTTTTCACTGAGAGGGTGGTGGACCCTTGGAATGCACTGCCTGGTGAGCTGGTTCAGAGATCCCCAGTGGAGGGCTTCAGGAGAGGGTGGGGACAGACACAGAAAGTGGAAGTATCAGATGATGGCTTGTCCTGGGGGTGGGGATGGATTATAGGAGTTTCTGGAGCACAAGGGATGGGAGGGACTCGGCACCCAGCTAAAGATCTAGGTTCGAGCAGACTCGATAGATCTAAGGCCTAATCTGCTGGCAAATAGTATGTTACGTAAGTACCTGCTGTATACAGTAAGCGCTGATTACTAAATCCTCACCGCCAGTGTGTGCCAGCTTTTTATTGTACACGCTGTATACAGGGAACGCTGATTTGTCAATTCCTCAGGGTCAGTGTGAGCGTGCTTTTATTGTGACTGCTGTATAGAATGACCGCTGATTTACCAAATCCTCAGGGTCAGTGTGAGCAAGTTTTATTGTATCTGCTGTATAGCCTGAACGCTGATTTACCAAATCCTCAGGGTCAGTGTGAATCATCATTTATTGTGCCTGCTGTATACAGTGAACGCTACTTTTCCAAATCCTCAGGGTAAGTGTGAATCATCTTTATTGTACCTGCTTTATACAGTGAATGCTGATTTACCAAACTTAGGGTCAGTGTGAGTCAGCTTTTATTGTACCGCAGTATACAGTGAATGCTGATTTACCAAATCCACAGGGTCAGTGTGAGCCAGCTTTTATTGTACCTGCCACATACAGTGAATGCTGATTTACCAAACCTCGGGTCAGTGTGGAACCAGCTTTTATTCTACCTACTGTTTACAGTGAGCGCTGATTTACCAAATACTCAGGGTTAGTGTGAGCCAGCTTTTATTGTACCTTCTGCATTCCGTGAATGCTGATTTACCTAACCCTCAGGTTCAGTGTGAGACAGCTTTATTGTGCCTACTGTACACATGAAGGCTGATTTACCAAATGCTTAGGGTCAGTGTGAGCCAGCTTTTATTGTACCTGCTGTATACGGTGAAGCTGATTTACCAAATCTTCTGGGTCATTGTGAGCCAGCTTTTTGTACCTGCTGTATACAGTGAATGCTGATTTACCAAATCCTCAAGCGTCCGTGTGAGCCAGCTTTATTGTACCTGCTGTATACAGTGAACGCTGATTTACAAAATACTCAAGGTCAGGTGAGCCAGCTCTTATTGTACCTGCTGTATACAGTGATCACTGATTAATCAAATCCTCAGGGTTAGTGTGAGCCAGCTTTTATTGTACCTTCTGTATTCCGTGAATGCTAATTTACCAAATCTTCAGGGTCAGTGTGAGCCAGCTTTATTGTACCTGCTGTATACACTGAATGCTGATATATCGAATCCTCAGGGTCAGTGTGAGCCAGCGTTTATTGTACCAGCTGTATGCGGTGAACACTGATTTACCAAATCCTCAGCGTCAGTGTGAGCCAGCTTTTATTGTAACTGCTGTATATAGTGAGCGCTAATTTAACAAATCCTCTGGGTCAGTGTGAGCCAATTTTATTGTACCTGCTGAATACAGTGAACGCTGAATTACCAAATCCTCAGGGTCAGTGTGAGCCAGCTTTATTATACCTGCTGTATACACTGAACGCTGATATATCGAATCCTCAGGGTCAGTGTGAGCAAGACTTTATTGTACCTGCTGTATACAGTAAACGCTGATTTACCTTACCCTCAGGTTCAGTGTGAGACAGCTTTTATTGTGCCTACTGCACACAGTGAACTCTGATTTACTAAATCCTCAGGGTCAGTGCGAGACAGCTTTTATTGTACCAGCTGTATGCGGTGAACTCTGATTTACCAAACCCTCAGCATCAGTGTGAGCCAGCTTTTATTGTACCTACTGTATTCCGTGAATGCTGATTTACCAAATCTTCAGGGTCAGTGTGAGCCAGCTTTATTGTACCTGCTGTATACAGTGAATGCTGATTTACCAAATCCTTAGGGTCCGTATGAGTCAGCTTTTATTGTACCGGCAGTATACAGTGAACACTGATTTACCAAATCCACAGGGTCAGTGTGAGCCAGCTTTTATTGTACCTGCCACATACAGCGAATGCTGACATACCAAACCTCCGGGTCAGTGTGAGCCAGCTTTTATTCTACCTACTGTTTACAGTGGCTGATTTACCAAATACTCAGGGTTAGTGTGAGCCAGCTTTTTATTGTACCTTCTGCATTCCGTGAATGCTGATTACCAAATCTTCAAGGTCAGTGTGGGTCAGCTTTTATTGTACCTGCTGTTACACTGAGCGCTGGTATATCAGTCCTCAGGGTCAGTGTGAGCCAGCGTTTATTGTACCTGCTGTATACTTGGAAGACTGATTTACCAAATCCTCAGTGTCAGTGTGAGCAAGACTTTATAGTACTTGCTGTATACAGTAAACGCTGATTTACCTAACCCTCAGGTTCAGTGTGAGCCAGCTTTTATTGTGCCTACTGTACACAGTGAACTCTGATTTACTAAATCCTCAGGGTCGGTGTGGAGACAGCTTTTATTGTGCCTGCTGTTTACAGTGAAGGCTTATTTACTAAATCCTCACCGTCACTGTGCTCCAGCTTTTATTGTACACGCTGTATACAGCATGCTGATTACCACACCCTCAGGGTTAGTGTGCACCAGCTTTTATTGTACACACTGTATACAGTGAACGCTGATTCTACGCAGCCTGCTTTTATTGTGACTGCTGTATAGAATGACCGCTGATTTACCAAATCCTCCGGGTCAGTGTGAACCAGCTTTTATTGTACCTGATGTATGCGGTGAATGCTCATTTACCAAATCCTCAGTGTCGGTGTAAGCCAGCTTTTATTGTACCTACTGTATACAGTGAATGCTGATTTACCAAATCCTCAAGCGTCAGTGAGCCAGTTTTATTGTAACTGCTGTATACAGTGAATGCTGAATTACCAAATCCTCAGGGTCAGTGTGAGCCAGCTTTTATTGTACCTGCTGTATACAGTGAACGCTGCTTTCCCAAATCCTCAGGGTAAGTGTGAATCATCATTTATTGTACCTGCGGTATACAGTGAACGCTTAATTACAAAATCCTCATGGTCAGGGTGAGAGAGCTCTTATTGTACCTGCTGTATACAGTGAATGCTGATTTACCAAATCCTTAGGGTCAGGGTGAGTCAGCTTTATTGTACCGGTAGTACAGTGAACGCTGATTTACCAAATCCACAGGGTCAGTGAGCCAGCTTTTATTCTACCTACTGTTTACACTGGAGCGCTGATTTACAAAATACTCAGGGTTAGTGTGAGCCAGCTTTATTGTACCTTCTCTATTCCGTGAATGCTGAATTACCAAATCTTCAGGGTCAGTGTGAGCCAGCTTTTATTGTACCTGCTGTATACACTGAACACAGATATATCGAATCCTGAGGGTCAGTGTGAGCCAGCGTTTATTGTACCTGCTGTATACTGTGAAGACTGATTTACCAAATCCTCAGGGTCAGTGTGAGCAAGACTTTATTGTACCTGCTGTATACAGTAAACGCTGATTTACCTAACCCTCAGGTTCTGTGTGAGACAGCTTTTATTGTGCCTACTGTACACAGTGAACTCGATTTACTAAATCCTCAGTGTCAGTGTGAGCCAGCTTTTATTGTACCTGCCATATACAATGAACGCTGATTTACCAAACCTCTGGGTCAGTGTGAGCCAGCTTTTGTACTACCTACTGTTTACAGTGAGCACTGATTTACCAAATCCTCAGTGTCAGTGTGGCTCATCTTTATTGTACCTGCTGTATACAGTGAATGCTGATTTACCAAATCTTCAAGGTCAGTGTGAGCCAGCTTTTATTGTACCTTCTGTATACAGTGAACTCAGATATAATCCTCAGGTTCCTTGTGAGCCAGCATTTATTGTACCTGCTGTATACTGTGAGGACTGATGTACCAAATCCTCAGGGTCAGTGTGAGCAAGACTTTATTGTACCTGCTGTATACAGTAGCGGCTGATTTACCTAACCCTCAGGTTCAGTGTGAGACAGCTTTTATTGTGCCTACTGTACACAGTGAACTCTGATTTACTAAATCCTCAGGGTCAGTGTGAGACAGCGTTCTACTGTACCTGCTGTATTCAGTGAAGGCTGATTTTACTAATTCCTCACCGTCACTGTGCTCCAGCTTTTACTGTACACGCTGTATACAGAACGCTGATTTACCAAACCCTCAGCGTCAAAAAGCAGCCAGCTTTATTGTACCTGCTGTATACAGTGAAAAGCTGACTTGTCAATTCCCTCTGTCAGAGTGGAGACAGCTTTATTGTGCCTGCTGTATGTGGTGAATGCTCATTTACCAAATCATCAGGGTTAGTGTGAACCAGCTTTTATTGTACCTGCTGTTTTCGGTGAATGCAGGTTTACCAAATCCTCAGGGTCAGTGTGAGCCAGCTTTTATTGAACCTGCTATATAGAGTGAACACTGACTTACCAAATCCTCAGGGTAAGTGTGAATCAACATTTATTGTACCTGCTGTAAACAGTGAACGCTGATTTACCAAATCCTCAGTCTGTGTGAGACTGCTTTTATTGTACCTGCTGTATACAGTGAGCGCTGATTTGCAAATCCTCAGGGTCAGTGTGAATCAGCTTTTATTTTACCTGCTGTATACAGTGACGCTGATTTACCAAATCCTCAGCGGCCTGTGTGAAACCGCTTTTTTGCACCTTCAGAATACAGTGCCCATTGAATTACCAAATCCACAGGCTAGGTGTGAGTCAGCTTTATTGTACCCGCTGTATACAGAGAACGCTTGATGTACCAAATGCTCTGAGTCAGTGTGAGTCTGCTTTTTTTGTACCTACTGTATACAGTGAAGGCTGATTTACCAACTGCTCAGGGTCAGTGTGAGCCAGGTTTTATTGTACCTGCTGTATTCAGTGAACGCTGACTTTACCAAATGCTCACTGTCAGTGTGAGCCTGCTTTATTGTACCTACTGTATACAGTGAATGCTGATTTACCACATCCTCAGAACAAGTGTGAGCCAGTATTTAATGTCCCTGCTGTATACAGTGAACGCTGATTTACCAAACCCTCAGCATCAGGTGTGAGCCAACTTTTATTGTACCTGCTGTATAGAGTGAATGCTGATTTACCAAATCCTTATGGTCAGTGTGAGCCAGCTTTTATTATAACTGCTGTATTCAGTGAAGGCTGATTTACCAAATGCTCAGGGTCCATGTGAACCAGCTTTTATTGTACCTTCTGTATTCAGTGAATGCTGATCTACCAAATTCTCTGGGTAAGTGTGAGCCAGCTTTTATTGTACCTGCTGTATACAGTGATCCCTGATTTACCTAATCCTCAGTGTCAGAATGAGCCACCCTTTATTGTGCCTGTTGAGTACAGTGAAGGCTGGTTAAATAAATCCTCAGTCAGTGAGAGCCACCTTTATTGTACCTGCTCTATACTGTGACCTCTGGTTTTCCAAATCCTCAAGGACAGTGTGATACAGCTCTCATTGTACCTGACGTATACAATGAACGCTTATTTACCAAATCCACTGGGTCAGTGTGAGCCAGCTTTTATTGTACCTGCTGTATACAGTGAATGCTGATTTACCAAATCTTCAAGGTCAGTGTGAGCCAGCTTTTATTGTACCTTCTGTATACAGTGAACTCAGATATATCGAATCCTCGGGTTCCTTGTGAGCCAGCATTTATTGTACCTGCTGTATGCTGTGAAGACTGATGTACCAAATCCTCAGGGTCAGTGTAGCAAGACTTTATTGTACCTGCTGTATACAGTAAACGCTGATTTACCTAACCCTCAGGTTCAGTGTGAGACAGCTTTTATTGTGCCTACTGTACACAGTGAACTCTGATTTACAAAATCCTCAGGGTCGGTGTGAGACAGCGTTTACTGTACCTGCTGTATTCAGTGAAGGCTGATTTACTAATTCCTCACAGTCACTGTGCTCCAGCTTTTACTGTACACGCTGTATACAGTGACGCTGATTTACCAAACCAACAGCGCTGGTGCGAGCCAGCTTTTACTGTACCTGCTGTATACAGTGAACGCTTGATTTACCAAACCCTCAGCGCCAGTGCGAGCCAGCTTTATTGTACCTAGTTGTATACAGTGAAAGCTGACTTGTCCATTCCTCTGTCAGAGTGAGACAGCTTTTATTGTGCCTGCTGTATGTGGTGAACGCCATTTACCAAATCATCAGGGTTAGTGTGAACAGCTTTTATTGTACCTGCTGTATTCGTGAATGCAGGTTTACCAAATCCTCAGGGTCAGTGTGAGCCAGCTTTTATTGAACTCGTTGTATACAGTGAACGCTGACTTACCAAATCCTCAGGGTAAGTGTGAATCAGCTTTTATTGTACCTGCTGTATACAGTGAACGTGCCGACTTAACAAATCCTCAGGGTAAGTGTGAATCAGCATTTATTGGTACCTGCTGTAAACAGTGAACGCTGATTTACCAAATCCTCAGTCTGTGTGAGACTGTTTATTGTACCTGCTGTATACAGTGAACGCTGATTTACCAAACCTCAGGGTCAGTGTGAATCAGCTTTATTGTACCTGCTGTATACAGTGAATGCTGATTTACCAAATCCTCAGCGTCCGTGTGAAACCGCTTTTTTGCACCTGCAGAATACAGTGCCCATTGAATTACACAACCACAGGCTAGGTGTGATCAGCTTTATTGTACCCGCTGTATACAGAGAACGCTGATGTACCAAATGCTCAGAGTCAGTGTGAGTCTGTTTTTGTACCTACTGTATACAGTGAAGGCTGATTTACCAAATCCTCTGGGTCAGTGTGATCCAGCTTTTATTATAACTGCTGTATTCAGTGATCACTGATTTATCGAATCCTCAGGGTTAGTGTGAGCAAGCTTTAATTGTACTTGCTGTAAACAGTGAATGCTGATTTACCAAATCCTTATGGTCAGTGTGAGCCAGCTTTTATTGTACGGCTGTATCCAGTGAAGGCTGATTTACCAAACGCTCAGGGTCCATGTGAACCAGCTTTTATTGTACCTTCTGTATTCAGTGAATGCTGATCTACCAAATTCTCTGGGTAAGTGTGAGCCAGCTTTTATTGTACCTGCTGTATACAGTGATCCCTGATTTACCTAATCCTCAGTGTCAGAATGAGCCACCCTTTATTGTGCCTGTTGAGTACAGTGAAGGCTGGTTAAATAAATCCTCAGTCAGTGAGAGCCACCTTTATTGTACCTGCTCTATACTGTGACCTCTGGTTTTCCAAATCCTCAAGGACAGTGTGATACAGCTCTCATTGTACCTGGCGTATACAATGACGCTTATTTACCAAATCCACTGGGTCAGTGTGAGCCAGCATTTATTGTACCTGCTGTATACAGTGAACGCTGATTTACCAAATTCTCTGGGTCAGTGTGAGCCAGCTCTTATTGTACCTGCTGTATTCAGTGATCACTGATTTATCAAATCCTCAGGGTCAGTGTGAGCCAGCTTTAATTGTACTTGCTGTAAACAGTGAATGCTGATTTACCAAATCCTTATGGTCAGTGTGAGGCAGCTTTTATTGTAACCGCTGTATCTAGTGAATGCAGATTTACCAAATCTCTGTGTCTGTGTGAGCCAGATTTTATTGTACCTGCTGTAAACAGTGAAGGCTGATATAACAAATACTCAGGGTCAGAGGGAGCCAGCTTTTATTGTACCTGGTGCATACAGTGAATGCTGATTTACCAAATCTTCAAGTTCGTGTGAGCCAGCCTTTCTTGTACCTGCTGTATACAGAGAATGCAGATTTACCAAATCCTTTGGGTCAGTGTGAGCCAGATTTTATTGTACCTGCTCCATACAGTGAATGCTGATTTAACAAATCCTCAAGGTCAGTGTGAGCCAGCTTTATTGTACCTGCTGTATACAGGGAATGATGATTTACCAAATCCTCAGGGTCTGTGTGAGCCAGCTTTTATTGTTTCTGGTGTATCCAGTGAATGCTGATTTAAAAAATTCTCAGACTCAGTGTGAACCAGCTATTGTACCTGCTGTATTCAGCGAACACTGATTTGCCAAATGCTCAGGGAAAGTGTGGGCAGATTTCATTGTACCTGGTACATACAGTGAGCGCTGATTTACCAAATGCTTAGGGTTAGTGTGAGCCAGCTTTTGTTGACAGCTGTATACAGTGAATGCTGATTTTACAAATACTTCGGGGTCAGAGGGAGCTGGATTTTATTTTACCTGGTGCATACAGTGAATGCTGATTTACCAAATCTTCAAGGTCAGTGTGAGCCAGCCTTCCTTGTTACCTGCTCTATACAGAGAATGCAGATTTACCAAATCCTTTGGGTCAGGGTGAGCCAGATTTCATTGTAACTGGTGCATACAGTGAATGATGATTTACCAAATCCTCATGGTCCGTGTGAGCCAGCTTTTGTTGTAACTGCAGTATACAGTGAATGCTGATTTGCCAAATCCTTGGGTCAATGTGAGCCAGCTTTTATAGTACCTGCTGTAACAGTGAATAGTGATATCCAAATCCTCAGGGTCAGTGTGAACCAGCTTTTATTGAACCTGCTGATTACAGTGATCGCTGATTTACCAAATCCTCAAAGTCGGTGTGTGCCAGATTTTACTGTACCTGCTGCATACAGTGAACTGCGAAATACCAAATCCTCAGTGTCAGTGTGAACCACATTTTATTCTACCTGCTGTATAAAGTGAATGCTGGTTTACCTAATCCTCAGGGTCAGTGTGAGCAAGCTTTTGTTGTACCAGCTGAACACTGTGAGCAGCTGATTACAAATCCTCATGGTCAGTCTGAGCCAGCTTTTATTGTACCTGCTGTATACTGTAGAACGCTGATAGACCAAATCCTCGGGGTCAGTTTGAGCCAGCTTTTATTGTACCTGCTGAGTACAGTAAAATGATGATTTACCAAATCCTTATTGTCAGTGTGAGCCAGTATTTATTGTACCTGCTTTATACAGAGAATGCCGATTTACCAAACCCTCAGGGTCAATGTGAGTCAGCTTTTATTGTACCTGTTGCATACAGTGAACGCCGATATACCAAATCCTCAGTCAGTGTGAAACAGATTTTATTCTACCTGCTGTATACAGTGAATGCTGTTTTACCTAATCCTGAGGGTCAGTGTGAGCCAGATTTTTTTGTGCCTGCTGTATACAGTGAACGCTGATTTACAAAATGCTCAGGGTCAGTGTGAGCCAGCTTTAATTGTACTACTGCATTCAGAGAATGCTGATTTACCAAACCTCGGGGTCTATGTGAGACAGCTTTTATTGTAGCTGGTGCATACAGTGAACGCTGATTTACCAAATCTTCAGGGTCACCGTGAGCCAGCTTAAATTGTTCCGGCTGTATACAGTAAATGCTGATTTACCAAATGCTCAGGGTCAGTGTGAGCCAGATTTTATTGTGCCTGCTGTATACAGTGAACGCTGATTTACCAAATGCTCAGGGTCAGTGTGAGCCAGCTTTTATTGTACCTGCAGTATACAGTGAGCGTTGATTAACCAAATGCTCAAGGTCAGTGTGAGCCACCATTTACTGTATCTTCTGCCACTGTGAGCTGTTTTACCAAATCCTAAAGGGTCAGTGTGAGCAGCTTTATTGTACCTGCTGCATACAGTGAACGTTGATTTACCAAATCCTCAGGGTCAATGTCAGCCAGCTTTTATTGTACCTGCTGTATACAGTGAATTCTGATTTAATTAATCCTCAGTCAGTGTGAGCCAACTTTTATTGTACCTGCAGTATACATTGAATGCTGATTTGCCAAATCCTCAGGGTCAGTGTGAGACAGCTTTTATTGTACCTGCAGTGTACAGTGAATGCTGATTTAATAAATCCTTAGGGTCCGTGTGAGCCACCATTTATTTTGCCTGCTGCATACAGTGAACATTGATTTACCAAACCCTCAGGGTCAGTGTGAGCCAGCTCTTATTGTACCCGCTGTATTCAGAGAACGCTGATAGTGCCTGCTGTATACTGTGAATGCTGATTTTCCAAATCCTGGGTAGGGTGAGCCAACTCTTACTCTACTTACTGTATATAGTGAACGCTGATTTACCAAATCCTCAGGGTCATTCTGAGCCAGCTTTTATTGTACCTGCTGTATACTGTGAATACTGATTTACCAGATCCTCAGGGTCAGTTTGAACCAGCTTTTATTGTACCTGCAGTATACAGTGAATGCAGATTTACCAAATCCTTGGGGTCAGTGTGTGAACCAGCTTTTATTTTACCTTCTGTGTAGAGTGAATGCTGATTTACCAACCTCATGGTCAGAGTGAGCCAGCATTTATTTAACCTGAATGTATACAGTGAGGGCTGATTTACCAAATGCTCAGTTGGTGTGAGACAGCTTTTATTGTACCTGCTGTATACAGTGAATGCTGATTTACCAAATTACCCAGGGTAAATGTAAACCAGATTTTTGTGCCTGTAGTATACAGTGAATGCTGATTTATCAAATTCTCATGGTCAGTGTGAGCTGGCTTTTATTGTACCTGCTGTATACAGTGAACACTGATTTACCAAATGCTCAGTCAGTGTGAGCCAGCTTTTGTTGTTCCTGCTCTAAACGGTGAAAGCTGATTTACCAAATCCTCAGGGTCAGCGTGATCCAGATTTTATTGTGCCTGCTGCATACAGTGAACGCTGATTTACTATATGCTCAGGCTCAGTGTGAGCCACCTTTATTGTACCAGCTCTATACAGTGAAAGCTGATTTTCCAAATCCTCAAGGTCAGTGTGAGCCAGTTTTATTGTACCGGCTGCATATAGTGAATGCTGCTTTAATAAATCCTCAGGGTCAGTGTGAACCAGCTTTTTTTGTACAGGCTGTTTACAGTGATCGCTGATTTACCAAACTCTCAGAGTAGGTGTGAGCCAGATTTTATTGTACCTGCTGTATACATTGAGCTCTGATTTACCAAATGCTCAGGGTCTTGTGAGTCAGCTTTTATTGTACCTGCAGTATATTGTGAACGCTGATTTACCAAATCCTCAGGGTCAGTGCGAACCACCTTTTATTGTACCTGCTGTATACAGTGAATTCTGATTTAATAAATCTCAGGGTCAGTGTGAGCCAGCTTTTATTGTACCTGCTGTATACAGTTAATGCTGATATACCAATTCCTCGGTCAGTGTGAAACAGATTTTATTGTGCCTACTGTATACAGTGAACGCTGATTTACCAAATGCTAAGGGTCAGTGTGAGCCAGATTTTATTGTACCTGCATGATAAGTGAACGCTGATTTACTAAATCATCAGGGTCCGTGTGAGCCAGCTTTTATTGTACCTGTTGTATACAGTGAATGCTGATTTAATAAATCCTCATGGACAGTGTGAGCCAGCTTTTATTGTACCAGCTGTATACAGTGAGTGCTGATTTACCAAATACTCAGGGTCAGTGTGAACCAGCTTTAATTGTACCTGCAGTATACAGTGAATGCTGATTTACCAAATCCTCAGGTTCAGTGTGAGCCAGATTTTATTGTACCTCCTGTATACATTGAACGCTAATTTTCCAAATCCTCAGGGTCAGTGTGATCCAGCTTCTATTGTACTTACTGTATATTATGAATGCTGATTTACCAAATACTCAGGATCAGTGTGTGAACCAGCTAATATTGTACCTGCTGTATACAGTGAACACTGGTTATCCAAATGTTCAGTGTCAGTGTGAGCCATCTTTTATTGTACCTGATGTATACAGAGAACGCTGATTTACTAAATCAACAAGGTCACTATGAGCCAGATTTTATTGTACCTGCTGTATACAGTGAACACTGATTTACCAAATGCTCAGGGTCAGTGTGAACCAGATTTCATTGAACTTGCTCTATACTGTGAGAACTGATTTACCAAATCCTCAGTCAGTCTGAACCAGATTTTATTGTGCCTGCTGCATGCAGTGAACGCTGATTTACCAAATCCTCAAGGTCAGTGTGAGCTACATTTTATTGTACCAGCTGCATACAGTGAATGCTGATTTACCAGATCCTTAGGGTCAATGTGATCCTGCTTTTATTGTAACTACGTATACAGAGAATGCTGATTTACCAAATCCTCAGGGTCCGTGTGAGCCAGCTTTATTATGTACCTCCTGCATACAGTGTAACTGCTTATTCAATAAATCCTCAGGGTCTGTGTCAGCCAGCTTGTATTGTACCTGCAGTATACAGTGAATGTTGATTTGACAAATCCTCAGGGTCAGTGTGAGCCATCTTTTATTGTACCTGATGTATACAGAGAACGCTGATTTACCAAATCAACAAGGACACTATGAGCCAGATTTTATTGTACCTTCTGTATACAGTGAATGCTGATTTACCAAATGCTCAGGGTCAGTGTGAGCCACCTTTATTGTACCTACTGCTTACAGTGAATTCTGATTTTCCAAATCCTCAGGGTCAGGTGAGACAGCTTTTATTCTGCCTGCTGTACACAGTGAGTGCTGATTTCAAATACTCAGGTTCAGTGTGAGCCAGCTCTTACTCTACCTACTGTATACAGTGAACACTGATTTACCAAATACTCAGGTTCAGTGTGAGCCAGCTTTTATTCTACCTGCTGTATATAGTGAATGCTGATTTACCAAATCCACAGGGTCAGTGTGAACTAGATTTTATTGTGCCTGCTGTATTCAGCTTAGGCTAATTTAACAAATGCTCTGAGTCAGTGGAGCCGGATATTATTTTATCTGCTGTATACAGAGAATGCTGATTTATGAAATCTTCAAGGTCAGTGTGAGACAGATATTTTGTACCTGCTGTATACAGAGAATGCTGATTTTACCAAATTCTAAGGGTCAGTGTGAGCCAGCTTTAACTGTACTTGCTGTATAGAGGTACACTGATTTCCCAAATGCTCAGGGTCAGTATGAGCCAGCTTTAATTGTACCTGCTGTATACAGTGAACGCCAATTTACCAAATCCTCAGGGACATGTGCTAGGTTTTATTGTACCTGCTGTATAAAGTGAACGCTGGTTTACCAAATCCTCAAGGTCGTGTGTGCCAGGTTTTATTGTGCCTGCTGTATACAGTTAAGGCTGATTTAACAAATGCTCAGGGTCAGTGGGAGCCAGATTTTATTTTACCTGGTGCGTACAGTGAATGCTGATTTACCAAATCTTCAAGGTCAGTGTGAGCCAGCTTTTTTGTACCTGCTGTACACAGTGAGTGCTGATTTACCAAATCCTCAGGGTCAGGGTGAGCCAGCTTTTATTCTGCCTGCTACACAGTGAGTGCTGATTTACCAAATCCTCTGAGTCAGTGTGAGCAAGCTTTTATTGTACCTGCTGTATACAGTGAATGCTGATTTACCAAATACTCAGGTTCAGTGTGAGCCAGATTTTATTGTGCCTGCTGTATTCAGCTTAGGCTAATTTAACAAATGCTCTGAGTCAGTGGGAGCCGGATATTATTTTACCTGCTGTATACAGAGAATGCTGATTTATGAAATCTTCAAGGTCAATGTGGAGCAGATATTTTGTACCTGCTGTATACAGAGAATGCTGATTTACCAAATTCTAAGGGTCAGTGTGAGCCAGCTTTAACTGTACTTGCTGTATAGAGGTACACTGATTTCCCAAATGCTCAGGGTCAGTATGAGCCAGCTTTAATTGTACCTGCTGTACAGTGAACGCCAATTTACCAAATCCTCAGGGACAGTGTGTGCCAGGTTTTATTGTACCTGCTGTATAAAGTGAACCTGGTTTACCAAATCCTCAGGGTGTGTGCCAGGTTTTATTGTGCCTGCTGTATACAGTTAAGGCTGATTTAACAAATGCTCAGGGTCAGTGGGAGCCGGATTTATTTTACCTGGTGCGTACAGTGAATGCTGATTTACCAAATCTTTAAGGTCAGTGTGAGCCAGCTTTATTGTACCTGCTGTATATGGTGAAAGCTGATTTTACCAAATCCTGAGGGTCAGTGAGAGGCAAATTTTATTGTGCCTGCTGTATACAGTGAATGCTGATTTACCAAATGCTCAGGGTCAGTGTGAGCCAGATTTTCTTGTACCTGCTCCATACAGTGAGCGCTTATTTAACAAATCCTCAGGGTTGGTGTGAACCAGATTTTATTCTGCCTGCTGTATACAGTGAATGCTGATTTACCAAATGCTCAGGGTGAGTGTGAGGCGATTTTATATACCTGGTGCATACAGTGAATGCTGATTTGCCAAATCCTCAAGGTCAGTGTGAGCCAGATTTTATTGTAACTGCTGTACACAGTGAATGCTGATTTACCAAATCCTCAGGCTCAGTGTGAACCAGTCTTTGTACCTACAGTAAACAGTGAATGCTGATTTTTTCCAAATCCTCAGGGTCCGTCTGATCCAGATTTCATTGTACCTGCTGTGCAGTGAGCACTGATTTACCAAATGCTCAGGGTCAGTGTGAGCCAGCTTTTATTGTACCTGCTGTATACAGTGACTGCGGATTTATCAAATCCTCAGGGTCAGTGTGAGCCAGAATTTATTGTATCTGCTGTATACAGTGAATGCCGATTTACTAAATCCTCAGCATCAGTGTGTGCCAGATTTTATTGTACCTGCAGTATACAGTGAACGCTGATTTACCAAATACTCAGGGTCAGTGTGAGCCAGCTTTTATTGTACCTGCTGTATACAGTAAACGCTGATTTACCAAATCTTCAGGGTTATTGTGAGCCAGCTTTTATTGTGCCTGCTGTATACAGTGAATGCTGATTTACCAAATCCTGAGGGTCAGTGTGAGCCAGCTTTTATTTTCCCTGCTGTATACAGTGATTACTGATTTACCAAATCCTCAGGGTCAGTGTGAGCCAGATTCTATTGTACCTGCTGTATACTGTGAATGCTGATTTACGAAATCCTCAGGGTAAATGTGAACTAGCTTTTATTGTACCTGCTGTATACAGTGAAAGCTGATTTACCAAATCCTCAGGGTCGGTGTGAACCAGCTTTATTGTAACTGCAGTATACTCGTGATCGCTGATTTGCCAAATCCTCAGGGTCCGTGGATGCAGCTTTTATTGTTTCTGCTGTATACACTGAACGCTGATTTACCAAATGTTCAGGGTCGGTGTGAGCCAGATTTTATTGTACCTACTGTATACACAGAACGCTGATTAACCAAATCCTGAGGGTCACTGTGAGCCAACTTTTATTGTACCTGCTGTATACAGTGAATGCTGATTTGCCAAATGCTCAGGGTCAGTGTGAGCCACATTTTCTTGTACCTGGTAATACAGTGAATGCTGATTTACTAAATCCTCAAGGTCAGTGTGAACCAACTTTCATTGTACCTGCAGTAAACAGTGAATGCTGACTTCCCAAATTCTCAGGTTCAGTGTGAGCCAGCTTTATTGTACTTGCTGTTTACAGTGAACGCTGATTTCCAAATCCTCGGGCAGTGTGAGCCAGCTTTCATTGTTTCTGCTGTGTACTGTGAATGCTGATTTACCAAATCATCAGGGTCAGTGTGAGCCAGATTTTATTGCACCTTCTGTAGGCAGTGAAGGCTGATTTACCAAATCCACAGGGTCAGTGTGAACCAGATTTTATTGTGCCTGCCGTATTCAGTTTAGGCTAATTTAACAAATGCTCTGGGTCAGTGGGAGCCGGATATTATTTTACCTGCTGTATACAGAGAATATGATTTACCAAATTCTAAGTGTCAGTGTGAGCCAGATTTCATTGTACCTGCTGTGTGCAGTGAGCACTGATTTACCAAATGCTCAGGGTCAGTGTGAGCCAGCTTTTATTGTACCTGCTGTATATAGTGACTGCGGATTTATCAAATCCTCAGGGTCAGTGTGAGCCAGAATTTATTGTATCTGCTTGTATACAGTGAACGCTGATTTACCAAATCCTCAGGATCAGTGTGAGCCAGATTTTATTGTGCCTGCTGTATACAGTTAAGGCTGATTTAACAAATGCTCAGGGTCAGTGGGAGCCAGATTTTATTTTACCTGGAGCATGAAGTGAATGCTGATTTACCAAATCTTCAAGGTCAGTGTGAGCCATCTTTATTGTACCTGCTGTATACAGTGAAAGCTGATTTTACCAAATCCTGAGGGTCAGTGAGAGGCAAATGTTATTGTGCCTGCTGTATATAGTGAATGCTGATTTACCAAATGCTCAGGGTCAGTGTGAGCCAGATTTCATTGTTTCTGCTGTATACTGTGAATGCTGATTTACCAAATCATCAGGGTCAGTGTGAGCCAGATTTTATTGCACCTGCTGTAGACAGTGAAGGCTGATTTACCAAATCCTCAGGGTCAGTGTGAGCCAGCTTTTATTGTCCCTGCTGTATATAGTGACTGCTGATTAACCAAATCCTCAGGGTCAGTGTGAGCCAGCTTTTATTGTCCCTGCTGTATATAGTGACTGCTGATTAACCAAATCCTCAGGGTCAGTGTGAGCCAGATTTTATTGTATCTACTATACACAGTGAACGCTGATTTACCAAATCCTCTGGGTCAATGTGAGTCAGATTTTATTGCACCTGCTGTGTACAGTGAACGTTGATTTACCAAACTTAGGGTCAGTCTGAGCTAGATTTTGTTGTATCTCATAGGTACAGTGAACACTGACTTACCAAATCCCTAGGGTCAGTGTGAGCCAGCTTTTATTGTACCTGATACATACAGAAAATGCTGATTAACCAAATCCTCAGTCTGTGTGAACCAGCTTTTATTGTACCTGCTGTGTACAGTGAACTATGATTTATCAAATCCTCAGGGTCACTCTGAGCCAGCCTTTATTGACCAGCTGAATACTGTGAACGCTTATTAACCAAATCCTCATGGTCAGTGTGAGCCAGCTTCTATTGTACCTGCAGTATACAGTGAACGGTGATTTACCAAACTCGGGATAGAATGAGCCAGATTTTATTTTTCCTGCTGTATACAGTAAAACACCGATTTATCAAATATTCAGGATTAGTGTGAGCCAGCATTTATTGTGCCTGTTTTATCCAGTGAATGCTGATTTAGCAAATCCTCAAGGGTCAGTGTGGAGCCAACTTTTATTTTTCCTGCTCTATACAGTGAATGCTGATTTACCAAATCCTCCTGGTCAGTGTGGACAGATTTTATTGTACCTGCTGTATATAGTGAGCTCTGATTTTCCGAATCCTTAGGGTCAATGTGAACTAGTTTTATTACACCTGCTGTATACAAAGAATGCTGATATTCCAAATCCTCAGGGACAGTGAGAGCCAGCTTTATTGTACCTGCAGTATACTGTGAACGCTGATTTACCAAATCCTCATGGTAAATGTGAGCCAGCTTTTATTGTACCTGCTGTACAAAGTGAACGCTGATTTACCAAATCCACAGGGTCAGTGAGAGCCAGCTTTCATTGTACCTGCTTTATACAGTGAATGCTGATTTGCCAAATCCTCTGGGTCAGTGTGAGCCAGCTTTCTTTGTTTCAGTTGTATACAGTGAATGCTGATTTACCAAATCTTCAGGGTCCGTGTGGAGCCAGCTTTTATTCACCTGCTGTATACAGTGAAGGCTGATTTACCAAATCCTGAAGGTCAGTCTGTGCCAGCTTTTATTGTACCTGCTGTATATAGAGAATGCTCATTTACCAATTCCTCAGGGTCAGTGTGAGACAGCTCTTATTGTACCTGCTGTATACAGTGAGCGCTGGTTTACCAAATCCTCAGGGTCAGTGTGAGCCAGCATTTATTGTACCTGTTGTATACAGAGACGCTGACTTACCAAACCCAGGGTCAGTGTGAACCTGCTTTTCTGTACCTGCTGTATATAGTGAGCGCTGATTTACCAAATCCTCAGGCTCAGTTTGAGCCAGCTTTTCTTGTAACTGCTGTATTCAGTGAACGCTGATTTACCAAATCCTCAGGGTCTGTGTGAGCCAGCTTTTATTGTACCTGCTGTATACAGTGAACGCTGATTTTACCAAAACCTCAGGGTCAGTGTGAGCCAGCTTTTATTGTACCTGCTATATACTGTGAATGCTGATTTTACCAAATCCTCGGGGTCAGTGTTAGCCAGCTTCTATTGTACCTGCTATATACTGTGAACGCTGATTTACCAAATCCCCAGGGTCAGTGTGAACCAGCTTTTCTGTACCTGCTGTATATAGTGAACGCTTGATTTACCAAACCTCAGGGTCATCTGTGCCAGCTTTTATTGTACCTGCTGTATACAGGAACGCTGATATACCAACCTCAGGGTCAGTGTGAGCCAGCTTCCATTGTTTCTGCTGTATACAGTGAATGCAGATTTATCAAATCCTCAGGGTCGGTCTGAGCTAGCTTCATTGTTTCTGCTGTATTCAGTGAACGCTGATTTACCAAATGCTCTGGGTCAGTGTGAGCCAGATTTTCTTTTTCCTGTAGTATACAGTAAATGTTGATTTACCAAATCCTCATGGTCAGTGTGAGCCAGATTTTATTGCACTTACTGTATACTGTGAATGCTGATTTAACAAATCCTCAGGGTCATTGTGAGACAGCTTTCATTGAACCTGCAGTATACAGTGAATGCTGATTTACCAAATCCTCAGTCTGTCTGAGCCATCTTTTATTGTACCCTTTGTTAACTGTGTATGCAGATTTAGTAAATCCTCAGGGTCAGTGTGAGTCATTTATAGTACCTGCTGTATATAGTGAATGCTGATTTACCAAATTCTCCGGGTCAGTGTGAGCCAGATTTTATTGAACCTGCTGTATACTGTGAACGCTGGTTTTCAATCCTCCGGGTCAGTGTGAGCCAGCATCTATTATATCTGCTGTATAAACTGAAAGCTGATTTACCAAATCCTCATGGTCAGTGTTAGCCAGCCTTTATAGGTCCTGCTGTATTCAGTGAATGCTGATTTACCATCCCTCGCTACCAGTGTGAACCAGCTTTTTCTGTACCTGCTGTATATAGTGAACGCTGATTTACCAAACCTCAGGGTCAGTCTGAGCCAGCTTTTTTGTACCTGCTGTATACAGTGAATGCTGATTTACCTAATCCTCAGGGTCAGTGTGAGCCAGCTTTCATTGTTTATGCTGTATACAGTGAATGCAGATTTATCAAATCCTCAGGGTCAGTGTGAGCTAGCTTTCATTGTTTCTGCTGTATACAGTGAATGCAGATATACCAAATCCTCAGGGTTAGTGTGAGCCATCTTTATTGTACCCTCTGTTAACTGTGTTTGCTGATTTAGTAAATCTCAGGGTCAGTGTGAGCCATCTTTTATAGTACCTGCTGTATATAGTGAACTCTGATTTACCAAATGCTCCAGGTCAGTGTGAGACAGATTTTATTGTACCTGCTTTATATAGTGAGCGTGATTTTCCAAATCCTTAGGGTCAGTTTGAAAAAGCTTTTATTATATCTGCTGTATACAGAAGGCTGATATACCTAATCCTGATGGTCAGTCTGTGCCAGCTTTTATTGTACCTGCTGTATACTGTGAATGCTGTCTTACCAAATCCTCAGGGTCAGTGTGAGCTGGCTTTTATTGTACCTGCGTATACAGTGAATGCTGATTTACCAAATACTCTGGGTCAGTGTGAGCCAGCGTTTATTGTAACTGCTGAATACAGAGAACACTGATTTACCAAATACTTAAGGTCACTGTGAGCCAGCTTTTATTGTGCCTGCTGTAAACTGTGAACGCTGATATACCAAATCCTCAGGGTCAGTGTGAGCCAGTTTTCATTGTACCGCTTTATACAGTGAACTTTATACCAAACTCGGGTCAGTGTTAGCCAACTTCTATTGTACCTGCTGTATACTGTAGAACGCTGACTTATGAAATCCCCTGGGTCAGTGTGAACCAGCTTTTCAGTACCTGCTGTATATAGTGAACGCTGATATACTAAATCCTCAGGGTCAGTCTGAGCCAGCTTTTATTATACCTGCTGTACACAGTGAATGCTGATTTACCTAATCCTCAGGGACAGTGTGAGCCAGCTTTCATTGTACCTGCTTTTACAGTGAATGCTGATTTACCAAATCCTCAGGGTCAGTGTGAGCCTGCTCATTGTTTCTGCTGTATACAGTGAATGCAGATTTATCAAATCCTCAGAGTCAGTGTGAGCTAGCTTTCATTGTTTCTGCTGTATACAGTGAACGCTGATTTACCAAATCCTTTCGGTCAGTGTTAGCCAGCTTTTATTTTTCCTGCTGTATACAGTGAATGCTGATTTTCCAAATCCTCAGTCTGTCTGAGCCATCTTTTATTGTACCCTTTGTTAACTGTGTATGCAGATTTAGTAAATCCTCAGGGTCAGTGTGAGTCATCTTTTATAGTACCTGCTGTATATAGTGAATTCTGATTTACCAAATTCTCCGGTCAGTGTGAGCCAGGTTTTATTGAACCTGCTGTATACTGTGAACGCTGGTTTACCAAATCCTCCGGTCAGTGTGAGCCAGCATCTATTGTATCTGCTGTATAAACTGAAAGCTGATTTACCAAATCCTCATGGTCAGTGTGAGCCAGCCTTTATAGGTCCTGCTGTATTCAGTGAATGCTGATTTACCAATTCCTCAGGGTCAATGTGAACCAGCTTTTTCTGTACCTGCTGTATATAGTGAACGCTGATTTACCAAATCCTCAGGCTCAGTGTGAGACAGCTCTTATTGTACCTGCTGTATACAGTGAACGCGCTTTACCAAATCCTCAGGGTCAGTGTGAGCTGGCTTTTATTGTACCTGCCGTATACAGTGAATGCTGATTTACCAAATACTCTGGGTCAGTGTGAGCCAGCTTTTATTGTAACTGCTGAATACAGAGATCACTGATTTACCAAATACTTAAGGTCACTGTGAGCCAGCTTTTTATTTTGCCTGCTGTAAACTGTGAACGCTGATATACCAAATCCTCAGGGTCAGTGTGAGCCAGCTTTTATTGTGCCTGCTTATACAGTGAACGCTGGTTTACCAAATCCTCTGGGTCAGTGTGAGCCAGTTTTCATTGTACCGGCTTTTATACAGTGAACGCCGATTTTACCAAATCCTCAGGGTATGTGTAAGCCAGCTTTTGTTGTACATGCTGTATACAGTGAATGTTCATTTACCAAATCCTCATATTCAGTGTGAGCCAGCTTTTATTGGTCCTGCTATATTCAGTGAAGGCTGATTTACCAAATCCTCATGGTCAGTGTTAGCCAGCTTTATTGTACCTGCTGTATACAGTGAACGCTGATTTACCAAATCCTCAAGCTCAGTGTGAGCCAGCTTTTATTGTACCTGCTGTATACAGTGAACGCTGATTTACCAAATCCTCAGGGTCAGTGTTGGCCAACTTCTATTGTACCTGCTGTATACTGGAACACTGACTTGTAAAATCCCTGGGTCAGTGTGAACCAGCTTTTTCTGTACCTGCTGTATATAGTGAACGCTGATTTACAAATCGTCAGGGTCAGTCTGTGCCAGCTTTTATTGTACCTGCTGTATACAGTGAATGCTGATATACTAAATCCTCAGGGTCAGTCTAAGCCAGCTTTTATTTACCTGATGTATACAGTGAATGCGGATATACCATATCCTCAAGGTTAGTCTGAGCCAGCTTTTATTGTACCTGCTGTATACAGTGAATGCTGATTTACCTAATCCTCAGGGTCAGTGTGAGCCAGCTTTTATTGTACCTGCTGAATACAGTGAACACTGATTTACCAAATCCTCAGTTACAGTGTGAGCCAGCTTTCATTGTACCTGCTTTTACAGTGAATGCTGATTTACCAAATCCTCACGATCAGTGTGAGCCAGCTTTCATTGTTTCTGCTGTATACAGTGAATGCTGATTTACCAAATCCTCTCGGTCAGTGTTAGCCAGCTTTTATTTTTCCTGCTGTATACAGTGAATGCTGATTTACCAATCCTCAGTCAGTTTGAGCCATCTTTTTGTACCCTTTGTTAACTGTGTATGCAGATTTACCAAATCCTCAGGGTCAGTGTGAGCCAGCTTTCATTGTTTCTGCTGTATACAGTGAATGCTGATATACCAAATCCTCGGTTAGTGTGAGCCATCTTTATTGTACCCTCTGTTAACTGTGTTTGCTGATTTTGTAAATCCTCTTCATTAGTGTTAGCCAGCTTCTATTGTACCTGCTGTATACTGTGAATGCTGATTTACCAAATCCTCCGGGTAAGTGTAAACCAGCTTTTATTGTACCTGCTGTATATAGTGAACGCTGATTTACCAAATCCTCCGGTCAGTGTTAGCCAGATTTTATTCTACCTGCTGTATATAGTGAGCACTGATTTTTCAAATCCATAGAGTCCGTTTGAACAAGCTTTTATTATAACTGCTGTATATGAGAACGCTGATATACCAAATCCTCAGGGACAGTGTGAGCCAGCTTTTATTGTACCTGCTGTATACTGTGAACGCTGATATAGCAAATCCTCAGGGTCAGTCTGAGCCAGCTTTTATTCTTCCTGCAGTATACAGTGAACGCTGTCTACCAGATCCTCAGACTCAGTGTGAGACAGCTGTTATTGTACCTGCTGTATACAGTGAACGCTTTCCAAATCCACAGGGACAGTGTGAGCCAGATTTTATTGTACCTGCTGTATACAGTGAATGCTGATTTACCAAACCTCAGGGTCAGTGTGAGCCAGCTTTTATTGTACCTGCTGTATACAGTGAATGCTGATTTACCAAATCCTCATGGTAAGTGTGAGCCAGCCTTTGTTGTACCTGCCTTTTACAGTGAAGCTGATTTACCAGTTCCTTTAGGTCAGTGTGAGCCAGCATCTATTGTATCTGCTGTATACTATGAAGCGCTGACTTCACGAATCCCCAGGGTCAGTGTGAACCAGCTTTTTCTGTACCTGCTGTATAGTGAACGCCGCTTACCAAACCACAGGGACAGTGTGAGCCAGATTTTATTGCACCTGCTGTATACTGTGAACTCTGATTTACCAAATCCTCAGGGTCAGTGTGAGCCAGCTTTTATTGTAACTGCTGTATACAGTGAATGCTGATTTACCAAATCCTCATGGTAAAGTGTGACCCAGCTTTTATTGTACCTGCTGTATACAGTGAACGGTGATTTACCAAACCTCAGGGTCAGTGTGAGCCAGCTTTTATTGTACCTGCTGTATACAGTGAATGCTGATTTACCAAATCCTCATGGTAAGTGTGAGCCAGCCTTCATTGTACCTGCCTTTTACAGTGAACGCTGATTTACCAGTTCCTCTGGTCAGTGTGAGCCAGCATCTATTGTATCTGCTGTATAAACTGAATGCTGATATACCAAATCCTCAGGGTCAGTGTGAGCCAGCCTTTATTGTGCCTGCTATATACAGTGAATGCTGATTTACCAATTCCACAGGGTCAGAGTGAAACAGCTTTCATTGTACCTGCTTAAACTGTGAACACTGGTTTACCAAATCCTCAGGGTCAGTCTGTGCCAGCTTTTATTGTACTTGCTGTATACAGTGAACGCTGATATACCAAATCCTCAGGGTCAGTCTAAGCCAGCTTTTATTTACCTGATGTATTCAGTGAACGCTGATATACCATATCCTAAGAGTTAGTCTGAGCCAGCTTTGTTGTACCTGCTGTATACTGTGAACACTGACTTACGAAATCCCCAGGGTCAGTGTGAACCAGCTTTTCTGTACCTGCTGTATACAGTGAACGCTGGTTTACCAAATCCTCAAGGTCATTGTGTGCCAGCTTTATTGTACCTGTTGTATACAGTGAATGCTGATATACTAAATCCTCGGGTCAGTCTGAGCCAGCTTTTATTGCACCTGCAGTATACAGTGAAAGCTGATTTACAAATCCTCAGGCTCAGCTCGAAACAGATTTTATTGTACCTGCTGTATACAGTGAATGCTGATTTACCTAATCCTCAGGGTCAGTGTGAGCCAGCTTTTATTGTTTCTGCTGTATACAGTGAATGGTGATTTACCAAATCCTCAGTCAGTCTGAGCCATCTTTTATTGTACCCTTTGTTAACTGTGTATGCAGATTTAGTAAATCCTCAGGGTCAGTGTAGGTCATCTTTTATAGTACCTGCTTTGTAAAGTGAATGCTGATTTACAAAATCCTAACGGTCAGTGTGAATCAGCTTTCATTGTTTCTGCTGTAAACTGTGAACGCTGGTTTACCAAATCCTCAGGGTCAGTGTGAGCCAGCATCTACTGTATCTGCTGAGTAAACTGAATGCTGATTTACCAAATCCTCAGGGTTAGTGTGAGCCATCTTTTATTGTACCTTCTGTTAACTGTGTGCTGATTTTAGTAAATCCTCCAGGGTCAGTGTGAGCCAGCTTCTATTGTACCTGCTGTATACTGTGAATGCTGATTTACCAAATCCTCAGGGTAAGTGTGAACCAGCTTTTATTGTACCTGCTGTATACAGTGAACACTGATTTGCCAAATCCTCCCGGTCAGTGTGGAGCCAGATTTTATTGTACCTGCTGTATATAGTGGCGCTGATATTCCAAATCCATAGAGTCAGTTTGAACAAGCTTTTATTTTAACTGCTGTATACAGAGAAAGCTGATATACCAAATCCTCAGGGACAGTGTGAGCCAGCTTTATTTACCTACTGTATACAGTGAAGGCTGATACCTAATCCTAAAGCTCAGTCTGTGCCAGCTTTTATTGTACCTGCTGTATACTGTGAGCGATGATATACCAAATCCTCTGGGTCAGTCTGAGCCAGCTTTTATTGTTCCTGCTGTGATACAGTGAACGCCACTTTACCAAATACACAAGGACAGTGTGAGCCAGATTTTATTGCACCTGCTGTATACAGTGAACGCTGATTTTCCAATTCCTCAGGGTCAGCGGATAAGGCAGCTTATTGTACCTACTTTATATAGTGAATGCTGAGATTTACCAAATCCTCAGGTCAGTGTGAGCCAGCTTTTATTGTCCCTGCTGTATACAGTGAACGCTGATTTACCAATCCTTTGGGTCAGTGTGAGCCAGCTTTTATTTACCTGCTGAATACAGTGAAGGCTGATTTATTAAATCCTGAGGGTCAGTCTGTGCCAGCTTTTATTATACCTGCTGTATACAGAGAATGCTGATATACCAAATCCTCAGGGTCAGTGTGAGCCAGCTTTTGTTGTACATGCTGTATACAGTGAATGCTGATTTACTAAATATTCAGGGTCAGTGTGAGCCAGCTTTTATTGTAACTACTGCACACAGAGAATGATGATTACCAAATCCTCGGGATCACTGTAAGCAAGATTTTATTGTGCCTGTTGTTTACAGTGAGCGCTGATTTACCAATTCCTCAGGGTCAGTGTGAGACAGCTTTTATTGTACCTGCTGTAAACTGTGAACGCTGATTTACCAAATCCTCAGGGTCTGTGTCGCCAGCTTTTCATTGTGCCTGCTTTATACTGTGAATGCTGATTTACCAAATCCTCAGGGTCAGTGTGAACCAGCTTTCATTGGTTCTGCTGTTTACATTGAACGCTGATTACGTAAACTCAGGGTCAGTGTGAGCCAGCTTTTGTTGTACGTGCTGTATACAGTGAATGCTGATTTACCAAATCCTCAGGGTCAGTGTGAGCCAGCTTTGTTGTACGTGTTGTATACAGTGAATGCTGATTTACCAAATCCTCAGGGTCAGTGTGAGCCAGCATCTATTGTATCTGCTGTATAAACTGAATGCTGATTTACCAAATCCTCAGGGTCAGTGTGAGTCAGCTTTATTGTGCCTGCTATATACAGTGAATGCTGATTTACCAATTCCTCAGGGTCAGTGTGAACCAGCTTTCATTGGTTCTGCTTTTACATTGACGCTGATTTACGAAATCCTCAGGGTCAGTGTGAGCCAGCTTTTGTTGTACGTGCTGTATACAGTGAATGCTGATTTACCAAATCCTCAGGGTCAGTGTGAGCCAGCTTTTGTTGTACGTGCTGTATACAGTGAATGCTGATTTACCAAATCCTCAGGGTCAGTGTGAGCCAGCATCTATTGTATCTGCTGTATAAACTGAATGCTGATTTACCAAATCCTCAGGGTCAGTGTTAGACAGCTTTCATTGTACCTGCTGTAAACTGTGAACGCTGGTCTACCAAATCCTCAGGGTCAGTGTGAGCCAGTTTTCATTGTTTCTGCTGTATTCAGTGAACACTGATTTACCAAATCCTCTGGGTCAGTGTGAGCCAGATTTTATTTTTCCTGCTCTATACAGTGAATGCTGATTCACCAAATGCTCAGGGTCAGTGTGAGCCATCTTTTAGGTAGTACCTGCTGTGTATATAGTGAACGCTGATTTACCAAATCCTCCGGGTCAGTGTGAGCCAGATTATATTGTACCTGCTGTATGTAGTGAGCCCTGATTTTCCAAATCCTTAGGGTCAGTGTGAACCAGCTTTATTTAACTGCTGTATACAGTGATGGCTGATATACCTAATTCGGAAGGTCAGTCTGTGCCAGCTTTTATTGTTCCTTCAGTATACTGTGAACGCTGTCTTACCAATTCCTCGGCTCAGTGTGAGACAGGTTTTATTGTACCTGCTGTATACCGTGAACACCGCTTACCAAATCCACAGGGTCAGTGTGAGCCAGCTTTTATTGTGCCTGCTAAAGTATGAAGGCTGGTTTACCAAATCCTCAGTGTCAGTGTGAACCACCTTTCATTGGTTCTGCTGTTTGCAGTGATCGCTGATTTACCAAATCCTCAGGGTCAGTTTGAGCCAGCTTTTGTTGTACGTGCTGTATACAGTGAATGCTGATTTACCAAATCCTCAGGTCAGTGTTAGCCAGCTTTTATTGTACCTGCTATATACTGTGAACGCTGGATTTACCAAATTCTCAGGGTCAGTGTGACCCAGCTTTTCTGAACCTGCTGTATACAGTGAACGCTGGATTTCACCAAATTCTCAGGTCAGTGTGACCCAGCTTTTTCTGAACCTGCTGTATACAGTGAACTGGATTTACCAAATTCTCAGGGTCAGTGTGACCCAGCTTTATTTTACCTGCAGTATACAGTTAACGCTGATTTTCCATATCCTCAGGGTCTGTGTGAACCTGATTTTATTGTACCTGCTGTATACAGTGAACGCTGATTGATCAAATTGTCAGGGTCAGTGTGAGCTAGCTTTTATTGTATCTGCTGCATACAGTGAATGCTGATGTACCAAATCCTCATTGTCAGTGTGGGACAGCATTTTTTGTATCTGCTGTATACTGTGAACGCTGATTTACCAAATCCTCAGGGTCAGTGTGAGCCAGCTTTTTATGCGTGCTGTATATGTGAATGCTGATTTACCAAATCCTCAGGGTCAGTGTGAGCCAGCATCTATTGTATCTGCTGTATAAACTGAATGCTGATTTACCAAATCCTCAGGGTCAGTGTGAGACAGCTTTTATTGTGCCTGCTCTATTCAGTGAATGCTGATTTACCAAATGCTCAGGGTCAGTGTGAGCCATCTTTTATAGTACCTGCTGTGTATATAGTGAACGCTTGATTTACCAAATCCTCCGGGTCAGTGTGAGCCAGATTATATTGTACCTGCTGTATGTAGTGAGCCCTGATTTTCCAAATCCTTAGGGTCAGTGTGAACCAGCTTTTATTATACCTGCTGTATACAAGAGCTGATATACCAAATCCTCAGGGACAGTGTGAGCCAGCTTTTATTTAACTGCTGTATACAGTGATGGCTGATATACCTAATTCGGAAGGTCAGTCTCTGCCAGCTTTTATTGTTCCTTCAGTATACTGTGAGCAAGCTGTCTTACCAATTCCCAGGCTCAGTGTGAGACAAGTTTTATTGTACCTGCTGTATACAGTGAACACCGCTTTACCAAATCCACAGGGTCAGTGTGAGCCAGCTTTTATTGTGCCTGCTGTAAAGTATGAAGGCTGGTTTCAAATCCTCAGTGTCAGTGTGAACCAGCTTTCATTGGTTCTGCTGTTTGCAGTGATCGCTGATTTACCAAATCCTCAGGGTCAGTTTGAGCCAGCTTTTGTTGTACGTGATGTATACAGTGAATGCTGATTTACCAAATACTCCAGGGTCAGTGTGAGCGAGCTTTTATTGTAACTGCTGTGTACAGAGAATGCTGATTTACCAAATCCTCAGGGTCAGTGTTAGCCAGCTTTTATTGTACCTGTCATATACTGTGACTGATTTACAAATCCTCAGGGTCATTGTTAGCCAGCTTTTATTGTACCTGCTATATACTGTGAACGCTGGATTTACCAAATTCTCAGGGTCAGTGTGACCCAGCTTTTTCTGAACCTGCTGTATACAGTGAACGCTGGAGTTACCAAATTCTCAGGGTCAGTGTGACCCAGCTTTTCTGAACCTGCTGTATACAGTGAACGCTGGATTTACCAAATTCTCAGGGTCAGTGTGACCCAGCTTTTTCTGAACCTGCTGTATACAGTGAACGCTGGATTTACCAAATTCTCAGGGTCAGTGTGACCCAGCTTTTATTTTACCTGCAGTATACAGTTAACGCTGATTTTCCATATCCTCAGGGTCTGTGTGAACCTGATTTTATTGTACCTGCTGTATACAGTGAGCGCTGATTGATCAAATCGTCAGGGTCAGTGTGAGCTAGCTTTTATTGTATCTGCTGCATACAGTGAATGCTGATGTACCAAATCCTCATTGTCAGTGTGGGACAGCATTTGTTGTACCTGCTGTATACTGTGAATGCTGATTTACCAAATCCTCAGGGTCAGTGTGAACCAGCTTTCATTGGTTCTGCTGTTTACATTGAACGCTGATTTATGAAATCCTCAGGGTCAGTGTGAGCCAGCTTTTGTTGTATGTGCTGTATACAGAGAATGCTGATTTACCAAATCCTCAGGGTCAGTGTTAGCCAGCTTTTATTGTACCTGCTATATACTGTGAATGCTGATTTACCAAATCCTCAGGGTCAGTGTTAGCCAGCTTTTATTGTACCTGCTATATACTGTGAACACTGATTTACCAAATCCTCAGGGTCAGTGTGAGCCAGCTTTCATTGTTTCTGCTGTATACAGTGAGCGCTGATTTACCAAATCCTCAGGGTCAGTATCAGCCAGCTGTCATTGTTTCTGCTGTATAGAGTGAGCGCTGATTTACCAAATCCAAAGGGTCAGCGTGAGCCAGCTTCTATAGTACCTGCTGATACAGTGAATGCTGATGTACCAAACCTCATTGTCAGTGTGGGACAGCATTTGTTGTACCTGCTGTATACTGTGAACGCTGATTTACCAAATCCTCAGGGTCAGTGTGAGCCAGCTTTTACTGTACCTGCTGTATACAGTGAGTGCTGATTTACCAAATCCTCAGGGTCAGTGTGAGTCAGCTTTTATTGTGCCTGCTGTGTATAGTGAGCGTGACTTACAAATACTCAGGATCTCTGTGAGCCAGCTTTTACTGTGCCTGCTGTATACAGTGAAGGCTGATTTACCAAATCCTCAGGGTCAGAGTGAGCCATCTTTAGTTGTACCTGCTGTATACCGTGAACGCTGATTTACCAAATCCAAAGGGTCAGCATGAGGCCAGCTTCTTTAGTACCTGCTGCATACAGTGAATGCTGATGTACCAAATCCTCATTGTCAGTGTGGGACAGCATTTGTTGTACCTGCTGTATACAGTGAATGCTGATTTACCAAATCCTCAGGGTCAGTGTGAGCTAGCTTTTATTGTATCTGCTGCATACAGTGAATGCTGATGTACCAAATCCTCATTGTAAGTGTGGGACAGCATTTGTTGTACCTGCTGTATACTGTGAATGCTGATTTACCAAATCCTCAGGGTCAGTGTGAACCAGCTTTCATTGGTTCTGCTGTTTGCACTGAACACTGATTTACGAAATCCTCAGGGTCAGTGTGAGCCAGCTTTTGTTGTACGTGCTGTATAGTGAATGCTGATTTACCAAATCCTCAGGGTCAGAGTGAGCCAGCTTTTGTTGTACGTGCTGTATACAGTGAATGCTGATTTACCAAATCCTCAGGGGTCGTGTGAGCCAGCATCTATTGTATCTGCTGTATAAACTGAATGCTGATTTACCAAATCCTCAGGGTCAGTGTGAGCCAGTTTTCATTGTTTCTGCTGTATTCAGTGAACACTGATTTACCAAATCCTCTGGGTCAGAGTGAGCCAGATTTTATTTTCCTGCTCTATACAGTGAATGCTGATTCACCAAATGCTCAGGGTCAGTGTGAGCCATCTTTATAGTACCTGCTGTGTATATAGTGAACGCTGATTTACCAAATCCTCCGGGTCAGTGTGAGCCAGATTATATTGTACCTGCTGTATGTAGTGAGCCCTGATTTTCCAAATCCTTAGGGTCAGTGTGAACCAGCTTTTATTATACCTGCTGTATACAGAGAACGCTGATATACCAAATCCTCAGGGACAGTGTGAGCCAGCTTTTATTTAACTGCTGTATACAGTGATGGCTGATATACCTAGTTCGGAAGGTCAGTCTGTGCCAGCTTTTATTGTTCCTTCAGTATACTGTGAACGCTGTCTTACCAAATCCTCGGACTCAGTGTGAGACGGGTTTATTGTACCTGCTGTATACAGTGAACACCGCTTTACCAAATCCACAGGGTCAGTGTGAGCCAGCTTTTATTGTGCCTGCTGTAAAGTTGAAGGCTGGTTTACCAAATCCTCTGTGTCAGTGTGAACCAGCTTTCATTGGTTCTGCTGTTTGCAGTGATCGCTGATTTACCAAATCCTCAGGGTCAGTTTGAGCCAGCTTTTGTTGTACCTGCTATATACTGTGAACGCTGGATTTACCAAATCCTCAGGGTCAGTGTTAGCCAGCTTTATTGTACCTGCTATATACTGTGAACGCTGGATTTGCCAAATTCTCAGGGTCAGTGTGACCCAGCTTTTCTGAACCTGCTGTATACAGTGAGCGCTGGAGTTACAAATTCTCAGGGTCAGTGTGACCCAGCTTTTTCTGAACCTGCTGTATACAGTGAATGCTGGATTTACCAAATTCTCAGGGTCAGTGTGACCCAGCTTTTTCTGAACCTGCTGTATACAGTGAATGCTGGATTTACCAAATTCTCAGGGTCAGTGTGACCCAGCTTTTATTTTACCTGCAGTATACAGTTAGCACTGATTTTCCATATCCTCAGGGTCTCTGTGAACCTGATTTTGTGTACCTGCTGTGTACAGTGAGCTGATTGATCAAATCGTCAGGGTCAGTGTGAGCTAGCTTTTATTGTATCTGCTGCATACAGTGAATGCTGATGTACCAAATCCTCATTGTCAGTGTGGGACAGCATTTGTTGTACCTGCTGTATACTGTGAATGCTGATTTACCAAATCCTCAGGGTCAGTGTGAACCAGCTTTCATTGGTTCTGCTGTTTACATTGAGCCTGATTCACAAATCCTCAGGGTCAGTGTGAGCCAGCTTTTGTTATGCGTGCTGTATACAGAGAATGCTGATTTACCAAATCCTCAGGGTCAGTGTTAGCCAGCTTTTATTGTACCTGCTATATACTGTGAATGCTGATTTACCAAATCCTCAGGGTCAGTGTTAGCCAGCTTTTATTGTACCTGCTATATACTGTGAATGCTGATTTACCAAATCCTCAGGGTAAGCATGAACCAGCTTTAATTGTACCTGCAGTATACAGTGAATGCCGCTTTACCAAATCCTCGGGGTCAGTGTGAACCAGATTTTATTGCACCTGCTGTATACTGTGAACACTGATTTACCAAATCCTCAGGGTCAGTGTGAGCCAGCTTTCATTGTTTCTGCTGTATACAGTGAACGCTGATTTACCAAATCCTCAGGGTCAGTATCAGCCAGCTGTCATTGTTTCTGCTGTATACAGTGAACGCTGATTTACCAAATCCAAAGGGTCAGCGTGGCCAGCTTCTATAGTACCTGCTGCATACAGTGAATGCTGATGTACCAAATCCTCATTGTCAGTGTGGGACAGCATTTGTTGTACCTGCTGTATACTGTGAACGCTGATTTACCAAATCCTCAGGGTCAGTGTGAGCCAGCTTTTATTGTACCTGCTGTACTGTGAGTGCTGATTTACCAAATCCTTTGGGACAGTATGAGCCAGCTTTTTCTTTACCTGCTGTATACAGTGAATGCTGTTTTACCAAGTATTCAGGGTCAGTGTGAGCCAGCTTTTATTGTAATTGCTGCATACAGAGAACACTGATTTACCAAATCCTCTGTCAGTGTGAGCCAGATTTTATTTTTCCTGCTGTATATAGTGAAAGATGATTTTCTTAATACTCAGGGTCAGTATAAACCAGCTGTTATTGTACCTGCTGTACAGTGAACATTAATTTACCAAATCTTCATAGTCAGTGTGAGTCAGCTTTTTGTGCCTGCTATATACAGTGAACGCTGATGTACCAAATCAAAGGGTCAACGTGAGCCAGCTTCTATAGTACCTGCTGTATACTGTGAATGCTGATTTACCAAATCCTCAGGGTCAGTGTGAACCAGATTTTTGCACTGCTGTATACTGTGAACACTGATTTACCAAATCCTCAGGGTCAGTGTGAGCCAGCTTTCATTGTTTCTGCTGTATACAGTGACGCTGATTTACCAATCCTCAGGGTCAGTATCAGCCAGCTGTCATTGTTTCTGCTGTATACAGTGAACGCTGATTTACCAAATCCTTGGTCAGTGAGAGCCAGCTTTTATTTTACATGCTGTTTACAGAGAACACTGATTTACCAAATCCTCAGGGTCAGTGTAAGTGGTGTTTTATTGTTCCTGCTGTATACAGTGAATGCTGACTTACCAAATCCTCAGGCTCAGTGTTAGCCAGCCTCTATTGTACCTGCTGTATAATGTGAATGCTGATTTACCAAATCCTCAGGGTCAGTGTGAGTCAGCTTTTATTGTACCTGCTGTATACTGTGAGCAGCTGATTTACCAAATCCTCAGGGTCAGTGTGAGCCAGATTTTATTGTACCTGCTGTATACAGTGAAGGCTGATTTACCATATCCTCAGGGTCAGTCTGTGCCAGCTTTTATTGTACCATCTGTGTACTGTGACGGCTGATATACCAAATCTTCAGTGTCAGACTGAGCCAGTTTTTGTACCTGCCGTATACAGTGAATGTTGATTTGCAATTCTCAGGCTCACTGTGAGACAGCTTTTATTATACCGGCTGTATACAGTGAATGTCGATTACCAAGTCCTCAGGGTCAGTGTGAGCCAGATTTTATTGCACTTACTGTATACAGTGAACACTGATTTACCAAATCCTCACGGTCAGTGTGAGCCAGCTTTCATTGTTTCTGCTGTTTACAGTGAATGCTGATTTACCTAATCCTCAGGGTCAGTGTGAGCCAGCTTTTGTTTACCTGCTGAATACAGTGAAGGCTGATTTACTAAATCCTGAGGTCAGTCTGTGACAGCTTTTATTATACCTGCTGTATACAGAGAATGCTGATATACCAAATCCTCAGTGTCAGTGTGAGCCAGCCTTTGTTGTACCTGCTTTTACAGTGAGCTGATTTACCAGTTCCTCAGGGTCAGTGTGAGCCAGCATCTATTGTATCTGCTGTATAAACTGAATGCTGATATACCAAATCCTCAGGGTCAGTGTGAGCCAGCCTTTATTGTGCCTGCTATATACAGTGACGCTGATTTTCCAATTCCTCGGGTCAGCATGACACAGCTTTCATTGTACCTACTTTATACAGTGAGCGCTGATTTACCAAATCCTCAGGGTCTCTGTGAGCCAGCTTTCATTGTTTCAGCTGCATACAGTGAGTGCTCGTTTACCAAATCCTCAGGGTCAGTGTGAGTCAGCTTTTATTGTGCCTGCTGAGTACAGTGAGCGCTGATTTACCAAATACTCAGGATCTCTGTGAGCCAGCTTTTACTGTGCCTGCTGTATACAGTGAAGGCTGATTTACCAAATCCTCAGGGTCAGTGTGAGCCAGCTTTTATTGTACCTGCTGTACTGTGAGTGCTGATTTACAAATCCTTTGGGACAGTATGAGCCAGCTTTTTCTTTACCTGCTGTATACAGTGAATGCTGTTTTACCAAGTAC
Source organism: Neoceratodus forsteri (assembly GCA_016271365.2). Taxonomy (NCBI): domain Eukaryota; kingdom Metazoa; phylum Chordata; order Ceratodontiformes; family Ceratodontidae; genus Neoceratodus; species Neoceratodus forsteri. Next base: position 5,455,788 of record CM057449.1, on the reverse strand, counting down.
TCTGGGGTCAGTGTGGGCCAGCTTTTACTGTACCTGCTGTATACAGTGAGTGCTGATTTACCAAATCTTCAGTGTCAGTGTGAGCCAGCTTTTATTGTACCTGCTGTATTCAGATAGCGCTGATTTACCAAATCCTCAGGGTCAATGTGAGCCAGCTTTTATTGTAACTGCTGAATACAGACAACGCTTGTTTTACCAAATCATGTGGGTCAGTTTGAGCCAGCTTTTATTGTGCCTGCTGTATACAGCGAATGCTGATTTGCTAAAATCTCCGGGTCAGTGTGAGCCAATTTTATTGTACCTGCTGAATACTGTGAATGCTGATTTACCAAATCCTCAGTTTCAGTGGAGCCAGCTTCTATTGTACCTGCTGTATTCAGTGAATGCTGATTTACTAAATCCTTAGGGTCAGTGTGAGCCAGCTTTCATTGTTTCTGCTGTACAGTGAATTCTGATTTACCAAATCCTCTGGGTCAGTGTGAGCCAGCTTTCATTGTTTCTCCTTTATACAGTGAATGCTGATTTACCAAATCCTCAGGGTCAGTGTGAGCCAGATTTTATTTTTCCTGCTGTATACAGTGAAGCTCATTTACCAAATCCTCAGGGTTAGTGTACGCTAGCTCTTATTGTACCTGCTGTATTCAGTGAATGCTGATTTACAAATCCTCAGGGTCAGTGTGAACCAGCTTTTACTGTACCTGCTGTATATAGTGATCGCTGATTTACCAAATCCTCATGGTCAGTCTGTGCCACCTTTTATTGTACCTGCTGTATACTGTGAGCAGCTGATATACCAAATCCTCAGTGTCCGTCTGAGCCAGCTTTTATTACCTGCTGATACAGTGAGCGTTGATTTACCAAATCCTCAGTGTCAGTGTGAGCCAGCTTTTTGTACCTGCTGTAGACAGTGGATGCTGATTTACAAATTCTCAGGGTCAGTATGAGCCAGCTTTTGTGTGCCTGCTGTATACTGTGAACGCTGATTTACCGAAATCCAGGGTCAGTGTGAGCCAGCTTGAATTGTACCGGCTGTATACAGTGAGCGCTGATTTACCAAATCCTCAGGGTCAGTGTGAGCCAGATTTTATTGAACTTACTGTATACTGTGAAGCTGATTTACCAAATCCTCAGGGTCAGTGTGAGAAAGCATTTATTGTGCCAGCTGTATTCAGTGAATGCTGATTTTACCAAATGCTCAGGGTCAGTGTGAGACAGCTTTTATTGTACCTGCAGTATACAGTGAATGCTGATTTACCAAATCCTCAGGGTCAGTGTGAGCCAGATTTTATTGAACTTACTGTATACTGTGAGCGCTGATTTACCAAATCCTCAGGGTCAGTGTGAGCCAGATTTTATTGCACTTACTGTATACTGTGAATGCTGATTTACCAAATCCTCAGGGTCAGTGTGAGCCAGCTTTTATAGTACCTGCAGTATATAGTGAACGCTGATTTACCAAATCCTCATGGTCGGTGTGAGCCAGCTTTTTGTACATGCAGTATACAGTGAGCTTTGATTTACCAAATCCACAGGGTCAGTGTGAGCCAGCTTTTATTTCTGTTGTATACAGTGAGCGCTGATTTACCAAATCTTCAGGGTCAGTGTGAGCCAGATTTTATGTACCTTCTGTATATAGTGAGCTCTGATTTACCAAATCCTTAGGGTCAGTGTGAACCAGCTTTTATTTATTTATTTTTTTTACTTGCTGTTTTCCTCCTCCTCTCTCTGGAGCCCACTCCTTCCATTCTACTCCTTCCCACCTCACTCCACTTCCCTTGGATCTGCCCCTAGAGTGCCTCCTTCTCTTACCTCCTGCATGGTGGGATCTGTCCTTTTCTTGGTGGTCTAAGATGGATCCAGAGCGGATTTCATCTAGGGCTGCCAGAGGGATTATTTTCCGTTTTCTCCCTCGTACTCCCCTACCCTTGGACTGTCAAGCGCTAGGGCCGTACATTCTGAGAGAAGATGTGCTGGCCATGCCAGACCTCTCATCGCCACCGACACCTCCCTCCCTGAGCCTGACAAGCGGAACCGCCTCCATCCCCTTCAGTTGTCGGTGCTCCCACCGGCTGTGAATGGAGATGCAGAGCATGAATTCGTTCTTGGTTCCCTCCTGAGAGAGGAGAGCATCCATTGGGACGCTCGATCCTCTCTCCCTCTGCTGACCCCCGCCACCCGAGCTCGTTCCTGAACACGGGTCGCCAGCATGGCGCAGGTGTGGTGTCTAGAGCCTCAACCTCAGCACCTCCGGGCTGGCTAACCAGCTTTTATTTTACCTGCTGTTTACAGAGAACGCTGATTTACCAAATCCTCAGGGTCTGTGTGAGCCAGCTTTTATTGTACCTGCTGTATATAGTGAGCACTGATTTACCAAATCCTTGGGGTCAGTGTGAACCAGCTTTTATTGTACCTGCTGTTCACAGAGAATGCTGATTAACCAAATCCTCAGGGTCATTGTGAGCCAGCTTTCATTGTTTCTGCTGTATACAGTGAATGCTGATTTTTCAAATCCTCAGGGTCAGTGTGAGCCAGCTTTTATTGTTTCTGCAGTATACAGTGAACGCTGATATACCAAATCCTCAGGCTCAGTTTGAGACCACTTTTATTGTACCTGCTGTATACTGTGAGCTGATATACCAAATCCTCAGTGTCCGTCTGAGCCAGCTTTATTTACCTGCTGATATAGTGAAGGCTGATTTACCAAATCCTCATGGTCAGTGTAAGCCAGATTTTATTGCACTTACTGTATACTGTGAATGCTGATTTACAAATCATCAGGGTCAGTGTGAGCCAGATTTTATTGCACTTACTGTATACTGTGAACGTTGATTTATCAAATCCTCAGGGTCAGTGTGGCGAGCTTTAATGTAACTGCAGTAAACAGTGAGCATGGATTTACCAAATCCTCATGGTCACTGTGAGCCAGCTTTATTGTACCTGCTGTGTTCAGTGAGCGCTGATTTACCAAATCCTCAGTCAGTGTGAGCCAGATTTTATTGTACCTGTTGTATACAGTGAGCAGCTGATTTACCAAATCCTCTGGGTCAGTTTGAGCCAGCTTTTATTGGGCCTGCTGTATACAGTGAACACTGATTTACGAAATCTCAGGATCAGCGTGAGCCAGCTTTTTTGTACCTGCTGTATACTGTGCACGCTGATTTACCGAATCCTCCGGTCAGTGTGAGCCAGCTTCTATTGTTCCTGCTGTATATAGTGAATGCTGATTTACCAAATCCTCAGGGACAATGTGAGGCAGTTTTACTTTACCTGCTGTATACTTAGGAAGCTGATTTACCAAATCCTCAGGGTAAGTGTGAACCAGATTTTATTGTACCTGCTGTGTAAAGTGAACGCTGATTTACCAAATTCTCAGGGTCAGTGTGAGCCAGCTTTTATTGTACATGCTGAATACTGTGAACGCTGATATAGCAAATCCTCAGGGTCAGTCTGAGCCAGTTTTTATTATTCCTGCAGTATACATTGAGAGCGCTGATTTACCAAATCCTCAGTCAGTGTGAGCCAGCTTTTTGTAGCTGCTGAATACAGTGAGCGCTGATTTACGAAATCGTTAGGGTCAGTGTGAGACAGCTTTCATTGTACCTGCTTTGTACAGTGAATGCTGATTTACCAAATTTTCAGGGTCAGTGTGAGCCAGCTTTTATTGTACCTGCTGTATTCAGTGAGCGCTGATTTACCAAATTCTCAGGGTCAGTGTGAGCCAGCTTTCATTGTTTCTGCAGGTATACAGTGAATGCTGATTTACCAAATCCTCAGGGTCAGTGTGAGCCAGCTTTTATTGTCCCTGCCATATATAGAGGCTCTGATTTACCAAATCCTTAGCGTCAGTGTGAACCTGCTTTTACTTTACCTGCTGTATACTTAGACGCTGATTTACCGAATCCTCTGGGTCAATGTGAACCAGCTTTTACTGTACCTGCTGAATACAGTGAGCGTGATTTACCAAATCCTTTTAGTCCGTCTGAGCCAACTTTTATTTACCTGCTGTATACAGTGAATGCTGGTTTACCAAATCCTCAGGGTCAGTGTGAGCCAGCTTTTATTTTCCCTGCTGTATACAGTGGCGCTGATTTACAAATCCTTAGGGTCAGTGTGAACCAGCTTTCGTTGTTTCTGCTATATACAGTGAACACTGATTTACCAAATCCTCAGGGTCAGTGTGAGCCAGCTTTTATTATCCTTGCTGTATTCAGTGAATGCGATTTACAAATCCTCCAGGTCAGTGTGAGACAGATTTTATTGCACCTGCTGTACACTGTGAGCGCTGATTTACCAACTCCTCAGGGTCAGTGCGAGCCAGCTTTTATTGTACCTGCTATATATAGTGAGCGCTGATTTACCAAATCCTCTGGGTCAGTGTGAACCAGCTTTTACAGTACCTTCAGTATACAGTGAATGCTGATTTTACCAAATCCTCAGCGCCGGTCTGTGCCAGCTTTTATTGTACCTGCTGCATACTGTGAACGCTGATATACCAAATTGTCTGGGTCATTCAGAGCCAGCTTTTTATTTACCTGCTGTATACTGTGAACACTGATTTACCATATCCTCAGGGTCAGTGTGAACAGCTTATATTGTACCTGCTGTATACAGAGAGCTCTGATTTACCAAATCCTCAGGGTCAGTGGGCCAGATTTTATTGTACCTGCTGTATACAGTGAACGCTGTTTTATCAAATCCTCACGGTGTTTGTGAAGCAGTATTTTTTGTACCTGTTGTATGCAGTGAACGCTGATTTACCAAATACTCAGGGTCAGTGTGAACCAGCTTTATTGTACCTGCTGTATACAATGAACACTGATTTTCAAATCCTCAGGGTCAGTGTGAGCCAGCTTTTATTGATTCTGTTGTATACAGTGAGCGCTGATATACCAAATCCTCAGGGTCAGTGTGAGACAGCTTTTATTGTCCCTGCTGTATACAGAAACGCTGATATACCAAATCCTCAGGGTCATTCTGAGCCAGTTTTTATTATTCCTGCAGTATACAGTGAATGCTGATTTACCAAATCCTCAGGCTCAGTGTGAGACCGCTTTTATTGTACCTGTTGTATACAGTTAATGCCGATTTACCAAATACTCAGGGTCAGTGGGAACCAGATTTTAATGCACCTGCTGTATACTGTGAATGCTGATTTTCCAAATCCTGGGTCAGTGTGATCCAGCTTTTATTGTACCTGCAATATACAGTGAATGCTGATTTATCAAATCCTCAGGGTCAGTGTGAGCCAGCTTTTATTGTACCTGCTGTATTCAGTGAGCGCTGATTTACCTAATCCTCAATATCAGTATGAGCCAGGTTTTATTGTACCTGCTGTATACAGTGATCACTGATTTACCAAATCCTCAGGGTCATTGTGAGCCAGCTTTCTTTGTACCTGCTGTATACAGTGAACACTGATTTACCATATCCTCAGGGTCAGTGTGAACCAGCTTATATTGTACCTGCTGTATACAGTGAGCGCTCATTTACCAAATCCTCTGGGTCAGTGTGAGCCAGCTTTCATTGTACCATCTGTATACAGAGAACGCTGATTTACCAAATCCTCAGGGTCAGTGTGAGCCAGATTTTATTGTACCTGTTGTATACAGTGAACGCTGATTTACCAAATACTCAGGGTCAATGTGAACCAGCTTTTATTGTACCTGCTGTATACAGTGACGCTGATTTACCAAATACTCAGGGTCAATGTGAACCAGCTTTTATTGTACCTGCTGTATACAGTGAATGCTGATTTACCAAATCCTCAGGCTCAGTGTGAGGCAGCTTTTATTGTACCTGCAATATACAGTGAATGCTGATTTATCAAATCCTCATGGTCAGTGTGAGCCAGCTTTTATTGTATCTGCTTTATACAGTGAACACTGATGTACCAAATCCTCAGGGTCAATGTGAACCAGCTTTTACTGTACCTGCTGTATACAGTGAGCGCTGATTTACCAAATCCTCTGGGTCAATGTGAACCAGCTTTTACTGTACCTGCTGTATACAGTGAGCGCTGATTTACCAAATCTTCTTCGTCAGTCTGTGCCAACTTTTATTTTCCTGCTGTATACAGTGAACGCTGATATATCAAATCCTTCGCATCAGTGTGAGCCAGATTTTATTGTACCTCCTGTATATAGTGAGCGCTGATTTACCAAATCCTTTGGGTCAGTGTGAACCAGCTTTATTTTACCTGCTGTATACAGTGAACGATGATTTACCCAATCCTCATGGTCATTGTGAGCCAACTTTCATTGTTTCTGCTGTGTACAGTGAGCGCTGATTTACCCAATACTCAGTCTGTGTGAGCCAGATTTTATTGCACCTGCTGTGTACCTTGAGCTGATTAACCAAATCCTCAGGGTCAGTGTGAGCCAGCTTTTATTGTACCTGCAGTACACAGTGAGCGCTGATTTATCAAATCCTCAGGGTCCGTCTGAGCCAGTTTTTATTGTTCCTGCAGTATACTGTGAACGCTGATTTATCAAATCCTCAGGCTCAGTGTGAGACTGCTTTATTGTACCTGTTCTATACAGTGAATGCCGATTTACCAAATCCTCAGGGTCAGTGTGAGCCAGCTTTTGTTGTACTTGCAGCACACAGTGAATGCTGATTTATCAAATCCTCATGGTCAGTGTGAGCCAGCTTTTTGTGCACCTGCTGTATTCAGTGAGCGCTGATTTACAAATCTTCTATCAGTGTGAGCCAGCTTTCATTGTTTCTGCTGTATACAGTGAATGCTGATATACCATTTCCTCAGGGTCAGTGTGAGCCAGCATTTATTTTCCTGCTGTCTACAGTGATCACTGATTTACCAAATCCTCCGGGTCAGTGTGGAGCCAGATTTTATTGTACCTGCTGTATATAGTGGCGCTGATTTACCAAATCCTTAGGGTCAGTGTGAACCAGCTTTAATTTTACCTGCAGTTTACAGTGAGCGCTGATTACCAAATCCTCAGCATCAGTTTGTGCCAGCTTTTATGTACCTGCTGCATACTGTGAGCGCTGATATACCAAATCCTCTGGGTCAGTGTGAGCCAGCTTTTATTGCACCTGCAATATACAGTGAATGCTGATTTTCCAAATCCTCAGGGTCTGTGAGCCAGCTTTTATAATACCTGCTGTATTCAGTGAGCGCTGATTTACCAAATCCTCTTAGTCAAAGTGAGCCAGCTTTTATTGTACCTGCTGTATACAGTGATCACTGATTTACCAAATCCTCTTGGTCAGAGGGAGCCAGCTTTTATTGTACCTGCTGTATTCAGTGAACGCTGATTTACCAAATCCTCAGTCAGTGTGAGCCAGCTTTTATTGTTTCTGCTGTATACAGTGAATGCTGATTTACCATATCCTCAGGGTCAGTGTGAGCCAGCTTTCATTATTTGTGCTGTATACAGTGAACACTGATTTACCAAATCCTCATGGTCAGTGTCAGCCTGCTTTTATTTTCCCTGCTGTATACTGTGATCCTGATTTACCAAATCCTCCGGTCAGTGTGAGCCAGATGTTATTGTACTCACTGTATATAGTGCGCTGATGTACCAAATCCTTGCGGTCAGTGTGAACCAGCTTTTATTTTACCTGCTGTTTACAGAGAATACCGATTTACCAAATCCTTAGGGTCAGTGTGAACCAGCTTTTATTGTACCTGCTGTATGCTGTGAGCTGATTTATCAAATGCTCATGGTCAGTGTGAGCCAGCTTTATTGTACCTGCTGTATACAGTGAGCGCTGATTTACCAAATCCTCAGGGTCAGTGTGAACCAGCTTTTATTGTACCTGCTGTATGCTGAGCGCTGATTTACCAAATGCTCAGGGTCAGTGTGAGCCAGCTTTCATTGTTTCTGCTGTATACAGTGAGCGCTGATTTACCAAATCCTCAGGGTCAGTGTGAACCAGCTTTTATTTTACCTGCTGTTTACAGAGAATGACGATTTAGCAAATACTCAGGGTCAGTGGAGCCAGATTTTATTGCACCTGCTGTATACTGTGAGCTGATTTACCAAATCCTCAGGGTCAGTGTGAGCCAGCTTTTATTGTACCTGCTGTATACAGTGAAGGCTGATTTACAAATCCTCAGGGTCATGTGAGCCAGCTTTCATTACCTGCTTTGTATACAGTGACGCTGATTTCAATATCCTCAGCGTCAGTGTGAACCAGCTTTCATAGTTTATGCTGTATACAGTGAATGCTGATTTACCAAATCCTCAGGGTCCATGTGAGCCAGCTTTTATTTTCCCTGTGTACAGTGAACAGTGATTTACCAAATCCTCAGCATCAGTTTGTGCAGCTTTTATTGTACCTGCTGCATACTGTGAGCGCTGATATACCAAATCCTCTGTGTCAGTCTGAGCCAACTTTTATTAATCTGCTGTATACAGTGAATGCTGATTTACCATATCCTCAGGGTCCAGTCTGTGCCAGCTTTTATTTTACCATCTGTATACTGTGAGCGTGATATACCAAATCCTCAGGGTCAGTCTGAGCCAACTTTTATTGTACCTGAAGTATACAGTGAATGCTGATTTACCAAATTCTCAGGGTCCGTGAGAGCCAGATTTTGTTGCACTTACTGAATACTGTGAACACAGATTTACCAATTCCTCATGGTCAGTGTGAGCCAGCTTTTATTGTACCTGCTCTGTTCAGTGAATGCTGATTTACCAAATCCACAGGGTCAGTGTGAGCCAGCTTTTATTGTACCTGCTGGATACAGTGAACGCTGATTTACCAAATCCTCAGGGCCAGTGTGAGCCAGCTTTCAATGTTTCTGCTGTATACATTGAACACTGATTTACCAAATCCTCAGGGTCAATGTGAGCCAGCTTTTATTGTCCCTGCTGTATTCAGTGAATGCTGATTTATCCAATCCTCAGGGTCAGTGTGAGCCAGCTTTCATTGTTTCTGCTGTATACAGTGAATGCTGATTTAACAAATCCTCGGTCAGTGTGAGCCAGCTTTTATTTTAACTCCTGTTTACAGAGAATGCCGATTTACCAAATACTCTGGGTCAGTGGGAGCCAGATTTTATTGCACCTGCTGTATTCACTGAACGCTGATTTACGATCCTCAGGGTCAGTGTTAGCCAGATTGTATTGCCTGCTGTATACAGTGAGCGATGATTTTCCAGATCCTCAGGGTCAGTGTTAGCCATCTTTCATTGTACCTGCTTTATTCAGTGAATGCTGATTTACAAATCCTCAGGGTCAGTATCAGCCAGCTTTCATTGTTTCTGCTGTATACAGTGAGCGCTGATTTACCAAATCCTCAGGGTCAGTGTGAGCCAGCTTTTATTGTACCTGCAATATACAGTGAATGCTGATTTTCCAAATCCTCAGGGTCAGTGTGAGCCAGCTTTTATTGTACCTGCAATATACAGTGAAAGCTGATTTACCATATCCTCTGGGTCAGTGTGAACCAGCTTTCATAGTTTCTGCTGTATACAGTGAACGCTGATTTACCAAATCCTCAGGGTCAGTGTGAGCCAGCTTTTATTTTCCTGCTGTGTACAGTGAACAGTGATTTACCAAATCTTCCCGGTCAGTGTGAGCCAGATGTTATTGTATCTGCTTTATATAGTGAGTGCTGATTTACCAACCTTAGGGTCAGTGTGAACCAGCTTTTATTTTACCTGCTGTTTACAGAGAATGCCGATTTACCAAATCCTCAGGGTCAGTGTGAGGAAGCTTTTATTGTACCTTCTCTGTTCAGTGAAGGCTGATGTACCAAATCCTCAGGGTCAGTGTGAGCCAGCCTTTATTGTACCTGCTGTGTACAGTGAACACTGATTTACCAAATCCTCAGGGTCAATGTGAACCTGCTTATATTGTACCTGCTGTTTACAGTGAACAGCTGATTTACCAATTCCTCAGGGTCAGTGTGAGCCAGCTTTAATTGTACCTGCTGTATACAGTAAACACTGATTTACCAAGTCCTCAGGGTCAGTGAGAGCCTGCTTTCATTGTACCTGCTTTTATACAGTGAATGCTGATTTACTGAATCCTCAGGGTCAGTGTGAGCCAGCTTTCATTGTTTCTGCTGTATACAGTGAACGCTGTTTTACCAAATCTTAAGGGTCAGTGTCAGCCAGCTTTCGTTGTTTCTGCTGTATACAGTGAATGCTGATATACAAAATCCTCAGGGTCAGTGTGAGACAGATTTTATTGTACCTGCTATATATAGTAGCGCTGATTTTCCAAATCCTCTTGGTCAGTGTGAACCAGCTTTTACTGTACCTTCTGTATACAGTGAATGCTGATTTACCAAATCCTCAGGGTCTGCATCAGCCAGCTTTCATTGTTTCTGCTGTATACAGTGAACACTGATTTACCAAATCCTCAGGGTCAGTGTGAGCCAGCTTTCATTGTACCATCTGTATACAGAGTACGCTGATTTACCAAATCCTCCAGGGTCAGTGTGAGCCAGATTTTATTTTCCCTGCTGTATACAGTGAATGCTGATATATCAAATCCTCCGCATCAGTGTGAGCCAGATTGTATTGTACCTGCTCTACACAGTGAATGCTGATTTATCAAATCCTCATGGTCAGTGTGAGCCAGCTTTTATTGTACCTGCTGTATTCAGTGAGCGCTGATTCACCAAATCCTCAATATCTGTGTGAGCCAGCTTTCATTGTTTCTGCTGTATACAGTGAGCGCTGATTTACCAAATCCTCTGTGTCAGTCTGAGCTAACTTTCATTTACCTGCTGTATACAGTGAACACTGATTTACCAAATCCTCAGTCAGTGTGAGCCAGCTTTTATTTTCCCTGCTGTCTACAGTGATCGCTGATTTACCAAATCCTCCGGGTCACTGTGAGCCCAGTACATTATTACCTGCTGTATATAGTGCGCTGATTTACCAAATCCTTTGGATCAGTGTGAACCAGCTTTTATTTTACCTGCAGTTTACAGTGAACGCTGATTTACCAAATCCTCAGGCCAGTTTGTGCCAGCATTTATTGTACCTGCTGCATACTGTGAACGCTGATATACCAAAACCTCTGGGTCAGTCTGAGCCAACTTTTATTAATCTGCTGTATACAGTGAATGCTGATTTACCATATCCTCAGGGTCAGTCTGTGCCAGCTTTTATTTTACCATCTCTATACTGTGACGCTGATATACCAAATCCTCAGGGTCAGTCTGAGCCAGCTTTTATTGTACCTGCAGTATACAGTGAATGCTAATTTACCAGATCCTCAGGGTCAGTATCAGCCAGCTTTCATTGTTTCTGCTGTATACAGTGAACGCTGATTTGCCAATTACTCATGGTCAGTGTGAGCCAGCTTTTATTGTACCTGCTGTATACTGTAAACACTGATTTACCAAGTCCTCGGGGTCAGTGCGAGCTAGCTTTCATTGTACCTGCTTTATACAGTGAATGCTGATTTACGAATCCTCAGGGTCAGTGTGAGCCAGATTTTATTGTACCTGCTGTATTCAGTGAACGCTGATTTACCAGATCCTCAGGGTCAGTGTTAGCCATCTTTCATTGTACCTGCTTTATAAAGTGAGCAGCTGATTTACCAAATCCTCAGGGTCAGTATCAGCCGCTTTCATTGTTTCTGCTGTATACAGCGAGCGCTGATTTACCAAATCCTAAGGGTCAGTGTGAGCCAGCCTTTATAGTACCTGCAATATACAGTGAATGTTGATTTACCAAATCCTCAGGGTCAGTGTGAGCCAGCTTTTATTGTACCTGCTCTATACAGTGAATGCTGATTTACCATATCCTCAGTCTCAGTGTGAGCTAGCTTTCATTGTTTCTGCTGTATACAGTGAACACTGATTTACAAATCCTCATGGTCAGTGTCAGCAAGCTTTTATTTTCCCTGCTGTATACTGTGAATCCTGATTTACCAAATCCTCCGGTCAGTGTGAGCCAGATGTTGTTGTACCTGCTGTATATAGTGGCTGATGTACCAAATCCTTGGGTCAGTGTGAACCAGCTTTTATTTTACCTGCTGTTTGCAGAGCAGCTGATTTACCAAATCCTCTGGGTCAGTGTGAGTCAGATTTTATTGTATTTCAGTATACAGTGAATGCTGATTTACCAAATCCTTAGGGTCAGTGTGAACCAGCTTTTATTGTACCTGCTGTATACGCTGAACACTGGTTACCAAATCCTCATGGTCAGTGTCAGCCAGCTTTCATTGTTTCTGCTGTATACAGTGAGCTGATTTACAAATCCTCTGGGTCACTGTGAACCAGATTTTACTGTACCTGCTGTATACAGTGAATGCTGATTTACAAATCCTCAGCGTCAGTCTGTGCCAGCTTTTATTGTACCTGCTGCATACTGTGAACGCTGATATACCAAATCCTCTGGGTCAGTCTGAGCCAACTTTTATTATCCTGCTGTATACAGTGAATGCTGATTTACCATATCCTCAGGGTCAGTCTGACCCAGCTTATATTGTACCTGCTGTATACAGTGAATGCTGATTTATCAATTCCTCAGGGTCAGTGTGAGTTAGCTTTTATTGTACCTGCTGTATACAGTGAACTCTGATTTCCAAATCCTCAGGGTCAGTATGAGCCAGCTTTCGTGTACCTGCTTTATATAGTGAACACTGATTTACCATATCCTCAGGGTCAGTGTGAGCAAACTGTCATTGTTTCTGCTGTTTACAGTGAATGCTGATTTACCATATCCTCAGGGTCTGTGTTAGCCAGCTTTCATTGTTTCTACTGTATACAGTTAACGCTGATTTACCAAATCCTCATGGTCAGTGTGAGCCAGCTTTTATTTTCCCTGCTGTATACAGTGAGCTGATTTACCAAATCCTCGGGTCAGTGTGAGCCAGATTTTATTGTACCTGCTGTGTATAGTGAGCTGATTTACCAAATCCTTAGGGTCAGTGTGAACCAGCTTTTATTTTACCTGCTGTTTACAGATAATGCCGATTTACCCAATACTCAGGGTCAGTGGGGCCAGATTTTATGCACCTGCTGTATCGCTGAGCGCTGATTTACCAGATCCTCAGGGTCAGTGTGAGCCATCTTTCATTGTCCTGCTTTATACAGTGAGCGCTGATTTGCAATCCTCAGGGTCAGTATCTGCCAGCTTTCATTGTTTCTGCTGTATACAGTGACGCTGATTTACCAAATCCTCAGGGTCAGTGTGAGCCAGCTTTTATTGTACCTGCAATATACAGTGAATGCTGATTTACCAAATCCTCAGGGTCAGTATCCGCCAGCTTTCATTGTTTCTGCTGTATACAGTGAGCGCTGATTTACCAAGTCCTCAGGGTCAGTGTGAGCCAGCTTTTATTGTACCTGCAATATACAGTGAATGCTGATTTACCAAATCCTCAGGGTCAGTGTGAGCCAACTTTTATTGTACCTGCTGTATTCAGTGAACGCTGATTTATCAAATCCTCAGGGTCACTGTGAGCCAGCTTTATTTTCCTGCTGCATACAGTGAATGCTGATTTACCAAATCCTCCCGTCAGTGTGAGCCTGATGTTATTGTACCTGCTGTTTATAGTGGCTGATTTACCAAATCCTTGCGGTCAGTGTGAACAGCTTTTATTTTACCTGCTGTTTACAGAGAATGCCAATTTAGCAAATACTCAGGGTCAGTGGGAGCCAGATTTTATTGCACCTGCTGTATACTGTGAATGCTGATTTTCCAAATCCTCAGGGTCAGTGTGAACCAGCTTTTATTGTACCTGCAATATACAGTGAATGCTGATTTACCAAATCCTCAGGGTCAGTGTGAGCCAGCTTTTTGTACCTGCTGTATACAGTGAACACTGATTTACCAAATGCTCAGTCAGTGTGAGCCAGCTTTTATTGAACCTGGTGCATACCGTGAGCGCTGATTTACCAAATCTTCAGGGTCGGTGTGAGCCAGCTTTTATTATACCTGTTGTATACAGTGAGCGCTGATTTGCCCCGGACTACAAAGGCAGAAACAAAGGCTTCTTATGTGCATGTATTACAAAACTTAAAAACAGTGGATTGTGTATCACTTAGCGATAACCCAGTGTTGAGGTTCTGGTGACATGTTGGAAACTTTCAAGCTTCACTTTCACTTTTATCATGTATCCAGAATCTCTTGATGTCATTATAGTTATAGCCTCATAATACACGGCCCCTATCTATTATTCTATTCATAATCTCTCATTTAAGCTAGAGTGATTTTATAAGATTTGTTACATTTTTTTTTTAGAAAATGGAATGTAACACTCCTCCTGCCTCTGAGTCAGAGCACTCCACTTTTATTTTGAAATTCTAAACTTTTTATTGGTTTTATGAAGATATGAACTTCATAAGGTATAAACATCATGAATAACTATTGGTACACACAAAATACAAAACACAGGCCATAATTTCCCTATCCCTATCCCCATCCGCCCTTCGAGCATGGCCCCTCAAATAAGTAGAAGTATTCGACAGTCTGTTGAAAATAGCTGTGAGGAGAGCTTGATTCAACTTGCAAACTTAATGTAAATATAAAGCATAAAGTTTTCCCTACTTTTTCCAAGGACACCAGCCTGTTTTGTGAGCTAGCAATGAAACATTTAGTTCTAAAAGTTGTTGAGAGTTCCTTCAGAAATTCATATTAAAGTTCTTCATTCTTTCTTCATGGGGCTTTTGATGCGGACCCTGCATCATTCTGTTTAACCACATCTTGACCACCTCCACTCTTTCAAAGTCCTTCTGGAGGTGAGGTCTCCAGAACTGGACACAGTACTCCAGGCGAGGCCTTGTGAGTGATCCACGTGAGGGGTAACACCAACTCCTCTGTCTGCTAGTGATCCCCTCCTAGGCATCCCAGCATCCTGCTAGCTCTCCTGACTGCCTTGTACACTGTCTAGCAACAGTTTGATCATCAGATATGAGCACCTCCCAGTTCTCTTTCCTGTCTGGAGGTTGTCAATATCTCTCCCCATTGCGCTCAACCCCTGGTTCTGTACTTCAAGTGCATGATTTGCACTTCTTTGTATCAAGCTCATTTGCCATACACTTGGCCACTATCTAATCTTTTCAGATCCCCTCTCACTTATTTCTACCACCCTGGGTGTCTACCCTGTTGTTGAGATTTTAGTGTCATCTGCAAATATCGTAAGCAGATCTTTCCTTCAGCTCCTCTGCAATGTTACTAATAAAGATAGTAAAGAAGACCAGTCCCAGTACAGATCCCTGAGGGACCTCAGTGATCACCCTTCCTTAACTCCATTTATCACCACCCTCCTTCTTTTATCCCTTATCCAATTTTTCCCCAGTTTACCACCTTTGGTCCCAATCCTAGGCTACCCAGCTTGCTGACTAATCTCCTCTGTGGAACAGTGCTGAAGAGCCTTGCAAAAATTTAGGTAAGCCACATCCACCACCCCTCCTGATCACCCAGTCAAAGAAGACTATTAGACTCTTGACAAGAGTTCCCAATGAATCCATATTGTCTTGGGTCCTGTAAGCTCCTGGATTCAAAATATTCCACTAGTGATTCCAGTAATTTCCCCACACTGATGTCAGGTTGACTGGCCTGTAGTTGCCGGCCTCTTTCCTACTACCATGTTTGTGAAGTGTGACTACATCAGCCTTCCTCCGTCCCTTGGAACCTCACCCTTCTGCAGTGACAGGTTGAACAGGACTGTCGGAGGTGCAGTCAGCACCTCCCTGGGTTTTCTCAGTATGCTTGGATGGATCCTGTCTGGCCCCATTGCTTTTTTCACTTTCAAATTTGGGAATTACTTCATAACTCTCTCCTCTGTAAATGGACTAGTGTCCTTCTCCCTTCTCTGATGCTTCTATCACTTTTCTCTGGCTTCTCTCCTTACCTATCTTCCATGAACACTGAACAAAAGCATTTGTTCAAGATGTCTGCTTTTGTTTGGCTCTACCTCCAAACAATACCACTTCCTTCTGCATCTTACATCCTCCCCTGGTCCTTTTCATTTTGCTTACATATAACACATTTGTTCACAGAGATGCCATATGCTGTCAGAAAAATTTATTGAAAGTTCCAACCCAAAATGTCCAGAGGGAGCAAAATAGTTAAACATGTCTTGTCTCCTTTCTTTACTTCTTGTGCTCCTCTGTTTGTCCCCATCCGCTCCTAACTGATTTCTCTGCCTCCTTCTGTTTTTCCTGCTAAAGCTCCCTATCCCCTTTCTTATGATACCTCCTGAATGCTAGCTGTTTTGTCCTTTCCTTCCTAGCCAACTTGTCTTTCTGTGGCTTGAGTCCACCACAGCCTGTTTACTGAACCACTCAGTATGGTGATCACTGGTCCACAGGAGTCATCAGACATGATATCTGCAACACTGTCCTGGTTAATTAGCAGAAGGTACAGTAATGCCCCACCATGACATCTGCAATACTGTCCTGGTTAATTAGTACAAGGTCCAGTAATGCCCTGCCATGACATCTGCAACACTGTCCTGGTTAATTAGTATAAGGTCCAGTAATGCCTCACCTTGGCATATGGAACACTGTCCTGGTTAATAAGAACAATGTCCGTATTGCCCCACCATGACATCTGCACACTGTCTCTGTCAATTAGTACAAGGTCCAATAATTCCACCTCATATCATCTGCAACACTGTCCTAGTTAATTAATAAAGGTCCAGTAATTCCCCACCATGATATCTGCAATATTCTTCCAGTTAATAAGTTCAAGATCAGGTAATGCATCTACATGACATCTGCAACACTCTCCCAGTTAATCAGTACAATGTCCAGTAATGCCCCACCATGACATCTGCAACACTGTCCAGGTTATTAGTATAAGATCCAGTAATGTCCCACCATGACATCTGCAGCACTGTCCCAGTTAATCAGTACGAGGTCAGTAATGCCACACCATGACATCTGCAACACTGTCCCGGTTAATTAGTATAAGGTCAAGTAAGGCCCAGCTTGACATCTGTAACACTCTCCTGGTTAATTAGTACAAGGTCCAGTAATTCCCCACCATGACATCTGCAACACTGTCCAGTATAATTACTACAAGGTCCAGTAATGCTTTGCCATGACATCTGCAACACTGTCCTGGTTAATTAGTACAAGGTCCAGTAATGCTCCACAATGACATCTGCAACCCTGTCCTGGTTAATCAGTACACGGTGCAGTAATTCCCCACCATGACATCTGCACACTGTCCTTGTTAATCAGTACAATGTCCAGTAAAGCACTGCCTTGACATCTGCATCACTGTTCTGATTAATCAGTAGAAGGTCCAGTAATGCCCCACCATGACATCTGCAGTACTGTCCGGTTAGTCAGTACAAGGTCCAGTAATGCCCTGCCATGACATCTGCAATACTGTCCCAGTTAATTAGTACAAGGTCCAGTAATGCCCGCCATGACATCTGCAACACTGTCCCGTATAATTACTACAAGGTCCAGTAATGCTCCACCATGACATCTGCACAACATCCATGTTAATCAGTACAAGGTCCAGTAATACCCGCCATGACATCTGCAACACTGTCCCAGTGAAATCAGTACAAGGTCCGGTAATGCCCCACCATGACATCTGCAAGCTTGTCCTGGTTAATTAGTACAGGGTCCAGTAATGCCTCGCCATGACATCTGCAACACTTTCCGGTTAATTAGTACATGGTCCAGTAATGCTCTGGAATGACATCTGCAACCCTGTCCTGGTTAATTAGTACAAGGTTCAGTAATGCCCCACCATGACATCTGCAAAACTGTCCCAGTTAATTAGTACAAAGTCCTGTAATGCCCTGCCATGACATCTGCTACACTGTCCCTTTAATCAAAACAAGGTCCAGTAATGCCCCACCATGACATCTGTAACACTGATATTCTTAATCAATACAAGGTCCAATAATTTCCTGCTATGACATCTTCAACACTGTCCTTGTTAAAGTAGTACAAAGTCCGGTAATGCCCCAATATGGCATTATTTACACTGTCGGGTTAATTAGTACAATGTCAAGTAATGCTTAACCATGACATCTGCAACACTGTCCCAGTTAATTAGTATACGGTCCACAAATGCCCCACCATGACATCTGCAACACTGTCCTAGTTAATTAGTACAAAGTAATGCCCCACCATGACATCTGTAACACTGTCCAGGTTAATTAGTAAAAGGTCCAGTAATGCCTCACCATGACATCTGCAACCCTGTCCCAGTTAATTAGCACAAGGTCCAATATTACCCCACCATGACATCTGCAACACTATCACGGTTAATCAGTTCAAGGTCCGTAATGCCCCACCAAGACATCTGTAACTCTGTTCCGGTTAATCAGTACAAGGTCTGTATTGCTCCACCATGACTTCTGCAACAGTCTCCTGGTTAATTAGTATAAGTTCCAGAAATGCCCTCACATGACATCTGCAACACTGTCGGTTAATTAGTACAAGATCTAGTAATACCCGCCATGACATCTGCAACACTGTCCTGGTTAATTAGTACAAGGTTCAGGAATTCCCCACCAGGACATCTGCAACACTGTCCCAGTTAATTAGTATAAGGTCCAGTAATGCCCACCATGTCATCTGCAACACAGTCCATGTTAATCAGAACAAGATCCAGTAATGACCCACAATGACTTCTGCAACACTGTCACTTAACTATTACAAGGTTCGGTAATGCCCCACCATGACATCTGTAACACTGTCCTGGTTAATTAGTATTAGGTCCAGTAATGCCCCACCATGACATCTGCAACACTGTCACAGTTAATCAGTATAAGGCCATGTAATAGTGTAATGCCCCACCATGACATCTGCAACATTGTCCATTTTCATCAGTAGAAGGTCCGTAATGCCCACTATATCTGCAACACTGTCCCAGTTAAATAGTACCGGTTCGGTAATGCCTCACCATTACATCTGCAACACTGTACTGGTTGATCAGTACAAGGTCCAGTAATACCCACCATGACATCTGCAACACTGTCTCGGTTAATTAGTACAAGGTCGCGTAATTCCCCATCATGACATCTGCTACACTGTCCTGGTTGATCAGTACAAGGTCCAATAATACCCTGCCATGACATCTGCAACACTGTCTTGGTCAATCAGTACAAAGTGCAGTAATGTGCCCCACCATGACATCTGCAACACTGTCCCGAATAATAGCATAAGGTCCAGTAATGCCCCACCATGACCTAGGCAACACTGTCTCGATTAATTAGTACATGGTTCAGTAATGCCCTTCTATGACATCTGCAGCACTGTCCTGATTTAATAAAGACAAGGTCCAGTAATGCCCCACCAAGCCAAATGCAACACTGTCCGGTTAATCAGTACAAGGTCTAGTAATGCCCCACCATTGCATCTGCAACAGTGTCCCTGTTAATTAGCTTAAGGTCCAGTAATGCCCCACCATGACCTAGGCAACACTGTCCCAGTTAATTAGTACACGGTCCGGTAATGCCCTGCTATGACATCTACAGCACTGTCCTGATTAATCAGGACAAGGTCCAATAATGCCCACCATGTCATCTGCAACACAGTCCATATTAATCAGAACAAGGTCCAGTAATGCCCCACCATGACATCAGCAACACTGTCCCGATTAATTAGTAGAAGGTCAAGTACTTCCCCATCAAAACATCTGCAACGCTGCCTCGGTTAATCAGGACAAGGTCCCGTAATGCCCCCAGAACATCTGTAACACTGTCCCAGTTAATCAGTATAAGGTCCAGTAAGGCCCCACCATGACATCTGCAACATTGTCCCTTTTAATCAGTTCAAGGTCCATTAATGCCCGCCATGACTTCTGCTTCACTGTCCGGTTAATCAGTTCAAGATGCGGTAATTCCTCACCATGACATCTGCAACACTGTCATGGTTAATTAACTAAGGTCCAGTAATGCCCGCCTTGACATCTGCAACACTGTCCCAGTTAATTAGTACAAGGTCCAGTAATGCCCGCCTTGACATCTGCAACACTGTCCGGTTAATTAGTACAAGGTCCGTAATGCCCTGCCATGACATCTGCTACACTGTCCCGTTAATCAAAACAAGGTCCAGTAATGCCCCACCATGGCGTCTGTAACACTGATATTGTTAATCAATACAAGGTCCAATAATTCCCTGCTATGACATCTTCAACACTGTCCCAGTTAAGTAGTACAAGGTCGGTAATGCCCCATTTGGCATCATTAACACTGTCCCAGTTAATTAGTACATGGTCCAGTAAGCCCCGCCATGACATCTGCTACACAGTCATGGTTAACTAGTACAAGGTTCAGTAATGCTCCACCATGACATCTGTAACACTGTCCAGGTTAATTAGTAAAGGTCCAGTAATGCCTCACTATGACATCTGCAACCCTGTCCCAGTTAATTAGTACATGGTCCAGTAAGGCCCGCCATGACATCTGCTACACAGTCATGGTTAATCAGTACAAGGTTCAGTAATGCCCACCATGACATCTGCAACACTGTCCCTGTTAATTAGTACAAGGTCAAAATGCCCCACCAAGACATCTGCAACACAGCCCTGGTTAATTATTACACGGTCCGCTAATGCTCCACCATGACATCTGCTACACTGTCCGGTTAATCAAAGCAAGGTCCATAATGCCCGATGTGACATAGACAATACAGTCTCGGTGAGTTAGTACAAGGTCTGGTAATTCCCCACCATGTCCTCTGCAGCGCTGTCCGGTTAATCAGTACAAGGTCCTGTAATGCACCGCCATGACATCTGCAACACAGCCCTGGTTAATTATTACGCGTCCGCTATTGCCCACCATGACATCTGCAACACTATCATGGTTAATCAGTTCAAGGTCCGATACGCCCCACCATGACATCTGCTACACTGTCCCGGTTAATCAAAGCAAGGTCGGTAATGCCCCAAAGTGACATAGACAATACAGTCTCGGTCAGTTAGTACAAGGTCTGGTAATTCCCCACCATGTCATCTGCAACACTGTCCTGGTTAATTAGTACAAGGTCCTGTAATGCACCACCTTGGTAACTGCAACACTGTCGGTTAATCAGTACAAGGTCCTGTAATGCACCACCATGACATCTGTAACAGTGTCTCGGTCAATTAGTTCAAGGTCCAGGTAATTCCCCACCATATACATCTGCAACACTGTCCCAGTTAATAAACCCAAGGTACAGTAATGCCCCACCATGACATCTGCAACACTGTCCGGTTAATTAGTACAAGGTCCAGTAATGCCCTGCCATGACATCTGCTCCACTGTCCCGTTAATCAAAACAAGGTCCAGTAATGCCCCACCATGACATCTATTACACTGGAAATTGTTAATCAATACAAGGTCCAATAATTCCCTGCTATGACATCTTCAGCACTGTCGGTTAATTAGTACAATGTCAAGTAATGCTCCACCATGACATCTGTAACACACTCCCAGTTAATTAGTACATGGTCAATAAATTCCTGCCATGACATCTGCTACACAGTCATGGTTAATTAGTACAAGGTTCAGTAATGGCCCACCATGACATCTGTAACCCTGTCCAGGTTAATCAGTACAAGGTCCAGTAATGCCCCACGATGACATCTGTAACACTGTGCGGTTAATCAGTATAAGGTCCGTAATGCCCCACCATGACTTCTGCAACACTGTCCGGGTTGCTCAGTACAAGTCCAATAATGCCCACCATGACATCACCAACACTGTCCTGGTTAACTAGTACAAGGTCCAGTAATACCCGCTATGACATCTGCAACACTGTCGGTTAATCAAAGCAAGGTCCGGTAATGCCCCAAAGTGACATAGACAATACAGTCTCGGTCAGTTAGTACAAGGTCTGGTAATTCCCACCATGTCATCTGCAACACTGTCCTGGTTAATTAGTACAAGGTCCTGTAATGCACCACCTTGGTAACTGCAACACTGTCCGGTTAATCAGTACAAGGTCCTGTAATGCACCACCATGACATCTGTAACAGTGTCTCGGTCAATTAGTTCAAGGTCAGTAATTCCCCACCATATACATCTGCAACACTGTCGGTTAATAAACCCAAGGTACAGTAATGCCCCACCATGACATCTGCAACACTGTCCGGTTAATTAGTACAAGGTCCAGTAATGCCCCACCATGACATCTATTACACTGAAATTGTTAATCAATACAAGGTCCAATAATTCCCGCTATGACATCTTCAGCACTGTCCGGTTAATTAGTACAATGTCAAGTAATGCTCCACCATGACATCTGTAACACTGTCCCAGTTAATTAGTACATGGTCCAATAAGGCCCCGCCATGACATCTGCTACACAGTCATGGTTAATTAGTACAAGGTTCAGTAATGGCCCACCATGACATCTGTAACCCTGTCCAGGTTAATCAGTACAAGGTCCAGTAATGCCCCACGATGACATCTCTAACACTGTGCCGGTTAATCAGTATAAGGTCCGTAATGCCCCACCATGACTTCTGCAACACTGTCCGGGTTGCTCAGTACAAGGTCCAATAATCCCCCACCATGACATCTGCAACACTGTCTGGTTAACTAGTACAAGGTCCAGTAATACCCGCTATGACATCTGCAACACTGTCTTGGTCAATGTAGTACAAGGTCCGGTAATTCCCCACCTTGACATCTGCAGTACTGTCCTGGTTAATTATTAGGTCCAGTAATGCCCACCATGACATCTGCAACACTGTCCCGCTTAATTAGCACAAGGTCCAGTGTTACCCCACCATGACATCTGCAACACAGTCACGGACAATCAGTTCAAGGTCTGGTAACTCCCCATCAAGACATCTGTAACTCTGTTCCGGTTAATCATGTACAAGGTCTGTATTGCTCCACCATGACTTCTGCAACACTCTCCTGGTTAATTAGTACAAGTTCCAGAAATGCCCACCATGACATCCGCAACACTGTCCCGGTTAATTAGTACAAGGTCTAGTAATACCCGCCATGACATCTGCAACACTGTCCCAGTTAATCAGTATAAGGCCGTGTAATAGTATAATGCCCCACTGTGACATCTGCAAACACTGTCCGGTTAATTAGAATAAGGTCAGTAATGCCCCACAATGACATCTGCAACATTGTCACTTTTAATCAGTAGAAGGTCCGTAATGCCCCACCATGATATCTGCAACACTGTCCCAGTTAATCAGCACAAGGTCTGTAATGCCCCACCTTGACTTGCAACTCTGTCCTGGTTAATCAATACAAGGTCCAGTAATTCTCCTCCAAGCCATCTGCAGCACAGTCCATGTTAATCAGAGCAAGATCCAGTAATGACCCACAATGACTTCTGCAACACTGTCCCAGTTAATTAGTATAAGGTCCAGTAATGCCCCACCATGTCATCTGCAACACAGTCCATGTTAATCAGAACAAGGTCCAGTAATACCCCACCTTGACCACTGCAACACTGTCCCAGTTAATCAGTATAAGGTCCGGAAATTCCCACCATGACATCTGCAATACTGTCCGGGTTAATTAGTATTAGGTCCACTAATACCCCACTGACATCTGCAACACAGTCCCAGTTAATCAGTATAAGGCCATGTAATAGTGTAATGCCCCACCATGACATCTGCAACATTGTCCCTTTTAATCAGTAGAAGGACCATAATGCCCCACCATGATATCTGCAACACTGTCGGTTAATCAGTTCAAGGTCTGTAATGCCCTTCATGACATCTGCAATAATGTCGGTTAATTAGTACAAGATCCAGTAATACCCTGTCATGAAATCTGCAACACTGTCCCAGGTAATTAGCATAGGGTCCAGTAATGCCCCACCATGACCTAGGCAACACTGTCCCAGTTAATTAGTACCGGTCCGGTAATGCCTGCTGTGACATCTGCAGCATTGTCCTGATTAATCAAGACAAGGTCCAGTAATGCCCCACCATGACATCTGCAACAGTGTCCAGTTAATTAGTATAAGGTCCAGTAATGCCCCACCATGTCATATGCAACACTCTCCATTTAATTAGTACGGTCTGCTAATGTCCCACCAAGACATCTGCAACCCTGTCTCGATTAACTAGTACAAGGTTCAGTAATGCCCCACCATGACTTCTGTAACACTGACCTGTAAATTAGTTCAAAGTCAAGTAATTCCCCACTATGACATCTGCAATACTCTCCCAGTTAATTAGTACAAGATCCAGTAATGCCCCACCATGACATCTGCAGCACTGTCCTGATTAATCAGTACTAGGTCCAGTAATGCTACTCCAAGCCATCTGCAACAGTGTCCCAGTTAATCAGTACAAGGTCCAGTAATGCCCCACCATGTCATCTGCAACACTGTCCTGGTTAATCAAGTACAAGGTTCAGTAATACCGCCATGACATCTGCAACACTCTAGGTCAATTAGTACAAGGTCCAATAATACCCCACCATGACATCTGCAACACTGTCCCGTTAATTAGTACAAGGTCCAGTAATTGTCTAACCCTGACATCTGCAGCACTGTCCTGATTAATCAGTACAAGGTCCAGTAAAGCTCCTCCATGCCATCTGCAACAGTGTCCCGGTTAAATAGTACACGGTCCGTAATGCCCCACCATGACATCTGCAACAATGTCCTGGTTAATCAGTAAAACGTCCAGTAATGCCCCACAATTACATCTGCAACACTGTCCCAGTTAATCAGTACAAGGACCAGTTATGCCCCACCATGACATCTGCAACACTGTCCTGGTTAATTAGCACAAGGTCCAGTAATGCCCCAGCATGACATCTGCAACACTGTCCTGGTTAAGTATTACAAGTTCCAGTAATGCTCCACCTTGATGTCTGCAACACTTTCTCGGTTGACTAGTACAAGATTCGGTATTGCCCCACCATGACATCTGTAACACTGTCCTGGTTAATCAATTCAAGGTCCGGTAATGCCCCACCATGACATCTGCAACACTGTCCCAGTTAATCAGTACAAGGTCCAGTAATGCCCCACCACGACATCTGCAACTCTGTCCCAGTTAATCAGTACAAGGTCCAGTAATGCTCCACCAAGCCATCTGCAACAGTGTCCCTGTTAATTAGCTTAAGGTCCAGTAGTGCCCCACCATGACATCTGCAACCCTGTCTCAGTTAACTAGTACAAGTTTCGTAATGCCCCACCATGATATCTGTAACTCTGTCCCAGTTAATTAGTACAAGGTGCAGTAATGCCCCGCCATGACACATGCAGCACTGTGCTGATTAATCAGGACAAGGTCCAGTAATGCTCCACCAAGCCATCTGCAACAGTGTCCCAATTAATTAGCTTAAGGTCCAGTAATGCCCCACCATGACATATGCAACACTGTCCCATTTAATTAGTACACGGTTTGCTAAGTGCTCACCTTGACATCTGCAACCCTGTCTCAGTTAACTAGTACAAGTTTCGGTAATGCCCCACCATGATATCTGTAACTCTGTCCCAGTTAATTAGTACAAGGTGCAGTAATGCCCGCCATGACACACATGCAGCACTGTGCTGATTAATCAGGACAAGGTCCAGTAATGCTCCACCAAGCCATCTGCAACAGTGTCCCATTTAACTAGCTTAAGGTCCAGTAATGCCCCACCATGACATATGCAACACTGTCCCATTTAATTAGTACACGGTTTGCTAATGCCCCACCATGTCATCTGCAACACTGTCCCTGTTGATCAGTTCAAGGTCCAGTAATGCCCCACAATGACTTCTGCAACACTGTCTCTGTTAACTAGTACAAGGTCGGTAATGCCCCGCCATGACATCTGCAACACTGTCTCAGTTAATTAGTACAAGGTCCAGTATTGCCGCCTTGACATCTGCAACACTGTCCGGTTAATCAGTACAAGGTCCAGTAATGCCCTCCCCACCTGACATCTGCAATGCTGTCCTGTTAATCAGTTCAAGGTCCTGTAAAGCCTCACATGACATCTGCAACACTGTCCCAGTTAATTAGTACAAGGTCCAGTAATGCCCCACCATGACATCTTGTAACACTGTCCCGGTTAATTAGTACAAGGTGCAGTAATGCCCCACCATGACATATGCAGCACTGTCCTGCTTAATCAGTACACGGTCCAGTAATGTTCCTCCAAGCCATCTGCAGCACTGTCCCAGTTAATCAGTACAAGGTCCAGTAATGCCCCACAATGTCTTCTACAGCACTGTCTAGGTTAACTAGTACAAGGTCCGTAATGCCCCTTCATAATGGGGCTCACTGTATGTAAACATATCTGCCGGCCTTTAAATTGTGTTTCCATTTGGTCTATTTATCTTTGGAAGCGTTTACATGTGATGACCCATACACTTTGTCCCAGCTCCTACATCTTGTATCTCAACACACATGTACTGTATGACCTGCAAAGTTGCTTTACACGTACAGTATCTACTATTGTTCCTGGCAGTTTCAGGCATCAGTAAAGTGAATATTAAATTTCCCAGCAGCAGACTGGCACTTTGCCAGTAAAACAATGACTGCCAGAAGAAATGAAGATGATTGGCAATGATTTCCAGCTCGTGGTATGTGGATTTTGATTATGCATGCTCACAACAACATTTCCCAGGTTCTCTTATGTTTTAATTTCTATCTTAGCTGCTATTAGAACCTACAGTATCTTAGTAATTGAATGCTCTACAAATGACGTATCTGGAATACAGCATCTTGAAGGATTGTACCAGGAAGCAAATATGCCTCTCAAGTACCTATTGAGATGATTCCAGTGCGGCACTAAAAGTATCCAATATGTTACCTCTGTGATTACACATAAAGAATAACAGAAACGTTAAAATAAGTTAGTTCTTATTGATAAATTCTGCACATACAAAACCGCTAAGAGTTTTTAAGGAGACTGTTAGATTCTCTGCTGCTGCGTTTACATTACTACACCACCCTGTAATGCGTGAGGCAGCACTCTCCAAGCATCAACATTCTGTAATTGGGTCAAGCCACCGCGCATCCGATTTACACAATCTACTGAACTTTGCTCAAACTGCACAAACTTGCACTGTTCTTTTCCTAGCACATTTAAATGATTTTACCACTGACTTTTTACTCACTGAAGACATTGCTCTATCTTACAGTGCCTTAAAGCCTTAGTATTGCATAGCACAGGATTGGCCTGTATTTCTTGCTGCACATCTGGTACAACTAATAGTCTCTCACATGGCTTTGAACATTATACTGACGCTGAACCTATAGTTATGTTCACTGTCAATTGCTTAGAATTCTTGGTTTTGCTGGTAAAACTTAACACAGTCCTTCTTTTCAAAGTGATTACACTGCTACACACAGATTCAGCTGGCTTTTGGTGAAATCACAGTGTTATAATTATTTCTGTTGGTACTCACTGTTATCAGTAGCTGTTTGCTGTGATGGAGCCTGCAGCCAGTCTTGGAGGTCTCTGGAAAGAAGCGGGTTGGCAGTCCTGTCTATTCCCTCTGAATACCACACTCACAGTCCAGTCGATCAAGATCGCGGGCTGAGCTTGGATTTAAACAGAAAATTCAGTTGTTTAACTTTTTACAGTGCTTTCAATCACCACGACACTCCTCCTGGTAAGCCAGTTCACAAACTCCATGCATCTCTCTCTCAAATGCTGTGCAGTCGCTCAAGAGCTGGCTTGGGGTGGGACTGATTGCAGTCTCACCAATCACTCAACATCATTCAAATGAGCCTCTTTCCTCTCGAATGCTCTTTCTCCTCACGGGCAATCGCCGAGCAGTGATTTAAACTGCAAACCACACTTTTTTTTTTTCAACTGACTCATGGCGTAGAACCATTTTAACCATTTTTCATGGCCATTAAGCACAAAGTCTCTCAGTCCACAGAAAGCATTTCCAACACCTAGGGCACAATTTTCCTTTTGCTACCACAGTTTTCCACACTTTTTGACAGACACTTTTAAAAGCTGGCAAACGCTGTAATTGATACAGGACAAGGGCATACATTCTCATGCTTTACTGCTCCTTGGTAAACAGTTGGCATTTTAATTGCAGCACATGGATAACAGCACACAGGCACATTAGTTAAACGTTGTTTCAGCTGTTTTGGGCTAAACACTGCCAGATAACAAAATGCTAGCCATTGTTCAAGCGACCTTTCTTACATTCCTCCTAAATTCCAAACCCAAATCCCAGTGGTGCCTCCATTTTGTAACCCCCACCCAGGTATGCCATTTCTATCTTGACAGCACTACCAGGTGGGCTGGGTTTAGGGAGAAATATGTCACTCTGCACATTGGCTAGGTTTGGCTACTCTGCAATGGGGCACCCAAGTAACTCCACACAAAGGAAGCAATAACTAATGTCCAATACCAGAAGTGGGATTCTAAGGTGTGGCTTTTATTCATATCCAACAGAATAACAAAGCATTGATGGACCCCCATGGGCTACACTCCTGGTAATGCAGATTTATGGAGATCAGAAAACATCCACTTTCACTTTAGCCCTCAGGCTTTGAAACACACACGAGCACACAGCCCAAACTTGTACTCTGCTCTGGGTTTCCTGGCTCTGCTCCATTGCCAGCCACTTGGACTACCTTCCTTCCATGGCTCGGCTATCATGCCAACCCTTTGGACACTTTTCATATAGCATGGAAACATTTACTGGTGGCTCCTAAACCACCTATGAGCACTTCTGACTCCATACAGAATCTTCCTCATCAATCCCACATCTGTGTACTTTCCTCAAGCACTGGCCAAGTACCTGAGAGAAAGAAACTGGTGTCCCAAAGCAAACCCAGAGGCGAATTTGCTTACTACTGATGAGGGTCTCCACCTCTCACTTCCATAATTCATACCTGGCCATTTGTCTGGACTGTAACACCTTATCCTTTAAAACACTTTGCTGTGTAGATTCTCTTTAAATGAATTCACATTAAATCTACTGTCTTTACATCCATTGTGCTGAACTTGAACATACTTAATAAGTGGCTGTGTCCATTACTCTAGACCTCCCACAGAGTTAAGCAGTCCAATCCCACATCTTCCAAACTGTACTTGGCTGTCTTTTCCTGACCCCAAAGTTAGTCAGTTTAGTTTCATCTTGTTTCAGGTGTAAACACATTGGCCCTTTAGCAGAGCAAACTCACCCCTTGGTTGCAGGTGCCCCAGGCATTTTCTCCTCAAAGAAATCTTGTCCTGAACTTCTGGTGCCTCAGCATGAACTTAACTCAGGCAGCTTCTTTTCCTTGGCCAGACCAGGGGTTGCCTGGAAGCAGGCTGATTCCTTCCCCATCCCCACAGGGATGGGGCCCTGAGCTCACTGAAAGCAGTCTCTACCACTTCAATGTGTTCTTATTGTGTTCCTCTTCAGGTGAGAACACACACTGATAAAAAATAGCTCTTTGACTGAGCTTAGAGCTCTGAGGGCCTGCTTACAGCAGAACACCTCTACTACAGACTGCCACAGACGCTACTAAACTCTACAGAATGACTTCAAATTCCCTAAGTTCTACTCTAACCTCCAACTGCAACATTCCAGTGTGGCTTATGCAGCTGAGACAGTTCTAAAATGATGTCATTCCTCAGTCTCAGCTGAGACTGAAAACAGAGTGAGACAGTGTGAAATCCATTTAACTGGAGTTTTACAAGCTGCCTTCCCTGCCTACCACTAGGTCTTACTGGGATTCTTGTAACCCGGATAACAGGGGTTACATATTAGTAAAATAACCCAAATTGCTCAGTTACTAACACTAATCTACTAAAAATTTAGCAGAAGGCCAATGGTCTTTTTGTGTCTGCTCGGTGGCCATCCCTCATACTGGGCACCAACTTTTCTATTCCCCCATCCCTTTGTGTTTCTCTGTCCCTAGCCAAAGATGTTTATTGTTTATTGTTTATTGAGTACAATCAAATTACAAACCTTTGAGTCAGACTCTTTTGCAAAGGCTCCACGTCGGATTACAGGGGTGGAGGGTAAACAAATACAGAACATACATGAAACATGAACAGGCAGTATTTACAGTCACATGTACTGACCAAGCAGTCAGGCTTAAACTTTGAAAGCAGTGAGGTAGTAAGTAGCATTCTTGTAAACCTTTAGACAGAGACAAGTCGGTGGCAGCTTCATGGGGTCAATAGAGACCCTGTGTCAGGCAGTGGAGGGTGAGGTAGCACAGTTGGGTAGGCATCATTAGCTACAGACACATTTGCACTCTGAAGTAGATGGGCTTTGAGTCCCGTCTTGAACAGTGAGGCAGCTGTGGGTCAGGGTGAGTGGAGGAAGTAGCGCATTGAGCCAACAAGGGCCCAGTAGTGGAAGGATCTTTGCCCTAGGGATGTTCTACAGGGGGACTTGGAATGTTGGGTTTGTTGTGAGTCTTGTGTTGTGCCTGCGGGGGCTGCACAGATAATGGGGAGTAGGCCATTGGGGGCTATCTGGAGATGTATCTTTTTAGCCAGGATGCAGGTGTGGTACTTTAGTCTTTGTTGGAGATTTAGCCAACCAGACAAAGTGTAGAGGTCGCAGGTGTGGGTAAGTCTGTCACAACCTGTAACTAAGGCAAGCTTTATTCAAGGCAATGTTTAAACCACTTAGTGTGGAGGGTTCAGCAGAGCCATATATAACTATCCCATAGTCAATGAGGGAGAGGATGGAGGATGTGACAATGAGTTGCATAGCCTGTGTGGGCAGGCAGTGTTTGAGTCGGTAGGGATGCCCACCCTGGAGTTGACAGCGGAGGAAAGAAGTTGGATGTGCCTATGGTAGGAGAGGGAGGTGTCTAATGTGATGCCCAGGTATTTAAAGTTTGTAACATGTTCCAGAGGATACCAAGTGACTTTTAATTAGGAGTGCAGACTGACTATGAGGGCTTTGGCGATGGGCAAAGATCATAGATTTAGTGTTTTTGTTGATGATCAGGCGGTGGTCTGCAAACCAATTCTCTAGCTCCCAGAAAAAACCCTGCAAGGACAGTTGGAGGCGCTCTGTTGAGGGTGCTTCCAGTACAGTACTGCATCATCAGCGTAGAGTAGAAGATGACCACTACATGCCTTAGGAGCAAGTTTAAAAGAGGGTGAATAGTAGGGGGCCAAGTAGTGATCCCTGTGGGACCCCAGAGCAGACTGTTTTGGAGGTGGAGCTGGTGGTGTGCTCTGACTTGTTGAGACCGTCCTGAGAGGAAGTCCTTGAACCAGGCAGATGCCTCAGGGACCACGTTTAGCTGTGGAAGGACACAGAGCAGAAGCTCATGACTGACGGTGTCAAGCGCCTGGTCAGATCCACAAAGATCGCTCCAGCGATTGAGCCGTGGTCAAGGGCCCCGTGGATGAACGAAGTGAACTCGCACAGAGCGGTGACTGTACTAGGCCAGTCCAGAACCATGCTGTTCCTGGTTGAGAAGGTTGTGTTTTGTAAGGTGTTCAGTTATGTGGTCTGTGACAATTTTTCCAGGGCTTTGGAGAGTGGTGAGAGTATTGATATAGGTCTATAGTTGTTGGAGTTAGTGGGGTCACCACTCTTCAGGATGGGGTGATTATGGCTTGCTTCCAAGTCACAGGAACTGGCCAAGGCATAGCGAAAGGTTGAGGATTTTGTAGGTGAGGTAGTGTGACATCCAGGGTAAGCCGAATGAGGTTTCAGATCAAGGAGTCATTGCTGTAACAGATATTGGCTATTGCTTTGGAAATGTAAGTTTAGCCTCACTGCAGGGGATGACACGAAGCTGAAAGGAGGTGGTTTGGCATTACATGGGTTTTGGGGGTGGGGGATGATGGCAGATGGAAGAAGTTAGGGGAGAATATGGGAGAGGTCAGAGAGGCAGAGTTAAGAGTTTCAGCGATAGTAGCAGGATCCTGTGTGACAACCCCGTTTAGATTAAGTTAGGTAGGGAGGGAGCTGGTTCTACCACTGAGTTCTCTTATACTGCTCCAGAATTTTGCCATCTCCCCAGGAGGAGGTAAGTGTTTGTTGATAGAAGTTAGCTTTAGCCTGCTGCAAGACCCAGGTACATTTATTGCATGCCTTCGGTATAGTTGTCTATCCTGGGTGTGTTGAGAGTCCAGGGCCTTGTGCCATAGGTTGTCCCTTTGTTGAAGCAGTTTAAGAAGTGAGGGTGTGATCAGGGGTGGATCTGGTTTATACCACTATCTTTGAGAGGGAGGAATATATCACAGGCCTTGTTGAAGGTGGTTATAAAGTGGGCAGTGCTTGGTCAACTGACTGTGTTATATATGGGAGCCAGTTGCTGTTGGATAGATGGGCTCTAAGGCGGCTCAAGGCCTCCTCTTTAAGCCTTCGCTGCCAGGAGATTATAGGGGAATGTGAGGACTTTACCTGACCACCGAGCAAGTAACCGGAGAGTGGTCACTAATAGCATCGGGAGAACAGTTGCTTGGGAGAGGTTACGTGGCCTGTTGGTAAAGATGAGGTCTAAGAGGGTGAAGTACTGGTTCGATTGTCCCTTCTGGTTGGGGAGGTGACAGCAAGCAGCGTCTTTGAAGCTGGAAGAGGCTGGGATAGCCAGTTGACATTGAAGTCACCCATAAGGATGATTTCACCTAGTATTAGGTAGGTGGGAAATTACCTGGAGGATGGAATCAAATGCAATTTTTGGTTCCTAGGGGATGTAGGCTGCAATGATATGGAGAGTTTTGGTACCCAGCACGAGTTTGACTGTTAGTTTGGGCTCCAAATTTAGGTGCAGGGTATGTACTAGAATGGCATTGAGCAAGGATTTAACAAAGATTACACAGCCAACGCCACGTTTGCGGTCCTATCTGCCCAGAAGATGGCAAAATTACAGAGGAGACAGCACCATTGGGAATTTTGTCTGTGAGCCAGGTCTCAGTGAGGCAAGAATGACGGTACATGCTGGGCGATCCAGCCTTGAGAGGGGTGTGTTTTTAGGTAGGCTGCAGATATTTAGGGAGGCTAACAGCAAACTCCCGTGCATTTTATTTGAATAGGCCTTAGTGCAGGGTGTGCCTGGGTTGTGGTGGATGTTGCCAGATAATAAAAGAAGTAGGAAAGTGATCCGCAGGAGGGTCAACCTGCAGAGTTTGGATGAGCGAGCTGGGATTGGTAGGTGTGGGGCTTTTGCATTGGTGGGAAATGGGATGCTAGGGAGGTGCTGCAAAGAAGGGAAAGGACATGTGGGGAATGGTACATGGGCTTGTGTAGGTGGTGGGGTTGTGGTCTGAAGAGCAGGAGAGCTGAGGTACAATGCTTTCCAGGAGAGAGTGAAGGGTTGAGTGAGATTGTGTGTGTATAGGCAGTCTGAGATGATTTGGCAGGGGGGTGGTGGATCTGCAGTATTCATAGAAGCTGGAGGAAAGAGTTGTAGTTGTGGTGGAGAGGTATTGGTGCCTCTGGGGGATGCAGAGCAAGGTGAAAGAACCTGGAAATCGGAGGGTTACAAACAGAAGGGAATCCATGGAAAATATTGAGAGAGAGGCTTGTTTACAGCGGCCACTAGTGTTGAGTTAGTATAACCTGCTGCTGGAAAAGTGGGCTGATAGGTTATTTTCGATAGTCACCTGACTTAAAGTAGCTATAAATTCGACTGCCGAGCAAGGGGTGGTGGTGGGGGCAGACACATAGCGTTCGGTGGAGCTAAGCCTCTGGGCACCTTTTGGTGCAAGTTGTCTGCTGGCAATTCGGGCTGCGAGTTGCAGTAGTGGAGCTTGTGGCGAAGCAGAGAAAAGCCAGCTGCTCAAATGTCAGACTGCTGCCTGCTGTGAGGAGAATTTACCTGGGCAAGCTTCTCTTCAGGCTGCTGCGGTGCAGGGAGGGCTACAGAGCTAGCCCTCATGACCTCAGTCTCCGCGGGGGAGGGGTGGAATCTGGGGAAAAGGTAGAGAGGGGGTTAAATAGGCTGCAGTGCGAGGCAGAGATTAACTGTTGGGGAGGCAGTAGCTAGTCTGTGGAGGCGGGCGAATGAGTTCAGGGCAACCAGGAGACACTCCAATCAAAATGGCAGGCTAAACAAGGGCAGTCCCAAAATGAGAGTTTTAAACAAGGCAGCTTCAGCTAAACACAGATTGCACAGTTTGCAGAGACTCTAAATCCTACACATAACACAGGCAAAATTACAGGAGTTAGGTGCAGGCTCTTTTAAACACTGAGAATCGGGCACAAAAATACAAGGTCAGGTCTAGTTCAGCCTCTGGAGCACCTTTTTAGTGCAAGTTGTCTGCGGCAATTGGGCTGCGAGGTTGCGGTAGTGGAGCTTGTGGCCGAAGCAGAGAAAAGGCACCAGCTGCTCAAATGGTCACGACTGCTGCCTGCTGTGAGGAGAATTTACCTGGGCGAGCTTCTCTTTGGGCTGCTGCGGTGCAGGGAGGGCTACAGAGCTAGTCCTCACGACCTCCAGTCTCCAGCGGGGAGGGGTGGAATCTGGGCGAGCTTCTCTTCGGGCTGCTGCGGTGCAGGGAGGGCTACAGAGCTAGCCCCTATTTCCCCCCTAGGTTGAGCTCAGTCAGCCTCCCTCCTCCCCTATACATCCTCCTCTTAAATCCCTCCACCATCTCTGCCTCCTATTTGGGTCCTATTCTTTTTTTTCTGAACCCATCCCTTATCTCTAAAATCTTCTTTTTGTACCATCTCAGAAATGTTATCACCATGAAATCTGTTTAATGGAGGGTTATGAAATCCCACTAGCATTTCCACAGGAATACTGTACTGTGCTGTCATTTGGAACCATCTTACTTCTGGTTTTCCATAGTCCATACCAGACTATTAAAATAGATGGATAAAATAGCAAACTGGTAAACCAAGAAAACCGCGCATTCTTTGGAAAAGCACTATTTCTGTCAGGGGCAGTTCTAAGAAACACTTATGTATATCTATATTCATGGCAAAAACTCCGTTTAATGCATCAGTTAGGGTTTTCCACAGCGACAAAAGTGAGGAAATTAGCTGTTAGGGTTGAAAACCCTAACTCGAATCACCCAGCACCACACACACACACACACACACACACATTCAAGTATGGGGAGGACCAAGTCAACACAACCAATGAAACATCCAGCATCAGGTGACAGAAATAACAAACAATTGTCTAAATGTACTACGAGACATCCCCACCCACCTGACCAGGTACTGCATGCTCAGTGGAGATCAACAGCAAAACTGAGGCCATGTACACCAAGCGACACATCCCTGATTGCAGTGTACACAACGTGCATCATTACACTTAGTAGTTGCATGGCCTTACCTACCGATGCCCCACACCACAACTGGTACTGTGCCGTTATTCAATATAAATGCTGAAGGTGCATGACAGTTGTAGAAAAGGTTGTAACACTAGTGAGTATACATTAATTAGAGAAGCACATAAATTAACTACAAGACACTAGCATGCTCAAGATAAAAGTAGTGATACATTTAGTAGGTGATTTACATAGTAGTACATTTACTGCAATGGTTTACTGAAGATAGAGAGGCTGATGTAAACGTATGGAAAAACATTGCCTGTTCAACGCTGTGAAATTCGTACTGCCAGTATCACATGCATTCTTACTGATGAAGGTGTACTGCTGATGTACATACATAGACCTTCAGTGTGTTTCAATACTAAAGATGCAGTAAGTATTCTTTGTAGAAACATTGTAATTGCATGGATCAGGCCAAGCAACTTCTAAATATCATAGCACTACTGAGCCAACAATGATGTACCTGTATCGGAGATGTATATAGGATAGAATTTCCTGTAGGCACTTACTGAGTATGTTGTACCTGATAAAGACAATCTCATTGCATCTGTGATGACTAACTTATTCAAATAGTAATACATTTACTATTGTTGCAATGAGTGATCTATGCCACTTATGGACACTGATTTTTTTAAACAGTTGTTTCATACTCAGGCTGTATGCCTACTGTTTGGGTTTGCCACACTTCTGTCACTGATGCTATCAAAGTGATAACTATGTTAATAGTGGTATGACAGGAATCAAGTAGGTATGGTGTAGATATAAACAGAATGTCTTTTAGTATTGATTTAACTCACAATGGGGTAAGTGTACTAGGACATCAGGGGTTATCCTCTATCACTGACTCTGATGACTGTAATGATCAAGTTACACTGTTCATCTTCATGAGTTCATATTCACAGCCATTCTACAGTAACTAGACAGTGTATGCTGTAACTGGGTGGGACACTATGTTGCAAAGCTGCTGCAGTGCCTAGCAGAGGAGAGTATCTACTCATAAACACAATTAAGCAATAAGGCATGACCAACAGTTGGGTTAAATGGTCTGTTAATCACCCTGTCAGGGTTTAATGTTGAATGAGGCATAGCAGTGGCACATGTCATAGAAACATAGAAACATAGAAGTTGATTGCAGATAAGGACCGCAAGGCCCATCCAGTCTGCCCATTTCTTTTCTACCTTATAAATGTGCCATCGGCCTTTGCTCTGTCAGTGACCTATCTATTCATAGTCATTTGTATTGTTCCTTATGCCTATCCCATGCCTGTTTGAAGCCCTGCACTGTATTCATAGCCACCACTTCTTGTGGTAAGCCATTCCATGCATCCACCACCCTTTCTGTGAAAAGAATTTCCTCACATTCCCCTTAATCGGCCTCCCTCTAATCTCATGCTGTGTCCTCTTGTCCTGCTATTTTTTATATTTAAACATGTTAGACTCTTTCACCTTGTTTATGCCCTTAAGGTATTTGAATGCCTCTATCATATCACCTCTCTCCCTCTTGCTCAAGGGTATACATATTGAGCTCCGTTAATCTGTCCTCATATGTCTTCTGATGCAGTCCCTGCACCATTTTGGTTGCCCTTCTCTGGACTGCCTCAATTTGGTTAATGTCCTTGTGAAGGTGTGGTCTCCAATACTGCATGCAGTACTCCAGATGGGGCCTAACCAGTGTCTTGTACAGAGGGATTATTACCTCCATCTTGTGACTTGTGATACCCCTACTGATACACCTAACACCCCCTAGCCTTACCTACTGCTTTGAGGTCTGCTTGGATGATTTTAGGTAATTAGTGATGATGATGCCCAAGTCTCTTTCTTCCTTTGTGACTGCTAGCAACTCCCTCCCAGCCTATAGGTGGCTTCAGGGTTTCTCTTCTCTATGTGCATGATTTTGCACTTCTTTGCATTAAATCCCAGTTGCCATTCTTCTGACCATTCTGCTAGTTTATCCAGATCTCTTCTCATTCTGCCCACCCCATCTGGATCATCTACTCTGTTGCAGATCTTGGTGTCATCTGCAAACAGACAAGCCTTACCCTCTAGTCCATCTGCAAGGTCACTAATGAAGATGTTGAAGAGGACTGGCTCAGGACTGATCCCTGAGGTACCCCACTTGTGACTTGCATCTCTTCTGACTGTATACCATTTACCACCACTCTCTGTTTTCTGCCGTCAACCAGTTTGCCACCCAGTTGACCAACTTCTGACCCACCCCAAGCCTACCCAGCTTATTTATCAATCTTCTATGTGGAACAGTGTCAAAAGCTTTGCTGAAGTCAAGGTAGGTGACATCAACTGCTCCCCTTGGTCCACCACTCTGGTTACCCAGTCAAAGAAATCTGAGATTAGGTTGACAGGACCTTCCTTTGTAAACCCATGCTGTCTTGGATCCTGTGCCCTATGGATTCCAGGTGTTGCACTATCCTTTCCTTAGAGTGCCTCCATAATCTTGCCCACTACTGAGGTAAGACTGACCGGTCTGTAGTTCCCGCCTCCTCCTGCTACCACTCTTGTGGAGCGGGATCACAAGAGCCCTTCTCCCAGTCTTCTGGGACCTCTCCTGTGCTCAGAGACTCACTAAACAATTCTGCTAATGGCTCTGCTAGTTCCTCCTTTAGCTCCTTAAGTACCCTGGGATGTATGCCATCAGGTCCCATTGCCTTATCCACCCTGAGCTTAGCAAGCTCTTGTAGGACCCTTTCTTTTGTGAAGGGAAGCTAGACAGTGATAAACTGACCATTAACAATACCTGGGAGTGGCTTATTGGTATCATAATAAAACTGTTTTTAAACATTAAACCATGTTCATCATATGGTTAGGCTCTACATGTATGTTAATAAAACTAAACATAAGGCTGTTACAATGTTTACAGTCAATTAGAAAGCTGCATTTCTCAAACCCTTGTTATAATCAAAGATATTATACCTGTACAACTCCTTGGTTTTGCTGAACTCTATTGTTCAGGTGACCCACCACAAGTGGTGTGGTCTGGTGTGGGGCATCGTGGGTAGACCATGCAACTACTAAATTAGTGCGTTGTGTGCAGCTGCAATCAGGGATGTGTACATTTGTGTTCATGGCCTCAGTTTTGCTGTTGATCTCCACTGAGCATGCAGTACCTGGTCAGGTGGGTGGGGATGTCTCGTAGTACATTTAGACAATTGTTTGTTATTTCTGTCACCTGATGCTGGATATCTGTCATTGGTTGTGTTGACTTGGTCCTCCCCATACTTGAGTGTGTGTGTGTGTGTGTGTGTGTGTGTGTGTGTGTGTGTGGTGCTGGGCGGGGGTGAATTCGGAGTTAAGGTTTTCAACCCTAACGAATTTCCTCACTTTTGTCGCTGTGGAAAACCCTAACTGATGCATTAAATGGAGTTTTTGCCATGAATATCCTGTCTTTTCAGAACTATCACTCAGCATACTACATGATTTATAGTTCTAAGAATAGTGCACATACATATAAAACAATGTTCCAATATCAGAAATATTTCAACTGTTGTGGTTGCATTTACTGTCATTGTCTTAATTACTTTATTAATTGTAATTTGTCATTCTCGTTCCATGTAGTAGTTTTTATATTAAAGTGTCTTACTCATTTTGTTTGTGAGCACATATGTTAATAAAAAAATGTGCATAACTAAAGACAATATGACATGACATGGGCACTAATAGTTCATGCACTGAACAAATGGATATGCTACTATAGTAACTTGAGATTTCATAGAGTGCTTCCACCTACCAACTGAGGTGGTACCATCAATCATGTGAACAGTGGTGGAAGAGGTTTGTTGTACTGAATACATATACTGGACCACCAGGGCTATGTTCGGGGGGTTACTGCACATCCAAGAATGGGAGTTTCGGTCCACTGGACCACCAGGGCTATGCTTCGGAGGGGTTTACTGCTTACATCCCATGAGCAGGAGTTTCGGTCCACTAGACCACCAGGGCTATGTTGGGGCAGCTTTGACTGCACATCCACGAGCAGGGAGTTTCAGTGCACTACACCACCAGGGCTATGTTCGGCAGGAGGGGTTGTATTTTACACTGATACAGCCTGCAATCAGGCTTTTCAGTCCACTGAACCACCATGGATGTATTCGGGGGTTGTTTTAAACTAAGCAGCCCGTGGTCAGGCTGGTGGGGGCACTTCTGCTGTTGCCCACAATGGGCCAGTGGGGGTGGTGTGGGATTGTCACTCTTTTGCCCACGATCAGGCTGCACGAGGGCACATGAGTGGGTTGAGGCCAGCCACAGGTGTCAGCTGCTGTGTTGTGCCATGCAATGCAGCAGCTCACCTGTGGGTGATCGTCGACAGGAGCATTTTTTTGGCTCAAAGTTGTGCAGGCGCAGGTTGGGGTTGCGCCTTCACAACTCTGCACAACCTGCTGAATATCAGGCTGTGCAGTTTATGCATAGTTCCTCCCCTGCAGTTCAGCATGCATTCATTTGCATTGCACTGTTACTCAGCATGTTTTCTGTGGTGGAACTGCCTCCTGCTGAATATCGCAGGAATGGAGCAAGTTTGGACTCTTGCAGGCACTACCCTATTACACATGGCGCAACCCTTTTGAATATCTGGCCCATAAAGTATAATACTAATAGAAGGAAGGCATTTGTCACACAGAGACTGGTGGCCCTTGAATGAGCTCCCTTGTCACTTATTTGTCCGAAATCAAAGATGCTTTTAAAACTCAGCTGGATAGAAATTTTATGAAGGAAGCTAACATGACTACATAAGAGATACTGGCTGGCAACAGCTATGGCCTATTCTTTACTGTCTGGCCTCCTCCACTCCCTTGAACATTTGTATGAACCTTTCTATGAAATATCTTTATATTAGGGATTACAATACCCACATATACCCAATGTTAAGATAATATGGTTATGACAATTGGCCCAAAAAAATGTTGGGGCTTGAATGTCACACTTTATCTCTTGAATAACAATAACACACCAAACACAAGAGAGTAGAGTTTAACTTTTTACTATAAAATAATTTCAATATAAAAATAACAAACAAAAATATTTTTTTTAAATAAAAAATAGATTTTTACAAATTATATTTTTTTCGGTGTATGTATATATTAAGTGTGTATTACATCATACACAAAATAAAATTAAATAAAAATTTTTCTTTATATAAATAAAAACATACAAAAATATATTGTCCAATGTTCTTTTAGTTTAGTTGAACACTTGCGAGAGGTGTATGCACTGCTTGAGGCAATCCAGGCTGGAAACTGGATTCAATGTGGAGGCGCAAAAGAAGTGGAAACTGTTGCGCCTCGGGAGGAGATACCGGACGCTATGAAGGGTGGCCAGTTTCACCCAGGAAGCTGCAGGAACAGATGGTAGCCGTGGAGGTGAAGCACTGCTACTTGCAACAACACCATCACCCACTGCTACGACCGGCTCAAGCATGAGGTTGACAGTCTGCTGCTGTGCATCCAAGAGAGACTGGATTTTGTCCAGCCTCTCAAGGATGACAGCATTTTCCTCCGCAGACTGACAACTCTCAAGGTGAGCAGTCTGTAGCAGCGGGAATAGCCTGTGCACCCTCGCAGTCGCCGGCGCCTTTACAAAGATTAAAAAAAAGTTATGATGAATATGTAACACAAATTCAACAATTACAACTTTAAAATATTTCACTTCAAATATTTCTTATCTAATGCAATATCAGAAATGCATTCATTTAAAAGTTATGATAATAGTTTTAAGTATGATGCTAAACTATTTAGTATCTTATTTCTCTTCATGTACTTGACTATCTATATTATCTAATAAGCTTACAACATAAAAAATGTATAGTTAGCTGTGGCTTAGAATGCTACTCTTAGATTTTCTTTCACTACTCAGAAATATTCTGTATGTACATACTTTTGCATTATTGACACTATTATACCATAGAATTGAAATACATCCTCATCAAGTGTGAAATTTTTACTTCACCATGTCTGCCTATAATGTGTAGTCATGTATTCAGTGAAAAAATTACCTTGACAGTAGCAGTATAATAAAATACTTTTCATGCGTACACTATCATGATAAGTTTAATGATACTTTTAAACCAAACAGCTTTTACCCGTGTTTCAAGCTCAACACACATCACTACTTTAAATAATTAAGTCACTAATATAAGATCGTGCAAAACCATGCCAGATATCCAGCGAGTTGTGCAGGTGCAACCCCAAAGCTGCACCTGCACAACTTTGAGAAAAAAGGATCAAGTTGAGGGCCACCACAAGTGAGCTGCTGCATTGCAGGACGCAACACAACAGCTGCCACCTGTGGCTGCCTTCCAACACTCTGTCTCCTACGTCTCAACTGTTTGTTCCCCAAATGTGTTACATTGCTTCTCAAAATGTTGAAAGAATGGGCAAGCGTGGAACACTTAATCTAATTTTTAAATTAGAAGCCCACAACACTGTTAAAATGTTTGCATTTAAAGTCTGCAATGTATCAAATTGATATATTAGCATCATTTACTATAGAGTTTTGCAAAAAATGTTAACACTGAATGAGTAACATTCCTCACAATGTGGTATGCTTGACAGATATGCACTCTACACCCCTCATCAAGGCAATCACGAGGCAGCAATGTCTGCCCCCAACACTCATGTCTTTTGTTGGGGTGGGTTGCCAACTACATCCCAAATTGGGATTTTCAGGATATGATCAGGAGGTGGGGGTGTCTCAATACTCCAGCCTGCAATTGGGCTTATCAGTCCACTGGATCACCAGGGATATATTCAGGAGGTAGAGGTGTTTAATTACTTAATACCGTGATTGTGCTTATTGGTCCACTGGACCTCCGTCTGTGTTGAATGGGAGACACATTGCTGCCCCCAACTGGGCTAGTGAGGGGAGGTATTAACAGTATGCCTGCAATTGGGCCAGTGGGGGTTACGTCTTTTGCCTGCAATTAGCCTGCACAGGACGTCCTTCCCAAATGGCTGCTACCTGGTAAGGACCCAAGTGCAAGTCCTCGGGGATCCAGCACACCTGCATGCTAATGGGATGCAAATAGGGCCATAATCAGATGCAAATGGCCCCCATCCTTGCCTGATTACAACCACATTTGCATATTACCTTTTTGAATATCGGGATTTTTGCGACCACAAGTAGAATGCTGCAGTTTTCTCAACTTGCGCTGCTGCAAGTTCCACTGTGCCTATGCACAGTGGATATTACAGGGGTGATATTCTAAATAGTTCCTCAATACCACAACTCCTTTGAATATCACCCTGGACACACCCACATGAGTATTTTGCACACCAGAAGGGCTTGCCTATGATAGCATATAATGTTCATCTCAAAACAAATGTTTTAAATAGACATATTACCACCTTTACTCACATACAGTCTCAGTCATGTCCTTACACTGTCCCCAAAAGTAATTTCACACAACACCACAGCATCATATAGTGACGTATTAAAAACACTGTTTAAAGAATAGTTGCTCATTGAAAGTATGACACTGTGTGTAGCTAAAGCCATGCATCATTGAATTGTTGTAATGTGATCTATATGTGGCCCAATATTTAGCACAGTTTCACTACTCAGTAACTTCTTTTCATAACACCCAACCCAGAAATACGCCGTATAATGTAGATGGAATTTGCACCACTGCAACCTGCCACAGTACTGCATTAAGTACACAATAATGCCCGACAGAGTGGGCGGTGTTAGGCAATACCGGACGGCCAGGGGTGTAATGAGGCCAGATGCCACAGGCGGCGGCCTTATAGCTCCTGGCCGGTCGGTATCCACTGCCATGGAGCGATATCGCACAAAAAATAGGCCATGGTACTATTTTTATTAAGAAAAAAATATATTTATGTTTTAATGTGAAAACTGTTTTTATTTTATTTCTTTTGTAATAAAATAGTTCCTCCGTATGTGTCCTAGTCGCAGTCCAGTAGTTGTGGATTTGGAGGCTGTTGTCATGTTAACATAACCACCCCCACCGTACACAGGACTACAGAGAGTTTGAGCAAGATATGTTTAATAAATTTGTCTGTTCCTTGTCCACCACTAGCACAGCACTGGCCCCTCTACATTAGCTCTGACCCCGTGGCGCTGGAGCTTGATACAAATTCCCAGTCCATTGTCGTCTGGACGCGTTTGCCTTCTACTGGCAGAGGCTGTACATCGTTCTGAGCTGCACCGTGCTACCGTTCCGTGACGTACAGCTTCCCAGTCGGGCCAAACTAATCCCACAAAGTAGAGTGAAGCTTCTGAGGAGGAAACAGTAGGCGGGAGGCAGAGTATAGAAAGGGCGAGGAGCAGTAAGATAAATACGGCTAGTGCTGTGTCTTTAGGAAACGGAATCAGTGGTGAAGGCGCCGTCAGAAGGCGTTGGCTGCTGTGGTTGCGATCCTAAAAATGCAGGAGCACAGCCTTGGCAGGTGGGTAAGTGACATCGGGGAGGTGGCCCCAATTTAAAGTCAGCGCTAGTGGAGTTAGGGCTACAATAAAACTATAAGATGGAAAAGGTGTTGAAATATATGCTGGTGAGCGTGGCGTCCTAGTGCTGTTTTAAATACAGACATCTTTAAAAGAAATAAATCAATACACTTCTGCACCGAATAATTTGGCTGACAAAAGTTGTTCAGGAAGTGTAGTGTGAGTGTGAGTGTGAGTGTGAGTGTCTTTTGAGACAGCTTGTCATTAATGGGCCAATATCTCTCACTAAGTGAGGAAAAAAATAGCAGTGATTTCAAATTTATTTCGATGTTTTTTAGCCAATGAGCAACCTGGATGGGCACAGGGATACTTGAGTGGGTGAGGAGGGTACTGGGGCTGGTACTGTCACTTATTTCCTGGGCATCTATTGAAAGTTAATGTACCCCCTGGCAAGGAGTACAGCCAATCAGATGCCAGGAAATAAAAACCCATTTTCTAAGTGTGGTGAGACAACTTCCATAGTGTTATTTAGAAATGTCGATATTCATAGAGTGAGCATAAACAGTCCATTATTACCTCCATTATTAGTTTTATCGACATTCCCTCAGTTCATGATCACCTTTAAAAATACACATCTGGCAGTGCACTGGCAGCATCACACTACATTGTGGCGGTAAGCATTAGGCTGGCAAGGCTGAAGACAGACACACTGCACAGCTATTCACTTTTACTGGGAAAAAGGATCATGAACACTATAAGGCACACTTTAAACTTGTGATTGAGAAAAAACCTAATAAATCATAATTGTACACTTTTGCAGTGCACAACATTTAGGTCACTACAATATCCTACCACCATGTTTGTGTTTTTGGGTGGTTGGGTATCTGCAGTGATCAATGCATTCCACCCTTATAAGGTCATATCACCGTAAAGTAAGTAATGTAAACAGTGATTCGCCCACCACAACAAACAAAAGAAAGTGGTACTCCTCAACAGCAAGCTCTGTTGCTCACACCCCAAACAATTTAACATTTGCAGTGAATATGCCAATAGACAGTGCACTCCCTATCATGCAGTAGGACTGGCGATATGTAATTATCAACAGGAGCATTGATCACCACAGAATGTTGACAACCCTATGGTACTTCTCAAGGAT
This sequence comes from Neoceratodus forsteri, assembly GCA_016271365.2. Classification (NCBI taxonomy): domain Eukaryota; kingdom Metazoa; phylum Chordata; order Ceratodontiformes; family Ceratodontidae; genus Neoceratodus; species Neoceratodus forsteri. The sequence goes on along the minus strand of CM057449.1, from coordinate 5,411,181 downwards.
GCAGATAATAGCAACAACAGATTTCACTTACATTAGTGGACTGGTGGCGGCTTCTGCTTCACCTCCACACGTTCCGGAACAGCAGCTTCCCGGGCTCTATTAAAACAAAAGAAAAAATAATAATCACATTAATAGATGAAATATCAAGGTCAAAGTGTTTTCTTTAAAACATCAATTTCTTCAATAACGTATTTTCAAAATCATTACTCACAAATATATAATTGGTAGTATGCAGTGCAGAACAAGTAGTGCTTGCCCATCAATCACAATACTTATAACATTGTCATAATGCATGGTTGAGACACATAAACATTCAAAACATTACATGTATGTTCAATTTACATACATGCATACCCTAATTATATGATTCTCTGTTCCTTTAATAGTTTTAAAATGTGAGTTATTATAATAAAAGAAAACAAACAACGATAATGTCACTGTTCACTCAATGACCCTCTAGCTGAATGTAGCAGCCATGTATGTGTTATTAACCATATTACCCCTACAGGGTATTAAACACATTAACAAACATGTAGATATTCTATTATGCACATTAATAACTATTGCAATAATAAAAATGAAACATTGGCGTGACATATAGAAATATTAACTTAATACAATCTAGGGACATGTCATAATTGCAACAGATAATTTGCAGCACACCATTGAATTCCACTGAGACACCTACAACACTAGAACAACATTAGAATTTATCTATAACTCATTGTACATTGAACTCCACCACCAAAATTAACAGAAGACCTGCCCCCACAACACCGCATCTACCGCTATGCACCCATCCATTGTCAGATTCATGAAGAATAGTATTCCACTCACATCTGTAGTAATACCAGTTTGTTATGGTAGTACAGGATCTTCTGCCATGGTGGCACTGCACATTCACTAGAGTTGGTTAACACCTTTTTGAACTATTTTGGGTGGCATATTCAAGATGGTTGACCCATACACAATAGGGCTCCACATCTGCAAGTACAAAATTCTGCCATTCTGCAATATTCAGTAAAACACACTTACGGCACTGAAAACTGGCTGAACAACAGCACAATGCAAATGAATGCATGGTTAAGTGGACGGGAGGAACCATAAATGAACTCCAGAGACCAATATTCACCCAGGCTGTGGAGAGCTGTGTGTAGCCACAACCCCAACCAAGCCTGCATGACTCGCAGGCAAAAAAAAAAACTAACTCGAGGGTCACCCACAGCTGAGCTGCTAGATTTCAGGGTGAAACACAACTGCTGGCACCTGTGCTGTCCCCAACCTAGTCCCCATGCCTCCCCTGGAGCACGATTAAGCCAACCGACTGTAAATCCCTCCCAATGGCCGCCCGTGGGCATTCTGTACTTCCCCAACACCAGGTGAATCACGGGCAGCACTGTGCCTTCCCGAAATGTATCCCTGATGCTCCAGTGGCCTGAAATGCCCAATCACACCCAGAAAGTTAAGTAACCCACCAAATGTATCTCTTGTGCACAAGTGGACCAAAATGCCCAATTGCAGCCAGTAAGTAAAACAACCCACCCGTCCTCCTGAACATATCCGTCCTGGTCCAGGGACTGACATGCCTAATCGTGGGCAGTTAGTTTAATAACCCCCTCTGAAGATAGCCCTGGTGGCTAGTGTCTCCCCACCATGAAGCACCACTACCCTGCTCACCACCTCAGACAGTGTGCAGCATCATCTCACACACCTGCGCCCATCAACTGACTGCCCGTGGGGCTGCACCCATGCTGCAGACCAAGAGCCAATGGGCATGCACCCCATACTGTGTATCACATTACAGATTTGTGAATCAATTCTTTCATTAAAAAGTCTGAACTGTCATGTATGGCATGGGCTCCTAACACATTAGCTGTACTGTACAGCAATGGTCATTCAGCCCTACCAGACAGTTACTCGGCGGTGGCAGGGTGGCAGACATGTGGGTTGCTGCTGCCCAGCAGCTGCCAGGGGAGGCAGGATGGTGGAACTTAGCAAGTGCGTGGTGTCAGTCATACACTGCCCACCAGGGCTATGTTCAGGCGCTCATTAAACTTACTACCAGTGACTATGCTCAGCAGTGACACAGCCCTTCCCGGTCCAGAGTGCGCTGCCTCTCTATACACAGGGCAGTGCTAGTGCCTCACACAGTAACTATGCTCAGCAGTAACAGAGCCCTGTCCTGTCCAGAGGGTGCTGCCTGTCTAAAGGATGTGCTAGTGCCTCACACTGTGACTATGCACAGCAGTAACACAACCCTGCCCTGTCCAGAGTGTGCTGCCTCTCTAAATACAGGGCTGTACTAGTGCCTCACACAGTGACTATGCTCTGCAGTGACACAGCCCTGCCCTGTCCCGAGTGCGCTGCCTGTCTAACTACAGGGCTGTGCTAGTGCCTCACACAGTGACTATGCACTGAAGTAACACAGCCCTGCCCTGCCCTGAGTTTTCTGCCTATCTAAATACTGGGCTGTGCTAGTGCCTCACACAGTGACTAAGCACAGCAGTAACACAGTCCTGCCCTGTCCTGAGGGTGCTGCCTGTCTAAATACAAGGCTGCGCTAGTGCCTCACACAGTGACTATGCATGGCAGTAACAGAGCCCGGCCATGTCCAGACTGAGCTGTCTATCTAATTACAGGGCTGTGCTAATGCCTCACACTGTGACTGTGCTCAGCAGTAACACTGCCCCTCTCTGTCCCGAGTGTGCTGCCTTTCAAAATACAGGGCTGTGCTAGGGCCTCATGATGTGACTATCCTCAGCAATGACATAGCCCTGCCTGTACAGATTGTGCTGCCTCTCTAAATACAGGGCTGTGCTAGTGCCTCACACAGTGACTATGCTCAGCAGTAACACAGCCCTGTCCTGTCGAGAGTGCGCTGCCTATCTAAATACAGGGTTGTGCTAGTGCCTCACACAGTGACTATGCTCAGCAGTGACACAGCCCTGCCCTGTCCTGAGTGCACTGCCTCTCTAAATACAGGGCTGTGCTAGTGCCTCACACAGTGACTATGCTCAGCAGTGACACAGCACTGCCCTGTCAGAGTGTGCTGCCTCTCTAAATACAAGGCTATGCTAGAACCTCACACAGTTACTATGCTCAGCAGTAACACAGCCCTGTCCTGTCCAGAGTGTGCTGCCAGTCTAAAAACAGGAATGAGCTGGTGCTTCACACAGTGACAATGCACAGCAGTAACACAGCCCTGCCATGACCAGAGTGTGCTACTTATTTAAGTACAGGGCTGTGCTAGTGCCTCACACAGTGACTGTGCTCAGCAGTGACACAGCCCCACCCTGTCCAGTGTGTGCTGCCTATCTAAATACAGGGCTGCGCTAGAGTCTCATACAGTGACAATGCACAGCAGTAACTCAGCCCTGCCCTGTCCAGAGTGCGCTGCAAATCTAAATACAGGGCTGTGATAGTGCCTCACACGGTGTCTGTGCTCAGCAGTAACACAGCCCCTCCCTGTACAGTGTTCTTTCTTTCTAAATTTGTGTGCAGCCTGTTAGAATATGGGTCTGTGCTGGTGACTCCCAGAGTGACTATAATTGGCAGTAACACAGCTGCATCCTATCCAGAGTGTGTTTCTTTCTCTATATGGGGCTGTACTAGTGCCTCACACTGTGAATATGCTCAGCAGTGACACAGCCTTGCCCTGTCCAAAATGCAGTGCCTGTCTAAATATTGGACTGTGTTGGTGCCTCACACAGTGACTATGCACTGCAGTAACAAAGCCCTGCCCTGTCCAGAGAGTGCTGCCTATCTAAATACAGGGCTGTGCTTGTGCCTCACGCAGTGACTATGGACAGCAGAAACATAGCCCTGCCCTGTTCAGAGTGCGCTGCCTATCTAAATACAGGGCTCTGCTAGTGCATCACGCGGTAACTATGTTCAGCAGTGACATAGCCCTGCCCTGTCCAGAGAGTGCACCTATCTAAATACAGGGCTGTGCTAGTGCCTCACAAAGTGACTATGCACAGCAGTAACACAGCCCTGCCCAGTCCAGAGGGTGCTGCCTGTCTAAATACAGGGCTCTGGTAGTGCCTCACATAGTGACTATGCACAGCAGTAACACAGCCCAGTCATGTCCAGACTGTGCTACCTATCTAAATACAGGGCTGTGCTAATGCCTCACACAGTGACTTTGTTCACCAGTAACACAGCCCCGTCCAGTCCAGAGTGCACTGCTTATCTAAATACAGGGCTTTGCTGGTGCCTCACACAGTGACTATGCACAGCAGTAACACAACCCAGCCATGTCCAGTCTGCGCTGCCTATCTAAATGCAGAGCTGTGCTAATGCCTAACTCTGTGACTGTGCTCATCAGTAACACTGCCCCTCCCTGTCCAGAGTGTGCTGCCTTTCAAAATACAGGGCTGTGCTAGTGCCTCCCACAGTGACTCTGCTCAGCAGTGACACAGCCTCGCCCTGTCCAAAGTCTGCTGCCTCTCTAAATACAGGGCTGTGCTAGTTCCTCACACAGTGACTGTGCTCAGCAGTAACATAGCCCTGCCCTTTCCAGAGTGTGCTACCAATCCAAATACAGTACTGTGCTAGTGCCTCACACAATGACTGTGCTCAGCAGTTGCACAGACCTGCCCTGTCCGCAGAGTGCTGCCTTTCAAAGTACAGGGCTGTGCTTGAGCCTCACACAATGACTATGCACAGCAGTAACACAGCCCTGCCCTATCCAGAGTGTGCTGCCTTTCTAAATACAGGGCTGAGCTAGTGCCTCATGCAGTGACTGTGCTCAGCAGTAACACAGCCCTGCCCTGTCCAGAGTGTGCTGTCTGTCTAAATACAGGGCTGTGCTAGTGCCTCACTCAGTGACTGTGCTCAGCAGTAACACAGCCCTGCCCTGTCCAGAGTGTGCTGCCTGTCAAAATACAGGGCTGTACTAGTGCCTCACACAGTGACTGTGCTCAGCAGTAACACAGCCCTGTCCTGTCCAAGGGGCACTGCCTGTCTAAATACAGGGTTGTGCTAGTGCCTCACACAGTGACTATGCACAGCAGTAACACAGCCATGCCCTGTCCAGAGTGTGCTGCCTGTCTAAATACAGGGCTGTGCTAGTGATTTACACAGTGACTGTGCTAAGCAGTAACACAGCCTTTCCTGTCCAGAGTGCGCTGCCTATCTAAATACAGGGCTGTGCTAGCGCCTCATACAGTAACTATGCACATCAGTAACACAGCCCAGCCCTGTCCAGAGTGTGCTTTCTGTCTAAATACAGGGCTGTGCTAGTGCCTCACACTGAGACTGTGCTCAGCAGTGACGCAGCCCTGCCCTGTCCAGGGGGCACTGCCTGTCTAAATACAGGGTTGTGCTAGTGCCTCACACAGTGACTATGCACAGCAGGAACACAGCCATGCCCTGTCCAGAGTGTGCTGCCTGTCTAAATACAGGGCTGCGTTAGTGCCTCACTCAGTGACTATGTACAGCAGTAACACAGCACTGCCCTATACAGAGTGTGCTGCCTATCTAAATACAGGGCTGTGCTAGTGCATCACGCAGTGACTATGCACAGCAGTAACACAGCCCTGCCCTGTCCAGAGTGTGCTGTCTGTCTAAATACAGGGCTGTGCTAGTGCCTCATGCAGTGAATATGCTCAGTAGTAACACAGCCCCTCCCTGTCCAGAGTGTGCTGCCTGTCTAAATACAGGGCTGTGCTAGTGCTTCACACAGTGACTGTCCTCAGCAGTGACGCAGCCTCGCCCTGTCCAGTGCTTTCTCTCTAAATTCAGGGCTGTGCTAGAGCCTCACACAATGACTGTGCTCAGCAGTTACATAGCCCTGCCCAGTCCAGAGTGTGTTGCCTATCCAAATACAGGGCTGTGATAGTGCCTCACTCAGGGACTATGCACAGCAGTAACACAGCCCAGCCCCATCCAGTGTGTGCTGCCTTTCTAAATACAGGGCTGTGCTAGTGCCACACACAGTGACTATGCTCAGCAGTAACACAGCCTTTCCCTTTCCAGAGTGTGCTACCAATCTAAATACAGGACTGTGCTAGTGCTCACACAGAGACTGTGCTCAGCAGTAACACAGCCCTGCCCTGTCTGGAGTGCGCTGCTTATCTAAATACAGGGTTGAGCTAGTGCCTCACACAGTGACTATGCTCAGCAGTAACACTGCCTTCCCTGTCCAGAGTGCGCTGCCTATCTAAATACAGGGCTGTGCTAGTGCATCACACAGTAACTATGCACATCAGTAACACAGCCCTGCCCTGTCCGGAGTGCACTGCCTATCTAAATACAGGGCTGTGTTAGTGTCTCACACAATGACTGTGCTCAGCAGTAACACAGCCCTGCCCTTTCCAGAGTGTTCTAGCAATCTAAATACAGTACTATGCTAGTGCCTCACACAGTGACTGTGCTTAGCAGTAACACAGCCCTGCCTTGTTCGGAGTGTGCTGCCTCTCTAAATTCAGGGCTGTGCTAGTGCCTCACTCAGTGACTGTCCTCAGCAGTAACACAGCCCTTCCCTGTCCAGAGTGTGCTGCTTCTCTAAATACAGGGCTGTGCTAGTGCCTCACACAGTGACTATACTCACCCTTGACACAGCCCTGTCCTGTCGAGAGTTCGCTGTCTGTCTAAATACAGGGCTGTGCTAATGCCTCACACAGTTACTATCCTCAGCAGTGACACTGCCCTGCCCTGTCCAGAGTGTGCTGCCTCTCTAAATACTAGGCTGTGCTAGTGCCTCACACAGTGACTATGCTCAGCCGTGACACAGCCCTGCCCTGTCCATAGTGTGCTGCCTCTCTAAATACAGGGCTGTGCTAGTGCCTCACACAGTGACTATGCTCAGCCGTGACACAGCCCTGCCCTGTCCATAGTGTGCTGCCTCTCTAAATACTAGGCTGTGCTAGTGCCTCACACAGTGACTATGCTCAGCAGTAACACAGCCCTGTCCTGTTCAGAGAGCGCTGCCAGTCTAAATATAGGGTTGTGCTAGTTCCTCACACAGTGACTATGCACAGCAGTAACACAGCCCTACCCTGTCCGGAGGGTGCTTCCTGTTGAAATACAGGTCTGCGCTAGTGCCTGACGCAGTGACTCTGCTCAGCTGTAACACAGTTCTGCCCTATCCAGAGTGTGCTGCCTGTCTAAATACAGGGCTGTGCTAGTGTCTCATACAGTGGCTATGCTCAGCAGTGACACAGCCCTGCCCTGTCCAGAGTGTGCTGCCTATCTAAGTACAGGGCTGTGCTAGTGCCTCATACAGTGACTGTGCTCAGCAGTGACACAGCCCCGCCCTGTCCTGAGTGTGCTGCCTATCTAAATACAGGGCTGTGCTCGTGCCTCATACAGTGACTATGCACAGCAGTAACACAGCCATGCCCTGTCCAAAGTGTGCTGCCTGTCTAAATACAGGGCTGCTTTAGTGCCTCACACAGTGACTATGCACAGCAGTAACACAGCCCTGCCCTGTACAGAGTGCGCTGCCTATCTAAATACAGGGCTGTGCTAGTGCATCACACAGTGACTATGCACAGCAGTAACACAGCCCTGCCCTGTCCAGAGTGTGCTGTCTGTCTAAATACAGAGCTGTGCAAGTGCTTCACACAGTGACTGACCTGAGCAGTGACACAGCCTCGCCCTGAACAGGGCTTCCTCTCTAAATACAGGGCTGTGATAGTGCCTCACTCAGGGACTATGCACAGCAGTAACACAGACCAGCCCCGTCCAGTGTGTGCTGCCTTTCTAAATACAGGGCTGTGCTAGTGCCACACACAGTGACTGTGCTCAGCAGTAACACAGCCCTTCCCTTTCAGAGTGTGCTACCAATCTAAATACAGGGCTGTGCTAGTGCATCACACAGTAACTATGCACATCAGTAACACAGCCCTGCCCTGTCTGGAGTGTGCTGCCTATCTAAATACAGGGCTGTGCTAGTGACTCACACAGTGACTGTGCTTAGCAGTAACACAGCCGTGCCTTGTTTGGAGTGTGCTGCCTGTCTTAATACAGGGCTGTGCTAGTGCCTCACACAGAGACTGTGCTCAGCAGTAACACAGCCCTGCCTGTCCTGAGTGTGCTGCCTCTCTAAAAACAGGGCTGTGCTAGTGCCTCACTCAGTGACTGTCCTCAGCAGTAACACAGCCCTGCCCTGCCCATAGTGTGCTGCCTCTTTAAATACAGGGCTGTGCTAGTGCTTCACACAGTGACTATGCTCACCAGTGACACAGCCCTGTCCTGTCGAGAGTTCGCTGTCTGTCTAAATACAGGGCTGTGATAGTGCCTCACACAGTTACTATCCTCAGCAGTGACACTGCCCTGCCCTGCCCAGAGTGTGCTGCCTCTCTAAATACAGGGCTGTGCTAGTGCCTCACACAGTGACTATGCTCACCAGTGACACAGCCCTGTCCTGTCGAGAGTTCTCTGTCTGTCTAAATACAGGGCTGCGTTAGTGCCTCACTCAGTGACTATGCACAGCAGTAACACAGCCCTGCCTTGTCCAGAGTGCGCTGCCTGTCTAAATACAGGGCTGTGCTAGTGCATCATGCAGTGACTATGCACAGCAGTAACACAGCCCTGCTCTGTCCAGAGTGTGCTGTCTGTCTAAATACAGGGCTGTGCTAGTGCCTCATGCAGTGACTATGCTCAGTAGTAACACAGCCTCTCCTGTCCAGGGTGTGCTGCCTGTCTAAATACAGGGCTGTGCTAGTGATTCACACAGTGACTGTCCTGAGCAGTGACACAGCCTTGCCGTGTCCAATGCTGCCTCTCTAAATTCAGGGCTGTGCTAGAGCCTCACACAATGACTGTGCTCAGCATTTACATAGCCCTGCCCTGTCCAGAGTGTGCTGCCTATCCAAATACAGGGCTGTGATAGTGCCTCACACAGGGACTATGCACAGCAGTAACACAGCCTAGCCCCGTCCAGTGTGTGCTGCCTTTCTAAATACAGGGCTGTGCTAGTGCCACACACAGTGACTGTGCTCAGCAGTGGCACAGCCCTTCCCTGTCCAGAGAGTGTGCTGCCTATCTAAATACAGGGCTGTGCTAGTGCATCACACAGTAACTATGCACGTCAGTAACATAGCCCTGACCTGTCCGGAGTGTTCTAGCAATCTAAATACAGTACTATGCTAGTGCCTCACACAGTGACTGTGCTTTGCAGTAACACAGCCCTGCCTTGTTCGGAGTGTGTTGCCTGTCTAAATACAGGGCTGTGCTAGTGCCTCACACAGAGACTGTGCTCGCAGTAACACAGCCCTGCCTGTCCTTAGTGTGCCTCTCTAAAAACAGGGCTCGCTTAGTGCCTCACTCAGTGACTGTCTTCAGCAGTAACACAGCCCTGCTCTGTCCAGAGTGTGCTGCCTCTCTAAATACAGGGCTGTGCTAGTGCCTCACACAGTGACTAAGCTCACCAGTGACACAGCCTGTCCTGTCCAGAGTTCACTGTCTTTCTAAATACAGGGCTGTGCTAGTGCCTCACAGTTACTATCCTCAGCAGTGACACTGCCCTGCCCTGTCCAGAGTGCTGCCTCTCTAAATACAGGGCTGTGCTAGTGCCTCACACAGTGACTATGCTCAGCCGTGACACCGCCTGCCCTATCCAGAGTGTGCTGCTCTAAATACTAGGCTGTGCTAGTGCCTCACACAGTGACTGTGCTCAGCAGTAACACAGCCCTGTCCTGTCAAAGGCGCTGCCTGTCTAAATATAGGGTTGTGCTAGTTCCTTACACAGTGACTATGCACAGCAGTAACACAACCCTGCCTGTCGGAGTGCTTCCTGTCGAAATACAGGTCGCGCTAGTGCCTCACACAGTGACTATGCTCAGCTGTAACACAGCTCCTCCCTGACCAGAGTGTGCTGCCTGTCTAAATACAGGGCTGAGCTATTGCCTCACACAGTGAATGTGCTCAACAGTGACCCAGCCCCACCCTGTTCAGAGTGTGCTGCCTAGCTAAATACAGGGCTGTGCTAGTGCATCACACAGTGGCTATGCTCAGCAGTGACACAGCCTTCCCTGTCCAGAGTGCGCTGCCTATCTAAGTACAGGGCTGTGCTAGTGCCTCATACAGTGACAATGCACAGCAGTAATTCAGCCCTGCCCTGTCAGAGTCGCTGCCTATCTAAATACAGGGCTGTGATAGTGCCTCACATGGTGACTGTGCTCAGCAGTAACACAGCCCCTCCTGTACAGTGTTTTTCTTTCTAAATATGTGTGCAGCCTGTTTGAATATGTGTCTGTGCTGGTGCTTCCCAGAGTGACTATAATTGGCAGTAACACAGCTCGTCCTGTCAGTGTGCTGTCTTTCTCAATATGGGGCTGTACTAGTGCCTCACACTGTGAATATGCTCAGCAGTGGCACAGCCCTGCCCTGTCCAGAATGCGCTGCCTGTCTAAATATAGGGCTGTGCTAGTGCCCCACACAGTGACTATGCACTGCAGTAACACAGCCCTGCCCTGTCCAGAGTGCGCTGCCTATCTAAATACAGGGCTGTGCTTGTGCCTCACGCAGTGACTATGCACAGCAGTAACACAGCCCTGCCCTTTCCAGAGTGCGCTGCCTATCTAAATACAGGGCTGTGCTAGTGCCTCACACAGTGACTATGCTCACCAGTGACACAGCCCTGTCCTGTCGAGAGTTCTCTGTCTGTCTAAATACAGGGCTGCGTTAGTGCCTCACTCAGTGACTATGCACAGCAGTAACACAGCCCTGCCTTGCCCAGAGTGCGCTGCCTGTCTAAATACAGGGCTGTGCTAGTGCATCATGCAGTGACTATGCACAGCAGTAACACAGCCCTGCTCTGTCCAGAGTGTGCTGTCTGTCTAAATACAGGGCTGTGCTAGTGCCTCATGCAGTGACTATGCTCAGTAGTAACACAGCCTCTCCCCTGTCCAGGGTGTGCTGCCTGTCTAAATACAGGGCTGTGCTAGTGATTCACACAGTGACTGTCCTGAGCAGTGACACAGCCTCGCCGTGTCCAATGCTGCCTCTCTAAATTCAGGGCTGTGCTAGAGCCTCACACAATGACTGTGCTCAGCAGTTACATAGCCTTGCCCTGTCCAGAGTGTGCTGCCTCTCCAAATACAGGGCTGTGATAGTGCCTCACACAGGGACTATGCACAGCAGTAACACAGCCTAGCCCCGTCCAGTGTGTGCTGCCTTTCTAAATACAGGGCTGTGCTAGTGCCACACACAGTGACTGTGCTCAGCAGTGGCACAGCCCTTCCCTGTCCAGAGTGTGCTGCCTATCTAAATACAGAGCTGTGCTAGTGCATCACACAGTAACTATGCACGTCAGTAACATAGCCCTGACCTGTCCGGAGTGTTCTAGCAATCTAAATACAGTACTATGCTAGTGCCTCACACAGTGACTGTGCTTTGCAGTAACACAGCCCTGCCTTGTTCGGAGTGTGTTGCCTGTCTAAATACAGGGCTGTGCTAGTGCCTCACACAGAGACTGTGCTCAGCAGTAACACAGCCCTGCCTGTCCTTAGTGTGCTGCCTCTCTAAAAACAGGGCTGCGCTTAGTGCCTCACTCAGTGACTGTCTTCAGCAGTAACACAGCCCTGCTCTGTCCAGAGTGTGCTGCCTCTCTAAATACAGGGCTGTGCTAGTGCCTCACACAGTGACTAAGCTCACCAGTGACACAGCCCTGTCCTGTCCAGAGTTCACTGCTCTTCTAAATACAGGGCTGTGCTAGTGCCTCACACAGTTACTATCCTCAGCAGTGACACTGCCCTGCCCTGTCCAGAGTGTGCTGCCTCTCTAAATACAGGGCTGTGCTAGTGCCTCACACAGTGACTATGCTCAGCCGTGACACCGCCCTGCCCTATCCAGAGTGTGCTGCCTCTCTAAATACTAGGCTGTGCTAGTGCCTCACACAGTGACTGTGCTCAGCAGTAACACAGCCCTGTCCTGTCCAAAGGGCGCTGCCTGTCTAAATATAGGGTTGTGCTAGTTCCTTACACAGTGACTATGCACAGCAGTAACACAGCCCTGCCCTGTCCGGAGGGTGCTTCCTGTCGAAATACAGGTCTGCGCTAGTGCCTCACACAGTGACTATGCTCAGCTGTAACACAGCTCCTCCCTGACCAGAGTGTGCTGCCTGTCTAAATACAGGGCTGAGCTATTGCCTCACACAGTGAATGTGCTCAACAGTGACCCAGCCCCACCCTGTTCAGAGTGTGCTGCCTAGCTAAATACAGGGCTGTGCTAGTGCATCACACAGTGGCTATGCTCAGCAGTGACACAGCCTTCCCTGTCCAGAGTGCGCTGCCTATCTAAGTACAGGGCTGTGCTAGTGCCTCATACAGTGACAATGCACAGCAGTAATTCAGCCCTGCCCTGTCCAGAGTGCGCTGCCTATCTAAATACAGGGCTGTGATAGTGCCTCACATGGTGACTGTGCTCAGCAGTAACACAGCCCTCCCTGTACAGTGTTTTTCTTTCTAAATATGTGTGCAGCCTGTTTGAATATGTGTCTGTGCTGGTGCTTCCCAGAGTGACTATAATTGGCAGTAACACAGCTCGCGTCCTGTCCAGAGTGTGCTGTCTTTCTCAATATGGGGCTGTACTAGTGCCTCACACTGTGAATATGCTCAGCAGTGGCACAGCCCTGCCCTGTCCAGAATGCGCTGCCTGTCTAAATATAGGGCTGTGCTAGTGCCCCACACAGTGACTATGCACTGCAGTAACACAGCCCTGCCCTGTCCAGAGTGCGCTGCCTATCTAAATACAGGGCTGTGCTTGTGCCTCACGCAGTGACTATGCACAGCAGTAACACAGCCCTGCCCTTTCCAGAGTGCGCTGCCTATCTAAATACAGGGCTGTGCTAGTGCCTCACACAGTGACTATGCTCACCAGTGACACAGCCCTGTCCTGTCGAGAGTTCTCTGTCTAAATACAGGGCTGCGTTAGTGCCTCACTCAGTGACTATGCACAGCAGTAACACAGCCCTGCCTTGTCCAGAGTGCGCTGCCTGTCTAAATACAGGGCTGTGCTAGTGCATCATGCAGTGACTATGCACAGCAGTAACACAGCCCTGCTCTGTCCAGAGTGTGCTGTCTGTCTAAATACAGGGCTGTGCTAGTGCCTCATGCAGTGACTATGCTCAGTAGTAACACAGCCTCTCCCTGTCCAGGGTGTGCTGCCTGTCTAAATACAGGGCTGTGCTAGTGATTCACACAGTGACTGTCCTGAGCAGTGACACAGCCTTGCCGTGTCCAATGCTGCCTCTCTAAATTCAGGGCTGTGCTAGAGCCTCACACAATGACTGTGCTCAGCATTTACATAGCCCTGCCCTGTCCAGAGTGTGCTGCCTATCCAAATACAGGGCTGTGATAGTGCCTCACACAGGGACTATGCACAGCAGTAACACAGCCTAGCCCCATCCAGTGTGTGCTGCCTTTCTAAATACAGGGCTGTGCTAGTGCCACACACAGTGACTGTGCTCAGCAGTGGCACTGCCCTTCCCTTTCCAGAGTGTGCTACCAATCTAAATACAGGACTGTGCTAGTGCTCACACAGAGACTGTGCTCAGCAGTAACACAGCCCTGCCCTGTCCAGAGTGTGCTGCCTCTCTAAATACAGGGCTGTGCTAGTGCTTTACACAGTGACTGTGCTCAGCAGTAACACAGCCTTTCCTGTCCAGAGTGCGCTGCCTATCTAAATACAGGGCTGTGCTAGTGCCTCACACAGTAACTATGCACATCAGTAACACTGCCCAGCCCTGTCCAGAGTGTGCTGTCTGTCTAAATACAGGGCTGTGCTCGTTCCTCACACAGTGACTGTGCTCAGCAGTAACACAGCCCTGCCGTGTCTGGAATGTGCTGCCTGTCTAAATACAGGGCTGTGCTAGTGTCTCACACAGTGACTGTGCTCAGCAATAACACAGCACTGTCCTGTCCAGGGGGCACTGCCTGTCTAAATACAGGGTTGTGCTAGTGCCTCACACAGTGACTATGCACAGCAATATCACAGCCATGCCCTGTCCAGAGTGTGCTGCCTGTCTAAATACAGGGCTGCATTAGTACCTCACTCAGTGACTATGCACAGCAGTAACACAATCCTGCCCTGTACAGAGTGCGCTGCCTGTCTAAATACAGGGCTGTGCTAGTGCATCATGCAGTGACTATGCACAGCAGTAACACAGCCCTGCTCTCTCCAGAGTGTGCTGTCTGTCTAAATACAGGGCTGTGCTAGTGCCTCATGCAGTGACTATGCTCAGTAGTAACACAGCCCCTCCCTGTCCAGGGTGTGCTGCCTGTCTAAATAGAGGGCTGTGCTAGTGATTCACACAGTGACTGTCCTGAGCAGTGACACAGCCTCGCCGTGTCCAATGCTGCCTCTCTAAATTCAGGGCTGTGCTAGAGCCTCACACAATGACTGTGCTCAGCAGTTACATAGCCTTGCCCTGTCCAGAGTGTGCTGCCTCTCCAAATACAGGGCTGTGATAGTGCCTCACACAGGGACTATGCACAGCAGTAACACAGCCTAGCCCCGTCCAGTGTGTGCTGCCTTTCTAAATACAGGGCTGTGCTAGTGCCACACACAGTGACTGTGCTCAGCAGTGGCACAGCCCTTCCCTGTCCAGAGTGTGCTGCCTATCTAAATACAGGGCTGTGCTAGTGCATCACACAGTAACTATGCACGTCAGTAACATAGCCCTGACCTGTCCGGAGTGTTCTAGCAATCTAAATACAGTACTATGCTAGTGCCTCACACAGTGACTGTGCTTTGCAGTAACACAGCCCTGCCTTGTTCGGAGTGTGTTGCCTGTCTAAATACAGGGCTGTGCTAGTGCCTCACACAGAGACTGTGCTCAGCAGTAACACAGCCCTGCCTGTCCTTAGTGTGCTGCCTCTCTAAAAAACAGGGCTGCGCTAGTGCCTCACTCAGTGACTGTCTTCAGCAGTAACACAGCCCTGCTCTGTCCAGAGTGTGCTGCCTCTCTAAATACAGGGCTGTGCTAGTGCCTCACACAGTGACTAAGCTCACCAGTGACACAGCCCTGTCCTGTCCAGAGTTCACTGTCTTTCTAAATACAGGGCTGTGCTAGTGCCTCACACAGTTACTATCCTCAGCAGTGACACTGCCCTGCCCTGTCCAGAGTGTGCTGCCTCTCTAAATACAGGGCTGTGCTAGTGCCTCACACAGTGACTATGCTCAGCCGTGACACCGCCCTGCCCTATCCAGAGTGTGCTGCCTCTCTAAATACTAGGCTGTGCTAGTGCCTCACACAGTGACTGTGCTCAGCAGTAACACAGCCCTGTCCTGTCCAAAGGGCGCTGCCTGTCTAAATATAGGGTTGTGCTAGTTCCTTACACAGTGACTATGCACAGCAGTAACACAGCCCTGCCCTGTCCGGAGGGTGCTTCCTGTCGAAATACAGGTCTGCGCTAGTGCCTCACACAGTGACTATGCTCAGCTGTAACACAGCTCCTCCCTGACCAGAGTGTGCTGCCTGTCTAAATACAGGGCTGAGCTATTGCCTCACACAGTGAATGTGCTCAACAGTGACCCAGCCCCACCCTGTTCAGAGTGTGCTGCCTAGCTAAATACAGGGCTGTGCTAGTGCATCACACAGTGGCTATGCTCAGCAGTGACACAGCCTTCCCTGTCCAGAGTGCGCTGCCTATCTAAGTACAGGGCTGTGCTAGTGCCTCATACAGTGACAATGCACAGCAGTAATTCAGCCCTGCCCTGTCCAGAGTGCGCTGCCTATCTAAATACAGGGCTGTGATAGTGCCTCACATGGTGACTGTGCTCAGCAGTAACACAGCCCCTCCCTGTACAGTGTTTTTTCTTTCTAAATATGTGTGCAGCCTGTTTGAATATGTGTCTGTGCTGGTGCTTCCCAGAGTGACTATAATTGGCAGTAACACAGCTGCGTCCTGTCCAGAGTGTGCTGTCTTTCTCAATATGGGGCTGTACTAGTGCCTCACACTGTGAATATGCTCAGCAGTGGCACAGCCCTGCCCTGTCCAGAATGCGCTGCCTGTCTAAATATAGGGCTGTGCTAGTGCCCCACACAGTGACTATGCACTGCAGTAACACAGCCCTGCCCTGTCCAGAGTGCGCTGCCTATCTAAATACAGGGCTGTGCTTGTGCCTCACGCAGTGACTATGCACAGCAGTAACACAGCCCTACCCTTTCCAGAGTGCGCTGCCTATCTAAATACAGGGCTGTGCTCGTGCCTCACGCGGTAACTATGTTCAGCTGTGACACAGCCCTGCCCTGTCCAGAGTGTGCGCCTATCTAAATACAGGGCTGTGCTAGTGCCTCACAAAATGACTATGCACAGCAGTAACACAGCCCAGCCATGTCCAGACTGTGCTGCCTATCTAAATGCGGGCTGTACTAATGCCTCACTCTGTGACTGTGCTCATCAGTAACACTGCCCCTCCCTGTCCAGAGTGTGCTCCCTTTCAAAATACAGGGCTGTGCTAGTGCCTCCCACTGTGACTCTGCTCAGCAGTGACGCAGCCTCGCCCTGTCCAGAGTCTGCTGCCTCTCTAAATACAGGGCTGTGCTAGTGCCTCACACAGTGACTGTGCTCAGCAGTAACACAGCCCTGTCCTGTCCAGAGTGCGCTGCCTCTCTAAATACAGGGCTGTTCTAGTGCCTCACACAGTGACTATGCTCAGCAGTAACACGGCCCTGTCCTGTCCAGTGGGCGCTGCCTGTCTAAATACACGGTTGTGCTACTGCCTCAAACTGTGACTATGCACAGCAGTAACACAGCACTGCCCTTTCCGGAGGGTGCTTCCTGTCTAAATTCAGGGCTGTGCTAGTGCCTCACTCAGTGTCTATGCTGAGCTGTAACACAGGTCCTCCCTGACCAGAGTGTGCTGCCTATCTAGATACAGGGCTGTGCTAGTGCTTCACACAGTGACTGTGCTCAACAGTGACACAGCCCCGCCCTGTCCAGAGTGTGCTGTCTATCTAAACACAGGGCTGTGCTAGTGCCTCACACAGTGAATTTGCTCAACAGTGACACAGCCTAATCTTTTTCTGAGTGTGCTGCCTATCATAATACAGGGCTGTGCTAGTGCCTCATGCAGTGACTATGCACAGCAGTAACACTGCCCCACCCTGTCCAGAGTGTGCTGCCTATCTAAATACAGGGCTGTGCTAGTGCCTCACAGAGTGACTGTGCACAGCAGTAACTCAGCCCTGCCCTGTCCATAGTGCGCTGCCTATCTAAATACAGGGCTGTGCTAGTGCCTCACACAGTGACTGTGCTCAGCAGTAACACAGCCCCTCCCTGTACAGTGTTTTTTCCTTCTAAACATGTGTGCATCCTGTTTGAATATGGGTCTGTGCTGGTGCCTCCCAGAGTGACTATAATTGGCAGTAACACAGCGGTGTCCTGTCCAGAGTGTGCTGTCTTTCTCAATATGGGGCTGTGCCAGTGCCTCACACAGTGAATGTTTTCAGCAGTCACACAGCCCAGCCCTGGCCAGAGTGTGCTGCCTGTCAGACTATGGGGCTGTGCCAGTGCCTCACACAGTGACTGTTTTCAGCAGTAACACAGCCCTGTCCTGTCCAGAGCATGCTGCCTGTCAGACTATGGGGCAGTGCTAGTGCCTCGCGTAGTGATTATGCTCTGCAGTAACACAGCCCTGCCCTGTCCAGAGTGTGCTGTCTACTTGAATATGAACCAGAATTAGGAAGGAATACAGCACAGTGGATTAAACTCTGAGTTGCAGATCTGAAGACCTGGATTTGAATCCTACAGCCACCAAGGTGCATACTGAGTGATTCTGAGTAAGTCACTTAACTTCCTTGTGCTCCAAGGTCGCATCTGGAAAAAAGCTTTAGCTTAATGTGCTACTCCTGGTTAAACAGTGTTCTGTTTCCCTCACTGGAGTCATAGTTAGAGACTGGAAGGCTAACCATCTCAATTGCTGGTCATTATGTGGTCAATAGTCACTCCAAACAATACAGCCATGCTTTAATATGGGGATCTTCTAGTGCCTCGCGCAGTGACTATTCTCTGCATTAATACAACTCTGAACTGTCCAGAATGTGCTACCTGTCTGAATATGGGGCTGTGCTAGTGCCTCGCACAGTGACTATGGTCAGCATTAACACAGTCCCGCCCTGTCCAGAGTGTGCTGCCTATCTAAATACAGGGCTGTGCTAGTGCCTCACACAGTGACTATGCAAAGCAGTAACACAGTCCCACCCTGTCCAGAGTGTGCTGCCAGTCTGAATATGGGGCTGTACTAGTGCATCACACAGTGACTACGGTCAGCATTAACACAGTCCTACCCTGTCCAGAATGTGCTGCCAGTCTGAATATGGGGCTGTGCTAGTGCCTCGTTGAGGGACAATGTTCAGAAGTAATACAGCCTTGCTCTGTCCAGAGTGTTCTGCCTGCATGAATATAAGGCTGTGCTAGTATCTCACACAGTGACTATGCTCAGCAGTAGCACAGCCCCTCCCTGCCCAGAGTGTGCTGCTTGTCTGAATATGGGGCTGTTTTAGTGTATTGCACAGTGACTATACTCAGCTGTAACAGAGCTCTGCTCTGTCCAGAGTGTTCTGCCTGCATGAATTTAGGGCTGTGATACTGTCTAGCACTGTGACTATGCTCAGCAGCAAAACAGCCCTGCCCTGTCCAGTGTGTTTTTGAGTTTGTCTTGGGGCACAGGTGCAGACAAACCCATTGCTATAAGAGGTGCTGTAGGGGGGTGTACCCAAGTGGGAGCTCCATTTCTAGGGGCTGGTCTGCAGCAGGTGACTCAGTCAGCAGGCAGCTGATGACTCCCTTTCAGCTGTTGGGGCTGAGCTGGACAACTTTTCAAAGGACAGGGCTGCACCAATTGTGGCACAGCTCGGTCCTTTGATGCTGCATTCCTGCATTGCATTCCTGGTTGCACGTTCACACTGCTGTAGCTTACACAGAGCAATATGAACACACTGAGCCCAGGCTGTCCACAGTCCCCCTTGCAGTTAAAAAAAGAAACAAACCGATGGGAGTGCCCAAGCCCCCTGTCGGCATGGCCCCTCCCAGTTCATTTGCCGATGGGGGAGCCCAGTCCCTGTTGACATAATGTCCCCCCCACAATTTGTTGTGTGCTGAGGAGGGTGCCCAATCCCCTCAGCTCTTGCCCCAACACTCAGTATGTGCCAATGCAGTGCCCAATCCCTGTCGGCTACAGCCCCCTCCAACAAACACTCAGGTGGCACACTGGGAGCCCACCCCAGTGTGCCAAAAGTCCCTGTAAGAAAGAAAACCATCCCGCAGTATTTTTACATTTTTTCAAAACCTGTAAACTTGAAAATGGTCTATCGTTGAGTCTGGTGTCACCTCCCCCAATCCCACACCCACCCACTGCACACCCCACCTCCCCCACCCCATCACTTACTACTCCTGAGCCCAGTGCAATGATCTTTGGTGGACCGGGAACACATCTGCACTCTTCAAAGATGACTGTGAACTAAAGAAATGCCAGTTAGCTGTATAATGGCATAAATGTTTTTTTCAACTTGGGTGCATGTCTTGGCCATTTTTGCACATTTTAACACCAAATTTTCAGTACGGGGTTCTTGGGACCCAACCTCATCAATTCAGTCACTGTCATCTGTTTATTCTGTCCTGAAAAGTGATTTCACGGTTACTGCACTGAATCACCTTTCGGGACCGATTAACGAAATGACAGTGTCACTGTTCATAAGGTAGGGCTCCCAAAAAGCCTATGTTGAACATTTGGTGAAAAATTCCAAAAAATGACTGTGTTACGAGCATGTGCTGCACAGTTTCAATGCACACATGTAATATCAAGAATATGTAATATATTCACTCCAGATTTTTATTATTGATACTTTTTTTACACCTACTCATGAACAGTGCAGCTGTCATTTTTCACATCCTGGCTGAAATGTGTTTTCACACTTCTGGCGCAGAATAGTGTCATCATTGTGGGAAATCAGATATTGGGACAGATTAAGAAAATCACAGTGACACTGTTCATGAGCGAAGGTCCCAAAATGCCGATGTTGAAAAGTTGGTGACAAAAGTCTATAAAATGACTTTTTTTATGAGTGTGCATTGCCCAGTTTCCACATACACTCATAACATTGAGAATTTGTAATATTTTGACTCAAGAGTTTCAACATGGTCAGTTTTGCACACCTTCTTATGAACAGTACAGCTGTCATGTTCACATCCTACCCAAAATGTGTTCTCGCACATCTGGAGCACAATGGTGTAGTTGCTGTGGGAAATCAACGTTCAAGACAGAATAAGAAAATCAGTTACAGTGTTCATGAGCACAGGTCATAAAATGCCTATACTGAAATTTTGGTGAAATTATTCCACTAAATGACTGTTACGAGCATGCACTGTACAGTTTCCATGTACGTGTTCGAGCATTTTTAATATTTTCACTTCAGATGTTCAACACTGCCATCTCTTCACACCTCCCTATGAATGGTACAGCTGAAAATTTTCACATCCTGCCCAAACTGTGTTTTTGCACATCTGGTGCAGAATGGCATGGTCGCTGTGAGAAATCAACATTCGGGACAGATCAACAAAATCACAGTGCCTCTGTTCATGAGCAGAGGTTCCAAATGCTTTCATGAGGTGGGGGTCACAAAAGGCCATGTTGAAAATTTGTAGTGCAAATACCAAAAAACACCCGGGGCATTAGGGTTTCTAATCATAATGCCCCCTCAACCCATGGTGGGGCTCCAGTGCCCTCATCTTCTCTGTACCACAGCCACATCTTCACTCTTCAAAGCCAGATCATGAATTGAGGAAACGGGTATGCACTTCACTGTATTTCAACAGGAATGTGAACTTGATGGCATAACTTGTTCTTTCTGCTGGGAACTGTAGTCCTGCCAATCAGTGCATACCCAAAGCAATCCCAATGACGAACTCCAGCATTGACAAATGCTTGTTTCTTTCTAAATATGGACCTGTGCTACTGCCTCGCACAGTGACTATGCTGACCAGGGTCCAGAGATCACGTGGTGTGCATGTCCCACTAGCAGCACCACATATCGGCTCCTGCCCAGAAATCAGCTGTTTTGGTGGAAAAACTGCTGAATAAGTGTACTTCTTTTTCACTTACCGATCATTTCAGCTCTTGGATCAGTCTCAACAAGATTAGAGGTAAAGCGCCCCCTGAAAGCAATGGTATTGAGGTGGCTTACCGCAGGTCAGACAGCAAGGCCTATTCCCGCAATGGAAGCAGAAATGCGACAGGCACCCCTTCTCATACTCCCCCACAATCGCCTGAGAAGGGGCCGAAAAGACCAAACGGTCATACCGGAGCGTCCTCCAAAACACCAGCTACAACGTCTGCCTCCCTACCTCTCACAGAAAAAATTTTTTAGAAGACCTGCATTCCTTCAGGTTAACATTGCAAGAAATCACTGCAGAATTGAAAAGTCTCCAAGGAGAATTGGCAGATACTAACCGAGCAATCGCAGACACCACTGCTCGAGTCTCTTCACTAGAGGGATGGAAATCTAAAACGGATCCAGAGATCACTATACTAAGGCAACGGCTTCACAAAATGGAAGGGAAACTAGAGGATTTAGAAGGCCAATGTCGAAGAAATAATATCTTCGGCCTTCCGGAAGAAACAGAGGGCTCAGCACCTATTCTCTTTCTACAAAAGATGCTCACTAAGATAGGGACCCTCTCCTAACAATACTAGTTACATCATAGAGAGGGCACACTGCTCATTGAGACTAAAACCTGCCTCTGACAAGCCACCTCAACTGTTAATAATAAAATTCCTGAATTATTTGGACAAAACTCATGTTTTGGGGAAGGTTATTGATCTGCAACAAGTGCTCTGGGAAGGTCAGCAACTTTGTTTTGCACAGGATTTGCCTGCTACAGTCCGACAACGTAGGGCAGAATATCACCCTCTGGTTTCCAAGCTCATAGCTGCAGGCATAAAATATAAAGTTCAGTATCCATCACGATTTGCTGTGTCTGTTTCTGGGTCCTGGCATAATTTTGATACAGCACAACAAGCCGTGTCAGCACTGCAATCACTACTCTCAGATCTCTTTCCTCCTCATTGAAGATTACTGGAGTAAAAGGGAGATTAGTGTAAGGAGATGTTTTCCTCCAGTCTGAATGTGCAAATTTCACAAGTGGGCTAAATAGCAATGTTATATTACGGCCACTAGAGGGTAGCACAACATCATAGTAACAGCATCATGGCCCTTTTCCACTGAGAAGAACTAAGAATATTACTCAGATCTGCACTTATGGTGTAATGGAGAAGAGACTCATTGCTTTATTTCTAAATGAGGATCCTGAAGATGTAATTAGTTACATCTGGGGGGGAGAACAAGAAAACGGTTCATTCTTGTTAGCTGCTTATGACAATGAAGTATCATTTAATTCTGGGAGGATATAGTATTAATAGTTATTGATAGAGAGATTGTTGATGTTTTTTCCTTTTGGTTTTTCTTTATTAAATCTGTCTTTAGGCTGTTTAATGGAGTGGGAGTTGAATGGCAGTTGTTAGTGGGTTACAGAGCATCATGTGCTATAAAAGAGGGTGGGGAATTGCTACAGTTAATACATGTGCATATTTTTTGATTTCAAGTTTTGTTATGCTCATCCCCACCTGGCCAATTTCAAGGGTTGGCAGAGCATTACTGCAGCCGAAAGAAGGCCTCTGTTTTTTTGCTGTGGCTTATGGGGAAAGGGATATAGTGAGGTGTAAGAGATTAAGTTGGGAGAAATACTGGGATTCCTATCTTTTTGACCTTCTTTACTGCTGGGGCTGTCGTTTTGGGATGGGATGTCTTTATATGGGATGGGATAAGGGAGGGATAAGGGTACACACACTCTTGTTTAGGTGGTTTAAACTGGGAAGAATGTTATAATGGTATCAAATATTTCTTTAAAAGATCCATAAACTGGTTGGATCTATATGACAACATATAAAATATGTTCTTGGAATGTGAGGGGTGCCCAATCTCCAGCAAAGAGAACAAAAATACTCTTACATCTGCAAAAGCTGGAAGTAGACATAGCGTTTCTTCAAGAGACCCACTTGACATCCTCCCAGACACTTCTTTTTAGAAGGATCTGGGTGGGACAAGTTTTTGGAACAGCACCAAACTCTCGCAGTGGAGTAGCCATACTCATAGCCCGCAGACTTTCTTTTCATCTGCTTGATACACTAGTAGACTCACAATACAGGTTTATTTTAATCAAAGCCTTAGTTGGTCACTCTGAACTGGCACTAGGCTCAATCTACTGCCCAACATCAGATGATCCTGTGTTTTTTACTCGACTTATGCAACATTTGATATCGTAGTCAAATTATCCTTTGCTGTTGGGAGGTGATTGGAACCTGACTTTCTGCAATATTTTAGATCAGTCCAGTACTAACACCTCTGCCCTCTCCCAGGCACAATTAGCCATTCGAGAATTGGACACTCTCAGTCTAATTGATCCTTGGAGGGCCCTTTTTCCCTCTAGGAGAGAATACTCCTTTCACTCAATTCCCCATAATTCTTTTTCTAGGATAGATCATTTTTTGGTGGATATTGGGCACCTTTCTCTAGTTACATCTTGTTTGTATCTTGCCAAGGTCATCTCAGATCACCATCCCACTTTGCTACACTGGACTCCAGGCCCTAATGCAGTTCAAAATAAGGTATGGCAGTTTAATCACCAGTTGTTGAAATCTAAAAAACTTCAATCCCATCTCCAAAACTTCCTCTTAACATTTATTAACAATAATGTACCTTCTATGCCTAAATTAGATATTCTTTGGGGGACATTAAAGTGTACTCTTAGAGGTGAGATAATTAGATTAGTCACCATTAGAAAGAAAATAACCACACAGATAACATCTCACCTTCTCCAAGAGATACGATCTGTGGAGCTATCACTTCCTCCCTCCCAGACCCAAACCTCCCCTATGAAGTTGGAAATTCTTAGGGATCATTATAATTCTCTATTGACAGATAGAGCTGAATATCTTCTTCAAAAATGTAAAGTTCGGCACTTTGATCAAGGAGATAAGGTGAGCAAACTCCTTGCTCTTTGTTTAAGGGCCCAAACTGCAGATAGAATAATACCTTCCATTTATAACGCAGCTGGTCTCATAGTTACCTCTCCTCAGGATATTCTTCTTTATTTTCAGCAGTACTATTCTGAATTGTACTCCCAGCCCTGTATTCCATTTAGTCCATTAGAAGTGGAACATTTTCTACAAAATGTAAAACTTCCTTTCTTAGACAACCAGCAATTAGAATATCTAAAAGCTCCTTTACTGGTGTCAGAAATATGCTCAGCTATTGATGCACTACCACTGAACAAAACTCCGGGACCGGATGGATATACTGCAGAATTTTATAAAGCATATAAAACACAATTAGCCCCTATTCTTCTAGACATGTATAATTACATCTATAAACATGATGTTTCGGACTGCTCCCTTACAGAAACCACAATGGCAGTTCTCCTTAAACCTGGGAAAGATTCTCTTTTTGTCACTAATTACCGCCTTCTTACCTCCCTAATAAATGTAGATCTTAAAATACTGGCAAAGACTCGAGCCAACAGATTGGTGAAAGTATGGCAATGCCTAATAAGTCCAGAGCAGGTAGGATTTGTGGCTGATAGGCACTAGACCATACGCGCAAGCTCAGCCTCCTTATTTCTGCATCCAGTGACTCCGCGGTACCTGCCGCTCTGGTGTCCCTGGATGCAGAAAAAGCTCTTGATCGGGTGTCATGGGATTATCTGTTTTATCTCATGCCTAAATATCATATTCCTCAACAGTTCATTCAATGAGTAAACGTTTTGTACACCCGACCAACAGCTCGCGTTCTCTGCAATGGCATGCTCTCGAATACCATACTCTTGAATCAGGGTACCAGAGTTGCCCCCTCTCCCTCTTTTTATTTAACCTTTATTTAGAACCAATCATTCGTTATATTAATATTTCCCCTTTAATTCAAAGTATTTCGGTTGGACCTCATCAGTACAGGCTGTCAGTCTATGCAGATGACATACTACTTCACATCTCATACCCTTCTACTTCAATAAAATCTGCTTTAACTGTTATTGAGCAATTTGGAAAATTCTCAAACTATAAGCTCAGGATAACCAAAACGGAGGTAATGACTTTAAACAAATACACCTATTCCTTGGAAGTGACCCAGTTAGGTCTAAAATGGGTTAAAGATAATATGAACTATTTGGGGATATATCTTTCTACCGATAATTCACAGATGAAGCAATATAATTTAGACAAAACCCTATCCCAAATTAGTAAGGATCTTAGTCATTGGGTTACACTTCCTCTATCTTTATGGGGAAAGATTAATGTAATAAAAATGAATGTTCTTCCCCAGTTATTATACCCCCTTTATATGACTAATCTGTTTCTCCCTAAATCCTGGTTCCTCCAGGTGAATCGTATAATTGCTAATTTTATTTGGGGGAAAAGAAAACCGAGAAGAATGATTGCAAAACTCCAGCGTAGCAAAGTTAATGGTGGACTGCAGCTACTGGATTTCCTTCTTTATTATTACGAAATTACATGTTCAGTACTATTAAGATGGACTCAAGAGATGTTGAGGTCTATCACATCTATGTCCCGCAATGGCTTCAAATTGAAAGTACATTATGTTCTTTCCATGGAATAGACATAGGTACTCTCATCTATGCAGCATATAAGAATATTCCTAGAGCTCTACACTGTATGCCCAATGGGACCACTCTCCGAGTCTTTACTAAGATAAATGCCAAATTTCATATATCTTTAGAGAAAGATACTTCACAGCCAATTCTTAGAAATCCCAACTTTAAGATTGGGTGATCGCCTCTAAATAAAAAATTCTGGCCTTTCCATTCTAAAATTAAAGTGATTGATCTACTAAGTGATCAAGGCTTGTTGACATTCCAAGAGATAAGAAATAAATACCAAATACCTGCTGATTATGTATTCAAATATCTTCAGTTGTCCCACATGCTTCACTTACACTTTGGGTTGAAGTCCTGGAACCAATATCTATTTGGAACCCTGCTACAAAACTATCTCATCACCCCCTACATCGCATTTTATATCCTACTTTTATCATCTTCTGAGAGAACATCTGGAGCTACAAAATTGCCATCCACGGTATGTGTGGGACCAAATATTGCCTATTGCTGCTTCAGAGGAGAGGCCCTGGGCTAGTATTTGGCAACATTTATACCGAGATGTGAGGTGGGATAGATATTGTTTATTGCAAATTTTTGTCATCCAAGACTTATATTATACCCCGGCTAAATTACATAAAATGGGGCTACTTGCTTCAAATCTATGTTCCAGATGTGAGGAAATGCCCGGTAATTTATTACATATACTATGGGAATGTAAGAAGCTAGCACCCTTTTGGACAACTATCAAAGATAACTTAGATCCCCTGTTGGGCTCTTCTGATGCATTTACATCCGAAATGTGTATTTTGGGCAATTATGGATCAGTGCTAATTGGGAAGCAATGTAAGCATATGGCCATGATACCCTTGTGTGCAAAAAAAATTATTTTACGGCACTGGCTTGACCAAACAATACCCTCCAGAGCTGAAAGGATCAAAGAATTATAGCCCAGATGTCGGATAGATTACACTACTATAATAGAGTATGGGCACCTCTGCATACCTTACTAACAGTATAACTACTTTAAAGTATTAGTTGCCTCTGATAATTTGGATATTAGATTAAGGATGTGTAATTCTCCTCATTATTTCAAAACGTTGATGTGTACCTGGGGGAAGGGAGTGGGGTATTAGGGTTGAAGGTAGGGGGGATGGGGGAAGGGAAGGGAGGAGGGTAGAATAGGTAGGATCGGTTGTGCTACAATAGTATCTATTGTATTAATCTCTCCTTTCTATTTCATCTCAATTTTTTTTATTTAGAACTTCAATACTCCACATAGTAAATAGTTTCAAATTATAAATTGTAGAAATCTGAAGCAGAATCCTAACATAATAGTTGTAAACACCTCCTGTCATTTTTTTTTCTATTTTCTCCTTTCTGTTTGCAACTGTAATCATATCCAATGTTTCTTATGACTGTAAAAGATATAATTCAATAAAGTTCACTTAACAAAAAAAAAGACTATGCTGACCAGTAACAGAACCCCACCCTGTCCACAGACTTCTGCCTGTCTGAATCTGACTCTGTGCTAGTGCCTCACACAGTGACTATCCTCAGCAGTAACACAGCCCCACCTTGCCCAGAGTGTGCTGCCTATCTAAATACAGGGCTGTGATAGTGCCTCACACAGTGACTGTGCTCAGCAGTAATACTGCCCTGCCCTGTCCAGAGTGTGCTGCCTGTCTAAATACAGGGCTGTGCTAGTACCTCACACAGTGACTGTGCTCAGCAGTAATACTGCCCTGCCCTGTCCAGAGTGTGCTGCCTATCTAAATACTGGGCTGAGCTAGTGCCTCACACAGTGACTATGCTCAGCAGTAACACAACTCTTCTATGTCCAGAGTGCGCTGCCTGTCTGAATCTGAGGCTGTGATAGTGTTGGGCACACTTACTATGCTCATCAGTAACTCAGCCCCTCCATGTTCAGACTGTGTTGCCTCTCTGAATATGGGGCAGAGCCAGTGTCTCACACAGTGGCCATGCTTAGATGTAACACAGACCTGCCCTGTCCAGAGTGTGCTGCCTGCCTGAAAATTAAACTGTGCTTGTGCCTTGAACAATGACTATGGTCTGCAGTAACACAGCTCCGCCCTGTCCAGAGTGAGCTGTCTGCATGAGTATTGGGCTGTGCTAGTTTATAGCACAATGACTACTCTCAGCAGTAACAGATCCCTACCCTCTCCAGAGTGTGCTGCCTGCATGAATATGAAACTGTGCTTGTGCCTTGAACAATGACTATGGTCTGCAGTAACACAGCCCCGCCCTGTCCAGAGTGTGCTGTCTGCATAAGTATTGGGCTGTGCTAGTTTATAGCACAATGACTACTCTCAGCAGTAACAGATCCCTGCCCTCTCCAGAGTGTTTTGCCTGTCTGAAAATGGGGCTATGCTAGTGCCTTGCACACAGCCCATGCTAAGCAGTATTACAGCCCTGCCCTGTCCAAAGTGTGCTGCCTACCTAAATGTGGGGCTCTGCTAGTGCCTCTCACATTGACTAGGATCAGATGTAACACGGCCCTGCCCTGTCCAGAGTGTTTTGCTTACATGAACATTTGGCTGTGCCAGTTTATCTCACAGTGACTATGCTCAGCAGTAACATATTCCCACCCTGTCTAGAGTGTGCTGTGTTTCTAAATATGGGGCAGTGTCCGTGCCTCACACAGTGACTATATTCAGATGTAACACAGGCCAGACCTGCCCAGAGTGTGCTGCCTGTCTGAATATTGGGGATGTGCACATGCCTCACACAGTGACAATTCTCAGGAGTAATACAGCCCTGCCCTGTCCAGTGACTGCTGCCTACATGTATGTGGTGCTTCGATAGTGCCTCTCACAGTGATTATGCTTTCATGTAACACAGACCTGCCCTGTCCAGAGTGTACTGCCTGCCTGAATATGGAACCTTACTTTTGCCTTGAAAAATTACTACGGTTGACAATAACACAGCCCTGCCCTGTCCAGAGTGAGCTGCCTGCATGAGTATTTTGCTGTGCTAGTTTCTAGCACAATGACTATGCTCAGCAGTAACAGAGCCCTGCCCTCTCCAGAGTGTGTAACCTGTCTGAAAATAGGACTGTGCCAGGGCATCACACAGAGAGTATGCTCAGCAGTAACATAGTCCTGCCCTGTCCACAGTGTGCAGCCTATCAAAATACAGGGCTGTGCTAGTGTCTCAAACAGTGACTACGCTCAGATGTAACACAGCCTGCCCTGTCCAGAGGGTGCTGCTTTCACAAATCTGAGGCTGTGCCAGTTACTTTCACAGTGACTATGCTCAGCAGTAAAATATGCCTACCCTGTCCAGAGTCTTCAGTGTTTCTAAACATGGGGCTGTGCTCAGATTTAACACAGGCCAGCCCTGTCTAGAGTGTGCTTCCTGTCTGAATATTGGGCTGTGCTCATGCCTTGCTTGGTGACTATGCTCAGCAGTAACACAAACCTGCCATTTCCAAAGTGCACTGCCTGCATGAATATGGGCTGTTCTAGTGCTTTGCACTGTAACTATGCTCAGCTTTAACACAGGTCAGCCCTGTCCATAGTGTGCTGCCAGTCTGAATATTGGGCTGAGCTCGTGCCTCACACGGTGACTATGCTCAGCAGTAACACAAACCTGCCATGTCCAAAGTACACTGCCTGCATGAATATGGGCTGTTCTAGTGCTTTGCACAGTAGCTATGCTCAGCTTTAACAAAGCCCTGCCCTGCAAAGACTATGCTAGTGCCTCACACAGTAAATATGCTGAGAAGTAACACTACCCTGCCTTGAAAGAGTGTGATGCCTCTTCAAATATGGAGCTGTGCTACTGTCACACACAGTGACTGCATACAGCAGAAAAACAGCCAAGCTCTGTCCAAAGTGTGTGTTTCATGTCATTTCAGCGACTGAAAAACAGCCGGAAGCACTCACTGCAAATGGCATAACAGGATACTGCACCCCATGGCACCCGGGATACTTCAGCATTCCGGAGGGTGACATGTTACAGCTGACCTCCCATTCACTTGTACAATTGGGGAACTGTGGATGAACTATCTATAGATGGAAGCATACACTGCAAAAGGCGTAACAGGATACTGCACCCCATGGTGCCCGGGATACTTCAGCATTCCAGAGGGTGGCATGTTACAGCTGACCTCCCATTTACTTGTACAATTGGGGAACTGTGGATGAACTATCTATAGCCAGAAGCACACACTGCAAATGGCATAACAGGATATTGCACCCCATGGCACCCGGGATACTTCAGCATTCCGGAGGGTAGCATGTTACAGCTGACCTCCCATTTACTTGTACAATTGGGAAACTGCGGATGAACTATCTATAGCCGGAAGCACACACTGCAACTACCATAACACAGTACTGCACCCCATGGCAACCAGGATACTTCAGCATTCTGGAGGATGGCATGTTACAGCTGACCTCCCATTTACTTGAACAATTGGGAAACTGCAGATGAACTATCTATAGCAGGAAGCACACACTGTAAATGGCATAACACAATACTGCACCCCATGGCACCCAGGATACTTCAGCATTCCGGAGGGTGGCATGTTACAGCTGACCTCCCATTTACTTGTACAATTGGGGAATTGTGGGGAACTATCTATAGTTGGAAGCATACACTGCAAATGGCATTACAGGATACTGCACTCCATGGCGCCTGGGATACTTCAGCATTCCAGAGGGTGGCATGTTACCGCTGACCTCCCATTTACTTGGACAATTGAGAAACTGCAGATGAACTATCTATAGCCTGAAGCATACACTGCAAATGGCATTACAGGATACTGCACCCCATGACACCTGGGATACTTCAGCATTCCGGAAGGTGGCATGTTACAGCTGACCTCCCATTTACTTGTACAATTGGAGAACTGTGGATGAACTATCTATAGCTGGAAGCATACACTGCAAATGGCGTAACAGGATACTGCACCCCATGGCACCCGGGATACTTCAGCATTCTGGAGGGTGGCATGTTACAGCTGACCTCCCGTTTACTTGTACATTTGGGAAACTGCGGATGAACTATCTATAGCTGGAAGCATACACTGCAAATGGCATAACAGGATACTGCACCCCATGGCACCCGAGATACTTCAGCATTCTGGAGTGTGGCATGTTGCACAGAGCAACAGGGGAGAGTGTGGACTTGCAGCAGTGTATGACAGCAGGAAGATACAGTATCGGCAAGGCATGCATTGGAGGTATGGGGGATTAGTGGATGGGGCAGGACAAGGGGAGGGTTAATGAAGGGGAAGGGTGGAAGGGAGGGGCAGCTGCAGAATAAGGGGTGTTAGCTGCACATTAGAACAGACTTGATAGACCTCTAGGCCTTTATCTGCTGGCAAATTTCATATGTTCATATGTTCATAAATTCCCTCTTCAGTTTGCCAGGGACGTACACGTGGCTGCATACACTGGTGAATCTGCAGCTGGTGTGGTGGCTGGGTGCAGTGCAGTCAATGGTTGGCCATGGCAGGGTGTGAAGGGCGGTTCCAGTCTTTGCAACAGGTTGGGTATGAGGGGGACTGAGGGTGTCTGTGTACAGGGGCGGTGGATGGGGGTGTTCTAGACTATGGGTATTGACCATGGTTTCATCTGGTGCAATCAGGTCTGGGGGGGCCCTACACTATGGAGCTGTTCAGAGATGGTGTTGGCTAGATTGGGGATGGAAATAGGGAACCTCTAGTCCACCAGGGTTGTCAGGCTGCTGTGCAGCTGGGTGCACATCTGCAGCCTACCTGTGGGTGGCTGGCTGTGTTAGGCCAGCTATTCATGGCCCAACCATGGGCCGCAGTGTTCTGGACTGTGAGGGACACATTCCCACTGAATATGCTGCAACATGGCCTAATCATGGGAGTGCCCCTTCGACTTGAATGGCATACCATTTGTGTGTGCCCAGGCCCATTCCCTTGCAGCCAGCGCATCCGCACATTTGAATATCATGCTGCAGTGCATTGTTGGAGTTGTGCAGCAACTATCCCTTTTCCACTGGGACACTGGGATGTGCTGCGTATCTCCTTTGAATATGGGGGCCCTGGACTAGGTAGCATGAATAAATACATTACAAAACTGGTAAAATCTTGACCCCACTGAAAATAAGATATTGCATCTAATCTGGGACAGCCTGAGTAAATAGAGTGCAAACATATGTAACTGAACATTCCTGTGACAGTGAGATGTGGCACTTTTCCTACCCTATCCAGAATACAAAATATAGGAAAATAAATATTCAGTGCTCCCAGATCCAAATAACCATTACTCTGCAAGCAACCTTCATTTTTTTCTATAAGCCACTACTTCCTTATTTATGAGTTTGTTCTTTACTTATTATATCAACAGCCATTTATTAGGAAAAGAACTCTGATTTGCTGCTCACTATTATTATTATATGTCATGATGGCCTTGGAATGATTTGGATTTATATGCTATGCATAAGGCATAATTGGGGACTACATGAAATAACAAACATCAAGCTCTTATTTCATGAACTATACTCAAACTTAGTAATCACAAGTCAGACAATCTTTCAAAAGAAACTAGCAATGCCTGTAATCAAATGTAATGCAATAGACACACATATGTGTGTATATATATATATATATATATGTATATATTATGGTAGCACAGTAGTGCTACCATAGTTAGGGTTGAGTAGCACTTTTAAAGTTAAAGGGTCAAATTCTGCACCTTAGTAACTTTGCCACTGTTCAACAGATTTGCCTGAAATTTGGTATGCCTAATTGGGCGTGGTAGGTCTTGGGATCTGCCAAGTCTTGTACCAGTCAGATATACAGCTGTGGAGTTATTAAGCGACAATGAATTGCGCAATTATGCTTTTTTGCATTTTCTTTGCTCTCACCTACAGGTCACACGGCTTTGCGACTGGTCCAAAAATATCAAGGAATGTGCTGCCAGGGTGCCCGATGTGCCTTTTGAAGATTTTGTGAAAAAACATTAAACAGTTCAAAAGTTCCCATTATAAGTCAATGGGAAAAGTTAACAAAAAGTTCAACAGTGTTGCAAATGTAGTTTTTACTTTTGCAAATGGCCCTTTTACTTTCGCAAATCCACCATTTTGTTTTCAGTTGGCAATCAGAAAAATGCTTGCCATTTAAATTTATGACCATCTTGCAACCTAATTATTTTTGTATTCACCTAGTCGGACCCTGAGGATGCTAGGCATGTCTTTATTTTGGGGTAAAACACCCCAGAAATATGTTTTTCAAATTTCTGGAAAAAGTACTTTCTCACTGTACTTTCACACTTGTGACACTGTCCAATGAATTTGTGAAAGCTTTCACAAAGCTCGAAAGTACTTTTCCAGGCTGTGGCAAAATAGAAACATAGAAACATAGAAACATAGAATTTGATGGCAGATAAGGACCGCTTGGCCCACCCAGTCTGCCCATTTCCCTACCTACTGGATAAGCTGCAGATCCTAGTTAACCAGCAGCCTACTTCTTCCTACCCCCACCCCCCAGAATTGCCTTATGACTATCCCATGCATGCTTGAATTCCACCACTGATTTTGACTCCACAACCTCCTCCGGAAGGCCATTCCATGCATCCACAACCCTCTCTGTGAAAAAATACTTCCTTAAATTACCTCTGAGCCGCCCCCTCATCTTCAAATTGTGCCCTCTTGTTCTTGCACACCTCTTTTTTTGGAAGATGCTACCCTCTTGGACTTTGTTGATTCCCTTGAGGTACTTGAAAGTTTCTATCATGTCCCCCTCTCCTCCTTTCCTTGAGGCTATACATATTAAGCTCCTTAAGTCTCTCTTCATAGACTTCTGGTGCAGACCCTGCACCATTTTAGTTGCCTCCTCTGGACAGCTTCCATCCTATCTATGTCTTTCTGGAGATTGGTCTCCAGAACTGCAGGCAGTACTCAGATGGGGTCTCACCAGCTGTCTGTACAGAGGGATAATAACTTCCTGTTTTCTACTGGTGATGCCTCTCCCTATGCATCCCAGTATCCCCAACCCTCCTAGCTGCCTTCTCCATTGCTTGCCCACCTTTAGGTCATCTGATATGACTACCTCCAGGTCCCTTTCCATTTTGTTGTTGTTAGTATCTCACCCCATTGTGACTCTTCCCTGGGTTTTGTTTCCAGGTGCATTACCTTGCACTTCTTAGCATTGAATC
Organism: Neoceratodus forsteri; assembly: GCA_016271365.2. NCBI lineage: Eukaryota > Metazoa > Chordata > Ceratodontiformes > Ceratodontidae > Neoceratodus > Neoceratodus forsteri. The sequence continues at coordinate 5,377,415 of CM057449.1, read as the reverse complement.
TAAGCTGCCATACATTTGACCATTCCTCTAACCTTGCCAAGTCCCTTCTCATCCTTTCCACCCCACCCTGTGCATCAACTCTGTTGCAGATCTTAGTGTCATCTGCAAGAGACATACTTTTTCCTTCCAGTCCTTCTGCAATGTCACTTATAAAGACAGTGAAGAGGGACTGAGTCCTAATACTGAACCCTCGGTACCCCGCTAGTAACCCTCCTTTCTTCTGAGTGGACTCCATTTACTATTACCTCTGTGTCCTATTCTCCAGCCAATTATTTACCCAGGCTGTCATCTTGGGACCCACTCCCAGGCTGGCTAACTTGTAAATTAATCTTCTGTGTGGGACTGTGTCAAATGCCTTGCTAAAGTCTAGGTAGGCCATGTCCACAGCCCCTCCCTGATCTACTACTTTGGTCACCCAGTCAAAGAAATCTATCAGATTCGTCTGGCATGACCTTCCCGCTGTGAATCCATGCTGCCTAGGTCCTGTGCCCTTCTGGCCTCTAGATACGCCACAATTCTTTCCTTTAGAAGTGATTACATCATTTTCCCTTATCACTGAGGTTAAACTAACAGGTCTATAGTTTCCTGCTTCTGCCTTGCTCCCACTTTTGTGAGGGAATCACATCTGCCCTCCTCCAGTCCTCGGGTACCACCCCATCCTCCCATGATTTGTTAAACAGGGTAGTCAGTGGTGTCACTAGTTCTACCCTTAGTTCTTTTAGAATTCTGGGATGAATCCATCAGTCCCCATTGCTTTGTCCACCTTCAGTTTTAAGAGTTCTTTCAGAACCCTTTCTTCTGTAAATGGGCTGGTATCAACTTCTGTATCCAGAGTGTTACTACTGTTTGTTTTATGTACCTCCTCTTCCTTTGTAAATACTGAGCAAAATATTTGTTTAGTATCTCTGCCTTTTCACATTCTCCCTCTGCCCACCCTCCTCCCTTTATTAAGCCTCACTATCCCTCCCTTGGTCTTCCTTTGCTCCCTGATGTACCTATAAAGGTTTTATTCCCTTCTTAACTGAGTTGGCTATCTTTTCCTCAGTTTGGGCCTTTGCTGTTCTGACTGCCTTCCCAGCCTCCTTTGCTTTAACTGATACAGTTCTCTGTCCTGCTCCTGCTGCGATTCCTTGTACTTCCTGAATGCTTTCTTTTCTCTTGAACCTTCACTGCCACTTCCTTTGAGAACCATAGTGGTTTCTTACATCGTCTTGTTTTGTTTATTTGCTTCACACAAAGGCTCGTTACCTCTGTGATGGCAGTTTATTATTCCCATTGTTCCTCCACCCTCCTTCCTGCCCATTTGCTAGTGCATTCCTTAGCACTCACCATTTTGGCAAAGTCAGCCCTCCTAAAGTCCAGTACTTTTGTCTTTGTATGGCTTGACTCTATTGCTGTGTTTATTGTGAACCATACTGTTCGATGGTCACTAGTTCCCAGATGGCTACCCACTTCTACATCTGTGATCCTCTCTCCATCTCCATTTGAGAGTATCAAGTCTAATATTGCTCCCTCTTGAGTGGGCTCCAGTACTAGTTGTCTAAGGCATGCCCCCTGTAGGGCATCTAGAATAACTGAACTCTTCGAAGTGGCAGCTGCAACTGCGCTCCAGTTAACATCTGGCATATTCAGATCACCCATCAGCAATATCTCCCCTTTTTCTGCCATTCTAAGTATACTTTCTATCATTTCCTTGTCCACGTCCTCCCCCTGAGAAGGGGGTCTGTATACAACCCCTTTGCGGATTGTGGTGCCATTGCCTGTCTCCAAATTTACCCACAGTGCTTCTTCTCCTCCCTGTTTACCCTTTTGTTCTGTTGCTTTTATTCCTTCCTATGTAAGAACTACTCCTCCCCTCTTTTACCCTCCCTGTCCCTCCTGTAGATAGTGTCCTGGTATGTTTACATCCCAGTCATGGTTTTGTGTGTACCATGTTTCTGTGACTCCCACGATATCCAGATATTCCTCCTCCATCAAGGCCACTAATTCAGGAAGCTTGTTACCCAGACTACGGGCATTGGTACTCATTGCTCTCCATTTTTTGATGGCCTTACCTTCTGTTGCAGCACCCCCCACTGTCGTTCTACCTTGGTCTTTTTCTCATTTAGTACCCTGTTTTGTAGGGAGAGGCTGGGATTTTTCTGATGCTTGTCAGTGCCTCCCATTGACTAGTTTAAAAGCTTGCCAATGAAGCATTTAAACCGATTGCTCAAAAGACTTGTTCCCTTCCTGGACAGATGCAGACCATCCTGCCAGTATAGGCTGGTGTCCCTCCAGGTGGAACCCCAGTCCCCAATGAAGCCAAACCCCTGTGCTCTGCACCATTTTTTCAACCATTCATTAAACTGCATGGTGCCAATTACCCTCGCCTCCCCCATGCCTTTGACAGGCAGCACCTCTGACTGCAATTCTTTGCCACCCTACTGCAAAAGAATGGTTTTGGAGGGAACACAGCCAACATCTCACAGATGTGCCTTTCACTGTTTTGGTGACAAAATATTACAGGGCAACAAAGTTACAGCACTCCAAAGTTGACACTTTTCCCCATAGGATAACATTACGGCATCCGTCGCATTATAGGAATCCTTTGCCACCTACTGCAAAATAATGGTTTTGTCTTTTGGGCTGAAATTTGGAGGGAAAAAAGCCAACATCCCACTGATGTGCCTTTTGGTGGTTTGGTGAAAAATTATTACAGGGCTGCACAGTGACGGCACTCCAAAATTGATGCTTTTTCCCATTGGATAACATTACGGTGTCCGTCGCGCCTTTCGGGGCCCATATCTCGGAAACGGTATGAGATATGGACTATTTGTTGCAAAAATATGTAGCCCCCCCCAAATGGTGGCTAAGTACAAAATTAGCCAGGAAAGTCATAATTCATATGAAGTTAACATTTTTTTTCTACGTCGTATGGTTCCTAAGATATAAGCAATTTAATATTCCAAGTCCTCATTTTCTGCTGCAACGACAATTATTATGTATACATTCTTTGTTTTCACTGTGTTTTCCAATGCATTTTTTTGGGAAAAGAAGGGTATGTCCTTTTGTTACTGTGCCAGTTAGGTTTCCAGTTGCATTTACGTTACCGTTTGTGGCACCGTTACTATCTACGCCACTGTGTGCATTACAGTTTGCATTTTTGCTTGCTCTTGCATTTGCGTTTCTGTGTTGTTTGGCGTTATTGTTGCTGTTACCATTACCTGTTTTATTTGCAATTGCAGTATTGTGCACGTGCATTACGGTTTGCATTTCCATACGCGCTTGCACTTCTGTTTCCTTTGGTGTTATTTTTGCTGTTACTGTTACCATTTGCGTTTACAATTGCGGTACCATGACCATGCATGTAATGGTTTTCATTTCTCTATTTGCTTTTGTTCCTGTTTCAGTTTCTTTTTCCTTTGGTGTTATTGTTGCTGTTACCTTTACCATTTGCGTTAACAATTGCACTACTGTGCCCATGTGCATTTCAGTTTGTGTTTCTGTACGCGCTTCTGTTCCCGTTTCCATTTCTCTTTCCTTTGGCATTATTATTCATGTTAACTTTACCATTTGCATTTACAATTTCGGTACCATGCCTGTGCACGTTACGGTTTGCGTTTACATGTGCACTTGCGTTCGCGTTTCCGTTTCTGTTACCTTTCACATTCTTTTTGCTGTGACACTTAGTAACAGCAACAATAATGCCAAAGGAAACAGAAACGGAAATGCAAATGCAAGCGCATACAGAAACGCAAACCGTACAGCGCATGGTCATGGTAACGTGATTGGAAATGCCAATGGTAACAGTAACAACGACATTGACACAAAACGAAAGACACACATGAACAGAAGGTCAACCACAAATGCAAATGGCAATGCACAGGCCGATACAAAAAAACCCAAAACATAAAAAGTAAAGGAAACGCAAATGGTAACAGTAACTCAAACAGAAGCGCAAACGAAAATGCAAACTGTAACTCACACTGTGACGTACACTGGATTGGTGACATGGACGGTAACAGAATTGCAACTGGAAATGCTAACTGGCACAGTAACGAAAGGGCACACCCTACTTTTCCCAAAAAACTGCATTGAAAAACACACTGGGCAAGATATTCAAAAGGGTTGCGCCATGCGCAACAGGGTTGCGCGTGCGCAAGTCCTACATTGCGCCATTCTGCGATATTCAGCAGGAGGCAGTTGCGCCACTGAAAACAGGCTGAGCAACAGCGCAATGCAAATGAATGCAGGTGCAACTGGAGGGGGAGGAACCATGCATAAACTGCGCAGCCCGATATTCAGTCGGGCTGTGCAGAGTTGTGCAGGCACAACCCCCAACCTGCGCCTGCACAACTTTGAGCCAAAAAAAAAGGCTTAAGTTGAGGCCACCCACAGGTGAGCTGCTGTATTGCAGGGCGCAACACAGCAGCTGCCACCCGTGGCTGGCCCCCAACTCAGTCCCTGTGCCCCCCCACTAGCCCGATTGCGGGCATCAATGTGGCCTCCCCCTTCCGTTCACATCCCTGGTGATCCAGTGGACCGTAATGTGCTGTCGCGGGCAGAGATGTAATAAGAACCCCAGTGCCCGATCGTGGGCAGAATGTAACAAGAACCCCAGTGCCCGATCATGGGCAGAGATGTAATAAGAACCCCCAGTGCCCGATCGCGGGCAGAATGTATATTGACACCCCCCCCAAACATCTCCCTGGTGTCTAGTATTCCCCCCACCCCACCCACCCACGAAGCCCTGTCCCGCTCCCCGGCAGCCAGTGGGCGGCAGCATCCGCCTGCCTGCCGCCCACCGCCCACCGACTGACTGGCGGTGGGCTGCACACCATTGGTGCAGAGCTAGAGCCAATGGGTGTGCAGCTATTACTACATGACAGTCCAGATTTGTGAATGACATTCATTCACAAATCTGGACTGTCATGTACAGCTGTAGGCTACATGCCCATTGGCTCTTGCTCTGCACCAGTAGGCGTGCAATCCACCAGCCAGTCAGTCGGCGGGCTGATGTGAGGCGAGGTGGTGGGATGCTGCCACCGCCGACCGCCGGGAGCGGGGTGGGGCTTCAGTGAGTGAGGTGAGGGACACTAGACACCAGGGAGATGTTTGGGTAAACATACATTCTGCCCATGATCAAGCATTATGTCCACTGGACCACCAGGGAGATATTCAGGTTGGGAGGGCACTTTACTTACTGCCCATGATCAGGCGACGGGGTTCTTATTACATTCTGCCCACGATCGGGCACGGGGGGGTTCATTTTTACATTCTGCCCATGATTGGGCATTAAGGTCCACTGGACCACCAGGGATGTGAACGGGAGTGGGGGAGCCACATTGATGCCCGCGATCGGGCTGCAGGGTGCGTCGGTCCCCGATGGCTGCTGCCTGGCAGGGTGCCAGGCGCAAGTCCTCAGGGATCGGTGCACCTACATGCTAATGGCATGCAAATGGGGCTATAATGACATGCAAATGGCCCCCCTGCACCTTGCATGTATTATAGCCCCATTTGCATGTCACCTTTTGAATATCGTGGATTTGCACATGGCGCACTGGTACTTGCGCCACCGCAAGTTGACTGCTCCACTCTGTCAACTTCACACAGTAAGTTCCATGCACCATGCACAGTGGCTGTGGCTAGGGAGCGATATTCAAAGGAGTTGCTCAATAGCGCAACTCCTTTGAATATCGCACGGGACACACCCCTGCGCATCTATTTTGTGCAGCGCAAGGACTTGTGCCTTTGAATGGTGCAGTTTGAATATCCAGCCCACTGACTACAAAGAATGTATGCATAAGAGTGGGCTTCAGAGCAGAAAAGGAGGACCTGGAATACTAAATTGCTTATATCTCAGGAACCATACGACGCAGAAAAAAATGAAAATTTCATATGAACTATGACATTCCTGGCTAGTTTTGCACTTAGCCCTCATCTTGGGGGGGCTAAGCAATTTTCTGATGAAAAGTCCGTATCTCGCACCGATTCCAAGATACAGGTCCGAAAGGCGTGACAGATGCCGTAATGTTATCCTATGGGAAAAAGTGTCAACTCCAGAGTGCTGTAACTTTGCAGCCCTCCAATATTTTTTCACCAAGCCACCACAAAGCACATCTGTGGCATGTTGGCAGTCTTTCCTCCAAATTTCAGCCCAATAGACCAAACCGTTCTTTTGCAGCAGGGTGGCAAAGAATTCCTGTTATTTTGAGCATAGTGTCACAAAATAGTGTCGCAAATCATGACACTTTCGCAAATGAAATCACAAAAGTGTCATGAGTGCGACACTGCTTTGCAACACTACTTTTTCCAGAAATTTGAAAAACATATTTGATCATATTTGAAACATATTTGAAACACTTATGATGCCCTTCATAAGTGTAACTGTACCACCAATTTCTCCTTGTAATTTACAAATACTGTACCTTTTTTATCTTCTTTTTAAGTGATATCATTTCTGTATATCTATAGTTTATCTATATATATATGTCTCCCTGTTTGTACTATGCTCCCGGGTCGCACCTGGAAACGAGCCTCGGCTCAGCGTGTCAATAATTTTAAATAAATAAATATTTCTGGGGTGTTTAACCCCAAAATAAAGACATGGCTAGCATCCTGAGGGTCCGACTAGGTGAACACAGAAATAATTGTGTTCCTAGAGGGTCCCAATTTTAAATGCCAAGCATTTTTCTGATCACCAACTGAAAACAAAATGGAGGATTTGCAACACTACTAGGGCCATTTGCAACACTAAAAAGTGCGTTTGCGACACTGTCAAACTTTTTGTTAACTTTTCCCATTGACTTATAATGGGAACTTGTTTTTTGAACAACTTTTGAAACGTTCAATATTTTTTAACAAAATCTTCAAAAGGCACATCAGGGACCCTGGCCACATGTTCCCTGAAGTGTTTGGACTGGTCACACAAACCGTGTGACCTGTAGGTGAGAGCAAAGATATCGCAAAAAAGCTTGATTGTGCAATTGGTTGTTGCTTAATAACTCTGCAGCCATTTATCCGACCAGTACAAAACTTGGCAAGTCCCAAGATCTACCATGCCCAATCATGCACACCAAATGTCAGGCAAATCTGTTAAACAGTGGCAAAGTTATTAAGGTGCAAAATTTCACCCTTTAACCTTAAAAGTGCTACTCAACCCTAACTGTGGTAGCACTACCGTGCTACCTATATATATACCTATATATATATATATATATATATATATATATATATATATTTTAGAGGAAAAATCCATTTAATGCATCAGTTAGGGTTGTTCTACAGTGACAAAGTGAGAAATTCAGTGTTTTGGGTTAAGCCCCTTTGAAACCCCAGCCCACCCCCTCAACCAGCATCGAGTGCGCGTTGGGGTCATTAGCTAACTCTCACCCTATCACATGTGTAAAAGCAGAGGTATGGGAGAATGGGTGAGAGTTGGGACCGGTGACCCAACGCACACCCCAATGCCGGTTGGGTGGGTGGGCTGGGGGGTCAAAGGGGGATTTCAACCCAAACACCGAATTTCTTCACTTTTGTCACTGTGGAACAACTCTACCTGATGCATTAAACAGAGTTGTTTAGCTCTAACTTCCCTTCTTTTTGAGAATGAGGATGATAAATAGTGAATGAAATGTGGTGGTGGGTGCACGGGACCACACGATGTCTTGTTACATAGTAACAGGAACTGCAGCGCAAATGCAAGCAGCAACGGTGATGCACATGGTAAAGCAAATGGAAATGGTAAAGCAAACGGTAATAGAAACACAAGCGCAAAGTGACGCCAACGCGGACAGTGACGAAAACGGAGATGCAGAAGCAAGCACATATGGAACGCAACTGGTAACGCACACGGTCACAGTACCACAACTGGAAATCCAAACGGTAATGGTAACAGCAACAATAATGCCAAAGAAAACAGAAACCAAACATGAGGCCATGAAACTGTCAGCTGTGGTAAGTGGAGTGTAACTGCGATCAGGCAGGTGTACAGTTGATGTCCATGGCCTTTGTTTTCCTTGTGGCTTTGCAGTCATGATGAAACAAGTGTTGAGGGGGTGGGCATTGTGTAACTAAGAGACTGTGCTACTTCTACAGTAGTAGCCACAGACACTGCAAGCTATTTCCAAAAATGTCTATGATATTAATGGAAATATCTGATGCTTTTTTTTATTTAAAGAGTAGGTGCAGCAGAGAAAAACTCTGCAGAAATTTTGTGAAATATCTGGAAATAGCTTGCAATGTCTGTGGGTACCACTGTTAGTGTACAAACCTCTGTATGACATCAATGACAGAATTGCACTGTTAATATCCATGGTCTTATTTTCGCTGCGGCTGTCCAGTCGGTATGCAATACCTTGTCTCGTGGTTTTGTGGCATTGACTGCTGAAGTACCACAGTGCCTGACTGTGTTATGTCGTGTCTACCTGAAATCAGGTAGATATACCATGCAAGTCCAAAGAATTAGTTTTGCTGTGGCTCTCCAGTCTGGGTGCAGTAGCGGGTGTGGTGGGGTGTATAGCATTGCTAGGTAAGGCCATGCAACTCCTAAGTGTGATATGTTGTGTGCACCTGCAATCAGGGATGTGTACATTTGGTGTATGTGGCCTCAGTTTTGCTGTGGATCTCCAATGAGCATGCAGTACCTGGTCGGGTGGGTGGGGATGTCTTGTAGTTCATTTAGACAGTTGTATTTTATTTCTCTCACCTGCTGCTGGTTGTCTGTGATTGGTCATGCTGCCTTGGTGCTCCCACCTACTTTCATATGTGTGTGTGAAAAAATTTTAATCCATTCAAAAAAATTATTAAACTTTTTATCTCCCATTATAAGTCTATGGGAACATTTATATGGTTATTTTGAGAAAAAAAGAATGGCGTTTTGGCCATCTGTGCAATCCTCTCAATTGAAGAATTTGTAGGCTCGCAATCAAAGAATATTTTATCACGAGAAATTTATCATTTGCGATGGACGCCATCTAGTTTTCAGTTTGCGGTCAGAAAAAAACTAATCTCTGAGCTCAGGTTGACTTGTGAAGTAAAACTAGGATAGGTTTCACTCAGCAGGCTTCCCTCTATTGACCCATGCCTCTGGCTTCCTGTACTTGTCTCAAAAAATTGAGTTTTACTATTTCAAATTCTTTGATCGTGGCTCACTAACGATCTTTGATCGTGAACCTACAAATTCTTTGGTCGCGAGATTGTTTTTGATCGTGAGCTTATTTCACCATTGGACGACCAGATAGCCAGATTTTCTTTTTTCTTTTTTTTTGGCAAATAACCAAGCTTTATTGAACCATTTCCAACATAGATTACACACCAAACAATTAAATAATACATGGAAATCACAAGATAATAAATAAAAAAAGACATAACAAAGGGAAAGGAAACCCCAAACCCCCCCCCACAAAAAAAGAAAAAAAAAAGAGAAGAAATAACCCCTTCAACCCCCACCATCCTACCCACCCCTGGCAGCTATCCCATTAACTGACTCACCATGATCAATACATAATCATAAAATGTCATCAAAGAAGCAAATGACATACAACCCGACTGTACATAGTATAAATGGGTACAGAAAACAGGCACCAAAGAGGAAAGGATTTATGAAACTAACTTACGGAGCCAGGGCCGATACCGTCCCAGTAACAGGAGAAAAGAAAACAAAAGAGACAAGTATCCCTAGTACCCATATCTATCCTTCAGACATTGGTATAATTTACCCCAACACTGTTGGAATATTGGTGAAGCATTGTGGAAAGAGAAAACTGATCTTTCCACATTCAATGCATTCATGAACTCCTCCCACCATTCCCCAAATGATGGAGTCCAATCATCTTTTCAGTGGCGTAAAATTATTAACTTAGTTACCAATGCTACCATAGCTATTCGATATTTAATTAAATTGCCTGGTATTTTGTCAAATATCCCGAATATGCAAGCCTCTGGAGTAAAAAACCTGGCAAGGTCATAAAATTGACTAATCTTTTGCTTCACCAAATGCCACAATCCAACCACCTTGAGGCAAGTCCAAAATTTATGGTAACTGGTAGCGAAAGTAAGTTACACTCAGTACAATGTGCTGAAAAGTGGCTACCCATTCTAGAAAGCTTAGCGGTGAAAATATAAGTTATGAAGTAACTTAAATTGAACTTCCTCAGTCTGTCCTGTTTAACAAATTTATAGATATCGACCCAAGCCTTCTCCCATGTTTCTGCTGATTTACCCAAAGATAAATTTAGTTCCCAATATACCGGGATTGGAGACACATTCGAGTTCCCTTTAACTATTAAATATTTATAAATTTTGGAAGTCATTTTGCCCGCTTGTACAAACCCTTTCAACTCAACGAACATTGGTCCCAGGGTATCTTGTCCCAACCCTTTGCCAAAGTAAGATCTAACACAACTTATTATTTGAATTAGTTTTAAGAAGGATTGAGGGTTCCCTCCCAACTTCTCCACCAATGTCTGGAATGGGAGTAGCCCATTGTTCTGATAAAGTCCTTGTCTCTAACCGTAGCCATTTAGATCCCAATCTAGATATTGGTTGATTTCCAATTGTCAGGTTCAGATTTCTTAATATAGGTTGGGATAAATCATATCGTTACGAGATTTGAAACTTTGCATAAAATTGTTGCAAAGCTTTAACATTCCATCCTAACGGCGTACCTCTCGCTGTATTGGGAACCTTGGCCCATGGGATATATAATAAAGATTCTAAATCAAGCTTAAGGCTTTTAACAAAAAGTCGATCTAGATGAAGTCCGGGGTATGAAATACCCTCCTCACAAACCCATGCGACCAACCTTGCCATGTGGACTGCAAGGTAATAGACATAGAAGTCCGGCAACTGAAGCCCTCCCAATTGACGCTGCCAAGTAAGTTTAAGGTAATTTCTTCTAGGAGGTTTCTCATTCCACAAAAATACCGCACATTGTTGGTATAGTGGTTTAAAAAAGGACTTTGGCAAATAAACATTTAGATTTGATAATGGGTAAAAGAGCTTGAGCATAACCACCATTTTAATTGTATTAACTCTTCCCGAGAAAGTCAGTGGAAGCTTTGACCATCTGACCAAGTCTTCCTTGATAGTTTTAATCAACTGTTTAAGATTTAACTCGGCCAGGGTCTCTAAATTCTTGGATATTTGAATCCCCAAATAAGTTAATGATCTGGTTTGCCAGTGAAGTCCCAGAGAAAGGCACCAACTTCTCTGAAGAAATGGGGTCAAAGAATATACTGAAGTTTTAGCCTTATTCAAACTATATCCCGAGAGCATACTAAACTTATCAATTAAATCGAGGACCTTAGGGAGGGAGGAGGTAGTATTAGAAATATGTAGCAATAAATCGTCAGCAAATGCTGAAAGTTTAAATTCAGAGTCCCCTATCCTAAGCCCCTGCACTTCACTATTTATCTTTATAGATCTGATTAGTGGTTCAATGTACAAATTGAAAAGATAGGGTGATAAAGGGCAACCCTGTCGGGTACCTCTAGAAAGTGGAAAAACCTCTGAGATTAAATTATTGCATTGAATCTTAGCTGAAGGGCAAGAGTACAAGATACGAACCATATGAATAAACCTAGCTGGAAGGCCTAGCTTTGACAAGGTAGTGAACATAAAGGTCCATTCCACCCTGTCAAAAGCTTTTTCAGCATCTAACGAAACTAGTGACGCTTCCAAAGCAGGATCCACAGAATTAGAGATTAAATAAAACAGTTTACGAAAGTGATCAGCCGAGGAGCAACCCTCGACAAAACCGGCCTGTTCTGGGCTCAATAAAGTCGCCATACTTGTTTTAATCTGCTGGCCAAAATTTTAGCAAAAATCTTAACATCTAGATTTAATAGGGAGATCGGCCTGTAACTTTTTACTTCCTTGGGGGGGTTTATCTGGCTTTGGCAACAGAATAATCTTGGCCTCAAACGGCCTTTGGTCCTTGATCCCTTGATCACACCAGAAGGAGAATAACTCCCCGCAATAAAGGCACAAGATTATTTTTGAATCGTTGAAAAAAAAAGGCTGTAAACCCGTCCGGGCCCGGCGCCTTGTCAGGGCAAAAGGAGTCAATAGTCTTCTCTATTTCCTCCACCGAGATAGGAGCTGTTAATTGAGGGCCAACGTCATTTGACAATCTTGGTAAAGGAATAGCATCCAAAAATTCCTGAATTCTATCAAATGCCTGGGGGGGGGCTGCTGGCTTGTATAAAGTTTTTGATAAAAAAGCTTAAAAATTTCTAGTATCTCAGCCGAATCTGTGACCTGTTGGCCTGATTCTGGATGGTTGAGAGCAGTCACCTACTTTGCCAAAGATTTTTGCTTTAACTGCCAAGCTAGCAATCTCCCAGCCCTACTGCCTTGTCCCAGGTACAAGGCCTTGACTCTGGAGGCTGAACTAATAATTTTTTCTCTCTGTTTGTCCGCGCATACCAGTTTCTTAAGGAGATTAATTTGCTTTCTTGCTCTTCCGTTCTCTGACTGTCATTTATATTTTCTAGTTCCTTAATCTCTCTTAAGCACTCATCCAGAAGTTTCCTTGTTTTCGCTTTGCGTACTGTTGCCATGCGTATTAACTCCCCTCGCCACATGGACTTAAGAGCCACCCAAGTTTGGTCTATAGCGTTGATGGAACCCCAGTTACTAATGATGGAGCTTTCTAGGAAGAATCTAAATCTGATTAATGCCTCAGATTCCTTTAGAATATTATTGTTTAGTGACCATGAATATGACCTGCTAGGTTGAAGAGGTAAAGAACATAAAATGTTTATAGGGGAGTGGTCAGAAATTACACAGGGCAAAGTTGTGGCCTCCACCACCCAGGACAAGCTATGCTGGCTAACCAAAAAGAAATCAATCCTCGAGTGCGATTTATGCACTACAAAGGAAAATGTGTACTCCCGAACGTTGGGGTTCAAAGTACGCCAGGGGTCTATTAGACCCACTGATAGCTTGAACTCCCTTAAGGCCTTCTGTGCTGGGGAGGAGGGAGAGCCTTTAAAATGCGAGCGGTCTAACCGGTTAGACTGGACTAAATTCCAGTCCCCACCTAGGATTATTGGGACATTCCCAAAGGAAACCAAGACCAATCCCAGCTGTATAAAGAAGTCAAGTGAGTCCAGGTTAGGCCCATATACTGAGCCCAGTACTAAATTAATCCCACCAATACTACCTAAAACAAATATATACTGACCTTGTGGGTCAGATATTATTTTCGAGTGCATGAATGGAATCCCATGAGCAATTAAAATAGCAACTCCCCGACTATTAGAGGAGAATCCCACCCCAAAAACCTGATTCACCCACTTTTTCTTAAAATGGGCCAGGCGGTCAGTAAGGACATGGGTTTCTTGTAAAAATACTATCACTGGTTTCAAGCGGGCCAAATGATTCAAAATGACAAATTTTTTACAGTTGTCCTTTCCTCCTTTAACATTCCAGGAAATTATATTCAGCCTATTATCCATTTGTTGTCCAGTCCATATAAATCTTGGGATAGCTGCCCCCCCCTCCATACTGACCCCCCAAAGCAAAGATTTACCTTCCCAAATTACCTCTCCCTCCCCCCCCAAAAAATTTAACAATGTACCCATAAATAACTTATAACCGTCCCTACTGGCCCGAAGCCAACTACCCATCCACTGGAACGTGATGCAACATAGAGATGGGTATACCCTCCCCTGCCAAAATTGTTGTTATGAATTAGATAAGTAGTCTTACCAAACCCAATCTCAAAAACCAGGCTAATAAAAGGAAATTACTTCAACTCCAGATCTTCAGTCAAATCAAGTAGCAAAAGGCAAACGAATAGGGGTTAGGGGGTATAAATGCATCCATTCAAATAACAGAGTGTTTGCAGGCCCAATAAATGCTTCCAGTCTTAGGGACATTGGCGGTTAAATTACAAACCTTTCCATGACGCTCTAGCGTCAGCCCCAAAAGAAAGGCTCTAACTAAGACTACAAAATCAAGTTCAGGCCGAGCTGCTCCCGACAGGGGCTATTATATAATCTAAGGTATAGCTATCGGGCCTGCCATAAAATCCTGCCTTGCATTATACCCCTTAGCTGTCAAGTCTAACTCAACATGCTCAACTAATAGAACCCCATTGCTTGTGGTTTAGAGTTAAGAAAACTGTTGAAACTCTAAAGCACCAAACATATAGGCTTCAAAAACAAACAAAACTTTCCTACTAGTACAAATGCAATCATTATACCCTGCATCTTCTTTAACATTTTATCTTAGGCTTATAACTGGAAACACGAATACGAACTCCCCCCCACTCTTTAATTGTAATCCAGAGAAGTATACTGCTTCTAACAAAAATATATGGCAACAGTTTAGTTGTTAAAGCTCTCTTGTCCATCTGTATAGAAATTAACTATAATACACTACAAAATGCCTTCAATCTTACCCAGCTTGCCACCAGCTTTACTAAGATATATAGAAAAATTTCTACATATTAGATACCCCCAATAGAAGTCAAATAATGATTATTAACAGCAAATAAGGAAGCACAGCTGCAGCCTTACAAAAAATCAGAATAGTCCTACATGCTGTCCATGTAATTGAACTTAGCTTTCACCCTTTAGGAAACAGGTCAGGTAGCTGAGATCTTAAAGATACAAGTGCTTCTTCAGACTAATTAAATCTCTTCGGACCTTCTTTAAATGTGACCTCCAGACTCGCAGGATATAATAAACAGTGTTGAATCCCTGCAGCCCAGAGCTTCGAGGTGATCGGTCTGAAGCTAGCTCGAGCCTGCCTCATCTTCCAGGTTAGGTCAGGCACCGGACGTAGCTTTTTGCCCTCCCATTGGAAAGCTGCCAGCTTTTTAACTCCATTTAAAATGTGTTCCCTGTCCAGATAATTAATTAATTTGAAGATAATTGGCCTCGGTGGCTCTGAAGGTGGAGGTTTGGCTCTTAGGGCCCGATGACCCCTCTCTATGATATACTCCGGCCCATTAGGTGAGGCCCACTGATTTTTTAATAAGTCTCTGAAGAAACTGAATGGTGTTCGGTCCTTCCTCTCCTTCAGGGAGACCCAGCAGGACCAGATTGTTACGTCTGTTGCGGCCCCCCAGGTCATCTAGACGATCCTCCAGTTTTGCAATGCTTCTTTTGCACTTCACCATAGTAGGCCCTGCCTTGTCCATGGCTCTCTCAATGGACAAAATCCTAGCCTCAGCATCTGTCACTCTTCATGCTAGTTGTGTCAAAGCTGGCTTAATTTCCACCACCTCCTCTATTAATTTGAATAGGGCATCTTTAATGGTGGTTAGATCACTATATATCTTAGCAGGTTTTAGTTCCTCCTCCTGTAGTGATGGCGATGAGCTCCGTCGAGGGCGCTCCGCTTCCAATTCCGTTTCGGCCGCTTGCATTTCGCCGAATAGGGCGTAATCGCTAAATGCCACAAAAACAGTTTCTGCAGATGTTAAACAGTGCCCCAATACCTTTTAGCCCCGTTTAGCTGCACAAAACTACAGTTTTAGTTGGCAGGGAACGGGAGACCCACGAGCTGCTGCCTCACTCCATGCGCGTCACGTGACCAGGGGAAAAAAACAGATAGTCAGATTTTCACAACCAGATGTCCTTGGAGAAGACCAGATAGCCCAAATTTAGGAAGAACAGACGTCCCCTCATGGTCAAAAATGATATTTGATCACAGTCACGATTGATTATTTTGCAGCCTTGCAATCAAAGAATTTTTAAAAAACTTTAAAATTAAATATCTCTTAAACGGTTTTATCTTTTAACTTGAAATTTGGAGGATGTTGAGGTGATGTCCTGCAGATATGAATTATGTTGTTTTGGTGCTGATAAATTAATTTGTTGCAGAGATACTGAGTAATGTATTTAACAGTTTCCTATAGCATTATACATGGCGCTATTGGCTTGCTATTTACATGTGCTGGATGCATGAAACAGCCTTCCTGAGGAGGTTGTGGGGTCTAAAACTGTGGGAGAATTCAAGGATGCATCGGACAGACATAAGGCAATTTTTGTTGGGGGTGTGAAGAAATAGGCTGTTGGTTAACTAGGATCTGCAGCTTATCCTGTAGGTAGGGAAATGGGCAGACTAGGTGGGCCAAGCTGTCCTTATCTGCCATCAAAGTCTATGTTTCTATGTATATGATAGGTGGCCCTAATGCCATGGAGGTGTGTTTTGTTGCTTTTCAGTCTTACACTTACACACATGCAGTATTTTACCACTGCAAAATGTGAACATTTCACTTGTTTCACTTTAATACCTTTTCAAACATTTGTGTGATTTTCCTGAGTTTTGGGATGTAAAAAGATTCTTCTTAGATCTTTGACTGTGATCATTTTCATGTCACTGGGACATACATTTCTGGAATCATACCGATTTTGCTGTTATGCACTTACAGGTGACTTGGTGGGCCCGTGTTCCCACCAATATGTGTTCCTTACTACTTATATTATACATTTTTAAAAAGTAAGGAAATTCTATACAAAAAATTGCATTGATGCATCATTTAATGTTGAAGTGCAGAAAGTCAGGAAATTAGACCTTTAGGGTTGGCCCCTACCTCCCATACCATGTACCCCCCCATCCTCCACAGACTGACAGATGCCGGGGTGTGTCATTGGGGTTGTGAGGCCTAAATCTCACCCCATTCTTCTTTACTGTGGCTTGTCAACATGCTTACTCATGGACTGGGGTGAGATTTGGGCCTCACAACCACAATGACACACCCCGGCGTCTGTCAGTTTGTGGAGGATGGGGGTACATGGCATGGGGGGTAGGGGCCAACCCTAAAGGTCTCATTTCCAGATATTTTGTGCTTCAACCCTAAACTCTGCATTAACACAGTTTTATGCATAGAATATATATATATATATATATATATTACCCCACAAGTTATAATGGTGTGCACAAGCCAAATCAGCCAGACAAAGCCACTCCCTCATTGGCTGTTCACATCCTCTAGGCAGGCTTAGCGAGGAACTTCCAGACCAAGTTCTAGTCAGTCGCTTTTTCTTTTTAAAAAAATAAACATGCACATTAGCCTTAAAAACTATCTGGTTGGTCGGTCCTACCTTTTGGAAACTGCAGCACAGAACATCTCAGAGTCTCACTTGCTATCTGGTTGATCCTATCGTTCAATGGCCACACAGAACAGAAAGTGGCAGCAAGAAGGGCTCTGACATCCTTAACTGAGGAAAGATCGCAACCATGAAATAATGTAAATAAAAAAATTGAGCAGTAATTATTGATAATAACCAGCTGTAAAATATGGTGTGTGTGCACCTGTCTGAGTGAGTGAGTGAGTGAGTGTGTGAGAAAGTCTGGGAGCTGGACACTAGACAAAGGCTATAAAACATTGCTGCCCAGCAATTATAAATAACAAAAGATAGGGAAGTGTGCTTAATGAGAAATTAATGGTTGCGCTCGGTGTGGGATGCTATCTATCTATCTATCTATCTATCTATCTATCTATCTATCTATCTATTTATCTCTCTCTCTTTCTCTCTCTCTCTCTCTCTATATATATATATATATTAGAGGCAAAAAACTCCATTTAATGTGTCAGTTAGGGTTGTTCCACAGTGACAAAAGTGAGGAAATTGGGTGTTAGGGATGAAACCCCCCTTGGACCCCAGCCACCCCCCAACTGGCATTGGGGTATGTGTTGTGATCATCAGCCTAACTCTCACCCCATCACATGTGTAAAAAAGCAGAGTTATAGGATAATGGGGTGAGAGTTAGGACCGAAGACCCCAATGCGCTCCCCAATGCCAGTTGGGGTGGTGGGCTGGGGGGTCCAAGGGGGGTTTTCAACCCTAACATCGAATTTCCTCACTTTTGTCACTGTGGAAGAACCCTAACTGATGCATTAAACAGAGTTTTTTGTCTCTAATTTCCCTTCTTTTTGAGAATGATGATGACAAAAAGTGAAAGTAATGTAGCGGCGGGAGCGCAGGGCCCACCACGTGATGTATTGTGACATAATAACAGGAACAGCAACACAAACAGAAGTGCCAACAGTGGCGCACATGGTAATGGAAACGTAAATGGTAAAGGAAACGTTAATAGAAATGCTAGTGCAAAGTGACGCTAAATTGAACTGTGATGCAAATGTACATTGAAGCGTGTATGAAAACACAACTGGTAACACGAACAGTGATGGCAGTGGTTTTTTAAATGGAAATGTTAAGTGTCACAGCAAAAAGAACGTGAAAGGGAACAGAAACAGAAACGCGAACGTGAGTGCATACATAAACGCAAACCGTAATGCGCACAGCCATGGTACCACGATAGTAAATGCAAATGGTAAAGTTAACATGAAGAATAATGCCAAAGGAAACAGAAATGGAAACAGAAACGGAGGCGCATACGGAAATGCAAACCGTAACATGCATGGTCACGGAACAGCAATTGTTAACGCAAATGGTAACAGTAACAGCAACAATAGCTCCAAAGGAAAGAGAAATGCAAATGCAAGTGAGTACAGAAATGCAAACCGTTATGTGCACGGTCATGGTATCGCAATTGTAAATGCAAATGCAGATGGAGGAGTTAGACAGGGAACTACCGGGACAGATCAGGAGGGCCTGCGAGAAGGGTAATGTGGTGATTGTGGGGGACTTCAACATGCCAGAAGTGGACTGGAGTACCCCAACAACCAGGAACAGAAGGGAGCAGGTACTGCTGGATGCCTTCCAGGACAGCTTCCTGCTGCAAATGATCAGTGAACCAATCACGTTAGGGAATACCCTTGACCTTATGCTGGCAAATAGGGACTTTGTGAGAGAACTTACAGTGGAGGAACCGCTGTCAGGGAGTGACCACCACTCACTATGGCTCACATTGGATATGGGCAAGGAATGAGTGGAATCTGGCACAAGAGTGCTGGACTTCCGGAGGGCCAACTTTGGGAGGATGGGGGAAGTGGTAAAAGGGTTCCTGGCCAGAATTCAATCTAGTATGGACACTAACCAGAGGTGGGAGCTCATAAAGCTGGGGATAGTGAAGGCAACAAAACCTGCTGCAAGGCCCAGAGCAAGAAGGCTAGGGCTAAGAAACTGAGCTGGTTGAGCAAGGAGGTCATGGAAAAGGTAAGGAGAAAAAGAACTGCCTTTAGGAAGTACAAGAAAACAGGGAGAGGGAGGACAGGGAGGAGTACTTGATGGAATCAAAGTAGGTGACAAGGGCAATAAGGTGAGCCAAGGCATCTACGGAACTCAGGCTGGCAAAAGGCATTAAGAAGGGGGAGAAGGACTTCTTTAGGTACATCAGGGAGAAAATGAGCTGTAAGGACCACATAGTAAGGATTAGGAAGGAGGGGGGTTGGGTGGAAGCAGGGTGCGATAAGGCAGAAGCACTAAATGAGTACTTCTGCTCAGTATTTACTAAAGAGAAGAGGAGGGTGACACCCAAGGGGGGAGAAATGGCAGAAACAAGAGGGGAAGGGGTGACAGATGGGGAAATCATGGAGGGAAGAGTTTGGGAGGTTTGAAGGCACTGAGGGTGGACAAGGCGCCAGACCCAGATGGCATCCATCCCAGGGTACTGAAGGAGCTGGCAGAGGTCCTTGCAGGACCTTTGGCAGACCTATTTAATGCCTCACTTCATTCAGGGCATGTACCTCAGGACTGGAGGATGGCTCATGTGGTGCCCCTCCACAAGAGTGGCCCCAAGGATAAACCGGGAAACTACAGACCAGTGAACCTCACATCCATCATGGGTAAGCTAATGGAGACTATCCTGAAGGAGAGGCTGATGGTCCTCCTAGAGGCCAATGGACTACAGGACAGCAGACAGCATGGCTTCATATGGGGCAGATCCTGCCAAACCAACCTGGTAGAGTTCTATGTCTGGGTAACTAGGCAAGTGGACAGGTTCCATGCAGTGGATGTCCTGTATCTGGACTTCAGTAAGGCATTCAACTTGGTGCCACTTGGAAGGCTGGAAAGTAAGTTAGTAGGCACAGGGGAGGGTTCAAAGCTGGTGAAATGGGTAGGAAACTAGCTTCAGGGAAGGCAACAGAGGGTGGTGGTGGGTGAGGAGCTCTCACACCCAAGGGTAGTGATGAGCGGTGTTCCACAGGGCTCTGTGTTGGGACCAGTATTATTTGGGAGATTCATTGCAGACATATCATTGGATATCAAGAGCAAGATCAGTCTGTTTGCTGATGATACCAAGGTAGGAGCAGTGGTGGCTGACCTAGGAGGATGGCAGGGGTTGCAGGATGATCTGGCAAAGCTTGAAACCTGGTCAGACACCTGGCAACTGGGGCTTTAATGCCAAAAAGTGCAAGGTGCTGCATTTTGGGATGAAGAACCCAAGGAGGAGTTACCAGCTAGGGGGAGTGCAGCTAGCCCAGACAGAGGAGGAGAAGGATCTGGGTGTGCTCATTACAGGGTCAATGAACAACTCAGCACAATGTAGGAAGGAAGCTGCAAAGGCCAACAAAATGCTGGGTAGTATTGCAAGGGGTATATCCTCGAGGAGGGAGGAGGGGATTCTGCCACTGTATAGGTCATTAGTTAGACCGCACCTGGAGTACTGCATGCAGTTCTGGCATGTGTATCTGAAAAGGGACATTAAGTTACTGGAGGGAGTACAGCACAGGGTGACAAAGATGATCAAGGGTCTGGGGGACTTTTCATATGAGAGGAGGTTGAGGGAGTTGAACATGTACTCACTGGAGGAGAGGAGAGACAGGGGGGACATGATTGAAACCTTTAAGTACATGAAAGGAATAAACAAGACAGGTACAGAGGGACTGTTCAAAGTAAGGGAGGGGAGGGACACCAAGAGCCATGATGTGAGACTGGAGCGAGGAAGGTTCAGGAGGGAGATTAGGAGACACTTTTTTACAGAGAGGGTGGTGGCTGGATGGAATGCGTTACCTGCAGAAGTGGTATCCAGTAGAACAGTGGACTGCTTCAAAAGGGGAAGGGACAGGACAGAACAGGGGGGGTTAATGAAGGGGAATGGTGGAATGGAGGGCAGCTGCAGAATAAGGGGTACTAGCAGCACATTCGAGCAGACTCGATAGACCTCTAGGCCTTTATATGCTGGCAAATTTCATATGTTCATAAATGGTAACAGTAACAGCAAAAATAACACCAAAGGAAACAGAAGCAAAACAGAAATGCAAGAGCTTATGAAAACGCAAACCGTAACGCACATGGATGGTACCGCAATTGCAAATGAAACTGGTAATGGTAACAGCAACAATAACACCAAACACCACAGAAATGCAAACGCATGCAAAAACACAAACCGTAACGCACACGGTGGCGTAGACAGTAATGGTGCCACAAACAGTAATGGAAACGCAACTGGAAACGCTAACTGGCGCAGTAATGAAAGGGCACACCCTTCTTTTCCCCAAAAAATGCATTGGAAAACACAGTGAAAACAAAGTATATATACATGACAATGGACCTCAGAGCAGAAAATGAGAACTTGAAATATTAAATTGCTTATATCTCAGGAACTGTACGACGTAGAAAAAAATGTAAATTTCATATGAATTATGACTTTCTTGGCTAGTTTTGTATTTAACCACTATTGGGAGGCTAAGCATTTTTGCAACAAAAAATCTGTATCTTGCACCGTTTCCGAGATATGGGCCCCGAAAGGCGCGATGGTTGCAGTAATGTTATTCAATGGAAAAAGCATTAACTTCGGAGTGCCGTCACTGTGCCGCCCTGTAATATTTTTTCACCAAACCACCAAAAGACACATCAGGGGGATGATGGCTTTCTTCCCTTCAAATTTCAGCCCAAAAGATAAAACCATTATTTTGCAGCAGGGCGGCCAAAGATTCCTGTAATGCGGCAGACGCCGTAGTGTTATCCTATGGGAAAAGTTGTCAACTTTTGAGTGCTGTAACTTTGCTGCCCTGTAATATTTTTTCACCAAAATACTGAAAGGCACATCTGTGAGATGTTGGCTGCATTTTCTCCAAATTGCAGCCCAAAAGACCAAACCGTTCTTTTGCAGCAGGGTGGCAAAGAATTGCTGTCATTTTGCCATAGCCTGGAAAAGTAGTGCCGCAATTTGCGAAAGCTTTCGTAAAAATTTGAGACACTTCGTGAGTGCGACACTACTTTGTGAAAGTACTTTTTCCAGAAACCTGGAAAACACATTTCTAGGATGTTTAACCTCAAAATAAAGACATGCATGGCATCCTCAGGATCCGACTAGGTAAACACAAAAAGAATTGTGTTGTTAGAACAAAATGGTGGATTTGCGAAAGTAAAAACTGCATTTGCGAAAGTGTTGAACTTTTTGTTAACTTTTCCCATTGACTTATAATGGGAACTTGTTTTTTGAATAACTTTTGAAACATTCAATATTTTTTTGTGAAATCTTCAAAAATCACATCGGGTACTCTGGCTGCATGTTCCCTGAAGTTTTTGGACCGGTTGTGCAAACCGTGCAACCTGTAGGCGACAGCAAAGAAATCGCAAAAAAGCATAATTGCGTAATTGGTTGCCGCTTAATAACTCTGCAGCCATATAGCCGACTGGTACAAAACTTGTCAGATCCCAAGATTTACCATGCTCAATTGTGCTACCAAATCTCAGGCAAATCTGTTGTATGGTGGCAAAGTTATTAAGGTGCAAAATTTGACCCTTTAACTTTAAAAGTGCTACTCACCCCTAACTGCTGGTAGCAGTACTGTGCTACCATAATATAGATATAGATATATATATTCATGGCAAAAAAATCAGTTTAATGCATCAGTTGTTCCACAGCGACAAAAGCGAGGAAATTCAATGTTAGGGTTGCCACCCCCCCTTGCACCCCACCACCACCTCACCCCCCCCAACGACAGGCATCGGAGTGTGCGTTGGGGTCATTGGCCCTAACTCTCATCCCATCCCATGTGTAAACAAGCTGAAGTGGTGCAGTATGGGAGAACAGGGTGAGAGTTGGGACCAATGACCCCAACACACCTGATGCCTGTTGAGTGAGGAGCAAAAATGAGGGTGGGGTGCAACAAGCACCAACAGCACGGGTGCTCAAGTGTTGGAGCACCCACTAGTTGAACTGGCACCCACAAAACTGGACTGTTCATATTCTCCGAGAATATGAATGGTCCTCCAGCCCAGCGGTTTTAATTATGCCAATCTGAAGAAATTAATACAGTCAGACTGACAGTCTGAGTCTGTGAGTTTCACTCACTGTGAATGAAGCACGTCCGGGAAGCACATCTTGTTCTTCTCTAGCCTAGCAGCGTGGGGGGGGGGGTTACAATCGGATTTATCTTTTTTTTTCGGTGATTTTCCTTTAAATGTCTCCATTCTGATGCTCTGTGTAACATGATCCATCTCTTGGAGTCTCGGGGTCAGGTCAGGTCATGGGACGCACACTGCTGCTTGTCTTTGCCTGCTACGATTTAAGGTTTGAGGCTCTCAGCAAGACAGCAACACCTGAGTAAACATTCCCGCACTGGCACTGCTGCAAATGGTCAGTGTGAATTGAAATAAAAGTACTTTGTTTATACGGAACAACTGGAAATCTTTTCTCTATAGCTGATGACATCATGACAACTCAGTCTGGAAAATTGCTTGTTTTTGTAACAGGGGTCTAAATATTATTGTCTGTTTGAATGTGACCATGACCAGTAACTTGATGAAAACAATGAATGAAGAACTGTGTAATACAAGATTGTTAGAAATGGAGGGGTGATTGGTGACAACGTGACATCAAGTTTAAATCAACAAAGCTTCAGATAATTTAACACCAGACCCCGATATGCCCTAGCAATGGGAAGGGGGGGGCTTATACACCAACAGTGCAGTTTGTTGCTCTCTGAGAGCCCAGCTGTATTGGTCAGAGGAGAGTCACCTACCCAGTGCAGTGCAATACTAACGGACAGGTCTGTAAGCCTAGTAGTGCTGTTTATCTTTTAAAGTGAGCTGATTGTGCTGCTGTGTAGGGGTTGGGGAAGGTACTGTGGTAGGTTGCAAGGTGGGAATTTAGGCTGCTGGCTGGTAGTGCAGTTATGTTATGGAAAACAACATGAAATGGTGACACTAAACAAGTGCCAGCTGTCTGAAGCAAAACAAAAATGACTGGTTTTTTTCTTCCACTGTTACAGCTTACCTGGAGTGTTGCAGTGCTGAGAGGGCTGGTGGCCAAGTTATATTGTTTGTTTAGTGCTGCAGTGGTGAAGGGCTGGGGGCCATGTTTTATTGTATACTTTTGTAAAGCCGAGCTGATTCTGCTGCTGTGTGGGCTTAAAGGAGGTTGGGTGGTGGGAAGGTGTTGTGAAATGTTACAGTGCAGAACTCTAGGCTTCTGACTCTGCAACATTAAGGTGAGGAGCCCACATGACTTGCTAGGACCAAGTGAACCCTATTAGTCCAGTTTTTATTTCCCAAAGGAGCAAGTGAATCCAGTGTTAGGGACCATTGAGCAGAAGGACCACATAGCAGGAAGACTATCTGGAGGGCATCCACTGGGTAGTACACAGACAGATCTTCACAACACTCTTCCCATATTCTGGTCCAAGGTGGCACCTATCTGGATTCACCCACGGGATAATCCTCTCTGGTCATCGTTATCATAACTATAATTGTGTTGGTAGGTTCTTATCTAGAAACAAATGCATTTCTGCTAAATAAACAAAGAAAAAAATGAATATCTGCAAAATCCTAGCCCGGAGAATAGAGATTATGTTTTAGTGAACACAGAATCTCTCTCTCTCTCTCTCTCTCTCTCTCTTTCTCTCTCTCTCTCAGTCTAAAGTGGAATGTAGTCAATTTGGTACATACCCCTGTAAACTGTGATGTTATTCTACTGTACTAAGAATGCACTTTAAGAAATGGGTGCAGAAAATGACATGCAAAATTCAAGTCCCATTAAAAATCCAGCTCTCCCAACCACTGAATTTGCATATCTCAAGGTATGTGATAAATATCAGTGACCAAAAGTGCATTGATATGCACTTGGCACATTGGACTGTTATTTATTTGTGTTAACTATTCCTGTAGTGCAGTTCAAGCTGGAAGTGGGACTTCCGTTTATCACTGCCAGATGCTGAAGGGACTGCTTTCCTCTGTGTTAGTTCAGCTAAAATACTTTGATTTTAAGAAATCAGTAACATTCTTTGTGAGTGTTTTGACTGGGGGGGGAGGTTTTCTGACTCACAGGACACTGCCTGTTGTTACAGTCCTTCTCATCTCCAATCAAAGTCAGACAGTGCCTAGGAAAAAGTAGGGAGGGAGTTACAGAAATGCTTAGTCCTCAGAGTGTGAGCTGGGCAGGATGGGCTGATTCCTGAACTTGTCAGTGTGTATTCTGACTGTCCTGTCCAGTCACAAGTGTCTACCATCCCACCCCACCCCCCAAAAAAATGTAAATTCATTAGGACATTAAAGAGACACTATCAGCTCCCTTAGACCTCAAAGTGTCCCTAGTTTAAAAAAACACATGTTATGATTGTTCATATTCTGTAGAGACTGTTGGTGCAGCTGGTAGTTTGATTCAAATCCCTTTTTTCTTTTGAAAAGTGAAAAATTGACTGCTCACCATACTGGTGTTACGACACCAAAACATGTTTGTTTATATTTCTTGACCAGCTCCCATTGCATCTTTCCTGGACTCAGGAACACCCCCAACACAATGTAGCCACTCATTATGCAGTGGGAGTAGAGGAGACCATTATTTTGTGTGTGGCTGCACTGTTTGAGGGTGTTTCTAATGTTCAGGAAGTATGCACTAAGAGTAATTCAATGATTTGAAGCAAAACAAAACTGAGCATAGTTATACTTCATTACAATGCATTTTGGTTCTAATAAGCAAGGAGGCAGATAAAACAACTAGCATCATCAATGAATTTTTCAGAAAGTAAGCATTCATAAAACATGGGTTATTGCATAAAAATAATATGCTGACAGCGTCCATTTAAAAAAGGAAATAAAACTGGCAATCTGTCTGCGTTTGTGTGTGAGGTGTGGGCAGGCAGTGTTTGTTGGGGTTTGGTTTCTTAGTGCCTAACAAAACTCAGCCAGTAAGGTTAAGAAATGACAAAACGGACAACAGAACCTCCTGAGCTTGAAGCTTGGACATTCTTGCACCTGTGGGGGAGGTAGCACCGTAACATAAAAGTCCTATTTGGAGTATCCTTGCAGCACCTGGGGGCATCATAGAGCCTTCCAGGGCACTCTTCTATGGTCACTGGCAACTCTGGGCATCAAAGCTCTCTCGAGGGCATTCTCACACCTTGTGGGGTGCTGGCACTGTAACCTGAAATCCATATTTGGGGCATGCTGGCAACACCTGGGACAATACAGATTCTTCCAGAGCACTCTCCCATGGGTCCTGGCTTCTTGTCTGGCATCAAAGATCCCCCAAGGGCACCCTTGCATATCTGAAGTGGAATGGTGGTGGTGGTGCATATATATTCTAAAATGTATCAAAATGCACCACAAAGCATGAAAAATCCTGTAGCTTATGGTGGCCTAGGTGGCCCCAAGACCTTGTGCCTTTTATAATTTCCCTGCGCACCCACAACATTTTTCAAAACTTGGCACCCCTAGGTGCAAGGGAGGGTCGCAACCCTAACATCGAATTTCCTGGCTTTTGTTGCCGTACAACAACCCTAACTGATGCACTAAATGGAGTTTTTTGCCATGATTTTCCCTTCTTTTTGAGAATTAGCAGTATAAACAGTGAATGGAATGTGGCGGGCCCCGCACTCCCACCATTTGATGTTTTGTCACATAGTAACGGTAACAGTAATGTAAACACACACGGAAATGATAATGCACATGGAGAAGTAAATGTAAATGGTAACGCAAATGTTAGGCGAAACGCAAATGCAAAGGGTAATGCACATGGTAGCATAGACGGGAATGGTGACACAAAGGAAACACAAATGGAAGCATGTACAGAAATGCAACTGGTAACAGGCATGATCATGGTACCATAATAGGAAATGCAAATAGTAATAGTAACAGCAGCGATGACACCAAAGGAAATGGAAACGGAAGCGTGTACATAAACACAAATGGTAATACACATGGTGGCGCAAAATGAAAAGCAGAAAAAACAGTAATGGAACTGCAAATGTTAACAGTAATGGAAATGCAAGCGCAAACAAAAAACACAAAGGGTAATGCACACAGTGGCGTACATAGGAACGGTAACGCAAATGGTTATGCAAACGCGTATGGAAATGCAAATGTTAATGTGCACGGTCATGGTACCGCAATAGGAAATACAAATGCTAATGGTAACAGCCATGATGATGCCAAAGGAAACGCAAATGCAAACAGAAGACTGTATGCAAACGCAAGGGGTAATGCACACAGTGACACATAATGAAATGCAAACAGAAACAGTAATGGGAAGGCAAATGGTAACAGTAATGCAAACGCAAGCGCAAATGAAAATGCAAAAGGTAATGCACACGGTGGTGTAGATGGGAACGTTAACGCAAACGTTAACAGAAATGCAAGTGGGAATGCTAACTGTGACAGTAACAAAAGCGCTCACCCTTTTTTTTCACCAGCAGCTGCATAGAGAAACACAGTGAATACAAAGAATGCATGCATAATAATGGGCCTCAGAGCAGAAAATGAGCACTTGGAATGCTAAATTGCTTATACCTCAGGAACCATTCGAAGTAGAAAACAAATTAAAATTTCATATAAATTATGACTTTCCTGGCTAGTTCTGTACTTAGCCCCATTGTGGGGGGCTAAGCATTTTTCCGATGAAAAGTCTGTATCTCGAAGTGTTTCTGAGACACAGGCCCCAAAAGATGTGGCAGATGCCGTAATGATAGTCTATGGGAAAAAGCGTCAACTTCAGAGTACAGTAACTTTACATCCATTTCATATTTTGTCACCACACCACCAAAAGGCACATCTGTGAGATGTTGACTTTCTTCCCTTCAATTTTCAGCCCAAAAGACCAAACTGTTCTTTTGCAGCACGGTGGCAAACAATTCCTGTTATTTTGGGCATAGTGTCGCAAAATAGTGTCACAAATCATGACACTTTTGCAAATGAAATCAGGAAAGTGTTGTGATTGTGACACTATTTTGCGACACTACTTTTCCCAAAAATGTCAAAAACATATTTCTGAGGTGTTTAACCCCCCAAAATAGACATGGCTAGCATCCTCAGGGGTCGACTAGGTGAACACAGAAAGAATTGTGTCCCTAGATGGTCCCAAATTTAAATGCCAAGCATTTCTGTGACCACTAACTGAAAAATAATGCTGACACAACACTAGGGTAATTTGCAACTGTCAAACTTTTTGTTAACTTTTCCCTTTGACTATAATGGGAAACTTGTTTTTTTAATAACTTTTTAACCGTTTAATATTTTTTCACAAAATCTTTGAATGGCACATCGGGGACCCTTGCTGCATGTTCCCTAAAGTTTTTGGACCACTCGCACAAACCGTGCAACCTGTAGGTGCAAGCAAAGAATGCACAAAAAAGTGTAATTACATTACAGAATGTCACTTTATAACTCCACAACTGTATATCCGACAGGTACAAAACGTGGCAGATCCTGAGATCTATGGCATTGCTCTGAGCCTGCCAAATTTCAGGAAAATCCTTCATACAGTGGCAAAGTTATTAAGGTGCAACATTTCACCATTTAACCTTAAATGGGGTACTCAACTCTAACTATGGTGGCACTCTTGCGCCACCATAATATGCTATTTTTGCATCTTATGGTTGTTAGTTTTCAAATTCTTCTAGATGTTTTTCTGTCCACCTGATGGAATCTTGAATGAGTTAAGTAAATGTTATTATTGTATCAAGGCTCTGATCCAGTAGCTCAATAAATACACGCTCACTATAGTATATTATAAAATGACAAAAAACAGTCTTCTGTTTGCAGTTGTTTGATTAGGATTTTTATAACTGGTATACATTATTTTTGTTACATCTATAATGGTCCAATAAAAGGTATCAAATAATTTGCTTCTTTATCACTCATGGTTTGTCAGCAGTTAATCCATTTGATGAGGTCTCCCTTGCCAGAGTTTGACTGTTTCTCCACCCCTCCCTCAAACATACACACACACACACACACACACACACACACTCTCTTACTGTAAGAGACCTCAGTAGCTCTAATCTGTTAAGTCTGGGAAGCAGACCGCAGGCCTGTCAAAAATAAATTTATGTATTTAGTCTGGGTAGCTCACTGAAGACCTGGCATTTTATTAGATATATCTTAAGAGGTTAAAAACAGTATAAATCTTTACAAAATTTGCTGGGAAAGGGCAACATTTATGAGGTATGAATCTTTCCTGAAAAATATTCATCCTCAACTGAAGTTGGTAGCAAAGCATGTTTAAATCTTAATCATTTAAATATGCAAGCTGTTGCATTTTGAAGGGGGGTAAACAAATTTCCAGTTTAATAGGCAACCAATATTTAACAAGCTGTTTCAGTTTCCTAATGGCCATCAGATAAGCAGCTTGGAGTTATTTCTCCAACATTCTAAACAGAAAGAAGGAATTATTTTATTTAAGTTGTCAAATTGATTTGTAGATGTGGAAGGATACATTGAAATGTCCAAAAAATGTGTTCCAGAAAACTCCATTTTCAAGTTAGAGATGGCAAAATGGCTGTAGGCTCCACCCACAGCCATAAAAATAGACACATCATACCACCCTTCCCATATCTTGAAGATGACTCATTCTCTCCTGTGCAGTAGTATACCACGAGCTTACCACTCCCTTTCTCAGCTTCATTCTTTTTTTTTTCCGGCTCATTTTCTGGCTCTGCTTTGGTCCTGGAGAACTCTTTCAGGCACCCACTTACCCTCAGCTCTACCTCGGGGCCTGAAACTCCTCTTTTCCTGGCACCAGCCTGGCTATCCCCTCGTCTCTGATCCCCCTGAGGTGGGGCTACCCTATCCATCTAGGGCACTCTATCTAGAATGTGGGCTGGGCTGGGCTCAGCCCAGGAGTTGAGTGAGTTTGGCCAGCGGAGTGTGGCTGAGAAGGTGGTGCCATTGCCTGTCCCCGGGGGAGAGATTTTCTTAGTTACATCCCCTCCCTCCTCCACCCGGCAGAGCCTGGACATGCAATGATGCCGGACACATCTGCCGTGGCTCTGCATCCCTTGTAGCAGTGCCCCAAACATTGCAGTGCCTCCAGGTGTCACCGGGGGCCACTGCGGTATCGGGCAGAAGCCTGGATCCCCCCCCAGAGAGAAGAGCAGTCCTCCAGATGCTCAAGCCTCTCTCTCCCCTGCCAACCCCCAGCAGCCCAGACTTGTTCCCAAACCCAGGTAGTCAGCATGGCATGAGGTGTGGCATCCAGCGCCCCAACCCTCAGCACCACTGGGCCAGCCTTAATTTCATTCTTTAAATTCTCATGTCTGAGAACATGTGTTTAGCTAAATATAAGTTCTCAATCTTTTGTTCCAGAAATTGTAAACTTAGTAATTTGGCAAACATCTCTTCACAAAACTGTAGGGGGTCAGACCCTTCAACATCTTGTGGGAGGTTACCAATCTTTAAATTCAAGGTCTTCCATTTTTGCTGTTTGACCGCAAATTCTTCAGTCACATCTGCAAGACCTGAGGATACTTTAGGACATTGATCTACCAAAATGCTAACTCTTAACTCGGATGCCTCCAGCTTCAGTAAATTTTTTAACCAGTGTCAAAATAACATTGCCAAACCCTAGTTTTACTTCTTGCAGGATTTTTTTGTTGTGACCTTTTAAACTTATCAGATACTCCATTCATTTCAGTACTGGCTTCTGCACTTTCTGCAACAGGTGTTTCCATTACAATAGGGCTACTCTACAAATTAACTTGACCCTGTATAACCTTTTCCTGATTATTTTTCCTGTTCAAAGCCTGTTAAAAGCTATTTTTTTATCAGAAGCCTTATAAGATTTATTAGGGTTATCTTGGTTATCAAGTGTATCCTGCTTCTACATAGTTTCAGCTGACCTTGTTTTTGGTAAGGTCGACATCTCCTTAATTTGTAAAATTTCTCTGTTACAAACTGGGGAATCCAAATAGTCTCGTATCGACTGCTGTGCCCACTTCTCAAACCCCAAAGCTGAATCACTTTTTTGTCTTTTAGACAGGTTACGTCTTTTGTGGGGAGTGGAAGGAAAAGAGGCCACTGCATTGTGTGTTTCTGATGAGCTACCAAATTGAAAAATAAATGTACTTTCTGACTTCGGAACTCATTCCCTTTCCAAAACTGGTCACTCTAGATTTTTTTTCTTGCCAGCTCTACCTTCTTCAAGCCCATTCATGCCTTTTAACTTTTTGTAAAAAGTAAAATGAGTACCTTTCAGGGCCAGACTATCTGGATTTGTTACCTGCAGCTGAACCGGCTGTTGCAAATTGTTGGCAACCCAGACTTCATCTTTCACCTGCTTTGGCTTTTGTGTTCCTTGTTTGAATTCCAGTGTTGTCCTCACATGTGGCACTTTAGCATTCTTGCTGTCTTTTATCACCCTAGCCCTTCTAAATTGTTTAGACATACCCACACAATCTCACAAAGCACATATAGAAAACAAGAAAAGGAGGGTTTTGTTTTCCAATTATTTAATCAGGAGCGGCACACTAAGCTGAAAACTTATCTACAGGTGCAACCTGGGAGCACAGGGAAATTAAGTGACTTGCTCAGGGTCACACAGTGTGCAAGTGGGGGCTGTGAGATTCAAAATCCAGGCCTCCATATTTGCAGCTCAGAGCCTTAAACCACTGCCCCATACTGCCTCCCTGCCTTCCAATTTCCTGACATAAATGTCAAAGTCAGATCAGGTGAAACTCATTGTGCACAGACAAAAAATCAATCAGTCATCTTGCCCTATGTTTTTTTGCACATGTAGGTGAAAAGAGGAAGACTAAGAGAGGGATTGTTAGGTTAAAAGGGGGGAACTGTATGGGGGGGGTGCCACGAAAAGGCAGACATCCTGAACAAATACTGTACATTTGCTTAGTGTTCACAGAGGAAGGACAAAGGGAAAGGGCAACAAAAAGTAACAGAAGTTTTGGATGGAGGGACTGGGCACTGGTCCTTTTTTGGAGGTGAGAGCTCTGAAGGGACTCGCTAATCTGAGGGAGGACAGATGGGGTGCATTCAGGGGTATTGAGGGAGCTCAAAGAAAAGCTAGCTGTACCTGTGACAGTTTTATTCCACAGCTCACTGGAAACAGGTGTCGATCTGGAGGACTGGGGAGAGTGGGTGTAGTCCCACCGCACAATAGCGGTAGCAGGGACGAGGTTGGCAATTATAGGTAGTCCCACCGCACAAAAGCGGTAGCAGGGACGAGGTTGGCAATTATAGGTAGTCCCACCGCACAAAAGCGGTAGCAGGGACGAGGTTGGCAATTATAGGTAGTCCCACGCACAAAGCGGTGGCAAAGGCCCGAGGTTGGCAGTCATAGGTAGTCCCACGCACAAAGCGGTAGCAGGGACAGGTTGGCAATTATGGTAGTCCCACAGCACAAAACGGTAGCAGGGGACGAGGTTAGCAATTATAGGTAGTCCCACCGCTTTGTGGCGGTAGCAGGGACGAGGTTGGCAGTGATCATTAGTCCCACCACAAAAGCGGTAGCGAGGGCCAGTT
Source organism: Neoceratodus forsteri (assembly GCA_016271365.2). Taxonomy (NCBI): domain Eukaryota; kingdom Metazoa; phylum Chordata; order Ceratodontiformes; family Ceratodontidae; genus Neoceratodus; species Neoceratodus forsteri. The sequence continues at coordinate 5,344,872 of CM057449.1, read as the reverse complement.
GGCAGTACTAGGTAGTCCCACCGCACAAAAGCGGTAGCAGGGACGAGGTTAGCAATTATAGGTAGATCCCACCGCACAAGCGGTAGCAGGGACGAAAGTTGGCAATTATAGGTAGTCCCACCGCACAAAAGCGGTAGCAGGCGAGGGTTGGCAATTATAGGTGATCCCACCGCACAAAAGCGGTAGCAGGGGCGAGGTTGGCAATTATAGGTAGTCCCACCGCACAGCGGTATGCAGGGACGAGGTTAGCAATTATAAATTGTCCCACCGCACAAAGCGGTAGCAGGGACAGAGGTTGGCAATTATAGGTAGTCCCACCGCACAAAAGCGGTAGCAGGGACGAGGTTGGCAATTATAGGTAGTCCCACCGCACAAAAGCGGTAGCAGGGACGAGGTTGGCAATTATAGGTAGTCCCACCGCACAAAAGCGGTAGCAGGGACGAGGTTGGCAATTATAGGTAGTCCCACCGCACAAAAGCGGTAGCAGGGACGAGGTTGGCAATTATAGGTAGTCCCACCGCACAAAAGCGGTAGCAGGGACGAGGTTGGCAATTATAGGTAGTCCCACCGCACAAAAGCGGTAGCAGGGACGAGGTTGGCAATTATAGGTAGTCCCACCACACAAAAGCGGTAGCAGGGACGAGGTTGGCAATTATAGGTAGTCCCACCACACAAAAGTGGTAGCAGGGACGAGGTTGGCAATTATAGGCCAGTCAGCCTGATATTGGCAGTGAGAAAAATAATGGAATCACTGCTGAAGGAAAGGACTGAGAAATGTAGTGAATTGAGTTGGATACAAGACCTGAAGCAGCATGTCCAATGAATCTGATAGATTTATGGGCACCCCTCTTCTCCTTTCTTGAGTATGCTATAGTGTCCTCTTTAAGTTTCCTTTTCCCTCTCAGGTCTTTTTTCAGGGAGGTTATTGTGGTGACCTCCAAGCGTATGTGAAAGGATTGCGTTTATTATTGTTGGTTTTAGTATGTAATAGCACTATGTCATAAAATACCTTGATATATATATCTTGGCCGGATTATTCAAAGGGGTTGCGCATGGTGCAACAGAGTTTTACCAGTGCAACCCCGCACTGCACCCCGGAGGGATATGAAAAGGTTGCGAAGCACAGCGCAAATCCCAATGTGCTGGGGTGCAATGTAAATGTATGTGGCACAGATGCAGGGGGCGTGCCCATGCATATGCGGCACATCCCGATATTCAGCCCGGGATGTGTGGCACATATGCTGGCACAACCCTGCATTGCACCACATAGGGGGGCTCAAAGTTGAGCTTGTGAAGAGTGGGAACAACTCCTGACCACCCACAGGCAGGCTGCTGTACTGCAGGGTGCAACACAGCAGCCGCCAGCTGTGGGTGGCCACCTGCCCAACCAGAACACTGTCCACAAGCACCCATAGCTCCCTGGTAGTCTAGTGGTACTCTCCTTCCTCCTGTTTCCCCAATTGCTGTTTAATAGCTGTACAAGTTCCCTGGTAGTCTAATGGTATACCCCGCCCCTAGCCCCGATTGCAGTAAATCACCATATTTGAAGTCTAGTGATCTAGTGGCACCCCTCGCCCCTCCCACCCACACAGGACCCCTTGCCCACCCCGCTCCCCCCATCATCTGCGGGTGGCTGCAACCCACCCCCATACCACCCAGCTGCCCGCCGAATGACAGGTACAGTATGGGCTGTATGTCCATTGGTCCACAGTGTGGACCAATGGGCTTTCAGGGCATACTGTACTAGACAGTCCCAAATATGTGAATTACTTCATTCACATATTTGGGACTGTCTAGTACAGTATGCCTAGCAAGCCCATTAGTCCACACTGTGAATCAATAGGCTTACAGCCCGTACTGTACCTGTCATTCGGTGGATGGCCAGACGGTATGTAGGTGGGTTGCAGCCGCCCACCAATGATGGGGGGCCAAGTGGGGTGGGCAAGGGGTCCTGTGTGGGTGAGAAGGGTGGGGGGATGCCACTGGATCACCAGGGACTTTACATATGGTGATTTCCCGCAGTCACGGCAATGGGCAGGGAGTACCACTAGACTACCAGGGAACAGTCATACGGCAATTTACAGTGATCGAGGCTAGGAGCTGGGGGTACTACTAGACTACCATGGAGTCTGTAAGACTATTAACCAGTGATCAGGGACACAGGAGGGAGGGAGGGGGGTACTACTAGACTACCAGGGAATGTTTAAGGCTATCAACCGGCGATCACGTAAATGGAAGGGGGGGTTACCACTAGACCACCAGGGAATTTGTATGGCTATCAACCAACAATCATGACTATGGGGTAGGGGATGCCCCAGGACCCCCACTGCACACGTCATTGTTTGAAAGATGCCAGATGCAATTCGCCGGGCTGTCCTGCGCAAGGCATGCAAATAGGGCCATAATGACATGCAAATGGCCCCATTTGTGCCTTGCATATATTATGGCCTCATTTGCATGCCCTCTGCTGAATATTGCGGGTGATGCACCCAGTGTAACTGCATTTCTGCTGGTGCATCCCGTGCTTCCTGTCTGCAGCTTGTGCTGTGTGCAGTGCCACTGCACCCGTGCGCTGTCTGTGCCATATTCAATGGTGCTGTGCCATGGCGCATCACCGTTGAATATCACCTGGTCCTGGCCCCGGCGCATCCCGGTAGTGCTGTGCCCATGCTTGCGTCACTGCCAGGCACAGTCTGAATATCCTGGCCCTTATGTTTATGAAACCTGTAAATGTTGAAAATACCATGGCACTGGTGTTTTTGATTATGGTAAAATATACTAGGTGACTATTATAGAAATGAAGTTAGTTGTGCTATTTAAAATGCATGTAAAATGCTGTGAACTGAACAAGTCTAAAACTGTGTGGTGATTTGCATATATCCCATGATGTTATGCATTATGGAAGTATGTATGATGTTGTATTTCTTTGAAACTTGATTTGTTGTCAATGCTCTTTGGGGTAACCCCCTTTTTAGTGATTATGCATTGAGGTTCTTTGTCCATAGCTTGTTTGTTTTTTTTCTTTTTTCTTTTTAAGCCCCCACTACCCAACCAAACAAGACCCACATAGGGATGAAGGGCGTTCAGTGAAAAGTGGTTAGATCAGAATTCAGTATCAGTAGATGTACTGTACATAGTCTGCTGCAGCAATCTGATGTACTGAAGAAGGAATACAATATTGTAGAACTTTATTTTCTGTATTTTGAATGAACATCACACAGAGACTGTGTGATGAACCTGAAGTTCTGTGTCTGGTACATCTGTAATTCCACAACCCCTCCACAGATCTCAATATGTTCACCCTGGAAGAGAGGGGATGGGGGGGTGATATACGAACATAAAAAATGGCAGCTAAAATAGGCCCCATGGTCTGTTGAGTCTGCATAATTGTGCAGCTAGCCCCTCATCTCGCAGCTGCCTTTACCACTCCTCCCCTCCTTAGTTTTACCCACACCATGTTCCATCCCCTCTTGAAACTGCCTACGGTTTTGCAGGCCACCACCTCCTGTGGTAGAGCATTCCACTTATCCACCACCCTTTCCATGAAGAACTGTCTCCTTACCTCCCTCCTGAATCTCCCTCCTCCAGTCCGTAACTGTGCCCTCTTATGTCCTCCTCTTCTTAATTGGAGGATCCCCTCTGTTCAAGTCTTGTTTATCCCTTTCATGTTCCCCTTATCCCTCATCCTCCAAGGATTACGTACCTAGCTCACTCAGCCTTTCCTCATAAGGCTTGCCTTCCAATCCCTGGATTATCTTTGTTACTGTACTCTGCATTCCCTCCAACAATCTGACATCCTTCTTCAGGTACAGACACCAGAAATGCACACAGTACTCCAGCTATGGCCTGACCAGTGACCAGTACAGGGGAAGGATTACCTCCCTACTTTGGGGGAAGATTCCCCTCGCTATACACCCCAGCATCTTGCTGGCCTTTTTGCTGCTGCCTTCCTACACTGAGCAGAGTTGTTCATGCTCCCTGTTATAAGTACCCCTAGATCCTTTTCCCCCACGGTGCTTCCCAGCTGTACTCCTCCCTGCTGATAGTCCCTCCCCTGGTTCTTTGCTCTGAAGAGCATTACCTTGCACTTCTTGACACTGAACCCTGCTGCCATGTTTCTGACCTTTCCTGCAGTTTAGTGAGGTTGTCCTGCAACCCCCTTCCATCCCTCAATGTCATCAACCACTGTCCCCGGTTTGGTGTCATCTGCAAACAGACTGATCTTACTTAGGATCCCATGTGAGATATCAGCTGTAAATATCCAAAACAACACCGGGTCCAGAGCTACCCTGCTCATCACTGCCCTCAGTTCTGAGAGATCCCCCTCCCACTACCACCCACTGCTGCCAACCCCTTAGTCAATTCTTCATCCATTTCACCATCTTTGCCCCACCCCCACAAATTACAGCTTTCCCCCAGCCTCCTATGTGGCACAGAGTCAAAGACCTTGCTGAAGTCCAAATACAGGATGTCCACTGCATGCCCTGGTCTAGTTCCCTTGTCACCCAATAACAGTACTCAGTGAGGATGGTCTGGTAGGATCTGCCCTAGATAAACCCATGTTGATACCCAGTCTGGAGTCCATTGTCCTCCAAATGGGTCACCAGTCTCTCTTACAAGATTGTTTCTATGAGCTTCCCCATGATTAATGTGAGGCTCACTGGCCTGTAGTTTCCCAGATCATCCTTTGGACCACCTTTGTGGATGGGCACCACATGGGCCATCCTCCAGTCCTGTGGTACATATCCTGTGTCCAGAGAGGCATTGAACAGATCAGCCACTGGCCCTGCCAGAACCTCATCCAGCTCCTTGAGTAACCTAGGGTGAATGCTGTATGGCCCAGGTGCCTTGTCCACCCTCAGTGCCCTCAGTCCTTCCAGTACCCTGTCCTCAGTAATCTTCACATCTGTTCACTCCATCCCCCCTGCCTACCTCACCTCTCTCTCCCCTATGATACCTGACCGTCTTTTTCTTGCATGAATATAGAACAGAAGTATTCATTTAATGCTTCTGCCTGATCCTCCCCTCTCTCCACCCACCCCCTGTCCTTTTTTATCCTCACTATTTGATCCTTGTTCCTTCTTTCCCTTATGTATCCGAAGAAATCCTTTTTTCCGTTTTTAGTACCCTGTGCCAGCCTCAGCTCCCTGGAAGCCTTGGCTGCTCTGACTAGTTTAAACATAGAATTTGATGGCAATAAGAACTGCTTGGTCCACCTAGTCTGCCCATTTTCCTACCTAACAGATAAGCTGCAGATCCTAGTTAACCAACAGCTTACTTCTTCCTACCCCCCAATAAGACCGTCTTATGTCTGTCTCATGCATTCTTGAATTCCCCCACTGTTCTTGACTCCATGACCTCCTCAAGGAGGCTGTTCCATGCATCCACAACCCTCTCCATGAAAAAATACTTCCTCACATTACCTCTGAGCCATCCTCCCTCTATCTTCAAATTGTGCCCCCTTGTTCTTGTACATCTCTTTTTCTGAAAGATGCTACCTTCTTGGACTTTGTTGATTCCCTTGAGGTACTTGAAAGTTTCTATTATGTCCCCTCTCTCCCTTCTTTCCTCAAGGGTATACATAGTAAGCTCCTTTAGTCTTTCTTCAAAAGTCTTCTGGTGCAGGCCCTGCACCATTTTGGTTGTCCTCCTCTGGACAGCCTCCACTCTGTCTATATCTGTGCAGAGATGGGGTCTCCAGAACTGCACACAGTACTCCAGATGGGGGTCTCACCAACGGTCTGTACAGAGGGATAACAACTTCCTGTTTTCTACTATTGATGCCTCTCCCTATGCATCCCAGTATCCCCCCAGCCTTCCTTACTGCCTTCTCACATTGCTTGCCCACCTTAGGTCATCTGATATAATTACCCCCCAGGTCCCTTTCCATTAGTTCATTAGACTAGTTTGGTGGCCTCTCTGGATTTCTTCATGAACATCTTCTTGTCTCCTCCCCTTCCTAAATTTTTGAACCTCCGGAATGCCTCTTTCTTGACCCTCACCCACTCCCTGGCCTCTTGAGTCATCCAGCTGGGCTTCTTTACATTCCCTTTTTTTCTCTGTGTTCTAGTACATGCCCATTTTATGAAATCCCATTTCTGTTTTGTGTTCCAGCCTAGCTGAATCCCCTCCAGGTGCTCCACCATAATTTCCCCCATCTTTTTTAACATCTGACAACCTATAGTCAATAACCTTAATAATAATAATAATAATAATAGGGGGGTCATGTGACCGCTTCATGGCTGAGGATGTGCCTTTATCGAGCTCTGTTCCCCAGGTGAATAAAAATAAGAAATCCACCGGAATCTCTCGCTCAAGGAAAGATTGAAGGAGATTAAAAGTTAAACGCTGCATCATGGACGAATATGTGGTACCGACGGGGGGTAAATAGCAACAGGCAGGCACAAAAAACAACAAAAAGCCATCAGCCACGGGACAGCCTAATATTACAGGCCCCATCTCTATCTCGGCCACCGAAATGGCAGTGATAGGCCAAGAATTGAAGGATCAACTATTGAGAGCTTTGTCCCCACAATCAAAAAGACTGGAAAGCAAAATCGAAGGCAGGCTGGCCACCATGGATGCCCAACTAGAGCAGCAACAAGAGCAGTTGGAGGAGGTGGAGGGCTGTATTTCGACAGCGGAGGACACTCTTCACCCAAAGACGAGATGGGTGGAGGACCTGGAGAAGCAGGTTAAAGACCTAAGGGAGGTCCTGGACTACCAGGAAAATTATCACCGGAGGTCCAATCTGTGGCTCCGGGGTCTTCCCAAAGGTAAAGAAGGATCAGATATGCTTGGATTCTGCGGGAAGATATTGCCAGCATTACTGGGTCTGAAGCCAAAGGGGGGCCGTTATAAATTGGAGCGAGCACATCGGGCAGTGCAGCTGTGACCCGAGGATGGACACCCACCGAGGCAAGTAACATTTCACTTCCATAACTTCCAGGATAGACAGGAGATGTGGAAGGCATATAAAAGTATGCCAGAGCTTAAGTTTGAGGGAGTATGCCTGTTCATATCCCAGGATCATTCTGCAAGGGTCAGTAAAAAGAGATGGGAATTCAATGACGTGATTGCTGACTGTCAGCAATCAAAGCTTGAATGGTACATGATTTTCCTGCCCACCATGAAAATTAGACATGAAGGAGCTACGTGTAGCTTCTGGGAAGTGGATAAGGCAGCTAAGCTTGTGACGGAGCTGAAGAAAAAGATAGACTGACTGCCCCGGAAAGAAAGAGGAGAGATTACGCTGGTCGGGTGGAGAAGATGCTCAGTTTTCCCCTGTAAATAGTTAAGGAAAATGTTTAAAATGGTGAGTTGAAACCTGTTGCAGCAGTTGTATGTGATTATTGGAGGATGCCTGTTCTGACCGTCATTCCGGATGACTGTGGGATGTAATCGGTGGTGGTACCCCTTTAAGAGTGACTGACCTGATTGTAAGTTCCCTAAGCTATCCACAAGTAACTCTGGGCTGTGACCGGAAGAAATGAAGAGAGGCAGGGAGAATGCTCTGTCTATGAGATGGATGAACTTGACCTCAAGGGACGATTGCTAGTTGTGACACATGCAATAATAGCCCCTGCGCCATTGAACGGGAGGATCACGGAGGCCTGATCCACAAGGGGGGCCTGAGCGTTGAAAATTATTTGTGTGGCCTAGCCTTGTGGAGTGGAAAAGGTACACAGTCTTTTAAGTGAGGGGGAGTGGAGGAATCTGTATATCTGCATCTGATGGGAAGGAGGGGTAGAAGGGGTTAGGGAAGGGGCTCAATGCTGAAATGTGAACTAAAGTTTGACAGTATTTGATGGAGGATGGAGAGAAATGACTGCTTTGGTCAAAACATTTTTTGAGGGGTCGCTGAGCAAGACCCTGAGGGAGGATTTTAAATGTGGCCTGCAAACCTCGTATCCCTCATGCTGTCAAATGACCAGAATGATGAGACCCAACTCACAAGAAGGGCCTGCGCGTTGAGAATGAATCGCAGGGTCTAGCCTTGTGGGGGGGGAGAAGGAAGAAAACAAGAGATGTAGCTTAACTAAGGGAAAGTGGGGTCAGATGAATATGTATGCTGATATACACAGGAGTGACTGCAAGAAGGAAAGGAGAGGCAAGTGATATGGCAAGAGGGGATGCTAAGCTGAAAGGGCAGGTGATTAAGCGCGATAATATCTTGAATGCAGAGAAAGAGGAACTCCTTGGGCTTAAGATTAAGTAGGCACCTAAACAAGATGAAGGAATGAGAGATAGGTGGAAAAAGAACACAATAACCCGGGGGTGGGGAAAGGTTGATCAAAATTGTTTTTTGTATCAAACCCTTTAGAATATCCATAGAGGAGAGAACATACTAGTTGTATCAATTTTGTATGTTTCTAAAAGTAGAAGGGGAGATTGTAATGTATATGGTTGGGGGGGCATAGTTCAAAGGTTACATGTTATGTGTTTAGAATTAGAATTGTTTGTTAGGTCCACATTACAATATAGAACAAGAAAAGAAATGCTGTACTTTATGCTGGCCATAGATCTGAACCCTGGTTTAAAGATGGGAGAGCTGCATGTATTAATATCAGGATGGATCAGAAGGAGAGGGTGAATATAGTCTCATGGAACATTCAAGGCTTCTCCTCCCCGGTTAAATGTACCAGTCTTCTGATGGCTCTTAGGAGGGTGCGTGCTCAGGTTGCCTTACTACAAGAAACACATTTGACTCATGCAGAGCACCAGAAGCTGTTGAGGAACTGGGTTGGGTCATGCCACACTGCCTCCTTCACCTCACACAAGAGGGTGGTGGCAATATTGATACACAAGCACCTTCCTTTTAAGGTTACATGAGTGGTGCAAGACAAGAATGAGGGGAGATACGTATTTGTTGAGGGAATGCTGCATGGGACACAGGTCACTTTCGGGAGCATCTATGTACCTGCTGTGTTTGAGCCCTCGTATTATCGGTCCATTCTAGATCTGTTTATAAGAGAACAATTTCAGGGACTGATAATGAGTGGAGACTTCAATTGTACTCCGGACCCAAAGATGCATCATTTGGGAGGTAGGGTCGGGGGGGAAGCTGCATGAAACAGTGGAGGGAAGGCTTAGAGGATTTAGATCTACTGGATGCATGGAGAATGGCCAATCCCACACTGAAGGAATATATCTTTTACTCCAATCCCCATAAGACGTGGTCCAGACTGGACCACATCTACATTGAAGGAAGGTGGTATCACAAGATGGCAGAAGTTAGGCACGGGCCTATACACATTTCAGACCATGCCATGGTGATTATGCCACTAGAATTAGAGACCAATGGGCTGAAACCTGCCTCATGGAGATTCCCGCTGTACCTGCTGGGAAAGGAGGAGTTTAGGACCTTTTTGAAAGAGCAGCTGGGGAGATATGTGGAGCTTGATAAAGAAATGGAACCATCCAGACAGGTGTTTTGGGATGCAGTGAAGGCCTACTTAAGAGGGGCTATTATAGGCTATGTGGCAGGATATAAGAAGGAGCAGCTTAAGCGTCAAGAAGAGTTGCACCTGCAGGTTAGGGATTTGGAGCGTAGAGCAGCTGGGGGGGGAGGAGGAGGTTCTACAGATGCTGACAACGGCACCGGGGACCCTTAATAATATCCTAGCTGAGCTGGCAAGAAATCAGATGTGATTTGTAAAACATAAGTTTTATGAGTGGGGTAATAAACCAGGGCCCATGCTGGTGAACCTCATTAGAGGCAGAAGGGGGACTGTGAGAATCCAGGAGATATGAGGGGAAGGAGGAGTCCTGATTAGAGAGCCCCAAGCTATCGGGGATAGGTTTAAGAAGTTCTGCCAGGCCTTATACAAGGCTGAGTGTGAAGGTGCAATGGATAGAGCAAGAGAATTTCTAGATAAGATCAAAATCCAGGGAATCACTGAGAAGCAGCGAGAAGAGTTGGGCAGGGACATTTCCAAGAAAGACATCAGAGTGGCCATACAACGCATGAAGCCAGGCAAGGCATCTGGGCCAGATGGCCTCCCAGCCGAGTTCTATAAGGGATTAGGACAGGAAGTGGTGGACTTGCTCTGGGAGTTATTCCAGGAGCCTAGGGAGGGAAATCCACTGCCACCCACTATGGAGGTAGCGACGATATGTGTCATACTGAAACCTGGAAGAAGCCCCCAGGAATGTGTCGCATATTGGCCTATATCCCTGTTGAATGTAGATGCTAAGATCTATGCAAGGTTCTAGCCATCTGTCTGGATGTGTTGCTACCACAGATAGTACACCCAGAACAAACATGTTTCATACAGGGCAGGCACTCCTACCATAATGTGAGGAAGGTCCTGAACATGGTGCATTGCTCTTCTCAGTGTCCAGGGATGACAGCAGTTTTGTCCCTGGATGCCGAGAAGGCTTTTGACTGAATTTAATGGGGATACCTCTTTGAGGTGTTGAGCAGATTTGAACTAGGTGAAAGATTTATTGATATGATTAGGGCTATCGGAGCGGTTCTCCCTGTTTAGGAGGATGAGACAGGGGTGTCCGCTTTCCCCACTACTATCTGATTTGGCAATTGAGCCTTTGGCCATAGCCATTAGACAGAATCCACATATCAAAGGAATTGGGGGTATGGGAGACAAACAACACAAAATGTCGTTTTATGCGGACAACATGATTTGTATCTAAGTGATCCAGAGCACTCCATGCCCCCCCCATTAGAACATATAGAGGGGTTCGCTACCTTCTCAGGATATAAGATAAACCTAGACAAGACAGAGGAAATGTACCTAGGGAAGGGGATGGTAATGTGGAAGGAATTGTGGGGGTTTAAGAGAGGTCAGCTCATCCTTTAAATACCTGGGGGTAAATATTGGAAAGACTATTCCAGAACTGTATGGTTTGAACTACACTCCACTGATTAAGGACATTGTAGCAGAAATGAGGAGTTGGAGAGCATTGCTGCTGCCTTGGATAGAGAGAAAGAATTTAATCTAAATGAATATTTTACCAAGGATCCTCTACCTGCTACAGATGCTACCAATGGGCCTTAATAAGAGGGATAATAAGAAACTGGAAAGGGGCTTTTCTGAATTTTATGGTAGGGGAAAAGGGCAAGAATCAGCTTGGGCAGGCTAAAGGCAAGTTCAAAAGGGGGGGGTTAAATTTTCCTGACATGAAGAGTTATTATCTGGCTGCGCAAATGAGAATTGTCAAAGACTGGCTTGCTAAACCTGAAGCAGCTAGCTGAATAGACCTGGAAGAAATGGAGGCCCAGGGTAGGCTTTCGGCATATCTAGCTAGAGGAGGGAAGAAGGCATAAGTATCTCAGGCTCGGATTAACCCCCTGGTGCTAATGGTACTGGAGAGCTGGACACAGAGCAAGAAAGCTCTGGGAAGTCTGGAGGCAGAGACGATACTCCTGCCATTATGTGGAAACCCCTTCTTTCGTCTGGGACTGGTGGACCCAGGATTTGAGGAGTGGAACACTAGGGGGGTGCATTATATAGATGACCTCTTCAGGGGAAGGACACATGCTTCTTTCAGGAGCTCACAGAGAACAGAAGAGGACCAAATAACCACTTGTTTTGATTCTTCCAGGCCAGGGATTACTGTAAACAGATAAGGAAGCAGGGGCTGCAGACATCTTCATTGGAACAGGCAGAGGCCCTGATTTGCAGGGCTAGGAGGGATCCCAAAGGTATGGTGGGAGCTATGATCCATATAACATGGGACAATCTTCAAGATATGACACGCAGCACTAGGAGTCTGTGGGGAAAAGGATCTGGGATTTTCAATATCTGACTACAATTGGAGAATCATTTTACAAATGCATATGGGCCTACTCTTGTCAAATAAACATAAGGAATCAGCTTATAAATTTATACATAGGCTCTGCTGACCCCCAGTGGTCCTACACATATACCAGACGGAAGTGTCTGATATCCGTAACAGGTGCAAAGAACAGAGGGGTACATACTTCCACTGTTTCTGGGCATGACCCAGGTTACAAACATTCTGGAAAAGGATAGTACAGAAAATGAGTGGTAATCTGGGGTCAGACATACCTCTCACCTCAATTGACCTACTGTTTGGCATAGAGATGGGAGGGGGAGAGGAGTGGTCCCCACATAGAAAATGGGTCAGAGTTAGGGTTGTCAGAACTAGTTCGATAAAGATTCGAACCCTCTTCGAACTCTGGTGTTCGAGTTCTAATTTAGAACTCGAACACTACAGGGTTCACAAAAGGGTTTGAATCATTACAATTGCCACCTGCAACTGCCATCCCAACCCAACTTATCCGAAAGAGTCCCATTCCATCCTGACCCATTCCCAACTTCACAGTCCCATCGCGATCCCGGCACCAGCTGAAGAATGCAGCTGAAGTCACGGTGGGGGGGTTCCTGGGTGTTCTGTACCCCTCCCGCTTGCCAAGTCCAGTGCAAATAAATTAACATTTCTCCCATTCTCCCAGTCAGTGCCCCCCCCCTCCCTTGGAGAGGAGATTTACTCACACACATCATGATCTGATTATGCTACCAGTGTGACCTGCTGCACTGTTATCTCCTCCAAGATGCAGCAACTGTTGGCCTTTAAACGGAGCGGGGCTGGCAGTCAGTATGTCTAGGAGGCAGGGCGGGGAGTCGGCTGATGAGTATGGATGAGTGCCCTGCCTCCCGCGCCACTGAGAATACATGAGGAGCTTTGGTTTTGCATCACATGACTGCATTTGGAGTGGTCATGTGATGCAGAGCCACCAAGGAGAAGCACAGTCAGCACAGAAGCCAGGCACTTTCCCGCATCGGTCAGAATGAGAGGCTGGAGGGTGTCTGTCTGGTGATGTGTGTCAAGCAGCTCAGATTTTTTTGCAGGCAGTGGGCAGCCTGTTCAACATCTCCTCCTTGGCACTGGCACGTTTGGGACTGTGGGGGACTCAGGGGCTCGGGCAGGCAGCAGCAAATTTGAACAGGGCAGAAGAGGCTAGCATTCTCATTCTGTGGCCTAGGCCGTGAGGGTGACTAACCGGCAGGCAGGCCAACACTTGAACAGTCACTGTGTCTGATTGAGGGTCACTGTAATTTTAAGGTAGCTGCAGGCAGCTTAGACAAGGGGGCATAATAAAAATGACCTTGATGAGGGGAAAAAAACAAACAAACAGGTTCAACGTCCTGGTGGGAGTTACAACTTCTGTGTCTCGGGACTGATGGCTCAAATTAGCTGCCATAACTTGAATATGGTTTAGTCAAGTGGGGATAAAGTTAGTGATGACTAATTTTTGGGCCATCACTTGACTGCAATATTAAACGAACTTACATGGGGCTAATCTTTGGGGGGGGGGCTGAACTTAGCACATCTAAGGGAATGCAGGTGACCCCAGATGAGAATGCATATTAAAGAAACAACATACAACAAGGGAGCTGATGTGCAGTGTGTATCATAATGGAATATGATTAAAAACAAAACATCAAAGGTATTGTAGGGGTTCATAGTAACAGAATGTGAATAGATCTACAGCAGAGAAAGGTAAGGGGAGAAAAAAAACTTGAGTTCAACTGAAATACCTGGGATTTTGATGCATTTTGTAAGAACAGTTATTGCCTAAAATGCATGAAACTGCACCATTTAACTCCCCAATTGTAATATTTGCAGGGGACATGCCCCCAGACCCCATATAGAAGTGTTTGGGAAACTTCCCCCACACCAAATCCTGGCTATGCCCCTGAGCCACTCCATCCCCCTCCCATGACATCCTGACTGTAACGGTATTATTGTTGCCATGGGGGGGCAGCTGTTTTTGTTTGAGCAATCACTCCCGGTCACAGTGTACCACCTGACCATCTGCTATGTGGTCAGGTGGTGGTCGGGTACAGTTAGTGAGCCTCATGGGATTTAGAAGCAGCTGAAGTGCGGCTGCATCACTGGGGCTCTCTTCATTCAGTCACTGGTGGAAAATGGAGGCGGGAGCGCAGCTTGTGCGCTCTCAGAGTGACTGCGTCACTGGCTCACTGCGACTTTTAAAGTTGTGGGCTGGAGTAAGTTGCTAATAAAAAACAGAATTTCTGTGGCTGTGCCATTAAATAGCTGAAAAATAAAAATAAAGGGGGGTTGGTTGGGGAAAAGGAAGGGGAGAGAGTCGAGGCCAAGGAGAGGAAGGAAAGGGTGCAGGTGGGAACTGATGGAGCGGTTAGAGGACTGTCTGGAGGAGTGGACGATGATCTTGGAGAGTCAGGACTCAGGAGGGAGGAAAAAAATGGATTAAGGAAAAAAAAGTTTAAGTAAACTTGTCTTGCACAGTACTTAACTTGCAGACTGCTGCCTGCATGTGTGTGTGTGAGAGAGAGACACTCTCATGTGACACTCGTGGCACTGTTGGGAGGATGGAAGATCACACTTGCTTGAAGAGGGTGAAGGAGATCATATTTTGATTTTTCCTTGTGTGACAGAGAAAAAAAAGTTAACAAACTTTACTGAGTGTGATGAAACTTGTTCAAAACCAACAAACAGAAAAAAAAATCTAGTCCCACGAAAGAAAAAAATGTCTGGAGGACAGGAGTCTCAGTCTGGGCTGTGCATTCACCCTAAAAAAGCTCCTGATAGAAGGCCCATTATGGCATTTTTTTTGACACAGTACTCCTGTGTTGTGTGTTTCTTTCCACTACGTCTTCAGTGCTGTAGCCAATCAATCACCCTGCTGCTGCTGTGTGCCCTTTGACTGTACCCAACCCAGTGTGTGTTACCGTGAGAAGCCCAGTGGCATGTTGCACTGTGTCGTAACCTTTAAATACATGACAGAAGCCTAGAACTACATTACGTTGTTGGGAGAAGAGACAGAAAAATCTCATTCCCTGTATTGTGTGTGTGACGCCATCTCCTGTGGTCAGCCATCATCACCCTGCTGCTGTGTGCCCTTGGACTGTACATGACTCAGTGTGTGTTACTGTGAGAAGCCCAGAGGCCCGTTGTGTCGTGGCATTATCCTTAAATACATGACAGAACCCTAGGAATACATTTTGCTGACTGCAAGTAAAGAAGGGTCACTACTAGAAGAGTGGTGCTTGTAAAGTCCCAAAAAGTGTTCAGTCAGAACAAATAGGACTCAGCACTCTTTTTCAAAATGAAATATTCATATGCCAGCAAACATTTTTGTGGTGAAAATAAGCAATACATTCGGTGTAGCCTGAGGAGACTACCACAGACCAAATGTTTCCCATTAGAACTGACAAAACACTCAGTTCGAGTGTGAAATGTTGGTCTGTGGTAGTCTCCTCAGGCTACACCAGATGTATTTCTTATTTTTCCACAATACATTTTTAAAAAGAAGAAATCAGATGGTATGTGAATACTTTGTTTTGACAAAGACTGCTGAGTCCTTTTTGTTTTGACTGAAATACATTACATTGTTGGGAGAAGAGACAGAAAAATGTCTGTCCCTGTATTGTGTGTGACTCTGTCTCCTATGGTCAGCCCATCACCCTGCTGCTGTGTGCCCACTGACTACACTGTACCTACCCAGTGTGTGTTACTGCAGAATGTCCTCAAGTTCAGATTTTTTATTATCATCATTTCTGGCAGCACAATTAAAAAAATTGGGTTTGAGTTCTAGGCTAGAACTAGAACCCAGAACTTCAGAAGGTTCTGACAACCCTAGTCAGAGTCCTGCTTGCACAGGCCAGACAGACTATCTGGAACACTTGGGTATCGGCACTGGATTGATCTTACAGACGGGGACTTAGGACCTAAACAGAGGGACCAATAGCGAAAGAGAAAAAGGGTATTTGTGGCATATACATTTAAATTCAAGTTTATGAATTGGCAAAAAGCTATAGAGTAATTGTAATAGACTAAACAATATGATTTATCTGGTATATGTGGACCTTTGTAAATAGTTGTTAGAGTTTTAATTGTACATAGTATATGTGTTTTAATAATGTCTGTAACTGTTTTTACATGCACAAAATCTTAATAAAAAATTTAAGCAAAAAAATAATAATAATAATATTCTTCATTTATTAAGTGTAATTCAGATTGTCAAAATGCTGTACAGATAAAACAGTAAAACAGGCCACGATAAAACAGTAAAAACACAGTGCATTCTAGCTATGTAATGAACAGAACATCATGCACAATCCACAAAAACAAGGTGTAACAAGCAGGTCTGTAAGGCCTTCTTGAAGCTCTCCATGGTCTGGCACTTTCGAATCCGATGAGGTAGAGAAATCCACATGGTAGGGATTGCGTAGGTAAAAGCTTGTGTCCCTGAATTTTTCAATCGTATCCTGGGAACCACTAGCAATCCCTTATCAGCTGAGCGAAGAGGTCAGAGGGGGCAGTAGGGAACCAGGAGTTCTTGCAGGTAACCCGGACCCAGTCAACGTAGGGCCTTATAGGTCATTGGTACCTGTATCTCCATCTTCACTCCCCATGTATAGTGTGAACCACACCGAGTAGTGATCGCTCCCTGCCAGTGGGTCCTGCACCTCCAGATTCCTTACCATCTCCCCACTGGACAGTGCAAGATCCAGAGTATTTCCTGTCTGAGTTGGCCCATGGACCAGCTGCATAAGGCAGTGGTCCTGAAATGCTTCCAACAGAACTTGCTCCCTTGCACTTGTGGTGGTTGGGGGACTCCAGTCCACCCCAGTTAGGTTGAAATCCCCCACCACCACCATGTTTCCCTTCCTGCAGACCCATCATATTTCCTCATAGAACTCACTGTTCAGGTCCTCCAGTTGAGCTGATGGTCTATAAACTACCCCCATCCTCAGTGTCCTGCCTTTAGAGTCCTGAAAATGCATCCACAGGACCTCTCTCCTGCCCTCCTCCCCCCTCGTCCCTTGCACACCTTCTCCCTCCCATACATAGAGCAGCCCCCTACCATTGGTCCTATCTTTTCTGAATATTCTACATCCCAGGACAATCAACTCCCAGTCCTGATACTGTGTGGCCCATCTTTCCGTGATGGCTGCAGTGTCCAACCTCTCCTCTGCCAACAGGGCCTGAAACTTAGCTGACGTGTTTCCGAGGCTCTTCATGTTCAGTGAGACCATTCTCCATCCTGCTCACTTCCCCTCCCTAATCCATCTCCCTCCTTTCTCCCCCCACCATGTCTCCTCCTCTTTGCCTTCCCCATTAGCTAGGAGAGTAGGCTTGTCAGGTTCCCATCTCCGGGACCCCTGACTACAAGTGACCACTCGCTACCCCCCCTTTCTAGTTTAAATTCAGATTTGTTTCTGTGTACTCCTCTATCCTCTGCTTTAGTACCACCTTACCCTCCTTGTTCAAGTGTAGTCTGTCCCCAGCACATAGGTCATTCCTGTCCCAGGTTCTATCCCAGCCACCCAACAACCCATACCCCTTGAGCGATACCATTCCCCCAGCCAAGTATTAAACTCACCTATCCTTCTTTTCATTGCTATGCTCATGCAGGGTATTGGAAGTACCTCTTAGAAGGCCACCAATCCCCCCATCTCCTCAGACAGCCTTCTCAGTTCCTCAAACTTCTCCTGTACCATTTCCACTACCCCCCCGCCAGGTCGTTCATACCCATGTGCCCCTCAACATGAGGTTCCTCCTCCCCTTCCTGGCACATTTAAGAAGAGACTGCACCACCCTGCCTGCAGTCAGCCAAGGTATGTATTCAACCCAGATTCAGCTATGCTTTTCCTCCTTACTGCCCCATGTGAACCCCTTCAGTATATAATCCCCCAGCACTACAACCCCACTCACTTCATGCCTCATACCTCCCCCCAACCTCTTCTCTGTGTACTTGTTAGTAGACTAGACATTACCTTGCCCATTAGTAACTCCATCCACCCCTCTGGTGCCTCCCCTACCCTCCTCCCCTGGCCTGCATTCTCTCCTCCCAACACTCCCTCATTACCTTCCCCTACTCTACCATCTACCCTCAGTCTGCATCCCTCTCCTGTTGCATCTCCAGCATCTGTCTTACCGGCATTGCCCTTCCCCCATTACTCCGTCCCCTCTGTTCACCAGTCCACCTGTGTTCCTCTCCCCTTCCCTCTTTCTGAGCTGTCACCTGGGCTTTCCCCTAACCCTATTCCCTCCTGCCCCCTCTTGAAGATCCAGCGCTTCTTCATCCACCATTTCTGCCAGCAGTGCAACCCTGTTACCTGCCTTCTCAGTGTTGCTGAGACTAGGCTCCCTCCTTCCTTCATGAGGCTTACCTCCATTAATAGACACCCTATTCATCGTGACACTTCCTCCTCCTCCCTCCCTCCCTTCCTCCTCCTCCCTCCTTCCTCCTCCCTCCCTTCCTCCTCCTCCTTCCTCCTCCCTCCCTCCTCCCTCCTTCCTCCTCCTTCCTCCTCCCTCCCTCCTCCTCCCTCCCTCCTCCTCCTTCCTCCTCCTCCCTCCCTCCCTCCTCCCTCCTCCTCCTCTCCCTTCCTCCTCCCTCCCTCCTCCCTCCCTTCCTCCTCCCTCCTTCCTTCTCCTCCTCCTCCTCCCTCCCTCCTTCCTCCTCCTCCCTCCTCCCTCCTCCCTCCCTCCTCCTTCCTCCCCCTCCCTTCCTCCTCCTCCCTCCCTTCCTCCTCCCTCCCTCCTCCCTCCCTCCTCCCTTCCTCCCCTCCTCCCTCCCTCCCTCCTCCTCCCTCCTCCCTCCTCCCTCCTCCCTCCCCTCCCTTCCTCCTCCTCCCTCCCTCCTCCTCCCTCCTCCTCCTCCCTCCCTCCCTTCCTCCCCTCCTCCTCCCTCCTCCTCCTCCCTCCCTCCCCTCCTTCCTCCTCCCTCCCTCCTTCCTCCTCCCCTCCCTCCTCCTCCCTCCCTCTTCCTCCTCCCTCCTCCTCCTCCCTCCCTCCTCCCTTCCTCCTCCCTCCTCCCTCCTCCTTCCTCCTCCCTCCTCCTTCCTCCCTCCCTCCCTCTCCTTCTTCAGTTCTGCACTCCTCCATGCCTTGGCTCTATGCTACCTTGTGCGGAAGGCCATCCTTCCCCAGCTCCCACTCCCTTCACCCCCTCCAACTCCTTACACAGCTGCTGCACTTCTCCCTCCAGTTTCCTCAGCCTGTGACAGATTGGACACCCTCCTAGCTACCATAATATGCTCATTCAAACAGCCTCCCCACTGCCACTGCAGCCCACTATTCTTCCCATGCCGACCCCCCTAGCATCCTGCTGCTTCCTGTACCCTCCCCCATTCCACTGTCTCCATCCTCCCCTATTTCTGCCATGCCACCTTCTGGCATGTCTTCCCTCATCTCTCTCCATTTTCATACCTGTTCAGCCCTTACCCCCTTGCACATTAAACTCCTTACTGTAGTGATGTCTGTGCCCCCTCTTCAGTTTACAGACCCTTCCTATGCAGCAGTATCTCCTTAAAACCCTTGTTCCTGACTACTTTCACCCACCCAATATTTCTGTCAAAGCACATCCCCCAGAAGTGCCCTTACCCAAAAAAGAAAAGGCACGCCCATTACATTTGCATCAGTATTTCTTTAAGCCTTTAAGCCAGATTTCACCCCCTTTAAATTACTCCACCTCCTGCCCCTCCCTAATAGATGGAACCGCTACTGGGAGTGGTTCACTTGCCCATTCAATAGTGGTGGTGGGGAGGAGTGGGGGACAAAAATGTCCACCCCCAGTACAAACTATTTGAACAAACCAAACTACAAGATTAAACAACCAAAACCAAACTACAAGTATAAATACCTCCATTTAGCCCAAGTACACAGACTGTAAGCTCCTGTTTCTACTGGCTCCAACTCAACAGTGATATGATAGAGACTGTTACATACCTCACTGCGGTAAATAACTACTGGACGTTAGTACTTTTCAGAAGAAAGGTGGTCAAGTTCATAGGACATGATATGGAGCTGCAAGGTGGTAAATTCAGGAGTGCTGTGAGGAAGTACTTCTCCACTGAAACAGTGGTAGATTACCCCAGCAGTCTTCCAGCAGAGGAGGTGGGGTAACAACAGTGGTGGATTCAAGAATGCTGGTGAGAAGCACCAAAGAATCATTGCGGAAAGGAAGGGGGAGGAAGAAAGAGCTGTCGATCGGGCACAGTCTGTGGTAATAGTGTTGGTAGTGAGACGTGGTCCACATCTGCCATTAAATTATGTGTTTCTATGTTTCTATCAAACAAGCTTTGAAACGTGAATCTATTTTCCTCCTAAGGGCACAGCCACCATGTGGAAACTTTTGTTGCACTGGTTCTACAGTACATGATAAAGGGACAAAGAGCTCAAATAACCTAAAAAGCTGTAAGGGAGTTGGAAAAAAGACACGACTATTATTGTGAAATTAGCTGACAAGGGGGTGGACGGCTATCATGAACAGAGACAAGTACACAGAGATATGTCATTCACTTTTACGTGCTGTTGATAACCAAGTTAGACTTGATAGGGAGGCTCTACCCAGAATTAAAGAGAGTAAACAGGAAGTACTTTCTGAAGCACATGAACTTCAATGTATAGACAGTTGGCAAAAAGATATTCTGATAGCTGTGGGGGTGGTGAACATTGCGGCCATCACAGAGACTTGAGCACCCAATACCAGGATTGGGATCTGATGATCCCAGGGTATAGGATGTATAGAAAGGATAGAGGCAAGGTGAAAGGTGGTGGGGTAGTGATTTATGTAAGGGAGGGGAAAGATGTGTAAGGGAAGAGGGGAAGGAAGGTAGGACTGATGCACTATGGATGCAGTTCTATGATTCAGAAAGCAAGACACCTAGAATGGGAGTGGTGTACATGCCACCAGCTCAGACTGAGGAATTAGTGGAGCAGATCAGGAGGATCTGTGTGAAGGGGAACACAGTGATCGTGGGGGACTTCAATCTGTCTGGACTGGATTGGAGCACCCCAGCCACCTCGAGTAGAAGGGAACAGGTCCTACTTGATGCATTCCAGGACAGTTTCCTGGCACAGATGGTTAAGGAGCCAACTCAGTTGGGAAAAACTCTAGACCTAGTACTGTCTAGTGGGGAGGCTGTAAGGGAGCTGGGGCGGAAGACTCGCTGGCTGGGAGTGACCATAAGTCGGCCTGGTTCATGCTCAACATGGGTAGGGATGCAGTAGGTATGGGGACAATTGTGGTTGACTTCAGAGAGGCTGACTTTGTTAAGATGAGGAAATTTTGGAGAGGGTCCTGGAAGGAATTTATCCACACTTGGATGCATGCCAAAAAGTGGAAATCATCAAGCTGAGGCAAGTGGAGGCTACTGGATCATGTACCAAGACACAGAACATGAAGGGTAAGACCAAGAAACCAAGATTTTTTAGGTTTTGGAAGAGGTGAGGGCAAAAAAGCAGCATTTAGGAGATTCAAGAACTATGGGAGGAGGGGGGACAGGGAAGTCTATGTGAAAAAGTCCATAGAGGTAGCCAGACTAGTCAGGGAAGCCAAGGCTTCCAGAGAGCTGAGACTGGCAAAGGGCATCAGAGTTGGGGAAAAGGATTTCTATAGGTAAATAAGGGAGAGAAGGAGCTGCAAGGACCAGATAGTGATGATTAGGAAGTATGGGGGTGGGTGGATAAAGGGGTGGAGCAGGCAGAAACATTAAATGAGTACTTCTGTTCTGTATTCATGAAAGAGAAGGGCGGGCAGTTACCTCAGGGGATGGGGAAGGTGAGCAAGGGTGGGGAAGGGTGACAGATGAGGTAATTACAAAGACCAGGGTGCTACTGGGTCTGAAGGCTCTGAGGGTGGATAAGGCACCAGGACCGGATGGCATTCACCCTAGGATGCTGAAAAAACTGGCTGAGGTCCTGGCTGGGGCCACTGACAGACCTGTTCAATACCTCACTGGACACAGCATGCATACCACAGGACTGGGGGATGGCTCGCGTGGTGCCCCTCCACAAAAGTTGTACAAAGGATAAACCAGGCAATTACAGACTAGTAAGCCTCACATCCATTGTAGGTACATTAATGAAGACAATTCTGAAAGGGAGGCTTGTGGCCTTTTGGAAGACAATGGACTCCAGGCAGTCAGCAACATAGGGTGATGAGGGAACTAGACAATGACCACACTGTGGATGCCCTGTATTTGGATTTCAGCAAGCCTTTGATTAGGTGCCTCATGGGTGGTTGGGAGAAAGTAGGAATATGTGGGGATGGGGCAAAGATGGTGAACTGGATTGTGAACTGGCTGAAGGGGAGGTAGCAAAGGGTGGTGGTGGGGAAACTCGCATCCCCAAGGGTTGTGACGAGCGGGGTTCTTCAGGGCTTGGTACTGGGCCCAGTGCTGTTTGGGATTTTCATATCAGATATCTCACATGGCATCAGGAGTAAGATCAGTTTGTTCGCTGATGATACCAAGTTGGGGACGGTGGTGGACAGCATAGTAGGGTGGCAAGGGCTGCAAGATGACCTAACTAAACTGGAGGAGTGGTCAGAAATGTGGCAGTTGGGGTTCAATGCTAAGAAGTGTAAAGTACTGCACTTTGGAGCAAGGAACCCTGGGTGGAGCTACCAGTTGAGAGGAGTTCAGTTAGATACCACCGAGGAAGAAAAGGATCTAGGGGTGGTTATAATGAGGAATATGAACAACTCAACTCAGTGCAGAAAGGCGGCATCTAAAGCCAACAGGATGCTGGGGTGTATTGTGAGACGAATCTCCTCCAGAAGAAGGGAGGTGATCCTGCCTCTGTACCGGTCACTGGTCAGACCACATCTTGAATTCTGCGTGCAGTTCTGGCACCCGTTTCTGAAGAACAATGTTAGATTATTGGAGGGGGTACAGCACAGGGCAACAAAGATGATCAAGGGTTGGGAGGAAAGACCCTATGAGGACAGGTTGAGGGAGTTGAATATGCATTCATTGGAGGAGAGAAGGGATCGGGAATATGATTGAGACCTTTAAATACATGACAGGGATAAACAAGACAGTTACAGAAGGAGTATTCAAGTTGAGAACAGGGAGAGACATGAGAGGGCATGCTCTCAGATTGGAGGGGGGGAGATATTGGGGAGAGATGAGGAGACGTTGTTTCACAGAGAGGGTAGTGGCAAAGTGGAATGCTCTGCCTGAGGAGGTGGTATCCTGTAGGATGGTGGACAGTTGTAAAGGGGAATGGGACAGGGTTGGGGAAAACACGAGAGGGGAGAGGAGGGAAGGGAGGGGCAGCCACAATCTAGGGGGCTAGCTGCACAATTGAGCAGACTTGATAGACCGTGAGACCTGTTTTTGCTAGCAGATTTGTATGTTTGTAAAAACTCCAGTTTTGGAGGGGTTTACCCAAGATACATAACAACTCTATTAAACCACCTGGATATCCAGTTATTTCAGGACTATGATCTGTATTGGAACCACTCTCTTCTTTTGTAAATTATTACACTCAACCATTAACATACGCCATGCAGAGTTATGTTAAACATACTAGGGATATCTTAAATTTGGTGAAGGAACTACACTTCAGAGACAATTGTGCAAGTACTATTTTAAGGGCTATAGGTGTGAAAGACTTACTCATGACCATTACTCATCAGGAGGACCTCCTGAGTCTAAAGACAGCTTTAAAACAAAATTTAACAGATGATAGGCCACCTATATCATTCCTTTTGGAGTTGTCTAGGCTGGTCTTGCATGAAAATTATTTTCGGTTTTGGGAATGTGTTACCAGTGAATGAAGGGGACAGCAATGGTCAGCACCGTGGTCCCAGCTTTTGGAAATGTGTTTATGGAATTGTTTGAAATACAGTATAGGCTCAACTCCATATTACAATCATATTAAACTGTACCACAGATACATTGATGATCTCAGTGTTTTGGGATGAGATGGAACAGGAGGTGATGGAGTTCCATAGACCTCTGCACATCTTCGCTGATTACCTCAGTGTTACACTAGCCTATGGGGACAAAGAACTACCATTTTAGGCATAATTATTCATAAAGGAGAGAAAGGGAAATGGCAACAAGAATCAATTACAAAAGACACTGATGCCAGCCCACCGGCACAGCAGTTGGATTTCCACTTGTGATGCTAGGGACCCGAGTTCAGGAAAGGACTCAGGATGCTGGAGGGCCAGCCAGGGAGAGAAGGCTAGAGCATCCAGAGACTGCTCACCTTCTCTCCGGTGAAGGGTGGAATGAGAACCCGGTGCTTGCCGACTCCTGGGGGAGGCTGAGGGTATGGCAACATGCTGGGGCCCCCCCTGACTAATGGAGGCGTGGGGGATGTCAGCTTATGCCTAGACATTGTGGCACACTACGCTCCCAGAAGCAAAGTGGAAAAGTGCTGTATGGCCGACTGGATGATGGTCACCAGATCCCGCTGCCCATGAGCCTCAGATGTGGTCCATATCCTCGTAAGCAGCACCCAGGCTAAGTAACATGTGCTGGCTGGCCTGTACTGGTGCCTATCTCCCTCGGAGAAGGGAGACCAACCCAGTGAATGGTTACATCTGGGTTACCCGGGGGGGGCTGCAAATGTGAGGTGGTGGTGGCTGACATTGGGGCAGGGGTGTCAGCGGGGCCCTAGGCAGCCTGAAGGCGTGGCTGATCTGGAGCAAGGGAAGGTGCTAACAAAAAATGAAAAGACACTGACACAAACACGTTGCTGCGTGCAGACAGTTTTCATTCTAGGAAGTTAAAATATACTATACCACTGTCTCAAATGAGTAGCGTAAACTGTAATTGCAGTGAGAATAATGTGAGAAGTAAGGAGATGGTGAATATGGCTAATAGATTTGTACTGATAGGTTAAGGTGCTAGGACAGTCTCCAAGTCATAGGGGAAGCTACAGAGAGGGAAGCATGGGGGGTGAGACAACCACAGATGGGGTCATCACAGTGGAAAGGGTGCTGGAGGGCCTTAGGTCCCCCAGGGTAGACAAGGCATCTGGTCCACACTGGGGTCAATCCCAAGTTGTTGAGGGAACTGGCAGAGGTCCTGGTAGAGCCACTGGTGGATCTGTTCACCTCACTAAATATGGGATGTGTGCCCAGAGATTGGAGGGAGGCACATGTGGTACCTCTCCACAAAAATGGGCCCAAGGACGAACCAGGGAACTACAGGTCAGTGAGCCTCACTGCAATTGTGGGGAAACTGATGGAATCTATCCTCAAAGAAAGGCTGGTGCAGTTTCCTGTGGATAATGATCTGCAAGATGATAGACAGCAAGGGTTCATCACTGGCAGATCCTGTCAGACTAACTTGGTTGATTTTTTTGACTCTGTCACAAGGGCACTGGCAAGGCCTTCAATTCAGTGCCACATGGAAGGTTGACCTGCAATTTGAGGAGTCTTGTTATAGGGTGAAAGCTAGCCTGATGGGTAGAAAACTGGCTGAGGGACAGGCAACAGAAGGTAGTTGTGGGGGGAGAAGCCTCGGAGCCCAGGGCAGTGACAAGTGGTGCCCACAGGGATCAGTACTGGGACCAGTGCTGTTTAACATTTTCATTGCAGACATAGTGGTTGGTATCAAGAATAAGATTAGCTGCAGAGGTGGATAGGGAGGAGGGTGGCAAATTACCGCAGGAGGGCTTAGCAAGACTCGAGGAGTGGTCGCACACCTGGCAGCTTGGGTTCAGTGCCAAGAAGTGCAAGGTGATTCATTCTGGAGCCAAAAACCCAGGATACAGCTATTGGATGGATGGTATCAAACTGTCCACATCCAATGAGGAGATGGATCTGGGGGTGCTGGTAACCAGGGAACTAAACCACTCAGCCCAGTGTAGGAAGGCAGTGGCTAAGGCTAACAGGATGCTAGGGTGCAAAGCAAGGGGGATTACATCCAGATATAGCAAAGTCATATTGCCCCTGTACAGGTCCCTGGTGAGGCCACACTTGGAGTACTGCATGCAGTTCTGGCATCCATACTTGAAAAGTGATATCAAACTACTGTAGGCAGTGCAGTGAAGAGTAACAAAGATGACCAGGGGTTGGGGGATAGAACTTTCGAGGAAAGACTAAAAGACCTCAACAAGTATACCCTGGAGGATAGAAGAGAGAGAGAGAGGCCATGATCGAGACCTTCAAGTACTTGAAGGGGATGAACAGAGTAGGTTTCCAGGGTGAGTTCACTCTCCAGAATGAAAGAGATACTAGGGGAGCACTCCCTGAAGTTAAAGGGGTACAGATTCAGGAGGGAAAGGAGGAGGCACTACATCATTGGAAGAGTGGTAACGAGGTGGAATGCACCGCCTGAGCAACTCGTATCAGTGCAGACCTAGGGCGCTTCAAGAGGGGGTGGGACAAATTCATGGGGAAAGTACATACCGTGGGAGGCAGTTGGGGGGAAGAGTTAATGGGATGGGGGCAGCTGCAGTCTAATGGACTGAAGTGCTGCACACTCAAGCAGACTAGATAGACCATGTGGCTTGTATCTGCTGGCAATTTCGTATGTTCATATGTTCGTATGAAAACCAACAAGGCACTAGATGTAAGGAAAGAGACAACCAAGATAGGATCCTGGCTTTACAATTTTCAGACTTCATTGATCAGATTGAAAAGGTGGTATATAAACACTGGGACTTCTGTTTTTTCTAATTAACAGTACTTTTTGTATTTCTGCCTGGAGGCCATCAGCGTTCTTCTCCCTCTCAGCCCCACCACTTGTCCTCAGAATTTACTTCCAGCACATCAGTGCCCCACAGATTACCCCAAGTGGTAGAGCCTTCCATGTTCCCCAAACCCAGTCAGAGTTACAGCTGGGTTGTGGTTGGGAGCCCAGTGAATGGTGTGGGGCCTGTGGTGGGGAGAAGGCTTCGCTCTGCTACAGTTCAGGGAGGTATTTTCAGTTTTGGTCTTTGAACCCGGAATGCCAGCATCACAAGCGGTAGCATTACTGCTTTGCTGACAGGTTGGTATTAAACACTGGGAAATGTTATACAACTTACATATTACAGGGTTTCAGCAACCACTTATTATTGCATCGGAAAAGGTTAAAACACTAACGAGAGGCGAAAGTTAAACATTAAGGACAGGATTCACAAAAGAGATGCACTGGGTGCAACTGAGATGTGCTGGGCACAACTGAGATGTGCTGGGTGCAACCAAGATGTGCTGGGCGCAACTGAGATGTGCTGGCTCAAACAGGATGCACCAACCAGAGACAGAGTGATCCACATAAGCGTGCACCATGGGATGCGCCTTGTGAAACCCCACTGTGAATCAGCCAGAGATGGCAGGGCACAACTGAAGATGTGTCAGCGCAAGCTGGATGCACTGAGCCACACAGGGGAGTAACATAGTGTAATCGGAGCAAGTCAGCAAGGTAAGAAGGAGCAACAGGGACAATGTGCCCATACACAGGAGTGAGGGACAGAGGTCCAATGGGACAGACATGCACCAGTGAGGCAAGGGCACAACAGTGGTCACCACAGACTCAGAACAAGGACAAGGATCCAAGAACAGCAAAGCCCATGGCCACATCCCACAGGGACTGGGGCACGCTGCAGCAGACAATGTGGCACAGAACAGTATGGAGATACACATGGCACGATGGAGGGCAGTGGACAGGGCCAACCCCACAGGTGGCCAGCAGCAAGGTAATGTGGGGGGGACGACGACACAGGGCAGTAGCATGCCAAACAGCAACCAAGACACTGAGGCACCACAGCACCAGACAGCCAGGCCACAACCCCAAGTACAGGAACAGCACACAGGCACGAAAGCATACAGGACATGAGAAGTGGTGCAATGTAGGCATGCCACATGCAGTGCGTACACAGGGACCAGGGGCAGTGACATGAGCCACTGGACAGTGAGCCTTGCACATGGCATGGGTAATGGCAGCACCGCATGAAAAGGGTGGGCCTGGAAGGGGGGGCTGGAGACCATACAATGTTGCTTGCACACACAGCCATGGGAGGATGGAGACACAGAACACACCCCTGACAGTACACACACAGGAAAGTGGAACCGTGTAACAACATGGACACAAGTGCAGATTGTAGAAAACTTTATAAAAAGGTAAATGAAACAAAGTAAACATGTACATCAGCAGTATCAAATAATGAAACTATATACACTGTGTGGATAAAACAAGGGAGCAGAGGGAGGACTGAGTGGGACCAACAAAGAAGGAATAGAGGGGGCAGGAACAGGGACCTATATACAACTGTGCCCTGCAACAACATGGCAGGGGGCCACTACCACGGCTGCGTACCCCTTCGTACCATCCCCACAAGGCCGCGTGCAGGCAGTAGTCAGAGGAGGTCCCTGAAGGATGCGCTGAGCCACCCTACAATGCAGTATAACATCCGTAGTGCCACCTGGATGTCCTGGCTGATCCTCTGGTCCAAGTTCCCCACACGGTCAAGGACACCATCACCTCCGGCCACAGCACGATGATCCTGGGGACCTACAGCAATGACAGGGAGAACACATCCTTGGAACCACAGTGGAGACACCACTCCCACCAAGCAAGAACCTGCAATACCAGAAAGGAAAAAACAACAGAGTGCAGCACCTACCTGCCCTTACATGTGCACGACACCTGGCCCCTGCAACACCCTGCTGACAAACCTCAGCAGCCTCTATGGCCCTCTGCCTGGCCTCCAGCCCTGCAAAAGAGAACAGACAGAGAGAACAATGAGTTGACACAGTAGTGCATGAACCACACCCCAAGACCAGCGTGCACATGTAGTGCAGGGGTGCCCAGTCAGTGCAACAAAGGGGGCCGCACAAGCAAGCCATGGTAGAGCATGGCTGCCAAACCAGAACCTCCAGGGCACCATCCTGTGGGCATGCACCACACACAGTGACACCCACCCATGCGATACACAGTGCCCCGGACATACAAACAGCACCGCATAGTGCCCACCCCTTGTGGCATGCAGGACAGGGCAACACTGGGACTGTGCAGAAACAGCCATGTCAGTGTGGTGAGTAGGACCCATGTGTGCACCCCATGCAATACACAGTGCCCCGGACACACAAACAGCACCGCATAGTGCCCACCCCATGTGGCATGCAGGACAGGGCAACACAGGGCATGTGCAGCCACAGCCATCTGCATGTGGTGAGTATGACCCATGTGTGTGTCCCCTTGTGAGTAGGGCCACACACAGCCCACATGTGCCAGTGAAATCAAAGAAAGTGCAAGATCTACCTGGCCATGGCAGTGCACCTCTGCATGAGTGATGATACAGACGCAGCAGTTGGTCCCGCTCCCATCGCTGGAGGTTGCTGTAGCAGTGCCTGCACTCTTCCCCAGTGCATGGAACCCCCATGCATCTCACCAACTGATGGGCAATGGTGGACAACACATGTGACCTGGGCATGTGCATGCCCTCACGGCCAAACAGCTGACCCTCCACAGGCATCACCAATGCCAAAAGGTGAAGCAGCTCTAACTGTGACCAGTTCAGGGCCTAAGGCCCAACTCTCCCTGCCCTGTGCTTTGCAGTTTATCACAGCTCAATGGAGCATGCACTGCATGCATGGCGTGAGAGACAGTATGCGTCATACGCGATAGCTGGAAGCCCTAGGCATTGCAGTTTTTTTTACAGCTCAATGGAGCATGCACTGGATGCATGGCATGAGAGACAGTATGCACCATGTGCGATAGCAGGACATGTGCAACACACTAAGCACAGTTGGAGGCACTAGGCCCAACTCTCCCTGCCCTAGGCATTACAGTTTATCACAGCTCGGTGGAGCATGCACTGGATGCATGGCGTGAGAGACAGTATGTACCATGTGTGACAGCAGGACATGTGCAACACACAATGCACAGTTGGAGGCCCTAGACCCAACTCTCCCTGCCCTAGGCATTGCACTTGATCACAGCTCAATGGAGCATGCACTGGATGCATGGCGTGAGAGACAGTATGCGTCATGTGTGATAGCAGGAAGCCCTAGGCATTGCAGTTTATCACAGCTCAATGGAGCATGCACTGGATGCATGGCGTGAGAGACAGTATGTACCATGTGTGATAGCAGGACATGTGCAACACACAATGCACAGTTGGAGGCCCTAGACCCAACTCTCCCTGCCCTAGGCATTGCAGTTTACCACAGCTCAGTGGAGCATGCACTGGATGCATGGCGTGAGAGACAGTATGTGCCATGTGTGATAGCAGGACTTGTGCAACACATCACACGCAGTTGGAGGCCCTAAGCCCAACTCTCCCTGCCCTAGGCATTGCACTTGATCACAGCTCAATGGAGCATGCACTGGATGCATGGCGTGAGAGATAGTATGCACCATGTGCGATAGCAGGACATGTGCAACACACCACGCAGAGTTGGAGGCCCTAGGCCCAACTCTCCCTGCCCTAGGCATAGCAGTATATCACAGCTCAGTGGAGCATGCACTGGATACATGGCGTGAGAGACAGTATGTACCATATGTGATAGCAGGACATGTGCAACACACCATGCACAGTAGGAGGCCCTAGGCCCAACTCTCCCTGCCCTAAGCATTGCAGTTTATCACAGCTCAGTGGAGCATGCACTGGATGCATGGCGTGAGAGACAGTATGTACCATGTGCGATAGCAGGACATGTACAACACACCACACTCAGTTGCATAAAGTGCTATTGGCCCAAGAGAACACAGTGGCACATGCGCAATGTGGATCACCAATGCGTGGCAGGGGTCACGTCCGGGTCAAGAATGCATGACGTGCATGCAACCACCATGTTATGCTTGGCAAGTGCGATCACATAGAGCTGCCATGATGCGTGGCAGCAAACCGTCGTGCAGAGATGCACGATCAGGATACAATACCATCCTTCAAAGCAATGAGCATTGCACAGGTGGGTGGACAATGCATGGCACACTGCACAATGTGACGATCGTCAACCATACAGCTGGGCATTGAAATGACAGAACAGCTGTGCACAGGAGGGCATGTGCCATGGGTAGTGTGGGTGGAGCATGCATGGGATATGCACCACGTAGGATGCGCCCGATCCAGGGACATGTGACGAATGATCTGTGCATGCACGGAAGATACACTATAAATGGTTGGGTCTAAATCAACAGATGTGCCATGCGGATTGAGTTAAGCTGGGCGGGAATTATGCGCTTCACAGACAATGTGCCCAACACAGCCTCATCCTGCATGCATGGGCATCTCAGCTGTTTAGCATCTCATTACCAGAGGCCCAGACCTCATTTGCATGCCCTGAGCCATAAATGCTCCCAATTCAGCAAACTGAGACTAGGTGACAGAGGGGATACACAGCCTTAAAGATGAGTACACATTTATTCCTACATGTACATCTGCAGGTAATGTGGTGTGTCCCTAGGAGTATGGGAGTCTCTGCCTACACCATGGCACATCCCAGGTGTTGGGGAACCAATGGTGTACAACAGGACTGTCAGAGGCACACAGTAGTGTCTGTTCAGGCATAGTGGCACTGTTGAAGCATCACAGGCTGGGACCCGCTGGTTGATGCACACTGGCAACATGCCATGTGCAGGTACCCATGGTGGCCATACTGGCATCCCACTGGTGGTACCATGGGGAGGTATGCTTGCCAATGTGGATGCAGTGACAGTGAGTTGTGTATGGTGTGTGTGCAGGGCCAACAGCTGTTCATGCCTCCATGGGCATGCAGCACCAGTGGTACAGCTGTGGACCTGTGGCCATCTGTGGCATGTGCACTGTACACACCGGACACAGTCACAACGGGCACTGCACACTGTGCATGGCCAGGCACATGCATGCCCTACTGTCCCTGGCTGACAGCTGTTGGGGTGGCAGACACCACACGTAGCCTGTCAGACTGGGCCACAAGGGCTTCCCACATGCATGGCTAATGTCTGCATGCATTCTCCCACAACATTCTCCCACAGGCACCACAATGTTGGAAGGCAATAGTGTTGGCAACAGGCAGCGACCTAACTTTACCAAAGACGAGGAGCATGCACTCATCGAGGCATGTGACCTGTGGCTGGATGTCCTGACAGGCAGGGGTGGCAGCCAGACCGTGTGGGCAGAGGGCTGACGGGGGTGCCCCAGCATGTCAGTGCTATAGGGTCCTACAGCCACACCACACAGGAGTGCTGCAAGCACTAGAATGATGGGCACAGGAGGGCGAAGGAGAAGGTGGCCCACATTGAGGCATCCCTCTGGTGGACAGGGGGTGGACCACACACGGAGATCTGCCTAAGCCGCAAAGAGGAACTACTGGCCACTACCATCACCAGGTCCACTGTGCTGGGTGTCCCTGCTGGTGGCACCCAGACTGGTGGTAGCCCATCACAGCACTGTAAGTAGCTGTGTAGCCCTGGCATGCCTGGACCCATGTGTGCCCTGGCTGCCATGCCTGTCACTGTGTGCTGTGCAGTGTTACTGTGTACCCAGGAGCTGTGCCATGTAGCCTGGTTGCACATGGCCAATCCATGATGTGCATCTTGGGGACACAACTCCCATGCCCATGTGGTGCATGGGCGGTGCACTTGCCAGCAACAACACTGGATGGCACACACGGTTGTGCATGCCTGTGCTGCCAATGCCAAGCATTGTGCCATGTGGCCACTGCCTGTCACCGCACAGTGCTAGTCACAGCATGCGCATGGCTAGTGTGGTGTGGTGGTCGTGGGACAGCCCTGCAGTGGACAGGCATGCACACCCATGGCACTGCAGCATGCACCCCTGTACATGTGTGCATGTCAGATGTCCACTGATTTATACTGTGTATTAACCATGTTCCCCCTTCTTTTTTCCATAGCTCCATTACACCTCACAGGTGCAGCCATGGCCATGGCTGCATGGGATGCCCTAGCAGGTGATGATGCAGGTCCGTTGCACAGGGCTGCTGGCAATGCAGTGGATGGTGCTGTCCCTGGACAATCCATGGCACCAGACACACTGGTCATGGCCCCAGTGGTGGTGGTGTGTCCCTCAGACACCTCATCCACCACTGGCACAGTGGCCAGCAAGGACAATGCATGGCTGGGATGCCTGTCTGAGTACTCTGATGATGACCACAATGATGCAGTGGACATCACAGATGCTTTCCTTGTGTTTGCCAGTGGCACGCTGGGGGGGGCAGTGCTGCCACTGCAGACATCAATGCCCCACACCTAAGCAGGGACATGGCCGACAGTGGCACATGCAGCATGCAGGTGTCTATGCAGGTGGCCCCGGACACTACTGATGTCCCTGCTGTATGTGGTGCATCTGCAGTGGTCGCACAGCTGCCCACAGTGGCAGGTGCTGTACACCCTGCATATGTGTCATGTGCATCATTGGAGACATCAGGGGCGTCAGGTCAGGGTGCTGTGTTGCACATACCTGCGCTGTTGGGCTGCGATGATACCGGCCATGGACATACAATGGCTGAGCATGGCCATGACCAATCCATGGCACAGCCTGCCATGGTGCAACCACCACCTGTGGATGATGTAGGGTCAGCTGTCCCACTCCCCATTCGTCGGTGATGCCACTGTCACCCTTCACCTACAGACAGCATGGAGCACTATCTCATGCCACTGTAGAGGGGAGGCAGCCCTCCGTGTGGAGTTCCATAACCACAGGACTGTGATGTTCCTGGAGCACAAGTCCATGGCTGCTTGGTGTGCACAGATGTTGACCAAAGCACTCCTCATGTGGGTGGGCATAATCACAGCACTGGAGCAGACTGCAGCTGCTGTGGAGGTGGCTGCTGCATCCGTTGTGCACCGTGGACATAGGACGCCCAGTTGGACACCCAGGAGCACATCCCATGCACCCTGGCAGTGATGCCAGGTGGACCCCCTGCTACTGATGCCATTGCTACTTGCCTTCATGCCCAGCGTCCATGACACAGATGTTGGTCATGGGACAACAACACCACTAAGTGCATGTTCACGGTCTAGGTGCAGTACTCCTGCTGGATTGGTGGCTACACCCCCTGTGGCCAGTGGTGTCACAACAGCATCCAACAGTCATGGCAGAGGCTGCCCATATTTCTGTGGTGGCTTGGGTGCCACTATGTGATGTCCAGGTCTCTGTTCCATTAACAGAGGCATATACCACCTCTGTGCACCACACACCTTGCCACCGGTGCTTGGGGTGGCGTGTGTGGCAGGCACCCACCTCAGTGCACCACCAGCTCCATCTTGGGCTCCATTTGCAGTACCACCTGTGTGTATGTATGTACCACTATTCTGCCATGTGTCATGGGCATGATGAGTGCATTCCGGGGTCTGCTGTGCCTGTGCACCGGTCGCAGTGCACACTGATCCATGACATCCCTGGCATGGTCCTGGTGGTACAGTTGTGTTGCTGGCCCGGTGTGTCTGTGAGTGTGTGTGTGTGTGTGTGTGCTTGCCACTGTCTGTGTACTGTCCAGTGTCCACTATGCACAGCACAGCCCATGTCCACACCATACTGTACCTCCAGGATACGTATCTCCTATACTCACCTGCAGTTCCTGAAGTTCTCCTCCACCAGCCTGCTTTGATATTACATGGCCCATGCTGCCAGCTGTGGGTCCCAGCAGCACTGTACAGCATCTGTGCCATGGCCCTGTGGTGATGCACGGCACCCTCTACTTCCTCCTCCTCTCCGGAACTGTCACCCTCACTGGTCTCAACAGGTATTCTACGGTCTGGGTCCATGTTGTGTAGCATACAACAGGCCATGAATATGCTACAGGCCTTCCCAGGGCTATACTGTAGGCACCACCAGACCTACACAGACACTTGAACCGCATCTTCAGCATGCCAAAGACACACTCTATGATGGTGTGCGTATCACTGTGTGCCTCGTTGTACCACTCCTCTGCCTCTGTTCTGGGTCTTAAGAAGGGGATGAGGAGCCAGGGCCTCAGCGGGTATGTTGTGTCTCCTGTGGGGGAGAATGGGTGTCCATTAGTACATTAGTAGTGTGTGTGGCATGCACCCTGTCCCCGCTCATGGCCTCAGTGGTATGTGTGAGCACCTGGCATGCACTACTGCCTGTGCCTCCCCTTCCCTGCAGTCCTGCATCCCTACACCACTGGCTGTTGTGTGCCCTGTTCACCTGTGGTGTGCATGTCCCCTGCCACACATGCACCACCATGGCAGTGCCCCATACCTGGTGCGCATTGCTCATGTGCCACTTGGTGCCTAACTGTGCCTGCCTGTGCCTCCCCCTTCCCTGCAGTCCTGCATCCCTACACCAGTGGCTGTTGTGTGCCCTGTTCACCTGTGGTGTGCATGTCCCTGCCACATATGCACCACCATGGCAGTGCCCCATGCCTGGTGCGCATTGCTCATGTGCCACTCGGTGCCTGACTGTGTCTTCCTGTGTCCTCTTGCACTCCTCTGCTGTCCCACAGCCTATGCACCTACTGCACATTGCGCATTTTGCCCCCTTCCCACACCTCATGTCCTGCCAGTGGGGCCCTGTTGTGCCTTTGTGTCCATGTCACATGCACCTAAGAGATGGCCACTCAATATGTCCCCTGTCTTGAATCTATAGCAGAGGGTCGAGTGATGCCAGATGAAGGCATCATGTGTGCTCTCAGGGTGTGTGGTGCAGACATTCCTGATGTGCCCTGTGGCATTGCATACCACCTGGCAGTTCACGGAGTGGTAGCCCTTCTGGTTCACATATGTTATGGCCTCCTTGCTAGGTGGTGTGCGGATTGCGACATGGGTGCAGTCTATGGCCCCTAACATGCCTGGCATGTGTGTCACCATGTAGAACCCCTGCATGACTTCTGTCCACTCCACCTGCTTTCTGGGGAAATGGAAGAATTCTGAAGCATGCTGTAGCAATGTGGTGAGGAACATGTGTGAGGAGCATGGAAGTGGAGGCCTGTGACATGCCAGTGGTGTTCCCAGTGGGCCTCTGGAAGGTTCCTGTACTGAACAGACACATGACTGTTGTCACTGTGACAGGGTAGAATAGGACCCTGTCCCATTTGTTTTGGAGAAAGTGTGTAAGTGCAAGGATCTGTATTCTTTCCTTTTCTCTCTTCTGTCTGGTTGCGCAATCAAATGTTCTGTGAGACTTCGGACCTGATCAACTCGAATGGTCTCACAATCCTTTGCCTCTCACTGTCTCTTTGTTTTCTCTTGCTCTCTGTTTTTGCTCCCTTGCATGTGTAGATTTGGTAATATAAAATATATGAGAATCAGTGTATGGAAATGTAGCTGATAATGGGATAACTTTTATTTAAAAAATTGTGCTACTGTTGAAATGTATATGTTTATAATTTGTGATAACTGTAAAAAGCTAGAGGTCATTTGAGTGCAAATGCCTGAGCCTTTTGCAAAGACTGTGGAGACCTCAGAAAGTTCTCACTGTTCTAGCAGATCCTGCTTGAAATTGATAAGAACAGAACATTTTACAAGGACAGGATGTTTGCTGAGGTGGGGGTGGAAAAAGCCTTATAAAATAGCTAAGCTGCAAGGTAGTTTTTTGTTACAAGAGATTTTTTGTTTTGCTTCTGTATATAGTTATCCTGAGCAGGTTTATTTTGTTTTATGTTCCTGTAACTACAAGTAAACAGTTTTGTGGAATTTTACAACTGTTCCTGGGTTTTCTCTATGCTTCCTGACCTGTGCCTCGATGACAGATGGTGTCAGCCTAAGGGGGATTTAAGCCATGCATTCCCTAAGACAGGAAATTTGTGTGTGGGTACTGGACCTAGTACCAGGGAAGCACAGAGGAAGGTATGGATTTGGCAGCAGCAAGTCCAGGAGTGGTTATCAGGAGAATGGCAGCCAAACTAGGAGCAACAGAAGTCCAGTCTGAGATTGTACAGCCAGCACAAGTCATGGAAAAAGAACAGGCAGTGACAGAACCTGAAAGCCTGATGGATGTTTTCAAACTGTAGGCAGCCAAGAGGCCTCTGGATGTGATAAAGGAAACTTGGGAAGATAACCCCACTAAGAAGCAATCTATATCATCTTATATGTGTGCCCTAAGAAAGAAGCTGGCAAAATATGTTGAAATTGCCCATAGTAATCAGGAAGAGGCTGAAAACTAGCAGAAGGTATATTATGACTATGGGGTAAAAGAAAAAGTTTTCGAGCCAGATGAAAAGGTTTTGCTACTTTTACCCACAACAGAAAATAAGTTGCTAATGAAGTGGCACGGGCCTTATAAAGTTCTTAGATGTACTGGTGCTGTTAACTATGAGATTGAGACCCCTAACAGGAAAAATCCTTCTAAGATATACCATGCTAACCTCCTCAAGAAATGGGTTGAAAAAATGCCAAAAGTTGCCTTGCTAGTTTTACCACAAACTGTTAAGGAAGATATTGATTTAGCTTATGATAGACTAGAACAAACTAAATGTTGATGCTGTAAAGGTGAATGTTTCCTTAACCTCAGAGGAAACTGCAGGCATTTGTAATGTGCTAAACACATTTAACAGTACTTTTACTATGGTACCAGGCCGAGCAAAAGGGACTGAGCATATAATAGTGACAATGCTCATCCTATTAGGTGAAGTCATACAGGTTTTTTTTTGCCAACTCTTTTTCCCTCCAATCATGGCTCGGGGGAACTCTCTCAGGCCTCCTCTCCCTGTGCCTGCCTGCCTGAGATCCTCTGCAGTCAAGTGCCCTCCCCCACTACCAGGACCCCTGGTTTAACCCACCCAGGGAGGGTAGCCCAACTCCTTCCTAGGGCTCCTTAATTAGGCAGACTCTGGCAAGTGTGCAGGGCTCGGGTGGAGGAGCGATGAGGTCCCTCCGAGTCGGATCTGGCATTGGACATGGAGGATAGGTGCCATTGCCTATCCCTCCGAGCTGGGTTTTTTCCTTTTCTTATCCTTCCCCCCTGCATGTGCACCCTCACCACTGCTTGGTGCATGGCAACCCTGCCAATGTTGGGCATGCTGTAACATGCCACCTGCACTACTGTGGTGCCCCCGACCTCCACCAGGGACCACCAGAGCACCAGGCATCCCAATGCCCTCCCCCAGGACAGGGGACCAGCCCACTGGGTGCTCAATCTGATCCCACCCCTACCAATCCACAGTGCCCCAGCTCACTCCTAAACTCGGGTCGCTGGAGTGGCACTAAGTGTGGCATCCAGTGCCTCAACCCTCAGCACCACTGGGCCAAAAGTCATACAGGTTGCCAGAGTAGTTAAAAGCTGATGTGGT
This sequence comes from Neoceratodus forsteri, assembly GCA_016271365.2. Taxonomy (NCBI): domain Eukaryota; kingdom Metazoa; phylum Chordata; order Ceratodontiformes; family Ceratodontidae; genus Neoceratodus; species Neoceratodus forsteri. The sequence goes on along the minus strand of CM057449.1, from coordinate 5,306,966 downwards.
TAAGGAAATACAAAAAATGAAGGAATTGGGTGTCATTGAGGAGTTGAGGAGTGCTTGGTCATCTCCCATGGTAATTGTAAACAAAAAAGAAGGGGGTGTTAGAATCTGCCTTGATTTCAGGAAACTTAATCAAGTGTCAGAATTTCACAGTTACCCTATGCCCAGAATGGATGATTTGGTGGACAGATTGAGGAGTGCAAAGTATATCAGTACCCTTGATCTCACCAAGGGTTACTGGAAAATACCTTTAGCTAAAGAATCCAGAGATAAAACTGCATTTGCCACCCCTATAGGATTCTATCAGTTCACCACCGTGCCCTTTGGTTTACATGGTGCGCCAGCTACATTCCAGTGGTACATGGATGTAATTTTATCCCCTCACACTGGTTATTGTGCTGTGTACCTGGATGATGCTGTGGTATACAGTCCCAACTGGAAAAGTCATGTGGAACACCTATGAGCAATTATCCAAGCTATCGGAAATGCAGGTCTGACAATTAATCCTACTAAATGGGCATAGGGCATGCAGGAAACAAGATACTTGGGTTACATGTTGGGAAATGGAGAAATCAAACCAGAGATTTCAAAAATAGAAGCTGTAGCTAACAGCCCTTTACCTAAAACAAAGAAACATGTCAGGTCATTTTTTGGGCTGGATGGTTATTATTGGAGATTTGTTCCTAATTTTGCTGAGTTAGCTACTCCCCTCACTGAACTCACAAAGAAAAGGTATCCAAATAATGTGAAATGGACTCCAGGGTGTGATGACACTTTTCAAGCCATAAAGGCTACATTATGTTCAGCACCTGTTTTAAGAAGCCCAGACTTTGAGAAGCCATTTCTGCTGCAGACAGATGCATCTGAGGAAGGCCTAGGTTGTGTCCTAAGTCAAAATATAGATGGGAAAGACCATCCTATTCTGTATATAAGTAGGAAATTGCTTGACAGAAAGAAAAGGTACTCCACTATCGAAAAGGAGTGCTTAGCAGCAAAATGGGCCATGGAGTCCCTCAAATTTTATTTACTAGGAACTGATTTTGTTCTTGTAACTGATCACAATCCTCTCTGTTGGGTTAACCAGATGAAAGATAAAAATTCCAGAATCACACTGTGGTACCTGGCACTGCAGCCATTTAAATTCTCTGTGATTCACAAATCTAGTAAAGAGAACAGCAATGCTGATTTTCTGTCAAGATATGTTCAGGAATTGAAGGTTCTGATGGTTAAAAAAAACAACAAAAATGATTTATGGGTTTGAACTGTATTTTTGCTGTACTGTTAAAAAAATGGATGCAAATATGGTTAATGTCTGAATGCAACTAGTGTTATTAGAAAATAAAACTTTTTGGAAACCTGTTTAGTAAAACAGGTTCCCTCTTAAAGAGGGGGTATATAAGATAGGGTAGAATAGGACCCTGTCCCATTTGTTTTGGAGAAAGTGTGTAAATGCAAGGATCTTTTTCTTTCCTTTTCTGTATCTTCTGTCTGGTTGCGCAACCAAATTTTCCTGTGACACCTTCGGACTTGATCAACCTGAATAGTCTCGCAATCCTTTGCCTCTCACTGTCTCTCTGTTTTCTCTTGCTCTCTGTTTTTCCTCTCTTGCATATCTAGAGCTGGTGATATAAAATATATGAGAATCAGTGTATGAAATGTAGCTGATAATGGTATCACTTTTATTTAGAAAATTGTGTTACTGTTGAAATGTATATATTTATAATTTGAGTTCAATGTCCTGCGCAGCCAGTATAGTGTTCTGCTTGTGCAACTGTGTCAGTTTGGTTTTGGCCATTCGTACTCTCTATTCCAGAGAAATTACCACCCTGTATGGGTACGAAAAGCAAGGAATCCTCAGAGAGACTTCCACCCCTAGAGGTGCCACGGGACAATTCCCATGGCTAAAGGTACCTTAGGAATCCACAAACAAAATGTAGTACAGACGTACCCCAAAAGACTGAGGCAACATGAAGCATATGAGCAAGCAGCAACTGTGATGTAGTAGTAGAGAAGCATAGACAATTCGATAATGTAATGAGATGCTCAGTTTGATAATGTAATGAGATACCCAGGTTTGCATAGCATGATATTAATGGCTTGCATTGAGAATTGCAGTATCCTCTAAGGAGAGAAGAAACAGCAGGACATCCTCCACCTCCATCCAACAGCAGAACCTACCTAAAGAAACTAGGGACACTGCTATGTTAACTAACAGTTATGACCTGAGGCAACGGAGGAGAGAAAAAAACCCTATGAGGAGGAAATCTCTGGGGATCCAAGACCTAGGTCACCTTCCCTCCAGGCTTGGGATATTTTGTTTAGTGACAGCTCGGCAGCTGCAATTTGGAAAACCCAATTAAAGGGAGGTGGAAAATATTCCAATTTGGACGAAGGCTCTCACTCAAACCCTCTAGCAGGAATGCTGTGGAAGGTTGCAAGAAAACTCTGCAACAATACATGCATCCAAGGCACAGGAGGAGAGCAACAACTGCTGAGGCACTCACCTGGCCTACCCACCCTAAACTCAAATCAGGTGAACCAGAGACAGTCATAGGGAGAATGCGGTGAAGGTGCCTTGCTAGGGAAATCATTAAAGTCAATGGCTAACTGTTATAATGGAACACTAGAGTCAAAGGAGGTAACTTTGTCCACCCTTCACCACTAGTCTTAAATTCTACACCAGGAGCTGCTGTCACATAGCAAGCAGTTAAGTCAAGCCTAGGGTGAGGACATTCCCAGCTATGGGCAAGGTGAGAAGGATCCCACCCCAAGTTGAACATGCTCAAGATGTGGAGTAAATGCAGAGCGAAACCGCCAGCTGCAGGAACACTGCACCAAAATAGAATTGCTGGCACGCCCCAAAACTGATTGAGAGCTGAAAATCTGGTCAGCTGAATTAGCACAGCGTGCTGAGATCGAAATGAGCTTTGAATGCTGAGACCTGCAAGGTCGAATGCAGAATTGAATGCAGTAGAATCCCAGAGGCTGCAGCTGAGGGGATGGCAGTAGACATGAAGCAATGATCTGCTTAAGCAATGAGCAATGATAGCGTAAGCAAGCATGGACCTGTACGTAGGTCAATAAACAGTAATAGTGATAGGTGGACCTGCACAGAGGTCTGCATAACATGTAGCAATGAAACAGCAATGAATGGGGGCAAGCCAGCCAGACATTAATAGCCAAATCAAGGTGACAAATAGTCTGAAGATTTTCAGTGGCGAGGCAGGATTTAATAATAATAAAGCTATATTAACAGCCTCAGCAGGAGCTTAGTTGGCTGACCTCAGAGTGGTAACTGCAATGAAAAAATAGAGACAATGCTCTGAAAACAGGTGTAGCCAGGCAGAGCAATGAAGCTGCAAGTAGAATGAGAGCATGAATGAGCAGCACAGCTAGGGTCAGAGTAAACCTTTGTCAGGTGAAAAAAATTGAGTGTGCAATATAGAGCAGCTATGGCTGAGGCGAAACACACAGATAATGATTGCAGTTGCATTGCAGTAGTTTGACCGTGGTGAGCAACAGTGTAAAAACACAAACACTGGGTACAATAGTAATCTGAGTAAACAGTAGCAGTGATTACAGTTGTAGGTAACTGAAAGCAGTAGTATGAGCTCTGAGTAGCAGTATGCTAGGAGCTTAGAAATAAAGCCCCCCAAAAGACACAACCAAAACAGGGAACAAGACCCAAAGACAAGAGACACAAAACACAGGGAAGCACATAGCCAGAGGAAAGATACAAACCAGAAGCAGAAAAACAGACACCGAAGTCCAGCAGAGACACACTGAAACAGCAGGTGGGGGGGGGGTAGGCTCCAGCCAGCTCAGAGGACAAACCAACAGAGCCTCTGGCTGCAAAGAAAAAGTGCTTCAGAAGGAGACAGAGAGGAACTGCTTATATAGCTTAGGAAGTGAGATTGGCTGGCTGCTTGTTATTGAACTACAGGCCTAGCCTTCCAAATAACTGTAAAAAGCTAGAGGTCAATTAAGTGCAAATGCCTGAGCCTTTTGCAAAGGTTGTGGGGACTTCACGAAGTTTTCACTGTTCTAGCAGATCCTTCCCAAAATTGACTAGAACAGAACATTTTCCAAGCACAGGATGTTTGCTGAGGTGGGGTGGAAAAGCCTTATAAAATAACTAAGCTGCAAGGTAATTTTTTGTTACAAGAGATTTTATTTTGCTTCTGTATATAGTTATCCTGAACAGGTTTATTTTATTTTATGTTCCTGTAATTACAAATAAACAGTTTTGCGGAATTTTACAACTGCTCCTGGGTTTTCTCATTGCTTCCTGACCTGTGCTTCGATGACAGTCCCCTTGGTCTCCACCATGATGGCGTGACCACGTGCGGTGGGTGCCTGCATTTCATCAAGGCACAGCTCACAGATAATGGCCCTGTTCAGGCAGTATCCACCTACTGTCTCCACATCTGTCAGCTGCTCAGATGACAGCCTGGCATAATATTGCCATGGGGCAGGCCGCCTACGGTGCCTTCTGCCTCCCCATCTCCTCATCCTCATAAGTACACCGAACATGGTGACTGGTGCTGGGTCTATTCTGCTGGGGTTATGCTCACTGTCTCTCTGTCTCTCTTTCACTGTCTCACACACACACACACACACACACACACACACACACACCGCCCCCTCCCTCAGACAGTGTGCAGGTGCTGCTGTTCAGCCGATGACCTACAAGTGGTTTGCACTTCAGTCTGCTTCCTTTATACTTATCTTTTCATGGTGCATTTGGTATTTGCGCTGGGATCGCTCTGTCATTGTGCCATCATTTTGCACTGTGAATCACGTTGCACTGTGTATGCTTAGGTACGCCCCCTGTTTATATGCCACATGTCATTATGATGCACCTACGGTGCTTCTTCTTTGGCGCAGCGCATCTCAGATGCACTGGTGCATTCACCCTGTTTGTGAATCACTCCACGGTGCATTTTCTGGCTGCGCCAGTGCATCTCAGTTGCACCCAGCGCATCTCTTTTGTGAAACCTGCCCTAAATCACTAAAAGATCACTTGGTACACACATAGCATTATTTTTTATAATTAAAACTTTTATTACAAATTTAAACACAAGGATAATATCATTAAGAACAATATATACATCATAACTTCTGTAAGTTATTCATATACAATTAAGGTAAATTGAAATATTAAGTATCGACATTAGGCTAATCTTTGAAATAGCATAAACATATACATATTAAATAAATTCCTAACTTATATAACTGTTAACTTTCTAACTTTTCTACAAAACATAGAATTCAAAAAAGGGTTCACGATATAAAGAAATTTCTCTGTTTGATCACTACAAACAAAGGCCAGTCTTTCATATCTAGACCTAGTAGTAATATCCTCTAGCCACTGCTGGCCCGATATTCAAAACTTTGCGTAAGATGCAAACCATTTGCACAGGTCTAGCACTGGGTTAGCGCATGCCTGCTATATTCAAAAGGGCAAACAGCATGTGCTAACTGGATTAGCACTGGCCAAAATGATAATGTATGCAAGGGGCAAACTGAGGGGGCGTGTCAGCACAATGCTGTATTCAGCGAACAGCACCACTCATAGTGGTTTTGTACGACTTAGTGCAACACTTTGCATGGTGTAAATTACCGCCCAGGAAAATGATGTCTTAACTCTGGGCAAAGCAGCTTTGTGTGACTTTGTGGCTTTGTGCAGCATTGCATGATGTTTGTGTGGCTTTGTGCAGCATCGCATGATGTTTGCGTGGCTTTGTATAACCTTAGACAAGAAGTATGATACATAGAAATAAGCCAGACATAGAGGAAACATGCTGCTCACTAATGGCATCACTATGATGCCATCATCTGCCACCAGTCCCAACCATGCTAGGAAGTAAGTGGTGACTCAGCCCCCAGTGGACACCGTGGCAGTGCAGCCATACAGCACACACCTGCAGACCACCCCTCTGTGGACACCAACAGATGCCAGCACACACATGCAGCACTGGGGGTGTGGAGGGTATAGATGACCAGTCTGCACCACATATTTGCCACGAGGTGCTGGGGTATAGCTCAGTGGTAGAGCATTTGACTGCCAATCAAGAGGTCCCTGGTTCAAATCTGGGTGCCCCTCAATGGAATTTTGGGGAGGCAGTGTAGCACAGTGATCTAAGGCTCTGAGCTGCAAATCTAGTGACATCCAGCAGACCAGACCTGGGTTTGAATCCTACAGCTTCCACTTGTATACTGTGTGACCCTGAGCAAGTCACTTAACTTCCCTGTGCTCCCAGGTTGCACCTGTAAAAAAGCTTTCAGCTTAGTGTGTCTCACCTGGATAAATAACTAAAAAAAAAAAAACATACTGGGTGCTGTCACATGGCTGGGACAAGTCACGCAGTGCAACTGGTCCAGTGTAGGGAATACCCCAACACCTGTGTGCCTGTCAGATGGTAACGGCCCTCCCAGCCACATATCGCACAGCTGTACAGACACCACAGCATGCATATTCAGCATGTATATGTCACTGTGAGCATCCCATGCCAGTAGTGCAGCATCTGTGATTCGCACAACAGCAGTGCAGTAGTGTTCACTGTCGGCACACACCTGCAAGATGGAGCTGTCACTGTGTACAGTGCTGCAGTCCATGCTGCCCACCACACCATAGGCAGTGCTGTGTCCCACTCCCCACTGGCCCCTGTGTCACTGTACAGTCTGCTGTGCACTGTATAGGACCTACAGTTGAACTATTGTATCCAGAACCACCACCACTGCCTGTGATGTGAAGTTCCCTGGAGCACATTATTCTACGCAGTTCTATACATGTGTAGCCTGCAGCTAACACCATGTTTCTCCCAACTGACCTACAGGTGGAGCTGTGGGCAGACCCAGCCTGCCCCTGTTCTTCCAGACTGACCACCAGGTGAAGCTGTGGGACTCTGCAATGGCACTGGGCAAAGTGCATGCAAATCAGAGCATAATGAGATGCTATTCTGGATGTTTGCCCATTAACTGCCTAAGTACGCTCACTTGCATGTCACTTTTGAATACAGCAGATTTTTGCCCAGGGCAAACATGATAGCGGTGGACAAACAGCTTAGCATTAGACAAGACCTGCGCAAACATATGTGCGTAGCAGAAACATTATGGAATAATTTCTCATTTCTGCACACTGTACATTCACCTGTGCTGATGCTTGCAGCTCTCCTGACGCCACTGCTTTGCTGGCACACACATTGGCAACATATTTCACCTCCATAGGCCTTCCAGTCGCTGTGCAATGGGTTGCTGTTGTGGTTTGCACTTCCTGGTTGCTATATTCGGTGCTGTCTCATCCCTAGCCTACTGTTGCCCTGCACTCCCCGGCCTGTTTGCCTGGCTTCCTTATCATTGCTACATTCGGCAGGCTTAGCACCAGGGCTGGTCATTGGTTCTGGGCTAATTTAGCATACTAGGCAGTTCTTAAAGTAGCCCATGGGGCAAAGTTTTGAATATCTGCCTGTCAGTCAAGGTCCGAGGAGAAGTTTGTTTCCATCGTGTAAGAATTATATTTTCTGCAGAGATGAAAGCAGCCAGTAACCATAAAGTATTAGGTTTAGGCCAGTATTGTAACTCTCTTGTGAAACCCAACATTTTTTAGTTTATCAGTTGGTATAATCATTTTGTTCAGAATGTTTCTAATGTGTGTAATAGAGCCCATGTCTTTGAAACATCTCCAACAAATGTTGGTTTCCAAGATATCCAGTTTAAAAATGTTTTCTAGTATATGATGCCAACTGTGTACAATTTTTTAATGTACTATTCTAACTTTAGCCTCTTTACATGCTTTGAGACTATCCACCCAGCTCTGATCCCATTCAGTCAATAGAATAGCAGTACCTAACTCAGCTTCCCATTTTTGTAATAAGGACTCAACCAGGTTGTCTTTAAAGCTTATTACCATATTGTATATTACTTTGTAACCCTTATAGAAAAGATTATTTTTCCTAAGGGGTGAGTAGGGGGAAGTGAGACTGCGGCATTAATGCTTTCACTCAGAATTTGTCTGAGTTGCAGGTACTTAAAAAATTTGGTTTGGACAACTTGTATTTGCTGGAGATATTGGCAAAGGGTATCAGAGTTGATGTGCTGTGATCTGTTAGGTCACTTATGTAACATATGCCCCTTTGTATCCAGCTCTTCCATGCCAAGACTTTACCTTCACTCTGAAACAGCTTGTTGTTCTAAATAGGGCAGCGTGGGGAGTAAGCCAGCTTCCAGTCCAGTGCCTTGACAATCTTGGGCCATTCTAATAATGTGGCCCTTAAGATAGGGTGAGATTTGTGCTCTTTTAGTAGTTCCCCAAATAAAATAATTCTAGGATTTATCCTTTCATCAAACATGTCTCAATATCCACCTATTCTGGGGTCAAATTAATGACCCACAGCCATAAAGATGTATGTTTTGTGCTACTAAAAAGGTGTCATGTCTTGTTCTGAATGCTGGATAGTTAAATCCACCTCTAGTTCCGGGCTGTTGCAATTTAAGCCTAGATATAAGTGCAGGTTTATCTTCCCATAGGTATTTTAGTATTACAGAGTCTAATAACTTATAGTTTTTCTCTGGTAGTTGCAATGTTAAGTGACATAATAAATAATATACATTGGGAGCAAGTATCATGTTTATTGCCAGTATCTTACCCCAGAAAGACAGAATCACTGAACTTCACCTCTGTAGATCCAGTTTTACTGACTCTATTAATTTGATGAAATTAAGGGTAATACTTTTTTTAACATCAGCGCACAGTTCTATGCAAAGAAAAATAACTGTATTGCTAGAGATCTTAAATTTATATTGAGTAAAACCATTTCTACCAGTTATTTTTGAAAGTGGAAGTATCTCCGATTTTTCAAAGTTAATTTTAAAACCTGAGAATAGAGAGCATGCTCAGATAATATCAATCAAAGGGCTTAGAGATTTACCTGGCTCTGAGAGAGTAAGTAGTAAGTCATCCGCAAGTGCCATGAGTTTATTATATCTACCCATTCCCATGCCTCTAATCTCAGTAGATTACCTAATTTTAATTAATAAGGGTTGTAAGGCCAGAATAAATAGCAAAGGAGAGTGAGAGGCATCCTTGTCTGGTCCCTTATCTGAGATCACCCCGGTCACTTTTACCTTGGCCGATATCTGATTACATAGGATTCCTACCCATCCACAAAACTGTTACTCTAGATTATATTTGGTCAGAATGATTACCTGTTAAAGGGTTTCAGCAACCACCTATTACTGCATCAAGAAAGGTTAAAACACTAAAGAGAGGCCTGTGTTAAACACTGAGAACTCTTACAGAACCTACCTATTGAAGGGTTTCAGCAACCACCTATTAGTGCATCAAGAAAGGTTAGGACACTCACAAGAGGCAGGTGTTAAACACTGGGACATTTTGCATAACCTACCTATTAAAGGGTTCCAGCGACCACCTATTATTGCATCAAGAAAGGTTAAAACACTAAAGAGAGGCTTGTGTTAAACACTGAGAATTCTTACAGAACCTACCTATTAAAGGGTTTCAGCAACCAGCTATTATTACATCAAGAAAGGTTAAAACACTAACAAGAGGCCAGTTATTAAACACTGGGAAATTTTACTGAACTTACAGTGTCTATTATTGCACTAAGAAAGGTTAAAACACTGACAAGAGGCCAGTGTTAAACACTAAAACATTAAATGATCACTTGGTACACACAAATCATTATGTAAGTGTGAACAAGAGCAAGTTTCCTTTGGGCCCACCGAGCCCAGGTAGGGTACCATGGAACAGGTGTGCCCAGTATTATAACACTTCCAGAAAGAAATAATTTAAGCATCCCAGTGGAGCTAAGAGTAATAAAATTAAGTCTGTAATTAACAATGATTCTTACAATGCAGTAGTAGTAAAAACTGTTTTTCATTACATTGAATCTATTTAATCACATGTCGCTGTTTCAGATACTACTGTATGTGGGAAAGACAACAAGGGCTTTAAAAGTCAGAATTAATGAACACAAAAGTGCTATTAGAAACAGGACTAGGGTTCACCTGTTGCACTTCATTTGTAAGGATCAGGACATGCCGTAGCTTCACTAAAGATCTGGATCACTAAGGAGGCACAATAACCAACCAGAGGGGGCGACTGGACTAAATTATCTATGAAAAGAGACATGTACTGCATTTTTAAGTTGCCAACCTTAGCTGAATCAGTTTGAATGAATGAAAATGAAAACGGGTCTGCCTGTTAGTAACTGAGGGTGATGATGCCCACTGGTGCTGTCCGGCCCTAATTCCCCCTCCCTTTTCTGATTATGGATATGTTAAATTTGATGTTAAATAAGAAATAACTATTTATTACATGGTTCCCTGGTCTGGTATACACAGGCATTCCTTGCCCCATTTTATCCTTACCCAGCGACAGGTCCCGCTTCCCCACCCCTGTTATTTTATTGTATCATATGTACTATGAGATTAATGAGAAAGTAAGATTACCTGATTATACAAAAAATATGATTTGTCTGTATAGCGTAATATGTTCAGTAGGATAGCATGATACACAACTTTATAACTAAACTTAAAGATGAACTGGTTATGTGTTACATTATATTTAACAGTTTTTATATTTTTTAGATACTAAGAGACATGAATTATATATAAATTTGTGCATTTTCTTTTTTACATTTATTTACTAAGCTCACACAATTAAAACACCATTTTTAGGTTTTGTTATAATTAATACAAAAGTATTTTAAAGTCTCTATCATATCCCCCCTCTCCCTCCTCTCTTCCAGGATGTACATATTGAAGTCCTTTAGCCTCTACTTATAGGGCTTCTGATGCAGACCCTGCACCATTTTCGTTGCCCTTCTGTTTGCTGCATCCATTCTGTCTATGTCCTTTAGGAGATGTGGTCTCCAGAACAGGACACAGTACTCTAGGTGGTGTCTTACTAGGGATCTGTACAGGGGCAACAACAACTCCATCTTTCTGCTGGTGATACCCCTTCCTATGCACCCAAGCATCCCACTAGCTCTCCCTACTGCCTTGATGCACTACCTGGACACCTTTAGGTCATCCGATATGATTACCCCCAGCTCTGTTTCCTGCTTGGTCAATCTCAATAATACTCCACTCATTTTGCACTCCCCCACCCGGGTTACTGTGACCCAAGTGCATTGTTTTTCACATTGAAATCCAGCTGCCATACCCTTGACTACTCCTCTAGTTTTCTCAGCTCTCTGTTCATCCTTTTCAGCCCCCCCCCCGCATTGTCCACCCTGTTGCAGATTCTGTCGGACCTTCCCTTTCTGCCCCTTTGCAATGTCACTTATAAGGACATTAGAAAGCATCAGTCCCAACTCTGAAATCTAAGGACCCCCGCCAAGCATCTTCCCTTCCTTAGGGTGAATTCCATTTACTCCTACCCTCTGTTGCCTGTCCTGTAGCCAGTTTCTTACCCAGTTCACTACCTTGTTTTCCACCCCAAAGCTACCCAGCTGGCTTACTAGTCTCCTATGTGGAACGGTGTCAAAAGTCTTACTGAAATATATGTAGGCCAAGTCCACTGCTCCTACCTCATCTAATTCCTTAGTCATCCAGCCAAAGAAAACTATCAGATTTGTTTGACATGACCTCCGCCTTTTGAATCCATGCTGCCTAGGATCTTGTAACCTGCAGGACTCAAGATATTCCACATTCCTTAAGCAGTGTTTCAATTAATTCACCCCCCCCCACCAACGTCAGGCTGACAGGCCTTTAGTTGCTAACCTATTATCTGCTGCCACTTTGTGAAGTGGGACTACATCTGCTCTCCTCCAGTCCTCAGGAATCACTCCAGCTTCCAGTTATCTGTTAAATAGGACTGTGCCTTCCTGACCTCCCTCGACACCCTTGAATGAACCCCGACTGGTTCCATAGCTTTGCCTACTTTCAGGTTAGCAACTGCTTTCATAATTCTCTCCTCAGAAAAAGGACTAATGTCCCCTGCCCTACCATCAAAGCTTCTCCTGCTTTTTAGGAGTCTCTCCCCTTTCCCTTCCACTGTTAACAGCAAGCAAAAGTATTTGTTCAAGATGTCTGCCCTTTCCTGGCCACCATCTGTACAGTGCCCTATTTAACCTTACAATTCGGCCCTTTCTTTTCCTGTTTCACTTCCATACGTAAAAAAAAAGTATTGCCCCCTTTAATGCTACCTGGGCTATTCTCTCTCCACTTTGTGCCTTTGCACTCCTTACTACTTCCCCTGCCTCCCTCTGTTTCTCCGGACACACCTCCTATCCTCTTCCCTTTGCATCTCCTTCTACCTTTAGAATGCAACCCTTTTAGATAGTAAGGACCATGCAAACATGGAAACACAGAATTTGTTCGCACATAAGGATCACTTGGTCCTCATAGTTTGCCTAGTTTCCTTACCTACTGCAACACAGCAGACCCTACTTGATCTCTGACTTTCACCCCCTTCCTCGCTTTCCTTACCACTAAAGCTTTCCTTATGCTACTGTATTGAGGCTGTTCCAGGCATTTACCACTCTTTCTGTAAAAAAAGTACTTCCTCATGTTTTCCCCGAGTCTCCCCTGCTCCAGCTTCATAGCATGACTCTTGTTCTTGAGCATCCTTTTTGTCCAATAAAATCTTTCCCTCTTAAACCTTATTAATACGCATGAGGGATTTAAAAGTCTCTCATATCCCACCTTTCCTCCAAGTCACACATATTGACGTCCTTTATTCTCTTCTTGTAGGATGTTTGTTGCAGACACTGTACCATTTTATTCACCCTCCTCTGGATCTTCTCAACTCTGTCTATGTCTTTCAAACACATTTTATGAAAATTACACAGGACAGAAATGGTTTTATGCATAAAAACCTACAAATATTTCTGTCATTATTGGGAATGTTAGTTCATGGCAGAGGTGTGCATAGAGTCAGTGAACAAGGGGGCCAGAATCCTCACACAGCTAGGGGGTCTGGGGGCATTTATAATCAGAATTTAGTCATAGAGTCAGTGAACAACAGGGCCAGAATCCTCGCACAGCTAGGGGTCTGGGGGCGTTTATAACCAGAATTTAGTTGAAGGATGGTTTTTAAAGGAGGGGGGCCAGGGACAGGGTGCCCCACCTGCGCCACCTATGATACAGGGGTGTGCAACAGTATTGATAATTTACTCATTATTTGTGCATTTGTGGACAAAATGAAGAAAGCATCTTGACAAATAATGTGTCCTTGTTATACCTTTTCTTCCACACTAATGTTGACACCTAAAACATTAATGTAATAACTACATAAAACAATCTGGCTACTTACCAGTTTTGTTTTCCTTAAAGAAGGATTAGGTCTCACCATGAAATTTAAAAACAAGGATGGAAACCCTTTTTGTGTGCATTTTAAATGTTTAGATCCCATTGTTTAACCAGGAGAATAACACTAAGCTGAAGGCTTGTTTACAGGTGCGACCTAGGAGCACAGGGAAGTTCAGTGACTTGCTCAGGGTCATACAGTATGCAAGTGGGGGCTGTGGGATTCAAACCCAGGTCTCTAGATTTGCTGTGCAGAGCCTTAAACCACTGCACTATACTGCCTCCCATCATAATAGATAATAGATAGCTAATCATCATACACCGGGCAAACACTTATGGAGGTGGTATGTGGTCGCTGAAACATCGGTGTCTGGGCAGCACATATGGAGTGGGTGGCATTAGATTTTGATTCAATAAAAAATATTCCTGGCATACTGTGTTCCATGAAATAATACAGACTATTGTTTCTGAAGCCACCAGCCATCACAGTTTACATAGCTGTGCTTTCACCAATCAGGTTTTGAGTAATGAATCGTTTTAGCTGATATTACTTACTTGAACACGTTTCTGATTTTAAATACCTAGGTGTCACATTGGACAGCTCACTGTCCTACCATCGGCACATAGATTCTGTCGCCAAAGCCACCAACATCCGTATAGGCCTGCTTTACAGGCACAAACACTGCATGACTCCTGACACTCTCCGGTTGGCTATCAACAACTCTGTCACCTCCATCATCGATCACGGGCTAGCAATTTATGGCTCTGCCTCCGCCTCTGCCCTCCGCAGAATTACAGTTGCACTCAACAAAGCATGCAGGCTGCTAACTGGGGCTGATCGATCACACACACTTGTGACCTGTACACTCGGCAGGATGGCTACCTCTCATCAGCCGGATACAGTATCAAACCTGCCTCTTAGCCAAAAGTCCTCCTGAGTCATGCCCCCGGGCATTGAAAAGCTACTTATTGACCACCACAGCACCCAGAGAACTAGAAGTTCACAACAACTAACCTTCCTTGTCCCCAGATGCTGGACTACCATGGGCCAGATGACCTTTGCCCACAGAGCACCACAGTGGTACAAAACTCTCAACAAAGAAACACTTACTGCTGCTGCTCTTGGCCCTTTTAAGAGACAACTCCGGCTTCATCTAATTTCAACTAGTCGTTGTGACTGCCTCGCCTAATCGGGGCCCACGTTCACTGCCTCCACTTCAGTCTTGAGGCTCTCTCCCCGCCTTGCCTCCATCTACCTGCCTACCCCTTGCCCCTCTCCCTTTCCTCCCCGGGCATTTCCTGACTTTATCCCTCCTCTCTCTCTCCCTCCCCTTTGAGCTCTTACCCTCACCCTCTACCCCTCTGACAATGGCCTTCCTGCCTGCATACCCCTTCCCTCTCACCTGCAGTGCTTATTTCCAAGATTGCCCTTGGCTGGTTATGTCATGCTACTTAACATTTGGCACATTTTGAATTACTGGAATTTCCTAAGCCTCAGTCTCATACTTCTTGTTATTGTGTAACTATGTATTATTATGTTGACCTTTGTATGTATGTATACCCCCCATTCCTTTGACGTGGAACCTTTGTAAATGAGCAGCTCCTGCTCAAAGGTATTTGTAATCCTAGATTTCAATAAAATAAAAAATAAATAAAATATTTTGTGCTGTATCTATTTGTTGATATGAAACTCAATAAAATATGCCAAAAATGGGAACATGAAAGAAAATAATTGAGACCTAACTGAGAATGTAAACCATGCCCCTAGCATGACAGCTTAATTTTCTTCCAAATGAACTGAGTTCCTGCCCCCATATGCATTTCTATATTCAGCAGCTGGATATAATGCTTAACCTTTACTGTGCCACACTAATGGCAAATATTGCACTCATGCATTCAAGTCAGGTTGTTCTTATTTCAGAGTAAAATAGGAAGTACCATGACATATGTAATACAGCAGAGTTATCTGTGAGGTGTGCCTTACCTGCCACAGGTATCATCAAGGACATCACCTGAAGCAATACCACTATGAAGTACAAAGAGTCCCCCAAGACTGGTATCGCCATCTCTTCTGTACCTAAAGAGCTCAGACTTTTCTTGTGCTAACCACTTTGAATGGATGGCTCTGCAGTTCAGGTCAGACACAAACATGAGCAGCACCAACATGTTTGGCATCATGGCATGAAGGAATGGATACTAAAAGCACTATTTTGCAAAGTAAGTGTTACTAACAAAAAGAAGACTCTGTATAACAAACATCTGCATAATCTTGAAATGTTATCTGTAAGTTACTTTGAAATTGTGTTACTCAAAATCAGACTGGTTTCTAAGCATTCAAAAAGCAACAAGTTGACACCAAAGATAAATGTCCGACCAAATTTACAGAAATGAATACTTGCTTTGGATAAATGGTTTAAGGAAGCTACACAGCCAAATTATTAAGCGTTAGTCCTGCATTTATGAGTCTGTGTACCAGGAGTGGTGTGTGGCACCTTCTAGTCTCTCAGTTGCTTGTGACTGGCTTATTTATACTTTATCTCAACATTAAATCAGTTTAGAGTGAACAGTGTTTAGCAAGTATCCCTAAAAATACACAACAATCACACCTGCTCTGAATTTCCATAAAAAGAACTTATTCTAACAAGATAAATACTTTTCTAAAGGGAGTTTGAATAGCACCAATGCCCCCTGGTAAAAGATGCCCATGGGTAGAAGCTGTTTGTCCCTTTCCATATGGTTTCTCTATCAAAATAACCAAAATCTCTACAATTATGCAATCAAATGAAGACTGTATTGTAAGCTCCAGCTGAAACCAGAGACAAGCTGCACTAGGGATCACGTTGAAGAGATGTGGTGGTGAAAGTTACTAACAGCGATAAATTCAGAATCAGGATCAGCAAGTTCTCCAGAAGCATAATACCACCCTGGGGACCCCCAGGGGCCCCACATTCAGAGATGCCCATTTGTGCTGGGCACCCTTTAGTGGCACAAGTAAGACAGTGCATGACCAACTGGGTTCCTCTATTCAGACAGACTGTGTGTCCTGTCCAGAGTGTGCTGCTTCACTAAATGTAGGGCTGTGCTAGTGCATTGCACAGTGACTATGCTCAGCAGAGACACAGCCCCTCCCTGTCCAGAGGGTACTGCCTGCCTGAATATGAAACATAGAAACATGGAATTTGATGGCAGATAAGGACCACTTGGCTCACCTAGTCTGCCCCTTTCCCTACCTAACGGATAAGCTGCGGATCCTAGTTAACCAACAGTCTACTTCCTCCTACCCCGCACTAAAATTGCCTTATGTCTGTCCCTTGTATTCTTGAATTCCTCCACTGTTTTTGACTCTACAGCCTCCTCAGGAAGACTGTTCCATGCATCTACAACCCTCTCTGTGAAATGCTTCATCACATTACCTCTGAGCCGTCCGCCCTCTATCTTAAAATTGTGCCTCCTTGTTCTTGCACATCTCTTTTTCTGAAAGATGCTACCCTCTTGGACTTTGTTGATTCCCTTGAGGCATTTGAAAGTTTCTATCATGTCCCCCCTCTCCCTACTTTCCTCGAGGGTATACATGTTAAGCTCCTTTAGTTTTTCTTCCTATATCTTCTGGTGCAGACCCTGCACCATTTTGGTTGCCCTCCTCTGGACAGCCTCCACCCTATCTATGTCTTTGTGGAGATGGGGTCTTCAGACCTGTACACAGTACTCCAGATGTGGTCTTACCAACTATCTGTACAGAGGGCCAACAACTTCCTGTTTTCTACTGGTGATGCCTCTCCTTATGCATCCCAGTATCCCCCCAGCCATCCTTACTGCCATTTCACATTGCTGGCCCACCTTTAGGTCGTCTGATATCATTACCCCAGGTCCCTTTCCATTTTTGTTGTTGTCAGTATCTCACCCCCATTGTGTACTCTTCCTCTAGGTTTTTGTTTCCCAGGTACATTACTTTGCATTGAATCTAAGCTGCCATACATTTGACCATTCCTCCAACCTTGCCAAGACCCTTTTCATCCTTTCCACCCCACCTTGCATATCAACCCTGTTGCAGATCTTTGTGTCATCTGCAAAGAGAAACACTTTTTCTTCCAGTTCCTCTGCAATGTCACTTATACATTAAAAAGTACCTGCCCCAAAACTGAACCCTGCTGTACCCCACTAGGAACCCCCTTTCTTCACTGTGGACTCTGTTTACTATTACTCTCTGTGTCCTGTTGTCCAGCCAGTGTTTTACCAAGGCTACCACCCTGGGACCCATTCCCAGCCTGGCTACTTTGTTTATTAATCTATTGTTCAGGACTGTGTCAAATGCCTTGCTAAAGTTTAGGTAGGTCATGTCCACAGCCCCTCTCTAGTCTACTACTTTGGTCACCCAGTCAAAGAAATCAATTATATTTGTCTGACATGACCTTCTTGCTGTGAATCCATGCTGCCTTGGGTCCTGTGCCCCACTTGCTTCTAGGTACTCAACAATTCTTTCCTTCAGAAGTGACTCCATCATTTTCCCTACCACTGAGGTCAAACTGACAGTCTGTAGCTCCCTGCCTCTGTCTTGCTCCCACTTTTGTGAAGGGGAATCACATCTGCCTTCCTCCAGTCCTCATGTACCACACCATCCTCCCATGATTTATTAAAATGTGCAGTCAGTGGTGTTATTAGTTCTTCCCTTAGTTCTTTTAGAATTCTGGGGTGAATCCCATCAGGCCCCATTGCTTTATCCATCTTCAGTATTAAGAGTTCTTTCAGAACCTTTCTTCAGTGAAAGGATTAATATCCCCCCCCATCCAGAGTGCTTCTATTGACTGGATTAGGTATCTCCCCCTGCTTTTCCATTGTGGGGCTATGCTAGTGCCTCACACAGTGACTTTGCTCAGCAGTGACATAGCCCAACCCTGTCCAGAGTGTGCTGCCTGTCTGAATATGGGACTGCGCTAGTGCCTCACACAGTGACTATGTTCAGCAGTAACACAGCTCTGCCCTGTCCAGAGTGTGCTGCTTGCCAAAATATGGGGCTGTGCTAGTGCCTCACACAGTAACTGTGCTACGAAGTAACACAGTCCCACCATGATCAGAGTGTGCTGCCTATCTAAATAAAGGGCTGCGCTAGTGCCTCACACAATGACTATGTTCAGCTGTAACACAGCCCTGCCCCGTCCGGAGTGTGCTGCCTATCTAAATACAGGGCTGTGCTAGTCCTTCACACAGTGACTATGCTCAGCAGTAACACATTCCCACTCTTTCCAGAGTGTGCTGCCTATCTGAATATTGGGCTGTGCAAGTTCCTCACACAGTGACTGTTCTCAACAGTAATGTAGCCCCGACCTGTCCAGAGTGTGCTGCCTGTCTAAATATTGGGCTGTGCTAGTACCTCGCAGAGTAACAATATCAATCAACCTTTATTTATCCAGGCAAAACACTGTTGAGACAGATCATTTACAAGGTGGACCACGGTCAGGTACAGGTTTGTAACAGACAAAAGGAAGATATATAACAGCATATGATACAAAGCATAATATGCCCAATTTTTCAAATAATATACAGCTTGTACAGTATATACATGGAGCACAAGAGGGTACATGAATCATATGGTGCAATAGTCACATAGAAGACATGGTCATCCTACTAGTAGAAAAAAAGGATGTAACTGGGACAGTAAAAGCGGAGAAGCTTCATAATAATTAATTTAGTGAGGGCAGTTGCAAAGTTCTTTAAAAGCACTGGCATAGATACTTTTGAAAAAGGGTATTTTCACTGGAAGAACAATTTTTAGAGTTTTTTGCATTTTATTCCATAGGGCAGGGAGAAAGTGACTTATGACTGCTTTGCCAAAATGTGTATTTACCTTGTGAATTACAAGAGGGGAGTATGAGAGACTTCTGAGAAGATAGCTCCCTGACTGGCAGAGAAGCAGGCAGTCAGTGATGTATTTAAGGAGCTTATTTGTTAAAGCGCTGAGTGTCCATAGGATAGTGTTTTTGTGCCGTCTGTAACTAAATGAGTTCCAGCCAAGCATGCAGTAAAGGGTGCAGTGATGTGTGGAAAATGGTACATTAGTAAGGGATCTGATTGCCCTATAGTAGATGTGTCAAGTTTCCCTAGGTAAGTACTTGGCCTGTGGCCATACAGGATATCAGCTTAGTCTAGGAGTGGTAAGAATGTAGTTTGTACTATGTGGATTTTGCCTCCTGGGTTAATAGATGCTTTATCTGAAAGAACATGCCAAGTCTTTGTCTTAGTCTTTTAGCTACATTTTCAGTATGGACCGAGAAGGATAGCCTGTCATCAACACAAACCCTCAAGTATTTAAAGTTTGACACAAGCTCTAAGGGCTCACCTAGTAGTGACTGAATAGTAGGAATTGTGAAAGGATCCTTGGATTTATTTGTACCTTGATTGGAGCAAAGAGCATAGCCTTGTTTTTTTTGGCATTTAATAGCAGCTTCATATGCAGCAGATTTTCCTGCAAATGGTTAAATTCGAGCTGGAGGCCATTGCAGGCCTGGCCCATAGAGGGCCTATCTATGTATAGCATGGTATCATCTGCAAATAGGTGAATTCTAGCATCCATTGTTCGGGTTCTTGATATAGACCACAAAGAGCAGTGGTCCTAATATAGACCTTTGAGGCACTCCTCTTTGTACAGATTTTAATGTGGAGTGATTGGCATGAATGACTTGTTGATGGTGACTGGTGAGATAGCTAG
Source organism: Neoceratodus forsteri (assembly GCA_016271365.2). NCBI lineage: Eukaryota > Metazoa > Chordata > Ceratodontiformes > Ceratodontidae > Neoceratodus > Neoceratodus forsteri. The sequence continues at coordinate 5,286,991 of CM057449.1, read as the reverse complement.
TGAACCATTTGGTTGGCAGAGGGTCTGCTTCTTTGATTGTGCTGTGGAGAGGTCTGAAACTAGATTGGACCATGTTGAGTAGATTATGCTTTTCTAGGTGTTGCCTGAGCTAGGGATTCAGTACTTTCTCCAGAACTTTTGACAAGATAGGGAGTAAGGAAATTGGACGATAATTATTTAAGTCACTGGTATTTCCTGACCGGAAGAGTGGGGTTACCTATGCTGGGATTGTACCATGCATAAGGGACAGATTAAAAGATGAGCTACTGGTACAGCTAGCAGATAATATCCTATCTTTAGGTAGTGTGGCTCTATCTGATCAGTGCCAGGGCTTTTTCTAGTGTCTAGCATCAAGATGAGATCCTCAACTTGTTTTACAGTAACTGGTTGAAAGGTAAAGGTTGCCTAATGGTTAGTTGTGCTATGGTTAAGCCAATCAGGATTTTGAATACACAGCTGAGACTGAAATACGTTGGCTGGTGAGGTGTTGAACGCTAAACCTGCTGTGGCAAAATGGTTGTTTAGAAGTTCAAGAACTGAATGTTTGTCAATGGTAGATCCACCATCCACAGTGACTTTATTTGGGAGAGAGTAAACAGGGGAGTAACCTTCGATGTCCTTTAGAGTTTTCCAAAATTTCTTAGTATCATTAGAAGCATTGTCAATTTCTGTTTGGAAATACTTAGGTTTTTCAGATCTAGTAAGCTTAGTGTACCTTTTCCTGGTTGCTCTGAAGACTGACCAGTCATTTGGGAGTTTAGTTTTCCTAGCTTTTTTACAATGAGAGTCCCTGTGCAGTAAGGCTGCTTTCAAACCACCAGTAAACCATCGACATGTTTTCCTTTTAGTCTGGAGTTTTACTATGGGAGCATGATTATATAGGGCCTTGAGCAATATTCTTTGGAATTCCTCGAAAGCGGTTTCCACAGTTTGGGTCAGGTAAAAGTCCTGCCAGCCTGCATACTGGAGGACTGAGTAGAAGATTACCAGATCAAAATTCCTCCAGCATCTTTTAAATATACTTGGAGGTTGACAGCTGCTTTAGGAATAGACCTCACAGAGGCTATTGCACAATGATCACTGACGCCATTGAAGAATGTGCATGCATGGGTAAATAGGTAATGTTTGTTGATTAATATTTTATCTAGTAAGGCATGCTGCCAGTCTAAATTTGGGGCTGTGCTAGTGCCTTGCACAGTGACTATGCTCAGCAGTGACAAAGCCCCGACCTGACCTAAGTGTGCTGCCTGTATGAACATAGGGCTGTGCTAGTGCCTCGCACAGTGTCTATGTTCATCAGTAACACAACCCCATTCTGTCCAGCATGTTTTTCCTGTATGACTATGGGGCTGTGCCAGTGCCTTGCACAGTTACAATGCTCGGCTGTGACAGAGCCCCGCCCTGTCCAGAGTGTTCTACCTGTATGAATATAGGGCTGTGCTAGTGCCTTGCACAGTGTCTATGCTCAACAGTAACACAACCCCATTCTGTCCAGCGTGTTTTGCCTGTATGACTATGGGACTGTGCCAGTACCTTGCACAGTTACTATGCTCGGCAGTAACAGATCCCTGCCTTGTCCAGAGTGTGCTGCCTGCCTGAATGTGGGGCTATGCTTGTGTCTCACACAGTGACTGTTCTCAGAAGTAAGATAGGCCTGCCCTGTCCTGAGTGTGCTGCCTGTCTGAATAGAGGGCTGTGCTAGTGCCTTGCACAGTGACTGTGCTCAACCATAACACTGCCCCATTCTGTCTGGAGTGTGTTGCCTGTCTAAATATGGGTCTGTGCCAGTTCCCCATTCCTCCTTCCCATCCTCCCAATAAGCACCCACCTCCCCGCACCCCCTCGTACCAATACTTACCTATGGAGGTCAGGAGCAGTGATCTTCTCTGGACCAGAACATGTCTGCACTCTTCAAAGCCAAACCACAAACTGAAGAATTAAAGGTAAGTGCCCTATAATAGGGATTTCAACTTAGGTTGGTATCTCAGCCATTGTTTGGAATTCTTGCCCCAAATTTTCAACATGGGGTTCTTGGCAACCCACCTCATGAACACTGGCACTGTCATTTTGTTACTCAGTCCCAAATGATGATTTTGAGTTCACTGCATGGAATCACCTTTTGGGACTGATTAATTAGACAACAGTGCCATTGTTCATGAGATGAGGCCCTAAAAACCTATGTTGCAAATTTGGTGAAAAGAAACCAAAAAAATTACTGCTTTATGAGTGTGTGTTGTGCAGTTTCTAAACACACATGTAACTTTGCCAGTTTTTACTATTTTCACTCCAGATTGACATCATTGCCATTTTTTCACATCTACTTATGAACAGTACAGCTCTCATTATTCACATCCTGCCAGAAATGCATTTTTGCACTTGTGGCACAAAATGGCATGGTCACTATGTGAAATCAACTTTTGGGATGGATTAACAAAATCACAATGCTACTATTCATCAGGGGAGGTCTCAAAAAGCTCATCTTGAAAATTGGGTGAAAGAAAAATATGATTGCATTATGAAAGTGCGTTACACAGTTTTTATGCATGCTCATAACTTTTCCAGTTTTTACTATTCTCACTCCAGATTTTCAACATTGCTATTTTTTTACATCTCATTATTAATAGTGCAGCTGTCACTTTTCACATTCTGCCTGAAACATGTTTTTGCTTCTGTAGTGCAGAATGGCACGGTCACAGCGTGGAATCAACTTTCGGGATGGATTGACAAAATCACACTGCCACTGTTAAAGGGACACTGTCAACCAGTTTGCCATCATATTATTTCTAGTTAAAACCCTACATTTTATGATTGCTTACATTCTATACAATTCATTGATGTTGCTGTTTGTGTTGTCTGTTTCCTCGTTTAGTAGAACTGAACTGCATGCTAATGTATTTATAAACAGCCTTGTGTTGTCTACAGTCCTGGATCTGTTTTTACTGCATAGTTCCTAAGCATTAAAACACTTCCAAATAGTGCAGTCACTCATGAGGCAGTAGTCTCTTAAACTTCCATTGCATCATGAGGGGCTAGACTGTGCTGCTGGTGATCTCAAGTCCTTGAAAGATGCAGGTGGAGCTGAATAAGGAATGTAAACAAACCTGTGTTTGTGTGGTAACACCAGTATGGTGGGCAGTCTGTTTTCTTTTTACTTTTTAAAAAAAAAAGAGTCAGAAGCAAGCTACCAGCTACATCAGTAATCTTTACAGAATGTTGCCAATCATAAAACGGTATTTTTTAAATGAGGAACATTTTGAGACCTAAGGGAGTTGACAGTGTACTTTTAATGAAGGGATGTCCCAAAAAGCACATGTTGAAAATCTGGTGAAAAAATCCCAACAAATGATTATGTTATGAGCATGCATTGCAGTTTCTATGCACGTTTGAAACTTCACCAGTTTTTCATGTTTTCACTCCAGATTTTCAACACTATCATTTTGTTACGCCAACTCATGAATAGTACAGCTATAATTTTCTAAATCCTGCCAAAAATGTTTTTCTGTGCCTGTGGCTCAAAATGGTGTTACAGTTGTGCAAAATTACATTTTGACAGGGATTTGAACGTTTTCTGTACTGGGTACATGTGGTGAGGTGACAAGAAGGTTTTGTTGAACATTTGGGGTGAACATTACGTAAGATGGCACAGTTATGACTGTTTGTTGCAATTTTGCTACACCTGCTCATAACTTAACGTGTGAAAGCGCAATGTCAGAGACCCCTGTGTTTTCCCAGCTACATACATCTGTTCATCTGTGGGGGGATGGGAGCACAGCATCTGAATGACACTGTGCTCCCACTGTGACATATAGATACTGTTGTACTATCTGGATGAGTGAATGGGAGCGTAGGGTCTGAGGAACCCTGCACTCCCACAGTAAAATAAAGATACTATTATACTATCTCAAAAAGTGAGGAAATAAAGCACAACAAATGTTGTTAATGCATCAGTTAGGGTTAAAGTGATAAAACTGGGGAAATGAGAAGTCAGGATTAAGACCCTAACCCTCAACCACCCCAGCCCTATCCATAGACCAGCAGACGCTGGGGGTGTGACACAGGGTTGTGAGGCCTAACTCTCACCCTGTTCTCCTTATACATGGAATGGGGTGAGAGTTGTGCCTCACGACCCCATGGCACACCCCTGGCATCTGTTGGTCTGTGGAGGATGGTGGGGTGTGGGGGTTGGGGTGGTTAAGGTCTCAACTCTAACATCTCATTTCCCCACTTTTGTCACTTTAACCCTAACTGATGCATCAATTAAGTTTTTTGATTATACTGGCCCGGTAGAGCCAGTATAGTTAGGGTTTGTAGGAGTGTTTAATGTTAAAGGGCAATGTTTCCTAGTTAATAACTTTAAATTTGTGTCACAGATTTTCCTGAAATTTGGTACGCATCATCTGATGGGGTAGGTCTGTTGATGTACCAAATTTGGTTTGAATCCCTTTTGAGATTTTTGAGACATAAAGAGTTAAAAATACAGAGATTTCCCTGTTTTTGGCTGTTTTTTCAGGCCACCTGTATCTCAGAACCGGCTTTAGGTGCTGGGCTGAAATTGTCAGGGTAGAAAGCCTTGGCCTCATAGATGTGCCTTTTGAAGGTTTGGTAAAACAATAGTAATCCATTACAAAGTTATTAAATCTTGAATTTGCCATTATTTCCTATAGGAGAAAATAGATGTAAGAGTGAAAGTGACTTCCGGTCACTGTCATCCAGTTTTGCATACTTTGCACCTGCATAACTTTGCAACACTCCAACAGATTTGCAGGAAATTTGACAAGCATCAGTCTAGGGTCTCTTGACTTGATAAATTTGGTTTCAATCCCTTGTTTGGTTTTTGAGATACATAGTGTTGAAAAAAATAGATTTTGGGGGGTTTTGCTGTTTGTTTATTAATCTTAAAGGGCAATGTTTGGATCTTAATAACTTTGTAATGGTTAAAGTGATTTCTACAAAAGTTGGCACACATAATTACCCTGGGGAGGTGTTTGCAAGTGATAAATGTTTTTTTAATAGCTTTATCTGTGTCTGATATACAGAGTGTTAAAAATAAAGTTTTTTTTGGGGGGGTTAACACTTTTTTGTCCACCTGTATCTCGGAAATGGCTTTAGCTTCTGGGTGACATTTTCAGGGTAGAAAGCCTTACCCTCACAGATGTGTCTTTTAAAGAGTTGGTGGGAAAATATGAGTTTGTTCCAAAGTTGTGACATGTTGATTTTCCCAATTATTTCCTATGGGGAAAAATAGATGTCCCACACAAGACAGGTTTCTGCTGTGAACTAGGATTTTGCTTTGAACTACAATTATGATTTGAACCAGAATTGTGCTTCAACCTAGGATTCTGCTTCATACTAGGAATCTGCTTCGAACAAGGATTCTGCTTTGTATGAGCCCTATGGAAAGGGATTCTGCACTGAACAAGGATACTATTCTGCAGTACTAAATTCCTTTTGGCAGACAGAACCAACAGTCAATGAACCCTGCCTATTCTACATCCCCCTGAGCCCCACCCCAGGCTGCATAAACTCCTTAGAGTTTTTTTTAAACATAATCTCCACTCTGGGGTGATATGCCAGGCTTTGTTTTCTGCAGCACAGTGGATGGAGATTTAAACTTACTGTAGAATCAGGTAATCTGTAGAGCAGAGCACTAGGCACTGTGGAGGTGCAAGATGGCTGCTGGTCTGAGTATGCTGTTACTTTGTCTGTTGCTATTTTAATGTTTTAAGTTTTTAGGTTATTTACTTTCAATTTGATCAATGATTTAGTTTATTTTGATCAGCAGAGTTTTCCTCTGGCTTGAAGCTGTGGATTATTGGGATTTGAGTTACAGTGTTTGGCGTTTGGCATTTTGCACCCGACTGCCTGACTCCTGACACTGAATGCTGTGGAGTGGTTTGGATGTTTCTTGCTCTGCAGCTGAAACACTGTAGGGTGCCACCGATACTGGAGTGTTTTTATGTAACTACCCTTGTTTCAGCACCTTGACTGGGGCTATATTCGGGATTTGTGCCTTGGATATTCAGAAGTTACTTTGTGTCCTGCCGTTCAACTCCGATTTGGATCAGGCGTGAGTGACTCGAAGTGGATTCACCCTGCGATTGAGATGCTGAGGGGCATTGTTGTGTTGCTACTCTTGTTTGCCTGCCTGTACTTTCATCTGTATTATTGAAGATTGGACCTTGGACTTGGTGCCATACGGGAGAGGATTTGTGCGATATTGCTTTGTGCTGGGCTTTGACTGGACAGTCCTGTGGCAGAACCTTTGGATGCAGGGTTGGATCATCGGTGGTGGTTGACCCATCCCTGTGGGGTAACTGGTGGCTGGGGTTCGGGGTCGCTTGGTGAGCTGAACCGTGGTTCTGTCGAGTAGTCAACAGGGTGGGCTGTCGGCTTGCTTAGGTTCTCTGGGAGGCCAGCTGGTAGGCTGGTGTCAGTGGAGAACCATGGAAGTGACTGCAGATGCTTCCTGGCTGTGGTGCCTTCAGTGGGATTTTTGGGGACCCACTAATTCTCCATTTTCCCTGGCATGTGGATCAAGAGTGAAGATTTTTGCTTGAAGACCTTCTGCCTGCACCTGGTCAGATTTTTTTATCTTTCATTATTGTTAACATTCAGGCAGTGAGAGTACCTGTGCTTCACTGTCAGTCCCCCAGGTAGTGAGAGGTCTGGGGTCTGAAATTATTCATAACTTTTCACCATCTCTTAGTTTGGACAGACAGTGGGAGTGTCTGTGCCTTTTTAGTCTCCCGAGGCTGTAAGAGAGCCTTGGGGAGCTGAAGATATTTGTAATATATGTCTGAGTTTCTCTTGAAGTGTAAAGTATGGTACTTTATAACTGATCTGCCAAATTGTGTGGTGCTCTGTAGTGTTCAGGCGTGAACTCCTGGGCATATTCGACTATTTTAAAGGACAACAGTTTCAAGTGGTCTGTAACTAGGAAGCGTTGGACTAATTGGGACTTATAAATTAATTAGTATTCTATTTTATTTTTGAATAAGTATTAATTTTAAGTGTTTGGTATTGTTTTAATTTTATATATATATTTTTTTTTTTCTAATGTGTGACAGTGTGTGGGTTTTTTGACCTCCTCCCTCCCTCCACTCTGTGAGAGAGAGTGGAGGAGTGAATTATTTGGTTATCTGAGAGTGGTAGGTTTTGTTTTGTTATTATTTTATTTTTTTATTCCTCTCCAGTTTATTTGGTTTTATTTATAATGTGTTGGGGAGGTTAGTGATGGTTGGGCATCATTCCCTCACAGGCTCAGGGAATTATGTCCCTTTGAATGTCCACCATTGTCATCCGACACCTATTTTAGGTGTCATGCTTTGGGCATTCTTAGGAAGTGTAAAAGAAGGTGTAGAGCTGGGTCTGGTGGGGACAGGAAAGGGGAGAGCGGATTGGGGTTGTGGGGTCCAGGAGATGCCCTGATGGAGTCAGGATAGAGGTTATTCTTGTCTTGTCCCAATACCCAAGGGCTCTGACTTTAGTGGGCAGGTGCTGAGGTCTTCCCCGACAGCTCATCCCACCTTGGCGATGTTATGCAATGCCAGAGCTACCAAAAACATGACAGCTATTATAGCTGATCTTGTTGGATCAACTGATCTGGCTTGCATTGCCAAGACCTGGCTGGATGAAAATCCAGGCCCTATATTGGCCATGGCAACTCCAGCTGGGTTCTCAGTGATACACTGACCAAGGTTGGATCGTAGGGGCAAGGGTGTAGCCATTATGTTTAAGACTGAGCTGGGCCTTGTGGATGTGCCATTGGGAAGTACCAGATCCTTTGAATATATCCTGGGAAAGGGTGTAGGTTGCAGGATTCTCCTTGTCTACCATCCACCAGGAGACGTTGGAGAATTCCTGCAGGAGATAACAGACTTCATCATCGACATGATGTTGAGGTCACCCAGATTGATATTTCTGGGGGACATCAATGCCTGGGTTGATGATGAGCTCTTGCACTTTGGTCAAAATCTCCTCCAGCTGGTGATGACGCTGGGCCTAACACAGGTGGTTACCTCCTCAACCCATGTAGGGGGTCATTCATTGGATCTGATCTTTCTTTTGGGTATGGAGATTGCTGATTTGGGGGTGGAACCAGTCAGCTGGTATGACCATCACACCATAAGATTCACCTTCAGGGCTCCGCCAACAGGTCTGCCCCTATGGAGATGGTTCAGTACCACCCTTTAAGGGGCATTAACCCCAGTGATCTACTTATGGTACTGGATCTATCGGGCTTGTCAGGTGAATGCATGAGTCCAGATGATCTCGTACTAGCCTATAACAAGGCTGTAAGAGAAGCTCTGGACAAGATTGCTCCTGTTCTTGTTCAGCCTCTCACCCTTCATTCAAGGAGCCCTTAGTTTGAAGGCTCCTTGAAGGAGTTACGGTGAGTTGGCCAGAGGTTGGAGAGAGTCTGGTGGAAGTCCAGCCATGCTGCTGACAGGCTTAGGTTGATGGCACATTATGATGGCTATCAACCAGAAATCACCTTAAGAAGGCAGGATTCCTGTCCAGGGAGATTTCTGCTGCACAGAATCGACCAGCTCAGCTTTTCTGGACTGTTGACAGATTGTGCAATGCAATCTGTCTCCAGCCCAGAGAAGCTTTTTCTCAGCTGAGATGCGAGGAGTTTACTCAGTTTTTTTACAGTTAAGGTTGCCAGCATCAGGTCTGGCATCGGTCTGACCTTTCCTATGAGGAATTGCAGTGGTTGACAGGAAGTGGCATGCACTCGGTCTGTCTGGTCAGATTTTCACTGGCTGGAGTAAATTGACATTGTGAAAATCATCCAAACATTGCGACCAACCAGTTGTAGTTTGGATCCGGGTCCTACACCCCTTTCAGTGGGATGTGTAGAAGTTATCTGCCTGATCCTTGCTGACATTGTCTGGAAGTCTTTGGAGAGGGGGTCTTCCCTGATCCCCTCAAGGAGGCGATCATCTGACCACTCCTTAAAAAACCCTCCTTGGATCCAGATTGTCTAGCCAACTACCGGCCTATCTCTAACCTGCCATTTGTTGGTAATGTTATTGAAAAAGTGCTTGCATTGCAATGGGATGACCATCTTACAACTCACAATGTCTATGATACCCAGACTGGGTATGAACTCCAGTCTGGTTTTAGGAAGAAGCATAGCACGTAGACTGCCCTTGTCCAGGTATTGAATGACCTCCTAATGGCTAGAGATTGAAAGGCACATACCATTCTGGTCCTTCTCGATCTCTCTGTGGCATTTGACACTGTAGACCATGGTGTGCTGTTGGAACACCTGCGGTTCTTTTGTGGGCTGTCTGGTACAGTCCTCAAATGGTTCCATTCTTACCTTTTGGACAGGTCTCAGAGAGTTGCCACTGGAATTTATTCCTCAGGTGCTCACTCCCTGCCTTGTGGGGTACTGCAGGGTTCTATTCTAGCCCCCATGTTGTTTGCAGTGTATATGCTGCCATTGGGAGATATCATCAGGCAATACAGTCTGGGCTTTCCCTGCTATGCAGATGATACTCAGCTGTATTTGTCATTTCTGCCTGGACAAGATGATGCACTCTCCATGCTAATTAACTGCCTTGCTGAGATCAGACTTTGGATGAGTTCCAGCTGGCTGAGACTGAATCCAGATAAGACTGAGGTGTTGGTAGTGGACCCAGGTCATCCAGGGGTGGGTTTGGGGGCTGGACAACCATCAGGCTTATTACTTGGTGGTATGTCGCTCACTACCTCTGATCAGGTGTGTAACCTGGGTGTTATGGGTGATGCTAGCCATCCAGAGGATGGCAGACAAGGGTGAGGTAGTACTGGTTGGAGACTTCAATATTCCAGAAGTGGACTGGAGCATCCCAGCAGCAGCATCAACTAGGAGCAGATTTATCCTGGACTCCCTTCAGGGTGCCTTCCTCAAGCAACTGGTCATGGAACCAACTTGGCAGAAGGCAATACTGAACCTTGTGCTCACAAACAGGGACAGTGTGATGGGGGTAAGAGTGGGGGAGCACCTGGAGAACAGTGACCAACAGTCACTGTGGTTTGAAATCACAGAAAGAGCAGAACCAAACCACAAAAAAGCAAGTATCCTGGATTTTAGGGGGCAAACTTAGGGAAAATGGGGAGATACTTGAAAGAGGCATTAAGGGGAATGGGGCAGGAATCAGGGGTTGATGAACAGTGGGAAGTATTTAAAATGGGGATTACAAGAGCATCAGAATTATGTATTAAGCAGGTTAGCAAGAGGAAAAGGAAGAGGAGACCATTATGGTTTTCCAAAGAGGTAGCAAAGAAAGTGAAAGCTAAAAAGATTGCATTCAGGCAATACAAAAGACACAGGCAGAAGGGATAGGGAGAAGTACCAGGAGAAGCAAAGGAGGCAGGGAGGTCAGTAAGGGAAGCCAAAGCTCAGACAGAAGAACACATTGCAAAATCAGTGGGTAGAGGGGACAAAACCTTTTACAGGTACATAAGTGAAAAAAGAAAGGCAAAGGGAGGGATAGTGAGACTGAAGGGGGAGGATGGGAGCTGTGTGGAGGATGACAACAGTAAAGCTGACATATTGAACAGGTATTTCTGCTCAGTCTTTACTGAGGAAGAGGAGGGTAATGGGTCTGAATGGAGTACAAGGGGTGAGAAGGGTGCAGAAATGGACACAAGTCCCTTTACACGAGAAAGGATCCTGAAGGAACTGGAAGTAATAAGAGTTGATAAAGCAATGGGGCCAGATGGGGTGCACCCAGGGTCCTTAAAGAACTAAGAGAGGTGGTGGCTGAACCTCTTGCTATCCTGTTTAGCCGATCACTAGAAACAGGGAGGTACCCAAAGACTGGAGGATAGCAGATGTAGTCCCTTATACAAAAGTGGGAACAAAGAGAGCGGGGAACTACAGACCAGTCAGGTAGGGAAACAGTGTGACAAGGCAGCAGGTAAAGCAAATAGGATGCTGGGATGCATAGGCAGGGGCATCACCAGCAGGAAAAGGGAGGTCATAATTCCACTATACAAGACACTAGTGAGGCCGCACCTGGAGTACACTATGCAGTTCTGGAGACCTTACCTATGTAAGGACATAAACAGGGTAGAGAAGGTTCAGAGGAGGGCAACAAAGATGGTGCATGGATTGCATCACAAGTCCTATGAGGACAGGTTGAAGGCACTGAACTTGTACTCCCTCGAGGAGAGGAGGGAGAGAGGGGATATGATAGAGACATACAAGTATCTTACTGGGAGGAACAGGGTGCAGGAATGCACTATTTTTAAGCGAAAAGATGTTCCAGGACTAGAGGGCATGGGATGAAGTTGGAGGAGGACGAGTCAGAGGAAGCGTGAGGAAGAATTTCTTCACAGAACAGGTGGTGGACAAGTGGAACACCCTGCCAGAGGAAGTGGTGGGGGCTGAAACAATCACGGGATTTAAGAATGCATGGGATAGACATAAAGGAATTCTGGAGGTCAGGGGTAAGGGGCAACAGACTTCCTGGAAAACATAAACTGAACTTACAAACTTAAATGGGCAGACTGGGTGGGCCATAGGCCCTTATCTGCTGACACTGTCTATGTATGTATCTATGTTATTTTTGATGATGGTTTGGCCTTAAAATCTCAGGTGTCAGTTGTCATCAAATCCTCTTTTTACCATCTGAGGAATATCACCTGGGTGAAACACCTGGTTCCTCTGGGTGATCTTCCAACATTGGTCTGTGCCTTTGTCACTACCCATCTTGATTACTGCAATTCCCTCTACCTAGGGCTACCCGGGGTTGATATCTGCTGCCTGCAGCTGGTGCAGAACGCGGCGGCCAGGCTTTTGACTGGGACTTCTAGAACCAGTCATATAACGCCTGTGTTTCGTGAACTGCACTGGCTGCCTCTTTGGTGGCAGATCACCTTTAAGGTTGGCTTGCTAACCTTTAAAGCCCTACATGATCAGGGACCCGGTTACCTGCAAGATCTCCTGCTACCTTACTGTCCCCTCCATCCTCTCTGTTCCGCCAATGAGGGATTGCTGGAGATTCCCATGGTACAATTGAAGACATCAGGATCTTGTGCCTTCGATTTTTCAGTGCCAATCCTGTGGAATTCTCTACCTCATTGGTTGAGAGAATGCCCAACTGTCGATAGATTTAAAATGGAGTTAAAAACTTACTTATTTAGTTTAGCTTTCCCTAGCTTTAGATGATCTGTTTTAATGTTTTTGTTTTAAAACTGTATCTTTATGTATATGGTTTTTATGTACAGCACCTTGGTTTTGAAAGGTGCTATAAAAATAAAAATGATTTGATTTGATTTGATTTTAGAACTGAATGAAGTGCAGACCTTTTTGCTGGTTTTCTAGCTCAGTGCTTTTCAACAGAGTTTAACACGTTGGTAAGTGCACCTCATGCTTGAAGACTAAAAGTTTTGTGCCATTGAGTTACTGTCTACTGTGCTTTTTGCTCTTTCATTATCTTATTCCTCCCCCATCCACCACCACCACCAGCACAGTTGGACACTGTGGAGCCCACTCCCAGTGTCCCAGATAAAGCACCCATCCTCCACTGTGGGACACTGGGGAACCCACTCCCAGTGTCCTGAAATATCTATGTAATGGTATTGCCAACAGTGGGGTACCCAATCCCTATGTCAGCACTACACTAACCCCCACCAGCAGTGTGTGACTCTAGGGATCCCGATCCAAGTGCAGATAGTGTACCCAATTATGCTGTATCCCCAGAGCAGTGTGGGACACCCACAGTGCCCTGAGAAATGGTTCCACTGTTCCTGTGAAAAAAGAAAATAGTCCACAACATCTTTTTTAAACTCCTGTAAAAAAAGGTCTCTCATTGTTTCCCCATCCTCCTCTCACATCCTGACCCTCCCACTGAGCAACCAACCACCCCACACCCACTTGCCCTGTACTTACCAACTGATGTTGGTGGCTGTCATCTTCTGTGGACCAGGACACATCTGCACTCTTCAAAGTCAAACAGTGAACTGAAGAATAATGGTAAGTACCATATAGAGGTGGTGAATGTAATTTTGCCCACACTGCATGTTAATATCTCAGCCATTTGTAGGTATTTTACATAGATACATAGACACTGTTGACAGATAAGGGTCTATGGTCGACCCAGTTTGCCCAGTTGAGCTTGTAAGTTCACTTTATGCTTTTCTAGAAGTCTGTTGCTCCAAACCCCCTGACCTCCAGAATTTACTTATGACTAGTCCATGCATTCTTAAATCCTGTGATTGTTTTAACCCCCACCACTTCTTCTGGCAGGATGTTCCACTTGTCCACCACCCTTTCTGTGAAGAAATTCATGTTTCATCTGAATTGTCCTCCCTCCAACTTCATCCCATGCCCTCTAGTTCTGGAACATCTTTTTCACTGGAAAATAGTATATTCCTGCACCCTGTCTCTCCCTGCAAGGTACTTGTATGTCTGTATCATATCCCCTCTTTCCCTCCTCTCCTCTCGCAAGTACATATTCATGTCCATCAGCCTGTCCTCATAGGACTTGTGATACAATCCCTGTACCATCTTTGTTGCCCTCCTCTGAATCTTCTCTACCCAATCTATGTCCTTTACGTAGGCAAGGTCTCCAGAACTGTACACTGTACTCCAGGTGGGGCCTCACTAGTGTCTTGTATAGTGGAATTATGACCTCCCTTTTCCTGCTGGTGATGCCCCTGCCTATACATCCCAGCATCCTATTTGCTTTACCTGCTGCCTTGTCACACTGTTTCCCTACCTTGAGGTCATCAAAGATGATAACCCTAAGGTCCCTTTCCTGCTTAGTGCATGCTATATCCTCACCACCCCCAACTGAGATGTTGTTCCAGGGTTTTTGTGCCCCATTTTTTTTTGTATTTTTAAATTTTATTATATTTTAGTCTTTGGTAACTGGGTAAGACCAACTAGGCACAAGTGCCTGTTTTCAGGGGTGATCTGGGAGCACTGGGCAGTTAAGTGACTTGCTCAGAGTCACACAGTATGCAAGTGGAGGTTGTGAGAATCAAACTCAGGTCTGGTCTGCTGGATGTATCAAGCTCATTCACACCTCATTCCTCTAACCTCTAGGCTATATTGTCATCTCAATGCATATGCATTTGAGCTGTTAATCATGTGGTATAGAACAATTTATTTGTATGGTGTATGAGTTAGGAGGAAGGACACCACGGGATATATCAAATAACTGTTTTGTTTCTAATGTTTGCAGAGACTAGTGGTGTTGTGCTGATACACATACTAACCCTAACACTGAATTTCCATACTTTTAAAGGTGTAATGGAAACTCTAACTGGTTCTGTAAAATGGAGTTTTTTGCAATGAATATATATATATATATATTATAGTGGCGCGGTTATGCCACTGTATTTAGGGTTATGAAGGCACTTCTATGTTAACATCAACATTTTGTGTGTTAATAATTTTAGATCCATTCAACAGATTTGCCTGACATTTGGTATGTGTGGTGAGGCATAGTAGATCTCTTGAATTGCCAAATTTCATTTCGGTCGGACTTTTGGTCTTTGTGCATGAAAACACTGAAAAATGCAATATTATCCAGTTTTGGAGGCAGTTTTGGGGTTTTGTCTGTGACCCTGCATGGCTGCCATGTGGCATGCTGCTCTGTGAGATGGCTCATCTGAAAGAGCTTGGCTAGCTGAACATGCTGCTTTTTGTTTGGTGAAAAAATATTAAGGCATTCAAAAGTAGTGGCACTTTTAAGCTCCCATTATAAGTCAAAGGGAAAATTTATATGGTTGTTTTGTGAGCAAAGAATGGGGTTTGGGCCATCTCGTCCTGCCTAGCATTCAAAGAATTTGCAGCCTCGCGGTCAAAGAATCTTTGTCTCTGAGAATTCTTTGATTGTGAAGTCCGCCATCTTGTTTTTTAAATTCCGTCACAAAAAATCAAATAATGGCTCATTGGTCTAGGAGTATGATTCTCGCTTCAGGTGCAAGAGATCCCTGGTTCAAATCCCGGACGAGTCCAAAAGTCATGCAGGTTAAACAATATTTGCTTGATACTCTCTTTACACTAATCAAAATAGAAATTTATTAAAGATGACATATTGAACAGGTATTTCTGCTCAGTCTTTACTGAGGAAGAGGAGGGTAATGGGTCTGAAGGGAGTACAAGGGGTGAGAATGGTGCAGAGATGGACACAAGTCCCTTTACACGAGAAAGGGTCCTGAAGGAACTGGAAGTAATAAGAGTTGATAAAGCAATGGGGCCAGATGGGGTGCACCCCAGGGTCCTTAAAGAACTAAGAGAGGTGGTGGCTGAACCTCTGGCTATCCTGTTTAGCCGATCACTGGAAACAGGGGAGTTACCCAAAGACTGGAGGACAGCAGATGTAGTCCCCTTATACAAAAGTGGGAACAAAGAGGAAGCAGGGAACTATAGACCAGTCAGCCTCACCTCGGTAGTGGGGAAGATCATGGAAGCACTGCTAAAGGAGAGATTGGTGGAACATCTGGTTGTCAATGGACTACAGGACCCAAGGCATCATGGTTTCACCTGGGGCAGGTCACGTCAGACCAACCTCATTTGAATTTTTGACTGGGTGACTAGGAAGTGGATCGGGGAGGGCAGTGGACATGGCCTATCTGGACTTCAGCAAGGCCTTTGACACTGTTCCACATAGAAGACTATTACACAAACTGGGGAATATGGGTGTAGGCAGGACAGTAGTGTGGTGGGTAGGTAACTGGCTGGGTGGCAGGACACAGAGGGTGGTGGTAAATGGCTGTCACTAAACAGAGGGAAGAGTGACCAGTGGGGTAACACAGGGATCAGTGCTGGGACCGGTCCTTTTCAACATCTTCATCAGTGACATTGTGCAGGACCTAGAAGGCAGAATTTCACTGCTCACTGATGACACAAAGCTCTGTAACAGAGTAGACACACCAGAGGGTGTAGACAGAATGAGAAGGAACCTGCAGAAACTTGAAGAATGGTCAGGGGTTTGGCAGTTGAAATTCAATGCAAAGAAGTGCAAGATAATGCATATGGGGCACAAAAACCCTGGCACAATATATCAGTTGGGGATGAGGATATAGCATGCACCAAGCAGGAAAGGGATCTTGGAGTTATCAGCTCTGATGACTTCAAGGTAGGGAAACAGTGTGACAAGGCAGCAGTTAAAGCAAATAGGATGCTGGGATGCATAGGCAGGGGCATCACCAGCAGGAAAAGGGAGGTCATAATTCCACTATACAAGACACTAGTGAGGCCCCACCTGGAGTACAGTGTACAGTTCTGGAGACCATACCTACGTAAGGACATAGACAGGGTAGAGAAGGTTCAGAGGAGGGCAACAAAGATGGTGCATGGATTGCATCACAAGTCCTATGAAGACAAGTTGAAGGAACTGAACATGTACTCCCTGGAGGAGAGGAGGGAGAGAGGGGATATGATAGAGACATACAAGTATCTTACAGGGAAGAACAGGGTGCAGGAATAACTGTTTTTAAGTGAAAAAGATGTTCCAGGACTAGAGGGCATGGGATGAAGTTGGAGGGAGGACGATTCAGAGGGAACGTGAGTAAGAATTTCTTCACAGAACGGGTGGTGGACAAGTGGGACACCCTGCCAGAGGAAGTGGTGGGGGCTGAAACAATCATGGGATTTTAAGAATGCATGGGATAGACATAAAGGAATTCTGAAGGTCAGGGGTAAGGGGCAACAGACTTCTAGGAAAACATAAACTGAACTTACAAGCTGAAATGGGCAGACTGGGTGGGCCATAGGCCCTTATCTGCTGGCACTGTCTATGTATCTATGTATCTATGCATCTCGGCTCAGGGGTAACTCCTGAAGTAAAACCTGAATGGGTTTTACTCACGGGGCTTCGATCAGCCCATGATTTTGGTTTCATCTAAAATTGTGAAAAAATAGAGTTATAAAGTTTTAAATTCTTTGATCGTGACTCGCTAATGAGCTTTGTTCGCGAGGCTGCAAATTCTTTGTTCATGACATTCTTTAATTGCGATCTTGCATCATGAGGTAAAAATAAAATTTTCTCAGCTCAGGGGTGGCCTAAGAACATAAATGAGGGTGTGTTTTGGTCAGGGAGCTTTGCTCTGTCAAGGCATGGTGGTGGTTTCATATAATTCTGTCTAAAACTTGAGTTTCACCATTTTCTATTCTTTGATCGTGAGCCTGCAAATTCTTTGACCGCAAGCCTACAAATTCTTTGATTGTGAAATTCTTTGATTGTGATCTTACATCGCAAGCGAAGGATGAAAGGGCCCTTTGAAAAATTCAAATTTCTCAGCCCAGGGGTGGCCTAGGAACACAAATGAGAGTGGGTTTTGCTCAGGGGGCTTTGTTCTATCGAGGCATGGTAGTGGTTTCATGTAATCCTGCATAAAATTCTAGTTTCACAATTTTTTATTCTTTGATCATGAGCCTGCAAATTCTTTGATCATGAGATTTTTTGATCACAATCTTTGATGGCGAGGGAGGGACAAGATGGCCAGATTTTATAATGGAATAGATGGGCCAATTTTCACAATCTTTAAGTTTAAATACCTCGGAAATGGTCTGGTCTTTTTACTTGAAATTTGGAGGGTGTTGATGGCATGTCCTGTACATGTGAACTACAGTGTTTATGTGTTGGAGAAAATATTTTTTGCGGAGATATTGGGTGACACAATTCACGTTTTGCAGACAGTGTTTTGCATTGTGGTGGTGCCTTGAAATTGATAGGGTATCTAGCCTTAGTGTCATGGATGTAGTTTTCAGTCATTGTGTCTGTAAAATGTCAACAGGTGCAGAATTCTACAATTTCGAGGAATGAAAGCTCAAACTTTAACATGTTATATCTCAGACACGGTTTGGTGTTTTACATTGAAATTTGGAGGGAGTTGATGGTAGAGACACATTTACAAGTTGGTGGGAGCATAGGGCCCGAAGGGTCCATGCTCCCACCAACTTCTGCAAGTTCTTAGTTTTCTATTCTTTCTCAGAAAGTAAGGAAATTCTATGCAAAACACTGTGTTAATGCATCATTTAGGGTTAAAACACAAAAAGTCAGGAAATGAAAAATCTTTAGGGTTGCCTCTCCCACCCTCGTGGACCCGCTAATCATCCCAAGATTGATAGATGATGGGGTGTGTCATTGGGGTTGTGAGGCCTAAATGTTGCCCCATTCTTGTTCACGGTTGCTTCTCAATATGATTACACAACCAATGGGGCAATATTTAGGCCTCATAACCCCAATGACACACCCTATCATCTATCAATCTCTCCAGCTGACACTGAAGATGGCAATACCATCCAGGTATGCCACTGTGTACTCCTCTGTACCATGTAACTCCTGGTTCACCAACTTTTGGAAGGTGGCAGATGTGTTCTTCATCCCAAAAGGCATTACCTAGGACTCAGAGGGTGGTGTCTGGAACTTTTTCCTTGGCACCACTCCCCTATCCTGCAGGGTGTTGCAGGGCTCCATCTTGGTACCCATGTTGTTTGCGGTGTACATGCTGGGCTTAGGAGCAATTATTAGGCTGTACAGCTTGAGTTTTCACTGCTATGCAGATGATACTCAGCTGTACATGTCCTTTGTGCCTGGCCAGGATGATACTGTTTTTGTCTTTAACAATCATCTCACCGAGATCTAGGATTGGATGAATGTGAGCTGGCTGCGGTTAAACCCATAAAAAATTTGGTGTTGGTTGTGGACCCAGGTCATCGGGAGGCAGGTTTGTTGGCAGGATCACCTTCACGTCTATGGCTTGGAGGGGTTCAGTTAACTACCCCAGACCGGGTGCGGAACCTGGGTATTATGTTTGATGACTGCTTGACCCTTAAATCTCAGGTTTTGGCAGTTGTCAAAACCTCTTTTTACCATCTGAGGAATATTGCCCAGGTGAAGCACCTGGTTCCTTCCAACGATCTTCCAACTTTGGTCCATGCCTTTGTTACCTCTCGCTTTGACTACTGCAACGCCCTTTACCTTGGGCTACTGGGGGTTGATATCTGCAGCCTGCAACTAGTGCAGAATGCAGCAGCCAGGCTCTTGACTGGTACCTTTTGGACCAGTCATATGATGCTGTGCTCCGCGGACTGCACTGGCTGCCAGTACAGTGGTGGATCACCTTCAAGGTTGGTTTGCTGACCTTTAAGGCCCTACACGACCAGGGACCTGATTACCTGCAAGATCTCCTTCACCCCAACTGTCCCCTCTGCCCTGTCTGATCCAGGGATTGCTAGAGATTCCCAGGGTCTGTTTAAAGACATCTGGGCCTAGATCATTTAGTTTTATGGCCCCAACCATGTGGAATTCTCTACCTCATCAGGTGTGAGATGGCCTGACCATCCAAAGTTTTAAAGTTGTCTTGAAAACATACTTGTCCACCCAAGAGTATTCTGATTTTTAATGCCTCTGTTGCTGTTACAAGTTTTAATTTGCTGTATTTGTCTATTTATTGATTAGTTTTAATGAATTATTTTTGTACAAGCACCTTGATTTTAGAAAGGCACTTTTTATAAATAAAGTTTGAATTGAATTGAATTGAATACCTTTGTCTCAAAGAACCCTATTGGAGTGATGAAGGCTGATCTATCCCTTGTTCTGGCAGCTAACTCCACCTGCCAATACCCTTTCATCAGGTCAATGGAGGTAAGGTAGGTGGCCCCTCCCAACTTGTCCAGTAGTTCATCGTTTGTGACATTGGGTGGACATCTGACTTTCTCACTGTGTTGAGTCCATGATAGTCCACACAAAAATGAGTAGAGCCATCCGGTTTGGGAACAAGGACTACTGGTTAGGCCCAGGGGCTGTGGGATTTCTGGATTACCTCTAAATCCAGAATTTCCTCCACCTCCCTCCTAATATCCTTTAGAATGGCCTCAGACACCTGTTATACTGTCCACCATTTGGGTGCTTGCATTCCCATGTCTACATTGTGCATCGCTAAGGGGTTAGTCCAGGCTTGGCATTAAAAACAGGGGCAAATTCTGCTAAAACCTCCCTTAATTCATGGATCTGTTCTGGGGTCAAATGGGGCAACAGTTTGATTTCCTCCACAGAGGACACCTGCTTGCTTCCCTCAAGCAAGTCCAGAAGGAGGTCTTCCTTGTCTGTCCCCTCCCCAGGACTACACACTGCAAATACCATGTCAGCCCTACTTGCATATGGCTTCATCATCTATTTATTTGGTTTTGTTTACCCGGTTAGCACACTAGACAACCAAGTGGCTATTTTCAGATGTGACCTGGGAGGTTACAAGGTACATTCAAGAACATTAGGCATAACAGGGTCCATGCAAGAACATCAGGTGTTTACATGTTGACATGATACATCCTATGGGTATGTCTCCTGTCATGCAGTTCTACAATGTAGTTTATGTCATTCACTTGTCTGACTAACTTGTATGGTACTGCATACTCAGCCTGTAGCTTATCCGTCTGGACAGGGATTAGGACCATGACTTCCTGACCCACAGTGTACAAGTGAGCTCTGACTCTGCCTTCATACCATAATCTTTGCTTCTGCTGGGTGGCTGCCAGGATGCTCTTGGCTGTTGCCATAAGCTCTTTCAGCTTTTCCTTAAACTTAAGGACATCCTCCACTATGAGAGTTCGCTGGGTGGCATTTTTGCATTCCCAGTCCTCCCAGATCAAGTCTAGAGACCCACAGACCCTACGGTCATATAAGAACTAGAGGAGGAGAACCCTGTCAACTCTTGGGGCACCTCCCTTTATGTGAACAACAGGTGGGAAGGTATTTCTCCCAGTCCATCCAATGCTGTTTGGTAAATGCTTGGAGCATCTGTTTAAGGGTACCATTAAACCTTTCCACAAGCCCATTGGCTTGTGTGTGGTAAGGTGTCTTGTGTCTCTGCACTACCCCACATTTCTCCTACACACATTTCATCAGGTCTAACATGAAGGTACCCCCCTCAATCAGTGATAATCTCCTGTGGGAACCCATCATGGGAGAAAATCTCGAGCAAGGCATCTGCCATTTTGTCTGTCCTTAGTGTGGATAGGGCGACTGCCTCTGGGTATTGGGTGGCATAAACCACCACCGTAAAGAGGAGCTTGGGGTACTCAGAGATCTCACAATATCCATTCCTACCCTCTGGAATGGCTCCTCCAGTAGGGGCAAGGGAATTAGGGCAACTTTTCTTTTACTGCCTACTTTCCCTATTTCTTGACACAGGTGACAAGACCTGCAATATTCTTTCACCTGCTGTGTGATGTTCAGCCAATAGAAATTTTGGGCCAATCATTGTGTAGTGCACATGATTCCCTGATGTCCAGTCATGAGGATGTCATGAGCAATCTTGAGCAACTGCTCACAGTACCCTGAGGAACGACAAGCTGCCAGCCCATCACCCTCCCCTCTGTCCTTATGTCATGCGTATATAACAGTCAATTGTCCCAACACACTGTATGTGTCATGTCTCCTCCCTGTATCCCATAAGATTCTGCACAGACTCTCAGCCTCTCTAAACTACAATCAGTCCTCTGAGCAGCTACAAAATTGGTACATTTACCCAAGGCATGGGACATGTCCCCTTCAGTCTTTAAACTAGGGTCCATAGCTCTAGTGTCAGGGCATTCAGGGTCACTGTCATCCCTAACCCTCTGTCCATCAGCTACCCCTCCCTCCTCAGAGTAACCTTCTATAGCTGTTTTGTGAAGTGCTACTGTGGGAAGTTCTACCTCTCTTTCACTACTCTCCATTTCAGGAGACACAGCCAGGGGAACCAGCCTCCCAGTGTTTTCCACAGAGGCTTCTGTTGGGTTCATGGAACTACAATTGGATTTTGCCATCTGACTGTGGGTAACCACACATATCACTCCCTTCTATAGATTGTTCCCAATAATCACAAACAGGGTGAGGTTGTCTGCTACAGCCACTTTCTGCACCCTCTCTCCAGTTTCACCCCAGCCCAGAAAAGCACTTGCTAGGGGTAGAGATTTTGTCCCCTCAGTAAATCCCCTTACAGCTATAAACTGATTAGGTATAAGCTGTCCAGACTCAACCAAATCACCTTTTACCAAAGTAGGATATGCCACCATGTCCCTTAAATGAAGGATCTGCACCCCATTAATAGTAACTGGGTGTTCGTGCACCCTCATGTTTAGTGGCATGCTTTCAGGAATATACAAAACAAAATACCTCTTTCCCAGCACCACTTTCCCAGTCTATACCTTTCTAGGGCACTGTCTAGCTAGATGCCCAGGTTGCTTTCAAAACCAACAATCATCATTTCTTTTATCAGGCAAATCCTTTCTTGGTACTTTGGGGCTGCATGCTTTCTGGATAGGCAGTGAGGGTATTAGCTGCCCTGAAGGAGAGCTTCTACCTTTCTGTGCTGCCACACTCTCTTTCAGAGCAGGCCTGTTCCTGGCATAGTGGTCCAATAGTTCGGCAGCCTCCTGCACTGTTTTTGAATCTTGGTCCTCCAGCCAGGTTTTCACCTCTGTTGGGCAAGCCAAAAAGAATTGATCCAAAAGTACCACATCCTCTATTTTCTCTATACAGTCTTCTTAGACCCCTCCCACCAATGTTTTAAAAACTGACATTGCTTTGTGGCGAGTTCCTCCTAGCTCATGTCAGGGCTTATCTCGAAATTACAGAACTTAACCCTGTAGGCTTCTGGAGTTAACTCATACTTTTTAAGCAAGACAGCTTTAAGTTTCTCATAATCACTACTGTCCCGTGTGTCCATTTGACCCAATGCATCACGAGCTTTGTCAGTAAGTAGCAGGGATAGTTGGAAGCTCCAGGACTCCCTGGGTATTTTAGTCTGAATACAGACCTTTTCCAACAAATTCAGAAAAGCATCCATATCCACCTTTTCATTAAATTCAGCTATTAATTTAGAATTTATGTGACCCAAGGCCCAGGGCAGTTGCTTGTACATTGGCTGCTGCAACAGCTTCCATGAGGTGGTGTTTGTTTCATCCCTCACTCCGGATTCCTCTTTTCTGACACAACGACCTCAGGTATTCCACGGTGTACTTGTTGTTGGTGGAAGCAAACTTCTTCCCTACTCTATGGCCACATTAGCTTGCACCCAAAAATAAACAAAACAGCTAGGGAACTTTAGAAGGTAACCTAAATTATATATTTCTTTAAACAAAAAAGCCCTGCCTTATTTGTGTGTGAAGTGTTAGTTTATCAGTCTGACACACTGGACAGTTAATGTCCATGCCATCAAATAATTGCACAATATGCAGACAAATCTTTTTGATCCCACTGCTGCTACCAAATTGTTACAAACCAGCTCTGGAGTCAGGCCATCTGCTCCCACAGTGCGCAACCTTGAAGTGTGATTTGTGAACAAGGGACAGACAGGGACACCCTCCTGTTTGTTCTGTGTCCAAACAAACTACCAGTCTTGAGTCTTGGGGTCAAATATGAACCCTTTTTAGCTAACATGCGTAGGTAACATGCGTAGGTAACAGGTAAATATCAGACTTTCTTTGGGGAAAGCAGCACAATACTTGACCCAGTGGACATACAACCAGCCTGGTTCACAACCCCCTTGCTGATTCAGTTGAGACGCTGGTATTTTCTTACCTTGCTGGATCTTTACACACATCCTTGTTAGCGTGGCTGCATATTGTGACGCTCTAAGAAATTTAACAGTTATGTCAGAATTATCAATACTGTCACACCATTCACACTCAAAATGGGAAAATGTGCCAGACAGGTTTAAGGAAAACAAAATTTACTAAGAATTAAAGATAGTAAATAAATACAGTACCTAAACCAGAAGATATATACATTAAGATTACAGTCAGTAAGAAATGCTCAATTACAAAACAGAGCACCTTGTAACTGAACTAACTCTTTTTTGATATTTTGATTTTTATTGAGTTTTTCACACAGGTGACAGGTTTATAATGTTACAAATGATCATATATTATTAGGTGTACACATTATCTTTTCTAATTATCAATGCTTTTAACATTGTTATTCTGGAAGAGGTGCCCAACAAGTCTTGTCATGGTCACTACTCTGTACTGTATAGAAGTCTCTATTCCCCACCCCAACCCCCGGTTCCCCCAGTATTCCCAGGGATGTTCTGACTTATCTTATGAGAGAGTTCATACAGGTAAGGTCAGAGAGCCAAGGAGGTGAGACTTCCCACTGCATGGTGTGTCATACCAGTGGGGGGGGAGGCTGTCAAGAGTGAAGGGAGATGGGGCAGGGGTTCCCCAGATCCACCCCAGCCCTGGGCCTCCCCCTGAATTATATTTTAGTAATGGTTATGGTTGGCTGGTATGGCTAAGGATCCACCTACTCTAATTGATGGTTTCATGAACAGGTCCCCAACTCACAGAAGTCATAACTCTAGTGTATCCACTGGACTCCCCACCCCCTTCCCCATATATCTTGTCTCTGCCATTCATGGGAACAAATCTGGTCTCTGAGTGGCCATATATAGGAACCAAGAGTTCCATTGGTTCATTAATTTGCCCAGTGTACCATGTATTTCAACCGTCAGAGATTCTAGCTTGTAGATATCATACACAAGGTTTCCCAACTCCTTATTAAGGGTGGGTCCAGGTTCAACCAATTTCTGGTGATGATTTTTTTTGCCACTGTCAGAAGACTTGATGCAAGATATATGTTATGTTTATTTTTAAGTTGATGGGGGAAGTGCAGGAGAATTGCTGTTTCTGGGGTCAACTGAACCAGTTCTGGGAATAGGTCTATGACTGTCTGTGATATTCTGTTTCAATGATCAAGAGTAGATGTACTACCTAAAGACATGTTCCTGTGTGAAAATCTCAGCACCACAGCAATGCTCACAAGAAGAGTCTCTATGTGAGGAGAATTTATCCATCACTTGTGGGGTGTGGAAGTATCGGGCCACCACCTTCCACCTCAATTCTCGCCATATATAGGAGCCAGTGATACATGCTGATGGTTCCAAATCCAGAGCCAATCCTTCTCCATAAGTTCAATCATCAAATGTGCTTCCCAGGTCTCCTGGACCCACTCCAATGGAGATCCAGTTGTTGCCCTTTCTGCCCTGTAATATTGGGATATTAAATGTCTGGGAGTCCTCTCTTCACTAATCTGGATCAGCAGCATGAAAATGGGAGGTATCTTCATGGAGTGCATGTGGGGGACCCAAGTTTGCCTCCCTGAAATGTCTAATTTGGAGGTAACATAGAAACATAGAAGTTGATGGCAGATAAGGACTGCTAGGCCCATCCAGTCTGCCCATTTCTTTTTCGACCTTATAAATGTGCCATCTGCCTTTGCTCTGTCAGTGGCCTATCTATTCATACTTATCTGTATTGTTCCTTTATGCCTATCCCATGCCTGTTTGAAGCCCTGCACTGTATTTATAGCCACCACTTCCTAAGGTAGGCCATTCCATGCACCCTCCACCCTTTCCATGAAAAAGAATTTCCTCACATTTCTCCTTAATTGTCCTCCCTCTAATCTCATGCTGTGTCCTCTTGTCCTGCTATTTTTCTTATATTTAAACATGTTAGACTCTTTAACCTTGTTAATGCCCTTAAGGTGTTTGAATGTCTCAATCATATCACCACTCTCCCTCCTTTGCTCAAGGGTATACATATTGAGCTCCATTAATCTGTCCTCATATGTCTTCTGATGCAGTCCCTGCACCATTTTGGTTGTGCTTCTCTGGACTGCCTCAATTTTGTTAATGTCTTTGGGAAGGTCTGGCCTCCAGTACTGCATGCAGTACTCCAGATGGGGCCTAACCAGTATCTTGTAAAGAGGGATTATTACCTTCCTCTTATGACTTGTGATACCCCTAGTAATACACCCTAACATCCCCCTAGCCTTCTCTACTACTTTTGAGGTCTGCTTATGATTTCAGGTCAATAGTGATGGTGATGCCCAAGTCTCTTTCTTCCTTTGTGACTGCCAGCAACTCCCCTCCCAGTCTATAGGTGGCTTCAGGGTTTCTCTTCCCTATGTGCATGATCTTGCACTTCTTTGCATTAAATCCCAGTTGCCACTCTTCTGAACATTTTGCTAGTTTATCCAGATCTCTTTTCATTCTTCCCACCCCATCTGGATCATCTACTCTGTTGTAGATCTTGGTGTTATCTGCAAACAGACAAACCTTACCCTCTAGTCTATCTGCAATGTCACTAATGAAGATATTGAAGAGGACTGGCCCCAGGACTGATCCCTGAGGTACCCCACTTGTGACTTGCATCTCTTCTGACTGTATACCATTTACCACCACTCTCTGTTTTCTGCCCGTCAACCAGTTTGGCACCGATTTGACCAACTTCTGACCGACCCCTAGCCTACCCAGCTTATTTATCAATCTTCTATGTGGAACAGTGTTGAAAGCTTTTCTGAAGTCAAGGTAGGCAACATTAACTGCTCCCCCTTGGTCCACCACTCTGGTTACCCAGTCAAAGAAATCTATGAGATTAGTTTAACAGGACCTTCCTTTTGTAAACCCATGCTGTCTTGGATCCTGTGCCCCTATGGATTCCAGGTGTTGCACTATCCATTCCTTAAGGAGTGCCTCCATAATCTTGCCCACTACTGAGGTAAGACTGACTGGTCTGTAGTTCCCTGCCTCCTCCGTGCTGCCACTCTTGTGGAGCAGGATACATGAGCCCTTCTCCAGTCTTCTGGGACCGCTCCTGTGCTCAGAGACTCACTAAACAGTTCTGCTAATGGCTCTGCTAGTTTCACCCTTAGCTCCATAAGTACCCTGGGATGTATGCCATCAGGTCCCATTGCCTTGTCCACCCTGAGCTTAGTGAGCTCTTGTAGGACCCTTTCTTTTGTAAAGGGAGTAATGCTCACCTCCCTCCCCCTGTGTACATGATGCTGAGCTGTGGGCCCTGTCCTGCCTTCTCTTCAGTAAATACTGAGCAAAAGTATCTATTTAGGGTAGATGCTTTTACAGGGTCCTCCTCCTCACATGCCAACTTTTCTCCTTTGAACTTAGAAATAACCCCCTCTAGACTTTCTTCTTTCACTAATGTATCTATAGAAAGGTATCTAAAGAAATCTTGTGTTACTAAAGAAAATTCAGATTGCAATGTTTTAAATGATTTAAAATCCCCCTTGTCATAGTACTGGTAAGTATACAATAATTCTCATCTTTCCCATCTCTTGAATCTATGATCTAAACCTGCTGGAGGGAAGCAAGGGTTCCTTACTGGTATCCCTGTCCATTGTGCCCCAAGGCGGTTCTTCTGTAATTTTAGATAAATTATTATTCATTTCTGTATATTCATCTAATCATCTCTAGATTCTGAGGGATGGGCTAAGAGACAGTAATGTAATCTAGAGTGACATGAGAGGTCTCTCGTTTGTTCATTACCCATTGGGGTTCCTGTGCATGGGAGGGTAGCCATGCCATCATGTGGATTAATAGAGCAGTTTATGCATATCCAGATCAGCATGGGAGGGACAGGCCTACACATTCTTTTAATGTTTAAAATCTGGCCAAAGAAATCTGGGCTCTTCCCCCACCATATGTACCTTGTGATCAACCTGGTCCAACATTGCTCTTCCTTTTGATTGAAGCACATAGAGATTGTTTGAATCAAATATAGCACCCGAGGCAGAAGATTCATTTGTACTGACTGCACCCTATTGATTAGGGACATTGGTAAATGAATCCAAGATTTAACCTCTTCACTGGCCTGTGCAAAGAGCTTGTTATAATTTAAGGGGAAGGCTTGTCTGGGGTCCACTGGTATATCAATTCCCGGATATTTAATAGATGTGCTATGCCATTTGTACTTAAATGCCTGCTGTGAGGTGGGAATAGCCCCCAGTAAACAATGTTTCTGTTTTATCAGTATTTATTTTCTAACCTGTTAAATGCTCTATTTTTTCAATACTCTCTTCTAACACTGCCAGGGTGATTTTGGGTTCCTTTATAAATAATAGAAGATCATCCACATAGAGTGCCACCTTGTGTTCATGTTCAGAGACAGTGTAACCCTTAAGAGCTGTTTGTTGACAGAGATATTGTGCAATCAGTTCAGTGTAGATTGCAAAAAGATAGGGGGTTAATGGTCATCCCTACTGGGTTTCCTGTGTAAGTGGAAAGCATTGGGAGCAGGATCCATTGACGCTGACCACCGCTTCTGGGCTTGAGTAAATCCCCACGATGTTACTGATGAAGTCCTCTGGGAAACCAAATCATGTTAGCGTGTGTTTTAAGAATAAACATGATAACCTGTCAAATACCTTTTGAGCATCAAAGCCCAAGAGTAATAATAGGGTATGAGTGGATAAGGCATGTTCAGTCAGGTAAAGAGTTTGTTTAACGTTAACAGCCATTTGACATGTCTTTATAAATCCTCAAGCAAAGTAGTAGGGTATGAGTGGATAAGGCATGTTCAGTCATGTAAAGAGTTTGTTTAATGTTATCAGCTGTTTAACATGTCTTTATAAATCCTCCAGAGTAATAATGGGGTATGAGTGGATGAGGCATGTTCAGTCAGGTAAAGAGTTTGTTTAACGTTATCAGCTGTTTGACATGTCTTTATAAATCCTGCCTGACCTAGGTGTGTTAGTGTAGGCATTATGTCATCCAGGTGGTATGTGAGGATACTTGTGTATATTTTAGTCCTGGTTTAGTACTGATGTGGGTCTACAAGAGTCAGAGATGTCTGCTAGTTTGTTGGGTTTTAAGATTGCGGAGATCATGGCCTGGGCCCAGGAGACCTGGTATTCTGCTGTTGAATGGCTCTCCTGTTGGGTTTTAATCAGAGGAACTCTAATAAGGTATCAAGTAGCCTTGTATTACTCAACTCTAAAGCCATCAGGGCCTGGGGTCTTACCATTCTTCAAATGTTTAATGACTTTGTGAATTTCCTGTAGTGTAAAGGGTCTCATCAAATTCTGGGCTTGTGAAGGACTCAAACTAGGAGAATTAGATTGGTCAGAAAAGTCTTGACTTCCTGTCAAGGAGCTGCAAGCTCTTCTAAGTATAATCTCTCATAATAGGAATCTAATGCCTGCAATATTTGAAATGTGGTGGTAGCCATCTCTTCTGAGTGCAGGTCTAGAATTTTAGAGGTGCAGACTTCCCCTTTGAAATACCTCTGTTGGAGCCACAACAGAGCTTGTTCAGTTTTAACTGTTAGCATCTTTTGTATAATCTGCTTTGTGAGAGTTATCGATTCTGCTAGGGAGGAGTCTCCTTGCATATGAGCTTCTTGAAGGAAGCTCACTTTTTCTAATAATTCTTTAAGCCTGGCTTCTGCTTGGGATTTTTTTGTTGCCATAAAGGCTGCTATGTACCCCCTGAGTAACACCTTAATTGTGTCCCACAACAGCTGGGGAGAGACCTGTGGGGAGGAGTTATCCCTTATGATCTCTGGGATTTTATTCTTAAGAAGTTCCTTAAACTCGGGGTCAGTAAGGAGGGAATTATTTAATCTCCAGTATGTAGTTTTGGGTTCCACCTGTCAAGCCAAGTCTGACAGGCATATGTTATGCATATTTACTTAATGGATATGGTCCCAGTTCTTCCTTCTCATACAAAAGTAATCCAGACAGACATAGTGTTTGTGTGCGTTCAAGTAAAAAGTGAATTCCCTGGTTGTAGGATTAATATGCCTCCAAGTATCAACCAGGTCCATATCCCTCAATATACTTTTAAGGTGATGTTGACCTGAGGAATGCGGCTGTGGTCTGGATGCAGATGTGTCTAAGGCAGGGTTCAAAAGACAGTTGAAGTCACCCCCAGTTTCAGGGTCCCCCTCTTGTTTGCAATAATAATATTAAATAATTCTTGTATAGCTGAGGCATCACTGCCCAGGGAGATATAAAGATTGCCTATTGTATATTATTGATTTTGCATTTTGCCTGTGACTAATGCCAGTCAGCCGTCTGGGTCTGTGTATTGATGTAAGATCTCAAAAGTAGAGACCCTGGAGACCAGGATCAACACTCCCAATGTCTGCCCTTTTTGTAGGCTGAGTCCACCATCTGGCAGTACCCAAACCTCAGTAACCTTTGATGTTCTGACAAAGAGAGGTGTATTTCCAAGAATAACAATTGATAGGTGTATATTTCTTAAGGGCTGCCATCATTCTATATCTTTGCACTGGACCAGCCAAACCATTTACATTGTGAGAGACTAACCTGATAAAATGATCCATTATGCTGTATATCCCCAACCCAGACCCCAACCCCATCAATCCACACAGTCCAATCCATGGACACCTAGTTGTTTAAGCATTGTACAACCACTTCTCAAGTTTAAACAATATGTATCTTGTTTAGCTAAGAAAAGTGTTACACCCTTTATCTGTGTAGGTTGCCTGTCATCTGTTAGGGTTTGGGGAAATAAAGAAATAAATGAGAGAACTTAGCTGGCAAAGTCTTAGAATAAAAAACCTGGGGTATGACCACTCTGCTGTGTCTCTGTTGTGAGGTCTTAGCCAATGGTCCTGTAATGGCCTACATGACCTATAAATTTCAAAACTAGTTACAGATGTGACTGCCAAGTTGTATTATGTAAACAATCTCAGATAGTAGAGTAAATAATAATAGTTTACTATTAATAATACAGATTATTGTGTCTTCAGAATCTGTCAAGAAACATTCAGAAACAAGAAAGGAGTACTAATAAAGTTTATTATACTACTTATGCCAAGCATGTGACAGATAAAATCACAAGGGAGATGGGTTTCTTTCCACTGTCCTGAAGAATGTACATAATCTCCAGTATTTATAGATCTTAGGTTCTCTAAGATCTTGCTCTCTCTGTGATCTCATTCTCTCTGTGAGTGAAACTAGGTTATAGAAGGCTAAATACTACAGATAACAGCATAGCAACAGAGATTACCTAATAGTTAAAAATATGAGAAACAATATGTATTGGTCCTACATCATTCTACATTGGATGATGACTTAGGAGACAGAATTACTAATGAGTATCATATGAGACAGAATATGCTTCCATTAGCATTATAGCTTGGACTAAAGAAATGCTGACTGGGCTCTATCACATGTGGCATGTCTTGCTTATGTATAATTTAAGACATAACAAAGGATTTATCTCTAAAGAGACAAAAAGAAGTGCTGACAGGGCTCTATTATATGTGGCATATCTGTCTGAGTGTAAAACATACACTACATATAATTATATGAGAATATAAGTATACAATGATCACGGATGATCCCTCAGAGTCATCTTATCAGTAATTAGGTAGATTATATATGGAATATATATAAAAGACAAACATAATGCATTATAATGAGGTATAATAGGCATGCATGTTCTAATCCTGTGAAAGAATGTAAACATTAGCATATATGAGCAGCAAAGCACATTCCTGACACTCATGCTTATATAATGGGTGCCTATATTGACATGTTAGGCAAAATAGCAGTATCACAGTATAATAGACCAGGAACACAGTGTAAGGTGTATGTGAGGTATATGTGGGACAATAGGGGGCATAACTCAGGCATAACAGTCCCCTCTTTGTTGCCCTAGTTGCAAAAGTGGCAACACAAGAAAAAGACGATGGTTAGACACCATTCATCTACAGGCCTGAGGCACGAGCCTGATAGAGGAAGTTTAACTGGTTATGGTGGTGTTTCAGGGATTTTCTTAAACAACAAACTGTAACTATAAGGGAAAATGATAGTAAACCTTGTATTACTATAAAAATTTAGAATTAAACTTCACAGTGGGTTTTTTTCTAATATCAAAATGATCAGTAAATACTGATATGTATCAGGTGTGTATCTGTCTTATTGGGAAGAAATTGAAGTAACAAACTTAAATTGCTTGTATGGATATTAAAAATAAGTAAAAATTGAGATAGCGCATCAAGATAGCTAGGACTAGACTTAATGGTATCTCGTTTCAGGATGGGAACAGGTATGATTACCATATAACCTATTACCTGTTTAGGGAGTAAAAACAGAAGTTAGAAAAGTTCACTTTGCATAACCTTTAGTCCATATCAGAAGAATGTATAGTTGGTCACCACACAATGTTTCACATCAGCAGAATATACTATCTTGATGGATGGCATTTCTCATTTGGAAGTTGAACAGGGCATGAAATGTCAATGTCCACGAAACATAAACCATGAACAGTTTCTGGGATAAATCCAGGGTTTCTTCAAGTGTTGAATGAAGATTCATAGTTCAGATTCAATGCATTTAGATTTTCTAAAGGTTGATCCAAATGTTCAGGAGACAGCAATATTTTCAGAGGCCTCAGCGGGGGGTGCATTAGATTGCACATTGAGTTTTACAATGGAATAACAACAGTGTTCAGTTGAAGATCTTCACATGGCTGCAAAAAGTGTAAACATTTATGGTTTGTATGAGATGCCAGCCAGGCTTGGAAAACAAGCGGTGAAGAAAATGGATTTCTTGGTTGTACATCAAATGAAGTTAGGGAATTGCCCCCACCCCATGCTTGCTTCATAGTATGCATAGCAATGAGCATGGCTGTAGAATCTTAATTGGCTGGACTGAATACAGTTTATTTGAAAGTTCACAAGTGGAAGCCTAATTTCAGTTATTAGGTCAGTAGTCACAAGTTAGTAAGACAAGTTGGAAGATGTCACATCTGCATAAAAGGTGGTGTGATCCTTTCAGGTATGACATTCACTGTTCAGAGTCAGTCATGATTCCAAGACCTCATGGTAAACAAGGAAAGGAGGTAGTTTCAACTTTTTCACAATAAAAGTTCCCATCAAGATGACCAATAGAATGGATGGTTGCCAGATGAGCAGAGATGGATGTTGCTGGATGAAAATGAGCTAATGACACTGTGAGAGTCACAAACATGGCTTCTTGGATTCTGCAGGAATAAGTTTTGAAATATGGAGCAATACTGGTGTGCAGTGACAAATCCAAGGTTCCTTGCCATTGACAAGGAACTACTGCTAGATTTAATAAACATTTGTTAACACATGCAACAGAAGTGCAAAATGGGCAACACCACTGACCCTTATATCCGTCATGTATGAGATCAAGGATA
Source organism: Neoceratodus forsteri (assembly GCA_016271365.2). Taxonomy (NCBI): domain Eukaryota; kingdom Metazoa; phylum Chordata; order Ceratodontiformes; family Ceratodontidae; genus Neoceratodus; species Neoceratodus forsteri. The sequence continues at coordinate 5,254,060 of CM057449.1, read as the reverse complement.
TATCCTAATTCCAGATCCTGGACGAGATAACCAAAGGGCTGTAAGAACATATTAACCATAGGCTGTGCAAAGGACTCTCCTAGCTATGTGATGCTCATCTGCTTCCTTAATGTGAGCAGAAAAAAATTCATTAATATGAACATTTGTCAGGTCAAACCCCTTCACTATATCCTTAATATTGTAAATGTATATTGCTTTTAATGAGCAAAATCATGTATACCATGCAATGGGGGAGGGGCTATATTATATTTCATACTATCATGAACCTTTAACATGTGCTTGAATAATGGCTATATCAGCCCTATTTCAAAAAAATACGTCAGAGCCAAATAGGCCCGAGTCTAAACCTGTGTTGTTTTTTTAATAAATGAAAAAAAAATACCTAGTGCGTTTGGATAGATTTACAGTCATAAGATTTATGGGGTAGAAACATAGACTTTGATGGCAAATAAGGACTGCTTGGCCCACCTAGTCTGCCCATTTCCCTACCTACAGGATAGGCTGCAGATCCTAGTCAACCAACAGCCTATTTCTTCCTACCCCCCCAACAAGAATTGCCTTATGTCTGTCCCAAGCATTCTTGAATTCTCCCACTGTTTTAGACCCCACAACCTCCTCTGGAAGGCTGTTCCATGCATCCACTACCCTCTCTGTGAAAAAATACATCCTCACATTGCCCCTGGACCACCCCCTCTATCTTTAAATTGTGTCCCATTTTCTTGCACTTCTCTTTTTCTGAAAGATGCTACCCTCTTGGACTTTATTAATTCCACTGAGGTACTTAAAAATTTCTATCATGTCTCCCCTCTCCCTTCTTTCCTCAAGGGTATACATATTAATCTCTTTAGTCTCTCCTTGTATGGCTTCTCTTGCAGACCCCTGCACCATTTTAATTGCCCTCCTCTGGACTGCCTCTATCCTGTTTATATCCTTGAGGAAATGGGGTCTCCTGCACTGGACACAGTACTCCAGATGGGGTCTCACCAACTGTCTGTACAGAGGGATAACAACTTCCTGCTTTATGCTGGTGATGCCTATCCCTATGCATCCCAGTATACCCCCAGCCCTCCCTACTGCCTTCTCACATTGCTTGCTAACTTCAAGGCCATCTGATATGATTATCCCTCAGGTCTCTTTCCTTTTTTGTTATTGTTACTACCTCCCCCATTGTGTAATCTTCCCCTGGGTTCTTGTTTCCCAGGTGCATTATTTTGCACTTCTTTGCATTGAATCCTAGCTGCCATACTTCTGACCATTCCTCTAACCTTGCCAAATCCCTTCTCATTCTTTCCACGCCTCCTTGTGTATCAACCCTGTTGCACATTTTTGTGTCATCTGCAAAAAGGCAAAATTTTCTTTCCAGTCCCTGTGCAATGTCATTTATAAAGACATTAGAAAGGACTGGACCCAGTACTGAATCATGCGGTACCCCACTAGTAACCCATTTCTTCAGATTGGACTCCATTTACAATTACCTTCTGTGTCCTGATATCCAGCCAATGTTTTACCCAGGCTACCACCCTGGGACCCACTCCCAGGCTGGTTAATTTAACTATTAATCTTTTGTGTGGGACTGTGTCAAATGCCTTGCTAAAGTCTAGGTAGGCCATGTCCACAGCCCCTCCCTGGTCTACTGCTTTGGTCACCCAGTCAAAGAAATCTATTAGATTCATCTGACATGACCTTCCCACTGTGAACCCATGCTGCCTTGGGTTCTGTGCCCCATTGGCCTCTAGGTACTTAACAATTCTTTCCTTCAGCAGTGACTCCATCCCTTTTCATACCACAGAGGTCAAAATGACAGGTTTGTATTATCCTGCCTCTGTCTTGGTCCCACTTTTGTGAAGGGGAATCACATCTGCCTTCCTCCTGTCCTCAGGTACCACACCATCCTCTCATGATTTATTAAAAAGAGTAATCAGTGGTTTTACTGCCCCCATTTGAGAGCAAGAGGTCTAAGATTGCTCCCTCATGAGTGGGTTCCGAAACTAGCTGTCTCACTTGCAGGGCATTGAGAATGGCCCTGCTCTTGGATGTGGCTGCAGCAAATGTGCTCCAGTTAACATCTGGCATATTCAGGTCTCCCATCAACAGTATCTTCCCTTTCTCTTCCATCCTATGAATGCCTTATATCATATCCTTGTCCATTCCCTCCCCCTGACATGGGGGTCTGTACACAACCCCTGTGCAGATTGTGGTGCCCTTTCCAGTCTCCAAGGTGACCCACAGTGCCTCCTCTCCTCCCTGTTTACTCTTTTGTTCAGTTGCTTTTATCCCTTCCTTTACATAGAGAGCTACTCCTCCCCCTCTTCTCCCCTGCCTTTCTCTCCTGTAGGTTATGCACCCTGGTATGTTAACATCCCAGTCATGGTTCTCTGTGTACCATGTTTCTGTGATTGCAATGATTTCCAGGCATTCCTCTTCCATCAAGGCCATCAGCTCAGGGAGCTTGTTGCCCAGACTATGGGCATTGGTACTCATTACGCTCCATTTCCTGATGGCCTTACTCCCTTTTGCCCCATCCCTGTTCTTCTTGCCTTTGTGACTTTCCCCATTTATCCCTGCCCTTCTCCCTATCACCACCCCTATGCTGGTGTTTATGCACTTACTACCATGATTTTGTTTGGGGGGGCTAGGATTTCCCTGCTCCTTTCCAGTACCTCCTCCCTTAGCTAGTTTAAAAGCTTGCCAATGAAGCATTTAAACCTATCACCTAGGATCCTGGTTCCCCTCCTGGACAGATGCAGCCCATTCATGCCAGTATAGGCTTGCATCACCCCAGATGATTTTGTACTTTTTTGAAACTTGGCTTCATGGCCAGTGCCCTTTGGGGTAACCTTTGCCTCAGTGCTTGAGCACTGAGGTTCTTAGTCATAAGATGTACCACTAGTGGTTAGGAAGTGAAGATACTTTGTATGCATGTGTGGTGCATGTATACATAGATACATAGATACATAGACAGTGTCAGCAGATAAGGGCCTATGGCCCACCTAGTCTGCCCATTTGAGCTTGTAAGTTCAGTTTGTTTTCCTAGAAGTCTATTTCCCCTTACCCCTGACCTCTAGAATTCCTTTATGTCTATCCCATGCATTCTTAAATCCCGTGATTGTTTCAGCCCCCACCACTTCCTCTGGCAGGGTGTTCCACTTGTCCACCACCCGTTCTATGCTATGAGTCCTTGTATAGGGGTCATTAATGAGCACCTGGTATGTGTGTGTGTATGTGTGGTGCATGGGTGCTATGAGTCCCTGTATAGGGGGTCATTAATGAGTACCTTGTGTGTGTGTGTGTGTGTGTGGTGCATGGGTGTTATGAGTCCCTTTATAGGGGGTCATTAATAAGCACCTGTGTGTGTGTGTGTGTGTGTGTGTGTGTGTGTGTATGTGTGGTGCACACGTGCTATGAGTCCCTGTATAGGGGGTCATTAAAGAGTAACTGGTATGTTTCTGTGTGTATGTGTGGTGCATGCATGCTATGAGTCCCTGTATAGGGGGTCATTAATGAGTACCTGGTATGTGTGTGAGTATGCTTGTGTGGTGCACGGGTGGGATGAGTCCCTGTATAGGGGGTCATTAATGAATACCTAGTGTGTGTGTCTGTATGTGTGGTGCATGTGTGCTATGAGTCCCTGTATGGGGGTCATTAATTAGTACCTGGTATGGGTGTGTGTGTGCTTGTGTGGTGCACAGGTGCTATGAGTCCCTGTATAAGGGGTCATTAATGAATACCTGGTAGTGTGTGTGTGTGTGTGTGTGTGTGTGTGTGTGTGTGTGTGTGTGTGTGTGCATGTGTGGTGCATGCATTCTACGAGTCCCTGTATAGGGGTCATTAATGAGTACCTGGTATGTGTGTGTGTGTGTGTGTGTGTGTGTTGCATGTATGCTATGGGTCCCTGTATAGGGGTCATTAATGAATACCTGGTATGTGTGTGTGTGTGTGTGTGTGCATGTGTGGTGCATGCGTTCTATGAGTCCCTGTATAGGGGATCATTAATGCGTACCTGGTATGCATGTGTGTGTGTATGTGTGGTGCATGCGTGCTATGAGTCCCTGTATGGGGGTCATTAATGAGTACCTGGTATGTGTGTGTGTGTGTGTGCATGTGTGGTGCATGCATGCTATGAGTCCCTGTATAGGGGGTCATTAATGAGTGCCTGGTATGTGTGTGTGTGTGTGTGCATGTGTGGTGCATATGTGCTATGAGTCCCTGCATAGGGGGTCATTAATGAGTAACTGGTATGTGTCTGTGTGTATGTGTGGTGCGTGTGTTCTATGAGTCCCTGTATAGGGGATCATTAATGCATACCTGGTATGTGTATGTCTGTGTGTGCATGTGTGGTGCATGTGTGCTATGAGTCCCTGTATAGGGGGTCATTAATTAGTACCTGGTATGTGCGTGTGTGTGCATGTGTGGTGCACGGGTGCTATGAGTCCCTGTATGGGGGCCATTAATGAATACCTGGTATGTGTGTGTGTGTGTGTGTGTGTGTGCATGTGTGGTGCATGCATGCTATGAGTCCCTGTATAGGGGTCATTAATGAGTACCTGGTATGGGTGTGTGTGTGTGTGTGTGCATGTGCGGTGCATGCATGCTATGAGTCCCTGTATAGGGGGTCATTAATGAGTACCTGGTATCCGTGTGTGTGTATGTGTATATGTGGTGCACGGGTGCTATGAGTCCCTGTATAGGGGGTCATTAATGAGTACCTGGTATCTGTGTGTGTGTATGTGTGGTGCATGGGTGCTATGAGTCCCTGTATAGGGGGTCATTAATGAGTACCTGGTATATGTGTGTGTGTATGTGTGCTTGTGTGGTGCACGGGTGCTATGAGTTCCTGTATAGGGGTCATTAATGAGTATCTGGTATATGTGTGTGTGTATGTGTGGTGCATGCATGCCATGAGTCCCTGTATAGGGGGTCATTAATGAGTACCTGGTATATATGTGTGTGTGTGTGTGTGTGGTGCATGCATGCTATGAGTCCCTGTATAGGGGTCATTAATGAGTACCTGGTATATGTGTATGTGTGTGTGTATGTGTGGTGCATGCATGCTATGAGTCCCTGTATAGGGGGTCATTAATGAGTACCTGGTATATGTGTGTGTGTATGTGTGGTGCATGCATGCTATGAGTCCCTGTATAGGGGTCATTAATAGGTACCTGGTATATGTGTGTGTGTATGTGTGGTGCATGCATGCTATGAGTCCCTGTATAAGGGGTCATTAATGAGTAACTGGTATATGTGTGTGTGTGTGTGTGTGTGTGTGTGTGTGTGCGGTGCATGTGTGCTATGAGTCCCTGTATAGGGGTCATTAATGAGTACCTGGTATGTGTGTGTGTGCATGTGTGGTGCATGGGTGCTATGAGTCCCTGTATAGGGGGTCATTAATGAGTACCTGGTATATGTGTGTGTGTATGTGTGGTGCATGCATGCTATGAGTCCCTGTATAGGGGGTCATTAATGAGTACCTGGTATGTGTGTGTATGTGTGTATGCATGTGTGGTGCATGCATGCTATGAGTCCCTGTATAAGGGGTCATTAATGAGTAACTGGTATATGTGTGTGTGTGTGCATGTGTGGTGCATGGGTGCTATGAGTCCCTGTGTAGGGGGTCATTAATGAGTAACTGGTATGTGTGTGTGTGTGCTTGTGTGGTGCATGCGTGCTATGAGTCCCTGTATAGGGGGTCATTAATGAGTACCTGGTATATGTGTGTGTGTATGTGTGGTGCATGCATGCTATGAGTCCCTGTATAGGGGTCATTAATGAGTACCTGGTATGTGTGTGTGTATGTGTGGTGCACGGGTGCTATGAGTCCCTGTATAGCGGGTCATTAATGAGTACCTGGTATGTATGTGTGTGTGTGTGCATGTGTGGTGCATGCGTGCTATGAGTCCCTGTATAGGGGTCATTAATGAGTAACTGGTATGTGTGTGTGTGCATGTGTGGTGCATGCATGCTATGAGTCCCTGTATAAGGGGTCATTAATGAGTACCTGGTATATGTGTGTGTGTGTGTGTGTGTGTGTGTGTGTGCATGTGTGGTGCATGCGTGCTATGTGTCCCTGTATAGGGTTCATTAATGAGTACCTGGTATCTGTGTGTGTGTGCATGTGTGGTGCATGGGTGCTATGAGTCCCTATATAGGGGGTCATTAATGAGTACCTGGTATATGTGTGTGTGTGTGTGTGTGGTGCATGCATGCTATGAGTCCCTGTATAGGGGGTCATTAATGAGTACCTGGTATATGTGTGTGTGTGCATGTGTGGTGCATGCATGCTATGAGTCACTGTATAGGGGGTCATTAATGTGTACCTGGTATCTGTGTGTGTGTATGTGTGGTGCACGGGTGCTATGAGTCCCTGTGTAGGGGGTCATTAATGAGTACCTGGTATATGTGTGTGTGTATGTGTGGTGCATGCGTGCTATGAGTCCCTGTATAGGGGGTCATTAATGAGTACCTGGTATATGTGTGTGTGTATGTGTGGTGCATGCGTGCTATGAGTCCCTGTATAAGGGGTCATTAATGAGTACCTAGTACCCTGTTTTATGGCACCTACCCTGTGGAACTCTCTACCTCATCAGGTGCGAGATTGCCCGACCATCCTTAGTTTTAAAAGGGAGTTGAAGACCCACCTTTTTAATATAGCTTTCAAGGATTTCTGTTGATTTGATTTACTATTTTTATTGTCATATTTATTTGTACAGGCGCTTTGATTTAAGAAAAGTGCCTTTTAAAAATAAAGTTGAAAATTGAAAATTGAAATTGAAATGTGTGTGTGTGTGTGTGTGTGTGTGTGTATGTGCATGTGTGGTGCATGGGTGCTATGAGTCCCTCTATAGGGGGTCATTAATGAGTACCTGGTATATGTGTGTGTGTATGTGTGGTGCATGCATTCTATGAGTCCCTGTATAGGGGGTCATTAATGAGTACCTGGTATATGTGTGTGTGTATGTGTGGTGCATGCATGCTATGAGTCCCAGTATAGGGGGTCATTAATGAGTAACTGGTATGTGTGTGTGTGTGCATGTGTGGTGCATGGGTGCTATTAGTCCCTCTATGGGGGTCATTAATGAGTACCTGGTATGTGTGTGTGTGTGTATATGTGTGTGTGTGTGTGTGTGCATGTGTGGTGCATGCGTGCTATGAGTCCCTGTATAGGGGGTCATTAATGAGTAATGGTATATGTGTGTGTGTGTGTGTGTGTGTGTGTGTGTGTGTGGTGCATGTGTGGTGCATGCGTGCTATGAGTCCCTATAGGGGCGGCTAATGAGTAACTGTATATGTGTGTGTGTGTGTGTGTGTGTGTGTGTGTGTGTGTGTGTGTGCATGTGTGGTGCATCGTGCTATGAGTCCCTGTATAGGAGTCATTAATGAGTAACTAGTATCCGTGTGTGTGTGTGTGTGTGTGTGTGCATGTGTGGTGCATCGTTCTATAAGTCCTGTATGGGGGTCATTAATAGAGTAACTAGTATGTGTGTGTGTGTGCATGTGTGGTGCACGGGTGCTATGAGTCCCTGTATAGGGGGTCATTAATGAGTAACTGGTATGTGTGTGTGTGTGCTTGTGTGGTGCACGGGTGCTATGAGTCCCTGTATAGGGAGTCATTAATGAGTACCTGGTCTGCTGCCGGGGTATCCATTCGCATCCTTATTTAAAGAAAGTGGGAAATGTTTGTTGAGAAACATAAAACAAATCATTCCCAGTTCTGAAGGTGAGATTTAAAATCACTGGGATGCACATTATCAACTAGGGTACCTGACTGAGAAGTGACTGTTAGACCACTGGGAGGGCCAGGGTTCTGTTTTGGGCACTCAGTATTAGGTGTCACAAATTAAGGGGCATCATTGGGTAAAAAAAAAAAAAAAAAAACCCTTTAAGATCTAATAACTTTGATTGCCATGTAATCTGGATGCAAAATTTCCTGATTATTATTAAAATGTAAACAGGAGTCCAGATCAAGTCTGACTTCTAGGACTGATCCAAAGCAATGACCATAACATTCAGTAGGGGCTCAGTACCCTCCTGGATAATCAACACATCTTTTAGGACTTTAGTATGAATTCCACAGGATGCAATTAAATCATGTGGGCTTGTGAGTTACTCTGCTTCAACAATCTGTTTAGGATTAGGTCGCTGGTTCTTATCTGCAATAAGATGTGCAGTTTGGGCTTGTAAGAAGACCCGTACTTTTAAAAGAATAATAAGCATAAAAGCAAGCATCTCTCTCTCTCTGGAACCTAAAAGGAAAGAGAAAAGAAAAACATAGTTAGTTTAGTTCTATTCCACCCATTGGGGTATGGAAAAGTAATTTGATTGCCTTTAAACAGGTTCATTTGATCGGCATGTAGCCATTTATCAATGACTGTTATTGTAAGGCAGTCTAACTTGGTAGACTGCTGGACTGAATTTGTTTACAATGGGATAGGACCTGCTGTTGGGCCTTGCCCATACATTGTGAAGTAAACAAGTGTACTTTTTGGATGCCTTGTTTGAGTTAACATATTTATCTACTGATGCTCCATCAGCAGTGGTAGTACACAGGTCCAGAAGTAAATGTTCTGGGAGTCTCATGGACCGTTCGGTCATAATTTCAAAAACGGGGTATGCAGTGTACCTGTAGAGGGTGTCCCTCTTATTGCCATAAGGAGTAAAGGCAATAATGAATTCCAGTCCTTTTGGGGTTTTTCTGAACAAGTTTATTATAACATAACTTTGATCTGCCTGTTAGCCCAGTCCACCTGTCCTGATGATTGTGGATTGTAATGGATATGAAATTTTTGTTTTACCCATAATTATTCCAGAGTTTCCTGCATTACTTTGTCTATAAAGCTGGCTCCCTGTAATCAGAATTTACCTCTGGGGTAAAGCTCACCTGGTAAATATCTGGTTTACCAAGACATTTGCAGTCACTTTGGCTGTATTGCTCCGTTAGGTTGGTGACCACTAGTAAAAACTATCTGTCATTGTTAATGGTTGGCATAGGGCCAATGCAGTCAATCTGGATGTTGTTCCAGGGGCCTGATTGCCTCTGAGATAACAATGTATTTTTCCGAGCTGGCATAGGATTGTTCTGTTCACAGATCAAACAGTTACTAATGTAGTGTTCTACATCATTTCTCATGTGTGGCCATCTGACAGAGGATTTCAGTCTGTCTAGGGTTTTTATTTGCTCACTGGTATCCACCAGTTGGAGTATCATGTTCTTGGTACAGCAGATAAAATCTACTCTAAATGCCAGCCCACCGGTGCAGCAGTTGGATTTCCATTTGTGATGCCAGCGACCAGGGCTCAGGAATGAGCCTGGGAGCTGGAGGGCCGGCCAGGGGGAGAAGGGTTGAGCATCCTATGGAAAGCTCCCCTTCTCCAGGAGGGAGGGGAAGGCAGAGCGCAGCACTTGACTGGCCCCAGGTGGAGGCCTGGGGTACAGCAAGCTATCTTGCATGAAATCTGTGGTGGAGGATGTCACGACATCGGAGCTTGTGCCTTGACGTCTGGGCGAGCAATGTCCTAAAGAGAAAAACGGAAAAACACCCTCTGGAGTTGGGGGATGGAAATGCTGAGCTGTGTCCTGATTTGCCTCTGCCTGCCCAGCTGCCTTGGAGCCTGACAAGATTTGAAGGTTTGGGGGTGGCCCACCCTGACCCCATGTGGGAGCTATCCACAGCAGTATGGGGGACCCAAGCTGTCAGGTAAGGCGGCAGCAGGGTCAGGCTTAATTGGCATATCCTGAAGATGCAACTCTGGAGGGATGTAGGAGGGATTTTAAAAAAATGCAAACATTTACTCTAAGATGTTCAGGAATTACCTGTAACTTTTCATGAGTGTTACAGCAGTGATGTTCCAAATGAGTAGGCCATCACTGGATAGGTGAATGTCATATTCACTTTCTTATTTTGGCTTATTTCTGGAAGTTATTCCTCAGTTCCTTTATTAAGGAACCTATACACTACCCTAAAATGAGGGTCCTTTTGGACCACAAGGTTCAAATTTTACAAGATGTTCGAACCTTATGAATGTACAGTATTTAAACTGGTTAGTGTTGTGATGAACACAAGCAAGTGACTGTATTTCATAGTGATACTGTAGAGTACTGGAACAGAAGTTTTTTTTTCTTCCAAAGAAATTCAGTTTTGAGAGAAACAGACACAATTAGAATCTATAATTATAAAACAGTGTCTACAGTGCTTTAGATCAAGGCAGTTTGTTAAAGTGTGCAGAACTTAACCCTCTCATGGAATGCTGGTATCATTTTATGTAAGGAAATTTTTTTTGTATTCCTTTCTTAACACAAGCTGTGTCTCTCTCAAGGACTTTCTAGCTCTCTAAACCATCCACAAATATTTGTGGTAATTAGGAGACTCCTCACCTCCCTGCTTTTCATTTTATTTGCCAGGCATGTTTTAACATTGCCTGTGAATCATGCCTATACAATGATGCATTTACTAGCCATGCACACTCTGTCATCACCAAAATGAAAATAATTCCAAACCCTGCTATCTGACCCTCATTGGTATGTGTGGCTGAGCCATCAGTCAAAACATGACACACAGTGGTGTATTTTAACACTTTCTGAGGTTCTGTCAGAAAGGGCCCTTGGACAGGTAGGTCAGGGGGTTGGAGTGAACAATCATGGTTCTGTCCTGTAAATTGTAGGTCATGGGCTAACAAGGATGGAGTTTTGATAGGAAGGACAGTGATGTCATAATCCTGTAAAATGAGAGACCAGTGTGTAAGTCTGGCATTGGATATAGAGTCACCTTTTACTCTGTCTGACAACAGAAAGTTAGTTGGCAAATGATTGGAACGCAGCACAATGGGTGCACATCCAGTGACGTACATAAAGTACCTCACTGCCCAGTATGTAGCCAAAAGATTCCCTGCACAAAGGTTGTATTTCAGCTCCACTGGGGCAAGCATCTGGGATGCATAAGCAATGGATCTGATGTGTCCTTGTTTGGGCTAAAACTGCAGAGATTGCTATATCTAATGTAGCAGTTTCAAAATATACTAAAACTGTGTTAGGATTAACCAATTCTGGGGCCATGGTTACTGATTCCAAAAGAAAAGACAACAATATCGGTATTAGGAGATCTTGCACCTTCTTACAAGAAGTGCCTGCTATTGTTTGTTCTGGGAATAATCCAAACTGTTCCTGGCTTGTGCCTGCTACTTCAGCCACAGTATGGGATGATCCAGGTGTCACTGGTGGAGGGGGTTCTGCATCATGTGCAGGGACTGCTGGCACCATCAGGGGTGCCTGCACAATGGAGAAATGTGGTGTGCAATTTGCACGTAGTTCTCCAGCTATGGATTGTAGTTCAGTAGCCATCAGGGGTAGAGGAAGTAGTGCTGAAATAACTGTCAGCCTAGGTTCAGAAATCAAACCTGTAACCTTCCCCCCAACGCGGCCTGTGATACTGACAATATCACAGCCATGGGACTTTCAGAATCAGGGTTGTCCCCTTCCCCATCAAATGTAAAGTGGGTTTCCCCACCGGAAGATTGCTAGATGGTAGCAAAATTGTTTTTAATGTTGCAGCTTAAGGTATTAATGCACTGCACAGGGAAAGCAGTGTGTTCAGTCTTCTCAGGGAAAGCTGATGTTAAATTGCATAGGGAAGAAACACAACATTTCATGTAATTGACTTCAATGTGTTCCTTAACCAAGGCCGTCCTTCTAGTATTGTAAACATTGCTAACAGCTGCAGCTCCTTCTGCAGTGTCAGACACTGACTTCATGACAGGTAGCGCACCAGCCTCATTCAAAAGTATGTTAACATCATTTTTAATGAGAATCTTCTGTCCCTCAGAAACACTAGTCTTACTGATAACATTATTAATCATGCCAAAAAACTCCAATATGTTCTGGTTGGTTATGGCAGCAATCACAGGTCCCTGTGACTGTATGATCGAACCTCCGTGATTTGGTGGTCAGCCATTTTGTATTACCTCATGGGCATCTTGGGTTATTGTGTTATGACCATCATCACATGACCATGAGCGTCCATCTTGAGGATGTTATGGGGTTGCAACCTGATGACATGTGTGTCCCCCATTTTAAGAATCTAACAATTCTCCATTTTGTGAATCACAGAAAAACAAGTGGCTAGCCTTTGTTCTAGTCCACCCCACAGCATACTGTGAGTGGTCAAAATCAAACTCTTCAACATGAGAAGAGACAAGGTCTTTGGGCATTAAGTTAGTTTGCCCTGCCAATACCTCTGTCTGACAGTGCAAGTTTGCCATATCTTCTGCTTCTACATTCTAACTGCTCAGATACAGGAGTTAGCATGCTGTAAAGTGCATTATTTTCAGATTGCAAGACAATGTCATCTTGTAAAACATGCCTGTTATCAAGAGTAGCTGTGCCACAGTTTATATTCAAAACATTGATTTCAAGCCTGCTGTACTGAAAACATACTGAATCATGCTGTTCAGTCAAGGTCTGGTGTTGAAATACCAACACGTTAACTCTTTCAGTAATTACTTCAGACTTATCATCCCTAAGTTCCTTGTTTTCATAATGTAAGAAATCAGTGTTATTAGCCAGAACATCATTTGTTTAAAAAACCTTTTTCTAACAAGTTTTGCCTTTTCAGCATTATCTTTTAAGGCATGCAGGTATTGGCTGCTTCTCTCATTAAAGATATTCACTTTCTAGATGGAGAGACTACAGCTCAGGCTGAAGTCCACCTATCTTTTCTTTATGAAAGCCTTTTTCAGACTAATTTCCTGCTTGCAAGCAGCTTACTCAGATTCCAAAACAGATAGTTTATTTAGAACATCAAAATATTTAAATAACATTGCAATTAATGATCCTTTAGGATCAACTCTTGTGGTACCATTTTCCAATTCCCCATAATGGGCATTGATATCCCTTAAAGGGCTACCATTGGATACTGCTGCCTCAGCAAAATCACACCAACCACTATAGGCAGTTTGGTATGTTAAGGCATTCAGCCTCAACTCAGTACTGATATTTTTAGACAAGTCATATGATCAGAAACCCTTAGCTATCTGTGGATCAAAAACTTTGTTTGCAACCAAAGTTCATGACAGAACACCAACAGCCTTTGGCATATGTGGACTCCTAGATGAGTATATACCCATTAGGATTTCAATCCACAAATGAAAGCAGTCTATCTGTCTGTTTGGATCCCTTTACAGCTGTGTGTTCCCACAGAGAAAGAATAGAGAAAAAATAAATAAATAAAACAACTCATTACACAGAGATTGAATATCATAGAAACATAGAATTTGATGGCAGATAAGGACCGCTTGGCCCACCTAGTCTGCCCATTTTCCTACCTAACAGATAAGCTGCAGATCCTAGTTAACCAACAGCTTACTTCCTCCTACCCTCACTAGGACTGCCTTATGCCTGTCCCATGCATTCTTGAAGTCCCCCACTGTTCTTGACCCCACAACCTCCTCAGGGTGGCTGTTCCATGCATCTACAACCCTCTCAGTGAAAAAATACTTCCTCACATTACCTCTGAGCTGTCCCCCATCTGTCTTCATATTGTGCCCCCTTGTTCTTGCACATCTCTTTTTCTGGAAGATGCTACCCTCTTGGACTTTGTTAATTCCCTAGAGGTACTTGAAAGTTTCTATCATGTCCCCTCTCTCCCTTCTTTCCTCAAGGGTATACATATTAAGCTCCTTTAGTCTTTCTTGTTATGTCTTTTGGTGCAGACCCTGCACCATTTTGGTTGCCCTCCTCTGGACAGCCTCCACTCTGTCTATGTCTTTGCGGAGATGGGGTCTCCAGAACTGCACACAGTACTCCAGATGGGGTCTCACCAACTGTCTGTACAGAGGGATAACAACTTCCTGTTTTCTACTATTGATGCCTCTTCCTATGCATTCCAGTATCCCCCCAGCCTTCCTTACTGCCTTCTCACATTGCTTGCCCACCTTTAGGTCATCTGATATAATTACCCCCAGGTCCCTTTCTATTTTTACTGTTTTCAGCATCTCACCCCCCATTGTGTACACTTCCCCAGGGTTTTTGTTCCCCATGTACATTACCTTGCACTTCTTTGCATTGAATCTGAGCTGCCATACATTTGACCATTCTTCCAACCTTGCCAAGTCCCTTCTCATCCATTCCACTCCATCATGTGTATCAACCCTATTGCAGATCTTTGTGTCATCTGCAAAGAGACATACTTTTCCTTCCTGTTCCTCTGCAATGTCACTTATAAAGACATTAAAAAGGACCTGTCCCAGTAATGAACCCTGCGGTACCCTGCTAGTAACCCTCCTTTCATCACCGTGTACTCCATTTACTACTACCCTTTGAGTCCTGTTGTCTAGCCAATTTTTTATCCAGGCTGCCACCTTGAGACCCACTTCAAGGCTGGCTATCTTGTGTATTAATCTTTTGTGTGGGACTGTATCAAATGCCTTGCTAAAATCTAGGTTGGCCATGACCACAGCCCCTTTCTGGTCTACTACTTTGGTAACCCAGTCAAAGAAATCTATTAGATTTGTCTGACATGACCTTCCCATTGTGAATACATGCTGCCTTGGGTCCTGTGCCCCACTGGCCTCTAGGTACTCAACAATTCTTTCCTTCAGAAGTGATTCCATCATTTTCCCTACCACTGAAGTCAAACTAACTGGTCTGTAGTTTTCTGCCTCTGTTCTGCTCCCACTTTTGTGAAGAGGAATCACATCTGCCCTCTTCCAGTCCTCGGGTACCACCCCATCCACCTATGATTTGTTAAACAGAGTAGTCAACGGTGTCACTAGTTCTACCCTTAGTTCTTTTAGAATTCTTGAGTGAACCCCATCAGGCCCCATTGCTTTGTCCACCTTCAATTTTATTAGTTCTTTCAGAACCCTTTCTTCTGTAAATGGACTGTTATCAACCCCCATCTTCAGAGTGTTTCTCTTGTTTGGTTTAGGTAACTCCCCCTCCTCTTCCTTTGTGAATACTGAGCCGAAATATTCGTTCAGTATCCCTGCTTTTTCACTGTCACCCTCTACCCACATTCCCTTCCCTTTATTAAGCTTCTTTATCCTTCCTTTGGTCTTTCTTCACTCCCTAGTGTACCTATAAAAGGTTTTATCCCCCTTCTTAACAGAATTGGCTATCCTTTCCTAGGTTTGGGCCTTTGCTATTCTGACTGCCTTCCCAGCCTCTTTCTGCTTTAACTGATAAAGTTCTCTGTCCTGCTCCTTCTGTGTTTCCTTATATTTTCTGAATGCTGTCCTTTTCTCCTTAACCTTCCCTGCCACCTCTTTTGAGAACCATAGTGGTGTTTTCCTTCATTGTGTTTTATTGATTTGTTTTACACAAAGGCTTGTTGTCTGTGATGGCCGTTTTGATCACTCCCCATTGTTCCTCCACCCCTCCTTCTTGCCTGTTTGCTAGTGCTTTTCTGAGATGCACTCTCATTTCCCCAAAGTCAGCCCTCCTAAAGTCCAGTACTCTTGCTTTTGTATGGCTTGATTGTATGGCTGTGTTTATCGTGAACCACACTGTTTGGTAGTCGCTTGTTCCCAGATGGCTACCCACTTCAAAATCTGAGATTCTTTCTCCGTCCCCATTTGAGAGTACCAGGTCTAAGATTGCTCCCTCCTGAGTGGGTTCCAATACTAGCTGTCTGAGGCATGCCCCCTGTAGGGCATCAAGAATGACCCTGCTCTTGGATGTGCCTGCAGCAAAGGTGCTCCAGTTAACATCTGGCATATTCAGGTCCCCCATCAACAATATCTCCCCTTTTTCTGCCATTCTAAGAAAGCCTTCTATCATTTCCTTGTCCATTCCCTCCCCCTGAGATGGGGGTCTGCCAAGAACTTGTTTTGTCTGCACTGTGGTACACACAACAGACCAAAAAGTTAAACAGAAGACACTCTCCACTGCTTGTTATTGAAGATTTCTCAACCAGTGTTTTAATTTACCAAGGAAATTAAAATGCAACTCGGCAAACACCCAGACTCCACTCATGGTCACCATTTGTGTTACGTAACAATCTCAGAGAGTAGAGTAAATAATAATAATACCAATAATACAGATTCTTGTGTCTTCAGAGTCTGCCAAGAAACATTCATAAACAAGCAAGGAGTACTAATAATGTTTATTATACTACTTACACCAAGCATGTGACAGAGAACATTACAAGGGAGATGGGTTTCTCATCACTATCCTGAAGAATGTACATAATCTCCAGTATCTGTATATCTTAGGTTCTCTAAGATCTCATTCTCTCTCTGCGATCTCATTCTCTCTGTGAGAAAAATTACATTATGAAGCCTAAATACTACAGATAACAGCATAGCAACAGAGATTACCTCATAGTTACAGATATAAGAAACATTATGCATTGGTCCTAAATCATTCTCCATTGGATGATGACTTAGGAGACAGAATTGCTAATGAGTATCATATGAGACAGAATATTCTTCCATTAGCATTATAGCTTGGACTAAAGAAATGCTGATGGGCCTCTATTATATGTGGCATTTCTTGCTTATGTATAATATAAGACATAACAAAGGATTTCTCTCAACAGACATAAAGAGACATGCTGATAGGGCTCTATTATATGTGGCATATCTGTCTGACTGTAAAACACACAATCCATATAATTATATAAGAATATAATGATACAATAATCACTGATGATCCCATTAGAGACATCTTATTAGTGATTAGGTAGATTATATATGGAATATATGTAAAAGACAAACATAATGCATTATAATGAGGTATAATTGACATTCATGTTCTAATCCTATGAAATGATGTAAACATTAGCATATATGAGCAGCAAAGCCCATTTCTGGCACTCATGCTTATATAATAGGTGCCTACATTTACATGTTAGTGCAAAATAGCAGTATCACAGTATAATAGACCAGGAACACAGTGTGAGGTGTATGTGGGATGATAGGGGGCATACCCAGGTGTAACAGTTGTAGGTTACTATTTACAGCTAACCTACATTTGGTAGCCCAATGGGCCACCAAGGGAGAACATCCCCTAAGTGTATACTTTATGCTCCTTCGGGGTTATAATTACCCCTAGTAGAGGAGGTGATGGTATGAAAGAGAGAAGGGAGTGAAAAAAAGAGGGTCAGGATCACGATGGATAATAATGGGAGATAAATAAAATCCAGGAAATAAAAATGTGTCATTCCCATGTCCATTCTGCGATCCACCCTCACCCCACTCTGAGTAAACATTGAAACCAAGGAATCCTTATAACATTAAAGCCCAGTTCTGCAACTGTCTGCCATACTTGTACTTGTATAAGAAAGAAGTGCAATATCTATTTAAGCCTGATAATTTCTACCGCCAAAGGTTGCGGAGTCAACATCTCACAAGGGTCCAGACGTAACAGCTCTGAGTCATCGTGTGTGGGGAGGATGTGCTGATACTGTAGGTGAGGTTACAAGGAGGTAGTCCAGAGAACATCCTGTCCCCAAGGGATAAAAGGATGTAAGACAAGGGAATGTACCCCCAGTATAATATCTCCAGATGCTCACCAGTCCTATCAGTCTGGACATGAAAGTCACCTTCCTCACTGTGCTAACGGGAGACTAGCCACCTCCTTCTCAATCATTCATGTAATCTGGTAAAAGAGAAGGCTTCTCATTATGAGGCAGCAGTATTCTTCCATCTCTAGAATGGATCCCCTAGCCCACCACATGAGTGAGAGGGGGATAGCATCTGGAGAGGACAGGGCCTTAATGACTTCCCATTCTCTGTAATACATGTTCAAAACAATTAGATGCAACCCACCCAAAGACCCCAGGGGATGAGACCCCGGCCCCCTCAGTAGGGAAGATGGGGCAGACAAACCAGACCATCTTCTCAATTTTCTGTCATTAGTTATAGGTGGCTAGGTAGCAGCAACCCAGAGAGGTCTGAGGAGTGGGGAAAGCTCCCCCAGCACAAGGGAGCCAACTGCATAATATTATTATTATTGGCCTGGTGCTTCAAATATTTGCTTCAATGGTGAGGGCACAACCTGGAAGGAGCCCCACAGCCCATAGGGGACATAAGTCCCCCGTTATGCTCCAGTCCCCCGAGAGGGCCACAACCAAATCCTAAGCCCTTCATTTCACCTCCAGCCCACCTTCACTCTCCCTTATTTAGTGGGTTCTATCTGAGCAGTGAATCTCTTTAAGGGGGATCAGAGGGGCACCAATTAGGCCCATCATTCTGGTAAAGCAGCCCTATAAAATGAGCTCTCATCTGTTAGTGTTAGGTTGTGCTTATACCTTGCACCAGGGGGCCTCCCCAACCACCCTGATGAATAGCTCCTGAATATAGTCTGATGTCCCTATGAGTCACTGGAGAAAATAAACTCCAGTTGTTCCATGTCCCCTTTCCCATGGGATTCATTAGTGTCTGGCCATCCACCTCCCCTGGCTTGGAAGCCTGGCCCCAGCCCCCCTGAGCCAGTTCAGCATACATCCTGCAGTAGTCCAAAGACATGCCAAGTCATCTGGGAGGGAAAACTGAGCTCCCCCTCCCTGAGGCCCTGAGTGGGGAGAAGCCCACCTCAGACAGGGTACTCACTGCATCTCTGAGTCATCTCTTAGGATCGATTGGTGTTCTCAGTCTGGAGTTGGTGATCTTTGCAGACTCTTAAGGAGTTCCATCAGTTGTTGCAGCAAGGAAAAGCCTGAGTCTCTGGAGGAGCCCTCCATGGCTCACATCAAGAAACACTGTGGAAGGCCCATTCTGGCCTGGATGTCTAGGTCTCTCATCCTGAAGTTCATCACTGCCTCCTCTACTGATGACTATATTTGATGGCCATTGGGGAACTGGACCACCATCATCCCCAGATGAAGTGTCCAGAATTTTAACTAGTTTTGGTGCAATAGTGCAAATAACAGTATGGACTCCCTACATGTCCTCATAATGTCGGGAGCATAGTCATAGCCCAGGAATATTCCAGAGGTTCCATAGAAAATCTTTTTTCTGGGAACAAGCTTTCCATAGGATAAGCTCTTTTGTAGAGTATCGCAGGAAGTGCAGTATGATTGATCATGGTCTGGCTGTGGGGGAGGTGATCTTCAGCCCCAGAGTCTGGTGTACACATTTGATCACAAGCCATAGATCATTATCTAGTAACAGATAGGTGCACAAAAGAGTGTCCACAAAATTCTGAATGTCTCTGCCCTCCATTCCCACTGGTACAGAATAAATTCTATTATTGTTGCGTCTGTGCCTGTTTTTGGAGTCCGGTTGATCGACGGACAGTTTACAAATATATGCCAGCTGCTTGAACTGGCCTTGTAGTTATGCAAGTTGGGAGGCTGTAGCTGCTTGATTTTGTTCTGTTGCGCACACTCTCTCCTCTATGGCTGCTACATCGCTCTTTAGTTCAGTAAGTGACTCCTTAATTGTTTTAAAGTCTGATTTTATGTCAGAGAGTTCTGCTAGTATTTTCTCTAGTTTGCCATCCAGTTTTGAATTGCTTGGTGCAGTTTGTGTGTTGTGTTTAAGTTTTGTTCTGGTTTGCTTCTTGAAGGCCTTATGGTTGGTAGTGTGGGTGGAGAGTTGCAAGTGTATGGAGGTAGCTGAATTGGAATTCTCTCCTATTATATCCTCAGCATCCTGGTTAAAGGTACAAATTTGTTGTGGGTTCCTGTTGTAGACACCATGCCCATTCCTCCCCAACAAGACTACTGATCAATAGTAATCAGTAAAGCTATGTTTGGGGCAGGTTTAGCAGATTGGGGTGTGGAGTTGTGCAGCTAGGCAACCATAACAAGGATGACGTCACCGGAAGTCCTAATCACCGTAACTAATTTGTTGTGGGTTCCTGTTGTAGACACCGTGCCCATTCCTCCCCAGCAAGACTACTGATCAATAGTAGTCAGTAAAGCTATGTTTGGAGCAGGTTTAGCAGATTGGGGTGCGGAGTTGTGCAGCTAGGCAGCCATAATGAGGATGACATCACTGAAGTCCTGAATTAACTAATTCTAACTCAGTTTTCAGTTGACAAGGGTTTGGACTGTTGTTACTGTACCTCTCTTGGCAGACGTGATCTCTCTTGTTCTAGACTTTGTTCCTGGACTTAAAAGTGTCAGTCCTCTCAGCCAGCTTGTCAATATCAGAGATGCCAGAATGTCCCTCCCATCCTGTGATGTCACAGCTCTGGGCTGCTAGCATGAGGTCATGCTCAGTTCTGCATACTTAATTTGTAACATGCAACTGCATAGGCAAAATAGGTCCGATAGCTACTTGATTGGAATCTGCAAATACAGCAATATTTTTAATTATAGCAAGAGAGGCTGTCTTCATGGTTTCATGGCAGGTTACAATATCTCTTTGATCTTTCAGAGAAACATCCAGAAAACATTTATCATATTGGGTTGAAATTTCACATAGGTGTGTCAGAAATGGCTTCCCTCTTGGTGCACCCCAAAATATAATATTTTATGACTGGGTGACTAGTTCCAAAGCAGTGACTTGTGATAACCTGTTTTTCATAACAGTCACAGGAAGTTTAGCAGATAAGTGTTAGATTTTCTACAAGCCAGCTGTGCCCTTTAAGTCAGCAAGAGGGTAGACATTTTTTGTCTTTAAAAAAAATCAAATATCCCATGATGCCTTGTGCTGACTGCTCTGTTTTACAAGCAGAAATTAAAAAAAAAAACATATTTATAGCAAAAATATAACACAAATTATAACAAGCAGATGGTTATTGACTTAGACACTATGTCACAAAACTCTCTCTGGAATTCTTTTAGAATATTCTGCTGCAGAAGCAGTAGAAATATTTTTTTAAATGAAAGAGATAGCATGGAATTGTGAGCAAGAAAGTTGTTAGGCACAAAATTATCTACAAAATGAGTGGTGTTTCATTTAAAGATACCTTATAGATTTTTTATAATTAGAAAAAAACTGCAGTAAATTCAATTTTTTTTCACTTTTTTAGCAAAAAATGTAAATAACTTTAAAACAAAAAATTATAGCACTTAAAACCCTCCCTCCTACCCTGTTGATGCTTACTGCCAAGAGGGCAGATCTGTTGTCATCCTGTCAGTCTGATTCTGTTGATGTCTTACTGCCATGGGGCTGATCCATTGTCTCCCCCTCCCCCCTACCCTTTGTATGGTTACTGTAATGGAGCTGAATCATTACCATTCTCTCCCTCCTACCCTGTTGATTTCTTACTGCCATGAGGCTCATCCACTGTCATCCACTCCCTCCAACAGTATTGATGCTTACTGGCATGGAGCTGACCCATTGTCATACCCAACCACTCTGTCCCTGTTGATGATTACTACCACAGAGCTGATCCATTGTCAACCACTCTATTCTACCCTGTTGACGTTTTATTGCCATGGAGCTGATCTAGTGTCATACCTCCCTCCTCCTACTGCCATTGAGCTGATCCATTTCCATCCCCTCCCTCCCACCTTGTTGATGCCTACTGCCATGGAGCTGATCCATTTCCATCCCCTGCCTCCTATCCTGTTGATGCTTGCTGCCATGGAGCTGATCCATTTCCATCCCCTGCCTCCTATCCTGTTGATGCCTACTGCCATGGAGCTGATCCATTTCCATCCCTGCCTCCTATCCTGTTGATGCTTGCTGCCATGGGCTGATCCATTTCCATCCCCTGCCTCCTATCCTGTTGATGCCTACTGCCATGGAGCTGATCCATTTCCATCCCCTGCCTCCTATCCTGTTGATGCTTGCTGCCATGGAGCTGATCCATTTCCATCCCCTGCCTCCTATCCTGTTGATGCCTACTGCCATGGAGCTGATCCATTTCCATCCCCTGCCTCCTATCCTGTTGATGCTTGCTGCCATGGAGCTGATCCATTTCCATCCCCTGCCTCCTATCCTGTTGATGCTTGCTGCCATGGAGCTGATCCATTTCCATCCCCTGCCTCCTATCCTGTTGATGCTTGCTGCCATGGAGCTGATCCATTGTAATCCCCTGCCTCCTATCCTGTTGATGCTTGCTGCCATGGAGCTGATCCACTGTAATCCCCTGCCTCCTATCCTGTTGATGCTTGCTGCCATGGAGCTGATCCATTGTAATCCCCTGCCTCCTATTCTGTTGATGCTTGCTGCCATGGAGCTGATCCATTGTAATTCCCTGCCTCCTATCCTGTTGATGCTTGCTGCCATGGAGCTGATCCATTTCCATCCCCTGCCTCCTATCCTGTTGATGCTTGCTGCCATGGAGCTGATCCATTTCCATCCCCTGCCTCCTATCCTGTTGATGCTTGCTGCCATGGAGCTGATCTATTTCCATCCCCTGCCTCCTATCCTGTTGATGCCTACTGCCATTGAGCTGATCCATTTCCATCCCCTGCCTCCTATCCTGTTGATGCTTGCTGCCATTGAGCTGATCCATTTCCATCCCCTGCCTCCTATCCTGTTGATGCTTGCTGCCATGGAGCTGATCCATTTCCATCCCCTGCCTCCTATCCTGTTGATGCTAGCTGCCATTGAGCTGATCCATTTCCATCCCCTGCCTCCTATCCTGTTGATGCTTGCTGCCATGGAGCTGATCCATTTCCATCCCCTGCCTCCTATCCTGTTGATGCTTGCTGCCATGGAGCTGATCCATTTCCATCCCCTGCCTCCTATCCTGTTGATGCTTGCTGCCATGGAGCTGATCCATTTCCATCCACTCCATTCTACCCAGTTGATGCTTATAGTCATGAAGCTGATCCATTGTCATCCCCTTTCTCCTACTCTGTTTATGCTTACTGCCATGGAGCTGATCCATTGTCATACCCTCCCTCTTACCTTATGATGCTTACTGCCATGAAGCTGATCTGTTGTCATCATCCCATCCCACCTACCCTGTCAATGCTTACTGCCATTGAGCTGATCCATTGTTATCCCCTCCCTCCTACCCAATTAATTCTTACTGCCTTGGAGCATTTCTGTTGTTATCCCCTCCCTCAACCCTGTTGATGTCTTACTGATTTGGAAATGATCTGTTGACAACCCCTCCATCCGTCTGGCCCAGTTGATGTCTTACTGCCATGGAACTCATCTGCTGTCACCCCTTCACTCTTACTCTCTGCATATTTACTGCCATGTAGCCGATACACTGTCATCCCCACCCTCCAATCCTGTTGATGCTTACTGCCATGTAGCTCATCCGCTGTTACCCCTTCACTCTTACTCTCTGCATACTTACTGTCATGTAGCTGATACACTGTCAACCTCTTCCTCTGATCCTGCTGATGCTTACTGCCATGTGGCTCATCCACTGCTATTCCCTTCCTCTGACACTGTTGATGTCTTCCTGCCATAGAGCATATCAGTTGTCATCGCCTCCTTCATACCCTGTTCGGGCTTACTGCCATCAAGCAGATACATTTTCATCCCTTCCCTCTGACACTGTTGATTCTTACTGTGATGCAGCTGAATAGCAACCTTCCCCTCCCTCCTACCTTGTTGACTTCTTACTGTCATGGGGCTAATCAATTGTCATTCCCTCTCTCGGACCCTTTTGAAGTCTTACTGAAATGAACCTGAGCCATTGTCATCCTCCATCCCTCCTACCCTGCTGATGTCTTACTGCCATGTAGCTGATCCAATGTCCTCTTCTCCCTCAGATGCTGTAGATGCTTACCACTGCCACTTTGTCCTTCCCACCCTCTGTCTCTGCTGATGATTTCTGCCACTGAACTGATACATTGTCATCTCTTCCCTTCTACCATGTTATCATCTTACTGCCATAAAGCTGATCCATTGTCATACCTCCCTCCTGTCCTATTGATTCTTACTGCAATGGAGCTGATCCATTAATACCCCCTCCCTCTTATTCTCTGCATACTTACTGACATGTAGCTGATCCGTTGTCAACCCCTGCCTCTGACCCTATTATTGCTTACTGCAATGGAGCTAATCCGTTGTTGTCCACTCCCTCGTTCCCTGTTGATACTTACTGCCATGCAGCAGATTCATTTTCATCCCTTCCCTCTGACCCTGTTGAAGCTTACTGCCTTGGAACTGATACATTTTCATCCACGCCCTAACTTTAAAACAAAAAATTATAGCACTTAAAACCCTCCCTCCTACCCTGTTGATGCTTACTGCCAAGAGGGCAGATCTGTTGTCATCCCCTCAGTCTGATCCTGTTGATGTCTTACTGCCATGGGGCTGATCCATTGTCACCCCCTCCCTCCTACCCTGTATATGCTTCCTGTAATGGAGCTGAACTGTTGTCATCCCCTCCCTCCTACCCTTTTGATGTCTTACTGCCATGAGGCTGATCCATTGTCAACCCCTCTCTCTTACCCTGTCCACATCTTACTGCCATGAAGCTAATCCATTGTCACCTCCTTGGACACTGTTGATGCTTACTACCATGGAACTATTCCACTGTCCTATCCACCCTCCATCCCTGTTCATGATTTCTGCCATAGTGCTGATCCTTTGTCATCACCTCCCTCTGACCCTGCTGATGTCTTACTGCAATGGAGCTAATCCGTTGTTGTCCACTCCCTCGTTCCCTGTTGATACTTACTGCCATGCAGCAGATTCATTTTCATCCCTTCCCTCCTACCCTGTTGATTTCTTAGTGGCATGGGGCTGATCTATTTTCATTTCCTCCCTCCAACTCTGTTGATGTTTACTGGCCATGAAGCTGATCTGTAGTCATACCCACCCTCCATCCCTGTTGATGACTACTGTCATGGAGCTGATTCATTGTTATCACCTCCCTTCTACCCTGTTGATGTTTACTGCCATGGAGCTGATCCACTGTCATACCTCCCTGATATCCAACTGATTATTACTTCCATGGTGCTGATCCAGTGTTATCCCCTTCCTCCTACCCTGCTGATACCTGCTGCCATGCAGCTGATCCATTGTTATCTACTCCCTTCTACTCTGTTGAAGCTTATGGTCAAGGAACTGATCCAGTGTCATCCCCTTTCTCCTACTGTGTTAATGTAGCTGATTCATTGTCATCCCTGCCCTCCTACCCTGTTGATGTTTACTGCCATGGATCTGATTCATTCTCATCCTCTCCCTCTGACCCTGTTAATGACTTACTGCCATAAAGCTGATCCATTGTCATCACCTCTCTGTGACCCTGTATATGCTTACTGTAATGGAGCTGAACTGTTATCATTCCCTCTCTCCTACCCTGCTGATTTCTTACTGCCATGGAGCTGATCCATTCTCTTACCAAGTCTCAATCCCTGTTGATGATTACTGCCATTGAGCTGATCCATTGTCATCCCCTTTCTACAACCCTATTGATGCTAGCTGTCATGGAGCTTATCCAGTTTCATCCACTACCTTCTACCCTGATGATGTTTACAGACATGTAACTGATCCATAGTCATCCCCTCTCTCCTAGTCTGGTGATCCTAAAGTTCATCAAGCACCCTTGTACTGGACATTGCCCCCAGTGGTTTCCCCAAGCTCCTGTTGAGGGATTTGTCTCCTCTGTGCCCCTCAATAGACAACATCCCTAACAAGAAGAGACAGAGAGGATGACACAGTTGATAATTCTGAGGACAGATGGTGTCAAGTTCAAAGCTCAAAAAAACAACAAAGAAAGACAGAAAGGCAGATCAGTTCATATGTTCATTATAGAATAGATTTGACCCACTTATAAATGAAGAAATACAAGGTGATTGTTTTGGACCAGCAGAATCAACCTAAACTAACTTACTAAGTGTTGAATCTGACAATAATCTACCAGGTACACCAAACAGGTATTTAATGACATTTGAACCAGCCACAATACCTGATAATGAAATAAATCATGATGCAACACCAATCCAACAGCATACAGAGGAGCACATGGAAATAGAAAATACAAACAGTACTGCAAAACAGATTTATGTACTAAGAGACTCCCTTGTTAAGGGATTGCATAGGACCATTTGTGACCCAGATAAATATAACAGAAACATGCCTTGTTTCAAATGAGCAAAACTTTCACATATTACAAAAATGGCTAAAGATATACTGAACTGTCTGAATGAGAAAACATTTGTAATTACTCATGCTATAGTCAACAATGTTTTACATGAAAGTACGCAACAGGTTAAGCAGGAATTCATCAATCTAACAGAATGATGGATCTTAAATGTATAACTGTGTGCTCAGAAATTCTTCCTGTTCCTAGAGCATCCTATCAACAGACATGCAAAATAAAACACATTAATAACTGGCTCAGGCTATGGTGTAAAAAACAATCTCTTGGATGCGTAAGACGTTGAGCAGAATTTTCAAATAGAAATTACCCCTACAGTGGAGATGGATTACATCTAAATAAGCAGGGATGTCTGCTTTTGGGAGATAAACTAAGAAACTGCATCACTAATCATTTTAACCAGAACCGAGGGGGGTGAGGTTCAAAAGTGGTACAAAAAAAAAGTCTAATAAATAATGATCACCAGTCTCAACCTATCCAAATATCCAAGGTTCACTCAGTAATTAATAACAAAAATAACGCATCTTTAAATAATCTTAGGTTGTCAAACAAAATTGATAATGTACAGTAATTACCAAAAAAACACAACACAATACAGAAAAACATTTTTTATTATTAAACACTAGAAGTCTGCCTAACAAAATGTATGAATTAAAACATATTCTTACAAACTTGGAGATAGACACTTGTGGTGTAAGAGAGACCTGGTTCACAGATACTGAATGGAACACTCATATACCAGGCTATACTAGCTTTCTAAAAAAACAGGTCAGACAAAAAAGTTGGTGGGGTGACTTTGTATGTTGCAGAACATCTTAAGGGATTTCAGATATCCCCTTATCATTCCAACACTGAAATAATATGGGTTAAGTTAACTCAAGACAATAGCATTAAGACAATTGATCTAACCTACCACTCTCCCAACACTGGACCAGTTGATTCCTTGATGAAATTGAAAACATGGAAATAAAAAAAATATTTTGTCCTGATGGGAGATTTTAATCTTCCAAATATAAACTGGGTTAATTATGATGCTAAGGGACAGCTTGAAAAAGATTTATGGAAATAAGTTTTCTTCATGACCTAGAACAACTTGTAAAATTCCCAAAGAGTAACAATATATTGGATTTAATATTGGCAAACATAAATAATCTCTGTACAACCCCTCAAATCCGGTCCCCTTACACTGAAAGTGACTGTATTATGGTTCAGATCAATTTAATTAAAAGTACTAAACAAATCAATGGAATGACAAAATTCAGAAATTATTCAAAAGCCGATAATGTAAATATCAAAACCTACCTTAACAAAAATAAGTGGAAGGAGAAGTTAATAAATTGCAATCTAGAACAAACCTAGGATTATATTGAAAGGGAGATTAATTACTGTATTAATAAATGGGTGCAGTGGAGAACTAAATGTAATAAAAAAAAAACAAAGACCACCTTAGTGAAATAGAAAAATAAGGAATGTAATAAATAGAAAAAATAGAGCATATTGTAAATTTAAAAAAAACAAACGACAATAATGATTTGGATAAATTTAGAATGTTAGCCAAAAAAGCAAAAAAAAACAAACACACAAATCCAATTAGCAAAACAAAAATCAGAATTGAATTTAGTCAGAAAAACAAAAGACAATAGAAAGCAGTTTTATAACTATGTTGGGACACAAAAAGGAAATCAAAAAGAAATTGGACCTCTAATATCTAATAATAAACTATTGAATGATGAGACCGACATAGCAGAAGAACTTAACTCCTATTTTGGAAGTGTCTGTAAAGTGGATAACAGCTTTGACTTTAACACACTAAATGAGTGAGACTTGACAATCTTATTTAATGAGTAGAATGCATTAAATGCCATTGGACAGATAAAAACAGATTAATCTTCAGGACCTGATGGAATAAGTCCACTTTTCATAAACGTTAAGTAAAGAACTGGTCGAGCCACTGACTCTCTTATTTAACATTTCCATCAAGGAAGGGAAAACTCTTAAATCATGGGGTAGAGCTAATATTACACCCATATTTAAAACAGGTAATAAGCAAAATGCATGTAATTATAGACCAATTAGTCTTGAAACAATAATCAGTAAATTGATGTAGTGACTAATACAGAATAAAATACTTGATCACATCAAAATAAGTAGTTGTACTGATAATTTGCAACATGGATTCATATCTAGTCAGTCATGCTTAACTAACTATGTAAATTTTTTGACCTGGACAGTGAGGCCTTGAAAAGTGGAATGCCTGTTGATGTAATTTTTTTAGACTATGCCAAGGAGTTTGACACAGTGTCTCACGGAACCTTAATAGAGCAATTAGTCAAAATAAATTTAGATACAAGAATCATAAAATGGGTAGGCTCAAGGTTAACAGACAACGGAAAGTAGTTATCAGAGGCCATGAATCCAACTGGATACATGTCACACGTGGGGTTCCTCAATGCTCTGTGTTGGGCCTATTATTGTTTATTATATGAGAGGTACCCTCTGCTAGCCAATCACAAACCAGAACCACTGTCATTTATAACACTACAAACCTTAAAAAATACCTCAGAGTCATTTATTGTGAAAAACACCACCCACAGTTTCCACTTGCATACTGCGTGACCCTGTGCAAGTCACTTAACCTCCTCCCTGGTCGCTCCTGTAAAAAATCTGTCAGCTTAGTGTGCTATACCTGGTTAAACAACTAAAATAAAAAATAACAATCATTTAATCTGACACTCAAACCATGCTCACAGTTGTTTAATCAGATCCTGAGCATCCAAAGCCGAAATAAAATGGTGTCGGAATAGCCGTCCACCTTAGCACCAAACACAACCCTTGCCCCCTACCTCCACACCTTGTATCACTAATCCTTGTTCGCCAACTACACTGAACAACATACTTTATTTAAAGCTCAAAAACCTTATTTTATTTTGCTGCATTACAACCTGACCATGACTCCCCCCTTCACTTGCTCCCATCGTGTACATCAACAACACTGCACTTGCAGTTGCATTTCACTCTTCCAAAATTGCTCACACAACCAGTCAGCTCATCTCCATTCCTTATCCTGAAAAAGATTCTGAAGTTCTCACAGTGTGACACAACATATTTCTTCTCCGTGTTTCTCACATCTTTCTGTCTCGCTGTCTTAGTTCTTCATACATAGATCCCAAAAGTCACACTTGGTCGCTTGCACTAATGCTGAAACAGCAACCGGACCCACAAACAACAGACAGTCACACAGAATACAAGAAGTTCTTCTTTGCTCTCTGTTTCTACTGGTGACCCTTACAAAACCAGACAGTATAATAATTTTTTTAAACACACTCCAACTTGTATAATAGTGATAACATCCAATGAGTTGGAGTGTACTCACAATAACCGGCTTCTGTTTGGATTAAACACCTCAGTGAAGCTGGTTATTGCTTCGTATACTCCAACCCACTGAATGTTATCACTTCACTATACTCATCTCAAGTATGCAGACAAATACGCTGTCTGGATTAACAAATATACAGATGACTGCAAAATTGGATGTATTGTCAGCAATGCAGAATCAATTAATAATCTGCAGGAAAACTTAAATCATTTATGTGACTGGGCTAAAATAGTAAACTGAACTTTAATGAACAAAAATGTTACGTGATGCATATGGGGAAAAACAATGCTATGGCACAATACGTAATAAACAATGTTCGACTTATAACGATTATGGAAGAAAAGGGCCTCCGCCTGTCTCTGTGCCAAATGGTCCCCTGGCTGAGGCACTTCCTCCTACTTTAACTGTTAGTGGGCTTGGCTCCTGTTTATTGAATGCACTTCCTCCAGTGGTGTGCCTGAAACCACTAGTTGCATCAAATGTTATCAATTTGCTCTGGGCCCATTCCCTGCTGTACTGTCTGTGGATTACCCAGTCTACTCCTTTATTTTCTATATTGGTCTCCCCCGGTAACCCTCTATATTTACCCCCTGAGGGTATGACTGGCCCTATATTTGTTTACATTGTTGCCTTTGCTTGAATAATGTTGTTACTCTACCTAATTTATTGTTGCTATGCCTGAAGTTCTTGTATGTTACCTTTTACTCTGCCTGATGTGCTTGTCTGTACCTTGTAACCTCCCGGGTCGCACCTGAAAATAGGCACTTGTCTGTCTAGTGTGCTTACCTGGTTAACAAAAGCAAATAAATAAAAAAATAATAAATAATAAAAAAATCTTAAATTTGATACTCATACAAACAAAACAGTTAAAAAATGTTATGGCTACTTAAGTGGACAAAGCTGCAGTGTATTTCAATTCCAACAGAGGGCGCTGAAGCCATGGAAAGAGCCCTTTCTAGGAAATCATGGCAAGTGAAGGGAAAGAAGAACTCCAGGATGTCACAAATAGGGGGATCTAAAACACTGTGGGACAAAGTGTACACACATTCCGCTGCCCAGCACAAACCATTGGGAGAAACCCAACTTATGGACTTGCCATCAGAAGTGTCAACATCCAGTGGCTGAGAATACCTCCTTCTATTTTTCTCTTGTTTTCTAAAACTCACTAATTGAGACTGAGTTGAAGTACCCTTCTCTTAAGGACCTTAGACAAGGCACAGAGAAACACTTAAAGATCATAATCTGAGGGGTAGATACAGTAAAGGTCTTGTACCCCAGCTACTTTTCAATCTGATATGTACAAAAACCTTTTCTTCTTTTTTCTCTTCTCTTTGTCAGTGCCTCCCCAGAGACTTATTACAGAAATCCTGTTAAGCTTCCAGAGTTGTTTCATAAGGGACTTAAGGCATAAATACAGGCTAATGATAGTTTTAAATTAGCTCTGAAGGGGAAAAGACATTGGGTCCCAATCTATCCATGATCTTGACGTTCTCTCCACAGGAGTTCAGTTGTGGGGATACAATTAGTAGCCCGTTCCTTAATACACAGGGACCAAACAGGCTTCATATCTGGACTATTCCTGTAGGATAACATTTGGTGAATGTTAAACGTCATCTCAGCCCACAAGAACACTAACTCTTTCCAATTATCCATTAGCATGGATGCTGAGAAGGTGTTCGACAAGGTTGACGGTGTCTTCCTGGAAGAAACTTTGAAGAGATTCAGAGTGGGGGACAGATTTATCAATAGCATAAAGGCGCTATACAAAGCTTCAGAGGCTAGAGTTAAGGTAAATGGCCATCTTTCTGAGAGATTTCCCTGTTGCGAGGGACAAGGCAGGGTTGCCCCGTCTCCCCGCTCCTTTTTGCATTGTCCCTTGAACCATTGGAGATTGAAATCAGGGCAAGCCCAAATATCCAAAGAGCAGAAGTGGAGGGCATACCCAGAAATTAGCCCTATATGCAGATGATTCATTTTTCTTCATCTTTCATCCGGAGACCTTGGTCCCAGCTCTCCTCCAGACTCTGGACACTTACGGTACTATAGCCAGCTACAAAATTAACCTTTCTAAATCAGAAACTCTTATTTTGAGTGGGTCACCCCCTGAAAGGTTTAAACAAACCCTCCCTTTCACCTGGGCGAAAGGAAATGCAATACGATATTTAGGCATTGAGGTTTCAATAGATTTGTTTCGGTTATATTAAAAAACTACCTAAAACTATTCCAAGAACTCCAAGCGGATATAGTCTGATGGAGGTTACTACCTCTGACTCTCTATGGAAGAATACAGGCTCTTGAAGTGAACGCCTAACTAGGTTTCTTTCTATATTTCAAACTCTTCCAATACAACCTCCAGGGGAGTTCAGGGTAGAATTGTGAAAGGAAACCCAGAGGTTTATCTTTAACAGGAAAAAAGCAAGATTTTATTTTATTTATTTATTTAGCTTTTGTTGACCGGGTAAGTGCACTAGACAAATCCTGCCTATTTTCAGGCACGACCTGGGGGAAGGGGATACAGATGAATGCCAACTGACCTTGAACCAGATTAAGCTGTCGGTGGTATTTTAGTGAATGAGGGAAATTTGGCCAGGACACCAGGGAAATTCCCCTACTCTTTTCGATAAGTGCCATGGGATCTTTAACATCCACCTGAACTACCACCAATCCAGGCAGATGGGACCTCGGTTTAACGTCTCATCTGAAAGACGGCACCTCAGAAATGCAGCACCCCTCTCATGCTGCACTACAGTGTCAGTACTGGGATATTAACCCAAGTGCCAGATGTGGGAACTGAACCCACAGCCCTCTGATCTCCCGGCCTCAGAGGCGAGTGTGCTACCTACTGAGCCACTGACACTGATTACACAGGAACACACTGCAAACCCCTAAAATTAGAGGCAGATTGGCTCTCCCTCACTTCTACTTGTATTTCTTGGCGGCCAGAGGTGCGCAGTTGATTACCTGGGCTAAACACAGAGAGTACTCTTGATGGTATCATTTAGAGGAGGCTTCTCTTAGAGGCTGGGATCTCTGAGCTCTCCCAACAAACAATATACCCTGCAACTTATTGAGGTTGGAAACAAATCTGTGAGTTTGCTGATCTGTATCAATCCACAAGAAACTCAGAAAGATTACACAAACCCCAGATGGGCCAGGTCCCTTATCTGGAATAGGTTTTGAACCATTGTTCACTCCCCCCAGGTCAGATTTAGGTTATAGATACTGGGCTACAAAACATCTCTTTACATTTGCACAGTGTATAAACAATCACCAATGTCTATCTTTTGCACAGTTAACAGGAAAATTCCACCTTCGCGGGGAAGACCTTTTTAGGTACTTCCAAGTCCGACATTATATTCTCTCAGCGAATAGAATACTAAAGATTAATAGAGAAAAGACTCAGCTTGAAAACTAATTTTATTTCAACATTATAATCAAAAATGACCTGCGTCCCCTTTCCCAACTATATAAAGTTTTGATCAACACTAATAATGATAACTTAGACTTAGTGAAACAGAAATGGGAAAGGGAATTATCTGTCTCAATTTCCCAACAAACATGGGACAAAAGATTAAGCAGGGGATGGCAGGTAACCAGCTCTCCAACGTGGAGATTATTCCATTGGAAGATACTCCAAAGATAGTGTCTTACTCCCTCTATAATGAAACGTTACAATCCAAACCAAACAGAGGCTCTGTTGGAGGGGCTGTCAAACCATAGGGTCCACAACACATATTTTTGGGGCATGTCCAGTTTTGCTCCAATTTTGGATGAGAGTACATGATCTCATGCAAACCATTACAGGACAACAAATCACTTTTATGGGTGAGGACCTGGTTTTAGGCCTTCCAACTTTGATGTCACGGTCGCGACAATCCAGTAAACTGTCTCACATAATGTGAGTGGCGGCATTGAAATCAATCACATCAAGATGGCTTTCTCCCTTCCCCCCCACAGTAGAGGACTGGAAAGCCAGAATGTTCCAGTAGGAGACAATGGAACAAATTACTTACGCCTTAAGGCAGAATAGAGAAAGTTTTATTAATATTTGGTCACAATGGAAGAGATACATACAAGCTTAACTGACTGGTCCTTAATGATTCCAATAGGGCCCTTCTGAGAGCAAGGCAAACTTAGAGAGAAGTTCATACTCCCAGAATGCCTAAGTTTATCTAGTTGAGTTACAATGGAATGCATTTTACATCTACCTTTATATTTTAAGAATTTTAAAATGGTTAAAATAATATTTCAAATGAGTTACCATCACATCAGAAAATGTAACATTTCCTTTTCTAATTAACTGCTGTAACATCAGGTTATGTAATATAAGAAATGTCAACTCATACAATGAATGCATCTACTGCTGAAGTTAAGATCTCTTTTACCAATCAGATGATAGAATTTTGTATTTACTGAATTTGAGACAGTTGTAATGTCTATCTGATAGATAATAAACTTGAAGTTATAAAAAAATGTTATGTCATATTCAGATGTATACAGAGACATATAAAAAGTAGAAAACCAGAGGTAATACTTCCTCTATATACCAGCCTTATTCGACCACACTTGGAGTACTCGGCTCCCTTCTGTTCCCCTATGACTATAGGTTGTAAAAACATGGTAGAGAGAGAGTGCAACGCAGGGTTACAAAAAATAGTGCTAAAAACAAGGATTACAGTGATAGGCTAAGATCCTTGAACGTATACTCCATGGAATACAGATTTCTAAGAGGTGATTTGACATATGTCTTTAAAGCTTTTCAAGACGAATCCCTGCTAGTTACTATTTGTCTAGAGAAACAATCATAACAAAATAATGCTAGGTCTCATAAACTGCAATTAAAAACTACTACAAATAAGACAACTATGTGGAAACACAGGGGATATGTGCTGGCCATTCATAGGATACCTGATTTATTTAAATGAACAGTCTGTGACCTCGGTTGACCTCATGAGTGGTGGAGCCACAAGTGAGGTACTGAGGTCACAGACTGCAAGTTTAAAAAAATCAGGTATCCCACAAATGGCCAGCACATGTGTGATTTATGCAACATCCTAGTTTGTGTTATAGTTTTAAATGTTTCTGCATAATTGTATTTTTATGTGGCACTATTTGTGATTCAGTTTTTGTTTTGGGCACCATTTTACTGTATGTGTGCTTTGGCTGTGTGTGTGGGACGTGATTGGTTGTGAGGTTTATGAATGAAACTGTGTGGTGGTTTCTATTGGTTAACGTATCATGGGAAAATGTTTGTGATTGGCTGCTTTGTTGTGGGTGTGTTTTTGGAGTTGTAGCACAGTTACCGAGTGGAGCAGGTCGAGTGTTCGATAGAGAGTGGTAGTGATGGAGATCGAGGCAGGAGCATGGCAGATGGAAGGGGAGAGTAGAGTCGCCGTGGCCGGGTAAGTGAGTCTGGATGTTGACTACATTTGAAGAGTAAGTCTGCAGTGGAGTTGCGGTTTGGAGGCTTGCTTTGGTGCGGGGGGGGGTGGTATGAATATTAAAGACAGCGATCGAGGAGGTGTATTTCTGAAAGCAGGGGATGTGGAGCATGGAGAGCCCGAAGAGATGTTTTGGAATATTGCAGATTTTTTTTAATTTGTATTTTTATTTTTATTTGATAATCTGAGGGATTTGGGACGTGAAGACCCCGAAGATTGGAGAGTGGAGAATGATTTATTGTGGTTATCGATGTGTAACTTTTTACATGGGCAAATAGGGTTTCTAGAAATGGAACTTTGCGAAGGCCATGGGTTCAAGTCTCCTGCTGTCTGAAAGCTTGTGTATGGCTAGAAGGAACTGCAATGAAAACATCAACGGGTAATTGCAGTAATAAACAATTTATTTTATTGTGAAGTAAAAGAAAAGCAGAAGTCTATGCCTCTGTGTTTGAAGTTTACTATTGGTACAAGTACTGGTTTTGTTTCACAGGTCAAGGTAACTTATGTTTGGTATTATAACGCATTTATGGTACATTTTAATCATTTTTATGCAAACAAAGTGTTCACTGATGGTTTCAGTGATATTTATAGAACTTATTCAGTAAAGTTATGAGTGATATAGTAGTAAAGGTAATAAGAATGATAAACAGTGCTCAAATACATTGCTCAATATTTTTATTAGTAGTTAGAAGCTAAAGTGTTATGCAAATGTTGTTAGGTAAATAGGTATTTCATGCAGAGTTATAGAAACTTTTTTTCAGTTTAGAAACACTTCCTTGTGATTAGTACAGATAGTTATATTGTTGTAAACATAGGTTTATTATGTCTACTTAGAAGAGGTTTAAAGGCTTACTATTGTAGTAGTCCATTGAAAAGAAAATGCTATGGTTAATTACAATGAAGCTGTTTTATATTATTTTTTTCTTGGGGAGAACATTATTTATTCATTATGGAAAAATAATTTTTTCATGGTTTATGCAAGTATGGTGATTGAAAATATTATAGTTCTTTTCTTAAGACCAAGATTACTTTTCTGCAATGTGTCCATCAATGTTTGTTTCTTTGTTGGAAATGGCAAAGGTTTTGTGGCTCTGTGGATTTCTATTGTATGGTCTGTCCTTGGATGTGCAGGTTGTTTTGTGTTGAAGTTTTGATGTTGACTTTCTTTGTTTACTTCTTGGTGTGAAGTCTTCATGGTTTTGCATGTGTGGCACCCATTAGTCGGAGTCACTCTCAGAGTCAATGACAAGGGGTCTTCTTTTCTGTAAGGGGTCATACTTGTTTCCTGTGGGGGAAGAATGAGGAAAAAAAAGATTTACTTGGTCTTGTTGAAAATATTGTTGTAATGTGAATGTGGAATGAAGTGGTGGGGTGGTGGTGTGGGTGGGTGGAAGGTAAGTATTTTGGGGGGAGTGTGTGTGATTGTGGGTTGTGTGGGTGGTGTGTGGATGGGTAAATATGGGGAAAGTGTTATGTGAAATGATGCTTACCTTGTACGATGTTGAAGGTAATGTTCTTTACTGTTATATTCGGCCTGCCAAAACAGGTTCGTAGCAGTTGGCCATATCTAGGTGGAGTGGGAGGCTGCTTTAGTTTCTTCGGTGGTGCTGGAATGGCGGTATTGGTTGGTGTTCCACTTAGTAGTTTGCAGATTTGGAGTTTTTTGGTTTCATTTATTTTTGCATAATCATTGAGATGTTGCAGCTGTTTATGTCCAGATGTTTGTGTTATCTTGGTAGGTGCTACTCCACTGTCACATACTTTTTGTACTAGGTGCTTCTGAGCTGAATGGTTGGTTCGTCTTTTGCTGGTTTCAACACTGACTGCAGCAATTATAATTTTTACTATGATTGAGAGTTTGTTTATGCCAGTTGGTTGATTTTTGTACCAGGAGCTGGCCTGTTGTTGCTGTACTGAGGTGTTTCCTGAAAATAAAAAAGGAGAATCAGGTTGTAAAGTTTTTTCCTGACCTTTCTGATTTGTAGACTTCATAGTTTGTTACTGGACATCTGAGCAGGTTTTCTAACATTTCATATGCTCTTGGCTTTAGTTTTCGGTATTCTTTGGGATTTGCATCAGTTCGGGTTTTTGTTTGGCGTTCATGGTTATATTCTAGGAATTTTTTCCCATCTTCATTTTGCTTTAATTGCATGTCTCCCCAACAGAGAAAGCACATTTCTGTGTTGCTTCTAAGCCCAAAGTAGAGACTGATGGTGAGCCACATGATATTTGTTAGACAGTCAGGGTGTAGGGACCAAGTTGTTTTTTTATATAGCTCATCAATTATTTGATCTGTGAGTTCATCAGCAGCTTTTGGTTTGCACCCTTAACCGAGGCTTTTTAACTGTTTTTGCTTGGATTTCAGTACTTGTCTGGCAGTTTCAAATTGTTGCACAGTTGATATGGAGATTGGGTAGTTGTTTTCCTTTAAATGCCTTTCTGTGCTTTGGAAAATAGCTCTCAGTGTTAGTGGCTCATAGGGTGTGTTTTATTTTTTGCATTCATGAAGTAGTGACAGAGAAGACTATTTAGTATTGCTGGTCTGAGTTAGTAGAGGTCTGTGGTAATATTGAAGTTGTTCTGTATGTAGGCTTTCACAAGAACCAAGTCTATGTTTGTCTTTTTAAGTATATTGCTGTTTTTGGCACTTTGGATAAAGTCAGAAATTGCTGCTATGTGTATGGTTGTTAGAGGATTTTTTTCTGTGCTGCAGGTGTTATGCACTTCTGTACTGGTGCTTGGCATTTCTTGGTGCTCACTTGCGATGGGGAGGGATGTAGTGACTAGTGCTGTGGATTTTTCTCTGTGCTGCAGGTGTTATGCACTTCTGTACTGGTGCTTGGCATTTCTTGGTGCTCACTTGTGATGGGGAGGGATGTAATGACTGGTGCTGTGGATTTTTCTCTGTGCTGCAGGTGTTATGCACTTCTGTACTGGTGCTTGGCATTTCTTGGTGCTCACTTGTGATGGGGAGGGATGTAGTGACTGGTGCTGTGGAGTGTTTCTGGGCTGGTGCTTTTTTAGGGCTATTTTCAGTTTCATAGGTGGCAGTTTCAGGTAGATTGTTTTTTGTTGAGAACTAACCTGGATTGTGCAGCTTCGAGACGGACTAGTCGGGCAGACTGTGGTGCTTGCCTTTTTCGGAGGCAATGCTGCTGATTACCATGCTGGAACTGAAGGCTCCAGATTTATTCGAAGGTGTCTGCTGTTGTGGGTCTTCTAGAGAGTCCACATCCATTTCAGGCTGAGTTATTATGACTTGTAGCTCGAGTTCAAAGCTGCTGTTTTGCACCTCTGCCATGTTTATTATTTTTTTTAATGTAGTTTTTGTTTTATATTGTACGAATAGTCACGTTATTTGGTGAATTATTTATTTTAAATTCTGTCAGCTGACTGTGTGTGACGGTTCTCCGATGTACAGAGTTTGCCATTACAGTAAGCTTGTGGAGTGTTACGATGTGTTTGTGCATTGTGCTAAGTGCAAGACATGGCATGAGATGGCATGATTTGATGGAGGGAAAAGAAGAAAGGGCAAAGTTTACGTTAATTAGGGTTTGTGTGTTTGATTGATGTCTGGGAGTGGGATAAATGCTATGAGATTGACGTCAGGGTGTGGGATAAATGAAGTTTTAAATATTTATTCCACATTTGTGGAAATACATAGATTTACTGCATGGCAAATTTGTCTACATATGTTGCATAAATTTCTTTATGCAAAGAGCTCCAGCTGTATGGAACATACTAACTAGTAGTGTTGTTATGAGTAAAACACTTGAACAGTTCAAATTAAACCTGGACCATTACATGGATAACAAAAAATATTGCTTCCATCACTAAAACTGTGGTGGTGAGTTCGTTATGGCCTTCGGCCTTATGAACCTGTACAAAATGATCAGACTACGGAGCAGATCCATTGTCATCCCAGCCCTCCGACCATGTTGAGTTCTTACTGCCATGGAGCTGACCGCTAGTCACCCCCTCCCACATACCGTGTTGATTTCTTACTTCCATGGAACTGAGCCATTGTCACCCCCTGCTCATCTGTTGTTAACCCATCCTTCCTACCCTTTTGATGCTTTGTGCCATGGAGCTGATCCATTTTCTCCCTCTCTGTCCTACCCTGTTGATTTCTCACTGCCGTAGAGTCAATCCACAGTCATAACCTCCCTGCTATCCTGTTGACGCTTTCAGTCATGTAGCTGTTCTATTGTTATCCCTGCTGTCCTACCCTGTTAATGTTTACTGCCATGGAGATGGTGCATCGTCATCCAGTCCCTTCTACACTGTTGATGCTTATGGCCATGGAGCTGATCCTTTGTCATCCCCTCTCTCTGACCCTGTTGATGTATTATTACCATGGAGCTGATCTGTTGTCACCCCCCTCCTACCCTGTTGATGCTTACTGACAAGAAGCTGCTTCGTTGCACTCCCATCCCCTCTGACCTTTTGATGTTTTACTTCTATGTAGCTGATCTGTTGTCACCCCCCCTCCTACCCTGTTGATGCCTTATTACCATGAACCTGCTCCATTGTCTCACCTCCCACCTGTCCTATTGATTCTTACTACCATAGTGCTGATCCATTGTCACCCCCTCCCTCTTACCCTCTTCATGCTTACTGCCATGTATCTGATCCATTGTCAATCCCTCCCTCCAACCCTGTAGATCATTAGTGCCATTGTTCTGCTGTCATTCTCTCACTTAGGCCCTGTTGATGCTTACTGCCATGGAGCGGATCCATTGTAAAACCCTCCCTCCTACCCTATTGATGCTTACTGCCAAGAGGGCTGATCTGTTGTCATCCCCCTGACCCTGTTGATGTCTTACTGCCATGGGGCTTTTCCATTGTCATGCCCGCCCTCCATCCCTGTTGATGATTATTGCCATGGAGCTGATCCCTTGTTATCCCCTCCATTCTACCCTGTTGGTGTCTTGCAGCCATGGATCCGATCCAGTCTCATACCTCCCTCCTACCCTTTGATTAATATTGCCATGGTGCTGATCTATTGTCTTCCCTCCTCCCCACCCTCTTGATGCTTACCTCTATTGACCCAATCCACTTCCATCCCCTCCCTCCCACCTTGTTGATGCCTACTGCCATGAAGCTAATCCATTTTCATCCCCTGCTTCCTGTCTTGTTGATGTTTGCTGCCATGGAGCTGATCCATTGTCATCCACTTCATTCTACCCTGCTGATACTTATTGTCATGGAACTGATCCATTGGCATCCCCTTTCTCCTACTCTGTTTATGCTTACTGCCATGAAGCTGATCCATTGTCATTCTCTACCTCTGTCCATGTTGGTGTCTTACTGTCTTGGAGCTGATCAATTGTCTTCCCCTCTCTCCTACCCTGATAATGCTTACTGCTGTAGAGCTTATCCATTGTCTTCCCCTCCCTCGTTCCCTTTTGATGCTTACTGCCATGGAGCTGATTCATTTTTATCCCCTTCCTCCAACCCTGTTAATGCGTACTGTCATGGAACTGATCCATTGTCATCCTGTCCCTCTTTCCCTGTGTGTGCTTACAGTGCTGGAGCTGAACCGTTCTCTTACCCTCCCTCCTACCGTGTTGATGTCTTACTGCCATGGAGCTGAGCCATTGTCATACCTCCCTTCTATCCTATTGATTCTTACTGACATGGAGCTGATTCGTTGTCCTACCCACCCTCTGTCCCTGTTGACGAGAACTGCCATGGAGCTGAGCCATTGTCATCCTCTCTCCCTAACCCTTTTGATGTCTTACTGCCATGGAGCTGAGCCATTGTCATCCTCTCTCCCTAACCCTTTTGATGTCTTACTGCCTTGGAACTGATCCATTGTCATCCTGTCCCTCTTTCCCTGTGTGTGCTTACAGTGCTGGAGCTGAACCGTTCTCTTTCCCTTCCTCCTACCGTGTTGATTTCTTACTGTCATGGTGCTGATCCATTGTCATACCTCCCTCCTATCCTATTGATTCTTACTGCCATCGATCTGATACATGGTTACCTTTCCCTCTTACTTTCTGCATACTTACTTACATGTAGTTGATCCGTTGCCAACCCCTCCCTCCAACCCTGTTATTGCCTGTTACCATGTAGTTGATTGACTGTCATTCCCTCTCTCTCTCCCACCCAGTTAATGTCTCACTGCAATGGAGCTGATCCTTTGTCAACCCCTCCTCCCTCCCACCCTGTTATTGCCTGTTACCATGTAGTTGATCGACTGTCATTCCCTCTCTCTCTCTCTCTCACCCAGTTAATGTCTCACTGCAATGGAGCTGATCCTTTGTCATCTCCTCCGTTCTATGCTGTTGATGTCTTACTGCCATGGAGCCATTCCATTGTCATATCTCCCATCTATTCTATTCACTCTTCCTGCTGTGGTGCTGAGTCATTGTCACCCCCTTCCTCTTAACCTCTTCATGCTTACTGCCATGTAGCTCATCCATTGTCAACCCCTCCCTCCAACACTGTGGAAGCTTACTGCTATGCAGCTTGTCCATTGTCATCCCTCCCTCATTCCCTGTAGATGCTTACTGCTATGACAGCTAATTCATTTTCATCCCCCTGACCCAGTTGATGCTTACTGCCATGGAATGGATACATTGTCGCACACACCCTCCTACCCTGTGTTTGCTTACTGTAATTAAGCTGTACCATTGTCATTCCCTCTCTCCTACCCTGTTGATTTCTTACTGTCATGTGGCTGATTAGTTGCCATCCCCTTCCTCTGAACCTGTTGATGCTTACTGCCATGGAGCTGATCTATTTTCTTGCCCACCCTCTGTCCCTGGTGATGATTACTGCCACGTAGCTGATCCATTGTCATCCCCTTCATTCTACCCTGTTGGTGTTTTATTGCGGTGGAGCTGAGCTATTGTCATACTCCCCCCCTTCTACCCTGTTGGTATCTTACTGCGGTGGAGCTGAGCTATTGTCATACTCTCTCCGATCCTATTGATTCTTACTGCCATGGTGGTGATCCATTGTGTCTCCTCCCTCCGACCCTCTTGATGTTTACTGCCATTGAGCTGATCCATTGTCACCCGCTTTCTCCAACCCTATTGATGCAAGCTGCCATGGCACAGATCCATTATCATCTACCTCCTTCTACCCTGATTATGCTTACAGTCATGGAACTGATCCATTGCCATGCCCTCTCTCCTACTCTGCTGACGCTCACTGCCATGGAGCAGTTCCATTGTCATCCTCTCCCTCCTACACTGTTGATGCTTACTGCTATAGAGATGATACATTGTTATTCCCTCCCTCCTACACTGTTGATGCTTACTGCTGTAGAGATGATACATTGTTATTCCCTTCCTCCTACCCTGTTGATGCTTACTGCTGTAGAGATGATACATTGTTATTCCTCCTCCTACCCTGTTGATGCTTACTGCTATAGAGATGATACATTGTTATTCCTCCTCCTACCCTGTTGATGCTTACTGCTTAGAGATGATACATTGTTATTCCTCCTCCTACCCTGTTGATGCTTACTGCTATAGAGATGATACATTGTTATTCCCTCCTTCCTACACTGTTGATGCTTACTGCTATAGAGATGATACATTGTTATTCCTCCTCCTACACTGTTGATGCTTACTGCTATAGAGATGATACATTGTTATTCCCTCCCTCCTACACTGTTGATGCTTACTGCTATAGAGATGATACATTGTTATTCCTCCTCCTACACTGTTGATGCTTACTGCTATAGAGATGATACATTGTTATTCCCTCCTCCTACACTGTTGATGCTTACTGTTGAGATGATACATTGTTATTCCTCCTCCTACACTGTTGATGCTTACTGCTATAGAGATGATACATTGTTATTCCCTCCTCCTACACTGTTGATGCTTACTGCCAGAGAGATGATACATTGTTATTCCCTCCTCCTACACTGTTGATGCTTACTGGATAGAGATGATACATTGTTATTCCCTCCTTCCTAACCTGTTGATACTTACTGCTATAGAGATGATACATTGTTATTCCCTCCCTCCTACCCTGTTGATGCTTACTGCTATAGAGATGATACATTCTTATTCCCTCCCTCCTACACTGTTGATGCTTACTGCTATAGAGATGATACATTGTTATCCCCTCCCTCCTACACTGTTGATGCTTACTGCTATAGAGATGATACATTGTTATCCCCTCCCTCCTACACTGTTGATGCTTACTGCTATAGAGATGATACATTCTTATCCTCCTCCTACACTGTTGATGCTTACTGCTATAGAGATGATACATTCTTATCCCTCCTCCTACCCTGTTGATGCTTACTGCTATAGAGATGATACATTCTTATTCCTCCTCCTACCTGTTGATGCTTCTGCTATAGAGATGATACATTCTTATCCCTCCTCCTACACTGTTGATGCTTACTGCTATAGAGATGATACATTCTATTCCCTCCCTACACTGTTGATGCTTACTGCTATAGAGATGATACATTC
Source organism: Neoceratodus forsteri (assembly GCA_016271365.2). NCBI lineage: Eukaryota > Metazoa > Chordata > Ceratodontiformes > Ceratodontidae > Neoceratodus > Neoceratodus forsteri. Next base: position 5,210,896 of record CM057449.1, on the reverse strand, counting down.
TATTCCCTCCTCCTACACTGTTGATGCTTACTGCTATAGAGATGATACATTCTTATTCCCTCCTCCTACACTGTTGATGCTTACTGCTATAGAGATGATACATTCTTATCCTCCTCCTACACTGTTGATGCTTACTGCTATAGAGATGATACATTCTTATTCCTCCTCCTACCCTGTTGATGCTTACTGCTATAGAGATGATACATTCTTATCCCTCCTCCTACCCTGTTGATGCTTACTGCTATAGAGATGATACATTCTTATTCCCTCCCTCCTACCTGTTGATGCTTACTGCTATAGAGATGATACATTCTTATTCCTCCTCCTACACTGTTGATGCTTACTGCTATAGAGATGATACATTGTTATTCCCTCCTCCACACTGTTGATGCTTACTGCTATAGAGATGATACATTGTTATTCCCTCCCTCCTACACTGTTGATGCTTACTGCTATAGAGATGATACATTGTTATTCCTCCCTCCTACACTGTTGATGCTTACTGCTATAGAGATGATACATTGTTTCCCTCCTACACTGTTGATGCTTACTGCTATAGAGATGATACATTGTTATTCTACCTCCTACACTGTTGATGCTACTGCTATAGAGATGATACATTGTTATTCCTCCTCCTACACTGTTGATGCTTACTGCTATAGAGATGATACATTGTTATTCCTCCCTCCTACACTGTTGATGCTTACTGCTATAGAGATGATACATTGTTTTCTCCTTCCTAAACTGTTGATGCTTACTGCTATAGAGATGATACATTGTTATTCCTCCTCCTACACTGTTGATGCTTACTGCTTAGAGATGATACATTCTTATCCTCCTCCTACCCTGTTGATGCTTACTGCTATAGAGATGATACATTCTTATTCCCTCCCACCTACACTGTTGATGCTTACTGCTATAGAGATGATACATTGTTATCTCCTCCTCCTACACTGTTGATGCTTACTGCTATAGAGATGATACATTGTTATTCCTTCCTCCTACACTGTTGATGCTTACTGCTATAGAGATGATACATTCTTATTCCCTCCCTCCTACACTGTTGATGCTTACTGCTATAGAGATGATACATTCTTATCCCTCCTCCTACCCTGTTGATGCTTACTGCTATAGAGATGATACATTCTTATTCCCCTCCTACACTGTTGATGCTTACTGCTATAGAGATGATACATTGTTATTCCTCCCTCCTACACTGTTGATGCTTACTGCTATAGAGATGATACATTGTTATTCCCTCCCTCCTACACTGTTGATGCTTACTGCTATAGAGATGATACATTGTTCTCCTCCTCCTACACTGTTGATGCTTACTGCTATAGAGATGATACATTGTTATTCCCCCTCCTACACTGCTTGATGCTTACTGCTATAGAGATGATACATTGTTATTCCTCCCTCCTACACTGTTGATGCTTACTGCTATAGAGATGATACATTGTTATTCCTCCCTCCTACACTGTTGATGCTTACTGCTATAGAGATGATACATTGTTATTCCCTCCTCCTACACTGTTGATGCTTACTGCTATAGAGATGATACATTGTTATTCCTCCTCCTACCCTGTTGATGCTTACTGCTATAGAGATGATACATTCTTATTCCTCTCCCTCCTACCCTGTTGATGCTTACTGCTATAGAGATGATACATTCTTATCCCTCCCACCTACACTGTTGATGCTTACTGCTATAGAGATGATACATTGTTATCCTTCCCTCCTACACTGTTGATGCTTACTGCTATAGAGATGATACATTCTTATTCCCTCCCTTCTACACTGTTGATGCTTACTGCTATAGAGATGATACATTCTTATTCCCTCCCTCCTACCCTGTTGATGCTTACTGCTATAGAGATGATACATTCTTATTCCCTCCCTCCTACCCTGTTGATGATTACTGCTATAGAGATGATACATTCTTATTCCCTCCCACCTACACTGTTGATGATTACTGCTATAGAGATGATACATTGTTATTCCCTCCCTCCTACACTGTTGATGCTTACTGCTATAGAGATGATACATTGTTATTCCCTCCCTCCTACACTGTTGATGCTTACTGCTATAGAGATGATACATTGTTATTCCCTCCCTCCTACACTGTTGATGCTTACTGCTATAGAGATGATACATTGTTATTCCCTCCCTCCTACACTGTTGATGCTTACTGCTATAGAGATGATACATTGTTATTCCCTCCCTCCTACACTGTTGATGCTTACTGCTATAGAGATGATACATTGTTATTCCTCCTCCTACACTGTTGATGCTTACTGCTATAGAGATGATACATTGTTATTCCTCCTCCTACCCTGTTGATGCTTACTGCTATAGAGATGATACATTGTATTCCCTCCTCCTACCTGTTGATGCTTACTGCTATAGAGATGATACATTGTTATTCCCTCCCTCCTACCCTGTTGATGCTTACTGCTATAGAGATGATACATTGTTATTCCTCCTCCTACACTCTGTTGATGCTTACTGCTATAGAGATGATACATTGTTATTCCTCCTCCTACACTGTTGATGTTACTGCTATAGAGATGATACATTGTTATTCCCTCCCTCCTACACCTCTGTTGATGCTTACTGCTATAGAGATGATACATTGTTATTCCTCCTCCTACACTGTTGATGCTTACTGCTATAGAGATGATACATTGTTATTCCCTCCCTCCTACACTGTTGATGCTTACTGCTATAGAGATGATACATTGTTATTCCCTCCCTCCTACACTGTTGATGCTTACTGCTATAGAGATGATACATTGTTATTCCCTCCCTCCTACACTGTTGATGCTTACTGCTATAGAGATGATACATTGTTATTCCTCCCTCCTACACTTGTGATGCTTACTGCTATAGATGATACATTGTTATTCCTCCTCCTACACTGTTGATGCTTACTGCTATAGAGATGATACATTGTTATTCCTCCCTCCTACACTGTTGATGCTTACTGCTATAGAGATGATACATTGTTATTCCTCCTCCTACACTGTTGATGCTACTTACTGTAGAGATGATACATTCTTATTCTCCCTCCTACCCTGTTGATGCTTACTGCTATAGAGATGATACATTCTTATTCCCTCCCCTACCCTGTTGATGCTTACTGCTATAGAGATGATACATTCTTATTCCTCCCTCCTACACTGTTGATGCTTACTGCTATAGAGATGATACATTGTTATTCCTCCCTCCTACACTGTTGATGCTTACTGCTATAGAGATGATACATTTTATTCCCTCCTCCTACACTGTTGATGCTTACTGCTATAGAGATGATACATTGTTATTCCTCCCTCCTACACTGTTGATGCTTACTGCTATAGAGATGATACATTCTTATTCCCTCCCTCCTACACTGTTGATGCTTACTGCTATAGAGATGATACATTGTTATTCCCTCCCTCCTACACTGTTGATGCTTACTGCTATAGAGATGATACATTGTTATTCCCTCCCTCCTACACTGTTGATGCTTACTGCTATAGAGATGATACATTGTTATTCCCTCCCTCCTACACTGTTGATGCTTACTGCTATAGAGATGATACATTCTTATTCCCTCCCTCCTACACTGTTGATGCTTACTGCTATAGAGATGATACATTGTTATTCCCTCCCTCCTACACTGTTGATGCTTACTGCTATAGAGATGATACATTGTTATTCCCTCCCTCCTACACTGTTGATGCTTACTGCTATAGAGATGATACATTGTTATTCCCTCCCTCCTACACCTGTTGATGACTTACTGCTATAGAGATGATACATTGTTATTCCCTCCCTCCTACCCTGTTGATGCTTTCTGCTACAAGAGATGATACATTCTTATTCCCTCCTCCTACACTGTTGATGCTTACTGCTATAGAGATGATACATTGTTATCCCTCCCTCCTACACTGTTGATGCTTACTGCATAGAGATGATACATTGTTATTCCCTCCCTCCTACCTCTGTTGATGCTTACTGCATAGAGATGATACATTCTTATCCCTCCTCCTACACTGTTGATGCTACTGCTATAGAGATGATACATTCTTATTCCTCCCTCCTACACTGTTGATGCTTACTGCTATAGAGATGATACATTGTTATTCCCCTCCTACACTGTTGATGCTACTGCTATAGAGATGATACATTCTTATCCTCCTCCTACACTGTTGATGCTTACTGCTATAGAGATGATACATTCTTACTCCTCCTCCTACACTGTTGATGCTACTGCTATAGAGATGATACATTCTTATTCCCTCCCTCCTACACTGTTGATGCTTACTGCTATAGAGATGATACATTCTTATTCCCTCCCTCCTACACTTGTTGATGCTTTCTGCTATAGAGATGATACATTCTTATCCCTCCTCCTACACTGTTGATGCTTACTGCTATAGAGATGATACATTCTATTCCTCCCTCCTACACTGTTGATGCTTACTGCTATAGATGATACATCTTATTCCTCCTCCTACACTGTTGATGCTTACTGCATAGAGATGATACATTCTTATCCCCTCCCTCCTACACTGTTGATGCTTACTGCTATAGAGATGATACATTCTTATTCCCTCCCTCCTACACTGTTGATGCTTACTGCTATAGAGATGATACATTCTTATCCCCTTCCTCCTACCCTGTTGATGCTTACTGCTATAGAGATGATACATTCTTATCCCTCCTCCTACCCTGTTGATGCTTACTGCTATAGAGATGATACATTCTTATCCCTCCCTCCTACCTGTTGATGCTTACTGCAAGAGAGATACATTCTTATTCCTCCTCCTACCCTGTTGATGCTTACTGCTATAGAGATGATACATTCTTATTCCTCCTCCCAACTGTTGATGCTTACTGCTATAGAGATGATACATTCTTATTCCTCCCTCCTACACTGTTGATGCTTACTGCTATAGAGATGATACATTCTTATTCCCTCCTCCACACTGTTGATGCTTACTGCTATAGAGATGATACATTGTTATTCCTCCCTCCTACACTGTTGATGCTTACTGTTACAGAGATGATACATTGTTATCCTCCTCCCACACTGTTGATGCACTGCTATAGAGATGATACATTGTTATTCCCTCCCTCCTACCCTGTTGATGCTTACTGCTATAGAGATGATACATTGTTATTCCCTCCCTCCTACACTGTTGATGCTTACTGCTATAGAGATGATACATTGTTATTCCCTCCCTCCTACACTGTTGATGCTTACTGCTATAGAGATGATACATTGTTATTCCCTCCCTCCTACACTGTTGATGCTTACTGCTATAGAGATGATACATTGTTATTCCCTCCCTCCTACACTGTTGATGCTTACTGCTATAGAGATGATACATTCTTATCCCCTCCCTCCTACCCTGTTGATGCTTACTGCTATAGAGATGATACATTCTTATCCACTCCCACCTACACTGTTGATGATTACTGCTATAGAGATGATACATTGTTATCTCCTCCCTCCTACACTGTTGATGCTTACTGCTATAGAGATGATACATTGTTATCCTTCCCTCCTACACTGTTGATGCTTACTGCTATAGAGATGATACATTCTTATTCCCTCCCTCCTACACTGTTGATGCTTACTGCTATAGAGATGATACATTCTTATTCCCTCCCTCCTACCCTGTTGATGCTTACTGCTATAGAGATGATACATTCTATTCCTCCTCCTACACTGTTGATGCTTACTGCTATAGAGATGATACATTCTTATTCCTCCCTCCTACACTGTTGATGCTTACTGCTATAGAGATGATACATTGTTATTCCTCCTCCTACACTGTTGATGCTTACTGCTATAGAGATGATACATTGTTATTCCTCTCCTCCTACACTGTTGATGCTTACTGCTATAGAGATGATACATTGTTATTCCTCCCTCCTACACTGTTGATGCTTACTGCTATAGAGATGATACATTGTTATTCCTCCCTCCTACACTGTTGATGCTTACTGCTATAGAGATGATACATTGTTATTCCCTCCTCCTACACTGTTGATGCTTACTGCTATAGAGATGATACATTGTTATTCCTCCTCCTACCCTGTTGATGCTTACTGCTATAGAGATGATACATTGTTATCTCTCCCTCCTACACTGTTGATGCTTACTGCTATAGAGATGATACATTGTTATTCCTCCTCCTACACTGTTGATGCTTACTGCTATAGAGATGATACATTGTTATCCCTCCCTCCTACACTGTTGATGCTTACTGCTATAGAGATGATACATTGTTATCCTCCTCCTACACTGTTGATGCTACTGCTATAGAGATGATACATTGTTATTCCCTCCTCCTACACTGTTGATGCTTACTGCTATAGAGATGATACATTGTTATCCCTCCCTCCTACACTGTTGATGCTTACTGCTATAGAGATGATACATTGTTATCCCTCCTCCTACACTGTTGATGCTTACTGCTATAGAGATGATACATTGTTATTCCTCCCTCCTACCCTGTTGATGCTTACTGCTATAGAGATGATACATTCTTATTCCCTCCTCCTACACTGTTGATGCTACTGCTATAGAGATGATACATTCTTATTCCTCCCTCCTACCCTGTTGATGCTTACTGCTATAGAGATGATACATTCTTATTCCTCCCTCCTACACTTTGATGCTTACTGCTATAGAGATGATACATTCTTATTCCCTCCTCCACACTCTTGATGCTTACTGCTATAGAGATGATATATTGTTATTCTCCCTCCTACACTCTTGATGCTTACTGCTATAGAGATGATACATTGTTATTCCTCCCTCCTACACTGTTGATGCTTACTGCTATAGAGATGATACATTGTTATTCCCTCCCTCCTACACTGTTGATGCTTACTGCTATAGAGATGATACATTGTTATCCCCTCCCTCCTACACTGTTGATGCTTACTGCTATAGAGATGATACATTGTTATTCCTCCCTCCTACACTGCTTGATGCTTACTGCTATAGAGATGATACATTGTTATTCCTCCTCCTCACACTGTTGATGCTTACTGCTATAGAGATGATACATTGTTATTCCTCCTCCTACACTGTTGATGCTTACTGCTATAGAGATGATACATTGTTATTCCTCCTCCTACCCTGTTGATGCTTACTGCTATAGAGATGATACATTGTTATTCCTCCCTCCTACCCTGTTGATGCTTACTGTCAGAGATGATACATTGTTATTCTCCTCCTACACTGTTGATGCTTACTGCTCTAGAGATGATACATTGTTATTCCTCCTCCTACACTGTTGATGCTTACTGTCAGAGATGATACATTGTTATTCCCTCCCTCCTACACTGTTGATGCTTACTGCTATAGAGATGATACATTGTTATTCCCTCCCTCCTACACTGTTGATGCTTACTGCTGTAGAGATGATACATTGTTATTCCCTCCCTCCTACACTGTTGATGCTTACTGCTATAGAGATGATACATTGTTATTCCCTCCCTCCTACCCTGTTGATGCTTACTGCTATAGAGATGATACATTGTTATTCCCTCCCTCCTACCCTGTTGATGCTTACTGCTATAGAGATGATACTTGTTATTCCTCCTCCTACCCTGTTGATGCTTACGTCGTAGAGATGATACATTGTTATTCCCTCCTCCTACCCTGTTGATGCTTACTGCTAAGAGATGATACATTGTTATTCCTCCTCCTACACTGTTGATGCTTACTGTAGAGATGATACATTGTTATTCCCTCCTCCTACACTGTTGATGCTTACTGCTATAGAGATGATACATTGTTATTCCCTCCCTCCTACACTGTTGATGCTTACTGCTATAGAGATGATACATTGTTATTCCCTCCCTCCTACACTGTTGATGCTTACTGCTATAGAGATGATACATTGTTATTCCTCCTCCTACACTGTTGATGCTTACTGCTATAGAGATGATACATTGTTATTCCCTCCTCCTACACTCTGTTGATGCTTACTGCTATAGAGATGATACATTGTTATTCCTCCCTCCTACCCTGTTGATGCTACTGCTATAGAGATGATACATTCTTATCCCTCCTCCTACCCTGTTGATGCTTACTGCTATAGAGATGATACATTGTTATTCCCTCCTCCCACCCTGTTGATGCTTACTGCCATAGAGATGATACATTGTTATTCCCTCCCTCCTACACTGTTGATGCTTACTGCTATAGAGATGATACATTGTTATTCCCTCCTCCACACTGTTGATGCTTACTGCTATAGAGATGACACATTGTTATTCCTCCTCCTACACTGTTGATGCTTACTGCTATAGAGATGATACATTGTTATTCCTCCTCCTACACTGTTGATGCTTACTGCTATAGATGATACATTGTTATTCCTCCCTCCCACACTGTTGATGCTTACTGCTATAGAGATGATACATTGTTATTCCTCCCTCCTACCCTGTTGATGCTTACTGCTATAGAGATGATACATTCTTATTCCCTCCTCCTACCCTGTTGATGCTTACTGCTATAGAGATGATACATTCTTATTCCTCCTCCTACCCTGTTGATGCTTACTGCTATAGAGATGATACATTCTTATTCCTCCTCCTACACTGTTGATGCTTACTGCTATAGAGATGATACATTGTTATTCCTCCCTCCTACACTGTTGATGCTTACTGCTATAGAGATGATACATTGTTATTCCTCTCCTCCTACACTGTTGATGCTTACTGCTATAGAGATGATACATTGTTATTCCCCCTCCTACACTGTTGATGCTTACTGCTATAGAGATGATACATTCTTATTCCTCCTCCTACACTGTTGATGCTTACTGCTATAGAGATGATACATTCTTATTCCTCCTCCTACACTGTTGATGCTTACTGCTATAGAGATGATACATTCTTATTCCCCCTCCTACACTGTTGATGCTTACTGCTATAGAGATGATACATTCTTATTCCTCCCTCCTACACTGTTGATGCTACTGCTATAGAGATGATACATTCTTATTCCCTCCTCCTACACTGTTGATGCTTACTGCTATAGAGATGATACATTCTTATTCCCACCTCCTACACTGTTGATGCTTACTGCTATAGAGATGATACATTCTTATTCCTCCTCCTACACTGTTGATGCTTACTGCTATAGAGATGATACATTCTTATTCCTCCTCCTACACTGTTGATGCTTACTGCTATAGAGATGATACATTCTTATTCCCTCCCTCCTACACTGTTGATGCTTACTGCTATAGAGATGATACATTCTTATCCCTCCCTCCTACACTGTTGATGCTTACTGCTATAGAGATGATACATTCTTATCCCCTTCCTCCTACCCTGTTGATGCTTACTGCTATAGAGATGATACATTCTTATTCCCTCCCTCCTACCTTGTTGATGCTTTCTGCTATAGAGATGATACATTCTTATCCCCTCCCTCCTACACTGTTGATGCTTACTGCTATAGAGATGATACATTCTTATTCCCTCCCTCCTACACTGTTGATGCTTACTGCTATAGAGATGATACATTCTTATTCCCTCCCTCCTACACTGTTGATGCTTACTGCTATAGAGATGATACATTCTTATTCCTCCTCCTACACTGTTGATGCTTACTGCTATAGAGATGATACATTCTTATTCCCTCCCTCCTACACTGTTGATGCTTACTGCTATAGAGATGATACATTCTTATCCCCTCCCTCCTACACTGTTGATGCTTACTGCTATAGAGATGATACATTCTTATCCCCTTCCTCCTACCCTGTTGATGCTTACTGCTATAGAGATGATACATTCTTATTCCCTCCCTCCTACCCTGTTGATGCTTACTGCTATAGAGATGATACATTCTTATTCCCTCCCTCCTACCCTGTTGATGCTTACTGCTATAGAGATGATACATTCTTATTCCCTTCCTCCTACCCTGTTGATGCTTACTGCTATAGAGATGATACATTCTTATTCCCTCCCTCCTACACTGTTGATGCTTACTGCTATAGAGATGATACATTGTTATTCCCTTCCTCCTACACTGTTGATGCTTACTGCTATAGAGATGATACATTGTTATTCCCACCCTCCTACACTGTTGATGCTTACTGCTATAGAGATGATACATTGTTATTCCCTTCCTCCTACACTGTTGATGCTTACTGCTATAGAGATGAAACATTGTTATTCCCAACCTCCTACACTGTTGATGCTTACTGCTATAGAGATGATACATTGTTATTCTACCTCCTACACTCTTTGATGCTTACTGCTATAGAGATGATACATTGTTATTCCTCCTCCTACACTGTTGATGCTTACTGCCTAGAGATGATGCATTGTTATTCCTCCCTCCTACACTGTTGATGCTTACTGCTATAGAGATGATACATTGTTATTCCCTCCCTACACTGTTGATGCTTACTGCTTAGAGATGATACATTCTTATCCCCTTCCTCCTACCCTGTTGATGCTTACTGCTATAGAGATGATACATTCTTATCCACTCCCACCTACACTGTTGATGATTACTGCTATAGAGATGATACATTGTTATCTCCTCCCTCCTACACTGTTGATGCTTACTGCTATAGAGATGATACATTGTTATCCTTCCCTCCTACACTGTTGATGCTACTGCTATAGAGATGATACATTCTTATTCCTCCTTCCTACACTGTTGATGCTTACTGCTATAGAGATGATACATTCTTATTCCTCCCTCCTACTCTGTTGATGCTTACTGCTATAGAGATGATACATTCTTATTCCTCCTCCTACCCTGTTGATGATTACTGCTATAGAGATGATACATTCTTATTCCTCCTCCTACACTGTTGATGATTACTGCTATAGAGATGATACATTGTTATTCCTCCTCCTACACTGTTGATGCTTACTGCTATAGAGATGATACATGTTATTCCCTCCCTCCTACACTGTTGATGCTACTGCTATAGAGATGATACATTCTTATTCCTCCTCCTACCCTGTTGATGCTTACTGCTATAGAGATGATACATTCTTATTCCCTCCTCCTACACTGTTGATGCTTACTGCTATAGAGATGATACATTCTTATTCCTCCCTCCTACACTGTTGATGCTTACTGCTATAGAGATGATACATTTATTTCCCTCCTACACTGTTGATGCTACTGCTATAGAGATGATACATTCTTATTCCTCCCTCCTACACTGTTGATGCTTACTGCTATAGAGATGATACATTCTTATTCCTCCCTCCTACACTGTTGATGCTTACTGCAATAGAGATGATACATCTATCACTCCCTCCTACACTGTTGATGCTTACTGCTATAGAGATGACATTCTTATCCCTCCTCCTACCCTGTTGATGCTTACTGCCATAGAGATGATACATTCTTATTCCTCCCTCCTACACTGTTGATGCTTCTGCCATAGAGATGATACATTCTTATCCCTCCCTCCTACACTGTTGATGCTTACTGCTATAGAGATGATACATTCTTATCCCCTCCCTCCTACACTGTTGATGCTTACTGCTATAGAGATGATACATTCTTATTCCCTCCCTCCTACACTGTTGATGCTTACTGCTATAGAGATGATACATTCTTATTCCCTCCTCCTACACTGTTGATGCTTACTACAGAGATGATACATTCTTATCCCTCCCTCCTACACTGTTGATGCTACTGCTATAGAGATGATACATTCTTATCCTCCTCCTACCCTGTTGATGCTACTAGATAGAGATGATACATTCTTATCCTCCCCTCCTACACTGTTGATGCTTACTGCTATAGAGATGATACATTCTTATTCCCTCCTCCTACACTGTTGATGCTACTGCTATAGAGATGATACATTCTTATTCCTCCCTCCTACCCTGTTGATGCTTACTGCTATAGAGATGATACATTCTTATTCCTCCCTCCTACACTGTTGATGCTTACTGCTATAGAGATGATACATTGTTATTCCCTCCTCCTACACTGTTGATGCTTACTGCTATAGAGATGATACATTGTTATTCCCTCCTCCTACACTGTTGATGCTTACTGCTATAGAGATGATACATGTTATTCCTCCTCCTACACTGTTGATGCTTACTGCTATAGAGATGATACATTGTTATTCCTCCCTCCTACACTGTTGATGCTTACTGCTATAGAGATGATACATTGTTATTCCCCCTCCTACACTTTGATGCTTACTGCTATAGAGATGATACATTGTTATTCCCTCCCTCCTACACTGTTGATGCTTACTGCTATAGAGATGATACATTGTTATTCCCTCCCTCCTACACTGTTGATGCTTACTGCTATAGAGATGATACATTGTTATTCCCTCCCTCCTACCCTGTTGATGCTTACTGCTTAGAGATGATACATTCTTATCCCTCCTCCTACACTGTTGATGCTTACTGCTATAGAGATGATACATTCTTATTCCTCCTCCTACACTGTTGATGCTTACTGCTATAGAGATGATACATTGTTATTCCTCCCTCCTACACTGTTGATGCTTACTGCTATAGAGATGATACATTGTTATTCCTCCTCCTACACTGTTGATGCTTACTGCTATAGAGATGATACATTCTTATTCCTCCCTCCTACACTGTTGATGCTTACTGCTATAGAGATGATACATTCTTATTCCTCCCTCCTACACTCTGTTGATGCTTACTGCTATAGAGATGATACATTCTTATTCCCTCCTCCTACCTGTTGATGCTTACTGCTATAGAGATGATACATTCTTATTCCCTCCTCCTACACTGTTGATGCTTACTGCATAGAGATGATACATTGTTATTCCTCCTCCTACACTGTTGATGCTTACTGCTATAGAGATGATACATTGTTATTCCCTCCTCCTACCTGTTGATGCTACTGCTATAGAGATGATACATTGTTATTCCCTCCCTCCTACACTGTTGATGCTTACTGCTATAGAGATGATACATTGTTATTCCCTACCTCCTACACTGTTGATGCTTACTGCTATAGAGATGATACATTGTTATTCCCTACCTCCTACACTGTTGATGCTTACTGCTATAGAGATGATACATTGTTATTCCCTTCCTCCTACACTGTTGATGCTTACTGCTATAGAGATGATACATTGTTATTCCCTCCCTCCTACACTGTTGATGCTTTACAGAGATGATACATTGTTATTCCCTTCCTCCTACCCTGTTGATGCTTACTGCTATAGAGATGATACATTGTTATTCCCTCCCTCCTACCCTGTTGATGCTTACTGCTATAGAGATGATACATTGTTATTCCCTCCCTCCTACACTGTTGATGCTTACTGCTATAGAGATGATACATTGTTATTCCCTCCCTCCTACACTGTTGATGCTTACTGCTATAGAGATGATACATTGTTATTCCCTCCTCCTACACTGTTGATGCTTACTGCTATAGAGATGATACATTGTTATTCCTCCCTCCTACACTGTTGATGCTTACTGCTATAGAGATGATACATTGTTATTCCCCTCCTCACACTGTTGATGCTTACTGCTATAGAGATGATACATTGTTATTCCTCCTCCTACACTGTTGATGCTTACTGCAATAGAGATGGCACATTGTTATTCCCTTCCTCCTACACTGTTGATGCTTACTGCTATAGAGATGACACATTGTTATTCCCTCCCTCCTACACTGTTGATGCTTACTGCTATAGAGATGACACATTGTTATTCCCTCCCTCCTACACTGTTGATGCTTACTGCTATAGAGATGACACATTGTTATTCCCTTCCTCCTACACTGTTGATGCTTACTGCTATAGAGATGATACATTCTTATTCCCTCCCTCCTACCCTGTTGATGCTTACTGCTATAGAGATGATACATTCTTATTCCTCCTCCTACCCTGTTGATGCTTACTGCTATAGAGATGATACATTCTTATTCCTCCCTCCTACACTGTTGATGCTTACTGCTATAGAGATGATACATTCTTATTCCTCCTCCTACACTGTTGATGCTTACTGCTATAGAGATGATACATTCTTATTCCTCCTCCTACACTGTTGATGCTTACTGCTAGAGATGATACATTCTTATTCCTCCTCCTACACTGTTGATGCTTACTGCTATAGAGATGATACATTCTTATTCCTCCTCCTCCACTGTTGATGCTTACTGCTATAGAGATGATACATTCTTATCTCCTCCCTCCTACACTGTTGATGCTTACTGCTATAGAGATGATACATTCTTATTCCTCCCTCCTACACTGTTGATGCTTACTGCTATAGAGATGATACATTCTTATTCCCTCCCTCCTACACTGTTGATGCTTACTGCTATAGAGATGATACATTCTTATTCCCTCCCTCCTACACTGTTGATGCTTACTGCTATAGAGATGATACATTCTTATTCCCTCCCTCCTACACTGTTGATGCTTACTGCTATAGAGATGATACATTGTTATTCCCTCCCTCCTACACTGTTGATGCTTACTGCTATAGAGATGATACATTGTTATTCCTCCTCCTACACTGTTGATGCTTACTGCTATAGAGATGATACATTGTTATCCCTCCCTCCTACACTGTTGATGCTTACTGCTATAGAGATGATACATTGTTATTCCCTCCTCCACACTGTTGATGCTTTCTGCTATAGAGATGATACATTCTTATTCCTCCTCCTACACTGTTGATGCTTACTGCTATAGAGATGATACATTGTTATTCCCTCCCTCCTACACTGTTGATGCTCATAGAGATGATACATTCTTATCCCTCCCTCCTACACTGTTGATGCTTACTGCTATAGAGATGATACATTCTTATCCTCCTCCTACCCTGTTGATGCTTACTGCTATAGAGATGATACATTCTTATTCCCTCCCTCCTACACTGTTGATGCTTACTGCTATAGAGATGATACATTCTTATTCCCTCCCTCCTACACTGTTGATGCTTACTGCTATAGAGATGATACATTCTTATTCCCTCCCTCCTACACTGTTGATGCTTACTGCTATAGAGATGATACATTCTTATCCCTCCTCCTACACTGTTGATGCTTACTGCTATAGAGATGATACATTCTTATCCCTCCCTCCTACACTGTTGATGCTTACTGCTATAGAGATGATACATTCTTATCCCTCCTCCTACACTGTTGATGCTTACTGCTATAGAGATGATACATTCTTATTCCCTCCCTCCTACCCTGTTGATGCTTACTGCTATAGAGATGATACATTCTTATCCCTCCTCCTACACTGTTGATGCTTACTGCTATAGAGATGATACATTCTTATTCCCTTCCTCCTACACTGTTGATGCTTACTGCTATAGAGATGATACATTCTTATTCCCTCCTCCTACACTGTTGATGCTTACTGCTATAGAGATGATACATTCTTATCCCTCCCTCCTACACTGTTGATGCTACTGCATAGAGATGATACATTGTTATCCCCTCCTCCTACACTGTTGATGCTTACTGCTATAGAGATGATACATTGTTATCCCTCCTCCTACACTGTTGATGCTACTGCTATAGAGATGATACATTGTTATTCCTCCTCCTACACTCTGTTGATGCTTACTGCTATAGAGATGATACATTGTTATTCCCTCCCTCCTACACTGTTGATGCTTACTGCTATAGAGATGATACATTGTTATTCCCTCCCTCCTACACTGTTGATGCTTACTGCTATAGAGATGATACATTGTTATTCCCTCCCTCCTACACTGTTG
Organism: Neoceratodus forsteri; assembly: GCA_016271365.2. NCBI lineage: Eukaryota > Metazoa > Chordata > Ceratodontiformes > Ceratodontidae > Neoceratodus > Neoceratodus forsteri. Next base: position 5,195,149 of record CM057449.1, on the reverse strand, counting down.
ATGCTTACTGCTATAGAGATGATACATTGTTATTCCCTCCCTCCTACACTGTTGATGCTTACTGCTATAGAGATGATACATTCTTATTCCCTCCCTCCTACACTGTTGATGCTTACTGCTATAGAGATGATACATTCTTATTCCCTCCCTCCTACACTGTTGATGCTTACTGCTATAGAGATGATACATTCTTATTCCCTCCCTCCTACACTGTTGATGCTTACTGCTATAGAGATGATACATTCTTATTCCCTCCCTCCTACACTGTTGATGCTTACTGCTATAGAGATGATACATTCTTATTCCTCCTCCTACACTGTTGATGCTTACTGCTATAGAGATGATACATTCTTATTCCTCCCTCCTACACTGTTGATGCTTACTGCTATAGAGATGATACATTCTTATTCCCTCCCTCCTACACTGTTGATGCTTACTGCTATAGAGATGATACATTCTTATCCCCTCCCTCCTACACTGTTGATGCTTACTGCTATAGAGATGATACATTGTTATTCCTCCTCCTACACTGTTGATGCTTACTGCTATAGAGATGATACATTCTATTCCTCCCTCCTACACTGTTGATGCTACTGCTATAGAGATGATACATTCTTATTCCTCCTCCCACTGTTGATGCTTACTGCTATAGAGATGATACATTCTTATTCCTCCTCCTACACTGTTGATGCTTACTGCTATAGAGATGATACATTCTTATTCCCTCCCTCCTACACTGTTGATGCTTACTGCTATAGAGATGATACATTCTTATTCCTCCTCCTACACTGTTGATGCTTACTGCTATAGAGATGATACATTCTTATTCCCTCCTCCTACACTGTTGATGCTTACTGCTATAGAGATGATACATTCTTATTCCTCCTCCTACACTGTTGATGCTTACTGCTATAGAGATGATACATTGTTATTCCTCCTCCTACACTGTTGATGCTTACTGCTATAGAGATGATACATTGTTATTCCCTCCCTCCTACACTGTTGATGCTTACTGCTATAGAGATGATACATTGTTATTCCCTCCCTCCTACACTGTTGATGCTTACTGCTATAGAGATGATACATTGTTATTCCCTCCCTCCTACACTGTTGATGCTTACTGCTATAGAGATGATATTGTTATCCTCTCCTCCTACACTGTTGATGCTTACTGCTATAGAGATGATACATTGTTATTCCCTCCTCCTACACTGTTGATGCTTACTGCTATAGAGATGATACATTGTTATTCTCCCTCCTACACTGTTGATGCTTACTGCTATAGAGATGATACATTGTTATTCCCTCCTCCTACACTGTTGATGCTTACTGCTATAGAGATGATACATTGTTATTCCTCCTCCTACACTGTTGATGCTTACTGCTATAGAGATGATACATTGTTATTCCTCCTCCTACACTGTTGATGCTTACTGCTATAGAGATGATACATTGTTATTCTCCCTCCTACACTGTTGATGCTTACTGCTATAGAGATGATACATTCTTATTCCTCCCTCCTACACTGTTGATGCTTACTGCTATAGAGATGATACATTCTTATTCCTCCTCCTACCCTGTTGATGCTTACTGCTATAGAGATGATACATTCTTATTCCCTCCTCCTACACTGTTGATGCTTACTGCTATAGAGATGATACATTGTTATTCCCTCCTCCTACACTGTTGATGCTTACTGCTATAGAGATGATACATTGTTATTCCTCCCTCCTACACTGTTGATGCTTACTGCATAGAGATGATACATTGTTATTCCCTCCCTCCTACACTGTTGATGCTTACTGCTATAGAGATGATACATTGTTATTCCCTCCTCCTACACTGTTGATGCTTACTGCTATAGAGATGATACATTCTTATTCCTCCTCCTACACTGTTGATGCTTACTGCTATAGAGATGATACATTCTTATTCCTCCCTCCTACACTGTTGATGCTTACTGCTATAGAGATGATACATTCTTATTCCCTCCTCCTACACTGTTGATGCTTACTGCTATAGAGATGATACATTTTATTCCCTCCTCCTACACTGTTGATGCTTACTGCTATAGAGATGATACATTCTTATTCCTCCTCCTACACTGTTGATGCTTACTGCTATAGAGATGATACATTGTTATTCCTCCCTCCTACACTGTTGATGCTTACTGCTATAGAGATGATACATTGTTATTCCTCTCCCTCCTACACTGTTGATGCTTACTGCTATAGAGATGATACATTCTTATTCCCTCCCTCCCACTGTTGATGCTTACTGCTATAGAGATGATACATTCTATTCCTCCTCCTACACTGTTGATGCTTACTGCTATAGAGATGATACATTCTTATTCCTCCTCCTACACTGTTGATGCTTACTGCATAGAGATGATACATTCTTATCCTCCTCCTCCTACACTGTTGATGCTTACTGCTATAGAGATGATACATTCTTATTCCTCCCTCCTACACTGTTGATGCTTACTGCTATAGAGATGATACATTCTTATCCCCTCCCTCCTACACTGTTGATGCTTACTGCTATAGAGATGATACATTGTTATTCCTCCCTCCTACACTGTTGATGCTTACTGCTATAGAGATGATACATTCTTATCCCTCCCTCCTACACTGTTGATGCTTACTGCTATAGAGATGATACATTCTTATTCCCTCCCTCCTACACTGTTGATGCTTACTGCTATAGAGATGATACATGTCTACCCTCCCTCCTACACTGTTGATGCTTACTGCTATAGAGATGATACATTGTTATTCCTCTCCTCCTACACTGTTGATGCTTACTGCTATAGAGATGATACATTCTTATTCCCTCCTCCTACACTGTTGATGCTTACTGCTATAGAGATGATACATTGTTATCCCTCCTCCTACCCTGTTGATGCTTACTGCTATAGAGATGATACATTGTTATTCCTCCTCCTACCCTGTTGATGCTTACTGCTATAGAGATGATACATTCTTATTCCCTCCCTCCTACCCTGTTGATGCTTACTGCTATAGAGATGATACATTCTTATTCCCTCCTCCTACACCTGTTGATGCTTACTGCTATAGAGATGATACATTCTTATTCCTCCTCCTACACTGTTGATGCTTACTGCTATAGAGATGATACATTGTTATCTCCTCCTCCTACACTGTTGATGCTTACTGCTATAGAGATGATACATTGTTATTCCTCCTCCTACACTGTTGATGCTTACTGCTATAGAGATGATACATTGTTATTCCCTCCTCCTACATTCTTGATGCTTACTGCATAGAGATGATACATTGTTATTCCCTCCTCCTACACTTGATGCTTACTGCTATAGAGATGATACATTGTTATTCCTCCTCCTACACTGTTGATGCTTACTGCTATAGAGATGATACATTGTTATTCCTCCTCCTACACTGTTGATGCTTACTGCTATAGAGATGATACATTGTTATTCCCTCCCTCCTACACTGTTGATGCTTACTGCTAAGAGATGATACATTGTTATTCCCTCCCTCCACTGTTGATGCTTACTGCTATAGAGATGATACATTCTTATTCCTCCCTCCTCACACTGTTGATGCTTACTGCTATAGAGATGATACATTGTTATTCCCTCCTCCTAACACTGTTGATGCTTACTGCTATAGATGATACATTGTTATTCCTCCCTCCTACACTGTTGATGCTTACTGCTATAGAGATGATACATTCTTATTCCCTCCTCCTACACTGTTGATGCTTACTGCTATAGAGATGATACATTGTTATTCCTCTCCTCCTACACTGTTGATGCTTACTGCTATAGAGATGATACATTGTTATTCCTCCTCCTACACTGTTGATGCTTACTGCTATAGAGATGATACATTCTTATTCCTCCCTCCTACACTGTTGATGCTTACTGCTATAGAGATGATACATTGTTATTCCCTCCTCCTACACTGTTGATGCTTACTGCTATAGAGATGATACATTGTTATTCCTCCTCCACACTGTTGATGCTTACTGCTATAGAGATGATACATTGTTATTCCTCCTCCTACACTGTTGATGCTTACTGCTATAGAGATGATACATTGTTATTCCTCCTCCTACACTGTTGATGCTTACTGCTATAGAGATGATACATTGTTATTCCCTCCCTCCTACACTGTTGATGCTACTGCTATAGAGATGATACATTGTTATTCCTCCCTCCTACACTGTTGATGCTTACTGCTATAGAGATGATACATTGTTATTCTCCTCCTACACTGTTGATGCTTACTGCTATAGAGATGATACATTGTTATCCCTCCCTCCTACACCTGTTGATGCTTACTGCTATAGAGATGATACATTGTTATTCCTCCCTCCTACACTGTTGATGCTTACTGCTATAGAGATGATACATTGTTATTCCCTCCTCCTACACTGTTGATGCTTACTGCTATAGAGATGATACATTGTTATCCCTCCCTCCTACACTGTTGATGCTTACTGCTAAGAGATGATACATTGTTATTCCCTCCTCCTACACTGTTGATGCTTACTGCTATAGAGATGATACATTGTTATTCCCTCCCTCCTACACTGTTGATGCTTACTGCTATAGAGATGATACATTGTTATTCCCTCCCTCCTACACTGTTGATGCTTACTCATAGAGATGATACATTGTTATTCCTCCCTCCTACACTGTTGATGCTTACTGCTATAGAGATGATACATTGTTATTCCCTCCTCCTCCACCTGTTGATGCTTACTGCTATAGAGATGATACATTGTTATTCCTCCCTCCTACACTGTTGATGCTTACTGCTATAGAGATGATACATTGTTATTCCCTCCTCCTACACTTTGATGCTTACTGCTATAGAGATGATACATTGTTATTCCCTCCCTCCTACACTGTTGATGCTTACTGCTATAGAGATGATACATTGTTATTCCCTCCCTCCTACACTGTTGATGCTTACTGCTATAGAGATGATACATTGTTATTCCCTCCCTCCTACACTCTTGATGCTTACTGCTATAGAGATGATACATTGTTATTCCCTTCCTCCTACACTCTTGATGCTTACTGCTATAGAGATGATACATTGTTATTCCCTCCCTCCTACACTCTTGATGCTTACTGCTATAGAGATGATACATTGTTATTCCCTCCCTCCTACACTGTTGATGCTTACTGCTATAGAGATGATACATTGTTATTCCCTCCCTCCTACACTCTTGATGCTTACTGCTATAGAGATGATACATTGTTATTCCTCCTCCTCCTACACTTGATGCTTACTGCTATAGAGATGATACATTGTTATTCCCTCCCTCCTACACTCTTGATGCTTACTGCTATAGAGATGATACATTGTTATTCCTCCTCCTACACTCTTTGATGCTTACTGCTATAGAGATGATACATTGTTATTCCCTCCCTCCTACACTCTTGATGCTTACTGCTATAGAGATGATACTTTGTTATTCCCTCCCTCCTACACTCTTGATGCTTACTGCTATAGAGATGATACTTTGTTATTCCCTCCCTCCTACACTCTTGATGCTTACTGCTATAGAGATGATACTTTGTTATTCCCTCCTACACTTGTTGATGCTTACTGCTATAGAGATGATACATTGTTATTCCCTCCCTCCTACACTGTTGATGCTTACTGCTATAGAGATGATACATTGTTATTCCTCCCTCCTACACTGTTGATGCTTACTGCTATAGAGATGATACATTGTTATTCCTCCTCCTACACTGTTGATGCTTACTGCTATAGAGATGATACATTGTTATTCCTCCCTCCTACACTGTTGATGCTTACTGCTATAGAGATGATACATTGTTATTCCCTCCCTCTACACTGTTGATGCTTACTGCTATAGAGATGATACATTGTTATTCCTCCTCCTACACTGTTGATGCTTACTGCTATAGAGATGATACATTGTTATTCCTCCTCCTACACTGTTGATGCTTACTGCTATAGAGATGATACATTGTTACCCCTCCTACACTGTTGATGCTTACTGCTATAGAGATGATACATTGTTATTCCCTCCCTCCTACCCTGTTGATGCTTACTGCTATAGAGATGATACATTGTTATTCCCTCCCTCCTACACTGTTGATGCTTACTGCTATAGAGATGATACATTGTTATTCCCTCCCTCCTACACTGTTGATGCTTACTGCTATAGAGATGATACATTGTTATTCCCTTCCTCCTACACTGTTGATGCTTACTGCTATAGAGATGATACATTGTTATTCCCTCCCTCCTACACTGTTGATGCTTACTGCTATAGAGATGATACATTGTTATTCCCTCCCTCCTACACTCTTGATGCTTACTGCTATAGAGATGATACATTGTTATTCCCTGCCTCCTACACTCTTGATGCTTACTGCTATAGAGATGATACATTGTTATTCCTCCCTCCTACACTGTTGATGCTTACTGCTATAGAGATGATACATTCTTATTCCCTCCTGCTATAGAGATGATCTTTCCTACATGCATGATACATTGTTATTCCTCCTCCCACCTGTTAGTCTTACTGCTATAGAGATGATACATTGTTATCCCTCCCTCCTACACTGTTGATGCTTACTGCTATAGAGATGATACATTGTTATTCCTCCCTCCTACACTGTTGATGCTTACTGCTATAGAGATGATACATTGTTATTCCCTCCCTCCTACTCTTGATGCTTACTGCTATAGAGATGATACATTGTTATTCCTCCCTCTACACTCTTGATGCTTACTGCTATAGAGATGATACATTTGTTATTCCTCCCTCCTACACTCTTGATGCTTACTGCTATAGAGATGATACATTGTTATTCCTCCCTCCTACACTGTTGATGCTTACTGCTATGAGATGATACATTGTTATTCCCTCCTCCTACACTGTTGATGCTTACTGCTATAGAGATGATACATTGTTATTCCTCCTCCTACACTGTTGATGCTTACTGCTATAGAGATGATATTGTTATTCCTCCCTCCTACACTGTTGATGCTTACTGCTATAGAGATGATACATTGTTATTCCTCCCTCCTACACTGTTGATGCTTACTGCTATAGAGATGATACATTGTTATTCCTCCTCCTACCCTGTTGATGCTTACTGCTATAGAGATGATACATTGTTATTCCTCCTCCTACACCTGTTGATGCTTACTGCTATAGAGATGATACATTGTTATTCCCTCCCTCCTACACTCTTGATGCTTACTGCTATAGAGATGATACATTGTTATTCCCTCCCTCCTACACTCTTGATGCTTACTGCTATAGAGATGATACATTGTTATTCCCTCCCTCCTACACTGTTGATGCTTACTGCTATAGAGATGATACATTGTTATTCCCTCCCTCCTACACTGTTGATGCTTACTGCTATAGAGATGATACATTGTTATTCCCTCCCTCCTACACTGTTGATGCTTACTGCTATAGAGATGATACTTTATTCCTCCCTCCTACACTCTTGATGCTTACTGCTATAGAGATGATACATTGTTATTCCCTCCTCCTACACTCTTGATGCTTACTGCTATAGAGATGATACATTGTTATTCCTCCTCCTACACTCTTGATGCTTACTGCTATAGAGATGATACATTGTTATTCCTCCCTCCTACACTGCTTGATGCTTACTGCTATAGAGATGATACATTGTTATTCCTCCCTCCTACACTGTTGATGCTTACTGCTATAGAGATGATACATTGTTATTCCTCCCTCCTACACTGTTGATGCTTACTGCTATAGAGATGATACATTGTTATCCCTCCCTCCTACACTGTTGATGCTTACTGCTATAGAGATGATACATTGTTATTCCCTCCCTCCTACACTGTTGATGCTTACTGCTATAGAGATGATACATTGTTATTCCCTCCCTCCTACACTGTTGATGCTTACTGCTATAGAGATGATACATTGTTATTCCTCCTCCTACACTGTTGATGCTTACTGCTATAGAGATGATACATTCTTATCCCCCCCTCCTACACTGTTGATGCTTACTGCTATAGAGATGATACATTGTTATTCCCTCCCTCCTACCCTGTTGATGCTTACTGCTATAGAGATGATACATTGTTATTCCCTCCCTCCTACCCTGTTGATGCTTACTGCTATAGAGATGATACATTGTTATTCCCTCCCTCCTACACTGTTGATGCTTACTGCTATAGAGATGATACATTGTTATTCCCTTCCTCCTACCCTGTTGATGCTTACTGCTATAGAGATGATACATTGTTATTCCCTCCCTCCTACACTGTTGATGCTTACTGCTATAGAGATGATACATTGTTATTCCCTCCCTCCTACACTGTTGATGCTTACTGCCTTGGAGCTGATCTGCGGCCATCTCATTCCTCCTACCCTATACATGCTTACTGCCATGGAGCTGATCCATTGTCCTAACCAACCTCCGTCCCTGTTGCTGATTACTCCCACTGAGCAGATACAGTTCTCATCCCTTCCCTTCTACCCTTTTGATGTCTTACTGCCATGAAGCTGATCCATAGTCATCCCCTCTCTCTGACTACATTGATGTCTTTCTGCCTTGGAGCAGATCCATTATTAACCCCTCCCTTCTTCCATGTTGATGCTTACTGCCACAGAGCTGATCCATTGCCATCCCCTCACTCCTTCACTGTTGATGCTGATGTTGATTACAAGTTCCACACAGAAAAAATAAATGTAAAACCTATCTATTACTTACATTACCACAGACAGAGCTTGAACCGACCAGTTGTGGTTTAATTTCGGCTAAAAACTGAAAAATAATACTTTTAAACTGACAAAATGAACCGAGCAGAAGGAGAAATCTCCAGAGCGACTGTTCAGTGAGGTGGAGTAAAGAATCTGACAGTCTGCATTTGAAGTACAACAGACAGAGTTTTCAAATGAGCTTGCGCTCTAAGTTCCATGCCTGCATGGAAAGTTAACTATTTCACCTCCGGAGCAGTTCTAACCTGCCGTCATACTGCAATTGTCATAATATAGCAAGACTCCATTAGAAGAAACAACATTACTAAGGTGAGTAATTTTTTCTTTTTTCTGCCATGTAGCTGATCCATTGTCAACCCCTCCCTCCAACCCTGTTGATGCTTATTGCCATGTAGCTGATCCATTGTCAACCCCTCCCTCTGACCCTGTTGATAATTACTGCCATGTAGCTGATCCATTGTCAACCCCTCCCTCTGACCCTGTTGATGCTTTCTGTCATGTAGCTTATCCATAGTCATCCCCTCTCTCTGACCATGTTGATGTCTTTCTGCTTTGGATTTGATCCATTGTCATCCCCTTCCCTCTTCCATGTTGATGCTTTCTGCCATGGAGCTGATCTGTTGTCATCCCCTACCTCCGACCCTGTTGATGTCTTACTGCTACAGAGCTGATCCCTTGTCATCCCCTTTCTCCGACCCTGTTGATGCTTACTGCTTTGGAGCTTATCTGTTATCAAGTATTCCCCCCAACCCTGTTTATGTCTTACTGCCTTGGAGCTGATCCATTGGCGTCCCTCCCTCCCTCCATCCATCCCAGTTGTTGTCTTACTGCCATAGAGATGATTCATTTTTATTCCCTCCCTCCTGCCCTGTTGATGCTTACTGCCATGGAACTGATCCATTGTCACCCCCTCCCTCCTTCTTTGTGTATGCTTACTGTAATGAATCTGACCTGTTGTCATCGCCTCACTCAAGCTCTGTTGATGCTAACTGCTTTGGAGCAGACCCACTGTAAAACCCTCCTTCCTCCCCTGTTGATACTTACTGCCAAGAGGGCTGATCTGTTGTCATCCCTTCCCTCTGACTCTGTTGTTATTTTACTGCCGTGGATCCGATCCATTGTCATCCCCTCCCTCTGATCCTGTTGATGCTTTCTGCCAAGCAGTTGATCCATTGTCCCTTCACTCCTTCTCTGTGTATGCTTACTGTAATGGAACTGTTCTGTTGCCATCCCCTCCCTTTGACCCTGTTGTTGTCTTACTGCCATGAAGCAGAGCCATTGTCTTCCCCTCCCTCCAACCCTGTTGTTGCTTTCTGCCAAACAGTTGATCTGTTGTCATCCCTTCACTGCTTCTCTGTGTAAGCTTACTGTAATGGAGCTGTTCTGTTGTCATCCCCTTCCTCTGACCCTGTGTATGCTTACTGTAATGGAGCTGTTCTGTTGTCATCCCCTCCCTCTGACCCTGTGCATGCTTACTGTAATGGAGCTGTTCTGTTGTCATCCCCTTCCCTGATCCTGTGCATGCTTACTGTAATGGAGCTGTTCTGTTGTCATCCCCTCCCTCTGACCCTGTGTATGCTTACTGTAATGGAGCTGTTCTGTTGTTATCCCCTTCCTCTCACCCTGTGCATGCTTACTGCCATGGAGCTGTTCTGTTGTTATCCCCTCCCTCTGACCCTGTGCATGCTTACTGTAATGGAGCTGTTCTGTTGTCATCCCCTCCCCCCGATCCTGTGCATGCTTACTGTAATGGAGCTGTTCTGTTGTCATCCCCTCCCTCTGACCCTGTGCATGCTTACTGTAATGGAGCCATTCTGTTGTTATCCCCTTCCTCTGACCCTGTGCATGCTTACTGTAATGGAGCTGTTCTGTTGTTATCCTCTCCCTCTGACCCTGTGCATGCTTACTGTAATGGAGCTGTTCTGTTGTCATCCCCTCCCTCTGACCCTGTGCATGCTTACTGCCATGGAGCTGTTCTGTTGTTATCCCCTCCCTCTGACCCTGTGCATGCTTACTGTAATGGAGCTGTTCTGTTGTCATCCCCTCCCCCGATCCTGTGCATGCTTACTGTAATGGAGCTGTTCTGTTGTCATCCCCTCCCTCTGACCCTGTGTATGCTTACTGTAATGGAGCTGTTCTGTTGTCATCCCCTCCCTCTGACCCTGTGCATGCTTACTGTAATGGAGCTGTTCTGTTGTCATCCCTCCCCGATCCTGTGCATGCTTACTGTAATGGAGCTGTTCTGTTGTCATCCCCTCCCTCTCACCCTGTGTATGCTTACTGTAATGGAGCTGTTCTGTTGTTATCCCCTCCCTCTGACCCTGTGTATGCTTACTGTAATGGAGCTGTTCTGTTGTCATCCCCTCCCTCTGACCCTGTGCATGCTTACTGTAATGGAGCGGTTCTGTTGTTATCCCCTTCCCGATCCTGTGCATGCTTACTGTAATGGAGCGGTTCTGTTGTCATCCCCTCCCTCTGACCCTGTGCATGCTCACTGTAATGGAGCTGTTCTGTTGTCATCCCCTTCCCCGATCCTGTGTATGCTTACTGTAATGGAGCTGTTCTGTTGTCATCCCCTTCCCCGATCCTGTGCATGCTTACGGTAATGGAGCTGTTCTGTTGTTATCCCCTCCCCCGATCCTGTGCATGCTTACTGTAATGGAGCTGTTCTGTTGTCATCCCCTTCCCCGATCCTGTGTATGCTTACTGTAATGGAGCTGTTCTGTTGTCATCCCCTTCCCCAATCCTGTGCATGCTTACTGCCATGGAGCTGTTCTGTTGTTATCCCCTTCCTCTGACCCTGTGCATGCTTATTGCCATGGAGCTGATTTGTTATCCTATCCACCTTCCATTCCTGTTGATGATTACTGCTATGGTGCTGATCCATTGTCATCCTCCTCCTACCATGTTGATGCTTACTGCCATCAAGCTGATCTGTTAGCATCCCCTCCGTTCTACCCTGTTATATTTGCTGCCATGGAGCTGATCCATTGTCATCCCTCTCTTCTTACCCTGCTAATGCTTTTTGCCATCTAGCTGACCTGTTGTCATCCATTCCCTTCTACCCTGTTGAAGCTTATAGTCTTGGAGCTGATCCATTGTCATTCCGGCTCTCCTACTCTGTTGCTGCTTACTGCCATGGAACTGATCCATTGTCATCCCTTCCCTCCTACACTGTTGATGCTTACTGCCATAGAACTGATTCATTGTCATCCCCTCTTGAGGGGAGTTCCATGTTGATGTTTAGTGCCATGAAGCCAACCCTTTGTCATCCCCTACCTCTTACCCTGTTGATGCTTACTGCCATGATGCTGATCCATTGTCACCCTCTCCCTCTGACCCTGTTAATGTTTACTGCCATAAAACTGATCCATTTGTTACCCCCTCTCTCCTACCCTATGTTTGCTTCCTGTAATTGAGCTGAACCATTGTCATCCCCTACCTCTTATCCTGTTGATGCTTACTGCCATGATTCTGATCCATTGTCACCCTCTCCCTTTGACCCTGTTAATGTTTACTGCCATAAAACTGATCCATTTGTTACCCCCTCTCTCCCCTACCCTATGTTTGCTTCCTGTAATGGAGCTGAACCATTGTCATCCCCTCCCTCTTACCCTGTTGATTTCTTATTGCTAGTGGGAGATCCGTTGTCATCCCCTCTCTCTGGCCCTATTGATGTCTTACTGCCATGAAGCTTATCTGCTGTCATCCTATCCCTCTGACCCTTTTGATGATTACTGCCATGGAGCTGATCCATTTCCATCCCCTCCCTGCTACCCTGTTTATACTTCTGTCTCACAATTATATTATGACACAATCTGGCTGGGGATCTAACCAGGTTTAGTAGTGGATGAACCTCATCAGCAACACTTTCATGCTAGCTGTCACTCTGCTTTAGTCCCCCTCTTTGCCAATGTCTCTCACCTACCTTCTCCTATGCTCACATTGGCTAGTGGGTCACTCATCCCACAAAGACCCAGTGACTAAAAGGTATCTTGTGGCATTATGCACTCTTTTGTGGGATGAGGGCTGGGCAGCCAGAAGGTACAAGGGGTTGTCACTCTGTATTAAAGCAGGGCTCCATTCTCTGTACATGTTGATAACCCCCCTGCTTTCCAGTGGTGTGCAGGTTCAGTTCTCTGCACATGTTGGTAATCCTCCCCTCCATAGTGGTCCTGCTATCCAATGGTTTGGGGACATTCTGTGGCATGGTGCACTATTTGGTGGCACTATGGCAGCCTGAGGGACAAGGCAGGGGCCCAACTCTCTACAGATGTCATTCCCCCGACACTGATACTTCTATCGAATGGCATGGGGACATCATGTGTCATGGTGCACTATTGATGGGATTTAAATTAGGTAGCAAGAGAAATGGGTGGATTACTATTTATTAAAGCAGTGCTCATCTTGATGAACTCATTGGTCTAACCCCTCAATACCAGTCCTGCTATACAATAGTGTGGGGACATCATGTGGTGCATTGCACTGTTTGGTAGGATTAAGGCAGGGCAACCATAAGGAACCAAGAGGTGGTTCACTGTTTAGTAAAGCAGGGCCAGAGGGAATGGGGGGTCACTGTTTATTAAAGCAGGGCCAGAGAGAATGTGGGGGGGGTCACTGTTTATTAAAGCAGGGCTCAGCTTGTTGCACTTGTTGGTTCCCTCCCAATACTGGTCCTACTATCAAGAGGTGAAGGGGCATCATGTGGAGCATTGCACTGTTTGGTGTGATTAGGGTTTGGTAGCCAGAAGGAACACAGCTAGGATTCACTCTTTATTAAACCAGGGTTCAGTTCACTCTACATGTTGATTTTCTCTTGATACCAGTCCATATATCCAATTGTGTCCTGTGTAATGGTGCCCTAATTGGTGGTATTAGGGAAGTGCAGCCAGAGAGAATGGTGGAAGGGTTGCTGTTTATTAAAGCAGGGCTCAGCTTGCTGCATATGTTGGTTACCCCCCAATAGTGGTCCTGTTTTCCAATAGCATGGGGACATCCGTGACATGGTGAACTATTTGATTAGATTAGGGCAGGGCAGTGATATGGAATGGGAGTTGCTGTTTATTAAAGCAGGGTTCAAGTCTCAGCACATGTTGGTTCCCTCTTGATATCAGTCCTGCTGTCCAATGGCATGGGGACATCCTGTGACATGGTGCACTATTTGGTGGGATTAGGGCAGTGCAGCCAGATGGAATGGTTGATACACAAGGGGGCTAGGAAAGGATGAAAAGGGACTTGGCAAGGTTGGAGGAATAGTCAGAAGTATGGCAGCTTGGATTCAATGCAAAAAAAGTACAAAATAATGCACCTGGGAAACAAAAACCCAGGAGAAGAGTACACAATGGTGGGGAGGTAGTAACAACAACAAAAAGGAAAGGGACCTGTGGATAATCATATCAGATGACCTTAAGGTTGGCAGGCAATGTGAGAGAACAGTAGAGAGGGCTGGGGGATACTGGGATGTATAGGGAGAGGCATCAGCAGCAGAAAACAGAAAGTTGTTATCCCTCTGTACAGACAGTTGGTGAAACCCCATCTGGAGTACTGTGTCCAGTTCTGGAGACCCCATCTCTGCAAGGACATGGACAGGAGAGAGGCAGTCCAGAGGAGGGCAACTAAAATGATGCAGGGTCTGCAAGAGAAGCCATATGAGGAGAGACTAAATGAGCTTAATATGTATACCCTTGAGGAAAGGAGGGAGAAGTGGAACATGATAGAAACTTTTAAGTACCTCAGTGGAATCAACAAAGTCCAAGAGGGTAGCAACTGTCAGAAAAAAGAGATGTGCAAGAACAAGGGGACACAATTTGAAGATAGAGGGGGGACGGCTCAGGGGCAATGTGAGAAAGTATTTTTTCACAGAGATGGTGGTGATGCATGGAACCTCCTTCCTGAGGAGGTTGTGGGGTCTAAAACTGTAGAAGAATTCAAGAATACATGGGACAGACATAAGGGGGTAGGAATAAATAGGCTTTTGGTTAACTAGGATCTGCAGCTTATCCAGTAGGTAGGGAAATGGGCAGACTAGGTGGCCTAAGCGCTCCTTATCTGCTGTCAAAGTCTATGTTTCTGTGTTTCTATGAATGGGGGTTGCTGTTTATTAAAGCAGGGTTCAAGTCACAGCCCATGTTGATTACCCCCCCATTGATACCAGTCCTGCTATCCAATGGTGTGGGGGCATCCTATGATATGGTACACTGTTTGGTTGGATTAAGCCAGGGTTGCCAGAGTCAATGAGGGGGGTTACTTTTTATTAACGGAGGGCTCAGTTGGCTGCACATGTTGGTTACCCCCATTGATGCCAGTCCTGCTAGCCAATGGCGTGGGGACATCCTATGAAATGGTACACTGTTTGGTGGGATAAAGGCAGGGTAGCCAGAGAGAATGAGGGGATCACTCTTTATTAAAGGAGGGCTCAGCTGACTGTACATATTGGTTACCCCCATTGATACCAGTCCTGCTAGCCAATGGCGTGGGGACATCCTATGAAATGGTACACTGGTGGGATAAAGGCAGGGTAGCCAGAGGGAATGAGGGGATCACTCTTTATTAAAGGAGGGCTCAGCTGACTGTACATATTGGTTACCCCCCATTGATACCAGTCCTGCTATCCAATGGCGTGGGGACATCCTATGAAATGGTAGACTGTTTGGTGGGATAAAGGCAGGGTAGCCAGAGGGAATTGGTGGGTCACCCTTTATTAAAGCAAGGATCAACTCTCTGCACATGTTGGTTACCCCCATTGATACTGGTCCTGCTATACAATGGCGTGGGGGCATCCTGTGACATAGCGCAATGTTTGGTGGGATTAAGGGAGGGAAGCATGAGGGATTGGGGGGTTGTAGCAAAAGCCATCTGTTTGTTATTACATGTATATAATTTTGTTATAAATCTACCTTTTGTATGGAAGTCATGCTTATGAAACGGGCCAGCAGCAGAGCCTCATGGGACACTGGATTTTAAAAGAGAGGAAAAAATGGTCTGCCCTCTCACTGGCCTAGGGGATAAGCTAGTTAGAGCTTCCTTTTTTGACACCTACCTGTCAGATCCTGAGTAGCTGCTATACAGCCAGGTTGTAAAAAGACAACTGTTTTGAACTTAGGAGGACTGCCAAAAAAGGTTACATTTTATAGGATTACAAGAGGGAGATGGTGTTTGGAAAGCATATGAGAATTAAACTTACATGATATTAAAGGGTGTCATAAACCATACCCCAGGCAGACAAACTGTCTTGTTATAATTAAAAAAAATATTGCTGTATTTGCAGATTCCAATTCAGTGGTAACCTGATCTGTTCACCTATGTAACTGCATGTTGCAAATTAAGTATGCAGGAGTGTGTGTGTGAGGTCACACTAGCAGCTCAGAGTTGTGACATAACAGGATGGGAGGAACATTTTGGCCTCTGTTATTATCAAGCCTGCTAAAAAGGACTGACAATCTAGTTCTGAACTTGGAAGGGACACTTTTGTTCCTGGGCTCAAAGAGAGGCACTTCTGCCAAAATAGGTAATTTCAGCACCACTATTTACCAGCTGAATCTGGGGTAGGATTAGTTATTCAGTACAAGGTGCTTTGTTTATAACTGTCCTTTTATTTTCTCACTGTACCCTTAATGTATATATGTTCTGTGTTTTGAATTTTATTTTTTTAATTTTAGTAAACTTTTGTTTTTCCTTGAGACATGCTCATTTTGTGTATGAATGGTGGAAGAGTCTTAATATTCTAACACAGCTGTTAAATGCTTATTGTGTCATCTTATGCAGCTATGCTAACAAGGATCTGTATAAAGATCCAACAAGGTAAGATAAATACCAGCATCTCAATTGAGTTGGAAGGGGGGTGTGAACCAGTTTGATTGAATGCCTGCTGGGCCAAGGATATTGCAGTTTTCCCTGAGAAGAGAGTGTGATATTTGGACATGTTACCTGGGTGTGCTAGCTAAAAAGGGTTAATAACTGACCCCAGAACCTGAGGCTGGTAGTTGCTCAGACCCAAGCAAACAGAAGGGTGTCCCTGGTTGTCCCCGTTCATGAACTGCACTTAAAGATTGGGCACTGTGGGAGCAGAGGGCCTGACCCCAGGAGTGAGTTTGTCACAGGGTGTTCAGTCTTTATTAAAGCAGAGCTCAGCTTTCTACATATTGCTGTACAATGTCTATTGGACATTCCATGACATGGTGCACTGTTTGTTGGGATTAGGGCAGGGAAACCAGAGGCAATGTTGGGGCACTCATTATTAAAGCAAGGAACAGCTTTCTACATATTGCTGTACAATGTCTATTGGACATTCCGTGATGTGGTGCACTGTTTGTTGGGATTAGGGCAGGGAAACCAGAGGCAATGTTGGGGCACTCTTTATTAAAGCAGGGATCGGCTTTCTTCATATTGCTGTACAATGTCTATTGGACATTCCATGACATGGTGCACTGTTTGTTGGGATTAGGGCAGGGAAACCAGAGGCAATGTTGGGGCACTCATTATTAAAGCAGAGCTCAGCTTTCTACTCATTTTGGATTTGCCCATTGATACCAGACCTGCTGTACAATGCCTTTTGGACATTCCGTGACATGGTGCACTGTTTGTTGGGATTAGGGCAGGGAAACCAGAGGCAATGTTGGGGCACTCTTTATTAAAGCAGGGATCAGCTTTCTTCATATTGCTGTACAATGTCTATTGGACATTCCATGACATGGTGCACTGTTTGTTGGGATTAGGGCAGGGAAACCAGAGGCAATGTTGGGGCACTCATTATTAAAGCAGAGCTCAGCTTTCTACTCATTTTGGATTTGCCCATTGATACCAGACCTGCTGTACAATACCTTTTGGACATTCCGTGATGTGGTGCACTGTTTGTTGGGATTAGGGCAGGGAAACCAGAGGCAATGTTGGGGCACTCATTATTAAAGCAGGGATCAGCTTTCTACATATTGCTGTACAATGTCTATTGGACAGTCCGTGATGTGGTGCACTGTTTGTTGGGATTAGGGCAGGGAAGCCAGTGGCAATGTTGGGGACTCATTATTAAAGCAGGGATCAGCTGGCTGCACCTCCTCCCTACACACTACATTTTCTAAATCTCAGGATGTGCCAACTGGCTTGCTCTATATGGCCAAAAGCATGCCTCCTTCCCTCCCTCCCACCCTCATTCACTCACTCCTCTCCCTCCCCTCACACAGCTGTAATAAAATTTTTTCTCCTAGGCTTCGGTACTTTGGAAATGGTTCTGCGCAGTTTTCTGTTTATGATTACTGTTCTTTTCGTTGTTCATACCTGCACTGTTGGTGCCTGAGCATTTGTCCCCTTGTGGCTCCTGCATGCAGGGCCCCCAGTAGGATCAGACACCACTCCACTACAAGGGTTGCCTTTAGATCCTATGTTCTCTGGATAACATGTGAGCGCATGGAAAATGCCAGCAGATAAAGTCCCTTAGGTCTATTGAGTCTGCTCGATTGTACAACGATCAGGCTTTAAAGAGCAGATATCCAGTAACTTCTTTTTTTTTTATTTGCAGGTTTTTACCTTTCAGTACTGCTGAGGACAGGTTGGAATTTGTTCCTGCTGGTAATGTAGGCAACCCCAACATCAAGTAAATTGCAGTGACAGTGATTGTCTAAAGTGGAAGACCAGCTACTTTTTTTAAAAAGACACTGCTCCGTGGACCGTGAAACCCGTGCTGATGTGACGTCAGTAACAGTATTCAGCTGACGTTTCATGGGTGTGCTGTTTCAATTATGTGCCCAGTGCTTGTTCATGACAGGGGCAGTGAACGTGCCCCTCCAGGTCATGGCAGTGTTTGATAGGTGGTAGCAGTGTGAGCCAGGTTGAATCTCTTTTCCTGACTGAAAGCCGCCAGCTTAGAGAGTGAGTGAGCGCGAGCGAGCAAGCGATTGTCTGGAGCACACTGCATACCAGAGGAGAAAAAGTAAACAGTTCAAAGTGAGTTTCTCATAAAAAGTGTTGTTTATGTGTCAAATAAAGTGGTTTGATCAGAAATACCCTGTGGTTTCAGTCTATTTCTGCTTCCATTTATGTACTGAGCTCCTTCTACTGTAAGTACAAGCTGTCACCCACGTCAAAAAACTCAGTTTCCCATTTGTGTCTGAGGTAATTTATAAGGTGACAGCCTTGTAGCCTGCAGTTTCACGCTGTTAGTGACTGAATGTCATGATAAAGGACCTATAGTAGCTTGTGAAAACTTTCGGAATGCCTTGTAGTTAGCTACCTTATGTAGCGTGCACGTCTCTCCTCAGATCACATCTGAAAATACTCTGAGCACTGAGCCTGCCAGAAGAGAAGTAGTTACCCTCTACTGGCATGTCTTTTCTCACTTCTTGATCTTTGCCCCTTGTTTGATTTAATGTGCCAGCAGCCGGTGACTTTACTTGTCCGTGTAGACTTCTCGGCTTTCAGGCTTGTACAGGCAGTATAATTACATTGACCGTCACCTTGCAACTGAAGCTTATCTGATGCCTGTGTCAGTTGTGAATTTCTCCCACATCAAACACTGTAACACTGCCTTGTAAATCAAGATGTTCCACACTGTGAATGGGACACTTTTGGTTTTTATCCCTACAAAGATTCTGCTTATGGACACGCGAGTAGCTTCACCCTGAATGCACTACTGTTTATGCTATTACTGCCTCGTGTTTTTTACACTCTACAGACATACATTCATCACAGGCATGTTTGTTTTATTGTATATGATTTTTATATCATGTTTTCATGCTACATAAATGTGTCTAATTACGATTTCAATTAATGTAAGTTGCACATGTAGTTCACTGGCTTAAGACCGTGCCATGTCAAATATCCTCACCTACTACCAGCAAGATAAACTGGAAGCTTCAATTTTTTTTGTTTGTCTGTAATAAATATGTCACTCCAGTTATAGTATGATACTAACTGATATGTTATTGATTTATACTATTTTTGATCCAGCTGTAAGTCTTATTTATATTTTAATAAAGGTGCCATTGTCTCACACTATGAATCTTCTTAAATTCCTCCTTCTGTCTTAACATTTAATTTTAAATCATATCTTAGGAACGAATGAAAGAAAATATAGCAATAAAAGTTACTTTTCAAATACTGTAATCTGATTGGCTTAACTTTATTATGTGATATGTCTCTTACGTGTCACATTTATACATATTTATGTTCTGATAGATGTTTTGCAAATGAATGAAACAAAATATAGCAATAAAAGTTACTTTTCCAATACTTTAATCTGATTGGCTAAACTTTATTATGTGATATGTCTCTTAAAAGTGTCCTATTTATAAATGTTTATATTCTAATAGATATTTTCCAAATGAATAAAATGAAAAATAACCAAAAAAGAAGTAAAAAAAAAATTTAAACAAATGTTGACATCCATTAATTTTGGTTGAACACATGATATCATCTATCCTATTTGGGGGTGTTAAGTGATAATAAATAAATGAATTCCATCACCATTTGAGGTTTAACATGTGAACGAAACAGGGGAGGTACCCAAAGACTGGAGGACAGCAGATGTAGTCCCCTTATACAAAAGTGGGAACAAAGAGGAAGCAGGGAATTACAGACCAGTCAGCCTCACCTCGGTAGTGGGGAAGATCATGGAAGCACTACAGAAGGAGAGATTGGTGGAACATCTGGATGTCAATGGACTACAGGACCCAAGGCAGCATGGTTTCACCAGGGAGGCAGTCAGACCAACCTCATTGAATTTTTTTTGATGATGACTAGGGAGGTGGATCAGGGAGGGCAGTGGACATGGCCTATCTGGACTTCAGCAAGGCCTTTGACACTGTGCCACATAGAAGACTATTACACAAACTGGGGAATATGGGTGTGGGCAGGACAGTAGTGTGGTGGGTAGGTAACTGGCTGGGTGGCAGGACACAGAGGGTGGTGGTAAATGGCTGTCACTCCACAGAGGGAAGAGTGACCAGTGGGGTACCACAGGGATCAGTGCTGGGACTGGTCCCATTCCACATCTTCATCAGTGACATTGCGCAGGACCTAGAAGGCAGAATTTCACTGTTCGCTAATGACACAAAGCTCTGTAACAGAGTAGACACACCAGAGGTTGTAGACAGAATGAGAAGGGACCTGCAGAAACTTGAAGAATGGTCAGGGTTTGGCAGTTGAAATTCAATGCAAGGAAGTGCAAGATAATGCATATGGGGCACAAAACCCTGGCACAATATGTCAGTTGGGGGTGAGGATATAGCATGCACCAAGCAGGAAAGGGATCTTGGGGTTATCATCTCTGATGACCTCAAAGTAGGGGAAACAGTGTGACAAGGCAGCAGGTAAAGCAAATAGGATGCTGGGATGCATAGGCAGGGGCATCAACAGCAGGAAAAGGGAGGTCATAATTCCTCTATACAAGACACTAGTGAGGCCCCACCTGGAGTACAGTGTACAGTTCTGGAGACCATACCTATGTCAGGACATAGACAGGGTAGAGAAGGTTCAGAGGAGGGCAACAAAGATGGTGCATGGATTGCATCACAAGTCCTATGAGAACAGGTTGAAGGAACTGAACATGTACTCCCTGGAGGAGAGGAGGGAGAGAGGGGATATGATAGAGACATACAAGTATCTTACAGGGAGGAACAGGGTGCAGAAATACACTATTTTTAAGAGAAAAAGATGTTCCAGGACTAGAGGGCATGGGATGAAGTTGGAGGGAGGACGATTCAGAGGAAACGTGAGGAAGAATTTCTTCACAGAACGGGTGGTGGACAAGTGGAACACCCTGCCAGAGGAAGTGGTGGGGGCTGAAACAATCACGGGATTTAAGAATGCATGGGATAGACATAAAGGAATTCTGGAGGTCAGGGGTAAGGGGCAACAGAATTCCTGGAAAACATAAACTGAACTTACAAGCTTAAATGGGCAGACTGGGTGGGTCATAGGCCCTTATCTGCCGACACTGTCTATGTATCTATGTATTTATGTATTTTTTTTAATTTATTCAATGCTGCAATCTGATTGGTTGGTGCACATTTTTTGTTTGAAACTAAAAAATTATGTGAGAACCACTTATACACACTTGATTTCTTGTAGAAACCACTTTTAACTTTTTCTCATTACCTGTTTTTTTGCAAATAATGAAGAATTTTGTAATCTTTATGCTGATTGGTTGAATTCAGTAGTATGATAGATCAGTATACATATAAATAGGATCACTACTATCAGGTACATACCCACCGATAAGAAACCTTGGAGTGGCACCAGGTTACATATGTGTGTGTGTGTGTGTGTGTGTGTGTGTGTGCTGCCGTCTGTGTGTGTGTGTGACATAGTGCAGTTGGGTAATCTTTTGTCTATCCTTTTTTGGTGTTTAAAGTAATAATAAATAAATGAATTCACAATTATTTGATGTTTAACATGTTAACAAAATGAAATATGGTACAAAAAATAGTTTTTTGAATTTTATTAAATGCAGCTATCTGATTGGTCAGTGCACATTTTTTGTTTGAAACTAAACAATTATGTGAGAATCAGGTAGAGACCCTTGATTCATTGTAGAAACCAGTGTTTACTTTTCCTCATTTCCTTATACTGTGCAAATAATGAATAATTTTGCATTATTTATGGTGATTGGTTAAAATCAGTGGTATGATTAATTAGTATGTATATAAACAGGATCACTACTACCAGGTACATGCCCCGTGATAAAACCTTAATTGGAGAGGTGCCGGGTTACACGTGTGTGTGTGTGTGTGTGTGTGCGTCTGTGTGTGTGTGACATAGTGCGGTTGGGTAATCTTTTGTCTATCCTTTTTTGGTCTTTAAAGTAATAATAAATAAATTAATTCACCCTTATTTGATGTTTAACATGTGAGCAAAATGAAATATGGTACATGTTTTTAGAATTTTACTAAACGCAGTGATCTGATTGGTCTGTGCGCATTTTTTGTTTGAAACTAAAAAATTATGTGAGAATTAAGTAGAGACACTTGATTCATTGTAGAAACCAGTGTTTACTTTTCCTCATTTCCTTATACTGTACAAATAATGAAGAATTTTGCATTATTTATGGTGATTGTCTCGGGTATTGATGGTACTCCTGTTCTCACCACCGATTCCATCAAATACCTTGGGGTGACACTTGACCCTCGGCTCAATCTTGGTCACCACATCCAAAATGTGTCCAGAGCTGTTAACTTGAAATTGGGTCCGGCTGCTCACCTAGCACTGGCCAGAGGGGTGTTTCTACCATCTCTCTGTTATGGGCTCCTTTTGTTTGCCAATACTTCCAAGATCCACCTCTCTAGGTGGCCCATTGCCTACAATAACATCTGCCATTTTGCTCTTGGAGTCCCTCGTCTCACTCACCGCTGTGATCTGTACAGTAAGCTCAACTGGCTCTCCCCACCTAATTATATGAATTTTGTTGTGGGCTGTTTCACGGGTAAGGTTCTGGGTACTGGCACCTCCCCTGGACTGGCGGAGCTCCTTGTGCCAGCAGCCCCCGCTACCTACCCCCAAAGGTCACTGGGCCCCGCTATCCTTCAGGTCCCTGCTACACATACCAAAATGGGGGACAGGGACTTTGTGTTATGTGCCCGTAGATTGTGGAACTCCTTTCCTGTCCAGGTCCAGACCTCGCCTTCCCAGTCAGGTCTATGCACCTCCCTGTGGAACCACTTGAAGTTCTCATCAGTATGTGACTGTCTTAAACATCCCTGATTAGCCTGGTTCTCTGCACAGTAATCTTGCAAATGTGTAAATTCTGTATATATCTGTATATATTGCTGGTAACGTTGTGTCAGCGACTTTGTACTGTATTACATTGACTGTGTTTACTGTTGTAAGCTGAGATATCTTACTATGTGTGTTATGCTTCTCCTGACACCAGTGTATCTTCCCTACTTGCTTCAATTTGTACTCTGTATGTTCTTTGATTTCCTGTAATTTTGCATTATTTATGTTGATTGGTTGAAATCAGCAGTATGATTAATTAGTATGTATGTACATAAACAGGATGACTACTTCCAAGTACATGCCCCATGATAAAACCTTAATTGGAGAGGTGCCGGTTTAAACGTGTGTGTGTGTGTGTGTATGCATGTGTGTGTGTGTGTGTGTGTGTGTGTGTGACACATAGTGTGCTTGGGTAAACTTTTGTCTATCCTATTTTGGGGTTTAAAGTAATAATAAATAAATTAATTCACCCTTATTTGATGTTTAACATGTGAACAAAATGAAATATGGTTACAAATTTTTTTTTTTTATTTTATTAAATGCTGCAATCTGATTGGTCGGTGCAAATTTTTTGTTTGAAACTAAACAATTATGTGAGAATCAGGTAGAGACACTAGAGTCATTGCATAAATCAGTTTTTACTTTTCCTCATTTCCTTATACTGTGCAAATAATGAAGAAGTTTGTATTGTTTATGCTGATTGGTTAAAATAAGCAGTATGATTAGTATGTATATAAACAGAATTACTAATATCCGGTTCATACCCCCTGATAAGAAATCTTAATTGGAGAGGCACCGGATTACATGTATATGTGTGTGTGAGAGTGTGTGTATATGTGTGTGTGTATATGTCTGTGTGTCTGTGTGTGTGTGTGTATGTGTGTGTATGTGTCTGTGTGTGTGTGTGTGCCTGTGTCTGTGTTTGTGTGTGTCTGTGTGTGTGTGTCTGTGTGTGTGTGTAAGTGTCTGTGTTTGTGTATGTATCTGTGTGTGTGTCTATGTGTGTGTGTATGTGTCTGTGTGTGTGAGTGTCTGTGTGTGTGTGTGTGTGCGTGTGTGTACGTGTGTGTATGTGTCTGTATGTGTGTGAGACATAGTGTGGTTGGTGGGGCGGGAAAGCACCCTGTTACTCACGTCTTGTCAGACCGGAGGTACCGGGCAGGAGAGGGCATATTGGAGGCATGCTCTGGGTGCTCCTTCTTCCTGGGTGCTGCAGGCGTTTGTGTTTTTTTCCTGTGGGGGAAGTAGCACGCTCCCTACACCAAGGCATCACTGCCAGCATCACCACTCCCCCTTCTCTCTATGTCTCCTTTGCACTTGTCATGCCACCAGCTTCTGCCAGATGCCATTCAAGCACTGAGTGCTGACCCCCCTTCCTCCCGGGAGAGGAAAGCTGTCCTGCGTTGCTCAATTGTGATGGTCTAGAGGTGCTCTGAGGTACTCTGCTCTAAAGGTGGTGAAAGAGATGAGTGAAACACCAAGGTCCAAATTATTGTGGATAAGATAACTGTTACCCAAACAAGGAGAGGCAGGAGTCATCCTAGAGATTCAATGCCCACAGGGCAATTATTTTGTATCAAAGGGTAGGGAGACACAGGCACAAGAGGAAGAGAAGTCACCCAAAACAATAGGGTGGCAAATAAGACAGATACTTTATCTATGACTGCTAATTATTTCAACAAGAATCGACTAGATGCTGAGGCCTACTGCCACTCTAATTCTGTAATTATTCTACAATTCTTATTCCTACCAACAAGCTTAGGTGAAGATCCGATGACACACACTACCCACAACAGTATTTGGTTTAGCTATAACTACACACTTCTACCAAAGTCCAGATGTTACAGGAGTCCAGAGGTCTGACATCTTCATGTACACCATTGGTCTACGATGGTAGATACGAGGGGGAAACTACCGAGACAGTAGATGCTAACACAGTTCTCAGCAGGGACCTTGAAAAGGCCACTGGGTGGTCAGAAGTTTGTTAAACAGACCATATGAATCTTCGGCAAAAGCCCACTCTCTCCAAGGCTGCCAGAATAAAAGAACCAGGGCAACTGGTTCCTGAAATAACCCACTGATGGGCTGTTAGATTTCCAACTGAAAACAAAGGGTTACTCGGCCAAAACCCACTTCCAGGGTCACCAAGGATGAAGAGAAATCAGGACCTGTGTGGCAACGACTCCAATGAAGGACTACCACTACCTGAATGATGCTGCAACACTCCAAGGGCCAGCTAAATTTTGAAGGATCTCCGATAGGACCAGGAACCAGAAGAAGCTGTAGAGATGATGGTTGATTCTGCAATCTTGTCACCAGAAACTAGAACAAAAATAAAGAAATGGCAGATGCGTCCCATACTGGGCTTAGATGGACTTGACTTTTGGCAAATGACCAGGGGCACAGACCAGGTTCTCCAGGATGAGCACACTCTTCTGTAGAGGGCGACCAACTTTGGGACATCTGGAACAGGAACCATATGAAACCACACTGGCAAGGCTGTCATGATGCACTTCAGTGGACGTACCTTCAAGCTGTGAAAACAAGAGACGGTGGGTATGACTTGTATGACTGGCGATGGACTCAACTTCGGCGGACAACACAGATGGAGGAGATGATCTGAAGGTCGATCCCACTTGGGTGAAGAATGCTGAGAAGATGTCCTCTTCTGGGCAGAGACTGATTCTGAGTACAAAGTATTACAGGCCACACTATGGGACTGCAGTGTGGTAGAAGATTGAGACTGTCCCCATACACTAGTAACAATGTAGCTGAAAGATGCACCTTTCTGCACTGCCAAGAGGACTGTGGAATGATCTGATAATTTGCCGAGGAAAGGCAAATTATAAATTTAGGGGTCATTATTACAGGTGGGGAAATTGTTCAGGTGCTTGCAGCAATATTTCAAATGCTTACAGCAATAGTTCAGATGCTTAGGGCAATAGTTCAGATGCTTAGGTCAATAATTCAGATGCTTAGGGCAATAGTTCAGATGCTTAGGGCAACAGTACAGATACTTAGAGTAATATTTCAGATGCTTAGGGCAATATTTCAGATGCTTAGGGCAATAGTACAAATGCTTAGGGCAATAGTTCAGATAATCAAAGGCAAATAACCACAATCCTTATACAATACAGTCTTGGCGCTTCCAAGCAAGTTTACAATTTTTCAAGTACTTCAGCAATAACAGAAGTCTGAACCGTACAGTTCTTACAGAGCTTTACATTATTTGAGAATTGAGCACTCTTGGATGGACCCCTTTTCCTAGATGTATGGTCTTCCAGAATAGGATCTGGTACCCCTGAACATTTTGCTAAGGATTCCCTAACCCCTATACTGAGGGTATCACTTGCCCTAGATTAATTGCCAGGAACACCAAAGGCCTAAATGTCTTATTTACTATGGGGCCTATTTGCCTCACTTACTGTCACTAGGCTGGATTGCCCTAACCCGCTATGCCGGAGCTGCCCTTACTACTATTAGGCTGGCTTGTCCTAACACAGTAGGCCTGGAGCTTCCCTGGAACCTTGCTTTACCTTGGGCCTAATGCCCTACATTTACCTTGGGGAAACAACTACTGAGGGGCCCCTTTTTACCTAAATATCCTGCAGTCTATACCTAAGGCAAGCACCCTGGGCACCTGTAAACCCTGAATCTTTTACTTAATTTACATTTCTGGGAATCCCCAACTTTGGGGCATTGCACAATCTTCTCCATCCCCTGCCGACCCCGATGGCCAGCCTTTTCCCATATGTTCTTTGATTCCCCCACTGTTTTTGACTCCACTGGCTCCTAAGGAAGGCAATTCCACATATCCAGAAACCCTTCTGTGAAAATATATTTACTCACACTATCGCTGTGCCATCCACACTCTGTCTTCAGACTGAACCCCCAGTTCTTGCACAGCAGAGCTTTGAATTTTTCTATCCCATGCTAAACAATTGCACAGTGTAATATGTGTGAAGTAAGACATATTACTGACAGATGAAAAACATCTGTGGAACGATTATCTAAGCAGTAAGACATGGCTGAGTCTTGGTAGTGCTGGGATGGTGGGGGGATGGGCGGAGTCAATGGCCAAGGACAGTCCTTTTGGGTCCAACACATCTAAGAATATATGAAGATATGAAAGTAATTATGTGGCACCCTATTATACATAATTTCCCAGTTCCAGACTATCTATGACAGGATGAGAAACATAGGTAAGAGTATGTCACAAATGTGAATACTTCTCACTACTGCCTGGTAAAGTTAATAAATGAATAACTGACTGTGTAAATGAATAACCATATGCATAGAAACAAACTGAGGAGGTTAATATGGAGTGTCTGATATCAAATGATTCATCATCATCAGTAATGCATGTTGTTTCTTATTTATTGTGTGAAACATTGGCTGTATGGGACATTTGGTCATGTACCTACTCAATAATATATGTTTATTGTTCACTGTGTAATGTTTGTATGACTATTAATCATATATTTAACTTCATACCATAGGTGCCATAGTTACTGTGATATCACCAT
Source organism: Neoceratodus forsteri (assembly GCA_016271365.2). Classification (NCBI taxonomy): domain Eukaryota; kingdom Metazoa; phylum Chordata; order Ceratodontiformes; family Ceratodontidae; genus Neoceratodus; species Neoceratodus forsteri. The sequence continues at coordinate 5,167,166 of CM057449.1, read as the reverse complement.
TGAGTGAGATGCCAAGATGCTGTGCTGTAGGGGTTGTGGCAATACACCCAGTAAGACAGTCAGTCTTCACATTTGGCCACAGGATCCATCTCTACGTGATGGCTGGGATGAGTTTGTAAGAAAAACACGTAAGAATTGGGAAGGTGGCAGTTCTACATCTGTTATTTGTGGATAACATTTTGTTGCACCTAGAGACTTTGTAGGATTTCAGCACTGGAAACTAGGATTTAAAAAACTACATGCCCTTGTAAAAGGAGCGTGTCCATCAAGGTTAAGAACAGACACCGTAACTCATCCCTTCAAGTGTTCTACTGCGAATGAATCTGAACGTCATCAGCATGACAAGGAAGATTATTTCCCTGATGCAGCGGTGAGTATATCACCCTTGTTGATGGCTACATTTTACAAGACAGCAAAATGTGCTGTAATTATATGAGATAAGGAGGGAGTGGTTGTGGTGGGTAAATTGTGTCTGGTTAAAATACATAATGGGTAGCGTCAAGGTTGAATTTGTAATTTATTTATGTATGTATTACCAGGATATTATACTGTACAAATCTGCTCATCTACAGATGTATCAACTTACAGCTGCCCCCCCATCCCATACTGTCCCAACCCCTCATAATGCTGCATACTGTTGTACAGGATGTCACCTCCTTATTAACCTTATGGAGCCTCTTAAGATATTTAAAGGTTTCAGACATATTCTCCCATCCCTCCCACATCTAGGGAGTACCTTTCCAGCTCATCCAATCTATCCCATATGACTTGCCTCCAATCCCTTCATCATGTTGGTCACCCGACTTTGCACCCCTCAAACAATGTGATGCCCTTATTCAGGAATGGGTGCCAGTCTGGCATGCACTGCTCTGTGTGCGGCCTGACTGGGTATCTGTACAAGGGAAGAATCATCTCCTTGTATCTGGATGAGATTACCCTCGCTAAACATCTCAGCATCCTGTTGGCCTTTGATGCTGCCTTCTTGTACTGAGCTGAGTTGTTTATGCTGTCCAACAACCATCAATGTATCATCTGCAATTAGACTTAATCTTCTCAGGACCATGTCTGAGATATCAGCCTATAGTACTTCATAGTAATGCAATGTCTTTAGAATATGAACATTCATTCAGAATGTATCTGTTCAGACTGCCAGATTTTATAGCAGTACATATATACTGTCTCAGTATATGTCTTCCTTTTTAATTTTCTCATTTACTGTAGATAATGTGCTGATGTTAAAACTTATTTTGTGTTATTGTTTCTGTTGTTGCTAGGTATTGCATCAACCAATTTTGCAAATAAACAGTTATGCTGATACATACAGTCAGGAAGAAATTATTCAAGACAAGGTTGCACAATCTGTTGGGATGGCAACATGCACTTCAGACAGATTGTCACAATGAAAACATGGAAATCTTTTCATCACATATTCATGCGTTCGATCACTCGTACTCAAAGACTTCAGCTCATCGTACTTCAGTAGATCACAGAACACAATGCCATCTTAAAAAGAGACGGCGAAGCTTTGGTAAGTTACATAACAGAAATGCATATAATATTACTGTGGTCAGAATAATAGCATTTTGCTAACTGATTGTCAGTGACCCATATATAGGGTGGCTATGTCTAACTGTATGGCCACTTCATGTACCAGAAGCCCAGCCTTTCCCCCACATGCCCTGGACCACACTGGCTCTACCCCATCCTGATACCGCCCATGTGTGCAACCCTCCCAACCCAGCACCATACTTCCACCCCTCTGCCATCATTCATATGTGTTAGTGCTGTTTCCAGCATTGCCATTGGCACAGCTCTCCACTCACTGCTTCGGCTGCCAGCCATCTGATGTATGACGGGACATACAGACGATGCATGCCAAAATATGTCAGATGCCTGACAACTTTGGGGGGTAGCATGTGTGCCGGGTGCGTTTTTAGGAGTTAACTGATATTTCAAAAATTAAATGAGATGAATCCATTATACATTTATTTGCTGTGTGTCAAGCTTTTAAAAAATTATTTCATGATTTTGTTACTATTACTTACATGATGTACTCCAGAAATAGATGCAAATATATGTTTTTTAAATTCACATAGGGATACAGAGATCTGACTATCAACAGATAGGAAAGTCAAATAAGCCAGTCACATCATGCGATTTTGGTGTGCAATGCCAGATTATAGGAGGGCCTCTTATAAAGATTCTAAAATCTAATGTCAATGAAATCTAGACTTAGAAACATAGAAACATAGACTTTGACCGCAGATAAGGACTGCTAGGCCCATCTAGTCTGCTCATTTCCCTACCTACAGGATAGGCCGCAGATCCTAGTTAACCAACAACCTATTTCTTCCTACCCCCATAAGAATTGCCTTATGTCTGTCCCATGCATTCTTGAATTCTCCCACAGTTTTAGACCCCACAACCTCCTCTGGAAGACTGTTCCATGCATCCACTACCCTCTCTGTGAAATAATACTCTCACATTGTCCCTGAACCGCCTCCTTCTATCTTTTAAATTGTGTCCCTTGTTCTTGCACGTCTCTTTTCTGAAAGATGCTACCCTCTTGGACTTTGTTGATTCCACTGAGGTACTTAAAAGTTTCTATCATGTCCCCCTTCTCCCTTCTTTCCTCAAGGGTATACATATTAAGCTCCTTTAGTCTCTCCTCATACGGCTTCTCTTGCAGACCTTGCACCATTTTAGTTGCCCTCCTCTGGACTGCCTCTATCCTGTCTATGTCCTTGCAGAGATGGGATCTCCAGAACTGGACACAGTACTCCAGATGGGGTCTCACCAACTGTCTGTACAGAGGGATAACAACTTCCTGTTTTCTGCTGCTGATGCCTCTCCCTATGCATCCCAGTATACCCCCAGCCCTCCCTACTGCCTTCTCACATTGCTTGCTAACCTTAAGGTCATCTGATATGATTACCCCCAGGTCCCTTTCCTTTTTTGTTGTTGTTACTACCTCCCCCATTCTGTATTCTTCCCTGGGTTCTTGTTTCCCGTGCATTATTTTGCACTTTTTGCATTGAACCTTAGCTGCCATACTTCGACCATTCCTCCAACCCTGACAAATCCTTTTCATCCTTTCCACGCCCTGGTATCAACCCTGTTGCAGATCTTTGTGTCATCTGCAAAAGGCATACTTTCCTTCCAGTCCCTCTGCAATGTCACTGATGAAGACATTAAAAGGACTGGACCCACTGAACCCTGCGGTACCCCACTAGTAAACCCCTTTCTTCAGAGTGGACTCCATTTACAATTACCTTCTGTGTCCTGTTGTCCAGCCAATGTTTATTTGAGGCTACCATTCTGGGACCCTCTCCCAGGCTGGTTAATTTGACTATTAATCTTTGTGTGGGATTGTGTCAAATGCCTTGCTAAAGTCTAGGTAGGCCATGTCAACAGCCCCTCCCTGGTCTACTACTTTGGTTGCCCAGTCAAAGAAATCTATTAGATTCTTCTGACATGACCTTCCCACTGTGAATCCATGCTGCCTTGGTTCCTGTGCTCCACTAGCCTCTAGGTAAGCAACTATTCTTTCCTTCAGAAGTGACTCCATCACTTTCCCTACCACAGAGGTCAGACGGACAGGTCTGTAGTTTTCTGCCTCTGTCTTGGTCCCACTTTTGTGAAGGGGAATCACATCCGCCTTCCTCCAGTCCTCGGGTACCACACCATCCTCCCATGATTTATTAAAAAGAGTAGCCAGTGGTTTCACTAGTTCCTCCCTTAATTCTTTTATAATTCTGGGATGAATTCCATCAGGATCCATTGCTTTGTCCACCTTCAGTTTTAGGAGTTCTTGCAGAACCCTTTCTTCTGTGAAAGGACTGGGATCACTCTCCTATCAAGAGTGCTTCTGTTAATTGGATTAGGCACTTCCCCTCCTCTTTCGGAATACTGGCAGAAAATATTCGTTCCAGTATTCCTGCTTTTCACTGTCCCCCCTCTGCCCACCCATCGTTCATTCTATTCAGCCTCACTATCCCTCCCTTTGTCTTTTCTACGCTCGCTGATGTACCTGTAAAGGTTTTATCCCCTCTTAACTGAGTTGGCTATCTTTTCTCTCAGTTTGGGCCTTTCATATTCTGACTTCTCCATGCTTCCTTCTGCCTTAACTTGGTACAGCTGTCTGTCCTGCTCCTCTGTGTTTCCTTATACTCCGGAATGCTATCTTTTTCTTCCTGACTTTCACAGCCACCTTTTTGAGAACCATAGTGGCTTTTTCTTTCATTTTGATTTGTTTATTTGCTTCACACAAAGGCTTGTTGCCTCTGTGATTGCAGTTTTGATAATTCCCATTGTTGCTCCACACCTCCTTCTAGCCTGTTTGCTAGTGCTTTTCTGAGGCACCACCCATCTTGCCAAAGTCAGCCTCCCAAAGTCCAGTACCTCAATTTTGTATGGCTTGACTCAGCTGAGTTTAACGTGAACCACACTTTTGATGGTCACTTGTCCCCAGATGGCAACCCATTTCTAGATCTGAGATCCTCTCACTGCCTCCATTTGAGAGTACGAGGTCTAAGATTGCTCCCTCATGAGTGGGTTCCGAAACTAGCTGTCTAATGCCTGCCACCTGTAGGGCATCAAGAATGGCCCTGCTCTTGGATGTGGCTGTAGCAAATGTGCTCCAGTTAACATCTGGCATATTCAGGTCTCCCATCAACAGTATCTCCCTTCTCTGCCATTCTAAGAATGCCTCTATCATATCCTTGTCCATTCCTTCCCCTGACATGGGGTCTGTACACAACCCTGTGCGGATTGTGGTGCCTTTCCAGTCTCCAAGGTGACCCACAGTGCCTCCTCTGCTCCCTGTTTACTCTTTTGTTCAATTGCTTTTATCCCTTCCTTTACATAGAGAGCTACTCCTCCCCCTCTTCTCCCCTACCTGTCTCTCCTGTAGGTTATGTACCCTAGCATGTTAACATCCCAGTCATGGTTCTCTGTGTACCATGTTTCTGTGACTGCTATGATATCCAGGCATCCCTCTTCCATTAAGGCCACCAGCTGAGGGAGCTTGTTGCCCAGACTATGGGCATTGGTACTCATTACCCTCCATTTCCCGATGGCCTTACTCCCTTTGCCCCATCCCTGTCCTTCTTGCCTTTGTCACTTTCTCCATTTATCCCTGCCCTTCTCCCTATCAACACCTCTATGTTGGTGTTTGCCATGACTTACTACATGATTATTTGGGGGCTAGGATTTTCCTGCTTCTTTCCAGTGCCTCCTCTTGGCTAGTTTAAAAGCTTGCCAATGAAGCATTTAAACCTATCACCTAGGATCCTGTTCCCTCCCAGACAGACGCAGCCCATCATGCCAGTATAGGCTTGCATCACTCCATGTGGACCCCCAGTCCCCAATGAAGCCAATCCCTGAGCTCCACACCAGTTTTTCAACCACTGATTGAATCCATAGTGCGGAACACCCTAGCCTCTCCTATGCTATAGATGGGTAGCACCTCCCGGAAGGTTACCACGTGCTACTTGACTCAAGGCCCTCCCCAATTCCACAAACTCTTCCTGCACTTCTCTAATCCTTTCTCAGCCAGGTCATTTGTCTCTAGGTGGACAATGACATCCAGCTCCTCCCTGTGCAGCTGCTCCGCAATCCTGAGGATTCACTCCTGTCCCTCCTAGCCATGGCACCAGGCAGGCACCTTACCTTCCTCTCCCTTCCTCCCCAGTTCAACCTTCCTAATCGGAGTCCCCACCTGAGTTGTTTCCTTCTGCAGGGTCCCCTACCACCATCCTGTTGGTCTCCTTTGTGGAGGTTCCCAGCATCCTCCTTGGTCTCCACTGTGGGTGCCTCCATAGAGGAACCACACTTTGCTAGAATGGCATAGGAATTGTGGAGAGGTACAACTGGAAGGATGCACCTCTGTTCCACCACCTTCACCCTTCCTGAGCCTACTGTGGTCCAACCACTCCTCTTTCTTGGCAACCTCTGAGGCAATGGCAGTGGCACTGGTGGTCTCTGGATGGAAGAGGAGGTCCCACAATCCTGGCCAACTCAGCCTGAGATGAGCAACCTCCTCAGCCCAGAGAGGTGCCTACAGATTGGACAACACCGCATCCTCCAGAACATCTCCGGAAGACTGCTGCTCCACAGCCACTGCACTGCACCACCCACCATGTCTTATTTCTGGCCCTTAACTGTTTGAATCCTTACTCTTTCCTCTGTTTTTTCTCTCTCCTTACTTTCTGCCTGTGTGCCTTTAAGCTCCTGATTGTCCTGTTCTGAGACAAGAATATCCTGTATTCTCAGTAGACCACTTACTTGCTTAGGAGGCAGACCTCCAGCAGTTAGAGAGGGTCGAGAGCTATTCTTGCCCTTCTAGGATGGTGGGTCCTTGGAGTTCGGTGATCACTCACTTCCTGCCCCTAAACAGGAAGTTCCTGTTGTCAGTCAATCCTGTGCCTATAAAAAATAGAACTAGCTTTGGGTGGAGGGAGGAAGGAGGCAATATAGTCCCAGTAGAGAGGTTCAGTCACACAGCAGTCCTTTCTCCTGGTGTCTTCTGCCAGTTATTAGCAGAATATTTCTAAGGCAGTCTTTAAATGTAGCTTCCTTCTAGCTAAGCCACTACCCCTACTTACCAGATCTTTCTACAAGTAATTTAGACCTCACAGCAGTTAAGTCCCTTCAGTCACCTGAGATTTACACCTAGATAACTCTTCAGATACTCATTCAGTTCAGTTAACCCAAACACACACTTTTTTTTGTTTTGTATATTAGTTTTTTTACCCTAAATTAAAAGTCCAAGTACAAAAGTTGTTCTACTTTAGTCCCAGCAGAGAAGTTCAGTCACACAGCAGTCCTTTCTCCTGGTGTCTTCTGCCAAGCTATTAGCAGAATCTTTCTAAGGCAGTCTTTAAATGTAGCTTCCTTCTAGCTAGGCCACACTCCCTACTTACCAGATCTTTCTACAAGTAATTTAAACCTCACAGCAGTTAAGTCCTTTCAGTCACCTGAGATTTACACCTAGATAACTCTTCAGATACCCATTCAGTTCAGTTAACCCAAACACACACTTTTTTTTTGGTTTGTATGTTAGTTTTTTTTTACCCTAAATTAAAAGTCCAAGTACAAAAGTTCTTCTACTTTAGTCCCAGCAGAGAAGTTCAGTCACACAGCAGTCCTTTCTTCCGGTGTCTTCTGCCAAGACTGAAAATTTTTCAAGTGAAACTAATGAAACTTCCTTAGAAAACGCATCCAGTCTTGGCCAAGATCCAGACTATATACCAAGCAGTCTAAAGAGTGTTGATGAAGAAATTGAAACAGACATTAAACGGAATGGTTCCTCTTCTAAAGATCATTGTAGCCCAACAACAGATGAGAAGTTCATTATCTGCAAGATAATTTGCTTTGCCTTTTTCAAGATATGTGTTAAATGTAATGGTGTCACTAATCCACAAATATTTAGACATTGTGGAACTGCAATTCACTTTGAGCAGATATGTACTGAATGTGTTATCTATCTAACATGGGTGAATCAACCATATAGGCTATATTATATCTTTGCAATCTCCTTATTTTCCAGTTCCATATTATTTTCAAGGTAACCTCCTCAAAAGTATTTAATTTCTTAATCTTTTAAAAGTTGCTATCTACTCGAAGAACACTTTCTTCAAGCATCAACATCATTATCTGCAACCGGTGATATTCAAACAGTGGAAAATGCAGCAGGATGGTATGATAGATCAGCCTCACAGTATTGATGGTGGTCTTGTGCAAGCTGGGGATGGGCGTTCTGATAGCCCAGGTCACTGTGTGAAGTATGGTACTAATAGCGTGACAGAGCAACGTATCAACAGAGAACTGAACATTGAGATTGTGCAGGTGCAGTATTAATCCAATCGCCATTGCTACATTGTGCATATATAAATGGTTGAACATTAGTGAAATAATTTTGTTATAAAGCGGGTCTGAGAAATGAAGCTTTGGATTGGCTGCTGTAAACATTCTACTCAGCCTTATGTTAATCTTTTATTAACATACAAGCAGAGCTTAATCATATGCTGAATAAGGTTTAACTCAGTTTAAAAACATGTTTATATATATAAAGGCCTCTCAGGGATTTATGTTACAGTTTAATTTAGGGGTGTGGCTCCTCCTACTACCTCGTGCCACAGCACCCTGGCTTGCGATTAACAGTTCCATTAACATAACCCCTGTCATGCCTTATTGCTTAAATATTTTATATAGGAAAACTATGTAACATGTTTAGCAAATTTCAATTTGAGCATTTAATAGAGCCAAGTGATACATTTGTCATGCATATTATATAGCAAAACCACTGGTTTGTTTAAGGACAATTATGTAGAATGGGTATGGGGGTAACCCAAGATAAATATTAATCAGCATGAAATGTTGCAGCTGAAGAGAGACTTTACTTAATTGAATACACTGAATACTGAGGTTTGCAAAATATTCTAATAGCAACTGATGCTATAAAATAATTGTGAAACATAAAGAGCAAAATGAAAAATATAATTAAAATAACCAAATTTTTGGGGGTACTTCAGAGCAATGAAGTAAAGAGATAGTACCTGGTGTGGGTTAGAAGGGTTGAAAGTCTAAAATGGTTGAATACATATCAAGAAACAATCATGAAATAAATAGTTTATCACTGATCGGCACAGACAAATTGCTAAATGGGTGAAGAGAAAACCTGCCCAACACAAAACACCAATGTGACATATGGCATGTTGCTAAGAGTAAGTTAATAGCGGACAAGTTTAAAAAAAATGGACTGAATGCTGGTAACTAAGGGTTAACTGAAAGAGAGAGAGACATATCATTTATTATTTCAGATGGTATAATAAATGTTAGTGTCATCTTAGAGTGCATAGTCAATGACATTGTAGAGGCGGTCGTGAGTACAGAGACAAAGACAGTTCTTTACTTCCACCATAACACATAAGTCAGGAAAGGCATTTTATGCATCCAAAATCCCCCATGGCCTGTAACTATTCTCTCACCCCCGTGTACACATAGTTGGGTTTTTCCCACTAGGTATAACACACATTGCTGGAGAAGTTAAATTTCTCAATTTCAGGCAGTAGGACCACCTATCCACAGTATCCAGGTCCCCTTTGCATATGAACATACTTAACATATGACGCTACAGCAGATAAAGGCCTAGAGGTTTATTAAGTCTGCTCTGAATGTGCAGCTAGCACTTTTATCTCTGCAGCTGCCTCCTTCCACCCTTCCCCTTTCATTAACCCTCCCTTGTCCTGTCCTATCCCCTTTGAAGCAGTCCACTGTTCTACTGGATATCACTTCTGCAGGTAACGCATTCCACCCAGCCACCGCCTCTTGTAAAAGTGTCTCCTCATCTCCTTCTGAACCTTCCTCCTCCAGTCTCATATCATGGCCCCTGGTGGCCCTCCCTCCTTACTTTGAACAGCCCTCTGTACCCATCTTGTATATTCCTTTTCATGTATTTAAAGGTTTCAATCATGTCACCCCTGCCCTCCTCCTCTCCAGGGAGTACATGTTACCAAGTCCTTCAATCTCCTTCATGCGATAAGTCCCCAGCCCCTTGATCATCTTTGTCACCTCCTGCTTCTGCACCCCTTCCAGTGGGGTCTCTAATGTCCCTCTCAGATACAGGTGCTAGTACTGCATGCAGTACTCCAGGTGGTCTTAACTAATGACCTATACAGTGGCAGAATTTACCTCCTCCCTCCCTCGAGGCAGTACTCCTTGTAATGCAAATCCCAGCATTTTTGTTGGCCTTTGAGCCGCCTTCCCACATTGTGCTGAGTTGAGTTCTATTGGCCCTGTAATGAGCACGCCCAGATCATTTCTCCTCCTCTGTCTGGCTAGCTGCACTCTCCCAGCTAGCTGGTGACTCCTCCTTGGGTTCTTCATCTCCAAAATGCAGCACTTTGCACTTTTTGGCATTAAACCCCAGTTGCCAGGTTTCTGACCGTGTTTCAAGTTTTGACAGATCATCCTGCAACCCCTGCCATCCCTCTAGGTCATCCACCACTGTGCCTATCTTTGGTATCAATCAGCAAACAGACTGGATCTTGCTCTTGATGTCCCATGATATGTTTGGTAGCCTGAATATCCCAAACAACACTGGTCCCAACACTGAGCCTCTGTGGGAACAATCGGGCCATCACTGCCCTGGGTGTGAGCTCCCACCCACCACCACCCTCTGTTGCTTTCCCTGGAAGCCAGTTTTTCCTACCCATCTCACCGAAGCTTTGCACCTGCCCCTGTGCCTCACTAACTTACTTCCCAGCCTTCCATGCAGCACAGAGTCGAATGCCTTACTGAAGTCCAGATACAGACATCCACTGCATGGCCCCTGTCCAGTTGCCTAGTTACCTCAGTCACAGAACTCCACCAGGTTGGTTTGGCAGGATCTGCCACATGAAGCCATGCTGTCTGCTGTCCTGTAGTCCTTTGGCCTCTAGGAGGGCCACCAGCTTCTTGCTTCAGGATAGTCTGCATTAGCTTAACGGCTGATGGGATGTGAGGCTCACTGGTCTGTGGTTTCCTGGTGTTCAATCCTTGGAACACTCTTGTGGAGGGGGCACCACATGAGCTATCCTTCAGTCCTGAGGTACACCTCAATGTAGTGAGGCATTAAATAGGTTCGCCAAAGGTCCCTGCAAGGACCTCTGCCAGCTCTTTCAGTACCCTGGGTGGGATGCCATCTTGCCTGGCACCTGTCCATCCTCAGTGCCTTCAAACCCTCTCGAACTCTGCTTCTCCATGATTTTCCCATCTGTCACCATTCTCCCCTGTTTCTGCTATTTTCTCCCACCTTTTGGAGTCACCTCCCTCCTCTTTTAGTAAATACTGAGCAGAAGTATCATTTAGTAAGCTTCTGCCTTTATCGCACTCCTAGCTTCCACCCAGCCCTCCTTCTCATAGTTACTACGTGGTCCTTATGTTCCTTTTTCTCCCTGATGTACTTTAAAGAAGTCCTTCTCCCTTCTTAATGCCTTGTGCCAGCCTGAGTTCCATAGATGTTTTGGCTCCTTTACTGCCTTGTGTCACCTCCTTCGATTCCTGTCAAGTACTCCTCCCTGTCCTCCCTCTCCTGTTTTCTTGTACTTCCTAAAGGCAGCTCTTTTCTTCCTTACCTTTCCATGACCTCCTTTTGCTCAATCAGCTCAGTTTCTTAGCCCCAGCTCTCTTGCTCTGGGCTTTGTAGCAGGTTTTAAGGTTCTCCACTATCCTCTAGCTCTTATGAGTTCCCACCCTCCTGCTAGTGTCCATACTAGATTGAATTCTGCCAGGAACCCTTTTTACCAGTTCCTCTATCCTCCCAAAGTCAGTCCTCCTGAAGTCCAGCACTCTTGTCTCCAGATTCTGCTCCTTCCTTGCCCATATCCAATGTGAGGCATACTGAGTGGTGGTCACTCCTCGACAGTGGTTCCTCCACTGTGATTCTCTCACAAAGTCCCCATTTGCCAGCACAAGGTCAAGGCATTCCCTAACCTGGTTGGTTCACTGACCATTTGCAGCAGGAAGCTGTCCTGAAGGCATCCAGCAGTACCTGCTCCCTTCTGTTCCTGGTTGTTGGGGTACTCCAGTCCACTCCTGGCATGTTGAATTTCCACAATCACTACTCATTGGTCACTTCTTCTCACAGGTCCTGCTGATCTGTCCCAACTTAGTTCCCTGTTCACTTCCTCCATTCGAGATGGTGGCTCTGTACAGCACTCTCATTCTAAGAATCCTATTCTTGGAATCCTGGATTTGCATCCAAAGTGACTCCTGTACTACACCTCCTCCCTTCCTCCCTTACACACTTCACGTCCTTCACTTATAGTGCTACCCCTCTTTCCCAATCACCCTGTCCCTCATGAAATAACTCTGTACCCTGGTACAGACAGGTCCCAGTCATTGTATTGGTGGCCCATGTTTCTGCAATGTCAACTCTCTCCTCTGCCATGAGAACCTGTAACCTGCAGTTTTCCTCCCAAGGCTCCTAGCATTAAGGGTAACCACCTTCCACTCTTTCCCCCTCCTGTCCTGCTCCCTTTCCTAGCATCACCAATAAGTACTTGCCATTTGTCCTTTGTGACTGTTATGGGGTTAAGCTCATATGGTTTCCCAACCTAGTGGTCTCTGCATTATCTCTTCCCAGCTGCCACCTCCCCCCACTCCCTAGTTTAAATTCTTCACTTACCTCCTATGTACTCCTCCTCTCCTCTGTTTCAACACTTTGTTTCCCTCCACACTCAAGTGTAGTCTGTCCTGGTATAGAGACTACTGCTCCTTCCAGGTCTCTCCCCACCCCTCAACAGCCCATACCTTTAGCACAACACCAGGTTCTTAGCCATCCATTAAATTCCTATTCTCAGCTTTTCTTGTTGTGTTTGCCTTTGGCACCGGAAGCTATCTCTGAAAAAGTTACTGATTCTTCCCCTCACATAATTTGTGCTAGTTCCCTAAACCCTCTCTGGACTATATCTACTGTCTTGTCAGCCAGGTCACTTGTCCCAAGACGAGTAATTAATGAGGTTTGTCCCTACCCCCTTTCTAGCATGTTTTAGGAACAGATTGTCCCACCTTTCCTCGGCTGTCATTTCTGGCATGGCCTCTGACCCAAATGTGACTATGCCTCCCTTCTTTGTGTCACACCCTACTTCTGATTCCTCTCTTAGTGCTGAGTCCCCAGCACTAAGATTCCACCCCTGTTACTCCTGTTTGCTCCCATCTACTTCCCTCTCATTTCCAGCTCCCTCCTTCCTCCTGCACATTATTTCCCCTTACCCCTGCTATTCTCCCAGAGAATCCCCTCACTCCAGTTTGGTCCAGACATTTATCAATTATCTCCTCTACTTTCATCATTTCCTCCTCCACCTTCTTCCTCTCTAGCAGTGCAGAGCTGTTTTCTGAAGACCCTTCACAAATGCCTCTCCCTCTCTCTCTCTATAGTAACCTTTTCTCCTTTCCACTCCATGACTTTGCCACTTCTTCACCTGCGCCACAAGTCCTCTCTCCTTCCATTTGTCTTCTCTGACCTGCTCGGCAATCGTTTCCTGGCCTGGGCCCCTTTGTCTCTGCTTCCTTCTTCTGACCCTCTCTCTCACCACTGTTGGTTTAATGTTCTCCCCTCATCTCCCCTTCTTCCTCCTCCAGTATTGGCTAAACCCACTCTCAATCTGCCTTGCTCTGTCTTAGTTCCTCCTGCAGACCCTCAATCTCCTTTCTAAGTTTCTCTGTGTAGTTTCCCGCACACTCAAGCATCTTCCGGACCTCAGGCAATTTTTTAGAAAGATTGGTGCACCGCAGTTGTTGCAGACTCACCCTACCCATTGCTGTCATTGCCCACCAGCGACCCCCACCCTTCCAGCGATGCAGGATACCAAACACTCCCCAAGTCTCCCTCCCCTCTATCAGTGCAAAACATTTTCTTTTATTTCCCTTACCTCCTTTGTTGCACACGTTTAGATATATTGAGCAATTGCTTTTTATATTCCTATCCTTCCTATCTACACTCAAAAAAGACTTTTAAGTAGCTATTGCACAACCTTCTTCAAACTCCTCACTCCTCCTTCCCCAATGCAATAGCAATGCGGTTAGCAGTAATAGAAAGCCCTAGATTTGCATTTACTTCCCTTCCACTAAGATAGCAGTCACCTGTTCACTTGCTGCTGTTCCTTCCTGGATGTCTGCTTCTGGCTATGACAGGTGGCATATCCTTTGCCCTGCTTGAGGGGAAGTTATGTCAGAACCCCTGGCAGTAAAGGGAAACTGCGGACCAGGGTGGTGAGTGAGGGTTTTGGTGGTTACTTCAGCCAAGACTTCCAGAAACAATCAGGTAGCTGAGGCCTCTGGTCAGACCACTTAGCACCCTTTCCCACTCTGCACTAAAACTTTGCAGCTAGTGAAGCCAGCAACAATGAATCATAATTCTACTCAAAGCTCCCCAAATAGGTTTCATACCCAAAGAAACAGGACTTTAATTCAAACAGCTTCCCAACAACACATCAAATAGGCTTGGAATTGATTATAGGTCTACCAATTCAAAGAAACAGATCCAGTTAAATCACACCAATTATATTTTAAAATAGCGAAATAGCCTCCCACAAATGCAGCCTAGCCACACAGTGAATCATCAAACAAATGCAGGACTCCCCTCCTCCTCCTCTTCATCATTGCTCCCAGCTTCAAATTCCTTTGCTGACATCCAGGAATAGTACTGTTCATCCACTGGTCTCCCCGATGAGTGCGATGTCACCCACTCATAGAACTATACAGGTTTGTTTTGACACAATCTACCATGCACAAACCCATGCTGCCAGTCTATCCTCAACCTTCACCACCAACGCTTTTGAAAAACATAGTGTTTTTTCTTTGTATTGATTGTTTTATTTGTTTCACTGCAGCGTTGTGTTTTTCTATCTCAGTTTTTTTTATTTTATTAGCAGGACACAGTACAATAACATATTATATGATGACCAATAATTTATCTCAAAAGGTGCTGGGGAAAAATTGGATACTGTAGCAATGCAGAAAGAGGTGAAGACATTGGTTTATGGTGTGCATCTATTGTAAATCATGTGTACTGGTGCGTGCTTCTAGTGTTGAGCAACGTGGGGAAGTATTAATAGTAGCAAATGGGAAGGTGTACTAAATCATGTGATGAATATTCATGAGGGTCCCTATGACCTCTGAGAAATGTCCACATGATTAATTCATGGAGATGAAAGGAATACAGTGGATCGTACATGAATATACCCATATCACCTGTGATTTCAAATCAGGTACCCATATTATGAATAAGTTGTAATGATATATACAAATGTATCCAGCACAGATCTTTTTCAATGTTAAAGTTCAAATTTTATAAAATAACATTATGGCTTAATGGTCCCTCAACTATATAATTACTTTCAAAAACTCAATTAAGGACATGGAAAAATCTGCTCTTAGACTGCTCTTCAATTTGGTTATTGTCCTTGTGAAGGTGTAATTCCTCCAGTGTACTCATGTATCTATAGAAAGTCATGTCACCTTCTTTACTGTTTTGTGCTAGTGTTTCCTCAGTTTGGGCTTTTGGCCTGCCTTACTCCCTTCCTGCTTCCCTTAGGGAAGTTTGGTATGTTTCTCTATCTTCATACTTCTTCTTTTGCACTTCATTTTCCTCTCTAACACAATAGGATGTTGATTCATGTATTGCATCCTTAATGCTTTGCCCACTTTGCCTGTACTCCTCACCTGTATTTCTTCTTGTCAGGTCTAGCTTAACTCTGTTGGCTATCTTATCAGAGTCTCTTGTTGGTTGTTGTACTAGATGCTTGAAGCCCTCCCCCCTCAGGGAATCCATCATGTGTCTAGTTCTGGCAGATGTTCCTGCTAATATTGATCAATCTTTATTCGGCATGTTGAAGTCTCCCATTATCAGAACCTGTCATTTAGTTGTCAGGTTTTGCATATCTTCAAACAGTAATCTGTCTATGTTGGCAGGTATATTTCTGTGTGCTTCACTGCTATTATTTATAACATTGCTCTAGTCCATGTGATAATTTCTGGATAGATTCAAAGTTGCCGTGAAACTTGAGAGCAATTGTGTTGAACAACATGTTGGTTAATGACATAAAGTGTCTACCTACTAACTTTCAGACTGCTAACTTGGAAGCATTCCACAGCTTGATTCTGCATTTTGCCCCAAGCACACAACATTTTCTAACCTGGGAATGCGCTCTCGGTATGCATCATTAAATAGGTTGTTTTTAAATGTCATGATTTAACATGCTACATCCTTACAAACAAAGTTGCATATTAACAAGTGTGTGTTTAGTCTAATTTGGCAGGTATGCACTTGAATGAAAATGTAAACAGAGAGCAATCGGTTCAGCTGGACGGTGAGCCACAATATCTTATTAGATTCCCAAAGTTTAAAAAGGGTGGATACACTTGTAAAGCTTCTAAAGAATGCTACACATATGGTAAGATATAGTCATTGTGTTTCATGTTTTATCTAACCCCACAGTTTCCAGAATAGGAACAATTTTTTTTATTTTTTTTATTTACAGTTCAAATGAAACATATTGCAATTCATTATTTAATAAAATGATTTTAAAAAGCCTAAAAAGGACACCATGCACTATAACAAATACCAAATGGGTAACCCCATGCAGAACCGTGTGTTCTTCCATCTCAGGGTCTGATTCCACAGGACCTCTCACGCTTCACTCCCGAGGTCAAAAGGAGTAAGACCCCTCTGTGGCAGAACACACTGGTTCTGCATGGTTACCCATTCGGGTTGTCTATATGGACTAATATAGAAGGTGTTAGGAAATGTTTTTGTGTTGTTTATAGTATTACATTGATTGTTGCACAAGTGTTAGCGTCTTCTGCTACTTACAGATGTGGAAGACTGCTGTTGGAATTTAAAAACTCTCACTGTGATCATGCTACTGAGATGGTATAGTTAAACACTGACTCATTTGATTCATTTTACAGGATATGCTGAGAAGTTGTTGGAAACACTCACAGAGTATCGAATAGAGCCGCTCAAGTTAAATCAAGTCCTTGGATGACATTAAGAAGAATGTACCTAAGCCGCTATGCTCAGGAGCGATTGAGTGACCTGACAAACATGTTGCCATAATGAACTTTACAAGTAGATACCAGATGACAAAATAATGACTTTGATGAAGAATGCTTTTAATTATGAATGCTACCAATGACAGCTGATGAGATTGTTCCATTCATACTAACATACTAAAATGCCAGCAGAATAGGCCTAAAGGTCTTTAATGTCTGCTCGTTTGGTCAGCCCCCACCCTGGGAGCTGACCTTGCTGCCCCTCTCGCCTTCTCTCATACAGCAGGTGTTTAGGTGGTTTGTGACAGAAATTCTAAAAAGCCACAAAAGATAAAAAAAATACAATGTAAACTATGTAGAGTACTGTATATGTAATCAGAAACTACATGTCATCTCACATAATTTACTCTTTAATTAAAACAGTTTTAATTCAAATGGCTAAATGACTTATAAAACTCATCTGTGGTGTTGTCATGAGGGATAATAAAAGACACTGGTTACTAAGCATGCTCAGAAATGTATCTTCACAATCCCAGCATTGTCAGCCTATCACCAGAGTGGCTGATCCAACTGAAGACATGGCAAACGCTGTTATTTTTAACCCCCTGTATTAGTAATATAATTAGCCCCACACCTGAATCAAGAGGCATTCATTCATCAACCAACAGTGTCATGTGGCATATTTCTATGGCACAATTCTTCCTAACTGTCGGCATCTCCTAATTTGACTCCACTCCCCCATGCAGAGACTATCTCAATGGGCCGTGTTTACAATCCGTGTCCCTTTGCATATAGCGCCATTCTGAATGCTGCTCATGAAAGCATTGCTGCTGGGGCCTATGCATTCTCAGTGAAGACCCCGTCTGTCCTCTCTATTACCTGACTGAAACAGCACAGTAAGTCTGCCATCATTACTGACATAATGAATAAAAAGAAATGAGAGGAAATGTAATGTCCATAACCACATCACAGCACATAAAATACTTACTCCCTATAAAATCTGAGCGTGTGTGTATGTGTGGGCATTGGAGATGGGGTTGGATTGGGGGTAGCGAGGGCACAGTGAAAACCAGCAGCTAGCAGGACAATCACAGCAGCTGCACAACTGTGTGTGTACATAGAAGCAGTAAAACAATGTAATTCAATGAAATGTAATAGTCCCCTATGGTAAAAGTTAGTTTTGAGACACTTTTTTGGTGTGTAATGTAATGTTAACATAGAGAGTGAATAAATGTATTGTTTTTTCATCTTATTCAATGCTGTTTGTATTTTTTTTTAATACAGACCCATTTTGTAAGCGCAGTAAGAGATGGCAGGGTGTTCATAGTACTGAGACTTTGTGCCTCACTATGCCACTGGGTGTGCGGGTATCTCACCACTACCAACACCCAGCCATGTCCTACTGCTTACGTATATATATAGATATAGATATGTGCAGTATGTGCTTCCGGTAATGGCAAATTTCAGTAATAATTTCCAGGTATATCACATATTGGAATGCATCATACATATGTAGCATAGGACTATCCCAACTCTCCCAAAGAAGAAACAAACTGAAAACAGAATTAAAATGTCAATGAAGGTTGGTGAATATTTATTAGTATACATGTAATGTTATAACTTCATAAACTTTCAGAATAAAATATTTCAAATGCTTTTTTATTTAGTGATATAGCGTATTTATAATGTTTATTGTTCCAACTATTCCTTTGATCTTAAGCTAGAGAGAATCCTTTGTAATATCCACTTTCAGAAGGAAAAGTTTCCCTGATTTTGTGCATGACACATGCAGGTAGAGGTATACGGTTCTTCCTTCTAGCCAACCCCAGCACCAATGCACAAACTGACCCTATGAGATGTATCTATATCGCCTAAAATAGAGAAGAAATATAATGTGTTAAATGATGACATTAAATGAATAATTCCATTCAATTATTGAATAAATGATGTTAGACATTTATAACTACATTCTATAGTCATTGACATTCCACTAGACTAGTACAGATTAAATTATTGTACGTAGTCCACAACTGTCTACTTAATGTCATAAAACCAGATAAACAGATAAGGACCGCTAGGCCCATCCAGTCTGCCCATATTCCCTGTACACTGTATGTGGCCACTGACCCTATGGGATCAGTGGCTTTTCATTATACATGCAGTCTTAACAAAGACTATTAGTTTTGATATGTGACCCACACAATCGCAGCTTTAATCGCAGATGTATATAAAATATAAATAAAAAATAAGTCAATGAAGTCATAATGTTAAACACACTCATGATACATGTGCACCTGAAATATTAAAAATGACAAGGTGGAATCTAATATATAACTAATAACACTAAACAACATGTCTTTTATCTGCTACAGAGTGTATTGCATGAATTCCTTCCAGTAACTTAATGTCCTCTTCAGATACAGGTGCCAGTACTGCATGCAGTACCTGAGGTGTGGTCTAACTAATGACCCATACAGTGGCAGAATTACTCCTCCTCCTCGAGGAAATACTTTGCAATGCAACCCAGCATTTTGTTGGCCTTTGCAGCTGCCTTCCTACATTGTGCTGAGTTGTTCATTGGCCCTGTAATGAGCACGCCCAGATCATTTTCCTCCTCTGTCTGGGCTAGCTGCACTCTCCCCAGCTGGTGACTCCTCCTTGGGTTCTTCATCCCAAAATGCAGCACCTTGCACTTTTTGGCATTAAACCCCAGTTGCCAGGTTTCTGACCAGGTTTCAAGTTTTGACAGATCATCCTGCAACCCCTGCCATCCCCCTAGGTCATCCACCACCTCGCGTTTATCTTGGTATCATCAGCAAACAGACTGATCTTTGCTCTTGATGTCCCATGATATGTTTGCAATGAATATCCCAAACAACTTTGGTCCCAACACTGGGCCCTGTGACTCCGCTCATCACTGCCCTTGGGTGTGAGCTCCCCACCCACCACCACCCTCTGTTGCTTTCCCTGAAGCCAGTTTCTACCCATCTCACCAGCTTTGCACCTGCCCCTGTGCCTACTAACTTACTTCCCAGCCTTTCCATGCAGCACAGAGTCGAATGCCTTACTGAAGTCCAGATACAGGACATCCACTGCATGGCCCTTGTCCAGTTGCCTAGTTACCCAGTCATAGAACTCCACCAGGTTGGTTTGGCAGGATCTGCCACATATGAAGCCATGCTGTCTGCTGTCCTGTAGTCCTTGGCCTCTGGGAGGGCCACCAGCTTCTGCTTCAGGATAGTCTGTATTAGCTTACCGCATGATGGATGTGAGGCTCACTGGTCTGTGGTTTCCCGGTTCATCCTTGGGCACTCTTGTGGAGGGCCACCACATGAGCTCATCCTTCAGTCCTGGGGTACACACCCCAGATGTAGTGAGGCATTAAATAGGTCTGCCAAAGGTCCTGCAAGGGACCTCTGCCAGCTCCTTCAGTACCCTGGGGTGGATGCCATCTGGGCCTGGCACCTTGTCCATCCTCAGTGCCTTCAAACCCTCTTGAACTCTGCCTTCCATGATTTTCCCATCTGTCACCATTTCCCCTGTTTTTGCCATTTCTCCCACCTTTGAGTCACCCCTCTTCTTTAGTAAATACTGAGCAGAAGTACTCATTTAGTGCTTCTGCCTTATCGCACTCTTGCTTCCACCCAGTCCCCTCCTTCCTAATAGTTACATCGTGGTCCTTACAGCTCCTTTTCTCCTGATGTACTTAAAGAAGTCCTTCTCCCCTTCTTAATGCCTTGTGCCAGCCTTGAGTTCCATAGATGTTTTGGCTCCTTTACTGCCCTTGTCACCTCCTTCGATTCTGTCAGAGTACTCCTCCTGTCCTCCCCCTCCCTGTTTTCTTGTACTTCCCAAAGGCAGCTCTTTTCTTCCTTACCTTTTCCATGACCTCCTTAGTTCAATCAGCTCGTTTCTAGCCCCAGCCTCTTGCTCTGGGCTTGCAGGTTTTGGTTGCCTCCATCATCCCCTGTGCTCTATGAGCTCCACCTCCTGTTAGTGTCCATACTAGATTGAATTCTGGCCAGGAACCCTCTTTACCACTTCCCCATCCTCCCAAAGTCAGTCCTCCTGAAGTCAGCACTACTCTTGTTCCAGATTCTGCTCCTTTCCTTGCCCATATCCAATGTGAGGCATACTGGGTGGTGGTCACTCCTGACAGTGGTTCCTCCACTGTAAGTTCTCTCACAAAGTCCCCATTTGCCAGCACAAGGTCAAGGTATTCCCTAACCTGGTTGGTTCACTGACCATTTGCAGCAGGAAGCTGTCCTGGAAGGCATCCAGCAGTACCTGCTCCCTTCTGTTCCCTGGTTGTTGGGGTTACTCCAGTCCACTCCTGGCATGTTGAATCTCCACAATCCACCACACTACCCTTCTCACAGGTCCTGCTGATCTGTCCCACTAGTTCCCTGTCTAACTCCTCCATCTGAGATGGTGGCCTGTACAGCACTCCCATTCTAAGAATCCTATTCTTGGAATCCTGGATTTGCATCCAAAGTGACTCCGTACTACCCTCCTCCCCTTCCTCCCTTACACACTTCAGTCCTTCCTTCACATATAGTGCTACCCCCCTCTTTTCCCAATCACCCTGTCCCTATGAAATAACCTGTACCCTGGTACAGACAGGTCCCAGTCATTGTATTGGGTGGCCCATGTTTCTGCAATGTCAACCTCTCCCTCTGCCATGAGAACCTGTAACTCTGCAGTTTTCCTCCCAAGGCTCCTAGCATTAAGGGTAACCACCTTCCACTCTTTCCCCCCTCCTATCCTGCCCCCCTTTCCTAGCATCACCAATAGTACTTGCCATTTGTCCTTTGTCACTGTTATAGGGAGTAAGCTAATATGGTTTCCCAACCAGTGGTCTCTGCATACTCTTCCCAATTGCCACCCCCCACTCCTAGTTTAAATTTCACTTCCTCTATGTACTCCTCCATCCTCTGTTCAACACACTTTGTTTCCTCCACACTCAAGTGTAGTCTGTCCTGTGATAGAGACTACTGTCCTCCCAGGTCTCTCCCCACCCCCAACAGCCCATACCTTTTAGCACAACACCAGGTTCTTAGCCATCCATTAAATTCCTCTATTCTCAGCTTTCTTGTTGTGCTTGCCTTTGGCACCGGAAGTATCTCTGAAAAAGTTACTGATCTTCCTGCCCCCTCACATAATTGTGCTAGTTCCTCAAACCTCCTCTGGACTATATCTACTGTCTTGTCAGCCAGGTCACTTGTCCCAAGACGTATAATTAAATGAGGCTTGTCCCTACCCCTTCTAGCATGTTTCAGAACAGATTGTCCCACCCTTTCCGCTGTCATTTCTGGCATGGCCTCGACCCAAATGTGACTATGCCTCTCCCCCTTGTTACCCCACCTGACCCCTCTTAGTGCTGAGTCCCCCAGCACTAAGATTCCACCCCTGTTACTCCCTGTTTGCTCCCATTCATTTCCCTCTCTCATTTCCAGCTCCTCTCCTTCCTCCTGCACATTATTTCCCCCTTTTACCCCTGTTGCAATTCTCCCAACAGAATCCCCCCTCACTCCAGTTTGGTCCAGACATTTATCAATTATTCCTCTAATTTCATCATTTCCCTCCTCCACCTTCTTCCTCTCTAGCAGTGCAGAGCTGTTTTCTGAAGACCCTTCACAAATGCCCTCTCCCTCTCTCTTCATAGTAACCTTTTCTCTCCTTTCCACTCCATGACTTTTGCCACTTCTTCACCTCCGCTCACAAGTCCCTATCTCCTCCTTCCATTTGTCTTCTGACCTGGTTTCCCCGGCAATCGTTCTTCCTGGCCTGGGCCCCTTTGTCTCTGCTTCCCTTCTTCTGACCCTCTCCTCACCACTGTTGGCTTAAATTGCCCTCCCTCATCTCCCCTTCTTCCTCCCTCCAGTATTGGGCTAAACCCACCCCCAATCTGCCTTGCCTGTCTTAGTTCCTCCTGCAGACCCTCAATCTCCTTTCTAAGTTTCTCTATGTGGTTGCACACTAAACATCTTCCGACACTCCAGGCAATGTTTAGAAAGATTGGTGCACCGCAGTTGTTGCAGATTACCACCCTACCCATTGCTGTCATTGCCCACCAGCGACCCCCCACCCTTCCAGATGCAGGATACCAAACACTCCCCCAAGTCTCCCCTTCCCCCCTCTATCAGTGCAAAACATTTTCTTTATTTCCCTTACCTCCTTTGTTGCACACGTTTAGATATATTGAGCAATTGCTTTTATATTCCTATCCTTCCTATCTACACTCAAAAAAAGACTTTAAGTAGCCATTGCACAACCTTCTTCAAACTCCTACTCCTCCTTTCCCCAATGCAATAGCAATGCGAAGAAGTAATAATGAAAGCTCCTAGATTTGCATTTACTTCCCTTCCACTAAGATAGCAGTCACCTGTTCACTTGCTGCTGTTCCTTTCCTGGATGTCTGCTTCTGCTATGACAGGTGCATATCCTTTGCCCGTTTGAGGAAGTTATGTCAGAACCCCTGGTATAAAGGAAATCATGGACCAGGGGTGGGTGGAGTGAGGGGTTTGGGGGGTTGGGACCAGCCCAAGACTTCCAGAAACAATCAGGTAGCTGAGGCCTCTGGTCAGACCATTAGCACCCTTCCCCCACTCTGCACTAAAACTTTGCAGCTAGTGAAGCCAGCAACAATGAATCACAATTCTACTCAAAGCCCCCCAAATAGGTTTGCTACCCAAAGAAACAGGACTCTAATTCAAACAGCTTCCCCAACAACACATCAAAATAGGCTTGGAATTAGAAGTTATAGGTCTACAATTCAAAGAAACAGATCCAGTTAAATCACACCAATTATATTTTAAAATAGAAGAAATAGGCCTCCACAAATGCAGCCTGCCACACAGTGAATCATCAAACAAATGCAGGACCAATCTCCCCTCCTCCTCCTTCATCATTGCTCCCAGCTTCAAATTCCTTGCTGACATCCAGGAATAGTACTGTTCATCCACAGGTCTCCCCCGATGAGTGCGATGTCACCCACTCATAGAACTATACAAGGTTTGTTTGACACAATCTACCATGCACAAACCCATGCTGCCAGTCTATCCCTAACCTTCACCACCAACGCTTTTGAAAAACATAGTGTTTTTTCTTTTGTATAGATTGTTTTATTTGTTTCACACAAAGGCCCTGTTTTTCTCTATCTCAGTTTTTATTTTATTAGCAGGACACAGTACAATACCATTAATATATGATGACCTATCAATTTATCTCAAAAGGTGCTGGGGAAAAAATTGATACTGTAGCAATGCAGAAAGAGTGTGAAGACATTGGTTTATGGTGTGCATCTATTGTAAATCATGTGTACTGGTGCGTGCTTCTAGTGTTGAGCAACGTGGGGAAGTAATAGCAGCAAAATGGGAAGGTGTACTAAATCATGTGATGAATATTCATGAGGGTCCCCATGACCTCTGAGAAATGTCTACATGATTAACTAAGTGGAGATGAAAGGAATAAGCAGTGGATCGTGCCAAGTGAATATACCCATATCATAATCTGATTTCAAATCAGGTACCCATATTATGAATGTTGTAATGATATATACAAATGTATCCAGCACAGATCTTTTTCAATGTTAAAGTTCAAATTTTATAAAAATAACATTATGGCCTTAATGGTCCCCCAACTATATAATTACTTGCAAAAACTCAATTAAGGACATGAAAAAATCTGCTCTAGACTGCCTCAATTTGGTTACTGTCCTTGTGAAGGTGTACCCTCCAGTACTAATGTATCTATAGAAAGTCATGTCACCTTCTTTTACTGTTTGTGCTAGTGTTTCCTCAGTTTGGGCCTTTGCCTGCCTTACTCCCTTCCCTGCTTCCCTTAGGGAAGTTTGGTATGTTTCTCTATCTTCATACTTCTTCTTTTGCACTTCATTTTCCCTCTCTAACACAATAGGATGTTGATTCATGTATTGCATCCTTAATGCTTGCCCACTTTGCCTGTACTCCCTCACCTGTATTTCTTCTTGTCAGGTCTAGCTTAACTCTGTTGGCTATCTTATCAGAGTCTCTTGTTGGTTGTTGTACTAGATGCTGAAGCCCTCCCCTCAGGGAATCCATCATGTGTCTAGTTCTGCAGATGTTCCTGCTAATATTGATCAATCTTTATTCGGCATGTTGAAGTCTCCCATTATCAGAACCTGTCATTTAGTTGTCAGGTTTTGCATATCTTCAAACAGTAATCTGTCTATGTTGGCAGGTATATTTCTGTGTGCTTCACTGCTATTATTTATAACATTGCTCTAGTCCATGTGATAATTTCTGGATAGATTCAAAAGTTGCCGTGAAACTTGAAGCAATTGTGTTGAACAACATGTTGGTTAATGACATAAAGTGTCTACCTACTAACTTTCAGACTGCTAACTTGGAAGCATTCCACAGCTTGATTCTGCATTTTGCCCCCAAGCACACAACATTTTCTAACCTGGGAATGCGCTCTCGGTATGCATCATTAAATAGGTTGTTTTTTAAATGTCATGATTTAACATGCTACATCCTTACAAACAAAGTTGCATATTAACAAGTGTGTGTGTTAGTCTAATTTTGGCAGGTATGCACTTGAATGAAAATGTAAACAGAGAGCAATCGGTTCAGCTGGACGGTGAGCCACAATATCTTATTAGATTCCCAAAGTTTAAAAAGGGTGGATACACTGTACGAAAGCTTCTAAAGAATGCTACGTATGGTAAGATATAGTCATTGTGTTTCATGTTTTTATCTAACCCCACAGTTTCCAGAATAGGAACAATTTTTTTTTTGTATTTCAGTTCAAATGAAACATATTGCAATTCATTATTGAATAAAATTATTTTAAAAAGCCTAAAAAGGACACCATGCACTATAACAAATACCAAATGGGTAACCCCATGCAGAACCGCGTGTTCTTCCAACTCAGGGTCTGATTCCACAGGACCTCTCACGCTTCGCTCTCGAGGTCAAAAGAAGTAATATCCCTCTGTGGCAGAACACACTGGTTCTGCATGGTTACCCATTCGGGGTTGTCTATATGACTAATATAGAAGGTGTTAGGAAATGTTTTTTGTGTTGTTTATAGTATTACATTGATTGTTGCACAAGTGTTAGCGTCTTCTGCTACTTACAGATGTGGAAGACTGCTAAGTTGGAATTTAAAAACTCTCACTGTGATCATGCTACTGAGATGGTATAGTTAAACACTGACTCATTTGATTCATTTTACAGGATATGCTGAGAAGTTGTTGGAAACACTCACAGAGTATCGAACAGAGCCGTTCAAGTTAAATCAAGTCCTTGGATGACATTAAGAAGAATGTACCTAAGCCGCTATGCTCAGGAGCGATTGAGTGACCTGACAAACATGTTGCCATAATGAACTTTACAAGTAGATACCAGATGACAAAATAATGACTTTGATGAAGAATGCTTTTAATTATGAATGCTACCAATGACAGCTGATGAGATTGTTCCATTCATACTAACATACTAAAATGCCAGCAGAATAGGCCTAAAGGTCTTTAATGTCTGCTCGTTTGGTCAGCCCCCACCCTGGGAGCTGACCTTTGCTGCCCTCTCGCCTTCTCTCTATACAGCAGGTGTTTAGGTGGTTTGTGACAGAAATTCTAAAAGCCACAAAGATAAAAAAATACAATGTAAACTATGTAGAGTACTGTATTATAATCAGAAACTACATGTCATCTCACTAATTTACTCTTTAATTAAAACAGTTTTAATTCAAATGGCTAAATGACTTATAAAACTCATCTGTGGTGTTGTCATGAGGGATAATAAAGACACTGGTTACTAAGCATGCTCAGAAATGTATCTTCACAATCCCAGCATTGTCAGCCTATCACCAGAGTGGCTGATCCAACTGAAGACATGGGCATTGTTATTTTAACCCCTGTATTAGTAATATAATTAGCCCCACACCTGAATCAAGAGGCATTCATTCATCAACCAACAGTGTCATGTGGCATATTTCTATGGCACAATTCTTCCTAACTGTCGGCATCTCCTAATTTGACTCCACTCCCCCATGCAGAGACTATCTCAATGGGCCGTGTTTACAATCCGTGTCCCTTTGCATATAGCGCCATTCTGAATGCTGCTCATGAAAGCATTGCTGCTGGGGCCTATGCATTCTCAGTGAAGACCCCGTCTGTCCTCTCTATTACCTGACTGAAACAGCACAGTAAGTCTGCCATCATTACTGACATAATGAATAAAAAGAAATGAGAGGAAATGTAATGTCCATAACCACATCACAGCACATAAAATACTTGCCTCCCTATAAAATCTGAACGTGTGTGTATGTGTGGGCATTGGAGATGGGGTTGGATTGGGGGGGTAGCGAGGGGCACAGTGAAAAACCAGCAGCTAGCAGGACAATCACAGCAGCTGCACAACTGTGTGTACATAGAAGCAGTAAAACAATGTAATTCAATGAAATGTAATAGTCCCCTATGGTAAAAGTTAGTTTTGAGACACTTTTTTGGTGTGTAATGTAATGTTAACATAGAGAGTGAATAAATGTATTGTTTTTTCATCTTATTCAATGCTGTTTGTATTTTTTTAATACAGACCCATTTTGAAGCAGATGAGATGGCAGGTGTTCATAGTACTGAGACTTTGTGCCTCACTATGCCACTGGGTGTGCAGGTATCTCACCACTACCAACACCCAGCCATGTCCTACCTTACGTATATATATAGATATAGATATGTGCAGTATGTGCTTCGGTAATGGCAAATTTCAGTAATAATTTCCAGGTATATCACATATTGGAATGCATCATACATATGTAGCATAGGACTATCCCAACTCTCCCAAAGAAGAAACAAACTGAAAACAGAATTAAAATGTCAATGAAGGTTGGTGAATATTTATTAGTATACATGTAATGTTATAACTTCATAAACTTTCAGAATAAAATATTTCAAATGCTTTTTTATTTAGTGATATAGCGTATTTATAATGTTTATTGTTCCAACTATTCCTTTGATCTTAAGCTAGAGAGAATCCTTTGTAATATCCACTTTCAGAAGGAAAAGTTTCCCTGATTTTGTGCATGACACATGCAGGTAGAGGTATCAAGGTTCTTCCTTCTAGCCAACCCTAGCACCAATGCACAAACTGACCCTATGAGATGTATCTATATCGCCTAAAATAGAGAAGAAATATAATGTGTTAAATGATGACATTAAATGAATAATTCCATTCAATTATTGAATAAATGATGTTGAACATTTATAACTACATTCTATAGTCATTGACATTCCACTAGACTAGTACAGATTAAATTATTGTAACGTAGTCCACAACTATCTACTTAATGTCATAAAACCAGATAAACAGATAAGGACAGCTAGGCCCATCCAGTCTGCCCATATTCCTGTACACTGTATGTGGCCACTGACCCTATGGGATCAGTGGCTTTTCATTATACATGCAGTCTTAACAAAGACTATTAGTTTTGATATGTGACCCACACAATCGCAGCTTTAATCGCAGATGTATATAAAATATAAATAAAAAATAAGTCAATGAAGTCATAATGTTAAACACACTCATGATACATGTGCACCTGAAATATTAAAAATGACAAGGTGGAATCTAATATATAACTAATAACACTAAACAACATGTCTTTTATCTGCTACAGAGTGTATTGCATGAATTGCACTGGCTGCCTGTCAGGAGAAGAATCCTCTTTAAGGTGGGTCTTCTCACCTATAAGGCCCTACACGGGCAGGGCCCTGGTTACCTGTCAGTGCTGCTGGTACCTACTTCCTCTACTCGCCATCTCCGATCTCCTAGCGGTGGCTTCCTGAGTGTTCCTAGAGCAAGGATAAAAATCAGCAGGTGACCTAGCTTTTAGTGTTGCTGCTCCCGCTCTTTGGAACTCATTACCAACTGCAGTCAGGGAGGCCCCCACCGTAGCCATTTTTAAAGTCCACCTGAAGACACTCCTATTTTTGCAAGCATTTGGTGTTTAGTGTTGATTATTTATAGGATGTTTCTATTTTAATTTTAAATGTTTATGCTGTATGTAATGTTTTACAGATTTGTATGGTGCCCAGAGCCTCTGGGATTGGGCGTCTTTTAAATAAATTTGCCTTTGCCTGAATATATAACTAATAACACTAAACAACATGTCTTTTATCTGCTACAGAGTGATAATATAGGCTACATTTTCAATGTCCAGTGTCAGACGTGGCTGCCTGTGGCAAAAGGGGTTTTGCTCAACCCTTGCACCTGAAAAGAGTAGTTGTGAGGTACAAGTTAGCTTCTGGCAGATGCCTACTTTCATACTCCATTAATTGCATTGTCCTGTCTATTTTTATCATGTTATAGCAGCTGACAAGGACCCTCCACACACAATCACCATAGCTGGGAATTGAAATGATTGTCACAGTGCCTACTGCATTAGGTGTACTTGCAGACTGGGTAAAGAGTAAGATCAAACAGTTCACTGATTACACAAATATTTATGCAAAAGTAGTCAGTGAAGAGTCACAGGAGTCATGAAGGTACAATAAACTGGTCATGAAGTTTTGGACTGGGTTACATTTTTTAAACAATAATGGAACTGGAGTTGTGGATATAGTTACTGAGTTTGTCAGTCTGTGACAGTTACTGGGAGAAGTAGCAAATTGCCCATTTGGTGGCAAAACAAAAATGGTGGGTTCTGATTTAAAAATGTGGGGTGTCTCATGATACACTAAGCAACAGGACACCCCAAGCTAGTAACATTGTTTAAGCAGGAGTAGCACACTAAGTTGAAGCTTATTTCCAGAAGTGACCTGGGAGCTCAAGGAAGCTAAGTGATCACACAATATTCACCTAGACAGCTGTGATAGTCAAACCCAGATCTCCTGATCTGCAGCTCAGAGCCTTAACACACTGTGCTATATGGGCTCCATACTTAATTTGCAGTGACAACTATTGTGAGTCAATGTACCCACGTGCAGTGGCTGTCAGCCAATGAGAGAGCACCTAGAATCTAGCCCATTTTCTAACCAGTAGCAATGCCTATTTACATGGACAATATTAACTAATAATGTGACACTTTTGCAACCAGTACAAGGCCAGCAATGGACAAACCAGTAATTCTGCTGCTACCTGGCATTTTTCATTTTTTTCTCTCCTTCATCCATATTGCCATGGTGCGCACATAACCATGCAAGCGTAGAGGCCTTCACTCATTCTCTTGACCCACAGTACCCTCCATTAAGTGTGAGTCCTCACCACACTGACCATTGGCCTCCACCAGTGGGCGGTCATTTGGCGGCACTCTCAAGACTGCAACTTGAGATATAAGTCTGATGTACACACAACAGAACCTACAAGTCTGTGTTATTTAATCTCAGCCTTAGGTCTTCATCATCGACTCCTCCTGCTCTTCGTCTCTGTGATCTGCACACACTCTTGCAGGGATTCAAACTTATAAGATGTAATGGTAAATATGGAGACAGCATCAGGTGTCCCTTCATCAATGCTGCTACCTTCATCATCATCACTATCCTGTTCTTCTGTGGTGACATTGTATCCATCCTCATTGTCAGAGGATGGCAGGTCGCTTGAAGACTCACTGTCCATCAAATCAATATCCATTTACTGTGAAAAAAAAATACATTTTTTTGGTTAAACGGTTACTTTTTTTGAGCATATAAAAGATTGCTACAAACAGATATAAACATGTACAAATTCCCCACAAGTGATGCGTATTTCATAATTAAAAATATTCAAGCATACTCAAACATACATTAAAGTATAAACAGTGGTGTGATAATGCTCCTGGACTGTGTTTAATATAAATATAAATGTAAATATCTGTCAGATAGTTTCACAATTATCATAACAATACAGACTGACTCACTCCACTGTGCTGTTGGAAAACATGAGTATACTAGGTGGCTGGGCTTCGGTCGAGGCTACTCTGAATGACCTTGTGGCATCATGCCAGATCCTCCAGTCGATCGAGTCAATTAGCCACCATCAACCTAGAGGCAGGGGGTGACAATTTTCACAATGGCCATTTTCCCCTAAATTCCTCCCTTGGAGGAGACCACTGTTGTCAGCAGCAGCAAAACATGTGTGCCCCTTACAGGGTTTAAATGTGTCATGGCGCAGATCAACAGCTGACTGCCCTTCCACCTCTTTCTAAGTTAGTCATCCTCCCTCTGCCTCCAAGGATTTAGCTAGGGGCAGTATCTCAATGTTCCTGCCCCACTGGTGGAATGTCATCTCATCCAGGTGGGTCTTGACAATTATCCAACTGGGCTGTGTACTGGAGTTCATCAATCGGACCCGAGAGATACCCCAGGCCATAGTACTAGCCTCAAGAGTACTTGTCATTCCTTGAGAAGGAAGTCACAGTTCTTCTTAAGAAACATGTGATCCAGCTGATGCCTACACCATAGAACAGAATCTGGGGTTGTACTCCCGTTATTTCCTACTTCCAAAAAAAGTCATGCAGTTAAACTTTCATCCCATCTTGGATCTTTGGACACTAAACGAGTACACAGCTTAAAAAAGTGTCATCTGCTCAGGAAACAACACAGAATTACTGTAGTTTTCAAATCTGTGTTCCCCTTTGGTTTATCCTTGGCACCATGTACATTTCCCAATTGGTTTGCCATGATAGCCATGACCCTTTGTCAGGAGAAGCTGCATGTGTTCCCCTCTCCGGAAAACTGGCTCCTGAAGGGTTCCTCTGCAGACTTGACCATTCACACAGTGAACTGAATATGGCAGTTACTTGACCAGTTCAGTTTCCTAGTCAGCATACCAAAGTCCATTCTAGCCAGAGGATACAGTACACTGGAGTTGTTCAGGACACATCTCAGGAAAACGCTTTCCTGCCAGAGAATCTGATAGCCACATTGAAAATGCTGGCTGGTATTGTTGCCAGAAGTAACATGTTCTCAGCCAGAACTGTGTTTGGGGCATTGGACCTCAATGCAACCTCTATACTCGTAGTCCCACTGTCCTGCATGCATATGTAGATTCCTCAGATAATTATGCAGTGTCAGTGGTCTCAAGCACACCAGTCTCTCAAGCACCCAATCAGGATGTGTGCCCCTCTGAGAAGGACAAACACAATCTTCTGGTAGGTGCTCCTCTCTTCTAGGGCCAGCTGCTGGCCACTCTGACATTGGTGCACCCAACTTTAGGTTCTTTGTCTGCCTTTGTTCCCTCCAGACTCAAGGAACCTTGTCCACAGTGAATCACACTCTCCATATAAATGTGATAGATATCAAGGTAGTTCAGTACAATCTCCAGGCACTAGCTCCACAGAATATGGGACAGTTTTTTTTTTCTTTGGTAGCCTGTTAAGGCCCACTAGGCACAAGGACTATTTTTAAGGGTGACCTGGGAGCACTTGGTAGGTTAAATTGACTCACTCAGAATCTCACAGTCTGAAAGTGGAAGTTGTCAGAATCAAACCCAGGCCTTCTGGATGTACCCATCTTATTCACAATTCATTACTCTAACCTCTAAGTTTTACTTCCAGCTCCCCTTTGATGGCACCAACAATCAGTGTGTGAAGTACTACCTGAATGTACTTGGTGCACACACTCCTGTCCTCTGCATTGCAAAGCAGTGGGTGTGAGAGTGAGCAGTAGAGTGCAATGAACACGTTGTTACAATCCACATACTGTAGCAGGCATGCCAAATGTGTCAGCAGATACTCTCAGCCACTCAATGGCATAAGCTCAGAAATGGGACCTATAAGGGAATGTGGCAGAACATGTGTTCATGAGATGGGGGTATCAAAAGTTGTACCTTTTTGTATTTCCACTAAATGCAAAACTGCCTTGATTTTGCTTATTCTGTCATTCCAGGGCCTGGAGTTTAATGCTGAGATGCATGGTTCCTTTGCTAAATAAAATGGTTCATTTATACTTGTCCACAATTCAGCTGGTTCTGGTCAAGTTCCAGAATGAGCCATCCACAAGTATCCCGGTGGCTCTTCTGTGGGCCAGACAGATCTGGTTCTCTTTGATGTGGGACATAGCCTTCACATTCTATATTTCTTGCCAGCCAATATAGAAACATAGAAACATAGAATTTGATGGCAGATAAGGACCGCTTGGCTCACCCAGTCTGCCCATTTCCCTACCTACTGGATAAGCTGCAGATCCTAGTTAACCAGCAGCCTACTTCTTCCTACCCCAACCCCCCAGAACTGCCTTATGACCATCCCATGCATGCTTGAATTCCACCACTGATTTTGACTCCACAACCTCCTCCGGAAGGCCGTTCCATGCATCCACAACCCTCTCTGTGAAAAAATACTTCCTTAAATTACCTCTGAGCTGCCCCCCCTCTATCTTCAAATTGTGCCCTCTTGTTCTTGCACACCTCTTTTTTTGAAAGATGCTACCCTCTTGGACTTTGTTGATTCCCTTGAGGTACTTGAAAGTTTCTATCATGTCCCCCCTCTCCCTCCTTTCCTCGAGGCTATACATATTAAGCTCCTTAAGTCTCTCTTCATATGTCTTCCGGTGCAGACCCTGCACCATTTTAGTTGCCCTCCTCTGGACAGCTTCCATCCTGTCTATGTCTTTGCGGAGATTGGGTCTCCAGAACTGCACACAGTACTCCAGATGGGGTCTGACCAGCTGTCTGTACAGAGGGATAACAACTTCCTGTTTTCTACTGGTGATGCTCTCCCTATGCATCCCAGTATGCCCCCAGCCCTCCTTGCTGCCCTCTCACATTGCTTGCTCATCTTTAGGTCATCTGATATGACTACCCCCAGGTCCCTCTCCATTTTTGTTGTTGTTAGTATCTCACCCCCCATTGTGTACTCTTCCCCTGGGTTTTTGTTTCTCAGCTGCATTACCTTGCACTTCTTAGCATTGAATCTAAGCTGCCATACATTTGACCATTCCTCTAACCTTGCCAAGTCCCTTCTCATCCTTTCCACCCCACCTTGTTTATTAACCCTGTTGCAGATCTTTGTGTCATCTGCAAAGAGACATACTTTTCCTTCCAGTCCTTGTGCAATGTCGCTTATAAAGACATTGAAGAGGACCAGTCCTAATACTGAACCCTGCGGTATCATGCTTTGCTAACTGCATTAACACTTTGGATAGTAAGCCAAGTAAGTAACATTTATGACCGAAACCCTCTCCCACTTTGAGATTACTGGTCTAGTTAGGTTAGTTCCCATTGCAGTGGGGCTGTACCTTTTAAGTAAAAGCCATTTAGTGAACAAACAGAAAACCATGGTGGATTTTCACTCAGGGTACTCTCAGACCCTCTTGTTTGAATGAAGAAATAGATGTGTACAGAATATTTAGTAATGGTTTCCTTTCATACTGTATTACACTAATAGAAGGCAAGGGAAATGGCTTGGGAAATTCTGGGTAACTTTAATAGAGTTCTATATTTGACACTAAATTGATAGTAGTGATCCTCTTTATATACATACTAATTAATCATACTGCTGATTTCAATCAGCATAAATAATGCAAAATTCTTCATTATTTGCACAGTATAAGGAAAAGAGGAAAAGTAAACACTGGTGTCTCCAATGAATCAAGGGTCTCTACCTGATTCTCATGTAATTGTTTAGTTTCAAACAAAAAATTATGCACCAACGAATC
This sequence comes from Neoceratodus forsteri, assembly GCA_016271365.2. Lineage (NCBI taxonomy): Eukaryota > Metazoa > Chordata > Ceratodontiformes > Ceratodontidae > Neoceratodus > Neoceratodus forsteri. The sequence goes on along the minus strand of CM057449.1, from coordinate 5,133,010 downwards.
GGATCGCTGCATTTAATAAAATTCAAAAAACAATTTTTTGTACTATATTTTATTTTGTTCACATGTTAAACATCAAATAAGGGTGAATTAATTTATTTATTATTACTTTAAAGACCAAAAAATGATAGACAAAAGATTACCCAACCACACTATGTCACACACACACACACAGACGCACACACGCACACACGATTGCACAATTCTTCATTATTTGTAAAAAAAAAAAAAGGTAATAGGAAAAAGATAAAACTGGTTCCTACAAGAAATCAAGTGTGTATAAGTGATTCTCACATAATTTTTTAGTTTCAAACAAAAAATGTGCACTGACCAATCAGATCACAGCATTCAATAAATTAAAAAAATAATTTGACCGTATTTCGTTTCGTTCACATGTTATACCTTAAATTGTTTTTTTGTAAATCTCATTTTTATTAGAGAAGTTTTACAATTCATACACTATTGACAGTCAGAATCCATCTTACACATTACCGGCATTACATCAAGTATTCAAAGATACAGGTCTATGAATAGAATTACAGTTTTGTTATTTTGACAACAGTCCATGGCCACCACTACCCCCACCAGGTCTTCTGTCATCTATTTTTAAATTTAAAGTTTAAATCATCCCACCACCCCCACTACCAGCCTCCAAGAACCCTCCCAAACATCCAATCAATGCCCCCATCATCTCACCTCCACTGAGGTTTCTAGGTCCAGGTGGGGTCCAGGTGGCCATAAACTATGGTCTGGGAAGGCAGACAATAAGAAGCCATATCATGGCACAAAGAGAGGATCCATGGCCATGGTATGAATGACCCATCTCCTCCACTTCAAACCACCCAGTTCAGCCAGATCATTTAGGTTATAGGTTATTTTTTCAGATCTATAGATTAGATGACCTGTCTCTCTCCAGCCGGAAAGGGTTGGGGGTTCTTCTGTGAGCCACCGCTTAGTAATAGCCTTCTTCGCTGCAAGTAGTAGAATGTTTAATAAATATTGGGCATGAAGATCAAGTAGGCCAGTGGGAAAGCAATGCAGGATGAAAAAAATCACCACTATAGGGTAGTTCGACCCCAAATAGGTCTTTTAACTCTTCATATACACCCTGCAGAAAAGGCTGCAACTTTGGGCAGGTCCAAAAAATATGAGAGTGGTGAGCTACTGTCTCTCTGCATAAGCGCCAACATGTTGCAGATCTGTTAGCACCAAAATGAGAGGTTATTACTGGGGTTCGAAAGAATCTTATCAGTAATTGCCAAGAGAACAACCTCCAAGAATGAGAGTAGGTGATTCTTGATGTCATACATAAAAGAGTTTCCCATTGTTGGGGTGTGATTTGGGAGCCTAGCTCTTCATTCCACTTTTCCATTAACTGTGTGGTGTCTCCCCCCACCGTCTCCAGAAGGGACTTGTACACCACTGAAGCAGCATGTGGGAGTCCACTGGACTTCAACACCTGCTGGAGCATCCGGAACACTGGAGGGTGTGCCTCCGGCTAACGGACACTGGGAGGGAGGGATTCAAAATACTGCCGGAGTTGTAAATACCGAAAAAAATCTGTTCATCGTAAATGATAGTTGCGGCTAATTTCACCGAACTCGCTGAAGTGGGGGCTGATTTGCAACTGCGAGAGCTGAAGGAGATGGGTGTGCCGCCAAGTCTGAAAAGTGTGATCTAAGAGGGCCAGAGGGAAGTCCTCTAGTAAATCTATGGGGCATAGCAAGACCAGGAAAGGGGAAATCTCTAGGACTCTTCTCATGCAACAAACCTGTGTTTGGTGCTCAATCAATGGACCATGCAGGTCTTACCATTGAGGGTAGTGTTTTATGAAATATCACTTTTGATATTCACGAAGTGGGAGGATACTCTCTGTTTCCTCCATCTGGCAGAATTTCCAGTTAGGCATTGTATTATATAAGATAGATAGGTAGCCCAGTAATAGAGTTTCATATTGGGAAGGGCTAGGCCCCCCTGGGCTTTGGGTAGATGGAGGATCCCCAGTTTAACTCTAGAGCGCTTTCCCACCCAGATAAATTTCACTATGGCCCTGTTCCAGGCCTTAAAGAGACTATTCGGCAAATTGAGGGGCACATTTTGAAACAGGTAGAGGATCCTCAGGAGTGTAACCATCCGAATAACCTCCACACGCTGCATCATATTCAGTGGAAGAATATTCCATCTTTCACGGTCCTGTTTCATCTGGGATGTGACAGGGAGGTTATTATTCAGGGTGTCTCTAATTTGATGTGAAAGATAAATTCCTAGATATTTTAGCTTGGTCAGATCCCAACAAAAGGGGAACCTTGTCCTAATTGCTTTAGATGGGACATAGTGGAAGGTAAGGGCATCGGTCTTGCTGGTGTTCAGCTTATATCCAGAATGTGATCCAAATTCCTCCAGAAGGCAGAAAATGGCAGACACAGACTTTTTGGGTTCAGTAAGAATAACAGAACATCGTCTGCATACAGAGCTATCCGATTTCCATGTCCCCCACGACCACTCCCGAAATCTCAGATGACAATCTGATTGCCTGGGCCAGGGGTTCGATGAATATGGTGAAAAGGTCTGGTGATAGTGGGCAGCCTTGACGCGTACCCCAATAAAGGGGGGAAGTATTCAGAGTGGTGGCCAGATGTTTTAACACATGCCATTGGGGACGAGTAGATTTTTCCAAGGGTGTCGATAAAGGGTCACGGGAAATGCATGGTAGCCATTGTGGCAAATAGGAATGACCAAGACCCCCAGTCAAAGGCCTTCTCAGCGTCTAGACTGAGAAGGACCAATGCACCCTCCCGGGATTGCATCTCATGAACCAGATGTAAAGCTCTGCGCGTGTTATCTGAGGTGGATCTTAAACTCACAAATCCTGCCTGATCAGGATCAATCAGCCCCGGTAGTACTTGGTCCAGTCGCTGGGCCAGGATGGACATAAAGTACTTGTAGTCCAAGTTAAGAACCGATATTGGTCTATATTAGCTACATTGTAGCGGGTTCTTACCAGGCTTGAGGATTACTGAAATTGTGGCATATGCCCAACTAAGCGGGGGGATTCACCGTCTAAGACCCCATTACATGGCGCAAGAAACAGTTTACTAATAGACTGAGTCACTGATTTATAAAATTCCACCCCATACCCATCAGGCCCAGGAGCTTTTTGGGGTTTGAACTTAGTGATAGCCGTCGACAGTTCCTCCAGTGAAATAGGTTTCACCAGATGGGCCTGTTGTTCGTGGTTAAGCGTTGGTAATTTTAGAGGTAACAAAAATTGATCGGGAGATGGTAAATCAGTCCCTCTATCCTCCATGTACAGGGCCCTATAGTATTGACAAAAGGCCTGAGTTATATTTTTAAATTTAGTACGACGTTCTCCCATCTCAGGGTCCTTTATTACTGCTATAGTAGACAATTTACGGTGTTGACGGAGATGGTACGCAAGTAGTCGGAAGGCCTGAGGGCCAAACTCACCACATCTCTGGCGGAGATATGCGAGGGCTACCTCGGTTTGCTGCTGGCACAGGGAGTCTAGCTCACTCCTAGTCCACTTTATTTGGGGAAGAACAGAGGAATCTCCTTGTTATTGAGCAAGCTGAAGGAACTGAAGGGTCTGTTCCAGCTGAAGCTGCCTTTCTTTTCGAGCCCTTGCCAACCCGGCTGAGTATTTTATTAAGTGACCTCTTAGGATTGTTTTTAGAGTGTCCCATTGTATTGTTGATGCCATCTCCTGAGAGGAGTTATCCTGTATAATTTCTGCAATTTTATCACTAATGAACTCCTTGAATTGTTCACTTTTTAAGTGTATGGGGTTGAATCTCCACCCAGTGTTACGCTTCTCAAGGGCCAGGTCCCACTGAGTGATGAGCGGGGCATGGTCCGAGAGAGCTATGGGGCCCATTGTGACTTCAACGAGTGAACCGAGCAGTTCCTTCTGGGTGTAGCAGTGGTCAATTCTGGTGTATGTCCCATGGACTGCCAAATAAAAAAGTATCCCTTTCTCTGGGGTGTAGAGATCGCCAAGTATTGAGCCATCTCATCCCCTCAGTAAATCTCTTAAAGAATTTATGTGAGGCCTGCTGCACCCCGGGCTGAGGTCTAGAGGTGTCCAGGGTAGTATTCAGGGCAATATTGAAGTCACCTGCCAGGATCAGGTTCCCCTTAGTTTTCTCCACCACTTTATCCAACAAGTGGTGGATAGTGGGGGTGTTTGAAGCCAGAGGAAGGTAAATGTTGGCCAGCATCAATTCCTGGTCATTTAAAGTACCCTGGACTATAATTAATCTACTAGCAGGATCTGCCCATTCCTTTGTTTTCCTGAATGTAAGAAGAGACAAAATCAGAATAGCTACCCCCCTTTTTCTTCCCTTTGGCATAGCTGAGGCATAGACCTGCGTATAGCTTCTGCCTCCAAGTTTCTCATGTTCTTTGGAAGTCAGGTGGGTCTCCTGCCAGTATACAATGTCAACATGTGCCTTTTTAGCTAGTGTAGTCATTCTAGACCTCTTGACCAGGTTGCCCATTCAGTGAGTATATTTTTAAGTGGTTATGCAATACATTCTACTTCTGAACTCAGCGTAAGTTTCTCAAACTGTAATATTCTTATCTTTATAATCATTACTAACAAACTGCTACTGTCTATTTTCTCTTGTTGCTTTTTCTTCTCTGTAATTTCCATTAACTAGAAATTCTCATTACATAAGCCAGAAATATACTTTAGTGGGCATAACTGCATTGTTCTAACAGAATGAACTAAGAAACAGTTTAAATTGCCTCGTATGTCCTTCCCTTTGAACCAGCGTTTTCTGGTCCAGGGGGTACGGACGCTCAGCCAGCTCTGTCCGCGTTCTCCAGAAACTCCCGAAGGGGGAGTCCAGGAGGCAAACAACTCATGTTCTGCTCAAATGCAGACAAAAGTATTAAGAAAGGTAAAAACACTTGTAACATTTTTTGTAAAAATTTAAGAATAGCCTTAACTATAAATAATGCCCTAATCAGAACTGGGCCGTTCCATAACCATGGGAGGGAAGACATCCGGAACCAATCTAGGAATTCCAGGTACCTTCCCCACTGAAGACAAACCTTAACTTCCAAGGATAGCTGTAGATGGTATCTCAGCCTTAAGGCAACTGCCAAAATGCAGTATAAAGGGGTTCTCCAATTGTTGAGGAAGAGCCTACCAGCTCAGGTTAAGGTCCCTATATCGAGCATGCCTTGTTATCCATGAGGATTATCCGAGCTGCTCTGCCCCGAGCAGAAGCCCAGCAGTTCTTATTAATTATAAAAAAAAAAAAATGTTTTCCCTGCCTATTTTATTTTTTAGTAAACCATAAAGTTACCGATCGCTGAGAATGTCTTTTGGGAGTGGGTCTAAAGGGTCCTGTGTCATGGAGGGGAAGGAAAGGGAAAGAAAGGGGAAAAACAGTTACCTAATGAGGAGATAGGCTATACAGTTCAGCCATCCAGCAGATAGCTCCCTCCCATGCACTCAGGCCTGTAAGATTCAACAAAGGGGGGAGGGGATCCCTGCCGGCAGCCAGAGCCTCACACTGGGGCTATCTATTAATTTGGATTTTGAGGGAAAAAGTCCCGGGGGGAATTTTGTTTGCCTACTGTAGGCTGTAAGCTCCTGAGTAGGCACCCCCCACATCCCTCCAAGCGAAACAATGGTAGGGTCCTAAGGGGGACATGGAGTAAGCAGCAGGCATCCCCAAACCTCCACAAGAAGAGTGGTTTCAGCAGTCGAGTTAGTTTTAAAACCCCTCATCCCTGATACTCCACCCCAAATGGAAACACCCCACCGCAGGAGACAGTGCCTTCCCCCAGACAGCTTCCACCATAAGCCTCTCCCAGCTACTCTTCATGATCTACTCGCTCTCGCCATAGTATATGTGTGTGTTTAGGGATCACCCACTCCCTGCCACCAATCCACAGCCCCCCAGGAGTTCTTAATTCAGTTAGGAAGGGGCGACCCTGACAGGGCCTAGCAGGAATAGGGGGAAGTGTGTGACCAGATAGACAGAGAGGGGAAGGGATCCAAGGAGCTCACGCAAGGGTGCTGTCCCTGCCTAGGAGAGCCTACATGAGGGGACCATCGAAGATAGGGTGTTCCCTGCTCTACACCTCCCTCTCTGTGTACATTAACCGGGCATCCAGGGCGGGGGACTCCAAGTAACTGCAAACAAAGTCCCGCTTAATCTCCAAGTCCTCCCCGCAATATAAGACCCCCCTTTTGAGATAGGGATACCCAAGTACAGATCTCCCTTTGCCACCCCCCACCACCCCGTCCATTACGGCAGGCAGGTGCCAGCCGTCACCATCCCCCTCCCTAATATGTATTCATCCCTCCAAAGATACCTGTAGGTTATAACTTGTCGCGGCTGAAACAACACTCCTCTGCCCCAGAAAATCACAGGAAGGGGAGCACGAGCCAGCAGCTCAGCAAGCTTCTAGTGGCCAGACATCAGTGAAAACATCAACATAGGGAGGAGAGAGAAATGAGAAAAAGGGAGAGGGGGCCTCTCCAAGGTGCAAACCCATTCAACGTCAGGTAGTTCATCAGGTTGGAATCCCAGTGTCCATTGTTCCCTGGTATTTGTCGTTCTTGGGTGTGCCCTGGAAGTCCTCTGTGAGGTGTGCAGCCTTTTTATTTATCTTGGTTGAGTCTCCGTATTTTCTCAGCATGGTCGCTATGTCTGCTAAGCAACAGTGTGCTGACTGCTGTACCGATCCAGGCTTTCAACCCTTTTTGGGATATCATTCACGCCGAGAAAGTAAGTCTTTCTCCAATTTTTCTTTAATGAGAGGGGGCGAGGTAATCCCTTGTGAGCTCAGGAACGAGGAGGCAGCGAGGAGGTCTGGGTACACCTTTGGGCCTGATTCAGTAATAACTTTGAGCCTTGCTGGGAATAGAATCTGTGCTTTAATATTCTTAGCTCTAAACTGGATTCCTGGACCATTGTCGTGTGATCATTATCTATCGAGATACGTGTGCCAGAGTAGATCAATTGCCCCTTCTGCCAGGCTTTCTGTAATAGCTCCTCTTTCACCTTGAAGGATGTTAATTTGGCAACAATCGATCGGGGTTTTGAGTCGGGGGCACTAGGCTTTGGAATAAGCGACCTGTGGGCCTGGTCCATTTCCAATGAGAACTCTGGTGGTAGCTCTAGCAGATCTTGTAGCAGTCTCTGTAGGAAAGCCATTACACTGGGGTATCCATCCTTAGACCCCTCCAGGACCCCATAGATCCTTAGATTCTGCCTACGGCTCCTACCCTCTAGGTCATCCAGGCAGTGTGTTAGTTCACGGTCTCGCGCCAGCAGATACATAATTAGGCGGTCTTGGCTATCCGATTGATCAGAGGTTTGATTTGCCAGTAATTTCAATTGGTCAGTCTTATGATTTATTTTGTTGATATCTGCTCTGAGGACAGCCAAAAATTGGTCGATCTTATTGACTGTAATAGCCATTTGCTTGATCATGGCTGCTAGGCCAGATACAGATTCCTCCTCGCGCAGGCCTGTCTGGAGTGCGTTGGAAGGGGCCGTCAAGGAATCCGAGGCATCTTCTAGATCCCTTCGGACCAACACGTGCAATTTTTGTGCCTGAGTAAGCTGAGGTCTCCCAGACCTGTTCTTTTTGCTTTTGACCGGTGATGCCATTCTGAAATAGGCGATTTTAGTTACTGGCTGGGGCTTGGAGCAACAAAACTAGGCAGCCATCATGACGTTGATGTCACCGGAAGTCTAAACCTCAAATTGTGATGAATTCATTTATTTATTATCACTTAACACCCCCAAATAGGATAGATGATGTATTTATTTATTTATTTATTTATTTGTGAAATATTCGGAAAGACCTTTGAGTCAGGGACTCATTTACAAAAGTTCCACGTCATACATAAAAGGTACAGGGACTAATTTACAAGGTTCCACTTCATACATACAAATGGTACAGGGAACGTGACTTGAGATACAGGTTGCAGCACAGTTATGGATAACATTACTTTTATAGCATTATTAGTAGATGGTGTAAAACAGTGGCTGGGGTACAGTGTCACAGCCAGGAAGAAAAAATACAAAGAAAAAAGACAAATTACAGAAATAAACAGCAGGGGATTGTTAATCATGTAGTTTCACAGAATCATTAGGTACATTGCCCTGCTAATAGCGTCTTTGAGGGAGGCATGGTCTGGTCAGGTGTCAACGGCAGTCACATTGCACATATCATGCGTTCAACCAAAATTAATGGATGCCAACATTTATTTAAAACATTTTTTTAACTTCTTTTTTGGTTATTTTTCATTTTAATCACTTACAAAACATCTATCAGAACATAAACATTTATAAATGGGACACATTTAAGAAACATATCACATAATAAAGTTTAGCCAATCAGATTAAAGTATTAGAAAAGTAACTTTTATTGCTATATTTTGTTTCATTCATTTGCAAAATATCTATCAGAACATAAACATGTATAAATGTGACACATGTAAGAGACATATCACATAATAAAGTTTAGCCAATCAGATTACAGTATTCGAAAAGTAACTTTTATTGCTATATTTTGTTTCATACATTCCTAAGATACGATTTAAAATTAAATGTTAAGACAGAAGGAGGAATTTAAGAAGATTTCATAGTGTGAGACAATGGCACCTTTATTAAAATATAAATAAGACTTACAGCTGGATCAAAAAATAGTATAAATCAATAACATATCAGTTAGGATCATACTATAACTGGAGTGACATATTTATTTCAGACAAACAAAAAAAAATTGAAGCTTCCAGTTTATCTTGCTGGTAGTAGGTGAAGACATTTGACATGGCACGGTCTTAAGCCAGTGAACAATATGTGCAACTTACATTAATTGAAATCGTAATTAGACACATTTATGTAGCATGAAACCATTATATAAAAATCATATACAATAAAACAAACATGCCTATGATGAACGTATGTCTGTAGAGTGCAAAACACACAAGGGAGTAACAGCATAAACAGTAGTGTATTCAGGGTGAAGCTACTCGTGCGTCCATAAGCAGAATCTTTGTAGGGATAAAAAACAAAAGTGTCCCATTCACAGTGTGGAACATCTTGATTTACAAGGCAGTGTTACAGTGTTTGAGGTGGAGAAATTCACAACTGACACAGGCATCAGATAAGCTTCAGTTGCAAGGTGCCGGTCAATGTAATTATACTGCCTGTACAAGCCTGAAAGCCGAGAAGTCTACACGGACAAGTAAAGTCACCAGCTGCTGGCACATTAAATCAAACAAGGGGCAAAGATCAAGAAGTGAGAAAAGACATGCCAGTAGAGGGTAACTACTTCTCTTCTGGCAGGCTCAGTGCTCAGAGTATTTTCAGATGTGATCCGAGGGGAGACGTGCACGCTACATAAGGCAGCTAACTACAAGGCATTCCGAAAGTTTTCACAAGCTACTATAGGTCCTTTATCATGACATTCAGTCACTAACAGCGTGATACTGCAGGCTACAAGGCTGTCACCTTATAAATTACCTCAGACACAAATGGGAAACAGTTTTTTGATGCGGGTGGCAGCTTGTACCTACAGTAGAAGGAGCTCAGTACATAAATGGAAGCAGAAATAGACTGAAACCGGAGGGTATTTCTGATCAAACCACTTTATTTGACACACACACTTTTTCTGAGAAACTCACTTTGAACTGTTTACTTTTTCTCCTCTGGTATGCAGCGTGCTCTAGGCAATCGCTCTCTCTCTCTCTCTCACTCACTCTCTAAGCTGGCGGCGTTCAGTCAGGAAAAGCGATTCAACCTGACTCACACCGCTACCACCTGTCAAACAGTGCCAAGACCTAGAGGGGCACGTTCACTGCCCCTGTCATGAACGAGCACTGGGCACATAATTGAAAGAGCACGCCCGTGAAATGTCAGCTGAATACTGTTACTGACGTCACATCATCAAGGGTTTCACGGTCCACAGAGCAGTGTCTTTTTTAAAAAAGTAGCTGGTCTTCCACTTTAGACAATCGCTGTCACTGCTATTTACTTGATGTTGGGGTTGCCTACATTACCAGCAGGAACAAATTCTAACCTGTCCTCAGCAGTACTGAAAGGTAAAAACCTGCAAATAAAAAAAAGGAAGTTACTGGATATCTGCTCTTTAACTCTGCAGCTGCCCCTCTCCCCGTACAATAGTGACCTTCCTCCGATCATGTCCGGCCCTTCTTAATACTGTCCACTGATCTCAATGATATTACCTCCTCCAGCAGTGCATTCCACTCAGCCTCCACCCTTTCCTTGAAGTAGTGTCTTTTCATTTCATTTCTCTCTTGAACCTTTCCCCTCCAATTTGATGCTGTGTCCCCTAGTGTTTCTCCTCCCTTTAATTTAAAAATCACCTCTGTACTAACCCTTCTTATGCCTCTCATATATTTGAAGGTTCAGATAATATCTCCTCTATCCCTCCTTTCCTCCAGGGAGTACATGTTGAATTGAGTACATGGTGAACTCCCTCAGTCTTTTCTCGTAGGGTTTTTCTTCCATTCCAGTGAACACTCGGGTCACTCTGCACTGGACTCCCTCCAGCAGCTCTACATCCTTCTTCAAGTAGGGACACAAAAACTGCATGCAGTACTCCATATTCAGTCTGACCAGCAACCTGTACAGTGGTAAGATAACCTCCCTCCTCTTTGAGGTAATTACCCTCGCTATACACCCCAACATCTTATTGGGCTTGGCTGCTTCCTTCTTGCATTGTGCTGAATGGTTAATTTGTTCTGTGATTAGCACCCCAAGATGTGTCTCCTCCTCTGAAGTGCATAACTGTACCCCCAGTCTGTATGAAAACTTGTGGTTCTTTGCCCCCAAGTGCATAACTTTGCACTTTGTTGCATATAAACTCAGCTGCATGAGTCCAACCAGTGTTCGAGTTTGCCTAGGTCTTCTTGCAGATCTTGCCATCCCTCTGTGTTGTCCACCATTACTCTTATCTTCATGTTGTCTCTAAACAGTCTGATCTTGTTGTTAATCTAAATCGCTCTGTCAGCAATAAATATGCCACACAACACTGAGCCCTGTGGGATCACACTTGTCACAGCTCTCGGAGATGAGAGCTTCCCCTTACAACAGCCCTCTGCTGCCTATCTCTCAGCCAGTTTTTGACCCATCCCACCATCTTCTCCCTCACCCAAAGGTACCCCAGTTCAAGTTCAAGTTTATTGTAGGAAAACTCAGTTGAGCAAGCTCATTCACAAGGAGGTCCTTTGACACAGACAGGTAGTTAAAGATTGCACAATTGAAAAAACATTACAAATCCAAGTACAGAATTATGGGCAAGCATTAACATGTTGCATAAAAATGACAATGACAGAGAAAAATACAAGTGCAGAAAAAAGGTACAAAGTGCTCGTTTCAGAGTATCAAGGCAGCTAATTTCTAGGTGAGGAAGCAGTGGGCTAGGGTTAGAGCAGTGAGCTGGAATTTAGAAACAGCTGCATGTATCTTTTATTTTTGCTGCAGCCAACTTTTTAAATAGGCCGACAGGAACAGTACCAGGAAGCTTCAGTATGCTTTGGGCTGGTTCCAGAGTAGTTGGGAATATGCTCAATATGGCCTGCTTGCCGAGTGAAGTCACGGTTCTCGGTACATCGAGGAGGAGGTAATTTTTCCTAAGAGAGTAGGTGCTATGGGAAATATGGAAAAGGGTTGAGAGATAGTTTGGGAGCTTGTTCAGGAGTAGCTTAAGAGTCCAGATACCAGATGAAGCGTGCTTCTAGTTGAGAGTGATGTCCAGCCAGCAGCTAGGTACAAATCACAATGGTGGGTTCGGTAGGGTAGGTTTGCCATGAACCGTATGGTGCGGTGGTAGAGGACATCTAGTTTTTTGAATCCTGAGGCAGATGTGGAGGAATAGATTAGATCTCCATAGTCGAGTAGCGGCACGAAAGTAGCCTGAACCAGCCTAGTTCTGGTATCCAGTGGAAAGAGGGATTTGTTACAGAAGAAGAAACCTAGCCTAATTTTTAGTCTCTTTGCCAGGTCGTCAAAGTGGTCATGAAGGGAAAGCTTATTGTCTAGCCACATACCTAGATATTTGAATTTGGAGGAGATTTCAAGGGGTTCACCTAGGAAGTTAGTGATAAATTCTTTGTGCGTGTTTGCATGGGAAGTGGAGGTGGTGTTTGGGGCAAAGATCATGACCTTAGTTTTCTTGGTATTGAGGAGTAGTTTGGCATTGATTAGGTTAATTTCTAGTTGTGCAAAGTCAGCTTGGAGTACTTCCATCACTTCAGCCAATGTAGGGCCTGATGTATACAGTACAGTATCATCAGCAAAGAAATACAGAAGGTCTGAGATATATGTGCGTCAAGGTTATTGATATACAGGGAGAAGAGGATGGGACCAAATATGGAGCCTTGTGGGACTCCCCTGACAACTGGAAGAGATGCAGAAAAGAGGCCACCAGCTTTTACTTTCTGGATCCTTCCAGATAGGTAGCTGGTAAACCACTGGGCAGGAAGGTGGGTGGCACCTACTTTTATTAGGTTTGAGACTAACAGATTGTGGTCAACAGTGTCAAATGCTTTGCTGAGATCAAAAAATACTGCACCAGTAACTTTCTTGGAGTCCATGGCTGTGATCCATTCATTGGTAACTTTGGCTAGAGCAGTGACTGTACCATGGTTGGGCTGGAAGCCAGATTGCACAGGATTGAGGATTGAAGATGATTTGATATGGAGTTTCAATTGGGAGTAAACTAGCTCTTCGAGAATTTTGGACAGTACAGGTAAGATTGAGGTGGGTCTATAGTTGTTTAGGTCGCATGGGTCTGCTGACTTGAATAACGGGAGGACGTGGGCAGATTTCCAGCAGGAGGGAACAGTGACAGTGGAAATGGAAAGATTGAATATGTGGAAGGTAAGGGCGGTGAGGTCGAGATAGACCAGTTTAAGAAAAAAAGGTTCTAGATCATCGTTCCCTGCACTTTTTTGAATGTCTATATAAGAAGTGAACCTTGTTCGGCCTGGTGGCACTGAGGCCTGAGGCGCGGGATGCCACACCTCACTCCAGGCAGGTGACCCGGGTTCGGGAATGAGTCCGGGTCATTGGGGGTCAGCAGGGGAGGACTAGGACTGAGCATCCAATGACAGCTCTCCTAGTCCTGGGGAAAGGGGTGGATACACGCAGCACTCTGGTGGTCCTTGGGGATGCCTGGAGTTACTACAGTTGCATGGATGCCAAGATGGGGGGAGCATGGCAGATGTCTGCATGCCAGTGTGTGGACATCATTGCACATCCATGCTCCCATCAGGGAAAAAGGGAAAATGGCAGCATAGTCCACAGCAGCTTGATGGCCGCAGCTTCACTAGCCAACAATGCCTGGATAAGGCGTGTGCCGGTAATGGATCCTGGCCGGGCGCAGGGGCATAGGGGGCCCCTTTCGATGGTACAGCTGCATATGCCAGCTGGGCACATCAGCTTTGAAGTCAGTGGTGAAGGAGGAGCAGTGACTGGATTTAGGCAGGACTGTGGCTGCAGGTGAGAAAATCTTAAATGATAAAAAAAGAAGTGAACCTTGCTTACCAACCTCTCATGTGGCACTGAATCAAAGGTCTTGCTGAAGTCCAAATACAGGACATTCACTGCCTGGCCTCTGTTGATTGCCCTTGTTACCCAGTCATAGAAGTCAACGATGTTTGTCTGGTAAGATCTACCAGTGACAAACTTGTGCTTTCTGTTGTCTTGAAGACCATTCTCCTCCAGAAAGGCTACCAGTCTCTCCTTGAGGGTAGACTGTATGAGTGTCCACACAATGGAGGTGAGGCTGACTGTCCTGCAGTTCCATGGTTCATCCTTGGGCCCACTGTTATGGATGGTCATCATATATGCCATCCTCCAGTCCTGAGGCATGCAACCAGACCCCAGAAAGGTATTGAATAAGTGAATCAATGGTCCTGCCAGGACCTCTGCCATCTACTGTACCTCAGAACCCTGGGGTGTATTTCTTCAGTATCTGGTGCCTTGTCTACCCTCACGTCTCTAAGACCTTCTAGCACTCTTCTTTCCAGGGTTACCCCCTCTGTAAGCTCTGCACCACCTGTATCCACTGCTCCCTTTCCCTGTGGCATTGGCCAAAGCTTCTCTCTGGTAAACACAGAGTAGAAGAACTCATTGAGCACTACTGCCTGCTCTTTCCCTTTCTGCACCTACCCTTTGCCCACCTTAATACTAACAATGTGATTTTTACAGCTCCATCTCTCTCTCTATCTCTCTCTCTCTCTCTCTCTCTCTCTCTCTATCTCATGTACCGAAAGAAGTCTTTCTCCCCTTCTCCTATTCCTTGTGCCAGACTAAGCACTTTTGCTGCCTTAGCTGCCCTGACTGATCTGCGCACTTCTCTTAATTTCTTCTTGTACTCCTCCTCATCCTCCTCCAGTTTGGATCTCTTGTATTTTATGAAGGTGGCCCTTTTTGATTTAGTCATCCCTAATACCTTCCTGCTTAACCAGCTTGGCCTCTTAGAGGGGACTTTCTTGATTTGGAGTTTTGAATGTAAGTTGGTGGCTTCTACTAACCCAAGCTTGATAATCCCCTATTTCTAGTTAACATCCATGTGTAGTTTGACTTTTCCAAGGTGACCCTCCAATATGACCCTCATACTCCCAAAGTCAGGCCTCCTGAAGTCAATCACCCTAGTCCCCAAGTAGCCCCAGTGCTGATAACTACTGGAAGCCAAACCCCTGCATCCAGCCCACCACCCCCGACCAAGGGAAGAAGCCACAAGCCCAAATCAGGCTCTTGACTTCATCTGAGTGGCCCTGGCTCTGATACCTGCCAGCGGCCAGACCTCTGCATCCAGTCCACCATCCCCTGACCAAGGAAAGTAGCCACAAGCAAAAATCAGGCTTTTCACTTCAGCCAAGCAGCCCTGGTGCTGATATCGGCTGGGCCACCAGACCTCTGCATCCAGCCTGCCACCCCCTGACTAAGGAAAGCAGCCACAAGCCAAAATTAGGCTCTCCATTCCAGCTGAGTGTCTCCAGCACTGATACCTGCTGGCAGCTGGACATCTGCATCTAGCCTACCACCCCCTAACTAAGGAAAGCAGCCACACATCTAAATCAGGCTCTCCACTTCAGCTAAGTGGCCCCAGTGCTGATACCTGCTGGCGGCCGGACTGCTACATCCAGCCCACTGTCCCCTGACCAAGGAAAGCAGGTACAATTGGTTAGCTCCTAGCCTGGACTGGCTCCCAGGAACTGTGGCCACTGCCTAATTGGATGTAGCAAATCACCATTGAGAAAGCAAGTGCTCAAGGCACCTTTTTCAAATCACAGCTTGGCCACTACCTTGTGCTACTACTCTCTGGACTGTTTTCTGCCTAATTTACTGCTACTGTGGAAATTATTTGTTTTTCTTCTTGGAATGTTCTGCTGTTTAACCTTCATTACTAGCTAGGCCCGACTTCTATATAGCCTATGACTTGCACTGCTGAATATTTTTACTGCTTAAAGATTTTACCTTTAAACTACTGTATTGTATATGTAGGAATTGCCTTCCAGAGCATAGCAGAGTTGCAACGAACCTTAGCTGACTGCCTGACTTCTATACAGCTCACTGCTTGTACTACTGAATTTTTACTGCTGAACTAATTGCTCAGTATTGTAGGATAGTTTAAATAACTGACTACTGCCTGCTGTCTTTCTGCCACACTCTTTTCCCATTATAGTTGCTCTCATTTCTCCTCCGACTGCCTTCTTTGTTCCCCTCTTTCACTTGCTTTTTCCCTTTTGCATTTCTTTTTCTCTGTTCCCCACACTGTTTCTCTGCCAGCTACTGGACCCCTGATTCCCTGTCCTGACACCCCGCTGAACCAGCATATTATGTAAATATTGCCAGGCATTTTTGGCCATCTTCTCTACCTCACTCCTGACCCGCTGCCTCCTCTCCCATCAACCTCCTGAACCATTCCTTTGTTTTGCTAAATTCCCATCTGACACCTTTGACCAGACCTCTCTGCAGGAAGCCTTTCTCTCCTACTATTTGCACCTACTTCTGCCCTGAGCACTAAATTGCCCAGGGCCCTCCCACCAATTTACCCGAGCTTTGTCTTTGTTTTTTTAACTAATGGCTAGCCTTTTTCTGCTCTTTTCTAGCCACAAGCCCAAATCAGGCTCTCCACTTCAGCTGAGCAGCACTGGCGCTGATACCTGCCGGTGGCTGGACCTCTGCATCCAGCCCACCACCCCCTGAGCAAGGAAAGCAGGTTCAACTGGGCAACTCCTAGCCCAGAGCTGCCAGGCTTCAATCCCCATAACTGGACTGGCTCTCGGGGATGTGGCCACTTCCCCAATTGGATGCTGCAGATCCCCATTGAGAAAGCACGGTCTCGAGGCTCCTTTTTCAAATCACAGCTTGGCCACTGCCTTTCTCTATTACTCTCTGGACAGTCCCCCCTCTTTATTAAATACACTTCCCCAGTAATCCCCTCTCCCTTAGGCCTCATACTAGTCAATTACAGCAACTTCTTTAAAGGGGTCTCCTTTCCTGCACCCTCTTAAAGGGGCAATCCTCTCTCATGCTCAAATTTAACAAACATTGCTGACTGCCTTATCTTAATCAGCTGTTTAGTCCTAACACTTTTCTAGAGTAGTATTAATCTTAGATTTTCTTAGTCACATCCTTATGTAAATTACTGCCAGGTCCTGGCTTACTCTGCGTGCTGGTAGGTTATCCTACTGATATTTATAGCCCTGTACCCATCATCCCTACCTGGCTCAGCTCCCTATAACTTGGAATTTTTATCTGGGACATACAAGCCCATGATTTCCCCTTATTCCCCTAACCTAACCCTACCTGGACTAAAGCCTGCATCCAACAACCTGCTGCACCCAGTTGTTAGTAGCACTTTAGTTTAAGCATCCATGCACTCCTTTGTTCAACTCATATCTCAAACTTCAAGGTAGATTTGAAGCATATGGACAACCCTGACCGAAGTAGTAGGACAGCTAGGAAAAAACAACAAGCAGCTTTAGTAGTGACCATGAAAAGGCTAATCTTATTACTGCTCCTGTGCTCAGTCAATGTGGAACTTAACCCTGAGCCACCTACCTTAGACTCTCTGAATGACTTCACATCAGCATCAGACATTAAGTTCATGCTGATTAATGCTCGCAGTCTACTAAAACATTTCGGTCAAATCCAAACCTGGACCATCCATACCAACCCAGATGTGCTAGTAATCACAGAGTCCTAGTTTAACAGCTCCATCCATGACTCCCAGATAGCACTACCCTCGTATAGCAAATTCAGAGTAGATGGGCCCACTAGGGGTGGAGGGGGTAGTTGTCTACCACAATAACAAGCCCCTCATATAGCACATTCAGAGTAGATGGGCCCACTAGGGGTGGAGGGGTAGTTATTTACCTCAATAACAAGCCCCTCATATAGCACATTCAGAGTAGATGGGCCCACTAGGTGTGGAGGGGTAGTTATCTACCTCAATAACAAGCCCCTCATATAGCACATTCAGAGTAGATATGCCCACTAGGGGTGGAGGGGTAGTTCTCTACCTCAATAACAAGCTCAGTTCCATGGAATGATTTTTGGAGTCAAAACCCAAAGAGTTTGAGTGCCCAGCACTTAGTTTACTACTCCCATCCTCTAAAGAATTCAATGTCATCGGCTGTTAGAGACCTCCCTCATGTGGGCTCCATATTCTATCAAAGATCAGGGATATCATGGAATCCAACACCAATGAAACCATCATCCTTGGGGACCTAACTCTTGACTGGCTCACCACCAAAGCTAATGCCATCAGAGATCAATGTGGTGAGCCTGGATTCATTCAGTCAGTCACTGAACCTACTAGGACAAACATGAAAAACAGAGACCACAGTTCTATTCTTGGCCTAGTCCTCACAAACCAACCTCACAAAGTTGCAGACTCAGCAGTCTTCCATAATGCTGTAAGTGATCTCAGTACTGTGGTCTGCACACGTGCCCATACCAAACACCCCACCGGGCCTAAATTCACCATCAGCAGAAGTTTCTGTAAGTTTAATGTCCAAGACAATCTTGCAGACCTTAAGCGAGTAGACTGGCAATCCTTTTATAGATGGGGTCTTTAAGTTAAGGAGGGGGAGGGTCACCAGGGGGCATGTGCTAAGAATAGAGGGGGGAAGATTTAGGAAGGAAATGAGGAGACTATTTCAGAGAGAGGGTGGTAGCAAAATGGAATGCCCTACCAGAATGGGTGGTATCATGTAAATCTGTGAACAGTTTCAAAAGGGCATGGGACAGGGAACAGGGGAGAGTGAGGGTGGGGGTGGCAGTGGGATGACAAATGGGATGGGGGTGGGGCAGCTGCAAACTAGGGGTGCTAGCTGCACACTCGAGCAGACTTGGATAGACCGGGTGGTCTGTTTCTGCAGGCACATTCGTATGTTCGTGTTTAGCCAACTCTGTAGAAGCCGCTGTCCTTATTTTTAATACCATCATCATAGGCCTTGCTAACAAGCATGCACCATTTGGTAAATACAGAATTAGGAAATTCTTACACCCATGGTTCACCCCTGAGCTGAAAGCTGCACTCTCACATCATGATAACCTGTGGACCCATGCAAGGAAAACTAAAACTGTGACCCACTGGCAGGAATTCAGAGCAGCTAGAAATAGATGCACCAAGCTTATAAGGAGTGCCAAGGCCACTTACTATGTCAAACCTTAGAGTAAGCTAAAGACAACTCAGCAAAAATATGGCATCTTTTCAAGACTATTAAAGGCCACAAAACCCCCCAATCTCTCCCACAAAAAGTCACCTCTAAAGGTGCACTGGTCTCTGAGCAATGCGCAATATTGGATCTTCTAGACGCTGACTTCGCCACAACTGGTATGGCCTTCAACACTTCACCAGCTGCAGGGCTGCCCTCCAGCCCCTCCATTCCAGACTACCCTGAGTCCTCACCACCCCATGCCTCCTTCCAGCTCTCCTTGGTCACATTCAAGGAAATCAAGCATCTTCTAATCAAGTTGGATACCCGGAAAAGGGCAGGTACTGATGGAATCGAAGCATTCTTTCTAAAAATGGGGAATTATCTATTGGCTGCACCCATCATGCACATATTTAACCTTTCCATTGCCATGACTACTGTTTTCTCCAGCTGGAAAACTATGCATATAATCCCACTATTCAAGTCTGAAGCAACCTCAGCAACTACAGACCAATTTCCATCTACCAGTTCTGTCCAAGTTAATGAAAAAATGAATACACGTGCAAACAAAACAATATCTGGAGAACTTCAATCTACCTTACCCACTCCAATCAGGGTTCAGGCAGTATCACAGTACAGTCTCAACCATGGCAAAGGTAACTAATGACTGGTTCTCTGCCAGTGACAACAAACAGTCTACTTGTGCCATTTTCCTTGACTTAAGCAAGGTGTTCGTCACAGTGGCCCATATCCTCCTCCTGCACTGCCTAACATCCCTGGGATTACATGACACTACAGTAAGATGATTCTCTAGTTACCTCTCAAATAGGCTGCAAATCATCAAGGCTGATGGAGACATGTCGGACACGTTGTCCATCATGAGGGGAGTCCCTCAGAGATCCATTCTAGGGCCCCTCCTCTTCACTATTTACATCAACTCATTGGACAAAAACAATCCAAGCTGCACTTTTTTTGCTGATAACACTGTCCTCTACATCTCTAGGCATTCATTGTGCAAAGCCTGTGCTGAGTTACAAACAGATTTCAATCTGCTACAGTTCAACCTGGCCCGTTCAAAATTTCTCCTAAACGCAAAGACGACAAAGGTGATGTTTTTTTCATCAAACCATATGCCCTCTACTCGTAGTACTCAGAGTATCTCACCGTTCATCACTACTATATTCAGGGACACCCTCAAGGCTGTGGATCAATTCAAGTATCTTGGAATGTGGCTAAACAGTAAACTAACTTTTAGTGCCCATATCAACTGCCTCATCAAAAAGCTAAAAGCCAGGCTGGGGTTCTTCTTCAGGAACAGACCCCTATTTACACTCGACTGCAGAAGAAGACTGGTCCAGGCCACAGTCCTACCACTCCTTGACTACAGGGATATCATTTACAATTGCAGTGCATCAAAACTCACAAACTTGATGTCCTGTACAGTCATTCATTACGATTCATACTAAATGCTCTGGCCAGGAAACACTGAAACACCATTGTACCCTCTATGCTTCTTTGAAGTGGACCTCACTATCAACCAGGTGTATGTTCCATATTGGGCAGTGGACTTCAAAACTGCTGACTGGCAAGTTACCTCAGTACATGTGCTCCCTAGTGCACAAATCTCACAATGTGTATGCACTACGCACCTCAGACTTTGTGCTCTTAGGTGTTCACAGGACATGCACTAATCAGGACATTGTAGAGTTGGGGAGGGGCCAAAGACAAGTAGCACACGCAGTATCCTTCTCAGAGGTGCTGCCTGTCAATGGCATGGGGGAGGCGACGATAATTAGCACCATGCAATTTAATGAATGGTTGAAAAAATGGTGTGGAGCACAGGGGTTTGGCTTCATTGGGGACTGGGGTTCCACCTGGAGGGAAACCAGCCTATACTGGCAGGATGGTCTGCATCTGTCCAGGAAGGGAACAAGTCTTTTGAGCAATCAGTTTAAATGCTTCATTGGCAAGCTTTTAAACTAGTCAAAGGGGAGGCACTGATAAGCAGCAGGAAAATCACAGCCTCTCCCTACAAAACAGGGTACTAAATGAGAAAAAGACTGAGGTAAAAAGGTCAGTGGGGGATGCTGCAACAGAAGGTAAAGCCATCAAAAAATGGAGAGCAATGAGTACCAATGCCCATAGTCTGGGTAACAAGCTTCCTGAATAAGTGGCCTTAATGGAGGAGGAACATCTGGATATCGTGGCAGTCACAGAAACATGGTACACACAAAACCATGACTGGGACATAAACATACCAGGATACACTATCTACAGGAGGGACAAGGAGGGTAAAAGAGGAGGACGAGTAGCTCTTCACATAAGGGAAGGAATAAAGCAACAGAACAAAAGGGTAAACAGAGAGGAGAAGAAGCACTGTGGGTAAATTTGGAGACAGGCAATGGCACCACAATCCGTGCAGGGGTTGTATACAGACCCCCTTCTCAGGGGGAGGAAATGGACAAGGAAATGATAGAAAGTATACTTATAATGGCAGAAAAAGGGGAGATATTGTTGATGGGTGCTCTGAATATGCCAGATGTTAACTGCAGTGCAGTTGCAGCAGCCACTTCGAAGAGTGGGGTTATTCTAGATGCCCTACAGGGGGCATGCCTTAGACAACTAGTATTGGAGCCCACTCAAGAGGGAGCAATATTAGACCTGGTTCTCTCAAATGGAGATGGAGAGAGGATCACAGATGTAGAAGTGGGTAGCCATCTGGGAACTAGCGACCATCGAACAGAATGGTTCACAATAAACACAGCAATAGAGTCAAGCCATACAAAGGCAAAAGTACTGGACTTTAGGATTGCTGACTTTGCCAAAATGGGTGAGTACCTAAGGAATGCACTAGCAAATGGGCAGGAAGGAGGGGTGGAAGAACAATGGGGAATAATAAAAACTGCCATCACAGAGATAACGAGCCTTTGTGTGAAGCAAATAAACAAAACAAAAAGATGTAAGAAACCACTATGGTTCTCAAAAGAAGTGGCAGTGAAGGTTCAAGAGAAAAGAAAGCATTCAGGAAGTACAAGGAATCGCAGAAGGAGCAGGACAGAGAACTGTATCAGTTAAAGCAAAAGGAGGCTGGGAAGGCAGTCAGAACAGCAAAGGCCCAAACCGAGGAAAAGATAGCCAACTCAGTTAAGGAGGATAAAATCTTTTATAGGTACATCAGGAAGAAGGAAGACCAAGGGAGGGATAGTGAGGCTTAATAAAGGGGAGGAGGGTGGGCAGAGGAGACTGTGAAAAGGCAGAGATACTAAACAAATATTTGTTCTCAGAATTTACAAATGAAGAGGGGGAGGTACCTAAAACAAACAGTAGAAACACTCTGGATACAGAAGTTGATACCAGCCCATTAACAGAAGAAAGGGTTCTGAAAGAACTCTTAAAACTGAAGGTGGACAAAGCAATGGGGCCTAATGGGATTCATCCCAGAATTCTAAAAGAACTAAAGGTAGAACTAGTGACACCACTGACGACCCTTTTTAACAAATCATGGGAGGATGGGGTGGTACCCGAGGGCTGGAGGAGGGTAGATGTGATTCCCCTTCACAAAAGTGGGAGCAAGGCAGAAGCAGGAAACTATAGACCTGTTAGTTTAACCTCAGTGATAGAGAAAATGATGAAATCACTTCTGAAGGAAAGAATTGTCGAGTATCTAGAGGCCAGAGGGGCACAGGACCCTAGGCAGCATGGATTCACAGCGGGAAGGTCATGCCAGATGAATCTGATAGATTTCTTTGACTAGATGACCAAAGTAGTAGATCAGGGAGGGGCTGTGGACATGGCCTACCAAGACTTTAACAAGGCATTTGACACAGTCCCACACAAAGATTAATATACAAGTTAGCCAGCCTGGGAGTGGGTCCCAAAATGACAGCCTGGGTAAAGAATTGGCTGTAGAATAGGACACAGAGATAATAGTAAATGGAGTTCACTCTGAAGAAAGGGGTTACTAGTGGAGTACCGCAGGGTTCAGTATTAGGACCAGTCCTCTTCAATGTCTTTATAAGATTCGGTGCAGAGGGACTGGAAGGAAAAGTATGTCTTTGCAGATGACACAAAGATCTGCAACAGAGTTGATGCACAAGGTGGGGTGGAAAGGATGAGAAGGGACTTGGCAAAGTTAGAGGAATGGTCAAATGTATGGCAGCTTAGATTCAATGCTAAGAAGTGCAAGGTAATGCACCTGGGAAACACAAACCCAGGGAAAGAGTACACAATGCGGGGTGAGATACTAACAACAATAAAAATGGAACGGCACCTGGGGGTAGTCATATCAGATGACCTAAAGGTGGGCAAGCAATGTGAGAGGGCAGCAAGAAGGGCTGGGGGGATACTGGGATGCATAGGGAGATGCATCACCAGAAGAAAACAGGAAGTTATTATCCCTCTGTACAGACAGCTGGTGAGACCCCATCTGGAGTACTGTGTGTAGTTCTGGAGACCCAATCTCCGCAAAGACAGACAGGTTGGAAGCTGTCCAGAGGAGGGCAACTAAAATGGTGCAGGGTCTGCACCGGAAGACATATGAAGAGAGATGAAAGGAGCTTAATATGTATAGCCTCGAAGAAAGGAGAGAGGGGGCGCACATGATAGAAATGTTCAAGTACCTCAAGGGAATCAACAAAGTCCAAGAGGGTAGCATCTTTCAAAAAAAAGAGGTGTGCAATAACAAGAGGGCAGAATTTGAAGACAGAGGGGGAGCGGCTCAGAGGTAATTTAAGGAAGTATTTTTTCACAGAGTTGAGGATGCATGGAACAGCCTTCTGGAGGAGGTTGTGGAGTCAAAATCAGTGATGGAATTCAAACATGCATGGGACAGTCATAAGGCCATTCTAGGGGGTGAGGGTAGGAAGAAGTAGGCTGCTGGTTAACTAGGATCTGCAGCTTATCCAGTCGATAGGGAAATGGGCAGACCAGGTGGACCAAGCGGTCCTTATCTGCCATCAAATTCTATGTTTCTATGTTAATCAGGGCAGAGGTGCCATTAGTTTCATTCTCCCATCTATATGGAACCAGCTGCAAAAAAACATGAAGCTAACTGAGAGAGTCATATTAAATTGTTTTAAGTACCTAGCCAAGAAAGCATCTGAAGAGGTCTGCCACTGCTTTTCACATTAAGCTTATATATGAAACATAGAATTTGATGGCAGATATGGACTGCTTGGCCCACCTAGTCTGCCCATTTACCTACCTAATAGATAAGCTGAAGATCCTAGTTAACTAACAGCCTGCTTCCTCCTACCCCCCACTAGAATTGCTTTATATCTGTCTCATGCATTCTTGAATTCTCCCACTGTCTTTGACTCTATGACCTCCTCAGGAAGGCTGTTCCATGAACCCACAACCCTCTCAGTGAAGAAATTCTTTCTCACATTATCTCTGAACTGTCCCCCCTCTATCTTCAAATTGTGCCCCCTTGTTTTGGCACATCTCTTTTTCTGAAAGATGCTACCCTCTTGGACTTTGTTGATTCCCTTGAGGTATTTGAAAATTTATATCATGTCTCCTCTCTCCCTCCTTTCCTCGAGGCTATACATCTATAGTTCCTTTAGTCTTTCTTCATATGTCTTCTGATGCAGACCGTACATCATTTTGGTTGCCCCCCTCTGGACAGCCTCCACCCTGTCTTTGTCTTTGCAGAGATGGGGTCTCCAGAACTGTACACAGTACTCGAGATGTGGTCTTACCAACTTCTGTACAGAGGGCTAACAACTTCCTGTTTTCTACTGGTGATGCCTCTCCCTATGCATCCCAGTATCCCCCCAGCCCTCCTTGCTGCCTTCTCACATTGCTGGCCCACCTTTAGGTCATCTGATATGACTACCCCCAGGTCCCTTTCCATTTTTGTTGATGTCAGTATCTCACCCCCACTGTGTACTCTTCCCCTGGGTTTTTGTTTTCCAGGTGCATTACTTTGCACTTCTTTGCATTGAATCTAAGCTGCCATACATTTGACAATTTCTCCAACCTTGCTAAGTCCCTTTTCATCCATTCCACCCCACCTTGTGTATCAATCCTGTAGCACACATTTGTCTCATCTGCAAAGAGACATACTTTCCCTTCCATTCCCTCTGGAATGTCACTTATAAAGACATTAAAAAGGACCAGCCCCAGTGCTGAACCCTGAGCTACCCACTAGTAACCCTCCTTTCTTCACTGTGGACTCCATTTACTAATACCCCTGTGTCCTATTCTACAGCCAATTCTTTACCCAGGCTATCATTTTGGGACCCACTTCCAGGCTGGCTAACTTGTATATTAATCTTTTGTGTGGGACTGTGTCAAATGCCTTGCTAAAGTCTTGGTAGGCCATGTCCACAGCCCCTCCCTGGTCTACTGCTTTGGTCACCCAGTCAAAGAAATCAATTAGATTTGTCTGACATGACCTTCCCTCTGTGAATCCATGCTGCCTTGGGTCCTGTGCCCCACTGGCCTCAGGGTACTCAACAGCTCTTTCCTTCAGAAGTGATTCCATCATTTTCTCTACCACTGAGGTCAAACTGACAGGTCTGTAGTTTCCCGCTTCTGTCTTGCTCCCAGTTTTGTGAAGGGGAATCACATCTGCCCTCCTCCAGTCCTCAGGTACTACACCATCCTCCCATGATTTATTAAAAAGGATAATCAGGGGTGTTACTAGTTCTTCCCTTAGTTCTTTTAGAATTCTGCGGTGAATCCCATCAGGCACCATTGCTTTAACCACCTTCAGTTTTAAGAGTTCTTTCAGAACCCTTTCTTGTGTGAAAGGACTAATATCGACCCCCCATCCAGAGTGCTTCTATTGACTGGATTAGGTATTTCCCCCTGCTTTTCCATTGTGAATACTGAGCAGAGGTATTCATTTAGTATACCTGCTTTTTCACTGTCACTCTCTGCCCAGCCACCTTCCTCTTTGTTCAGCCTCAGTATCCCTGCCTTAGTCTTTCTTTGCTCCCTAATGTACCTATAAAAGGTTTTATCTCTCTCACCATCCCTTCTGCTTGTCACCTTGAGTCCTCACCATCCCTTCTGCTTGCCATCTTATCCCTGTCTTCCCACCAACCACCCAGCCTATCCTCTCACCTATCTGCTCCACTCACCTCTTATTCCTACCTCAACCCCCTTTACCGATTCTGCCTCCTAGCACTTCTTCCCTTCCTCCACCTCCCTGCATCCCCACCTCATCAACTACCCCAGTCATCTCCCTACCCTAGACCCCCTCCCTGTACCCCATGTCTGTACATAATATTCCTGTCACTCTGAACCACTCACCCTCCCCTTTCCCACCTTCCTGTCTCCCTACCCCTCCTACCCCTACCCCAGTCACCACCCATCAGACCCCCCTCCCTGTACCTCCATCTTTGTGCACAATATTCTTGCCCTGCTGAACCTACCTCCCACCCCTTCTCCACCTTCCTGTCTCCCTACCCCTACTACCCTACCCCAGTCACCACACTCCCCTAGACCCCTCCCTGTACCCCCATGTCAGTGTACAATATTCCTGCCCCTCTGAACCTACCACCCCTCTTCGATGTCATCTACAGCCCCATGTTTTCACTTTTTCCTTTTTTCCTTTTCCTTCTACCCCCAGTGAAGACTTGTCTCACTCCATGTTTATCATGTACATTAGTGCAGTTACTTTTTTGTATGTAATGTATCAGTTATTTGCAATAATCTAAGCTGTACAAGATCGTTGCCATTGCTGTTTACTCGTACTATCCAAATCTGTTTTGTATAAGATCATGTAAATCATTGTATTGTTTGAAATCTCCTGGACCTCCTTGTGAATGAGCTTGCTCAAAGGAGTAACTCCTGTAATAATAATAAATAATAAAACCTGTAATAAAGAGATAGCCCCCCGTGTGGTGGTCACTTCCTGCCAGAGGGTCTTCCACCCTCGACTCCTGTATGCTCTTGTCATTTGTCAGCACAAGGTCCAGTATGTTTCCTTTTCTGGTTGGTTCCCTTACCAACTGTACCAGGAAGCTGATGCTAGTAGTAGCAGGGGTACTGCACTCCACTCCACCCTGACAGGTTGAAGGCCCCTACTAACTCGGTGTGACCCTTTGTGCAGACTTTCCTTATCTGCTCCCCTAGTTCTCTGTCAAAGTCCTTGCTTTGGGCAGGTGGCTTGTACACCACTCCCAACCTCACCCTCTTACCTTTTGGGTCCTATATCTGTACCTATAAGGCATCCACCCTGCCCTATACATGTACTACTTATATACATAGTTAAACCTGTTATTATGCTGCTGTTATTTACTGATATGCACTTCACAGCACTGTTATCATGGTTCACACTCATGATCTGTGTCTGGGTCTTGCAGATTTGCTTCATGGGTCCAGAACATGTTTCTATTTATCCTGGAATGGGAGGCACCCCTAAAGTTCTGCTCCACATTAATTCCATCACACATCCTCCTATAAAGTGGCTCCCCTGACATATGTCTCATTCAATGTGCAGGGGTTAGGGTCCCCAGTAAAAAGGAAATGGGTGAGATCTCAATTAAAAAGTATGAAAGCTCAAGAGGCTCTTCTGCAGGAGATTAAACTGACTAAAGTCACCCTCTCAGAAGTGACCAAGCTATGTAGAGACTGAGTTCAGTTGGAGGTGCCCAGCTGTGCTCCCAGCAGACTCTACTGTAGCAGCATCTGTTCAGGATGAGGCAGGTAGACAGATAGCAGTATGACTTAATACTCCTAAAGATCCTTTAGTCATTGCCAATTTTTGTGGGCAGAACCACAATGATCCGGAGCTATTTAATGCATTCCACCAATTCCTGCTAGATTTCACTCCAACAGGCAGTCCTCTGTTCCATGGAGGGGCTTTCAACTCAGTCCTAGAAGCCTACCTAGACAGGAATGCTGGCAAGGCTGAACCCCCCACTCAACCCCTAACTGCACTCAAGAACATGGGTCACACCTGGAAACAAGACTCAGCTCAGTGTGCCTTTCCCAGTTACCAATTTTTAATAAATAAAATAGACAAAGAACATGATGTTGCTGCTTTCCCTGATATTTGGTATTTAAAGAACCGTTAATCCCTGGACTGTTCCTACTTCTTGGCCATGAATTCCACCTCCACTCAGATTGGCTTCTGGATTGTCTTCTCCACATCAACTTCAGTTGATCCTGCATCACATAGCTCCTTTGTATTTGTGGGACCATGCTTCAATGGTGTTAGTAGTGAACTGGAGACCTACTGCTTCAATCAGCCTCCTGGTTTCTGGATGCTCTTTTGCTCCATGACAAAGCCTTTTCTCACTGGCTTGAGAAAGTGATGGTCTCCTTCATTGAACTGAACAACATCAGTGACACCTCTAAAACCTCCTACTGGGAGGCCTTCAAAGCCTTCTTGAGAGGCTGGATAATGGGCTACTCTGCTTCCTGTGGATACAAGAGGGAGAAGGAACAGAAACTGATTGAATACCAGCTTGCTGCAAAGGAAAATGAATTTAAGGAGTATGCCACTTAATGTCTACAGCCTCTTCTGCTGAGAGAAGAACAATCCATTTGTGTGCAGCTTAACTCCCTGGCCACCAGAAAAGCAGAGTT
Organism: Neoceratodus forsteri; assembly: GCA_016271365.2. NCBI lineage: Eukaryota > Metazoa > Chordata > Ceratodontiformes > Ceratodontidae > Neoceratodus > Neoceratodus forsteri. The sequence continues at coordinate 5,104,776 of CM057449.1, read as the reverse complement.
GGGGGTACTGTTCCTGAATCATGGATACTGGGAAGGGGGGAAAGGCAAGCAAACTGTGTCTTATAGACTATGCAAACAACATTTGGATAGGATCAGTCACGGGCAACCAGACCTGAACAGCTCCATGCACATGCAGCCTTAAAAGGTTAGCTGTAGCATGCACATTTTATGAACAGCTCTACTCTTCCCAGGGTCCAGAACAATCTAAATTAGTTCCTACTTGATCTTCCAATCCTCACACTGTCAGTAGTCTATCAAGGGGCCCTGGAAGCCCCTTCTACCACACAAGAAATTCAGTTGGCTATTTTAGCCTTCTCTCTGCACAAGGCACCAAGAGGATGGGGCTCCAATTAACCTGTACCAGCAGATATCCACACAAGTCTCTCCTGTCCTACAAGCCACCTTCCAGGAATATAACTCCATGCCTACCGTCCCACCTTTAATGCAAGAGGCAATAATCATGGTCCTTCCCAAGGAGGGCAAAGATCTTGCTGCCACAGGCAATTACAAGCCGATCTTGCCTATTAATGCCATCACTAAAATTCTGGCCAAGGCATTAGCCTCTGGACTTGAGCCAATCTTTACCTATCTTGTTTACCCCTCCCAGGCAGGCTTTGTCAAGGGGCACCTGCGTTCAGACCATCACAGGGCACTATTCTACCAAATGTCCTTCTCAGGTTCTATCACCACTCACACTGCAGTATTGACTACAGATTTTGAAAAAAATCTTTGGCTTGGTGGAAAGGGAGTATCAGCATGCCATTCTTGCCAGGATGAGGTTCGGCCCTCAGATTGATGAGTGGATACAGGAGCTGCATTCCCAAGCCATAATCCAAGTTCTCACTAACTCATGCTCTCTTCTTGATTCTGTCTGCATGGAGGAACCCATCATGGGTGCTCCATTTCTCCTACGTTTTGTTTATCATCTGCAGGTGTCATCGAGATCTGTATGGCATACCAGTAGAGATGGTCGAAGTGGCTGAAATTCGCTCTGTGGAGTGATTTGCGGAGTAAGGCGGAATCCGTGAAGTGCTCTGCAATGCGAAGCGGAGTACTTCACATTACAATGGGGAACATGAAGTCCATTGAAAACAATGACTTTGCATTATTCCACCTTCCCCAAACCACTTCTCCACCAATTTTAAGGAGAAGTACATTGAAATCAATGTACTTCACATCACTTTGCCTTGTTATTGAACTGCAAGGTGAATTGCAGTGCTTCATGGGATTGAATGTCACATGGGCTCTAGATTGTTCTGCACAGCCTCAGTTCTGTGTAGTGGAAGATGGAGACAATTTCCTCTCAGAGCTCTGTGATTCAAATCCTCTAAAAGCTGTTTAAAAAGCATTTTTGGGCCATTTTTTGGCTCAAAATTTAGTGCGATTGTAAGAAACCCTCCTGAACTCATATCATCGAGAGTTTATTGTTTGTCTGTGAATTTTGAATGTTAATTTAGAACAGTCAGTCTGTGTACTGTGAAGTGTGCTTTGGGGGAGGGGCGTATCTGTGGTGTAGGTAGATTAATTGGGAGAAAAAGGCAGTCTTTTTGTTTTGGTTATATTTTTCTTGTGTAACTGTGTCAATGTACACCCAGTAATATTTTCAGTAATTCATGACATTTTTTTCTGAGTGTATTGGTGCAGCAGTGTATAATTTCAGTTTGTTTAAAACATTTGTTTATATTGCTAAAGGTTTTCAATTTGCTACACAATACTTGTAGTGTGTGTAAGTGTGTGTGTGTGCGATGCATACCATTAAATCAGAAAACTTTTGTTGTGCCAGAGTAATTGCAGCAGTGTGAACCTGCTATCCACTGCACCTTCGTGAATGTTCTACACTGCTTTGTAGTATCTTTACTGGTAGTGGACTGTTACTGCCATGCACTACCCCATCCCCAAACCAGCAAAAGATATTATTTTCCAGATTTTGATTTGTGACTTGTGAGCACTGGTTAGGTGTTGTGCCTTTGTGTCTGACTCTGCATCTCTTGAGTGCACAGCACGATCTTAATCTGTCTGTGCATTTGTAGTACACCATTAATTCTGGGAGACTGCATTTCTTGTTACGCTCTCATTTCACTTTGTCAGCACTGGGTAATTTTCTGGACACAACACAGTAGCATTTTGGGGATGCACATTAATTCTGGTGACTGTGTGTGGCCACTGCTCGCATGACGGGGTGCACCATTAATTCTGGGAGACTTCGCATTTTTTGTTACCCTCTCATTTCACTTTCCTAGCACTGGGGAATTTTCTGCATACAAGACAGTAGCATTTAAGGAATGCAAATTAATTCTGGTGACTGTGTGTGACCACTGTGCACATGACTGAGTGTGCCATTAATTCTGGGAGACTTTGCATTTCTTGTTACTCTCTCATTTCACTTCATCAGCACCGGGGAATTTTCTGGACATAAGACAGTAGCATTTTGGGTATGCACAATAATTCTGGTGTCTGTGTGTGATGTGACCACATCGACTGAGTGCATGACTGAGTGTGCCATTAATTCTGGGAGACTTTGTATTTCTTGTTGTGCTCTCATTTCACTTCATCAGCACTGTGGAGTTTTCTGGACACAAGACAGTAGCATTTTGGGGATGCACATTAATTCTGGTGACTGTGTGCGTGTGAGGGCACTGGGGGGCTGCCAGTATTGTTGCCTTACTTCGCGTTAAGGTGGAATGACAATGCGAAGTAATAATTACAAGGCAAAGTGAGCCTTTCCTAGTGGCCACTCCACGTAGAGGAGTGACAACACGAAGTGGCCACTTCGCGTTCACTTCTCCAGTGGAATTTAATTTTGCTGCATCACTACATACCAGCTGGCACTACCAACTCCCAATTGCTGCTTTATACAGATGGCTGCCTTGCTGTCTCATAGGATGCCCTGGTGGGAGCTTCCATTTTACTCAATACTCTACAGTCCTTCCAGAAAGTCTTGGGCCTCCAGATCAAATCTAGTAAAATACAGACTATCTCTAAATTGACTTTGCACTCTGAATATTTCAGCCCACTGGAAGCTGCAGTGGTCACACAGGCATATCAAATATTTGGGAACCTGGATCCACCCAGATCCATCAGGCATGATATCAGACGACCTTACCCCTTGGCTCAACTTTATCTAAAAACTTGGAAGATGCTCAAAGCTTAGTTACAGACCCATCTGGCATTGCATGCTCAGATTCCATTGTGGGAGAACACACTGCTTAACATAGGTCATAAGCTGGTGTTCTGGGACACAATGGCAGCACGGGGTCTAGTGCATACCCTAGATCTGCACAGCCACACACCACATATCTAGACGCATATGCGTACCTTATGAAATTCTTTGTGCTGTCAACATGTGACTTATGCAAATATTTGCAAATCTGCAGTGCCATTACTGGCTTTTTTAAAAAGCTCTCCACCAACATTCCTAACACTGCTCATTAGTCCTGATGTACTGGCTAAAGGCCTCAAGGAGCAGGGTGGGTCTGATCTATCACACTATTTTACAGAAAGTTCCTGACCCTCAGAAAGTGCTAGAGATAAATGGTCACATAACTTGGGAAGGGAAATATCTGAGACTCAATGGTTGCATCTTTAGTCCCTCTTTCATAAAACAAGACCAGACTCCTGAAGCCTACTAATTCAGAACAAGATCATGCAGATGCACTACCACACCCATGCAAGGCTCAAATCCTTTGGACTTTTGAACCAGGATCACTGCTGGTACTGCCATGCTCCAGGAGCAGACTGTCTACATATTCTCTGTAGCTGTCCTAAGTTGAAGTACCTTCTGAACTAAGGTCCATCAATGTTGTAGTAACATACTGGGGGAGCTCCCCTGTCTCCTAAGTTATATATTGTAAGGCTATCTCCTCCCCCTCCAACCACCCCTCAGCCAGAATTACAGTGGCTCTTGATGGTGAGCATAAAGGCAACAGACTAATGTTACATTTCTGGAGAACTGCAGATATCCACTGTCTCCCAATGGCCGCAGACTTGTTTAGTAGTTTACTGGAGACTGCCTTGGTCCTGGAGACCTGGAAAAGTTCAGATGTAGTAACATTTCACAAAATGCAAGCTCATACGGAAATGCAAACCATTATGCACAAGGGCACGGTACCACAATTGCAATTACAAATGGTAATGGTAGCAGTAAAAATAATGCCAAATGAAACAAATGGAAACGCAAGCGCAAACAAAAATGCAAACCGTTGCGCACATCATGGCGTAGATGGCAACGGTGATGTGTACAGTAACAGAAGCACAACTGGAAACGCTAAGTGGCACAGTAACGAAAGGGCATACCCTTTTCCCAAAAAAGTGCATTGAAAAACACAGTGAAAACAAAGAATATATGCATAATAATGGATCTCGGAGCAGAAAATTAGGACTAGAAATACTAAATTGCTTATATCTCAGGAACCGTATGACGTGGAAAAAAAAATTAAATTTCACATGTATTACGATTTTCCTGGCTAGTTTTGTACTTAGCTCCTGTTTGGGGGAGGCTGAACATTTTTGTGATGAAAAGTCTTTATCTTGCACTGTTTCTGAGATATGGGCCCTGAAAGGCGCAACGGATGCCATAATGTTATCCTATTGGAAAAAGCATCAACTTTGGAGTGCTGTCACTTAGCCACCCTGTAATATTGTTTCAGCAAACCATGAAGAGGCACATCTGTGGGATATTGGCTTTCTTCCCTCCAAATTTCAGCCCAAAAGACCAAACCATTATTTTGCTGCAGTGCAGCAAACAATTCCTGTAATGTAGCAGACGCCATTATGTTATCCTGCGGGAGAAAGTGTCAACTTTGGAGTGCTGTCACTTAGCCACCCTGTAATATTTTTTTGACCAAATCATAAAAAGGCACATCTGTGGGATGTTTCCTTTCTTCCCTCCAAATCTAAAATAAAAAGACCAAACCATTTCTGAGATATTCAATATCGAAGATTACTAAAATGTCCCTATCAATTCCATTATAAAAAATCTGGCCATCTTGTCCTTCCCTCATGATCAAAGATGGCGATCAAAGAATCTCAACATCAAAGAATTTGTAGGCTCATGATCAAAGAATTTGCATGCTCACGAACAAAGAATTTAAAACCTTATAAATAAAAAAATTGAAGGAGTTGCGGTAAACCTCCACCATGGTTTGACAGAACGAAGCCCCCCACCCCCGAGTAAAACTCACCCTTATTTCATTTCCTAAGACTCCCCTGAGCTGAGAAAATAGATTTTTAAATTGGGCCATCTCATCCCTCGCTCATGATGTACCATTGCGATCAGAGAATCTCACAATCAAAAAATGTGCATGCTTGCGATCTAAGAATTTGCAGGCTCAAGAACAAAGACTTAAAAATGTCAAGTCAAAAAAACTACCAACATGGTTCAACAGAACAAAGCCCCCTGAGTAAAACCCACCCTCATTTAACTTTCTAGGTCACCCCTGGGCTGAGAAAATTGATTTTCTATTTCAGCCATCTCGTCCCTTACTCATGATGCACGATCACGATCAAAGAATCTCGGGATCAAAGAATGTGTAGGCTCGCGATCAAAGGTTTTTAGCGAGCCGTGAAGAAAGAATTTAAAAACTAATAACTATTTTTGGACCAATTTGGATGGAACCAAAGCCATGGCTCGATAGATCGGGGTCCCCTGAGTAAAACCCATCCAAGTTTCACTTCAGAAGTGACCCCCTGAGATGAGATATTTGTGTTTGTGCTATCGGAAAACTGAAAACAAGATGGTGTACCTCACGATCAAAGAATTTTTTTAATTCTTTGGGGACAAAGATTCTTGAACCGTGAGGCTGCAAGTTCTTTGATTGTCAGGTGGGATGAGATGGCCAGAACCCCATTCTTTGTTCGCAAAACATACATACTGTATAAATTTTCCCATTGACTTATAATGGGAACTTAAAAGTGGCATAACTTTTGAATGCCTTAATATTTTTTCACCAAATGAAAATTGGCATGTTTGGCTACCAAAGCTCTTTCAAATAAGCCATCCTGAAGAGCAGCACATCACACAATGGCTGTGCAGGACCACATCCAGAATCCCAAAAGATGCCTCCAAAAATGGATAATTTTGCATTTTTCAGCGCTTTTATACGCAGAGACTGTGTACGACCGAAACAGAATTTGGCAAATCAAGAGATCTACCATGCCTCACCATGTGTACCAAATTTCAAGCAAATCCGTTGAACGGGTGCAAAGTTATTAACGTCCAAACTTTTGACTTTAGTATGAAAGTGACCGCTGAACCCTAACTATAGTGGTGCGACCGCGCCACTATAATATATATATGTATATATGTATATGTATGTAAACCATCTCTATATTAGCATCACTGTCCTGTTATTGTGGTGGGTGCATGGAGCAGTCTCTCTGCAGAGGTGGTAAAGGTACAAACAGTGGAGGCTTTCAAGAATGCCTGGGATAGGCATAAAGGGATCCTAGTGGGGACAAGGAGAGGGCAATAAGGGTCATGTGTGAGGTAGAGTCAGGGGGAATGTGAGACAGTACTTTTCATGGAAAGGGTGGTGGGTGCATGGAGCAGTCTCCCTGCAGAGGTGGTAAAGGTACAAACAGTGGAGGCTTTCAAGAATGCCTGGGATAGGCATAAAGGAATCCTAGCAGGGTGAGGGGCACTAAGGGTCATGTGGGGGTAGAGTACTTGGCAGACTGGATGGGCCAAGCAGTCCTCATCTGCTGTCAATTCTATGTATCTATGTATTACTGTATCTCTGTAAACCTTCTCCATATTAACATCATAGATCCGTCCTGTCATTGTTGATGCCTGTATACTGTTCTCAAGTGCAAATGTGTTAATGAAAATAATTCGATAAAATTAATTAACTGAAGAAAGAAACAAACATGTAAAAGAACCCAGTTCATGCAGCTTCCTTCAGTTACCATGTTTATTTTATGACATGCAGACGGCACTCACTTAAGACTTGTGGATGATTGGAGGGGACACAGTTTCAAAGGAGGAACATGCAAACATTTTGAAATAAAATTATGTTCATTTATATTGATTACTTTAAGAAACAAACTATAGATTACTAATCTACTGGGCAACATGATGAGAACTACAAACAGAACAGAACAGAAAACCCCAGTAGGAGGCAGCGCATTAAGGGCAAAGCAGCTGAAGAATGTCAGAATTACATACTTTATGCATCAGGCTTTGTGTTCAATGCACAAGTGAAACATGCATGCATAATGTTACACATTCAAACTTTTACTCAACTTTTATATCACCCCATCTTCCTTTCCCCATTAAATATTCTTTTGAATTTATATCAGGTCTCAGAAGAATGATGTAACACTTTGGGAAAAATATACAGACAAGCAAACCAGCACTAGAAGAAATGATGGCAAATATTTCCACTGACACCATATACTTCCCCTTTGTACTGAGGTAGGCTGGGATAAAGGCCAGCCACACACTTACAAATACAACCATGCTGAAGGTGATGAATTTGGCCTCGTTAAAGCTATCAGGCAGGTTTCTTGACAGGAATGCTACTATAAAGCAGATACTAGCTAATAGGCCCATGTATCCCAGCATGCACCAGAATGCAATGGTTGAGCCTTCGTTACATTCAACAATAATCAGTCCAGGCTGCGATTTAAAGTTCTGTTCTGGAAATGGAGAACAACAGATAATCCAAGTGAAACAAACAATAACTTGAACAAGCGTACACAGTGATACTATAGCGTAAGAGAGCTGTGGTCCCACCCATCTTCTCAAGCGGCTGTTGGGTTTTGTAGCATTGAAGGCTACAACTACCATAATGGTCTTGGCCAAAACACAGGAGATAGAAAGAACAAAGATTACACCAAACATAGCTACGAGTTGGCAGGTAACTCTGTTAGGGTATCCAATAAAATCAAGGAGCACAGAAAACTGAGCAGAAGGGCAAAAGGAGTAGATAGCTGAGGTTTCGTTGTTGGCTTTGACAATGGGTGTTTCAGCAAATTTAACAAAGATAATAAGGATAGTAGCTGTCAGCAGTGAACTGATAACTGTGATGGAGGTCAAAGCAGCACCCAAGGGGTCATCATAGGAGAGGAACTCTATCAATCTCTGAATGCACTTGTCCCTTCTTCCATTGGGCCACTCTTCAGATGGACAGGTCAGACAATCTTTGGAATCTATAACAGACAATATAAATCAATCAATCGATCAATAATTAAATAACTATGTCAATGATAAACATGCACAGGTATTTTTCACATTAGCTTTAGCTAAGTAGGCTGTTAATATTTAAGTTAATATTTGTGTATAGTGGAGAGAAAAATATGCCTCGATGTTTAATTGTCAAACACAAGAAAGAAAGTGAAAGCAGGTCATGCCAGAATGGTTTCTTATTATAAATAGTTATTTAATTAGAGAGCAAGAGAAACATACATTATAAAGGCAGGTTATAAATGCATTATACATTACACATGTGGGAAAATGTTATTACAAGATTCCAGTGTTATGACTAAATCAGTGTATTATACAGAAGTATATCAATATGGTGGAGTTCTTGCTCAGGGCCCCCTCTGAGATCCCTCCCCCTGCAGAGATAGCGAGCTAATGCCCTTTGAGGGGTTTGACCCTGGAGGAATTTTTGGCTGTGGCAAACTTATCTAGTAATGACAGTGCATGCAGGGGAGGTGTGGGTGAGGCAGTTGCTGCCTCTAATAGGGCAATGACTGAGGCACTTGACTCCCTTGCACCGGTCCGTGTACAACCCAGATCTTCTCACTTGAGGTCCCATGGTTTGATGGGGAGCTTGAGGAATTGAAGATCAAGCATCAGAGGTTGGAGTGCTGCTGGTAGAGGTCCGGGTTGAAGGCTGACAAACTGGCCCTGCATGCACACTATAGTGTGTACCAGGGGGCAATCAACCATAAGAAGGCAGTGTTCCTGTCCAGGGAGATTGCTACTGGGAGAAATCGATCAGCGATGCTTTTTCAGACTGTGGACAGGCTATTACATCCAGCCTGTCTACAGCAGTGCTCCCAGATCAGGCAAAGCATTTTCCTGTTGTGCACCCTAATTTTCCCTGTATTTCCCTGTAAAACTGGGATGGAATTCCTGTTGATTTTTCTGTATGCACAAATCAATGTAAGTACACAATTGGTGTCATTGTGCCAGTCAATAAAATCACCAGAACAAACGTTCAGGCTGTTTTATGTGTTCTTATTTATTTTAAATATAAAAATCACCTACAACATATCACATAACAACTCTACAACTATAAGAACTTTATATGTAACAATATAATACCATCTTGAGGTTCTGGGGACATGTTGGAACGTATAAAGCTCAGTTCTCAAGGTTCACATGTCTCCAGAACCTCCTGAAGGTATTATAACCTTGTAATAATACAGTCCCTTATACAGTATTCTATTTATAGTATGAAATAGCCTTAACTTCAAATTTACCCTTAATCACAGACTGATACATTTTGTGTTCTGCTCACAGTGCATGAAGGGGCATAGGGATGCACAAAATGTGCATACTCCACCCTTGCCCCTGCACCCTGCGAACAGGTGCACCCATACTGGCATTCACCAATGCCAGCCACCTATCCACGGTTCCTCCCCCAATGCACAGGACTCTGCAGGGTGGCCAGGGGAGGAGTTGTCCCAGGCAGACATCCAATGGGATGCCCCCAGGGACCCATAGTGGATCTCACACATAGGGTGGCATGGGTCTTAGGCTGTGCATGCCGATAGCATACACCCGGACCAGCGCGGCACCCTCCAGTCCCAGTGCTACCTCACATAAACTTTCTGGGCACTCACCCATCCAACTGTCCCTGCCATCTCCTGCTGCCCAGCAGTCAGGAGCAGCACAGTGTGCACTGTCCTGGTCCCCTAGTGACCGAATCCCTGGTGTACTCTGCACCACCCTCTACACCAATGCGGCCAGCACTACACGGGTTAGTGAATACACGTAGTGCTGGCACACCCCCAGAATGTCCCCATCGCGGAGCTGTCTGCAGACATGGGGGATCAGGTGTGGTGGGTCTGCATGTGCCTCCTTTGTGCATGCCATGCGGGGGGGCACAGGGGGTGTGGAGTAGCCATTCACCCCAGATATGCGTGCATAGCCGCTGCACACCAATCGTGCATTGGGTCTACAGCTCTGTGTACCTGTAGTGCTCCATTAATAAACATTGTTTCAGTGTATTGTTGTGTTTTTCATTGGCATGCTTAAGCACCCCCCCACACACACACACAGCTTTGTGCACTGAACTCTGAGGTAAAAACAAATATTCCTTTTTTTTTTTTCATTTATTTTACTAACCTTAGGCCAGACCAGGGTCTATGGGTCCCTTCTGATCTCACACATATAATTCATAACTCCTGCTTATCTTGATGAAGACACCCCATACCTTTCCTTGGCTCACAATTAAATAGAAACACTGTCTAATTTTTTTTCAAATAACCTCAGCCTCTAGGCTGGTCAGAAGAAGTGCTGCCTTGGTGATCTTTTTAAAAACACAACTCTGCTCTGTGCACCAAACAAGCCAAGTAGCACTTAAGCACTCTTTGTGTCCCCGTCACCCTTTAAAGCCCACCATCATCGAGTCTCTTGTCTGGCTCGCTTTTTGCACTTCATGTGTTTAAAATAGACACATTTGCAAAACAGAAGGTTTGTTTGCCTTAGTGGTTTGGGGTGCTACTTCCCTCAAGCAACACTTAGGCACTCTTTCTTGCACCCCTCCCCAAAGCATATCATCATCATCATCAAGTGGTCAGTCTTTTGTCTGACTCATTTTGCATTTAAAATGAATTTAAAATAGACTAACCAGAGGCTGCCCACAAGAAGGCTTGTTTACCTTCAGTGGCTTAGGCTCTCTGCCAGTCCAGAACAGTGGCATTTGAGATGCAGCTCAACTGACTCAGCGGTGTTGCTGTTTTGAGTAGGGCCACATGGCAGGTGTTTGGATCATGCAGCAGCTCACTGGCTCTTGATCAGAAGATCTGAATTCATCTTCAGAAAGATGCACTGCCAACACACTACCTTACGACCCCAGAGAAACACAGGCTGCAAATGGACCAACAGAATGGCTTAGTGTAGCAAAGTCAGCAAACTGAGCACCAATTGGAGGGCTCTGTCTGGATCTTGGCAGCCATGAGATTCATAGTGGGCATTTTCTCGTAGTGTTTGTCCATTTCCCCTGATATTTTAAAAATAAAAGATTTCCTTGCTGTATCCAATTTTTGTAGTAAAAATCTCTTAAAATACAGGAATCCCTGTAGATCTGGGAGCACTGCTACAGCCAAAAATAGCAGTTTCTGAAGCCTTGTGCAATGCGTTTGCTCAGTTTTTCTCAGACAGGGTGTCCGCCATCAGGCAGAGAGTTCCACCAGTGAGCTGTGTTATGGCCAACAGTGGTCACATGGATTGTCGACAAAGCACTCCGCCTGGTTGGGGAGAGTTTAAACCAGTAGAGGTGGCTGATGTCATTGAGGTGATCTCAAAGCTGAAACACACATACTGTGAGCTGTACCCAGTGCTGACGCGTTTCTTAATGGGATGTGTTGACGCTGTTTGTCCAGTGTTCACCTTGATTGTCCGGTGCTCCCTGTCAGAGGGGGTAGTCCCAGATGCCTTGAAGGAAGCTCTGGTGAGAACCCTTCTGAAGTAGCCATCGTTGGACCCTGACAGCAAGGCGAATCATCGACTGGTCTCCAACTTTCCATTTTTAGGAAAGGTTGTGGAGAAGATTCTGGTGCAACAGTTGGGAGATCACCTCATGGCATTTGACATTTATGAGCCACTCTAGTGGGGTTTTCATGCAGGACATTCAACAGAAACCGCATTAGTTCGGGTGCATAATGATCTCCTCAGGGCAAGGGATTGAGGTGAAGGGACAATTCTCATTCTACTCGATCTCTCTTCAGCTTTTGACACAGTGGACCATCGGGGTTACTTGACCACCTGAGGGACTTCTGTGGACTCACCAGCACTGTCATCCGCTGGTTTGAGTCCTTTTTGACAAACAGATGATAGAGGGTGAGGATGGGGAATTTTTCCTCATCTGTGAGCCTTCTGTCTTGTGGTGTACCTCAGGGTTCAGTGTTGTCACCGATGTTGTTCACCATGTATATGCTACCCCTGGGAGAGATCATTAGGAAGCACAGCTTGGGATTTCATTGTTATGCCGATGATACCCAACTGTACTTATCCTTTGCCCCTGGAACAGCCAATGCTGTGGAAGTATTAAACAACTGTCTTGCAGAGATCAATGACTGGATGGCCTCTAGCTGGTTGTGACTGAACCCCAATAAGACGGAGGTACTGGTGGTGGAGTCGAACAGGAGGCGTGAGAGGTTGGCCTCTGGGGCAGATACTGGACTAGTCCTAGGATCTGTCCCATTGATGGCCTCCTCTAAGGTGCGTAATCTTGGCATGATGTTTGACAGTGGTTTGACAATGGAATATCAGGTACCTGCCACTGTCAGGGTGAATTTCTTTCATTTGAGAAACATTGCCAGTATTATGCACCTGATTCCTCCCCTGGACCTCCCCACCTTGGTACATGCATTTGTAATATCTAGGCTTGACTACTGTAATGCGCTCTACCTTGGGGTCTCTGAAGGCAAGTGCAGAATGCAGCTGCCAGGCTGTTGACTGGTCAGTCAAAATACTGTCATGTCACCTCGGTGCTGCGGGAATTGCACTGGCTGCCAGTTCAATGGAGGGTGCTTTTTAAGGTGGGCTTGCTCACCTATAAGGCCCTACATGGATTGGGCCCTTGCTACCTGGCTGACCTTCTTACATCCTCTGCCTCAGTTTGTCCCCTCTGGTCCTCCTCGAGGAGCCTCCTGGCAATTCCCAGGACAAGACTGAAAACAGCCGGTGACTGAGCTTTTAGTATCGCCGGCCCTGTCATGTGGAATTCACTCCCACCATTGGTGAAGGAGGCCCCGTCGGTGGAGGTATTTAAGGCCAGCCTAAAGTCTTATCTGTTTAGACAGGCCTTCTCAGACACTATATGATGACATGGTTATCAGTCCTTTTTAACTAATGAGAGATTATTTATATATAGCAATTGGTTGTTTTGTATGGTGGATTATTTTATATATGTATTTTAAATTAAATTTTCATGCTTTTTGTACGGCACCCAGAGCCTCTGGGATTGGGCACCAGAAAAATAAAATTTGCCTTGCCTCGTCCTGTATGGAAAAATGTTTCATAATCACAGGGCAAAACCAGTGTAAAGTAATCGATCTAATGTACATCCTTGGTAAATGTGGGTATTTAAATAAATTGTTCATTCCATTGGTCAAAATCTGCATTATGCAATTTCCAGAATTGAGAAGCATTTTCCATGGACTTTATATTAAATAAATAACTAGTAGATCAATGTCTCCATTCCAGTTTGGGAAGATGATATACTTCCTTTTGTCTTTTCCAATATTTTAGGATTATTCTTTTCATTGCAATGTTATCTGCTTTTAGAATTCACCACGCTTGATTTATTTTATATTTTTTATGTTGGTGCTTGCATTTTGCAAACATATCGCTGTGGTACTGGATTTCAAAGGTGTCTCATTGTCAGGTAGCTGTTCCTATCAGAACAATGGCTGCCTTCCTTCATTTGCATGACTCCACCCACCAACCCACTGACTGCTATTATACAAGAAGACAGGACATCAGTGTAAATTTTAAAATGGGTGTTTAATCTCATTCTCTTAAAACACATCATCCATGACTTTTAGCTGTGATAGACCTGAATTGAATACATTTATAATTTACAGTTGAGCTTTAATAGATGCCTACAATATGGCCACAAGTGGGTACAATAAGGCCACAAGTGGGTACAATAAGGCCACAAGTGGGTACAAACTGAAATCCATTTCCTGTGAGTACAGCGCTGCCATGAACAAGACATGGAATCAAAGGATAGAAACATAGAATCTGGCAGCAGAGAAGTGGAGGTGGGTGAGGAGGTTACGTGAGGACCCAAGCAAGATGTCCACTTAAGCTTCGTGCTCCTCGTCACCTCTCATAACGCTGTTCCCAGTCATTAATTTTTCTTCATGGGGTCACTATTGCAACTGAAGCCAACAATTGGTTAAACTCCCTGGCAGTGCATATGATTGAAATCAGGAATCCGGAGACTAATGGCAAATGGAAAAAGGACATTGAAGAATCCCCTCCCGGCCTAGCACCTCCCAAAGCCAAAATGTCCTGGCCTCAGTGCAGGATGCATCATGGGGGACACAGGATGTATCTGGCCCATCGACGACTTTACTGTAACAGATGGCGAGCAACAGAGAAATCATTCGCCACACAGTCACGGAAACACAGGCCTCCATATCTGCACTAACTGAGAGAGTTAATAAAGCAGAAGCTCAGAACATTGAGCTGGATGGGAGGGGAAAGGAGATTACAACGTGGCTGCAAGCCGCCAAAGCGCAGGTCGAGTGGCTCACCAACAAGATTGAGGACCCGGAGGGGAGAGGTAAGAGGAAAAACTTAAGATTGATCAGGTTGAAAGAGGGATCGGAAGGACTGGATCCAGTCCAGTAACTGAGGAAAAAACTACCGGTATGGCTGGGCCTCGAACCCATCAGGTTTGATTTTGAGATTGATACAGCCCAGAGTCAGAGTGACCCGATGACCACAGGGGGCAACAGACCCAGACTCCTGATTTCAAACTGTTAAAGTTCCAGGACAAGGAACTGATGTTGTGGAAAACAAGACAAAAGCAAGATCCTAGTCAGAGGGGGACAGAGTATCCTTCTACTCTAACTACCCTCACTCTGTCCTGGAGAAATGGCAGAAATTCAACAAAATTAAAGCAGGCTTGAGAAACCGGGGGGCTAACCTACTCCCTACTATACCCAACCACCCTTTCAGTCTGAGTTAATGATAAACAACAAACATTTACCATATCAGAGGAAGCACATCAGTTCCTCCAACAGGCTCTGGGCCCATCTAAAGCACAGACATTCCCTAAAGCTCAGACTCCCTCTAAGGTGCCACATGCAAACAATAATGTGCGTCCAGAAGATCCACCTGATACATGACTCCTTCCAACTATCTACCCAGAGGAAAGATAATGCATGTCTCTTAGAGCACACTCAGAGTGTGGGGAGCTAGCCACCAGTTGTTGTTTCTAAGTTTGAGCCCCAAGCTGTTGGGGCACCTTCTAGGGCCTTGAAACTTTGCCCACTGTGTTTATCATTTTTTTTCTTCCTAGCAGTTTCCCACAGAAGGTTGCTGGGCTAGTTTTGTTTCTGTTTTTGGTGACGGTCCTCCCTCCTCCATAATCCGGGCTGATGACTGCCCAGTTGGAACTTTAACCTCAACTTATACACAGCACTAACTGGCTTATTCATGGCTCTGCAGCACACACATCTAAAATATCTCTGAGCTGTGACAAGAGGGGTCCTCATGGACTACCGGTATGTCAGGAGGTTATTTTTATACACGCAGCACTTTACTGTTTGAACCGGGGCATATCCCCCTCTCCGGATATTTCATAGACTACTGGGGACACAGAAGTGATACTTCTCCTTCGGGTCTCTGGCAAGATAATTAAATGGTGTATATAATAATAATAATAATAATAATAATAAATTTATTTATAAGGCACCTTATCTATTGCCAAGGCGCCTCACAATATAAAAAAGAACAAAATCATACAAACATCAGACATCAGTTCAATTCAGTTAAAATCACACAACAATAAATCAGAAACAAATATTCAGTTGGCTAAGAAGGCTTGTTGCCACAGAAAGGTTTTTAAGCCCTGCTTAAATCCCTCCACAGTTGCGCATTCCCATAACCGATGGGGTAGAGAATTCCAAAGGGTGTGGGCTGCATAAGCAAAAGCTCTTGCACCAGATGATTTCAAATTCAACCTTGGGATCTCTAACAACCCCTCATTGGCTGAGCGGAGTGATCGACCAGGGCAGTAAGGGACCAGAAGCTCTTTCAGATAGTCCTGGCCCTGTCCATGTAGGGCTTTGAAAGTCAGTAAACCGACTTTAAAGGTAATCCATCACTGCACTGGCAGTCAGTGCAGTTCACGCAGCACTGGAGTAATATGACAGGATCTAGCAGATCCTGTCAAAAGCCAGGTCACCGTATTCTGCACCAGCTGCAAGCGACGTATTTCAACCCAGAAAGCCCTAGGTAAAGGGAGTTGCAGTAATCCAAGTGTGAGGACACAAAGGCGTGGACCAAGGTAGAAAGGTTGTCAGACGGAACCAGATGCCCAATCCTGGTGATATTCCTAAGATGATAAAAGGATGTTTTGATGACAGCTGACACCTGAGAATGTAGGGTCAGTCCATCATCAAAAACTACTCCCAGGTTACGCACTCGTTCAGAGGTCGGGAGTGAGATGCTGCCAAGAAAAATTCCAGAGGCTGCACCGACACCCGACCCCCCTATCTGATGACCCGGGTCCACAACCAATACCTCAGTTTTTTCCGAGTTCAACTTCAGCCAGCTGGAATCCATCCACTCTTGGATTTCTTTCAGACAGTTATTAAAGACTGAGAGAGTTCCATCCTGGTCAGGTGCAAAAGAAAGGTAGAGCTGGGTATCATCTGCATAGCAGTGAAACCTCAGCTCATACCTTCTTAGAATGTTTCCGAGGGATAGCATAGACACCACGAACAACATGGGTGACAGCATTGAGCCCTGAGGCACCCCACATGACAGAGGAATTGGGCCTGAAGAATGAACCCCAGACACAACTCTGTGTTCTACCCATGAGAAAAGATGTAAACCATCTGAGGACTGTCCCTGATAGTCCACAGATATGCCTCAGGCACCCTATCAACATCATGTGGTCCACGGTGTCAAAAGCTTAAGAGAGATCCAGAAGGACCAAGATGGTATGGTTCTTCCGATCTCTCGCCATCAGGAAATCATTGTGCACCCAAACCAGCGTTGTCTTGGTACTATGTCTCTTATGAAAACCGGACTGGATAGGTTCATAGATGTCGTGGATGGTCAAATGGTTCTCCAGTTGAGCTGTCACTACTTTCTCAATCACCTTCCCTACAAAGGGAAGGTTAGAGATAGGTCTGTAGTTTGCATGGCAGTCGGGCTCCAAGGTAGCTTTCTTCAAGAGTGGTGTCACCACCGCCTCTTTCAGGGAGCTGGAAAACTCTCCAGATTCCAAGGAGCACCAGGCTATCTGCACAAGGACCAGACCGATGACATCAATACAACCCAAAATTAGGGAAGTTGGTCCAGGGTCCAAACTACAGCACGTAGGGTGCACACTCTGGATAATCCGCATGACATCCATGAACTCCAGTCAGCTGAAGGTACTCCAGGAAAGTAGAGGTACGGTGACCTCGTACTGATCAAAAACAACTCCCATAGAGTGTGCTGGCTGAAGTACGGCCCTGATGTCAGCCACCTTACTTGCAAAGGATCTAGCAAGCTCGTTGCACTATAATTGGGAAAAAGTTTTCCGAACACACAGACAGGCTGAGCTGGTCAATTCTGAGTGGCCTCAATCTCCCCGAACAGGAATTCTGCCTTCTTACGGGTGATTGCAGATTGATAGACTTGATAATGGTCCATCAATCTAAGGTGGTTGGCTACAAGGGTGGACTTTTTCCAGCAACACTCAAACCTTCACCCTAGTCTCTGCATCTCCCTCAAAGTCCCATCAAACAGAGGGGACCTGGGGTGAAGGGAGAGAGGGCAAATACAGACTGGAGCAATGGAGTCCAGAGCCTCTGAGATGGCTAAATTATAAGCCGACACAAGGGTCTCTGGATCATTGCTTGCCAACGAGAGGGACGAGAGATCAAGTGCCTCCGCTAGGCCATGGGAACTTATATCCTATAAAGGGTGGTACCTAACCATCTCCACAGGGATATGCCTACAAGGGGGGGTGTTAAAACTAAACCCCACAGTGTAATGATCAGACCACCCAACTGGTTCCACCCCAAAGTCAGATGTTTCAATCCATAGGAGAAAGATTAATTCAAGAGAGTGCGTCCATGTTTATGAGTAGCAGTGGAAACCACCTGTGTAAGGCCCAGAGATGTCATTAACTAGAGGAAGTGTTGACCAAATTGTGGGAGTTCTCATCGATCCAGGCATTGAAGTTACCCAGAACCATCAATCTGGGTGACTCAAAAGCCACGTAGATGACAAAGTCCACCACTTCCTGAAGGAATCGCTTCTCATCACCGGGTGGACGTTAGATGAGGGCAATTCGATAGCCTACACCTGCTATAACGGCATACTCAAGAGACTCAACCTCCTCAACTAATACTCTTATGAGGTTAAGTTCGGTCTTGAAACAGACCGCAACCCCCCCTGTGTGATCCAGTATCAGGTGGTGTTTCACTGAGTAGCCAGCTGGAGTCACAGCCTCCAGAATGGGGCCAGAATTTTTATCCAGCCGGGTCTCGGCAATGCATGCCAGGTCCACTGTTTCAACAAGGTCTGCAATAATTGCAGCCTTGTTCTTAATGGACCTGGCATTGCACAACACCGCCCCAGTCGGACAAACCTCCCGGGCTGCCCGAGCCATCTCCCTACCACAATCAGTAGTGCCCTTGGGTAGGGGCACCAGACATGGCGGACCACGATCTGGATTCCATTTCACCCTAGGGCATGTTCTGGATCTTACCACCACAATTCGGTGACCCCCCCCTCATTCATCCTTCACTGTTCATGACCCCCCGACCCCTCCTTCTCCTTCACATATTACCCAGTGCTCTACAGCGCTGGTAGGTTACAAACTGGAGAGGAGGAGTGGAGAAAGGGTGAAGGGCACGGAGAGCAGAGGATGAGTAAAGCACAACTGTGGGGGCTGGCATCCAACACATTCTACAGCACAAACAAACAAAACTAACTAAAAACTAATAAGTTCCCCCCAATCCAACCCCAATTAAAACACTTATTCCGAAATTTAAACTATAAATCGCAATAACAAAATAAAACTAAAAACAAGTCCCAAAGTAACTCAAATAACCTACCCTGACATAATAAAAATACCACTTAAAACAATATTGCCCTATCCCACATATGTTGAATCAGTCACTCCTGCATTTAATTTTATAAGAACACTCCAATCCTCCCTCACAGAATACCATTTGTGACAATCCCCAAAGTCCTCTCACGGCCCGGGAGATAGGGAATTTAGGCACTCACTGCCCTGGAAATCCAAGTCCACAGAAAGAGTTTGGAAGTTGTTTCAGACCCCTCTTACAGCTTATAAAATAATGTTCTGAATAATGAAATAAAGAAAAGAAAATCAGGCACTCTCACTGCCCGAAAGAGTCCAGGTCCACAAAAAGAGTTCTGGAATTGTTCCAATCCCTTCTTATAGCTGCACCCCCCCCCCCAAGTCCTCTCATAACCAGGAGGGCAGATAAATCCAGGCACTCTCACTGCCTAAATTAGAGATCATATTCCACAAAGTAAACAAAGATACAGAAAACATACAATGCACAAAAGGAAAAAGAATCAAAATAAATCAAAGAAAAATGCGAACACCACCAGGGATCCACCAAAAAATAATTTTAAACCACAGGGAGGATGCAGTTAGTTCTTAATATCGTTGTCCATAAAGTGCAGTCAATCCAAGCAGAAACCTTTAGAAAAATCAAGATTTCCTCACGGTTCCCTCACTCCACCAGGCCACAGCCGTTCAGTCTCTCCCCAAGCAGAAGTCCATGGGCCCAAAGTCAAAATCCAATTCACACCAGAAAACAAATGCAAGTCCAAGTATACGAACCAGGTGCATGACGAAAGAAAGGGGGTGCCCCCCCCACCGCCACAAACAGGCCCCGATCACTCCCGAGACCAACTGCTACAGAAGCCTCAAAACTAGGCAGTCAGAACCAATCTCGAGGCCTCTTAGGAACCGTCACCAATAATAGCTTCAGCTCCCTGGAGCAAAATCTAGCCAGCTCCCGCTCAGTCCCTAGGATCTGGTATAGCCCTGGAGTCAGTGGAAATTCAGGGAGCTCCCCCACCCAACACTGCCCACTGGAAGTCACAGCCCTCGGTCTCAAAACAGCTGTCCTGAGTCAAATCTTCCAGTATGTTAATCCACTCCCAAATGTTTCTCGATATCAGTAACGGCATTAGCATCAAACACCGACCCAAAAACCCCTTCCAAAATAAGAAGGGTAGTCCAGGCAGTAGAACCTGCAATAAAACACTAACAAACCACCAGTTAGAGATGCTCAGTTGCATTAAGGCAACTCTGCTCCCCAATCACCTTCCACATGTTATGAAATAGTCCAAGTAACAATAGCAATGGACTGTTGCTACTCCAGTTCTTTACAAAGGCTACATGACTTCTTGCTACATGACTTCTTTCTGTGATTACACTCAAAAACTCCAAAAGAAGACATTAAATAAAATTTAGCTAAAAACAAACACAAAAACGAATATTAAAATTCTGCTACACAGAAGCTATTGTGAAAGCTGGCCCAGCGTGGCCGCCATCTTGATTTTCTCTATATAAAACCGCTGTGCATAAGCTAGAGATGCAGTGCCGATATGGGACCCCCCCCCACGGACAGCAATGCAGGTGACTTGGTTTAGAATTTTTTTCTTTCTCCTGTGCCCCTCAGACCTTTGCATGGCAATTTCATGCTTTCAAAATGCAAAAGGGGCCTGTGACCTGAAGGACCCACCCCCCACCCGTGACAGCCTCACTCCATGTTGTCCCCCTTTCTTCTGTGAAAGGACTGGGAGTGACCCCCCCTATCCAGAGAGCTTCTGTTAATTGGATTAGGTACCGCCCCCTCCTCCTGTTTTGTGAATACTGAGCAGAAGTATTTGTTCAGTATCCCTGCTTTTTCACTGTCCCTCTCTGCCCACCCACCGTCCATTCTATTCAGCCTCACTATCCCTCCCTTTGTCTTTCTGTGTTCCCTAATGTACTTATAACAGGTTATCCCCTTCTTAACCGAGTTGAAACATAACATAGAAACATAGAAACATAGAAACATAGAATTTGACGGCAGATAAGGACCGCTTGGCCCACCCAGTCTGCCCATTTCCCTACCTACTGGATAAGCTGCAGATCCTAGTTAACCAGCAGCCTACTTCTTCCTACCCCCATCCCCCAGAACTGCCTTATGACTATCCCATGCATGCTTGAATTCCACCACTGATTTTGACTCCACAACCTCCTCCGGAAGGCCGTTCCATGCATCCACAACACTCTCTGTAAAAAAATACTTCCTTAAATTACCTCTGAGCCGCCCCTCTATTTTCAAATTGTGCCCTCTTGTTCTTGCACACCTCTTTTTTTGAAAGATGCTACCCTCTTGGACTTTGTTGATTCCCTTGAGGTACTTGAACGTTTCTATCATGTCCCCCCTCTCCCTTCTTTCCTCGAGGCTATACATATTAAGCTCCTTAAGTCTCTCTTCATTGTCTTCTGGTGCAGACCCTGCACCATTTTAATTACCCTCCTCTGGACAGCTTCCATCCTGTCTATGTCTTTCAAGATTGGGTCTCCAGAACTGCACACAATACTCCAGATGGGGTCTCACCAGCTGTCTGTACAGAGGATAATAACTTCCTGTTTTCTACTGGTGATGCCTCTCCCTATGCATCCCAGTATCCCCCAACCCTCCTTGCTGCCTCTCACATTGCTTGCCCGTCTTTAGGTCATCTGATATGACTACCCCAGGTCCCTTTCCATTTGTTGTTGTTAGTATCTCACCCCCATTGTGTACTCTTCCCTGGGTTTTGTTTCCCAGGTGCATTACCTTACACTTCTTAGCATTGAATCTAAGCTGCCATACATTTGACCATTCCTCTAACCTTGCCAAGTCCTTTCTCATCCTTTCCACCCCACCCTGTGCATCAACTCTGTTGCAGATCTTAGTGTCATCTGCAAAGAGACATACTTTCCTTCCAGTCCTTCTGCAATGTAAACATAAAGACATTGAAGGACGATCCTAACTACTGAACCCTGCGGTACCCACTAGTAACCCTCCTTTCTTCTGAGTGGACTCCATTTACTATTACTCTCTGTGTCCTATTCTCCAGCCAATTCTTTACCCAGACTGTCATCTTGGGACCCACTCCCAGTCTGGCTAACTACATATTAATCTTTTGTGTGGGACTGTGTCAAATGCCTTGCTAAAGTCTAGGTAGCCATGTCTACAGCCCCTCCCTGATCTACTACTTTGGTCACCCAGTCAAAGAAATCTATCAGATTAGTCTGGCATGACCTTCCGCTGTGAATCCATGCTGCCTAGGGTCCCTGTGCCTCTGGCCTCTAGATACTCGACAATTCTTTCCTTTAGAAGTGATTCCATCATTTCCTATCACTGAGGTTAAACTAACAGGTCTATAGTTTCCTGCTTCTGCCTTGCTCCCACTTTTGTGAAGGGGAATCACATCTGCCCTCCTCCAGTCCTTGGGTACCACCCCATCCTCCCATGATTTGTTAAAAAGGGTAGTCAGTGGTGTCACTAGTTCTACCCTTAGTTCTATCTTTTCCTCAGTTTGGGCCTTTGCTTTTCTGACTTCCTTCCCTGCTTCCTTCTGCCTAAACTGGTACAGTTCTCTGTCCTGCTCCTTCTATGTTTCATTGTATTTCCTTGATCCTATTTTTTTCTCCCTAACCTTCCCCGCCACCTCTTTTGAGAACCATAGTGGCTTTTTCTTTCATTTTGATTTGTTTATTTGCTTCACACAAAGGCTTGTTGCCTCTGTGGTGGCAGTTTTGATGTTTCCCCATTGTTGCTCCACCCCTCCTTCTTGCCTGTTTGCTAGTGCTTTTCTAAGGAACGCTCCCATTTTGACAGTCAGCCCTAATGAAGTCCAGTACCCTCACTTTTGTATGGTTTGACTCTGCAGCTGAGTTTATCATGAACCACATTGTATGGTGGTCACTTGTTCCCAGATGGCTACCCACTTCTAGATCTGAGATCCTCTCACTGTCCCCATTTGAGAGTACGAGGTCTAAGATTGCTCCTCCTGAGTGGGTTCCAACACTAGCTGTCTGAGGCATGCCCCCTGTAGGGCATTGAGAATGGCCCTGCTCTTGGATGTGGCTTCAGCAAAGGTGCTCCAGTTAACATCTGGCTTATTCAGGTCCCCCATCAACAATATCACAGCTTTCTCTGCCATCCTAAGGATGCCTTCTATCATATCCTTATCCATTCCTTCCCCCTGAGATGGGGGTCTGTATACAACCCATGTGCTGATTGTGGTACCATTTCCTATCTCTAAGGTGACCCACAGTGCCTCCTCTCCTCCCTGTTTACTCTTTTGTTCCATTGCTTTTATTCCTTCCCTTACATAGAGAGCTACTCTTCCCCCTCTTTTACCCTCCCTGTCTCTCCTGTATGTTGTGTACCCTGGTATGTTAACATCCCAGTCATGGTTCTCTGTGTATCATGTTTCTGTGACTGCCATGATATCCAGGCATCCCTCTTCCATCAAGACCACCAGTTCAGTGAGCTTGTTATCCAGACTATGGGCATTGGTACTCATTACCCTATATTTCTTGATGGCCTTACCCATTTTTGCCTCATCTCTGTCCTTACTGCCTTTGTAGTTTTCTTCACTTATCCCTACCCTTCTCCCTATTGACATCTCTATCTTGGTGTTTGCCTCACTAACTACCCTAATTTTTTTGGGGGGCTAGGATTTCCTCCTCCTTTCCAGTGCCTCCCCTTCCCCAGGCTAGTTTAAATGCTTGCCAATGAAGCATTTAAACCTATCACCTAGGATACTGGTTCCCCTCCTGGACAGATGAAGACCATCACACCAGTATAGGCCTGCATCACTCCAGGTGGACCCCAGTCCCCAATGAAGCTAAATCCCTGAGCTCTGCACCAGTTTTTCAACCACTGATTGAATTATATAGTGTGGAGCACCCTAGCCTCACCCATGCCATAGACAGGCAGCACTTCCGAGAAGGTTATCATGCGTGCAACTTGTCTAAGGCCCCTCCCCAATTCCATAAAGTCCCCCTGCACTGTTCTGATCCCCTTCCCAGCCAGATTATTTGTCCCAAGGTGGACAATGACATCCAGCTCCCTCTCCCATGCAGCTGCTCCCGTGATCCTGAGGATTCGCTCCCTGTCCCTCAAAGCCATGGCACCTGGCAGACACCTTACTTCCCTCTCCCCTCCCTCCCTCAGTTCTACCCTCCTAACAATGGATTCCCCCACCAGGAGTTGTTTCCTTCACCTGTGGGGTCCCATGCCACCCTCCTGTGGGTCTCCTTTGTAGAGGTTTCCAAAATCCTCCTTGGTCTCCACTTTGGGTGCCTCTATAGAGGAACCACACTCTGCCAGAGTGGCATATGAATTGTGGAGCAGTACAACTGGTGAAATGCACCTCTGTTCCACCACTCTCTCCCTCTCTGAGCCCACTATGGTCCAACCACTCCTCTTTCTTGGCAACCTCTGAGGCAGTGGCCCGGGTGGTCCCTGAGTGGGAGAGGAGGTCCCCCAAATCCTGGCCAACTCAGCCTGGAGATGAGCAACCTCCTCCCTCAACTCAGAGAGGTGCCTGCAGATGGGACAACCGCATCCTCCAGAATGTCTCCCAAAGACTACTGCTCCACAGCCACTGCACCACTCCCATCATGTCTGATTTCTGGCCCCTTAACTGTTGTTTTGAATACTTACTCTTCTCTTTTTATTTATTTTTTTATATGTAATTTTTTTTCTCCCTACTTACCTACTTCTTCCGTGCCCTTAAAGCTCCTGAACTTCCTCTTCTGAGACAGGAAGTTCCTATGTTTCTCAGTAGTCTCCTTACTTGCTCAGAGTCGGACCTCCAGCAGCTAAGGGGGGACAGAGAGCTACTCTTTTTCTTCTAGGATGGTGAGTCTTTTGTGGCTCTGTGATCACTCCCTTCCTGCTCCCAAAGAGGAAGTTCCTGTTGTCAGTCAAATCCTGTGCCTATGAAAGTTGAACTGGCTAAGGGTGGGGGAAGGGAAGGAGAGCAATATAGTCTCAGTGAAGAAGTACAGTTCTGACAGCACATCCTTCCTCTTGCTGTTCTCTGCCAGAAGCTATCTAGGGCAGTTTTTAAATCCTAAACACCTGGCTTCCTTCTGGTTAAGCCACCCCCCAATTTACAGCTCATTCTACACCTAGATAACTGCACAGACAACAATTCACTTCAGCCAACTCAGACAAACACACTAACTCTTTCTTGTTTGTTTGTTTGTTTTAACCCCAAATAGAAAGTCCCAGTAGTAGAGTTCTAGTTCTTTAGTCCCAATAGAGAATATACTGCTATCAGATCATGCCCCGGTTGTGGTGACCCTGTTGTAGGGACAGTCTCATGGCCCAAGAAACAAATGGAGATTCAACACCTCCTTCTTACAGAATGGGGATTTCCTCACATGGCTGGAAGGGGAAATCACAGATTATTAAGTGTATAATAACACCCCAGATATGCGCAATGAACTCCAGTGGGATGAATTAAAAGGTGTCTTGAAGGGTAAACTTTTAATTTTGTATTTTTATTTATTGTGATCTTGGATAATACTTGTGAGCGGATGCTCGTTGATAAGTTCCATGTCACAAATATACAAATACTAAGAAAAATATCCATGGAGGTTACAGAATTCAAACATAAAGCACTAGGCATGCTGAGGCATTGTACAATGTATGATTGTGTCAAGAAGATAAGCAGACATGGATAGGGAAGGATACACCGGGAGTGGGAGGACTAGAGCAGAGCACAGAGGGCTGTGAGGGAGGATGGAGGGCAGGAATAGGTCAAGGTGGGCAAGTGACTGAGCCAAGGAGGGGTAGGGAGGTGGGCGAAGTGCTGCAGTTTGACTATCCTGTCATGACAGAGGTAAATATAAGTGCTAGAGACAGATTATTGCTGTGCACAGAGCCTTAGTGGGGCCATAGGCGCATATAACTAGTAACGTGACTGGTATCTTTTGTATGGGTTATGCATGGGTTATGATAGGATTTGCAGCACTAGAAAGGTGCCAGTCATCTGTAGTGAAGGTGAAACAAACAAGACAAGATGGTGGCCACGCTGGGCTAGCCCTCAGGAACAGGAGTTAGAGTTTTGTTTTTTAAAGTTTATTTTAGTAGTTATTTTATTTGTTTAACATGTTTTTGTTCGTTTAATCCATTTAGTTTTATTTTATTTCAGTCGATTTTATCGTTTATCATTTGTCTTTTTATGACTTTGAACCGTGTTTTGTTCCCCCGAGGTTGTAGAAATCTGGATTCAAACCAGGAACTGGAGCAGAGAATGGAATGAGTGGAGCCCCGGAGTTGGAATGGGAAAGCGGTCTGAGGTGGACTAAGGAATAACGTGGATTGCCTGGGCGTGTAGCGAGGAGTGTGAGGAGTGGAGCACAGTGAGTGTGCTGCCAAGAGCAGGCAGGCAGACAGACTACGTGGTTGTTTTGTGCACGTATTTTGGAGGAGGATGCCTGCATTTCTGCTTACAGTCCGAGGAGTGCTTTTGCTGCTCTGAACTTTTGGGTAAGCGGCCAGGAGTGTGGAGAGTTTTGCTGCACTGAATCAGAGGGAGTTTTGGAGGATTGGGGGAGATCCTTCCCTGGCCCTGACCTCAAGCCAGTGGTGAGCCGTGGTGCCACTGCCGTAGGGTGGCTGTACTTTTGGCTCTCTGCTTTCACCACTCGGTAGCTGGCGGGCAGCCGTTGTGGTGAGCAGATCTGGAAAGAGGGATCGGGTTAGGGGTGGGGATCTCCCTGAAGCCATATAATGAACTAGTTGGCTGTATGAAGGAATCGAACTCTCATCCTCTGACTGTGTGAAGGAATCGAACTTTTATTCTCTGGGTATCCTGGTGATTCCTCTGCTCCATTGTATCTGGTTCCAATCATGAGTTTTTAATTTTAGTTGGATATTTTGGATTTTTCCCTGCTCCGTGGGTTTGTACAGGGAACTTTAACTGCAGACTGCTCGTATGTACTTTGAATATAAGACTTCTGTTTGAGGTCTGCCGCTTTTCAAGTGAAAGTGAGAGCTCATTTGGAAACCTGAATTATTATTTTTGGAGAGACACGTTCTGACTTATTTTGAGCTTAATAAGAACGGTCTGCATTATTGAACAGGTCTTCACTTGTGAGAGGGGTGAACTAGTTACTGGCCAACTCAGAGCTTGGTGAAACTGTGTTGAACATTTGATTTTAGATTTTAGCCCTTTCTAAGTTATAGATATTTAGTTTGGATTAAAGGAATTGGTTTGTAATATTTTTTATTGTCTGGATATTTGGGTGGAGAGAGGACTCTGTATCCAGCTATTTACTTAGTTATTTATTTGTTTATAGTTTGAGTATTTTCATCTCTCCCCAATGGTGAGAGGACTGGGTAGAGAGGGAATTAATTAATTAATTAACTAATTACCTTATTGTATATTGTTTGACCTCTCTTCCCCAGTGGTGAGAGGACTGGGTGGGAAGGGAATTAATTAACTAATTACCTTACCATATATTGTTTAACCTCTCTTCCCCAGTGGTGAGAGGACTGGGTGGGGAGGGGGAATTTAGTTAGAGTTTTGTTGTATTTGATGCTATTTTTTGTTCGGGTTTAAGGGGTGAGAGTCCTTAAATCAATAGTTGAGGTTTGTGGTTTCTTTATATTATATTTTATTATAAAGGGCTTAGTATTTATTTAAGCTTTAAGAGGTGGGTTAATTTTTAATTAGGATTGTTTATTTGTTGTGTTAATTATGTGTTGAAATAACACAAGGACAGTCGGGTATTATTCCCCCTCCAGGCTCAGGGACCTTCATCCTTTTTCTTGTCCCCCCCTTCCACCAGAGGTCTATAGATGGTGTAGGGCTCTGGGAATTGTTGGAAGAAGGAGGAGGACGAGGGCTGGGTCTGGAGGGGGAAAGGAAAGGAGTGGGCGGATAGGGATAGTGGAGACAAGGAGAGGCCCTGGGGTGAAATGGGCCCAGGAAAGGGGTCCTTCCTGTCTGGTGCCCATACCCAAGGGTTCTGACTATAGTCAGCAGATAGCATGGTCATCCTCGGAGGATCATCCTACTCGAGCAGTGTTGTGCAACGACAGGTCTATTAAAAACAAGATGGCTATTATAGCCGATTTTGTTGGGTCATCTGACCTGGTGTGCATCAACGAGACCTGGCTGGATGAGAATGCTGGACCAGTTTTGGCCGCAGCAGTTCCAGCCGGGTACTCAGTGATACACCGCCCGAAGGTGGATCGTAGGGGCGGGGGTGTTGCTATCTGTTTTAGATCAGAACTGAGCCTAGTGGAGGTACCAGTGGGAACTACCAAATCCTTTGAATGCATCTTAGGCGAGGGTGTGGGGCGCAGGATACTTCTCGTATACCGTCCACCAGGTGACGAGAATGTTTTCCTGCGGGAAGTCGCAGACTTCATTGTCAACCTGTCATTGGGGTCCCCCAGATGGTTGGTTCTGGGAGACTTCAATGCCTGGGTCGACGATAAACTCTCGCATTTTGGTCAAGACTTCTTCCAGTTAATGATTTCACTGTGCTTCACACAGATTATTTCCTCCTTGACCCGCATTGGTGGTCATTCATTGGATTTGGTGTTCCTTCTGGGGATGGAGATATCCGACTTGGTGGTGGAACCAGTCGGATGGTCGGACCATCACTCCGTTGGGTTCAGTTTTGAGGCCACCCCTAGTAGGTTAGCCCCTATGGAAATGGTCTGGTACCGCCCTTTAAGGGGTGTTTACCCAAATGACCTGATGGCGGTGCAGGACCTATCGGGCTTACCGAGAGATTGCATGGATCCAGGAGAGCTGGTACTAGCCTATAATAAGGCGGTGGCAGGGGCCCTGGATTCCATTACTCCTGTTCATTTTTATCCTCTCACTTTCCACCCCAGGTCTCTCTGGTTCGATGAGACTGAGGGAGTTGAGGAGAGTTGGACGAAGGTTGGAGACGTGCTGGCGGAGGTTGAGTCTGGATGGTGACAAACTTAGTTTGATGGACCACTATGTGGTCTATCAATCCGCAATCTCTCATAAGAAGGCAGAATTCCTGTCCAGAGAGATTGCGGCTGCACAGAATAGACCAGCTCAGCTCTTCCGGACTGTGGACAGATAGTGCAATCCAATCTGTCTTCAGCCCAGAAGAGCCTTTTCTCAAGAGCGGTGTGAGAAGTTTGCTCTGTTCTTTGCAGATAAGGTTGCCAAAATCAGATCTGATGTCCACTTGACCCTCTCCAATGGGAGTTGTGATGGTCGGCAGGAGATGTCGGACACCCAGTATGTGTGGTCTGACTTCAGCCTCCCCACAATCAGAGACATTGTGATGATCATCCAAACACTGCGTCCGACCAACTGTGGTTTGGACCCGGGCCCCACACGTCTTTTAGTGGGTTATGTGGATAAAATCAGCTCCGTCCTTGCTGAGATAGTCTGGAGATCCTTGGAGAGGGGGATTTTTCCAAATCCTCTCAAGGAGACTGTGGTTCAGCCCCTTCTTAAGAAGTCCTACTTGGATCCGGACTGTCTGGCAAACTACAGGCCTGTCTCTAACTTACCCTTTGTGGGTAAAATTATTGAGAAGGTGGTTGCATTGCAGTTGGATGAACATTTGACCAGCCACAATGTCTATGATTCTCTCCAGTCTGGATTTAGGAAAAGGCATAGTACCGAGACAGCACTTGTTTGGGTACTAAATGACCTCCTAATAGCGAGAGATCGAAGGACCTGTTCCATCTTGGTCCTTCTCTCTGCAGCATTTGACACTGTGGACCGTGGTGTACTATTGTAACATTTGCGATCTATTTGTGGACTGTCTGATACAGTCTTCAGGTGGTTTCGATCTTACCTCGAGGGTAGGACTCAGAGGGTGGTGTCCGGGATTTCTTCCTCAGCATCAGTCTCCCTATCCTGTGGGGTATCACAGGGTTCCATTTTGGCACCCATGTTGTTTGCAGTGAATATGCTGCTGTTAGGAGTGATTATTAGGTGGTATGGCTTGGGTTTTCACTGCTATGCAGATGATTCCCAGCTGTACAAGTCCTTTGTGCCTGGTCAGGATGCTGCCATTTCGGTCTTTAACAACTGTCTTGCCGAAATCCAAGACCGGATGAATGTGAGTTGGCTGCGGTTGAACCCGGAAAAAACTGAGGTGTTGGTTGTGGACCAGGGTCACTGGGAGGTGGGTTTGTTAGCTGGATCGCCCTTGGGGGTGTCCAGTTGACTACCTCAAACCGGGTGCAGAACCTGGGCGTTGTGTTTGATGACTGTCTGACATTAAAGTCTCAGGTGTCAGCAGTTGTCAAAACCTCTTTTTACCATCTGAGGAACATCGCCCGGGTGAAGCACCTGGTTCCTCCAGACGATCTTCCTACTTTGGTCCACGCTTTTGTTACCTCCCGCCTTGACTACTGCGATGCCCTTTACCTTGGGCTACCAGGGATTGAGATTCGCCACCTACAGCTAGTGCAGAATGTGGCAGCCAGGCTGTTGACTGGTTCTTCTAGGTCCAGTCATATAACGCCTGTGCTCCGTGGACTGCACTGGCTGCCAGTTAGCTGGTGAATCACCTTCAAGGTCAGTTTGCTGACCTATAAGGCCCTACACGAACAGGGACCTGCTTACCTGAAAGATCTCCTTTGTCCCTACTGTCCCACCCCGCTCTCTCTGATCCACTGATGAGGGATTGCTAGAGATTCACAGGGTTCATTTAAAAACTTCAGGGGCCAGATCTTTTAGTTTTATGGCCCCAACCCTGTGGAATTCTCTACCTCGTCAGGTGTGAGACTGCCCGACTGTCCAAAGTTTTAAAGGAGCTTTGAAAACCTACCTTTTTAGTAAAGCCTATAATGATTTTTGAATATTTTAATGCTGTTTTTATTATTTATCGTTGTTTGTAATATTGTACAGGAGCCTTGGTTTAAGAAAGGCACCTTATATAAATAAAGAGTGATTTGATTTGATTTGAGTGAATGTATGCCTTAAGGAAGCAGAAGGAAAAATACAGAGGCATGTGGGTTATAGAGAGGTCCCTTAAACACCTGGAGCAGGTAGTGGCACTCAGCCCGGGTAGAAAGACTGAACTGAGACATTGTTCACTTGGCAGCTTAAGCAGCAGGCTGGTAGGAAAGAGGTCTGGGGTTATATTCTGTTTTAACTGAAATATTTGAATAGTTTGTAAGTGAAATTAGTTCTATGTGTTAAAAATTATTACCTTGAATTAGAACTGTTACTTGGGCTGTGATATTGTAACTTTGGAGGCTTGGGGATAGTTGTTTTGCAGGGATAATTAGAGGAATTTTAAATGTGTTGTTTGCCTGGTGTTTGGTAAGAGCCCTCCCACCCACCCTGTTTTGTATGCTTTCTTAAATACTGAAAAACCACTGGGGGTTGGGATTGAAGGGCTGAGTATTTCTGTTTAGGACTGAAATTTGAAGCAATAGGAGCTGGTGGGCCTGTGACATCATACGGTACCTGATGTCTGCTTACACACACTGTTAGTAGGACCGAACACACACTGGACTGTATGTGTTTGTGAGACTTGGGAACTTTATTGGTGGAGTTGAAATTGGGTTTGTAAATAACTACAGTCAGTATAGAGAGAAACTGTACTCAAGGGGAAAGGGACTGAGAAAAGGGGGTGTGCTATTATAAACAGAGGGGGATAATCAGGGTGGTCATATTCCACCATGGCGAGCATCTTTGGAAGGGTTGTAGGCTGCACAGGCTGTGGGATGGCAATAATTCTAAATTGGACCTGGAGAGGGAGGCTGCCCACTCTGTAGACAGCTATCTTGTATCAGGAGTGAGGTATATTGGTTGAGGTAAGCTGGGGAGCTGGGGGTTGTCCAAGTATAAGGGGTGTGGATATGGGCAGCAGAGGGTGGGGCTGAGGGAGGCTGGGGCAACGCTCTGAAATTACAGGGACGTTATGTTACAGCAAGCAGGAGGGATAATGAGGGACAGAGGACCCTTAGACAGGGAAGTTGATGCTAAGGAAAGCATACAGGGTGAACATTCTGAATACAAAAGACTGGAGGAAGAGTCAGGAGGGCTATTGTGCGGAAGCCTAAAACAGCAGACTGTGGGAAGGGAGCCCTAAGGTGAACAGTGCAAGAGAGGAAGAAGAGGGGCAGTTTAGAGATGCAGTCAGGGGAAACTCGGGTTACTTGATGGAGGCTGACAGAGTGTCACAATAAATTTGAGCTACTAAGCAACCTAGAGGGGGAGGAAGGGGTTGGTGGAAATGAGGAAACTTATACAGAGCCCGGGGGGAGGGAGTCGGATACCCATAGGGCATCACAGACCAGCTATGGAAAGGATAGACATAGTCCCAGAGGAGAAGGGGAAACATATATGTTAAGCAAATGGGGAGATGCAACGTATTCCAGACATGAGGGAGGAGAGCATGATTGGAGAAACTGGGAGACAAGGAGGTGGGAAGGGCCCCTTCAGCAGGAGGTCAGTACCAAGGATGGGGCCTAGCTAAGGGGACCCACAGAGAGCCTCTGGAGGCAGGGGTACTATTACAGGGGGAGGATGGTGGTGTGGGAGAGGGTAAACCATCAGGGCCATGATAAATGGTTCAGATAAGAGAGGGTTAAAGGGGACACCTATTCAGAGGGGGTTTGAGTTAAGTGGGCAAAATAGCAAGGGAGGCAGAAAGGGGAGGGTGACAAGGGGGTCTCTAATAAGGCAGGAAGACTCCCATGAAATTGAGATCATGAATGAAGGGGGGCTGAGAGGGCATAGTGGAGGTAACCATAAGGATGATGGCGGTGTTAAGGTTCTGTTACTGGGAAACTCATTGATTAGGGGTATCCAGTGGGAGGGACAGGGGGGTGGATGCCATAGCCAGGTGAAGGTAGTGAGTATCTCTGGGCTGACAGTGCACAGAGCAAAGTTCATGGTGTATGAAATGGTTAGGGATTGTGGAGGGAAACTGGATTTCCTGGTGCATTTGGGAACTAATGATCTAGAGGGAAACAGCGTTTTGGAAATCCAAGCAAGGTTCCAAGAACTTGCCAGAGTCCGTCGGGATAATTGATACAACATTTCCTTTTCAGAGATATTGCCAGTACCAAAGGCCTCAGTGGAGAAAAAATGAAGCTCACAGAGGTTAATAGCTGGCTCAGGAAGTGGGGTGAAGAGAAGTGGGTTGGGGTGTTGAGGAACTGGAATGGAGTTTGGGAGGATAAGGGACTATATGCCAAGGACAGGTTTCATCTTGCCCATTAGGGAAGGAAGTCCTTAAACAGGGGATGGCTGACTACATACAAGAAAGGTGGGGTTTAAACTTGTAAGGGGGGAAGGGATAAGGGAGGGGCTGACCAGAAGCCCTCTCCTCCAGATGAGAGTAACCTTCAAGCCCAAGTGGGGAGGAAACAGACTGGAGGTGGAGGTTTCAGGAGGAGCAGGGGAGGATGGAGTATAAGTATTCTGGGTGGGGTTCAACAAAAGGATCAGGGATAAGGGTGGGGTTGGTGTAGTAAATGCCAGAGCTTGAAACAAGTTGCCAGAGTTCCAGGCCATGCTGTTAGGGGGTGGATGTGGGCGGTCACGAGGCGTGGGGCCAACAAAAACCATGACTGGGACCTAAATGTGCGGGGTACACTATGCTTAGGAAGGATAGAAAAAGGAGGGCAGAGGGTGGGTGGCTATGTTCGGTGAGATGACATAGAAATTGCTATGGTAGAAGAGGCAGAGGAAGCGTGGAGGCCTTATGGGTCACCTTACGATCCCCAGCAGGAGATAAGGTCAAGCTGGGAGTAGCATATAGGCCCCCAGGATGAGTGATGTTCTAGAGGATGGTTTGCTGGACAATCATTATTGCCCAGTGTGGTCCAAAAGGGGAAGGAGTGGTGTTGATGGAGGACCTTAATATGCCAGGTACAAACTGGGAACCATGTCTCTAAGATGGCCAAGGAGCAGAGGCTGCTGGATGGCTTCCAGAATGTGTTCTTAACACAGCATGTGATGGAGCCCACAAGGGAGGGCATGTCCTGGATGTGGTTCTGGCAGATGGGGATCTGGTAAGGGATATGGTTGTACAGGACCCCCTGACTGGGAGTGACCACAATACTGTCTGGTTTCAAATAAGCATGGGGAGTGGGGTGAGATCTAGGACACTGGCAGTGGACTTCAGGGGGCAGACTTTATGGGCATGGGAAATATTCTCAGGATCACTTGAAGGGATTACATCAATGACAAATGTGGAAAGGAGATGGGAGGTCATAAAACGGGACTTCATGAGGCAGTCAGGATCTGCTAAGTTGAAACGTAAGGGAGCAAGGTCACATAAACCATGCTGGTGGTCCAGTGAGGTACAGGTAGCAGTCAGAGAAAAGAAGGCAGCCTACAAAAAATATAAAACAACAAGAGGGTATAGGGATAAGGAAATGTACCAGCTTGCATCTAGAAAAGTCACCCGTGTGGTGAGGGAGCAAGTCAGTAAAGAGCAGCGGCTGGCACAGGGGATACATGGAGGGGGAAAGGGGTTCTTCCAGTACATTGGGAGTGGAGGAAAACCTAAGGGCCATCTCAGCAGATTGAGATCAGAAGGAGGGTGGGTGGAAAGGGGAGGGACCAGGCAGAGGTATTTAACGAGTACTTTGCCTCTGTGTTCACTAGGGAGGGGGATGGGATATCTACAAAGGAAGGTACAAAGGGGATAGAAGCGGCATTGAGTGGGATCAGGGGAGCAACAGAAATGGAGCAAGAGGGAGGGAAAGGTACCCCAGGGGTGTCACATCTGGATAAGGATAAAAAGACCAGTAAGGTGGAGGGGACAGATGATGCTATCTCCACCAAAAGGATGTGGTTAGCCCTCAAGGCCCTAAAGAAAGACAAATCTCCTGGGCCGGATGGCATTCATCCGAGAGTACTATGGGAATTGGCAGACATACTGGCTGCACCCCTGGTGGAGCTTTTCAGCAGGTCACTTGAGACAGGGAGGGTACCTAGGAATTGGTGAGAGGCACATGTGGTACCAATCCATAAAGGGGGGGTCGAGGGAAGTACCAGGTAACTATAGACCCATCAGTTTGACCTCGGTGGTGGGAAAATTAATGGAGAGTATACTAAAGGAACGATTAGGGGTATACTTGGAGGAGGTGGGAGGTCTGGATAGTCGGCAACATGGGTTTGTGCCAGGTAGATCATGTCAAACCAACCTTGTGGAGTTCTATGAATGGGTAACATCAGAACTGGACAAGGGTAAGCCTGTGGATGTATTATTCTTGGACTTCAGCAAGGCATTTGACTCTGTCCCCCACAATGGTCTGGTGGAGAAACTGATGGGGTTAGGAGTAGGCCCTTTGATGGTCAGATGGCTTGAAAACTGGCTAGCTGGATGCATTCAGAGAGTAGTGGTCTGTGGGGAGATCTCAAACCCTAGAGAGGTTGGTAGTGGGGTACCACAGGGCTCGGTCCTGGGTCCGATCCTGTTTAATGCATACATATCGGACATCAGGGAGGGTATAGGGTGTGAAATGAGTCTCTTTGCGGATGACTCCAAGATGGGAGCAGTAGTAGAGGGAGAAGAGGGGAGGTTGGCCCTGCAAGGGGACCTAGACACCCTGGAAAGCTGGGCTCACACATGTAAATTAAATTTCAATATCATCAATTGCAAGGTGTTGCATCTTGGTCGGGGAAACCCTAAACACAGGTACACCCTGGGAGGGGAGGCGCTGGAAGCCTCAATAGGGGAAAAAGACCTAGGGGTCATGGTGGATACATGTATGAATAACTCTGAGCAGTGCAGGAGAGCAGCTAGCAAGGCAAACAGGATGTTAGGATGCATCGTAAGGGGATCACCTCTAGGAGCAAGGAAGTGATTCTGCCTCTGTACAATGGACTGGTTAGACCACACCTTGAGTACTGTGTACAGTACTGGAGACCACACTGAAGAGGGACATAGCTCCTGGAGAGGGTACAGAGGAGGGCAACAAAGATGATACGAGGGCTAGGGGATTTGACGTATGAGGACAGACTTGAGGAGCTCTGCCTGTTTTCACTGGAGGAGAGGAGAGACAGGGGGACATGATTGAGGTCTTCAAGTACCTCAAGGGAATAAATAGGGTAAACATGGAGGGGATCTTTAGACTAAAGCAGGGAGGTATCACCAAAGGGCATGGTTTGACGTTGGAAGGAGGAAGGGTGAGGGGGGAAAAGAGGAGGAGGTTTTTCACTGAGAGGGTGGTGGACCCTTGGAATGCACTGCCTGGTGAGCTGGTTCAGAGATCCACAGTGGAGGGCTTCAAGAGAGGGTGGGACAGACACAGAAAGTGGATGCATCAGATGATGGCCTGTCCCGGGGGGGTGGGGATGGATGATAGGGGTTTCTGGAGCACAAGGGATGGGAGGGTCTCGGCACCCAACTAAGGATCCAGGTTCGAGCAGACTCAATAGACCGTGAGGCCTAATCTGCTGGCAAATAGTATGTTAGTATGAGACCGCAGATTAACCAACTTAGGGGAGAAATCGAGGACACCCTATACCATTAAGTGAATATGGGCCTGTATATGCTTCACCAAGCCTACTGGGAGGCAGGGGAGAAACCAGGGAAGCTGCTTGCCCACCATGTCAAAACACTGGAACCTTCATGGTATATTTCACTGATTCAGTTTTCCAACATTGAAACAGTTACCACCCCAAGTGACATCACCCTAGCCTTTCTAAATTACTACCAGGCTCTCCATGCCTCAGAAGCCCACCCTAGTCAGGGGGAGCTAGACTCCTTCTATGAATCTGTCTGCCTCTCACAAGTATCACCTGAATTCCTCCGAACCTTGACAGCTCCCTTCATGGAGCAGGAAATCATAAAGGTCATCTCTTCAATGTAGGGCTTCCTCAGGCTTCTACTTTGCCTTCCACAGACTACTCACAGCTCAGCTCACATTGGTATTCAATGAGACAGCAGAGTGCCAGCACTTGCCACAGTCCTTTAACGAGGCACTGATTACCCTACTTCCCAAGACAGGGAAAAACAGCAGACAATGCTTCCAGTTCCACCCCATCTCCCTCCTCAATATGGATATGACACTTTTTGCCAAAGTACTGGCTGCCAGAATGGGACCAGTAAAGGAGGGGATTACCCACTGAGATCGGGTGGGATTTATCCCAGGGAAATTGGGGTCATAGAACACCAGATGTATATTAGATTTGTTGTGGGAGGCTCAACAGATACCAGAACCCATGACCACCCATTCACTAGATACAAAAAAGGCATTTGACAGGGTGCAGTGGACATACCTGTTTGATGCCATGGGCAAATTTGGTTTCCCTAGCTAGTTTTTCAACCTGGTCCACCTGCTATACCAAAACCCAATAGCGAAAATCCTAACCAACTCCACAATCTTAAGCCCCTTCCACCTTGGTCAAGACACTCATCAGGGGTGCCCCCAGTCCCCTTTCCTCTTCCTGCTAGCAATAGAACCCCTGGCACAGAGAATCAGGGCTGCCTCTGCCTTTCCTGGTGTAGACATGGGGGATAAGTGCCACAAACTAACGCTATTTACAGAGGATATTGCCCTATTTCTCACGGATATCCCAGGATCCCTGAGCTCACTCAAGGGATTAATAGGGGAATATGCTGACATTACAGTGTACAAACTGAATGTCACACAATCTCACATCCTCCCACTGAATGATACCTGTACCCAATCCCTGATACAATCATACCCATACCAGTGGTCCCCTGTGGGTGTGGTCTGCCTGGGAGTGAAGATCCTCCCCACAATCAAAGGGACTTTTGGAGAAAATTTCCAGCTTATGCCTGATAAAGTAGATGAGGACATACAAAGATGGAGCAAGCATATCCTCTTCCGTGGGGGAGGGGCAACATACAGCAAGCATATCCTCTTCCTGTTGGGGAGGGTCAACATACAGCAAGCATATCCTCTTCCTGTGGGGGAGGGTCAACATACAGCAAGCATATCCTCTTCCTGTGGGGGAGAGTCAACATACAGCAAGCATATCCTCTTCCTGTGGGGAGGGTCAACATACAGCAAGCATATCCTCTTCCTGTGGGGAGGAGTCGAACATACAACAAGCATATCCTCTTCCTGTGGGGAGAGTCAACATACAGCAAGCATATCCTCTTCCTGTGGGGGAGGGTCAACATACAGCAAGCATATCCTCTTCCTGTGGGGGAGGGTCAACATACAGCAAGCATATCCTCTTCCTGTGGGGGAGGGTCAACATACAGCAAGCATATCCTCTTCCTGTGGGGGAGGGTCAACATACAGCAAGCATATCCTCTTCCTGTGGGGGAGGGTCAACATACAGCAAGCATATCCTCTTCCTGTGGGGAGGGTCAACATACAACAAGCATATCCTCTTCCTGTGGGGGAGGGTCAACATACACAAGCATATCCTCTTCCTGTGGGGAGGTCAACATACTAAAATGGTCACTTTGCAAGGCTACAGTATATTCTGTTGAACCTGCCAGTCTCTCTCTCTCTCTCTCTCTCTCTCTCTCTCAGGTTCCTTTTCAAGGCCCTTAACTCCAAGGTGACCAAATTCATCTGGGCAGATATGAAACCTAAAATTACTGGATTTGTATGGGACAAAAGAAGGCCAAGGCTCATCGTGATTGTCCCCCTCAATAGTGGCTCATTTGATTTTGTGTAGATTTAACCATATGTCAAGCTTTGATTTAAATGTGTCAAAGTTAGTTAAGTCAATTAATTCCTGTGGTAGTGAATTCCATTGCTTGGATGCTCTTATACAAAAGTATTTATCACGCTTGTTGGTATTTGTCCACTTGACCGAAAGCTGTTTATTCTGGCATCTGCCTACTGTACATTTGTTTGAAAATATAAACCCGCATTGTTTCATTTGTATAGGAGATTTTAATACTTTAAACGTAACAAGAATATCCCCCTGAGCCTTCTTAAGTGAAATGGGTAGAGTCCTGTTTCTTTAAGATGCATATAATAAGGTATATTCTTGAGTCTTATCATTTTAGTAAAACATCTCTGGGTTTGCTCCAGTCGGTTTACATCTCCTTTAAGGTATGGGTTCCAAAATGTAAATCCGTAGTCTAGATGTGGTCTAATATATGCCCTGTACAGTGGGACTAAGCACTGTTAGGATTTATTAATAAAAGTTTTATTAATTTGTTTTAATATATTAGTTCTGGCCACCTTATTACAGTGTGAAATAGAGGATAATTTGTTATGAACTAAAATGCCTAAGTTTCTTTCACAATTTGATTTTTTAAGAAGGACATAATTAAAAAAGTAACTTGTTTGAAGATTTTTTAGTCCAAAGTGGAGGACCATACACTTTTCAGTATTGAAGGTCATGAGGTTTATATTAGTCCGAAATTCAATATTTGTAAGGTCCTGTTTTAATAGAGATGTGTTTAGCATTGAATCCACTCTACCACCAAGTTTAGTATCATCAGCAAATTTCAAAATATGATTAAATAAAGAAATAGTTAAATCGCTTATAAAGATGTTAAAAAGTGTGGGCCCCAAAACTGAGCCCTAAGGTATACCACTAGTCACTTGGCCTTAGTCGAACAGTACACTATTTATTTTTACCACTTGAGTCCTATTATATAACCAGCGTGATACCCAATTAGTTACATATTGAGAAAAAACAAGTTTATACAATTTCTTAATAAGTAGGATGAGACTTAGTCAAATGCCTTACTATAATCCAAAAGGATAACATCCAAAGAAATATGTTTATCCAAGTGTCTACTAATTTTATTATTAAAGGATACTAGATGTGTTGTACAGGAAGATCCTGGTTTAAAACCATGTTGTGATATATCATGAATACCCAACTGTTGCATTTCAGTCACAATTAGTGATTTGACTAATCACTCCATAACCTTTCCTATAATGGATGTCAGGCTGATAGGGCTCTAATTCTGGATGCAAGATTTATTGCCTTTTTTGAAGATAGGGATAACTATGGCTTGACGCCAATCGTCTGGAATGTCATTTTCAATAAGTGATTTATTAAAGAGTAATGTAAATGGTAAGACCAGAGAAACAGACGTTTCTACCAAAAGTCTTGATAGAATATTATCTGGTCCAGGAATGGTAGATTTTTTTAAATAAATGATAAGGCTGGATCACGTGATGAGCTAGCAGGGAGTCGACATCTCTGAGAAGGCTCCCTAGTCTCGGCGAATAAAACTTATAGTTTAAGCATCTTGCGACCCCATAATTCTGATTTAACAAGGAGCTCTGATTGCTAGGAGGGTGCTGTGTCATGGTGGGTGATCCCAAGTTGAGTATCGGAGGAGAATATAATTTCGGAAAACGCCAGTGGGTTCGGAAAGTGGAATGGCCGAGACTGATGATGGAAGCCCCGAGCCTCTGGCAGCAAGAACGCCGGTGGTTAAGCACTCTAAGACCCACTCTCCGACTCCAGATGAGCCTGAGGATCGGAGAGCAGAAGGTCAAGGGGGGCATTCAACCTCAGAGGACATTAGTGAAATAAAACAACTTCTACAAGGACTGGTTGCTGATGTTACTATACTGAAACCAGCTCCGCATGCTCTAACGCAAAGAGTGGGGGATGTAGAGGCCAGAGTTGCTTCACAGGATAGAAAAATGGGAACGATGGATCAGGAGATGATTGGCTTGAAAAGGCAGGTTAAATTAGAAGACCACTTGGAGGACCAAGAATCACGTAGCCGGAGGAACAATTTAATTATGACAGGCCTGCCTGAGGAAGTGGAAGGTTCAGACTGCATAGCTTTCATACAGGATCTTCTCCTGAAACTATTTGGTCTGACGCCATTTGACAATTCTTACAATATTGAGAGGGCCCACCGTTCACTGAGAGAGACTCCCCCACCTGGAGCTCGTCCTCAAGTTATTATTATGAGGTTCCTGAATTATAAGGAGAAAACCCATGTTCTGAATAAAGCTAAAGCTAATAGGGACTTGCAGTGGAATGGGGCTTCTCTCTGGCTTTTTCAAGATTTAGTGCCTTCGGTGAGAGAGAGAGAGAGAAACAGAAAGAGTACACGGATATAAAGAAGAAGTTGTATATGGCAGGCTTGAAATTTAGACTACAGTATCCAGCCACACTGATTGTGAAATTGCCAAAAGGTGACAAAAGATATCTCACAGCAGACGCTGCCCTGGAAAGCCTCAGAGTGGAGCTATCAGACTTGTTCAAGTCTGTGACTTGAAGGAAAGAGGGACTGGTAAAATTGCAGGCAACGCAGTGACAAATCAGATTAATAGCGCTGGGGAAATGCTGCGGTAACGTGCAGAACTGTTTGTTGCCCACCTTGATTCCAGTTTGGACCTGGGAAATGAGAGCTATTGTTGTGAGTGGGGGAGGTCTCTCCCATTTTTTCTTTCTTTCCTCGAGTGGGGCTACAATGACTGAAGGCTTCATGAGGTTGTGAAATGAAGCCCCTCAGTGGATTCTTTTGTTTGATTTTATGGCTACTCCTGTTCTTTCAAGGTACACACCACATTACCATAGCTTATTAGCAGGAAGAGAATGGCTCGAAATATTATGAGTAGGGCAGGTTAAGGGGGCTTATGACTGATTTGTGACAAAAAGGTAAGGAAGTGGGGGGGGGGCCCGTTATATATAAGCTAAGAGGCACAGGAGCTAGATAGAATGGATGGGTCTCATATAGGGAAATGGGGGGGCTCCTTAGAAAAGTAAGAAGGGGACTAATGAGTAACCCTCTGCAGGGCTCCTCAATATCTTACCTCACACTTAGAGGAACTTGACAGGGGGAGGAAGGCTATTAATGTGTTATTAGGTTGCTTCTGTATTGGTGGTACCCACACATGGGGGAGGGTGACAGCTCATGCGAAGCTGGGCTATTATTGCTCTTCCCTTCAACAATCTAAAGCTATAGAGGGTGATAGGTAAATTTAAATTTACTGTTGGGGTGGGTGAATATGGTGGGGTCTCTTAGTGGGTTACACTGGGACTCAGGGGGGATCGGAGACATCTTGGGGGCTGACTCATACACGTCTCGGGAGGATTAAGGAGGGCAATTGGAGGATCAGGGGTGGTAAGAAAGGGAGTTACTGGGGGGTAAGGAATGAGAGAGAATCTATGATATATGGCATAAGGAAAGTAGAGCATATGAGAGTGAATGCCAGGGGTGGCGGTATAGAAGATGGTATCAATTAGAATTCTTTCGTGGAATGTGAAGGGTCTCAGGGGGAGGAAGAAAAGATTGGTTATGTTGCGATATATAAATCAATTGGGGGTACATATTGCTGCACTTCAAGAAACCCATTTATTGAATGAGGAACTACATCTACTTAGGAAGGGATGGGTGGGCAAGGTAGTCTGATCTGGGAATGCAAAAGCATTGGGGTGTGGTAATATTAGTTAGGAAAGCTTGCCCATACGTAATTGATCTAATTCAGTCAAGAGAGGATGGTAGGGGGATATATGTGATGGGCTCAGTTTTGTGAAGCCCATTACTATGTGCCTCAATGTATGACCCTACTCCGGCCAAATCAGAATGTTTTGCTTCATTGGAGGCTGATATTGCTATGCTCCCCCATGGCTCACTTATTATGGCAGGGGACTGGAATATAACAGGTTCGACAGGAGTCCTGCTTCTAATAGATCACCCAGTGCCGCACAAATAGCATTACATAGACTTTGGGAAGTTACAGCACTAGTAGATCCATACAGGATGTATAAGAAAGGGGATACAGAGATGACTTTCTACTCAGGGGTCCATAAGACACATACGAGGATCGACTTTTTTTGCTCAATAGGGAAGTATTAATGGGTATTAAAGGTCTGCATACTTTTAATAGGATATTGTCTGACCACTCTCCAATCCAATTGCTATGGGAGATAGATAATATTCCCCCTAAACCATACCAATGGTGATTGGATGAAGGGATCTTAGCGGCGGACAATATGGTGACTAAATTAAAGGATATACTTAAGGAAATTATCCAAACTCAAATTTCAACTCTAGTGGATAAGAAACTAGCTTGGCCTGTTTGCAAGGTATTATATGCAGGAATGGCACAGGAATATACCGCTAGGAGGAATAAACTGAATACAGCACGAGAAGAGTTCATAATTGGGGCCATTAAGTCATTATCATCTTTAGAGGGCTCCTCCATAGAGATGGATAAGGAGCTAAGGGATTTAAAAGATGAATATAGAGGTTTATTGAATCTCAGGGCTGATCGTTGGCTGGAAAGATTGAATGTCAAATACCTGCTTCAGGGGATGTGCCAGGCCATTTATTGGCCCATAGAATTAAGGAATGGTAAGCGGAAAGAACGATTTTGGCAGTGAATTTTGGAGGAGAGTTTATTTTGGAACCTCAGAGATTGGCTGACGCTTTCACGGATTACTATGCTGTGATATACCAAGAGGGGGCCCCTAGTTCAGAGACAGAAATCAGAGGGTTCCTTGATAAAATACCATTGCCCAAATTAGACTTAGAGCAGGCCCAGGCGTTGGCTGCCCCAATATTGGAGTTGGAGATTATTGAGGTAATCAAAGACTTGCCAAATGGGAAGGCACCAGGGCCGGATGGCCTGTTGGCCAAATTCTATAAAGTACATGCAGTGACAATAATGCCTCTGTTGAAAGAACTGTTTTTGATTATTATGAAAGATGGGGTTCCCCACCCTCCTCTATACCAGGCCTATATTATGTTGATTCCAAAGCCGGATAAACCCAGAGACCTACCAGGTAATTATAGGCCCATTGCTTTAATAAACCAAGATATT
This sequence comes from Neoceratodus forsteri, assembly GCA_016271365.2. Lineage (NCBI taxonomy): Eukaryota > Metazoa > Chordata > Ceratodontiformes > Ceratodontidae > Neoceratodus > Neoceratodus forsteri. The sequence continues at coordinate 5,061,153 of CM057449.1, read as the reverse complement.
AAGGTACTCACAAAGATTTTGGCTAATAGGGTCTTGAAAGTCGCTCCCTTATTAATTAGTCAGGACCAAGTTGGGTTTATGCCAGGGAGGGGGGCACATGATGCATTAATGAAATGACACCATATTTTACATAGGGCTTCTAACTCAAAATCTGCTATGGCTCTAATAGCACTTGATGCCGAAAAGGCATTAGATCGGGTTTCCCACAATTTTCTATTCCTTACAATGGAGAAAATGGGGTTCCCAATGGGTTTTCTTAGAGGCCTTAAAAATCTTTATGTAGCTCCCACAGCCAGAGTCCTATGTAATGGATGTCTTTCTAAAGAACTCCTCCTGTGAAATGGAACTAGGCAGGGCTGTCCCTTGTCACCAATTTTATTTAATATGTCTTTGGAACCTTTGTTAAGATCACTTACTATGGAGCCCAGGGTTCAGGGGATTGAGGTTCAGGGGATGGAGCTTAAATTCTCGGTATTTGCCGATGATATCTTGTTGCATTTAAGTAATCCATCTGATAGTTTTCAAAATGCCTTGGAGGTCATTGGGAAATGTTCGAAGGTATCCAATTATAAATGAAATTTAAGTAAAACCCAAGTTCTTCTGCTTACTGTATATACCCATAGAGCAGACTTCGAGCACCTGCAGCTTAATTGGGCCCCAGAAAAAATTAAATATTTGGAAATTTGGATTTTAGCTAGGTCAGAAGATGGGGTGGAGGAAAATGTGGGTAGCCTATTGGCCACAATTAAAAATGACATTTTAAGGTGGAAGGGACGTCCTCTAAATTTCACTGCTAGATTGGGATTGATTAAAATGAACCTTCTGCCTAGATTATTGTACCTGATTTATCTGTCACCCTATAACATTCTGAAGGGAAGGTTCATCAGTATTCAAAGGATAATTTCAGAATTTTTGTGGGACTCTAAGCCTCCCAAGGAGGAAACATGCCACTTTATGCCTCTCTCACCTTAAGGGAGGGATTAAGCTTCTGGATTTATTATTTTACTATGTAGCAGGACAACTTGGACTGATGGGGCCATGGGCAAGGAGTGGGGGAGATGGGGGATACTCTCCAATGTGGCTTTGAATTGAACAATGTATTTTAAAAGGCATAAAACTTTCCCCTACTGCATTATTGTTTGCAGATCCGGAGGCTTTGTCTGGCATGGGAAAGCAGTCTCCAATATATAAATCAGTTAAGGCGTGGTGGGAGTTGTTAAATCCAGCACAGAGGAGAGCACAAAGGGGGGCCAGAGATCAGCCTATAATAGGAAACCCTAATTTTCACCTGGGAAGTTGAATAATTACCCATCAATGGGCACCACAACTGTCTGAATTGAATTAGACAGATTTCATACTGGCAGACAGGGTGTATTTACCAGTGCAGACTAGGGAATGGGATTTTTTTCAAAAAGATCCAGATTACAAAACTGGTACAGAAATTTATACGAGATAATAAAGATAGGGGACAAACTTTATTTACTTGGGACCATTTGAAGGAGACTGATCTCTTACAACATCCCCTCTCAAAAGTTTATAGGGTGCTGTTAGATTTTGTGAGCTCGGAACCCGAGGCTCAGATAGCGTATTGGGAAAAAACACTATCCCCCCTGAGGCCTGACTGGAAAGAAATTTGGAAAAATATTAAAGTCTTGCCTATTCCGAAGTACAAGACTATGCAATTTTTTATTTGTTAAAATATTTACTACACCTCTGTTAAGCTATGCTCTAGAAAACTCAGACAGACAGATCGGTATTTTAGATGTGGAATAGAATCAGGAGACTTATTACATGTATTGTGGACCTGTTCCAGAATTCATTCATTATGGGTTCAAATTGGACAAGAAATGGATCCATTATTAAACTACTATGAGTACATTAAACCAGAGATATGTCTACTAGGAGATATGCAGGTGGTAGTGAGGGACTCAGCTAAGCATCATGTGTCCCTGATGTCAGCCTTGGTTAAAGCATTTGTCCTAAGACACTGGAAGAAGGATAGTATTTACTTTTATGATCAATGGGTCAGTGACCTTCTACAGGTCTTGGATAGACTTAAAAGGCACATGTTAATAGAAGGGAAAAATAAATTGTATGATAGAAGGTGGGGGGTTTTGGAGACAGTGTACTCAACACAGTCGAAAGGTCCTCAGACTCAGATCCGTCTGTCTGGAGGAGATTAGCCTGTAATATTTTCTTAAGAGAATGTGAGAAGGGTTTAGGACTGAATGGAAATATATGATTTTTATAGGATATGTCTTTTATTTGCTCAGGCATAATACTCTCATGAAGGTGTTTACCTGGTTCAGATGGTATTCTTATTCTTGGTTGGTCAGGATGGATTCTCTCTCTCTCCTAGGGACACAGTTATTAAAGTTTAGTCTGGAGAAAGTGAAATTATTTCTAAGTTGGGATAATGTTATAAAGCAATTCAGGCTAAGTAATAGACTAGACTATTACCAAATTTGAAAGAATAGAATTGAAGGTTACTTCAATAAAAATGGACTAAAACTTTTGGTGGTGATAAAATATTACTGAGATTATAAATAGTTTTGGGGGATGTGTATAGTATCCATATCCAGTTTGGGGATGTGGGCCCGGGTATGTATCCTGGGATGTATGTGTGTATGTTTTACTGTTGGAAATCATAAAACTTGAATAAAGAAGTTTTAAAAATAAATAAGGCCTTTCTAATCTTTGAATATTCAAATTTAGGAGGGATTGATCCATTGTTATACACTGGGGGAATTAAATCTAATTTGTTAAAGACAGAGCAGAAATATTTATTAAAAAGGTTTGCCGATTCATAATCATTAGTAATAATAGTCCCATCTTCTAATAAAGTACGAATAATCCTAATATTACTCTTGTTGCTGTTAATGTATGAAGAAAGAGATTTTTGATTTGATTTAGTATGTGCCAGTTTAAGTTTTGCTTGTTTGATTCATTTTTTTAGTAAGGACACTGCTGTTGCATACCTATACATGTTACGCATGCTTTGATTTTATTTAAGTTTTCTAAATAAATGTTCCTTTTTTTTTTTTTTTTTTTTTTTACTTGTTTATGTATTGACTTGGTAAACCAGATAGGAATGTTACCTTTTTGTTATATTTTGTTTTTGTTGGAACATATTTTCCTTCCAAATAAAGAATAATTTCTTTGAATTCCTTCCATGCACAATTGATAGATTTGTTCTTAAATTCTAAAGAAGATAACTGGGAAGGCACATTTATCAGATTGAAATTGGCTTTATTATAATCTTTAAGCTTGGTGCTTACTGTAAGTTTTGGGATTTTGGTAATCAAGCTGAGTTGAATAGTTATGATCACTGCTACCTATTGGGGCGATGATGTTTATATCTGAGAATTTGTTTTCCACATTTGTAATAACAAGGTCAAGTATATTAGTTCCCCTAGTGGGTTTGCTCACTAACTGCTCAAGGCCAAAATCTATGCATAATGTTGTTAGTAGTCTTTCCTGCTCAGTTTTAGCAGTAAGTGATTTCCATTTAATACCTGGCATACTAAAATCACCCATAATGAGAGTATCTCCATTATTAATCATGTCTGTAATGATATTAATTATGTCTGTTGTATAAAGAAAATCTGAAGAAAATCTGAAGAAGGTGGTTTATAACACACACCAATGGTTAATTTAGGTTGACTCTTCAGTTGAATTGTGACCCAAACAGATTCAGAATTAGTTGAGGTTTTAATTTTGTAAGATGGAACATTGTTTCTTCCATACAAACACACTCTCCCACCTAATCTCTTTGCTCTGTCTTTATAATATAGTTTGAAATTAGGGATCTCTCTGGACCACTTCAAGGATGGTTCCCACCAGGTCTCTGTGACAGCAATAATACCCACATCCAGTAGGATACATTTTACTAGCAGTTCTGACATATTAAGATAGTTTAATGAGCTAGCATTAAAAGATAATATTTTACAAGGTCTACTTTTCTAAACTACAGAACCACTGGAAAAATTGGGGATTTGGCCTCCCTGATTTGCATTTGTTCAACACGTTATGTTGTAACCCATATTTGTTCTCCTCGTTACCAGCTTGGGCTGACCTGGAACTGCACCAAACCAAATGGCCTAGCCCTAGTGCCCTGGTATTTCAAGACTGGCCCATTCCCCAAACAGGTTTCGCATTGCACAAAATATTCCAGGTGGGAATGGAAACAGTTTCTTAAGGTCATTGGATGCTCTACCAAGTTATCTCACCATCAACCAATCTGGGACAGCCCCACTCTACAAACTGACAGCAAACCAGTACATTGGGCAATGTGGAGGAAGCTGGGCATTTCAACCCTTGGAGACATATATGACTCTGCCTCGGGGGTCTTGGTACCGTTTGAAAACCTGAAGCAGAGGGATGAACCTGGGGGCCCTGAGAAACTATACTTTTGGCAATACCTCCAGATTAGAGATCTTCTCTGCATGGCTATCATGACTCGTGACGAGTCTTCCTCAGGGGGCCCTGAGAAAGACACATCGCAAGTCGAAGTGCTGGGGCAGGCTGCTTAGTTCATTTTGTGGACCTCTGGTCCAGGCTTTTTGTTCAAAATAAAGGAATGTTTATTCTATATACTGGTCTGGACCTGCGATTGCTTTCAAAGGTACAGAGTTCTTTTACAAAACCTTCTGGACTGTGCTTTAGTATATGTGGTGGAAAGCTGGAGACAGTTTGCCCTCAGAGCTCTGATATTCATACCATCAAAACCATTAAAAATGCAATTTTTGCCACAAAATTGTGCTTCACAATTTAGTACATCGATTGTAGGTGAACCCTTATGTTGTTATATCATCAAGTATCTGTTGGTTTTGTGTGACTATTTCATGTTAATTTAATACATTCAGTCTCTGTAGTGACAGACACTGTAGAAGTGTGCTTTGGGGAGGTGTGGTGTAGAAGGCAGATTAGATAGAAAGGCAGTTTTTCAACTTTTGTTGGCTAGTATTTTATTATTTGTGTGTTCAGGTACACACACTACAACTTTATTTAATTTTTTATCATTTTTTTCTGTTTGCTGGGAATTTTTTCAGTTTTTCTCAAAGACTGTATTGTAGTTTACTGAACAGTTAGCATTTCTGTGGCTGACCTTTAATGTATGTGCGTTGTGTAAATTGATACGCATTTTATTGCAGCACCACAACAACAGTACTCTGAATTGATCAGCCTGTCTAGAATTCTTTTTCCTGCTTCTGATTGTGTAGCTGAAGGTCCCCCCCCCACAAAACAAGGTATTGTTTTTTGAATTCATTTTTGAGGTTGTTCATCTCCATGCTGAAATGGCCAGGATTTGGGAAACCTGCTCCTCCACACAGGGACCACCCGGGGCCACTGCCACTACCACAGAGGTTGCCAAGAAAGAGGAGTGGTTGGACCACAGTGGGCTCAGGGAGGGCGAGGGTGGTAAAACAGAGGCGTATACCTCCAGTTGTGCCTCTCCACAATTCATTTCACCACTCTGGCAGAGCATGTTTCCTCTATGGAGGCACCCGCAGTGGAGACAGAGGAGGATGCTAGGAACCTCCACAATGGAGACTCACAGGTGGGTGGCACAGGACCCCACAGGGGAAGGAAACAACTCATGGTGGGGGACTCAATTGTTAGGGGGTAGAACTGGGGGAGGGAGGGGAAAGGGAGGTAAAGTGTCTGCTTGGTGCCATTGCTTGGAGGGACAGGAAATGAATCCTCAGGATCATCGGAGCAGCTGCAAGGGGGGAGTGAGCTGGATGCCATTATCCACCTAGGGACAAATGACCTGGCTGAGAATGGGATCAGAGCAGTGCAACAGGAGTTTATGGAGTTGGGGAGGGGCCTTAGACAAGTAGCACACACAGTAACTTTCTTGGAAGTGCTACCTGTCTATGGCATGGTTGAGGCTAGGGTACTCCACACCATGGGATTCAATGACTGGTTGAAAAACTGGTGCAGAGCTCAGGGATTTGGCTTCATTGGGGACTGGAGCTTCACCTGGGGAGATGCAGGCCTATACAGGTGTGATGGTCTGCATCTGTCCAGGAGGGGAACGAGGATCCTAGGTGAGAGGTTTAAATGCTTCATTGGAAGCATTTAAACTAGTCAAGGGGGGAGGCACTGAAAAGGAGAAGGGAAATCCTAGCCCCTCCAAAAAATCACGGTAGTAAGTGTGGTAAACACCAAGATAGAGTAGTCAATAGGGAGAAGGGCAGGGGTAAATGGAGTAAGGACAGGGATGGGGCAAAAAGAAATAAAGCCATAAAAATGGAGGGTAATGAATAGCAATGCCCATAGTCTAGGTAAAAAGCTCCCCGAAATGGTGACCTTGATGGAAGAGGGATGCCTGGATATTTTAGCAGTCACAGAAACATGGTACAGAGAGAAGCATGACTGACATGTCAACATACAAGGGTACACAATCTACAAGAGGGACAGGGAGGGAAGAGGAGGAGGAGGAGGAGTAGCTCTCTATGTAAGGGAAGGGATCAAAGCAACAGAACTAAAGAGTAAACGAGGAGGAGAGGAGGCACTGTGGGTCACTCTGGAGACTGGAAATGGCACCACAATCAGCACAGGGGTTGCATATAGACCCCTATATCAGGGGGAGGAAATGGACAAGGAAATGATGGAAGGCATCCTTGGGATGGCAGAGAAAGGGCAGCTATTGCTGATGGGGGACCTGAATATTGCAGATGTTAACTGGAGCACCTTTGTTGCAGCCACATCCATGAGCAGGGCCATTCTCAATGCCCTACAGGGGACATGCATCAGACAGCTGGTTTTGGAACCCACTTGGAAGGGAGCAATCTTAGACCCGGTACTCTCAAATGGGGATGGAGAGAGGATCTCTGATCTTGAAATGGGTAGTCATCTGGGAACAAGCGACAACCAGTGTGGTTCACAATAAACTTAGCTGTAGAGTCAAGCCATACAAAAGTGAAGGTGCTTGACTTCAAGAGTGCTGATTTTGTCAAATGGGGGAGTGCCTCAGAAAAGCACTAGGGAACAGGCAAAAAGGTGGGTTGGAGCAACAATGGGGAAACATCAAAACTGCCATCACAGAGGCAACAGGCCTTTGTGTGAAGCAAATAAACAAATCAAAATGAAAGAAAAAAACACTATGGTTCTCAAAAGAAGTGGCAGGGAAGGTAAGGGAGAAAAAGATAGCATTCAGGAAGTATAAGGAAACAAAGAAGGAGCAGGACAGAGAACTGTACCAGTTAAAGCAGAAGGAAGCTGGAGAAGGCAGTCAGAATAGCAAAGGCCCAAACCAAGGAAAAGATAGCTAACTTGGTTAAGAAGGGGAAAACTTTTATAGGTACATTAGGAGCAAAGAAAGACTGAGGCAGCGATACTGAGGTTGAATAAAGAGGATGGTGGTTGGGCAGAGGACAGAAAAAGCAGTGATACTGAATGAATACTTCTGCCTCAGTATTCACAATGGAAAAGAAGGGGGAGATACCTAATACAATCAATAGAAGCACTCTGGATATGGGGGGTTGATATTAGTCCTTTCACAGAAGAAAAGGTTCTGAAAGAACTTTTAAAACTGAAGGTGGATAAAGCAATGGGGCCTGATGGGATTTACCCCAGAATTCTAAAATAACTAAGAGAAGAACTTGTAACACCACTGACTACCCTTTTTAATAAATCATGGGAGGATGGTGTGGTACCTGGGGACTGGTGGAGGGTGGATGTGATTCCCCTTGACAAAAGTGGGAGCAAGACAGAGGCAGGAAACTACAGACCTGCCAGTTTGACCTCAGTAGTAGGGAAAATGATGGAATCACTTCTGAAGGAAAGAATTGTTGAGTACCTAGAGGCCAGTGGGGCACAGGACCTATGGCAGCATGGATTCTCAGCAGGAAGGTCATGTCAGACAAATTTAATTGATTTCTTTGACTGGGTGACCAAAGTAGTAGACCAGGAAGGGGCTGTGGACATGGCCTACCTAGACTTTAGCAAGGCATTTGACAGTCCCGCACAAAAGATTACTAAACAAATTAGCCAGCCTGGGAGTGGATCCCATGGTGGTAGCCTGGGTAAAACATTGGCTACACAACAGGACACAGTGGATAATAGTAAATGGAGTCCACAGCGAAGAAAGGAGGGTTGCTGTTGGGGTATCGCAGGGTTCAGTACTGGGGCCAATCCTTTTTAATGTCTTTATAAGTGACATTGCAGAGGAACTGGAAGGGAAAGTATGTCTCTTTGCAGATGATACAAAGATCTGCAACAGAGTTGATACGCAAGGTGGGGTGGAAAGGATGAAAAGGGATTTTGCAAGGTTGTAGGAATAGTCAAATGTATGGCAGCTTAGATTCAATGCAAAGAAGTGCAAAGTAATGCACCTGGGAAACAAAAACCCAGGGGAAGAGTACACAATGGGGGGGTGAGATACTAACAACAAAAATGGAAAGGGACCTGGAGGTAGTCATATCAGATGACCTAAAGGTGGGCAAGCAATGTGAGAGGGCAGCAAGGAGGGCTGGGGGATACCGGGATGCATAGGGAGAGGCATCACCAGTAGAAAACAGTAAGTTATTATCCCTTTATACAGACAGTTGGTGAGACCCCATCTAAATTACTGCGTGCAGTTCTGGAGACCCAATCTCCACAAAGACATAGACAGGATGGAGGCTGTCCAGAGGAGGGCAACTAAAATGGTGCAGGGTCTGCACCGGAAGACATATGAAGAGAGACTTAAGGAGCTGAATATGTATAGCCTCGCGGAAAGAAGGGAGATGGGGGACATGATAGAAACTTTCAAGTACCTCAAGGGAATCAACAAAGTCCAAGAGGGTAGCATCTTTCAAAAGAAGAGGTGTGCAAGAACAAGGCGGCACAATTTGAAGATAGAGGGGGGGCAGCTCAGAGGTAATTTAAGGAAGTATTTTTTCACAGAGAGGGTTGTGGATGCACTGAATGGCCTTCTGAAGGAGGTTGTGGAGTCAAAAACAGTGGTGGAATTCAAGCATGCATGGGACAGTCATAAGGCAATTCTAGGGGGTGGGGGTAGGAAGAAGTAGGCTGCTGGTTAACTAGGATCTGCAGCTTATCCATTAGGTAGGGAAATGGGCAGACCGGGTGGGCCAAGCGGTCCTTATCTGCCGTCAAAATCTGTTTCTATGTAATGCATTGTTGATACAGTTGAAATGTCCCAAATCATTTTAAAGGGGAAGTCTCCCATAGTTTCACACCCATATTTTCCCAACTCCTGATGTGTAACTGTTGTGTGCCTCCTCCAGTTGCCAGCAGTCCTATTGCTGTCCAAATCTAGATTATAAATAAAAATATACAGCTCCCAGAAGTTATTAATGTGTTTGTCCTCCATTTTACCATCAATGCTGCTGGAGGATGATGTCATCAGTGCAACAGATAATGGTGCTGCACTAAATGCTGTTCCATCAGTAAACAGAACCTACAATGTTTGGTTCCTCACTTGAGTAATGGAGGAACCCTTTAAGTGTTGTGCACATCCTGAAGTGCAGGTCTAATAGGGACTAGGACCATATGAGTGTGACGCAGCACTGATTTGACATGTATGTACAGTATTCATATAAGGAAATGCCTGCATGTGTTGTGTTAATAATTTTGTTAGCAAAAACAGTTTACCCAATAAATGACTCTGGGTACAACAAGAGTCTTAAGTGGTATTATATAGCTGTTGTATTATGTCCTGTGTGTGTTAACATTCTCTGTTGTGATTGACACCAGCAGTGAGACACAATCTTGCAAAAATGCCCCTTTCCCTTTGTTACTAGGCAGTCAGTGATTGGATGGCTGATGTAAGGCAATAAAGAGTTCAGCTATAACAAGGAATTGGTTGCCAAGACAACATTAGCTGCTGCATATGGAAGAAGGGTAATCTAGTGGTTAAATCACAGGCACAAGAACTAGGAAACTCCGGTTCAAATCATACTAAAGTCCTTTACTCTCTCACCCTTAACAAGTTCCCCTAACCTCCCTGGGAACTATAATGGCCCCTCAGGTCCATGACTTTAAAAGTGCCCCCATTCCCATTATAAATCATTAGCAGAGATGTGAGAGCTACAGCACTTCACTTTGAAGGTACTGAAAACAAGCTGTGGCAGTCCCCCTTTGTAATGCCAGCATTTGAAGTAGGATGTCCCACACAAATCAGATGCTACACTTCAGCTGTTGTAGGTAAAGAACCTAATCAGTCTAAGTGTTTGTAGTGCTCTGTATTTGCTTAGCTCATTCCTCCCATGTCATATGCATTTTGTCTTGGTATTTCCAGTCAGAAACCCAGTTATAAGGAGCATTTGAAATGTAAAACAATACACTTTATAAAGAAAGTGATCTAGCTCTCCATTTTCAGGCTGCTGAAAGTGGGGTGTATAATTTGTGCAAAAGAGGAATTCAGTCTTGTCTGATCCTTTGGGAAACTGCAAAGGCCTACCTTGTAAATGAATCTTCTCAAGGGTGTTCACCTGGTGCAATGCTGATTGACTCATTGACTGTTTGTCTGATTGACTCATTCTTTCTACTGCACTCTAGAACATTTTGCAACTGTCTCAAGGAGAGAAATGAGCAGTACATAGAACAGATTCTGTTTTCTGTGAATTAAATACTATCAGATGTATTATTTGCTCTACACATACAGTATTAAGGCTACAAGTACTACTCCCTGTGTGAGTTGCATGACAGAATTGTCTTAAGCCATTGCAAACAAACTAAAATCAGGATAGACAGCATTGATACCCTTATGTGTTCTTCTGCACTGTTGCTGCAGTGACATCAGGGAATAGGAGGGTCTGCATTACAAGTGACCCATTTGCATGTAAATGGAGGCTTGCTTGACATTTTACTACCTTGTGTCAGAGCCTCAAACTCTAGATATATGTTGCAACAGCAGAAATGACTGATCTCTTATTGACATATGTACAGTACTTGATGTAACGTATAATAAATACATCCGACATCTCCAAATCAGAAATATACAGGAGTCTTCTCCTTTAAATGTTTCATTTCTCAGCAGCTTTCAGAAGCAGACTCATTGTGTGGTTTGCTGGCACCAGGCTGATTTTGTATTGCTTTGAGATGAGAGGAGCAGCAAAAACGTGGAGTGGAGTGCATACAATGCAGGCATAGGTATACAAGCCCAGCTGACCTTTTCTTGTTCTTATCAGAACTGGTTCCAATCTAAGCCCATGTTTTTGAATCCCCTCTTCACACCTTGGAATTACTGTACATCTGCAAAATTAATTATATGCTAATTCCATATTTGCATTTCAAATCATTAGAACTTTTTTTTTAAATAATAATTAGCAAAGATGGGGGTGCTAGTTCAGTAAAGTTTTGAAACTTCCAAAACATGTCTAATTTTTGTAAAAGAATGTCATCAGAACTTTTTTAGTGTCTTGTACATTTCTGATCATTTTAAAAACCTGTATTTGGGAGTGTTATATACTCCCTTAGCTGGTCCCTATCTGGAACAGAGACTGCTAGTGGTGGTGAAAAGAACAAGAGGGAAGGTTGGAGGTGCTGACAGGACCCAGAAAGCTAGATCAATATTATGTGGTCCAACCTGCAGTGGTGTTACACATGGGGTACTAACTAGCCATATGGCACTTACGTATACCGCTGCCGCAGTGACAGAAAAACAGCAAAGACCAACACAGCGACAGAATCGGCTGTTCGCTGTGATGGTCTGCAGGTTTTCCCGACATAGCTTTCTCCAGGGAGATTTCCACCTCCCCAAAACAACTCCAACCTGATAATCTGCAGTGTGAGGGTGCCCCCCCAAAAAAACACTTGCTTCCACTGATAGCTCAAGGCAGGCTGTTGGCATTGTGCCATCGTTGTAATGTTACTCGATAGAATTCCTGTTGATGTGGCTTGGTGGAACCAGCACATTAAATTTATAATAACTGGAGGGAATGTTCTCCCCTAGGGAAACCCAGTTATAATTCACTGTTATAACCAGCTGGTTATAAGCACAAACACGCACCAGGGTTCCCTCGCTGCATGCATGTGCACACTATTGACTTTGCACTACAGGAACTACTGGCCATTCTGTTTTCTGTAATTGTTGGATCATGTTTTCAAGGTGAGAAAACACTACCCATCAATTATATAAATCAAAACATGGGGAGGTGTGTAAAACTTAAATTTACACACAACCTCAGTGCTTTTGTAAACCCCTCAATCTTTACTCTCAGGATACTGTATATGTAACATCCTACATATCAAATGTGTACAATTCTCATTATACACACCTCCCCATGTATTATTCTATATATTATTGTACCACTCCAAGTTGCGTTTATCTTGTCACAAACCCACTCAGCAGGTCAGGCCCTCTACTCTCAAAGTGCAGACCTCCGAGCGCAGTCTTGTGAACAGTTAACAGAAACAAGGTAACCCTCTTGTCTGTTTTGTGGGTTTGAATCAACCTTTGGTCTCATTTCTGGAGGGATTCAAACAGTGAACCTCTTGGTAGTGTACCCAATGAACAGGCTCAGATAATTCTGTCTTTGGGGGGCCAGATATCTTTGCCTATGGGCACCTAGCCAGGTATACAGAAATGAGCCCTTAAAAACTCTAATAAAAGACCTCAGATTAAACTCTCACCTTTTTCCAGTTTGGTATCACCATTTAAGCTTATGCACAGTATCTGCTTTAACCATATATACTTCACTTGTTAAAGAAAAGAAATTCAAAGACAGACCAAGTAGGCTCTACAAACAGAGTTTTACTAAAATAGATAAAAGTATGTAAAACATAAAATACAGAACTATACATCACAAGAACCATACAATCTTTTAAAAGAACAAGGTTTTAATGGTGCAATTCCTACTACAGTACTTAGATTTTGTCTCACTCTACCTATATACTTGCTTAAAGTGCTCAAAGATGTTTCTTTGTCAGAGTGTAGATAAAAGTGTATCTGAAGGAAAACAGAATCTGTTTAAAAAAACATCTTTGCCAATCCCTTTGTGTGAGGTCACCTAGCTCCTCCTCTGTTTATGAAAAATCATACACCCAGGATATTTTATCATTTTAGAAGGAAAGTTAATTATGGTGACATCAGCAGAAACTCCTTTCCCCATGTGACTTCCCAAATCAAGTCTGTAAATTTCCTTTCATCTATGAGCAGTATCCCCTCTCACATAGACATCAAAGTATTTATGATTTCGCACCATTGTGCTGTAACCTGGTTTCCTCCTCTAATGTCATAAAATGCATATTGATTTCCCTCTTAGCAGTTAAAGCTATATTTAACTTAGATAAACAGGAGATCCCTTGATTAAGGCCTGTTCTAGTCTATAATTAGCTCTTGGCCTTCCTGGTAACACCTTGTAGCTAAAACCTCGGAGTATGTGTGTTATCTCACATGCTGCCTCAGCATCTCTCATGAGAGACAGTCCATAACACTTTTATATTACAAAAAATCATAGTGTACTCAGAACTGGCTGTCCACGTGTCACAATCCTCCCCACCTAGACTGAATTTGGGGGCTCTATCCCCTGTTTGGGATGAGCTTCCCAAATCAGTTCACTCCTCATGGACACTAGGCACACCACTTGAGTTCTGGTTTCTGGCTCCAGCTCTATGTACGATTGCCAGATCATCCCCTTGCAAAGCAAGACTCATACTAACATACTATTTGCCAGCAGATTAGGCCTTACGGTCTATCGAGTCTGCTCGAACCTAGATCCTTAGTTGGGTGCCGAGACCCTCCCATCCCTTGTGCTCCAGAAACTCCTATCATCCATCCCCACCCGCCTGGGACAGGCCATCATCTGATACATCCACTTTCTGTGTCTGTCCCACCTTCTCTTGAAGCCCTCCACTGTGGATCTCTGAACCAGCTCACCAGGCAGTGCATTCCAAGGGTCCACCACCCTCTCAGTGAAAAACCTCCTCCTCTTTTCCCCCCTCACCCTTCCACCTTCCAACCATGCTCTCTGGTGATACCTCCCTGCTTTAGTCTAAAGATCCCCTCCATGTTTACCCTATTTATTCCCTTGAGGTACTTGAAGACCTCAATCATGTCCCCCGGTCTCTCCTCTCCTCCAATGAAAACAGGCAAAGCTCCTCAAGTCTGTCCTCATAAGTCAAATCCCCTAGCCCTCGTATCATCTTTGTTGCCCTCCTCTGTACCCTCTCCAGGAGCTGTATGTTCCTCTTCAAGTGTGGTCTCCAGTACTGTACACATTACTCAAGGTGTGGTCTAACCAGTCCATTGTACAGCGGCAGAATCACTTCCTTGCTCCTAGAGGTGATCCCCCTTACGATGCATCAGAACATCCTGTTTGCCTTGCTAGCTGCTCTTCTGCACTGCTCAGAGTTATTCATACATGTATCCACCATGACCCCTAGGTCTTTTTCCCCTGTTGAGGCCTCCAGCACCTCCCTCCCAGGGTGTACCTGTGTTTAGGGTTTCCCGACCAAGATGCAACACCTTGCACTTGGTGATATTGAAATTTAATTTCCATGTGTGAGCCCAGCTTTCCAGGGTGTCCAGGTCCCTTGCAGGGCCAACCTCCCTCTTCTCCCTCAACTACTGCTCCCATCTTGGAGTCATCCAGCGAATAGACTCATTTCACCCTATACCCACCCTGAGTCCGATATGTATGCATTAAACAGGATTGGACCCAGGACCGAGCCCTGTGGTACCCCACTACCTACCTCTCTAGGGTTCAAGAGCTCCCCACAGACCACTACTCTGAGTGCGTCCAGCTAGCCAGTTTTCAATCCATCTGACCATCAAAGGGCCTACTCCTAACCCCATCAGTTTCTCCACCAGACCATTGTGGGGGACAGAGTCAAACACCTTGCTGAAGTCTAAGAATAATACATCCACAGGCTTACCCCTGTCCAGTTCTGATGTTACCCATTCATAGAACTCCACAAGGTTGGTTTGATATGATCTACCTGGCACAAACCCATGTTGCCGACTATCCATACCTCCCACCTCACTCCAAGTACACCCCAATCGTTCCTTTAGTATACTCTCCATTAATTTTCCCACCACCGAGGTCAAACTGTTGGGTCTATAGTTCCTAGTACTTCCCTCGACCCCCTTTATGGATTGGTACCACATGTGCCTCTCGCCAATCCCTAGGTACCCTCCTGTCTCAAGTGACCTGCTGTAAAAGCTCCACCAGGGTGCAGCCAGTAGTCCGCCAATTCCCATAGCACTCTCGGATGAATGCCATCCGGCCCAGGAGATTTGTCTTTCTTTAGGGCCTTGAGGGCTAACCACACCCTTTTGGCGGAGATAGCATCATCAGTCCCCTCCACCTTACTGGTCTTTTTATCCTTATCCAGATGTGACACCCCTGGGGTACCTTTCCCTCCCTCTTGCTCCATTTCTATTGCTCCCCTGATCCCACTCCCTGCCACTTCTATCCCCTTCGTGCCTTGCTTTGTAGATATCCCATCCCCCTCCCTAGTGAACACAGAGGCAAAGTACTCGTTAAATACCTCTGCCTGGTCCCTCGCCTCTTCCACCCACCCTCCTTCTGATCCCAATCTGCTGAGATGGCCCTTAGTTTTTCTCCGCTCCCCAATGTGCCGGAAGAACCCCTTTTCCCCTACATGTATCCCCTGTGCCAGCTGCTGCTCTTTACTGGACTTTGCTCCCCTCACCATACGGGTGACTTTTCTAGATGCAAGCTGGTACATTTCCTTATCCCTATCCCCTCTTGTTGTTTTGTATTTTTTGTAGGCCGCCTTCTTTTCTCTGACTGCCACCTGTACCTCACTGGACCACCAGCATGGTTTATGTGACCTTGCTCCCTTACGTTTCAACTTAGCGCAGATCCTGACTGCCTCATGAAGTCCCCATTTTATGACCTCCCATCTCCTTTCCACATTTGTCGTTGAGGTAATCCCCTTCAAGTGATTCTTGAGAATATTTCCCATGCCCATAAAGTCTGCCCCCCTGAAGTCCATTGCCAGTGTCCTAGATCTCACCCCCATTCCCCCATGCTTATTTGAAACCAGACAGTATTGTGGTCACTCCCAGTCAGGGGGTCCTGTACAGCTATGTCCCTTACCGGATCCCCATCTGCCAGAACCACATCCAGGACATGGCCCTCCCTTGTGGGCTGCATCACATGCTGTGTTAAGAACACATCCTGGAAGCCCTCCAGCCTCTGCTCCCTTGGCCACCTTTGGAGGACATGGTTCCCCAGTTTGTACCTGGCATATTAAGGTCCCCATCAACACTACTCCTTCCCTCTTTGGACCACACTGGGCAATGATGTTGTCCAGAAAACCATCTTCTAGAACATCACTCATCCCGGGGGGCCTATATGCTACTCCCAGCTTGACCTTATCTCCTGCTGGGGATCGTAAGGTGACCCATAAGGCCTCCACGTTTCCCTCTGCCTCTTCTACCATAGCAATGTCTATGTCATCTCTAATGAACATAGCCACTTCACCCCCTCTGCCCTCCTTTCTATCCTTCCTAAGCATAGTGTACCCCATACATTTAGGTCCCAGTCATGTTTTTTGTTGGCTCACGTCTCCGTGACTGCCGCCACATCCACCCTCCCCGAACAGCATGGCCTGGAACTCTGGTAACTTGTTTCCCAAGCTCCTGGCATTTGCTAACACCAACCCACCCTTATCCCTGATCCTCTTTGTCGAACCCCACCCAGATTCCTTATACTTCCAGGTGTTAAATGGTGCTGAGGAGTACGCCATCTAAGCAATTTACCATTGTTTTTCCCCATCTGTGTCAGCCAAATCAAGGGGTTGTGATCAGTCTGCACCACAAAATGCTGCCCATATAAGTATGGCTCTAATTTCTTTAGGGCCCACACTATAGCAAGAAACTCTTTTTCCACAGTGGAGTATGTCTGCTCCCTGGGAAGAAATTTGCTACTCAGGTACTCTACTGGGTGATCTGTCCCTTGGCTGGATGTCTGACTCAGTACTGCCCCAATACCCATGTCTGAGGTGTCAGTCTGAATTATAAAGGGTTTGCTATAGTCAGGACTTGTCAAAACAGAAGCACTGCACAGCACCTCCTTCAATCTGATAAAGGCTTCTTCACAGACTGGGCCCCGGGTAAGTTTCTTGGGCATTCTTTTCTTTGTCAGGTCAGATAGGGGAGCAGCCTGGGCATCTGTAATAGGCTACAAATTTATTGTAGTACCCTGCTGTCCCTGGAAAACTCCTGACCTGCTTCTGTGGTTCTGGTCTGGGCCACACCTGGATTACATCTAGCTTTATCTGATTAGGATGGAGCTGTCCATGGCCTACCACATGCCTGAGGTATGCCACCTCTTCCATGGCCACCTGCCACTTCTTGGCTTTGACAATGAGCCCAGCCCTCTGTATCCTGCCCAGCACTTCCCTGAGGTGGGAAAGGTGTTCCTCCCAGCTGGTACTAAAGATGGCAGTGTCATGCAGATACACCATGGTGTACTCCTCAGCACCATTTAACACCTGGTTCACCAACCTTTGGAAAGTGGCTGGGGCGTTCATTCTGAAAGGCATTACTTTAACTGAAATAAGCCTATCGGAGTGATGACGGCCGACTTCTCCCTAGCTGTGTCTGTCAACTCTACCTGCCAATACCCCTTAGTCAGGTCAATGGTCATAAGGTAGGTCGCCTCTCCCAACTTGTCCAGGAGTTCATCCATCTGGGGCATCGGGTGGGTGTCTAACTTCATGACTGCATTCAGCCCATGATAGTTCACAGAAATGAGTAGAGCCATCTGGCTTAGGCACAAGGACTATGGGTGAGGCCCAGGGGCTGTGAGATCTCTGGATTACCCCTAAATCCAGCATCTCCTCCACTTCCCTCCTAATGTCTCTTTGGACAGCCTCTGACACCTGGTATGCTGTCAGCCGTATCGGCGTCTGTGTCTGTGTCTCCACATCGTGCGTCGCTAAGGGGATTAGTCCAGACTTGGCGATAAACAACAGGGCAAAGTCTGCTAAAACCTCCATTACTTCTTGGATCTGGTCTGCGGCCAACTGGGGAGACAATTTTACTGCCTCCACAGAGGACTCCCTCTTGCTTTCCTCCAGCAAGTCCAGAAGGGGGTCTCCTCCATTTGTCCTCTCCCCGGGACTACACACTGCAAACACCATGTCAGCCCTATTTGCATATGGCTTCATCATGTTGACATGGTACATCCTTTCTGTCTGTCTTCAGTCAGGTAACTCTACAATATAGTTCACATCATTTGCCTTCCTCACCACTTTGTACGGTCCTGCACACTCAGCCTGCAGCTTGTCTTTCCGGACCAGAATAAGGACCATGACTTCCTGATCCACCATGTTTAAGCAAGCTCTGGCTCTGCAGTCATACCATACTTTTTATTTCTGTTGGGCAGCTGCTAGCTTGCTCTGGACTGTCCCCATAAGCTCCTTCAGCCTTTCCCTAAACCTAAGGATGTAATCCACAATGGGAGATCCCTGGGTAGTGTGCTTGCCTTCCCAGTCCTCCCGGATCAAGTCTAGGGACCCACGTACCTGGCGTCCATATAAGACTTCGAAGGGGGAAAATCCTGTTGACTGGTGGGGCACCTCCCTGTATGCAAATAACAGGTGGGGAAGGTATTTCTCCCAGTCCCTCCCATGCTGTTTAGCAGACAACCGGAGCATTGACTGTAGGGTAACAATGAATCTTTCCACAAGCCCATTGGCTTGTGGGTGATACAGTGTCATGCATCTCTGCACCATCCCACACTTCTTCCATAAGCATTTTATCAGGTCCGACATAAAGAAACCCCCTCAATCGGTGATAACCTCCTGTTGAAACCCAACACAAAAGAAAATCCCAAGTAAGGCATCTGCCACTTAGTTTGTCCTCAGTGAGGATATGGTGACTGCCTCTGGGTACCGGGTGGCATAATCCACCGCAGTCAGGATGAATCTCTTCACTGAGGAACTTGGGGTATTTAAAGGCCACACAATATCCATACCCACCCTCTGGAATGGCTCCTTAACTATGGGCAAGGGAATCAGGGAGGCTTGGGTTTTCTTGCCTGCCTTTCCTATTTCTTGGCACTGGTGACAAGACCTGCAATACTCCTTCACCTGCTGGGTGAAGTTAGGCCAATCGAAATTCTGGGCCAACTGCTGCGCAGTGCACGCAATTCTCAGATGACCAGACAAGGGAATATCATGTGCAATTATGAGCAACTGCTCACGATATGCCTGGAGAATGACTAGCACCCCTCCCTCTGTCTCTACTACCTGAGTATACATAAGTCTATTTTCCCAATAAACTTTACGTCTGCCATCACCTCCCTGTGTGCCATCCAAGTCTGGCCAAGCCCTCAGCTTCTCTAAACTAGGGTCACTTCTCTGAGCAGCTGCAAACCCCTCACACATTCCCAAGGCATGGGACAATTCCCCTTCAGTTGCTAAACTAGGGTCCCTCGCACTAGCGTCAGGGCACTCAGGATCACTGTCAATCCCAACCCTCTGACAATGGGTCACCCCTCACTCTTTGGAGTAAACCTCTGTAGCTGTGTGGTTACATGCCACTGGGGAAATTTCTACCCCCTTTTCATTAGTCTCCTCATCTGGCAACACAGACTGGGGAACCAGCCTCTCAGTGGTTCCCACAATGGTTTCTGTGGGGTTCAGGGAACTACAATTTTCCCTTGCCGCTTGGCTAAGGGCAACTGCACACACCATCCCCTGTTTTAGATTGTTTCTCAGGATCACATCCACTGCTAAGGTTTTGGCTACAGCCACCTGTTGCACAGTTCCCCCTTTTCACCCCAGTCCAGGAGAACACTAGTGAGGGGCAATGTTTTCGCCTCACCACTGAAGTCCTGTACAGTGATGTATTTATTGGGTATAAGCTGACCAGGCTGTACTAGATCCCCTTTTACTAAAGTCAAGGATGACCCTGTGTCCTTTAACCCTTGCGTCTGTACTCCATTCACCATGACTGGGTGCATGTGTTCCCTCATGTTCACAGGCATGCTTCCAGGGACACACAAACAACCCACTTCTTTTCTCGTACCATTCTGCATATTATTGCTCATTCTTTTGGGACACTGTCTGGCAATATGCCCAGTTTCTGTACATAACCAACATTCACTTCCCTTTTCAGAGAAATCTTTTCTCTGAAACCTGGGGCCAACTGGTTTTGGTGGAGGCAGTGAGAGTTTTAGCTGCCCTGAAGGTGCGCTTTTCCCTTTCTGCACTGCCACATCCGTCCCATTCGCTCTCAGAGTAGATCTGCTCTTGGCATAGCGGTCCGAGAGTTCAGCAGCCTCTTGTACTGTTTTGGGATCTTGGTCCACCAGCCAGGATTTTAGCTCTGCTGGGAATGCCCAATAAAACTGTTCTAACAAAATCACATTTTCAATTTTATCAACAGAGTTTGCCTCAATTCCTTCCCACCAACGTTTTAAAAACTGATGACGTTTCGTGGCTAGCTCCTTGTAGCTCATGTCAGGGCTTCTCCTGAGCTTACAGAATTTAGCTCTGTATGATTCAGCAGTTAATTCAATTTTTTTTTAACAGTGCAGCTTTAAGTTTGCTGTAATCATCACTGTCCTCATTGTCCATTTGACCCAATGCATCCCGAGCTTTCCTGGTAAGTAGCGGGGATAGCTGGAAGCTCCAGAACGCTCTAGAAATTTTAGCCTGAATACAAACTTTTTCAAAAGAATTTTAAAAGGCATCCATATCCTCCCCCTTTTTAAATCTGGCTATCAATTTGGAGTTCAATTTGTAACCCAGTCCTGCAGTCCTAGTTAAACCCAAGCCACTTACCTGCTCTGGTGCCACTGGTTGGAGTCGTAGCTTCTCCAGTTCATGTTACCTCTGGTGCTCCCTCTCCTCACTTTCAGCATCTCTCTGTTCTCACTCTGCCTCTCGGCATTCTCAATCTGCCTTACGGTGTTCTCACTCTCTCTTCTCTGCATCTCACTGGTGCTCATGCTCCTCATGGTCTGTCTCCCATTGTTCACAGTCCCTCTCTCTCTGGAACTCCAGCTCCATTCTGCGCAACTCAGTTTGCAGCCTGAGTACTTCTGGATCCATGATACTGGTGACCTTCCCCTGATGCTGTGGCCCTTCACTGACAGCGGCCCTGCTGTCATCGTCACCGGATCTGGACACTGCACTGGCCGCTAGCCCTGCCACACTCGAGGTTTGGTCCTTTTCAGTCACAGTCTGTGACTCACTGCTCTGGGTATCTGCTACCATTAGGGCATCCACTATTTTCTGTTTGCTGGCTTTCGCCTCTAATGGGACTCCTCTGTCCCTGCACAACTGCTTTAGGTAGCCTACAGTGTGTCTGCTGTAGTTGGAAGCCATCTTTCCTAACTACTGCTACTCTGACTTGCACTTTAGGAAAAAAGAATACAATGGGTAGGAACTTGAGTGTACACCAAGTGATATAGTTCTGTCTCCTTTGGAAAAAAATAAATCACTGCCTTTTTCTTTCTTTACAAGTCAGCTGATGGTCTCAAGCTGACACACTGAACAATAAAAGCTTGTAATACCAAAATATTGCACCGCTGCTAACCAATCTGTCACAAACCCACTCAGCAGGTCAGGCCCTCTACTCTCAAAGTGCAACCTCCGAACGCAGTCTTGTGAATAGTTAACAGAAACAGGGTAACACTCCTGTCTGTTTTGTGGGTTTGAATCAACCTTTGGTCTCAGTTCTGGAGGGATTCAAACAGTGAACCTCTTGCTTGCATACCCAATGCACAGGCTCAGATAATTCTGTCTTCAGGGGCCAGATATCTTTGCTACTATGGCACCTAACTAGGTGTACAGAAAAACTAAAACTCTAATAAGAGACCTCAGATTAAACTCTCACCTTTTTCCAGTTTGGTATCACCATTCAAGCTTATGCACAGTGTCTGCTTTAACCATATATACTTCACTTGTTAAAGAAAAGAAATTCAAAGACAGACCAAGTAGGCTCTAAAAATAGAGTTCTACTAAAATAGATAAAAGTATGTAAAACATAAAATACAGAACTATATCTCACAAGAACCATACAATCTTTTAAAAGAACAAGGTTTTAACAGTGCAATTCCTACTACAGTACTTAGATTTTGTCTCTCTCTACCTGTATACTTGCTTAAAGTGTTCAAAGATTTTTCTTTGTCAGAGTGTAGATAAAAGTGACTCTGAAGGAAAACAGAATCTGTTTAAAAAACTGTCTTCACCAACCCTCTTGTGTGAGGTCACCTAGCTCCTCCTCCTCTGTTTATGAAAAATCATACATCCAGAATGTTTTATCATTTTAGAAGGAAAGTTAATTAAGGTTACATCAGCAGAAACTCCTTTCCCCATTTGACCTCTCCAATCAAGTCTGTAAATTTCCTTTCATCTATGAGCAGTATCCCCTCTCACACAGACATCAAAGTATTTATGATTTTGTATCATTGTGCCGTAACCAAGTTTCCTCCTCTAATGTCATGAAATGCACACTGATTTCCCTCTTAGCAGTTAAAGCTATATTTAACTTAGATAAACAGGAGATCCCTTGATTAAGGCCTGTTCTAGTCTGTAATTAGCTCTTGGCCTTCCCGGTAACAACTTGTAGCTAAAACCTGGGAGTGTGTGTGTTATCTCACATGCTGTTTCAGCATCTCTCATGAGAGACAGTCCATAACACATTTTTATATTACAAAAAATCATAGTGTACTCAGAACTGGCTGTCCACGTGTCACATAGTTTTCTTCCCCTTCATTGATAATAGCTTAGGGTAGAAATTGATGGTTAAAAGAATGTTGTTTTTTTGGACTCAGAGGTTCTGAAAGTTCTGATAAAGCCTGGTGTAATAAATTCCTACTCTGTTTCTGCATACCATAATAGGTCTCCAGTGACCCTCCCTCCTCCCTGTCTATCTACTGATATTGCCCTATGTTTGTCCCATGCATGCTTGAAGCCCTCACTATTCACCTCCACCACTTGTGCTGGCAGTCAATTCCAGGCATCCACCACTCTTTCATTGAAGCAATACTTCCTTGCATCCCTCCTAAATGTTGTTCCCAGCTGCATTGCATGATTATAGGAATGGGAGCAAGCCAGAAAATCTCAGGTCTCTCATGCTGCCTGTACTCTCAGGCCACCACATCACATCATGTGGATCCCCACTAGCTTGAACAGTGGGGGGGAGGGTGGCCAACAAAGTTGGAAGACTGCCGACATAACACTTAGAAGTATGTTGTTGGAGGTGGCAGTACTAGAGTACAAGGTCTGTAACAAAACAAACTAAGAATTTATCATGGTCCCAATTTCTTAATTTTTTGTGTTTTTCCAATTCCCTTCCTCCCCTCACTTTTATATCACGTGGTTTGTAATGTATTTTTCAACTTGATTAAAAACTAATGAAAGACAATAAAACAAAAGAAACTGTTCATTGCTGCAGATCTGAACAAAGTCAGTCTTCCTGGTCTGTAGGCCTGCTCTGCTGACACAAGACCACAACAACTTTAACAGACATCATTTTCAGGGGAGTTATGTTTGCTTGCACAAGAAACATTATGCGGCAGCTTAGGAGAGAAGCAGGTTGTGAAGGTGCGGTAGTGTGGTGGTCAATGCCACCACTGCATTTGTGGGCTTAGCGGTGTGCACCCAATGCAGGCCCAGAGTCCTGATGACACTGGTTCTGTAGAAGTGCCACCAACTTGAAATGATTTGGCTGATGCAATGAGGGGCCACCTCATTATTGCAGCATTATCAGTTCTGCTGCAATGAGGGTGACACCCACCATTGCAGGGGGGTACCTTGCCTGGTGTAACATTTCTGTGAACATGGCGGTGGCTCTATGCTGCTGCCTCACAGTCCCATGTAAGCCAGGGATGCCAAATCCCCCTGTCAGCCTGCCAATGACCCAATTCATTTGCCAATGGGGTGCCCAATCCTCCTCGGCATCAGCCCCCCCAAACAGTCTGTTTGCCGATGAGCAGACCCAATCCCCATCATCTTAAGTCCCCCCTTCCCCAAAATGCAGGTGGCATACTGGAAGCCCACCCCAGTGTGCACAAATGAAGCCTGAAAAAAAATTCCTGCAACATCCTTTTTATTATTTTCATCCCTGAAATAAAGAAAACAGTCCCTCGCAATCTGTCGTGCCCCCTCCTCCAACCCGCACCCACCCTCTGTGCACCCTAGTTCCTCCACCTCCTCTCACCCCATATTTACCTCCGGAGCCTGGCGTGACAATCTTCGGAGGACCGGGAACACGCCTGCACTTTTCAAAGTTGACCACGAACTGAAAAAATGCTGGTAAGCTGTATAATGGCATAAATACGTTTTTTTTTCAACTTATGTGGATATCTCGGCCATTTTTTGGACTTTTACCACCAAATTCTCAATGTGGGGTTATTGGGATGTGTCCTCATGAATATAGGCACTGTCATGGTGTTATTCAGTCCCAAAAGGTGATTTCAATGTTACTGTGCGGAATCACCTTTCGGGACTGAGTAATGAAACAACAGTGCCACTGTTCATGAGGTGGGGTCTCAAAAAACCTGTGTTGCAAATTCGGGGAAAAAATCCAAAAATGACTGTTTTACGAGAGTGCATTGTGCAGTTTCCATGCTCCCTCTTAACTTCAGAATTTGTAATATTTTCACTCCAGATTTTCAACATTGGCAATTTTTCAAACCTCCTTATGAACAGTATATCTGTCATTTTTCACATCCTGGCTAAAATGTATTTTCACACTACGGGCGCAGAATAGAGCAGTTGCTGTGGGAAATCAGTGGTCGGGACACATTACAAAAATCACAGTGACACTGTTCATGAGCAGAGGTCCTAGAATGCCTATGTTGAAAATTTGGTGATGAAAGTCCATAAAATAACTGTGCTACGAGCGTGTGTTGCAGTTTCCATGCACCCTAATAACTTTGCAAATTTATAATATTTTCACGACAGATTTTCAACATAGTCATCTCTTCACACCTCCCTGTGAGTGGTACAGCTGTCATTCTTCACATCCTGCCCAATCTGTGTTTTCATACATATGGCGCAGATTGGCACAGTCGCTGTGGTAACTCAAAGTTCAGGACACATTAACAAAATCACAGTGCACTGTTCATGAGAAGAGGTCCCAAATGCTTTCATGAGGTGTGGTTCACAAAAAGGCCATGTTGAAAATTTGTAGTGCAAATACCAACAAAGAGCCGGCCCGGTGGCATTGAGGGTTGAACCGCTGCACACCACACCTCGCTCCATGCCAGCGACCTGGGTTCGGGAATGAGCTCGGGGAGCCAGGGGTCAGCTGGTGAGGGAGTGGATTGAGAGCCCGCTGGGCTGCTCTCCTCTCCTGGGGGGAGGGTACTGGGGATGTCCGGCACTCCAGTGGCCACTGGTGGAGACCAGGGGTGCTACAGAGTGCTGGATAGCATGTAGACAGCATGGCCCGATGTAGACAGGGTTGCCATGTGCCACAATGTTGGGGACATGCACCACATACCAGGGGAGGAGGGGGAGCGGAGGGAAAGGATGTACAAGAGGTAAAATGCCCCTCCAGCCGAATACACGATGGCTCCTACAGTGCTGCTGCCACGTGCCCAATGCTGGTTCCTCACCACTGTCCTCTTCAATCTCCCTGTGGCTGTAGCACCCCATGTCCTGGGGAGTCATAATGACTTTGAAGATGGTGGGGAATACAGTGGCTGGTAGAGCATGGCAGGCTAGTGAAGTAGCCTGAGAGAGTTCCAGTCTGGAGTACAGAAAGAAAATGAACAAAAAAAAAATACCAACAAATGCCTGGGGCGTTAGGGTTTCTAACCATAACATCCCACCCTGTACAGACTGACAGGCATCAGGGTATGCCTTTGGACTGCTGACTGTAATGCTCATGCCATTCCACCCCCTCCACCCTGCATTCAGTGACTGGCATCAAGATGTGCCTTGGGCACTTCCACCCCTGAGTTCACCCCATTCTTCTATACTGAACCCATTTCAGTGTATGTCCTTATGAAATGGGGTGACTGTAAAGCCAAACACCCCAAGGTACACCTCAACACTTGTTGGTGTCTGCAGGGTAGGGTGAGTTGAAATGGCATGAATGTTATGGGTGACAACCCAAATGCATGCCCCATTGCCTGTCCCTCTCTGTAGGGTGGAGGGGGGGTTGGCGTGAAGTTCAATACTTCATTGCCATTCCTATTCTGCATCTAATTCCTGCATTCCCAATGCTAATACCAGGAAGCAAACATTCGGCATTGACAAATGCTTGTGTTACTTTTGCGTATGCGGCTGCATCTTTCCTTTTTTGCTTCCTGTCCCTCAAAAAGAACCAGAATATTAAGTTGCTGGTTAATTGTCTATGTAATCTTAAAAAAATGCCAGTGAAGAGACATTCATGCAAAGCTGTTTCTGGCTGTGGAGCCACTGCCAAGAAGACTATCATCAGTGGAAGTTGTTGTGATAATGAGGTAGGTTCATCAGGGGCTGGTAGCAAGTCTAGCAGTGTTAAGGGTAGTGGTCATGGCCATAGTAGAGTAGTGGTCATGGCCATAGCAGGGTAGTGGTCATGGCCATAGCAGGGTAGTGGTCATGGCCATAGCAGAGTAGTGGTCATGGCCATAGCAGAGCAGTGGTCATGGCCATAGCAGAGTAGTGGTCATGGCCATAGCAGAGTAGTGGTCATGGCCATAGCAGAGCAGTGGTCATGGCCATAGCAGAGCAGTGGTCATGGCCATAGTAGAGTAGTGGTCATGGTCATGGCCATAGCAGAGTAGTGGTCATGGCCATAGTAGAGCAGTGGTCATGGCCATAGTAGAGCAGTGGTCATGGCCATAGCAGAGTAGTGGTCATGGCCATAGTAGTATGAAGCAGAAGGGAAAAGTAGCAGTTACATAGAAACAGATTTTGACGGCAGATAAGGACCGCTTGGCCCACCCAGTCTGCCCATTTCCCTACCTATTGGATAAGCTGCAGATCCTAGTTAACCAGCAGCCTACTTCTTCCTACCTCCACCCCCTAGAATTACCTTATGACTGTCCCATGCATGCTTGAATTCCACCACTGTTTTTGACTCCACAACCTCCACCGGAAGTCCGTTCCATGCATCCACAACCCTCTCTGTGAAAAAATACTTCCTTAAATTACTTCTGAGCTGCCCCCCTTCTATCTTCAAATTATGCCCCCTTGTTCTTGCACACCTCTTTTTTTGAAAGATGCTACCCTCTTGGACTTTGTTGATTCCCTTGAGATACTTGAAAGTTTCTATCATGTCCCCCCTCTCCCTCCTTTCCGCGAGGCTATACATATTCAGCTCCTTAAGTCTCTCTTCATATGTCTTCTGGTGCAGACTCTGCACCATTTTAGTTGCCCTCCTCTGGACAGCCTCCATCCTGTCTATGTCCTTGCAGAGATTGGGTCTCCAGAACTGCACGCGGTACTCCAGATGGGGTCTCACCAACTGTCTGTACAGAGGGATAATAACTTCCTGTTTTCTACTGGTGATGCCTCTCCCTATGCATCCCAGTATCCCCCCAGCCCTCCTTGCTGCCCTCTCACATTGCTTGCCCACCTTTAGGTCATCTGATATGACTACCCCCAGGTCCCTTTCCATTTTTGTTGTTGTTAGTATCTCACCCCCCATTGTGTACTCTTTCCCTGGGTTTTTGTTTCCTAGGTGCATTACCTTGCACTTCTTAGCATTGAATCTAAGCTGCCATACATTTGACCATTCCTCTAACCTTGCCAAGTCCTTCTCATTCTTTCCACCCCACCTTGTGCATCAACTCTGTTGCAGATCTTTGTGTCATCTGCAAAGAGACATACTTTTCCTTCCAGTCCCTCTGCAATGTCGCTTATAAAGACATTGAAGAGGACTGGTCCTAATACTGAACCCTGCATACCCCACTAGTAACCCCCCTTTCTTCAGAGTGGACTCCATTTACTATTACTCTGTGTCCTTCTCTCCAGCCAATTCTTTACCCAGGCTGTCATCTTGGGACCCACTCCCAGGCTGGCTAACTTGTATATTAATCTTTTGTGTGGGACTGTGTCAAATGCCTTGCTAAAGTCTAGGTAGGCCATGTCCACAGCCCCTCCCTGATCTACTACTTTGGTCACCCAGTCAAAGAAATCTATCAGATTTGTCTGGCATGACCTTCCGCTGTGAATCCATGCTGCCTTGGGTCCTGAGCCCCTCTGGCCTCTAGATACTCAACAATTCTTTCCTTCAGAAGTGATTCCATCATTTTCCCTACCACTGAGGTTAAACTAACAGGTCTGTAGTTTTCTGCTTCTGCCTTGCTCCCACTTTTGTGAAGGGAATCACATCTGCCCTCCTCCAGTCCTCGGTACCACCCCATCCTCCCATGATTTGTTAAAGAGGGTAGTCAGTGGTGTCACTAGTTCTACTCTTAGTTCTTTTAGAATTCTGGGATGAATCCCATCAGGCCCCATTGCTTTGTCCACCTTCAGTTTTAGAGTTCTTTCAGAACCCTTTCTTCTGTAAATGGGCTGGTATCAACTTCTGTATCCAGAGTGTTTCTACTGTTTGTTTTAGGTACCTCCCCACTTCCTTTGTAAATACTGAGCAAAAATATTTGTTTAGCATCTCTGCCTTTTCACAGTCACCCTCTGCCCACCTCCCTCCTCTTTATTAAGCCTCACTAGCCCTCCCTTGGTCTTCCTTTCTCCCTGATATAAAGGTTTTATCCCCCTTCTTGACTGAGTTGGCTATCTTTTCCTTGGTTTGGGCCTTTGCTGTTCTGACTGCCTTCCCAGCTTTCTTTTGCTTTAACTGATACAGTTCCCTGTCCTGCTCCTTCTGTGATTCCTTGAACTTCCTGAATGCTTTCTTTTTCTCTTGAATCTTTACTGCCACTTCCTTTGAGAACCATAGTGGTTTCTTACATCGTTTCGTTTTGTTAATTTGCTTCACACAAAGGCTTGTTACCTCTGTGATGGCAGTTTTTATTATTCCCTATTGTTCTTCCACCCCTCCTTCCTGCCCATTTGCGAATGCATTCCTTAGGCACTCACCCATTTTGGCAAAGTCAGCCCTCCTAAAGTCCAATACTTTTGCCTTTGTATGGCTTGACTCTATTGCTGTGTTGATTGTGAAACATACTGTTCGATGGTGCGCTAGTTCCCAGATGGCTACCCACTTCTACATCTGTGATCCTCTCTTCATCTCCATTTGAGAGAACCAGGTCTAAGATTGCTCCTCTCAGAGTGGGCTCCAATACTAGTTGTCTAAGGCATGCCCTTGTAGGGCATCTAGAATAACCCCACTCTTTGAAGTGGCTGCTGCAACTGCATTCCAGTTAACATCTGGCATATTCAGATCACCCATCAGCAATATCTCCCTTTTTCTGCCATTCTAAGTATTCCTCTCTATTTTCTTGTTCATTTCCTCCCCTGAGAAGGGATCTGTATACAACCCCTGTGCGGATTGTGGTGCCATTGCTGGGCTCCAAATTTACCCACAGTGCTTCTTCTCCTCCCTGTTTTCCATTTTGTTCTGTTGCTTTGATTCCTTCCCTTATGTAAAGAGCTACTCCTCCTCCTCTTTTACCCTCCCTGTCCCTCCTGTAGATAGTGTATCCTGGTATGTTTATGTCCCAGTCATCGTTTTGTGTGTAACATGTTTCTGTGACTGCCACGATATCCAGATGTTCGTCCTCCATCAAGGCCACTAATTCAGGAAGCTTGTTACTCAGACTACGGGCATTGGTACTCATTGCCCTCCATTTTTTGATGGCTTTACCTTCTTTTGCAGCATCCCACACTGACCTGTCTACCTCAGTCTTTTTCTCATTTAGTACCCTGTTTTGTAGGTACAGGCTGGGATTTTCCTGCTGCTTATCAGTGCCTCCCCTTGACTAGTTTAAAAGCTTGCCAATGAAGCATTTAAACCGATTGCTCAAAAGACTTGTTCCCTTCCTGGACAGATGCAGATCATCCTGCCAGTATAGGCTGGTGTCCCTCCAGGTGGAACCCCAGTCCTCAATGAAGAGTTCCTGCAAGTAAAGGGATTTCATCGACTCAGTGTTTCAGAGCGAAATCAGTCACTTCAGTGCTGGTTGGAGATGCTGTTGTCCATGCTGGTAGTAAAGTTAGTGACGGCATGGTTGTTAACAGCATGAGTAATGATGCAAGTTCAACGCAGGCAAACTTAGCTAGTGGGGAAAATGTTATAGAATCCATACCCTTGAGGGTGGTTGATGTCCCATTCCCCACAGTAGCTGAACATGATTCTGATCATGCTAATGACTCACTGTCTTACGTTTCCACTGATCTTGAGGTTAGGCCATCCAAACATTCAGATGTTGATGAAAAGTGTGGATGATAGTATCGAGGCTGTGGTTGGAATGTCTCCACAGGAGGACAGCATCCAAAGTGAATTTATGGATGATGTTTATGATGATGATGCTAGTGACCCCATTTGGGAACCAGACAAAAAGAAAGTGAAGGTGGCTGTTTGTAAACAGTCTGTTCATCGATTCCCCCCTCCTCAAAGTTCTGATGTAGCTGGGTCTGTTGCTGACCCTGAAGTAATAATCATTGATTGTGATATTCAGACAAAGTCCAAGTGAGCACAACCCCAGATTTCATGCAGTACAGCCCCCATTTCATTGCCACCAAAACTGCCATTCCATATGCAACCCCAGCAGTGACATGTGAAGAGTAGGGTATCAAAATCCTTAGTTTGTGATTTTTTTTGTACAAGATGGTAGCGATGAAACAGTGGCAATCTGTCAGCTTTGCCAAGTGTGTGTGAAGTGTGGTAAAAAGGATAGAGATCTGGGCACTGGGGTCCAGCATACTCCTCTCAAGAGCAGGCATGCACATGACACTGTGGACTTGGCACCAGAGGGCAGCTAATGCCAAAGTGGGGCATTCAACCTCATCCACCTTAGTGAGCATGGTATCCCCTTCCTTCAGTGTAAGTAGCCATGTCAGTAAAAGTTTGGTGAAAAAACAGTGGAGGGTTGCTACAGGCATGAGAAGGAGGATTTTGAATGTCCAAGTAGTGGTCAGAGTAGCAGTGGTGGTCCATGTGGTAATTCTAGTACATCAACCCCTGTTCTTACAACAGGGAAGATAACAGCATTTATTGACTTGTCACCTGTGCATCCACCATCACATGTCAAAGGTATCCCATCCATGTCAGTTCACAGAGAGCCATTTGGCATGCCTTGTGCAAAACACCAAACAATGCAGCCCACATTGCACGGCCTTTTTGCGTGGAACAGTAAATACCCACCAAATCATGCAGTTGCACATGAATTCAATGCTGCAGGAGCAGAAATGCTGGCAACTGACCTTTTGCCATTGCCCTTTGTGGAGAATGTGGGATTACGATGCTTTGCAGCCCATGCCTATCCTAAATGGAAGATCCCGTCTAGGACCTACTTTTCCACCCATGCTGTCCCTGAGTTATGTCAAGCAGTGACTGAGTCTAAAAGACATGCCCTTCAGTATTCCACATCACCTTACATTCACTTAAGCATGGATATGTGGACAAGTGGCAAAATGCTGGGTAGTTCCTATTTGTGTGTTACTGCACATTGGGCACAGCTACCGGGGATTGTCTGTGGTGGTGGAATGGGAAAGCAGTGTAATAGGTCAGGCTGTGGTGGTAGCAACCTTCACGGCATTAGATAACATGCCACGCTTGCAATATGCAGTGTAGCAGAGTCGTATACAGGCAAAAACATGCTAGACTTGCTACTGACAGAAACTGATAAGTGGTTGCAGCCCCTGTCCCTAAAAGCTGGCTTTATAGCTAGTGACAATGGATCAAACATTGTTAAATGTGTCAGCAATGGCAGCTTTGTGAGGTTCCCTGCATGGCCCACTGTTTAAATCTTGTGGTACAGGAGTTTCTGCAGTACTCTGAAATAAAGCAAATGCTGACTGTTGTATGTTACATCTGTGCCTCTTTGCATGCTCTGGAAAGGCCTGTGACCATCTTTGGCAGTTACAGATTCAAAACAGCCTCCCTCAGCACTGCCTCAAGCCTGAAGTTGTCACAAGATGGAACACGAACCTTTACATGGCAGAGCAGTTGTATGAGCAGTACAAAGCCATCTCCAAGTAACTAGTTATGCACACTAGCCATGCCGGTTCAGGGGCCCCAATGTCTAGGACAACTGAACAATGGAGACACATGGACTCAGTAAAATTAATTTTGAGGCCATTTGAACATATGACACAGGCAGTGAGTGGTGTGACTGCATCTGTTAATCAAGCCATTCCACTGTTACGGTGCTGAGGAAGACTTTGTTGAATCTGCAGCCCAGCCTTGATGTGGCTGGAGATAGGTCAAGCTGTGCATTTCTGAAACACATGATTACAATATTAGACAGCAATGGACACATCACCACTATTCATCAATCTCCAGAATTTTGAAAGCCACAGTGCTGGACCCACACTACAAGCATGGCATTGCATCCATTCTGGAGGGAGGGCATGATCGGGTTCATTATCTTACTGGACAGCTGGTCTGATTGGTTCATATGAACATATAAATTTGCCAGCAGATAAAGGCCTTATGGTCTATCGAGTCTGCTCGAATGTGCAGCTAGCAACCCTTATACTGCAGCTACCCCTGGGGGTACAGAACTCGCGTACAAAGTTCTGCAAACCACAGCATAACAAGTCTGAAGGTCACTGTGGACTGAGCACATCCAGTAAGGTGGCTGACGGGCACGGGGTGGTGTCAGTTGCAAAGTTATCCATTAATTCACTTTAGGGTGCCTTCTCAGAAGTAGGAATTTGTGACCTAGATGAATCCTGTGAACAGGTGGACGATTCTTCAGGAAGGTATGCATCACAGACAATGGTGGAGCCTATTTGGCAGAAAACAGGCATCTGTCAATATTGGATGATCCTTTGGTGTACTGAGTAGCAAGGTGAATGAATTTCCAGCACTGACATCAATAGCACTGAAGTACCTGACCTGCCCACCCTTCAGTGTAAGTGTGGAGATGGTATTTAGTTCTGTGGGGGCCTTAGTGCATGACCATTGTACTAACCTATAACCTAAAAATATCAGCATGCTGACATTTATCAAAATGAATGAAGGTGACATACCAAGTAGGACAAGCACATCTATGTGTGTGCCCCATCAGGATGATGGTTGTGCTGATGATGCAGATGAAGCAGACCATCCTGGTGGCAGCATCCAATGGTGTCTCATTGAGGCTGATGATGCAGGTGAAGCAGACCATCTTGGTGACAGCGTCCAGTGGTGTCTCATTGAGGCTGATGATGCAGGTGAAGCATACCATCTTGGTGGCAGCGTCCAATGGTGTCTCATTGAGGCTGATGATGCAGGTGAAGCAGACCATCCTGGTGGCAGCATCCAGTGGTGTCTCATTGAGGCTGATGATGCAGGTGAAGCAGACCAACCTGGTGGCAGCATCCAATGGTGTCTCATTGAGGCTGATGATGATGCAAGTGAAGCAGACCATCCTGGTGGCAGCATCCAATGGTGTCTCATTGAGGCTGATGATGCAGGTGAAGCAGACCATCCTGGTGGCAGCATCCAGTGGTGTCTCATTGAGGCTGATGATTCAGGTGAAGCAGACCATCCTGGTGGCAGCATCCAGTGGTGTCTCATTGAGGCTGATGATTCAGGTGAAGCAGACCATCCTGGTGGCAGCATCCAGTGGTGTCTCATTGAGGCTGATGGTGCAGGTGAAGCAGACCATCCTGGGCAGCATCCAGTGGTGTCTCACTGAGGTTAATGATGCAGGTGAAGCAGACCATCCTGGTGGCAGCATCCAGTGGTGTCTCATTGAGGTTGATGATGCAGGTGAAGCAGACCATCCTGGTGGCAGCGTCCAATGGTGTCTCATTGAGGCTGATGATGCAGGTGAAGCAGTCCATCCTGGTGGCAGCATCCAGTGGTGTCTCATTGAGGCTGATGATGCAGGTGAAGCAGACCAACCTGGTGGCAGCATCCAATGGTGTCTCATTGAGGCTGATGATGATGCAAGTGAAGCAGACCATCCTGGTGGCAGCATCCAATGGTGTCTCGTTGAGGCTGATGATGCAGGTGAAGCAGACCATCCTGGTGGCAGCATCCAGTGGTGTCTCATTGAGGCTGATGATTCAGGTGAAGCAGACCATCCTGGTGGCAGCATCCAGTGGTGTCTCATTGAGGCTGATGATTCAGGTGAAGCAGACCATCCTGGTGGCAGCATCCAGTGGTGTCTCATTGAGGCTGATGGTGCAGGTGAAGCAGACCATCCTGGTGGCAGCATCCAGTGGTGTCTCACTGAGGTTAATGATGCAGGTGAAGCAGACCATCCTGGTGGCAGCATCCAGTGGTGTCTCATTGAGGTTGATGATGCAGGTGAAGCAGACCATCCTGGTGGCAGCGTCCAATGGTGTCTCATTGAGGCTGATGATGCAGGTGAAGCAGTCCATCCTGGAGGCAGCATCCAATGGTGTCTCATTGAGGTTAATGATGCAGGTGAAGCAGTCCATCCTGGTGGCAGCATCCAGTGGTGTCTCATTGAGGCTGATGATGCAGGTGAAGCAGACCATCCTGGTGGCAGCATCCAGTGGTGTCTCATTGAGGTTAATGATGCAGGTGAAGCAGACCATCCTGGTGGCAGCGTCCAATGGTGTCTCACTGAGGCAGATGATGATGATGCAGGTGAAGCAGACCATCCTGGTGGCAGCATCCAGTGGTGTCTCATTGAGGCTGATGGTGCAGGTGAAGCAGACCATCCTGGTGGCAGCATCCAGTGGTGTCTCATTGAGGCTGATGATGCAGGTGAAGCAGACCATCCTGGTGGCAGCATCCAGTGGTGTCTCATTGAGGCTGATGATGCAGGTGAAGCAGACCATCCTGGTGGCATCGTCCAGTGGTGTCTCATTGAGGCTGATGATGATGCAGGTGAAGCAGACCATCCTGGTGGCAGCATCCAATGGTGTCTCATTGAGGCTGATGATGCAGGTGAAGCAGACCATCCTGGTGGCAGCGTCCAGTGGTGTCTCATTGAGGCTGATGATGCAGGTGAAGCAGACCATCCTGGTGGCAGCATCCAGTGGTGTCTCATTGAGGCTGATGATGCAGGTGAAGCAGACCATCCTGGTGGCAGCATCCAGTGGTGTCTCATTGAGGCAGATGATGACGATGCAGGTGAAGCAGACCATCCTGGTGGCAGCATCCAGTGGTGTCTCATTGAGGTTAATGATGCAGTCATGGAAAATGAATTCCCAAGTGGGTACAGCTCCGGCATTGAGGACTGTCAGGGCTGCCTCCTCCTTGATGATGATGAGGAGGAGGAGGATGCTGGTGGGAGGGAGTTACAGTAAAATTACCGGGGTAATTGCTGTCACAGTTCTGTAATGTTACCATTTTATCACATTCAAAACAGTAAAACGGTGGCCTTGCCTATCATATGACAATTGACAAATAAATATTAATGACACATCGTTATAGTTCGACTTCCCCTTTCCCCATTTGAGAGTACGGTTCACAGAATGTGTGCAGTCATTATTACCCGCAGTCCTCTAAACACAAATCTCAACTTGTAGCCACTTAAATCCTACTGATTGATTGTCGGATATCCTCCTGACACTGAAAAATAGTAACGCACCCCAGCCACCCACCCTGCTTCTTGAGAGTTAGAGACAGAGAGACATTGTACATGTACCCAAGCTATGAACCCTCAGCCAGTCACAGCCACCCTGCTTCTTGAGAGTTAGAGAGCAAGAGAGAGAGAGGGAGGGAGACATTGTACATGTACCCAATCTATGAACCCTCAGCCAGTCACAGCCACCCTGCATCTTGAGAGTTAGAGAGCGAGAGAGAGAGAGAGAGAGACATACATTGTATCTGTGCCCAAGCTATGAACCCTCAGCCAGTCACAGCCACCCTGCTTCTTGAGAGTTAGACAGAGAGACATTGTACATGTACCCAAGCTATGAACCCTCAGTCAGTCACAGCCACCCTGCTTCTTGAGAGTTAGAGAGCGAGAGAGAGAGAGACATACATTGTATCTGTGCCCAAGCTATGAACCCTCAGCCAGTCACAGCCACCCTGCTTCTTGAGAGTTGGAGAGCGCGAGAGAGCGCGAGAGAGAGAGAGAGAGAGAGACATACATTGTATCTGTACCCAAGGTATGAACCCTCAGTCTGCAACAGCCACCTGCTTCTTGAGAGTGAGACAGAGAAAGCTGTACATGTACTAAGCTATGAACCCTCAATGATCACAGCCACCCTGCTTCTTGAGAGTTCGAGAGCGGGAGAGAGAGAGAGAGAGACATACATTGTATCTGTGCCCAAGCTATGAAGCCTCAGCCAGTCACAGCCACCCTGCTTCTTGAGAGTTAGAGAGCAAGAGAGAGAGAGAAGGAGAGAGAGAGAGAGAGAGAGAGAGAGAGACATTGTACATGTACCCAAGCTATGAACCCTCAGTCAGTCACAGCCACCCTGCTTCTTGAGAGTTAGAGAGCGAGAGAGCGAGAGAGAGACATACATTGTATCTGTACCCAAGGTATGAACCCTCAGTCTGCAACAGCCACCTGCTTCTTGAGAGTGAGACAGAGAAACATTGTACATGTACCTAAGCTATGAACCCTCAGTCAGTCACAGCCACCCTGCTTCTTGAGAGTTAGAGAGTGAGAGAGCGAGAGCGAGAGTGAGAGCGAGAGAGAGAGACATACATTGTATCTGTACCCAAGGTATGAACCCTCAGTCTGCAACAGCCACCTGCTTCTTGAGAGTGAGACAGAGAAACATTGTACATGTACCTAAGCTATGAACCCTCAGCCAGTCACAGCCACCCTGCTTCTTGAGAGTTAGAGAGCGGGAGAGAGAGAGAGACATACATTGTATCTGTGCCCAAGCTATGAAGCCTCAGCCAGTCACAGCCACCCTGCTTCTTGAGAGAGAGAGAGAAGGAGAGAGAGAGAGAGAGACATTGTACATGTATCCAAGCTATGAACCCTCAGTCAGTCACAGCCACCCTGCTTCTTGAGAGTTAGAGAGCGAGAGAGAGAGAGAGAGAGAGAGAGAGAGACATACATTGTATCTGTGCCCAAGTTATGAACCCTCAGCCTGCAACAGCCACCTGCTTCTTGAGAGTTAGAGAGCAAGAGAGAGAGAGAGAGAGAGAGAGAGAGAGAGAGAGAGAGACATACATTGTATCTGTGCCCAAGCTATGAAGCCTCAGCCAGTCACAGCCACCCTGCTTCTTGAGAGTTAGAGAGCGATAGAGAGAGAGAGAGAGAGAAGAGAGAGAGAGAGAGAGAGACATTGTATCTGTGCCCAAGCTATGAACCCTCAGCCAGTCACAGCCACCCTGCTTCTTGAGAGTTAGAGAGCAAGAGAGAGAGAAGGAGAGAGAGACATACATTGTATCTGTGCCCAAGCTATGAACCCTCAGCCAGTCACAGCCACCTGCTTCTTGAGAGTGTGAGAGAGAGAGAGAGAGAAAGAGACAGAGAACCTACGAACATATGAAAATGCCAGCAGAAACAGGCATCACAGTCTATCGGGTCTGCTCGAGTGCACAGCTAACATCTTTTGTACAAAAGAGATTTCAGCCGTATTGGTCCTTGCAAAACAGGAGAAGATGGAAGGCTTGATACCTTTTATTGGACCAAGTGTCTTGTACAAAGATGGAATTATACACAAGCTTTCGGGGCCACACAGGTCCCTTCTTCAGGTGAAAAGCAAAACTGAGCAACAAGCAGTATTTATATCCACTGTGGAGCAATTAAAAATCAGGAAGTTAAGTAGGAAGGTGATAAAGGGGACTAGCACCTTATAATGCTGCTGCCCTTCCCCCATCCTATACTTCCTTTATCCCAACCCCTTTTGAAGCTATATACCATCTTGCGGGCCACTACCTCACCCACAAGGAGTTCCAGTTGTCCACCACTTTTTCTGTGATAAACATGTCGCCTCATCTTTCTCCTGAATCTACCCCCCTCCAATCTCAGTTGGTGTCCTCTCGTGTCCCTCCTCTTTCTCCTCTGGAAAATCCTCTCTGTATTAGTCTTGTTTAATCCCTTCAGGTATTTAAAGGCCTCAGTCATATCTCCCCTGTCCCTCCTTTCTTCAAGAGAGTACATATTCATCTCCCCCAGCCTTTCCTCGTATGGCTTGCCCTCCAATCCTTGGATCATCTTTATAGCTCTATGCTGTACCCCCTCCAACAAACTGATGTCCTTCTTCAGGAACGGTTGCCAGAGAAAGAGAGAGATTGTATTCATGCCAAAGCTATGAACCCGAAGCAAGCTACAGCTACCCTGCTTCTTATCACTAATTTACAATAAGTATGTACTAATGTCATGTACTATGGTTTTGACTTGCACTGTGGTGTGAATCGTTCCCTTAGCATTTTAAGGATGCGACTGTCACCTCACCAGATACAGCCAACTAATTTTAATTTTGTTTTCACAGGTTACAGACTGTGTAAACTTGCAGGACTGCAGTACTCCTACCACCTAAAGGATACCATCTACAGGTAAGTTTCACTCTTATTTCCCCTTTCATTTTTTGTTTTAATTTTTGGTTCGTCGGTGTAAAGCATTCAATGGCAGTGACATACCGGTCAGATAATATATTTTTTATTGACAGATGGGACATGCGTACTGCAGTATGCCATTGTTGTACAATGTGTTATCCTGAGCCTGAAAACCCATGATGTAATCTAAGTACAGCAGTGGGCCAGTGCATGCCACTCACTAAACACAAGATTGTTTTTACGGGCTTTATTAATAGCTTGCTATCTTGAGCTGGATAAGGGGTTTATTAACAGCGCAGTATTTTAAGCTGGATACAGTGGCCAAGATATTCAAAATTGCACCCTGAATGTGCGCAATAGAATGCTCAGCGCAGTCCTGGTGCACCATAGGAAAATGACGCCATATTCAGCAAATGCGCCACAGACATGCGCAGGCACAAAAATATACTGGCCCAGATATTCAAACTCAAGTTTATTCTGAGGTGCAAGCCCCGCGCTGCTTCAAAATAGTTGACAAGAGGTGGCCGGGTGATATTCAAAGGAGTTGCGCGATTGAGCAACCCTTGAATATCACCCCAGGGCAGGTCTGTGTTACTGCTGTTCATAGTCACAGTGTGAGGCACTAGAAAAGCCCAGTATTTAGACAGGCATCACCTTCTGGACAGGGCAGGGCTGTGCTACTGCTGTGTATAGTCACTGCTTTAAGCACTATCATAGCCATGTATTTAGATAGACAGCACACTCTGGACAGGGAAGGGCGGTGCTACTGCTCTGCATAGTGACTGCGTGAGGCACTAGCACAGCCCTGTATTTAGATAGCAGCGCACTCTGGCAGGGCAGGGCTGTGTTACTGCTGTGCATAGTCACTGAGTGAGGCACAAGCGCAGCCCTGCATTTAGATAGGCAGTGCACTCTGGACAGGGCATGGCTGTGTTACTGCAGTGCATAGTCACTGTGTGAGGCACTTGCACAACCCTGTATTTAGACAGGCAGCGCCCTCTGGACAGGACGGGGCAGTGTTACTGCTGAGCATAGTCACTGTGTGAGGCACTAGCACAGCCCTGTATTTAGAGAGGCAGCGCACTCTGGACAGGGCAGGACTGTGTTACTGCTGAGCACAGTCACTGTGTGATGCGCCAGCAAAGTACTGTATTTAGATTGATAGCACACTCTGGAAAGAGCAGGGCTGTGTTACTGCTGAGCACAGTCATTGTGTGAGGAACTAGCACAACCCTGTATTTAGAGAGCAGAACAACTCTGGACAGGACAGGGCTGTGTCACTGCTGAGCACAGTCATTGTGTGAAGCACTAGCTCAACCCTGTATTTAGATAGGCAGCAGATTCTGCACAGGTCAGGGCTGTGTTACTGCTGAGCACAGTCACGGTGTGAGGCACTAGAACAGTACTGAATTTAGATTGGTAACACACTCTGGAAAGGGAAGGGATGTGTTACTGCTGAGCACTGTCACTGTGTGAGGCACTAGCACAGCCCTGTATTTAGAAAGGTAGCACACTCTGGACAGGGCAGGACTGTATTACTGCAGTGCATAGACCCTGTGTGAGGCACTATCACAGCCCTGTATTTAGATAGGCAGCACACTCTGGACAGGGCAGGTATGTGTCACTGCTGAGCACAGTCACTGTGTGAGGCACTAGCACAGCTCTGTATTTAGAGAGACAGCACAATCTGGACATGGAGGAGCTTTGTTACTGCTGAGCACAGTCTCAGTGTGAGGCATTAGCACAGCCCCGTATTTAGAAAGGCAGCTCAGTCTGGACATGGCAGGGCTGTGTTACTGCAGTGCATAGTCACTGTGTGAGGCACTTGCACAACCCTGTATTTAGACAGGCAGCGCCCTCTGGACAGGACGGGGCAGTGTTACTGCTGAGCATAGTCACTGTGTGAGGCACTAGCACAGCCCTGTATTTAGAGAGGCAGCGCACTCTGGACAGGGCAGGGACTGTGTTACTGCTGAGCACAGTCACTGTGTGATGCGCCAGCAAAGTACTGTATTTAGATTGATAGCACACTCTGGAAAGAGCAGGGCTGTGTTACTGCTGAGCACAGTCATTATGTGAGGAACTAGGACAACCCTGTATTTAGAGAGCAGAACAACTCTGGACAGGACAGGGCTGTGTCACTGCTGAGCACAGTCATTGTGTGAAGCACTAGCTCAACCCTGTATTTAGATAGGCAGCAGAATTCTGCACAGGTCAGGGCTGTGTTACTGCTGAGCACAGTCACGGTGTGAGGCACTAGAACAGTACTGAATTTAGATTGGTAACACACTCTGGAAAGGGAAGGTATGTGTTACTGCTGAGCACTGTCACTGTGTGAGGCACTAGCACAGCCCTGCATTTAGAAAGGTAGCATACTCTGGACAGGCAGGGCTGTATTACTGCAGAGCAGAGTCCCTGTGTGAGGCACTATCAAAGCCCTGTATTTAGATAGGCAGCACACTCTGGTCAGGGCAGGTCTGTGTCACTGCTGAGCACAGTCACTGTGTGAGGCACTAGCAGAGCCCTGTATTTAGAGACATCGCACACTCTGGACAGGGAGGGGCTGTGTTACTGCTGAGCACAGTCTCAGTGTGAGGCATTTGCACAGATCTGTATTTAGATAGCAGCTCAGTCTGGACATGGCAGGTCTGTGTTACTGCTGTTCATAGTCACAGTGTGAGGCACTAGAAAAGCCCAGTATTTAGACAGGCAGCACCCTCTGGACAGGGCAGGGCTGTGCTACTGCTGTGCATAGTCACTGCATTAAGCACTAGCATAGCCATGTATTTAGATAGACAGCACACTCTGGACAGGGAAGGACGGTGTTACTGCTCTGCATTGTGACTGCGTGAGGCACTAGCACAGCCCTGTATTTAGATAGCAGCGCACTCTGGACAGGGCAGGGCTGTGTTACTGCTGTGCATAGTCACTGAGTGAAGCACAAGCGCAGCCATGCATTTAGATAGGCAGTGCACTCTGGACAGGGCATGGCTGTGTTACTGCAGTGCATAGTCACTGTGTGAGGCACTTGCACAACCCTGTATTTAGACAGGCAGCGCCCTCTGGACAGGACGGGGCAGTGTTACTGCTGAGCATAGACACTGTGTGAGGCACTAGCACAGCCCTGTATTTATGAGAGGCAGTGCACTCTGGACAGGGCAGGACTGTGTTACTGCTGAGCACAGTCACTGTGTGATGCGCCAGCAAAGTACTGTATTTAGATTGATAGCAGACTCTGGAAAGGGCTGGGCTGTGTTACTGCTGAGCACCGTCATTGTGTGAGGAACTAGCACAACCCTGTATTTTGAGAGCAGAACAACTCTGGACAGGACAGGGCTGTGTCACTGCTGAGCACAGTCATTGTGTGAAGCACTAGCTCAACCCTGTATTTAGATAGGCAGCAGATTCTGCACAGGTCAGGTCTGTGTTACTGCTGAGCACAGTCACGGTGTGAGGCACTAGAACAGTACTGAATTTAGATTGGTAACACACTCTGGAAAGGGAAGGGATGTGTTACTGCTGAGCACTGTCACTGTGTGAGGCACTAGCACAGCCCTGTATTTAGAAAGGTAGCACACTCTGGACAGGGCAGGACTGTATTACTGCAGTGCATAGACCCTGTGTGAGGCACTATCACAGCCCTGTATTTAGATAGGCAGCACACTCTGGACAGGGCAGGTATGTGTCACTGCTGAGCACAGTCACTGTGTGAAGCACTAGCACAGCTCTGTATTTAGAGAGACAGCACAATCTGGACAGGGAGGGGCTTTGTTACTGCTGAGCACAGTCTCAGTGTGAGGCATTAGCACAGCCCCGTATTTAGATAGGCAGCTCAGTCTGTACATGGCAGGGCTGTGTTACTGCTGTTCATAGTCACTGTGTGAGGCCCTAGAAAAGCCCAGTATTTAGACAGGCAGCACCCTCTGGAAAGGGCAGGGCTTTGTTACTGCTGTGCATAGTCACTGTGTTAGGCACTAGCATAGCCATGTATTTAGGTAGACAGCATACTCTGGACAGGGCAGAGCGGTGTTTCTGCTCTGCATAGTGACTGCGTGAGGCACTAGAACAGCCCTGTATTTAGACAGGCAGCTCACTCTGGACAGGGCAGGGCAGTGTTACTGCAGGGCATAGTCACTGTGTGAGGCACTTGCACAACCCTGTATTTAGAGAGGCTGCGCATTCTGGACATGGCAGGGCTGTGTCACTGCTGAGCATAGTCACTGTATGAGGCACTAACACAACCCTGTATTTAGACAGGCAGCACACTCCGGACATGGCAGTGCTGTGTTACTGCTGAGCATAGTCACTGTGTGAGGCACTAGCACTGCCTAGTTTTTAGATTAACACCACACAAATGGACAGGCAGGGCTGTAAGCATTGTTAGCATAGCTCACTCTGTGTGAGTAACTCCTGGCACAGCCCCATTTAGAGAGGCAGCAACACTCCAGACAGGCAGGGCTGTGTTAATGCTGTGCAAAGTCACCCTGTGAGACACTAGTACAGTACTGTATTTCAATTGGTAGCATACTCTATATAGGGCAGGGCTGTGTTACTGATGAGCACTGTCACTGTGTGTGGCACTAGCACAGCCCAGTATTTAGATAGGCAGCTCAGTCTGGACATGGCAGGGCTGTGTTACTGCTGTGGATAGTCACTGTGTGAGGCACTAGCAAAGCCCTGTATTTAGACAGGCAGCACCCTCTGGACAGTGCAGGGCTGTGCTACTGTAGTGCATAGACACTGTGTGAGGCACTAGCGCAGATGTGTAGTTAGACAGGCAGCGCACTCTGGACAGGGCAGGACTCTGTCACTGTTGAGCTTAGTCACTGTGTGAGGCACTAGTACAACCCTGAATTTAGAGAGGCAGTGTACTCTGAACAGGGCATGATTGTGTCAGTGCTGAGCATAGCCACTGTGGGAGGCACTAGCACAGCCCTGCATTTAGACAGGCAGCACACTTTGGACATGGCTGGGCTTTGTTACTGCTGTGCATAGTCACTGTGTGAGGCACTATCAAAGCCATGTGTTTGGATAGGCATCACACTCTGGACACGGCAGGGCTGTGTCACTGTTGAGCCCAGTCACTGTGTGAGGCACTAGCACAGCCCTGTAGTTAGAGAGGCAGCACACTCTACACAGGGTGATGCTGTGTCACTGCTGAGCTTACTGAGTGTTAGAGGCACTAGCACAGCCCTGTATTTAGATAGGCAGCATACTCTGGACAGGGCTAGGCGGTGTCACTGATGAGCACAGTCACTGTGTGAGGCACAAGCGCAGCCCGCTATTTATACAGGCAGTGCCCTCTGGACAGGGCAGGGTTGTGTTACTGCTGTGCATAGTCACAGTGTGAAGCACTAGCACAACCCTGTATTTAGACAAGCAGCACCCTCTGGACAGGACTGGGCTATGTTACTGCTGAGCATAGTCACTGTGAGGAACAAGCACTGCCCTGTATTTAGACAGGCAACGCCCTCTGGACATGGCAGGGTTGTGTTACTGCTGTGTATAGTCACAGTGTACAGCACTAGCTCAACCCTGTATTTAGACAAGCAACACCCTCTGGGACAGGACAGGGCTGTATTACTGCTGAGCATAGTCACAGAGCGAGGCCCTAGCACAGCCCTGTATTTATATAGGCAGCGCACTCTGGAGAGGGCAGGGCTGTGTTAC
This sequence comes from Neoceratodus forsteri, assembly GCA_016271365.2. Taxonomy (NCBI): domain Eukaryota; kingdom Metazoa; phylum Chordata; order Ceratodontiformes; family Ceratodontidae; genus Neoceratodus; species Neoceratodus forsteri. Next base: position 5,017,100 of record CM057449.1, on the reverse strand, counting down.
TGCTGTGCATAGTTACTGAGTTAGGCACTAGCACAGCCCTGTATACAGACAGGCAGCGCACTCTGTACTTGGCATGGCTGTGTTACTACTGCACAAATTCACTGAGTGAAACTCCAGCACAACCCTGTATTTAGACAGGCAGCGCCCTCTGGACAAGACAGGGCTGTGTTACTGCTGAGCATAGTCACTATGTGAGGAACTAGCACAGCTATGTATTTATATAGGCAGCGCACTCTGGACAGGGCGGGTCTGTGTTACTGATGAGCATAGTCACTGTGTGAGGCACTAGCACAGCCCTGTATTTAGATAGGCAGTGCACTCTGGACAGGGCAGAGCTGTGTTACTGCTGAGCATAGTCCCTGTGTGAGGCACTAGCACAGCCCTGTATTTAGACAGGCAGCCCACTCTGAATGGGGCAGGGCTGAGTTAGTGCTCTGCATAGTCCCTGTGTTAGGCACTAGCACAGCCTTGTATTTAGAAAGGCAGCCCACTCTGGACAGGGCAGGGCTGTGTTGCTGCTGATCACAGTCACTGAGTGAGGCACTAGCACAGGCCTGTATTTAGACAGGCAGAGCACTCTAGTCAGGGCAGGGCTGTGTTACTGCTGAGCACAGTCACTGTGTGAGGCACTAGCACAGCCTTGTATTTAAAGAGGCAGCCCACTCTAGACAGGGCAGGGCAGTGTTTCTGCTGAGCTTAGTCACAGTGTGAGGCACTAGCAAAGCCCTCTATTTAGACATGCTGCACTCTCTGGAGAGGGCATGGCTGTGTTACTGTTTAGCATTGTCACTGTGTGATGCACTAGCACAGCCCTCTAATTAGATAGGCAGCACACTCTGGACAGGGCAGGGCAGTGTTACTCCTGTGCATAGTCACTGTGTGAGACACTTGCACAGCCCTATATTTAGATAGCCAGCACACTCTGGACAGGGCAGGGCTGTGTTACTGCTGTGCATAGTCACTGAGTGAGTACTAGCGCCTGCCCCTGTATTTAGACAGGCAGCGCATAACTGACAGTGCATGACTGTGCCATTGCTGAGCATAGTCACTGTGTGAGGCACCAGGAACAGCTCTGCATTTAGAAGGCAGCACACCTGCAGGGAGGACAGGGCAGGGCTGTGTTAAAAGCTGAGCACCTGTCAATGAGAGAGAGGCACGAGCACAGCCCTGTATTTAGAGAGACAGTGCACTCTGGACAGGGCAGGGCTGTCTTACTGCTGAGCACAGTCACTATGTGAGGCACTGGCACTAGACTGTATTTAGATTGGCAGCACACTCTGGACAGGGAAGAGCTGTATTTCTGCTGAGTACAGTCACTGTGTGAAGCACTAGCAGAGCCCTGTGTTTGGATAGGCTGCACACTCTGGAAAGGGCAGGGCTGCATCACTGCTGAGCACAGTCACTGTGTGAGGCACTAGCACTGCCCTGATTTTAGAGAGGCAGCACACTCTGGACAGGTAAGGGTGGTGTTACAGCTCTGGATAGTCACAGTGTGAGGCACTAGCAGTGCCCAGTATATAGACAGACAGCACACTGTGGAGAGAGTGGGGCTGTGTCACTGCTGAGCACATTCACAGTGTGAGACACTAGCACAGCCCTGTATTTAGATAGGCAGCACACTCAGGTCAGGGAGGAGCTGTGTTACTGCTGAGCATAGTCACTGTGTGAGGCTCTAGCGCAGCCATGTGTTTAGGCAGGCAGCGCCTCTGGATAGGGCAGGGCTGTGTTACCGCTATGCATAGTCACTGTGTGAGGCACTAGCGCAGCCCTGTATTTAGAGAGGCAACACACTTTCGACAGGGCAGGGCTGTGTTACTGCTGAGTACAGTCACTGTGTGAGGCACTAGCACAGTCCTGTATTCAGATTGGCAGCAAACTCTGGACTGGGCAGTGTGTGTTACCGCTGAGCACAGTTACTGTGGGTACCTCTGTGCCCCTGCGGTATTTAGCAGCAGGCAGCCTCTGGATAGTGTGGGCTTTATTACTGCTGTGTATAGTCACTGTGAGGCACTATCACAGCACAGTATTTGGACAGGTCACACACTTTTGACAGGACAGGGCTGTGTCACAGCTGAGAACAGTTACTGTGTGAGGCACTAGCACAGCCCTGTATTTAGAGAAGCAGCACACTCGGCACAGGGCGGGGCTATGTCACTGCTGAGCATAGTCACTGTGAGAGGCACTAGCACAGCCCTGTATTTAGACAGGCAGCACACTCTGGAGAGGGTGGGGTGGTTTCACTGCTGAGTACAGTCACTGTGTGAGGCACTAGTGCAGCCCTGTATTTAGACAGGCAGCACCTTCTGCACAGGGCAGCGCTGCGTTACTGCTGTGCAAAATCACAGTGTGAGGCACAAACACAATCCTGTATTTAGACCAGCAGCGCCCTCTGGACAGGACAGGGCTGTGTTACTGCTGAGCATAGACTCTGTTTGAGGCACTAGCACAACACTGTATTTAGAGAGGCAGCGCACTTTGGACATGGCAGGGCCGAGTCACTGCTGAGCATAATCACTGTGTGAGGCACAATCACAGCCCTGTATTTAGAAAGGCAGCGTACTTTGGACAGGGCAGGGCTGTGTTACTGATGTGCAAAGTCACTGTGTGAGGCACTAGCACAGCCCTGTATTTAGGTAGGCAGCTCACTCTGGACAGGGCAGGGCTGTGTTACTGCTGGGCATAGTCACTGTGTGAAGCACTAGCAGAGCCCTGCATTTAGACAGGCAGCGCACAGTCAACAGGACAGGGGCTGTATTACTGCTGAGCATAGTCACTGTGGGAGGCACTAGTACAGCCCTCTATTTAGCGAGGCAGCGTACACTGGAAAGGTCAGGACTGTGTTACTGCTGAGCACAGTCACTGTGTGAGGCACTAGCACAGCCCAGTATTTAGATATGCAGCACACTGCGGACATAGTAGGGCAGTGTTACTGCTGAGCACAGTCACTGTGTGAGGTGCTAGCACTGCCCTCTATTTAGATAGGCAGCACACTCTAGATAGTGCAGAGCTGTGTTACTGCTGAGCATAGTCACTGTGTGAGGCACTAGCACAGCTATGTATTTAGACAGGTAGCACACTCTGGACATGGCAGGGCTGTATTACTTCTGTGCATAATCCCTGTGTGAGGCACTATCACAGCCCTGAATTTAGATAGGCAGCACACTCTAGACAGGGCAGGTATGTGTCACTGTTGAGCACAGTCACTGTGTGAGGCACTAACACAGCCCTGTATTTGGAAAGGACACTCACTCTGGACAGGGAGAAGCTATGTTTCTGCCGAGCACAGTCTCAGTGTGAGGCATTAGCACTACCCTGTATTTAGATAGGCAGCTCAGTCGGGACATGGCAGGGCTGTGGTACTGCTGTGCATAGTCACTGTGTGAGGCACTAGAAAAGTCCAGTATTTAGACAGGCAGCACCCTCTGGACAGGGCAGGGCTGTGTTACTGCTGTGCATAGTCACTGCTTTAGGCACTAGCATAGCCATGTATTTAGATAGACAGCACACTCTGGATAGGGCAGGGCAGTGTTACTGCTATGCATAGTGACTGCGTGAGGCACTAGCACAGCTCTGTATTTAGTTAGGCAGCTTACTCTGGACAGGGCAGGGCTGTGTTACTGCTGTACATAGTTACTGAGTGAGGCACAAGCGCAGTCCTCTATTTAGACAGGCAGCACACTCTGGACAGGGCATGGCTGTGTTACTGCAGTGCATAGTCACTGTGTGAGGCACTTGCACAACCCTGTATGTAGACAGTCAGTGCCCTATGGACAGGACGGGGCAGTTTTACTGCTGAGCATTGTCACTGTGTGAGGCATAAGCACAGCCCTGTTTTTAGAGAGGCAGCGCACTCTGGACAGGGCAGGGCTGTGTCACTGCTGAGCATAGTCACTGTGTGAGGCACTAACACAGCCCTGTATTTAGACAGGCAGCACACTCCGGACAGGGCAGGGCTGTGTTACTGCTGAGCATAGTCACTGTGTTATGCACTAGCACTGCCCTGTATTTAGTTTGACACCACGCTCTGGACTGGGCTGGGCTGTGTTACTGATGTGCATGATTTCGGTGTGAGGCACTAACGCTGCCCTGTATTTAGATAGGCAGCGCACTCTGGACAGGGAAGGCTGTGTTACTTCTTAGCATAGTCACTGTGTGAGGCACTGGCACAGCCCTGTATTTAGACAGGCAGCACACTCTCGACAGGACAGGGCTGTGTTACTGCTGAGCTTAGTCACTCTGTGAGGCACTAGCACAGCCCTGTATTTAGAGAGGCAGCACATTCTGGACAGGGCAGGGGTGTGTTACTGCTGAGCAAAGTCACCATGTGAGACACTAGTACAGTACTGTATTTTGAAAGGCAGCACACTCTGGACAAGTAGGAGCAGTGTTACTGCTGAGCACAGTCGCAGTGTGAGGCATTAGCTCAACCCTGTATTTAGATAGGCAGCTCAGTCTGGACATGGCAGGGCTGTGTTACTGCTGTGCATAGTCACTGTGTGAGGCACTTGTAAAGCCTTGTATTTAGACAGGCAGCACCCTCTGGGCAGGGCAGGGCTGCGTTACTGCAGTGCATAGTCACTGTGTGAGGCACTAGCACAGATCTGTAGTTAGACAGGCAGCGCACTCTGTACAGGGCAGGACTGTGTCACTGTTGAGCTTCGTCACTGTGTGAGGCACTAGGACAACACTGAATTTAGAGAGGCAGCACACCCTGCACAGGGCATGATTGTGTCAGTGCTGAGCATAACCACTGTGGGAGGCACTAGCACAGCCCTGCATTTAGACAGGCAGCACACTTTGGACATGGCAGGGCTTCATTACTGCTGTGCATAGTCACTGTGTGAGGCACTATCAAAGCCCTGTGTTTGGATAGGCAGCACACTCTGGACAAGGCAGGGCTGTGTCACTGTTGAGGCTAGTCTCTGTGTGAGGCACTAGCACAGCACTGTATTTAGAGAGGCAGCACACTTTACACAGGGCGATGCTGTGTCACTGCTGAGCTTAGAGAGGTGTGAGAGGCACTAGCACAGCCCTGTATTTAGATAGGCAGCATACTCTGGACAGGCGGGACTGTGCCACTGCTGAGCACAGTCACTGCTTGAGGCACTAGCACAGCCCTGTATTTAGACAGGCAGCGCCTTCTGGACAGGGCAGGGTTGTGTTACTGCTGTGCATAGTCGCAGTGTGAAGCACTAGCACAACCCTGTATTTAGACAAGCTGCACCCCCTGGAAGGGACAGGGCTGTGTTACTGCTGAGCATAGTCACTGTGTGAGGCACTAGCACTGCCCTGTATTTAGACAGGCAGTGCCCTCTGGACATTGCAGGGTTGTGTTACTGCTGTGCATAGTCACAGTGTGAATCACTAGCTCAACCCTGTGTTTAGACAAGCAGCACCCTCTAGACAGGATGGGGCTATGTTACTGCTGAGCATAGTCTCTTCGTGAGGCCCTAGCACAGCCCTGTATTTATATAGGCAGTGTACTCTGGAGAGGGCAGGGCTGTGTTACTGCTGTGCATAGTTACTGAGTTAGACACTAGCACAGCTCTGTATTTAGACAGGCAGCACACTCTGTACATGGCATGGCTGTGTTACTACTGTGCAAATTCACTGTGTGAGCCTCCAGCACAACCCTGTATTTAGAAAGGCAGCACCCTCTGGACAGGACAGGGCTGTGTTACTGCTGAGCATAGTCACTATGTGAGGCACTAGCACAGCTATGTATTTAGATAGGTAGCGCACTCTGGACAGGGTGGGTCTTTGTTACTGATGAGCATAGTCACTGTGTGAGGCACTAGCACAGCCCTGTATTTAGACAGGCAGCCCTCTCTGGACTGGACAGGGCTGTGTTGCTGCTGAGCACAGTCACTGTGTGAGGCACTAGCACAGCCCTGTATTTAGACCGGCAGCACACTCTCGACATAACAGGTCTGTGTTACTGCTGAGCACAGTCACTTTGTGAGGCACAAGCACAGCCCTGTATTTATAGAGGTAGTGTGCTCTGGACAGGGCAGGGCTGTGTTACTGCTGAGCACAGTCACTGTGTGAGACACAAGAACAGCCCTGTATTTAGATTGGTAGCACACTCTGGAAAGGGCAGGCTGTGTTACTGCTGAGCAGAGTCACTGTGTGAGGCACTAGCACAGCTATGTGTTTAGAGAGGCAACCCACTCTAGACAGGGCAAGACTGTGTTTCTGCTGAGCATAGTCACAGTGTGAGGCACTAGCAAAGCCCTCTATTTAGACAGGCTGCACTCTCTGGAGAGGGCAGGGCTGTGTTACTCCTGTGCATAGTCACTGTGTGAGACACTAGCACAGCCCTGTATTTAGATAGCCAGCGCACTCTGGATAGGGCAGATCTGTGTTACTGCTGTGCATAGTCACTGTGTGAGGCACTAGCACAGATCTGTAGTTAGACAGGCAGCGCACTTTGGACAGGGCAGGACTGTGTCACTGTTGAGCTTAGTCACTGTGTGAGGCACTTGTACAACCCTGAATTTAGAGAGACAGCGCACCCTGCACAGGGCATGATTGTGTCAGTGCTGAGCATAGCCACTGTGGGAGGCACTAGCACAGCCCTGCATTTAGACAGGCAGCACACTTTGGACATGGCAGGGCTTCATTACTGCTGTGCATAGTCACTGTGTGAGGCACTATCAAAGCCCTGTGTTTGGATGGGCAGCACACTCCTGGACAAAGACAGGGCTGTGTCACTGTTGAGCCCAGTCTCTGTGTGAGGCACTAGCACAGCCCTGTATTTAGAGAGGCAGCACACTTTACACAGGGCGATGCTGTGTCACTGCTGAGCTTAGAGAGGGTTGAGAGGCACTAGCACTGCCCTGTATTTAGATAGGCAGCATACTCTGGACAGGCGGGACTGTGCCACTGCTGAGCACAGTCACTGTTTGAGGCACTAGTGCAGCCCTGTATTTAGACAGGCAGCGCCCTCTGGACAGGGCAGGGTCGTGTTACTGCTGTGCATAGTTGCAGTGTGAATCACTAGCTCAACCCTGTGTTTAGACAAGCAGCACCCTCTAGACAGGAGGGGGCCGTGTTACTGCTGAGCATAGTCTCTGAGTGAGGCCCTAGCACAGCCCTGTATTTATATAGGCAGTGCACTCTGGAGAGGGCAGGGCTGTGTTACTGGTGTGCATAGTTACTGAGTTAGACACTTGCGCAGCTCTGTATTTAGACAGGCTGCGCACTCTGTACATGGCATGGCTGTGTTACTACTGTGCAAATTCACTGTGTGAGCCTCCAGCACAACCCTGTATTTAGAAAGGCAGCACCCTCTGGACAGGACAGGGCTGTGTTACTGCTGAGCGTAGTCACTATGTGAGGCTCTAGCACAGCTATGTATTTAGATAGGCAGCGCACTCTGGACAGGGTGGGTCTTTGTTACTGATGAGCATAGTCACTGTGTGAGGCACTAGCATAGCCCTGTATTTAGACAGGCAGCCCACTCTGGACAGGGCAGGGCTGTGTTACTGCTGAGCACAGTCACTGTGTGAGGCACTAGCACAGCTATGTATTTAGAGAGGCAACCCACTCTAGACAGGGCAATGCTGTGTTTCTGCTGAGCATAGTCTCAGTGTGAGGCACTCACTAGCAAAGCCCTCTATTTAGACAGGCTGCACTCTCTGGAGAGGGCACGGCTGTGTTACTGCTGAGCATAGTCACTGCGTGAGGCACTAGCACAGCCCTGTAATTAGATAGGCAGCACACTCTGGACAGGGCAGGGCTGTGTTACTCCTGTGCATAGACACTGTGTGAGACACTAGCACAGCCCTGTATTTAGATATCCAGCACACTCTGGATAGGACAGGGCTGTGTTACTGCTGTGCATAGTCACTGAGTGAGGCACTAGCGCTGCCCTGTATTCAGACAGGCAGCGCACACTGGACAGGGCATGACTGTGTGACTGCTGAGCATAGTCACTGTGTGAGGCACAAGCACTGCCCTGTATTTAGACAGGCAGCGCACTCCAGACAGGGCAGGGCTGTGTTACAGCTGAGCATGGTCACTGAGAGAGGCACGAGTACAGCCCTGTATTTAGAGAGGCAGCACACTCTGGACAGGGCAGGGCTGTGTTACTGCTGAGCACAGTCACTATGTGAGGCACTGGCACTGTACTGTATTTAGATTGTCAGCACTCTGGACAGGAAGGGGCTGTGTTTCTGCTGAGTACAGTCACTGTGTGAAGCACTAGTAGAGCCCTGTGTTTGGATAGGCAGCACACTCTGGACCAGGGCAGGGCTGCATATTGCTGTGAGCACAGTCACTGTGTGAGTGCACTTAGCACAGCCCTGATTTTAGAGAGGCAGGACACTCTTCACAGGGTGGGGCTTTGTCCCGGCTGAGCATAGTCACTGTGTGAAGCAGTAGCACAGCCCTTTATTTAGATAGGCAGCACACTCTGGACAGGAAGGGGTGGTGTTACTGCTCTGGATAGTCACTGTGTGAGGTACTAGCAGTGCCCTGTATTTAGACAGGCAGCACCCTCAGGAGAGGGCTGGGCTGTGTCACTGCTGAGCACATTCACAGTGTGAGGCACTAGCACAGCCCTGTATTTAGATAGGCAGCACACTTTGGTCAGAGAAAAGCTGTGTTACAGCTGAGCATAGTCACTGTTTGAGGCCCTAGAGCAGCCCTGTATTTAGGCAGACAGCGTCTCTGGACAGGGCAGGGCTGTGTTACCGCTGTGCATAGTCACTATTTGAGGCACAAGCACAACCCTCTATTTAGACAGGCAGGGCACTCTAGACAGGACAGGGCTGTGTTACTGCTGAGCATAGTCACTGTGTGAGGCACTAGAGCAGCCCTGTATTTAGAGAGGCAGCACACTTTCGACAGGGCAGGGCTGTGTTACTGCTGAGCACAGTCACTGTGTGAGGCACTAGCACAGCCCTGTATTTTGATAGGCAGCACACTCTGGACTGGGAGGTGCGGTGTCACTGCTGAGTACAGTCACTGTGTGAGGCACTAGCGCAGCCCTGTATTTAGACAGGCAGCGCCCTCTGCACAGGGCAGCACTGCGTTACTGCTGTGCAAAATCACAGTGTGAGGCACTAGCACAACCCTGTATTTAGACCGGCAGTGCCCTCTGGCCAGGATAGGCCAGTGTTACTGCTGAGCATAGTCTCTGTGAGAGGCACTAGCACAGCCCTGTATTTAGAGAGGCAGCGCACTCTGAACATGGCAGGGCCGTGTCACTGCTGAGCATAGTCACAGTGTGAGGCACAAGCACAGCCCTGTATTTAGAAAGGAAGCATACTCTGGACAGGGCAGGGCTGTGTTACTGATGTGCATAGTCACTGTGTGAGGCACTTACACAGCCCTGTATTTAGATAGGCAGCTCACTCTGGACAGGGCAGGGCTGTGTTACTGCTGGGCATAGTCAGTGTGTGAAGCACTAGCTCAGCCCTGTATTTAGACAGGCAGCACACTGTTGACAGGACAGGGCTGTGTTACTGCTGAGCACAGTCACTGTGTGAGGCACTAGCCAGACCTCTATTTAGAGAGGCAGGGCACACTGGAAAGGTCAGGGCTATGTTACTGCTGAGCATAGTCACTGTGTGAGGCACTAGCACAGCCCTGTAGTTAGATATGCAGCACACTGTGGACATGGCAGGGCAGTGTTACTGCTGAGCACATTCACTGCGTGAGGTGCTAGCACAGCCCTGTATTTAGACAGGCAGCACACTCTGGATAGGGCAGAGCTGTGTTACTGCTGAGCATAGTCACTGTGTGAGGGACTAGCACAGCCCTGTATTTAGAGAGGCAGCCCACTCTGGACGGGGCAGATCTGAGTTACTGCTATGCATAGTCCCTGTGTGAGGCACTAGCAGAGCCCTGTATTTAGAAAGGCAGCCCACTCTGGACAGGGCAGGGCAGTGTTGCTGCTGAGCACAGTCACTGAGTGAGGCACTAGCACAGCCCTGTATTTAGACAGGCAGAGCACTCTAGTCAGGGCAGGTCTGTGTTACTGCTGAGCACAGTCACTGTGTGAGGCACTAGCACAGCCTTGTATTTAAAGAGGCAGCCCACTCTAGACAGGGCAATGCAGTGTTTCTGCTGAGCATAGTCACAGTGTGAGGCATTAGCAAAGCCCTCTATTTAGACATGCTGCACTCCCTGGAGAGGGCATGGCTGTGTTACTGTTTAGCCTAGTCACTGCGTGATGCACTAGCTCAGCCGTCTAATTAGATAGGCAGCACACTCTGGACAGGGCAGGGCAGTGTTACTCCTGTGCATAGTCACTGTGTGAGACACTTACACAGCCCTATATTTAGATAGCCAGCGCACTCTGGAAAGGGCAGGGCTGTGTTACTGCTGTGCATAGTCACTGAGTGAGGCACTAGCTCTGCCCTGTATTTAGACAGGCAGCGCACACTGGACAGTACATGACTGTGTCACTGCTGAGCATAGTCACTGTGTGAGGCACCGGAACAGCCCTGCATTTAGAAAGGCAGCACACTCCAGACAGGACACGGCAGGGCTGTGTTACAGCTGAGCACGGTCAATGAGAGAGGCTTGAGCACAGCCCTGTATTTAGAGAGACAGTGCACTCTGGACAGGGCAGGGCTGTCTTACTGCTGAGCACAGTCACTATGTGAGGCACTGGCACTGTACTGTATTTAGACTGGCAGCACACTCTGGACAGGGAAGGGCTGTGTTTCTGCTGAGTACAGTCACTGTGTGACGCACTAGTAGAGCCCTGTGTTTGGATAGGCAGCACACTCTGGACAGGGCAGGGCTGCATCACTGCTGAGCACAGTCACTGTGTGAGGCACTAGCACAGCCCTGATTTTAGAGAGACAGCACACTATTCACAGGGCAGGGCTGTGTCCCGGCTGAGCATAGTCACTGTGTGAGGCACTAGCACAGCCCTGTATTTAGAAAGGCAGCACATTCTGGACAGGGCAGGACTGTGTCCCCGCTGAGCATAGTCACAGTGTGAGGCACTAGCACAGCCCTGTATTTAGATAGGCAGCACACTCTGGACAGGTAAGGGTGGTGTTACAGCTCTGGATAGTCTCAGTGTGAGGCACTAGCAGTGCCCAGTATTTAGACAGGTAGCACACTCTGGAGAGGGCGGGGCTGTGTCACTGCTTTGCACATTCACAGTGTGAGACACTAGCACAGCCCTGTATTTAGATAGGCAGCACACTCAGGTCAGGGAGGAGCTGTGTTACTGCTAATCATAGTCACTGTGTGAGGCTGTAGCGCAGCCCTGTATTTAGGCAGGCTGCACCTCTGGACAGGGCAGGGTTGTGCTGCCGCTGTGCATAGTCACTGTGTGAGGCACGAGCGCAGCCCTGAATTTAGAGAGGCAGCACACTTTCGACAGTGCAGGGCTGTGTTATTGCTGAGCACAGTCACTGTGTGAGGCACTAGCACAGTCCTGTATTTAGATTGGCAGCAAACTCTGGACTGGGCAGTGCTGTGTTACCGCTGCGCACAGTTACTGTGTGAGGCACTCGCGCAGCCCTGTATTTAGGCAGGCAGCGCCTCTGGACAGGGCAGGGCTTCGTTACTGCTGTGCATAGTCACTGTGTGACGCACTATCACAGCACTGTAATTGGATAGGTCACACACTTTCGACAGGACAGGGCTGTGTCACAGCTGAGAACAGTCACTGTGTGAGGCACTAGCACAGCCCTGTATTTAGACAGGCAGCGCCCTCTGCACAGGGCAGCACTGCCTTACTGCTGTACAAAATCACAGTGTGAGGCAGTAACACAATCCTGTATTTAGACCGGCAGCACCCTCTGGACAGGACAGGGCTGTGTTACTGCTGAGCATAGACTCTGTGTGAGGCACTAGCACAGCCTGTATTTAGAGAGGCAGCGCACTCTGGACATGGCAGGGCCGTGTCAGTGCTGAGCATAGTCACTGTGTGAGGCACAATCACAGTTCTGTATTTAGAAAGGCAGTGTACTTTGGACAGGGCAGGGCTGTGTTACTGATGTGCATAGTCACTGTGTGAGGCACTAGCTTAGCCCTGTATTTAGGTAGGCAGCTCACTCTGGACAGGGCAGGGCTGTGTTACTGCTGGGCATAGTCACTGTGTGAGGCACTAGCACAGCTCTGCATTTAGACAGGCAGCGCACAGTCGACAGGACAGGGCTGCACTACTGCTGAGCTTAGTCACTGTGGGAGGCACTAGTACAGCCCTCTATTTAGCGAGGCAGCACACACTGGAAAGGTCAGGGCTGTGTTACTGCTGAGCACAGTCACTGTGTGAGGCACTAGCACAGCCCTGTATTTAGATATGCAGCACACTGCAGACATAGCAGGGCAGTGTTACTGCTGAGCACAGTCACTGTGTGAGGCACTAGCACAGCCCTGTATTTAGACAGGTAGCACACTCTGGACAAGGCAGGGCTGTATTACTTCTGTGCATAGTCCCTGTGTGAGGCACTATCACAACCCTGAATTTAGATAGGCAGCACACTCTAGACAGGGCAGGTCTGTGTCACTGTTGAGCACAGTCACTTTGTGAGGCACTAGCACAGCCCTGTGTTTTGAAAGGACGCTCACTCTGGACAGGGAGAGGCTGTGTTTTTGCTGAGCACAGTCTCAGTGTGAGGCATTAGCACAGCCCTGTATTTAGATAGGTAGCTCAGTCTGGACATGGCATTGCTGTGTTACTGCTGTGCATAGTCACTGTGTGAGGCACAAGAAAAGTCCAGTATTTAGACAGGCAGCACTCTCTGGACAGGGCAGGGCTGTGTTACTGCTGTGCATAGTCACTGCATTAGGCACTAGCATAGCCATGTATTTAGATTGACAGCACACTCTGGACAGGGCAGGGCGGTGTTACTGCTCTGCATAGTGACTGCATGAGGCACTAGCACAGCCCTGTATTTAGATAGGCAGCTTGCTCTGGACAGGGCAGGGCTGTGTTACTGCTGTGCATAGTCACTGAGTGAGGCACAAGTGCAGCCCTCTATTTAGACAGGCAGCACACTCTGGACAGGGCATGGCTGTGTTACTGCAGTGCATAGTCACTGTGTGAGGCACTTGCACACCCCTGTATGTAGACAGTCAGTGCCCTCTGGACAGGACGGGGCAGTGTTACTGCTGGAGCATTGTCACTGTGTGAGGCACTAGCACAGCCCTGTTTTTAGAGAGGCAGCGCACGCTGGACAGGGCAGGGCTGTGTCACTGCTGAGCTTAGTCGCTGTGTGAGACACTAACACAGCCCTGTATTTAGACAGGTAGCACACTACGGACAGGGCAGTGCTGTGTTACTGCTGAGCATAGTCACTGTGTGAGGCACTTGCACAACCCTGTATGTAGACAGTCAGCGCCCTCTGTACAGGACGGGGCAGTGTTACTGCTGAGCATTGTCACTGTGTGAGGCACTAGCACAGCCCTGTTTTTAGAGAGGCAGCGCACTCTGGACAGGGCAGGGCTGTGTCACTGCTGAGCATAGTCGCTGTGTGAGACACTAACACAGCCCTGTATTTAGACAGGTAGCACACTACGGACAGGGCAGGGCTGTGTTACTGCTGAGCATAGTCACTGTGTTATGCACTAGCACTGCCCTGTATTTAATTTGACACCACACTCTGGACTGGGCTGGGCTGTGTTACTGATGTGCATGGTTACGGTGTGAGGCACTAGCGCAGACCTGTATTTAGATAGGCAGTGCACTCTGGACAGGGAAGGCTGTGTTACTTCTGAGCATAGTCACTGTGTGAGGCACTGACACAGCCCTCTATTTAGACAGGCACACTCTCGATATAGACAGGGGTTGTGTTACTGCTGAGCATAGTCACTCTGTGAGGCACTAGCACAGCCCTGTATTTAGACAGGCACATATTCTGACAGGACAGGGTTGTGTGTTACTGCTGAGCATAGTCACTGTGTGAGGCACTGCACAGTCCCTGTATTTAGACAGGCAGCACGCCTCGACAGAACAGGGCTGGAAGTTACTAGAGCATAGTCACTGTGAGGCACTAGCACAGCCTCTGTATTTAGAGAGGCAGCACATTCTGGACAGGGCAGGTCTGTGTTACTGCTGAGCAAAGTCACCATGTGAGACACTAGCACAGCACTGTATTTAGATTGGTAGCATGCTCTGGGTAGGGCAGGGCTGTGTTACTGCTGAGCAGAGTCACTGTGTGAGGCACTAGCACACCCCTGTATTTTGAAAGGCAGCACACTCTGGACAAGTAGGAGCAGTGTTACTGCTGAGCACAGTCACAGTGTGAGGCATTAGCACAGCCCTGTATTTAGATAGGCAGCTCAGTCTGGACATGGCAGGGCTGTGTTACTGCTGTGCATAGTCACTGTGTGAGGCACTCAGTAAAGCCCTGTGTGGTTTAGACAGGCAGCATTCCTCCTGGACAGGGCAGGGCTGCGTTACTGCAGTGCATAGTCACTGTGTGAGGCACTAGCGCAGATCTGTAGTTAGACAGGCAGTGCACTCTTGTACAGGGCAGGACTGTGTCACTGTTGAGTTTAGTCAATCAATCAAATCAATCAATCAATCAATCAGAAATCTTTATTTAATCAGCGAAGATCATTGAGCATAGCTCTATTTATAAGATGGAAATGAGTGTCAAAATGTGCAAGTGTTACATTGACAAGGGTAGCATAAACAGTAATACAAATGACAGGGGTAACATAAACATTCATACAATGACATAAGTGCTAATTTATATAACAATATACATATGTACAAGGCACATTAAACTTTTAATCTGTGAGACAGTAGGTAATGGGGCACACTTAGGAGTAATATGTGGATTATAGGACATAGCAGGTATTTGAGGGGAATCTTGGGACTGAAACGGGAGTTTTGACAGCATATAGGAACACGGGGGGGTAGGGGCCGGGGTTTAGGCCTTGTGGAAGCAGTTGCAGAGTTCTGGTATAGGGTGAATAATCTTTGAGGATATTAATGGTAGGAGGTTATTTAGCTCATGGTTTTTGGAGTGAATTCCAAACAATTGCTAGTGAGTAGCTGATAGCAGCCTCCCAAACTGGGTGCGACATTGGGGACCTTAAGAATGATATTAGGGCAGGACTGTGTCACTAAGTTGAGTTTGAGTCAATCAATCAAATCAATCAATCAATCAATCAAAAAATCTTTATTTAATCAGGCGGAAGATCATTGAGCATAAAGCTCATTTACAAGATGGAAATGAGTGGTCAAAAAGTGCAAGTGTTATTACATTGACAAGGGTAGCATAAACAGTAATACAATGACAGTGTAATATAAATATTAATACAATGACATAGTGTAATATATATAATATACATGTACAAGGCACATTAAACTTTTAATCTGTGAGACAGTAGGTAATGGGCACATCTAGAGTAATATGTAGATTATAGGACATAGCAGGCATTTTGAGGGTGAATTTGGGACTGGAAACGGAGTTTTGACAGCATATAGGAACACGGGGGGCAGGTAGGGCGGTTTAGGCCTCTGAGGAAGCAGTTGCAGAGTTCCGGGCATAGGGTGGTGAATAATCTTTGAAGGATATTAAGGGTAGGAGGTTATTTAGCTTCATGGTTTTTTGGAGTGAATTTCAAACAATTGCTAGTGAGTAGTTGATAGCAGCCCTCCCAAACTGGGTGCAGACATTGGGGACCTTAAGAATGATAATTTTGCTGATCTCAGGTTTTAGTGCGGCTCGAAATAATTTGAGTAAACAGTCTGGAGATATAGGTAGGTAGCTTGCCTGATAAGGCTTTGAATATCCAAATTGCAGCATTCCTATTTCTTCTGTGTTGTAATGATGTCCAATTAACTGCCTTATAAAGGGAGCAATGATGGTTGCTGAAGGGAAGGTCAGTAATGAATCTGATGGACCTGTGGTATAGGGTGTCCAGTTTATTTAAGAGGGGGAGTGAACAATGTCCCTACAGAAAGTCAGCATAGTCAATGAGGGATAGGAATGAAACTTGGATTAATCTTTTTTTGGAGTCTCTGTTGAGGTAGTGCTTTATTCTAAAAAATAAACAAAGCCTTTTTCTCAGTTTCTTTAGTAGCTCCTCAATATGGACAGAATAGTCAAACGTTATCAATCCAGACTCCAAGGTATTTGAAGTTATCAACGAATTCCAGCTTCTCTTCCAAGTAAGGTGGTTAGTTGTAGGGTGGTGGATGGTGGGTAGTGGCAGAGCAACTCTTTGAGGTAAAGAACATAGCTTTTGTTTTTTTGGCGATTTAGAAGTAGTTTTTATCCAGTAGGTTGTGTTGTAGGATGGAAAATTCAGATTGTAGTAGTTCACATGCTTTAGATAATGAAGGATTGCTAATATATAATAAGGCAGTATCATCAGCAAACAGATGGATGTTGGATTGAGTGAGGTTAGCATCAATATTATTAATATAGATGGCAAAGAGGATGGGGGCCAAGAATAGAGCCTTGCAGCACACCTTTTAACAGTGGTTTTAAGGTGGATAGGTAGATTCCATTTTTACCAGTCTGTGATCTATCTGGTAGATAGCACTTGAACCAATTGAGTGAAGGGAAATCCAACCCTAGTGAGCCAAGGGAGGTGATTAATGACTCATGATCCACTGTGTCAATGCTTTGCTCAAATCCAGGAACACAGCACAGGTATTGTTCTTCTTATCCATAGCAATCTGCCAGTCATTGGTTACTTTGGTTAGGGCCGAAATGGTGCTATGCCTTGATCTAAATCTTGATTGTGCTGTATTTAGGAGGTTATTGTTATCCAGGTAGTCCCTTAATTGTGAGTTTACTAACTTCTTTGAAAGCATCTTGGATAGAACTGATAGGATGGAAATGGGCCTGTAATTGTTGAGGTCCATGGGATCACCAGATTTGATAAAGGAACTATTTGAGATGTTTTCCTACAAGTGGAGGGAATGGATCCAGTGGTGAGAGAAAGATTGAAGAGATGAGTGAGGGGTCAGATAAGACTTGAGATGCAATCTTGAGGAAGTAGGGGTCTAGGAGTCTGTACCTGCACTCTTAGAAGTATCTAAATTGGAGAGGAGATCTTCCACTTCTTTCAAGGATATTGGGTTGAAGGAGAAGGTTGATGTACTTTTTGTGCAGGTGGATTGAAGGTTCGAGGAAGCTCTCAGGAGATTTGCAGGTGAAGAGTCAAATGCTAGTCCAGCTGTGTGAAGTGGTCATTGAAGGTATTTAGGATTTCTTGTTTGTCCGTAATTTCTGTGTTATTTTGTAGCAGTTTGCAGGTTAAGGCAGGAGTAGAGTTTTGCTCCAAGATACCCTTTATAGTTCCCAGAGCCTGGTTGGGTTATTATAGGAGGAAAATTCAATTCAGCTCTATAATAGGCAGCTTTGGCAGATCTTTATTTGTGTTGTGATATGAGTTTCTTTGCTTTTCTGAAATTTATCCAGTCTCTGGAATCCTTAGTTTTTCTTGCCTTTTTCCACAGTTTGTCTCTGGTTAGCAAGGCTGTTTTAAGATCAGTGGTGAACCAGGGGCAGGACCTTGCTTTAGTTCTGATATTGGTGAATGGTGCATGAATATTGAGAGCATTAGTGATAATGTCCTTTTGGATCTGGAGCTGTTTCCACTGAGGTTGTAAGGTAGAAATCTTGCCCATATATTGAGATTTACTCAGGTCATGGAGGTAAACTCTGGTATGTTGGAACTTCTTTTGACCTTTTGAGGACAAATTCAGCAGGGTTGGGTGGTTTGATGAAGATCTTATGCCAGCATAAGGGACAAATGGTCACTTACATCATTCGGTAGTACTGCATCGATATATGGGAGGCTTGTTTACCAACATAATATCCAGGAGTGAGCTGTTGCTAGAATTTTTTAGGTTAACCCTGGTTGGTCTTTAATTAGCTGCAAAGCCATAGGTGTCACAAAAGGTTACCAATGGAGCAGATGCATTAGATAGCCAGTTTAAATTCAAATCACCAGGATGATGATGGTATCTTCAGGGCCTAGATTGGTTATTGACCCCAGGTGAGATAGTAATTTGAGGCCTGCTGAGGGGGCCTATAGCAGCCAATGAATTTAAATGAAAGATGTTAGGAAGGGATATTTTGATTGAGCAAACATTCAAATTCCTTTGGTCTGATGTGTTGATGAGGCAGGTAGCAGGAGATGGTGTCTCTTCAATGTATATGGCCACCCCACCACCCCTGGAAGGGGCGATCTGCTTCTGAAGAGCTGATAGTTGGTAAGGTTTACAACACTGTCTTGGTCGAAGGTCTGGAGCCAAGATTCAGAGATGACTAGAGAAAGTCAGGCAGGGTATGTGCCACCCAGGCCTGTATTACAGAGAATTTTTAAGAGGCTGCAGGCATTGAAGTGTAGGAAGCTTAGCCATTTATAGAGGATAGATCAGCAGGGAAAATAAACTTCAATGGGGGAGGATTTATTTCAATGGTACCAAAACAGATCAGAAGGTAGAAGATTAATTTGAGGAGGGCACCAAGGACAGGATAGTGAGTGGTCAGAGCCGTTTCCTCCCAAACCTGGGCGCCTGCTGTGAGATGTGAGGATGGTGCTGGTATATAGGTGCTAATTTTATCATAGCATAATAATTTAATGGACAGGCATAGTGGGTTAATAAAAGCCATGCATACAAGTAAGGTGCAAGGCTGTGCTGAATTGTTAATGTGGCTTATGTGGGATATCCCAGAGGTTGCATTGTAAACGTGGTTCGGGGTGAATAAGGAATCCGTGGTTGGCCATTGTGGATGGCAGAAGTGGGCAGGACATATTAACTGAGCGTTTATCTTGACACTGGGCATAACATTAATATCATAAGGGATTGGGTGAGATGCGAGGCACAGGAGCAAAAGGAAGTAGTATTGTGGAGGTTAGGTATGGGTTAAGGGAGAAAGGGAAAGGGATGTGGGCGTGGATTAAGAAATGGTGGGAGAAAGTGTATAAAAGGAATCAACCAAGAGGTCACTGTGAGGCACTAGTACAACCCTGAATTTAGAGAGGCAGCGCACCCTGCACAGGGCGTGATTGTGTCAGTGCTGAGCATAGCCACTGTGGGAGGCACCAGCACAGCCCTGCATTTAGATAGGCAGCACACTTTGGACATGGCAGGGCTTCATGACTGCTGTGCATAGTCACTAAGAGTGGCACTATCAAAGCCCTGTGTTTGGATAGGCAGCACACTCTGGACAAGGCAGGGCTGTGTCACTGTTGAGCCCAGTCTCTGTGTGAGGCACTAGCACAGCCCTGTATTTAGAGATGCAGCACACTCTACACAGGGCGATGCTGTGTCACTGCTGAGCTTAGAGAGTGTGTGAGGCACTAGCACTGCCCTGTATTTAGATAGGCAGCATACTCTGGACAGGGCGGGACTGTGCCACTGCTGAGCACAGTCACTGTTTGAGGCACTAGCGCAGCCCTGTATTTAGACAGGCAGCGCCCTCTGGACAGGGAAGGGTTGTGTTACTGCTGTGCATAGTCACAGTGTGAATCACTAGCTCAACCCTGTGTTTAGACAAGCAGCACCCTCTAGACAGGACGGGGCTGTGTTACTGCTGAGCATAGTCACTGAGTGAGGCCCTAGCACAGCCCTGTATTTATATAGGCAGTGCACTCTGGAGAGGGCAGGGCTGTGTTACTGCTGTGCATAGTTACTGAGTTAGGCACTAGCGCAGCTCTGTATTTAGACAGGCAGCGCACTCTGTACATGGCATGGCTGTGTTACTACTGTGCAAATTCACTGTGTGAGCCCAGTACAACCCTGTATTTAGAAGGCAGCACCTTCTGGACAGGACAGGGCTGTGTTACTCATGAGTGCCAGTCACTATGTGAGGCACTAGCACAGCCATGTATTAGATAGGCAGCACACTCTGGACAGGGTGGGTCTGTGTTACTGATGAGCATAGTCACTCTGTGAGGCACTAGCACAGCCCTGTATTTAGACAGGCAGCCCACTCTGGACGGGGCAGGCTGTGTTACTGCTATGCATAGTCCCTGTGAGAGGCACTAGCACAGCCCTGAATTTAGAAAGGTACACCACTCTGGACTGGGCAGGGCTGTGTGGCTGCTGAGCACAGTCACTGAGTGAGGCACTAGAACAGCCCTTTATTTAGACAGGCAGAGCACTCTAGTCAGGGCAGGGCTGTGTTACTGCTGAGCACAGTCACAGTGTGAGGCACTAGCACAGCTATGTATTTAGAGAGGCAGCCCACTCTAGACAGGGCAAGGCTGTGTTTCTGCTGAGCCTGTCACAGTGTGAGGCACTAGCAAAGCCCTCTATTTAGACAGGCTGCACTCTCTGGAGCGGGCAGGGCTGTGTTACTGCTGGGCATAGTCACTGCGTGAGGCACTAGCACAGCCCTGTAATTAGATAGGCAGCACTCTCTGGACAGAGCAGGGCTGTGTTACTCCTGTGCATAGTCACTGTGTGAGACACTAGCACAGCCCTGTATTTAGATAGCCAGCGCACTTTGGACAGGGCAGGGCTGTGTTACTGCTGTGCATAGTCACTGAGTGAGGCACTAGCACAGCCCTGCATTTAGAAAGGCAGCACACTCCAGACAGGGCAGGGCTGTGTTACAGCTGAGCTTGGTCACAGAGAGAGGCATGAGCACAGCCCTATATTTAGAGAGGCAGCGCACTCTGGACAGGGCAGGGCTGTGTTACTGCTGAGCACAGTCACTATGTGAGGCACTGGCACTGTACTGTATTTAGATTGGCAGCACACTCTGGACAGGGAAGTGCTGTGTTTCTGCTGAGTACAGTCACTGTGTGAAGCACTAGTAGAGCCCTGTGTTTGGATAGGCCGAACACTCTGGACAGGGCAGGGCTGCATCATTGCTGAGCACAGTCACAGTGTGAGGCACTAGCACAGCCCTGATTTTAGAGAGGCAGGACACTCTTCACAGGGTGGGGCTTTGTCCCGGCTGAGCATAGTCACTGTGTGAAGCAGTAGCACAGCCCTGTATTTAGATAGGCAGCACACTCTGGACAGGGAGGGGTGGTGTTACTGCTCTGGATAGTCACTGTGTGAGGCACTAGCAGTGCCCTGTATTTAGACAGGCAGCACACTCAGGAGAGAGCTGGGCTGTGTCACTGCTGAGCACATTCACAGTGTGAGGCACTAACACAGCCCTGTATTTAGATAGGCAGCACACTTTGGTCAGAGAAAAGCTATGTTACAGCTGAGCATAGTCCATGTGTGAGGCTCTAGCGCAGCCCTGTATTTAGGCAGGCAGCGCCTCTGGACAAGGCAGGGCTGTTACCGCTGTGCATAGTCACTATTTGAGGCACAAGCACAACGCTCTATTTAGACAGGCAGGGCACTCTGGAGAGGACAGGGCTGTGTTACTGCTGTGCATAGTTACTGAGTTAGGCACTAGCACAACCCTGTATTACACAGGCAGCACACTCTGTACATGGCATGGCTGTGTTACTACTGTGCAAATTCACTGTGTGAGACTCAAGCACAACCCTAAATTTAGAAAGGCAGCACCCTCTAGACAGGACAGGGCTGTGTTACTGCTGAGCATAGTCACTATGTGAGGCACTAGCACAGCTATGTATTTAGATAGGCAGTGCACTCTGGACAGGGCAGGGCTGTGTTACTGCTGAGCATAGTCACTGTGTGAGGCACTAGCACAGCCCTGCATTTAGAAAGGCAGCAAACTCTGGGGAGGGCAGGGCTGTGTTACTGCTGAGCATAATCACTGCGTGAAGCACTGGCACAGCCCTGTATTTAGATTGGCAGCACACTCTGGACAGGGAAGGGCTGTGTTTCAGCTGAGTACAGTCACTGTGTGAAGCACTAGTAGAGCCCTGTGTTTGGATAGGCAGAACACTCTGGACAGGGCAGGGCTGCATCATTGCTGAGCACAGTCACTGTGTGAGACACTAGCACAGCCCTGATTTTAGAGAGGCAGGACACTCTTCACAGGGTGGGGCTGCGTCACTGCTGAGCACAGTCACTGTGTGAGGCAGTAGCACAGCCCTGTATTTTGATAGGCAGCACACTCTGGACAGGGAGGGGAGGTGTTACTGCTCTGGATAGTCACTGTGTGAGGCACTAGCAGTGCCCTGTATTTAGACAGGCAGCACACTCAGGAGAGGGCTGGGCTGTGTCACTGCTGAGCACATTCACAGTGTGAGGCACTAGCGCAGCCCTGTATTTAGGCAGGCAGCCCCTCTGGACAGGGCAGGGCTGTGTTACCGCTGTGCATAGTCACTATTTGAGGCACAAGCACAACCCTCTATTTAGACAGGCAGGGCACTCTAGACAGGACAGGGCTGTGTTACTGCTGAGCATAGTCACTGTGTGAGGCACTAGAGCAGCCCTGTATTTAGAGAGGCAGCACACTTTTGAAAGGGCAGGGCTGTGTTTCTGCTGAGCACAGTCACTGTGTGAGGCACTAGCACAGTCCTGTATTTAGATTGGCAGCAAACTCCAGACAGGGCAGGGCTGTGTTACTGCTGAGCACAGTTACTGTGTGAGGCACTAGCGCAGCCCTGTATTTAGGTAGGCAGTGCCTCTGGACAGGGCAGGGCTTCGTTACTGCTGTGCATAGTCACTGTGAGAGGCACTAGCACAGCCCTGTATTTTGATCGGCAGCACACTCTGGACTGGGTGGTGTGGTGTCACTGCTGAGTACAGTCACTGTATGAGGCACCAGCGCAGCCCTGTATTTAGACAGGCAGCGCCCTCTGCACAGGGCAGCGCTGCGTTACTGCTGTGCAAAATCACAGTGTGAGGCAGTAGCACAACCCTGTATTTAGACCGACAGTGCCCTCTGTCCAGGATAGGCCTGTATTACTGCTGAGCATAGTCTCTGTGAGAGGCAGTAGAACAGCCCTGTATTTAGAGAGGCAGCACACTCTGGACATGGCAGGGCCATGTCCCTGCTGAGCATAGTCACTGTGTGAGGCACAAGCACAGCCCTGTATTTAGAAAGGCAGCGTACTCTGGACAGGGCTGGGCTGTGTTACTGATGTGCATAGTCACTGTGTGAGGCACTAGCACAGCCCTGTATTTAAATAGGCAGCTCACTCTGGACAGGGCAGGGCTGTGTTACTGCTGAGCATAGTCACTGTGTGAGGCACTGGCTCAGCCCTGTATTTAGACAGGCAGCGCACTGTCGACAAGATAGGGTTGTGTTACTGCTTAGCATAGTCACTGTGTAAGGCACTAGCCCAGCCCTTTATTTAGAGATGCAGCGCACACTGGAAAGGTCAGGGCTGTGTTACTGCTGAGCACAGTCACTGTGTGAGGCACTAGCTCAGCCCTGTATTTAGATATGCAGCACACTGTGGAAATGGCCGGGCAGTGTTACTGCTGAGCACAGTCACTGTGAGAGGCATTAGCACAGCCCTGTATTTAGACATGCAGCACACTCCGGACAGGGCAGGGCTGTGTTACTGCTGAGCACAGTCACTGTGAGAGATGATAGCACAGCCCTGTATTTAGATTGGCAGCCACTCTGGATAGGGCAGAGCTGTGTTACTGCTGAGCATAGTCTTTGTGTGAGGCACTAGCGCAGCCCAGTATTTAGATCGGCAGCACACTCTGGACAGGGCAGGGTAGAGTTACTGCTGTGCATAGTCACTGTGTGAGGCACTAGCGCAGCCCTGTATTTAGATAGGCAGCACACTCTGAACAGGGTGGGGAAGTGTCACTGTTGAGCACATTCACTGTGTGAGGCACTAGCACAGTCCTGTGTTTAGATAGACTGCACACTATGGACAGGGTGGGGCTGTGTCACTGCTTAGCACAGTCACTGTGTGAAACACTAGCACAGCCCTGTATTTAGATAGGAGGCACACTGTGATCAGGGAGGATCTGTGTTACAGCTGAGCATAGTCATTGTGTGGGCACTAGCGCAGCCCTGTATTTAGACAGGAAGCACCCTCCGGACAGGCAGGACTTTGTTACTCTGTGCATAGTCACTATGTGAGGCACTAGCACAACCGTGTATTTAGACATGCAGCGCCCTCTAGACAGTACAGGGCTGTGTAACTGCTGAGTATAGTCACTGTGTGAGGCACTAGCACAGCCCTGCATTTAGACAGGCAGCACACTTTGGACATGGCAGGGCTTTGTTACTGCTGTGCATAGTCAATGTGTGAGGCACAATCACAGCCCTATGTTTGTATAGACAGCACACTCTGAACAAGGCAGAGCTGTGTCACTGTTGAGCCCAGTCACTGTTTGAAGCACTAGCACAGCCCTCTATTTAGAGAGGCGGCACACTCTACACAGGGCGATGCTGTGTCACTGCTGAGCTTAGTGAGTGTGAGAGGCACTAGCACAGACCTGTATTTAGATAGGCTGCATACTCTGGACAGGGCGGTGCTGTGTCACTGCTGAGCGAAGTCTCTGTGTGAGGCACTAGCGCAGCCCTGTATTTAGACAGGCAGTGCCCTCTGGACATGGCTGGGATGTTTTACTGCTGTGCATAGTCACAGTGTGAAGCACTAGCACAACCCTGTATTTAGACAAGCAGCACCCTCTGGACAGGACAGGGCTGTGTTACTGCTGAGCATAGTCACTGAGCGAGGCCCTAGCACAGCAATGTATTTATATAGGCAGTGCACTCTGGAGAGGGCAGGGCTGTGTTACTACTGTGCATAGTTACTTTGTTAGGCACTAGCACAGCCCTATATTTAGACCGGCAGCCAGGCAGCGCACTCTGTACATGGCATGGCTGTGTTACTACTGTGCAAATTCACTGTGTGAGACTCCAGCACAATCCTGTATTTAGACAAGCAGCGCCCTCTGGACAGGACAGGGCTGTGTTACTGCTGAGTATAGTCACTATGTGAGGCACTAGCACAGCTATGTATTTAGATAGGCAGCGCACTCTGGACAGGGCGGGTCTGTGTTACTGATGAGCATAGTCACTCTGTGAGGCACTAGCACAGCCCTGTATTTAGATAGGCAGTGCACTCTGGACAGGGCAGGGCTGTGTTACTGCTGAGCATAGTCACTGTGTGAGGCACTAGCTCAGCCCTGTATTTAGACAGGCTGCCCACTCTGGACTGGGCAGGGCTGTGTTGCTGCTGAACACGGTCATTTAGTGAGGCACTAGCACAGCCCTGAATTTAGACAGGCAGAGCACTCTAGTTAGGGCAGGGCTGTGTTACTGCTGAGCACAGTCACTGTGTGAGGCACTAGCACAGCCTTGTATTTAGAGAGGCAGCCCACTCTAGACAGGGCAAGGCTGTGTTTCTGCTGAGCATAGTCACAGTGTGAGGCACTAGCAAAGCCCTCTATTTAGACAGGCTGCACTCTCTGGAGAGGGCAGGGCTGTGCTACTGCTGAGCATAGTCACGCGTGAGGCACCAGCACAGCCCTGTAATTAGATAGGCAGCACACTCAAACAGGGCAGGGCTGTGTTACTCCTGTGCATAGTCACTGTGTGAGACACTAGCACAGCCCTGTATTTAGATAGCCAGCGCACTCTGGACAGGGCAGGGCAGTGTTAGTGCTGTGCATAGTCACTGAGTGAGGCACTAGCACTGCCTTGTATTTAGTCAGGCAGCGCACACTGGAGAGGGCTTGACTGTGTCACTGCTGAGCATAGTCACTGTGTGAGGCACTTGCACAGCCCTGCATTTTGATAGTAGCACACTCCAGACAGGGCAGGGCAGTGTTACAGCTGAGCATGGTCACTGAGAGAGGCACGAGCACAGCCCTGTATTTAGAGAGGCAGCGACTCTGGACTTGGCAGGGCTGTGTTACTGCTGAGCACAGTCACTGTGTGAGGCACCAACACAGTCCTGTAATTAGATTGGCAGCAAACTCTGGACAGGGCAGGGCTGTGTTACCGCTGAGCACAGTTACTGTGTGAGGCACTAGTGCAGCCCTGTATTTAGGCAGGCAGTGCCTCTGGACAGGGCAGGACTTCATTACTGATGTGCATAGTCACTGTGAGAGGCACTAGCACAGCCCTGTATTTAGATAGGCAGCACACTCTGGACTGGGAGGTGTGGTATCACTGCTGAGTACAGTCACTGTGTGAGGCAGTAGCGCAGCCCTGTATTTAGACAGGCAGCACCCTCTGAACAGGGCAGCGCCATGCTACTGCTGTGCAAAATCACAGTGTAAGGCACTAGCACAACCCTGTATTTAGACCGACAGTGCCCTCTGGCCAGGATAGGCCTGTATTACTGCTGAGCATAGTCACTGTGTGAGGCACTAGCTCTGCCCTGTATTTAGACAGACATCGCCCTCTGGAGAGGGCAGGGCTGTGTTACTGCTGTGAATAGTTACTTTGTTAGGCACTAGCGCAGCCCTATATGTTGACAGGCAGCGCACTCTGTACATGGCATGGCTGTGTTACTACTGTGCAAATTCACTTTGTGAGACTCCAGCACAACCCTGTATTTAGACACTCAGCACCCTCTGGACAGGACAGGGCTGTGTTACTGCTGAGTATAGTCACTATGTGAGGCACTAGCACAGCTATGTATTTAAATAGGCAGCGCACTCTGGACTGGGCGGGTCTGTGTTACTGATGAGCATAGTCATTGTGGTGAAGCACTAGCACAGCCCTGTATTTAGATAGGCAGCACACTCTGGACAGGGCAGGGCTGTGTTGCTGCTGAGCACAGTCACTGAGTGAGGCACTAACACAGACCTGAATTTAGACAGGCAGAGCACTCTAGTTAGAGCAGGGCTGTGTGTCTGCTGTGCATAATCACTGTGAGTCCTAGCACAGCCCTGTATTTAGACGAGCAGCACACTCCCGACAGGACAGGTCTGTGTTACTGCTGAGCATAGTCACTTTGTGAGGGACAAGCACAGCCCTGTATTTAGAGAGGCAGTGTACTCTGGACAGGGCAGGGCAGTGTTACTGCTGAGCACAGTCACTGTGTGAGGCACTAGCACAGCCCTGTATTTAGATTGGTAGCACTCTCTTGAAAGGGCAGGGCTGTGTTACTGCTGAGCACAGTCACTCTGTGAGGCACTAGCACAGCCTTGTATTTAGAGCGGCAGCCCACTCCAGACAGGGCAAGGCTGTGTTTCTGCTGAGCATAGTCACAGTGTGAGGCACTAGCAAAGCCCTCTATTTAGACAGGCTGCACTCTCTGGAGAGGGCAGGGCTGTGTTACTGCTGAGCATAGTCACTGCTTGAGGCACTAGCACAGCCTGTAATTAGATAGGCAAGCAGACTCTGGACAGGGCAGGCTGTGTTACTCTGTCATAGTCACTGTGTGAGACACTAGCACAGCCCTGTATTTAGATAGCCAGCGCCTCCTGGACAGGGCAGGGCTCTGTTACTGCTGTGCATAGTAACTGAGTGAGGCACTAGCACTGCCCTGTATTTAGACAGGCAGCTCACTCCAGACAGGGCAGGGCTGTGTTACAGCTGAGCATGGTCACTGAGGAGGCCGGGCACAGCCCTGTGTTAGAGAGGCAGGGCACTCTGGACAGGGCAGGGCTGTGTTACTGCTGAGCACAGTCACTATGTGAGGCACTGGCACTGTACTGTATTTAGATTGGCAGCACACCCTGAACAGGGAAGGGCGGTGTTTCTGCTGAGTACAGTCACTGTGAAACACTAGCACAGCCCTGTGTTTGGATAGGCAGCACACTCTGGACAGGGCAGGGCTGCATCTCTGCTGAGCACTGTCACTGTGAGGCACTAGCACAGCCCTGATTTTAGAGAGGCAGCACACACTTCACAGGGCGGGCAGTGTCCCGGCTGAGCATAGTCACAGTGTGAGGCACTAACAGAGCCCTGTATTTAGATAGGCAGCACACTCTGGACAGGGAGGGGTGGTGTTACTGCCCTGGAATGTCACTGTGTGAGGCACTAGCAGTGCCCTGTATTTAGACAGGCAGCACACTCTGGAGAGGGCGGGTCTGTGTCACTGCTGAGCACATTCACTGTGTGAGGCACAAACACAACCCTGTATTTAGATAGGCAGCACATTCTGGTCAGGGTGGAGCTGTGTTACAGCTGAGCATAGTCACTGTGTGAGACACTAGCACAGCCCAGTATTTAGGCAGGCAGCACCTCTGAACAGGGCAGTGCTGTGTTACCGCTGTGCATAGACACTGTTTGAGGCACAAGCACAACCCTGTATTTAGACAGGCAGCGCACTCTAGACAGAACAGGGCTGAGTTACTGCTGAGCATAGTCACTGTGTGAGGCACTAGCGCAGCCCTGTATTTATAGAGGCAGCACTTTCAACAGGGCAGGGCTCTGTTACTGCTGAGCACAGTCACTGTGTGAGACACTAGCACAGTCCTGTATTTAGATTGGCAGCAAACTCTGGACAGAGCAGGGCTGTGTTGCTGAGCACAGTTACTGTTTGAGGCACTAGCGTAGTCCTGTATTTAGGCAGGCAGTGCCTCCGGACAGGGCAGGGCTTTGTTACTGCTGTGCATAATCACTGTGTGAGGCACTATCACAGCCCAGTATTTGGATAGGTCACACACTCTTGATGGGACAGGGCTGTGTCACCGCTGAGAACAGTCACTGTGTGAGGCACTAGCACAGCCCTGTATTTAGAGAGGCAGCACACTCATCACAGGGCGGGGCTTTGTCACTGCTGAGCATAGTCACTGTGTGAGGCACTAGCTCAACCCTGTATTTAGACTGGCAGCGCCCTGTGGCCAGGACAGGCCTGTGTTTCTGCTGAGCACAGTCACTGTGTGAGGCACTAGCACAGCCCTGTAGTTGAGACATGCAGCACACCGAGATAGGGCTGGCTGTGTTACTGCTGAGTTCAGTCACTATGAGAGGTGATAGCACAGCCCTGTATTTAGATTGGCACCACTCTGGAAATGGCAGAGCTGTGTTACTGCTGAGCATAGTCTTTGTGTGAGGCACAAGCGCAGCCCAGGATTTAGATCGGCAGCACACTCTGGACAGGGCAGGGTAGAGTTACTGCTGTGCATAGTCACTGTGTGAGGCACTAAGCGCAGCCCTGTATTTAGATAGGCAGCACACTCTGAACAGGGTGGGAAGTGTCACTGTTGAGCACATTCACTGTGTGAGGCACTAGCACAGTCCTGTGTTTAGATAGACTGCACACTATGGACAGGGTGGGGGGCTGTGTCACTGCTTAGCACAGTCACTGTGTGAAACACTAGCACAGCCCTGTATTTAGATAGGAGGCACACTGTGATCAGGGAGGATCTGTTACAGCTGAGCATAGTCATTGTGTGGGGCACTAGCAGCCCTGTATTTAGACAGGAAGCACCCTCGGACAGGGCAGGACTTTGTTACTGCTGTGCATAGTCACTATGTGAGGCACTAGCACAACCGTGTATTTAGACATGCAGCGCCTCTAGACAGTACAGGGCTGTGTAACTGCTGAGTATAGTCACTGTGTGAGGGCACTAGCACAGCCCTGCATTTAGACAGGCAACACACTTTGGACATGGCAGGGCTTTGTTACTGCTGTGCATAGTCAATGTGTGAGGCACAATCACAGCCCTATGTTTGTATAGACAGCACACTCTGAACAAGGCAAGAGCTGTGTCACTGTTGAGCCCAGTCACTGTTTGAAGCACTAGCACAGCCCTCTATTTAGAGAGGCAGCACACTCTACACAGGACGATGCTGTGTCACTGCTGAGCTTAGTGAGTGTGAGAGGCACTAGCACAGACCTTATTTAGATAGGCTGCATACTCTGGACAGGGCGGTGCTGTGTCACTACTGTTGAGGGAAGTCTGTGTGAGGCACTAGCGCAGCCCTTTATTTAGACAGGCAGTGCCCTCTGGACATGGCTGGGATGTTTTACTGCTGTGCATAGTCACAGTGTAGCACTAGCACAACCCTGTATTTAGACAAGCAGCACCCTCTGACAGGACAGGGCTGTGTTACTGCTGAGCATAGTCACTGGGGCGAGGCCTCAGCACAGCAATGTATTTATATAGGCAGTGCACTCTGGAAGGCAGGGCTGTGTTACTACTGTGCATAGTTGCTTTGTTAGGCACTAGCACAGCCCTATATTTTAGACCGGCAGCCAGGCAGCGCACTCTGCACATGGCATGGCTGTGTTACTACTGTGCAAATTCACTGTGTGAGACTCCAGCACAATCCTGTAGTTTAGACAAGCAGCGCCCTCTGGACAGGACAGGGCTGTGTTACTGCTGAGCATAGTCACTATGTGAGGCACTAGCACAGCTATGTATTTAGATAGGCAGCGCACTCTGGACAGGGCGGGTCTGTGTTACTGATGAGCATAGTCACTCTGTGAGGCACTAGCACAGCCCTGTATTTAGATAGGCAGTGCACTCTGGACAGGGCAGGGCTGTGTTACTGCTGAGCATAGTCACTGTGTGAGGCACTAGCTCAGCCCTGTATTTAGACAGGCTGCCCACTCTGGACTGGGCAGGGCTGTGTTGCTGCTGAACACGGTCATTTAGTGAGGCACTAGCACAGCCCTGAATTTAGACAGGCAGAGCACTCTAGTTAGAGCAGGGCTGTGTTACTGCTGAGCACAGTCACTGTGTGAGGCACAGCACAGCCTTGTATTTAGAGGCAGCCCTCTAGACAGGGCAAGGCTGTGTTTCTGCTGAGCATAGTCACAGTGTGAGGCACTGCAAAGCCCTCTGTTGAACAGGCTGCACTCTCTGGAGAGGCAGGGCTGTGTACTGCTGAGCATAGTCACTGCGTGAGGCACTAGCACAGCCCTGTAATTAGATAGGCAGCACACTCAAACAGGGCAGGGCTGTGTTACTCCTGTGCATAGTCACTGTGTGAGACACTAGCACAGCCCTGTATTTAGATAGCCAGCACACTCTGGACAGGGCAGGGCAGTGTTAGTGCTGTGCATAGTCACTGAGTGAGGCACTAGCACTGCCTTGTATTTAGTCAGGCAGCGCACACTGGAGAGGGCTTGACTGTGTCACTGCTGAGCATAGTCACTGTGTGAGGCACTTGCACAGCCCTGCATTTTGATAGTAGCACACTCCAGACAGGGCAGGGCAGTGTTACAGCTGAGCATGGTCACTGAGAGAGGCACGAGCACAGCCCTGTATTTAGAGAGGCAGCGCACTCTGGACTTGGCAGGGCTGTGTTACTGCTGAGCACAGTCACTGTGTGAGGCACTAACACAGTCCTGTAATTAGATTGGCAGCAAACTCTGGACAGGGCAGGGCTGTGTTACCGCTGAGCACAGTTACTGTGTGAGGCACTAGTGCAGCCCTGTATTTAGGCAGGCAGTGCCTCTGGACAGGGCAGGACTTCATTACTGAAGTGCATAGTCACTGTGAGAGGCACTAGCACAGCCCTGTATTTAGATAGGCAGCACACTCTGGACTGGGAGGTGTGGTATCACTGCTGAGTACAGTCACTGTGTGAGGCAGTAGCGCAGCCCTGTATTTAGACAGGCAGCACCCTCTGAACAGGGCAGCGCTGCGTTACTGCTGTGCAAAATCACAGTGTAAGGCACTAGCACAACCCTGTATTTAGACCGACAGTGCCCTCTGGCCAGGATAGGCCTGTATTACTGCTGAGCATAGTCACTGTGTGAGGCACTAGCTCTGCCCTGTATTTAGACAGACATCGCCCTCTGGAGAGGGCAGGGCTGTGTTACTGCTGTGAATAGTTACTTTGTTAGGCACTAGCGCAGCCCTATATGTTGACAGGCAGCGCACTCTGTACATGGCATGGCTGTGTTACTACTGTGCAAATTCACTTTGTGAGACTCCAGCACAACCCTGTATTTAGACACTCAGCACCCTCTGGACAGGACAGGGCTGTGTTACTGCTGAGTATAGTCACTATGTGAGGCACTAGCACAGCTATGTATTTAAATAGGCAGCGCACTCTGGACTGGGCGGGTCTGTGTTACTGATGAGCATAGTCATTGTGTGAAGCACTAGCACAGCCCTGTATTTAGATAGGCAGCACACTCTGGACAGGGCAGGGCTGTGTTGCTGCTGAGCACAGTCACTGAGTGAGGCACTAACACAGACCTGAATTTAGACAGGCAGAGCACTCTAGTTAGAGCAGGGCTGTGTTACTGCTGTGCATAATCACTGTGTGAGTCACTAGCACAGCCCTGTATTTAGACCGACAGCACACTCCCGACAGGACAGGTCTGTGTTACTGCTGAGCATAGTCACTTTGTGAGGGACAAGCACAGCCCTGTATTTAGAGGCAGTGTACTCTGGACAGGGCAGGGCAGTGTTACTGCTGAGCACAGTCACTGTGAGGGGCAAAGCCCAGCCCTGTTTTAGATTGGTAGCACTCTCTTCAAAGGCAGGGCTGTGTGTACTGCTGAGCACAGTCACTCTGTGAGGCACTAGCACAGCCTTGTATTTAGAGCCGCAGCCCACTCCAGACAGGGCAAGGCTGTGTTCGCTGAGCATAGTCACAGTGTGAGGCACTAGCACAGCCCTCTATTTAGACAGGCTGCACTCTCTGGAGAGGGCAGGGCTGTGTTACTGCTGAGCATAGTCACTGTGTGAGGCACTAGCACAGCCCTGTAATTAGATAGGCAGCACACTCTGGACAGGGCAGGGCTGTGTTACTCCTGTGCATAGTCACTGTGTGAGACACTAGCACAGCCCTGTATTTAGATAGCCAGCGCACTCTGGACAGGGCAGGGCTCTGTTACTGCTGTGCATAGTAACTGGGTGAGGCACTAGCACTGCCCTGTATTTAGACAGGCAGCTCACTCCAGACAGGGCAGGGCTGTTACAGCTGAGCATGGTCACTGAGAGAGAGCAGGCACAGCCCTGTATTTAGAGGCAGGCACTCTGGACAGGGCAGGGCTGTGTTACTGCTGAGCACAGTCACTATGTGAGGCACTGGCACTGTACTGTATTTAGATTGGCAGCACACCTGAACAGGGAAGGGTGTGTTTCTGCTGAGTACAGTCACTGTGAAACACTAGCACAGCCCTGTGTTTGGATAGGCAGCACACTCTGGACAGGGCAGGGCTGCATCTCTGCTGAGCACTGTCACTGTGTGAGGCACTAGCACAGCCCTGATTTTAGAGAGGCAGCACACACTTCACAGGGCGGGCAGTGTCCCGGCTGAGCATAGTCACAGTGTGAGGCACTAACAGAGCCCTGTATTTAGATAGGCAGCACACTCTGGACAGGGAGGTGGTGTTACTGCCCTGGAATGTCACTGTGTGAGGCACTAGCAGTGCCCTGTATTTGAACAGGCAGCACACTCTGGAGAGAGGCGGGTCTGTGTCACTGCTGAGCACATTCACTGTATGAGGCACAAACACAACCCTGTGTTTAGATAGGCAGCACATTCTGGTCAGGGTGGAGCTGTGTTACAGCTGAGCATAGTCACTGTGTGAGACACTAGCACAGCCCAGTATTTAGGCAGGCAGCACCTCTGAACAGGGCAGTGCTGTGTTACCGCTGTGCATAGACACTGTTTGAGGCACAAGCACAACCCTGTATTTAGACAGGCAGCGCACTCTAGACAGAACAGGGCTGAGTTACTGCTGAGCATAGTCACTGTGTGAGGCACTAGCGCAGCCCTGTATTTATAGAGGCAGCACACTTTCAACAGGGCAGGGCTCTGTTACTGCTGAGCACAGTCACTGTGTGAGACACTAGCACAGTCCTGTATTTAGATTGGCAGCAAACTCTGGACAGAGCAGGGCTGTGTTACTGCTGAGCACAGTTACTGTTTGAGGCACTAGCGTAGTCCTGTATTTAGGCAGGCAGTGCCTCCGGACAGGGCAGGGCTTTGTTACTGCTGTGCATAATCACTGTGTGAGGCACTATCACAGCCCAGTATTTGGATGGTCACACACTCTTGATGGGACAGGGCTGTGTCACCGCTGAGAACAGTCACTGTGTGAGGCACTAGCACAGCCCTGTATTTAGAGAGGCAGCACACTCATCACAGGGCGGGGCTTTGTCACTGCTGAGCATAGTCACTGTGTGAGGCACTAGCACAACCCTGTATTTAGACTGGCAGCGCCCTGTGGCCAGGACAGGCCTGTGTTTCTGCTGAGCACAGTCACTGTGTGAGGCACTAGCACAGCCCTGTATTTAGACATGCAGCACACTCCAGATAGGGCTGTGCTGTGTTACTGCTGAGTTCAGTCACTATGAGAGGTGCTAGCACAGCCCTGTATTTAGATTGGCAGCACACTCTGGAAATGGCAGAGCTGTGTTCCTGCTGAGCATAGTCTTTGTGTGAGGCCCTAGCGCAACCCAGGATTTAGATTGGCAGCACACTCTGGACCAGGCAGGGCTGAGTTACTGCTGTGCATAGTCACTGTGTGAGGCACTAGCTCAGCCCTGTATTTAGATATGCAGCACACTGTGGAAATGGCCGGGCAGTGTTACTGCTGAGCACAGTCACTGTGAGAGGCATTAGCACAGCCCTGTATTTAGACATGCAGCACTCCCGGACAGGGCAGGGCTGTGTTACTGCTGAGCACAGTCACTGTGAGAGATGATAGCACAGCCCTGTATTTAGATTGGCAGCCACTCTGGATGAGCAGAGCTGTGTTACTGCTGAGCATAGTCTTTGTGTGAGGCACTAGCGCAGCCCAGTATTTAGATCGGCAGCACACTCTGGACAGGGCAGGGTAGAGTTACTGCTGTGCATAGTCACTGTGTGAGGCACTAAGCGCAGCCTGTATTTAGATAGGCAGCACACTCTGAACAGGGTGGGGAAGTGTCACTGTTGAGCACATTCACTGTGTGAGGCACTAGCACAGTCCTGTGTTTAGATAGACTGCACACTATGGACAGGGTGGGGCTGTGTCACTGCTTAGCACAGTCACTGTGTGAAACACTAGCACAGCCCTGTATTTAGATAGGAGGCACACTGTGATCAGGGAGGATCTGTGTTACAGCTGAGCATAGTCATTGTGTGGGGCACTAGCGCAGCCCTGTATTTAGACAGGAAGCACCCTCCGGACAGGGCAGGACTTTGTTACTGCTGTGCATAGTCACTATGTGAGGCACTAGCACAACCGTGTATTTAGACATGCAGCGCCCTCTAGACAGTACAGGGCTGTGTAACTGCTGAGTATAGTCACTGTGTGAGGCACTAGCACAGCCCTGCATTTAGACAGGCAGCACACTTTGGACATGGCAGGGCTTTGTTACTGCTGTGCATAGTCAATGTGTGAGGCACAATCACAGCCCTATGTTTGTATAGACAGCACACTCTGAACAAGGCAGAGCTGTGTCACTGTTGAGCCCAGTCACTGTTTGAAGCACTAGCACAGCCCTCTATTTAGAGAGGCGGACACTCTACACAGAGGCGATGCTGTGTCACTGCTGAGCTTAGTGAGTGTGAGAGGCACTAGCACAGACCTGTATTTAGATAGGCTGCATACTCTGGACAGGGCGGTGCTGTGTCACTGCTGAGTCAGAAGTCTCTGTGTGAGGCACTAGCGCAGCCCTTTATTTAGACAGGCAGTGCCCTCTGGACATGGCTGGATGTGTTACTGCTGTGCATAGTCACAGTGTGAAGCACTAGCACAACCCTGTATTTAGACAAGCAGCACCCTCTGGACAGGACAGGGCTGTGTTACTGCTGAGCATAGTCACTGAGCGAGGCCCTAGCACAGCAATGTATTTATATAGGCAGTGCACTCTGGAGAGGGCAGGGCTGTGTTACTACTGTGCATAGTTACTTTGTTAGGCACTAGCACAGCCCTATATTTAGACCGGCAGCCAGGCAGCCACTCTGTACTATGCGCAGCTGTGTTACTACTGTGCAAATTCACTGTGTGAGACTCCAGCACAATCCTGTATTTAGACAAGCAGCGCCCTCTGGACAGGACAGGGCTGTGTTACTGCTGAGTATAGTCACTATGTGAGGCACTAGCACAGCTATGTATTTAGATAGGCAGCGCACTCTGGACAGGGCGGGTCTGTGTTACTGATGAGCATAGTCACTCTGTGAGGCACTAGCACAGCCCTGTATTTAGATAGGCAGTGCACTCTGGACAGGGCGGGCCGCTGTTACTGCTGAGCATGGTCATGTGTGAGGCACCAGCTCAGCCCCTATTTAGACAGGCTGCCCACTCTGACTGGGCAGGGCTGTGTTGCTGAACACGGTCATTTAGTGAGGCACTAGCACAGCCCTGAATTTAGACAGGCAGAGCACTCTAGTTAGGGCAGGGCTGTGTTACTGCTGAGCACAGTCACTGTGTGAGGCACTAGCACAGCCTTGTATTTAGAGAGGCAGCCCACTCTAGACAGGGCAAGGCTGTGTTTCTGCTGAGCATAGTCACAGTGTGAGGCACTAGCAAAGCCCTCTATTTAGACAGGCTGCACTCTCTGGAGAGGGCAGGGCTGTGTTACTGCTGAGCATAGTCACTGCGTGAGGCACTAGCACAGCCCTGTAATTAGATAGGCAGCACACTCAAACAGGGCAGGGCTGTGTTACTCCTGTGCATAGTCACTGTGTGAGACACTAGCACAGCCCTGTATTTAGATAGCCAGCGCACTCTGGACAGGGCAGGGCAGTGTTAGTGCTGTGCATAGTCACTGAGTGAGGCACTAGCACTGCCTTGTATTTAGTCAGGCAGCGCACACTGGAGAGGGCTGACTGTGTCACTGCTGAGCATAGTCACTGTGTGAGGCACTTGCACAGCCCTGCATTTTGATAGTAGCACACTCCAGACAGGGCAGGGCAGTGTTACAGCTGAGCATGGTCACTGAGAGACACGAGCACAGCCCTGTATTTAGAGAGGCAGCGACTCTGGACTTGGCAGGGCTGTGTTACTGCTGAGCACAGTCACTGTGTGAGGCACTAACACAGTCCTGTAATTAGATTGCAGCAAACTCTGGACAGGGCAGGGCTGTGTTACCGCTGAGCACAGTTACTGTGTGAGGCACTAGTGCAACCCTGTATTTGAGCAGAGCAGTGCCTCTGGACAGGGCAGGACTTCATTACTGAAGTGCATAGTCACTGTGAGAGGCACTAGCACAGCCCTGTATTTAGATAGGCAGCACACTCTGGACTGGGAGGTGTGGTATCACTGCTGAGTACAGTCACTGTGTGAGGCAGTAGCGCAGCCCTGTATTTAGACAGGCAGCACCCTCTGAACAGGGCAGCGCTGCGTTACTGCTGTGCAAAATCACAGTGTAAGGCACTAGCACAACCCTGTATTTAGACCGACAGTGCCCTCTGGCCAGGATAGGCCTGTATTACTGCTGAGCATAGTCACTGTGTGAGGCACTAGCTCTGCCCTGTATTTAGACAGACATCGCCCTCTGGAGAGGGCAGGGCTGTGTTACTGCTGTGAATAGTTACTTTGTTAGGCACTAGCGCAGCCCTATATGTTGACAGGCAGCGCGCACTCTGTACATGGCATGGCTGTGTTACTACTGTGCAAATTCACTTTGTGAGACTCCAGCACAACCCTGTATTTAGACACTCAGCACCCTCTGGACAGGACAGGGCTGTGTTACTGCTGAGTATAGTCACTATGTGAGGCACTAGCACAGCTATGTATTTAAATAGGCAGCGCACTCTGGACTGGGCGGGTCTGTGTTACTGATGAGCATAGTCATTGTGTGAAGCACTAGCACAGCCCTGTATTTAGATAGGCAGCACACTCTGGACAGGGCAGGGCTGTGTTGCTGCTGAGCACAGTCACTGAGTGAGGCACTAACACAGACCTGAATTTAGACAGGCAGAGCACTCTAGTTAGAGCAGGGCTGTGTTACTGCTGTGCATAATCACTGTGTGAGTCACTAGCACAGCCCTGTATTTAGACCGGCAGCACACTCCCGACAGGACAGGTCTGTGTTACTGCTGAGCATAGTCACTTTGTGAGGGACAAGCACAGCCCTGTATTTAGAGAGGCAGTGTACTCTGGACAGGGCAGGGCAGTGTTACTGCTGAGCACAGTCACTGTGTGAGGCACTAGCCCAGCCCTGTTTTTAGATTGGTAGCACTCTCTTGAAAGGGCAGGGCTGTGTTACTGCTGAGCACAGTCACTCTGTGAGGCACTAGCACAGCCTTGTATTTAGAGCGGCAGCCCACTCCAGACAGGGCAAGGCTGTGTTTCTGCTGAGCATAGTCACAGTGTGAGGCACTAGCAAAGCCCTCTATTTAGACAGGCTGCACTCTCTGGAGAGGGCAGGGCTGTGTTACTGCTGAGCATAGTCACTGCTTGAGGCACTAGCACAGCCCTGTAATTAGATAGGCAGCAGACTCTGGACAGGGCAGAGCTGTGTTACTCCTGTGCATAGTCACTGTGTGAGACACTAGCACAGCCCTGTATTTAGATAGCCAGCGCACTCTGGACAGGGCAGGGCTCTGTTACTGCTGTGCATAGTAACTGAGTGAGGCACTAGCACTGCCCTGTATTTAGACAGGCAGCTCACTCCAGACAGGGCAGGGCTGTGTTACAGCTGAGCATGGTCACTGAGAGAGGCACGGGCACAGCCCTGTATTTAGAGAGGCAGGGCACTCTGGACAGGGCAGGGCTGTGTTACTGCTGAGCACAGTCACTATGTGAGGCACTGGCACTGTACTGTATTTAGATTGGCAGCACACCCTGAACAGGGAAGGGCGGTGTTTCTGCTGAGTACAGTCACTGTGTGAAACACTAGCACAGCCCTGTGTTTGGATAGGCAGCACACTCTGGACAGGGCAGGGCTGCATCTCTGCTGAGCACTGTCACTGTGTGAGGCACTAGCACAGCCCTGATTTTAGAGAGGCAGCACACACTTCACAGGGCGGGGCAGTGTCCCGGCTGAGCATAGTCACAGTGTGAGGCACTAACAGAGCCCTGTATTTAGATAGGCAGCACACTCTGGACAGGGAGGGGTGGTGTTACTGCCCTGGAATGTCACTGTGTGAGGCACTAGCAGTGCCCTGTATTTAGACAGGCAGCACACTCTGGAGAGGGCGGGTCTGTGTCACTGCTGAGCACATTCACTGCTTGAGGCACTAGCACAGCCCTGTAATTAGATAGGCAGCAGACTCTGGACAGGGCAGAGCTGTGTTACTCCTGTGCATAGTCACTGTGTGAGACACTAGCACAGCCCAGTATTTAGGCAGGCAGCACCTCTGAACAGGGCAGTGCTGTGTTACCGCTGTGCATAGACACTGTTTGAGGCACAAGCACACCCCTGTATTTAGACAGGCATGCACCTATGACAGAACAGGGCTGAGTTACTGCTGAGCATAGTCACTGTGTGAGGCACCACAGCCCCTGTATTTATAGAGGCAGCACACTTTCAACAGGGCAGGGCTCTGTTACTGCTGAGCACAGTCACTGTGTGAGACACTAGCACAGTCCTGTATTTAGATTGGCAGCAAACTCTGGACAGAGCAGGGCTGTGTTACTGCTGAGCACAGTTACTGTTTGAGGCACTAGCGTAGTCCTGTATTTAGGCAGGCAGTGCCTCCGGACAGGGCAGGGCTTTGTTACTGCTGTGCATAATCACTGTGTGAGGCACTATCACAGCCCAGTATTTGGATAGGTCACACACTCTTGATGGGACAGGGCTGTGTCACCGCTGAGAACAGTCACTGTGTGAGGCACTAGCACAGCCCTGTATTTAGAGAGGCAGCACACTCATCACAGGGCGGGGCTTTGTCACTGCTGAGCATAGTCACTGTGTGAGGCACTAGCACAACCCTGTATTTAGACTGGCAGCGCCCTGTGGCCAGGACAGGCCTGTGTTTCTGTTGAGCACAGTCACTGTGTGAGGCACTAGCACAGCCCTGTATTTAGACATGCAGCACACTCCAGATAGGGCTGTGCTGTGTTACTGCTGAGTTCAGTCACTATGAGAGGTGCTAGCACAGCCCTGTATTTAGATTGGCAGCACACTCTGGAAATGGCAGAGCTGTGTTCCTGCTGAGCATAGTCTTTGTGTGAGGCCCTAGCGCAACCCAGGATTTAGATTGGCAGCACACTCTGGACCAGGCAGGGCTGAGTTACTGCTGTGCATAGTCACTGTGTGAGGCACTAGCGCAGCCCAGTATTTAGATAGGCAGCACACTCTGGACAGGGTGGGGCGGTGTTACTGCTGTGCATAGTCACTGCGTGAGGCACCAGCACAGCCCTGAATTTAGATAGACAGCACACTCTGGACAGGGCAGGGCTGTGTCACTGCTAAGCACAGTCACTGTGAGAAACACTAGAACAGCCCTGTATTTAGATAGTAGGCACACTCTGATCAGGGAGGATCAGTGTTACAGCTGAGCATAGTCACTGTGTTAGGCACTACCACAGCCCTGTATTTAGACAGGAAGCACCATCCAGACAGGGCAGGCAGTGTTACTGCTGTGCATAGTCACTGTGAGACTCACTAGCACAACCGTGTATTTAGACAGGCAGCGCCCTCTGGACAGTACAGGGCTATGTTACTTCTGAGCATAGTCACCGTGTGAGGCACTAGCACAGCCCTGTATTCAGAGAGGCAGTGCACTCTGGACAGGACAGGGCTGTGTTACTGCTGAGCACAGTCTCTGTGTGAGGCTCTAGCACAGCCCTGTATTTAGACAGGCAGCACACTCCGGACAGGGCAGGTCTGTGTTACTGATTAGCACAGTCACTGTGGGATTCACTAGCACAATACTGTATTTAGATTGGTAGCACACTGTGGAAAGTACAGGGCAGTGTTACTGCTGAGCACAGTCACTGTGTGAGGCACTATCACAGCCCTGTATTTATAATTGCAGCACAATCTGGACTTGGCAGGGCTGTGTTCCTGCAGAACACTGACACTGTATGAGGCACTAGCACAGTACTGTATTTAGAGAGGCAGCACACACTGGATGGGGCAGGTCTGTGACACTGCTGAGCACAGTCACTGTGTGAGGCACTAGCACAACCTTGTATTTAGAGATTTAGCACACTCTGGACAGGACGAGGCTGTGTCACTGTTGAGCAGAGTCACTGTGGAAGGGTAGTAGCACAGCCCTGTATTTTGAAAGGCTGCACACTCTGGACAGGGAGGGGCAGTGCTACTGATGAACCCAGTCACAGTGTGAGGCATTAGCACAGCCCTGTATTTAGATAGGCAGCACAGTCTGGACATGGATGGGCTGTGTTACTGTTGTGCATAGTCACTGAGTGAGACACTAGCGCAGCCATGTTTTTAGACAGGCAGCACACTCTGGACATGGCTTGGCTGTGTTACTGCTCTGCATGTTCACTGTGTGAGGCACCAGCACAACCCTGTATTTAGACAGGCTGCGCCCTCTGGACAGGACAGGGCTGTGATACTGCTGAGCATTGTCACTATGTGAGGCACTGCGCAGCCCTGTATTTAGAAATGCAGCACAGTCTAGACAGGGCAGGGCTGTGTCACTGGGGAGCATAGTCACTGTGTGCGGCACCAGCACAACTGTGTATTTAGACAGGCAGCACACTCTCGACAGGACAGGGTTGTGTAACTGCTGAGCTTAGTCACTTTGTGAGGCATATGCACAGCCCTGTATTTAGAGAGGCAGAGTACTCTGGAAAGGGCCTGGACTGTGTTACTGATGAGCACTGTGACTGTGTAAGACACTAGCACAGCCCTGTATTTGGACAGGCAGCACCCTCTGTACAGGGCAGGGTTGTGTTACTACTGTGCATAGTCAATGTGGAGGCAGTAGCACAACCCTGTATTTAGACAGACAGTGCCCTCTGGACAGGACAGGGCTGTGTTACTGCTGAGCATAGTCACTGTGTGAGGCACTAGCACAGCCCTGTATTTAGAGAGGCAGCGCTCTCAGGACAGGGCAGGTCTGTGTCACTGCTGGGCATAGTCACTGTGTGTGGCACTAGCACAGCCCTATATTTAGACAGGCAGCACACTCTGGACAGGGCTGGGCTGTGTTACTACTGAGCATAGTCACTGTGTGCGGCACTAGCAGTGCTCATTATTTAGACAGGCAGCACACTCTTGACAGGACAGGGCTGTGTTACTGCTGAGCACAGTCACTGTGTGAGGCACTAGCACAGCCCTGTATTTAGAGAGGCAGAGTACTCTGGAAAGGGCCTGGACTGTGTTACTGATGAGCACTGTGACTGTGTAAGGCACTAGCACAGCCCTGAATTTAGATAGGCAGCACACACTGGATGAGGCAGGGATGTGTTACTGCTGAGCATAGTCACTGTGTGAGGCTCTAGCACAGCCCTGTATTTATATAGGTAGCACACTCTCGACAGGACAGGGCTGTGTTACTGCTGAGCATAGTCACTATGTGAGGCACTAGTACAGCCCTGTATTTAGATCGGCAGCGCACTCTGAACAGGGCTGGGCTGTGTTACTACTGAGCATAGTCACTGTGTGCGGCACTAGCAGTGCTCATTATTTAGACAGGCAGCACACTCTCGACAGGACAGGGCTGTGTTACTGCTGAGCACAGTCACTGTGTGAGGCACTAGCACAGCCCAGTATTTAGAAAGGCAGCCCACTCAGGATGGGGCAGGGCTGTGTTACTGCTCTGCATAGTCCCTGCGAGAGGCACTAGCACAGCCCTGTATTTAGATAGGCAGCACACTCTGGACTGGGTGGTGTGGTGTCACTGCTGAGCACAGTCACTGTGAGATGCACTAGCACTGCCCTCTATTTAGAAAGGCAGTCCACTCTGGATGGGGCAGGGCTGTGTTACTGCTCTGCATAGTCCCTGTTAGAGGCACTACCACAGCCGTGTATTTAGAGAGGCACGGCACTCTGGACATGGCAAGCGGTGTTACTGCTGTGCATAGTCACTGAGTGAGGCACTAGTGCCACCCTGTATTTAGACAGGCAGCGCACACTGGACAGGGCAGGGCTGTGTCTCTGCTGAGCATAGTCACTGTGTGAGGCACTAGTACTGCCTTGTATTTAGACAGGCAACACACTCTGGACTGGGCAGGGCTGTGTTACTGCTGAGCACAGTCACTGTGTGAGGCAGAAGCACAGCCATGTATTTAGAAAGGCAGCACACTCTGGACAGGGCAGGGCTTCATTACTGCTGAGCATAGTCACTGTGTGAGGCACTATCAAAGCCCTGTTTTTGAAAGAAAGCACACTCTGTGCGGGGCAGGGCTGTGTCACTGCTGAGCACAGTCACAGTGTGAGGCACTAGCAGAGTCCTGTATTTAGAGAGGCAGCACACTCTGCACAGGGCTGGGCTGTATCACAGCTGAGCATAGTCACTGTGAGAGGCACTACCACAGCTCTGTATTTTGAAAGGCAGCACACTCTGCACAGGGTGGGGCAGTGTTACTGCTGTGCATAGTCAATGTGTGAGGCACTAGAACAGCCCTGTATTTAGATCGGCTACACACTCTGGACAGAGTGGGGCTGTGTCACTGCTGTGCACAGTCACTGTGTGAAGCACTAGTGCAGCCCTGTATTTAGACAGGCAGCACCCTCTGGACAGGGCAGGGTTGTGTTACTACTGTGCATAGTCAATGTGGAGGCAGTAGCACAACCATGTATTTAGACAGACAGTGCCCTCTGGACAGGACAGGGCTGTGTTACTGCTGAGCATAGTCACTGTGTGAGGCACTAGCACAGCCCTGTATTTAGAGAGGCAGCGCTCTCAGGACAGGGCAGGTCTGTGTCACTGCTGGGCATAGTCACTGTGTGTGGCACTAGCACAGCCCTATATTTAGACAGGCAGCACACTCTGGACAGGGCAGGGCTGTGTCACTGCTGGGCATAGTCACTGTGTGTGTGTGGCACTAGCACAGCCCTATATTTAGACAGGCAGCACACCCTGGACAGGGAAGGGCTGTGTTAAAGCTGTGCATAATCACTGAGTGAGGCACTAGCGCAGCCCTGTATTAAGACAGGCAGCACACTCTGGACATGGCATGGCTGTGTTACTACTGTGCATATTCACTGTGTGATACACCAGCACAACCCTGTATTTAGATAGGTAGCACCCTCTGGACAGGACAGGGCTGTGTTACTGCTGAGCATATTCACTATGTGGGGCACAAGCACAGCCCTGTATTTAGAGAGGGCAGCGCACTCTGGAGAGGGTGGGGCTGTGTCACAGGTGACCATAGTCACTCTTTGAGGCACTAGCACAGCCCTGTATATAGATGGGCAGCGCACTCCGGAAAGGGTGGGGCTGTGTTACTGATGTGCATAGTCACTGTGTGAGGCACTAGCACAGCCCTATATTTATACATTCAGCACACTCTCGACTCGACAGTGCTGTTTTACTGCTGAACATAGTCACTTTGTGAGGCACAAGCACAGCCCTTTATTTAGAGAGGCTTGCACTCTGGACTGGGCAGGGCTGTGTTACTGCTGAGCACAGTCACTGTGTGAGGCACTAGCACAGCCCTGTATTTAGATTAGTACTACACTGTTGAAAGGGCAGGGCTGTGTTACTGCTGAGCACAGTCACTGCATGAGGCACTAGCACAGCCCTGTAATTAGATAGGCAGCACACTCTGGACAGAGCAGGGCTGTGTTACTGGTTTGCATAGTTACTGTGTGAGGTAAAAGCACAACCCTGTATTTAGATAGGCAGCGTTCTTTGGACATGGCAGGGCTGAGTTACTACTGTGCATAGTCACTAATTGAGTGAGGCACTAGCGCAGCCCTGTATTTAGACAGGCAACCCAAACTGGACAGGCAGTGCTGTGTCACTGCTGAGCACAGTCACTGTGTGAGGCACTAGCACAGCCCTCCATTTAGACAGGCAGCACACTCCGGACAGGGCAGGACTGTGTTACAGCTGAGCACAGTCACTGTGCAAGGCATTAGCACAGCCATGAATTTAGACAGGCAGCACACTCTTCACA
Source organism: Neoceratodus forsteri (assembly GCA_016271365.2). Lineage (NCBI taxonomy): Eukaryota > Metazoa > Chordata > Ceratodontiformes > Ceratodontidae > Neoceratodus > Neoceratodus forsteri. Next base: position 4,972,508 of record CM057449.1, on the reverse strand, counting down.
GGGCAGGGCAGTGCCCCTGCTGAGCATAGTCACTGTGTGAGGCACTAGCACTGCCCTGTTTTTTGATAGGCAGCACACTCTGAACAAGGTGGGGCTGTGTTACTGCTGTGCATAGTCACTGTGTGAGGCACTAGCACTGCTCTGTTTTTTGATAGGCAGCACACTCTGAACAAGGTGGGGCTGTGTTACTGCTGTGCATAGTCACTGTGTGAGGCACTAGCAGAGCCCTGTATTTAGATAGGCAGCACACTCTTAAGCGGGGCTATGTCACTGCTGAGCACATTCACTGTTTGATGCAATAGCAAAGCCCTGTATTTAGATGAGCAGCACCCTCTGGTCAGGGAGGAGCTGTGTTACACCTGAGGAATGTCACTGAGTGAGGCTCTAGCGCAGCCCTGTATTTAGACAGGCAGCGCCTCTGGAAAGGGCAGGGCTGTGTTACCGCTGTGCATAGTCACTGTGTGAGGCACTAGCACAACCCTGTATTTAGCAAAACAAAATGGTTATATTAAATGCATGCTGAAAATGAAAATAGAGTTAAAAATCTATGTTTTCAACCTTAGGTCTTCTTCAGGAAATATCTAAAGAGAAAAAAAACAAGTTGTGTTTTTTCTCTTTAGATATTTCCTGAAAATCAACATGGGCAAAACTCGAAACGTAGATTTTTAACTCTATTTTCTATTTTCAGCATGCATTTAATATAACCATTTTGATTTGCTTTTAGACCACATGCTGACGCAGTGCTTTGTCTTTGTTTTTTTACACCCTGTATTTAGACAGGCTGCACACTCCGGACAGGGCAGGGCTGTGTTATATCTGAGCATGGTCACTGAGAGAGGCACTAGCACAGCCCTGCATTTAGATAGGCTGTGCACTGTGGACAGTGCAGGGCTGTGTTACTGCTGAGCATAGTCACTGTGTGAGTCACTAGCACAGCCCTGTATTTATACATTCAGCACACTCTCGACTCGGCAGGGCTGTGTTACTGCTGAGCATAGTCAATGTGTGAGGCACTAGCGCAGCCTTGGATTTAGAGAGGCAGCACACTCTGGACAGGGCGAAGCTGTGTTACTGCTGAGCATAGTCACTGCGTGAGGCACTAGCACAGCCCTGTAATTAGATAGGTGGCACACTCTGGACAGAGCAGGGCTGTGGTACTGCTTTGCATAGTTACTGTGTGAGGCAAAAGCACAGCCCTGTATTAAGATAGGCAGTGCTCTTTGAACATGGCAGGGCTGAGTTACTGCTGTGCATAGTCACTGACTGAGGCACAAGCGCAGCCCTGTATTTAGACTGGCAGCCCACACTGGACAGGCAGTGCTGTGTCACTGCTGAGCATAGTCACTGTGTGAGGCACTAGTCCAGCCCGTTATTTAGACAGGCAATGCACTCTGGATGGGGCATGATTGTGTCACTGCTGAGCATAGTCACTGTGTGAGGCACAAGCACAGCCCTGTATTTAGAGAGGCAGCACACTCTGGACAGGGCAGGGCTGTGTTCCTGCTGAGCACAGTCACTATCTGAGGCGCTAGCACAGACCCGTATTTAGATTGGCAGCACTCTCTGGAGAGGGTAGGCTGTGTTACTGCTGAGCAGAGTCACTGTGTGAGGCACTTGCACAGCCCTATGTTTGGATAGGTAGCACAGTCTGGACAGGGCAGGCCTGTGTCACTGATGAGCACAGTCACTGTGTGAGGCACTAGCACAGCCCTGTTTTTAGATAGGCAGCACACTCTGGACAAGGTGGGGCGGTGTTACTGCTGTGCATAGTCACTGTGTGAGGCACTAGTCTAGCAGAGCCCTGTATTTAGATAGGCAGCACACTCTTAAGAAGCGCGGGTCTGTGTCACTGCTGAGCACATTCACTGTTTGAGGCAATAGCACAGCCCTGTATTTAGATGAGCAGCACCCTCTGGTCAGGGAGGAGCTGTGTTACAGCTCTGCAGTGTCACTGTGTGAGGCTCTAGTGCAGCCCTGTATTTAGACAGGTGGCACACTCTGGACAGTGCAGGGCTGTGTTACTGCTGAGCATAGTCACTGTGTGAGGCACTAGCACAGCCCAGTATTTATACATTCAGCATACTCTCAACTTGACAGGGCTGTGTTACTGCTGAGCATAGTCACTTTGTGAGGCACAAGCACAGCCCTTTATTTAGAGAGGCAGCGCACTCTGGACAGGGCAGGGCTGTGTTACTGCTGAGCACGGTAACTGTGTGAGGCACTAGCACATCCCTGTGTATTTAGATAGGCAGCACATTCCAGAAAGGGCAGGTCTGTGTTACTGCTGAGTACAGTCACTGTGTGAGGCACTATCACAGCCCTGTATTTAGATAGGCAGTACACTCTGGACATGGCAGGGCTGTGTCTCTGCTGAGCACAGTCACTGTGAGATGCACTAGCACTGCCCTGTATTTAGAAAGGCAGCCCACTCTGGATGGGGCAGGGCTGTGTTACTGCTGTGCATAGTCCCTGTTAGAGGCACTAGCACAGCCCTGTATTTAGAGAGGCACCGCACTCTGGACATGGCAAGCACTGCTGTGCATAGTCACTGAGCGAGGAACTAGCGCTGCCCTGTATTTAGACAGGCAGTGCACACTGGACAGGGCAGGGCTGTGTCTCTGCTGAGCATAGTCACTGTGTGAGGCACTAGTACTGCCCTGTATTTAGACAGGCAACACACTCTGGACTGGGCAGGGCTGTGTTACTGCTGAGCACAGTCACTGTGTGAGGCAGAAGCACAGCCTTGTATTTAGAAAGGCAGCACACTCTGGACAAGGCAGGGCTTCGTTACTGCTGTGCATAGTCACTGTGTGAGGCACTATCAAAGCCCTGTTTTTGGAAAGGAAGCACACTCTGTACAGGGCAGGGCTGTGTCACTGCTGAGCACAGTCACAGTGTGAGGCACTAGCAGAGCCCTGTATTTAGAGAGGCAGCACACTCTGCACAGCGCTGGGCTGTGTTACTGCTGAGCACAGTCACTGTGTGAGGCAGAAGCACAGCCTTGTATTTAGAAAGGCAGCACACTTTGCACAGGGCAAGGGCTTCATTACTGCTGTGCATAGTCAATGTGTGAGGCACTAGAACAGCCCTGTATTTAGATCGGCTACACACTCTGGACAGAGCGGAGCTGTGTCACTGCTGTGCACAGTCACTGTGTGAGGCACTAGCGCAGCCCTGTATTTAGACAGGCAGCACCCTCCGGACAGGGCAGGGTTGTGTTACTACTGGGCATAGTCAATGTGGAGGCAGTAGCACAACCCTGTATTTAGACAGACAGTGCCCTCTGGACAGGACAGGGCTGTTTTACTGCTGAGCATAGTCACTGTGTGAGGCACTAGCACAGCCCTGTATTTAGAGAGGCAGCGCTCTCAGGACAGGGCAGATCTGTGTCACTGCTGAGCATAGTCACTGTGTGTGGCACTAGCACAGCCCTATATTTAGACAGGCAGCACACTCTGGACAGGGCAGGGCTGTGTTAAAGCTGTGCATAGTCACTGAGTGAGGCACTAGCGCAGCCCTGTATTACGACAGGCAGCACACTCTGGACATGGCATGGCTGTGTTACTGCTGTGCATATTCACTGTGTGACACACACCAGCACAACCCTGTATTTAGATAGGTAGCACCCTCTGGACAGGACCGGGCTGTGTTACTGCTGAGCATAGTCACTATGTGGGGTACAAGCACAGCCCTGTATTTAGAGAGGCAGCACACTCTGGACAGGGTGGGGCTGTGTTACAGGTGACCATAGTCACTCTGTGAGGCACTAGCACAGCCCTGTATTTAGATAGGCAGTGCACTCGGGAAAGGGCGGGGCTGTGTTACTGATGTGCATAGTCACTGTGTGAGGCACTAGCACAGCCCTATATTTATATATTCAGCACACTCTTGACTCAACAGGGCTGTGTTACTGCTGTGTATAGTCCCTGTGAGAGGCACAAGCACAGCCCTGTATTTAGATAGGCAGCACGCTCTGGACAGTGAAGGTCTGTGTCATTGCTGAGCATAGTCACTGTGTGAGGCACTAGCACAACCCTGTGTTTGGATAGGTAGCACACTCTGGACAGGGCAGGCCTGTGTCACTGATGAGCACAGTCACTGTGTGAGGCACTACCACAGCCGTGAATTTAGAGAAGCAGCACACTCTTCACAGGGCGGGCGGTGCCCCTGCTTAGCATAGTCACTGTGTGAGGCACTAGCACAGCCCTGTAATTAGATAGGTGGCACACTCTGGACAGAGCCGGGCTGTGTTACTGCTTTGCATAGTTACTGTGTGAGGCAAAAGCACAGCCCTGTATTTAGTTAGGCAGTGCACTTTGGACATGGCAGGGCTGAGTTACTGCTGTGCATAGTCATTGAGTGAGGCACAAGCGCAGACCTGTATTTAGACTGGCAGCCCACACTGGACAGGCAGTGCTGTGTCACTGCTGAGCATAGTCACTGTGTGAGGCACTAGTACAGCCCGTTATTTAGACAGGCAATGCACTCTGGACGGGGCAAGATTGTGTCACTGCTGAGCATAGTTACTGTGTGAGGCACAAGCACAGCCCTGTATTTAGAGAGGCAGAACACTCTGGCCAGGGCAGGGCTGTGTTCCTGCTGAGCACAGTCACTATCTGAGGTGCTAGCACAGACCCGTATTTAGATTGGCAGCACTCTCTCTGGACAGGGTAGGGCTGTGTTACTGCTGAGCACAGTCATTGTGTGAGGCACTTGCACAGCCCTGTGTTTGGATAGGTAGCACAGTCTGGACAGGGCAGGCCTGTGTCATTGATGAGCACAGTCACTGTGCGAGGCACTAGCACAGCCGTGAATTTAGAGAGGCAGCACACTCTTCACAGGGCAGGGCGGTGCCCCTGCTGAGCATAGTCACTGTGTGAGGCAGTAGCACAGCCCTGTTTTTAGACAGGGCAGCACACTCTGGACAAGGTGGGGCTGTGTTACTGCTGTGTATAGTCAGTGTGTGAGGCACTACCAGAGCCCTGTATTTAGATAGGCAGCACACTCTTAAGAAGCAGGACTGTGTCACTGTTGAGCACTTTCACTGTTTGAGGCAATAGCACAGCCCTGTATTTAGATGAGCAGCACCCTCTGGTCAGGGAGGAGCTGTGTTACAGCTCTGCAATGTCACTGTGTGAGGCTCTAGTGCAGCCCTGTATTTAGACAGGTGGCACACACTGGACAGGGCAGGGCTGTGTTACTGCTGAGCATAGTCACTGGGTGAGGCACTAGCACAGCCCTGTATTTAGACAGGCTGCACACTCTGGATAGTGCAGGGCTGTGTTACTGCTGATCATAGTCACTGTGTGAGGCACTAGCACAGCCCAGTATTTATACATTCAGCACACTCTCAACTTGACAGGTCTGTGTTACTGCTGAGCATAGTCACTTTGTGAGGCTCAAGCACAGCCCTTTATTTAGAGAGGCAGCGCACTCTGGACAGGGCAGGGCTGTGTTACTGCTGAGCACGGTAACTGTGTGAGGCACTAGCACAGCCCTGTATTTAGATAGGCAGCACATTCCAGAAAGGGCAGGTCTGTGTTACTGCTGAGTACAGTCACTGTGTGAGGCACTATCACAGCCCTGTATTTAGATTGGTAGTACACTCTTGAAAGGGCAGGGCTGTGTTACTGCTGAGCACAGTCACCGTGTGAGGCACTAGCACAGCCCTGTATTTTTAAAGGCAGCCCATTCTGGACGGGGCAGGTCTGTGTTACTGCTGTGCATAGTCTCTGTGAGTGGCACAAGCACAGCCCTGTATTTAGATAGGCAGCACGCTCTGGAAAGGGCAGGGCTGTGTCACTGCTGAGCACAGTCACTGTGTGAGGCACTAGCACAGCCCTGTTTTTAGAAAGGTAGCACACTCTGGACAGGGTGGAGCAGTGTTACTGCTGTGTATAGTCAGTGTGTGAGGCACTAGCAGAGCCCTGTATTTAGATTGGCAGCACACTCTTAAGAAGTGGGGCTGTGTCACTGCTGAGCACATTCATTATTTGAGCAAATTGCACATCCCTTTATTTAGATGAGCAGCACCCTCTGGTCAAGGAGGAGCTGTGTTACTGCTGAGCATAGTCACTCTGTGAGGCACTAGCACAGTCCTGAATTTAGATTGGCAGCACACTCTGGACAGGGTAGGGCTGTGTTTCCGCTGAGCACAGTCACTGTGTGAGGCACTTCCACAGCCCTGTATTTAGAAAGGCAGCACACTCTGGACAGGGCAGGGCTTTGTTTCTGCTGTGCATAGTCGCTGTGTGAGGCACTATCACAGCCCTGTGTTTGGAGAGGTAGCACACTCTGGACTGGACAGGGCTGTGTCAGTGCTGAGCACAGTCACTGAGTGAGGCACGAGCACAGCTCTGTATTTAGAGAGGCAGCTCACTCTGCACAGGGCAGGGCTGTGTCACTGCTGAGTATAGTCACTGTGTGAGGCACTAGCGCAGCCCTGAGTTTAGACAGGCAGTGCCATCTGGACAGGGCAGGGCTGTGTTACTGCTCTGCATAGTCACAGTGTGAGGCACTAGCACAACCCTGTATTTAGACAGGCAGCACCCTCTCAACAGGAAAGGGCTGTGATACTGCTGAGAATAGTCACTGTGTGAGGCACTAGCACAGCCTTGTATTTGGAGATGCAGCGCACTTTGGACAGGGCAGGGCTGTGTCACTGTTGAGCATAAACACTGTGTGAGGCACTAGCTCATCCCTGTATTTAGTCAGGCAGCGCACTGTTGACCGGACAGGGCTGTGTTACAGCTGAGCATAGTCACTGTTTGAGGCACTAGCACAGCCCTCTATTAAGAGAGGCAGCACACTCCAGACAGCAGGGCTGTGTTACTGCTGAGCACAGTCACTGTGTGAGCACTAGCACAGTCCTGTATTTAAATTGGTAGCACACTCTGGTAAGGGCAGGGCTGTGTTACTGCTGAGCACAGTCACTGTGTAAGGCACTAGCACAGCCCTGTATTTAGAAAGGCAGCACACTCTGCACAGGGCAGGGCTGTCTCACTGCTGAGCACAGTCATTGTGTGAGGCACTAGCACAGCCCTGTATTTAGATAGGCAGCCAACTCTGGACAGAGTGGGGCGATATTACTCCTGTGCATAGTGACTGTGTGAGGCACTAGCACAGCACTTTTTTTAGATAGGCAGTATACTCTGGTGAGGGCTGTGTCACTGCAGAGCACAGTCACTGTGTGATGTACTAGCACAGCCCTGTTTTTAGATTGGTAGCACACTCTGGAAAGGGCAGGGCAGTGTTACTGCTGAGTACAGTCACTGTGTGAGGCACTAGCACAGCCTTGTATTTAGAATGGCAGCCCACTCTGGACGGGGCAGGGCTGTGTTACTGCTGTGCATAGTCACTGTGTGAGGCATGAGCACAGCCTTGTATTTAGAGAGGCAGCACACACTGGAGAGGGTGAGGCTGTGTTACTGCTGAGCATAGTCACTGTGTGAGGCACAAGCACAGCCCTGTATTTAGATAGGCAGCACACTCTGGACAGGGCAGGGCTGTGTTACTGCTGTGCATAGTCACTGTGTGAGGCACTAGCACAGACCTGTATTTAGATAGGCAGCACACTCTGGACAGGGCAGGGCTGTGTTACTGCTTTGCATAGTCACTGAGTGAGGCACTAGCACAGCCCTGTATTTAGACTGGCAGTGTACACTGGACAGGGTAGGGCTGTGTCACTGCTGAGCATAGTCACTGTGGCAGGCACAAGTACAGCCCTGTATTTAGACAGGCAACGCCCTGCAGAGAAGGCATGACTGTATCACTGCTGAGCATTGTCACTGTGTGAGACACTAGCACAGCCATGCATGTAGACAGGCAGCACACTCCAGACACGGCAGGGCTGTGTTACAGCAGAGCACAGTCACTGTGTAAAGCACTTGCACATCTCTGTATTTAAAAGGCAGCACACTCTGGAAGGGGCAGGGCTTCGTTACTGCTGTGCATAGTCACTGTGTGAGGCACTAGCATAGCCCTGTGTTTGGATAGGCAGCACACTCTGGACAGGGCAGTGCTGTGTCACTGCTGGGCACAGTCACTGTGTGAGGCACTAGCACAGCCCTGTATTTAGATAGGCAGCACACTCTGGACAGTGCATGACTGTGTCACTGCTGAGCATAGTCATTGTGAGAGGCACCAGCACAGCCCCGTATTTAGATAGGCAGTGCCCTCAGGACAGGGCAGGGGGGCTGTGTTACTGATGTGCATAGTCACTGTGTGAGGCACTAGCACAGCCCTGTATTTAGATAGGCAGCGCAATCTGGACAGGGCAGGGCTGTGTTACTACTGAGCATTGCCACTGTGTGAGCCACAAGCTCAGCCCTGTATTTAGAAAGGCAGTGCACTGTCGACAGTACAGGGCTGTGTTACTTCTGAGCATAGTCACTGTGTGAGGCTCTAGCTCAGCCCTGTATTTAGACAGGCAGCACACTGTCAAGTGGACTGGGCTGTGTTACTGCTGAGCATTGTCACTGTGTGAGGCACTAGCACAGCCCAGTATTTAGAGAGGCAGTGCACTCTGGAAAGGGCAGGGCTGTGTTACTGCTGAGCACAGTCATAGTGTAAGCACTAGCACAGTCCTGTATTTAGATTGGTAGCACCCTCTGGAAAGGGCAGGGCTGTGTTACTGCTGAATACAGTCACTGAGTGAGGCTCTAGCTCAGCCCTGTATTTAGACAGGCAGCACACTGTCAACTGGACAGGGTTGTGTTACTGCTGAGCATAGTCACTTTGTGAGGCACTAGTACAGCCTAGCATTTAGAGAAGCAGTGCACTCTGGAAAGGGCAGGGCTGTGTCACTGCTGAGCACAGTCATTGTGTGAGGCAGTAGCACAGCCCTGTATTTAGGTAGGCAGCACTCTCTGGACAGGGCATGGCTGTGTCACTGCTGAGCACAGTCACTGTGTGAGGCACTAGCACAGCCCTGTATTTAGATAGACAGCACACTCTGGACAGGGCAGGGCTGTGTTACTGCTGAGCTTAGTCACTGCATGAGGCATTAGCACAGCCTTGTATTTAGAAAGAAATCACACTCTGGAAAGGGCAGAGCTGTGTTACTGCAGTGCATAGTCACTGCGTGAGGAACTAGCACAGCCCTGTATTTAGATAGTCGGCACACTCTGGACAAGGCAGGGCTGTGTTACTGCTGTGCATAGTCCCTGAGTGAGGCACTAGCGCAGAGCTGTATTTAGACAGGCAGCACACTCTGGACAGGGCATGACTTTGTTACAGCTGTGCATATTCATTGTGTGAGGCACCAGCACAACCCTGTATTTAGACAGGCAGCGCCCTCTGGACAGAACAGGTCTGTATTAATGCAGAGCATTGTCACAATGTGAAACACTAGCACAGCCCTGTATTTCGAGATGCAGCACCCTCTGGACAGGGCAGGGCTGTGTTACTGATGTGCATAGTCACTGTGTGAGGCACTAGCACAGCCCTGTATTTAGAAAGGCAGCACACACTGGATAAGCCAGGGCTGTGTTACTGTTGAGCACAGTCACTGTGTGAGGCACTAGCACAGCCCTGTATTTAGAAAGGCAGCCCACTCTGGATGGGGCAGGGCTGTGTTACTACAGTGCATAGTCCCTGTGTGAGACACTTGCACAGCCCTGTATTTAGATAGGCAGCGCACTTTGTATAGAGCAGGGCTGTGTTACTGCTGTGCATAGTCACTGTGTGAGGCACTAGCGCAGCCCTGTATTTAGACAGGCAGTGCACACTGGACAGTGCAGAGCTGTGTCACTGCTGAGCATAGCCACTGTGTGAGGCACTAGTTCAGCCTGGTATTTATGCAGGCAATGCACTTTGGACAGAGCAGGGCTGTGTTACTGCTGTGCATAGTCACTGTGTGAGGCACTAGCGCAGCCCTGCAGTTAGACAGGCAGCACACTCCGGAACGGTCAGGGCTGTGTTACAGCTGAGCACAGTCACTGAGTGAGGCACTAGCACAGCACTGTATTTAGAGAGGCAGCACACTCTGGACAGGGCAGGGATGTGCTACTGTTGAGCACAGTCACCATGTGAGGCACTACCACAGTCCTGAATGTAGATTGACAGCAAACTATGGACAGGGAAGGGCTGTCTTACTGCTGAGCACAGTCATTATGTGAGGCACTAGCACAGCCCTGTGTTTGGATAGGCAGCGCACTCCGGACATGGCAGGGCTGTATTACTGCTGAGAACAGTCACTGTGAGAGGCATTAGCACAGCGCTGAATTTAAAGAGGCAGCTCACTCTGCACAGGTCAAGGCTGTGTCCCTGCTGAGCATAGTCACTGTCTGAGGCACTAGCAGAGCCCTGTATTTAGATAGGCAGCACACTCTATACTGGGTGGGGCGGTATTACTGCTGTGCATAGTCACTGTGGGAGGCACTAGCACAGCCCAGTAATTAGATAGGCAGCGTACTCTGGAGAGTCTGGGGATGTGTCCCTGCTGAACTCATTCACTGTGTAAGGCAGTAGCACAGCCCTGTATTTAGATAGGCAGTACACTCCGAACTGGGCAGGGCTGTGTTACTGCTGAGCATAGTCACTGTGTGAGGCATTTGCACAGCCCTGTATTTAGACAGGCAGCGCACTCTGGATAGAGCAGGGCATTGTTACTGCTGAGCACAGTCACTGTGTGAGGCTCATGCACTGCAATGTATTTAGACAGGCAGCACACTCTGGACAGGGCTGGGCTGTGTTACTGCTGAGCATAGTAACTGTGTGAGGCAGCAGAACAGCCCTGTATTTAGATAGGCTGCACAATCTGGAAAGGACAGGGCTGTGTTGCTGCTTAGCACAGTCACTGTGTGAGGCACTAGCACAGCACTGTATTTATACAGGCAGCGGACTCTGGACAGGGCAGGGCTGTGTTACTGCTGAGCACAGACCCAGTGTGAGGCAATAGCACAGTGCTGTATTTTGATTGGCAGCACACTCTGGAAAGGGCAGGGCTGTGTGACTGCTGAGCATAGTCACTGTGTGAGGCACTATGAGCCCTGTGCCAGATGAATACACTCTAGTAGGGCAGTGAGTTACAGCTGAGCATAATGACTGTGTAGTCACTTGCACTCCAGTATTTTGACAGGCAGCTCCCTCTGGACTGGGCAGGGCTGTGTTTCTGCTGCACATAGTAACTGTGTGAGGCACTAGCGCAGCCCTGTATTTAGATTGGCAGCTCACTCTGGCAGGGAAAGGGCTGTATTACTGCTGTGCATAGTCACTGTGTGAGGCACTAGCGCAGCCCTGTATTTAGACTGGCTGCACACCCTGGACAGGGCAGGGCTGTGTCACTGTTGAGCATAGTCACGGTGAGAGGCTCTAGCACAGCCCTGTATTTAGATAGATAGCACACTGTTGACATGGCAGGGCTGTGTCACTGCGGAGCACAGTCACTGTTTGAGGCACTAGCACAGCCCTGTATTTAGGCAGACAGTGCACTTTGGACAGGGCAGGGCTGTGTTACAGCTGTGCATAGTCACTGTGTAAGGCACTGACACAGTCCTGTATTTAGATAGGCAGCACTCTCTGGTCAGGGAGGAGCAGTGTTACAGCTGAGCATAGTCACTGTGAGAGGCACTATCACAGCCCTTTATTTAGACATGCAGCTCCCTCTGGGCAGGGCAGAACTGTGTTACTGCTGTGCATAGTCTCTGTGTGAGGCACTAGCACAGCCCTGTGTTAGAACGGCAGGCGCACTCTGGACAATGCAGGTACAGGCTGACTGCCTGCATAGCCATTGTATGTGAGGCACTAGCACAGCCCTGTATTTAGATAGGCAGCGCACTCTGGACAGGGCAGGGCTGTGTTACTGCTGAGCACAGTCACTGTTTGAGGCACTAGCACAGCCCTGTATTTAGCTAGGCAGCACACTCTGGACAGGGCAGGGCTGTGTCACTCCTGAGCGTAGTCTCTGTGTGAGGCACTAGCACAGCCCTGTATTTAGATTGGCAGCGCACTCTGGACAGTGCAGAGCTGAGCTACTGCTTTGCATAGTCATTGTGTGAGGCACTAGCACAGCCCTGTATTTAGATAGGCAGCGCACTCTGGACAGGGCAGGGCTGTGTTACTGCTGACCATAGTCACTGTGTGAGGCAATAGCACAGCCCTGTAATTATAGAGGCTGCACAATCTGGAAAGGACAGGGCTGTGTTGCTGCTGAGCACAGTTACTGTGTGAGGCACTAGCACAGCACTGTATTTATACAGGCAGCGCACTCTGGACAGGGCAGGACTGTGTCACTGCTGAGCACAGACCCAGTGTGAGGCAATAGCACAGTGCTGTATTCTGATTGGCAGCACACTCTGGAAAGGGCAGGGCTGTGTTACTGTTGAGCACAGTCACTGTGTAAGGCACTAGCACAGGCCTGTAATTAGAAAGGCAGCACACTCTGGAGAGGGCAGACCTGTGTTCCTACTGTGCATAGTCACTCTGTCGAGCACTATCACAGCCCTGTATTTAGATAGGCAGCACACTCTGGATAGGGCAGGGCTGTGTCTCTGCTTAGCACAGTCACTGTGTGAGGCACTAGCACAGCCCGGTATTTAGACAGGCAGCACCCTCTGGACAGGGCACGGCTGTGTTACCGCTGTGCATTATCACTGTGTGAGGCACTAGCACAGCCTTGTATTTAGATAGGCAGCGCCCTCTGGACAGGGCAGGTCTGTGTTACTGCTGAGCATAGTCACTGTGTGAGGCACTAGCACAGCCCTGTATTTAGATAGGCAGCACACTCAGGACAGGGCGGGGCTGTGTTACTTCTGAGCATAGTCACTGCGTAAGGCACTAGCACAGCCCTACATTTAGATGGGCAGTACCCTCTGGACAGGGCACGGCTGTGTTACCGCTGTGCATTATCACTGTGTGAGGCACTAGCACAACCCTGTATTTAGATAGGCAGCACACTCTGGACAGGGCAGGGCTGTGTTACTGCTGTGCATAGTCATGGCATGATACACTTGCACAGCCCTGTATTCAGATAGGCAGCACACTCTGGACAAGGCAGGGCTGTGTTACAGCTGAGAATAGTCACTGCGTGAGGCACTAGCGCAGCCCTTTATTTAGACAAAGAGTGCCCTCTGGGCAGGGCATGGCAATGTTACTGCTGTGCATAGTCAATGTGTGAGGCACTAGCACAGCCCTGTATTTAGACTGGCAGTGCCATCTGGACATGGCAAGGCTGTGTTTCTGCTGAGCATAGTCACTGTTTGAGGCACTAGAACAGCCCTGCATTTAGACAGGCAGCACACTGTGGACAGGGCAGGGCTGTGTTACTGCTGAGCATAGTCACTGTGTGAGGCACTAGCACTGCACTGTATTTAGACATGCAGCGCACTCTGGACAGGACAGGTCTGTGTTACTGCTGAGCACAGTCACTGTGGGAGGCACTAGCACTGCTCTATATTTAGAGAGGCATTGCACTCTGGAGAGGGCAGGGCTGTGTTACTGCTGAGCACAGTCACTGTGTGAGGCTCTAGCGCAGTCATGTATTTAGAATGGAAGCGAACTCTGGACAGGGCAGGGCTGTGCTACTGCTGAGCACAGTCAATGTGTGAGGCAATAGAGCATCCCTGTATTTAGAAAGGCAGCGCTCTCTGGACAAGGCAGGGCTGTGTTTCTGCTGTTCATAATAACTTTTTGAGGCACTAGCGTAGCCCTGTATTTTGATATGCAGTGCACTCTGGACAGGGCAGGGCTGTGTTACTGCTGTGCGTAGACACTGTGTGAGGCACTAGCGCAGCCCTGTATTTAGACAGGGAGCGCACTCTGGACAAGGCAGGGGTGTATCACTGCTGATCATAGTCACTGTGTGAGGCACTAGCACAGCCCTGTATTTAGAGAGACAGCACACTATGGACAGGGCAGGTCTGTGTTACTGCTGAGCATACTCACTGTGCGAAGCACTGGCATAGCCCTGTATTTAAACAGGTAGCCCACTCTAGACATGGTAGGGCTGTGTCATTGCTGAGCACAGTCACCGTGTGAGGCACTAGCAGAGCCCTGTATTTAGACAGGTAGTGCACTCAGGACACGGCAGGGCTGTGTTACAGCTGAGCATAGTCAATGTGTGAGGCACTAGCACAGCCCTGTATTTAGACAGGCAGTGTCTTATGGACTTTGCTGGGCTTTGTTTCTGCTGAGCATAGTCACTGTTTGAGGCAGTAGCACAGCCCTGTATTTACATTGGCAGTGTTCTCTGGACAGGGCAGGGCTGTGCTACTGCTTTGCATAGTCATTGTGTGAGGTACTAGCACAGCCCTGTATTTAGATAGGCAGCGCACTCTGGACAGGGCAGGGCTGTGTTACTGCTGAGTAAAGTAACAGTGTGAGGCACTTGAACAGCCCTGTATTTTGAAAGGCAGTGAACTCTGGACAGGACAGGGCTGTGTTACTGCTGAGCATAGTCACTGTGTGAGGCACTTGCACAGCCCTGTATTTAAATAGGCATCACACTCAGGACAAGGCGGTGCTGTGTTACTTCTAAGCATAGTCACTGTGTGAGGCATTAGCACAGCCCTGTATTTAGATGGGCAGCACTCTCTGGACAGGGCACGGCTGTGTTTCTGCTGTGCATAATCACTGTGTGAGGCACTAGCACAACCCTGTATTTAGATGGGCAGCACACTCTGGACAGGGCAGGGCTGTGTTACTGCTGTGCATAGTCATGGCGTGATACACTTGCACAGCCCTGTATTCAGATAGGCAGCACACTCTGGACAGGGCCGGGCTGTGTTACAGCTGAGAATAGTCACTGCGTGAGGCACTAGCGCAGCCCTTAATTTAGACAAAGAGTGCCCTCTGGGCAGGGCATGGCAATGTTACTGCTGTGCATAGTCAATGTGTGAGGCACTAGCACAGCCCTGTATTTAGACAGGCAGTGCCCTCCGGACTGGGCTGGGCTGTGTTTCTGCTGAGCATAGTCACTGTTTGAGGCACTAGCACAGCCCTGTATTTAGAGAAGCAGCGCACTGTGGAACGGGCAGGGCTGTGTTACTGCTGAGCACAGTCCCTGTGTTGAGCACTGAGCGTCCGTCCCTGTATTAATACATAGCTCACCTTAACAGGGTAGTGTTGTGATACTGCTGAGCACACTCACTGTGTGAGGCTCTAGCGCAGTCATGTATTTAGAATGGCAGCACACTCTGGAAAGGGCAGGGCTGTGTCACTGCTGAGCGTTGTCATGGTGTGAGGCACTAGAACAGCCCTGTATTTAGGCAGGTAGCACATTGTGGACATGGCTGGGCTGTGTCACTGCTGAGCACAGTCACTGTGTGAGGCACTAGCTCAGCCCTCTATTTTGACAGACAACACACTCTGGTCAGGGAGGAGCTGTGTTACAGCTGATCATAATCACTGTGTGAGGCACTAGCGCAGCCCTTTATTTAGATGGGCAGCGCCCTCTGGGCAGGGCAGGGGCAGTGTTATTGCTTTGCACTGTCATTGTGTGAGGCACTAGCCCTGCCCTGTATTTAGATAGGCAGCGCACTCTGGACAGGGCAGGGCTGTGTTACTGCTGAGCTTAGTAACTGTGTGAGGCACTAGCACAGCCCTGTATTTTGTCTGGCAGTGCCTTCTGGGCAGGGCAGGGCTGTGTTACTACTGTGCATAGTCAATGTGTGAGGCACTAGCACAGCTCTGTATTTAGACAGGCAGTGCCCTCCGGACATGGCAGAGCTGTGTTACTGCTGAGCATAGTCACTGTTTGAGGCACTAGCACTGCCTTGTATTTAGAGAGGCAGCACACTCTGGACAGGGCAGGGCTGTGTCACTGCTGAGCATAGTCTCTGTGTGAGGCACTAGCACAGCCCTGTATTTAGATAGGCAGCCCACTCTGGACAGGGAAGGGCTGTATTACTGCTTTGCATAGTCATTGTGTGGTGCACTAGCACAGCCCTGTATTTAGATAGGCAGCGCATTCTGGACAGGGCAGGGCAGTGTTACTTCTGATCATAGTAACTGTGTGAGGCACTGGCACAGCCCTGTATTTAGACAGGCAGTGCACTCTGTACAGGACAGGGCTGTGTTACTGCTGAGCATAGTCACTGTGTGAGGCACTAGCACAGCACTGTATTTAGAGAGGCAGCGCACTCTGGGCTGGACAGGGCTGTGTTACTGCTGAGCATAGACACTGTGTGAGGTACTAGCTTAGTGTTGTATTTAGATTGGCAGCACACTCTGGAAAGGGCAGGGCTGAGTTTCTGCTGAGCACAGTCATTGTGTGAGGCACTAGCACAGCCCTGTATTTAGAAAGGCAGCACATGAGAGAGTCACGTGATGCAGAGCTCTTGCTAGCTGCGCTCTCTGCCTGCTCTGCACAAACCCAGTCCATTTATCTTTCTCCTGTATTCTCCGGTGCTATTTTAGCGTCTTTGAAGGTGTTATCTATAGACCGTAAGCATCAAGAAAAGTGGTCAGTATTCAGATGGAAGAGGAGATGCCAAAGGCGGTGACAAAGCACTCCCCTCCGGCAACCCTCGAAAAGGCTCCGAAGAGGCCGTGGGCCTTGCAGTCACAGCCATCCCAGCTCAACTACCCGGACAGTGAAGGGGAAGACCTATTAACGCTGGTGAAATTCCTCCAGGAATTTAGGCCTTTTAAGGCTGAAATGGTGTAAATGGCCACAGAAATTAAAACCATAACATCCACATTGGAGGATCTAAACTGAAAGGTGTCCGATAATGAGGCACGGGTTAGATTGGTGGAAAATCGGGTAGGGAGGTTCAATCCGGAGCTGGTCAAATTAAGGCAGTGCTTAACCAGCATTGAAGCCAAAGTGGAGGATCTCGAGGGCAGGAGCCGGCGGAACAACGTGGTGGTGATCAGCCTGCCTGAAAGGAAGAGTAGCAAGCCAGTAAAGTTTTTCAGAAATTTGTGGAAGATCGTAGGTCCCTCACCCTTTGGACATTGCTACTATATAGAAAGGGCACACTAAACCTCCACCTATACCACAGCAAGGGGCACCTCCGCGTGTTTTTATGGCCAAGTTTTCGAATTTCCAAGAGAAACAAAGTTTTCTGCAGAAGGTCAAAGAAGCTAAAAGCCCTGAATGGGAAGGGGTGATATAAGGTCTCCCAGGACTTGCCGTTATCAGTTCGGCAGAGGAGAGCTGCTTTCCACCCCCTTGTGTCCAAAATTATTGCAGCGGGTATTACATTTAAAATGGTATATCCTGCAGTGCTGCACGTCTACATCTTGGAATCATGGAGAAAGTTTGACGACCCGGATAAAGCCTTAGCGGCACTTCAGCTTGCATTACCTTCCCTCTTCAACAGCAAATAAGGGTTTAGCTCCCTTTGCTGCATTTACTCCTGGGATAAGAGGAGAGGTCATTTAAGTTTATTGCAGGACTTCATTTGGTGGTGCTGGTGTATTTGGGGACCTGGTGGCTGGTGCTCTTAATGTGGGACCGATAAGATGAGGATTTAGTTTTCCAGGGACCCCCCTCCGCAAGGATGATTCTTGTGTCTGGTAGCAGATCTTGATGCAAGGGTGTGTGGCTATGTATACACAAGGTGCGAACTACTTCACCTTGTAACAGAGGGTCAGCTTTTGGGGTGGGTTTTTACCTTATTCGCATATTCAGCGGCACCAATTGGAATATACATCTACAATCGAAGGATGTATGGCTACGTGAAGGAATAGAACTGTGGATGCTGGATGATCCTTTGGAAGATTGGTAAGAGGAAGTAAGGGCACCGGCTAACATGCCAGAAGATGGACAGTAATGCCGGCTGGCACCATGATTCTGTGGACTGTCATATGGACTGTGGCCTCGTGTAGGACACCACGAATGATGTTAGTTGGGGGGAATGATACTGTTTTTTGACTGGCCACTAGAATCCTGCCTTAATGTTATTCAATGTTTTGGGGGATATAAAGAATATGTACTAGTCAGTTAATAAAGCGTCTCTTAGGGCTTAGTGCTTTATATTGTAAGTTAGGTAAAGGGTATTGAGATGCCCTTGACGCTCGGTTTGGTGCAAATTTACTTTGGTGAATGGATGTTGCTGGTTAGTTATTCCCTTTTTCGATGTTTTCAGAGTGTTAATAAATGTTTAGTGTTGATGATTGGGGATTTTGAGATGGGAAGCTGTTACAGTTGGGCGACTTTCTATCCAGGGAAGTTAGTGTTGAGTATTTTCTTATTAGTGCTATGGGCTGGGGGCAGGGAGGGAGATGATACAGTGATGCAAGCTGTCATCAAGGGCCGTGTGAACGTGAGAGGGGAAGGGGGGATTATGGGAGGCTAGTGTTAATTGGAATTTATAGTCCTTTTGGGGGTTGTCAGGGGGGATAAATGGTGGGGTGGGTGCACAAGTCTTTAATTCTGGTGACATGGAATACCAACTAAGTGGGAGCATGCCATGGTCTGAATTAGAAACTCAAGAAAATGGCACTGTGCGGGGTGTTTAAAGTGGTAACCTGGAACATAAAGGGAGCACGTCAGAAAGTTAAACAGTATAGTATATTAAAGCATTTAGAGGTGTTAAAGGCTGACATTGTGTATCTACAAGAGACACACTTGATTCAAACAGAGTGCAATTCTATGAGGCGTCTGCAAATGGGGTCAGTTTTTCAGACAAGGTAGCAATAAAGCAGAGGTGTTATGGTGCTCCCAGTAGGTCTATTCCTTTACCTGCTCAGATTATTCAGGATGGTGAGGGCAGAATGTGTTTGTCAGGGTAGGCTACAAAATGTGGAAGTTCTTTAGGGTCTATTTATGGCTAACTCGGACTCAAAGGGTTTTGTTAAGCTTCTAAATTCTGACCCGTTTGTACAGATTCCCATGATTTTAGGGAGACCTGAATCTGGTGTTAGATCCTCTGATGGATAAAACCAAGAGAAATTTTATGGTCTTTTCTCCAGCTCAGAGGGCTCTAGGTGAGCTGCTGGACCAGATTGGACTAGTGGACATGTGGAGAGTTATTCATCCGAAAGCCAGGAATATACGTTTACCTCTCCAGTTCACGGTTCAGTATCCCATATAGATTACCCTGTTACTCTCTTACTCTTTCTTCCTGGTGTGCTGAGTCTGAAATTATACGGGGCCTCCATAGATCATGCAGTAGTAGCAGGGTCAATCTCTTTTCCACTCTACCTAAGAGGGCAGTAGGTGGAAGATTAATAATCAAATGCTACGTAGCCCCAAAATAGTGGAGGTTATTTCCACACAAATAGAAGAATTTATAGTTAATAATTTAGGAGATAATATTAGCCCGATGTTGTCTGAGGGAGCATTTAAAGCCTTTATAAGAGGTATATTAATAGGTCTGGCATCCAAAAGGAAGAAGGAGGGTACAAACTCTATCCGAGTTGCTGAACCGAATAAGAAATAGAGAAGTTACCTTGACCCGCAGTCTTCTGAAGAAGAAAGCTGGAGCTGGTTAGGTTGAGGGATCTCTACTTAAAGTTGCTCGGGAACAAGCGGAATTAGCATTAATTAAGACCAAGGCTAGTTATCTTGATCAGGGTGAAAAGGTGGAGTACGCTTCTTGCTAGGAGAATCAAAGCAACTGGAATCATCTCGGATAATCCCAGGGATTCAATCTAAGGTAGATGGCCAAGTTAAAACCTTGCCTGGGAAGATAGTGCAGGAATTCAGATACTACTTTAAATCTCTGTATAGTAAAATGGATAATTCCCCCACTGAGAAGGAGATTCTCACTTTTTAGAAGGTTGGATCTCCCTTGTTGTCTGAACTCCAACGGACACAGTTAATGACTGATATTACTCAGGAGAGTTGAATCGATTATTCAAAATCTCCCATTGGATAAAACCCCAGGCCGGATGGGCTCTCACCTAATTTTTACAAAAGTTTTCTAAATCATTATCCCTTTACTTCTCAGTTTGTTCAGACACATTTTATGTCATCAGGTACAGGATCAGTCTTTATTTGAAGCACTTATTGTTTTAATTCCCAAGCAAGATAAGCCCCTGAACAGCCATCTAGCTATAGGCCTATATCCTTGCTTAATTATGATATTAAGATTTTGGCCAAATTGTTGGCAGAGCGGTAAGTCGGGTGTTACCCGGACTTATTGGCCTAGAACAAGTCAGTTTTATGGAGACAGGTCTTCCACTGATCACCTGAGAACCTTAGCTCATGCCTTCTCGGTGTCTGAGGATAGTGGTACCGCTATGGTAATTGTTGTCTTTAGACTTAGAAGGCTTCGATAGGTTCACTGGGGGTTTCTTCTAACTACAATGGGAAATTTGGGTTTCCTGATCTTTTTTAAAATGGATAGTCTCTCTTTATTTGAACCCTACAGCGAGGGTTAGCTGTAATAGAAGGCCACATCGGATCCTTTAATCTTTACATAGGTACTAGACAAGGATGTCCTTTTGTCCCTCTCCTCTTTAACCTATACCTAGAACCCTCATCAGGAACAGTAGTATGTAAGCAAGAAATTGCTGGTATTAGAATTCTGGACTATACCGTGAAAATAATGGCATACACAGATGATCTTTTGATCTAAGCTTCTAACCCGAGGGTGTCCATTCCTGCTCTTCTGGACGTTATTCGGTATTGGTAATTTGGATAACTATAGGTTAAATTTAGATAAATCAGTCGTATTTCCCCTTAATAAAAATGTTTTTAAGCAGGACATTGTGGAACTGGGTTTGTCCTGAAAGTCAGATTATATAAAATACCTTGGTCTGAATTTAACAAGGAATAGGACTAAAATATTTCAGTTAAATTTAGATTTTCTGATGCACACCATTGAGCTAGACTTAGAAAGATGGGCGAGGTTGCCAATCTCTTTATGGGGGAGGATTAATTTAGTTAAAATGAATGTCTTTCCGAGATTGTTTTACCCTATAAGTATGTTGAATATTTGGATACCACTTACTTGGTTTAGGAAGCTACATAATAGGATTGCTAATTTCGTGTGGGGTTATAAGAAGTCTCGTATGGCCTATCAAAAGTTGGCAGCTCCCAAAGTATTGGGGGGGTTAAGGCTCCCACATATTGCCCTATATTTCAGGGCAGCTCATGCCAACAAGTATCTGAGGTGGGTGAAGGGTGCAGAAGTTTCAGTACAGCATTCTTATATGCCTCTATGGCTACAGATTGAATTGGCTCTGACTCGGAAATACAGTTTGAAATCTGAAGCCCTGCTTCATCTCACTCTGAAACTGTTGCCCCCCCAGCTGCGTAGCTCCCCAATTGGGATTTCTGTGAGAGCCCACACCCAACTTTGTTGCTTCCTGAAATATGACCACCTTAATAATTGGGTCCAGCCAATTTGGGGTAATCCACGTTTTGTAATAGGTAATAAAATTCTTAGCCTGGCTTGGCTGCCCCTGCCTGGTACATGCTGTTTGAAATATTTTTGTTCACCTGATGGGGAGATACTCTCCTCTGCTGAGATTCTGAATAAGTTTGAGATGCCTGTTACGACAATCTTTAAGATATATCAGATTAGGCATCTCTTAGTTGCAAAAGATGGGTAGTGGGCAATCCGAACCCTAGGTTGGACTTTTATGACGTGTTAGGGCCGTTGGCTGGTTTGCCACACGAATTTCCAAAATATATGCAGTGTTACTTGGTGGGCTATTCTTTAAACCCAGTTCAAAATTCATATTGGACCTTAGTTTTTCCTGACCTGCGCTCAATTGGAAGGTGTTATGGACGAACTGTCATAAATTCTTTTGCAGGATCGATTTAAGGCTGATGCAGTTCAAAATCCTTCACAATATTTACTATTCTCCACAAAAATTGGCAAGGCTGAAATTGCTACTAACTCTATATGTTACAGGTGTCAAACCGGGGTTGGGGATTTGATGCATATTTTCTGGAGTTGTCCTAAGGTAACTCCGCTGTGGGCAGAAATTAAAAACAGACTGAATCCGTTACTGGGACTAGGGGACCTCTTTACTCCTGAAATATGTTTGCTGGGAGATGTCTCTCATATTCCTGTCAGGAGTAGGAGGTTCCGCATAGTTCTGATTGCTGCCACGCTTAAGAAAATTGTCCTCAGACACTGGAAAGACTCTGTCATGCTCAGCTACACTGAATGGCTGGAGGAATTGTTACCTAGTTTGAGGGTTGAGAGAATGATAGCTATCCTCCAGAATAGGCTCCCTAGGTATGATAGGATTTGGGGCCCCTTTCATGCTATTTATTCTTTATAGGAGGATGCAGACTAGCTACTGTTTGATGGCATGCTACCTTGTTGGACTTCTGCTGGGTGGGTTATGGGGGCAGGGGGGAATGGGTGGGAAGGGTTATGGGGGTTATGTTACAGACTTTGTCTTACTTTATGTATAGATATGAATATGTATCTACCACTGTGTGTTTACATTTGAAGTTGTTGGATTGTATCTCTGTAACGAAAAATGTAATAAAATTTAATGGCAAAAAAAAAAAAAGAAAGGCAGCACACTCTGAAGAGGCAGACCTCTGTTATTACTGTGCATAGTCACTGTGTGAGGCACTATCACAGCCCTGTATTTAGATAGGCAGCACACTCTGGACAGGGCAAGGCTGTGTCGCTGCTGAGCACAGTCACTGTGTGAGGCACTATCACAACCCTGTATTTAGATAGGCAGCACACTCTTGGCAGGGTAGAGCTGTGTCACTGCTGAGTACAGTCACTGTGTGTTGTACAAGCGCAGCCCAGTATTTAGACAGGCAGCACTCTCTGGACAGGGTAGGGCTGTGTTATTGCTGAGCATAGTCACTGGGTGAGGCACTAGCACAGCTGTGTGTTTAGATAGGCAGTGCAATCTGGACTGGGCAGGGCTGTGTTACTTCTGAGGATAGTCACTGTGTGAGGCACTTGCAAAGCCCGGTATTTAGACAGGCAGCATCCCCTGGACAGGGCAGGGCTGTGTTACTGCTGAGCACAGTCATTGTGTGAGGCACAAGCACAGCCCTGTATTAAGATAGGCAGCACACTCTGGACTTCGTAGAGCTGTGTTTGTGTGAGTCACTAGCATAGTCCTGTATTTTGAGTGGCTGCACACTCAGGACAAGGGCAGGGCTGTGCTACTGCTGAGCAGATTTAGTTAGTGAGGCACTAGTGCTGCCCTGTATTTAGAAAGGCAGGGCACTCTTGAAAGGTCTGGGCTGTGTTACTGCTGTGCATAGTCACTGTGTGAGGCACCAGCGCAGCCCTGTATTTATATAGGCGGTGCACTCCGCACAGGGCAGGGCTGTGTTACTGTTGAGCACAGTCACTGTGTGAGGCACCAGCACAGTGCTGTATTTAGACAGGCAGCGCACAATAGACTGGGCAGGGCTGTGTTACTGTTGAGCATAGACACTGTGTGAGGCACCAGCACAGTCCTGTATTTAGACAGGCAGCACATTCTGGACAGGGCAGGGCTGTGTCACTGCTGAGCATAGTCACTGAGTGAGGCACAAGCTCAGCCCTGTATTTAGACTGGCAGTGCACTCTGGACAGGGCAGGGCAGTGTTACTGATGTGCATAGTTACTGTGTGAGGCACTAGCAGAGCCCTGTATTTAGATAGGCAGCACACTGTGGACTGGGCAGGGCTGTGTTACTGCTGAGCATAGTCCCTGTGTGAGGCACTAGTACAGCCCTGTATTCAGACATGCTGCGCACTCTGGACAAGACAGGGCTGTGTTACTGCTGACCACAGTCACTGTGTGAGGCACTAGCATAGCCCTATATTTAGAGAGGCAGTGCACTCTGGACAGGACAGGGCTGTGTTACTGCTGAGCACAGTCCCTGTGTGAGGCACTAGCGCTTCCCTGTATTTAAATAGGCAGTGCACTATGGACAGGGCAGGGCTGTATGACTTCTGTGCATAGTCACTGTGTGAGGCACTAGCACAGCACTGTATTTAGATAGGCAGTGCACTATGGACAGGGCAGGGCTGTGTTACTTCTGTGCACAGTCACTGTGTGAGGCACTAGCACAGCCCTGTATTCAGATAGGCAGCACACCCTGGACAGTTCAGGGCTGTGTTACTTCGGTGTATAGTCACTGTGTGAGGCACTAGCACAGCCCTGTATTTCGACAGGCAGCGCACTATCGACAGGGAAGGGCTGTGTTACTGCCGAGCACAGTCACTGTGTGACGCACTTTCGCAGCCTTGTATTTAGATAGGCAGTGCACTCTGGACAGGGCAGGGCTCTGTTACTGCTGAGCACAGTCACTGTGTGAGGCACCAGCACTGTCCTTTATTTAGATTATAAGCACACTCTGGAAAGGACAGGGCTGTGTTACTGCTGAGCACAATCACTGTGTGAGGTACTAGCACAGCTCTGTAACTAGAAAGGAAGCACATTCTGGACAGGGCATGGCTGTGATACTGCTGTGCATAGTGCCTGTGTGAGGCACTATCACAGCCCGGTATTTTAGATAGGCAGCACACTCTGGACAGGTCAGAGCTGTGTCACTGCTGAGCACAGTCACTGTGTGAGGCACTAGCACAGCCCTGTATTTAGAGAGACAGCACACTCTGGACAGGGCAAGGCAGTGTCACTACTGAGCATAGTCACTGTGTGAGGCACTAGCACAGCCCTGAACTTTGAAAGGCAGTACACTATGGACAGGGAGCGGCAGTGTTACTGCTGAGCACAGTCACAGTGTGAGGCATTAGTACAGCCCTGTATTTAGATGGGCAGCACAGTCTGGACATGGCAGGGCTGTATTACTGCTGAGCATTGTCACTGTGTGAGGCACTAACACTGCCCTGTATTTAGATAGGCAGTGCACTCTGGACAGGGCAGGGCAGTGTTACTGCTGAGCAAAGTCACTGTGTGACGCACTAGCACAGCCCCTCTATTTAGACAGGCAGCACCTTCTGAACAGGGCAGGGCAGTGTTACTGATGTGCATACTCACTGTGTGAGGCACTACCACAGCCCTGAATTTAGAAAGGCAGCAAACTCTGGGGAGGGCAGGGCTGTGTTACTGCTGAGCATAATCACTGCGTGAAGCACTGGCACAGCCCTGTATTTAGATTGGCAGAACACACTGGACAGGGCAGGGCTGTGTTACTCCTGAGCAGAGACACTGTGTGAGGCACTAGCGCAACCCTCCATTTAGAAAGGCAGCACACTCTGGACAGGACAGGGCTGTGTTACTGCTGTGCATAGTCACTGTGTGAGACACTAGCGCAGCCCTGTATTTAGATAGGCAGCACACTCTGTAGAGGCAGGGCTGTGTTACTGCTGAGCACAGTCACAGATTGAGGCACTACCTCAGTCCTGTATTTAGATTGGCAGAACACTCTGGACAGGGCAGGGCTGTGTTTCTGCTGAGCAGAGTCACTGTGTGAGGCATTAGCGCAGCCCTGTATTTAGATAGGCAGCACACTCTGTAGAGGGCAGGACTGTGTTACAGCTGAGCACAGTCCCTGTGTGAGGCACTAGTACAGCCCTGTATTCAGACATGCTGCGCACTCTGGACAGGGCAGGGCTGTGTTACTGCTGAGCACAGTCTCTCTGTGAGGCACTAGCACAGTCCTGTATTTAGAATGGCAGCACACTCTGGACAGGGCAGGGTTATGTTTCTGCTGTGCATAGTAACTGTGTGAGGCACTAGCGCAGCCCTGTATTTAGATTGGTAGTGCACTCTGGGCAGGGCAGGGCTGTATTACTGCTGTGCGTAGTCACTGTGTGAGGCACTAGAGCAGCTCTTTATTAAGACATGGCGTGCACTCTGTATTGGGCAGTGGTGTGTTACTACTGAGCATAGTCACTGTGCGAGGCACTAGCTCAGCCCTGCATTTAGACAGGCAGCACACTCTGGACATGGCAAGGCTGTGTCACTGCTGAGCACAGTCACTGTGTGAGGCACTAGCACAGCCCTGTATTTATATAGGCAGCACACTCTGAACAGGGCAGGGCTGTATTACAGCTGTGCAGAGTCACTGTGTGAGGCACTGACTCAGCCCTGTATTTAGATAGGCAGTACACTCTGGTCAGGGAGGAGCTGTGTTACAGCTGAGCATAGTCACTGTGTGAGGCACTAGCGCAGCCCTTTATTTAGACAGGCAGCGCCCTCTGGGCAGGGCAGGGCTGTGTTACTGCTGTGCATAGTCAATGTGTGAGGCACTAGCACAGCCCTGTATTTAAGACAGGCAGTGCCCTCTGGAAAGGGCTGGGCTGTGTTTCTGCTGAGCATAGTCACTGTTTGAGGCACTAGCACAGCCCTGCATTTAGAGAGGCAGCACACTCTGGATAGGGCAGGGCTGTGTCACTGCTGAGCATAGTCTCTGCGTGATGCACTAGCACAGCCCTGTATTTAGATAGGCAGCGCACTCTGGACAGGGCAGGGCTGTGCTACTGCTTTGCAGAGTCATTGTGTGAGGCACTAGTGCAGCCCTGTATTTAAATCGGTAGCCCACTCTGGACATGGTAGGGCTGTGTCTCTGCTGAGCACAGTCACTGTGTGAGGCACTAGCAGAGCCCTGTATTTAGGCAGGCAGCGCACTCCGGACAGGGCAGGGCTGTGTTACTGCTGAGCATAGTCACTGTGTGAGGCACTAGTACCACTCTGTATCTTGATAGGCAGCACCTCTGGTCAGGGAGGTTGTGTTACAGCAGGCATAGTCACTGTGTGAGCACAAGCGCCGCCCCTTATTCTGGACTGGCAGCACCTTCTGGGCAGGGCAGGGCTGGGCAAGCACTGCTGTGCATAGTCAATGTGTGAGGCACCAGCACTGCCCTGTATTTAGAGAGGCAGCGCACTCTGAACAGGGTAGGGCTGTGTCCCTGCTGAGCATAGTCACTGTGTGAGGCACTAGCACAGCTCAGTATTTAGATAGGCAGCGCTCTCTGGACAGGGCAGGACTGTGTTACTGCTGAGCATAGTCCCTGTGTGAGGCACTAGTACAGCCCTTTATTTAGACATGCAGTGCACTCTGGACAGGACAGGGCTGTGTTACTGCTGAGCAAAGTCACTGTGTGAGGCACTAGCACAGCCCTTTATTTAGACATGCAGTGCACTCTGGACAGGACAGGGCTGTGTTACTTCTGAGCATAGTCACTGTGTGAGGCATTAGCACAACCCTGTATTTAGACAGGCAGCACACTCTGGACAGAGCAGGGCTGTGTTACTGCTGAGCATAGTCACTGTGTGAGGCACTAGCACAGCCATGTATTTAGATAGGCAGCGCAATCTGGACTGGGCGGGGCTGTGTTACTTCTGAGGATAGTCACTGTGTGAGGCACTTGCAAAGCCTGGTATTTAGACAGGCAGCATCCTCTGGACAGGGCAGGGCTGTGATACTGCTGAGCACAGTCTCTGTGGTGAGGCACTAGCACAGCCCTGTATTTAGACAGACAGCACACACCCTGGACTTGGTAGAGCTGTGTTACTGCAGAAGTCAGCACTGTGTGAGTCACCTAGCATAGTCCTGTATTTAAGTGGCTGCACACTCAGGACAAGACAGGGCTGTGCTACTGCTGAGCAGAGTCAGTTAGTGAGGCACTAGTGCTGTCCTGTATTTAGAAAGGCAGCACACTCTTAAAGGTCAGGGCTGAGTTACTGCTGTGCATAGTCACTGTGTGAGGCACCAGCACAGCCCTGTATTTAGACAGGCTGTTCACTCCGCACAGGGCAGGGCTGTGTTACTGCTGAGCACAGTCACCATGTGAGGCACTAGCACAGTGCCATATTTAGACAATCAGCACACTACGGACTGGGCAGGGCTGTGTTGCTGCTGAGCATAGTCACTGTGTGAGGCACAAGCACAGCCCTGTATTGAGACTAGCAGCGCACTCTGGAAAGGGCAGGGTAGTGTTACTGCTGAGCACAGTCACTGTGTGTGGCTCAAGCACTGCCCTGTATTTAGACAGGCAGTGTACTCTGGACAGGGCAGTGCTGTGTTATTGCTCAGCATAGTCACTGAGTGAGGCACTAGCACAGCCCTGTACTTAAATAGGCAGTACACTCTGGTAAGGGAGCAGCTGTGAAGCAGCTGATCATGGTCACTAAGTGAGGCTCTAGCACAGCCCTGTATTTAGAAAGGCAGCACACTCTGGACAGGGCAGGACTGAGTTATTGCTGTGTATAGTCACAGCGTGAGGCACTAGCAGAGCCCTGTATTTAGATAGGTGGCACACTCTGCACTGGGCAGGCTGTGTTACTTCTGAGCATAATCCCTGTGTGAGGCACTAGTACAGCACTGTATTTAGGAATTCAGTGCACTCTGGACAAGACAGGGCAGTGTTACTGCTGACCACAGTCACTGTGTGAGGCATTGGCATAGCCCTATATTTAGAGAGGCAGTGCACTCTGGACAGGGCAGAGCTGTGTTACTGCTGAGCACAGTCTCTCTGTGAGGCACTAGCACAGTACTGTATTTAGACAGGTAGCGCAAAGTGGACATGGCAGGCTGTGTCACTGCTGAGCACAGTCACTGAGTGACGCACTAGCACAGCCCTGTATTTAGACAGGCAGCACACTCTGGACAGGGCAGGGCTGTATTACAGCTGTGCAGAGTCACTGTGTGAGGCACTGACTCAGCCCTGTATTTAGATAGGCAGCACACTCTGGTCAGGGAGGAGCTGTGTTACAGCTGAGCATAGTCACTGTGTGAGGCACTAGTGCAGCCCTTTATTTAGACAGGTAGCGCCCTCTGGGCAGGGCTGTGTTATTGTTGTGCATAGTCAACATGTGAGGCACTAGCACAACCCTGAATTTAGACAGGCAGTGCCCTCTGGACAGGACTGGGCTGTGTTTCTGCTGAGCATAGTCACTGATTGAGGCACTAGCAGAGCCCTGTATTTAGAGACAGCGCACACTGGATAGGGCAGGGCTGTGTCACTGCTGAGCATAGTCTCTGTATGAGGCACTAACACAGCCCTGTATTTAGATAGGCAGCACACTCTGGACAGGGCAGGGCTGTGCTACTGCTTTGCATAGTCATTGTGTGAGGCACTAGCGCAGCCCTGTATTTAGATAGGTAGCCCACTCTGGACATGGCAGGGCTGTGTTACTGCTGAGCATATTCACTGAGCGAGGCACTAGCACATCCCTGTATTTAGACATGCAGCGCACTCTGGACAGGACAGGGCTGTGTAACTGCTAAGCACAGTCACTGTGTGAGGCACTAGCACAGCCATGTATTTAGAGAGGCAGTGCACTCTGGACTGGGCGGTGCTGTGTTACTTCTGAGCATAGTCACTGTGAGAGGCATTAGCACAACCCTGTATTTAGATGGGCAGCACCCTCTGTACAGGGCACGGCTGTGTTACTGCTGTGCATAGTCCCTGTGTGAGGCACTAGCACAGCCCTGTATTTAGATAGGGAGCACACTCTGTACAGGGCAGGGCTGTGTTACTGCTGTTCTTAGTCATGGCGTGATACACTTGCACAGCCCTGTATTCTGATAGGCAGCACACTCTGGACAGGGCAGGGCTGTGCTACAGCTGAGAATAGTCACTGCGTGAGGCACTAGCACAGCCCTTTCTTTAGACAAAGAGTGCCCTCTGGCAGCGCATGGCAATGTTACTGCTGTGCATAGACAATGTGTGAGGCACTAGGACAGCCCTGTATTTAGACAGGCAGTGCCCTCCGGACAGGGCCGGGCTGTGTTTCTGCTGAGCATAGTCACTGTGTGAGACATTAGCACAGCCCTGTATTTAGATAGGCAGCGCATTCTGGATAGGGCAGGGCTGTATCACTGCTGAGCATAGTCTCTGTGTGAGGCACTTGCAGAGCCCTGGATTTAGACATGCAGCACAATCTGGACAGGACAGGGCTGTATTACTGCTGAG
Source organism: Neoceratodus forsteri (assembly GCA_016271365.2). Taxonomy (NCBI): domain Eukaryota; kingdom Metazoa; phylum Chordata; order Ceratodontiformes; family Ceratodontidae; genus Neoceratodus; species Neoceratodus forsteri. Next base: position 4,942,813 of record CM057449.1, on the reverse strand, counting down.
CATAGTCACTGTGGGAGGCACTAGCACTGCCCTTTATTTAGAGAGGCATCGCACTCTGGAGATGGCAGGGCTGTGTTACTGCTGAGCACAGTCCCTGTGTTAGGCACTAGCGCAGCCCTGTATTTAGATAGGCAGCTCACTCTTAACAGGGCAGTGCTGTGTTACTGCTGAGCACAGTCACTGTGTGAGGCTCTAGCACAGTCATATATTTAGAATGGCAGCGCACTCTGGACAGGGCAGGGCTGTGTCACTGCTGAGTGTAGTCACAGTGTGAGGCACTAGAACAGCCCAGTATTTAGAAAGGTAGCGCATTGTGGACATGACAGGGCTTTGTCACTGCTGAGCACAGTCACTGTGTGAGGCACTAGCACAGCCCTCTCTTTAGATGGACCGCACACTCTGGACAGGGCAGGGCTGTGTAACAGCTGAGCATAGTCACTGCATAAGGCACAAACGCAGCCCTTTATTTAGATGGGCAGCACCCTGTGGGCAGGGCAGGGCAGTGTTACTGCTGTGCATAGTCAATGTGTGGGGCACTAGCAGAGGCCTTCATTTAGACAGGCAGTGCCCTCTGGACAGGGCTGGGCTCTGTTTCAGCTGAGCATAGTCTCAGTTTGAGGCTCTAGCACTGCCCTGAATTTTGAGAGGCAGCACACTCTGTATAGGGCAGGGCTGTGTCACTGTTGAGCATAGTCTATGTGTGAGGCACTAGCAAAGTCCTGTATTTAGACAGGCAGTGCACTCTGGACAGGGCAGGGCCGTGCTACTGCTTTGCACAGTCATTGTGTGAGGCACTAGCACTGCCCTGTATTTAGATTGGCAGCACACTCTGGACAGGGCAGGGCTGTGTTACTGCTGAGCTTAGTAACTGTGTGAGGCACTAGCACAGCCTGTAGTTTGATAGGCTGTACACTCTGGTCTGGGAGGAATTATGTTACAGCTGAGAATAGTCACTGTGTGAGGCACTAGCGCAGCCCTTTACTTTGACTGGGCAGCACCTTCTGGGCAGGGCAGGGCTGTGTTACTACTGTGCATAGTCAATGTGTGAGGCACTAGCACAGCCCTGTATTTAGACAAGCAGTACCCTCTGAACATGGCAGGGCTGTGTTACTGCTGAGCATAGTCACTGTTTGAGGCACTAGCACTGCCCTGCATTTAGATAGACAGCGAACTCTGGACAGGGAAGGGTTGTGTTACTGCTTTGCCTAGTCATTGTGTGGTGCACTAGCACAGCCCTGTATTTAGATAGGCAGTGCATTCTGGACAGGGCAAGGCTGTGTTACTGCTGAGCATGGTAACTGTGTGAGGCACCAGCACAGCCCTGTATTTAGACAGGCAGCGCACTCTGGATAGGACAGGGCTGTGTTACTGATGTGCATTGTCACTTTGTGAGGCACAATCACAGCCCTGTATTTAGATAGGCAGCACACTCTTGGAAAGCCATGGCTGTGTCACTGCTGAGTACAGTCACTGTATGTTTCACAAGCGCAGCCCGGTATTTAGACAGGCAGCGCTCTCTGGACAGGTCAGGGCTGTGTTACTGCTCTGCATAGTCACAGTGCGAGGCAGTAGCACAGCCCTGTATTTAGACAGGCAGCACACTCTGGACAGAACAGGGCTGTGTTACTGCTGAGCATAGTCACTGTGTGAGGCACTAGCACAGCCATGTATTTAGATAGGCAGCGCAATCTGGACTGGGCGGGGCTGTGTTACTTCTGAGGATAGTCACTGTGTGAGGCACTTGCAAAGCCTGGTATTTAGACAGGCAGCATCCTCTGGACAGGGCAGGGCTGTGATACTGCTGAGCACAGTCTGCGTGAGGCACTAGCACAGCCCTGTATTTAGATAGGCAGCACACTCTGGACTTGGTAGAGCTGTGTTACTGCAGAAGTCAGTCACTGTGTGAGTCACTAGCATAGTCCTGTATTTAAAGTGGCTGCACACTCAGGACAAGACAGGGCTGTGCTACTGCTGAGCAGAGTCAGTTAGTGAGGCACTAGTGCTGTCCTGTATTTAGAAAGGCAGCACACTCTTAAAGGTCAGGGCTGAGTTACTGCTGTGCATAGTCACTGTGTGAGGCACCAGCACAGCCCTGTATTTAGACAGGCTGTTCACTCCGCACAGGGCAGGGCTGTGTTACTGCTGAGCATAGTCACTGTGTGAGGCACAAGCACAGCCCTGTATTGAGACTGGCAGCGCACTCTGGACAGGGCAGGGTAGTGTTACTGCTGAGCACAGTCACTGTGTGTGGCTCAAGCACTGCCCTGTATTTAGACAGGCAGTGCACTCTGGACAGGGCAGTGCTGTGTTATTGCTGGAGCATAGTCACTGAGTGAGGCACTAGCACACGCCCTGTGCCTAAACAGGCAGCACACTCTGGTAAGGGAGCAGCTGTGAAGCAGCTGATCATGGTCACTGAGTGAGGCTCTAGCACAGCCCTGTATTTAGAAGGCAGCACACTCTGGACATGGCAGGACTGTGTTATTGCTGTGTATAGTCACAGCGTGAGGCACTAGCAGAGCCCTGTATTTAGATAGGTGCACACTCTGCACTGGGCCGGGCTGTGTTACTTCTGAGCATAGTCCTGTGTGAGGCACTAGTACAGCACTGTATTTAGGAATTCAGTGCACTCTGGACAAGACAGGGCTGTGTTACTGCTGACCACAGTCACTGTGTGAGGCACTGGCATAGCCCTATATTTAGAGAGGCAGTGCACTCTGGACAGGGCAGAGCTGTGTTACTGCTGAGCACAGTCTCTCTGTGAGGCACTAGCACAGCCCTGTATTTAGACAGGCAGCACACTCTGGACAGGGCAGGGCTGTATTACAGCTGTGCAGAGTCACTGTGTGAGGCACTGACTCAGCCCTGTATTTAGATAGGCAGCACACTCTGGTCAGGGAGGAGCTGTGTTACAGCTGAGCATAGTCACTGTGTGAGGCACTAGTGCAGCCATTTATTTGGACAGGTAGCGCCCTCTGTGCAGGGCTGTGTTATTGTTGTGCATAATCAACGTGTGAGGCACTAGCACAACCCTGAATTTAGACAGGCAGTGCCCTCTGGACAGGACTGGGCTGTGTTTCTGCTGAGCATAGTCACTGATTGAGACACTAGCAGAGCCCTGTATTTAGAGAGACAGCGCACACTGGATAGGGCAGGGCTGTGTCACTGCTGAGCATAGCCTCTGTATGAGGCACTAACACAGCCCTGTATTTAGATAGGCAGCACACTCTGGACAGGGCAGGGCTGTGCTACTGCTTTGCATAGTCATTGTGTGAGGCACTAGCGCAGCCCTGTATTTAGATAGGTAGCCCACTCTGGACAAGGCAGGGCTGTGTTACTGCTGAGCAAATTCACTGAGCGAGGCACTAGCACAGCCCTGTATTTAGACATGCAGCGCACTCTGGACAGGACAGGGCTGTGTTACTGCTGAGCAACAGTCACTGTGTGAGGCACTAGCACAGCCATGTATTTAGAGAGGCAGTGCACTGTGGACTGGGCGGTGCTGTGTTACTTCTGAGCATAGTCACTGTGTGAGGCATTAGCACAACCCTGTATTTAGATGGGCAGCACCCTCTGTACAGGGCATGGCTGTGTTACTGCTGTGCATAGTCCCTGTGTGAGGCACTAGCACAGCCCTGTATTTAGATAGGCAGCTCACTCTGTACAGGGCAGGGCTGTGTTACTGCTGTTCTTAGTCATGGCGTGATACACTTGCACAGCCCTGTATTCTGAAAGGCAGCACACTCTGGACAGGGCAGGGCTGTGCTACAGCTGAGAATTGTCACTGCGTGAGGCACTAGCGCAGCCCTTTATTTAGACAAAGAGTGCCCTCTAGCAGGGCATGGCAATGTTACTGCTGTGCATAGTCAATGTGTGAGGCACTAGGACAGCCCTGTATTTAGACAGGCAGTGCCCTCCAGACAGGGTCAGGGTGTGTTTCTGCTGAGCATAGTCACTGTGTGAGACATTAGCACAGCCCTGTATTTAGATAGGCAGCGCATTCTGGATAGGGCAGGGCTGTGCCACTGCTGAGCATAGTCTCTCTGTGAGGCACTTGCAGAGCCCTGGATTTAGACATGCAGCACACTCTGGACAGGACAGGGCTGTATTACTGCTGAGCATAGTCACTGTGGGAGGCACTAGCACTGCCCTATATTTAGAGAGGCATCACACTCTGGAGAGGGCAGGGCTGTGTTACTGCTGAGCACAGTCCCTGTGTTAGGCATTAGCGCAGCCCTGTATTTAGATAGGCAGCTCACTCTTAACAGGGCAGGGCTGTGTCACTGCTGAGTGTAGTCACAGTGTGAGGCACTAGAACAGCCCAGTATTTAGAAAGGTAGCGCATTGTGGACATGACAGGGCTTTATCACTGCTGAGCACAGTCACTGTGTGAGTCACTAGCATAGTCCTGTATTTAAAGTGGCTGCACACTCAGGACAAGACAGGGCTGTGCTACAGCTGAGCAGAGTCAGTTAGTGAGGCACTAGTGCTGTCCTGTATTTAGAAAGGCAGCACACTCTTAAAGGTCAGGGCTGAGTTACTGCTGTGCATAGCCACTGTTTGAGGCACCAGCACAGCCCTGTATTTAGACAGGCTGTTCACTCCGCACAGGGCAGGGCTGTGTTACTGCTGAGCACAGTCACCGTGTGAGGCACTAGCACAGTGCCATATTTAGACAATCAGCACACTATGGACTGGGCAGGGCTGTGTTACTGCTGAGCATAGTCACTGTGTGAGGCACAAGCACAGCCCTGTATTGAGACTGGCAGCGCACTCTGGACAGGGCAGGGTAGTGTTACTGCTGAGCACAGTCACTGTGTGTGGCTCAAGCACTGCCCTGTATTTAGACAGGCAGTGCACTCTGGACAGGGCAGTGCTGTGTTATTGCTGAGCTTAGTCACTGAGTGAGGCACTAGCACAGCCCTGTACTTAAATAGGCAGCACACTCTGGTAAGGGAGCAGCTGTGAAGCAGCTGATCATGGTCACTGAGTGAGGCTCTGGCACAGCCCTGTATTTAGAAAGGCAGCACACTCTGGACAGGGCAGGACTGTGTTATTGCTGTGTATAGTCACAGCGTGAGGCACTAGCAGAGCCCTGTATTTAGATAGGAGGCACACTCTGCACTGGGCCGGGCTGTGTTACTTCTGAGCATAGTCCCTGTGTGAGGCACTAGTACAGCACTGTATTTAGGAATTCAGCGCACTCTGGACAAGACAGGGCTGTGTTACTGCTGACCACAGTCACTGTGTGAGGCACTGGCATAGCCCTATATTTAGAGAGGCAGTGCACTCTGGACAGGGCAGAGCTGTGTTACTGCTGAGCACAGTCTCTCTGTGAGGCACTAGCACAGTACTGTATTTAGACAGGTAGCGCAAAGTGGACATGGCAGGCTGTGTCACTGCTGAGCACAGTCACTGAGTGAGGCACTAGCACAGCCCTGTATTTAGACAGGTAGCACACTCTGGACAGGGCAGGGCTGTATTACAGCTGTGCAGAGTCACTGTGTGAGGCACTGACTCAGCCCTGTATTTAGATAGGCAGCACACTCTGGTCAGGGAGGAGCTGTGTTACAGCTGAGCATAGTCACTGTGTGAGGCACTAGTGCAGCCCTTTATTTAGACAGGTAGCACCCTCTGGGCAGGGCAGGGCTGTGTTATTGTTGTGCATAGTCAACATGTGAGGCACTAGCACAACCCTGAATTTAGACAGGCAGTGCCCTCTGGACAGGGCTGGGCTGTGTTTCTGCTGAGCATAGTCACTGATTGAGGCACTAGCAGAGCCCTGTATTTAGAGAGACAGTGCACACTGGATAGGGCAGGGCTGTGTCACTGCTGAGCATAGTCTCTGTATGAGGCACTAACACAGCCCGGTATTTAGATAGGCAGCACACTCTGGACAGGGCAGAGCTGTGCTACTGCTTTGCATAGTCATTATGTGAGGCACTAGCGCAGCCCTGTATTTAGATAGGTAGCCCACTCTGGACATGGCAGGGCTGTGTTACTGCTGGGCATATTCACTGAGCGAGGCACTAGCACAGCCCTGTATTTAGACATGCAGAGCACTCTGGACAGGACAGGGCTGTGTTACTGCTGAGCACAGTCACTGTGTGAGGCACTAGTGCAGTCCTGTATTTAGAATGGCAGCGCACTCTCAACAGGGCATGGCTGTGTTTCTGCTGTGCATAGTAACTGTGTCAGACACTAGTGCAGCCCTGTATTTAGACAGGGAGCGCACTCTGGACTGGGCAGGGGTGTGTCACTGCTGAGCATAGTCACTGTGTGAGGCACTAGCGCAACCCAGTATTTAGACAGACAGCACACTATGGACAGGGCAGGGCTGTGTCACTGCTGAGCATAGTCACTCTGTGAGGCACTAGCACAGCCCTGTATTTAGACAGGTAGCGTACTCTGGACATCGAAGGGCTGTGTCACTGCTGAGCACACTGACCGTGTGAGGCACTTGCACAGCCATGTATTTAGAGAGGCAGCGCACTCTGGACAGTGCAGGGCTGTGTTACTGCAGAGCACAGACAGTGTATGAGGCACTAGCACAGTGCTGTATTGAGATTGGCAGAACACTCTGGAAAGGGCAGCGCTGAGTTACTGCTGAGGACAGTCACTGTGTGAGGCACTAGCACAGCCCTGATAAGTTAGGCAGCGCACTCTGGATAGGGTAGGGCTGTGTTACTGCTGAGCACAGACAGTGTATGAGGCACTTGCACAGCCCTGTATTTAGAAAGGCAGCACACTCTGGACAGGGCAGACTGTGTTACTGCTGTGCATAGTCACTGTGTGACGCACTAGTGCCACCCTGTGTTTAGACAGGCAGTGCACTCAGGACAGGGCAGGGCTGTGTCACTGCTGAGCATAGTCACTTTGTGAGGCACTATCACTGCCCGGTATTTAGACAGGCAGCACACTCTGGACAGTGCATGACTGTGTCACTGATGAGCATAGTCACTGTTTGAGGCACTATCCCAGCCCAGTATTTAGACAGGCAGCGCCCTATGGACAAGGCAGGGCGGTGTTACTGCTGTGTATAGTCACTGTGTGAGGCACTAGCACCACCCTGTATTTAGACAGGCAGCGCCTTCTGGACAGGGTGGGGATGTGTTACTGCTGAGCATACTCACTGTGTGAGGCACTAGCACAGCCCTGTATTTAGACAGGCAGTGCACTCTGGACAGGGTGGGGCTGTGTTACTTCTGAGCATAGTCACTATGTGAGGCACTAGCACAGCCCTGAATTTAGACAGGCAGCACCTTCTGGACATGGCAGCGCTGTGTTACTGCTGCGCATAGTCACAGAGTGTGTCACTAGCACAGGCCTGTATTTAGATCGGCAGCACACTCTGCACAGGGCAGGGCTGTGTTACTACTACGCATAGTCACGGTGTGAGGCACTAGCACAGCCCTGTATTTAGATAGGCAGCACACTATGGAGAGGACAGGGCTGTTTTACTGCTGTGCGTAGTCACTCTTTGAGGCACTAGTGCAGCCCTGTATTTAGACAGGTGGCACACTCTGGACAAGGCAGGGCTGTGTTTCTGCTGTGCATAGTCGCTGTGTGAGGAACTAGCACAGACCTGTATTTAGACAGGCAGTGCACCTTGGACTGGGCAGGGCTTTGTTACTGCTCTGCATAGTCACTGTGTGAGGCACTAGCACAGCCCTGTATTTAGGCAGGCAGCGCACTCCGGACAAGGCAGGGCTGTGTTACTGCTGAGCATAGTCACTGTGTGAGGCACTAGTACCACACTGCATCTTGATAGGCAGCACACTCTGGTCAGGGAGGAGTTGTGTTACAGCAGAGCATAGTCACTGTGAAAGGCACGAGTGCAGCCATTTATTTCGACTGGCAGCACCTTCTGGGCAGGGCAGGGCTGCGTTACTGCTGTGCATAGTCAATGTGTGAGGCACCAGCACTGCCCTGTATTTAGAGAGGCAGCACACTCTTGGAAAGCCATGGCTGTGTCACTGCTGAGTACAGTCACTGTGTGTTGCACAAGCGCAGCCCGGTATTTAGACAGGCAGCGCTCTCTGGACAGGGCAGGGCTGTGTTACTGCTCTGCTTAGTCACAGTGCGAGGCAGTAGCACAGCCCTGTATTTAGACAGGCAGCACACTCTGGACAGAGCAAGGCTGTGTTACTGCTGAGCATTGTCACTGTGTGAGGCACTAGCACAGCCATGTATTTAGATAGGCAGCGCAATCTGGACTGGGCGGGGCTGTGTTACTTCTGAGGATAGTCACTGTGTGAGGCACTTGCAAAGCCTGGTATTTAGACAGGCAGCATCCTCTGGACAGGGCAGGGCTGTGATACTGCTGAGCACAGTCTCTGTGAGGCACTAGCACAGCCCTGTATTTAGATAGCAGCACACTCTGGACTTGGTAGAGCTGTGTTACTGCAGAAGTCAGTCACTGTGTGAGTCACTAGCATAGTCCTGTATTTAAAGTGGCTGCACACCAGGACAAGACAGGGCTGTGCTACTGCTGAGCAGAGTCAGTTAGTGAGGCACTAGTGCTGTCCTGTATTTAGAAAGGCAGCACACTCTTAAAGGTCAGGGCTGAGTTACTGCTGTGCATAGTAACTGTTTGAGGCACCAGCTCAGCCCTGTATTTAGACAGGCTGTTCACTCTGCAAAGGGCAGGGCTGTGTTACTGCTGAGCACAGTCACCGTGTGAGGCACTAGCACAGTGCCATATTTAGACAATCAGCACACTATGGACTGGGCAGGGCTGTGTTACTGCTGAGCATAGTCACTGTGTGAGGCACAAGCACAGCCCAGTATTGAGACTGGCAACGCACTCTGGACAGGGCAGGGTAGTGTTACTGCTGAGCACAGTCACTGTGTGTGGCTCAAGCACTGCCCTGTATTTAGACCGGCAGTGTACTCTGGACAGGGCAGTGCTGTGTTATTGCTGAGCATAGTCACTGAGTGAGGCACTAGCACAGCCCTGTACTTAAATAGGCAGCACACTCTGGTAAGGGAGCAGCTGTGAAGCAGCTGATCATGGTCACTGAGTGAGGCTCTGGCACAGCCCTGTATTTAGAAAGCAGCACACTCTGGACAGGGCAGGACTGTGTTATTGCTGTGTATAGTCACAGCGTGAGGCACTAGCAGAGCCCTGTATTTAGATAGGCGGCACACTCTGCACTGGGCCGGGCTGTGTTACTGGAGCATAGTCCCTGTGTGAGGCACTAGTACAGCACTGTATTTAGGAATTCAGCGCACTCTGGACAAGACAGGGCTGTGTTACTGCTGACCACAGTCACTGTGTGAGGCACTGGCATAGCCCTATATTTAGAGAGGCAGTGCACTCTGGACAGGGCAGAGCTGTGTTACTGCTGAGCACAGTCTCTCTGTGAGGCACTAGCACAGTACTGTATTTAGACAGGTAGCGCAAAGTGGACATGGCAGGCTGTGTCACTGCTGAGCACAGTCACTGAGTGAGGCACTAGCACAGCCCTGTATTTAGACAGGTAGCACACTCTGGACAGGGCAGGGCTGTATTACAGCTGTGCAGAGTCACTGTGTGAGGCACTGACTCAGCCCTGTATTTAGATAGGCAGCACACTCTGGTCAGGGAGGAGCTGTGTTACAGCTGAGCATAGTCACTGTGTGAGGCACTAGTGCAGCCCTTTATTTAGACAGGTAGCACCCTCTGGGCAGGGCAGGGCTGTGTTATTGTTGTGCATAGTCAACGTGTGAGGCACTAGCACAACCCTGAATTTAGACAGGCAGTGCCCTCTGGACAGGGCTGGGCTGTGTTTCTGCTGAGCATAGTCACTGATTGAGGCACTAGCAGAGCCCTGTATTTAGAGAGACAGCGCACACTGGTTAGGGCAGGGCTGTGTCACTGCTGAGCATAGTCTCTGTATGAGGCACTAACACAGCCCTGTATTTAGATAGGCAGCACACTCTGGACAGGGCAGGGCTGTGCTACTGCTTTGCATAGTCATTGTGTGAGCACTAAGCGCAGCCCTGTATTTAGATAGGTAGCCCACTCTGGACATGGCAGGGCTGTGTTACTGCTGAGCATATTCACTGAGCGAGGCACTAGCACAGCCCTGTATTTAGACATGCAGCGCACTCTGGACAGGACAGGGCTGTGTTACTGCTGAGCACAGTCACTGTGTGAGGCACTAGCGCAGTCCTGTATTTAGAATGGCAGCGCACTCTCAACAGGGCATGGCTGTGTTTCTGCTGTGCATAGTAACTGTGTCAGACACTAGTGCAGCCCTGTATTTAGACAGGGAGCGCACTCTGGACTGGGCAGGGGTGTGTCACTGCTGAGCATAGTCACTGTGTGAGGCACTAGCGCAACCCAGTATTTAGACAGACAGCACACTATGGACAGGGCAGGGCTGTGTCACTGCTGAGCATAGTCACTCTGTGAGGCACTAGCACAGCCCTGTATTTAGACAGGTAGCGTACTCTGGACATCGAAGGGCTGTGTCACTGCTGAGCACACTGACCGTGTGAGGCACTTGCACAGCCATGTATTTAGAGAGGCAGCGCACTCTGGACAGTGCAGGGCTGTGTTACTGCAGAGCACAGACAGTGTATGAGGCACTAGCACAGTGCTGTATTGAGATTGGCAGAACACTCTGGAAAGGGCAGCGCTGAGTTACTGCTGAGGACAGTCACTGTGTGAGGCACTAGCACAGCCCTGTATAAGTTAGGCAGCGCACTCTGGATAGGGTAGGGCTGTGTTACTGCTGAGCACAGACAGTGTATGAGGCACTTGCACAGCCCTGTATTTAGAAAGGCAGCACACTCTGGACAGGGCAGAATGTGTTACTGCTGTGCATAGTCACTGTTTGACGCACTAGTGCCACCCTGTGTTTAGACAGGCAGTGCACTCAGGACTGGGCAGGGCTGTGTCACTGCTGAGCATAGTCACTTTGTGAGGCACTATTACTGCCCGGTATTTAGACAGGCAGCACACTCTGGACAGTGCATGACTGTGTCACTGATGAGCATAGTCACTGTTTGAGGCACTATCCCAGCCCAGTATTTAGACAGGCAGCACCCTATGGACAAGGCAGGGCGGTGTTACTGCTGTGCATAGTCACTGTGTGAGGCACTAGCACCACCCTGTATTTAGACAGGCAGCGCCTTCTGGACAGGGTGGGGATGTGTTACTGCAGAGCATACTCATTGTGTGAGGCACTAGCACAGCCCTGTATTTAGACAGGCAGTGCACTCTGGACAGGGTGGGGCTGTGTTACTTCTGAGCATAGTCACTATGTGAGGCACTAGCACAGCCCTGAATTTAGACAGGCAGCACCTTCTGGACATGGCAGCGCTGTGTTACTGCTGCGCATAGTCACAGAGTGTGTCACTAGCACAGGCCTGTATTTAGATCGGCAGCACACTCTGCACAGGGCAGGGCTGTGTTACTACTACGCATAGTCACGGTGTGAGGCACTAGCACAGCCCTGTATTTAGATAGGCAGCACACTATGGAGAGGACAGGGCTGTTTTACTGCTGTGCGTAGTCACTCTTTGAGGCACTAGTGCAGCCCTGTATTTAGACAGGTGGCACACTCTGGACAAGGCAGGGCTGTGTTTCTGCTGTGCATAGTCGCTGTGTGAGGAACTAGCACAGACCTGTATTTAGACAGGCAGTGCACCTTGGACTGGGCAGGGCTTTGTTACTGCTCTGCATAGTCACTGTGTGAGGAACTAGCACAGCCCTGTATTTAGGCAGGCAGCACACTCCGGACAGGGCAGGGCTGTGTTACTGCTGAGCATAGTCACTGTGTGAGGCACTAGTACCACTCTGTATCTTGATAGGCAGCACACTCTGGTCAGGGAGGAGTTGTGTTACAGCAGAGCATAGTCACTGTATAAGGCACGAGCGCAGCCCTTTATTTCGACTGGCAGCACCTTCTGGGCAGGGCAGGGCTGTGTTACTGCTGTGCATAGTCAATGTGTGAGGCACCAGCACTGCCCTGTATTTAGAGAGGCAGCGCACTCTGGACAGGGCAGGGCTGTGTCACTGCTGAGCATAGTCACTGTCTGAGGCACTAGCACAGCTCAGTATTTAGATAGGCAGCGCACTCTGGACAGGGCAGGACTGTGTTACTGCTGAGCATAGTCCCTGTGTGAGGCACTAGTACAGCCCTTTATTTAGACACGCAGTGCACTCTGGACAGGACAGGGCTGTGTTACTGCTGAGCAAAGTCACTGTGTGAGGCACTAGCACAGCCATGTATTTAGAGAGGCAGTGCACTCTGGACTGGGCGGTGCTGTGTTACTTCTGAGCATAGTCACTGTGTGAGGCATTTGCACAACCCTGTATTTAGATGGGCAGCACCCTCTGTACAGGGCACGGCTGTGTTACTGCTGTGCATAGTCCCTGTGTGAGGCACTAGCACAGCCCTGTATTTAGATAGGCAGCACACTCTGTACAGGGCAGGACTGTGTTACTGCTGTTCTTAGTCATGGCGTGATACACTTGCACAGCCCTGTATTCTGATAGGTAGCACACTCTGGACAGGGAAGGGCTGTGTTACAGCAGAGAATAGTCACTGCGTGAGGCACTAGCGCAGCCCTTTATTTAGACAAAGAGTGCCCTCTGGCAGGGCACGGCAATGTTACTGCTGTGCATAGTCAATGTGTGAGGCACTTGGACAGACCTGTATTTAGACAGGCAGTGCCCTCCGGACAGGGCCGGGCTGTGTTTCTGCTGAGCATAGTCACTGTGTGAGACATTAGCACAGCCCTGTATTTAGATAGGCAGCGCATTCTGGATAGGGCAGGGCTGTGTCACTGCTGAGCATAGTCTCTGTATGAGGCACTTGCAGTGCCCTGGATTTAGACATGCAGCACACTCTGGACAGGACAGGGCTGTATTACTGCTGAGCATAGTCACTGTGGGAGGCACTAGCTCTGCCCTATATTTAGACAGGCATCGCACTCTGGAGAGGGCAGGGCTGTGTTACTGCTGAGCACAGTCCCTGTGTTAGGCACTAGCGCAGCCCTGTATTTAGATAGGCAGCTCACTCTTAACAGGGCAGTGCTGTGTTACTGCTGAGCACAGTCACTGTGTGAAGCTCTAGCACAGTCATGTATTTAGAATGGCAGCGCACTCTGGACAGGGCAGGGCTGTGTCACTGCTGAGTGTAGTCACGGTGTGAGGCACTAGAACAGCCCAGTATTTAGAAAGGTAGCGCATTGTGGACATGACAGGGCTTTGTCACTGCTGAGCACAGTCACAGTGTGAGGCACTAGCACAGCCCTCTCTTTAGATGAACAGCTCACTCTGGACAGGGCAGGGCTGTGTAACAGCTGAGCATAGTCACTGCATAAGGCACTAACGCAGCCCTTTATTTAGATGGGCAGCACCTTCTGGGCAGGGCAGGGCAGTGTTACTGCTGTGCATAGTCAATGTGTGGGGCACTAGCAGAGGCCTTCATTTAGACAGGCAGTGCCCTCTGGACAGGGCTGGGTTCTGTTTCAGCTGAGCATAGTCTCTGTTTGAGGTTCTAGCACTGCCCTGAATTTTGAGAGGCAGCACACTCTGTATAGGGCAGGGCTTTGTCACTGTTGAGCATATTCTATGTGTGAGGCACTAGCACAGTCCTGTATTTAGATAGGCAGTGCACTCTGGACAGGGCAGGGCCGTGCTACTGCTTTGCACAGTCATTGTGTGAGGCACTAGCACTGTCCTGTATTTAGATTGGCAGCACACTCTGGACAGGGCAGGGCTGTGTTACTGCTGAGCTTAGTAACTGTGTGAGGCACTAGCACAGCCTGTAGTTTGATAGGCTGTACACTCTGGTCTGGGAGGAGTTATGTTACAGCTGAGAATAGTCACTGTGTGAGGCACTAGCGCAACCCTTTATTTTGACTGGCAGCACCTTCTGGGCAGGGCAGGGCTGTGTTACTACTGTGCATAGTCAATGTGTGAGGCACTAGCACAGCCCTGTATTTAGACAGGCAGTACCCTCTGGACATGGCAGGGCTGTGTTACTGCTGAGCATAGTCACTGTTTGAGGCACTAGCACTGCCCTGCTTTTAGATAGACAGCGAACTCTGGACAGGGAAGGGCTGTGTTACTGCTTTGCCTAGTCATTGTGTGGTGCACTAGCACAGCCCTGTATTTAGATAGGCAGCGCATTCTGGACAGGGCAAGACTGTGTTACTGCTGAGCATAGTAACTGTGTGAGGCACCAGCACAGCCCTGTATTTAGACAGGCAGCGCACTCTGGATAGGGCAGGCCTGTGTTACTGATATGCATTGTCACTTTGTGAGGCACTGTCACAGCCCTGTATTTAGATAGGCAGCACACTCTTGGAAAGCCATGGCTGTGTCACTGCTGAGTACAGTCACTGTGTGTTGCACAAGCGCAGCCCGGTATTTAGACAGGCAGCGCTCTCTGGACAGGGCAGGGCTGAGTTACTGCTCTGCATAGTCACAGTGCGAGGCAGTAGCACAGCCCTGTATTTAGACAGGCAGCACACTCTGGACAGAGCAGGGCTGTGTTACTGCTGAGCATAGTCACTGTGTGAGGCACTAGCACAGCCATGTATTTAGATAGGCAGCGCAATCTGGACTGGGCGGGGCTGTGTTACTTCTGAGGATAGTCACTGTGTGAGGCACTTGCAAAGCCTGGTATTTAGACAGGCAGCATCCTCTGGACAGGGCAGGGCTGTGATACTGCTGAGCACAGTGTCTGTGTGAGGCACTAGCACAGCCCTGTATTTAGATAGGCAGCACACTCTGGACTTGGTAGAGCTGTGTTACTGCAGAAGTCAGTCACTGTGTGAGTCACTAGCATAGTCCTGTATTTAAAGTGGCTGCACACTCAGGACAAGACAGGGCTGTGCTACTGCTGAGCAGAGTCAGTTAGTGAGGCACTAGTGCTGTCCTGTATTTAGAAAGGCAGCACACTCTTAAAGGTCAGGGCTGAGTTACTGCTGTGCATACTCACTGTGTGAGGCACCAGCACAGCCCTGTATTTAGACAGGCTGTTCACTCCGCACAGGGCAGGGCTGTGTTACTGCTGAGCACAGTCACCATGTGAGGCACTAGCACAGTGCCATATTTAGACAATCAGCACACTATGGACTGGGCAGGGCTGTGTTACTGCTGAGCATAGTCACTGTGTGAGGCACAAGCACAGCCCTGTATTGAGACTGGCAGCGCACTCTGGACAGGGCAGGGTAGTGTTACTGCTGAGCACAGTCACTGTGTGTGGCTCAAGCACTGCCCTGTATTTAGACAGGCAGTGCACTCTGGACAGGGCAGTGCTGTGTTATTGCTGAGCATAGTCACTGAGTGAGGCACTAGCACAGCCCTGTACTTAAATAGGCAGCACACTCTGGTAAGGGAGCAGCTGTGAAGCAGCTGATCATGGTCACTGAGTGAGGCTCTAGCACAGCCCTGTATTTAGAAAGGCAGCACACTCTGGACAAGGCAGGACTGTGTTATTGCTGTGTATAGTCACAGCGTGAGGCACTAGCAGAGCCCTGTATTTAGATAGGCGGCACACTCTGCACTGGGCCGGGCTGTGTTACTTCTGAGCATAGTCCATGTGTGAGGCACTAGTACAGCACTGTATTTAGGAATTCAGTGCACTCTGGACAAGACAGGGCTGTGTTACTGCTGACCACAGTCACTGTGTGAGGCACTGGCATAGCCCTATATTTAGAGAGGCAGTGCACTCTGGACAGGGCAGAGCTGTGTTACTGCTGAGCACAGTCTCTCTGTGAGGCACTAGCACAGTACTGTATTTAGACAGGTAGCGCAAAGTGGACATGGCAGGCTGTGTCACTGCTGAGCACAGTCACTGAGTGAGGCACTAGCACAGCCCTGTATTTAGACAGGCAGCACACTCTGGACAGGGCAGGGCTGTATTACAGCTGTGCAGAGTCACTGTGTGAGGCACTGACTCAGCCCTGTATTTAGATAGGTAGCACACTCTGGTCAGGGAGGAGCTGTGTTACAGCTGAGCATAGTCACTGTGTGAGGCACTAGTGCAGCCCTTTATTTAGACAGGTAGCACCCTCTGGGCAGGGCAGGGCTGTGTTATTGTTGTGCATAGTCAATGTGTGAGGCACTAGCACAACCCTGAATTTAGACAGGCAGTGCCCTCTGGACAGGGCTGGGCTGTGTTTCTGCTGAGCATAGTCACTGATTGACGCTCTAGCAGAGCCCTGTATTTAGAGAGACAGCGCACACTGGATAGGGCAGGGCTGTGTCACTGCTGAGCATAGTCTCTGTATGAGGCACTAACACAGCCCTGTATTTAGATAGGCAGCACACTCTGGACAGGGCAGGGCTGTGCTACTGCTTTGCATAGTCATTGTGTGAGGCACTAGCGCAGCCCTGTATTTAGATAGGTAGCCCACTCTGGACATGGCAGGGCTGTGTTACTGCTGAGCATATTCACTGAGCGAGGCACTATCACAGCCCTGTATTTAGACATGCAGCGCACTCTGGACTGGACAGGGCTGTGTTACTGCTGAGCACAGTCACTGTGTGAGGCACTAGCGCAGTCCTGTATTTAGAAAGGCAGTGTACTCTCAACAGGGCATGGCTGTGTTTCTGCTGTGCATAGTAACTGTGTCAGTCACTAGCGCAGCCCTATATTTAGACAGGGAGCGCACTCTGGACATCGAAGGGCTGTGTCACTGCTGAGCACACTGACCGTGTGAGGCACTTGCACAGCCATGTATTTAGAGAGGCAGCACACTCTGGACAGTGCAGGGCTGTGTTACTGCAGAGCACAGTGTATGAGGCACTAGCACAGTGCTGTATTGAGATTGGCAGAACACTCTGGAAAGGGCAGCGCTGAGTTACTGCTGAGGACAGTCACTGTGTGAGGCACTAGCACAGCCCTGTATTTAGACAGGCAGTGCACTCTGGACAGGGTGGGGCTGTGTTACTTCTGAGCATAGTCACTATGTGAGGCACTAGCACAGCCCTGAATTTAGACCGGCAGCACCTTCTGGACATGGCAGCACTGTGTTACTGCTGTGGATAGTCACAGAGTGTGTCACTAGCACAGGCCTGTATTTAGATCGGCAGCACACTCTGCACAGGGCAGGGCTGTGTTACTATTACGCATAGTCACGGTGTGAGGCACTAGCACAGCCCTGTATTTAGATAGGCAGCACACTATGGAGAGGACAGGGCTGTTTTACTGCTGTGCGTAGTCACTCTTTGAGGCACTAGTGCAGCCCTGTATTTAGACAGGTGGCACACTCTGGACAAGGCAGGGCTGTGTTTCTGCTGTGCATAGTCGCTGTGTGAGGATCTAGCACAGACCTGTATTTAGACAGGCAGTGCACCTTGGACTGGGCAGGGCTTTGTTACTGCTCTGCATAGTCACTGTGTGAGGCACTAGCACAGCCCTGTATTTAGACAGTCAGTGCACTCTGGGCAGGACAGGACAGGGCTGTGTTACTGCTGAGCACAGTCACTGTTGAGGCAGTAGAGCATCCCTGTATTTAGACAGGTGGCACACTCTGGACAAGGCAGGGCTGTGTTTCTGCTGTGCATAGTCACTGTGTGAGGAACTAGCACAGCCCTGTATTTATACAGGCAGTGCACTCTGGACAGGGTGGGGCTGTGTTACTTCTGAGCATAGTCAATACGCGAGGAACTAGCACAGCCCTGTATTTAGGCAGGCAGTGCACTCTGGACATGGCAGGGCTGTGTTACTGCTGAGCATAGTCACTGTTTGAGGCACTAGCACTGCCTTGTATTTAGAGAGGCAGCACACTCTGGATAGGGCAGGGCTGTGTCACTGCTGAGCATAGTCTCTGTGTGAGGCAGTAGCACAGCCCTGTATTTAGATAGACAGCGAACTCTGGATGGGGAAGGGCTGTGTTACTGCTTTGCCTAGTCATTGTGTAGTGCACTAGCACAGCCCTGTATTTAGATAGGCAGCACATTCTGAACAGGGCAAGGCTGTGTTACTGCTGAGCATAGTAACTGTGTGAGGCACCAGCACAGCCCTGTATTTAGACAGGCAGCGCACTCTGGACAGGGTAGGGCTGTGTTACTGCTGAGTACAGACACTGTGTGAGGCACTATCACAGCCCTGTATTTAGATAGGAAGCACACTCTTGGCAGGGCAGGGCAGGGCAGTGTCACTGCTGAGTACAGTCACTGTGTGTTGCACAAGCGCAGCCCGGTATTTAGACAGGCAGCACTCTCTGGACAGGGCAGGGCTGTGTTACTGCTGTGCATAGTCCCAGTGCGAGGCAGTAGCACAGCCCTGTATTTAGACAGGCAGCACACTCTGGACTTGGTAGAGCTGTGTTACTGCAGAAGTCAGTCACTGTGTGAGTCACTAGCATAGTCCTGTATTTAGAGTGGCTGCACACTCAGGACAAGACAGGGCTGTGCTACTGCTGAGCAGAGTCAGTTAGTGAGGCACTAGCGCTGCCCTGTATTTAGAAAGGCAGCGCACTCTTAACAGGTCAGGGCTGACTTACTGCTGTGCATAGTCACTGTTTGAGGCACCAGCACAACCCTGTATTTAGACAGGCTGTTCACTCCGCACAGGGCAGGGCTGTGTTACTGCTGAGCACAGTCACTGTGTGAGGCACTAGCACAGTGCCGTATTTAGACAATCAGCGCATTACGGACTGGGCAGGGCTGTGTTACTGCTGAGCATAGTCACTGTGTGAGGCACCAGCACAGCCCTGTATTTAGACAGGCAGCGCATTCTGGACAGGGCATGACTGTGTCACTGCTGAGCATAGTCACTATGTGATGCACAAGCACAGCCCTGTATTGAGACTGGCAGTGCACTCTGGACAGGGCAGGGTAGTGTTACTGCTGAGCACAGTCACTGTGTGTGGCTCAAGCACTGCCCTGTATTTAGACAGGCAGTGCACTCTGGACAGTGCAGTTCTGTGTTACTGCTGAACAAAGTCACTGAGTGAGGCACTAGCACAGCCCTGTACTTAAATAGGCAGCACACTCTGGTAAGGGAGCAGCTGTGATACAGCTAATCACGGTCACTGAGTGAGTCTCTAGCACAGCCCTGTATTTAGAAAGGCAGCACACTCTGGACAAGGCAGGACTGTGTTATTGATGTGCATAGTCACAGCGTGAGGCACTAGCAAAGCCCTGTATTTAGATAGGCAGCACACTCTGCACTGGGCAGGGCTGTGTTACTTCTGAGCATAGTCCCTGTGTGAGGCACTAGTACAGCCCTGTATTTAGGAATTCAGCACACTCTGGACAGGACAGGGCTGTGTTACTGCTGACCACAGTCACTGTGTGAGGCACTAGCATAGCCCTATATTTAGAGAGGCAGTGCACTCTGGACAGGGCAGAGCTGTGTTACTGCTGAGCACAGTCCCTGTGTGAGGCACTAGCGCTGCCCTGTATTTAAATAGGCAGTGCACTCTGGACAGGACACGGCAGGGCTATGTTACTGCTGAGCACAGTCTCTCTGTGAGGCACTAGCACAGTCCTGTATTTAGACAGGTAGCGCAAAGTGGACATGGCAGGCTGTGTTACTGCTGAGCACAGTCACTGTGTGAGGCACTGACTCAGCCCTGTATTTAGATAGGCAGCACACTCTGGTCAGGGAGGAGCTGTGTTACAGCTGAGCATAGTCACTGTGTGAGGCACTAGCACAGCCCTGTATTTAGACAGGCAGCACAACTCTGGACATGGCAGGGCTGTGTCACTGCTGAGCACAGTCACTGTGTGAGGCACTAGCACAGCCCTGTATTTAGACAGGCAGCACAACTCTGGACAGGGCAGGGCTGTATTACAGCTGTGCAGAGTCACTGTGTGAGGCACTGACTCAGCCCTGTATTTAGATAGGCAGAACACTCTGGTCAGGGAGGAGCTGTGTTACAGCTGAGCATTGTCACTGTGTGAGGCACTAGCGCAGCCCTGAATTTAGACAGGCAGTGCCCTCTGGACAGGGCTGGGCTGTGTTTCTGCTGAGCACAGTCCCTGTGTGAGTCACTAGCGCAGTCCTGTATTTAGAATGGCAGCGCACTCTGGACTGCGCAGGGCTGTGTTACTGCTGAGCATAGTCACTGTGTGAGGCACTAGCACAGCCCTGAATTTAGACAGGCAGTGCCCTCTGGACAGGGCTGGGCTGTGTTTCTGCTGAGCACAGTCCCTGTGTGAGTCACTAGCGCAGTCCTGTATTTAGAATGGCAGCGCACTCTGGACTGGGCAGGGCTGTGTTACTGCTGTGCATAGTCACTGTGTGAGGAACTAGCACAGCCCTGTATTTAGAGAGGCAGCGCACTCTGGACAGGACAGGGCTGTGTCACTGCTGAGCATAGTCACTGTGTGAGGCACTAGCAGATATCTGTATTTAGAGAGGCAGCGCACTCTCTACAGGGCAAGGCTGTGTTTCTGCTGTGCATAGTAACTCTGTGAGACACTAGCACATCCCTGTATTTAGAGAGGAATCGCACTCTGGACTGGGCAGGGCTTTGTTACTGCTGTGCATAGTCAATGTGTGAGGCACTAGCACAGCTCTGTATTTAGACAGGGAGCACACTGTCGACAGGGCAAGGCTGTGTTACTGCTGAGCACAGTCAATGTGTGAGGCACTAGCACAGCCCTGTTTTTAGATAGTCAGTGCAATCAGGACAGGGCAGGGCTGTGTTACTGCTGAGCATAGTCACTGTGTGAGGCACTAGCACAGTCCTGTGTTTAGATTGGCAGCTCACTCTGGACAGGGCAGGGCTGTGTTACTGCTCTGCACAGTCACTGAGTGAGGCACTAGTGCAGCACTGTATTTAGAAAGGCAGTGCACTCTGGACAGGGCGGGCCTATGTTATTGCAGTGTATAGTCACTGTGTGAGGCCCTTGCGCAGCCCTGTATTTAGATAGGCAGTGCACTCTGGACAGGGCAGGGCTGTGTTACTGATGTGCCTAGTCTCTGTGTGTGGCACTAGCACAGCCCTGTATTTAGACAGGCAGCTCACTCTGGACTGGGCAGGGCTGTGTCACTGCTGAGCATAGTCTCTGTGTGAGGCACTGTCACGGCCCTGTATTTTGACTGGCAACACACTCTGGACAGTGCATGACTGTGTCACTGCTGAGCATAGTCACTGTTTGAGGCACTAGCACAGCCCTGTTTTAATATAGGCAGCACACTCATGTCAGGCAGGGCTGTGTTACTGCTGTGCATAGTCAATGTGTGAGGCATAAGCACAGCCCTGTACTTAGACAGGCAGCGCCCTCTGGACAGGACAGGGCTGTGTTACTGCTGAACATTGTCACTGTTTGAGGCACTAGCACAGCCCTGTATTTAGAGAGGCAGCGCACTCTGGACAGGGCAGAGCTGTGTTACTGCTGTGTATAGTCACTGTGTGAGGCACTAGCACAGCCCTGTATTTAGATAAGCAGTGCACTCTGGACAGGCCAGGGCTGTGTTACTGCTGAGCATAGCCACTGTGTGAGGCACTATCACAGCCCTGTATTTAGAGAGGAAGCGCACTCTGGACAGGGCAGGGCTGTGTTACTGCTGAGCACAGTCAATGTGTGAGGCACTAGGATAGCCCTGTATTTAGATAGGCAGCAGATTCAGGACAGGGCAGGGCTGTGTTACTGCTGAGCACAGTCACTGTGTGAGGCACTATCACAGCCCTGTATTTAGATAGGCAGCACACTCTGGACAGGGCAGGGCTGTGTCACTGCTGAGCACAGTCACTGAGTGAGGCACTAGCACAGCCCTTTATTTAGAGAGACAGCACACACTGGACAGGGCAGGGCTGTGTTACTGCTGATCTTAGTCACTGTGTGAGGCACTAGCACAGTGCTGTATTTAGAGAGGAAGCGCACTCTGGACAGGGCAGGGCTGTGTTACTGCTGCGCACCGTCAATGTGTGAGGCACTAGGATAGCCCTGTATTTAGATAGGCAGCGCATTCCGGACAGGGCAGGGCTATGTTACTGCTGAGCACAGTCACTGTGTGAGGCACTATCACAGCCCTGTATTTAGATAGGCTGCACACTCTGGACAGGGCTGGGCTGTGTCACTGCTGAGCACAGTCACTGAGTGAGGCACTAGCACAGCCCTTTATTTAGAGAGACAGCACACACTGGACAGGGCAGGGCTGTGTTACTGCTGAGCACAGTCAATGTGTGAGGCACTAGCACAGTGCTGTATTTAGATAGGCAGCACACTCTGGACAGGGCAGGGCTGTGTCACTGCTGAGCACAGTCACTGAGTGAGGCACTAGCACAGCCCTTTATTTAGAGAGACAGCACACACTGGACAGGGCAGGGCTGTGTTACTGCTGATCTTAGTCACTGTGTGAGGCACTAGCACAGTGCTGTATTTAGAGAGGAAGCGCACTCTGGACAGGGCAGGGCTGTGTTACTGCTGAGCACCGTCAATGTGTGAGGCACTAGGATAGCCCTGTATTTAGATAGGCAGCGCATTCAGGACAGGGCAGGGCTATGTTACTGCTGAGCACAGTCACTGTGTGAGGCATTATCACAGCCCTGTATTTAGATAGGCTGCACACTCTGGACAGGGCAGGGCTGTGTCACTGCTGAGCACAGTCACTGAGTGAAGCACTAGCACAGCCCTGTATTTAGAGAGGCAGCGCACACTGGACAGGGCAGGGTTGTGTTACTGCTGATCTTAGTCACTGTGTGAGGCACTAGGACAGCCCTGTATTTAGATCGGCCGCACACTTAGGACAGGGCAGGGTTGTGTTACTGCTGAGCACAGTCACTGTGTGAGGCACTAGCACAGCCCTGTATTTAGATTGGCAGCACACTCTGGACAGGGCAGGGCTGTGTCACTGCTGAGCATAGTCAATGTGTGAGGCACTAGCTCAGCCCTGTATTTAGTAAGGCAGCGCACTCTGGACAGGGCAGGGCTATGTTACTGCTGAGCACAGTCACTGTGTGAGGCATTAGCACTGCCCTGTATTGAGATAGGCAGGACAGTCTGGACTGTGCAGGCCTTTGTTACTGCTGAGCACAGCCACTTTGTGTGGCACTTGCACAGCGTCTTATTCAAACAGGCAGCACACTCTGGACAGGGCAGGACTGTGTTACTGCTGTGCATAGTCACTGTGTGAGGCACTAGTACAGCTTTGTATTAAGATAGGCAGCACACTCTGGACAGGGCAGGGCTGTATTGCTTCTGAGCATAGTCACTGTGTGAGGCACTATAACAGCCCTGTATTTAGATAGGCAGCACACTCCGGACAGGGAGGGGCTGTGTTACTGCTGAGCATAGTAAGTGTGTAAGGCACTAGCACAGCATCATATTCAAACTGGCAGCTCACTCCGGAGAAGGCTGGGCTGTGTTACTGCTGAGCACAGTCACTGAATGAGGCACTTGAACAGCTCCATATTCAAACAGGCAGCATAGTCTCGACAGGGCACACTGTCAGAATAAAGTGACCTAGCTGGCCATGTACTATGTCACTTGTGCCACTACAGGGTGCGTGGCACAAATGGTCAGCTCTTAATATGGGACCCTTGGGGATCCACAAAGTAGCATTATATTTATTGGGGATTTGCTGATCATGATTCCGAATTTATCGGTGTTAGAAATGTTCACCTCCACACCTCGTCAAAGTGATACAGTGTAGTTTTGTTTTCCGGGGTCAGCTATATCTTGCAGGATGTTCTTCATTTGTTTGCATCCCTGTAGAGATTGTAATTATTTTGATTGTGAGGCCATTTGGAAAGGATTAAGCATTTTCAACCTATGCAATATTTTTTACCAAGGGGCATTAGTGCTATTCAAATTCCCTTTAGAAATGTTTGTATCTTGCTAGATTTTATTCTTTTGGGGAAATTCAGCCCCTGGGGGATTGGTGTATAATTTTAGTGTTACTGACTAACACTGTTTACTCTAAACTGTTTTAATGTTGAGATAGAGTATAAATAAACCTGTCAGAAACAACTGAGAGACTAAAAGGTTTCAAAGACCAGAACTGGTGCATGTACAACTCAGATTAGAGTTAGTACATAATATGTTGACTGGGAAGTTTCCTTAAACCACTTATCCAATGAAGATTTTCTTTCTCCATATTTAGTAGGACATTTATTTTTGGTTTCAACTTTCTTCCATTTTTTGCTAAGAAGCCAGTCTAATTTTGAGCAACACAATTTCAAAGTAACTTACAGATTCATCTCCAAGGTTATCCAGGTGTTTCATATAGAGTGTTTCTTTTCAGTAATAACGCTCACCTTGTACAAAAGAGTTGTGAGTATCCTTTCCTGCAAGCAATGATGCCAAACATGTTTGTGCTGCTCATGTTCATCTCTGACCTTGTCTACAGAACCTCACATTCACAGAGGGTACCACCAGCAAAGCCTGAGCTCGTCAGGTACAGAAGAGATGGCGGTATCATTATTGGAGGAATCCTTGCTCTTCAAGGGCCCAGTATTTCTGATACTGCTGTTGACAATCCCTGTTTCAGGTAAGGTAACCCTCTCCGATAACACTGCTGTATTACATGGGACTGCCATGTTAATTCCTGGTTCACTCTAAAATAAGAACAATCTGGCTTGGATGTGTGGCATCGAGACTTACATTACCTGTTAGGTCATATTTTTCTTTCACTGTCTCCATTTTTATTTTATTTTACCGAGTTTCATGCAAAAAATAGGTGCAGAAAAACATATCAGCTAGAGTGATTCCTGACTCAAAACCTGATTGGTGATAGCACAGCAGTGTACAATGTGATGGCTGGTATTTTGATAAACAGTAAAGAATATTATGAACCGAGGATCGTAAATAGAGGAATCTGATTGGCCGAGAGCTCTTTGAAACCGTGATGATATCAGGCTACATCATTATGGCTTAAAAAAGTTCCAGCGCCACCAGCCTCCTTACTCTCTACTGTCTGAGAACTATTTTTTCTAAATGTACTCATACACCACCCAAACACTCATTCATTAAACATTTTGAAACCTGTTTCTTTTATTTTTTTTTATTTATAAAACCTGAAACTCAGTTCATAATATCAATAAGTCACTCCAGGGTGTGGAATATCATGGGATATCATCTCTTCTTGGGTTATTGGATGCACTCGGCCTGCCGCCTCATGCCCAACCACCCAAGGCATGATGATATCCTATGATATAGCACACGCTGTCATGCCTTATTGTTTAATTATCATACAACACACAATACAACAGACATGTCTTTTATTGACTCCAATGCCAACCCTATCCCCCATATATGCTGTGCAGACAATGACATTCCCTGATATTTCAGCAACCCTGGCAGTATAGGCTAGAGGGTAAAGGAACGAGGTGTGAATGAGCTTGATACATCCAGCAGACCAGACCTGAGTTTGATTCTCACAGCCTCCACTTGCATACTGTGTGACTCTGAGCAAGTCACTTAACAGCCCAGTGCTCCCAGGTCACCCCGGAAAACAGGCACTTGTGCCTAGTGGGCCTTACCTGGCTAGCAAAAGACTAAATAAAATTAAAATAAATAATAAAAAAAAACATGTCATCTTCATAATTTTTTGCCCAGTACATGATGATTGTCAAAATATTTAAAATCCTCGCACAAAAAATAGGTTGCCATGCTTTATTTTTATTTACATTGTGAGACTTAATCTTTCTTAAAGGAAACAAATCCGTAAGTGGCCAAATTGTTTTATGTAGTTATGACATCAGTGTTTTTGGTGTCAACATGAGTGTGAAAGAAAACATGAAACAAGGACACATCATTTGTGAGGATGTTTGCTTCATTTTATCCACAAATGCAATATTAATGAGTAAATTATCAATACTGTTGTACAACCTTGAACTAACTAAGCGTAAAATCATTTCAGTCCCACGTCATTTGCATAAAACACTTTTGAAAGATGTAGGATATTGGTGCGAATATTGCAACAGAAAGAATACAGGCAATGCATGCATCCTTTGGTTAAATCTGCTTTCAGTGCTGCAGTTTCACAGGTGTCTGGCCCAGGACAAAATTAATAGAAAAATCTGAGTACAAATTTTCAGAAATGTATTCAGATAAGCAAAAAATACTTGAAGAATGACAAGGACATTAACATAAAAGAAACAGGGAAACCAAAGTCAGATAGACAGACAGGCAGATACGTACAGCACCATGACTGATGCCAAAAGCCGCAGTCACAGGAGTCCATTTCCTCACTGCCATCCTGGATATATTCTTCAAAGGGCGTGACACAGGAGGCTAAATCATTATTCCAATAATGCTTCCATATATTTATGAATGTACGTGAGACAGGCATCGCTTACAAGGTTGTCAAATTTGCCATGCCCTGCACTGTTCTAAATTCTCAACTCTCAAAATGAATTGCAGTATTGTGCTTTCTCTCTGTCACCAATCCAGCCTTCTTTATTTTCTTTTTCTCCTGGATTTTTTTAAATGCTCCTTGTGAGCTAAAGTACTGTGCTTTCCTTTCTGTTATTACTACACCTCTCAGGTCCTGTGTTTGGAATAGAGATGTTGTGAAATTTATTTTCACTGGTGACATCGCTGTAAAACTAGCAATTTTGCTGTGCAAAATATTTTGTGAAATTCCGCCATTCAGTGAAATTTTTCGCAGGTTGTGAAATTGTGAAATTTCAGTTGTGACACATGAAATTTCACCACTAAATGCAACATTTTACCACATTTTGCCAAATGTCATCTGAATTTCACCATTTTGCAGGCACATTTTCATATTTTGTAGCAAATTTTGCAAAATATTCTAATTTTGCACATCTCTAGTCTGGAATTATTATGCCTTTGCCTGTATTTGTTTTTAATGTGTTACCTTTAATGTGTCTAAATGAGTTAAGACAGAGGTGTCCCTCTCCTAGTAACTTGTCTCCCAACTGGTAGCACAGCTGATTCCTTTTTGTGAAGTATATCAATTCCAGACAGAGGCTCAGAGGGCACTATAGATGATACAGAGAAAGCACAACACTGCAACCCATGAGTGTCTGCGAATGAAGTACAGTGTAGGAGGTGGTGTATGTGGGATCTTGTAAATGATCACTATACAGTGTGGTTCAACATAAGGATGGCTGCAGAATCAAACCACACATGAGCGAGGGTCCTTGATACCAGAAAGGCAGATTTTATAAAGATGGATAAATGCCACAGGGATGCTCTGTCAGGTAGGGATGATGATGGGGGGGTGAAAGGGGGGGTATGAAAGTGA
Organism: Neoceratodus forsteri; assembly: GCA_016271365.2. Lineage (NCBI taxonomy): Eukaryota > Metazoa > Chordata > Ceratodontiformes > Ceratodontidae > Neoceratodus > Neoceratodus forsteri. The sequence continues at coordinate 4,915,691 of CM057449.1, read as the reverse complement.
AAAAAGGAAGACAAAGGTAGACAAAGCTAGCTGTATCAATCTCAATTATCTCCATAGTTGACTATGGTCTGATTTTCTATGGTGAAACCTTGGATGCAACCCTGAAAAAAATCACCATTGCTCTCAACAAAGTATGTTGACTGGTTACTAGGGCCCACAGGTATACTCACGCATGTGACCTTGATGCGCAAACACATTGATTGACACTCAAAAATAGGATCACCTACCAAACTTCTCTATTTGCAAAAAATTAAAAAAGTCAGCATAGGCAGAGCCTCACTGACTGCCCTGCCTCTACCGTCTGTAGCCCCCAACCCATGCAAAACATGCCAGCCTCAACTAAATATCTAGTTCCTTACTGCCAGACAGATCAAGGTCAGTGATCCTTTTGCTACAGAGCCCCTTCCTGGCTGAACAATCTCCCCCTAAGATACTAAACACCCCCTCCCTTGGCCCCTTCAAAATCAAACTGCACCAGTACCTCACCCAGGAAAGCAGTTGTGTCTGCTCCCTATGCCTCGGCACTGCAAAGAAATGCCTGCCCAAGTATTTGAAGGCAGGCACGGTCTCCAAGATATCTCCTGAAGACGATGTAATGTTGAGGGTAGGAGGGGCATGCTTCAGGGAGGAACGATGGGAGAAGAGCATACATTTCATTTTCCTGGTATTGAGAATGAACTGCTTCTGGTAGACCCAGTCCATGAGGTAGACGAAATCTGTGGCAAGTTCATGATTGATTTGGTCAAGGTCTGGTGAGGATCGGTCGATGATTGTGTCATCTGCATAAAGATGTACCGAGGCACCACCACAGAAGCTAGGGAGATCATAAATGAAGAGTGAGAACAATAATGGCCCCAAAATGGATCCCTGAGGCATGCTGTGGGTTATTGATCTAAGTTCTGAGAGGGAGCTGGCCCATTTGACTCTTTGGGAGTGACAGGACAGGTAACTTGTTACCCAGTTTAGGGCATTTTTATCCAGACCTGTGGCCTGTAGTTGGTGGAGCAGGAGACCATGGTTTACCAAGTCGAAGCTTTAGTGAGGTCAATGAAAATGGCACCTGTGGTGCAACCCTTTTCAATGGCATGAAATTTATCTGTTGTTACTTTTATTAGGGCCGTTAGGGTGCTATGGTTCCTTCTGAAACCATGTTGATGGGAGGATAGCAGGTTGTGGAATTCCAGGTAGTCCTGAAGGTGGTTATATAGTATGCACTCCTATTACTTTTCCAGATGACATAGGATAAAAATCGGTCTATAGTTTTTGACAACAGAGCTAGACCCCCCTTGTGCATGGGGACTACCACTGCCACCTTCCATTTATCAGGTACTGAGTTGGAGATGAATGACCAATTGAAAAGGTCTCTAACTGGGGGAGCAAGAGCTGTGGCACCCAGTTTGAGAAATTTTGCCTCTAGGTAGTCATACCCAGCAGTGCTCTCTGGATCTAGTTGTGAGAGAAGCTTATGTACCTCTTTGAGAGTGGCAAGTTTTAGGTGGAACTCAGGGTGATCCTCAGGGGTTGTTATGGGATCCATGGCAGAGCCTGGGGGGATGGGTGCTGGAAGAGCACAGTATACTTGTGAAAGATTAATTGAAGCTGGACGCTGTGGAAGTAGAACAGTTAGGTCAGTACCATTGGCATGGACTGAGCTCGAGGTGGAAACCGATTTACCATTCAATAGGGAGTCGACTTGCTGCCAGATCTTCTTTGGGTTGCAGAGGTGTTCCATTTGAAAGGATTTAAAGTAGAAGTGCTTGGCTTTGTATAGGGAATGCTTGCATTTTTTCCTGAGGTGTCTATACTCTTGCCAATCTGAGGGGAATTCACTTATCTTGTAAACCCGCCAGCCTTATCACAGTGGGACATGTGTGTCCAGATCTCTTTGGAGAGCCACGGAGCCTTGACACCCTTGGACCTGCACTTTTTCAGAGGGGCATGTTGGTTAACTAAGAGCATGAAGGTTTGGATAAAAAAGTCTAGGGCATGGTTGATATCGGGGACCGTGGATATCTTGAGAGGGGGATTAGGACAGTTGTTTCTCCACACACAGAAGGTGGGGGAGTGATCACTTATGCAGTCATAGAGTACGCCCACTGCTCTGATCCTTAGTGGACAATTAGTGATGATCCAATCCAGCAGCATGTGTTTACCAGACTTGGAGCTGATATGCGTAGGGTGCTGGATAAGTTGAGTTAGAGAGGAGTCAGCCAGCATGGCATGCAGTTTCGCAGCATCAGTTGCAGCCAATCTTGGTTAGAGTCCCCACATAGGATGAGGTCATGGTCAGGGAGTTTGGGCAGGGAGGCTAGGAGCGAGGACAGGCCAGAGGCAGCTTGGCTTGGGGGCACCTAGATGCACCCAATTATTAGTCTTTTGACATTTCCAAGTGTAAGGGTGGCTAAGAGGGATTCAGTTAGGGGTGCCCCCACACCAGGATTAGGAAGTTTGGAGATGTCTATATTAGATCTGAAGTAAAGGAGTACACCTCCACCCCTCTTGCCTATCCTGTCTTTTCTAAGACAGCTGTAACCTGGTATGGATACCTCATGCTGCTTGATGGCTGGCTTGAGCAAGGATTCAGATGTGCACAGAACATCTGCTTCCATCTGTAAGACCCAAGCTTCCAGTTCCACTTCCAGGTACACTATACCTCATCACAGACTGTTTGCCTTCCTGTATAATCTAAGGAACTACCTGTCCTCACCCCGTAACTGCCCCATGTACTGTTCCATTCTTTACCGTTCACTATACCTTGTCACAAATTGTTTGCCTTCCTCTATAATCTATGAAACTATCTGTCCTCGCCCTGTGACTGCCTCATGTACTGTTCCCTTCTTTACCATACACTGTACCTTGTCACAGATTGCTTGCTTTCCTCTATAATCTATGGAACTATCTGTCCTTGCAGCCATGCTGCCTTTGATGTATGTAACATAGAAACATAGAATCTGACAGCAGATAAGGACCGCTTGGCCCACCTAGTCTGCCCATTTCCCTACTTAATGGATAAGCTGCAGATCCTAGTTAACCAACAGCCTACTTCCTCCTACCCCCCACTAGAATTGCCTTATGTCTGTCAAATGCATTCTTGAATTTCCCACTGTTTTGACTCTAAAACCTCCTCAGGAAGGCTGTTCCATGTATCCACAACCCTCTCTGTGAAGAAAAACTTCCTCACATTACCTCTGAGCTGTCCCCCCTTTATTTTCAAATTGTGACCCCTTGTTTTTGCACATCTCTTTTTCTTAAAGGTGCTAACCTCTTGGACTTTGTTGATTCCCTTGAGGTATTTGAAAGTTTCTATCATGTCCCCCCTCTCCCTCCTTTCCTTGAGGCTATACATCTTTAGTTACTTTAGTCTTTCTTAATATGTCTTCTGATGCAGACCCTGCATCATTTTGGTTGCCCTCTCTGGACAGCCTCCACCCTTTCTATGTCTTTGCAGAAATGGGGTCTACAGAACTGTACACAGTACTCCAGATGTGGTCTTACCAACTTCTGTACAGAGGGTCAACTTCTTGTTTTCTACTAGTGATGCCTCTCCCTATGCATCCCAGTATCCCCCCAGCCCTCCTTACTGAATTCTCACATTGCTGGCCCACCTTTAGGTCATCTGATATGACTAGCCCAGGTCCTTTTCCATTTCTGTTGTTGCCAGTATCTCACCCCCATTGTGTACTCTTCCCCAGGGTTTTTGTTTCCCATGTGCACTACTTTGCATTTCTTTGCATTGTACTACCTACATATTCTGTGTCTGACATGGAACCTCTGTAAATAAACATCTGGCTCAAAGGTATATTAATCTTAGCAATAAATAAATAAATAAATGGAGGGATTGTAAGGTTAAGGGGGGAAGAAAGGTATTGTATGGTTTGGGGGGGCATTGTACACAAGGTGGCCAGGAAAAGGCAGACATCTTGAACAAACACTTCTGCTCAGTGATAACAGTGGAAGGTGAAGGAGAGAGACTCAAAGACACAAGAGAAGCTTTGATGGGAGGGCCAGGGAAACTAGTCCTTTTTATGAGGAGAGAGTCCTGAAAGCAGTGGCTAACCTGAAAGTAGACAACACTTTGAGAGCAGACGGGGTGCATCCAAGGGCATTGAAAGAAGTCAGAGGCACACTGGTTGCACCTTTGACTGTTCTGTTTTAACAGATCGCTGGAAACCAGAGTGGTTCCACTGGAGTGGAGGAGGGCAAATGTAGTCCCTCTTCACAGTGTAGCAGGGAATAGGCTTACAATCATAGGCCTATCAGCCTGACATTGGTGGTGGGAAAATAAATAGAAACACTGCTAAAGGAAAGGAATGTGGAATATCTTTAATCCAGCAGGTTACAAGATCCAAAGCAGCATGGATTCATGGGGTGGGGTGGGTGGGAAGTTATTTCAAGCAAATATAATAGATTTCTTTGGCTGGGTGAAGAAGGAAATTAGATCAGGTAGGGGTGGTGGATGTGGCCTGCGTAGATTTCAATAAGGCTTTCAACACTGTTCTATGTACAGTAAGAGATTAGTAACTAAGCTAAGTAGCTTAGAGGTGGAAAACAAGGTGGTGACGTGGGTACGAAATTGGTTGGGGATAGGCAGCAGATGGCAGTGGTAATCAGATTTCACTCCATAGAAGGGAGAATGACCAGCTGGGTACCTCAGGGTTCTTTGTTCAGATCAGCCCTCTTTGTCTTTATAAGTGACATTGTAGAGGAGCAGAAAGAGAAGGTGTGCCTCTTTGCAGATGGCACCAGGATCTGCAACAGGGTAAACACTCTGTGGGGTGGAAATGATGAGCAGAGATCTGAGAAAACTACAAGAGTGGGCAAGAGTAATGCAGCTGGATTTCAATGTGAAAGAGTGCAAAATGATGCACGTGGGGCACAGAAACACAGGGGCAGAGTGCACAATGGGTGCAGTGTTACTGACAATGACCAGGCATGAAAGAGACCTGAAGATAATCATACTGGACAACCTAAAGGTGGCCATGTAATGCAACAAGGTAATAGGGAGGGCTAGTGGAATGCTGGGGTACATAGCAAGGGGTACCACCAGCAGAAAGTGGGAAGTGTTGTTACTTCTGCTTTTGCACCTGCATATGCTGCTTGTAAGACCCCACCGAGAGTGCTGTGCCTGGTTTTGGAGGCTACATCTCCATAAGGACATAGACAGAGTACAGGCAGTCCAGAGGAGGTCAGCTAAAATGGTGCTGGGTCTGCATCAGAAGACCTACATAAAAAGGGTAAAAGATCTCCGTATGTACGCCCTGGAAGAGAGAAGGAAGGGAGGATGCGATAGAGACTTTAAAATATTTTTGGATTACTTTTAACAAAACCAAACAACAGGGTTTTCACTGTGTGAACTTAGTAAATAAATGTAAAAAACACAAATTTAAAAACTTATATATATAAGTCACTTGTCTCAGTATCTAAAAATATAAAAATCATTAAATCATAAGAAGTAACACATAACCAGTTCATTTTTACATTTAGTTATAAAGTTGTGTATCTCTCCATCCTACTAAACATATCATGCTATAGAGACAAATAATAGTTTGTGTATAATCAACATATCTTATTTCTCATTAATCTCATACAGATGATATAATAAAATAATGTCTGGGAGGGGGTGACCTGGGTGTTGGGTGAAGGAGCAAACATGGTGAGGAATACCTGTGTATACCAGAAGGAGAGCCAGAGAAACACGTAGTAAATAGTTATTTTTTACTCAACATTGAATCTAATAAATTCATGATGAGAAGAGGAAGGTGAGGATCAGGGGCTGGACAGCACCAGTGTGCATCACCACCCTCAGTTATTAACTGGCAGTCCAGTTTTCATCTTCATTCATTTAAGGTGATTAACATAAGTATTGAGTACATCTCTCTTTTCCGATGTTATTTAGTCCAGTCACCCCCTCTGGTTGGTTATTGTACCTCCTCACTTCCCCAGAATGTTAGAGAAGCTACTGTATGTCCTGATCCATTGACATGAAGTGCAACAGGTGAACACCAGTCCTATTTCTAATTGCACTTTTGTGCTCACTAATCATGATTTTTAAAGACCTCATTCTCTTTCCCACATAGTATCTTAAATAGGGACATGGGATTAAATAGATCACATGGTGAAAAAATCAGTTAATTGCTGACTTAATTTTATGATTCTTGTACCTAGTGGGGTGCTCAAATTCTTTCCATCTAAAAGTATTAAACTAAGCACACCTGCCCCTTGGTACCCTACCCGAGCTCAGTGGACCCAGAAGTGGTTGGTTCTTGTTCACACTAACATAATGCTCTGTGAGTACCAATCTATCTTTCAGTGGTTTAACCTTTTTCAGTGCTTTAAAATCTATCTGACTATCCATGTGCTGTGTTTTCTGCTCTGTTTTATGATTTTAGTGTAAATGAAACGGTGCCAGGGTAATTAGACCATTGAGTCTGTTACCATAAGCCTGAGCCCTTGTTCCTAGTGCCAGGAAGCAGGAATAGAGTTCTGTAGTTCTTTACTGCTTTCTGCAGAACTACAGACTGTTGAAACATAACATATTTCTTCTGGGGCATAATTTTTATATGATTTGCAACAGTAATGTGTTTTAAATAGTAGCTTGCAACAGTATACTGGGCATATTTAAACTTTTAAAACACCACTTTATTCGAGGGATAGTTTAAGCCATGAGTTGTACTTCTGGGTCATAATACTGCTTAAAACACCACACTTGGTGAGCAGAGTGAGCTGAGCAAGGTGAGTGTGGCGACGTGCACAAAGACACTCATGTCAGCACGTGTTAAGCATGTCAGGCAAGTAAGGTGAGTGTAGTGGGCCTATTTTAGTTGTAAGTAGTAACGTTTAACTTTCTGCCCAGGCCTTTAATCATTCTTAACTTTGTGGTTTAAATTTCTGTTCTTGTTATTCACAACAGCTGGTTTGACTCAGACGGTAATAATGGAATCACTTGTTCTAACAGTCAAGGGGGATACAGGTTTATTATGCCAATCTTGCAACATATATAAGTTAGTATCCGCTCACCCAATAACTAATACATTTACTTGTACGAAATGTATTGAAAATGCAGAGATGTCAGCATTGCTAGCACAATTCAGTTCAAGACTTAGTGAAATTGAAAGTAGCCAACTGGAAATGGCTGAATGTTTTCAGGTTTGTTTGCAAGCCCAAACATCAAACAACATATTAAATCTTGACCACACTACTGCACCTTTAAGTAAAAAAATGCCTTGTAATACTTCACCTGCTCTTGTGATTAATACCCCTATGAATAAAAAAAGAGTAAGGGAGGAAGAAGAAACCACTGATCCAGAAGATGCTGGGTATTTGGTGCAACACCTAAAACACACAAAAAAAAAAGAAGGGATGGAAATCTAATCATTTTAACTTAGAAATCTCCAATATATTTTACCTTTTAGCGCAAGATACAAAAGTGAGGATATGATCAATATGACTAGTGTCCAAAATGAGGAAATAACATCTGAAATCACTCCAGTAGCACATAATGTACATCTAAGTTCAGATGAAAATCAAAAGGATAGTACTGTAGCTGTACCATTAATAACATAGAGAATAATATATGGGGTGGTGTGTTTAACAAGATTTTACACACACCTGAGTTGTGGGATGCTACATAAACCCCAAGGGCGGAGCCCAAGGGGTTTATAAAAAGCATTCCACAAAAACAGTGTGTGTAAAATTGAGTTTTACACACACCACCCCATATTTTATTTTTTATAATTGCAGGAGTGCACTATTTCGCCTCAGCAATTTAAAAAAATTAAATAGGCTAACATTAGTGTTCAGGAAGCTGCAGACCAGTCTTGATTTTGAGCGGTCCGCAGTCTTCCTAATTATACAGCTTCACTTGTTGGAGAAAAAATGAAGAGGATATTTTGTTTAAAAAAATGTGTAGATACTTAGGGCTGGATATTCAAACTGCACCCAAAAAGTGTGCAACAGCAGGAGCAAGCACAAGTCAATTGCGCATATGTGCAACAGACGCGATATTCAAACATGGAGCAAGACAAATTGCGCAAGCAGCCAACATCTGAATATCACACAGACTGCACCATAGCACAACCAGGAAGGGGAAGCTGAGCAAAAATGATGCGCCATAGTGCAACAAGGCTAGCCTAGCTGAGCAGTCCAGAGGTGCCATAGTGCAAGCAGAGCCCCGTCCCCAGCAGAGCAATGGAACTGCACAACCAGGGAGGTAGACTGGGGCCCACCACCAGCCATGCTACACATGGGCACAGGAACACACTGCAGAACTAACAATACACCCGCACACCCCAAGCACAGCATCACTGGGGGAGGGATGGATGATCCACCGGCCCATGGGGACAAGCCAACAAAGCACAGCAGGGCCATGTCGCCCCAGCACACCCACTGGTAGGCTGAAAGTGCCACACACAGGGGGTCAACAACCACAGTGCACATCAGCCCCCCCTTCTGCACAGCACACCCTGCACTGTGACCCCAAGACACCACCCATGTGCAGTGACTGTCACTACAGTAAACACCATGCAACCCCGGCACACTGCAACCTCGTGTAGCACAGAACCATACAAGCCACACCCACTCTGGGCACCCAGCAGTGGGCGGCAGCAGATGGCAAGACCGACTGAAAGGCACTCCCACACCGGAGACACCTCCCCAATCACACACACACATACCCAGGACCATACCATCCCAGATGCCATGCACACCACTGCAACTGAGCAACCATAGCCAGCTGCAAATCAGAGACCACCACAGAATTCATAACAAAATATATATATTCGAAAAAGATATGTACAACACAAACAAAATCTATATACATATGTACAAGACAGGGTGGGAAGGGGTACAAGGTAGGGGTGGGTAAGGGGTAGGGGTGAACAACTGGGAGAGAGAAGGCAGGGTGGGAGGGATGGGTGAAGTGGGAAGGGGAATCACATTTAGCACCTTGCAGGCTGGTCTGCTGCTGCCTGGTGCTGTCCCTGTCACCTCCACCATCACCTGACCCCATGGCGCTGAATGTCCCTGAGGATGTCATGCGTCACGATGGATATCCTTGTCAGCCGCTGGAGGGCACAGTCCATCCTGCGTAGGATGCTGAGGCCTAGGAAAAGGGAACACAGTCAATGGCTGTGACTGTCCACAACCCTGAACACCACCCACCCTGCAAGGCATATAGCCTAGTGCCCTACACCTGTGATGTTATGCATCCACCCACAGTGACCATGCACATGACACACCCAACCAGACAGCACCAGCTATGTGCACCACTGCACACGCACACACACACTGCCCATGTCCATCACAGCACAAACAAGGCTATCAAGTGATGTGGCAATGTGGTGGGATGCCAGTTCCACAGCCATGTGCCCAGTGCATGCATGGACCACCAGTGATGCACACGCAGACGTGCAGTGACACTGGACAGTGATGACTGTCGCCTGTGTCGTGCATGGTTGTGTTGTCCATGGCTGGTGTTCATGCCCACCCCCTCCAGCATGCAATAGCATCCATGATGTAATGACACTCACACTCATCAAGCAGCTGTGGCTGCTGCTGCTGCTGCTCCTGCTGCTGCTACTGCTGTCTCCCAACCATCATGCCCCCCCACAGCATGCAATAGCATCCATGATGTAATGACACTCACCCTCATCGAGCAGCTGTGGCTGCTGCTGCTCCTGCTGCTGCTGCTGTGGTCCACCCATCACACCTCCTCTGGCTGCCAACTGAGCCCTGCCATGGCCCTCCTCAGCCTGGGCCTGCATCCTCTCCACCAGGCCAGAGGGTGACAATGGTTGAGAACAACATCAGTGTGACTACAAAGGAGACTGCCCCCTGCCCCAGTGAGTGTGCCTGCCCACACAGCCAGACCCGTGCATCTCACACCTGCACACACTGACACAGCCAACCATGGCAGAGCCATCCCCCATGCACCACCACCAATACACAGTCACACCCCTACAGAGAATACAGGTGCATAGATGGTACACCCACCTGGCCTAGGCACAATGCCCCTCCTGGCATGTGACCTGAGGTGTTGCAGCACATCTGGCTCCCTCCTACGGAGGTCACTATACCTGTGCCTGCACTGTTCAGCAGACCGGCACTGCCCTGTGACCCCCTCCAGTTCAGTGGCCACCTGCTGACACATGGGTGCGGGCCATGGTGAGGGGCTGATCCCCAAACAGTGCCCCACAGTGAGGCTCAACCACAGCCACCAGGTTGGCCACCTCCAACTGACTCCATTGTGGAGTTCTCCTGCGTGCCACAACAGAGCCGTACACATGGCAGCTGAACAGCGCCAGGGGGCATAGGTCAGACACAAGGTCAGAGGTCTCTGATGCAAGGCCACGCACAACACCATCGGATGTCTATGCATCCTGCACGATTGGACACCTGCATGCCAGTACCACAGTGGACTATTGTGCAGTACATAGAAACATAGAAACATAGAATTTGATGGCAGATAAGGACCGCTTGGCCCACCCAGTCTGCCCATTTCCCTGCCTACTGGATAAGCTGCAGATCCTAGTTAAACAGCAGCCTACTTTTTCCTACCCCGATCCCCTAGAATTGCCTTATGACTGTCCCATGCATGCTTGAATTCCACCACTGTTTTTGACTCCACAACCTCCTCCGGAAGGCCGTTCCATGCATCCACAACCCTCTCTGTGAAAAAATACTTCCTTAAATTACCTCTGAGTCGGCCCCCCCTCTATCTTCAAATTGTGCCCCTTGTTCTTGCACACCTTTTTTGAAAGATGCTACCCTCTTGGACTTTGTTGATTCCCTTGAGGTATTTGAAAGTTTCTATCATGTCCCCCCCTCCCTCCTTTCCTCGAGGCTATACATATTAAGCTCCTTTAGTCTCTCCACTGTGCCATGTGGTGACCAGCGCTGTAGCGCCATTGGCATAATGGTGGCCATGGCATGAATTGCCGATCGTGCACAGCACATCATAAGCATGGCAGACACCTGCATAAGCTACCTGGGCATGTGCAATGCAGTGTACCACACAGTCACAGATATGCACCATTGGCTCAGCCGGCTCAACCGTATTGTGCAAAGTGCAATGGTGCGATATACACAGCCGACACATGCAAATCATCTGATCAGCCATTCAAAGGTGCAGTGGCACAATTTGCATCTCATTACAGTTGCTCCACTCCTAATTTGCATGCATTGCACTATAAATGTGCGACATTGGGTTGCGCTGGCCAGATTCGGTTACTGCAGGCAAGAGATGGGTTGCATGCTGTGCGATGTTCGGGACAATGGTCATGGGATAACGCTGTAGACTGCACAGTGACAGGTGTCCACTTCCACCCATACAGATCGCCATGACCGAGCAGAGCCAAGGTGAGGGTGAGGATGGTGGGCAGAGGAGGAGGCCCAACTTCACCACAGTGGAGACAGGGGCCCTCTTCCAGGTCTACCTGGAGGTGGAGCCACTACTGAGTGGATGGCAGGGCACCCCTCAGGCCCGTGTGGCTGCATGGGAGGTGGTAGCTCTGGCAGTGAACCTGCATGGAAGCTACCAGTGCTCTGTGCAGGAATGCAAAAAGAAAATGGGGACAGACCACAGGAGGGTGAAGGAGAAGGTGGCAGCCCTCAGGGCGGCACATGCTGGCACAGGCAGGGGCCAGCCAGTGGTGGTGGAGCTGACCCCAGCTGAGGACCAACTGGCTGCATCAATGCAGTGGAATGCTATTGAGGGCGTACCAGGAGGTGGATTCCAGACAGGTGGAAGCCCATCACTGCACGGTATGACATGGTGGTGGTGTTGGTGGGGGGGAAGGTTGTTCACATACACTCACATGTCCTCACTTTCTGTTACAGATCCTGTTTGTCTTCAGGGGATGGTGGTGGTGGGTCCAGGCAGTGAGGAAGACCTGCTGGACATGGAGGAGGGTCCATCCACCCACCAGCCTGCATGCACTGCACCAGCATGCATGCCAGGCTGCCAACTCTGGTGTCGGTGAGTCGGGTGTGGGGGGTGCACAGCCTTTGTCTCAGCAGTCTGGCGTGCAAGCATGCCAGCACGCTGTGACTGTGGCTGTAGCACATACCTGCACCATTGATGATGCAAGGACTGCAATGGGCAGTGACCATGTGTGTGTCTCATGACAGACACACAGCAGACCAGCACGTGACCCTGGGCCTAGCTGGTTCCAACGTGTGTGCCAGCATGTCGGCACAGTCCCAGGCTGTGCCTGTCAGCACCAGTGGGGCAGCACCAGTGGCTGTGCATGTGTCTGGCACTGTTGCAGCCACAGCAGTGGAATGAGTGGTCCCTGGGGCACAGCAGTTGGAGGGGCAGCAGCAACAGTCACCCACCAGGTCTGGGGGTACAGTGTCCAGCGGTGGCACATGCCCACCGCCCTTTGATATGCCCATTCCTGGTCCTGGTGAACAGCACCCACCCTCAAGGGGTGTTGAGCATCAGGACCTTCCATACCCTGGGGGACAGGAAGCCGTTGTGGCAGAGTACCCATTTGAAGAGCACACCCACCTGCTGCAGGAATCAGTACAGCAGCAAAGGTGGGTTGCAACATCTGTGGAGGCACTGTGCATGGCTGTGGAGCAGCACAGCAGGGACTGTGCTCTGAACCTTGCAGAGATGGTCCATATGCAGATGGATGTGACCGCCGCCATTGACAGGCAAACCCAGGGACTGGTCGCTGTTGTGGCTGCATTGGGCACACAAGCAGGTGCCCCTGTACCATGCATCCCACACAGTACACTCTCCACTCCCCATTCCCAGCGTCATGCGACACCAAGCCTGTCAATGCCAGCTTCTGCTGTGGGCATCCCGAGCACCCCTGGTGCAGGTATGTTTGGCATACTACAGACCCCAGTGCAGACAAGGTTACTATCATGCAGTGGGACCCCTGGTGGTCCATCAGTGCCACCCCATGTGCCCCTGCTCAGCCTGCCAGTGCTGTTGGGTCACAGAGGGGCCACCCACACATCCGCAGTGGCCGTGGAATGGTGCAACATGATTGACCTGTCTCCCAGTGTGGGCCCTGTCTGGTGCAGCCCTGTGTGCACTGTGTGTCATGGTGGGCAGTGCACTGGTGGGTGCCCTGCACATCACACCGACATATGGACCACCTGCACACCATCCCGACTGCTGTCCACAGGTGCGTGTGCATGATGATGCCTGCATTGTACTGTACACCAAGGTGCAAGGGTGCCCAGCATCTGACACACATACTTGGATAGTGGATGTGGTCTGTGGATCAATGTGTTTGCCATGTCTGTTCAAGCTCTGCTGTGCACCTGCCCATGTATGCTTTGTGCCTGGTGTGTGTCCATATGACTGTTCGCCCCTCCCTGATGGTGTGTTTGTGTGCCTGGTCCCTTCCACTCCCCTTGCTATCATGCACCCCTGGTGTGTTACTCTGTGTGCCTGTGGGTTGCACCAGGACAGTGTTGGTTGCACATGGCCCCTTGACTTACCTGTGTCATGCATAATGCTCCTCCATGATGGTGTCCTGGTGCAGCTGGGCCTGCCAGATCAGTCGGGGGTCCCACCATCCAAGGGGGGGCTGCTCATCACCATCATCACTGGTGTCACTGGTGTCCCCATCGCTGTCCCTTTCCTTGACCTGAATGGCTATCCCACAGTCTTTGGCCATGTTGTGCAGGATACAACAGGAGAGGAATAGGCCTTTGAGGGGCTGTACTGTAGGGCACCGCCTGAGGTGTCTAGGCATCGGAAGTGTGCCTTGAGCATCCCAAACACCTGCTCGATGATGTTGCATGTGGCGGCATGCGCCTCATTATAGCGTTGCTGCGATGGGGTCATGGGGCGCCGGTATGGTGTGAGCAGCCAGGGACGGAGTGGGTATCTGCTGTCACCTGTGTGGAGATGGTGGAGATGAGTATCATGTTCAGGTCCATATTGCCAATATCCCTGTGTGCCACTACCATAGCACCTGTGATGTTCCCACCCTTGCCCCACGTTTGCAATTTCTACATGCATACTCACCCACTAGATGGCCTGTGGGGATGTCCCCACTCTTGAATCGATGGCACAGTGCAGACTGATACCATATAGAGGCATCATGTGCTCCACCAGGGTGTGTGGCACAGACATTGATTATGCGCCCAGTGGCATCACACACCACCTGGCAGTTGACACTGGAATAGCCCTTCCTGTTCCTATATGCAGCCCCATCAGGGACAGGTGGCGTGCATATGGCCACATTGATACAGTCTATGACCCCTAGCACGCCAGGCATATGTGCTACCCTGTGGAACTCCTGCTTGTTTGCTGTACACTCTGCCATGGTGCTGGGGAACTGGATGTGCTCTGCAGCATGTGGCAGCAGTGCACTGAGGAATTGGGTGAGGATGCATGATGTGGCCAACTGTGTGATGCCTGTGGTGTCCCCTGTCGGTTTCTGGAAGGTGCCCGTGGTCAGCAGGCACATGCAGGCTGTCACCTTGGTCTCCACCAACAGAGTGTGACTCCATCATGAGGGTGCCTGCATCACATCACTGCACAGCTCACAGAGCCATCTCAGTATTGCCCTGTTCAGGTGGTACCAGCCCATAATCTCTACATCTGTGTACGGCTCAAAGCTGGTGCAGGAACGGTACTGCCTGTTGGGGGTCCACGGCCACATCCCCCTGCAGCATGCATTCTCACCCCCCTCATTACAGCTTCCATGTGGAAGCTGGCACTGTCCATCTCCCTGGCTTGTGACCCCCCTGGCTGATGTTGCTCTGTTACCCCCGCTGTCCTGACTGCTACATCCACTGCACCGGGTACCCCCGCTGGCATCTGCAGCTTATGGCACATGCAACTTCCCTTGTCTGCCCTGTTCTGGACTATCACTGTCTGTCTCTCTCTGTCTCACTTGGCATCTCTGTAGCGTTCTTGCGCATCTTCCTTGAGCCTTTTTATTTTGGCTCATTTCCAATGTAGCGCAACTTCCGGCTGTTCCGCTGTTGCGCATAATGCAACCCTTTGAATATCGCATTGCACTCTTTATGCAGGGATCCACCCCCTTCAGTTGCGCATGCTGTCATTTGCATTGTGCTGTTGCTTAGCTTGTTTTCGGTGGTGCAACTGCCTCCTGATGAATATCGCAGAATGGTGCACTTTCGGACTTGCGCATGCGCAACCCTATTGCGCATGGCGCAACCCTTTTGAATATCCGGCCCTTAGATTTTAGTTTTAATAGAAACTTACCACTGAGTGGTGGTTGCAGTGTCCTTCTGGGCTTTGAGAGGCAGGGGCAATCTGTGACATGGACTCGGCTGTGGTGTCAGGCTGAAAGGAAAATACTTGTTTCCATTTTTAAGAGGTTTAGTGGAGGAAAATAGTTTTTTTTTTTATAAAAACTTTGTTTCCCAAATACGAGGGACCAGGAAGTGTGCTGCACCATGGGAGTCCATCATGGAATGTGAACGTCAGAGAACAGTGACTGAGGGATGGCTGTTCCAAGGGAAACCCGGCACGTGTTTGCCATTGCAACCAGCCGAGCTGGTTATAACGGCAAATTATGACCGGGTTTCCCTATGGGAAAAAGTGCTACCCGGTAAATTATATTAGAAATTACACCTGTAACTATGGGCAAACTATTGTTAATATGGAAACTGATTCCTCCCAACAACAAACAACTGAAACTTTTGTTTTAGGTGACTCCATTGTTAAGGGGATGGACCGAGCTATATGTGACATGGATAAAGCCCATCAAACCTTATCATGTTTTAAGAGTGCTAAAATCTCTGATGTCACAAACATGATCAATGATGTAATCTACCAAAACAATGTTAATAAAACAGTAGTCATACATGCAGGGTCTAATAACATCTTTTTTCAACACCCTGAACAAATTAAACAGGAGTTTGTCAACCTAACCAATAAACTTGTAGACTTGGGCTGTGTTTTCTCTTTTTCTGAAATATTACCAATCCCACAAGCAACATAAAAACAAAATTGTATTCTAAAAGAGATAAATAACTGGCTTAGACAATGCTGTCTTAAGCAAAATATTAATTGCATAACCCATTGGGAGGAGTTCATCAGAAATGTTGAAATGTATAGTACTGATAGATTACACCTAAGCAAAAAAGGTCACAATTCCTTAGTTACCAGTTCAATAATTACATTGATGCAGTTTTAAACTGAGTGATGGGGAGGAGGTGTATTTAATTCAACATCACCTATCTCAGTAACCACACATCTGATTAATTTGAACAATAGGAAATATATACCCTATACTGGTAAAAATACGAAATTAAAGAAGTAAAAAAAAAAAGTGAACAGCCATTATAACCAGGGTCTGTACACCTCTAATAACACCCACACTTATGATAATTCAAATAAAGAATCAAATAAAGATTTTATCTTTTCTTAAAGTTTTAAGAACATAACACTACTCTTAACCAATGCACGTAGTTTAACAAATAAATTGGATGAGCTAAGACAGGTTCTCATTAGTAAAGAAATTGACATCTGTTGCATTACAGAAACATGGTTTTTAGACAATGACTGGAATACAGACATATCTGGTTTAACAAAATTTTTAAAAAATAGAAAGAATAACAGAGGTTGAGAATTAACAATATATGTTTCCAATAACTATAAATGCCAAGAGATAAATCCTGAAGATACTTTAACAGAAATATTATGGGTTAGAACTATGATCGCCTGAGAAATTTTAACAATCAGCCTGTGCTATCGGTCCCCCAGTTTAAATAATGCAGAGAACCTAACCTTTCTGAACCAGCAGGAAAATAAAACTGTAGACAGCAATCTAATGTTACTTGGTGATTTTAATTTTCCACACATAAACTGGGAAACATTTGACACCAATAGTCCCATTGAGAGACAATTCTTAGAAACTACCTTTAAATTTGTCCTAGAGCAACTGGTGCATTTCCCTACAAGAACGAATAATATACTTGACTTAACTTTTACAGATAACCATGACTTATGCCCCCCCCAGTTATATTGCCATCATTGGGAAACAGTGATCACAATATAATCACATGTGGTATTACTCATCATGCCAGGTGTAACAAAGGAATAAGCAAATTAAAAAAATATTATAAAGCTGACTTCACTAGTATAAAAAAGTATTTAACTACATGGAACTGACTAGATGAATTAAAATATCTTGCCATAGAACATATGTGGGTAAAGATTAAGGACAAAACTGACTATCGTTTAGACACGTGGGCACCAGAGAGTGTTACATATAACAAATATACTAAATCAAGAATTCCTCTTTGGTAGTCCAAAGGTATAAAATGTATTATAAATAAAAAAATCTAGCTTACAAGAAATTTAGTAAGGCTAAAAAAGACTCTGATTGGCGTAAGTTCAAGTTACAGTACTTGCAAAACATACCAAAAAAATAAGAAGAATTTCAAAACAAAGATTAGAAATTAACCTAGCTACAAATATCAAGGGTAACAAAAAAAATCTACAATTATATTGGCTCTCTTAAACAAAATCACACTGGAATTGCCCCCTTAAGATCAAATGATAACATTATTAATATGAAAGAGAAATGGCTGTAGAACTTTACCATTACTTTACAAGCATATTTAGTCCTAAAGAACCAACCAATTTCTGCACACAACTATCAGCTGATTTCATTTCTTTTTTTCTGAACAAAACACTACAGAGGCTATTAATTTAATTAAAAGTAATACATCCTCGGGACCAGATGGTATACATCCCAAGTTCTTAAAAGAGCTCTCAAAGGAATTAACAAGACGACTTACCTACTTATTTAATACATCTGTTAGCTGTGACATTGCATTACAGTCCTGACGTGTAGCTAATATAACCCCAATTCATAAAGGTGGTAACAAACAGCTGACATCTAATTATAGGCCAATTAGCCCAACATCATTCGTTAGTAAAATTATTGATTGATTAATCAAAACTAAAACCTCTAACCATATTTCAAGCACAGGTTATATAGATACTGCATGTTACAGCATGGATTTACTCCCGGTAGGTCATGTTTGACAAATCCCGTTCGTTTTTTCGAACCAGTCAGCAATGATTTGGATAATGGCATTCCAGTGGATGTTGTCTTTCTGGACTTTGAAAAGGCTTTTGATAATGTTTCACATGAGATATTAATTAAACAACTTTTCAAAATAAAGTTAGATGTTAACATAATTAAATGGATTTCATCATGGCTATCCAACAGACAACAAAGGGTAGTTATCCTCAGGCATGAGTATGAGTGAAGCCCAGTTACTAGTGGAGTGCCGCAGGGATCTGTGCTGAGTCCTCTTCTACATAGCAGTCTCCAGTATGAAAACAACAAAAGAGGTTTGGATCAACAAGTACGCCAACAATTGTAAAATAGATTGTCTTGTTAATGACATCTCATCTGCCAACATCTTACAAGAAAATTTAAACAGATTAACTTCTTGGGCAGCGACTAATAAAATGAAGTTTAATGTAGCAAAATGCAAAGCTATGCACATGGGGAATAATAACCAAGGATTTAACTATTCTATACAGAATACAAATTTAATGGTCACATTGGAAGAAAAACACCTGGCATCATATTATCTGACAATCTAAAATGTGTTAATTCTCATACTAATAAAACTGTTAAAAAATGCTGTATGATTTTATGTAACATCTTGAAACAAATTAAAAGTAGGAAACAATCTGTTATTTTGCCATTATATTCTTGTCTTGTTCATCCACATTTGGATTATTGTGCCTCATTTTGTGCTCCAACATCAACTGGCTATTTAAGCATAGTAGACAGAGTACAACATAGAGCCACAAACAATAGAAAATATGTCCAATATGGATTATCGGTCCAGACTCAAATCACTTCTACTATATTCCCTGGAATACAGAATAAGAGGGGACCCGATTTACACTTTTAATGCCTACCAAAATGAATATCTGTCGAACATGATGGGATTAGAAAAGAATATTATATACAATAGAAAAATATATCATAACTTTAAACTTAAAACTTTTTGTGTAAAACAAATAAAAGTTCCAATTTTTTTACTCAGAGGGTCCCTTCAATTTGGAATTCATTGCCCATAGACATTGTAAATAGTAAAAACATTCAACAGTTTAAGACAAGACTTGACTCCTATCTGGGTGACAGGAAATTTTCCTTCTGCCACTAAATGTGGCGACGAGTTCACTTATGGGCACTTGCTCTCTGAACTTGAAAACATCTACTGTATAAATCTACAAATCTATGACTAATAGGTGGCAGCTGAAACCCTTTAATAGGTAAGCTCTGTTAAATTCCCCAGTGTTTAACACTGGCCTGTTGTTAGTGTTTTAAGCTTCCTTGATATGTGTATATATATATATATATATATATATATATATATATATATATATATATATATAGACCTATTGACTAGGAAACAATAAACACTGGGGTTTTATATAAATATAAAAACTGCATACCTACAGATATTAGATTAAAAATAATGACTATGGTAATTCCTCTATTTGATTATGGGGGTGTTGCTTTTGGGGGCACAACTGGAGGTGTTGTACATCAGTTCGATGTGCTATGTAACAGATTTGGGCATTATGTTTTGGATGCACCCTGGCATGCACACCACTGTTCCCTCTATAGAGCCTTGGATTGGTTAGCACTAACAGAGGGATAAAAATTACATACATTACATTTGATCTACCAGTGTCAACTACAACAAGCATTTGTCATTGCCCAATGTTGTCTTGCTGGCATTGGCATTGGTAGTGCCAGAGTTAGAGATGCATAATAGGAATGTCAGTGAAATACTGAAGTGACGCCAACCCCACCCCAACCCTGTAGAGACTGACAGGCATTGAGGTGTGCCTTTAGGTCATCAGCTATAATGCTCATGCCATTGTACCTCACCCTACCCTATAGACACTGACAAGTGTTGTGGTGTGCTTTGGGGTTTTGGGGCATTATACTTATCCCATTCCATAAGGAAATACACTGAGGTGGGTGCAGTATAGGAGAATGGGGTGAACTTTGTGGCTGAACAGTGCAAAGCACACCACAATGCCTGTCACTAACTGCAGGATGGGGGGGTGGAATAGCATGAGCATTACAGCTGATGATTCCACGTCACACCCCTGACACCTGTCAGTCTCTAAAGGATGGTGTGTTACAGTTATAAACCCTAACACCATAGGCATGTGTTGGCATTTTCACTCCAAATTTTCAACGTGGGCTTTTTGTGAGCCCATCTCATGAAAAGCAGCTCAATCAGTTTGTTAGTTGAAAGGTGGTTTTGCACAGTGGCTATGTCATTTGGTGACACAGGGATGAAAACACATTTTGGGCAGGATATGGAAAATGGCAACTGTATTGTTCATGATGGGGCATAAATAAATGGCAACATTGAAAATCTGGAGTGAAAATATGAAAAATTGGTGAAGTCATGAGCATGCATAGAAACTGCGCAACGCACACCCATAACCCAATTATTTTGGGGAGTTTGTAAGCCACATTTTTAACATAGGCATTTTGGGACCACCCCTCATGAACAGAGGTGCTTTGATTTTGTTAATCTGTCCCAAAAGTTGATTTCCCACAGCGAACACGCCATTGTGCGTTACAGGTGTGGAAACCCATTTTGGGCAGGATGTGAAAAATGGCAGCTGTACTGTTCATAAGGAGGTGTGAAAAAATGCCAGTGTTGAAAATCTGGTATGTAAATATTGCAAATTTGCAAAGTTACAAGGGTGAATGGAAACTGTAGAATGCATGCTTGTAACACAGTCATTTTATGGACTTTCCGCACCAAATTTTTAACATAGACATTTTAGGACCTCTGCTCATGAACAGTGTCAACATCATTTCCTCAAACTGTCCCAAAAACTGATTTTGCACAGTGATCGCGCTATTCTGCACAGGACGTGTGAAAACACATTTCTGTCAGGATATGTAAAATGACGGCTATACTGTTCATAATGAGGTGTGGAAAAATGCCAATTGTGAAAATCTGGAGTGAAAATATTACAAATTCATGAAGTTATGAGCGTGCATGGAAACTGCACAATGCCTGCCTGTAAAATTGCCATTTTTTTTATTTTGTCCACCAAATTTGCAACATAGGCTGTTTGACAGCCCCCCCATGAACAGTGACACTGTTGTTTTGTCCCATACATGGGAGGAGATGGTGAAACTGAGGGGAAGGGGGGACCCTTGGCCGATTGGCCGGTCTGGATAGAGGGGGACCATCACTGGCAGGAGGTGGAAGCCAAAGTAGGGGGACGAGGTAGCAGAGGTGGAAATCATGGCAGAGAGAGTGAGGAAAGCCCTCATGTCCCTTAAGACAGAGAAAGCACCAGGACCAGACAAATTACATCCCAGACTGCTGAAGGAACAGGTGGATGTTGTGACAGAACCCCCTGGCAGAGATTTTCAGCATCTCTCTGAGGACAGGGTGGGTGCCCCAGGACTGGAAGGTGGTGCATATAGTGTCTATCCACAAGGGGGGATCAAGGGAGGTGGCAGGGAACTACAGGCCTGTCAGCCTGACATCAGTGGTGGGCAAGGTGATGGAGGACACTGTTAAGGAGACCTGGAAAAGTCAGAGAGCCCGGACAATAGACAGCATGGATTCATCCTTGGGAAATTGTGTCAAACAAACCTTGTTAAGTTCTATGACAGGGTGACAAGAGGCATGGACCTGGGTAGACTGGTGGATGTCCTCTATCTTGACTTCAGCAAGGCATTTGACTTTGTTCCTTATGGGGGGCCTGCTGAATTAACTGGGAGAAATGGGGTTGGGGAACCAGATGATCAGATGGATAGGCAATTGGCTCCAGGACAGGACCCTCATGATCTTGTTTGGTGGGATAGTCTCATCCCCAAAGAGGGTCATTAGTGGGGTCCATCTGGGATCAGTTCTTGGGACCCTCCTGTTCAATGCCTATGTATCAGACATAAGGAATGGTATCAGGAGTGAGATGAGTCTCTTTGCGGATGACTCAAAACTGGGGGTGGTGGTGAATGGTGAGGAGGGGAGGGTGGCCCTACAGGGGGGACCTGGAGGCTCTGTATGGTGTTTAAGAAGTGGAAGCTGAGGTTCAGTGCAGGGAAATGAAAGGTACTGCATATGGGAGCTAGAAACCCGGGCCAAGTGTACAACCTGGGGGGGGTGTTACAAGTCTCAGTGGCTATAAGGGACCTTGGGGTGGTGGTGAATGGCAAAATTAAAAACTCTGAGACTTGTAAGAGGGCAATGGCCAAGACCAACAGGATGCTGGGATGCATTGCTAGGGGGATCATTTCCAGAAGGAAGGAAGTTATGCTCCCTCTGTATAACTGCTTGGTGAGGCCACACCTTGAGTACTGTGTGCAGTTTTGGAGGCCACACTTAAAAAGGGACATTGAACTCCTGGAGAGGGTCCAGAGGAGGACAACCAAAATGATCTGGGACTTGGGGGACAGAACCTATGGGGAGAGGCTTGAAGAGCTAAATATGTACACATTAGAAGAGAGAAGGGACTGGGGGACATGATAGAGGTCTTCAGGTACATGAAGGTGGTAAAGAGGGGAGGAGCAGTCAGGGTGCTCTGAAGGAAGGGGGGGCAACTAGAGGGCATGGATGAAAGCTGGAGGGGTGGAAATTCAGGGGAGAAAGGAGGATGTGCTACTTCACTGAGAGGGTGGTGGAGCCATGGAATGCACTGCCCAGGGGGCTGGTGGAGGCAGAGATGGTGGAGGGGTTCAAGAGGGGGTGGGACAGGTACAAGGGAAGGGTTCTGAAAGCAAAGTGCTGTGCAGCGGGAATATCTGGGACTGGGAAGGGAGAAGCCAGAGAGGCTGAGGGAGCAGCAAGGTCAGCTCCCAGGGTGGGCGCTGACCAAACGAACAGACATGAAAGACCGTTTGGCCTATTCTTCTGGCATTTTAGAATGTTAGTGTGTTAATTGGTCCCAAAAGGTGATTCTGCACAGTGACCATGAAATCACCTTTCAGGATGAAATAACACCATGACAGTCCCTAAATTCATGAAGAGGGGTCCTAAAAACCCAGTGTTGAAAATGTGGTGTCAGAATTCTCAAGAATTCTCAATATGTACCAAAGTTGAAAAAACCCTATTTATGTCATTATACAGTTTACTGGCATTTCCTCAGTTCGCGGTCGGCTTTGAAGAGTACAGACGTATTCCTGGTCCACTGAAGGCTGTTACACCAGGCTCTGGAGGTAAGTATAGGGTGAGGGGGGTGTGGGGAGGCAGTGTGCACAGAGGGTGGGTGCAGGTTGTGGGAAGGGGCAGGAAGACCGCAAGGGACCATTTTCTTTTTTACAGGTAAAACAAGAAAAAAAACATTGGGGGCAGTTTTTTTTACAGGGTATTTGATACACTGGAGTGGGCTACTAGTGTGCCACACAAGTGTTTCTGGGAGGGATGCAGTAGCCAGTGGGGGATTGGGCACCCCCATTAGCACATACAGAAGGGGAGTAGGGGACACAAACCGAGGGAGACTGAGCATCCACCTTGGCACAGAACAAAGGGGGGGATATCATGCTGACAGGGAGTGGGCTCCCCATTGGCAGATTGAACTGGAAAAGGGGGGACTGAAGCCAATATGGATTTGCCCCCATGGTTATCAAACAAAGGTGTTTTGGGGGGGCGCATGATGACATGGGGGATTGGGCACCCCTCAGCACACAGTGGAAATGGAGGGGAAAATTATGCCAATGGGGAGTGGGCTCCCCCAACAGCATTGTGACAGGCAGTGGTAGTGACTGCCGCCATGTTGCCTGCACGTTGTGAGGTGTGTTGTGGTCATGCTGCATGAGAGCTTCGCTCTCATTGCAGCAGACCTTTTCTCAACTCTGGTGGCTGCATTAGACATGCAGGGTGTCGGCCCCAGCTGTTGGCTGTTTGGGGAATGAGGGACACACCTACTGATGCATGCTCTGTATTTGCCCAACAGTGACCGCACCTCCAGATCTGTAACTACCGCAATATGTTGACTGTACATGCGTGAGCCAAAATAAAAAATGCCTAACTATGTGTTAGATTTAATAAGGAAACAGAACGTTAGTGGGGGCTTATGTGCAGCAGGGGTAATAGAGTACACAGTGCCAATGGCAAAAACTGTGAGGGATAATTTTAGTTTTGTGCATATGGGCCTGAGCGCTGGAATAGTCTGCCAGGTCATATGAGGCACTGTAACAGTATCTTATCTTGGAATGCTGTAAGATCTTGGTTTATTGATGCTGTTAAAGCTCCTAATACTTTCTGTGGCTGAGCTGTGTTTGTTATTTATTGTTAAATGTACTGTATGTTTTTGCTGTATTTGCACTGTATGTCCTATTATATGTTTTGTGAATTTTATTGTGGAATTGTTACTTTCTGTACAATGGGACCCCATTTAAAATAAGGTTCGGCTAAACTGGGCTATCCCTTTCTAATGTTTCAAAATAACATTTTTATGACTTCTTACTACTACTACTACCAGTACCATTAAAAACATATATATTGTGCAGATTGTTTTGATTCATAAAATTATTTTTGTCCTGAACAACTTTGCTGCTTGTTGTTTTTGTGTAGCTTGTAAAGTTTTCAAGATATTTAAGATTTGTTTGGCATGTGTGCAGAAGTACTTGCAAACAGCAGATGCTGTTTTCCTCTCAGAGTGAACACTCTAGTAGACATGTCAAACCATTCAAGTTATACATACATAAGCCAGCCTGGTGGCATAGCGAGTTAAGGTGCTGGCAACTTATCTTGACCCATGCTGGCGACCTGGGTTCAGGAATGAGCCTAGGCTGCAGGAGGTCAGCACATGGGGGTGGGCAGAGTTGGATAGAGCTGTTGGCAGGCAAACCCTCCCATCTAGGAGAAAGTGTGGCATCCCTTGGTTGATGGCAACCCCTAGTGGAGACTGGGGGTAGCACAGGCTCAGAGGGTGCCCATGCATTAGGCCATAGGGTGGGGGAAAGGGGTCATAACTGGAGCTGTACAGTGCATACTCTTGAGGCCCCTGGGAGAAAATGCCAGTCATGAAGACTGACTCCCCACAGGTGCTGCTCCCTGGCTGGGCAAGGTAAGTGCCAGTAATTCCAGGTGATTTGGCTGGGGGGTCAGCCGGATGGGGGCTGACTGGCAAGGAGCATAAAAAGATAAAAAAAGTTACACATGCACCACCAGCACCATAATTGTTTAAAACAAAAAGACCTTTACAATGATGGTAGTTTCCAAGATGAACTGGTTCAATGTCATAATGGCGATTGCAGAAAAGCGATCACCGTTTGGGTGAGTGTACACTGCCAAAAATGAATCGTGGTGCTGTACATTCACAGGGACTAGAAAACCAGTGACTGGTTTTCTGTATTATGCGGGGACCAGCACCCCACACTCCCCTATTTGAAGATTCTCAACTACAGGGGAGTGCATGTTGAAGGGTGTAAACCTTAAAAAAATTTAAAACCCCAACGTGATGCAAAAATTTATCATTCCCAGAACTGAATCCAGCACCCTACCAACCCCAGTCTGCCACCTACTCACCACACCACACAGCCAGCTTGGCAGCCGACAACCACACTAAACCCCAAATATCCTCCCTCTCATTCTGCCTATCATGCCACATGGTCCTTCCCCCCATATACCAGCATGTATAGCAACATCCTGTCACTGTACTCACCTACCCCTGTATCCAGTTGCTACCCTGCCAGGTAGCCCAGAACACAAGTGCCATGATTGAGTTACACTTTTTTAAAACACTCAATTGCGATCACCTTGTTCACTTGATACCAGCTGAATATTTAAAATATTGCAATTTCTACAGTTGTGAACTGACTGTGAAACAATTCTTTCTGCTGAATCAATGGTCCTGGCTACATCACTGTCATGTGAAACAGGATGCATTGCAGGAACAAGGAAACCAATCAACTGAACTGAGATGGAGATCCCCAGATGTCGTAAAACTACTATAAAGCTAGCAGGCAAATTAAGGAAAAACTCCTAATAGCAGACGGGGGGGAAAGACAAGCTAGAACTTCACACACAAAGAAAAGTACTCTGCACAACATATGTTTTTGAAAATTCTGGGTGTACTACTCCTTTAATAGATAAGTTCTGTAAAATTTTCCAGTGTTTAAATGTTTTAACCTTTCTTGATGCAATAATAGGTGGTTGCTGAAACCCTTTAATGGGTAGGTTCTGTAAAAGTTCTCAGTGTTTAACATCAACCTCTTTTAATGTTTTAACCTTTCTTGATGCAATAATAGGTGGTTGCTGAAACCCTTTATCTATTTGTTTAATTTATTTAAGGTATCAGAATTGCAAACCTTTGAATCAGAGAGTCATTTACAAAGGCTCCACATCATGGTACACAAGACATTGTAGACTTACATTTAACAATATACAGTACATATAGTCATATACAGTACAGGCGTAGAAACCTTTTTTTTTAGCTATATAGAGTACATGTGTTGAAAATTCCTGGTGCATAGAACATTGTAGTGTAGACATACCTTTAACAATATAAAGTACATATAGCGATGTACAGTACAGGTGCAAATAATTCTATTAACTATATGCAGTTCAGGTGTAGATAATTCCTATACATGGAGGTAGCTAAGTCACTCTTACAGTTTCTACATCAGTACATACAGGTAACAGGTGAAGAGAATTTTCAAGCAAGGTATTAGCTAGGGTTCTCATCACTGATTTCCGGAGAGAAAGTGGCACAAGAAGTGCATAGTAGTAACGTGAATGTAGTTGGCTAATTTGAGGAGGGCAGTCATGGTGCTATGTCCTTGGTGGAAGTCGTGCTGCTCCATGCAGAAGAGGTTGTGCATGGTGAGGTATTCAAAAAGCTGATCAGTTACAATCTTTTCTGAGGCCTTAGAGAGGGAAGGGCAGATGGAGTTTGGCCTGTAATTCCTGGGGGAGGTATGGTTACAACTTTTGTGGATGGAGTAATGACTGCGGTTTTCCAGGCTGAGGCAGAGGGAGTGACTGAGTAGCATCGTGAGTAGGGAGAGTGCGGCATCCAAGACCAAATGGAGTAGTTTGAGGTCTAGCCAGTCATTAGTAGATTGGAGCCATTCAGGGCTCTGAGGAGGTAGTGCTTGGCTTCATGGGGAAGAGGCGAAGGAAACAGAAAGGGAGTAAGGGAGGGTGGGGTGGGGACAGGTCAAAGAAATTGGGGGTGAGTACCATGCTAAGGTCTGAAAAGACTCATTTAGGTTGTTGGCGATGCACCGCAGGTCTGCGATTATTGAGCCATTAATGTTGAGTTGGGAGGGGGGTATATGGGTTTCCCATTGAGTTCCTTTAGGTTATCCCAGAATTTCTTTGCTGAAACCCATGTAGAGGCAAAGGCTGACCTATAAGGGTCTGATTTTGCTTTGCGGATAGCCCAACTGCATTTATTTCTTACTGCATGGTAGGTCTGCCTATCTGAGGGTTTGTCAGCATCAATGTCTCTATGCCAGAGGTTGTCCCAGTGGGGCAACTGGTTGATTAAGGTGTGGGTGATCCAAGGGGTGTCATGGTCCTTAATAAAGGATTTGGTAAGGGGAGCACAAGTATCACAAGCTGAATTAAAAGAGCGGACAAAGTAATTGAAGGCAGAGTCTATGTCAAGAGCTAGATTTATCAGCAACCAGTCCCAGTGTGCAAGGTGTTCTTGTAGTTGATCTAGCTCACTGGGTCTAAGGTGATGATTGAGGACAAAATTGGGTTTCAGTTTCTGCATCTTACAGGACCGGGAGAAAATTATTGAGGAGCGATCACTTAGGGCATTGGGTAGAATAGTGGTGTCAGTGATTCTGTGTGGTCTATTAGACAGGACAATATCTAGGAGGGAGAAGGAGCCATTGATTCAGTTGGCTTGAGTTGGATGAGTGACCAATTGGGTGAGTTCAATGACAGCAATGGCATCTTTGACTTGGGAGATGGATCTGGACAGCCAGTTGATGTTAAGATCACCCAGCATAATTTGCTTGACTTTGGAGGGTAGTTGGGATAGGTGATCAAGTAGCGATTGGAGAGACAGATTCTGGTGGCAAGGGGGAATATAGGCTGTGGTGATTATAAGAGGGACTCTGGAGGTGCCAAAGGTGACTTTGAGGGAGAGGGCTTGTGCACCATTGTTCAGTTGAGGGGGGCAGGTCCTTGGAGGGTGTCATGTAAGTATATGGCACATCCACCCCCTTTATCTTCCCTGAAGAGAATATACCCAGGCAGTGCTAGGAAGGAGTCAGGGGTGGACTAATAGATCCATGTTTCAATGATTGCGAGGATGTCTGGCTGGTGCTGGACAAGCCAGCCTTAAGGAGACTACAGATGTTCATGGAGGTGATGCGTAGCCCTGCTGTCGGTGGGATGTGACTAGAGTTATGGGTCAGGAGTCCTGGGTTAGGGTGAATGTTACCCGACAACAGAAGAAAAAGAGTTGTAATTCTGAGTTATAATTATAGGTAATTGCAGGTGCGTGTGAGTGTGTGCATGTGTGTGTGTGTGTGTATGTGTGTGATTCAAGCAAGCTCATTTGTGCTGGGTGGGAGAATGGGATGGGGAGGGTGTGGAGGATGGGAATGGCCAAGAATAAGAGAGGCCAGGGCAAGTCTGGGGAGGGAGATGAGGGGGTGCACTGGTGGGGGTGCCATGGAGGGGAATAGGCAAGAGTGGAGGAGTGTTCTGTGGTTTGAGATGGTGACAGAGGTGTGACACCAGAGAGGTCTGGGGGGGCTCAAAGGGTAAGCATGATAAGTATGAGTGGGTCCAGGAAAGCAGTGACATAGAGAAGGAAAGGGTAGTTATGGTAGGAAGTATGGGGAGTGGGGTGTAGGAGCTATAAGGAGAAAAAAGAGACTACCAGTTGTTGGGCAGCCCAATTGGCACAGTGGTAGGGTCATGTACTGTGGTACAAAATGTACAAGATTTGAAATCCAGGTGGGCGGATAAGGTTGGGTGGGTGAAAAGTTGGAGGGCAAGGGGCTAGAAGTCTTAGAAAAAGGAGTGAAAAGAGGGTGGAGAGGGGGTACAATAGCAACTCCTAGTGGCCACCAGGTGTAAGGAAAATTAGGCTTGGGAAGGTACCAGTAGTAGTAGAGCGAAGACATAGGGAAGAGTGGCAGCAAGCAGTTCAGTGAGTGGGAGGGGAGGGCACTGGACCACCATCTAGTGGAGGTTCTGTATAACCTGCAAAGGGAGATATGAGCCCTGAGAAAAAAGTTGGATGTCGGTCACATGACAGGGGAGACCATAAATTAAGGGGCACCCATGGGTGGGAGGGTGGCTGGGGCAGGCAGGGCAGTTGATGCAAAGCATCAATGTGCTAACTCCACTTACAGAATGTCTGCTCAGGCAGGATGAGCAGATTACCTTTAGGGGCTCTACGGTCTTCTCTGTCCCCAGTGGAAGGTGTCCTGGTGCTGTGTGAGATGGGGATGAGGTCCCACTGCCTAAAATAGGAAGCAGAACAAAGGATGCAAATTAGTATGCAGCATGAGGACTGGGCCAGGTACTGCTCCCCAGTGTGCATGTGTGAGCTATAAGCATCCCAAACTATCAGAGGAGGTCTGAGCAGCAGTTGTGTTCTATGTCTCAATTCTGCTAGATGTACTTGAGACAGTAGTCACTAGTTGACTATGTCTAACACTGCAGTAAACTGTCAGAAAATGCACAGAACAGCCAGAATTACAGGATTACAGTAGTCGTTAGCCCTAGAGACTCCTATAGAGCAGTAATGTACTAATGCACTGAAGAGAGAAATAGTTAAAACCATAATAATCTTAGCATCCCTGTGGCAGAGGGTGTAAATGTCCAAACAAACAAGCAAGAGTTAGGAGGGATTCTCAACAGGAGCCCAACAGTATGGAGGCTGAGTCATGACCCTTAAAGCTCCCTTGGGATCAGTTCCAAAACCCAGCTTATGGAGGGAGAAAGCAGGCAGCCAGAAACAGTCAGTCAGTGTTGGAAGGCAGTATAAGCGCAACAAATAACCCCTCACAGAATGTCTGCTTAGGCAGGAAGAGCAGATTACTTTCCGGGGCTTTGCAGTCCTCTCTGTCCCCAGTGGAAGGTGTCCTGGTGCTGTGCAAGATGGGTGTGGGGTCCCATGGCCTTTATTGGCTCTGCAGTTTTTTCTGTCCCTAGTGGAAGGTGCCCTGGTGCTGTGTGAGATGGGGATGGGGTTCCATGGGCTATAGGGGCTCTACAGTCCTCTCTGTCCCCAGTGGAAGGTGGCCTGGTGTTCTGTGAGATGAGGATGGGGTTCTGTGGCCTTTAGTGGCTCCACAGTCCTCTCTGTCCCCAGTAGAAGGTGTCCTGGTGCTGTGCAAGATGGGGATGGGGTCCCATTTCCTTTAGGGGCTCTGTGGTCCTCTCTGTCCCCAGTTAAAGGTGTCCTGGTGCTGTGTGAGATGGGGATGGGGTTTCTGTGGCCTTTAGTGGCTCTGTGGTCCTCTCTGTCCTCAGTGAAAGGTGTCCTGGTGCTGTATGAGATGGGGATGGGGTCCCATGGCCTTTAGGTGCTCCAAGATCCTCTCTGTCCCCAGTGAAAGGTATCCTGGTGCTGGTACATTAATAGGTAGGGTCTGTAAAATTTCCCAGTTTTTAACATTTGCCTCTTGTGAGTGTTTTAACCTTTCTTAATGCAATAATAGGTGGTTGCTGAAACCCTTTAATAGGTAGGTTCTGTAAACTTTCCCAGTGTTTAACATGGGCCTCTTGTTGGTGTTTTAAGTAGAGGCTAAAGGACCTCAATATGTACATCTGGATGTCAGGAGGGAGAGGAGCGATATGATAGAGACTTTAAAATAATTTTGTATTAATTATAACAATATTTAACAAGCATTTTCAATGCCAAATGTTGTTTGCTTATATGTGCTGTTTAGGTATTTGGAAGTGATAGTACCATGCCTCAGAACTGTCATGTGCCCCCACAGATATCCACTGTGTCTTTCTGTTCTGTATTCACAGAAAAGGGGGAGGGGTAAGTCCTCAGCAGTACAGCAGTTGCGAAGGTGTGAAGAGGTGGACAATAGTCCATTCACAGGCAGAAGAATCCTGCAGGAGGTGACTAAATTGAAGGTGGACAAAGCGATGGGACCAGATGCCATGCACCCAAGGATATTAAGAGGACTGTGAAGGGAGATAGCAGTACCTCTGGCAACCATGTTCACTGAGTCATTCTACACTTGGGTGGTACTAGAGAATGGAGAAAGGCACATGTGATTCCTCTATGCAAGTCCAGCAGTAGGGAGGAGGTAGGGAACTATATGCCAGTCAGCCTCACCTCAGTAGTGGGGAAGATCATGGAGACATTGCTTAAAGAAAGGATAGTGGGGCATCTAGAAGCCATCTGAACCCAGGACCACAGGCAACATGGATTCACAGTGGGGAGTTCATGTCAAGCAAATCTGGTTGATGTCTTTGACTGGGTGACAAAGGAAGTAAATCAGGGTGGGGCAGTGGACAATGCTTAACATGATTTAAGCAAAGCCTTTGACACCATCCCACATAGGAGGCTGAAACCTAGCTGAGTAGGCTAGGCTTGGGGGAAAGGGTGGAAAACTGGCTAACAGACAGGAGGCAGAGAGTGATGGTAAATGGGATGCAGTATGGGGAGATGGGGTGACCAGTGAGGTGCTGCAGGGATTGGTCTTGGGGCCAGTCCTGTTCAATGTCTTCATTAGTGACATTGTAGAAGGGTTGAAGGGAAAGGTCTGCCTGTTTGTAGATGACTCCAAGATCTGTAAGACAGTTAATACCCCAGAAGGGGTGGAGAAAATGAGGAGGGACCTGGGGAAGCTTGGAAAATGGTCTGAGGATGGACAACTGAAGTTAAATTCAGAAAAGTGCAAAATGATGCACTTGGGACACATAAACTCTGGGGAAAGCAACAGGATGGGGGGGAGTTGCTGACAGTCACAGAGAAGGAAAGGGACCGGGGGTTCTTATCTCAGATGACCTGAAAACGTCAAACTGGTAAGGCAGCTGGGAGGGCCAGTGACATGCTGGGGTGCATAGGCAGGGGTATCACCAGCATAAGGAGGGAGGTAGTGATGCCATTATATAAAACCATGATCAGGCCTCACATGGAGTACTGTGTACAGTTCTGGAGGTCACACCTTAATAAGGATATTATCAGGCTGGAGATGGTCCAGAGAAGGGTTAATGAGATGGCACAGAGCTTGCAACACAAGACTTATGAGAAGAAATTAAGGAGCCTCAATAAGTACTCACTGGAAGAGAGGTAGAAAAGAGGGGATATGATAGAAACAATTAGGTACCTCAAGGGTATAAGTATAACTACTGAGAAGCAGGAGACAGCTGCTATAGACACATGGTACCTTTACACAATTGAGTACCTCTGAAGGGAATCTAAAGGATGAAGTATTGTGTTCACCCTTTCAACTAACTAACAGATTTAAGTGTCTCCCAGGGGACAATGTAGAAACACAGGAAACATTTGAATTACAAACAGATCCAGGAGTATTTCCCAGAAATGAGGAGAATTTCAGACAAATAACTACTGAGTCCACCCAAAGCCCAGATTATGTTCATAGAGATAGCATGGTGATCAGCGATTCTATTATTGGGGGATAGACTCTGTAGTTTGCTGGGGATGCAAGGAATATACTACTGTTAGCACCCTGACTGGAGCTAGACTTCAGGATGTTTCAAATATGTTGGAAGGGCTCCGTGAAAAATCAGTAAATCCCCTTGTCATCTTACATTAGGGAATTAATGATGTATGTAGAATCAGTATGGAAAAGATTGTAGAAAAAATTGGGGAGATAATTATCTCTAGTATTTTACCAACATGTGACTATCAGTCCTACAAAGATGGGTTTATCTCTGAGATCAACCTATGGCTAAGAGAGTTCTGTAAAACTGAACATTTTGGATTTATAGACAATTCCATGACTTTCAACAGAAAGGTGCTTTTTAAACCTGATGGTCTTCATTTAAGTTACTCAGGTACTAGGATATTGGGCAAAAGAGTAAATGAAGTAATTCAGTTTCATTTAAACTGAGTCAAGGGGAAGGGGAAAACTGGCAAATGAATCTCAGAGAGTTCAAGACATAAGTTCTCCCCTAACAAATTTGTTCAAGCGGAAGGCTGTACTTATAAATGCTAGGTGCCTTGTGGGTAAATACAATGAATTTTGCCTTCTACTGCATTCACAGAACATGCATTTTGCTTTGATTACAGAAACCTGGTGGGACAAAGAAAATATGTGGGAAAAAAGTGTCCCTGGGTATAAAGTGTTCTCAAAATCTAGAACATATAGGAAAGGGGGAGGTATTGCAATTTTTGTTCATGAAAGTATTAAATGTGATCAAATGTTGTGGGATATGTCTGACCTGGAGTTTTTATGGGTTACATTGGGGTTGCTGTTCAGAGCACCTTCTACAACCCTATCTAATGACATTAAAATACTTGATGTAATTAATAATTTAGACCCATCGGATAGAGTAATGTTGGCTGATGATTTTAATTTGACAAACAGAGACTGGAATCTATTACAGGCTAATGGTACTATGAATAAGCAACACCAGGAAGTCTGTGAACAGATGGAACTGGAACAGTTGGTTCATAGTAGCACCAGGGGATCAAATATCCTGGACTTGATCCTTACCAATATGGGTAATTCAATTAATAATGTGTCAATTAAAAGTGCATTAGGGAACAGTGATCATTCCACAGTTCATTTTAATATCTCTGATGTTGGTGTTGGCAACACACCAGGAAGTACACCAAAACTGAACCTTGGAAAAGCAGATTTTGTTGGCCTAAAGAGAAAATTTGCTAACTGGGACTGGGTTAGTGAGTTAACTGGCAAATCTATTCAAGATATGTGGGACATACTGCTAACCAGGATCAAACAACTTATTAACAAATTCATACCATATAAACTAAATTGTAATGGACCCAAAAGGAATACGCCCATATGGATGAACTGATCCATTAAAAAATTACTAAATAAAAAGAATAGATTGTTTAATAAATACAAAAGTTATGGATCACCCTTAAACCACAGACTGTATAGAGAATGTCTGAAACAGACTAAGAACAAAATTTAGAGAGCTAAAGCGCATTTTGAATTGTCACTTGCTGATAAAGCCAAGGATTGTAAAAAATCATTTTACTCATATGTTAATAATAAAAAGAAAGAAAATAACATGACAGGACCCTTCACAAATACTTCAGGACTAGTAGCCACTGCTGAAGACATGGCTGATATTGAGAACAATTATTTTTGTTCAGTTTTCAATACTGACAATCAAAATATACACCTAGGAAAATACAGTTCAAGCCCTGGAGAAGTTATTGTAGAAATTAATGATATTTGTGACAGGTTATCCAACCTAGATATTTCCAAAACTCCTGGTCCTGATGATGTGCATCCTAGAAAATTAAAAGAACTGGCAGTTGTATTGGACCCCCCTCTTACATATGTGTTTCAGACTTCCTTAGACCAAGGGTTAGTGCCTAAAGACTGGAAACATGCCTTAGTTGTCCCCATTCTTAAAAAAGGAGTCAGGACAAAACCAGAAAATGTTAGACCAATAAGTCTGACTTTACTAAATGGTAAGATTTTGGAAAGGGTTATAAAGGATTATATTCATTCACATATCTGGACTGCCTTGTACGATATGGGCTGTACACCCATTGGCTCTTGCTCTGAACCAATGGGTGTGCAGCCCTACCGAGCAGTCAGTAGGTGGGCAGCGGGTGGCAGGTGGGTGGGATACTGCTGCCCACCTGCTGATGGGGGAGCGGGGTGGTGGGGCTCCGTGGGTGGGTGGGGTGGGGCACTAGATCACCAGGGTACTTGGACCTGGGTGGGTGGGGTTGACTCTAATGCCCATGATTGGGCTTAGCGGTCCACTGGACCACCAGGGATATTGTTCTGGGGGTTGACCTCTAATGCCCGATGATCGGGCTAGTGGGGGAGGGGTTACTATGGTTTTCCCATGATTGGGCCAGTCAGGGGGATGGGGGATTTATACATTTATGCCCATGATCGGGCCAGTCGGGGGGAGGGGGGATTTATACAGTTATGTCCATGATCGGGCTGCAGGGGGTATCGGTCCCCAACGGCTGCTGCTTGGCGGGGCGCCAGGCGCAAGTTGTTGGGGATCAGCGCACCTGCATGCTAAGGCCTTGCAAATGGGGCCAGAAGTAGATGCAAATGGCCCCCCCTGTGCCTTACATGAATTATGGCCCCATTTGTATGTCACCTTTTGAATATCGGAAATTTGTGCATGGCGCAATGGAACTTACGCCACCGCATCTTGAATGATCCACTCTGACCACTTGCGGTGGTGGAAGTTCCACTGCACCATGCACAGTGGCTGTGGCCAGGGGGTGATATTCAAAGGAGTTGCTCAATAGTGCAACTCCGTTGAATATCGCCCCGGCCACACCCCAGCGCAACTATTTTGAGCAGTGCAAGGACTTGCACCACAGATGGTGCAGTTTGAATATCCAGCCCAATAACTACACACTTGCCAATATACTACTCACTGGCATCACTGAAGAAAAAGATCTTGGAGTCATAATATGCCCTGATTTTAAGTTCAGTACACACTGTAGATTTCAGATAAAAAAGGCAAATCAAAACTTAAATTGTATTTTACGATATATTGCTAGTAGGGAAGCCAAAGTGTTAATCCCATTATACGTAGCTCTGGTCAGACCCCACTTAAAGTATGCCATACAGGTAAGGTCTCCTCAAAATAGGGAGGATATTGATAAAATTGAATATGTACAGAGAAGATATACCAAATCTATTCAGGGGATGAAGACATTATCGTATCCATCTAGATTAATGTCTCTAAATCTATACTCATTACGCTATAGGAGGTTTAGAGGAGATATGTGCCTCTTATATAAGGCAATTTGTGATTCTGATTATTGTACTGAGTTGGGTATTTACCCAAGAATGGATGAATATGGCATTAGAAGGCATAATAAAAAATTAATACAATCTAAATGGAAACACAATGCACATAAATACTGGTCTAGCCAAAGGGTGGTTACTCCTTGGAATGCCTTACCAAGGGTAGTAATAGATAGTGGGAGTATGAACCTATTTAAAAATAATTTGGACCTACATTGTGGAGATATGAAAATTAAGTTTTGATACTAGGTATAATCGGCAAGCTTTACGAATGCATATCTATTTGCTTGTATACGTCTATGAAATCTATGTGCCAGCTTCTGTGTGATATTCTTTTGTTCTTATCAAATTGTAATCTCCAGTATTTCAGTAATCACATTACCACACTGCCTTCTTTAGGCAATTTTATGCTGGTTGATGCCTGGTGTCAAATGCAGATAGAGGGCTTACCAGATTGTGTTGCCATTTGAAAAACTTCATATAGTGTTCTCTTACTGGTAAGCGTTTTGGAAAGCTGGCTAAGGTCTCAATTTTTATTATGATTTTATCTCCTTATATCTTTCTATATATCCTTTGGTCCCCCCATCCCAACACCCCAACAGTCATCAGCGGCCACAGCTGCTGACTTCTTCTTGCCAAAATGGTGGATGAGCAGCTGCCTTCACAGTCTGTGAAGTCTGACGTCTTTCAGTGCTGCTTATTGGTCATCTTCTAACACAGGCAAGGTGCTGTCAGCCCAAAACTAACTCAGGACAGGCAGCTTTCAAAGTGGGTAAGAAATGGAGTGAGCAAGAATCAAGTACTCATTCAGATGTGGTGTCAATTTTAAGGTCAGCAACATGGTGTGGACACTGCAAATAGAACCCCAGCTGTTTAAGCAGCCTTATGAAGAATAAGATGGGTTCTGTTTATTGTACTGTAAGTGGGCTGCATCTAATTTGATAATTTACTGTACCTTACATCTGGATGTATGGTAGACCGAACTTTAAATAAACACTGCACCTGAATGAACATGATGCCATAGAAACATAGAATTTGTCAGCAGAAAAGGACCACTCAGCCCATCTAGTCTGCCCAAGTGTTCTCTACCTACTTGTAACTCCTGCCTGTATATGCTACCACATGTCTTATTCTACCTGCGTCCTTCAGGACCTCCTTGTGAATGAGCTTGCTCAATGGATTTTTCCTGCAATGAACTTGAACCCACTCATAGAAACATAGAAGTTGATGGAAGGTAAGGACTGCAAGGGCCATCCAGTCTGCCCATTTCTTTTTCTGCCTTATGAATGTGCCATTGGCCTTTGCTCTGTCAGTGGCCTATCTATTCATACTCATCTGTATTGATCCCTTATGCCTATCCCATGCCTGTTTGAAGCCCTACACTGTATTCATATCCACCACTTCCTGAGGTAGGCCATTCCATGCATCCACTACCCTTTCTGTTAAAAAGAACTTCCTCACATTACCCCTTAATCGGCCTCCCTCTAATCTCATGCTGTGTACTCTTGTCTTGCTATTTTTCTTATATTGAAACATGTTAGACTCTTTCACCTTGTTAATGCCCTTAAGGTGTTTGAATGTTTCAGTCATATCACCTCTCTCCCTCCTTTGTTCAAGGGTATACATATTGAGCTCAGTTAATCCATCCTCATATGTTTTCTGATGCAGACCCTGTACCATTTTGGTTACCCTTCTCTGGGCTGCCTCAGTTTGGTTAATGTCCTTGTGAAGGTGTGGCCTCCAATACTTTACGTAGTATTCCAGATGGGGCCTAACCAGTGTCTTGTAAAGAGGGATTATTACCTCCCTCTTACAACTTGTGATACCCCTACTAATACACCCCAACATCCCTCTAGCCTTACCTACTACTTTAGTGGTCTGTTTGGATGATTTCAGGTCATCAGTGATGATGATGTCCAAGTCTCTTTCTTCTCTTGTGACTGCCAGCCTATATGTGGCTTCAGGGTTTCTCTTCCCTATGTGCATGATCTTGCACTTCTTTGCATTAAACCCCAGTTGCCACTCTTCTGACCATTCTGCTAGTTTATCCAGATCTCTTCTCATTCTGCCCACCCCATCTGGATCATCTACTCTGTTGCAGATCTTGGTGTCATCTGCAAACAGACAAGCCGTACCCTCTAGCCCATCTGCAAACCCTCCACCTCCATAGCCCCATTGACCCCCATTGACCCCCTCCTTCCCCTTTTTCTAATATACCCCGATGTTTATCCCATGCATGCTTCATGCCCCCTACCATTTTAGGTTCCACCACTTCTCCTGGCAGTCTGTTCAAGACATCTACCACCCTTTCAATAAAGAAATATTTCTTCACATTTATCCTGAAGTACCCCCCCAGCTTCATTGTATGTCCCTTGGTCTGGGTGCTCATCCTCATTTGAAGGAAAGTCCCCAACTGTACCCTGTTTAATCCTGTGAGGTACTTTGTACATTTTAATCATGTCACCTCTCACCCTTCTCTCTTCCAGAGTGTACATGCTGAGATTCTTCAGCCTTTCCTTGTATGGATTCCTGTGAAAATCTGGAACCATTTTAGTTGTCCTCCTTTGGAAAACCTCCACCCTATGTCCTTTCTGAAGTGTGGACTCTAAAACTGGACCCAGTACTCTAGCTGGGGGTATACCAGGGAGTGATACA
This sequence comes from Neoceratodus forsteri, assembly GCA_016271365.2. Classification (NCBI taxonomy): domain Eukaryota; kingdom Metazoa; phylum Chordata; order Ceratodontiformes; family Ceratodontidae; genus Neoceratodus; species Neoceratodus forsteri. The sequence goes on along the minus strand of CM057449.1, from coordinate 4,877,181 downwards.
ATGGCAGCACAACATCCTTCCTACTACTACTACTGGAGATGCCACTCCCTGTGCATCCCAGCATCCAATTTGCCCTGCTCATAGCCTTGTCACACTGTACTGCCACCTTGAGGTCCTCTGATATAGTGAGTATCAGTACCTCCCCCCATTCTATACTCAGCATCGGGGTTCCTATGCCCTAGGTACATGATTTTACACTTGCTGGCATTGAACCCCAACTAAGTAAGAATGCAAGCACACTGGTAATGTAATTAGTTCAGGGATTTTTTACTGCAGATTTTCAACACAAGCATTTTGGGACTTCCATTCATGAACAGTGTCACTGTAATTTTCTTAATCTATCCCGAATACTGATTTCCCACAGTGACAGTGCTATTCTGTGCTGGAAGTGCAAAAACACATTTCAGCCAGGGTGTGAAAAATGACAGCTGTACTATTCATAGGGAGGTATGGAAAAATGCCAATGTTGAAAATCTGAACAGAAAAGATTACGAATTTGTGAATTTATGAGAGTGCATGGAAATTGCACAAAGCAAGCTCATAACACAGTCATTTTACAGATTTATTTCACCAAATTTTAAACATAGCCAGCTTAAGATTTCTGTTTATGAACACTGTCACTGTAATTTTCTTAATCTGTCCTGAACATTGATTTCACACACCAACCACGCCACTGTGTGCTACATGTCCAAAAACACATTTTGCGTGATATGTGAAAAATGACAGTTGTATTGTTCATAAGGAGGTGTGGTAAATTGGCAAAGCTGAAAATCTAGAGTGAAAATATTAAAAAATGCTCAAAGTTTCGAACGTGCATAGGAACTGCACAATGCGTGCTCGTAAAACAGTCATTTTGGGGAATTCTTTCACCAAATTTTCAATATAGGGTTTTTGGGGGGGCTACCTCATAAACAGTGTCATTGCAATATTCTTAATCTGTCCTAAACATTGATTTCACACACTGGCCGTGCCATTGTGCGCTACATGCGCGAAAGCACATTTCAGGTGAGATGTGAAAAATGACAGCTCTTCTATTTATAAGAAGGTGTGGAAAAATGGCAATGTTGAAAATCTGGAGTGAAAATATTAAAAATGCTCAAACTTACAAGCGTGTGTAGGAATTGCGCAATGCATGCTTGTAAAACAGTCTCACAATGACTCACAATGGCAGCATGCACACCGAGAACAATGTTGGGAACAGCACAGAGCCCTGAGGAACCCCACATGGCACAGAGAATTAGTCTGAGGAATAAATACCAGACACCACCATCTGAGACCTGGCAGTGAGGAACAATTCAAACCATCTGACTGCCCCTGACAGGCCACAGATACCACTCAAGCACTCCAGCAATTACCCATGGTCCATGGTGTCAAAGGTTGAGGAGAGATCAAGAAGCACCAAGATGGAATGGCACTTCTGCTCTCTAACCATCAAGAGATCATTGAGCACCCAAATCAGAGCAGTCTCAGTACTATTCCTCTTCCGACAACCGGACTGGAGAGGATCATAGACATCATGGATGGTAAGGTGGTTCACCAGCTGCAGTGCAACTACTTTCTCAATCACCTTCCCTACAAAGGGAAGGTTAGAGACTGGCATGTAGTTCACAGGATAGTTTGAGTAAAGAGAAGATTTCTTTTTTTTTTTGAAATACATCTTCTTTATTATTTTTTTGTCATACCACAAAACTAATAAACAATAAGGAAAATTAACCAAACATAAATAATAACCAGTATAAACTAATGGTAACATAACACCAGACTGCCTCTGGATCAAATAAAACCAAAATAACAATACCAATGCACCTATGAAACCCCTCCCTCCACCCCACCCTATCCCACCACCCACCCTACTCCCCTCCCCTAGAGTGTGCCTGATATACTCAACATGACAGGAAATAACAAGAAATTATAACCTAAACAGTTAACAAGTACCAAAAGAGATAAACAAACAGAAAAAAGCAGAGATATGCATTACCTATATCTTAATTCAAGTATAAGGCATATAATTTACCCCATTTATGATTAAATGAGTCCATATGATTCCGGGAGCTGGCTATCAGCCTCTCAGTATTGAAACAGAGTGATATTTCCCTCAGCCATTCAGCATATGTTATAGCCAATTGGTCTACCCAGTGCTTAAGAACCAATCTTTTAACTACAATAGAAATTAAAGCCATATTAAATCTACTGTATGTTCCTTGACCTTGAGAGTCGAAAAATCCCAAGAATACATATCTCTATGGTAAATAATTCACCCAATCCTAGTAGAGGATCTAGATTGGATTGAATTGTGTTCCAGAGTGGTGCCACCTTGTCACAATGCCAGAAAATATGAATCAGGTTCTCTTCAGATGTACTGCATCTAGTACATATTGTCACAGGAAGCCTACCCAATTTGGCTAACTTGACTGGTGTACAGTACATGTTATTTAAGATATGGTACTGAATAAGTCTGTGCCTGTCTTGGGTAAGGTATCTGTGCAAATCTTTCCAGATCTGACTCCATGTAGGAATAGTGTCCGGCAGAAGGGAAGTCCAAATTTAAGATCCTGGGAGGGCATTTGAGGGCACAACTTGATTCCCAGGAGAAAGGAATAGATCACTGATATTCCATGGGATTTGTTGGCATTGTCCTGTATCTGTTCCAAGAAAGGCCTAACCTGCGACTGCTTAAATGTGGTCCCAATGATGGAAACCGTAAGGTATCTCAACTGGAAAACCTTGAAAATGTGTTTCTGAGGGATATTAAATTTAGTAATTATATCAAGGGAAGAAAGGAGAATGGCCCGAGAGAACAGGTCTTCCACTAGGACACCCTGTAGCTGAGGAAGCTAATCAGGGGAAAGCAGTGAGACCCCTATTTTAATATTCGGGTTCCGAGTAAGGGGTTGAGCTGTATCCCCTTTAGGTGAAATGCTGAAAAAATTCCAACATTGGGCTAAAACTTTAATAGAGACCCCAACCACTGAGTTTTGTATTGAATTTGGTAATGCAGAAATTGTGGAGAAAAATAGCCTGGGGGAATTGAGATCATGCAGGCCAAGAAGCTTCCTCTCCAATTGTAGCCGTATAGGAAGGTGTCTGTCAGCTGTATCCGAGAGTCATCTCCCCACTTTAGACAGGTGACACCCAATAATAGAAAGTAAAGTTGGGGAGACGGAGCCCACCCAGCTCTTTAGGAAGGTTAAGTTTCAAGAAAGAGTGTCTAGGATGTTTGCCCTGCCAGATAAATTTGGAGAGGGTGGAGTGAAACTACCAAAAGAAGGACATTGGGAGCCAAATGTTCAGTAAGTTTAGGAGGTAGAAAATGTTGGGCAACACATTCATTTTTATAATGCTGATATGACCCCATAACGAAAGAGGGAGGTTTACTCATCTTTGAAGATCCTGCTGAATGTTCATTATTAAATCATCTAGATTAAGTTTCCTAAAGGTCTTTGGGTCTTTAGTAAAGTGTATGTCTAGATATTTAATTGAATGAGGGGACCATCTCATGCCCAAATGAGTGAAGTGGACTTGGTGGGTGAGGGCATTTAAAGGAAATATCACAGTTTTTGATAGGTTTAATTTATAATTGGCTACGAGTCCAAACTGCTTGATAATTTGTAAGCCATGTGATAACGATACATCCGGATAGGCCAAATGGAGAAGAATATCATCCTCATACACTGAAAGGGCTAACAACTGCTGATACACTGAGCAACCTATAACCTGGGGCGAGCGCTCAATGCTGAATAAAAGGGGTTCCAAATATAAATTAAATAAAAAGAGGGATAAGGGACAGCCTTGCCTGGTTCCAGTAAACAGGGAGAACAGCAAAGAGAATATCCCATTACAGTAAATTTTTGCGGTGGGGGCTTTGTATACCATCTGTATCCATTGAAAGAAAACTGCTGGGAAGTCCATTTTCTTAAGAATTGATCATAGAAAGTCCCAGTTTACTCTGTTGAAGGCTTTTTCTGCATCTAATGAGATTAAGGCCATAGGGATCCAAGAGCTTTGGGCAATATAAAAAATATGTGAAAGGGTTAGCAGGTGGTCAGCTGAGGATTGGTCTTGCACAAACCCCACCTGTTCAGGACTCAGCAAATGAGACCAAACCTTTTTGATTCTAAGAGATAAGATTTTTGTTAAGATTTTGATATCATAATTTAATAACAAAATTGGATGGTAACTAGCGGGGTCATTATGCGGTTTATCAGGTTTTGGGATAAGGATTATCATAGCTTCCAGCAGGGTGGGGTCTAGAGTATCTGAAATGAACATGTATTCAAATAAATTTAAGAGAAGGGGGGCTAATTCTTTACAAAAGATTTTGTAAAAGTTATAGGGAAAGCCATCAGGGCCTGGCAATTTGTCCAGTGCGAGCCCCTTGATTGCCTCCTCTACCTCCCCAAGGTAATTGGAGAAGACAAAATTGGACAATGGTATGCCTGGAGAGATGGGAGATTAAGGCCTTCCAGATATTATTCTATACATGAAAGTGAAGCTTACGAGGAACATTTACTGTATAAGTCTTTATAAAAGGTCTCAAAGACTTGGGAAATGTCTCAAGGGGAAGTTTTAATAGAGCCATCTGGAGCTTGCAAGGAGGGGATTAGCCTCGAGTTTTCTAATTCCTGTAGGTGGAGGGCAAGCATTCTACCCGGCTTCTCGCCTTGGTCAAAATAATGAGCCTTGGTTTTTAGGATGGCATATTCCGCCTTTTCCTTCAACAGATCTGCATACTCATTTCTAAGCTTCAGTAAGGTTTCCAAGGAACCTGAAGAGGAGGATGTAGATTGAGTGCTTTCAGCCACCCTTATTTGATTTGACAAGGAGATAACTCTTGCCTCTCTTTGCTTTTTCCTTTTGGATTATAATTTAATGAGTTCCTCCCGATATAGCATTTAAGGGAGCACCATATTAGGTCTTCTCTTTTAATGGAACCCTTATTAATATCAATATAGGAAGAGATTAGGTTCTTAATGTGAGAGATTATATATTCCTCTTTTAGGAGTTGTGTGTTTAACTTCCAGGTAGTATCCCTTTGAGTATTTGGGTCAGGGGAGAGCACAAGCCATGCAATTGAATGATCCGATAAGACAATTGGTTCGATTCCTGTCTGATAAAGGCCAGCTAAAAGTGAGGTACTGGTTAGAATGAAATCTAATCTGGACCATGACTGGTGGACCTGGGAATAGAAGGAGAAAAGCTGACTAGAGGGGTTAAGCAGGTGCCATGGATCGCATAATCCCAATAACTCCATGAAGTCCTCCAGTGCTTGTTGTGGAGGGGATAGGGGTTTTAATGGCCTGTAAGTTCTGTCCAGATGTTGTGATGGGGGAATATTCCAGTCCCCACCTAGAATTAACATGGAGGGCAAAAATCTGCTCAGTTGTCAGCCAAGCGCATAAGGAAATCAGCATCACCTCTGACTGGGCAGTAGATTGCACCCAATACAACAGTGGTGTTGCTAAGCATGCCCTTAACTGTTATAAATCTACCTTCCAGATCTGATAAACTCTCTTCTGCTACAAACGAAATATGTCTCTTGATAAAAATTGCCACCCCCCTACTCGATGGTGACCCACAGGTGGTAGAAATTTGGGAAAATCTGCACAACCTATTTTTTCAGTGACTAAAAGGTGGGTTTCCTGCATCAAAAGAATATCAGTTTTTAAAAGAGCACAGTTTTTGAGAACCTGATATCTTTTAATCATGTCTCTGACTCCTCTAACATTCCTTGTGGAAATTTTAATTGGTACTAAAGTCATTAACAGTCCTATTAAAAGGAACATAAACATCTGTTGGTAACTGAGAAGAAAACCCCAGAAGGCACATTCCAGTCCCACCCCCTACCATCATCAACCCTTGATCAAAAGTACTATTAAAAAAAGAAAGCTCTTCCCAGTGAGTTTCATTAAGTGTCTGGAATACTAAAGATATGCATAGGATTAACCGTCCTGCTTTAATCTCAGATGATGTAATCAGCGGGAAAGACATCTGAACCATAAACTCCCTTCCCCCCACAAACCCCTCAAACTATATACAAAAGGCCCCCAGATGATTATGAAAGCAGTTTTAAACTTGCTGGTATCTAGTACCAAGGACCAAACCTGATAGGCGTCATTCCCGTGAGAAGCTAAGGTTACATTTAAATGCCAGATCTGAACAATTGTATCTAAAACTACCTCTGAGAGGTGCGTCAAAAATATTCAAAACTTGTTATGATTGCCATGCTTCCCAGGAAATGCACCTTTCACCCCATCCCTGGTGCGATATGCAGCTGTCCCTGAGCTTGCTCCATCCTGAAGCCCCCCACCCACCAACCCCTTTAAGGAGACAGCAAGTGTAAACCCTAAGTGATGTAACCAGGCTCAGAAAAGCTATTGGATGGGTCATAGATCCCAGAGCCAAAGAAAGTAAAATCCATTCTACTTTTAAATGAGATTGTTGCTCCAGGAAGCACCATTTAGAGCCCGTGTGCCCTTATAAATCGATCTTCAGAGGGATGGAAGCCCCAAATTACCCCTTTAACTCACGGCATTACCGCTATCTTCAGGACCTTTCCAACCCCGAGAGAGTGAGGAAAAGGCAGGGGGACCTAAGAGCTGATGGGACTAGAACGACCATCCCTACTAGCAGCGCAAGGCGATGCTCACTGAACAAAGGTTCCTACCCCCCCTTCTGGAGCACACAGGTATTTCCCCAACACTAGATTAGGCCTGCTAGGCCTCAGAACATTCTGCCACCCCGTGCAACCAGCCTGAGAGAGGCAAAAGGAGGAGGGAAGAGAAAAAAAAAGAAAAGAGATCTCCTAACAGGTACATAATTAACTCCCACAAAATTAAAGAACTATAGCCTCTGGTAAATGGAGTAAAAGTTCAGCCTGTCTTGAACAGGTTGGGTAGCTTGATTGCGAGATCCATGGCTGCCTGCTCCAGGGATTCATAGGAAAGCCATGCTCCATTGATTGCCACCTGTAGCTTGGCAGGGTAAATCATCTTAAAATGAATTCCTGCAGCTAACAGCTTGCTGATTGTAGGGTGGAATGCAGATTGCTTCTGGTGAGTTTTGAAGGGAAGATCTTGGGTTATCCTCAGTTTGGCGTTGCCCCATAAAATGGCTTGAAGCTCCTTTGATTTGGATAACACATGTTGTTTTTCCAGATAACTTAAGAATTTCACTATTATAGGCCTTAGTGGTGCTCCAAGTGGAGGTTTCGGCCTGAGAGAGTGATGGGCCCGCTCTATGTGATACAGTGGATTTAGGGGGGACGGGCCGACAATCTTGGTGAGAAACTTCTGGAGGAAAATGAAAATATCAGCTCCTTCCTCTGCTTCAGGTAGGCCTAATATTAGCACGTTATTCCTCCTGCTTCTCCCCCTCCAAATCTTCAGTTTTCAGTTGGAGTTTACTGATCTGTTGCTGAAGATGAGCAATTTCAGGATCCAACTTCTCTTTCCACCTCTCCAGAGAGGAGGTTCTCGCCTCAAAGTCCCTCATTTGTAGTGACAGAGAGCTTAGGTCTCCTCGAAGAGATTTCAGTTCAGCAGAAATGTCCTCCAAAGTTTCTTTAAATGAGAGCCATTCTTGAAGGAAGTGATCCTCCGTTAGGGGAATCGCTGAGGAACTGGAGGAGCCTGACTTAGGAGTGTCCCAGAGCTCTGATGCTTAGATTTCTTAGCTGTTTTTTCTGGGGTAGCTGGTGGAGAGTGTCTGATTCCCGGCCTGCTTCATCTCGGCTTCCATCATGGCTGCAAAGCCAATTACAATGGTACAAATGGGCACAACAATGTTTGCTGAGGTCCTGGATATTAAAGTAATGTAGAGCCAGAGTCTGGAGTTCACTTTGTGATAGTAGTAGGGCAGAAAAGTAGTTTATCAGAGGTCGATAGGCAGGAGCTCCAGAGTAGTGCTGCTTCTAAGTGCCCTGCATCATGTGACCACTCAAGAGAAGATTTTTTAAGAAGTGGTGTCACCACTGCCTCTTTCAGGGAGTTTGGGAACTCATCTAACTCTAAAGAGCACCAAACAATCTCAGAAAGGACAGGGCTGATGGTATCTACACACACCATTATGAGGTGTTTTAGTCCCGGGTCCAGGCTACAGCAAGTCGACCACATGCCCTGAGCAATCTGCATGATATCCATAATCTACAGATGGTCAAAGTATGCCCAAGAAAACTGAGGAGTAGTAACCAAGCACCAACTACTGACAACCCCCATAGAGTGAGCTGATTGGATCTCGGCCCTGATGTTGGCCACCTTATCAGCAAAGAATCCAGCAAACTCACCACATTTACCTTGTGAAAATGTACTTTGAATGTGCAGACAGGTTGGATTGCATAATCTGTCCACAGTTTAAAAGAGCTGAGCTTGTCAATTCTGAGCTGCAGCCATTTCCCCAGACAAGAAGTCTGCCTTCTTAAGAGTGATTGCTGATTGATAGTCCTGATAATGTTCCATCAATCTAAGAAGGTTGGCATGAAGAGCAGATCTCCATCAGCACTGCTCTAAGCTTTGTCCAACATGTCTCAACTCCCTCAAGGTCCCATCAAACCAAGGGGACTGGGGGTGAAGAGTGAGAGGATGAACACAGACAGGATTGATAGAGTCCAAAGCTCCCATCACACCCTTATTATTAGCACCCATGATCTCTAGACCCTCACTTGCACCCAGCAATCTTGATAGGTCTAATACCACCAAAAGGCCATCATGGGTGACATCCCTCAAAGAATGGTATCTGACCATCTCCACAGGGGCAGGCCTATGGAGGGGCCTGGAAACTGAACCTTATAGTGAGGTGATTGCACCATCCAACTGGTTCCACCATCAAGTCAGAGCTCTCCATCTCTAGAAGGAAAACCAGGCTGAGTGAATGACCCTGAATATGGGTTGCAGTCTTGCAGAGGCAACTACCTGTGTGAAGTCCAACAAATTAATAAGTTGTGTAGATCTGGAAGGACAGGTATGTAGATGGAGTAAAATGTTTATTAATTTTTTTATGTTGCACCACACATAGAAAAACAGATTTGGATCAGTAATTAACACCTTCAAAATAATGACAAATTTAAAAGTGCAGTCCTAGACTTGCTTGACCAATTATTGCATGTGTCAATTGAAAATCCAGATGCAGTTGCAGTCACTAGGCAGAGCAGGGATCCTGACTGCAATGTGGTCTACATTAAGTTAGATTTCTGAGTTTATATAACAAGATATTATAAAATGTAGTTTTATTAGATGCTATGGGTTTCCATATAGTTCGTGCTGATGATGTTCCCCAGCCACACGTAACTAACTTTAACTTGTCTGGTAACGTAAATCTAATGGAAGTTGAACATAGCCTAGAAAAAAAGGCTGAAACAACAATGTATAGCATTCCGATCCTAAATAAGTTTGAGGTGTTAGCCAGCCATGAAAAGTGACTGGTTGAAAGTGGCAGAATGTTCAGGGAGAATGGCCAATCAGGATTATTGTTAGTCTCATGGAATATCTCAGGATTTGCCAACAAATTTGTGGATAAAGACCGGAAGGACTTATAACTAAGTTTAGAATAACTTGTTTACAAGAAACATGGCAAAAAGAAATAGATTTTTCATTAAATGGTTATATAATGTTCCAGTTTTCTGGGGCAAAGGAAGCAACAACTGTAGACTGGCAGGGGACCTAGTAACTTAGGTTAAAATAGAGAAATGAGCTAGTTCATCTTCATTGTATTACAACAACAATATAATAATACTGTTTTTCAGCTAAAAGGCAAGACATTTTGTCTAGCCAATTTTTATGTTCCCCCTATAAACTCAAAGTTTTATGACCTCATTATATGACAGATAGAAGACCTGACAGACACAAGCTGGGCTGTCACCACCTGTAAAGAGTTTCTGCTCTGTGGGGACTTCAGTGCAAGAACTGGAAATATTGATGGCTATGTAGATAATGATTTCCATAACTAGGTACCTATGGAGACTGCTAATTTTCCAGGATTATCGAAGGATGTCAGGTTAAACAGTATAGGCCTTCAATTAATTGAGGTTCAAAACTTAGATAATTTGGCACCTATAAATGGCAGACTCCATGGAGACCAATGAGGTAATTTTACTCACTTCTCATCAAGAGAACATTCAACAATAGATTTCTTTTTTGGGGGGAATTGAGGTATCATGCTATGGGATTTCTTTGGTAATCCCAGTAAAAGCAGAAAGTGATCATTTTCCACTGGTGTTAAAATCAGTATTGATGGATAACCAGACTGTTAGGCTGCTTCAGTCCTTTGACACAGAGATTCGTTACAGTAAGATCAAATAGAATACAAAGTACATCTGTTCAGATTAGGAACATATTATTAAGTATTACCACAAAATGTCTGGATAAAAATGTAGATTTTATATCATTGAAGCAATAACTTGCATTATGTTTAAAGAAAATAAGGTCCCTTTTATCCTTCATGTTCTCAATAAAATCGGTTTAAAATGAAAGAATGTATCTTGGTTAGATGAGGAATGTCATAGAGCAAAGAAAAACCTCAATAGGATCAAAGGATGGTTAGTGCGTACCAAAATGACTTTACCTATAAAGAGTTAAATAACAGTAGAGATGAGTACAAGAAATTCATGTGTAGCAAGATGGTGGCCATGCAGGGCTAGCCACAAGACACACTGGGTGGGATATTCAAAAGGGTTGCGCCATGCGCAACAGGGTTGCGCATGCTAAGTCCAAAAGCGCCATTTTGTGAATTCAGCAGGAGGCAGTTGTCACAAACATGCTGAGCAACAGCACAATGCAAATGAAGGCATGCGCAACCGAAGGGGGTGGATCCATGCATAAAGAGTGCAATGCGATATTCAAAGACTTGCGCAATGCGCAACAGCAGAACAGCCGGAAATTGCGCACTAGTGGAAATGAGCCAAAATAAAAAGGCTCAAGGAAGCGGCTCAAGAACACTACAAGGATGCCAAGTGGGGTAGAGAGAGAGAGAGGAGAGACAGACAGACAGTGACAGGCTAGGGCAGGCAAGGCAAGCATGGGCCATAGGCTGTAGAGGCCAGTGGGGGGTGCCCGGTGCAGTGGAAGTAGCAGTGAGGACAGCGGGGGTAACACAGCAACACCAGCCAGGGGGTCAGAAGCCAGGAAGATGGACAGTGCCAGCTTCCACATGGAAGCTGTAATGAGGGGGGTGAGAATGCAAGCTGCAGGGGGACGAGGCCATGGAAGGGCCCATCAGCAGTACGCCCCCAACAGGCAGTACAGTGCCCGCATCAGCTATGAGCTGTACACAGATGTAGAGATCGTGGGCCGGTACCACCTGAACAGGGCAATACTGAGGCGGCTCTGTGAGCTGTGCAGTGATGTGATGCAGGCACCCTGTCGACGGAGTCACGCTCTGTCAGTGGAGACCAAGGTGACAGCCTGCATGTGCCTGCTCGCCATGGGCACCTTCCAGAGGCTGACAGGAGACACCACAGGCATCACACAGTCGGCCACGTCACGCATCCTCACCCAATTCCTCAGCGCACTGCTGCCACATGCTGCGGAGTACATCCATTTCCCCAGCACTGCAACAGAGCATACAGCAAACATGCAGGAGTTCCACAGGGTAGCACGTATGCCTGGCATGCTAGGGGCCATAGACTGCACCCATGTGGCCATTCGCATGCCACCTGGCCCCGATGGGGCTGCATATAGGAACAGAAAGGGCTTCTCCAGTGTCAACTGCCAGGTGGTGTGTGATGCCACTGAGTGCATAATCAATGTCTGTGCCACACACCCTGGTGGAGCACATGATGCCTTCATATGGTATCAGTCCGCACTGTGCCATCGATTTGAGAGTGGGGACATCCCCACAGGCCATCTAGTGGGTGAGTACACATATAGGAAATGCAAACATGGGGCAAGGGTGGGAATGCCACAGGTGCCATGGTAGTGGCACACAGGGATATGGGCAATATGGACCTGAACATGATACTGATCTCCACTATCTCCACACAGGTGACAGCGGATACCCACTCCGTCCCTGGCCGCTCACACCGTACCGGCACCCCATGACCCCATCGCAGCAACACTAGAATGAGGCACATGCTTCCACATGCAGCATCATAGAGCGGGTGTTTGGGATGCTCAAGGCACGCTTCCGATGCCTAGACACCTCCAGCGGTGCCCTACAGTACAGCCCCCAAAAGGCCTGTGGGATATTCCTGGCCAGTTGCATCCTGCACAACATGGCCAAAGACTGTGGGATAGCCCTACAGGTTGAAGAGGGGGACAGCGATGGGGACGCCAGTGGCGCCGGTGTTGATGTTGATGAGCAGCCCCCCCCAGGACAGTGGGACTCCCGACTGATCCGGCAGGCCGAGCTGCACCGGGACACCATCACAGAGGAGCACTATGCACAACACAGGTAAGTCAAGGGGACATGTGCAACCAACACTGTCCATGCGCAAACCACAGGCATACAGGGGAACACACCAGGGGTGCATGACGGTCAGGGGAGTGGAAGGGTCCAGGCATACAAACACACCATCAGGGAGGGGTGAGCACTCATATGGACACACACACACACCAGGCACAGAGCGTACATGGGCAGATGCACAGCACAGCAGAACTGACATTGTTAACACACAGCACCACTGACCACCCCCACCACCTGTACTGTCCAAGTACATGTGTCAGATGCTGGGCACCCTTGCACCTTGGTGTACAGTACAATGCAGGCATCATCATGCACACGCACCTGTGGACAGCAGTTGGAAGGGTGTGCAGGTGGTCCGTGTGTCGGCGTATTGAGCAGAGCACCCAGCAGTGCACTGCCCACCATGACTCACATTGCACACAGGGCAGCACCAGACAGGGCCCACACTGGGAGACAGGTCAGTCATGTAGCACTGTCCCACAGCCACCGCGGATGCGTGGACAGCCCCGCCGTGACCCAACAGCCCTGGCAGGCTGAGCAGGGGCCACATGGGGTGGCACTGTTGGACCAGCAGGGGTCCCAATGCACGAACGTGACCTTGCCAGCACAGGGGTCTGCAGCATGCCGAACAAATCTGCACCTGGGGTGCTTGGGATGCCCACAGCAGAACCCGGCATCGACAGGCTTGGTGTCACACGACACCGGGAATGGGGAGTGGAGAGGGAACTGTGTGGGGTGTGCGGTACAGGGGCACCTGACTGTGTGCCCAATGTGTCCACGACAGAGACCACTGCCTGGGTCAGCCTGTCAATGGTGGTGGTCACATCCATCCTCATACGACCGAGCTCTGCATGGTTCAGAGCACACTCCCTGCTGTGCTGCTCCACAGCCACAGACAGTGCCTCAACGGACATTGCAACCCGCCTCTGCTGCTGTACTGATTCCTGCAGCAGGCGGGTGTGCGCGTCCAATGGGTACTGTGCCCCAACAGCATCCTGTCCCCCAGGGTGTGGACGGTCCTGATGCTCAACACCCCTTGAGGGTGGGCGCTGTTCACCAGGACCAGGAATGGGCAGATCACAGGGCGGTGGACATGTGCCACCGCTTGACACTGTACCCCCAGACCTGGTGGGTGACTGCTGCTGCTGTTGCCCCTCCAACCGCTGTGCCCCAGGGTCCACTCATTCCACTGCCATGGCCGCAACAGTGCCAGACACCTGCACAGCCACCGGTGCTGCCCCACCAGTGTTGACAGGCACAGCCTGGGACTGTGCCAACATGCTGGTACACAAGTTGGAACCAGAAAGGCCCAGGGGCACGTGCTGGCCTGCTGTGTGTCCGTCATGGGACACACACATATCACTGCCCATTGCAGTCCTTGCATCATCAATGGTGCAGGTACATGCTACAGCCACAGTCACAGCGTGCTGGCATGCTTGCATGCCAGACTGCTGAGACACAGGCTGTGCACCCCCCACACTCGAATCACCGACACCAGAGTTGGCGGCCCAGCGTGCATGCTGCTGCAGTGCATGCTGGCTGGTGACAGAGGTGGATGGACCCTCCTCCATGTCCAGCAGGTCATCCCCACTACCTGGACCCACCACCACCATCCCCTGAAGATGAACAGGATCTGTAACAGAAAGAGAGTACATGTGCGTGCATGTGAACAACCTTCCTCCCCAACACCACCACCATGTCATACCGTGCAGTGATGGGCTTCCACCTGTCTGGAATCCACCTCCTGATGCGCCCTCAATAGCGCTCCACTGCATTGATGCAGCCAGTCTCTCCTCAGCCGGGGTCAGCTCCAACACCGCTGGCTGGCCCCCGCCAGTGCCAGCACGTGCCACCCTGAAGGCTGCCACCTTCTCCTTCAACCTCCTGCGGTCTGTCCCCATCTTCTTCTTGCATTCTTGCACGGAGCGCTGGTGGCTTCCATGCAGGTTCACGGCAGGAGCTACCCCCTCCCATGCAGCTGCACGGGACTGAGGGGTGCCCCGCCGTCCACTCAGTAGTGGATCCTCCTCCAGGTAGGCCTGGAAGAGGGCCTCTGTCTCTGCTGGGGTAAAGTTGGGCCTCCTCCTACGCCCACCATCCTCACCCTCACCTTGTCTCTGCTCGGTCATGGCGATCTGTATGGGGGGAAGTGGACACCTGTCACTGTGCAGTCTACAGCATTTTCCCATGACCATTGTCCAGAACATCACACAGCATGCAACTCACCTCTCACCTGCAGTACCCGAATCTGGCCAGCGCAGCCCAATGTCGCACATTTATAGCGCAATGCATGCAAATTAGGAGTGGAGCAACTATAATGAGATGCAAATCGCGCCACTGCGCCTTTGAATGGCTGATCAGATGATTTGCATGTGTCGGCTGAATATCGCGCAGTTGCGCTTTGTGCAATACGGTTGAGTCGGCTGAGCCAATGGCGCAGATCTGTGACTGTGTGGTACACTGTACCGCGATGCCCATATAGCCTACGCAGGCATCTCGCGGCGTTGACGGCTGTGTGCGATCGGCAATTCAGGCCATGGCCACCATTGTGCCAGTGGCGCCACAGCACTGGGCACTATATGGCACTGTGGCACTACTGCGCAATAGTCCACTGTGGCACTGGTACGCAGGTGGTCGGTCATGCAGGATGCATATACGTCAGATGGCGCTATGCGTGGCCTTGCGTCATTGCCCATGACCTGGTGTCCGACCTTTGTCCCCTGGCGCTGTTCGGCTGCCATGTGTACAGCCCTATTGCGCTGTCTGGTGACAGCGCTATGTGAACTGACAGCGCTGTTTGAACAGCATGATTGGAACCTATGGTGGTCTATTGCGTAACATCTCCACGTGGGGTTACGGCGCAGCGGGGGGCCATATTGCCTGCTGTAAAGTTGGTAGCATGGCACGCAGGAGGGCAATGCAATGGAGCCCCGTGGAAGTGGCCAACTTGGTGGCCCTGGTGGAGCCCCACTATGGGGCACTGTATGGTGAGGTGCCCCTCACAATTGCTAGGACCCAGGTATGGCAGCAAGTGGCCAGTGACCTGGTGGGGGGTCACTGGGCGGTGCCGGTCAGCTGAGCAGTGCTGGCACTGGTACAGTGACCTCCGCAGGAGGGATTCTCAGCTTCTTGAGCGGCTACGGTCACGTGCCAGGAGGGGCGTGGTGCCTAGACCAGGTGGGTGTACCATCTATGCACCTGTATTCTCTGTAGGGGTGTGAGTGTGTTTTGGTGGCTGTGCATAGGTGATGGCTCTGCCATGGTTGGCTGTGTCAGTGTGTGCAGGTGTGAGATGCATGGGTCTGGCTGTGTGGGCAGGCACTCTCACTGGGACAGGGGGCAGTCTGCTTTGGAGTCACACTGATGTTTTTCTCAACAATTGTCTCCCACAGGACGGGCGGAGAGGATGCAGGCACAGGGTGAGGAGGGCCATGCCAGGGCCCCAGTGCTGGGCAGTGGTGCTGTGGGTGGTACGCCCCAGCAGCAGCAGCCACAGCTGCTTGAGGAGTGTGAGTGTCATTACTTCATGGATGCTATTGCATGCTGGGGGAGGGGCATGACCACCAGCCATGCACAACACAACCATGCACAACACAGGCGACATTCATCATTGTCCAGTGTCACAGCACGTCTGTGTATGCGTCACTGGTGGTCCATGCATGCACTGGGCACATGGCTGTGGGACTGGCATCGCACTATGTTGCCACGTCACTTGACAGCCTTGTTTGTGCTGTGATGTACATGGCCAGTGTGTGTGTGTGTGTATGTGCAGTGGTGCACATAGCTGGTGCTGCCTGGTTGGGCGTGTCATGTGTATGGTCACTGTGGGTGGGTGCATACTATCACAGGTGCGGGGCACTAGGCTTTATGCCTTGCAGGATGGGTGGTGTTCAGGGTTTTGAACAGTCACAGCCATGGACTGTGTTCCCTTTTCCTAGGTCTCAGCATCCTAAGAAGGATGGAGCGTGCCCTTCATCGGATCACACGTGTCAATTGCAACATATGGGATTCTGAATGACATGTACCGCCATGGGATCCGGAGACGGCGGAGGGGACAGCGATGGCAGCAGGCAGCGGCAGACCAGCCTGCCAGGCCATGATTGTGCTTCCCCTTCCCACTTCAACAATCCCTCCCACCCTGCCTTCCCTCTCCCAGTTGTTCACCTCTACCCCTTACCCACCCTACCTTGTACCCACCCCTTGTCTTGTACATGACTGTATATAGTTGTTCTTGTTCTTGTTGTTGTATTTTATTGTTTCTATGAATATATATATTTTGTTATGAATACTGTGGTGGTCTCTGATTTGCAGCTGGCTATGGTTGCTCAGTTGCAGTGGTGTGCATGCCATCTGGGGTGGTATGGTCCTGGTGTGTGTGTGTGTGTGTGTGTGTGTGTGTGTGTGTGCATGTGTGTGCATGGGGAGGTGTCTCTAGTGTGGCAGTGTATTTCTGTTGGTCTTGCCATCTGCTGCCGCCCACTGCTGGGTGCACAGGGTGGGTCTGGCTTGTATGCTTCTCTGCTACACGGGGTTGACGTGTGCCAGGCAGGATGCATGGTGTTTCCTGCAGTGCCAGTCACTGCACATGGTTGGTGTCTTGGGGTCTCGGTGCAGGGTGTGCTGTGCATACGGGGGGGCTGATGTGCACTGTGGTTGTCATCCCCCTGTGTGTGGCAGTCTCAGCCTGCCAGTGGTTATGCTGGGGCATCATGGCCCTGCTGTGCTTTGTTGGCTTGTCCCCAGGGGCCAGTGGATCATCCGTCCCACCCCCAGTGATGCTGTGCTTGGGGTGTGCAGGTGTCTTGTTGGTTCTGCAGTGTGTTCCTGTGCCCATGTGTGGCATGGCTGCGGTGGGCCCCAGCCTGCCTCCCTGGATGTGCAGTTCCATTGCTCTGCGGGGGGGGCTCTGCTTGCGCTATGGCACCTCTGGACTGCTCAGCTGGGCTGCCCTGGTTGCGCTATAGCGCAACCTTTCTGCTCAGCTTCTCCTTCCTGGTTGCGCTATGGCGCAGTTTGTGCGATATTCAGACGTTGGCTGCTTGCGCAATTTGTTCTGCTCCTTGTTTGAATATCGCGTCTGTTGCGCATATGCGCATATGCGCAATTGATTTGTGCTTGCTCCTGCTGTTGCGCACATTTTGTGCGCAGTTTGAATATCTGGGCCACTGTGTGTATGTTTAAAGGCTTTGGTGTCCGATTGTATTATTTAAGTTTTTATTTGTTTTTTATTTTCTTTTATTTTGTTTATTTATTTTGCTAGTTCTTAGTTATTTTAGTGCAGTTAGTTAGGGGCCAAGGAGTGACTTAGTTATTGTAGAGTGTATCAGGTTAGGTTAAGTAAAATTGATACCGAATTGATTGTATAGAGCCACATGATATTTAAACTACATTTCGTTCTGCTTTCTTTTAAGCAACTAACAGCTTGTCACAACATATCCTAATCTTCAAGTTTGGTGGAGAATGCTATTGTTTTTCCTACCTGGTGCCAGGATCAAGGATGAAGATTGAGGAGAATCGTTTTTCCATCCACAAGTGCGGACTTGCCCTCAGGAGCCTGAGTTTGGAGCCTTTGGTAGAGTTGATTGGTTCTTGGTGACTGTTGGAATGTTACTTTGGCGACTCCTTTTCAATGGTATTACCAGGACTGGGACCGGAATTATCACATCGGCACTTCTTGTTTGATGAACGAGGGCATTGGAAGTTCTTCCTAGATTTTGACTTGCTGCCTATGTGGTGAGATAAATGGTGGCACTGGCCTAAACCCAGGAGAGGAATCGCTGGGGTAACTGGCTGTTTGGTGCCTGGGTCTGGTGCCACTGGGAAGTGTGCACTGTGGTACATGGTGGCACTGTGGTTTCTGGGGGAGAGGTGGGCTGGAGAATCTGCTCCACCCAGTAGCCTATTTGCAGCCAAAAGCCACTGGCAGTGATTCCTTGGGGGACAGCCAGGTGGTTAAACAACGTGGACCAAGGGGAGTTTTTCTAAGATCCTGGGAGTTGCAGTTGTGTCGAGGGAAATTTTTCCTATCAAGATATCTGGACATTTTGTAGCACTTGAGGGATGGTTAGACTCTTTTCTCTTCTATTTTCATGAAACTGGTGGGCAGTGACAGTGCCCTGTTTAAACTGATTATCTGCTTACACTGTTGACTGTTCTCCTGGTCTAGGTGTGAGACAGAGTCAGAAGGCACTTACTCTATTATTATTTCTCTGGGGAGGTGAGAGATCCTCAGAGGTTAATGGTTATTCATTTGGAGAGCTTGTGCGGCTTCTCTTTTCCTTTCCGAAATCACCTTCATACTCTATGATAGAATATTACTGTATACTGTTTGTGGGGTTGGGGGTTTTGGGTTATTGATTGTTGTATGTGCAGGAGTGGTGTGAAAGACTGAGAGTCTGATTTGAGTGTTGTGTGTTTGGGTGCTGCGTTGTGTGGTTAAGATGTGTTGGGATGGCATAATGATGGTCAGGCATTATTGCCCCTCCAGATTTAGGGACTTCCACCTTTTTTCTTGTCCCTCACTATCCCTGGAGGTATACAGATGGTGCCGGGCAAAGGGGATTGTCAGAAGGGTGAGGGCGGGGGTCTGGCCTGGCAGGGGAATGGAAAGGAGTGGGCGGACTGTGATAGTGGGGACAAGGAGATGCCCTGGGGTGAAATGGGTCCAGGAAAGGGGTTCCTGATGTCTGGCTCCCATGTCCAATGCTCTGTTTATGGCAGGCAGGGTCTTTCTTGGTGACTCATCCACTCGGGCAGTGTTGTGCAATGCCAGGTCTATTAAGAACAGGACCACTATAACAGTGGATCCTGTTGGATCATCTGACCTTGCCTGCATCACTGAGACCTGGTTGGATAAGAATGCTGGTCCCATTTTGTCATCAGCACTTCAGGCCAGGTACTCGGTGATACACCGCCCGAGGATGGATCATAGGATCAGAGGTGTTGCCATCTGTTTTAGATCAGAACTAAACCTGATGGAGGTACCAGTGGGGACCACCAACTCCTTTGAATGTATCCTGGGTGAGGCTGTGGGGTGCAGGATCCTTCTCATCTACCATCCGCCAGGAGATGGGAATGTTTTCCTGTGGGAAGTCGCAGGCTTCATTGTCAACCTGATATTGGGATCCCCAGATGGCTGATTCTGGGGGACTTTAATACCTGGGTCAAGGATGAATTCTCAAAATTTGGTCAGGACTTCCTCCAGTTAATGATTTTACTGGGCTTCACACAGGTTATTTCCTCCTCGACCCATATCAGTGGTCATTCATTGGACTTGGTGTTCCTCATGGGAATGGAGATATCTGATTTGGTGGTGGAACCATTCGGGTTGTCTGACCATCACACCATTGGATTCATTTTACTGGCCCCCCCAGTAGGCCTGCTCCCACAGAAATGGTCCAGTACCACCCTTTGAGGGGTGTTTTCCCTGGTGGCCTGCTGGTGGTGCTGGACCTGTCAGGTGTACCAAGTGAATGCTTGGATCCAGGGGACCAGGTATTTGCCTATAATAAGGCAGTGACTGGGGTCCTGGATTTCATTGCTGCTGTCTGTGTTCATCCCCCTCACTTGATGCCCCAGGTCTCCTTGGTTTGATGAGGCTCTGAGGGCATTGAGGAGAGTGGGCCAAAGGCTAGAGAGATGCTGGCAGAAATCGGGCCTGGTGGGTGACAAACTTAATTTGATGAACCACTACATGATTTAGCAATCAACAATTACCCATAAGAAGGCAGAATCCTTGTCCAGGGAAATGGCTGCTGTGCAGAATCGACCAGCCCAGCTTTTCTGGACTGTGGACGGATTGTGCAATACAGTCTATCTTCAGCCTGGAACTGCTTTTTTACAGGAATGGTGTGAGGAGATCGCTCTGTTCTTTGCAGATAAGATTGCCACAGTCAGGTCCAAGATCCATCTGATCCTCCCTAATGGGAGTTGCAGTGGTCAGTGGGAGATGTCGGATGCCCAGTTTGTGTGGTGTGACTTTGGCCAGCCCACAATCAATGATATTGTGATGGTCATCCAGTCTTTTCTTCTGATCAACTGTAGTTTGAACCCGGGCCCTACGTGCCTTTTGGTAGGTTGTGTGGATAAAACTGGCCCTGTCCTTGCTGAGATAGTCTGGATGTCCTTGGAGAGGGGGACCTTTCTGGATCCCCTTATGGAGGCTGTGGTTTGACCCCTCCTTAAAAAACCCTCCTTGGACCCAGACTGTCTGGCTAACTACAGACCTGTCTCTAACCTGCCCTTTCTGGGAAAAGTTATTGAGAAGGTGATTGCATCGCAGCTGGATGACCATTTGATCAGCCACAATGTCTATGATTCTCTCCAGTCTGGATTTTGGAAGAGACACAGTACTGAGACAGCCCTTGTCCGGGTACTAAATGACCTAATAGCGAGACATCAAAAAACCTGTTCCATCTTGGTCCTTCTAGAGCTCTTCAGCATTTGATATTGTAGACCATGGTGTGCTATTGGAATGCCTGTGGTTCATCTATGGACTTTCTGGGAAGGTCCTCAAATGGTTTTGATATTTCCTTGAGGGTAGGACTCAGAGGGTGGTGTCTGGGACTTTTTCCTCAGCTCCATTCTCCCTATCCAGTGCGGTGCCACAGGGCTCCATCTAGGTGTCCATGTTGTTTACAGTCTACATGCTGCCATTAGGAGTGATTATTAGGTGGTACGGCTTGAGTTTTCACTGCTATGCAGATCATACTCAGCTGTACATGTCTTTAGTGCTGGGCTAGGATGATGCTGTTTCTGTCTTTAACAGCTGTCTTGCCAAGATCCAGGACTGGATGAAGACTGTGGTTAAACCCAGAACAAACTGAGGTGTTGGTCATGGACCCAGGTTGTCAGGAGGCTAGTTTTTGGCAGGTTCACCCTCAGATCTTTGGCTTGGAAGTGTCCAGCTAACTTCTTCAGACCAGGTCTGGAACCTGGGCATTATGTTTGATAACTACTTAACCCTTAAATCACAGGTGCTGGCAGTTTTCAAACCATCTTTTTACCATCTGAGGAATATTGCCTGAGTAAAGCACCTGGTTCAACCTGATGATCTTCCAACTTTGTTCCATGCCTTCATTACCTCCTGTGTTGACTACTGCAATGCCCTCTACCTTGGGCTACCAGGGCTGATATCAGCCGCCTGCAGTTGGTGCAGAATACAGCAGCCAGGCGATTGACTGGTACCCCTAGGAGAAATCATATAATGCCCATTATCCACAGAATGCATTGGCTGCCAGTTCAGTGGCGGATCACCTACCAGGAAGGACAGAATAAAAACAAATGTTTATTTTTACTTTTGAAAAACAAGTATTAGGGGAAACTGCCAAAAATGTTATACCTTGCTAAGAAAATCATGAAGGGGAGGGTGGGGAGTACAACAGAATGGCAATAGAACAGCACAGACACAAGGGACTACTTTACAACAGACACACTTCATTTTAATTTCTTCCATATTATTTTTTTTTATTTCTTTTTAATTAAACCCCATACAGAAATACTACATGTGGCCCATTTTCTAAGCACAATAATACCCTCCAGGGTGGGTGGTATGGGCAATACCAGACCTTCCAGAGGCTATAAGGCCCTCCACCTGTGGCATCAGGCCTCATTATGCCCCTGGGCAGTCCAGTATAGTCCAATACTGCCCACCCTGGAGGGTATTATTGCTTGCTTGCTGCTCCACTCCAGGCACACACAATATGAAAATCAACAACCCCTTGGAATAAAGCAACAGGAATTAGTTAGTACAAGGGCAGAAACAAGCAGAAAACTGAGTAAGTTGGTAGACAAGCATGAGTATGGTAAGTCAAATAACATTTCAAAAAGTCTCACTATTATAATTAATTTTTTACAAATGCGTCTGCACAGTTGACAATTTGTGTAAGACATTAATAACAATGGGAGTCATTCCACATGTATCCAAAGGTGCCACACATGCAGGTGGAGAGATTGGAGGCTTAGATGCACCAGTCTGCCCTGCTCCTGAGTCAGAAGATCATGGTGCAAAGGCAGAGGTACTGGGAATTCCATCAGTAGCTATTGAAACAGAGGGAACCAAATCTGATGAGGCCAAAGAGGGGATGTTAGAATCACATGAGCCTTTTCTGCCTGTAGCTTCAGGAGACCCTCTGAAGCACTGGGAAGGAAGGAAGGAAAGGCATACAAGAGCCTCCTTGTTCAGCACAGAGACAGAGCATCTCACCAGAAAACACCATGCCTGGGAACGAGTCAACAACAATTGGGTAGTTTTGCAGTGGATGGAGAGATGAAAAGGTCTATCTCCAGCCAACACCACAGGTCCAATAAGCTTTCAACCACCATTTGATTTAGCTCCCACTCATGAGCCCTGACAGTGGTGTGGCTGAGACTGTCTACAAAGAAGTTACATATGTCCGGCACATGGACAGCAGTCAGGCTGGACTGCCCAATGCCACACTCTCATCACCTCCCGGCATAGAGGGTACACGCGAGTGTCTCCCTGTTTTTTCAGGTACCAGACCACAGACATATTGTCAGTCTGTCTCAGGAATGTCCCTGAACATAGAAGAGGTTGGAAATCATAGAGAGCATACAGTACTGCCCTCAGTTCTAACACACTGATGTGTAGAAAGGCTTCCAGCTGAGACCATGTTCCCTGAGTCTGATTGTCTCCTAAGTGAGCTCCCCAGCCTTGCCATGAAGCATCCATTGTAAGGGTCATGGTAGGAGCAGGGGGTTGAAATAGGAACCCCCATCAAGAGATTGGACAACTCCTGCCACTAAAGAAGATCCTTCTTCATGTACCTGGACACTAGGACTCTGTGGTCCAGGTTGTCCAGCCACTGATCCCATTCAACATGAAGAGTCCATTGGGTCACCCTCATATGCAGTCTGGCTAGATGAACTGTAGGGACTGCAGCTGCCATCATCCTGAGAAGATGGAGGATTGCCCAGGCTGTGGTGTAGCTTGAGTTGGTCACTAATCTAGCCTGTTCCTGTAGGGTCTCTACTCTGTCCAGTGGGAGGAAGGCCCTGCCATGGACTGTATCCAGCACCACCTCAAATGAATTGTAGGCACTGGCACTGGGAGGGGCGAGGTGGGACCTGGGATAGTTGACGGTTTTTGCAAGTCTGAAAAAGAGGTCCAGGGTGAAGGAGAGTGACTCCCTCAGATTACTCTGTGATGGGGCCAATGAAGCCAGTCATCCAGATACAGCACAGTTGGATCTACTGCTAGACACTTGGTAAAAACCTGAGGTGCTGAGGATTGGTCTAAAGGGAGAGCCTTGAACTGGCAATGTTCCCCCTGGAAGGCAAACTGCAGAAGGTGGCCATTGGCCTGGAAGACAGGGATGTGCAGGTAAGCATCCTGCATGTCCAGCACACAAAGCCAATGGCTCTTGTGGAGCAGGGTAGAAGTCCCTGGATGGTGAACATGCAGAACCTCTTGTGCTCAATGTACAGGTTGAGCATGCAGAGGTCCAAGATGGGTCTTAGGTCACCCTTCTTTTTGGGCACTAGGCACTAGGAAGAAATAAAAGTAGTACCCTTCTTATCTGTGCCTGAACAATGGGATCTATGGCTCGCTTTTGGAGAAGAGTAAGAAAGTAAATAAGTAAAACTTTATTTTTTAAGGACCTTTCAAAACCAAAGTGCTGTACAAACAAATTAAAGCCAAACAGTTAAATAAACATGAATAAACATTTTAAAGTCCTTCAGAATAAGCTTTAAAAAATAAATAGGTTTTGAGCTCAGATTTAAAGCTCGAGACAGTCAGGCATTCTCTTATCTAATGAGGTAGAGAATTCCACAGTGAAGGAGCAGCATAGGAAAATGCAAGTGCCCCAGATGTCTTTAAATGAACCCTGGGAATCTCTACCAAGCCCTCTTCAGTGGATCAGAGTGAGTGAGAGGGGCAGTAGGGAGTAAGAAGATCTTGCAGATACTAGGGTCCCTGTCCATGTAGGGCTTTATAGGGCAGTAACCAAACCTTAAAGGCGATCCGCCACTGAACCAGCAGCCAGTACAGTCCGATCTGCACAGACATAATATGACTAGTCCTGGATGTACCAGTCAAAAGTCTGGCTGCCACATTCTTCACTAGCTGCAAGTGGCAGATATCAACCCCTGGTAGCCCTAGGTAAAGGGCATTGCAGTAATCAAGGCGGAGGTCACAAAGGCATGGACCAATATGGAAGGTCAGCCTGAGGAACCAGGTGTTTCACCCAGGTGACATTCCTAAGATGATAAAAGGAAGATTTGACAATGGCAGACACCTGCAATTTCAGGGTCAAACCATCATCAAAAATAATGCCCAAGTTATGCACCCAGTCTGAGGTCAAGAGCTGGACACCATCAAGCCATAATCCTGATGGAAGTCCAGCCCTAAGACCCACCTCAGGGTGACCAGGGTCCACAACCAACACCTTGGTCTTATCCGGGTTTAACCTCAGCCAGCTAGTGCTCATCCAATCTCTGATCTTGGCTAGACAGCTGTTAAACATGGAGATTGCATCATCTTGTCTGGGAATAAAGGACAGATACAGTTGGGTGTCATCTGCATAGCAGTGAAAACCAAAACGGTGTCACTTAATGATATCTCCTAATGGCAGCATATAAACTGCGAACAACATGAGTGCAAAAATGGAGCCCTGCGGCACCCCACAGGAGAGGGAGATGGTGTCAGAGGAATAAAATCCAGTGACAACCCTCTTTGTTCTGCCTATAAGGAAAGATCAAAACCAGCATAGAACTGTAACAGAAAGTCCACAAAGAAGCTGCAGACACTCCAAAGCACACCATGATCCACAGTATCAAATGGCAGACAGATCAAGAAGAACTAGAATAGTACGAGCCTTTCAATCTCTCACAATTAGGATATCATTTAAAACCTGGACCAGGGCAGTCTCAGTGCTAAGTTTTTTCCTAAACCCAGATTGGAGAATGCCATAGACAAGCTATTGATTGGCATTTGGTCACATCCTCTGGTCGCTCCTGGAGTTCCTTCAACTGGCCTGAGTTCATTGATGTCATGTGGATTGTCCATAGTATGAGCCCTACTTGCAGTAGTTTGGATCCAGGCCCGACTTCCCTGATAAAGGGTTGTCTTGATATCATTGACCTTGTCCTAGCACAGATTGTCTGGTGCTCCTTGGATATGGTTAAGTTTCCTAGCTCCCTGAAGGAGGTGGTGGTGACACCCCTCCTGAAGAAAGCTTTCTTGGACCCAGGCTGCTTTGCTAACTATGGGTCAATCTCTAATCTTCCCTTTGCTGGGAAGATTATTGAGAAAGTAGTGGCTGCACAATTGGAAAACCATTTAACCATCCATGACATCTATGAACTGCTCCAGTCTGGTTTTCATAAGAGGCATAGTACTGAGACAGTGCTGTTTCAGGTGCTTAATGATCTCCTGATGGCTAGAGAACAGAAGAATCATTCCATTCTCGTTCTTGATCTCTCATCAGCCTTTGACACTGTGGACCATGGGGTACTTCTTAGGTGCCTGGAGTTCATCTATTGCCTGTTGGGTACAGTCCTCAGATGGTTTAGATCTTTCCTCACTGACAGAACTGAGAGAGTGGTGTCGGGGATAAATTCTTCCCACCCAGTCTCTCTGTCATGTGGGGTTTTCCAGGGCTCGGTGTTGTCCCCCATGCTGTTTGCAGTGTATATGCTGCCCCTCGGAGACATTGTAAGAAGGTATGGGCTGAGGTTTCACTGCTATACAGATGATACCCAGCTTTACCTATCTTTCGCACTCGACTAGGCTAGAGCTCTCTCGATCTTTAATAGCTGCCTCACTGAAATCCAGTGCTGGATGAATTCAAGCTGGTTGAAGTTGAACTTGGAAAAGACAGAGGTAATGGTTGTGGACCCGGGTCATAGGGTAGAAGGGGTGGGATTTGGTCTTCCCTTAGTTTTATTTCTGGGAGGTGTCCAGCTTCCCTCCTATGAATGGGTGTGGAACCTGGGGGTGATTTTTGACAGTGAGATGACATTTCGTTCACAGGTGTCAGCAGTTGTCAAACTTTCCTTTTACCATCTTAGGAACATCACCAGAATTAAGCACCTTGTTTCGCCTGTGTATTTGCCAACGTCGGTCCATGCCTTTGTGTTCTCACGCCTTGATTATTGAAACTGCTTGTATGTAGAGCTTCCTGGAGCTGATATTCACCACTTACAGCTGGTGCAGAATGATGCAGCCTGGTTATTGACAGGTACATCTCATGTCTGTCATATTTTGCCGGTGCTGCGTGATCTGCACTGGCTGCCAGTTCAGTGGAGAATCACCTTTTAAAGTTGGTCTTTTGACCTACAAAGCCCTACATGGACAGGGTCCAGACTACTTGAAAGAGCTTTTAGTTACCTACTGCCCCAAGCAATCTCTCCGCTCAGCAGACAAGGGGTTGCTAGAGATTCTGACGGTTTCTTTAAAATCATCGGGTGCTCATGCCTTTATGTATGCTGCTCTGACCCTCTGGAATTCTCTACCCTGTCCACTTCTTCAGTGTGCATCCATGGAGGAATTTAAAAAAGGCCCTAAAGGCCTATTCATCATAGGTATGTCCAAGCCAGAAGATAGAATCCTACCCTATAAGGCTTGCCTATCCATAATTTAAAATATAAATGTATTATTTCAAAGTGATGATCCAAACCATTCTTAAACTCATTCATGGAAGTACTGTCCACAATATTTGTTGGAAGATTATTCCAAACTCCAACTACTCTACAACTGTACCAATGTTTACAAAAATTATGATTCCAGGTTTGCTGATATAGTTGTTTCTTATGCCTTCTAGTACTAGTTCTACCTAAATTATGTCTAATAGCCAGTTCTTCCAGGAGGACTTCATTCTTCATGATTTTGTATAAGAAACACAGATCTCTCCTTAATCTATGGTAATATAAGGAAGACAGGTTTAGGCTGACCAGTCTATCATAATAGCTTTTATTCTTTAATCCTTTTACTTGTTTTGTTAATTTTCTCTGCACCCCATCTAAGCATATATCTTCCCTATTTTGTGGTGACCTAACCTGAACATAGTACTCTAAGTGTGGTCTAACCAGTGCGCTGTAGAGTGGAATTAATACCTTCCCATCTCTGCTAGCTATATATTTGAGTATACAATTTAAATTTTGGGTTGCTTTCCTGAGTTGAATCTTGCAATGTGATATAAATTTTAGATCATTAGTGACAGTAATCCCCAAATCTCTTTCCTCTTTCACATCTCCGGGGACTATCCAGTAGATATGTCTCTTCTTTATTGTTCTTACCTAGATGCATAATCTTGCATTTAGTTATATTTAATATCAGTTTATTTAGGTTAGTCCATTCAAGTATTTAATCTAGGGCATGCTGTAAGGTAGCCTTTTGTTCAACATCTTTAACTACTGACCCCAGCCTACAATCATCCATAAATTTATACATTCAGATATTACAATTACCAATTTTTAATGAAACAATGTAAATATTAAATAGACTATGTCCTAATGCTGAACCCTGGGGGACTCCACTGGAAATAGAAGCCCAGGAGGAATATTCCCCATTGATAACCACTCTCTACCTTCTATCCTGGAGCCAATTTGAGACCCAATTACAAATATTACTAGTTAGATTAATGCCCTCTAGTACAGACAATAATTCTTTATGTAGCAGTTTATCAAAGGCCTTTGCAAAATCAATGAAGATCACATCCACAGAATTACCCACATCCAGTTCTCTATTTACTCTTTCATAGAATGCCAGTAAATTAGTCTGGCATGATCTATTTTTTGTGAACCCGTGTTGTAGGGGATCAATCATATCCTTACTAACAAGATGTTCTGTTAGTAAGTCTTTAATTAGACCTTCCATTATCTTTTCTAATGTCAAGGTCAAACTAATGGGTCTAAAGTTTTCTGGCAGAGTTCTAGGCCCGTTTTTATGTTGCTTGCATGCATGTGCAAGAAACATAGTGCCATCATCGGAGATTTTGGAGATGTGTCACCTCCTCCTCCAATTCAGTCAGTGTGTTGGCAGATGCAGCCCCTGTAAGCCAATGCATTTTGGAGCTGTCTATGACATGCTCCAAAATGCAGTGGCATACAGTTGAAAGGGGGAGCTATGCTTCAGTGAGCACCCATAAGAGGCTGCTCATGCACAGCTCCCCCCCCACAGGCATGTGCGCCCCTGCACGCACTGTATAGCCGATGGGGAGCCCAATCCCTGTCGGCTGAGCTGTGTCCCCCCCAGTAGTTGGTGCCATGCTGGGAGCCCACCCCAGCGTGGCAAGCAGTCCTATGGCCGATGGGGGTGCCCAATCCCTCATCGGCTGAACGCCCCCCAACCTCCTTGTGCCACACTGGGAGCCCACCCCACATGGCAAACGTCCCACAATGTCTTTTTGTTTTTGAAACCTGTAAAACAAAAACGGTCCCTCGGCGCATCTCCCAGCCCCTCTCCTACAACCGCACCCACCCACTGCTCACCCAGCCTCCCCACACCCCCCTCACCCCATACTTACCTCCGGACTCTGACACGACGATCTTCAGTGGACCAGGAACACGTCTGCACTCTTCAAAGCCGACCACGAACTGAGGAAATGCTGGTAAGCTGTATAATGGGCTAGATAGGGGGTTTCAACTTTGTTGTGTATCTCAGGCATTTTTGGGAATTTCTGCACCAAATTTTCAACATGGGTTTTTGGGACCCCTTCTCATGAATGATGTCACTGTCATGGTGTTCTTCAGGCCCAAAGGGTGATTTTGCACAGTGACTGCAAAATCCCCTTTGGGCCCGAATACCACCATGACAGTGACATCATTCATGAGAAGGGGTCCCAAAACCCCATGTTGAAAATTTGATGCCAAAATTCCAAAAAGTACTGTTTTACAAGCGTGCATTGCGCAGTTCCTATGCAGGCTCGTAAGTTTGCGAAATTTCAATATTTTCACTCCAGATTTTCAACATTGCCATTTTACCACACCTTCTTATGAGAAGTACAGCTGTCATTTTTCACATCTCACCCAACATGTGTTTCTGCCCATGTTGCGCAGAATGGCACAGTCGGTGTGCGAAATCAATGTACGGGACAAATTAAGAAAATCACAGTGACACTGTTCATGAGCAGAGGTCTTAAAATGGCTATGTTGAAAATTTGGTGAAAAATTTCCTAAAAATGACTGTTTTACGAGCGTGCATTGCACAGTTCCTAAGCACGCTCGTAAGTTTGCAAATTATCAATTTTTTCACTTCAGATTTTCAACATTGGCATTTTATCACACCTCCTCATGAGCAGTACAGCTGTCATTTTTCACATCCTGCCCAAAACATGTTTCCACCCATGTAGCGCACAATGGCGCAGTCAGTGTGTGAACTCAGTGTATGGGACACATTAAGAAAATCACAGTGTCGCTGTTCATGAGCAGAGATCTTAAAATGGCAATGTTGAAAATTTGGTGAAAGAATTCTTAAAAATGACTGCTTTAGGAGTGTGCGTTGTACACTTCCCATGCACACTTGTAGGTTTACGAATTTTCAATATTTCCACTCCAGATTTACAACATTGCCATTTTACCATACCTCCTTATGAGCAGTACAGCTGTCATTTTTCACATCCTGCCCAAAACGTGGTTCCGCCCATGTAGTGCACAATGGCACAGTCAGTGTGCAAACTCAATGTATGGGGCACATTAACAAAATCACAGTGGCACTGTTTATGAGCAGAGGTCTTAAAATGGCTATGTGGAAAATTTGGTGAAAAAAATTCCTAAAAATTACTGTTTTACGAGCGTACATTGCGCAGTTCCTACGCACGCTCCTAAGTTTGCAATTTTCAATATTTGCACTCCAATGACTTCCAAATACCTAAATAGCACATAGAAGCAAGCAACATTTGGCATTGACAAATGCTTGTTTAATATAGGCACAATATTGGCTAGTTTCCAGTCATTAGGGACCATCCCAGTATTTATAGAGGCTTGGAAGATATTAGTTATTGGCTGTACCAACCCATCTGTCAATTCTTTCAAAACCCTAGGGTTCATTCCATCTGGTTCAGGGGATTTATTGACATTAAAGTCAACTAGATGTTTATGGATAATATCAGGGTTTAATAATATAGTACCAGGTACAGAAGGACTACAAATATTGTATGAATCAGTATCATTTCTATTATATACCGAACAAAAGTGTTTCTTCTGGATATTGGGCATTTGTTGATTTGTAGTAGTGAGTCCTGTCTCAGCAGTGAATAGCCCAATACTACTTTGGACCTTCCTCTGATTATTAATATAAGAAAAAAGGTTTTTTATTGTCCTGTACTCTATCAGCAAGATCTACCTCACACTGAGCTTTAGCTCTCCTGATATTCACTTTAATTTTCTTGAGACGGTCTTTATATTCAGTATATCTCTTTACTGATTTAGATAATTTTAGTTTCTTATATAACCTGTTTTTCTTGTTAATTAATATTTTAATAGTGGCAGAAAGCCAAGCCTATTTTTTAGTTTTATTAATATGGTATTTAATGGTGACAGGAATATACTCAGAGGTTAAAGTCTCAATCTTAGTTTTTAAATCTAGATTTAGTAGTTGCCGCATTAGTCCTTGCAAGAATAGATCCAGAAGCAAATGATTTGATACCTTTTAATGGACCAACATAGATGTAACAACAAGAACAAAGTACTTTAGCTTTCAGACCAACCAGTCCTTCTTCAGAAGCTCATGGCAGTTGTTTAGAAAATACAATACTTATAACAGCTAGATAATGCAAAGAAAAACAGAAAACATTCCCATTGGTTTAAAATACTCATTTAAAAAAAAAACAGAAGATGATGTCAGAGAAGTTTAACAGTACAATACTGCCATCAGCCAGAAAGCACCTTGGGTTCAGATGTGCTTTGTGGAACACACATACAAAGACTCCTACTGAAATATAAATTTAATTGACATAAGATAACACTGCTGAAGCAGATAACTCCTAAATCAAGCTATGAGTATCACAGTTAATATACGGATGTGATTACTGAAAGGCAGCCCCCACCCAGATTAAAGACAAACTAAGATTGTTATAGGGCTCATGAAATTTCAATGTTTGCATTATAGACAAGTATTTACCAGTAAAGTTGTCTTAAAAACATCAGTGCACGCTGTGTGATGTGTAAAACCTAGCTGGACATGTCACCCAGCTGTATTCTCAAGCTAGATAAAAGGCCCAGGAAATTTCAAAAACCTCAGGACTATATAAATGATAATTTAAATATAAATTGATAATATTAGTGTCAAACAAAAAACTCTAGTTGAGGAACCTCACGGAATTAAGACCATGTAGCCTGATATGTACTGATGTCAATATATACTGAGAATGTAACAACTTGATGTACCACAAGTGTCTAAGGAATCTGAAAAAGAGATAAAAATGTAATTTCTCACCTCCTCTTCATACAAACAATACAACCTAACCCACCCACATCACAATAATGTGGGTGGGGGAGATACATAGCTTAAAGGAGATGTCTGTCTGTCTGTCTCTCTCTCTCTCCCCACCTCCTTTCTCTCTCTCTCTCTCTCTCTCTCTCTCCCACAACACACACACACACTCTCTCTCTCTCTCTCCTGGTGAACCTATATTATACCATGGACATAAGTGAACAGCCAATGAAATGGTCAGGCTGGCAGTTTACCACCAGTGTAAATCCTATGATAATCACTGGCTGATGAGAAAAAAAAGGATCAGCCATATCCAAATCATCTGCAGCCAAGGAATAAATAGAATAAAAATAAAATCACAAAGCAACCTCTTTAAAAGTTGTATTTTATTATTGTAAAAGAATGAATCTTGGTATAATCGCAATAAGCCACTCTGAGGATGTGGGTTATTGGGGGATTTACGATGGCTGGAGAGGATTTACCCACTCGGCTGCACCTCATGGGCAAACCACTCCAGCCGTGGTAAATCCCCCGATAACCCACACCCCCTCATGGCTTATTGCTTAATTAACTTCAGTCACTGCAATTGTTCCCCAAAGGAATTCAACCAGTCATGAAATCCTGAGTAAAAGGGCTTATGTCTCCTAATATCTACAGAGTAAAAATGTAACACTATTTAACCGTACTACTATCTGCAAAGTAACATTTCTAAGGATACTAGATAGAACTACCATGAAATAAACCTGCCACCCTCCCAGGATAAGGTAACTAGAAGTAAATATAAAGTATATGTGTAAGACCAGAGGTCTAACATACCTACATATCCACAAATTACTACAATATTAGCCTAATGTAAAAAGATCTGTGTAGGACCCCCAAGCAAATGAGATCACACACCCAATATGTACAGAGTTACAAAAATTATATATAACAGTATAAGATAACACTCCTGAATGTGCACTAGCAGGCAGGGTAATCTGAATATGGTGCAATGGAATCAACCCCACAGGGAAAGATAAAAAGTAAGGAGGAATTAATATTCATTATGTGTGTGAAATAAAAATTGTAACGCATTATAACTCCATATATCTAGATAGAGACTTACCTCAATGTGACAGCAAGCCCCACATCTGTTATATCACATACCTCACAACACACACCCACACACATACATACACACACGCATCCACATCCCACACATGCTGAAGTCCTATAATATGTCAGTTTGAAGAAGAAAAGGTCAACTGCCATGAGGTTCTGAAGAAGCACTGGTTGGTCCGAAAGCTAGAGTACTTTGTTCTTGTTGTTACATCTATGTTGGTCCATTAAAAGGTATCAAATCATTTGCTTCTGGATCTATCTTAATTTTTAAGGAATCCCACATAGTTTGTGCTGGCTTATTTATAAATTCCGATCTCCAGTCCCAATAAAGTAGATTATTTTTCATTTTTTGAAATTCAGCTTTCTGAAAGTTTAATTTAGTAGTAGTTCCAGTGGGTTTGAAAGATTGCATTTCACTTATTTTAAGTAAAACTGCTCCCAGGAGTACTAATCTCAACTGAATGAATTGTGGCCCCATATTAGTAAATATAAATCCAGCAAGCATTTCCCTCACTTTTATCTAGTGCCAACTGCTCAAATTCCCCACGGTCTTTATGGTCAAAGATTTATTTTAATTAATATTGTGATTTTAGGAGCTCAGATTATTATGTATTGGTTTTATTTATTATGTTGTCAGATATTGTAACATGTCTCAATTTTAGAAAGGCGCAAAATAAATAAAGTTTTATTATTATTATTAAAGCTTTATTACTGTGATTTGTAAGATGGTCACCTGGCTGCAGCACAACCACCTTTTCAATAATCTTACCCACAAAGGGTAGGTTAGAGACTGGTCTATAGTTAACTAAGCAGTCTGGGTCCAAGGAGGATTTTTTAAGGAGTGGTTGAATGACCGCCTCCTTGAGTGGATCAGAAAAGACCCCCTGCTCCAAGGACTTCCAGACAATTTCAGCCAGGATTGGGCAGATAACATCTACATAACCTAATAATAGTGGTGTAGGGCCCGGATCCAAACTACAGCTGGTTGATGGTACATCTGGGTGATTCCAATGCCATGTCGACAATGAAGTCTTCAAACTCCTTCAGGAATTCTCCACCATCCCCGAGTAGACAGTAGATGTGGAGAATCCTGAACACTATGCCTGCTCACAAGATACACTTAAAAGATCACATGCAACCCACTGGCACATCCACAAGGCTCAGCTCCATTTTAAATAAAATGGCTACACCCCTGCCCCTACAATCCAACAGGCAGTGTATCACCAAGAAACCAGCTGGAGCAGCAGGTGCCAAAATAGGACCTGCATTCTCATATAGCCAGGTCTCAGTGATACATGCCAGATCAGATGTTGCAACAAGATCAGCTATAATAGCTGTCTTGTTCCTAATCGATCTGGCATTACACAATACCGCCTGCGTTGGATGGGTTTTCAAAGAAGATCCCAGGACCTGTCCACAATTTGTGGAGTCCTTGGGTATGGGAATTAACCGAGATATTATCCCCTATCAGAGACAGGTTCCTTGGAGAATAATGGGAGAGGCCTGGGGGTTGTCCTGAGACCTGTCTGGAACTCTATGGTGTGATCTCTTGGTAGTAACTGAAGAACTCAAGAGTCTGCGGTTATGTCCTGTGACCCCAGAAGGTGGAGAGCAAATCTTCTCGCCCACCTGGTTCCCCTACCGGATCTGTAGGAGGCAGGGGGGGTCTCCCACAAGTGAGAAGGCTGAGGTGAGGGAGTCAGCAGCTCCTACAAGGGGGCTTCTGGGATTTGACAGGGGTAGTAGGGGTTTCTGATGATGGATACCAGCATTTGATCTGGTCTTTGGCAGGGGCATCTTTAGTCTGGCATCCCTGTTGCTAAAGAAAAGACTGTTTGCCTTTGTAACCCTCTAGGTACATGAAGCAGATATCATGGATGGATTTACCTCAGTTCTACATTTCAGTGATAATATCCTTCCTTAACGTCACCTCCAAGTAACACAGATCACCTGAAAGGGATATCCAGTAAGGAGTTCTAGATGTCTTGTGCCAGGCTAGCAATCCTGAGCCATGAATGTTGCCTAATGCAGACAGCAGTGGCTGTGGTGTGAGCAACTGAGTCCACTTGCAGATGTCCTGGCGAAACCCCTGCAGAGCTTTTCACCATCTCTCTGAGGACAGGGTGGGTGCCCCAAGACTGGAAGGTGGCGCATGTAGTGCCTATCCACAAGGGGGGATCAAGGGAGCTGGCAGGGAACTACAGGCCTGTCAGCCTGACATCAGTGGTGGGCAACGTGATGGAGGGCATTGTCAAGGAGAGGCTAGGGGGGGTCCTGGATAAGTCAGGGTGCCTGGACGATAGACAGCATGGATTCATCCTGGGGAAATTGTGTCAGACAAACCTGGTGGAGTTCTATGACTGGGTGACAAGTGCCTTGGACCTGGGTAGACCAGTGGATGTCCTCTTTCTGGACTTCAGCAAGGCATTTGACTCTGTTCCTCACATGGGCCTATTGGATAAACTAGGAGAAATGGGGGTGGGAAACCAGATGATCCGATGGATAGGCAATTGGCTCCAGGACCGGACCTAGAGGTCGTAGTTGGTGGGATAATCTCTTCCCCAAGGAGGGTCATTAGTGGGGTCCACAGGGATCAGTCCTGGGCCCTTCTGTTCAACACCTACGTATCTGACATAAGGACAGGAATCAGGAGTGAGATGAGTCTCTTCGCAGATGACTCAAACTGGGACAGTGGTGGATGGGGAGGAGGGAGGGTGGCCCTGCAGGGGATCTGGAGGCTCTGGAAAGATGGTCTAGAAAGTGGAAGCTGAGGTTTAATGCAGGAAATGCAAGGCACCACCTGGGGCCAGAAACCCAGGCCAAGTGTACACCCTGGGGAATACTACAAGTCTCAATGGCTGAGAGGGACCTGGGGGTGGTGGTGGATGTCAAGATGAACAACTCTGAGACTTGTAGGAGGGCAGCAGCCAGGCCAACAGGATGCTGGGATGCATTGTTAGGGGATCACCTCCAGAAGGAGGGAAGTGATACTCCTCTGTATAACTGTTGGTGAGGTCAGCACTGGGAGTACTGCGTGCAGTTTTGGAGGCCACACTTAAGAGGGACATTAACCTCCTGAGAGGGTCCAGAGGAGGGCAACAAAATGATTTGGGGCTTGGGGGACAGGACCTATGGAGGAGGCTCAAGAGCTAAATATGCACACTTTGGAAGAGAGAAGGGACGGGGACATGATAGAGGTCTTCAGGTACATGAAGAGGGTAAATAGGGGAGGAACAGTGAGGGTGCTTCAAAGGAAGGAGGAAGGGGCCACTAGAGGGCATGGGTGGAAGCTGGAGGGGGAAGATTCAGGGAGAAAGGAGGTGCTACTTCACTGAGAGGTGGTGAAAGCCATGGAATGCACTACCCTAGGGGCTGGTGGAGGCAGAGACAGTGGAGGGTTCAAGAGGGGTGGGACAGGTACAGGGAAGGGTTCAGGAAGCAAAATCCAATGCAGCAAGAATATCTGGAACTGGGAAGGGAGAAGCCAGAGAAGGCGAGGGGGACAGCAAGGTCAGCACACAGGGTGGGGGCTGACCAAATGAGCAGACACGAAAGACCATTAGGCCTATTCTGCTGGCATTTTAGTATGTTAGTATGTTAGTACTGGGTCATGAGTGGCCTGGAGAGCATGATGACTTAAGATTTTAACCACTCTCACTGTCTTCGCAATCTCAGCCTTAAGCTCCTTGTTCTGGATAGCTTCCATCTTTGACTGGAGTGAGGCCAGGGAAGATTTCTGATAAAAAGCCTTATGAAGGCTTTCTTAAATACTGAAAAGCCACTGGGGGTTGGGATTGAAGGGCTGTGCATTTCTGTTTGTGACTGAAATTTGAAGCAACAGGAACTGGTGGGCCTGTGACATCACACTGTACCTGATGTCTGCATTCACATACTGTTAGCAGGACTGGACACACACTGGACTGTATGTGTTTGTGAGACTTGAGAACATTATTGGTGGGGTTGAAATTAGGTACGTAAGCAACTGCAGTCAGTATAGAGAGAGAGAGTTGGTATTCAAGGGGGAAGGGACCGAGGAAAGAAGTGTGAGCCATTATGAACAGAGAGGGACAAGCAGGGTGGCCATATTCCACCATGGCAGGCATCTATGGAAGGGTTGAAGGCCTGCACAGGTTGTGGGGTGGCAATAATTCTCAATTGGGCCTGGAGAGAGGGAGGCTGCCACTCTGTAGACAGCTATCACATATCAGACATGAAGTATATTGGTTAAGGAGTAAGCTGTGGGAGTTGGGGGGTATGTCCATGGATAAGAGGTGTGGATATGGGTAGCAGAAGGGTGGGGCTGAGGGGAGACTGGGGCAATGCTCAGAAATTACAGGATGTTATGTTACAGCAAACAGGAGGTAGGATATTAGGGACAGAGGACCCTTAGATAGGGATGTTGATGCCAAGGGAAAAACTTACAGGGTAAACATTCCAAATATAAAGAGAGTGGAGGGGGAAGAGTCAAGAGGGGCTGTTGTGGGGAAACCTAGAAAGGCAGACAGTGAGAAGGGAGGAGCTGTTGTGGGGAAGCCTAAAAGAGCAGACTGTGGGAAGGGAGCTCCTAAGGAGAACAGAGCAAGAGGGGAGGAAGAGGGGCAGTTTAGAGGGGCAGTCATGGGAAACTCATGTTACTTGATGGAGGCGGACATACAGTGTTACAGTAAATTTGAGCTACTAAGCAACCTAGAGGGGAGGAAGGGGTTGGTGGAAATGAAGAAACTGATAGAGAGGCCAGGGGAGTGAGTCGGATACCCATAGGGCATCACAGACCAGCAATGGAAAGGATAGAAATAGTCCCAGAGGGAGAAGGGGAAAGGTAAATGTTAAGCAGATGGGGAGATACAACATATTGCAGACATGAGGGAGGAGAGCACAACTAGAGAGAAACTGGGAGACAAGGAGGTGGGGGAGGTGCCTCCTTCAAGATGGGGGTCTGTACCAAGGATGGGGCCCTTGGTAAAGGGACCCAGAGGCCTCTAGAGGTAGGGGGTACTATTACAAGGGGATGGTGGTGTGGGGAAGGGAAACCATCAGGGCCAGGATAAATGGTTTGGGTAAGAGAGTCTTAAAGGGGACACCTATTCGGGGGGGTCTGAGTTAAGTGGGCAAAATAACAAGGGAGGCAGAAAGGGGAGAGTGACAAGGGGGTTTCTAATAAGGCAGGAAGATTCCCATGGAATTGAGATCACAAATGGGGGGATGGGGGTTGACAGGTCATAGTGGAGGTAACCATAAGGATGATGCTAGTGTTAAGGTTCTGTTATTGGGAGACTCGATGATTAGGGGTATCCACTGGGAGGGACAGGGAGTGGATGCCAGAGCCAGGTGAAGGTAGTGAGTATCTCTGGGCTGACGGTGCACAGAGCAAAGTTCATGGTGTATGAACTGGTTAGGGAAACTGGATTTCCTGGTGCATTTGGGAACTAATGATCTAGAGGGAAATAGCATTTTGGAAATCCTAGCACGGTTCCAAGAACTTGCCAGAGTCTGTAGGGATAACGGATGCAACATTCCTTTTCAGAGATATTGCCGGTACCAAAGACCTCAGTGGAGAAAAAATGAAGATCACAGAGATTAATGGCTGGCTCAGGAAGTGGGGTGAAGAAAGTAGGTAGGGGGGTTAGGGAACTGGAAAGGAGTTTGAGAGGATAAGGGACTGTATGCCAAGGACAGGCTTCATCTTGCCCCGTTAAGGAAGGAAGCCCTTAAATGGGGGTGGCTGACTACATTCAAGAAAAATGGGGTTTAAACTTGTGAGGGGGGGATAAGGGAAGGGCTGACCAGAAGCCCTCTCCTCCAGATGAGGGGAGTAACCTTCAAACCCAAGGGGGTTGGGGGAAAACAGACTGGGGGAGGAGGTTTCAGGAGGTAAAGAGGGAGGATGGAAGTATAAGGAACCTGGGTGGGGTTTGACAAAGAGGATCAGGGATAAGGGGTGGGGGTTGGTGTTAGTAAATGCAAGGAGCTTGGGAAACAAGTTGCCAGAGTTCCAGGCCATGCTGTTCGAGGGGTAGGGGTGGATGTGGGCCAACAAAAACCATAACTGGGACCTAAACGTGCGGGGGTACACTATGCTTAGGAAGGATAGAAAGGAGGGCAGAGGGGGTGGAGTGGCTATATTCATTAGAGATGACATAGAAATTGCTAGGGTAGAAGAGGCAGAGGGAAACATGGCAGTCTTATGAGTCACCTTACACACCCCAGTAGGAGGTAAGGTCAAGCTGTGTGTAGTATATAGGCCCCCCAGGATGGGTGATGTTCTGGAGGATGGTTTGCTGGACAAAATCATTGCCCAGTGTGGACCAAAAGAGGAGGGAGTGATATTGATGGGGGACCTTAATATGCCAGGTACTAACCAAGGAACCATGTCCTCTAAGGTGGCCAAGGAGCAGAGGCTGCTGGATGGCTTCCAGGATGTGTTCTTAACACAGCATACGATGGAGCCCACAAGGGAGGGGCATGTCCTGGACGTGGTTCTGGCAGATGGGGATCTGGTAAGGGACCTGGTTGTGGAGGATCCCCTTACTGGGAGCGACCACAATAATGCCTGGTTTCAAATAAGCATGGGGGAGGGGGAAGAGATCTAGGACACTGGCAGTGGACTTCAGGGGGCCAGACTTTGTGGGCATGGGAAATATTCTCAAAGATCACTTGAAAGGGATTACAATGACAAATGTGGAAAAGAGATGAGATGTCATAAAACGGGGACTTCATGAGGCAGTCAGGACCAGCGCTAAGGTGAAGCATAGGGGAGCAAGGTCACATAAACCATGCTGGTGGTCCAGTGAGGTTCAGGTAGCAGTCAGAGAAAAGAAGGCTGCCTACAAAAAATATAAAACAAAGAGAGGGGATAGGGAAAAGGAAATGTACCATCTTGCATCTAGAAAAGTCACCCGGATGGTATGGGGGGGGCAAAGTCCAGTAAAGAGCAGCAGCTGGCACAGGGAATATGGGGAGGGGAAAAGGGGTTCTTCTGGTTTATTGGGGAGTGGAGAAAAACTAAGGGCCATCTCAGCAGGTTGAGATCAGAAGGAGGATGGGTGGAAGAGGTGTGGGACCAGGCAGAGGAATTAAACAAGTACTTCACCTCTGTGTTCACTAGGGAGGGGGATGGGATATTTACAAAGCAAGGCACAATGGGGATAGAAGTGGTAGTGAGTGGGATCAGGGGAGCAACAGAAATGGAGTAAGAGGGAGGGAGAGGTACCCCAGGGGTGTCACATCAGGATAAGGATAAAAAGGTCAGTAAGGTGGAGTGGACGGATGATGCTATCTCCACCGAATTGGTGTGGTTAGCCCTTAAGGGCCTAAAGAAAGATAAATCTCCTGGACTGGATGGCATTCATCCGAGAGTACTATGGGAATTGGTGGACATACTGGCTGCACCCCTGATGGAGCTCTTCAATAGGTCACTTGAGACAGGGAGGGTAACTAGGGATTGGTGAGAGGCACATGTGGTGCCAATCCATAAAGGGGGTTGGGAGGGAAGTACCAGGTAACTATAGACCCATCAGTTTGACCTTGGTGGTGGGAAAATTAATGGATGGTATACTAAAGGAATGATTGGGGGTGTAGCTGGAGTAGATGGGAGGTCTGGATAGTCGACAATATGGGTTTGCACCAGGTAGATCATGTAAAACCAATCTTGTGGAGTTCTACGAATAGGCAACATCAGAACTGGACAGGGGAAAGCCTGTGGATGTATTATTCTTGGACTTCATCAGGGCGTTTGACTCTGTCCCCCACAATGGTCTGATGGAGAAACTGATGGGGTTGGGAGTTGGCCCTTTGATGGTCAGATGGATTGAAAACTGGCTAGCTGGATGCACTCAGAGAGTAGTGGTTGGTGGGGAGCTCTTGAACCCGAGAGGTTGGTAGTGGGGTACCACAGGGCTTGGTACTGGCTCCAATCCAGTTTAATGCATACATTTCAGACATCAGGAAGGGTATAGGACCTGAAATGAGTTTCTTTGCTGATGACTCCAAGATGGGAGCAGTAGCTGAGGGGGAAGAGGGGAGGTTGGCCCTGCAAGGGGACCTGGACACCCTGGAAAGGTGGGCTCACACATGGAAATTAAATGTCAATATCACCAAGTGCAAGGTGATACATCTTGGGCAGGGAAACCCTAAGCACAGGTACACCCTGGGAGGGGAGGTGCTGGAGGCCTCAACAGGGGAAAAAGACCTAGGCATCATGGTGGATGCATGTATGAATAACTCTGAGCATGCAGGACAGCGGTTAGCAAAGCAAACAGGATGCTGGGATGCATCATAAGGGGGATCACCTCTAGGAGCAGAGAAGTGATTCTGTCACTGTACAATGGACTGGTTAGACCACACCTTGAGTACTGTGTACAGTACTGGAGACCACAACTGCAGAGGGACATACAGCTCCTGGAGAAGGTACAGAGGAGGGCAACTAAGATGATATGAGGACTAGGGGATTTGATGTATGAGGACAGACTTGAGGAGCTCTGCTTGTTTTCATTGGAGGAGAGATGGAGGGACATGACTGGGGTCTTCAAGTACCTCAAGGGAATAAATAGGGTAAACACGGAGGGGATCTTTAGACTAAAGCAGGGCGGTATCACCAGAGGGCATGGTTTGAAGTTGAAAGGTAGAAGGGTGGGGGGGAGAGAAAGAGGTTTTTCACTGACAGGGTGGCAGATCCTTGGAAAGCACTGCCTGGTGAGCTTGTTCAGAGACCCACAGTAGAGGGTTTCAATAGAAGGAAGGACAGACACAGAAAGCTTATGTATCAGATGATGGCCTGGCCCAGGGGGTTGGGGATGGATGATAGGGGTTTCTGGAACACAAGGGGGGAGATCCTCAGTACCCAACTAGGGATCTGAGGTTCGAGCAGACTCAATAGACTGTAAGGCCTAATCTGCTGGCAATTAGTACGTTAGTATGTTAGCCACATAAGGGACTTCAGGGCACAACTAGAGGAGGAATGGATCTTGTGACTGAAATTGTACAGCTACTTTCACTCCTTGTCTGGAGGAGACATACTCAAATGTTAGGCTTAGAGGACCGGTTGTGGGCAGGTGTGATAACAACCAAATCTGCATTAGGATAGCCAGTAATGTGTGTGTCCCCATCTGGGAGGTGGTACATCTTGTCTGCATTTTTTGAAACAGCCAGAATGGAGGAAGGCTGTTGCCAAATAGTGGATGTCCGGTCTTCATGGGTCCCAGTCCAAGGCAGTATGGGCATAGGAGCTGTGTCAGTCATGTCTAGATGATCTGCAAGCCTTTTCTGTTATGGATCCTGTTTCTGGATAGTCCAGCCACAGGCATTTTGTATAGTTATGAGGAATTCTGCAAAGTAAGGGTCCTCTGGAGGGGAATTCAGGGAATCCTTAGGCTGAGGTTCTATGGGTGTATGTATACCAGTGCTGGAGGACAAGTCAGAGTCCAGATAGTGCATGCTGGGAGTCTGAACCCTTTTTAATGGGGTGTACTGAATTGTATCCCTGACCTGGTGTCTAGATGAGCCTTCTCCAGAATGGTGGGAATCTACTGGAGAGGCTAATCTTGGAGGTTGGGAAGGAGGCAGGAATACAGACCACCACTGGTTTCAGATGATAAATCTCCAAGGCTTGTTGAGTACTCTCCTGCTAAATCAGGGTCTGAAACACTGCCTGGATATCAGCCTGAGGCTGCTGTGGAGGCACAGCCTGAGACTGAGGAGGAGGTGGTGGAGGAGGAGGAGGCTGGTAAAATGGCTAGCCCAGCGGTTGATACTGAGGGTATCCATGAGCCTGATAGGAGTAGGGAAAGCCAGAAGGAGCATACCCTTGATTAGACATAGCCTGGCATCTGGTACCCCAGTACATACTGCGGTTGATGACCAGGTGCTGGATACCCAGGTGAAGGGTACATTGGGCACTGTGAGGGTGGATAGCCTGGAGGATTGCCTATAGGTCCAGTTGAAGGCAGAGCTGAAGACCCAGCAGGATATTCAGAAGGACCAGGCATCATCCCCGTAGGGACATTCAAAGGCATTGGCACTGGATCAGGTACACGAATGTCCAGCACTGGAAGATTCTGTGCCTGGGGGCCTGATGGAAGGCTGTTCAGCATTTGAGGAATGGCCACTTGGTGTTGGAGTGTGAGTAGAACCTGGCAGAAGACCTACTGATGTCTGGGGAGAAAAAGTCCAAGATGGTGGAACCTGGTTGTCCAATGGGGTTTGGGCTGAGGAGATTCTGATGGAAGGTCCCAGTGGGTGAATCATGAAGAGACTGACCCAGCAAAGGAGGGAGAACCTTCACATTAGTGACCACCTCAGGCAGGTATGCCCAGAGGATG
This sequence comes from Neoceratodus forsteri, assembly GCA_016271365.2. Lineage (NCBI taxonomy): Eukaryota > Metazoa > Chordata > Ceratodontiformes > Ceratodontidae > Neoceratodus > Neoceratodus forsteri. Next base: position 4,833,978 of record CM057449.1, on the reverse strand, counting down.
TGGTTGTGTCAGTGGGAGTGAGGAACTCTCAAAGGACTGTTGCATGTCCAGCAGCTGGCTAACCTCGAGATCGGAGGCATATTGGGACCCTGATGGGAGATCCTCAGCTGTGCAGTCCCCAGAGGAACCAGGGAGTGATTTATCAGCTGAGACAGTGCAGACGACAGAAAAGTCAATGTCTGACATATTGGCCTGGGACATGCAAACAACAGTGGAGTTGGAGTCCAGTTTACCAGCTGTGACCATGTGCTTCTCAGTGGGGCTATGGAGTGACTTATTAACCTGGCTGCTGGTGATAGAATCTGAGGAAGATATGGGGCTAAGGAATACAATAGGAGTCCCATCATCCAAGAAGCAACCTGACTGCACTGTGATCAAAGTAGGCAGGAAGGCTATAGTCTGATCCATCAGAGAGGGAGGAGACTGGCAATTGGGGTGCTTACAAAGTGGAGGCCCCTCTGGTGTCAGTGGTGCCCGAAAGTCCAAGAGGGTAGCATCTTTCATAAAAAGAGGTGTGCAAGAACAAGAGGGCACAATTTGAAGATAGAGTGGGGGCAGTTCAGAGGTAATTTAAGGAAGTATTTTTTCACAGAGAGGGTTGTGGATGCATGGAATGGCCTTCTGGAGGAGGTTGTGGAGTCAAAATCAATGGTGGAATTCAAGCATGCATGGGATAGTCATAAGGCAATTCTGGGGGTTGGGGGTAGGAAGAAGTAGGCTGCTGGTTAACTAGGATCTGCAGCTTATCCAGTAGGTAGGGAAATGGGCAGACTGGGTGGGCTAAGCGGTCCTTATCTGCCATCAAATTCTATGTTTCTATGTTTCTATGTAGTCATGTCATGTGGACGGAGACCTACCCTGGTGTCAGTGCCACTCCTTGTTCTTTTTTCCTTTTTGGGTTCTGCTGTTGTGAAGAAGATTTTTTCCACAGATTCTGCAGCTCATTTTCCATCAAAGCTAGGCACTTCTCCAACAAGTGGGCTTCATGCTTTTCCTGGTGCCTAATCCTTGTGGCCTGGTTGAAGGATTGGCAAGGCACACAGTCCTTGGCCTGGTGTTTGGGGCCGTGGCAGAATACGCAGCAGAAATAATCATCAGCATGCAGGATCTGGGTGCTGCAGGACTTGCACTTCTTCTTTTCAATGCATCACCCAACTGTTCATGTTCCTGAACTGTACCTCCAACTACATCCCATGCTGTAAATTTGGCACCGTTATTTATTTGTTTCCCCTTTCTTCTGTTTATCTCTCAGGATCTCTGTATTAGACCTGTTTATACTGCTTTACAATATAATTGTTTGACCTGGTGTTCTGTTCTCTTTTTATGCTAAATTGGATGTTTATGTAAACTGCCATGTTTGCTCACATGCCTTTCAGTATACAATAAAACTGACTGATTAAAAATCTAGACTGAGAGACCTGAACCACAGCAGTTCTGTAAAAATCCAAACTGGCCAAACTGGGTGCAACCTGCACAAATACTGCTGGTCCAGTCACTCTGGCTGCATTATTCAGTTTGACATTTACATATCTGGTCCACTCCTGGAAGTCTATTTTTCAGCCCTTCCTTGGCATGGCTAAAAATGGAACTGTCAGGACTAGACCAGTTAGGTAAAAGCCAGACAAGATCATCTGAAGTGAGTGGATTAGCAATATTTATACAAACTGTGTCCAGTCCAGATTTTACAGCTCTGGTCTGGGTTTGGTGATCTGGGTTTTACCCATACCCCACTGCATGTGGCTTAGTGGTATACTATATAGGTGGATGCAGAGTATAACCCATTGAAAGCTGAAGTTTCAAAAAACAATTACGCTAAAAATATCAAGACTCACTCCCTCACCCCCCCAGTCACAATTAATCCTCTACCAAAGTCATGCTTAAATAGTGGTGCCTCTACATCCACACCACTAAGCTTTTAATGCCAATATGCCTCTTCTGCCACTATGAGCTCACCCATCCATGAAGTCCCATTCTGCTTGTGGCAGCCCCCCCAACCAGGTAATTTTACTGGAAGTAGATCTTTATATCATATCAACTAAGCTACTGCTAAACTTCTTATTTTTAAGAAAGTTTGTTGAGAAATTGTTGTTTTAATATATTCATGGTCAGGAAAAATGAATTTGTAAAAGAAACCAAGATCTCCATTTATTGGTTCATTGAATCACAATACAGCATGTTATGAACTTATCAGATTCTATGAGTAATCCACAATAAGTCAAACAAAAATTAGACACACCTTTGCAAGTGAAGCAAATGTGGTTACTGTCTTCAGTTGTAAACACCTATAATCATAAATGGTAGGTTATTGGTGAAAAGTGGGGTTTAAACTTGTGAAGGGGGGTGGGATGGGAGAAAAGGCAGTCAAGGGGATGCCGATAAAGGAGGGACTCTGTCTCCACCCCCCTGGGGACCAGGAGGATTGCAGGAAAAGACCAACTGGCAATGTGCAGACCAGGAGAAAACAGAATCCCCAAGGGAACACGAGCAGGGGGAATGAAGCTACAGGAAAGGGTGGAAGGTGGTCCTGCTAAATGCCAGGAGCTTGGGCAATAAAATGCCTGAGCTCCAGGCGATGTTAACTGAGGGAGCAGTGGATGTGGCAGTGGTCACTGAGACTTGGGCCACTGCAAGACATGACTGGGACCTGAACCTGGAGGGTTACACTATGTTCAGGAAGGACAGGGGGGAGGGAAGGGGAGGAGGGGTAGCAATGATAGTAAAAAACTGCATTGGCATAGGGGGAGTTGAGGAGGCGGAGGGAACCGTGGAGGCGATTTGGGTCACCTTGATAACAAGGGGGGGCAAGAGAGTAAAAATAGGAGTGGTGTATAGACCCCCTGCCCTGGCGGAGGAGCTGGAGGACAGTCTGGTGGCAGATGTTAGGAGACACTGCAGACTGGGCAGAGGAAAGGTGGTGGTGTTAGGGGACTTAAACATGCCAGGAACAGACTGGGAGACTATGACATCCTCTGTGACCAGGGAACAGAGGTTGTTGGATGTCTTTCAAGATGCATTCCTAACTCAGCAGGTGAGGGAACCAACCAGGGAGGCACGGGTACTGGATGTGGTCCTGGCAGACAGTGACCAGATTGGGAGCCTGGAGGTAAGGGACCCATTGGCGGGGAGTGACCATGCCACGGTCTGGTTCTGCCTGGACCTAGGAGGGGTAGAAGGCTGCACAAAGACGGAAGTAACCAACTTCAGGGGGGTGGATTTTAAGGAAATGGGAAGTATCCTTAAGGAGAATTTAGATGGGATTGGGTCAGACATGGACGCTGATAGTAGGTGGGAAATCATCAGAAGAGGGGTGCAGGATGCTACCAGCACCTGTGCAAGAGTAAGACGAAAATGCGGTAGGGCCCAAAAACCCTGTTGGTGGACCAGGGAGGTCAGGAGGTGGTGCGGGGAAAGAGCAGCCTATAAGAAATTCAAGTGCTCAAGGAGTGAAAGGGATCGAGGGAGTATGAGCTGTTGGCTAGAAGGCACCAGAGTGGTGAGGGGGTTAAGGCAAGGAAGGAGCAGAACATGGCCAGGGAAATTAGGAGAGGAAAAGGGTTCTTTAGATACATTGGGGAAAGACGAAAGGTGAAGGGCAGATTAGCAGGATTAAATCAGGGAGATGGGCACAAGACCCAGAGGAGCAGGCTGAGGTACTAAATGAGTACTTCCTCAGTTTTCACCAGGGAAAATGGGGATGCTGCATCATACATGGGAGGAGACAGAGATAATGAGGAGGGGCTCCTTACCAATCGGCAGGTCTGGGAGGGGGCATCACTGGCAGGTGGGGAGGGCTAAGCAGGAGAAGAGGTACTGGAAGTGGAAATCACAGCAGAGAGAGTGAGGAAGCCCTCAGCTCCTTAAGACGGAGAAAGCACCAGGGCCAGATAAATTACATCCTAGAGTGCTGAAGGAACTTGCAGATGTCCTGGCGAAACCCCTGGCAGAGCTTTTCACCATCTCTCTGAGGACAGGGTGGGTGCCCCAAGACTGGAAGGTGGCGCATGTAGTGCCTATCCACAAGGGGGGGGATCAAGGGAGCTGGCAGGGAACTACAGGCCTGTCAGCCTGACATCAGTGGTGGGCAAGGTGATGGAGGGCATTGTCAAGGAGAGGCTAGGGGGGGCCCTGGATAAGTCAGGGTGCCTGGACGATAGACAGCATGGATTCATCCCGGGGAAATCGTGTCAGACAAACCTGGTGGAGTTCTATGACTGGGTGACAAGTGCCTTGGACCTATGTAGACCAGTGGATGTCCTCTTTCTGGACTTCAGCAAGGCATTTGACTCTGTTCCTCACGTGGGCCTGTTGGATAAACTAGGAGAAATGGGGGTGGGAAACCAGATGATCCAATGGATAGGCAATTGGCTCCAGGACCGGACCCAGAGGGTCGTAGTTGGTGGGATAATCTCTTCCCCAAGGAGGGTCATTAGTGGGGTCCCACAGGGATCAGTCCTTGGGCCCCTTCTGTTCAACGCCTACGTATCTGACATAGGACAGGAATCAGGAGTGAGATGAGTCTCTTTGCAGATGACTCGGAAACTGGGGGCAGTGGTGGATGGGGAGGAGGGAGGGTGGCCCTGCAGGGACCTGGAGGCTCTGGAAAGATGGTCTAGAAAGTGGAAGCTGAGGTTTAATGCAGGGAAATGCAAGGTACTCCACCTGGGGCCAGAAACCCAGGCCAAAGTGTACACCCTGAGGAATACTACAAGTCTCCATGGCTGAGAGGGACCTGGGGTGGTGGTGGATGTCAAGATGAACAACTCTGAGACTTGTGGAGGGCAGCAGCCAAGGCCAACAGGATGCTGGGATGCATCGCTAGGGATCACCTCCAGAAGGAGGAAGTGATACTCCTCTGTAACTGCTTGGTGAGGCTGCACCTGGAGTACTGCGTGCAGTTTTGGAGGCCACACTTAAAGAGGGACATTAACCTCCTGGAGAGGGTCCAGAGGAGGGCAACCAAAATGATTTGGGGCTTGGGGGACAGGACCTATGAGGAGAGGCTCAAAGAGCTAAATATGCACACTTTGGAAGAGAGAAGGGACCGGGGGGACATGATAGAGGTCTTCAGGTACATGAAGAGGGTAAATAGGGGAGGAACAGTGAGGGTGCTTCGAAGGAAGGAGGAAGGGGCCACTAGAGGGCATGGGTGGAAGCTGGAGGGGGGAAGATTCAGGGGAGAAAGGAGGAGGTGCTACTTCACTGAGAGGGTGGTAGAGCCATGGAATGCACTACCTAGGGGTTGGTGGAGGCAGAGACAGTGGAGGGGTTCAAGAGGGGGTGGGACAGGTACAGGGGAAGGGTTCAGGAAGCAAAATCCAATGCAGCAAGAATATCCGGAACTGGTAAGGGAGATCCCAGAGAAGGCGAGGGGGACAGCAAGGTCAGCACCCAGGTTGGGGGCTGACCAAACGAGCAGACACGAAAGACCATTAGGCCTATTCTGCTGGCATTTTAGTATGTTAGTATGTTAGGTTAGGAGCATTCAGTAGAATATAAACAGTATCCCAGACTGGCTGCCTCAGAATTAAGTTGATGTATTATTTGGAAAAAGGGAACACAGCTATGCAATGTCCTGCAAAGTAGCACACTGACTGCTCTTAGGATGGTGGTGTCAAATGGCTTAATGAGGTGTTGTCTTCATAGGGGCCATGAGGAAATTGCTATGCAGAAAGTTCCAGGAAGTGTTTATCCCATACTACTTCCAATAGTGTTCTGTGATGTCTATGCTATCCATTAGTAATCTGACACAGAATGACTGCCAGAAGATAATGAGTTAACTTTCTGTGGGCTCAATTAACTCCTCAAGCCAGAGGAAAAATAGTGCTCTAAAGCTTCCTATACACACACAGGCAACATAGTAATGAGGCTTCAGTGGAGGAATCTACTTGTAACATTCCGTCATGTTGTTTGGTAGCAAAGATGACATCAGCCTTTTCCTTTTTTTATCATATATTTGTTTATCTTCCTTGGTGGAGCAGCCCCCATGATCTCTGGCTGCCAGCACTCACACCCTTGGACCCTGTTGACCATGTGGGCCACATGAGCCCACACACACAGGGTCTGGCCTTTTATCACTCTGCACCCTGCTTAGGTGCCCTTCTCAGGTCCAGAGGTGCAGGGCATGGCCATCAGCTACGGAGATTGCTCCCAACAATTTTCCAGCATATCTTTTGCCCCTGTTGGGAGCTGGACATGCAATGGCATGCAATGCTGCACTCTCACCTGTGTTATGCTTTCTGCTGTAGTGTAGCTGGCCTTCACCAGTCACTGCTGCAGAGTGGTGCATTACCCCCTACCCACCCCAGAGGAAGGACAGCAGTCATAGGATGCTTAATCCTTCCTCTCCTCTGTCAGCCCCTGGTGGCCTGAGTCTGTTCCCAAATATGGGTCACCAGTGTGGTGCAAGGTGTGGCATCCAGTTCCTCAACCCTCAGCACCACCAGGCTGGCCACATCAGCCCTTTTCTGAATGCAATACTCCTGTTGGGCAAGCTGTCTGTATAGACTTTAGTACTGTGTTTGATACCATTTCACAAAATAAACTTTAGGAAACTATGAAGGATAAGGGGTCTACTCATGAAATTATTGCCATCATTAGGGAGTTATATACTTGCACTTGGGCTCAAGTCAAACTTGGAACATCAGGGCAGATTTCATCTACTGTTTCAACTAACATGGGAGTTAGTCAGGTCTGTGTCCTCATCCCATTTTTGTTCTGTATTTATACTGATAAGCTTCTGACAGTGTTAGAAAACTCACAAACTGACTCACCAAATGTGTTGGGCAAATATTGCATTGCTCTAGCATATGTGGAATATTTGGTCCTGTTTCCTTAACACAGTCTGGGCTGCAGGCCAAAATAAACTTACTGGATAACTATGCTAAAGAGTATGATTTGAAGGTTAATGAACAAAAAAGGCAGATATTAATTTTTGGAACAAAAAGTAGAATGAAAAACTGGAGACTGGAGGACAGGAAAAAAGAAAGCAGGCTACAGTAAAGGATTATACCTATTTAGGTCTGCAGCTCTCGAGTGATGAAACATGGACCAAGTATACACAAACATTAATCCCCAAATAAAAAAAAAAACAGCTGCTTCTTTATATACTGTATGTTGTACAAAAAATATGGCAGAAACTTTATTAAGCACCTTCTGGTAGTTATTAAGGCCAAATACAAAGCCCTTTATAAGGGGGAAGTATGGCAGCCCAGCGAGATGGACAGACTAGATGCTCCATTAAACAAACTGCTTAGAACTAGTTTGGGACTAGGTAATCTGTTCCTGCTTCTATAGTAAGAGCAGAGCTGAGGATAGCCTGTATTGGAACAGACTTTGAAACATAGAAACATAGAAACATAGAAGTTGATGGCAGATAAGGATCGCAAGGTCCATCCAGTCAGCCCATTTACTTTTCTACCTTATAAATGTGCCATCGGCCTTTGCTCTGTCAGTGGCCTATATATTCATAGTCATTTGTATTGCTCCCTTATGCCTATCCCATGCCTGTTTGAAGCCCTGCACTGTATTCATAGCCACCACTTCTTGTGGTAAGCCATTCCATGCATCCACCACCCTTTCTGTGAAAAAGAATTTCCTCATATTCCCCCTTAATCGTCCTCCCTCTAATCTCATGCTGTGTCCTCTTGTCCTGCTATTTTTCTTATATTTAAACATGTTAGACTCTTTCACCTTGTTTATGCCCTTAAGGTGTCTGAATGCCTCGATCATATCACCTCTCTCCCTCCTTTGCTCAAGGGTATACATATTGAGCTCCGTTAATCTGTCCTCATATGTCTTCTGATGCAGTCCCTGCACCATTTTGGTTGCCCTTCTCTGGACTGCCTCAATTTTAGTTAATGTCCTTGTGAAGGTGTTGCCTCAATACTGCACGAGTACTCAGATGGGGCCTAACCAGTGTCTTGTACAGAGGTTAGTGCCTCCTCTTACAACTTGTGATACCCCTACTAATACACCCTAACACCCCCTAGCCTTACCTACTGCTTTGAGAGGTCTGCTTGGATGTTTTTAGGTCATCAGTGATGATGATGCCCAAGTCTCTTTCTTCCTTTGTAACTGCTAGCAACTCCTCCCAGCCTATAGGTGGCTTCAGGGTTTCTCTCCCTATGTGCATGATTTTGCACTTCTTTGCATTAAATCCTAGTTGCCACTCTTCTGACCATTCTGCTAGTTTATCCAGATCTCTTCTCATTCTGCCCACCCCATCTGGATCATCTACTCTGTTGCAGATCTTGGTGTCATCTGCAAACAGACAAGCCTTACCCTCTAGTCCATCTGCAAGGTCACTAATGAAGATGTTGAAGAGGACTGGCCCCAGATGTTGAAGAGGACTGGCCCCAGCAAGAATAACTATTGGATCAAGACACTGCAAAACAGCAGCAAAGCTTTACCTACAGAATTTCTGTTTGAAAGAGACATATACTTGGTTATGTCTGGGACACTTGAAATCTAGGTGGCTAGCCTCAGTTTCTCAAATACTACAGGAGTCTGGTTTAGTTAATTTAAAGAATTATGCTGATAAGGATATTTGGATTAGTTTGAAGTATCAATCCTATATCACATCTAAAATCATAGAATACTTCAGAATATTAGACCTTGAGAGCATTATGAATCTGAAGCTCTCTCCCGGTATAGATTAAATTACAATGCACACTTCTATAGATATCTGCATGATATACTTATTCACCCAATTCAGAGAGCACAACATACCAGATACAAGTTAGAATTGATTCCAAGTAACATTCTGGATGCTTTATATAGGAAAGATAATTCATGGCAGGCTAACTTCTGTTCCTGCTCTATGAGCTCTATAGAGGATCTTAAGCATGAAATGTTTGTATGTCAATGGTACACTGTGCCGAGGGATAAATGATCATGTAATATGTAATTCTGTATTAACTACAGATCAAGAACTCTTGCTGAAGCTATTCTTTACTATTAGTGATGCAATAATTGTTAGAGAGTTGCCAAGTATTTTGCGAGCATAGGCAAAATGTGCCTCAGGCACAAAACTAATAGGACAGTGTAGTAATCTATGCTGTAAATTGGAGTATTTATTGAATGGAACTGCAGAATGATACACGTCATCTTAGAATGATTCTGCGATTTACAGCTGTGGAGGAGATGCAGATGTGTACTTATTTAATTACTGAGGTAAATTTGCACTTTATAAACTACTGTATTGTTAAGCTGATTCGTATGTGTATTGTCTAAGATGTCTGTACACTGTAAATATTTGTAATGGTCCAAGACTGATCAATAAACTAACACAATCCTCCAATGATTTGTTAAAACTGGTAATCACTGGTGTCACTAGTTCTCCTCTTAGTTCTTTTAGAATTCTGGGTGAATCCTGTCAGGCCCCATTGCTTTGCCCTCTTTCAGTTTTTTGGAGTTTTTTCAGGACCCTTTCTTCTGTGAATGGACTGGTATTGACCCCCCCCCATCCAGAGTGTTTCTACTGATTGGTTTAGGTACCTCCTTCTCTTCTTTTGTGAGTTTTGAGCTTAAGTATTTGTTCAGTATCCCTGCTTTTTCACTGTCACCCACTGCCCACCCCTTCCCCTTTATTAAGACTCACTATCCTTTACTTGGACTTTTTTTGCTCCCTAATGTAGGTATAAAAGGTTATATCCCTCTTCTTTACTGAGCTGGCTATATTTTCCTTGGTTCTGGCCTTTGCTATTCTGACTGCCTTCCCCACTTCCTTCTTATTTAGCTGGTACAGTTCTCTGTCCTGCTCCTTCTGTGTTTCCTTATACTTCCTGAATGTTATCTTTTTCTCCCCAACCTTCCCAGCCTCCTCTTTTAAGAACCATAGTGTTTTTTTCCCTTCATTTTGATTTGTTTGTTTCCTTCACACAAAGGTTTGTTGCCTCTGTGATGTAAGTTTTGATTTTTCCCCATTGTTTCTCCACTCCTCTTTCTTGACCATTTGCTAGTGCTTTTCATGAGCACTCTCCCATGTTGACAGTCAGCTCTCCTAAAGTCCAGTATTTTTGCTTTTGTTTGGTTTAACCCTACAGCTGCGTTTATCATGAACCATACTGGTTGTCACTTGTTCCCAGATGGTTACCCATTTTTAAATCTGAGATCCTCTCTTCATCCCCATTTGAGAGTACCAGGTCTAAGATTGCTCCCTCCCGAGTGAGTTCCAAGACTAGCTGTCTGAGGCACGCTACCTGTAGAGCAGAGAGAATGACCCTGGTCTTTGATGTGGCAGCAGCAAAGGTGCTCCAGTTAACATCTGGCATATTCAGGTCCCCCATTAACAATAGCTCCCCTTTTTCTCACATTCTAAGCATGCCTTCTATCATTTGCTTGTTTATTTCCTCCCCCTGAGGTGGGGGGTCTGTATACAACCCCTGTGCAGATTGTGGTGCCATTTCCTGTCTCCAGGGTCTGCAATCTGCAGTGTCAGTGGCTCAGTAGGTAGCACACTCACCTCTGAGGCCTGGAGATCAGAGGACTGTGGGTCCATATCCCACATCTGGCACTTGTGTTTAATATCCCAGTATTGACACTGTAGTGCAGCATGAGAGGGGTGCTGCACTTTTGAGGTACTGTCTTTCGGATGAGATGTTAAACCAAGATCCCATTTGCCTGGATTGGTGGTAGTTCAGGTGAATATTAAAGATCCCATGGCATTTATCGAAAAAAGTAGGGGAGTTTTTATTGAAAAATACATGGTATAACAACACATACAAAGCATTTTAAGGAAATCATAACCAACTGTCAAAGAGTCTCATAATAACATAAGTTAAAAAAACAATATTAATAAGTATAAATGTCCCTAGAAACAAAGGGAATAAGACATTTTAACTAAAGAAAAATTATTCCAACTTCTCATTTGCATTTTGTAAAGATATTAAATCATTTCTACCACCTCTGTACTTGTAATGTAGAGTATACTGATATATCATGTTGATATGATTTGCCCATAAATTGTTCTATCAAAGTGCTAAATACATAATATGGCATTCTTTTCTGCTGGAATACCCACTGACATCTTGCTTGCCATAAGTAAAACATAAGACAACATTTAAATAAGTTCAGCATATTCATATCATAAGACCGTCGTCCAACAGGGTTATTTCCTAGAACTAAGATTCCATATGTCATTTCTGATAACCATGTCATTTTCCATTTAGTTGCCAAGAATTCCCATAATGGTTTTGCATAGGAACAGTCCATAAAAAAATATTATATTGTTTCCGTCATATTAATACACTCCAAATATGGACAATTCCTTTCTTCTAAGACTTTATGTTTAGCGTTTCCCCTCACATTGTCTCCCATACATAGCTAACCATATTGTTTCCCACATAAACCCTGGTAGTCTGTAATTATTTAATTATGAGAGAACTTCAGAGCTGTTTTCAACTGCACACTTTTTAAAACAAGGCTTTTGTGGATACATTAGGACCATCATTAATTTATATAAAGTGGATACAGTATATTATTGAATTTGTTGTTGTATTATTCCTCATTTATACAATTTCTAAGCAGTGGATTTATAAAAATCAGAGACTGATAAATGGGAGCCCAATTTTGGTGGAACCACTGTCCAAGCTCTAAAATATTTAAATAACAGTCTCTTCAGCCTTTGGCAATGTCGATCGGTACTATCTGATAATCCGTACTTAACATTTTGCTTTATAAATAGGACCTGCAAAAAAAAATATTGGGTCCAGCATCACAATGCCACCTTTATCCTTTGGCAAATAAGTATAATATAATTTAATAGGATTCAATTTGTTACCCCATAATAGCATAAAACATAATGCATATAATTTTGTTTCCCATATGTTTGGGGGTGGAAAAATCAAAGCAATGTATTGCAATTTTGGAATACCACATTTTTTGAGAATTTTAATTCTTTTATATTTAGTCATTTTCCAATGCTTCCATCTAATAATATTTTTTTCAATTTAGGCAATACCCATTTCCAAGTTTTTTGTTGGGATATTCTGTGACCCAAACCAAATCCCTAATATGTTGATAGGTTGAGATGAAATATGGATACCTTCAATGTGTGCTGGTACAGTAACTTAGTACTAGCTCCTACATAGAGACCCTTACTCTTTATTTTATTCAGTTCTGCATTAGAAATTATAGAAAAAGTCTCTATGATTTTAAAAAAATTAGGAAAATCCCCTGGGTCCCTAAAGAATAAGCAGATATCATCTGCATATGCTTGTATTGTAAGGCATTCTTCTGCTTCTGTCCATTTCAAACCTTCCCTTACATTTGCCAGAGTTAGTAGTCTCAATAGAGGGTCTAATGAATCTAAATATAGTAATGGGCTCAATGGGCAGCCTTGGCATACTCATGTGGAAATATGCAACCCTGTCATGACCTGTTTATGTGTGATTGGAGATACCAATTCCCATTTATACATTAATTTGATGTATTGTCTAATGGTACTTGGAATCCCATATGCTCCAAAGTAGCAATTAAATAACTGTGAGATACTCTATCAAAAGCCTTGGCCTGATCCAATGAAATGATGGTACCTGCCAGACCATTTAATGATAGATATTCAATCAAATCCCTAATTATCATTAAAACATGTTGTATTCTTCCCTTAATACCACAGTTTTGATGGGGAGACAGAATAAAACTAGAATACTCTTTAATCCTGGTATTGATTATGCTAGCCAAAATGTTACAGTCCATATTTAATAACGTAATAGGTCTCCAATTCGTAATGTTAGTTTTACCCCTGGATTTAAATAAAAAAACTATAATACCTTCTGAAAAGTATGGTCTAATGTTACCAGAGATTAAGAAGTATCTGAATACATGTGTGAGGATATCTATTAAATAATCAGAAAAACATTTATAGAAGTCACTGGGTAGTCCATCTGACCCAGGTGATGTGCCAGATTTTAAGGATTTAATGGCTTGCAAAACCTCAGTTCTAGAAATTACTGTATTAATAATAGACTTCTCTTTAAGAATCAGATTGATCTGAATGTCCTGTAAAAATGTTTGAACAGCTTCTGGTGTTGGGTTCTTCTCAGGTTTAAGTGATTCCATATGTGTTTTAATAACGTTATAAATCTTCTCTGGTGTATCAACTAAAGAGCCCATAGAGTCAACTAAAAGTTCGATGGACATTGCATTTTTTAGTTCCTTACATGCTAAGTACAGGTCTCTGACTGTTTGTTTTTTTAATTCAAATTTTATTAACAGATTTTCTACAACAAGAGGCAGTTAGCATAAGAAATAAAACCAAAATACAGCAACTTATTATGCTAATACTGCCCCCTCCCCTCCCCCATACAGCAGTAATATGTCATTATGTAACATAAGCTCAAAACCATTATACAAGAATATACAGGGCTACTTACTGTGAAACACTATTTATGTCTGGGCAACTAGAATTAAGGAGTGAAGGGGATTCCATATTTGCACGTAAGCAGATAATTTGTTGTGAAGTCTGGCAATAGCTTTTCCCGTACACAGGTTAGCAAGAATTTCATTCACCCATTCATGCAATGTCGGAGTAGACTTGTCTTTCCAATGACATAAAATAAGCTTCTTGACAGATAGTGCTATCATAGAAATATGAAACCTTCTTTCTTTGACCCTGATGGAGGACAGGTCCCCTAGAAGACAAATGTCAGGCATGAAGTACTCCTGCAAACCCAGTATATCCAGGAAAGCTTTGATAGAGTCCCACAAAAGGGATATTTTGGGACAGGCCCCAAATATGTGAATGAGTGTTCCCTCTCCTTGGGAACATCTAACACATATGTTTGAGTCCAGAAGACCCCATTTCTTTAACTTAACCAGAGTATAATACATGTTGTGCAAAATGTGATATTGCATAAGACGCAGTCTATCCTGAGACACAGATTTATGGCAGGACCTCCACAAGGCCTGCCAATTAAGGGAATATTGGGGAAATATGGAACTCCAGAACCTTGTCGGCCTGAAAGAGTCCCCATATCTTCTATGAAACAAATCTTGATATAATTTGGATACAATACCCAAAGATCCAAATAGAGAAGAGACTTCAGGGATCAGGGCCCTAACCGTCTGACTAGGAGGGATATTGTCCAACACTGTTGTAAGTAAGTGCCTTAACTGTACAGCACTGAAATGTGAGTATGCCAGAATACTAAATTTCTGAGTAAGATCATCTGCAAACAGCCATTTCCCTTCCTCGTCTACAAAGGAAATTCTATCCCGTCGCCCAATTGGGGTAACCAAGTGCGGGGATCTGCTGCTAATTCATAGTTAAAGATGGGGAATTCCAGATGGATTGGACCAAATCTAAGTGGGGAATATAGCGCAAAAATGGAACAAAGTTGCACATATACCCTTAACGAAGTGGTAACAGTGGGAGACTTCTCAGCCCCATGCACCTGGGACATTTTTACATAGAACAGAGTTAGGGGATCCATATTCATAGACCGAATTTAATCCAATTCTATTCTAAGCCATTTCGGCTGTAACTTTTTTGGGACATACCCATCTCAGACATTTTGCCAGATGGCTAGCCCAATAATATATAGCCAAGTGAAGAATCCGCTATCCCCCCTTGGATTTTGAAGCAGCCAACTTTTAATAAGCCAGTCGGGGGTATTTGTTGGACCAGATAAACTTAGTGAAAATGCCATGCAGTTTCATAAACCAGGGTAACGGGATAAAAGTATTGAGGAGAGATAGGAGATAGAAAATTCTTGGAAAGATATTCATCTTGATTATGTTAATCCAGCCCCATAGCGAGATAGGGAGTTTAGACCATATTTCAAGATCCTGAATTATAAGCTGTGTGCAACTGGGTTTTTTTGTATATCAGATTGTAATATAACATTAATAGTTTTAGCCCTATTGTATTGATAATTTCGCATAGCATTTTTCAATATCTTTATTTGAGGTGAGTAATCTATCCTAGAGGTAGTAAGTATAGAATAAAGTCTCTGTAATTGAGAACGAAGTGTTAAATATTTTAAAAAAGTATAATTCCTTATTGGTTTCCTTAGTTTAATGAACCATTTTTTTAAATCAAGTTTTGAATCTTCCCATCAGTCCCTCTTATCATTGTATAAACACATAACTGAGTCACGAGCTTTTATCAGGGATTTAACTCCTAATTGTACTCTAGGGAACTGTCGAGTAGAGATATTTAGTCTCCACCTGTCCCTTTGTTTCTGATTATGTTTTTGATCATGTTGTATATCATAAAGTCTTAATATCAAGAGTGAGTGGCCAGAAAATTCTACTGGTTCTATAAAAAATTGAAATTTAGGAATATTTTGTAAAATAAAGAAATGGTCAAAGGTAGTTGTAAATTTACCTCTCTTATAAGTAGTTTTGGTAGTTTTAGAGAAATTCGATAGACCAGCCCCACAGCATATAAGTTCTGCAGTATCCACCATGTTTGTTAACATGATTGAGCCACAATATACTTTTTTGTGATACTGAAGTGTTGCCTTCTTTCTTGATATCACAATTAAAATCTCCACCCAAAATTATTTTATGTGAAGATACCAAATATGGTTGAATAAGTGTGAATGTTTTGACTCTTTCTGCCTTAGTTTGCGGACTGTACACATTAATACATCTATATGTAGTATTACCCCACTTGCCATCAATCATTAATATCCTGCCAATTTATCAGTTTTATTAATGAAAACTGATATGCTGAAAAGACTATACCTACACCATCAGCACAATCCATCCCAAATCACCAATAAGAAGACTCCCACCAGCAATCTGATTTAAAGGAACGTAGCTGTTCACATGTATGCATCCAAGATTCTTGAATAAAACATATATCAAAACCTTTAGAATATAAGTAATTGAAGACCATCTGACATCTCACTGCACTCAATATGCTGTAAACATTTATTGAACATATTGTCAAGGAAGACAGCATACCTATGAATTACTCATGATGTTTTTTTTTCCTTTTTTTTCCTTTTTCCCTTTATAACCCATCATCTCCTGGTCAGGAATAACATGATCTGAGATAGTGGATTGAGAGGTTAGTTCTCTTTGCTCCATGTCAGATTCATTTTCCTGTGAAAAAAGGGCCACATTCTAATTTTTACATTTGACCTCAATAATTGAGGAAGGGGGTTTCAAATTCCTCATGGATCTGCTTACTGCAGGGGGGGTTCAGTTTGTTTACTGTCAAGATCAGTGTAACAAACTGATCTCATGAGTACTGCCACAACATCAGACTCCTTCCCTTCAGTGTTGGAAGTATGTCTTATGGCTGTACTCCCTTGTTTCTCAGACAGTAGTTCATCATCCAACACTATGATTTGGTCTGAACCAGAAGTAGGGTGACTAGGGTTGGGCATGGGTATGTCTATAGGTATGTGTTGGTCAGGTATGTGTGGTTCAGGTCGGTGTGGTTCAGGTATGTGTGGCTCAGATATGTATTGTTCAGGAATGTGTGGTTCAGGTATGTGTGGTTCAGGAATGTGTGGTTCAGGTATGTATTGTTCAGGAATGTGTGGTTCAGGTATGTGTGGTTCATCTGTAACCTGATCTTGAGCATGTTTAATTAGTAACTCGGGGCTACTACAGGTGGCTTTGTTTTTTGAGGCCCAAAAACATTCTGAAAAAACATGGCCATACTCAACACAAAGGTTACATCTCATGTGATTTGCACACTGTAGTGTAGTGTGTCCTATTTCCCTGTGGTTGTCACAGTGTGGTTTATCGCATGTGCTAGAGAGATGTGTTCAATTACCACAGTGGTAGCAAGCTCTAAGCTGCCCTGAATAGAAGAACACCCCTCTATCTCTATCTAGCATAAAGGAGTTAGGTATGTGAGATATACCAGCATCAGTCTGTATAAGTTTGACTTTGTATTTCCACCCTCCAGTCCAGAACATTTCAGAATCTAGAACAGCTTCAGAGTCACTCATTATATCACATTTTTGAGATAGCCAGTACGTTATATCATCCACATGGACCCCTTCATTATGAAACATTACAGTAACATGTTTAATTAGGGGTTTTATGAGTGGAATTACTAAAAAAGGAGTCCATGTGGGTGAAAACTTCACTTGGCTGTATCTTTTCCAGAATAAGTCTAAGACATAAGAAAATCTAAAGCTCACATCATAGTTATCTTCCCCAGAGATATTTATTTATTTATTGAGATATTCAGAAAGGTCTTGAGTCTAAAATTAATTTACAAAGGTTCTACATCATACTATAGGACAGAGACGGGGACAGTATTTTTTATAGGGTGCTGTACATAACATTATATTACAATTCGCTAACATGGTTACCCATTTGTTCAGTGGGTGCACTATTCATTCAGGATACATGATTTGCTACAAGAGATTAGCACAGCCATAAGGTAGCAGAGAGGTATTGACAGGGCTGCTTGTCCAGTAAAAATGGTTTGCTCATAGAGGCCATTGGCATGGAGGACTCAGAGATGCTCTGGGTCAAGTACAGTCACAAAGGTTGGAGGCCATTAGGTGGTTTCTTAGCCTGGTTTTGAAAGGGCCCAGCCTAGCTTCATCAGTTATTTGGCAGGGGAGCGTGTTAGTCCAGGAATGGGCTCTGTAGCTGAAAGTTCTCTGCAATTGGGATGTCTGACCATGGGATACACATAGCAGCAGTTTGTTTGAGCTATGGGTAGTTTTGCCAGGTGGTGTTGGGTGGATAACATGGTCCTGGGCAGGGGGGGTGAGGCCTAGGATTACCTTTTTGGACATTATGCAGGTGTGATACCTGATTCCGTTATCCAGGTTTAGCCAGTTTGTGGTGCTGTAGAGGGAGCAGGTGTGTGTGAAGTGGTCACATCCAAGGATGAGACGGCAGGCTTTGTTGAGCACAAGCTATAGTCTGTTTAGGGATGTGGAGGGTGTGGCACTGTAGACTAGAATGCCGTAGTCTAGCAGGGAGAGGATAGAGGAGTTATTGGTAAGTCGTAAGGCTTCAGGGTTGAGGCAGTGTTTGTACTGGTAGAGTACACTTAGCCTGGAGCTAAGGGCTGTTGATAGGTGCAGAATATGGTGATTAAAGTTGAGGGCAGTGTCTAGTGTGATCCCTAGATATTTAAAGTTGCTAACTTTTTCAAGGGGGATATGATTAGCAGTGAGAAATTGGGGACAGGGTTTTTTTGAGTGGGTTCTGGGGATGGGAGAAGATCATAACTTTGGTCTTATTGTAGTTAATTATAAGATGCTGGGTGGTGAGCCAGTGTTTGATTTTGTGGAAAGAGTGTTTGAGAGTTTGTTGGAGTTTGAGGGGTGTAGGGTCAGAGGTGAACAGGACTGTATCATCTGCATATAGGAGCAGGTTTCTGGGGCAGGTCGATGGGAGGGAGTTAAGGTAAAGGCTGAAAAGTAAGGGGCCAAGTATGGAGCCCTGTGGGAACCAGAATGGACTGGGAGGTGGGGGGACAGGACAGGGCCAACCTTGACAATCAGAGTTCTATCAGAGAGATAGCTGGTGGACCAGTTTATGGCACCATTGGAGAAACCAGTGTAAGCCAGGGTGTTCAGTAAGAGGGCATGGTTTACGGTATCAAATGCCTTAGATAGGTCCATGAAGATGGTGATTGTGAGGTGGCTGTGGTCGAGGGCTGAGTGGACATGGGAGGTGAATTCAAGGAGGGCAGTGGTGGTACTATGACCCTTATGGAAGCTATGCTGCTTTCTGGATAGAATATTGTATTTATTAGGGTGGTCAGTAAGTTGGTCGGCTACTATGCGTTCTAGTGCATTAGAAAGGAAAGGTAGACTAGAGATGGGATGGTAGTTGTTTGTGGATGCGCAGTCCCCACTTTTATGGATGAGTGTGATGTAAGCCAATTTCCAGCGGGTGGGGAATTTCCCCTTGACAGAGGGAGCGGTTAAAAGCATACACCTCTCTGGAGGAAAATTTTAAAGACTCTTTAAGCAAATGTTTCCCTACAAATAGTCAATCCAGTCTCTCCTCCAAACCTCCTTTATAACGGATTCAGACCACGTTCCGTCGTGGGGCTGCCTCTTTCCTATGTTTGGTAAAAAGTTCAGATAGTAAAGGTTTGGGTTTGGGTTTGGGAGCAGCATCTTCATCTTTAGAAGGAGAAAATTCAAAGTTTTTTACTGTTGTACAGTCATCTGAGGTTGATTTTATGTCCTGTATAGCATCTGATCATGTTATAGGGAGACTAGTCTTTATGTGGGTATCTGCATTAAATACTGCATCTGCTTTCCCTGAAACACCATGGGGTGGATTCACGTGGTAGTCTTTGTCCAATGCCGCTGGCTTCCATTCAGGTTTGGATTGTAAGAAATTTAAGGTTGGATCCCAAGCAGGATCTGGTAGCCACTGTCTGGTAGGGGTTTGTTTCCAACCTGCTTCTTGCAATGCAGTTTGTGGTTTCCAGGTGTCATCAAAGAGGCCTTTATGCTCCACAGATATTGTAGTAGTAGGAACATTATAAATGCCAAAAGCTCCCTCTTGTGGATTAGTTGTAGAAGTGTCTTGCATTTTGCAGTTTGCAAAAGTCCAGGCTGACCTTTTTTCCTTCCCGTCTCCTTTAGTGCTTATACTCGTCTGTTGCCTCTTAGAGAAAGTAAAAACAGAAACAGTCTCCTGTCCACCGTCACTTTTTTGAAAGTGTACCTCAGACTCAGTTCTTTGCACAGCCTCATCTTGCCCTGGTTTACTTTCTGCTTGAAAACAAACCCGGAGTGTTTAGACATGGTTTGGGACTGAGTAGCTCTTAAGGGCTGAACATTCGAGCTGCATCACATTGCATCTGTGCAGGTAGTAACTTTCATTTCCAAGCATTTAGTCCTGTCTTGCACATTAACTATCTCTGCTTGAAGTGGAGCTTGCTTTCTATACTCACATATTACATCAGCACAATCGTTTGCTGGGATCTCTAAATCAGGTTTCTCAGTAGACACAGTGTTATTACTATCAGAAGTCACTGTCACAGTTTTAGAGTTTGAAATCAACTCACCCAGCTGAGCTCGGCTCTTTGATGTTTCCATGTCATTAGAAGTTTTGACAAGCCATTCTGTTTGAGGGATAGTTGAAGCAACGACATGCAATTTAGCAGTTTCATCCCAAATGCTTTATTGTACCTCATAATGGTGTTTTTCTTCTTCCAGTAGTTTCTCCTGTAAAACTTGCTCTTGTTGCAATATTGCTTTCTCAGGTTGAACTGATGGAAAACCATGAAGAACTTCACCTTGGCTTAGGTCCTCAGTCGATACAGAAATCTCCTGCATGTCAGGATCCATATCAGTACCCACAGCGTTAGTATTTCCAATAGTTGTGGCCTCTGACATATTCAGAGCAGGAGAGGAGGCCATCTCCCTGCCACATCAGCACTTCCTCCTCCACTGCTGTCCATCCCCAAACTGAGCTCCTCCACTCCACAGGAAGTCAAGCCCCCTGCAGGTAGAGTAGAGGAATTGCCCTGGTGTCCTAGCTAAATTTCCCTCATTCACTAAAAATACCACCAACAGCTTAACCTGATTCAAGGTCAGTTGGCATTCATTGGTATCCCCTTCCCCCAGGTCATGCCTGAAAATAGGCAGGATTTGTCTAGTACGCTTACTCAGTCAACAAAAACTAAATAAATAAGGGTGACCCACAGGGCCTCCTCTCCTCCCTGTGTATCATTTAGTTCCACTACTTTGATGCCTTCTCTTATGTACAGAGCTACTGTACTCCTCCTTCTCTTTTGCACTCCCTGTCACTCCTGTAGATTGTGTACCCTGGTATGTTGACATCCCACTCATGGTTTTCTGTGTACCATGTTTCTCTGACTGGCATGATATCCAGGTATCCCTCATCCATTAAGGCCACTTGTTCAGGGAGCATGTTACCCAGACTATGGGCATATGTACTCATCACCCTCTGTTTTTTGATGGCTTTACCTCTTTTGGCCCCCTCCCTGCCCTCACTGCCTTTTTCTAAATTTACCCCATCCTGCTCCCTATCGACTTCTTTACATTGGTGTTTACCTCACTAACTACCCTATTTTGTGTGGTTTGGGATTTCCCTGCTCCATTTCAGTGTCTCCCCCTTTGACTAGTGTAAATGCTTGCCAGTGAAGCATTTAAACCTAGGATCCTGGTTCCCCTCCTGGACAGATGCAGACCATCATGCCAGTATAGGCCTGCATCTCTCCAGGTGGACCTCCACTCCCCAATGAAGCCAAAACCCTAAGCTCTGCACCAGTTCTTAAACCATTCATTTAATTCCTTGGTGTAGAGTACTCTAACCATCACCCATGCCATAGACAGGCAGCACCTCTGAAAAGATTACCATGCTTGTTATTTGTCTAAGGCTCCTCCCATGTCTACAACCCCTCCTGCACTGCTCTGATCCCAGTCCCAGCCAGGTAATTTGTCCCTAGATGGATAATGATGTCCAGATCCCTCTCCCAGGCAGCTGCTCCCATGAGAGTTTTATTTTCTCAGAAGAAGCCAGAAGGGGAAGGAAAGAAACATATTAAATTCAGTGCTTTAGAGTAACTGGTAATTGCTATTTTTTCTTTTAAACTTAGATTGTGGGCTTTTAGTGACACTATACTTTCTTTGTTGTCTTTACTTATAATTGTTTTTGGGCTGTTGAAAATTTAAAACATAGCAGTGGTGTAATTCTGTGCTGTCTTTAATTGCTGCAAATTTTATCTTGGCTTGTCTGACTGCCCTGTAGTTGGGTGAAGGGTGTTAATTGTCTGACCTTTGACCTCAGCTACGTGATAACTGGAGGTGGGGCTTAGTCAGAGTTGTAGTAGCAAGTAGAGTTTCAATTTCTCAGAAGAAGCCAGAAGGGGAAGGAAAGAAACATATTCAATTCAGTACTTTAAAGTAACTGGTAATCGCTATTTTTCTTTTAAACTTACAGTAGATTGTGGGCTTTTAGTGACACTTTTTCACACCTCCTCCCCTTCCCCCAACTCTTAATTATATACCCTGTTAAATCTGATTGACAGGAGCTAAACACAGGGTATAGTAAGGGGTTTCTTTTTTTTTTTTTAAAGAAAATTATCTGAGGATCAGTGGCAGGATTTTTAGGACAGTAAATTAATAAAAGGGAACTAGGTTAGCTTCAGTAGCAGACAAGTAGTGGAATTTCAGTATAATGTGGGGAGTGGTGCAATGCAGTGGCTGTGGGGCAGCCATATTCAGGCAGACCTTCTGGACACTGAGGTGCTGCCCCTATCTGCATGCATCTCTCTGGACTATGGGATGAGGTGGCCAGACTCAGAGCAGAAGTAAACTGGGTCAGGAGTACCATCACCCCTATCCAGGGACCACCCAGTGCAATGCAACTGCCTCAAAGGATGCCGAGAATGAGGAGCACTTGGATGGCAGTGGTCTCAGGGAGGGTTAGAGCGGTCAGGCAGAGGCATGTCCCAGATCCTATTCCACTCAAGAACTCATATGCCACACTGGCAAATGAGGACAACCAAATAGAGGTACCCAGAGAAGTGGAAGGAAAGGATGTGGAGGTTAGCCAAGGAGGTGACCTCAGCGGGGAAAGCAGTGGACCCCAGAGGAGGAGGAAGTGAATCCTGGTGGGGGACTCCATCATAAGAGGGATCCAGCTAGGAACACAGGAGGGGGAGGACAGGGAGGTGAGGTGCCTACCAGGTGCCACGGCATGGAGGGATGGAAGGAAGATCCTGGGGATCACTGGGAAGGCAAGATGGGAGGGTGAACTGGATGTCATTATCCACCTAGGTACTAATGACCTGTCAAATGGGGAGCCAAAGGAAGTTCAGGAAGAGTTTAGGAAATTGGGGAGGGGTCTCAAGCAAGTAGCTACTTCTGTCACTTTCTCAGAAGTACTACCTGTGAGAGGCAAGGGAGAGCATAGGAGTGCATGCACCAGGAACTTTAACACATGGTTGAAGAACTGGTGCAGTGAGGAAGGGTTTGGATTCATTGGTGACTGGGGACCCACCTGGAGGGATGGAGGTTTGTTCAAGCCTGACAGCCTACATCCATCCAGGAGGGAATCAAGCACTCAATGATAAGTTTAAATGCTACATTGACAAGCATTTAAACTAGCAAAGGGGTGGCAGGCCAGCAAGAAGGGTACCTGCTTGCTCACCCCACAGCTAACAGTGGAACCAGTGAACCAGAGGAGTGGCTATCTCTGCAAAGCAGTGTGCAAAAGATGGAGATTAGTGCCCAAGAGGTGGATAAGCAGAAAAGGGCAAAATTCAACAGAAGGGCAGACAGCAAGGAGAACCAGGGATAAATGACAACCAAGGAAGGGCTGGAGTAGAACAGTGAAACAGTCTAGGAGGCCAAATCATGGAAAGCCATGTGTGCAAATGCCAGGAGCCTTAGCAACAAGATGGAAGATCTGGAGGCTGTCATGGTGCAGTCAGACCTGGACATTGTGGCCATCACTGAAACCTGGTGTAATGATAACCACGACTGGGAGATGGCCATACCTGGCTACAACATATTCAGAAGAGACAGAGCAGACAGGAAGGGAGGAGGAGTGGCACTCTATGTGAAAAATGACACATGGGTCACAGAGATCCAGGAGGAACAAAATGGGGGAGAGATACTGTGGGTTAAGCTGGAAAGGAAAATGGGAACAGCCATCCGCACAGGTGTGGTCTATAGCCCACCAGCCCAGGAGGAAGAAACAGATAGGGAGCTGATGCTAGCCATCTAAAGGATGGCAGACAAGGGTGAGGTAGTACTGGTTGGAGACTTTAATATTCCAGACGTGGGCTGGAGCATCCCAGCAGCAGCATCAACTAGGAGCAGATTTATCCTGGATTCCTTCAGGGTGCCTTCCTCAAGCAACTGGTCATGGAACCAACTCGGCAGAAGACAATACTGGACCTTGTGCTCACAAACAGGGACAGTGTGATGTGGGTAACAGTGGGGGAGCACCTGGGAAACAGTGACCACCAGTCATTGTGGTTTGAAATCACAGAAAGAGCAGAAACAAACCACACAAAAACACATATCCTGGATTTTAGGGTGGCAGACTTTGGGAAAATGGGGAGATACTTGAAAGAGGCATTAAGAGGAATGGGACAGGAATCAGGGGTTGAGGAACAGTGGGCAGTATTTAAAATGGGGATTACAAGAACAACAGAAGTATGTATTAAGCAGGTTAGCAAGAGGAAAAGGAAGAGAGACCATTATGGTTTTCCAAAGAGGTAGCAAAGAAAGTGAAAGCCAAAAGATTGCATTCAGGCAATACAAAAGACACAGGCAGAAGGGATGGGAGAAGTACCAGGATAAGCAAAGGGAGGCAGGGAGGTCAGTAAGGAAGCCAAAGCTCAGACAGAAGAGCATATTGCAAAATCAGTGGGTAGAGGGGACAAAACCTTTTACAGGTACATAAGTGAAAAAAGAAAGACAAACAGAGGGATAGTGAGACTGAAGGGGAAGGATGGGGGCCACGTGGAGGATGACAACAGTAAAGTTGACATATTGAACAGGTTTTTCTGCTTAGTCTTTACTGAGGAAGAGGAGGGTAATGGGTCTGAAGGGAGTACAAGGGGTGAGAATGGTGCAGAAATGGACACAAGTCCCTTTACATGAGAAAGGGTCCTGAAGGAACTGGAAGTAATAAGAGTTGATAAAGCAATGGGGCCAGATGGGGTGCACCCCAGGGTCCTTAAAGAACTAAGAGAGGTGGTGGCTGAACCTCTGGCTATCCTGTTTAGCCGATCACTGGAAACAGGGGAGGTACCCAAAGACTGGAGGACAGCAGATGTAGTCCCCTTATACAAAAGTGGAAACAAAGAGGAAGCAGGGAACTACAGACCAGTCAGCCTCACCTCAGTAGTGGGAAAGATCATGGAAGCACTACTGAAGGAGAGATTGGTGGAACATCTGGTTGTCAATGGACTACAGGACCCAAGGCAGCATGGTTTCACCAGGGGGAGGTCATGTCAGACCAACCTCGTTGAATTTTTTGACTGGGTGACTAGGGAGGTGGATCAGGGGAGGGCAGTGGACATGGCCTAACTGTGCCACATAGAAGACTATTACACAAACTGGGGAATATGGGTGTGGGGCAGGACAGTAGTGTGATGGGTAGGTAACTGGCTGGGTAGCAGGACACAGAGGGTGGTGGTAAATGGCTGTCACTCCACAGAGGGAAGAGTGACCAGTGGGGTACCACAGGGATCAGTGCTGGGACCGGTCTTATTCAACATCTTCATCAGTGACATTGCACAGGACCTAGAAGGCAGAATTTCACTGTTCGCTGATGACACAAAGCTCTGTAACAGAGTAGACACACCAGAGGGTGTAGACAGAATGAGAAGCGACCTGCAGAAACTTGAAGAATGGTCAGGGGGTTTGGCAGTTGAAATTCAGTGCAAAGAAGTGCAAGATAATGCATATGGGGCACAAAAACCCTGGCACAATATATCAGTTGGGGGGTGAGGATATAGCATGCACCAAGCAGGAAAGGGAGATTGGGTTATCATCTCTGGTGACCTCAAGGTAGGGAAACAGTGTGACGAGGCAGCAGGTAAAGCAAATAGGATGCTGGGATGTATAGGCAGGGGCATCACCAGCAGGAAAAGGGAGGTCATAATTCCGCTATACAAGACACTAGTGAGGCCCCACCTGGAGTACAGTGTACAGTTCTGGAGACCATACCTACGTAAAGACATAGACAGGGTAGAGAAGGTTCAGAGGAAGGCAACAAAGATGGTGCATGGATTGCATCGCAAGTCCTATGAAGACAGGTTGAAGGAACTGAACATGTACTCCCTGGAGGAGAGGAGGGAGAGAGGGGATATGATAGAGACATACAAGTATCTTACAGGGAGGAACAGGGTGCAGGAAAACACTATTTTTAAGCGAAAAAGATGTTCCAGGACTAGAGGGCATGGGATGAAGTTGGAGGGAGGATGATTCAGAGGAAACATGTGAAAGAATTTCTTCACAGAATGGGTGGTAGACAAGTGGAACACCCTGCCAGAGGAAGTGGTGGGGGCTGAAACAATCACAGCATTTAAGAATGCATAGGATAGATATAAAGGAATTGTGGAGGTCAGGGGTAAGGGGCAACAGACTTCTAGGAAAACAAACTGAACTTACAAGCTCAAATGGTCAGACTGGGTGGGCCATAGGCCCTTATCTGCCGACACTGTCTATGTATCTATGACCCTGAGTATTCACTTGCTGCCTCTCCCAGCCATAGCACCAGGCAGGAATCTTACCTCCTTATCCCCTCCCTCCCCCAGTTCTACCTTCTTAACAATTGCATCCCCCAACAGGATTTGTTTCTGTCCCCTGTAGGGTCGCATGCCACCCTCCCCAGGGTGTTCTTTGTGAGGATTCCCAGCATCATCCTTGTTCTCCACTGTAGGTGCCTCCATAGAGAAACCACACTCTACCAGAACAGTGTATGAATTGTGGAGAGGTTCAACTGGAGGGATTTGCATCTGATCCACCAGCCATACTTCCCTTGAGCCCACCACAGTCCAATCTCTCCCCTTGGCAACCTCTGAGGAAGCAGCAGTAGCTCTGGAGGTCCCTGACTGGTGGAGGATGTTTCCTGGAGCCTCACCAGGTCAGCCTAAAGACATGCAACCTCCTTTCTCAGACCAGAGAGGTGCCTTTAAATAGGGCAGCATCACAGACCTCCAGAACATCTCCCCGAAGACTGCCACACCAGAGCCAATACATTGCATCACTCTTCACTTGTCTCTTTCCCTTCCTGTTCTTTTTGTTACTGTGTGAGAGTGTGTGCATGCATTTACCCCTACACAGCATGCTGGGCTATTAAGGTTATGACAGATGTATGTCCTTTGCCCTTATTGAATAAGTGATGTCAGAACCCCTGGTTTAAAGGATATGATGCACTTGGGGTGGTCGGGATGAGAGGCAGGGTGGGTGACACAAATTCTGTACCCTTCAGAAACAATCAGCTACAGCTCTGACCCATCACCCTAATGAGTGTTTCCCTTCCTTTTGCTAAGACAACCTGCACAACAATTTAACAGAAAATATACCTAGAAAAAACACTTTGAATCAGACAAAAATAAAGTACTAATCTGTGTCACAGAGTGGTTCTGTGAAGGACTGGGGGGGGGGGCTGGAATTACATGTGTTTTTCTTTTGTGTTAGAAAAACCAAAAGAAGAAATATTAGAAGATAATGTTAGGATTTTGATATTAATAAAAGGTATCCGAAGGAGCAGTAAGTTTAGCTAGTCTAAAACGCTAGATGCCATTAGTTGGGGTTTCTTGCCTTCTTTCTGAGTGTATACTCGGACTGCCTGTAGGCTTGTGTGAAGTGCCCTGTGCGCCCGTTTTGAGTTTTTTAAATATGAAAACTTTAGCATAATAAGTAGCAAGGTAATAAAATTAAAATAGTAAGGAAGGGGCTGAAGTTAGAGTGAATTCTTTGGTATACCCCCACCCTTTTCAGGTAATTGTGTGTGCCCTGCTGGCTGCTGCCTTAAGGAGATATGACAGTGTGCATTGCCCCACAGTCAGGCTGTATAGTTCAGCCATTTTGTTTTAATAATTCCAGCCACTGCATTTAAGAGCCCTCATTAGTTTTTAAGCATTCCTGAGTAGGCACTGAGTTAAATGTTACTTTGCCACTTAGGTAATTTAGGTATAGTTAGAGTGCTTTCAGGCCAGGTGGCGCTTGCAACTGCCAGCCAGAAAATAAACAAAAGAATAGTGAATTTTTTTTCTCTCTTTGCCAGTGGCAAGGGCTAAGCAATATAAAGAAAAAGGGTTTTGCCAGTTTAAATTAAAAGACACTGTCAATGTTGTCCATTTGAGGTCTGGAGTTTTTTTTTAATTTGTTATCAGGGAGTTGGCAGCTGATCTGTGGTTTTGGTTAACTTAAGCCACTGCTCCTAAAGCGTTCTTTGTGGTTTGTTTGGCCAGACATTAAGACAAAAAAAACCACTTTGCCCTTTTCAGACAGGTAGACTGCTTTAGTATAAAGAAAGTACCAGCAAATTGGTTATTTTTAGAATTTGAGGGATATGTCTGAGGCAGCATGGAAAGGAATGGGTGGTTGAGGGATAGTATGGGTGATTCCAACTGTCGCTCCCAACACCTAGTTTCCTTTCTTATTCATTTTCAGTACGGTGGTTTCATGCCTTGTTCTGTATTTTCTTCTAGTTATGTTTTAATTTCTGTTACTCAGCGTGCCCACATAAGTAAGAAGGAAATGTATTCTCTTATCCCTCCAGCCACAGTCGGGGTGCTTAAGGCACAGTTAGTTTTAGTATTTCCCCTGGTAAAACAGTCTCACTGCAGTGAAGTGAGAAATAGTACTAGGGTGAGAGTGCATAGATACACTGATCTTAGAGTTTGGTGTAAAAATATATTTACCTGTCAGAATAGGCCCTAAATGAAATTACATCTGATGGCTGGAATAAAAAGCCAACTTGAGTGTGAAATAAGCCTGTGGGAGATTATCCATGCTATGATGTCTTGTATTCTCCTATTTGTGTTAACTTGTATTAAATTTAATACAGTAAGGAAAAAGATTTATTTATATTTCTTTACGGAGAGGAAATGACTGTTTCTACCTGTACTGCAGGTCTCTATAGAGATGAGCAGCCCCATAAAGAGGCTTAGTTATAGGAATTTGGTAGGTGAGGTCACTGTATAGTAGGAGTGGCTTCAGGTCTTAATGGACCCTTTAGTATGCATGCTTAAAAATAACAGTTTCTCATTTATTAATTTTCTGTAGGTCCAGGATATATATTCTAGAGCAGTCTATAAAGGTTATTGGACCACTTTGATCCCCCAATACATTGTAGTAGTTTAGAAATTGTTATGTTCTAGAATGGGGCGGATCAAAGGGTCATGTGATGGTAATTGATGGTACAGTCTGTTAGTTTAAATGCTTGCATACAGCTCTCAGTGAGGAGATGCAAAGAGGAGAGAGATCAGATACGATCTGGGTCTGGAAAGAACTCCAGTGAGCTTTGCCAATCACTCCAAAAAGCATTAGACCTTGTCTAATTTATTCCTATAATCATTTTAAGTGCTGTTGAACCAGTTCGCTGTGTGGAATTCGTCCTGCTTCTGAAAAAAATATTGGTTTAAGAAATAAAAACTGGACTATATAGAGAACTGCTATTGTGTCGCACTACCTGATTTGTCCATGAACAACTTCACCCTATCACAGTCTGTAAACCCAAAACAGCATCAACCTGTAAGCACACCCTGTAACAATGTAGCAGAAAATATACCCTGTAAAAAACAATTTAAATCAGAGAAAAATTAAACAGTAAAGAGTAAAGCCTGTAAACACGGCTTAGTAACAACAACCTCTTGGCACAGCTTGTAACAATTCAGCAGAAAATATACCCTGCAAAGAAACAATTTAAATTAGAGAAAATAAAGCAGTAATATGTAAGCACAAAATAGTAACAACCATGTAGGCACACCCTGTAACAATTTTGCAGAAAATATACCCTGCAAAAATAATTTGAATCAGAGAACAATAAAGCAGTAATCTGCAAGCAAAAGATAGTAACAAAACCTATATGCACAACCTTGGGGTTTATGTAGCATCCCAAAACTTGGGTGCCCATTAAATTCTCATAGCACCCCCTTCTCCATCCTTTTATTTGTTATAATACACTGGGCAGCATTTTTTTCCTATTTACAGTTTGGTCTGATCATGCTTTGAATGCAGGACTCTGTTCCAGCTTAACGCTCACAGCCACGATCGGACAAATGGCAGGATCAACTGGATATAAAGAAAGAACTATGCAGTGGCACACTGAAAACATTCCAGGAACAATTAGATACAGCTTTTAAAAGCTGTGAAAGGTAGGATCAACCAGATATTTAACAGATGGGTCATGTTGTGGCGGCTTCGTGAGAAGTGAGAAATGGAGCCGCCATGTTTTTGAAACTGTTACACCCGCCCACAAGGAAGACAAAAACCAGTGAGAGAGTGGCATACTTTGATTGAGATGGCTCATGAATGCTGTAACAATCAACCAGTTGTTATGAAAAAAATCAACTGGTTTAGCCCATAGAAAAAATTGCTGACCAGTTATTATAAAATAGTAACACACAGTAAATTTGTTTAGCCAGAAGGAGCTTAATGCTTCTCCTTGATCTGATAATGTTGCTTCTTGCTGTATCCTTTCAAGCAAACCTAGAAGAAAAGAGTTCAGGTGAAGTTAGGTGCTTTGCCCCAGCAAACCAGGAGGCAGTATGGCGCAGTGGGTTAAGGCTCTGAGCTGCAAATCTGGAAATCTGGGTTTGAATCCCACAGCCCCCTAGGTGCATACTGTGTGATCCTGAGCAAGTCACTTAACTTCCTTGTGCTCCCAGGTTGCACCTGCAAACAAGCTTTCAGCTTAGTGTGTCTCACCTGGTAAAATAATTGGTTATTAATAATAATAAACCTAGTCTTCCTCCTTAAAAACAGCAACTAACTTGACCTTTTAAATATTCATTCTATTGGAAGTTATTAAGATTTTGTTAGCTCCACCCTCCAGTTACTCTCCTAATCTCCTGGAAGAGCTGTGGAAAGAAAGCAATTACCTCATTCAATGTGAGAAAGAGACTTCAACACCTTTAAGCCCAAAACAAGAACCTGTAAGCACAAAATAGTAGCACAATAGTAACTTGTCTTAGCCTAAAGAAAGATCAAACTGTAAAACCTGTAAGTACAAGTAACAAACCTGTAAGAACAACCTGTAATAACTGAACAGAAAATAAAGCTTGCAAATAAAAAACACTTTCAATCAGAGAAAAATAAAGCAGTAATCTGTAAAGTCTGTAAGCACAATACAGTAACAAAAACCTGTTGGCACAACCTGTAACAATTTGACATAACATGTACCCTGCAAAGAAACAATTTGAATCAGAGAAAATAAAGCAGTAACCTGTAAGCACGAAACAGAAGCAAACCTGTAGGCACACCCTGTAACAATTTAGCAGACAATATACCCTGCAACAATAAATTTGAATCAGAGCACAATAACAAGGCAGACTGGATGGGCCTTGCGGTCCTTATCTGACGTCAACTTCTATGTTTCTATGTAAAGCAATGAGACATGACAGGGTGTGGGTTGCTGATTGATAAGAGCATGCCCCCAGGTGCGCTGTTAGGCATGAGGCGCTTGCGCTGAGTGACTACAGCAGCTGGGTAGTGGACACATTATTAAAGTAGTTGATAATAGTGGGTTATTTTATTTAAATATGGCGAAACATAGTCCCCAGACTTGGGTAGAGAAGTGGTAAAATTGATTGAATAGCAACTCACTGAAAAATGCTAAACTAGTGAGCTGGAGGGACAGCAATGTTTTATTTGAGCAGTTTGGGTCTGCCTCTGCCTATGCAACTGTGTTTTACCACCTTTCCTCTTTGTTTATAAAGTATTACTGTATTGCTTGCTTTCTTCATCCTGTTTTTTTTCTGTTTTTCCCCTCATTCAAGACATAGAATGTTTATCACAGAATGTTTACCGTAGAAACAGAAACACAGAATTTGATGGCAGATAAGGACCACTTGGCCCAGCTAGTCTGCCCATTTCCCTACCTAACAGATTAGCTGCAGATCCTAGTTAACCAAAAGACTATTTCCTCCTATCACTCACTAGAATTGCCTTATATCTGTCCCATGCATTCTTAAATTCCACCACTGTTTTTGACTCTACAACCTCCTCAGGAAGGCTGTTCCATGTATCCACAACCCTTTCTGTGAAGAAATACTTCCTCACATTAGCTCTGAGCCTCCCCCCCATCTTCAAATTGTGCCCCCTTGTTTTTGCACATCTCTTTTTCTGAAAGATGCTACCTACCCTCTTGGACTTTGTTGATTCCCTTGAGGTATTTGAAAGTTTCTATCATGTCCCCCCTCTCCCTCCTTTCCTCGAGGCTATATGTCTTTAGTTCCTTTAGTCTTTCTTCATATGTCTTCTGATGCAGACCCTGCATCATTTTGGTTGCCCTCCTCCGGACAGCCTCCACCCTGTCTATGCCTTTACAGAGATGTGGTCTCCAGAACTGTACACAGTACTCCAGATGTGGTCTTACCAACTGTCTGTACAGAGGGCCAACAACATGTTGTTTTCTACTGGTGATGCCTGTCCCCTATGCATCCCAGTATCCCCCAGCCCTCCTTACTGCCTTCTCACATTGCTGGCCCACCTTTAGGTCATCTGATATGACTACCCCCAGGTCCCTTTCCATTTTTATTGTTGTCAGTATCTCACCCCTCATTGTGTACCCTTTCCCTGGGTTTTTGTTTCCTAGGTGCATTACTTGCACTTCTTTGCATTGAATCTAAGCAGCCATACATTTGACCATTCTCCCAAATTTGCCAAGTATCTTTTCATCCTTTCCACCCCACCTTGTGTATCAACCCTGTTGCAGATCTTTGTGTCATCTGCAGAGACATACTTTCCCTTCCTGTCCCTCTGCAATGTCACTTATAAAGACATTAAAAAGGGCTGGCCCCAGAAGTGAACCCTATGGTACCCCACTAGTAACCCTCCTTTCTTCACTGTGGACTCCATTTACTATTACTTGCTGTGTCCTATTGACAAACCAGTGTTTTACCCAGGCTACCATCCTAGGACCCACTCCCAGGCTGGCTAATTTGTTTATTAATCTTTTGTGCAGGACTGTGTCAAATGCCTTGCTGAAGTCTAGGTAGACCATGTCCACAGCCCCTCCCTGGTCTACTGCTTTGGTCACCCAGTCAAAGAAATCAATTAGATTTGTCTGACATTACCTTCCCACTGTGAATCCATGCTGCCTTGTGTCCTGTACCCCACTGGCCTCTAGGTAATCAACAATTCTTTTCTTCAGAAGTGATTCCTTCATTTTCCCTACCACTGAGGTCAAACTGACAGGTCTGTAGTTTCCTGCCTCTATCTTGCTCCCACTTTTCAGAAAGGGAATCACATCTGCCCTCCTCCAGTCATCAGGTACCACACCATCCTCCCATGATTTATTAAAAAGGGTAGTCAGTGGTGTTACAAGTTCTTCTCTTAGTTATTTTAGAATTCTGGGGTAAATCCCATCAGGCCCCATTGCATTATCCACCTTCAGTTTCAAGAGTTCTTTCAGAACCCTTTCTTCTGTGAAAGGACTAATATCACCCCCCCCATCCAGAATACTTCTATTGACCAGATTAAATATTTCTCCCTGCTTTTCCATTGAAAATACTGAGCAGAAGTATTCATTCAGTAGCCCTGCTTTTTCACTGTCGCTCTCTGCCCAACCACCTTCCTCTTTGTTCAGCCTCAGTATCCCTGCCTTCATCTTTCTTTGCTCCCTAATGTACCTATAAAAGGTTTTATCCCCCTTCTTAACTGAGTTGACTATTTTTTCCTCAGTTTGGGCCTTTGCTATTCTGGCTGCCTTACCCGCTTTCTTCTGCTTTAACTGGTATAGTTCTCTGTCCTGCTCCTTCTGTGTTTCCTTATATTTCCTGAATGCTATCTTTTTTCCCTTACCTTCCCTGCTACTTCTTTTGAGAACCATAGTGTTTTTTTCTTTTGTTATGATTTGTTTATTTGCCTCACACAAAGACTTGTTGCCTCTATGATGGCGGTTTTGATGTTTCCCCATTGTTGCTCCACCCCACCTTCTTGTCTGTTTGCTAGTGCTTTTCTGAGGCACTCTTCCATTTTGACAAAATCAGCCCTCCTGAAGTCCAGTACCTTCACTTTTGTGCGGCTTGACTCTACAGCTGAGTTTATCATGAACCACACTGTTTGGTGGTCGCTTGTTCCCAGATGGCTACCCACTTCAAGATCAGAAATCCTCTCTCCATCCCCATTTGAGAGTACCAGGTCTAAGATTGTTCTCTCCCTAGTGGGTTCCAAAACTAGCTGTCTGAGGCATGCCCCCTGTAGGGCATCGAGAATGGCCCTGTTCTTGGATGTGGCTGCAGCAAAGGTGCTCCAGTCAGCATCTGGCATATTCAGGTCCCTCATCAGCAGTATCTCCCCTTTCTCTGCCATCCCAAGGATGCCTTCTATCATTTCCTTGTCCATGTCCTCCCCCTGAGACAGG